>OX454334.1:12365972-17165972 GCA_949716465.1 Chalcosyrphus nemorum | reverse complement strand
GATAAAACAAAAAACAACACAAGCCAATATTACACACATAATTACATGATAAGCTAACAAATTTTATCCCATTCAACTTTAACTTACTTGGTTTGATTAAATACTCAGCCGCCTGATATCACAGCGAATCACTATTGTGGAACAACACACGAATGCACAAACAATGACATCATTCAGTTTAACACAAATTAAGCACTTCCCTTAGTTCCTTAAATGTGATTACTGAATAAAAATTCAGATAGAAATTTGTCTCTATACTAGTTGCTTGCCGAAGAAGTCGATCGATAATTTGATAGATGAACCAACTATGTAATAACTAACTAAATGAATATGCATGTATGCAATTGCTGTATGTTCAATCATATGCGCAGTATAAATAGTATTTAGTATTAAAAAGTATCATAGTATCCTGTAGTTTTTTTAAGCTCCACACCCTAATGCTCTAATTACATGAGCGTAACAATTTTGTTCGTGACTTTTCGCAATTAAGCCAGCATTTTAATCGTAGACTAACACTCTGAACAGGCAAGCACAGTGTAAATGCATTTGACATTTCCTTATGTACTACTTAAAGGTACATATGTCATAATTGCAATTTTGCTTTCTTTTGTCACAAAAGATTTATCTTTGAATTGAGTTTCTTGCCAGAATTTCACGGGAATAAAATAAGAGATAAGATCAAACATAAGATGTAAATTTATTTCATTGAGATAAAGTTTTTTGCGGACAACGTATTTTCGTAGCTTTTCAAGGAATAGAGAGTAAGAAATTTACTTATGCTACGAATTTAAGTGCAAGAGATTTATTTGGGCTGGTCTGTGAAAACTGTCAAATCTGTCAAGCATATTTTCAACTTTTTCTTGTTCATTTACTTTTTCGTAACTTTAGAGCTCTCTGAAAAATTTTACCCCACTCTTTGAAATTTCATAATAAACAAATTTCAGTGTTCAAAAAGTACGCTAACGGGCCCTGATATTCACTTTAAGTTGAGTAGTTTTTCAGTGATTTTTAGATCCCCACCCGATCAGAGTGACGAAAACTTGACTTCACTTAATTTTAATAGATTTTGAAGTTTGCCAAGTTCAGTATGGACAACTAGAGCGGTTGGTAGAAATTGAGTAGGCTTTTCGTTCGTTCTTGACATAAGGTTAATCCAACTTAAGTAAATTAAAGTAGTCTCTTAAGTTATGAAGAGGGATAGGTAAAAAAAAAATAATGAACTTTCTTTCAGAAAGATTTCACTCGGTTTGGAATTGTCTCGAATGTAAAATGCTCTCTTTTGGGACCACGTAGGTTTCACGACGATCCCAGATTTTTTGTAGTATCAAATTTTCAACAGTTGACCCAAGACAACGGACAATAAGAAAACTGTCGCCTTAAGCAAGATATTAAGTTTTGCACGTATAGTAGGACCCATGATCTTATGTCGTATTCGACGACCTATGATTGACTCTTTAAAGTGTGAATGCTTGAGCATAATAAAAAGGCTTCCTTATAGAGATGTAGCATTTTATAAGACAACTAAGTTATTCATAACTATTTCGACCAGCACTGACTTAGGTACATAATTGTGTTTAGTTTCTTTGAAGTTTAGACTAGAGATTCTGACCGTTTCTTGGCCGTGTTAGCAACAGAAAGTTTATAGAAAAAAGTTCTAGAATAGTAGTTCCAAGTGCGTAGAACGGATAAAGTAGTAACCAGCAACAGCGCTGACTCGACACTTATTTTCAAACTCACATAAGGTCTGTTATCTTGTCATACGTGAGGAAAGAGCATAGTTAAACTGAAAGCAGCACGAACTCAAAATAAATATGTACACGTCCTGTGTATCATAATAAATGCGACGAAAACCCTTCCCAAGATGTCTACTCTTGCTTGCGTCAGCATATGTATTTATAATGCTGCAGACACCCAGTCGTTCAACCAACATGACCCCATGCCTCAAAACACAGAAATTCATAAAAAAAACTATAAGACTCACCCGCAAATAATGATCCCAAAGCACTGCACCAAAGCTGGATAGAAATTGTCCATCGAAACTGCTGGTGTATCCGCGTCTGGTCCTCCTGTGGTCGTTGACGACGCCTCAGTCGAGTTTTCTGCCATATTCCACTTGAGACTACTCTAATTTATTGCAAAAAAAACAACTCGCGCTCGCGCTCGCCTTTGTATGTGACCCTGTTACGTGTGGACACGGACACTCGTATTGCTTTGTGATTATAAAATTCGTTTGCTTTCACCCGCACATAATAGCACTGTCAACGTCCGTCTGTCTAGATTCCCGTCAAGGGCAGTAGTGCCACTAGGTTACAGGCTTCAGGCAATCATTTAGCGACGTGAGGATTCTTTTTTGATTTTCATCGAGTGGGCGAATCAACCTTGAATTTGGTCAAAAGAACACACAGTTCGTTGGGAAGACCACTGCACTTTGTTGGAACACTTTCACTGTTTCGCGTAAGAATTTGCAATTCACTGGCACTGCCGAGGCGTTAGAATATTTATTCAAGCGAATTTTTTCAACTTAATTAACAAGGGAATATTAGAGATTATTTTGTGACGATGTGATTGTAGCAACGACGGTGGAAAGGAGAAAAATAGGAGAAATCGATTCTAGCAAAGCGCGTTACAATCCAAAATGACATGAAAGAAGGTTTTGTTATGAAGGTATATCGCTATCGCGGGGAAAAATTGCTACTGCTATTTTGACAGCGGGCCAGAAAATCCCCACCGAGTCAGACGACAGGTGATTAAAATGGGAACAGTTTGCTAAGGTGAATTCTGTAAGGAAGGGTGGTGAGTATTGTGACTTTTAAACTCATCAAATTAGGTCTTAAATGACTAAAATCATGTTGAGCGTGGGAGGTAGATTTTAAGCGAGCGGAAAAGCAAGGAATTTAAAGTGACATGAAAGGAGAAGGGTTTCTATCATTCTTTTTTTGTATTCATGACTAAAAAAAATAAATTAGGATGTAATTCTGGAATTCACGAAATTTTCTTCAGCTTTGGCAAAAATTATGCATGAATTTGAAGTGTTGCAAATATTGTATGTGGGATTATTTGTTAACTAAAAGCACTTTGGATAAAAATATCGATAGATTGGCATAACCTTTATAAAAAGCCTGTTCCTGCACTGACTAAAACTGCGGAGATCTACGAAATCCGACAGAAAATAACGAATTCTTGTTTGCCTCAAAGTTTCCACAAATATAAATCATATACATGTCACCCTGTCATCGAGAATACTGGTAACAGTTCCTACTATTTGTTTTTTGTGCTATCTGTCAAAACACAAGCAAAAAATTAGTCATCTCTCGCATAGAATTTCTAAAATTTCGTCTTAAACTTTTAACTTGTTTTTGCTAAATTCTCGTCGTCTGCAATAGAATCAATATGAATCGCTTATTTGGTAAAGCAAAACCCAAAGTTCCACCACCAAATATTAACGATTGCATCAGTGGGGTATGAATCCAATTGGAAGCAGACGCATACAACAAAGGATTTTTTTTTCACGAAATTGTGTCTTTTCAGGTCGACACCCGAGCAAATTCAATCGAAGAAAAGATTACAAAACTCGAAAATGAACTGCGGAAATACCGTGAACAGATGAGCAAAATGCGAGAAGGTCCAGCAAAGAATTCCGTCAAGCAAAAGGCTTTGCGTGTCCTCAAGCAAAAGAAAGCGTAAGTAAGCGTAAGCCAGCTCCAGACGGTGGCATTAATTTGCTTCCTTTCAGTTATGAGCAGCAAGTGGAGAGCCTTCGTAATCAAGCATTCAATATGGAACAAGCCAATTATGCTGCTCAAACATTGAAGGACACGAATGCTACTGTGATTGCCATGCGAGATGGTGTCAAACAGATGAAGAAGGAGTTCAAAGCCATCAACATCGAGAGTATTGAGGTGATAATGATCTATTAATTGATTTAAGAGTGTGTAACTAGTTTTTTTTGTTTTGTAGGACATCCATGATGATATGGCCGATATGCTGGACCAAGCCGATGAAGTACAGGAAGCCCTTGGTCGCACCTACGGAATGCCCGAAGTCGATGATGATGAACTGGAATCCGAACTGATGGCACTGGGCGATGAAATCGCATTGGATGACGACACCAGTTACTTGGACGATGTTGTGAAGGCACCAGCTGCACCTGACAAGGAACCTGGCGCCGATAGTATCAAACCAATGGCTGTGAGTTAACATTACAGTTCTGAGGAATATGATCTTGATTTTTATATAATTTTAGGGTGGAATCGAGGTAGACGAGTTTGGCCTACCAAAGGTACCAACTTCGGTGAAGACTTCGTAAAAGGAAGCCGTACATATGCTCCTTTGTTTTTTGCTTTTTACCACTTATAAATCAAAAATTGTTTATCTTTTGAAAAGAGTTGCTTTATATACACTAACGATAATTTCTCTGAATTTTGTTAACGTAGCAATTACTTACATTTGTTTGCTGATTTCCTTACACTTTAAGTATATCTTATAAAATAAATATTTGTATTAGTTAAAGTTGTACCTACTTTTGTTTTGTAGATATTTCTTTGTGCGTCTTGGGGCCTTTAATAAGACGTATGTATTGCACATAGGTGCTCGATGTCTGTCTCCCTCTTCACAATTGTTATATTGTTAAAGTTCCTTACCATATCAAAGAGTAGGCATGTAACAGCCTATTTAAGAGGTTTGAGTTCGGATGTTTTGGTTGATAGTATTCCTTAGCATGTCAAAAACAATGTTGGTGAAAGAATGCAAGCTTGCGGCACTCCATTTTATCAGTTTTTTCTTTATGCTCAAAGTTAAACGTGGTTTCATTGTACGTACATAGATTTGGTATTAGTATAAGTTTAACTGGAATGTCTCTCCTTGAGATACGCCAAATAAATTCCTGATTATCACCATCAAACAAAGCACTGTTCATTGATTATCCGCAGAGGCTGTTGATGATTGCTTTTGACACTTTGATCGCGGTTATAATCTCATCCTCACTTCCGTTCCTGTTTTGGATTTGGGTATTTCTTTTCTCAGACATCTCAGTCTAACTTTGGCTGTTTATTGCTAGCGAATATGTCGTCCAAACTCTTGAGTCAATCCCTTTACTATAAGCCTCTATTCAGTCCGTGAAGATAGGGCCACTTGTCAGCTTCTTTGCAATTCCATATACTAATCTGCTATCGCGCATAACTACTCCTTCTTCTGTCTCTGTAGTCAGTGCATTGATGTAATTATCACGCCACACATGCTGGACTTTTATCATCATCTTACGATAAACCGACTCTAGATCGATCCTTTCTGCAGCTCTAGTCACTGCATTTAGTGCTAATTTTCGTTCATCGATCGTTCCTCGGAAAGTCGTATTCTAAGTCTTCATGCGACGACCAACAATCCTTTCAGTACCTGATGTAAAACGCGATATTTTTACAGCAATGAGGTGCTTCCACACTACTTGAGAGATGGTCCTTCAATTCTTCGTTAAAAGCGTTCTTGTGTTCTTGCATTTTTGAACAGCAGCTATGTCCAATGGGACAGTCATGAAATAGCCGTCTTTCGATTGGAGCCCGTCATCTTGCCATCATGTGCGGGCTGTAAAATAATGTTTAAAAGTTTTAAGGTTTTGTTAGACTCAAGCTGTAAAAGATTTCGTGTTAAAAACCCTTTGAACCACCAATAATCAATGTCCTGCCGACATCGTCGTTATATGCAATATTTCACTGATTTAAAAAACAACTGAAGTCATTGCAAACCGAAATGTAGCGTCACCCTTAAAAACTATCACAATTCATTGACCAATGACCAACCTTGACCCGAAGGTCCTTACTACACACAAAATATAATGCACTGTTTACTACTTCTAGTTTCCTTGACTACGGCGTTGTCCTGTCAAATTGAAAGCAAAACAAATAAAAATTTCTTCGTTCTTTGGATGGTTCCAATTCCAAGTGAATTCTCGACAATTTCCAAAAAAGAATTTCTAAAAAATAAAATGGAATTATCTGAAATAATATCACTTGACCCGGACGCCTTGAACGATGAGATAAAGGATGAAATTTTCAATGCTCTATCGGGCGTTGAAAACATAGATGATATTCCCAGAAAAAACTTACGCAGGACTCTGGCAATTTGTTTGCTAATCATGAAATACAAAGGAGATCAGGTAGAGAGTTCTCTATAAGTGTATTGACTATAATATGCTTGTTTTTAGGTACATATCCTTCAGGAGCAGCTGGAAACAAAAACCCAACCAGACAGTGGGGGTTTGTATTAGCTAGGACATCCTCCAGTATATTCTACATCACTGTTATATATTTTAGATGAATCCAGGAGCGATAGAATTCAAGAGGAAAACGAAAAGTTGAAGCGCATGGTCAATAAATTGGAGGAAGATAAGAGCTCTTTGAAAAGTAAAATCAAAGATGTAGGTTATATCCTTTTACTGTATTTACGTTTAAACATGCAAATCTTTTCAGATGAATGAAGAGATAGTTCATTTACAGAAACGTCTAACTGAAGCAGTTCAATCGAACGAGAGCGACAAGGATTCGTCAGATCCTTTGTCGGAACTCGATCGACAAGAGGAATTGCTGAAGAATATTAACACCAAGAATAAGCATATAAGGAGACTGTTAAAGGAAATTGGAGTAAGTTCTTGAATAAATAAAAAAAGGCATTTCGTTGAAAAATTCACGTTAAAGGCACTTCAATCAAATAACATCGAACAATCAAAAGCTTTAATAGACCTAGAGAAACGCTACCAACACTCAAAAGCTCAAATTCAGGATCTTAACTCGAAAATTATCCTGTTGGATGGAGAAAAGAAAGCCCTAAGTGAGAGCGTGAATGAGCTGAATGCAGAGTTAACAAGGCTAGAAGGTAACATAACGTACTTGGAGGACGAACGTGAAAAATCGGAAGGTGACCTGAAGCACTTGATTGAAAAACTCGAGTTAAAAGCGAAATCATGGCGATCGGAGATCGACGAAAAGGACAAAGAAATAAAGAAGTTAAAGTCGAAAATGGAAGCCTTTCGAGAGGTCTCCCAGCAAGATGGCAGAGACGAAGATGAACAGGAAACCGAGGATGATAAGGAACGATTAGTTGAGGAGTCCACCAGAATGATGCATGTAAGTTCTTATCCATTTGATCTTTTTGTACATTCATAGATCTTCTTTTAGGCCATTGAAGTGCGAGACAAGATCATAGAAAAAATGGAGAGTAAAATCAAAGTTATGGCTGAGGAAATGATCACGTCCACTCGCCTGATGAATAAACTATCCTCAGAGCGCGAAGACGAAAGAATTATGGATTCGAAAAGATCTCGCCCGTGTTGTAAGACTGTTGAAGAATCGCTAAAAGCAACAAGTGAACACTGTCGGGAATTATCGGAACTCCTGGAGAAATCCGAAGAGGATAATGTCGTCAAGTCAAAACAAGCAGCTCAGGCACTTTCCGCTTTAGATGCATATCAACGTGGAGAAGATGGTCTTCCGAAGGCATTGAAAAGAATTTCCAGCTTGGAACAGAAGTTAAACGCACGTGAGAAACATATACGCGCTCTGATTATGGAACTCAACTCAATGCACGAGATATCTAGTGAAAATACATTGCTAAGAAAGAAGCTCAATATCCCTGACGATGTGATGATTACGGCCAAAAATCTAGTGGCCAAAGAGAGAAGTAAGGACAAGCAGATTGAACGATTGACTCTGAAGTTGAGGGCCTCTGAGGAAATGAGACTGCAATTGAAGCTGGAAAAACACGATTTGAGGTAATGTTCCTACTTGCCGAGATATTAAATTCTGTACATTTCTTGTCATTCATTTCTAGAAAGCAATTACTCGATCTTCAAAATATACCCAAAAATCCAGAGTCATCTTCAGACGATAGCCCAACGAAAACGAAAATAGAAATATCCCCTAAAAAGTCAAGACCAGAAATCTATTGCGATAACTGCCTTAAAAATATTCAGGTACGGCACAAACTTTAAAATTAGGACTTACTAACAGCAAACCACTTAGTCTCTTCCAAACAAGGACATTATTATGCAAGACGTGATCAAAGAATGGGAAGCTAAATACTCTGATGTTGTTGAGGAGAACGAGAATCTCCGTGTTGGAATGCACGAAATTCTCGAAAAAATCCGCGAATATGATGGTGAGTCTTGTCTTTCTAAATGCATTCTCTTTCTCAAATCTGAATTATCATTTCCCTTTCAGCCACCTCGGAGCACATAACAATAGATTGTGAAATTCTGGAACGCCTTCTACATGCACTAGACGCACGAAGCATCAGTGGTTGGTATCATCCCGCGATGAGGATTCAAAATGAGCTAATAGCTCTTAAGGAGCGTGAGCTTGCATTGCGTGAAAAAATCAATTCTGTTACAAGACAAGACGAACAGCCTTCA
This sequence comes from Chalcosyrphus nemorum, assembly GCA_949716465.1. Taxonomy (NCBI): domain Eukaryota; kingdom Metazoa; phylum Arthropoda; class Insecta; order Diptera; family Syrphidae; genus Chalcosyrphus; species Chalcosyrphus nemorum. The sequence goes on along the minus strand of OX454334.1, from coordinate 17,157,574 downwards.
GGTCATGAGTCCATCGGAGAATGTAGAGAAGCAGGAGAAATACCCGAAAGCCCTGCACCATCGCTTCCAGTGAATGTGTTTGATAGTTCTACAAGGCCAACAACCCCGAACAGAATTTTAGATCAATCATTTTATCCAGTCATACTCGAAGCTGATATTGAGCATGAGTCCATGAAGCAAGAATTCTTTAAAATACTCGAAAAGAATCGTTCACTTCAGCAAGAAGTTCAGAGGTTACAAGTTTTTCAGGTTCATTTCGAGGAACTCACTTCACTAACGGCTGCATCCGAAAGTGACATCACAAAGTATTGCTCAATCTTGGTTGAGAAATTTTCAGCACTAGAAATTCAGCTGAACACAAAGAACAAGGCTTATGATTTCCTAAAAGACGACTTCGAAAGAACGCTCAACGAGTCCAAAGCTTCAGAGATGAGATATATGACTCTGATCGCCGATCTCAAGAAACAGGTGAACGATCGAAAACATGAAATAAACATTTTAAAAAATGAACGGGACTATTTCGAAAAACAAACAACCAACTGCAATCCGGAAGAGTATACAGAAATGCAGAAAACTCTCTACAAACTGCAATCTCAAGTGGCCACATTGGTGGACCAAGTTTTATCTGGACAGATTGTTGAATATAAAATAGATGATATTTGTTTGGATTATGGAGTGATTAAAGACAATTTGGAACTCGATTTTATAACAGTTGAACAATATGAAAGCGTCCAACAGGAGAAGGCAGAATTTAAAACTAAGCGAAAGGATCTTCAGACTAAATGCGATCATTTGGAGGGTCTTCTCGTTATTGCTAATGAACAGGTGAGGAGGTCATAATTTGTTTTCAAAAAACGTTTTCGTTAAATCTCAGTCTCAAAAAGGTTGCATCACAACAAAAACTTTTAACGGACATTACGGATAATCATATTAATCTTCGCCATCTAGTAGCTGATTTACAAACTTCAAGTGAAGATAAATTCTTGATCGCAAAAATACAACGCGAATTAGATGCAGGTGAGTTGAATTTTGGATTTCTATTAAAATCATACTACGAACCTGTTCAAAATTTTAGCGAAAAGGGAAATTTCAACACTCAAAATGGACGTGGAGAAGTTCAACCAACAAGAAGAGATTTTAAGACGAACTATCAGAGAAAAAGAAAAGGAATTACAGGATACAAGCCAGTGCTTCGAAAACCAAATTCGAAATAGTGAAATTAAAAGCAAGTGAGTGCAAATTCAGAATTTTCGGCTCAAATTTTCTTCCAATATAATTTTCTTTGTAGATTTCTCCAAAAATCTCTTCAAAATGTGCGGCAAAAGTACTTTAAGTTCACTCCTTTGATATTTTTGTCCAATTTTGTGTACGCATATACAAAATTTATCAAGCGTTCTCGAGATGACGAAGAGCGAGCACAGGATAGCCTTTCTCGACAGATCGATGATATATTGTCTTCCAAAATAGAGACATCTCTTGGTGGAGATACTGAATCTCAAGACAGAATCAAGGTAAGTTTTACAAAATACTTTCTAGTTATCAACTCAAACAAATGTGTCTCTAAAGCTGATAAAGACTGAAACAAGAGCCAAATATCTTGAAGACCAGGTTCAAGCAATGAATCAAAAGAATGCAGCTCTTCAAATTGAAATGGATGAACTTCGACTTTCAGTTGCTAACGAGAGTGAGCATTGGAAGACAATTGAAGCTCTTTTTGGAGACGGTCAATCGAAAGAAACGACCGAACAGGAAGTACAGACTGAAGCGATGAGTAAGACGAACTAATTTAGACTTTCACAGAATTATGAAATAGGTTATTTTCTAGAAATTGTGGATACCACTACAAATACTGAAGAGGAAATAAAAACTCAAGAAGAATCGGAATCGGTACCAAAGGTGGATAAAAGCTTGTCACCTATAGCCTCGCCAACAAGAAAGGAACACGAGAAAGTTATCACAAGTTCAGAAACACAAACTTGTTCTGTTGATATGACCAGCAAGCAGACATCATCGATAGGAACTCCCTTGCGAGAACCAGAGAATGAAGAACTGAAGACTTTCGAAACTCACAGTGTACAAACCTCTCCCGTAAAACAGAATGAAAACGCTCGTCAGCTGTTTACAACTGAGTCGCAAGGAGTGCAGACTTCTCCTGTAGGATCGCCAAAGCGACAGCAGCCAACAGAAGATAATACTAAAGTTCAAGATCTGGAGAATCAGTTAAAAGATGCAATAGTGTTAGCTGAAAGTAGGAAAGAGCTGCTAGAGAAGGCAGAGATTGGGTACGGAAACTCAAGCATCGATTCAAATTAAATACCTTTTCTGAATTGATTTTTTTAGGTTACAAGAATTCAGAAAATCAGTTGAAGACCTGGAAAAGAAACTCGTAGAACAGCAAGAACAGATTCAAAAGCAAAAGGTCACCGACACTGAAGAGAAGACAAACTACCAATCTGGGATCGTTGAGGTTAACATAAGGCAGTTTTCTTTAAAAAAAAATAACTAATTCATCTTCATACTCTTTCAGAAAACAATTTTGTCATTCCATTCTCTTCTTTCGGAGAAGGATAAGTCCATCAATCAGTACCAAGAGCTCCTCACCGCCGAGAGAACCCAAAACGAAGCAGTGTGCGTCAAATATAGCAAAGAAATCGAGGGTTTAGCGAAAACGATCAATGATCTTAATGCGAATATTAAAACTAAAGACGATGAGATACTTGAATTAAAAACAAAAATGGAAGCTGCTGCTGGAGGATCGACTAAAGAAAAACTTGATATAGCTTCTGGCTTGGATGATAATGGTGATAACAGTTTGCAGGAAATATCTGACGAAAAGATCGAAGAAATGTTCAATGATGACGGAGTGAGCGAGATATCAGAGAAGAAGCCTACTGAAGCTAATAGTGATGGGGAGTCGAGGAATAAGGAGAAGTTCTGGAGTAATACATTGAGAGTGAAGGAGGAGGAAATTACACTGTTGAAGGAGAAGTATGAGTTAAATTGTGTTGCTTTTTTATATATATTTATAATCATATTGAAAACAGACTTCACCTGTACCAAGAAAGGGATAAAATCGATTCGGGAATGAATCCAGAAATGGAGCAGCTACGAGTTTTATTGGAAGAAAAGGATAAACATATAAATGACCTGATGGATACACTCACTAACTTTCACGTAAGTATATGTCTTTCTTTTCTGTAGCCCCACGTTGAGTCATTAAGTAAAGGTCAAATACTTGTAACTGGCGCCCAACGTGGGGTCACTTGTAAAACTTATTTTTTCCTACTATATATCCATATCTTAATAGGATGATCAGCAACGCTTCCTAACTGACTCTTCCACTTACTCTGCCGATCAAATTGCCAAGCTAGCATCCAATCTAACACGATCAGAGGCCACTAATAAAATTTATCAAGCTCAACTTGAAGCGTTGCGTCGGCAATTGTCCAATCTTAATCAGAGGGAGAAACAAGCAAGAGACTTGAATAATACTCTTCGCAATCAATTGATCAAACGTCCGGTTGTATCGATCAAGACCGAATTAAACGCTCGCTTAAAAACTGAGAATCTCCAAAAGAAAGTAAACCAACTCGAAGTCGATCTTGAGGAGGCACAAATCCAAATAAAGCGGCAACAAATTGTAATTGATGCTAAACGAGCAAAGAGCAACAATGAGGTGGGTCTCTGGGAGAAACAAAAGCGTTGGCAACAAAGCGCCGAGAAATTCAAATCCAAACTAGAGGAGACCGAGGCTGCATTAGAGAAGCACAAGGCATTGTTGCATTCGGCAAGGACAACTATAGGACGTCTTGAAAAGGATAAGCAAATCCTTGAGGTTAAACTTGGCAAAGGTAAGAAACTTCTTTTGGTCCCACAGCCTTTGCTGATAGTTTTTTTGGTAGGCCCTAATGCCATGAAATGCTGCCGAACACCGTCATGCCCAAATTTACAAGGAACCAAATACACACCATCTGAGACTCCAGAGACATATACAGGTGGCAGCGAGTGTAGCAGTCCAACAAGGGGATTACACTTTCTTGGTAACAATCACAACGAATTGATTGAGGCTTTAAAGGCTCGAATAGAACTACAACAAAGGAAGATCATAGCCATGGAGATGGAGGGAAAAGGAAGCAATGCGCTTACAACCGAGCTCGAGAAAGTTCAGGAGAAGTACTCAGCTATTGAAGCACAAAATATTCGCCTGGAAGCCAGAAACCTACAACTGCAGCTCGATAATGATCTGCTTCGCCAAGGAGATTCTGGAGAAAGAATGCAAAAAAGGATTAAACACCTGGAAGAGTGAGACATATGCCATAGGATCTTCTAAACTAGTTTATTGTTTGTTCTTATCTTAGCTACATCATTGCCCTCAAGGAAGAGCTCGCCCAGGCTGAAGCCAGACGACAGTTAAACTTCGACCCGAAGCAGGAGCGAAAATACACTCCAGGACAAGCAGAACAAACGATTTTATCACTCAGGGGTATCGTTGAAAAGCTGAGATCGGAGAATAAGTATTTGAAAGATGGGCGAAGATCCTCTGATTCGAAAGTATGCAGTCAAATCTGATGGTTAACGTAAATATATATATATCGCTTTATTTCAGGATCAAGATACTCCATCAGAGCTAATGCGATTGCAGCACATGTACACAGAATCCTTAGATAAAATATCTGCTCTTCAAATCGAGCTCCAACTAAAGGCTCGTTGCCAAAATTGCAGCAATAAGAGTCATGTAAGAAACATACCCATCACAGTAGCAAGAATTAACAACCCAAATCTCTTTTTTTTAGCTGGAAGCTACCACCAATGACGAAATCCGTTTGATAAAAGATCAACTGCTGAAAAAGACACAGCTTTTAGAGAAAGCAAAGATCTTACTGACTCGTGCTGCTGCAAAGGAGAAGGTTCTAAAAGAACAGGTAGGATAGTAGCTTATTATTATTTTTCTAATGATCCGTCATTATTTGAATAACCTTGCAGTTGTCCCTGTGGAAACGAAAGTGTTCTGAGCTGCAAAATGTTCCAGTTATAGATGAAATTAGTGAATAGATGATTTATTTATTTGTGCTTTTAATTTATTTAAATCGAATATTATACGTATTTGCCAATTATTCAATTATTTTGGAATAAATTTATGTGAATTTACTGTGTAATTACTTGCACGTTATAGTTGTAGACAGAGTGGAGACAGCTGGCATATTCCAGTCTTTTTACTGGTTATTACGACAGCCTCAGTTTTGAGTTCAACTATGTAGTTCAAGGCCGGTCGAATCAAGCCAATATTTTAGCGAGATTTGGGCAGGACATCTTCTTGCGGTTGCGTCAGTGCAAACGTACGATATTTCACAGAAGGGGTTCAAGTATTGACCCCTGCGGAACTCCCGCGGTGATGTTGTAGTACTTAACTTTATCGCCCGTCGGGTATCATACCCTCCTGTTGGTAAAGTAGTTCATGTAAATCTATTTTGTGTTGTGCATTGGAGTAGTGTAGTTGACAGACTCAATCAATCGAATAGACAGATTTAAGATGGTATGCATACTGTATAACGATACCCATTCAACCCAAAGAAGAAAAAAAACGAAAGATTTCATAAAAATTTATTTTATTTGACACTCATTACACTTCAATCCATTTCGATTTCATTGTACGTGTACTTAAGTTTCATTGTGATTGTATTCGGGGTAGTCTGATCGGCCACCATTAGTTCTTGTCCATCGCGAAGTCCCAGCTCGGACAAAGACTGAGTTAAATTCGACTTAGTGCGCTCTTCAATGCTCTTTACAGTAGACATATACAGGGTTTTATTTCTTCCTTCAATGTACGCAGTAATTCCTAAAAACAAAAGCAAATATACATACATATACAAGTTCTGTTTATCTACCAACCTGGACTCTTCATCTGGTATTTTGGACTCTCGCAAAGCATCTTAATGAAGTCCTCCAGAGTTGTAGTATTTGGATCATCTACGCACACAGTTTGTGGGACATTGCTGCATGCCAAACAGTTCTCCTTCTTTTCAGCTTCATAGGTGTAGGAGTAGATTCCGTCCAAATCATTGAATACCATGTAGTTCTTCATGCTGTCGTAGCAACTGGTAGTTAGTTTGAAGACCTTAAAGATGAGAATATGTATATTGAAAAGAAGCAAGAGAAATAGGCAAAGGTTATTAACCTCTGTAGCGCAGGCAGCTGCGATAATGGCATTGGTGCTAGCCACTGCTGGAATGATGTGCTTCACTACACCCTGAACTAATCTACAACACAAAAGAGGAATTATATTCTGATAAATGATGAAGAAGACTTCTTACCTATATGTTACTCCCGAGATGTTGAACTGATTGGCCCTCTCTAGTGCCCTCTCATACACCCACGAGATGTGCTGAGGATCATCACCGTCTAGAGGCGCGGCAAAAGGATTTTCCTTGTCCCATTGAATGATCTTAACGAACTCTATACAATGCTCCGGCAAACGAGGAGTATTTGCAATCGTACAGAGAGGATAGTTGACTTGTGGAGGGAACAAGTCAAGGGTGCACTCAATGCAAGCAGTATAACCCGGTAGTATGACACGAGCATTTCCCTTGAAACCCTCAGTTCCACCGTCGATCATGGGAATTATGGTGGACGGATCAACAGTACCATCCTCCTCGTAGCCCAACATCGATACTAACATTCCATTGATCCACCGTCTGGCAACGATGGAATCCAAGCCGCAGACGATAATGTGAAATTGCTGATAGAACGACTCGTCAAAGTCTTGTATTTTGGCAAAATGTGGTGTTACCTTGCAAGTTGGTACCCTAAAAGCCATAAATTCAAGGGGAAATTATGCTAGTTTCTCACCAAGGTCCGCTTACCTTGCAGTTACAAAGTTTGCTGCACATTCAGCCTTCGAGAGGCCAATATCTTTGCGTCGGAAAAGGAATTGACGATTCAAATTGGATAATTCGATGGTATCCATGTCGATGACATGGATATCACCAAAGCCCATAAGGGCTAAGTCTTTAAGCAATTCACAGCCTAAGCCTCCAGCACCTAAAGACCAACTCAAGAGGCTAGATAAAGGAGAGAAACATTGAAAAACTTCCCTTACCGATTACGAGAATCTTGCAAGTGTTCAGCAGAAATTCAAGATTGTCCACCGATGGAGTGAAGTCGGCCTTGCAAAACGGTCGTGGACGTTCTAAAATTTTCCTCAAATTGTTCCATCGTTTTTGTAAATGCTTTGCATTTGGATTTGGCGAAGATGCTTCAGTTGACATGGTTATTCCTTGCAAAAAAATTAACAAAAATAATTCAATACACCGGCTGGGCGGCTGATAACTTTTTGACTTGTCAAACAAATGAGACCTACACAAAATTTTAAATCTACTACTTTTAAGTGTACTTTGTACAGTACTAACAAAAATGTATGTTGAAGCTTCTTATGGAAACCTTATATTTATTTGATATGGTATTTGATGGGTGGGATAGGTTTTTTAAAAAAGACAATCTTGTCGAAAGCAGGGAGAAAAATCGAATTCAAAAAAATTTTGTTCATTATACAATTTAAACGGAATTAAGTGCAGATTCTGCGAAATTCGTATTGGAATTTGTTACATAGATATCCGTACGGAAATCGAACACTTTTAATGACAGCTCTAAAAATTGTTTGATGGAATGTGTCTTATGACATTGACAAGTAGCCCAATGAAAAAAGTTTATGAGTTAGAGTGTCTTCCAGAATGAAATCGGAAAGCGAAATACTCTCCCAGAAGATGCTTCCAGTTTTTTTCTCTTTGGAAGATAAAATGAAGATTTTTTGCTCAAAAATATAGATGTCTACCTGATCGAAATTTATAAAAATTGAATTCATAAACTTAAGCTTCCTGTTTTCTACAAATTAGTCGTGCCATCTACCGTCTCAGTAGATTACAACTTTGCACAATACACTGAACTGCGAGCCGATATCTCTCGTGTGACGTTCCCTTTTTCTCTTTCTTTCTTTCCTTCGCGCTCTGTGGTACCTCGCTTTCTTTTGCTAAATACTGCTGCCGCGTCGCATGTAAAATACAAAAAGAAAAATAGAAAAAGGAAATTCTTTTGAGTTTGTTTTTTCTCTCGTCGTTGTATTAATTGAAAGTATTCTTTTATTTTTTCCTTATTATTTCCACGCGTCGAAATAATAAAACAGTCGTTTTCTTGTTTTAACCTTTTTTGTTTCCGGTATTTGGTTAAGAGTTTTTCCTTTCTTTTCGCTCGTCGACGACTCGAACTCGATTTTCTAAACGCCAGTTCCCGAATCCAAATCAACAACAATGGCCGACGAAGTTGAAGTTCAAGAGAAAACCATTGCCGAGGATTTAGTCGTAACCAAATACAAATTGGCTGGTGAAATTGTTAATAGTAAGTAGAAACGTATGTAGCCTATATTGGTTGATAATTCTATTTTGTCCTGTAAGTCAGCCGCCTAGTGAATCTTCGTGCACACACATTTTCGATGGCGAAAAGAGCCACGCGGATGGTTGCCGAATTCTAACCTTCAAATTTTCTAATTTCTCGAATTTCATTTGAATTTGGCGTATTTTGTGAAATTCCCTCTTTTTGTCTATAATATCATATCTTGGCAAGTTGTGCAATTACGAAATACAATGTAATTTCGCCTGTTTTACACAACTTTTTGCATTACTTTTGGTTCGAAGCGGAAAGGTGCTTCGATTGATCTTTTGCTTTTTAACAGATTATTTCTTCAATCTCGACTTCCCAATTGGAACTCAATTTATTTGCAGATTTCGATAGTTAATTCGCACTTATTCTAAACCTTGAAATGCATTTTACTATAATCGTCCGGTTGAAAGACCGGTTGGCGAAAATCCACATGCCACGCGGCTGAATTATATTTAGCCCATTCTCTCTAAACATTCATGTTTTATTCTTGTTACTTGTGCAAGCAATGTCCACTGTCGTTTTTAGTTCGTGGGAGTGATTTTTATGATTGGATATCGATCATACATCTTATTTCGCATTTGCAAGCACGTTGTCTATTATTTCCTTTTGTTCCTTTCAAGTGGCTAAAGACTGCATTGGTAGAGGTTGACCAAGGTTAGTTTTTATCATAATAAATTTGCCTTAATATTTTTTTTTATCGATTATATATTACACGAGGCTCTAAGATGATGATTCGTCTCCAATTTATAGCAGCTATTAGATGTTGTAAGAAGGCTGGCGAACAAAGAAAACCTTTAGTCTGTTGAAAGTGCTTTTGAAACCTTTTGCAAATGCAGAGTTAGCAAATCGATACCTATTCATACACCGTTGTGCTAAATTATAAGTTTACGAATAACCAATTCATATGTTGGGTGGAGTTATTACCTTCTGCTTACAGTTGCACAATAATCAGTAATATTTTCTTGCGCATGGACGCTGGAAAAAAAGATAATAAAAGCCAAATAAAGGATCTCTTATGATCAGAAAATAACCGCTTCTACGATAAAGAGCTTGTGTAACGATCTCAGATCATCTAAAACGCTTTGGTCTGATAACTTTGAGATTCTCGAGCATTAGAGTTGAATGCGTTCAATTGAATATTATTATTAGTCTTTATTATCGACTAGAATTTATTTTTAAATTCCTTGGCTAGCTTTTGAACTTTCCTTGTCTTTGTTGCGTCTTATCACTCGTGACTTTAATGTCATTTATTTCTAATATGCAATACGTCTATCGTTATGACTAATCGTGTTGTGAAGTAAACAGCTTATCTGGCCTTAGTCAACATTTACATCCCATAGATTATCCCCGTACACAATTACATGTTCTGTTTTCTTTTCTTAGAAACTTTAAAATCAGTCATTGATCTCTGTGTTGCTGATGCCTCTGTAAGGGATATTTGCACCAAGGGCGACAGTCAAATCAGCGAAGAAACCGGCAAAGTAAGTTTAGTCTTTAAATATGTATGTATTCTAAAAAATCAATGTTCAATGATTAAAAAGAAGCGCTTGAGGGTTTGAAGTGACGACAAGAGAGTGAAAGTGTTTTTGGAACCTCCCTTTGTGTGGGATGATGGGGGAAAAGAACACTTCGTGTCATATTCCCATTTGACAGCACACTTTTGCGTTGAAGCCGATTCCCGGAGATTGTAAGATTATGAGATCTGAGAACAATCAATTGCACATAACCTTTTTATTTGTGCTATTAAGAGTGACATGATGTAACAGAGCTCTCATTTTAGGTTTACAAAAAGGAAAAGGACCTCAAGAAAGGAATTGCATTCCCAACATGTTTATCAGTAAACAATTGTGTGTGTCATTTTTCACCAACGAAGAATGATGCCGATTACATTCTCAAAGAAGGTGACGTTGTCAAAATGTAAGTTGTTTTAAGTTAAAACCGGCGGATTCTACTATTGCTTGTGTGGTTTTTATAGAGATCTGGGCGCGCATATTGACGGGTTCATTGCTGTCGCTGCTCATACCATTGTCGTCGGAGCATCGAGTGATAAGAAGGTGACAGGCAAGAAGGCTGATGTTACGCTCGCCGCGTATTGGGCTGTGCAAGCTGCTCTAAGGCTGATTAAGGATGGATCTAGCGTAAGTATAGATTTGTAGGATATGTAAGAAGCTAGGGAATTCCGCAAGAGAATAACAACTTTTAGATCTGACACATTGTCGGTTTAAGTGTTGCTTTTTTGCCAGAAAAACCTCTTGAGGAGCCACAATGGAGAAATACTAATCAATAGGTTTCCCCCTAATCATCTTCATACAGTTTCTTTCATAGGCTTACAGTGGTAGGTAAATCAAAAGAAGCTTAAAGCAGCGGTAGTCAATTCAATGAGCAAATGTAATGTAATGTCTTTATCTAAAAATATAAAGAGTCAGTCATTTGCTTAAAGTAAAGTGGCATCAACCGTGAAAAGTAGTAGACAACATCTACACTTTTCGTTAAGAATGCTCGTCAGAGAGAACAGGTACGGTCTGCGCACAGAAGCTAGACCTCACTGTAGTCTTTTTTTCAGGACTTATGAATGACTTGTCCATATGCTGAGTTCTGATACCAAATTATAATTAAAACGCTGCCAACAAACATGGAATCAAGTTCCTTTCATATTTATCATTAATTTCATTATTGTCGCTCAACTAAGGCATATTTTCTATTTCTTATATTTCTTTTAGAACTATGCAATTACTGAAGCTGTACAACAGGTTGCCGAATCGTATAAATGCAAACCAATCGAAGGAATGCTCAGTCATCAACTGAAACAATTCAAAATCGATGGCGAAAAGACTATCATTCAAAATCCAAGCGAAGCTCAACGCAAAGAGCACGAAAAATGTACTTTTGAAAAGCACGAAGTATACGCCATCGATGTGATTGTGAGCTCTGGCGAGGGAGTTGTAAGTTTCAAATGCTTTTCATTTGACGAATCACTTCTAAATTTTTTTTATTTACTTCGTAGGGTCGTGAAAAGGATACAAAAATTTCAATCTACAAGAAAACCGATGAGAATTATCAACTGAAGCTGAAAGCCTCAAGAGCGCTGCTAGCTGAGGCAAGTTTATGTTTACAATTAGAATTTAAATCTGAGAGTTTATAGCCAATGATTAAAAACAAGCGCTTGAGGGTACAGACGAACAGAAGATAATTCAGCTTCGGAGAGGTATTCTGTGGAGAAATGCTCTCTGCGGCTGATGACATTTTTGTTTGTTTAACCTTGTGATTGCAAGATTATGAGATCTGAGGCTAGGGATTGTGATTTATGAATGTTATTCTTTGCTAAAGGATGGAACTAAAGCTCTTTGTGTACTTTTATACTTTTAGGTCAAAACGAAATATGGAAATATGCCTTTCAATCTGCGGCATTTCGATGAAGAGACCAAGGCAAGGATGGGTGTTGTTGAATGTGTTTCCCACAAAATGATTGAACCTTTCCAAGTTTTATATGAGAAACCAAGTAAGAAAAAAAAAAAAGATTTCAAATGCTTTTGAACTAAAGCTAATGCATGTTCTTGTTTTAGCCGAATACGTGGCTCAATTTAAGCATACTGTCCTTCTGATGCCAAACGGCGTGAACTTGGTAACCGGAATCCCATTCGCTGAAGAGAACTATACTAGCGAGCACAGTATAGCTCAACCCGAACTTAAGGTAAGTAGAGGAACCTCTATTTGTCATCTTTAATTGAATGTCAAGCGATAGGACGCGATAATATTGTGTCTAAATTTCTCATCTAATCCTGCAAAGATAATTACGTAATAGTTGTATCAGTGACTTTTGCGTCCAGACACTTTGCTAGAAAAAGAAATGAATTTTGCGATCGCAGTTATCTGTGGTCTTTTACAAAATTGAAGATGGATTTGCCTCTTTAATTGTATGCAAATTCAAACATTCTCGATGAGAAATGTTCCGAAATTTGGAGAATATTTTGCACCAAACGACCAGCGCTAATGCCAGCTGGGGAAAGCGTGATAAGGTGCTTTGGGACCTGATTTTGCCACTGGCAGTACGAAATCATTCACCACTATTATTGAACTCTGTCTGTCATCGGTAGAAGTCAAATTGCACTGCTTTGCTTTGTGGTCTTACTCATGCCTTAGTCAAATAAGACTTTAGTCGACTGTTTTCCATTTTACTCGAACAAGAGTGAAGAAGAAACTAGCTCTTTTGCATGTGTTTGAGTCGCGACTCACGAGGCTACGTGTGGTAGTCGACTATCGGAGCTGATTGGTTGCTAAATACCCATTTAGTTCGGCTCTAGAAATGATTGAATCTACTTTGGTAATTCAAAATTCAATTTCATTCATTGAAAGGTGATTATGGCGACCGTAAAATGGGCTCAAATAGAAGACCCACTTTTACAAAGCAAATTAATCATTTGCACATGTTGTTGAACGCTATTACGCTCTACATGTTGATTTTGCAAGATGACATCCAATTTGACAGATGTAATCTGAAAAAATATGGCCGCAATCACCTGTCAAAATTCGTAAATCCATATTGAAAAACTCTTTAAGAGTCCTGCAAAGATAATTACGTAAAACTTGTCCTAGTGAGCTTTGCGTCCAGACACTTTGCTAAATAAAAAAACTGAATATTGCGATCGCAGTTTTCTGGGATCAATTATAACTTTTGAAATGGCTGTGCATTCCTCTTGGATTCTATGCAAATTCAAACAAAATTCTATGAGCGAAGCTCCTTTTGAATTGAATTTAAATCTTAACTTTCTTTTACAGGAACTCGTTAGTACCCCAATCAACCCCACTAAGAGTGCCAAGAAGGGTAAGGGTGCCAAGAAGAAGGTAGCCAGCGAATCAGAATCAGCACCAGCAGCGGCAGCGAAAGTTGAATCAACACCAGCCGTTGAAACAAAAGCATAATTGTTACACACTTGTGTATAACATGTTTTTACTTTTTTTTTTTTCAATTTCCCCCTACGGAGAAATTATGTTCTTCGTTAATTTCTTCTTTGATTTTCCAACACAAATTCAGCGGATTACAAAATAACAAAAACACGCCAGCGACGAAAAGTTAAATAACTTTTATAAGTATAAAAATAAACTTAATAACAATGTGCAGCCAGCTATAATAGTTGTTTATATAAAATCAAGTTATTTGAAATAATTAAAAACGTCAAACACGGAATAATAATAAAAAAACATTTAAATATAATAATGTTAAGCATTTTTGGAGATTTTAAATCAAAAACAAACAAAACAAATACTAAGTACATTTTTCTGTAATACACTCAAAAACAAGAAAGAACAAACAAAGGCAAATGGAAAAGAACAAAGTAAAGAGAAAAATCCATGAAATTTTATTCATTTTATTTCTTATTATTTTTTTTTTTTAAATTTTATTTGATAACCTTTTTATTTTTCGCGATTAATTTTACTGAATTCTTGTACTTTTTTGCTTCGAGAAATATAGGAATTAAATATGAGATTTGTTGGGTTTGTTCCAATTTTAAGTTACGAAAAATCATACAGTTTGGATTCAGGGGTGACTTTGGTACTCGCGAAGCATTAATTGCTTTCAATATGGTAATTCAACGAAGTATAGAAATGAACCGAAAGATTTATGCATGTTTTGTAGACTATGAGAAAGCCTTCGACAAAGTCCAGCACAGAAAGTTGATAGAAATCCTAAGGAGCAAAGACAGATATGAATGAATGCAGAATAATCGAAAACCTCTATTGGAATCAAAAAGCGAAAAATAAACATAGAAGGAGAAGAATCAGATGGTATAAACATTAAGAGAGGAGAAGGAAAAAAGTAGCCATCGATCGTGCAAACGTGCAAACGACACTGGGTTCATCTGGATACATGCGTAACAGCTAGAGCTCTATGGCCGGTCTTTAGCAAGAAGAGATCATCAACTCTCGTTAAACTCAGTCGTCATAACGTACGGGCCGTTTCTGGCGCAATTACCGGCCATTGGTCATTGGCCTTCACGCAGAGAGACTCAGTTTGTATTGTAGAAGCTGCATAAACGAAGAAGAAATCGAATCTATTCGTCACCTGCTGTGTAACTGTCCCACCCTTATCTGTTAGAAGAAAGAGAACTCTTGGCAATCATTTCTTCTCGGAGCTGGTGGACTTAGACAATGAGGAGCTGATCGACCTCCTGAGATTTATATTACTATCTAGGTGGTTTTAATAGCGGACCTTCTTACAGCGTTCCCAGAGTTGAATGATCGGGCACAATGGACCCGACTTGTGGGTCTAAGTGAGCAGTGACCTTCTGGTCATCTATCTTCACTTGTATTCAATATGTACTCGGAAGAATTTTTCAAGGAAAGCATAAAGAGGCATGGCGGAACCGAATTGGATATAGCTTGCCGAATAGGTAAAGCAAAATCTGCGTTTGGGATGCTATCCACAGTTTGGCGAAGTAATGCAATTAGCTAAAAAACCAAGCTACGACTGTTCCAACGTTGAATCCGTGCTGCTATATGGATGTGGTACCTGGAGAGTGACCGTCACTATCACGAAGAAGCTGCAAACGTTTGTCAATAGGTGCCAGCGCTTAAGGATATTCTGGCGAACAGCTTTATCAGAGAACGGGCAATGAACCTATAGGCACAACCATACGACGACGAAAGTGGCAGTGGATTGGTCACACTCTGCCATAAGCAAATGCCACCTACAGAACCAAGTACTATGAAAACAGCTCCATCAAAAACGTCCGTTTAACATACCAGCAGTAAAACACTCAGCAAAAATTTCTGTTTCACCGGAATACCAGACTGAATTCAGGATCGAGTGAGTAAATGGTCATACAGTAAATCTTGATAATGATGACACTTGTATTAATGTCGATCTGAGTCGGATTGTACAAAGGCGTGTTTATCTAAACTGCTATCTGCAACTGAAAATAGAGAAGAAACAAATCGTCTTTGATTGAATGCAAGCCCCATTGGTGTCCTCTTACGACACCAATTAAGATTTAAAGCGACTATACGGTTTAAGAAGGTCAATTCTAAAGAGCATTTCTGATAAAGTTTGTCTAGAGATGTTATGGCCAATGTTAGTTGCATTCGTCAAGACTGCCAAGCCTTAGTAGAACCTACAGGAACGTGTACACAGGTCGTTTTAACGCTTAAGGATAGGCAATGTGCTCCTAAAGCATTTAAGTCGTAAGTCATTTAAGTCTTCCAGTAAGTTCGAATGTCCTGGTGGTCTGACACTCAGCTGTGTTCCGCTGCTCCTATTTTAGCCTTCCAAAGCACCGAAATACTATACATAACCCACTCCTGGTGGCGTTTTTTTTCAATAAAGTAAATGTCTTCATAAAAAGTCGATTAGATATTGGATTACTCTTTTGCATTTGATTCCATTCCTTGATCGCCTCCAGAAGCACCCTTCAAACTGCAGCTTGAAAAATCAATCGCGACCAAATTAATATCCACCCAAACTATTAATTTGTTCACAGAAAACTAAAATTAATTTCATTTATTTCGTACATCATCCTGATGCTACTACAATTGGACAAAAAAAAAAAAAAAAAAGGAACAACAATTAGCACAAAATATATGAGGAGCCCCATTTATCTACACCCCGTTTACTCCCAAAACACTCTCTCAGTGCTTCACTGGAGGAGCCTCCAAGGCCTGATTTATTGTGTCCTTTGTTTTCTTTGCCAATCGGCCCAGGTGACACGGCAGCATCTGGATGAAATGGAACGTATTTTTAACGCCCTGGTTGTAGTAATGTTTGGCAAGGTATCGCACCTCTCCAGTCCTGGGTAGAGCTGGCACATCGAATGGCAGTTTCTTTTTTAATGCATTGACATGGGGACAAGCCTGTGCCTTAAGTTCGTTATAGAGCTTTTCCGATTGAACGCTGTTGCCCCAGACACCAAGGCTGTTAGTGTAATGAAAGGCACCATACACCAGACCGGATTTTATTGCAAGTCTACGGGAAGATAAATAAATTGTAGCAAAGCATAGCAGTTACGTAAAGGCGAATTGTTTAGTGGCGAATTTTTTTTTTGCCATTTGACGTGACCTTACTTTAGAATCATTTTAGAGGGGCGGTGGTTTCGGGTTTGTCTCGCAGGGGTATTGTTAATTTATTATCTCTAAAAGATACAAGTGGAATTTACGAATTCTCCTCTAAAATAAGAAAAAATGAAGAAACCGATTTTAAGTTCGTTTTGGTGCGATTTTCGAAAAAGTACAACTTTGACAGTTGCTGTCACCTTTGACATCACGGCACGGCACCTGTTCATGGGGTACGTTCAAAAATAAACGAGTTTACAAAGTTAAAGTAAATAAATTAATAGGAAAACGAGCAATCAAAGTTTCGGAGTTTTTCGCAGAAGAGAAAGCTCACGAGAGACTAAGAAACTCTACCATGCGGCGTATTTTAGTCTAAAAAATTTCTTTGGGCGAAAATATGTGTTCTTTCAAATCGTTGGGTTGTTGTTGTTAGGCAAAACAATTTGAAGTAATTCAAATGACGTCCAAAGTGGGCAGATTCTTTGTTGCTCTCGCTCTTGTACTTTGGAAATCTGTCTTTCTTTGAGAGAATTTTACCCCAATTTTAGGAATTTAACAAGCTGCGAATTTTAGTGCACCCTTCTCTCTTTCAAGCTTCATAAAAAGTTGTGTTGTATCACCAAATGCCTGGCCTTCACTCCCTTCTTTTTGCGAAATGCGTGTTTATAACCCTGTTCTCTTCGGGCTGCTTTATAGTCATGTAATATATTTTTAATAAAAGCAAACAATTTGAAGTTCCTATTTTTATTTTCAAAATTATTTACAATCTGATTGTCGTCGTCTCAGATGTAATGGCATTATACAGAAATGTATTATCAATGGGAATATACTGTTTGGTTATAAGTTTGATAACTTCTTGGGCTACACATCCACCTAAATAGAACAAGAAAAATTTCAACTTTGTCACACCAAACATAGCTTCTTACCAATAAATGCCGATACAGTGTGTACTTCCGCACCACCATAGCTACAAATTTCATGAATCAGATCATCACTAACCAAACTGTGGATACCCCACTCGGTTAGCATTTTATTTGCAATTCCTTTCAGCTTGGACGTATCATTTTCTACGTAACATTCACCAGGAATATTACCAAACTCCGTTTGGTAACGCTCATAGGCCAACAATCCAACATAGTATTCCGTCAACGTGCCTTGTGTTTCAAAGCCATCCACTGTAAATAGAAGACAAATTTTCTGGTTCAAGTCGAAAGTTTGCTGTCCACATTTAAACTGAGTTTACCAATAGAAGCAATCTTACTCGACTTCTCATACTCATCAGAGAGCTTTGTGCCACGAATGACCGATAGGCCAGCCGATTCACGGCAGAATAAACGAACCGATTGGTCGGTTATTGTGTCCGGCGGCAAACCCAATTCCTTTAAATAGTGCAGACATTTCCTGTAGATATTGTCCGCATCTTGCAGTGCTTGCTGACGGTAAATGTTCTGGAGATTTATATAATATTCCGTGTTTGCTGTCATATCTGGGAGGACTCCTGGTAGTGGAAGGTAGCTATCATTTTCACTAAAAACAAATTCTCTGAGAGCTTTAGCCATTATCCAGAAGGGATTGCTCTATAAAGAGATTCCAATTATTGACTGTGTTTGTGAAAAAGGGGAAAACAAACCTGTTTATTTAAATTAGAACACGCTTCATCATCAAGAATTGTTTTAATGTTTGAGGGAACTAGTCCGGCCCCGAAGGCAGTGTTCACAGCTTTCATGGCTTCTTCGAAGTTTTCTTCGTCAGCGGTCATACCTTTGGTTCGAATAAATAAAGGATACGTTTGATAAATTTAAATGTCAAACAAAATCTAGCCAATTAGGCAAAAATTAATCATCTGCTGGACAGGCAAAAGTTTCCTCTCCAAAATTCCAATTAAACTCACCAGCTCGAATCATTTCCCGAAGGCTTGTCTTTTCCTTGTACGTCTTGGGAATGCGTCCATCGTTATTCTCCTTCCATTCACTGAGATATTTGTTCAGAACTAATAACCATGGCACCTTAGATGTGATTGCCGTCGACTATAAAAGAAGCCATATGTCATTAGAAAATCATTTTTATCATGTAACCCACCTCCAAATGCGACTTCAAAGCCGGGAATGGATGTTCCAGTCTCAGGTCATACTGCCTGTTATCTGGATGAGCTTCGATCACACAATGTTCTTTAACTTGCACTCGAATCGAACCAAAAAATCCCAATGATCGACAATAGACAAAGGGAATATTGGCATCCCAAAGCTTATTGGAAAGACTCAGCAGAGTTTTCTCATTCAAATTCGACGCAATAACTACGTCGAAAGTGTTGAAGAATTCCGGTCGATTACTGAGTATGAAATCAATGCTTTCATCAACGTAATCACCATTGGCATCGGCATTCAGCTCTTGAAGGAATTGCATACATTCGGCCGCTTTCGATTGCCCTTCGCTGCTTTGTTCTAAAAAGAAACTTTAAAACGACGTAAACTGTTTAGTTCTTGAACTAAAATAGGACTTTATTTGCATTTACTTTGTTCCAATATCATCCTCGGTGACTACAGATCCATCGACAATGGTGAAACCTCCGATACCAGGTAAGACGAGACCCTTGAGAACTTCGCAACCAATTGCATTTGCACTTACCAAGCATACTGTTGCACTTTCAAGCAAATTCTGACCGTTCTCACCCCAAAGTCTGATGGAGGGAATTGTTTAGATTTTATTGTGCATTATATTTACAAGTTAATTACCTAATTTGACGATCATATTTCTTGCTTTTATCCGATAATTCTGGTGATTTTGGCGCAGGAGAAGACATTTTTCACTGAAACTGAATTGTTGTTGATCGACTGACAGTTGCTGGCATACCGGCAAATCTACTACATTTAATTTTTGGAAGTACACTCTAAGTGATGCCAAGTTTTATAGACCAGATTTATAAATTTTATGTCTTATATGTAAATTGTTGGAGAATCAATTGTTTATAAGAAACGGATAGCAAGCCGTGTCATTAGGTATGGATTAGTGATTGTATTCAATCTGGGATCTATTCTGCTCATCTGCCCATTTGGAAATAGGTGCTAATAAGTTGTAATTGATAGCAAATTCAACCGATCATTCGTCCATGAAAAGAGCAAATATTATGAAAGTAAAAAAGCTCACATGAGTCTGCAAACTTGTGCAAATTCACAAATACAAGGCAAGGAGAAGTTCTTGACTTAACTCATTCGTCTGGAATATTGACATTCTGACAAAAACTTGAAATGTACTTTACTATAAAGGATTATATATTTGTGATAGCCAGTTATAGATAATTTCTGCTTCAACATCGAGAAGTGCTACCTTGTAGAAGATAGATTGTAATATCAATTGTTTAATAGAATAGGTCCAGATCCTAGTCTTTGATATGCCACAATATCCATTTAATTGCTAGACATCCCTGCGACTCTCCAAAAAGACCACTCTCCTCAACCTAACAACTGAACTGTGTTTTTGTGCCCATCATCTGACAGCCAGCCAGTTGGAAAAAGAGAAACAAGAAAGGTGCGAGGAATTTTCCGCAATTTTTTTTTTTTTTTTGCCAACCGAGAAGAATTTTATCGATTTTGCCTCTTGATTTTCTCCTCTTATATTTCTTATCAATAGAATTTGCACACATTTCTCCGGTCAACGTTATATTCATACGAAAAAAACCAGGCAAAAATAATTCCAAGCTATGTCGTCGCGCGTTCTCAAGAAGCTTCAAGGTGATAACGACCTGGAACTGCAGCCGGATGATGGGATCGAAGATCAGGGATCCGATGACACCGATGAGATTGATTTGGCCGCCTACGATAAGCGCAGGCAACCGAACATGAATCCTTTTGACTTGGTGAGTCTTTTGTTTTACTTTTACTTAAAACACGTACATAAATTTGGGTTGCAATTTGTCCCGAATGTCCCCATTTTCAGTGGTTCGGTGGTGAGCTGCAACCCGCCTCCCCGCATGTACACAAAACATAATGCGACTCAATCTAGTTCAATTGAGCTAGTCCGCATGCTCCTCGTCTATGTATATGACGCTTTGCAAATGATTGTCCTCAATATTTTCGCCCCCAAAATTGTTTATGTTTATGTTTTTTCTGTTTTCATAGCTGAACCAGCAGAGCCTCTCGGAGAGTGAGGTCAAGGAGGACGACAACGAGACGGAGCATGCATCTACAGCGGCTAATCTACCCTCTGGACCAATTTCGAAGAAGAAAAAGAAGAAGAGGAAGAAGAAGAGCGCTAAACAACACGGCAATCACATAAGCAGCGAGGATAACGATGTAAGTACTAATTTTTACAGGTGACTGCTTAGCTCTACATACATACAGTCCAGGTTGATGGTGGTCCGGTGACCCAGTTGAGGCGAGAGCCAATTTGACTGTGAACAGTGTTGATGAGTGCAATACAATAACAAGGTCAAACGTTTTGCACGGCGATTTATTCGGCTGTTAAGTTTAAGAGATTTTCGCGCAGCCACTGCATCAATGAATGACTCATTTTTCGGTTAACAAATTAATATAGATATAGGTGATTTCACAATAGAACTCGTCATTTGTTTAGTTAGTTAAAATCGTAGCTTTTGATATGACACACCAATATGTTTGTATTTTTGTTTCCCATCTAATCCCAACCATCTTCATATAAGGCTTTGAAAATATCGCCTCTTTGTTTGTAATAACATTTTTAGTTGGTTTATTGATGTCAGAGGATGTGTTTGCGTCCTTTACTTACGCATCCATTCAGTCCATCGTTTTGGTGAACTGTTAGCTTTGTACAATGGGAATTCTGTTGCAAGGGTATGTAGGGTAAGGGCTGTCAATGCATTAGATGCATCAGATGGTTGCCATTGTGGTTACCATTGTTATGCTAGTAGTTGGGGATTGTCTTGGAGGTAGCAGACTAGCAGGAACTGTTCGAAGAGCATGGTATTGTGGCCCCTTAATGACAGCATCATCGCCTCGGCATGCTTGTTATCTTAGTGTGACATCTAGTGATCGTGCCGTCCAGACTGGACCATCACAGTTTATCATAGAGCGTTCCATGGCCTTGTGGCGAGTCTAATTGCGCTGCAGCAAGGCCAACAGTCACGAGTTGGGATTGCTGAGGTTGGCAGTCCTTGTTAAAGCTGTCCACCATACGGACACGCTATGAAAAGTACTCTAAAAAGTGGCCTACGGTTCTGAGCCTTGTAACTTTTATAGAGATTGTATACGCCAAGTGATTTAACTCTTTTTTTTCGATTCCAGTTTACTGACAAGTATCTCAGCGACATAGCCATTGGCAAAGTATGTGAATCGGCAACCCCCACTCGTGTTGACTTGGACAAAACCTTACTCTGCGTTGAACTGAAGAACTTACATCCATTGAATGAAATGCGCCGTACCTTTGGCAAGCGTGTGGTTAAACTTGAGTAAGAACCCAAAACGTTTTTGTGTGTTGTCTTATTTTATAAGAAAATTTTCTTTTTAGAAACAAACGTGGCCGCCAAAAGTTGACCCTAAAATCAACGTATCTGGTAACGGCGAAAGAAAGTTGGCCATCACTTACAAAGAACATCATCACAATGAAACCGTGTGCTGCGCCAGATAACACCGCTACACCGGAAGACAAAACCCAATGGTTTGCATTCGAGCACAGTCAATTCTATCAGGGTGTGCAGAATATGTTCTTAGCAGCTTTGGATACCACAGACTCAGATCAACTTGTCAATTTGTTTACACGATGTCCCTACCATGTGGATACTTTGATTCAATTAAGTGAAATGTGTAAGTACAGCATAGATTGTGTGTAGAGCTTGTCTAATCTTTTGTAATGTTTTACAGGTAAAATAACAGATGACACCGCAATGGCATCGGATCTTATTCAAAGGGCAGTGCTAGTTTTGGAAACATCACTGCATCCCAGTTTTAGTCTTGTATCGGGTAATTCTCGCCTGGACTATAAGCGACAAGAAAATCGTGGATTTTTTATTGTGCTCTTCAAACAGGCACAGTACGTTGAGGCAAGGTCATGTTGCCGTACAGCTTTCGAGTTGTCCAAGTTGATATTGAGCCTAAATCCAGATGTAGACCCTTTGGCTATGGTTCTTATAATAGACTACTATGCATTGCGAAGCAAACAGTATGCATGGTTAGTGAAATTCTACGAAGAGTGGGACACAAAGAGAAATCTATCACAACTGCCCAATATGGCGTACTCTTATGCTTTGGCTTTGTTCTACTTACTTGGAGGTGAGCGTTGATTTTTTTTTCCAAGTCTTAAGGACCGAATTGATTGTATATTATTTATTTTAGACTGCGATAAAGCTGACAAGGCTCTACAGTACGCCCTGCTCATGTTTCCTGGTGTACTTCGACCGCTTTTGGACGAACTCTCTGTGCAGACCGATTCACGAGTCATAGCACATACTTATTTTAATTCTGGCATATCTGCAAGGTAATTCTAGTTTCGGATATGTAATGTAAAACTGCTTAATATCGTTGGAAACTTATAGCCAATCACCAGCGTTGCATCAGTTGGTTTCGCTGTATGTTTGCAGAGCCAAAGTAGTGTGGCGCGACCCAAGTGTCCTGCAATGGTTGGAACGGAATGTTAATACAGCCTTAGACAGGGTCGATCAAAAGGATGAGGTTGTTAATGACTACAATTCTAAGCGATCACAAAGGTAAGAGTTACATTCATTTAGATAATAATTAGATGCATTAAAAGCTGGTAAATGAGCGCATCTATATCAGCTGTTGAGCTGAGCAATTCAGCCACAAATTTAAAATGTTTTACTGTGTTAATAAAGACATTGCCTTAAATGATAACGTCAACAATCATTCTGCTGTTACTGTGAAGGGAAAGTCCAGAAAACTGCTGGATTGCATTAAATATGGGGCTGAGCGAAGCGTCTAAGAATGAGAGATAGGTAATACAATAAGTCTAAGAGAAAAGAACCCTAGGGACGTGGCATTATCTTCTCCTATGAAGGAATGCGTTGGCCCGATCGTGGGGTGACATCAGGACATGATACAGGCGGTGTTTTAGCAGGTAGACATGCGCGAATATAAGCTGAGAATTTGCTATCACGGAACACAATCATCTACTAACGATTTATGTTTTCAAATCAATAAATAGACGGTAACACCATTCTTTTGCTTTCAGATACGTTTCACCACCAAGAGCAATCCTTCGTCATGTCATTCTATCCGATTATGGCAAAAAGGTTCCTCTGGCACAGTTTGTAGCTGGCGAAAAAGAAATCAACCTTTACGATCCACTGCCACCTCTGGAGTCGATTAACTTTTACGAAAGGTTTCCTTTGCCACTAAAATTCCTTACTTACTCAATACGAATCTGTTTTGTTTTATTAGAAAATCATCCAGCAGCAGTCCAACAACGGACAACAATCGTTCGATATCGATGTTTTTCCAATCGATTCTGCCATCGTTCAATCTGCGCGGTCAACAACAAGCAGCTGCCGCTGCCGGTGGACCTGCCATTGCAGTTGGTGGGGGCATTGCAGCCGGTGGAATTGGTTTACCCGTAGCCGCAGCAGCATTGCCAGCACCCGCAGCAGGTGGTGTTGACGATGAAGTAGCACAAGTCGATAGGCATTTGGAAGAGCTCAATATGAATTTGGAAAACGCTGCTGCAGATGGTGAGTGCGATTCTTAGCTTTGTTTTGGCTGAAATTCGGATTTGCTAACTCTCTAAAGGTGGCGCAGCTGGAGTTGAAGCCAATGTCTCATACCGTGAACTCACCCAATCACTGACCTCTATTGTCGACGCTATGAGAGATTTCCTATCAAATTTCCGAATTACAGAGAACCAATCACAGAATGCCGATGTCGAAGAGAATGGCAGCTCTGAAGAAGACACAAGTGATTATTTCGATTAAAATCGAACAGCAAGACAACTTATAAATATACATATATTTTTTAAAACTTCTTTTTTAATTTAATGTTATTTGTGGGCTACAAGTAAAATGTATTTCTTATTCTTCGCACTGTTTCTAAAAAAATAATGAGAACCATTAAACCGGCAAACAAATTACATATTTACAAAATGAAATAATG
Organism: Chalcosyrphus nemorum; assembly: GCA_949716465.1. Classification (NCBI taxonomy): domain Eukaryota; kingdom Metazoa; phylum Arthropoda; class Insecta; order Diptera; family Syrphidae; genus Chalcosyrphus; species Chalcosyrphus nemorum. Next base: position 17,133,032 of record OX454334.1, on the reverse strand, counting down.
CGAGGAGGTATCTACATCATAAAATATATATGTATATTCCTCCTGAACGAAATTATGGTAAGCATAAAAGAATTCAATTTTACAACAAATCAAGAATCATGTTTTATTAAGAATTTATATACATACTACTATAGTGAATCTTATTTCCCTTATTGCGACATTCGATATTATGGTGTGTCTATTTAAAAAGAAGTATATACATAAATACATATGTGTATGTATGTATGTAATATGTATTCAAATAAAGTTAAGAAAGTGAAAAGAAGTCGTAGAAACAATTATCTAAAAGATAAAAAAGAAGAAAAATCATTGTTGTTTATTCAGAATATTAAAGAACTCGCTTTTAAATGCTCTATTACATAGTTGTTTGTTATTTTGTAGTTACATACTTTTCTTCTTATGATCCGGAGTAGGAAGATCGCCACCTTCTCACTTTACTGCATTTGTGCTGGTCCGTCGTCTGTGGGGTTCGGCATAACGGCCGCCTTCCCTGTCTTTGATCATTTGTTGTTTCTTCATGTGGCGATTCTGTAGCACCGTTGGACATTGATCTTTTAAAGGCGTGCGAAGAATCTTTCTCTTTAACAAGACAATACCAACTGAACCAGTTCAGCTCTATCTTGTTTGTGATGGATTCTTTTAAATGGAGGCTTCGTAGAATCTTCGAACTTCTTACGCTGTCAAGCTTTGTTATTACTGGGGGATCACGAATTTCGCTGCGATTAGAGTGTTAGTTTAGGAGATAAACGCATTTACAGTTTCCCATAATTAATTTTGGGTTTTGGGCTCGAAATTACGAATGTATTCCTGCAGCTCTGCGTCCAAAATATTATGTTGTAAAAATACAGTAGATTCCATTGCACTCTTTCTCAGTTGTTGTAAATTTAACAATCAACTTTAAACAACAAAATCTTAATTAAAAGCACGGATTACTTCGGATTACAACTTTCTTTATTTCTTTTGTTGCTCGAGTCATCTTCATAGACAAACTAACGTTCACTGCTCAGCGACCAGCGAATGTGCCAACTAGGAACATTCATTTTTAAAGACAAACAATTGACAATTTTACTATTCCCAAAGAAGAAAGCTTTATTCTATCGTTTTATAGAAAAAAAGTTGAATAGTAATTAATTTCTGCCAAGAAATCACCAATTCGCTGATTTTTCCGCGAATAGACAAATACTTTTTGCGAACTGTCAAATTTTATTCACATTCCACTGATGTAGAACGCAATCCACATTCGCGCGACTAAAACATTCGCAAGAGTTTAACCTCACAAATTTGTTTTTCTTTGGCAAATGCCAAATGAAATTCGCCGATTGTAGCGACTAGATAAAAAAGTAGCTGTGAATGAAACGTCAAAATTGGCGAATATTCGCTTGTTTGTGTTCGCAGTTCGCTGAGCTATGAATGGACCTTAATATAGACCATACACAAACTTTGTTTTGTTTGGTTATTTGTGGTCTATGATATAGACGGTCGTCTTCGGTCGATTTGACCGTCGGCTCCCACAAGAGAAAACCAAAACCGAATTTAAATTTTTTCTAACGTTTCCGGCAAAATGAAATTTAAGCTCACGCATACATTCTCAATCGGCTGTATAGTTTTAGCGTTAATTTAATGACAGTCTGCAAAAATGTGGTGTGCAGAAGGAAAGAAAGGGACACCACGATTGTTTTTATAGTAACGGGTTGTTCGCACGTTCGTTCACATGTATTCACAGATAGAAAATTAGAACTCGGTGTACTTTACACAATTTTCTAAAAAAAAAAACTGCATCTCCACGAGATTGAAAAAATGGCAGACTTTTCAGTCAACCTTCTAGTCCGCCTGACTTTTATGTCATTGGGTGGGCGAATTGTCAAATTTCAGTCAGGGTTGATGTCCACAGAGTAGACAAGACAAAAAGGCTGTCTTAGATGTCCGACTGCAAGTCAAGTCCGTAAAAGTGCTGTCTACACGAGACATATTAAAGTCACGACTTGAATCTTGACTGAAATTATGCCTCGTGGAGACTGGGTGTAAAGACGACGATATTAGTTTGTCTATGGTTATCTTCCTTCTCGACTGTCAGTTTATTCTTTTTTTTTATAATCATCAGGGATTCAACCTGAAGCCGGCTATAATTGTAGAATTTTATATATTGACTCTAAAGAGACACAGAGTGCGCTCACCAAATGAGTGTGTTCAACAAAATCTAGATTACAGATACACAGGGCGGGGGAAAAACGACTATGAAATGGGGAATTTTTTTAAATTTTTGCAATAAAACTTGTAGATTATCAATTTCCAAAGAGTGGGGGTAAAATTCTCTTAGAGAGAGCTAATATAACGAAGAAGTTAACTAACAGTGTGAATAAGAAAATGTTGAAAATACACTGGTTTTACAGATTTGAAAAAATTTCTTGCACTAAACTTCGTAGCATGAAACTCCGTCTGCAAAAGGCTTTTCATAAATATTTGTAAAATTTCGTAAAAATTCGCAGTTTTGGAAGGGTACGGGTACGGACCTACATATTACTACACAACTCAAATGTGATGATGTGTGGCTTCTTTTCAGTGAACGCTTTCTCTTTACAGATGGCAACAAAAATGGATTGGTATTTTGTTGTAAAAAAAAATTTTGATTTAGATTTTACAAATTCATATCTTTAGATTTAACAGGCGAAATTAAAAACGAGCTGTTAATTTTACAGAATAAGATTAAACACATTTGTTGTCAACATACACAAATCTTAAAATACATAATTTGTTGTGTTTTATGAAATACAGTCAACGCCACTTTAAACTGTGAGTCAAATCACGGAGAAATGATTCTAGATACAGATAAATTCAATTAGCGCTTTAAATTTGTACCATCCTTGTGTTATGTGCTGAAATACTGACTGCAAAATAAAAAACACATTGCGCTTGTTTGTACTCAATTTAACCGAGAACATTTCCACAGTATAAGAATTTTGCAATTTCCTCCATTTCACGCATTAATTTCACCCATATGTTGACTTTAGAATGTTAATTGAACAAAATGGCAACGTTCTGTTTCTCTTCATTACCGCATGTTTGCACACAATTAACGATAATCAGAATTAATTGAAAGGATACTTGCAGGGATTTGCAGTAAGTTATCCACATGAAAAAGTTAGGAGAATCCTTAGGATTTATTGTGTTTAAAAATATCATTAAAATTAAGACAAAAATCTATTTTAAAAGCTTAATGATGCTAATTGACCGAAACCAGAAACACAGCCTAATTGGATCTGCACGCGTTTGTGAATTTGATTGGCAATGCGTGGGCAAGTCCTGGCATTTATTTGCGTAGTAAATTATTGACTTCCTAATAGCACAAATGGATTTCCTCGAATAAAGTCTACGGAATTACAATTCCACCCTCACATTTAAGTGTTTGAAATATTTTAATTTCTATTTATATCCTTTGGGCTCCCACTAGAGTCCTTTCCGTGTAAAATGACCATGATTTTCTCATGGATATCTTCTAATAATCATTCGTTCTGATTCTAATTATCTAATCCATTCACGAAATTCATTATCAATCAAAAAGATTTGTCCGAAAATCCATTAGGTCGTCCGTGTCGGTAGTCGGTAGTCGGTAGTCGAAGTCAAGTCATTAGTAATTCCTTGTGGACGCCACTGAGAGTGGCTATACGTCATACAATAATCTTTCATTATGTCTCTCAGCCAAAAGGGCTAAAGTAGAGTGCTGAATAACAAATGATGCAACCTGACAAGTTATTACGTCCAGAGGTGATAAATTTTATATCACAATTTCTATGATCCCTCCCTTGTCTTATGGTGGGAGTAGGATACAGACTTCTCTACTTGAAGGATAATCATCTCTGTTGTACTTTTTGGATGTCTGTGTGGAATGACTAGATGTGGGTTGGATGGAGACTCCATGACAATGACAAACTAAATTCTCAAGTCAACTCGGTAGGGTACTTGTTGCATTTGAGTGGAGTACTGAAGGTAATTGCTCCGGAGAATAGATAGGATGGATTTCGTATTAATTTCAAAGATTGGGAGTTATGTAAACTGTGAGGTATGTCCTAAGCTTTTGGTGGGATTGAAAATAGACGAATTGTGTAATCTAATAGGATTTGGAAGCACTAATTGCGATATCTATGACGTTACATATTATTGGAAAATATTTGCATTGAATTACATCATACAAAAATGTTGGTTGCCTCTTTTGTCCGAATTTGCATGTCCTAGCAACAGTTGTCTATCTCTATAGTTTCAACAAATACATTTAAGGAAATTCAAACCTTTAAGGAAATAGATGAATGAGCTGGAATATTCTAACCTATAAATATTCGATGCCAAGAATGTGCCTTCGTACTAAAGGCGAGGGGCTGATATTCGCGGAGCTGTTTAGCAGATATGCTGTAGTCTCCGAGGCAGCCTCTTGGGTTCTTCTTAAAGCCTTTGAACTTCGCTGGGCGATAGAGCAGATTTCTGTCCACTCACCCTCTTCGCTTCTGGAAAGCGTCTTGTGTAGACCACTGTACAGTCAAACGCGTGCAAAATGTCTTCAGCCATCACTGACTAGCTCAGATTTGATGCTTTTGACTTAAAGGTCTGAGCGCAGCCTAACTGTCATTGAAAATTGCAATATTCTTATTAGATATTGTCGTCAGCCTTCCTGCTCCAAGAATACAATGTGCCATATATTTCTTAAAGCTTAAGTTTCTTTAATTTGTGAGCGGTCCGACTCTTGCGGCTGACGGCAGAAAAATGAAACTAATCGTTTAGCTTTCTGACGGCAGAGAAATGTCAGATCTAGGCTTCGTTCAGCGAGTAGTTGGTTAAGGAAGATTTAGATACGCTGATTATTATTTCCTGACAGATATTGATCCCAACTAAAGTAGTTCCGAGTAGTAGTTTAAGAGATATTTCTAGGTTCAAGTCTTTTGAATAATTAATTAATGAAATGGCAATCTCCTAGTGAAGGTTAGTTTCGAAGATCCTATTGGCTGGAGGATTGTTGTCCATTCGCTCGATGTGGCTAAGCCAATGAAGTCAGCGTACCTTGGCTTATTGGATATCCATATCATGATTCAGCTCAGTTCGCAGTTGTATCGTCTCCTGGACCTTTTCGCATAAGGGACCTAATATTCGCTCAAACGTGCCAAAGCTCCATAAAACAAAACTGGTACGATGAGCGTTTTATAGAGCATTAATTTGGTCCATCGAGTTAGAAGTTTTAAGCTCAGTTGTCTCTCTCACTCCCAGTTAAGGATATTTCAATCGACTACTCTCTAAATATCTGAATAAATCACATGCGTGCTATATGTTGTACACAGGACATTCAACCTATTCAGCTGATATTTCCATCTGACATAAGTACACATTAAGACATTTCCGTTTGTCTTTTTTCGACATCCTCCCAACACCTATTCAACAATTCAAATACTAATCGATTTCCAATGTCTGAAACACCATGTCTGCCCATTCCTCATCTCGAAGGTACATCCTTGCCTAAGGTCGCCTTAGCGAATGATGATTTCTTTTGCCGGAATGGAGATTTTCTTTATTCACTTTTATCGAGGCTATAAATAATTTATGTTGCAAGTAATGGAAGGCCCAGATATACATTCATACATATACTTGTATTGAAAGGTAAGCGGCATCTTTACATTTTAAGCACACACACAAGAACCGATAACTTCAAGGTGAATTTTATTTCATGTTAAATAATTGAATAGCTCTCTTTCGTCCTTGTTGTTGTTGTTATTTTTTTAGTCAAAAAAAAAGAAGAGAAACAGCATTCATGCTTACGATTTCCACTTTATCGAAATTGTTATTATGCGTAAGAATGGATATTTTGTAATCATTCGCCTATAATTTGGTACTCGAATGTGGGTAATTTTCAAGTAGAAATTTTATTAGATTGTTTCAAATAAAAAGGAGGTTAAACCATTGCATCTTAACCTTTAATAGGATAGGACCACCACAATAGGGGAGACGACAAAAAGAGTTAGAAAGGATCGCCGAAAACTACCGAAACTACTCTAGAGAGACTATACAAACGGATAGAGAAGGGGGGGACACAAAAGGGAAGAAGAAGAAGAACCATCCGGAGCTTTTAACAAAGGGAACTAGATGTTTGAGAGGTACACCTGTCAAACCACCAAGATCATCAAAGAAGTGGGATCCTAAGTGTAGGTTTTTCTTTGAAGATAGAGCAGGACAAATAGAGCGAAGATGAGAGATAGTTTCCTTCTCCTCCTTGTCACTACAACTTTTGCAAAAATCGTTTGAATATAATATCCCGAAAGGGTACCAATAATAGTGCTCGAGCCTGGAGGACTTCAAACCAACAGTTCGTTAGAGCGTTTCTGATTCAGATTAGGCCATAGTTCCTTGGAGATTTTGAACGAAATACTGTTCTCCCAGAGATCGTTGACTGTCTTATTAGCATTTAGTTTGAGCATTAGTTTATAAGTAGTTAGTGGAAATGTTCAATAGCAGAAAAGTCTAAGAACGAAGTGAAAGAAAAATATAGAACATCGTAGAGTTTACTGACCTACTGTGACTAGATGTCATGATGCTCTTTTGTCGGTGATTGATTTGATTCGACTGCCATATTTGAGTTCAAGAATTGGAGTGTTTCCTTTAAAAGGAGATTGGAAGTGTCCCCACTATGTGGACCTTCTGTGTCGTTGTCCGACTTAGATGACGGACGAGTCGATTTTCCGTTCACCTCTTCCGAATGTAGGTCCGCCTGTACAAGACACAGTCTCTGACTTAGTATCTTTCTTCTTCTTATGCTCACTAGCCCTGGTCTTTAGTAATTCTCTGCTTCCACATACAGTAGACTCTCGTTAGCATGAACACTGGTTAACGTGACTAGAAAACTTGAAATGTATTCTCTACTGTGTGATTGTGCTATTCTTTTGTTAAAATTCAATCTTCGCATAGGTGACAAACGTGATCTGTCTTGGTTGTTATTGTCTAACGGGACAATGTCTCCGCTAGCCACTACTCTCAAGATCAGCGAGCGATGATTGCGTCAATATCCACCATAGAAAGCGCCCCCTTTGTCCTTTTCATGACATAATATCCATTAAGCGAGTTTCTAGCACTTCTAGCAAGGCTTTCTCACTGACACTGGGCTTCCCCTTCGGCATGTTCTCAATCTGTTTTTGCCTTGCAGCTCTCCTTCAAAAGGTTCTTCAATTCATCGAGCTCCTTTTGATGGTATGAATGCGCTTTATCTCTAATCAGCTAGTCCGCGTTCGTGTTATGAAGCATCACCGGCTTTTGTCGGTCTATGGACTCCATTGACAGGTCCTTCAACGGCAGCTATTCCCTTATCGAGACTCCTTTGGTTCCTTTCAATGATCATGTAGCCTGTGATCGAGATATATTTATACACAATATGCGTTCAATCTGGATCGCATGATGGTGATTTTATCGACCCTAACCTCCACGTAGATGTGCGTAGGTTTTGCCTCCGAATCACTTCCCATGTTGATGAAGCCTGAACTAAGTTTTGTCCGTTCCTCTTTCATCATCAATGAAAACGAGATGTTTTGCTCCGGTAACCAGGCAGCTCTTACTGTGTGCCAAAGCGTTCCTTTCAAATCCGTCTGAGACACAACACCTCCATCGAACGAAAAACTGCTAACCAAAACTTACAAGGACATTCAAAAATTATTCAAATCACTCCTGCTAATGATGTTATCCTAATCTTAAATAGAATAATTCAAAAACCAACCAAAATATCTAATTCCTCCATCGGTAACACTAATGGCCATTCATACACATCCAAGTGGGTCTCAAAATCCAATTCCTTATTCATCTGCTGCCCGGGAAAAGGAAAAAAATAATAATAATTTATGTACTGGAACAGTATCCAACTTTGATTTGTTGTCTTTCAAAGTCATAAATAATTAATTCCATCCAAAGCAAAGCTGCGCTCCTTAATTCGTCCTTGAGTTCATAAATTTAACATAAAACGAGTATTCAGGTATTTTTTTTTTAAACACCGACTCTAGAGTCACGCACTCGTAATTGAATAAGAATAATTTTTTATTTAATTACGTAAAACAATCTGGTAATTGGAGGGAATGAGATAATTTATATTTATTTTCTTGTCGGACTCACAACTGAGGTTTAATTTGCTACCTGTAAGTACAAAGTGCAAAAACAGGATACGCGAACGTGTTAATTAAATTAAAATAAAACGAAAAAAATAAATGTATCAGGGGAAGTGTATAATTCCCAGTAGTTAAGATTTTCTGCAACCAAGGAGGGCAGCAATAACAAAGAGATAATTGCATAATTTATGGACCGGTATCTAATTGGTTATTGTGAAGGAACGTTGCTTAATTAAGTAGTGAAATTAAAGGGCAAATTGGGAGGCTCTTATATAGCATAGACTGGGAAGTTAATACAACATCTTGCCCGCATAGGGATGTATGAATATTGAAAGCAGATAATAAAGGGCAAGTTCTTTTAATGTTTAAAATATTGATCGAATTTTGTGGGATATGGGTTGTCGGGGAAGGAAATAATTCAATTTCCAGGACACACATATGATTCTGTGAGTTAAAAGTTTCCTAATCCAACAATGTGAGCTTACAGGAAAGCATGATTCATTTAGAGGTACTTTTTAGCTAGGCACGACTCATTTTACCATTGGAAAGTATGGAACCCAATTTTTATTATTGGAAAATAGGCGACCAAATAGACCGCATCCAGCACGAAGTGAAGAAGATATCGGAACGGTAGCTCAGAGTGGACGCAATGACTGAGGACGAGGTTGGCCACTCCATCGCGCCATGCTAAAGGACTTTTTGCTTTCTCAAATTGAAGTCAGTGATCTTCAGTACCAACGAGATAGCGGTACTTGCAAACAGCTCGTGAAACAAAGACTTTATTGCAAGAACGTTTCGCTAAACTGTTAATTTTCCACTTTGGACCAGTAAAATGGCTTCCTAGATCATGTAAATCCCACTTCTAGACTTTTTCGTTTGGCTTGGACTACATCCACATCCTGGTGCAGCTCATAGAGTTGTATCTTCTCCTCCATTCGCCCTCCTCGCATAAGGGACCTAATATCCGACTGAGTATTTTTCGCTCGAAGGTGCCCAATATTTGCTCAGCTTTCTTACTTATCGTCCAGCACTCGCGTTATTTTCATACCTACCACAAAAAATGCTTCGACGGAATTCAAAATTTGAACTTTATCGTAACCAGAGGTATGGCTATAAATTTAATTGAAAAAATCTTTAAAGAATATTAGAAAATGGCTCTTTTCTGTGATAAGAAATATTCTAATAATCGGATAAAATTGATGTTTTTGAAAAAAGAATTCTACCATTTGAAAAAGTACCTTCGAATGAATCACTCTTATACCGAGTGCTTGAATATATTAGCTTGTTTGTGCACGTCCATTTTCATCAACTGCCAAAGTGAGGATAAAGTGTAGTTTTAAGAAAATTCACTAAGAAGAATGGCGCTGCGATCGTTGGAAAGATGCGAATAGCATCATAAGTTATTAAATTAAATGATATCTCAGCATTGATCTCGCGGTTTAAACTATACTATCATAAGAAATAAAAAGTTTTAGCAGAAAAATATTTGATCAGCCAACCTTATACAATAGGTATTACCAACTCAATTTTACCTCATGATTTTCATTTAATTAAAGCAAAAATGTTCTGCTTGAACTCAAAATGTTACGTATACGCCCCCACCATTCTTTTAACTCTGAAAATGCTGCCATCAAAGAAAATGTCTTGTGTTAAGCGGTTTCGCCCTCAAGATATACCATTCCTTTAAGAACATTATTTAATATGCCTTCAAATGAAAACAAAATCTTTCCTAATAGCATCTTCGTCACCCAACTCTAAACGTACATATTTTTACTTTAAGACTCTCACTCACTGAATGTCAAGCGCATAATATTTTCATGACAAACATGACTGAAATGAACTCCAAAATTATATTTTTAGAACACAATCAACATGAAATTATTTATTTACACACATTACGAACATGAATTCCATGGTTTTACTTGAAAATCAATACCATCTCGGTACTCGGTGTTTAAAGTTCGGCGAAGAGCAGGGAGCACTTTGCTAAATTCACCCCTCCGTTTAGCATCAGTTATACTTTTCCATTAGCCTGAATACTGGATACCGCCAACGAAACCAGATTCTCGGCAACAAACGTACTTGTATAATTGAAGAAACTTTTCCATTTGCTTGGTGTTTTTTTTTTTTTAATTCAGTTGAACTTATTGTTTGGAACAATGTACGTACGAGTAAATAAGTCGCAATCCTTTGGGGTGGCAGACATTATCCCCAAAACATGAACTGTAATGACTTAAAAGGATAATTAATTTTTTATGTAAATGATCATTGTTTCCAAATCCATTTGGGGTTGTTCTTTTGGTTTTATTGTTGCACATACATATATACAGCCGGGAAAAGAAAATTCATGACAGATGTCATACTATTGATTTGAAATTTTGAACCCAAAGACTTTGAATTAGAAAAATAAGCGTAAAGCAAAGTCTACAACAACTTCTGTATAATGACAGATCCATTCACACCACCCAGTGCGCGAATATCCGTGTTCTGCTAATTGGCCACAAGTCCTTTGTAGAAACACTTTGCATTGTCTAGGACTTTCAGGTATTAGAATCTATAGATGAGGCTCGGAGTTGAAGCTGATGTGTTTCATCGTTTTCAAGGCTTAAGTCCATGACATTGAAATCTGCGCTAACTTGTGGTACATATATCAAGAGCGGTAGAATAACGCATTATTGTCCCAAAAGAGTAGAAGGCTCCTGGAACGCATTAGAATCTCTATCGAGACATAACGCGGTAAGTATTCTGATTCCAACTAGGCTATAGCCTTCGCTGCTGATCAATTAGAAGCACAAGCTTTGTCTAGTCAATTGGAATAATAATAAATGGCTGAAGCAATCCAAATGCATATTCGAAATCACTAACTTGGATAGGGCAAGTGTTAGAAAGCTAGTACGCCTGGCCCACTGTGGTGGTCACCACTTTTACATGATAAATCTTTCTCCAAAATGAAATGAATTTTCGATTATACTTAGGTGCGGATGAAACATCCAAACATTGGACATTCTATTCTTCAGTGGAGCCTTCCGAAGGAATGCCTTTAGGGAGAAAGAGGTTACAGATGAATCATAGAGGAAGTGTTCTGGAATATCATCGCCATCTTCAGAAGCGTCGCAGAAGGAGATTTTGCTTTGGTCAATGAACCCAGTTAGAATGCCTGCAGTTTATCCTTCTTCAGAGAGATTTATTAATGCCGAGGATGAAAAGAGAACACAAGTGAGCCTACAATAAGGATAGAGAATAGATACAGGAAGTCCGAATGCACTTTCTTGAACTGAGCTACTTTCTTCGGAGCCTTGTCTACCAACTTCATCGGAAATTTAATATCCCAAGATTCCAGAATGACCCAGAATCCAAAAAGGAGTCAGTGAGTTGAATCTTGCGATGGAATTTAAAAAAAAAAAACTCTTGCATCTACTAACTAGTTTGGATTTCGTTAAAGGGTTACACAAGTCCTTAAGTTTAGTTAGGCTTTCACTACAGACACCTTTACTTACACCTTTTTACCCGTTTCTAGCTTGCAGCCATTAAGATATCAAAGCCTGATAGACATACAACAAGGACAACAGCCCCTGATCTTTGACCTCGCTCTGACTATGACCCAAGACAGTTCTGATTATCGTGGAAGTTGAGCTCAATAAGCATCAGACTCCATAGCCATAGGACTAGAGCGTAAGTTCAGCAACGCTCCAGTGTGGCTCATACTAAAAGCCAGTTTGAGCATGTACCTTTACTAACAGTGGAATCATACGCATTTTTGGGTACAAAAATATTTTGAAAAACTTTAAAGGTATCGGCACAAGCCTAAATAAAATCCTGAAAACCGAGGAAATAATAAATCCGTCAGCTTAAAACCAAAAACCCAAAAACTAACCATTACCTTCAGTTTATATTGATTAGCTCCCTTCTCCTTCTACCTTCAAAAGGATTTAAGGTTTCGGAGACAAATTGATGAATGAATTTGCGGTTAGACATTTCTATAGCTCCCGATTCTTTAAGGACTTACTATAAGATTAATGTTTGCGTGTTTAAAGTTGCCGTGTTAGTGTGCGACAGGAGAATATTGATTGGCTTACATTCCTACATGGTGTCGCTTAATTTAAAGCATTTTCAAAGTTTTCCACTGGAATTTTAGCGGTTTTAAACTCATTAAAAACTTTTCAGTAGTTCAAGTGATTTGAATAGGGTCACACACAACCGATTAGTGTACCATCTGCTATTATATTGCGAATTTTTTTCTTTGGGAAGGTGTGAAAAGTTTTAAAGTTTTTGCCAATTTTGGAAAATTTCGCTGAAACTTTTTGCGTGGTGAATGAGAAATTTTAAAATGTGTTCATTACTTGAAAAATAGTTTGGTAATCTTTTTTCGGTTTACAGTTGTTTTGAATGCACACTATCCATGGGAAAGCTTGGTTATAGTTTAAGAAACTTGTACTGTATCAAATTTGCACGAATTTCGATAATATTTTTCAATAATTTTCGCATGTTCGACAAGCGTGAAACAATAGGTCCGTTCGCGTACTTTTTGCACTAAAATTAGTAGATTATCAAATTTTGAAGAGTGGAGGTAAAATTCTCTCAGACTACGAAAAAGTAAACGAATGAGTGGAACAAGAAAAAGTTGAAAATACACTGGTTTGACAGACTTGACAGTTTTCACACACCGGCCCACAGAAATTTCTTGCACTAAATTTCGTAGCATGGGGAAATTTCTTACTCTCTCGTGAGCGCTCTCTTCTGCGAAAAACTACGAAAACTCTCCGTACGCGAACAGGTTTTCGTAGAAATTCATAAATTTTCGTAAAAATTCGCTGTTTTGGGAGGGTACGCCAACGGACCTAATGAATGATAAAATGACAATTCTCACTTAACATTTTGACAGTTGGATGTCATTGGTTACTTTAAAAGCACCTGAAGTATAACAATTGAAAAAGGTATCATTGGTATCTGGTCACCCTACAAAAGGTGAGGGTAGCGATATCTACTCGAAGCTCTTATAAATTCAACATGAGATCGTAAGCTTATGATCTTGGACTAAGGAGTAAAATCAAACAAAATTCAGACGGTTTTGGGTGAAATTAAAACCATCAATTCCACCAGGACTCAAGATCTCAACGAAGAACCTTAGACTTACAGCTTTGCAGCTGCATTTATTATCTACCAGCGTTCATATATTGTAATTTAATAATAAGTACGAACTGTCAACCTGTCTACTGGCTGTCATACATTCTCTCCCTTTAGCACGCAGCCTCAAATATATCCTTAACATCCTCGAATCGATTTTCTATTCAAGGTAAAAAGTGCTACGCTCTGTAGAGTATAGAGCAACAATGGATGTAAATCTACTCATCCCTTAAGCGCAACTGTTTGTGGCATCCTTCTTCTTCACCAAAGTAACAACAGCTTGCCATGCAACACACAAACACACACACATGTCGTTAACCAAAGATAATATACGATCCAACCTGGATAGAGTGAATCCCACAAATCCTTTAATGGTTCGGTGTTCATCTAAGCGAGGTATAAATAAATGAAATGTAATGACTGACGGAATGTTCTCAACATATATGCAGTTCCATTGGAAAACCCACCAAGGATAGTGTGACAATCATAACAATTTGTTAGACTCGAAGCATTCCTCTTTCATCTCCTTCTAGATCCTGGTGTTCATTTACATTTTTTAAGGAAAATATAATTCCGACAGGAGTCTAAGGATAAGTAATTAATTTTTGAGAAACGTTGCGAAACATTTCTATTCATAAAAGTGGATTTGATTTGATTATCTTCTCCTCGCTGTCGTCGTTGTCGGGTATCATAAAAGTAAATGAGATTAATTTTGAAAAATGATTAAGTAAACATCCCCCTAGGTAAGACAATAGGGTGAACCCACCCTCGCACTGGGAGGGAGGTGATCGGTAATTTCTTGATTTTGTGGTGCTATTTCTATTTTTATGGTTTTTCGATGGTGAACTTTGACTTTTGCCAAATAAAAGGAAACGTTTCAGAGTCCTTGAAATCTGAAATAGGTTGAATCGTCGAGAGATGGTTGCTTTCGATTGAATCCATATCTTAGCATGACACCATCAGGACTCACAAGTTAAATAAGTATCCTCTCAATCTACACGAACCCATTTCATGCCACCACACCATACATAGTAAATATTGACTCAATGTCAACAGTTGACATTAATAATACACAAAATTATGTTTACTTTTCCTCTGAACTGAATCCTGGCAATCCAAAGTAAATCTTAAAAAAAAAATCAAAAACTTTATTGAGCATCCATCACTCATACCAAAGAATTAATTGCACATGTCCTTGAACATCCAGTTGAGTGAGCACATCTTTTGGATATTGCTTTCGTGCATCATTGATCATTGAAATTCGATTTAACTTTAACATTTGAAGTTGCTCCTTGCTTGTGCCTTAGATTGCTGAAATGAACAGCGTTATGCCCTGGGGAATGGTGTGTTGCCTCCGACAGAGAGTACATCCGTTCTAATATGAAAGTTGTTGCTTCGCAGTTGTAGTGAGACGAGTGGGTTGTCAATGATTCTCTTCTGTCAGATGTAAGCGATGTGGGAAAGCCTTCAGCTTAAGAGTGCAACAAAATATTTTTCCTTTTGCTTTTCAACAGAATGTCCTCAGACTCGAAATCCCTGCTCATATCACTGTGGTCCCTTGTACAAACAGTTAAAACCTTTGTCCTTAAAGTGGCCTTTTCATCAGACGGAAAACGTTTGGCTTTGAATACACTAGCAGGGAGGATCGAGTTAGAATCCCTTTATGCAAGAAGTGGACTGGATCATGAAGCGTGAGAACGAGCTGATGATATGTTTGGTGGGTATAAGGACCAAGTGGTTGTCTGCTTCTTTCTTCTTTTCCTATTATTCAACAACAATCTTAAGTTCTGAATATACCAATCGCTACTTGCAAACAAAAATTCAAGCGTCTTGCAGAATGGTAACATGTCAGAAAAAATTGAATCCAAAGTAGAGTACGTCAGGGATGCATACTGTCACGGTTATTGTTTTTGGTGTGTTTTTCAGTAATGCTCTGAGCACTTTAAATACCAGCTCGCAAGTTCACCTATTCTGTTGGGAATATATGCATTCACACCTAGGATATGTGATTCCAACTTTACGTGCCCTATACAATTTACTGGCTCCTTAGACATGTCTAGGACTCCCTACCAATGAAACCGAACTTTGAACATTTTCTTTTGTTACGCATTTTCTCTTACACACGCCAAGTTCGCTAGTCCTGTGGCCTAAGTTCATTCTGTATTCAATTAGCTTTCGAAGACACTATTAGCAATACCAATGAAATGACCCTATATATCCTCCTCTTTGTGCCCAAGTTAGTCCTTTCTAGAATATATCGACACTTACTCACTACTTCCACTACTTCTTATCATTCACTTGGCAAAACTCTCACGTAGACGAATAAGGATAAACTACATGCCAATACACACTACTAAATGACAAATCGCCTCTAATGTCTATGAAAATGAAAAAGTCATAAGCACGTACATACATGAGAAAATCCTTCTCTAAGTCATCCCATACAGTACGTGTCACTGTTGCCACGAGACCGACAAAATCGAATTCATTCGTTTGTCACAACAAAAGAACATAGATTGCCCATCTGCGCCTAGTTCTCTTTATTCAATTTGAAAATCGTCAAAAAAAAAAGGAGCCAAAAGGACATACAGACAGAACCAATTGCCTACCGTCTTTCGCTCACAAAACCTACACGGTTGTCCTCTTGACTAAGTAATTGATGGCTTCTCATATCAATTGATTAAGTCTCCAGTCCTGGAAAGGGATAGTTTTCGAAAGTTTGCCTTCTGATGTGATTCAGCAAAAGGACGCTGTATTTTTAGACCGACAATTGGGTGAGTATACTCTGACATAACACTCAGTGGCATTATCCTTGATTAGATGGTCAGATTGCGATTGAATTAATTTTATTTGTTGGGCGGGCTGTGTCCTTTTAGCTGGGCTATAATGTGGCTAGCCTCAAAGTGGTCTCCCGTTTTTTTCGGGGTGAAATTTTAAGAGTCACACCGATGAAATGAGCTGTTTGATAGGATATTGATGTTCCGATTAGATTATCAATGAATTGAGCCACGTGTCATATTAGGGGAGGATCTCCATTCCTAACAGGATACATTAGCAGCTGGGACAACACACCTAGTTTCTTTAAATTTTTAATTAAGTTTTCTTGTCAACAAATTTTTAAAATCAATAAACAGGATACTCCGTCATAAATGTATACATTGTGCTATGGACAATATTTTTCCTTTATTAAATATCAATGTCAGATTTGAGCACGCACTACAAAGCAGCCACTCAAGCAACACTGTGTCGTCCTTTTAAAGAAAATCGATTTGCCTCGAGTAGCGAGTGCCCGCCTATTCAACGAGGATTTAATTAATCGGCATTCAATGTCGTCGGTCGACCTTGTTTTTGAATGTTCTCTCGAGCGGTTTGTTTCCTTTTTCTTCCTTCACACACACACAAAGAATAAATAGAATTCATCTGAAAATAATGCAAACAAAAAAAGTGTGTAATAGTAAGAAAGAACTTGTGGTTGAGATCAAATTTTTTATACAAGTTGCGATATCCTTCTTCCTTTGTGAGCACGTGTCTGGAAATGAAGTGAAAATCGATTGAGAAAATATCTGCGAATATTGATGTGCTAATTAAAAATATTTTGCGTTTCCTTGCGAGAGGCAACGATGAGTGTGTTAGGGATGCACAGGATATTCAGAGGAAATTAAGAAGAATGTACTCTTGAGCTGGAGCTTGGTTAACACTTTATTTGTAGTTTTGTTGCAGACCGAAAGGAGAAGATGTTTGGAGAGGAACGTCTGAGAGCTTCCAGGTGTTATGAGTTTCAAAACCGAGTGACAGAAGCGAAGGAAAGCCTTTGTGTGATGGTATCTAAAACGGAGGTGGTATTCGGCTCCAATGTTCATATTCTATGGTTTGTGTCCAAATTGAATTGAGGAGTTGCATGTGACTTTTGTTTTTCTGTATAATTCACAGTATTACTTATGCCTTCGTTTTAAAATAGACAAGGTACTTTTTTATTTAGTTTTATTACGATAGGGCATGACCAAATCCATACTTAGTGGATTTAAAGCTCTACTAAGACGCAGTTCGAAATACAACGATCATTGAAGTTTTGAGGCTACCCTTCCTTTCCGTAAGAGTAAGTAGCTCTTACATTGCTCTTAGGAAGCCTTTTGGGTATCGCATTGGTATCTCTTGAGGATCGCTTAGCTTTTGACAGTTAATTCGATCACAGGATTGAATCATGGCAATTCTTCTTTTTCTACTCTGGAATCTAGGTATCAATATGAGATGTCGATGACATTTCTATGCTCTTTCTTGTTCTAGAGTTAGCAGAGGATCTCAGGGCGATCTCAGTTCTATCAGGGTAAAGCATACGAGTTAGAATTGAGCCATTTTGTGTCGACACGTGAACTCGCACTCACTCAATTGTAGGCCTCAGGCAATGTTGGAATCTATTTTAAATGAATCGAGTAGGGTTTCAGCATTGCAGGAACTAATTATTGTCCATTCCCAATAGCTTAAGTTCGTCAACAAATTATCTGTTTGTCGTTTTTGGGTAATTTTCCATATTCCGGTTTTGGCTCTGTGCGCCACATTTCTACTGACATTTATTTGACACCAGAAGCTCTTCTTTCCACAGAAATCTATTTTTACTACCAGAGCTGGCCAAACTATGAGCACGCCCATACAAAATAATGAGTCAAATTTTTTCTCGTAGGCGACAAGCCGGAGGTGACAAATAGCTTTCAAAAATAAAAAGCTTGGGAAATGTGAAGCCATTTGTCGATTAAGGAAACTTAAGCTTTTGCTTTTTCCTCCCATATTTCCCCTTCTTCCGATCATGTGTCAAGTTTTCTTTGTCTGTGCTATGAGTATGAGAGAAAATCAAACACAATTTTGATGCGCCATTCCAACAATAAATCCCATTGACACACAAACGGAATACATTTTTTGTTCTACTCTTTCTCAATCACCCTTTATGTGAAATAGTAAAAAACCAAAACACTCGCTGCATCCTTTTTAACAATCACACACTTGACAAATCCTTTCATCTTAAAATAAGAATGCAGTGACATTTTCACTGAATTTTAACTTTCAACTTTCTCTGGTGAGATATACGTATTTTTCTTGCCCCAAAAAATCCAAAGTCAAAGAGACACCTGTCAACTTCGTGCTGTTATCGTTGGTTTTCCACCCAACAAACTCGTGAAATTCAATTCCACGATAACTGGTTTAAGGTACTCGTCCTCCTGTGTTTGTTTTTTATATTTTTTTGCAACGGATGGTAATACTTTCGTGAACTACAGTCTTACCATCGAGCAACAGAGGGAGAGGGAAGAATTATATATGCGCTGTCTCAGTTATGCCAAAAGCATTACTTGTGAATGCATCCTAACAGCAAACCGAAGAAGACCAACAAAATCTTGAAACGTGAAGTGAATGCCAATCGGTTTCTCAGTTGTTCCAAATGCAATTTGTGTTCCATTAGGTTCATATATTATTCACTTTAGCAGGGAATGACAGTTCCAGTGAATATGGGGTTAGTGCGTGGTATTTGTTGTTGAAGTGCAATGCTAAATGCTCGGTATGACAATTCACTGTCAAGTCAGAGTATGGAAATATTCTATGACCGGAGGCTAACAGAGTGTCATCCGTATGCAATTCGTATACATCGGTATTTTCTAAAAACTATCTTCCGAAGTGATAGCTTAGTTTCCTGTCTGACCTTGGGCGTTAATTTTTAGATTTTGGGCAATACTCAATTAGTGTAGTTTAAAATAGCAAGTAAGCAGATATTTAATTTTAAATTTGAAATTTAGGAAGGAAATTTCATTCCATATGGCAGTTTGCATTAAGGAAACACCTCATTTCAATATGACATATGTGTAGTGCATTGTTTGAATTCGGGAAGGATGTCATTACGCCAAATGTACAAAGAGCTATATAAGCGTGACAATAGAGAAGGAGTACATATTTGTACAGTTTCGTCACAATGCTGGAGATAAAGAACTGAAGTTTAATTAGTTTTTCCAATTGGAGACACCTTTTCAGCGACAAATAATTTGACAGCTGACAGCTGGTTTGTGTTGAGTTTAGTCGAACAGTTGTGGATTGTGTTCGCTTCTATAATGGCAATTTTGCTTGCTTTGATGACAATATTTCCAGCCCTCAGTTAGTGAACTAGCATTGTCTACGGTTATCCGGCATAAATTTTTGTCTTATTCGAATATAGGGCTAAATCTAATTGCGCAATAAGCCTGCTTGACTCTCTAGTGATGACCAAATCAGCTGATCGTTGCGACTCGACATTTCTTGCTCTTCTTCAAGTCTGGCCCCAACGGCCCGCGGCTATGGTTTCATCATTTCAAACTAATCTCTATCTGGCTGGCGGCTTAAAGCCCAAAAAAGTGTACTCGCTCTTAAACCTTTCTATACTGCGACGAATTGTATACTGAAGTAATCATGATGACCGATTTCATGGCGAAATTCACGTTGCGTATTTACAACTGAGTCGGAATTTTGACCTTTCTGAATATTGTGACTGCTGGAGGTCATTGGTGACTTTGACAATTGCTGATACATAATAATTGGGAAAAGTTTTACTGGTATGTATCTGGTCACCCTTTATTTCGAGAAGGATGAATCATTCGATCATATTCTCTATGAATGCCCGACAATATCGAAATTACCGGCAATAGATTGCTCCCCGGGAAATTTCAATTGCCGTTGCCACAAATATTACCCGTAGAGGCGCTGCTCATCTTCCTTTTATTTGGCACAAGTAAAGATTGGATAGGCCTGGTTTACGATGTACACTTTCCCGACATTAATGTTTCTAAAACTGGTACGCAGAGCTTCCCAAAACATTGGAATTATTCTCTGTACCACCACACAGAGTTGTCAACAAGGCTCAAAAATGAAAAAAAAAAAAAAAAAAACACGTTTCCTGAAACTAAACTCAAATTTAGTCCGATGTTACGTACATACACTACTGAGTTGTAAAAGTAAGGAGTGGCATGTTTAAAAGAAAGTTTGAAAACCGCTGACCCAGAAAATTTCTGACCTGTCTGCTCAAAACACAAGAGACTTTCAAAGGCCAAATAGTGCTTTAGACAAAATAAAGTATTTATAATTCTCAGTTTAAAAAGGGTTTACGTATCCCAAATGCCAGACAAATGGAATGCGTAACTTTATTTCAAAATTATTTCTCCTCAAAGAGTTCAAAAAACATTTGCGATGAATAGTTAAAAAACCCCTTTGGAAAAATTCGGAGCACCTACTCGAGATTAACTTTCACACAGAATGCCATCTATGCTAATCCTTTCAACTATTTTACAGCAAGGACAAAGGACTAATGATTAAAATAATTTTTTTGTTCAAAAAAAAAAACTTTCAAATGATTTTTTCTAAAACCCGTCATGATTCAACCCGCCCATTCTTTGAGAAAGGAAAAACTTGCACCTGTTCTCATCTGACAGAAACAAATAGTCAGGTTGGACAATAGTTTTGGTAAAGTTTTTCTAATGCAATAAATCAGAAAAAGAATCTACACGGTACGGATAGCCATGCAATTTTCAATTGAAAGTTAGGAAAAACTGATTTAAACTCTCGAGTACGGTATTTAAAGTTGAAGGAGAATTTATTGCATTAGAACGTTCTGTTAGGTTTTGTTACACAAAGAGATGATTGAATTTTTGCAGGAAAAGAAAGTTTTAAATTTTCTAAGGATTCATTTCGGGAAGAAGAACGTTAACTTTCTATCCCAATTAGCGTAACATGCTTAAGGCATTTCTTTCCCAAGAATGAAAAAAAAACCGCACGTATCTATTAATGAATTCAAAAAACGTCGACGCGCTGTTTATTTAACTTTACCTTGAGAGCGTTTCACTTAGTTTTCTGGTGGTAGCAGAACGCAAATTTAACATCATTATCCTTGGCATTCGGCACCACGCGCAATGTTGCTAAAGCTAATGTCTCAACACTAGAGGGTTTGTTCTCTACCAAAATAATCTCTGCCTTAATGCTTTATGATCTGTGCAACAACAAAAAGTTATATCCACCTGAATAGTCCTGGTATGATGTCTAGACTACAAATCCTTGTTTAACCTTTATGAAGTTCGTTTCACTGTTCCTTGTTAGATTTGGCGGCGGCGGTATATTGCGTGACCTTGATCGAATGTTTAGATTAAAGAGTAAGAGTGTGCTTTTCGCATAAGGATAAGGGTGAATGGAATAATTGAAGCCACAAAAAGGGAACGTGGCGAAACCATCAGCAAGTGTGGGAAAAGGAACGGATGTTGTTTGGAATATTGTATTTGTCTTGCAATAAACTCGAGAGATATTGATGAAATGGATGGTGGAATGGTTTTCGAATTGAATTTGGGTGTAGACTTGGGGGATTTCAATTGCCTTTGTGATAAGAAGCACGTTTCTTAAGAAAACTTTCCTAATCACCGGACAAATTTTTGGTACAAATACAATTACCACCTCAGGTTGTTAACTTTGCGGCAATTGCAAGGATACTTTGCACAAAAAAAAGGAACAACATTGGCTTAAATAACTTTGCTTATTTAGACTTCGTATCTGCTGATTTACAGCCAACCATTTTGAAGGATATTCTCAGTTCTCTGGCTTTTTAAAAGCCATGCGATTTATCACTAGACAAGATTCTATATATATGGCTATAATAAGATCTTTTCCGGCTAAAGCGTCGGTGGAAAGGACTTTCTATTTGCTCAAGACAGGGTCACAATTTCAGGTGTTGATGTTGTGAATAACTTTGCTGTAAGCTTAGGTGCCTGCTTCAGCCCGTCATGCCCTCCAGGTAGTTGAGGTTCGCTTGACCTTGTGTGTGCCACGTACAACGAGGCGATCATCTACGAATTGTTTCAGCTCTTCAAGAAGAATTTCTCTCAAGAAGAGATCTGGGATAACTGCATTCTCCATCAAAAAAGATAATGTTCCAGAATCTCTTTCTTTCCATGTCTTACTATGTGCCCTACAAGTACTGGTAATGAGGGCTTCGTAGACATGGAAGGAGCCTTCCACAATGTGAGAACCGAGTCGATAAAAACAGCATTGACTAACTAAACGTATGCAGACTCAATAGGTTCAATAGATTGTATGCTCGTGCTCGGGTGGTAGGCAAGTGTACGCACTAGCATCTAGAGGAACCCGCAAAGATTGGTAAAAACAAGACTTGGGTCTCGGCTTCCTTGTCGCCTAGTTTAACGATGTTGAGATTGTAATTAGTTATAGACTGGTTCGACTGAATCTGTTACAGATGAGTTGATTCATTAATGCTCTGTACTCTGTACTTGTCTCTGGCAGCCTTGAGAAGTTAGGTTAGTAAGCAACAAGGTCCAGCATACTTCTCAACTTCAGGTAGATGGGATCATCGTCAACATTGAATACCTTCCTAGGCCTAACAGGGGGTTGCTGGTCTTGGTCACCGTTGTGCAGACTTCATAGAGTAAGACGCTCTGAGCTTGATGAGACCCTCGTTAAGTAGAGTAGCCATTTCTTGAAGCTCCTGGGTATTCACAAAAACTTGTGTTCTGTCAGTTCTATTGCCTCATCGCAAATATGGCATATGGCTTTGTCTGACAACTTAAAGTTGTTCAAATGATGCATGAGTGATACAGTGCCCAGTGGAGAGGTCATTTGACTTTCTTGCTTAGTTTAAGTAAAATAAAGACAGACCGATAGACAGAATCTTCAGACCTACTTTTGCCCTTTCATCGGTCTATCATATTTGAAAGAGCCATGGGGGTTTCAGGGGGTGTAAATATCATTTATTTTTTTAATGGAAATATAAAATAATCTGGCATCACTGGTATCACGAAGCATTGATAGCAAAGAGTGCAACTTTTTGAAGACGACAAAGTCCTGCTAGGTCCTGGTTTAAAATTAATTTACTTGGCTCTAACCGTATTAAATCCTTTTCCTATAGATAAACGGACAAGTCTCAGTGGAACCTGTTTGCACTGCACACAGCTTTATTCACAGATTTCTCCTGATGCTGTCATAATCCCCAACGAGTCAACTATTCCAACTAGGATGTTTGCCGTGCATTTTCCACTTACTCAAGTGGAAAACTCTAGCACTTACTCCACACGAGCCTTTAACATAGCTTATGTGCTGTCTATTCTTTATCCTTCTTATAATTCGTCCTCAGACTTTCAAAACTCAAGCAAATTGAAACAACCTACAATAACACGGGGTTCCAATTCTGCGAATGTAAGTAATGGAAAATTGATCACAAAAGAAATCTGACACATATGTGGCGCACACAATAGGCACCCGAAATGTAATCTGGAAATGTGATGAGGAGAACGACGACTACGACGACTACGGGCTGTTGGCATCCACCATCGGAAGTGTGAATACACAAAAGCCTGTAATTTGTGTGCTTGCTTTTGCCTCATTACGCAGAGGTATTGTTGCACGTACGTATGTGGCCATTGTGTAGGAAAAGCTAAAGGTGCCCATTATTGAGGCAGAATGAACGGCACGACGCTTGACAGTTCAAAGGTTCTTGCATAAACATCGTTCCTTTTTGGGGGCATGTCACTGAGGAACAATGAAAATTTTGCTGCAAAAATACAACTGATTTTTTTGACATTTTGATGACATGATGATAAGCGAATTTGAGATGTGCGATCTTTGTCCACACAGCAAAAAATCAACCATTTAATAAAGGAAATTGATTTATGTAAAAAAGAAGCTTAAAAAGGACGCTTGTTACAAGTTAATTAAATGGTTTTGACTCTTTGCAATAGGAACTTTTGTTAAAGCAACATCTGTCAAACTGGCTATCAGTTATTTAGTTTGACTTTTCAAATCAACATGGAGCGCGTTCAACGTAGTGTTCAACGACGTGTGCAAATGTTCGAGCAAAATTTCCAGATGAATGAGTTCGTCAAAAAGGAAATTTGTTGAATTTGGGACGATAACAGTCCACTCGAGCTCCACCAAATTGAAATGCATCCAGAGAAAGTCGCTGTTTGGTGTGGTTTTCTACAGGCGACGTTATTGGTCCATGGTCAGGTCAGGTAGATGGGTGCCTTGTGACCAGAAGGTCATTGCTCACTTAGACAAACAATTCGGGTCCATTGTACCCAATTATTTAACCCTGGGAACGCTGTAAGAAAGTAAGATCCACTCAGATAGTAATATAAATCTCAGGAGCTCCACCAGCTCAACATTGCGTAAGTCCTCCAGCTCCGAGAAGAAATGACTGCCAAGAGTTCGGTATTGGTCGATGATACCCAAACTCCTTGTAACAGAGAAGGTCTGGTGATTTCTGTCCAGAGTAAGGTTTTTAGTCCTTCTTGTGAGAATCCTTGATAAGTTCGTGCAATTGTGCTTGAGTATCAATAGCGCACACAAAGATTTATCCTACCCAAGAGTCATCGAAGTTCGACTTGGATCATAAGACATTAACGCTTCCACTTTCTACTCGAGGGATGTACTCAATTCTGCTCCAAATTCCGCCACCATCTCAGTACTCATTACCGTACTCATCATAGCTTTATAGTAACAATGGCAAATGCAAAAAGTACTTTCACGCCTGATAGCCCCTATTCAGACGCCTGCACATTAATTGATCTACTAAGAACCCACAAACATAGCTTCCTTTTTGGCTACAAAAGATGTCAAAACCCGGAATAAATTATCCTAAAATTTAAATCCGCTTCAGTGTTTTCTTTTAATTCTTCCAGGCATGACAAGGAGTCAACTCTCACCTTAGAATTAATCTCTTCAAGGCTTGAGGGTGGATTTGTATTATTTTTTTTCTTCCTAGCGTCGTCGTCCTCATTCCTACATGTCCTATCTCTGTAAACTGTAGAAATTACATCGACAGTTACGAGTAAACAACTCAATTTGATTTGATATCTTTTTCATTTCTGTTTACCCAAACTGTCCGTCATTCGTGTTTATGTCTGCGCTGTCCTCGCACTCTGCCTGTTGCTGATTTTACTACGAAAATGGATACAGCAGTGACTGGGGTAAAATAATAATAATAATAATAATAATGTATAGGGTAACGCTGTAAATATCGATCGATGTAATGCGAGTACAAGTAATTTATTTTCTAATTAAAATTAATTTCAGAACACCGTTCAAGGAAAATGGGACAGTTTACTTAGCCGGGAGGTGAAAAGTATCCTTGTTTGTTGAACGTTTTAGGACGTTTCCTGTTTCCTTTCAAAAAAGGTTTTTCGTTAAATAAAAGTGAAGTGAACAAAGAAAAAGTGGCAAAATATTGTGTTTGCGATAGAATTCTGTGCAAGAAAATTGAAAAACAATTTGAAAGTGAAAAAAAAACCACCCCGTGCTCATGGGTAGAAAATGAGAACTGGCAAGGTGAATTGAAAATGAGATGTATTTCTCTGAGGAGGAATAAGCTGAGAAGCATGAGAAAGTACAGAGAGAAAGCTTCAGTAAATTGCGCTCTCTTTTGAAGGGAGGGAGAGAAAATTGTTGAGGCAATATTCCACCTGTTTGATTGTACTAACAGAGGGGTTCGTTAAGTTTTCAGTAACTTTCAAACTGTAGGAAATTTTATTCACAGCGGTTAGTGGTAGTTTATAGTTCATATTAAACACACAAGCGTGTGGCGTTAGACCTTTTGATGTCAAGGAAACTTTGTCCGCCTTACTGTCTTTTGTTTCATTCTCTTTTTGACAGCCAGCACAATATGTTCATAGCTTGTATATTGTGGCAATAAAATGTCAGTGTTGCTTGCCATTGACTGTAAGTACTCAGCTGGTACAGTCCAATACAAAAATAGATAAATCAGTCGACTACACTATTTATTCTAGAATTAGTTACATATGTTTCTATAGCTATGTATTTGTGTAGATATATCTTTTGAAAAAAGGCCTAATAGTTGTGCATAATATCGATAGTGTTGACGAATCGAAGTCAATGAATTCACTGTCAAATTTTCAGTCACATTTTGTTGTCAAACTTTTGGTCAAATTTTCCCTTAAGCACAGGAAAAAGTTTGTAATGAAATTGGGCACGTTCCGAACTCTAGGCCTACTTTTTGAGGTAATGCCTAAGATATGGAACGGCAAACGAATTTTTGACAGTTTTTAAAAGGTTGACTTAAAAGGTAGGGAGAATTTTCTTACCTTTAAATTCAGTCCACTACCTCAAAAAGAAATGCCTTACTTTTTAGTCAAAACTGAATCTCTCAACCAATCAGAAACATTTGACTATTTAGTGCCTAGAATGCGGAACCTGCCCATTATGTATAAATTTTGCATCGATCAGGTAGTTCATTAACATCTGTCACATTTTGTTCGCCATACGAATGACAGCATGGAAATAACGTAAACATACAAATGCCAACAGACGCTGCAATAGTCTTAGATTTACTCAATGATTACTGACTGACGAAGCTTTTTGTTTCAAAAACTTATTTCGATTTTTTCGTATTCAGTGAATATTGTGATTGCCGATTGATCGGAAAACTACTGACAGTAGTGCTATGGCTTAAAGTGAATAATAATAAGAACTATGTATATCGTTACCCCGAATCGTTAGGAGATCCTGATTTGGCAATGATTCAAAAAAAAAAATGATAAGAAAAGGTAGATGTCTTTCGAGCCTAAACTAGCTTATTCATGTAATGGATCCTAAAGGGATTTTCTCTTAAATCTCATTTTACTTTTTTACTGTAAATCAAACGAAAATTTAATGCAAGATATTTAAGAACCAACAAACCAAGAGCAAAATCGAAGAGCGATATTCAAGAGAACCAGCTTTTTGTAAAATTGGCTTGAAGTACCGTGAATTAAAAGGCTAGATCGAAAACTCCGACTATCATAATGGGAATTTACAGATCTCAGATATGAAATTTTTGGAGCCACTCGGTAGTGAGAACAGAAAACAATATTCTGGCGAACCTGTGCCATTTATTGTTCAAATAAAAGTTAAGTTCAAATGCTAAAATAACAAAATCTCTTCAGCGTAGCGTTTCGCCCTGATGTAGTAGTTGGGCTTTTTAGTGAATAACCTACTACATCTAGTCTAGACGCACTGCTTACCCGACGGATACCGTCAATTAACAATTCAATTTTCTTAAAGAAATTATAAAATTAAAAAGAATTTAGTAACGCAATAATTTAAAGACATTTTAAATAGCCCTGATGTGGTGGTTGGGCTCATCAGTAGACGACCTACCACATCTTATACTTAATACACAATAAGGATTAAGGACAGTCGAATTAAATTTTGTTTCTGATAGAGCTTAACCAAAAATAGAGGACCAATTACATATGTAAAATTATAATTTGTATACAACGGAGAATCGATTAAAAAAACCCAACACTCTACCTAAATCTTAATATGTATTTATAAAGAAAAATGTATGTAAAATAAATAAATAATAATAAGACAAGAAAATATAAAAATATACATAGAAATATATAAAAGAAAAAGAAAAAGAAAAAGAAAAAGAAAAAGAAAAAGAAAAAGAAAAGAAAAAGAAAAAGAAAAATAAAAAGAAAAAGAAAAAGAAAAAGAAAACAAAAATAAGAAAAAAAATTTGCACGACTGGATCGTACGTACTTGCACCTATATGCTCTTAGTTGGATGTGCACAAATTTTTAATAAAAAAAAAATTAAAAAATTTTGGATAAGTTTAAATGCCACATTTTGTTAAACATTAAATCTGGGCCACATTTCGATTTTTATAGAAATCCATTGATTTTTAGCCGAGAAATAGCCATATTTCTAAAACCAGTTAATAAGAAAAGTACCGTTATACGTATTTTTAGCCAAAAACGTGGTACGCCATCTTATAGCATTTGCCCAGACTAACTCAAATATGAAATTTAATCAAAATCGTTAGAGCCGTTTTCGAGAAAATCATGTTTTTGTAAAATTGGCCTTAAGTAAAGTACCGTTAATAATAGGGCTAGAACTAAAATTCCAATTTCCCCTCTAGAGAATATACAACAGACCCCAGATATGAAGTTTGAAGGAAATCGGTCTACCCGTTTGGGCTGTAGTCGAGCGTACATACATACAGAGTGACGGACAGACAGACAGACAGACAGACAGACAGACAGAATCGGCAGACCCACTTTTTCGAGCTTCGCTATCATCGTTATGTCAGAATTCATTGTTATCTCGAGTTCGAATTTTTGCACGAATCCAATACTTGCCCTATATTATAGGTGCAAGTAAAAAAAAACAAAAAGAAAAGGAAAAAAAAAATTCCACCACCAAATATAATACCTAAACTAAATCCCTAATCTCCCTACACTACCGACACCGACTACCTAATAGAATTAGAATCCTGACCGTCTTAAGGACGTCCGATTTACACACTCCACAGAACCACAGAACCACACACACCACACACACCAGACACTCCAAACACACAACACACACCACACACCAAACACACCAAACACACCGAACACTCCACATACACCACACACCACACACACCACACACACCACACACACCATACACACCACACACGATCCACCAATTGCGACCAGCCTAGAAAAACCAACCAACGAAATTCCCTCGATTCCCATTGCCAAGGGCTATTGTGGATAACACGAATGCACCCGGACCGATTCCTGGTGCTTTCTAATAACGAACCGGGAGGGTTTTGGTTTGTATTGTATAATTGAAGAAATTTTGGTGGAAATTATACTCTACTCTAAAACTCGATGCAATTAATTCAAACAAAGTAAGAGCTCTCCTCTACGAATTCAGGTCAGGTTCTTCGAAGAAAGTCACAGGTCCAAAATTGCACAAAATAGCCTAACGTTGTACACTTTGAATAAGTTTACGAAATCTACAGAATTTTCAATACCTTGTATCCGATTTTCTACAAAAAAAAAGTACGTTCTTAGTTACGAAACAAAAATAAACACTTTTGAATACGATAAAATTTCAAAAGCAAGGAGAGCCCTATTGAAAAATTAACCGTTAAATCAGTTTTCCTAGCCAAAATTTTAATCGAAAATCTTACAAATTTAAAGGTGTAATTTACATCTTTCCATTTTTCGAATAATACCGGGATCAGGTTTTCAAACCTAAACGTACAAACTTTCACATATTCAACATATTTCAGTTGAGATTCATAAAACCAACGATCTATAATATATGTAAGTATACTAAAAATTTTTTTGAGTAAAACTTTGCTAAATTGGCTATAAATAAAGTAACGTTGTTACCAAATGTGGCCAAAAACTTGATACGTAAATTTATAGGATTTTACGAAACTAGTTCAAATATTAAATTGAAAGAAAACCGTTAAAGCCGTTTTCGCGCAACTGGCTTCAATCTTTTCACCCGTTTAGGCTGTAGCCCCGCGGACAGACAGACGTAATTGCCAGATTCACATTCTTCAATTTCTCTATAAAGGCAATGCCAGAATTTATCAAATCCTCGACTTCGAAAATTTTTACGAATGTAAAACTTTTCCTTGCACGTATCGGCGAAAGTAAAAATTAACAAAGGCGAAGGACACGGTTTCCACGTCCATAAAGGCGAGCTATAGACTCAGACAGACACTTAGATATTCAATTTTTACAATTAGGTATAGCTCAGCTGATATTATGGTTTTAAATAAAAATTTGAATGAAGTTGGAACCAAATTCGTCCTGTCTCCACAATCCGGTAAGATTACAGTACTGTATAGGTACACTTTAATTGGCTGACAAACATTTTTGAATATCTTTTTTATAGAAATAATAGAAATTACCCGACAGAAATTTTTTTACGAAACTGTTCCATATTATAGTTGCGAATTAATAAGGTCCATCATACTACAACTAAGTTTAGTCTCGCCGTGTAGGACTATCGTGAATTTTAATTAAACTCTAAGTGCTTGGACGGATTGTTCTGACAATATGTATAATATATAAATGTAAATAAATATAATAAAAAAAATATATATAACAACTCCACTACAGTTCGTAGGGAGGGTGATCTCCTGAAAAGACAAAGAAGAAATATCCCACCACCAAATAAAATGCCTGAACTAAGGCCCTAATGTCCCCCACACTACCGACACGAACCTCGACCGTCTTAAGGCTTTCACACAGCCCTGATAGCGATCTATAGCAACACGTTACGCGTGTATTGAAGTTTGTGCATGCACACCGAGTTCGAAATAAAACTATATTGGCGATATATACTCGTATTGCGATATCGATCATTTTATCGCGCAATGGTGAATATGGAAAAGGTAATTTCCTGTGCGATAAATTATTCAGTATTGTATGATTTGAATAATAATGAGTATCTCGCAATCGCTATCGCAGCGTTGTGTGAAAGCCTTTAAGGACAGCCGATTAAACTGAAAGGAAAAAAAACACTCTCTTTTATACTATAGAGCCTGGCTTTTGTATAATGTCTGTCGAGCGATTCTACCCTATTCTCATGAATATATAAAAAATAAAAAAAATATATGCAACAACTCCACTACAGTTCGTAGGGAGGGTGATCTCCTGAAATGAAAAAGAAAAAAAAAATCCCACCACCAAAAGTCCTAATCCCCCCACACTCCCGAAACCGAATACCGAGTAGAATTAGATTAATCTGGCCCGTCTTAAGGACGGCCATTTAATTTAAAAAAAAACACACACACACTTTTCTTCTTTAGACGCCGATCGATACTTCCCTATGCCCCTTAATAAATAAAAAAAATATATATATAAAACAACTCCACTACAGTTCGTAGGGAGGGCGATCTCCTGAAAAGACAAAGAAGAAATATCCCATCACCAAATGATATATAGATGGATATCCCCACTTCTATTCATATGTATAACCGAAAAAAAAAAATAATTCTCTTCGTAACGTATCGTAAAAACTTACCGGCGACGTGAAGTGAGGATCCAAAAAAAATAATAAAATATAAAACACAAGACTCACATAGATTTTTTATACTGCTTTCTTACTGTTTACACTGCTACAACTCCTGTTCAATAGCTCCCCTTCGTCATCCTTATTAGTTGTTCGTTGTTCTTGAAGTCCTCATCCAGTTGCAGGTAACAGCTTCATTTCACACACACACACACACACACACTCGCGCACTAAATTATTCGCACTCTGCGACGTCGTAGTCAAAAAATAAAACATGAACCAAGAAATTCTTTCAAAAAAAAATTATTTCTATTTTACGGATAAAATTTACTGTTTCTATGTACATATGTACAATTCACTCACTAAACCGATCTGGACCACCCGAAGGTCCATGCACGACCGCACTCCACGAAAGTACACTCACGACTGAGTAGCCGGCCACTCAACCGATCTGGACCGCACTCAACGAAACTACACTCACGACTGAGTAGCCGGCCACTCAACCGATCTGGACCACCCGAAGGTCCATGCACGACCGCACTCCACGAAACTGCATTCACGACTGAGCCCGAGTAGCCGGCCACTCAACCGATCTGGACCACCCGAAGATCCATGCACGACCGCACTCCACAAAACTACACTCGCGACTGAGTGGCCGGCCACTCAACCGATCTGGACCACCCGAAGGTCCATGCACGACCGCACTCCACGAAACTGCATTCACGACTGAGCCAGAGTGGCCGGCCACTAAACCGATCTGGACCACCCGAAGGTCCATGCACGACCGCACTCCACGAAAGTACACTCACGACTGAGTGGCCGGCCACTCAACCGATCTGGCCCACCCGAAGGTCCATGCACTACCGCACTCCACGAAACTACACTCGCGACTGATCCCGAACAGCCAACCCTACAACCGATCTGCACCCCACGAGGGTGCACCACCGACTGAACCTTATCAGCCGACCGATAAGGTCCCCATGTATGAACAAACGTGTTCGTGTGTATGTTCTTGTGTGATTTTTTTTTTTTTTAATTTTTCCAAATTTTTAATATTTTTTTCATCACGATCGATGAATTTGTTTTTTTTTTTTCTTCTGGGACGTGGGGGCGGTCAGTAATTAGGTGTGGGGGATTGGGGGTGAACATTATGGGATTCATTAGGAGGACTATCAAAGGCGAAAGGACGACAAACTACAACTGTTGAAGATGATTTGTACCAGGAAGGATCACTTTACTTTCTATTTTATTATACAGTCGGCTCCCTAAATAAACTCATATATGATGGTGGTAAATTCGGTACACAGAAGAGCATCTCGCAGAGTATGCAGGAGAGCAGAACGAATGCTTATCGATCTAGAGGTCAGAATATAATCATGCATGTCGCACAACAGTGACAACAAGGTAAGAAGCACCAAGCGACTGTAAAAGTAGAATGGCAACGACAATGGAACACGTCAGAAAACGGCCAGTGGACCTACAAACTGCTGCCAAACATCGAAGAAGGGAACACAAGAAAACACGAGGAGATAAACTTCCACTGCACTTAATTCTTAGCAGGACATAGAAGCTTTCACGAATACCTTCACAAATGCAGTATCACAGATGACCCTTTCTGCCGGTACTGTGAAGGGAATGTTTAAAACGCGGAACACGTCCTTGTAGAGTGTAAAAAGTATGAGACTGCGAGAAAAACACTCTAGAAAGAGAGATTGAGAATGCGGTTACCCCAAGGAACCTAATAGGGTTCATGCTATCAAGAACAGAAGCTTGGGAAATCGCCGACAGCATTATGCAGGAGCTACAGCGGGAAAATCAAACACCATGAGCCGAAAAAGAACAAAGCCCCCTAACATAGTGAAGAAGACAAACGTCAAAAGCTGTCAAGCATAAGCGATAGCAACATCCAGTGGCTGGCTGATTTAGTCACACTGAGTTCCACTGCATTTTTCCTTCATACTTGGTGTCAAATTCGACTCTGGAAAATTGTATGTAATTTTTACATTCGTTTATAATTTGCAGTATTTTTTATATTTTTACATTCTTGTTCCGAGAGACTAAAGCAGCAAAGCATACATTGTGACCAACCATTCATTTTTGTACGAAATTCTAAAAATGCGCATACATATGAGTGGCTACATTAAATTCCATGTAAAGTGGAGAATTTCCATTCAACTACCTGCTAAGTATTTTCCTCTACCACGATTATTATAAATACCTTAGCCCCATGAATGAATCTCTAAACTTAACCATCAAATAGTTTTGATTTTCCCAAAAACAAAGAACGAACCCAAAATCACAATTTAACCCAAGCCGCAACAATTTTAATTTCACCAAAATTCATTTGAAACCTTCATCAATGTCTAAAACAGCATTTGTTTTTGAAAATTCCCCGTGAATGTTGCTTTTATTTTTGGAAATTTAATGCCAAAAGGATTTTATCGATCCGTCCCTATTCAACCATGCATAAGGACGACAATGCCTCGTTGCATATTCATTAGAGCAAAACTTGCACGATGCTCCTTATAAAAAAATAAAAGAGCTTACCCCTGCGTCTGTGTAATGAAAAGCTTGAGGGCACGATGACGGTAATTTGCAACGAGTTTGAAGAAAACTTTTGCGAAAATACTATACCACAAAATGAGTAAATACAGACACCAAGAAGTTATGATGATGGCACAAAACTTTTCCGACCTCAAAAACCGAAAAGTGTCTCTCTCTGGGAAAGTTCCATCCGACAGGACTCGTCGCCTTGATTAACTTCGCTCGAGCTAAACGCTTTCACCTGTTGCTAATGTAAACGACCCAAACGAGATGCTTTATGCTTCTTTGATGTTTGAGACATCTTTCAATTGTTGTTGAGTTTAGGTTTGGTCGTGATGGCCACCACTAAGCCTGTGGTTCACCTGTCAAGTGCAGGTGAAATGATAACTTTACACTCAGTCAGTACCGTACACATGGTGGAAAAAGGACTCGGTTGGAGGTTATAGAGATTCATTGTTGTGGCTCTGGGGGATTAGTGCTTTGTTATTATTAGCGTTCTGTGAAATAAAGTGATTACGTTGCACTGCAGTATGTATCGTAAAACATCAGAGAATAGAGAGTAGCAACCGACCGACGCGACGACGACGTGACGTACACTTTTGTTAGCTTGACATGAAAGTGAATCGGTTTGTACAGTGAGGTGCGAAATGTGTCAACTTATTGGAAACGTTACTAAGAAGTAAGCAAGTATAATGCCTTGGTTATGGAAGGAGGCGTAGACAGAATTAGTTTCTTTGACAAAAA
The DNA here is from genome assembly GCA_949716465.1 of Chalcosyrphus nemorum. Taxonomy (NCBI): domain Eukaryota; kingdom Metazoa; phylum Arthropoda; class Insecta; order Diptera; family Syrphidae; genus Chalcosyrphus; species Chalcosyrphus nemorum. Next base: position 17,098,692 of record OX454334.1, on the reverse strand, counting down.
ACGTTGGGGTAAAATTGTAAGCCCACTTTGAAATTGTAGGTGAAATTCTTTTGAAAATAGAAGACTTGTAGAAAGAGATATATAGTGTACTACGTGGGTGTTTGACCCTTGTAGAATTACTGTAAACTTTGTAAGTATTTCACCCTTGAATTTCCCACACAGTAGGTCAATCCACTAAACACTGAACACCCAATGTGCCCCCAATGTATTGCACATGTCTGGAAGTCTGTTAGCATATAAGTCTCACCTCATTTCTCCTGAAGACGATGGACAAATTGATTAGTACACACCTATTGGGGATATAACTCTCTCTGTGAACAATTTGCCTATCGACCAGAACAGACAGAATCAACAATCCATGGTCTTCAAGAACTCAAAATAGGAATCGGAAAATCCTGAAGAGCAAAATAGTTTGCGGTAAGTTGCTTTCTTGACACCGAAGGAGCGTTTGATGACACTAACAGGCATGTGATCATAAACATGATGTAAACTGTCGACTCAGATCCATCATATGCTTGCGATGGGAACGCCTCCAGGAGGGCTTTTCCTCTGGTGTTTGACCCTGCCTGTTGCATCAATATCTATCTTCTCTTCGAAAACTCGTTGGCCGCGATTCAGTGCCTGGCTTCGATTCACCCTCATTTAGTTGTTTGTAGGGCCAGCTGAATATAGCAATATCCATATCGCACTCTTAGACCATCTGTATAAGTACGTTTTGAGCTACCTCGCAATGGTTAAAGCTGAAATGCAGGACATTTTATACTTCCAGTACTATGCTTGGCATTTCGGTCGTTTCCTTTACAGTGCATGCTAACTGAATCTGAGTAATTGGCCTTTGCCTTGCGGCCCTTTGCACCACATCGGTAGCAGTGTTCGAAACGGTTTCCTGTTTCCTATGGTGGGGAAAGCTCAAATGGTAATTTACCCTACCGATCGCTGGCGCTTTGTTGGCGATACTTGCTGGCAGCTTACCACTGCCGTCAGCATCCCGGAATAGATCTTTCTCATATTCCTTCTGGCACTTTTAGTATCGCCTTTTGCAGTTCCAGTTGCTCCGTGAGGGATGAAGAGTCAGACATCTTATTCCACTGCGACTTCTTATTTGAATTCTACCTTGAAGCAGAAGAAATTGCTGCTCGGATTCGTCAACTTATCTTCTCTATCCGATATCTTACTTTGTATTTACTTATGTCCTGTATTACCTTGTGGGTCTTAGGGCCTCTACGACATCGTGTGTGGTTTCTGAAAATGTGCCTCAGCAACTCTTTCCCAGTTGCCGTGCTTCCTTCTCCACTGTTTTGCGCCACGTACTCCTAAGAATGCCGCGTCCTAGGTAAATGATTTCCATTGCATTGCGTGGTTAGCTATGGACCTTTCACTCTTTAGGAGAGTCGTATGGTTGTGCCTATAGGTTTATGGCCCGTCCTCTGATATTACAATAAGTCCAACTAAGGTCGCTCTGATAAGCTGACAACATCATACCTCGGTCTACAATCTACAAGAATTTGTATGCTAGTTCCCAGAAGAAAACTTTGCCTCCTTGAAATTGTGTTTAAAAATTCTCTGGCAGAAGGTTCGTGGTCTTCCACCAGCATGTACAGCCAGTGCATCATTGTCCAATTATTTTTTTACCAGTTTTTTACAAATGAGGAAAGCGTTGCGAGCGATACGGACAATTTTTGTTGAGAATTTTTAAGTAACTTTTGGGAAGAAAATTATTTTTAAAGAGAGTGTTACAAGGACAATGCCAACACCTTCAAGGTCTCCGTATACGTGAAGTTCATATCCAACTCGCAATCTACAAACTAAATTTCCACCTCGTTGCAAATGTACTTGCACAAATTTCCGTGAGGAAATTAAAGTCTACGAGTACTCATGAGTTACTGTTGAACATACGAGTTCTCATATTCCATTGCTCATTTTCTCCATGATAATGGAAAGGAGCAGTTCATAGCTTTTGGTCGAGTATCCTAATGAAAATATTGCGCTTTCCTACAATACAAGAGGCTGGCTTTCCTGTTGTCCTTTTCCATAACAAAGATATACTACAAGTACTTATGGTGTTCATAATGGTCTGCAACTGAAATGTGAAGAGTCAAGGACCCTGCTGCGGTTTGAATTAAAGAGCACGCACTGATGAGTAGTAGTAGCAGTAGCACTTTTGATGTATTGTACGTTTTATCCTTGCGTGAAGATTATGATGAAAATCTTAATCCTGGACCATGTGTACGAATTTTCCCATGAACCGGTGACACTCCTTCTTTGCCACTCTATCATGTGTTTTACTTTTGGTGGGCGAATAAAATTTATTAGCCAACGTGATTGCCATGACATTTGTGTAATAAAGTGGAAACTGCCATAAAGCAAACACCTTAACATAATATTAGCATCAATTATTCCATGCATGGTGGGTGGATGGTATGTCCTTGTCCTCTTCCTGCCTGTGGTTCTAATGAAATTGAATTCTTCATAATGTGGACATGTAACCGTATATATGGGTCTTTTATTACACGTTCACGTAAAAACAACGTAATTGCTTCATTTTACTGAAGACTTCAAATAAAAAGGAGTGTATCTGCCGCGCCGTCAGGAGAATCAAATGAAGGTTCTAAGAAAGCCGTTGATGTTAAACCCCAAGTGGAAGTAATTCAGTATCTTTGCGTGTGTGTGTGTGTTACATAACCTCTATAGCGACTCTTGTTGACGCTAAAAAGAAAAGAAGAGTAAACGCGTGGAATAACAGTTTATTGTCTAATCCTGTTGTAAGTACCTGCAGAGAGCGATACGTATCCTTCACCATCAACTAAAATACATGGTGAATTTTTCATAACCTGTCTGAGTGTAGATGGCGCCCTAAAACGGCTGAAATCTTATAAAAGATTCAACATTCACTTGTATCCTTTGGAACACAAGAACACACAAAAATAATGATCCTGCCATGCAATAAAGGCCGGATAGCTTCGGGCGCCTAATATCTGGTTCAACAAACACGATATGGATACACTGTGAAAGTTAATTTCCGTGGTTTTGTTTACAGAAAGCCATCCCTTTTGATGGGTGCCATATTTACAGGACAAGGATGTGTATGTGTGTGTGTTTGGGAAATTGTGGCTAAGAAAAGGTAAATTGAAAGTTGGGTTGAGATTTCTGTGGCGGAAAACTAAAAGTCACGGCTGGTAATTGAGGATGATTTGTTAGATGCGCACACCTTTAGACGAGCTGTGGGTCTCTTAAGTAAATTTCATCATTGAATTTGAAAGGATTAGCTGGGGGATTGATGGGATTAGCTGCTTGTTTGTTTGACTATTGATGTACTAGGTAAACTTCACACTATTTTGGGATGATGATTATTAATTTAGATACCCCAAGGTGGCTTTGAGGCATGGAGACTAATTGATTTCATCCCGCTTTACTGGGGATTGCGAAATTTTGTTGTTGTTTTGCAAGGATCTAGGCCGGGAATATGCCCCAAATCACTGCTTAGATTTCGTTAGATGACTACACTGACCTATGAACTTAACTCTATAGGAAGATGCTGTAATTTTTGACATTTGTGACGTAAATAGATACTCACTTACTTTATCTTTTCGCTGCGTTCTCATACGATCAATGTGGGCTCGAGCTCTACAGCGACTTTCTCCTTCCTAAATTGGATGAATTGGGACTGTATAATCATCGTTCTGGGTAAACATCGTGATTCCTTAAAGGAGTAGCCTATGACGTTGGTTGATTTTGAAAAAGAGTTTAAAAGACAACCAAGGGGTCTGTTCAAGGACCCTAAATACAGATAACCATGGACCTGTATGACGGCGGAAAGACAAGAGTGCTCGTAAGATGTTCCGCCAAAGTCGCCGAAGAGTTCCAAAACAAAGCTTTAAATTACCTATCTGCTTGAAGAATGATGGAGCCATCATGAGCGAGGATTAGCCCTGCACCGAGCGCTTGATAGATTAATGGATTTGGTGGTATGAATACATAGTACTCTGACCCACTTTGACCTATTCTACATCTTTATTTGAATGTTAGAACTTCTGGGAACTAGGAAGGCTTTAATCTTCCAAAATTTAAGGCATACAACAACGTAGGGCAATTGTGATTCTCATAATCCTGAAAGGAGAAGGTGCAACTTCAATTTTGTATAATTATTTCAACTATGTAGCTGCTCACATAAAACTACCAACCAGTTGCAGAGATTTATGTAACTAATCAAGCGTAATGATCCTTGTCTCCTGCATGCCCAACTGCTCCATTTCACATATCAGATTCATTAACATAATCAAACATGTAAATAGGTTTTCTAGGTACCACCACCACTAGATTTAAAGGACCCTTTTTGCAAATGCCATTAACAAGAGACGCCTTGTCGCAATCCTTTTCAAAACATTCATATCCTGTATGTTTATCAAAAGGATATTTCCTAATCTCCCTGCTCACTCTATTATAAATTCCAAAATTATTTCACATGTCCGGAGCACATATGCTATCTCTACACACTGACAAGAGGAAACCTTTTACAAGAAAAAACGATTCGACTTTTGTGTACATGCAAATGGAAAGGGATATCCCAAGTCAAAGGTGGAAATTGAATCAGTTTCATATTAGTTCTTCTCAGAGGACACTAAATTGAAAGAAAGTTTTCCCTCCTTCTTCTACAAGTGCACACCAATATTTATGTTAAAACCACGCAACAAAAAAAATAACATCCTTGTAAGGTAACAGTGTTCTCCTCATTGCCAATGGCCATGACTTTTGAAATGTTGAGACAGTCAACAGGATGGATTGAAGTGTTATGATAACAAAACACAAAAAAAAAACTGCCACCAGCAACTGGTTGAGCACGTTCCGACAAAAGGACTCCCATTTCCCATTACTTGAGGAAATTGATTTAGTTAACCGAAAAGAAATCTGATAACAAGAAACACTTTCAGTAGCATCGGAGTGGAAGAGAATGGAATTTCCCACACAAAGCACAGTTATTCTGGTTCCGCTTGAAATCAACTTGGTAATTGGATTAAAAAAAAACGGCCAACCCGAAATCGACCCTTTCTATGAGACGCAAGTCGTCCTTTTTAAAAACTGAAAGTACAAATGAATAATATGCCTCTTACTTACCTACTGTACTGGAAGGAAATCTCCTTTTCGTCAAGTCAAAAGGATATTCAAAGTTTTTTAATCAAAATGAAATAAGATCTTAGTGTTGTAAGGTACTCTTAGCATAGAAGTTTATTTGAAAGAGGTTCGTCCTTAAACAAAATACGACACTTCATTTAAAAGATAATAAATACTAGCCACAAGGAGGCAAGCAAGAAGAAAAAGAAAATAAAAACTCTTTTCTTTCGGTACTTCTAATTGGGAGAAAGATTGCAAAGTCCTTAGAACAATGGGCTTACAGAACAATGAACTTAATGAGGGTTCCCTATTATTGTAACAATTTGTGTACTGGACCTAGAGATAAGGCGGACTTGCTTAATCGCATTCAGTTGTGTGCCTCATTATGGATTAATTTGAAGCCAAAGGACATTTAAAGATTTCGTTATTAAAAAGAACTCATTATTTGTTATGAAACCTAGAAAAGTATCAGTGGACTTCCGCTTGGAATGATATTATTCAAGAATTCTGTTTAAATGGCTCCCGACCTTCGGAGAGTCTCTGCCTGTGACATAAATGCAGCATTTGCTTGGTCCTTCGAGTAAGAAAATTTGAATTCAAACTTTACTATATTTGTTTGATTGAACATTTTAAAAGGTATTTCGAATTGGCAACACTTCGAAATTTGTTCTTGCAATGGGAACAAATTTGACATTTGACAGCTGATTTCATTTTCAATGCCACCTCGAATATTGGCTCCACATTTCCTGAAATAGGCGGAGTCTAAATCGTCTTACCTGTGAATGCATGAGAGCTAAACAGAACTATAAATGTGCCGTACTGATTCCTTGTTTTCTTTAAGCTAAACTATTTTTTGAAGGTTATGATTGCTTTAACAACAACAAATTGCATACACAGCATCTACAAAATGATCGTAATCCTACAGAGTTGCTGCTGTGGAGCAAAGTTTTTTTTTTTTTTTTAACCACTATTTGTTGGTTATGAGTTGTAAATGGGCTCATGCACGACGTGGAAGCCAACATTGAGCCATCGCTTGGTGTAGCTTCTTCTTCTTTTTCTTCCCTTACAGCGAAGTTCTGATCCAGCGTAAAAGGATCACAAGGTGTCGACTTTACTACATACTAGAGACCTGCACTAAGTGGTGAGCCATTCGAATATGCTTTTTGAGTGTTAAAGTACACATATTTATTATTCACTGTTTTTGTGAATACTGTAATTGAATGAATATTTTGAATGTGAGCCTACTATGCACTCAAGCATTCATGAATACCAACATCATGATGATTCGTTTTTATTTCGTACATGATTTATACTTGCCTTTTCATGTGTGCGTGAGACTGTGAGAGGCTCGTTTTTTTTAGCGAATGATTAAGAAATGAATGGATTCATTCAGTTCTTTGCGTAGTTACTTGTTCGTCCATAGAGATAAAACCGTTAACGACTTTTGGCTTTTGTATCCGGACAAAGATTGCTTTCAGAAATGCAAATACCCTTTTTGACTCACAGAGAGAACACAACACAGTATGTGGGAGAAAAATTTGTAGATTTTGTTATTCAGTATTTTGGCACCAAGTTAACGTGCATTCACAACTCACTGATTGGAATAAATTAATGCTTCTTCGTCAAGCTCACTAAAAGGCAACCTAAATCAGTGCAAAATATTGGAAATGAAAATTAAAGGCCCTAAACATGAACATGTAACAGATTGCCTTTTTTTTTCTTTTGTTTGTAGCTTTTTCAAAATCACTTTTAAGTGTTAACTTTAAATTTTTATAATTCTTTTTTTTTTCAGATTTCATTTACACACAGTAAAACAAAGTACTTGGAGCAATTTATTGACAGCAGGCAAAAAAAGTAGTGCTCATAACATTCGATAGTTGCAATTGAAACATATAGAAAACCCTTCAGAACCAGTACGATTTTATTTGTTAACTTTTTGCACAGAGTACATACATATGTATGTATGCTACAATATGGAGTATGCCTTTAAGGGTAATGAACAGTTTGGTTTTTTTAGTTGTTATGATCAGGAAAATATTGGGCTTTTATTTCATCTGCACAACAATAAAGTCGTTTTTTGAACGCTTGTTTTGGAATGAAAAATGCGTTTGAAATTCACTTTTAGTAGAAGTGAATAAAAATTTAATTTATACATGTTATTTTTAGAGTTCTGCCTCTGAAATGAATTATTCTTTTGCAAAAATGCACCTTGCAGTAAATCAAATATTTCGGTCGATCCATTGGAATTTTTATTACTAAACTGAAACGATTTTACTATATTACTTTTTTGTTCTATGCAACTTCTAGTACGTTTTTCGTAAATAACTTTGTTTGTTGGTCCGTTCGCGTACCCTCCGAAAGCAGCGAAGATTTTACGAAAGTTGACGAATTTTCGTAGTTTTTCGCAGAAGAGAGCTCTCACGAGAGAGTAAGAAATTTCCCCATGCTACGAATTTTAGCCCAAGAAATTTCTGTGGGCTGGTTTATGAAAACTGTAAGAACTGTCAAACCAGTGTATTTTTTTAACTTTTCGTTGTTCAACCCGTTCGTTCGTTTTTCTCTTCGAAATTTGATAATCTACGAATTTTCGTGCAAAAAGTACGCAAACGGACTTCTGTAGATGAGAAGAGTGAGGAGCGCAGGGAGGGGAACATTCACGAAGAAAATATAAAAATCGAGAAGAGTGTCACGTTTCATGTTGATCGGTGGAAGCATTGAGAGAATGAAGAGAAATAACTCAGTCGATGAGAAAAAAAAAAAAAAACATTATCATCTGTCAACTGATGTGACAGATTTCATAGGTTGTTTGTCATTACGTCAATTGTAAATGTCAAAGTTCGCCAAAATGACATCAATGGATTCTATGTATTGGAGTCCTTAAAACCAATATTTCTATGCTTCAATTTTTAAAAACTCACCAAATTGGACTTCAATGGGATTATCCTTACTTTAAGACCGAACGAAAAGCTCACTAAAATTCTTCTTACTCTCTCTATTGGCTTGGATATTCTTCCTTTTTGTTTGTGTCAATTGTCAAATTTCCATACTGAATGTCTCATTTCATTTACACCTTCTATAAGCCAATGAAAGTTAACGAAACTTTTCGAAACTGATTAATTAAACTGATTTCTAAGAACTGAAGTGAATGCTAGTGACTTCAAAGATTGCATTCTCTTTGACTTCACCATTCTGAATGCTAAAATGATTGACTTCAAAATGAATGGTGATTCATTTCTTTATTGGAGTCAATATAAAATAATTTTAAGGAGCGTTTCATGAGCCTTTAGGGCCTTTACTCTTAAGTTCTAAATCAGCTGTTAAAGTTTCAGTTGTCATTGCAGTGGTTACAAGCCGGTTTCTCGCTTTCTGGCCACTCGTTCACACTGCCGATGAATAGGCACATCCACAGTGAGCCCGCTTCCTGGTTAAAAAAGAATTCAACTAAATTTCAAGTGTATTCTTTACCGGCACCAGCTAGTGCGATGTCCAGTATGGCCATCACATATTTACTCTGAGAGTCGGCATGTTTCTCGACGAAACGAAACTCTAGTAAATCTACCGGTCCAAGAAACACGGGAGATTCCTACTTACCACAAGAAAGTCCGGGTCGACCGTATTTGTTTCAGTTGGAGTGGAAAACCGTGCACAGTCAAAGTTTCCAACAATTACCTTGCTAGGGCTGCTCCAGGAAACCATGCATAACCACTAATAGAAACCAAAATAAAGCAACACTTCGTGGAGGAGTTGTAGTCTGGCAAGATAGATGATGATGCTCTAAGAACTGGTAGACGCATCCTGCACTCGGATCTCAAAAGGATAATCTTTTACTTGAAGTAAACAAAAATGGGCGTCTAGTGATTTGTGTAGCTGTACAGTCTTCTCAGATATCATCCTGACAAGGTTATAAAATTCAATATATTGTTCGGTGGCTTGTTAGGACTGTCTTTGTGGAAAATCATACCTAGGAGCATTTGTGTTCTAAATGCTATTATTTATCCTGACCCTGCTGTCTTTAAGGAGTTGCCTTCTTTTTCGATGGGCCGTCAATAGGTTGTGGCCGATTATAATCAGAGGTTTGATAAAGAGCACTATTATGACTTTGTCTTGTCTAGAGTTTTCTGGAGACATGGCAGACTTTCTTCATGTATCTTGTGCATTTGAGCGCGATTTTGGATTTGACAAGTTCCAGGGAGAGAAAGGGTCTGAACTTCAGTAGCTCTTGAGCCAAGATCCCTTTCTTGCTCGTTCGTCTACTTTTCATTTGCTGAGATGACTTTGTGAACTGGAAAGTGGAGTTATTTGTTGCTTATCAGAGAGTATCTTGACCACATAAGCTCATCACAACCAAGATACAGCAAGACCAACTGAATCACACATATGGCAAAACACCAGCATTCGATTGGCGTTAGTGACAAAGTGATTTGAAAGAAAAAGAAGAAGAAGTGCATAAACCATCTAAGCCTCCACCTAACAGTCGTAGGAAAAAAAATGAAAAGAACAGATACCACAACGCACTCCTGCCGAACTTCAATGACCTCAGGGAAAGCTACTAATGTACCGCCCTTTATCCCCCCTAAACGATGGGTTTGTTTTCCAAGAAACTTGTCTAAACATTTCTCTGAGAGATTCCACCTTTAGAAGCTATAATCCGAAAATATCCCCACCATCCAAAATCCAGCTATGAATAGTAAAAAAATTCCTTAAAAATATTTATAAAGTAGATACTCGTCTCATTGTTTCGTGGAATATGGTATTGAAATACCAAGAATAAAGATAAAATAATAATTCCAACGAAATTAAGCATCTCAAGGGTAACTTAACCTTCGTTATCGTGTCCTTGACATTGTAGCTGTTCGCTGGATTTGATATTGGTTTTTGGTTTCAACAGAGCGCTTATGCGAAATTTTAAATCCACGTGAATCCTTAGAGGTTTTCAGTAATCCATTCAGTTTCGGTTTTGGGAGTGCGACATATGTTCGCGGGTGACGGGACACAAGTCATTGAAAAACTGTTTGACAAATTAGGTAATTTAGAACCTCTTCTCTTCTCAACAGCAAATCTGTCTACTTTCTATGAACACTATACAATTTTAATTGGATTCCTTGCCATTTCCTCGACCTTAAAGCACAAGAGGAAATTAAACTACTTGCGTATGCATCAAAGAGATACTTTAACCAGGCGACTTAAGTGTGAGGGTAGCGAGATCCGCCCCTGTAAAGGATTGTGGTAAGTTTGAAAAATAGATTTCTGAGAAAATTCTTCTATGAAAAGGTGATAGGTATAATCTGGTTAAGCTGTAGAATGGTGTTTAATATTTATTTGAGTTTTATTATACACTTTAGCTCATCAGTTGAAGTAGGTCTCACAGCAAAGCATTTGAAATGCTCACAAATTTTTACTTTAAATACTTAAAAGTGGCAAACATTTGATACAAACAATTTGCGACGCTTCTGTTAATGCACTGGGTGTTTGCTTGCGACAGTAGGGTCGAGTTCCTTCAATAGAAAAACTTGACGTTTCTATTGATTGATTTATTTAGAGGTACTTTTTTCTTATGGATTTTTTTTTGACAGATGATGCATGAGTTGTATTTATTTGTCATGACATTATATTGAGTATTATTTGACATTTAATCGTAGAAAGACTTAGTGCGATATAGTACCTAAAAATTATTTAGCTGAACTAAAACAAAACAGTATTCTGCGAGGAATGCGTTTTGTGCACTTGGACCAATTTGTGGTCTACATAATTTGCATACCGAATCCACTTTTCATAATTAAACAATATGGAGCCAAATAGACCACATTTAGTAATGAAGAAAACATTGAAATGGTAGCTGAGACTGACCGCAATCACCGAAGTTATCCGGTTCGATGCTACTTGGTTTGGCGTTCTAAACAACTTGGTGTATTTTTCTTAAGGATCTTCGCTGTAAGTCATACAAAACTCAACATCTGCAAGGATTGAAACATTCCTTACAGTCCTTAGGCTATTGAAAAGTTAAAAAAAAGTCGACTATTTGTTTATGAATGAAGCACATTTCTGGCTCATTACGAAATTGCCATATTCGGGCTGAAAAGCAACCGGAAGCGATTAAAGAGCTGTCATTACATTCAGAGAAAACAACGGCTTGGAGTGGACTACGAACGGGTGAAATCATTGGCCTATATCTCTTCAAGAACGAATCCGACCAAAACGTCACATGAAATCCAGGCTATTTGGTACCAACAAAAGTTACGAGCTATAAAATTGGAACCTCAAGTCTGAATTAAAGTGATGAAATGATTATGATAGTTGTGCCAGCTTTGACAAAGCTACTGACTCCACTTGCTTATGAGAATCTACGAAGCTGAACCCATTCCACATAAGTAAAGGAAGACAATGACCAAAGCCAATTGAATGTAAAGAACATTTTTGTTAGAGAAAAAATAAATAAATAAATATCAGGCCATAAGCAGCCCATAGAGGGCAAAGGCTTAGCTTCTCACAACTGTACAGGTTGTGCGTGGTATACATTTCTGCACATACAGAAGGGACCTGCCGTATCCGAAGGGTCTTGAGAAGCTTTCTCATTCTTCTGGAACCGAACTTGAAACCCCTTGCGCAGTAGTCCAACGCACTAACCACTACAGCCACTTTTTGTTAGAGAATGACCATGAAATGATGGAAATGGCAATAGGTGATAGATCCATTGCTTGTTGAGTCTAACTTCCAACGTCGTTGCGCATTCATTTGAGGATATACGTGGTTCTTAATAGAGCTGTTTATAGGAACCTCCTCCTGCCGACTATATAGTCTTTTAATTGGACCCATTGAATGAGAGCATATGTTCTCTCCATTAACTCTGAGTCTTTCAATTCTCTGCATAGTACAGGATACTCTCTGTAAAAAAAATGTCACAATAAACAGTACTATTGCAATAAAAACTCAATCCTCCCACATTCACTGCATTTTGGATCTATCTAGGTCCCAGTATCTTACCCCAAAGACAAAAGGATTCAAAATATCATAACTTACTCCCACCAGGCCTAAATCCTTGTCTTATACTTTTTTTTTTTTTGGAACAACCTTGATATCAAAACGAGTGTAAAATTGGTCCTTATCTCATTTATTTCAAAATTCATCCCTCTGATTCGTCCGTTCTTCTAACCACTTTAAAGGCAAAGTCAATTCTCCTCAGGCGATAATAAGAAGAACAGAAAAAAAAAAGAACTAATTATACTCCTTTAGCAGCGAATATAATTAAATGAATTCATCAGAAGCCAAACCCTTCAAGTCATAAAAAAAAACGAAAAAAAAAGGAAATGCAAAGAATCTCAACTGGTAACCACCCGCACATAAAAGCCATCGAAATTCTCGCTCTTATTTTTTTGGTATTTCATTTTATTCGCATTCTTCCTCGCGGTTGTTTTAATTCATTCTTCCTTTCATCCTTCCCCCCCGACCATCATCAAAAGTGGCATCACCTTTGAACCTGTTGAACTGAAAGGCACCATCACCCTTAACTACGGAGGCCCACCACGCAAATTAGAGCGGGGGGCGAACTCGCTGCCATGGCAGTGAAAATAAGCAAAAATTGGGGAAAAATATATTTTCATTGCGGAAAAAATTACTTTCGTCTACGTTACGCATCCGTTTAGTCACACCGTGCGTCCTTCTTGTTCGTCGTTGTCAACAAGCGTGCACGTGACTCGAATTATGACGGCAAATCAACAGGACATTATAATTGTTTTCAAAGCGCCACATTACCCCCAGGTTTGACGTTAGCTGTGGCAATAACTTTTGGGGCTCTCCAGGGTGGGGCAAATTGCCTTCCAATTAAGTTTATTGAACTGAAAGAACCTCTCTCTCTCGGACAGTTTTCGAGGTGGGTAAGGCCCTTCTTATTAATGTCTCTGTATCAACAATACGTTAGAGTCCTGTCATGGTGGATTAATGATGTGTCCTTGTACATGGCCTAACGAGAATTTAAATTTTTTCCTACTCAAGTGCGTACGTTAAATGGAATTTTTTGGAATGCAAAATCTATTCAATGGAATGGTGGTTGGGCGGCACGAGGCGGAGTATACGGTCCTTCCAATTTTCTGGGTGTCTTTTGGTTTTGGAAAGAAAACACGTTTGTCTATTTCCTGGAATATTCTACGTTTCTTCTCATTGAGTAGTAGATACCATTTGAAACCGGACAAAAGCTTCTACAAATGTGTCTGCCACATTCCGTCGTCGTCGTCTTCGTCGTCGTCGTCCCATTGAGTGAAATTGATGGTTATTTTTAGGAAAAAAGCATTACACATCAAACGATTTTCCTTTTTACATCGTGCGTAAACCAATTTGCCAAAGGTGAGCAATTTATCTTTTATTTTTTTTGTTTTTTTTGCGAAAAGATTTTCCGTATTTTTCTTGGGGCAGGTAGGTACCACTCTCCGAGTTGCTTATTCACCAATCGATCAACACGTTAAGTGGCATATTTTCCACCCAATTGAGTGATAGCAATCGAAGAGATGTGAAACAATTTCATATTCCCCGTCGCGCGAGGAGCTTTTGCAAATATAATGGAAAACAACAGCAGGTGCAAATGGCTATTATGTAAATCGATTTGATTTACTTCGCGTGGTGGTGAGTGTGAACACACAGTTCTTCGCCCCTAAGAAGAAGATGAAAAGTCGAAGGAGATTTTTTCTTTATTTATGTATTTTTTTTTTTTTTGGCACTTTAAGATAAAAGTACGGTAAGTGTATGTGGAACAGAGATTTGAGCGTGGGATAAGAATAACATGACAGGATTCATGACACTGAAAGGTGGAGCATTTTAAATTTAAAGTTGTGTTGGGTCTTGATATTTCTTTTGATGAAAGCACACTTTATCGTCCCTAGATTGGATTTGCTGTACAGGACAGTGCTCTAGTCCCAACGATGTTCATTCAACTTTAACAGTAGGTAAAACAAATCGCTCGGTAAGCACTTAATATATTTCAATTAGAAACGAATATCTATAAAACTCACGCATAGGGCATCAACAACGCCTGCGCGCCATCTTGTTTGGACTTATGCAACGCGTTTGAGCTGCCTCCAATTCATTGATAAAGAGCCCGATTCCTCCTCAACTGTTCTGCGCCACGTTTAGTTAGGGCGTCCCACTGTTCTGCCTGCTTGGGTGAGCGGATTCCACTGCATAGCGTACTTTGCAATGGAATTATCTTCGCGCCGTAGGGTCTGTCCAATCCACTGCCACTTTCGCCTTCGTATAGTAATGTCTATCCTAATGTCTAATGTCTAAACCTACTTAGGACCAGACCTATTTATGATGCAAACGGAGAAGCGCCTTTAAGAAGGAACATTTGCCAAAAAGTGCGGTCCTGCTACAAAAAATAAAGAAGCTTTCAGGAGATAAAGGAAATATTCTTCCAAATAAAAGGTTTTCCAATAAGGACTTGATAACTTTTTTTTTTTAAATAAAACGCAAACCATTTGAGATATTTCAAAAACTTTATTATCGGCTTGAAGTACTATCAAAACATTTATGAATGGTACTCGACTTCGTTCATATGGCCACCGCATGATATGATTGCAGCGGTCGATTCGCACTAAACTTGTTATTGCCTGTCTACTAGGGCGAGAATTACGACCGAAAATTGCTCCTAAAGCTGCGATCACCGACTCCGAATTTCGGTAGAAAATTTTTATAATTTGTAGACGTTGCTCATTCGTGTACTTTACCATGATTAAAATGTTGAGTTTACTGAATAAATTGACAGTGACAGTTTGATGATTAGTGAAAGAGTGCGTTCAAAAATTAGATTCAAAATTGTCAAGTCCCTATTGGGAAACCCTTTATAATTTACAATAGATCACTCTGAGTGGCAGTCGAAAAAAGGAACCCTTTCAGAGTACTGATTTGGGTTTAGAAAAATGAGCATAAGAGCTATAGTTGATATCGCAAAAAACTCCATCGAAGAGGTCATTTATTAGAAGACCTAATTCAACAACTGGAAGTTGAGATATAACACAGATGAAAGTAAAACCTACAACAATGTCACTGCCGGAGTTTTACAGGAATTGGTCGACAATACAAACTGGGACTCGAACGAAAACATAAAGTCAGCGACTAGAGCCTTATACAATTCCTGCCTAGCCACAGTGGTTATCGCAAGTATGTACACCATTTTGGGCACAAAAGCTGAGTTTCTTGCCCCTAAAGCCCAAATGAAGATGAAGATCCGGAGCAGGCAGTATTTTATTGAACTAATCTGCTCATCCATCTCTCAGAGAAGAATTGGGAGTCAGAGAAGAATTGGCTGTCAGAGAAGAATTGGAAGTCAGAGAAGAATGGGGCGGAAATATGTATTATTATAACAACTCTACAAAATAAACTACGTAGCATAAAAATACTAGGAATAGCAACAGCGGAAGCCTTAGAAACTCGTGACACAGCAGGATTACCGTAATGCTATCTAATTTCGAATGTCGCTTCACCATCGTGCACAGTATACATTTCTGCATGTAAGGAAGAACCTCAGGCCTAAAGGTCGAAAAGCCTTAAGAAGCTTTTTCATGATAGTTAAATCCTTGGATATATAGATATAGGTATAGATGACCCCAAGGATTGCTGAATCATCGCCATTAAATGAATATTAGCCTACTCAAGTGGGACTCCTTATATGATTTGCTCCGCAGTGGAGCAGTAGTATTGCCACATGATCGTCGCATTATCAATGACAAAATTAAACCATACAAAGGTGTAATATAACCTCTTAGGGTTCTCGATAGTTGCGCTGTTAAGCACTCTGCAGGCGTGAATTTTGAGTCAACCTATTGAGCTGCAATTTAACAGAGCTTAGTGTAACAACGATGAGGATCCTGCCTACTTATTTCCACAAATTCAGAAAGTAATCGTAGAATGTCGTAGGTTAGTTGGTTGGTTGGTTGGTTGAAACCGGCAGCCGGTGAGGATGGCTTAGACTTAGACCAGGAATAGGTCCATTGTGCAGCCAATGTGTAAGGTGGGTAGGTCACTCTCTTACTCTGGCAACCATTTACACCTTCGTAAGTATTCACCTAATGTGGCCTTTCTAATGTTGGCAAGTGCGGGACACGTGAGGAGGTGACTGATAGTCTCCTCTTCTTCTTTATCTCTTCAACTTCTACAGAAGTCATTGTAAGGGATGCTTAGTCTTTGGGTATGCCTTCCTATAGCACTGTATCCGTTGAGGGTGTTTACGATTTTGGAGAGGGTTCCTCTCTTGTGTTTCAGAATGTCGTAGATTGTTCTGCCTTTAAAATTAAATTCTTTAAATATTTGTTCAACTTTAACAACTTAAAACCTTAACGGAGACCATCGTTTTAATTTCCCATCGTCTGCTGCTGTTCATACGTAAGTAGTAAATTAAAAAGCATCAAAAACATTCCTACCCAACATCAATCAATTTAAAGCTTCTGCCAGCCAATGGCCTTCTTTATTTATGGTTCAGATAATTTTTTTTTCCACTTACAGCTTAAGATTTTCCCATTTGCCTTTAACAAATTCATTTTTAATGAATAATTTAACAGTCATGGCCATGGGTACTCCTAGCAATACAGAATCCCCAGCTTAAGGACGAAATCATCCCTTGAAGGTACTTTCAGCTTCCCAAAAATCACTTGAACACAATTTAAGTGACCGTAATTGATTCACCGATAATAAATGCATAAAGTTTTTGAATTAATTTCAAGTCCTTTTTTCTGAAAGGATACGTCAAAGGATAAGTGTCGTATATATAATTTTTTGTAAATTCAATTCATTTTGATATTTGTTTTGTCTCGACATGTGTTGCATACATCAAGGAGGACAAATATATCGGGTGTCCTTTTCCAATGTGTCAAAAGGTCATAGCCTTCGATGTCAACTTAAATTTAAGTTCAAAATTCAATCTAAATCAACTTACAAAATAGTTATGGTCTGACATTACACGAAAATCCCCAAGAGCATCTGAAAATCAAATCTTAAAAAGATACAAAACACAACGCTTCTCCCAAGATGACATCCAATTAAGTTAAGCGTCATTTTTACGAGACTCGAACGAAATCTATTTGGCGAGTCGTGAAATAAAACAGAGGAAACATAGTACATACTTGTATCCTTGTGAGGTTACATTCGTAATAGTTCAAGTGACAAATACTTCCTACCACAAGCAAGAAAGGATTCGTACACAAACAACACCGGGATATAAAATTACTTGAAAGCATTCTGCTGCTTAATGTTGCAGTTCAAGTGCAACCAGTTGTTGCGTTGTGTTGCTTAACGAAGATAAAAGCGTTAACCATTTCAATCGATGCGAGTCGAGTGCAGTGGGACACAGTTCCACTTCCAATCCCATTAACGGTAATTCATTTTCTCAAGTCGTTCGCACATAAAATGACAGTGTGTTCGTTCCGCTGTGCGGTTCTACTCTGTGACAGGAAATTTTTTATGCATTTTCGCTGATAGTTTGACAGCAATTTGCAATTTGCAAGTAATGGCAATGACCTTGTGGGTGGTGCTTTAAAGATTCTTTGGGAAACCATTTGGTTTCATGAGATCCTTCGACTTTTATCGGTTTTTTTTGTATTTATGAGAATTGGAATTGAATTTAAGGACATAAATTCCAGTAAAACCTTGAATAATGCATGTATAAAAGTTCCATCTCTTCTTTGAGACAGAATTCGAGTCAAATGTGGAACATACTCCTCCTAGACTAATTAGATGATCCAAACTAAATGTTTGTTCAAATTACCTCACATGTTGTCGCTTTATTTCAAACAAAACAAAAAACTTTTCTGAAACTCATAGTTGACTCGGGTAACTCCAAGAAGGAAAGAAAAAACTTCCCCGTCAGTGGAGATTCCTCCACAGAAACACACACACACGTTTATCCTCTCAGTTTCAGGATAAAACAGCTTAATGAACACGTCACGTATCTCCTCCAGTAGGTAGGTATCCTACAGTTTAGGTACTGACGATGTCTGTTCGTTATTTGTGGCACTATAGCTACGCTTTTATGCATGCCTCTTCCAGATGAGTTATTCTTAATTATTTTGTAATTAAATTAATCCAAACAGATTCTGCTACAGCAATTAAGTGCGGTGTTTTATTCGTTGGTGCCGACGAAGAAAAAGTAACCACGGGGCAATTACTTTTTCACATTCAAGTTCAGATGAATTTGTGCTTTTGTTCAGATAGATTAATTGCATCAAATGGATTGGAATTATTCCTTTTTGGAACTTCATTTATGCTTTACACATACCCTAAAAAACGCGGAGCCAAATTGTGCATAAATGTCAACAAACTTGCGACCAGAACCTAACTATAAATGTGTCGTGCTATTTCTTTCTTTACTTTTGAACAAAATGTTTCCTGCAACAAGAAGCTGTCAAACCAGTCACCCAGAACTGGAGTTGTGTGTATTTAATTTGCTGAAATGTCAAAATACAAATACGATTTCAGGCGGTTTTTAGGTTGGCGATGTGTATCTGTCAAACGACTCGAAGATAGCACAGGGAAATAAATCGATGCAACAACAAGATAATTTTTGACAAGTACAAAATCAGCAACAATTTTAGAACCAATGCCTTTGGATGGCAAAGAAAATATTGAGCCTACCAATACTATGGACGTTTTTTATAGTCCATTGTCATCAGCTGCTGGTAGTCTGCTATACTCTCTTGGCGGTACGTGCCTAAGGAATATTATTCCAGTTTGCAGTGTTGAAAGTGTCTTTTAACTGTCGTGCTTGCATCGTCTTCCTTGGGTGGCTTTTTTCGCCATATTCACTGCCTCACTTGTAACGTTAGTCGTATGGACATATTTCTAGACTTCCTGCTTTAGCAGCACTGTCGATGATCTGCTACTAGTATGCACTCTAGTACTTTCCAGAGTCTTAAAAATTAGATATGCAATGGAAAGTGACATGAAGTCAAATTGACTTTACGATGAGGAATCCTGCGGATGATTATTATCTATTAGACGACTAGGGGAATACTCTTTCTTTGAGGCAAGTATTCTACTGGCTTCTAGGCCAATGTTGTGGATTCCATCTATTCCAGACACTTTTGGCAGACAACCTTGCTGAACAAATCAATGTCAGATCCAAACAACTAGTAGTTTGAGAAAGTTCTAAGAAGCCCATGTTCACGCTCGTGTGACAGATCAAACGCTACATCGCGTTTCTACTGAAAGTCTAATTATAAAACGTAAACCCTTATATTTTTTAATAGAAATAAAGTGCAAGGAATCAATCACATTCGAAAGGGCAAAGCAAAAACTCATTCTCTTTCGATACCTCCATCAGGAATATCGATATTAAATGATACTTAAAAGGAATTGTACCTAAGAGCATACTTAATAAAAAGGACTCAATCCCGAAAAGTAATTTAGTCAAAAAAAAAAAATCCCTTTCAGACCCGAAAAAAAATCCAATGAACCCTCAATTATACTTCGAAGGGATTCAAAGGAAAATCAAACACGATACAGGCGCCATTTAAATCGACCATGAAATATTATTCCAGGATATGGGCTAACGTTTAAAAGCGTCTTCTCACGTGCTGCGTGCTGCTGGCCAAAGTGAGTTTATAAAACTTGCAAAACACCCTCTGGGGCTATATTTAGCTCCAGCACTAGCTATAGCTACCATTACGTGACATTTAATTGAACACACACACATGTAATTGTGTCAATTTACATATCCTAATGACTGTTGGCTGTTTACCCCTTGTTGTTACATATTTCATAAGCTAACACCTGTAACTCTAACCGTGCGTTAGATTCAACAACAAAAGGTAATACACAGACACAAAGCGTTAAGGAGCGTGACAAAGATACCCAGTCCCTTTCGAACCACAAAAATAAGATGTCTTCCTTCTTCGTTGTGTTGCGTTGTGTTGTGTTGTGAGCCTTGCTTGTGAAGCAATAAAAAAGGAAATTAATTCCATTGTAGATCTCTATCTTCATTGTGCGTACCGTCAACGTTGTCGTCCTCGTCCTCGTCGTCATCGTCGTAGGACGATGATATTAAACCCTGCAGATACTTTGTACGCCTTTTGTCATCCAAGAGCAGTATAATTGAATCCTTTGAAATATTTTCACAGAAATTTCCTTTTCGCCTGTTATCTATTAGTATTGAAAGATACTTTCGCCGGGATTTGGTTGTATATTTGGTTGGGCGATGGAGGATTTGGTCTCGTTGAATACACCCCAACTATGGGCGATGAACGTTTATCGGATGCTATGGTCGTGGTACTTCAAACGTAAGAGCTTGTATATTGTAAAAGTTTATTGTTTAGCAATTTCTAAAAGCCTCATTGTGTGAAAACTTGGTGATTTATTAGTTTCAAAGTTTCGCAGTATCTATTGTTGGAAATAAGTTCCTTAATGAGTAATGTTGCTTTGGTAGGGACATACTGTCAATGATCTGGGGTTTAAAGTGGAATTCGAGGTCTTAAAATCGGAAGGCAGGCCGCAGAAACACCTGTGTTGTGTAAGTTTATTTGGAAAACAGAAGGGTTGAGGTCCCCCTACCGCAGAGGTCTCTCAAAATAACTAACTAAGTCCATGCCTCTGCGCTATACTGTAGGACCGGGATGATTAGCGCTTTGTTACCCAATTCCCTCTTAGAACATGGAATCACCGATTGTCCCCACTGATTTCATCTGTCAAGCTCATCATACAGCGAGCCTAGGGGAACAAAGTCCTTTATTACCTCGAAAGTATATCTGTTCATTGTGGCATTCTGCCTACGACGCCGATGTTGAGTGTCCTTTTTTTTGTAGACAGCATATATTTTTTTTTTTGCTTTCTATGATCACTGAACCCAACATTGCTGCCTCCGCCTCAATACCCGCAATCGCCCAACAGACGCTGACGCAAACTCTGAGTTCTTCTCATTATGTCAGTGTCATCAGCGTTAGCGAGTAGTTGTACAGACTTGCAAGCAATTGTACCTCCGGTGTAGACCTGTGAGTTTCAAACAATTCTCTCAAGTACTATATCAAAGAATCACACGATCACATCTCTCGTCAACCTGTGTAAGACCTTTTCTAATAACGAACAGATTGGTGAAGATCCTACCAACTGCATAGCATAGTTGGAGAGGAGTCACTTGTTTGTTGACCTAAAGGCCTCAGATGTTCAACAAGAGCCTCATCAAGGGGTAAGCTGTCTCCAAGTTTTCTCAGTGCAACAACATCAGGAATTTTTTTATCAGTAAGCCAAGCCTGGCAGCTACCTTCAAATCAGGAACGATGATTCTCCAAGACACCCAGTCATCGAGTACAGGGGACTACTCAACTTCATCTCAGCTGTAGAAACGAAGGGGAAGTTGAATTTGTTCGGCACCTGTTGTATGAACCCTATCCGTCTAAGGGTAGTTACTATTTCTCAGAGCTAAAGGACTTGAGCTGGTGGACCTAATGAGATTCATTTCACTATTTGGAGGACTTTCTTTCATGGCGTTTTGGTCCAAGTTGGCGGCGACAAGGCACCTATCTACGTTACCTGAATAGACTAAACTTTAGCACGACTGTTCCTGGCAAAAGACCAAGTAATATCAAATCGAAATTTACCTTGATTCATTAACATAAATACGTTCTACTCCTAAAGCACGGCTTTGGGCAGTCCGTAATTATCCAGACAGGGACATTTCGTTTGAAAGCAAAAAGATGCATCAAAATAAGGACTGATATTTCCTCACTGATTGTCAACTCCTACCCCTGCCCATTCATAGTTCCTACTACCTTCCCTCACTGCAAATAAAAGCAAACAACTTGCAAGTTGATTGCCTGTAGGTATGACGCAATAAAACCCCGGAGATCCTCAAAGTAGATATTCTGTTTTTTCTGTTCACCGGTTTGTTTCAGTGTCCAATAGGACATGCAAACATCTATGACCACCACTTCCTCATATCCTGGCAGTTTACGAGTAAAAAAATAAAACAAAAAGAAGGATTAATCATTCTGTCAATATCCATCCGCTGTTCCTGCGGTTAACTTCGTACCTGTTTGTATTTTTATTGCATCATCCCTGGAACCATATTGCGGAGTTGTTTTTTTACGCTCCGGCGAGTGGAAAACTTGCCCACTTATCGGATCGTTACCATGAAAACTCACCGTGTGTTGGGAGTGAATAAATCCACAGATTTTTTTTCTGTTTTTTTCATTTTATTCGGAAAAAACGTTAAATATTATTCAGAAGGATATATTTATATGCAGGCTTTTGTGATTGAATTTTTTTTGCTTTTATTGTCATTCTGGTTCAGGAATTATGCACAACAATATTAAAGATTCACGAAGCGTGCCATTGTAATATGAATATTGTTGTGTCATTTGACACTTTTTTGGTTTATTTATTTAAAAAGCTACTAGCAAAAGAAAACTGTCAAATAAATATAATAACTGGGAGATTAAAAATTGAATATCCAAAAGTGTGACAGTTCCTATACCTACGAACTACATGAATCCACTCATTTGCCATTGTGAATCATTCCCTAAAAAACGAGCCTTTCACCGCCTCAAGCAAACAGAAAACAAGCAGAGTGACAGCTCCTATACATACGTATTAGAGAACTGCTTGAATCCATTCATTTTACATTGTGAATCATTCTCTAAAAAACGAGCCTTTCAAATGAAATGGAATCATCGTCTTGAGTGCGTAGTAGGTTCACCTTCAAAGTACTCATTTAATCAGAGTATTCACAAAATCAGTAAAATATACAAGTGATTCAGGAGCCTTCGAATAGTTCCCTGGTAGAAAACCAAGAACATTTAAATTACAGACAACAAAAGTGACATTTTTTTATGAAAAGAAGCAAAAACAAAGAAACATACACACACAGACAAAAGATCACACAATCCAAACGAAATATTCATAGCTTTTTTCCCAATTCAATGCCAGGCAACCAACTGTAAGGGTAAATAATCATTTCTTGGAATGAAAGTGAATGGGAACTCACTTAAGACTCAATAAATGTGAGCCCACCAAATACGAGTACTTCTTGTGAATGAATACGAATGTGTGTGAATACGTGAAGAGAAATGAATATTTCGGGTGGCTCACAAACGAGCTACTTGTTATGCGCATCACTCCTATGCTAGAACCTGTCATCTATATTTTTCTGGATCAGCAGATTTGCCAGAGAGTCTACAAAACAAAAAAAATTAGCATTCCTCATAGACTACTTTCTAAAGATTTGTCATCGGAAATTCTCACAAGAAATTTGATTAGAAAGATTGTCCTTCTCTTTTTCATCTCAGGCCATTTTTGCCTTTCAACTTTCCTCAATCTAAGATGAGATACACTTCCCAAAAAAAAACCTTAACAGATACTGAACAAACACGCCGACAACAAAAAATCACCCTTTCACTTCATTAATTTTGTTAATTTTGTGAATCCGTTGTAAAAGCCCAGAAACCCATTAAATTAACAAATTCTCCCATCACCCGCAGACAAATTTGGCAAGCACTCCAACTTCCTTAAATCGATCAGAACTTAGTTGATGCGCTCCTCAACAACTTGTTGAAATCTGTTTGGCAGGCGTAATTAATTTGTTGCCGGGAAACCATAGCCGTAGCACACACGTTCATTTTCGACATCATGACTGGACGGTCGCACGTGACTCGAATAAGTTTGTCAGTCAATTTACTTATACTCGTATGTTTCTTTCGATCTCGACTGAATTTAAGTCCTCGGGGAATGAATGCCCAAAAATGCACATTATACCTGTAATCCCAATTGACGCGCTGTACTTTGATATTTTGACAAATTGCTGCAAGTGTACAAAGTGGTTCTAACCCACCTTGGACGCCAACGCGCCCCCCTCGATTGACGTCATGTCGATTAAATTTGACGATAATGAGAACCTGAATCAGCGCTCCACCTGCATTAGGGATTAATTTCATACAATATTGGTATTTCCCCAAGGGCCCAAGGGGGATGGATTCATGATGGTATGACGTTAGTTTGGTTGCGTAAATTATTATCGTTTAAATATTTTCCACAACACTGCGTTAAGGTGAGTTCCATTGAGTGTAGGATTGAATTGCAATCCCAAAATGATTTTATGGTCAAGTGAGTTGCCAAAGAAACAAAAAGGGAACGTGTGCGGGTTTTTCTCTGGTTGAGGAGGGGATTTGAGAGATTTCATTCTCTGATCCATTTTGGGGTTACTGCTCAAAGGTAAATCTTTTTTGAATGTGAAGGACTTTGTGGTAGTAAAAGGATTTTCGGTAAAAGAGTAGTTGAGTTAGCTTAATATACAGTGAATGGGAGAGATAATTAAGCCCGGAGGTAGCAGACAAATGGATGTGAAGTAGATAGTTATCTACTGTATACTCTATATTGAACAGTTGTTCTTCTGGAAGGAACGATATGGGTGGGTAACGTAGTATATTTGCTCCCAAGGTGGCTTTTAAGATGTGGGCGATGGCTGAGAGAGACTGTGGGGCACAAGGATATATTCTTGGACACAAAGATATCCCGGGCAATGAAAAAGTAAATGATTTAGCAAGAAAAGGTTCGTTTTGGACAAAGAATCCCAGGAATCTTTAGTTAGCTTGATTACTATTTTTTACTGTCTCAGATGTTTAAAATTATGGAATGCTGCCCGGACGAAGTATCCCATAATCATGTGTAGCTGAATACTCGGACCTGCGTGAGCACATCTGGGTGAACTTCAGCACTCATGTAGGACCGGACGAGACATCTCTTGTTGACCTGAACGAGTACTGCGTCTCGGAAGTCTAACAAGAGCCCTCAGAAGGTGGATAGAAGGCGGATGAATTCTCTAGATGGAATCAACGGCGGAATCCATTGACGGTTTTGCGAATACCTTACATGAGCTACTTCGATATATTTAAAGCTCAGGTCTGTAAGGATTTCCATGACTTCATCAGGATCATGGAATAGAGATGGTGGCGAATGAACCCTTAATGGGTTAATGGCAGCGCTCGTACCTCCGAAGTGATTTACTGATGTCGGTCTTTCAAAACGACTCTGGGTCTTAGAGGCTAAAAGCCATGGAACTGACTCTAGAGGTTGGGGTTGTGCCGTCGGGGTAACTACCTTACCTTACCTTACTTACCGTACCTTACTTACCTTACCTTACTTACTAAGCCTATGGAACCGCAGCGGATGGAAGGCAACAATGTCTCAGACAGGGACTCTACAAGGGTCGGGAGCCCTTTAAGGAAGTAAGTAAGTATCCGTTACTTCAAGCAAATGGGCAACAATTCTTTTGACAACAAGATCTTTGGAGCCCACAGCCTCGTGGGTCAGGATATGAAAAGCCAGAAACTTGATTTTATTAACGAAATGTAGAGAATGGAAGGTAGCTCTGTTCTAGTGTTTTCAAAAAGCAGGATTCCCTAACATTTGTCTTCTGTCAGGAAGAATAGAATACTTACACTACGATACGACAATGAGCCTCCCTATTCCAAATTTCTTAACTGATAATGAAATTAGCCACGCTTGGTTTCTTAATTAATTTTCCTTATGCTCAAACTTTAGTTAATTGCTATTTGAGTTAATGACAAAATGTTTCTATTGAAAGTTCTTCAAATTCCATTACAAACTAATTAAGTGCAACTCAACTGGAAAATGAAACGAATTTTAGTTAATTTAATGTACAAATAACTACTCATCCTGATTGTGATTAAATATATTGTCTTTGCCATCTGCTTTAAGTTTAAATACCGCTATTTGAACGAAGTTGTTTAGTAGGCTTTCTTGGGATATAAACGAAGTGATTTTCAATTTCCTTTTACTATAAAATCTTGGGCTTCCTCTACCAAATGTCCTTTTCTCAATTTAAAATCAAATCATGTGCACAGGTTGGAAAAAAAAACCACACCTCCTCAAGCTAAAAATGTTAATATTTCCGCACGAGTATCCTGCCAGGGTTTGTGTACGTACTTACACGAAAGAAAGATTTATTTTACGCAATTGATTGATAATTTATTATTTATCTATAAATAGATTGTCGTCCCCGAGTATCATTAATCATTCTACCGTAAATAATGAATGCGGGAGCTGAATAAATAACAATTCATCATTGTATCCCCCCTACCAGGATAAGTTTGCTGGTAGCCGTTCGTTGAAATAAAAAACAAAAAAAAGGTTCCTTGCCTTCCGGTGACAGAAAAATAATTAAAAATTAATTTGTCAATTCTTGAAATATTACAGCCAGTCAGTAAGGATTCAATAAACTAGGGAAGCGATTGCCCTTGCGAACAATTTGACAGGCAACCGTGGTGGTGGGTGTCTATGTCTAACTTGCGATCCTTTAATTTGTATTTAAATTTTGCTGTTGCGAATGCAATTTCAACTGACACTTTGACACTTGATATGACATTTGGACGAGGACGTAAATTGGTTTTAAGCGGAAACTGTTAATTGGAAATGTCATTGCACAAAAATGGTGGCGTATACGTAACATTTTTTTTCCATTTGTCCACGCAAAAGCATTACAAATGGGGGGAGTTTTCGTATGTCATAAACTGAGGAACACCTTCGATCTATTTTGAAATGAACTTCATGCAAAGAAGGAAGATAAATTGAGTAAATTCCCCTGAAGTTAGTTTCTCCTGGAATACACAAATATTAGCTTTGAGTTACGTCTCACTTCCCACTATTCATTTAGAGTTCAGTAGTTTGGTCGTAGACTGTACTTAAACTTCTCCCGGGTTAGTTGGCAAACTTTTTGCTTCTTCTATTGGTAAAATGTGCTGTAAAACGTACAAAGTTTAAATATATGTATATTAGTTCGTCCTGCATTCTTCTGGAAGGTAATATCGCAACTGATGAGTGTAAAACGCTATTCATTTGCATATCATTTGTTAGAAGCCATCCAGTAAGAGGTTTCAATTGAAAGAAAAACAATTTAAAGCACAATTGCTCAGAACTAAGGAGTAAAGATAAAAAGGAATTCTTTGGATAACTATAAAGTAGAAAGATAGCTTAGAGGAGCTCTATAAAAGAAAACCCATGTCCAGATTGGTAGTCAGTTTGAAGAGCAACTAGCGATGCAATCAACAAAGTTTCTACTTTAAATTGTTAGTCTCAGTGGGTCAGCGTTGAAGAGTAGTTTATGCTTCAAATCATGAAAATATGAATCAAATGTCGTGTTGTAGAAGGCACCAGAGATATCCAGAAAGGAGCATAAGGCGATTTCCTTCTTCGACAGAGACTAGATGATGTATCCCAGATTCCCAGATTGATACGCAAATTGCACATTGTTTAATGGATGTTGAATCAAGGCGCTATTGCGAATATGGAAATCAATGATTTTTTCCATTACCTTTAAAAAGACAGCTGTGAGACTGATAGGCCTGTAGGCCTTAGGATCTGAAGGTAATCTATTGACAGATTTAGGAATGAAAAGGACGTAGCTTTATTCATAGCTGGATCTGAAGATGGGTACTAGGGATTCCATGCTGAAGAAGAGCTGGGAATATTTCATTAGCGCCAGGAGCTTTGTATGGCTTTTGAGTGGAGATGGTCCATCTAATGGAATAAGCAGAGAAAATTCTTTTGGCTGAGTTCCCAGTACGTTTATTGGGTAGGTCTTGCATAATTTCACATGAGGTAGGTGTGAGTGGGTCAGCTGTTTCTGAGTCTGGCAAATGAGTTTGGAAGAGAAGATTCAATGTATCCGATTAGTTCAGAATACAGCTGTCGTCGCATTTTTGTAGGAGACCAATGCCGTTGCAATGAGTTTTGACGAGAGCCTTTTGAGTCCTGACAGCAGAGGGGAGATCATTAATGCTTTCGCAGAAGGTTCTCCATGTATAGCGCTTTGACCTCCTAATGGCAGAGTTGTAGGTGAGAGCTGTTTTATATTCGGTCCAAGAGTTGATGTACTGAGCTTTATTAAATAGCCTTCTGACCTTTTCTTTATAGAGTTTCGAGCTCATCAGTCCACCAGGGCACGTTCCGAGTGGTTGCTGTACTTTTGGCTATGAATGAGCTGCTTGTTGTCATATAATAACTTACATGAGTTGGTGTGGAGGATACCCGAAAGTTTGTGTTCCCACTCACAGTCTTTCCAAAGCAAAATCTACGTTGGGTATGTTGGCCAAGGTATGGCGAAGCAATGTGAACACCAAGCTAAAACTGTTCCGCTCCAACGTCATATCTGTGCTGTTATATGGATGTAGCACGTAGGGAAAGACCATCAATATCACAAGAGAGTCTTCAGTTCTTCAGCTTCATCATTTCCCACATTTGTGCTATATTCCTTGAATAGTCTAAATTTGCTTCCTGAGAGTCGTGTGGAGCATCAAGTCTTATTCTACTTGAGAGACTTTTTTCGAACTCACTTTGGGTAAAAATCCATCACTGTTCAAGGAGTTAAGTGAGGATATGGCAAGTCTCCGTTGTCGTTTATTTAGAAGCTCACCTTGGGATGTTGCAGTAATCCACGGGACCCTCTTTCTAAAGATTTGATTATTGATTTGATAAACAAAATTAATATCCAAGCAATGGTGTACTTCTAGCTTAAATTTCAACAGTGCATAGGTGCAAATTTGCACAACCCAATGGCGCATTTTCAATGTCCTTTTATAGAAAGAGATCATTGCGATGGCGAGACAGTAATTGACTGAACTCCATAAATAAACCATACAACCTTGAATGGCATTCCTATTGCTTCTTTTGTATTCCAAGAGATACAATACAAATAATTGCCACTGGCACTGGGAGGGAGGATTTTTCAAAAGCCTTACTTGCGGTAGGTGTCCTATTGGTAATAAGTACCATTTTTAAATTTATTTGAGAAAATAGTCATAGTCTTTGTTGATCTCTTGACTTTCAAACATATAAACCCTCGAGCTACAGACTGTTATGATTTGTAATGTGCGTGTGTAATTTGTAATGTAATTATAATTCTTATAATTGGGTACTTCATTTACTTAAAGATAACTCAATGCAATCACATTTTTATATGTTGTAGCACTGTCAAGGGAATTTTTCATACGTAAAGATTGACATCTACTCATGGTAGTCCTTCAAGAAGAAGAAATCATTCATTTTGAGGCCTAATTACTTTTTAATTTGGATACTCACCGTATAGTTGCTTAGGGGTGTTACAGACAAATTGGATATCTTTCAAGCACCATGGTGGGTGTCATTGCTCAGTGGTTAGTGCATTGGACAGGGTTCGAGTCCTAAACAGAGTAGTCTCTGATGCGAAGTAAGTGCTCACGAACATGTCTTAGCTTTTACACTGGAATTTTTATGATAGCTACTCACTTTCTTTATCGACAGCCAGGCAGCTATCAAAGCAATTACCGCCATAGACATAAAATCCAAGCTTGTGAAGTGCTGTCGCAAAGAGCTTAAGGTTCTTGGAACACATCACAAGGTTCTGCTCTGCTGGGTCCCGGGAAATGAAAAGGCAGATGAATTTGCGAGGAAAGCTTCATCGGACCCACTTGAACTGACCGACCTCTCCATAAGTACCCCACCCTGCGCTCGCAGGCTTAAAGCAGGGAAACTGGCTATTAAAGGAGCGAACTTGAGATGGAAGTCCCAAGAACTGAGAGAATTATTCGTAAGGACAGACGTTCACTGTCCATACTCGTGGGGTTACTCACGGGTCACAACACTCTGCGATACCACTTAAAGAAACTACGTCGGACGGAAGAAGAACTCTGTAGAGGATGTGGCGATGAGGATGTTGTAGAGGACACTACCCACTTCCTCTGTCAGTGCCCTGGACTCCAACATTCCAGGTACAAATTCGTCGGCAAATACTTCTTTCAGGATCTAGGAGAACTCTCCAACCCCACTACCGACATGTTATTGAACTTCATCAGAACATCGGATGGTCTCTATACACGGGTAATGAGTAAGTACAACCATTGGAAGTTGGGTAACCAACTTGGGTTAAATGGGCAAGGGGTACTTTTCTAAATCCCCCTATGGGTGACACAATGGATCAGTGGTGACCTGAGTGCGGGGGAAGTATTTTGTTTCCCCTGCCAACTCACAAACTTAACCTAAGTCAGTCTGTGTGGGATCTAGTCACTTAATCACTACGTCCACAGTTGAGCCTACTATGATGTATGTATTGTGTACAAGATTGTCTGAGATACACGAGAGCATTCCCAACCACCAAGTACGAGGTTAACTTCCATTGTACTTTGGACAAACGTCACCAAAGTCTCAGATAGGTACGGATTCTGTTTGGATCTTCAAAGATTGTTTCGATATCAAACCAAGGATATGTTACTGGTAAAAACATAAGGCTGGGCGAGCTATATCTCACTTGTTCAATCCTTTTTCCGTATCAGGTTACAGATTGTGAGTACTAATTTCGTGATTGCTGAATCATTGATCATCACTGAAACACATTTTAAATTGGACTTAAACGGATTAAACTAGTGTGCTCAACTGAAGTGTCTCAAGACAAAAGAAATATACTAGGGTACTTACAATTCCTCTCGCTGGCATAACTATATAAATTTCCTCTTTCCGAGAATCGAAGACTGCATTATTGTATTTCTTCTTTCGTCCTGCAGCACTTAATTGACAATCTGATTAAGTTCCTCTCCTCTCATCAAAATTAGATTAAGTGTCCAGCCATCGTTCGTCACATCTGTTGAGATGTCCTCCAATAATCCAATCGATTCCAGGCCATTTGGTTAACTATCAGTTTCTTTGTCCCTTCTTAAGTTAAACCGATTATCCTTTTTTCGCTCTCCTCTCCTTCTATTCGACTTACCCAGCAGAAAATTGTAATTACTTGGGTATTCTTCCTTTTATCGAACACGATAAACTAACTTACTTGATTCGTTTTCTATTTATCATGATTTACTAGTTTCGCATTTGAAGTTGAAGTCGAATCGGTTAAGCAGATTAGTTAGATTGGACTCTCCTTGCATCCGTACAAAATTTAGTAGCCAGCTTAAAGCCTTATACAAATGAACAAGGATTAATAACCCCCAAAAAAGGTATTAAAAATAATGAGCAACAATTTGCTTTATTATTTTCTGTTCAGTCCTTTGGTTTATACCTTAACTTTGTTGTAAATACTAATTAGTGTAATGAAACAAAATAAAAAAAAGGAGTATCCAGACAGAACATTGCAATAAAATTTTTGGAAAATTCAACAGCCAGCAGCCAGCAGCCAGCAGCGGGTAGATAGGCACAGCTTAAGGCCAAATTCCAGTCCTGATATAAATATTCATTTACATTTTACTTAATTCAATGTAATCCTGACAATCTAAGGCATTTCGGCAAGTCCTCCAAGGGATGTGCTTATCCAGGATAGGCAATAAATTTTCATTACGAGCAGTAAAACATCGAAAAATTCTCTTAGCTTAGCCCTCTCACGCTGGCTGCCAGGACAGAGAGTAGAGATGAGCGAAAAGGTGTAAAATATTCAATGTATTACGCTTCTTGGAAATGCGTTGCCTTTTTTTTTTGTTGTTGTTTGTGACTGTTGCCTCTCCACTGCATGAATATTCATCACTGGTAATTGGATGTTAATTTTTGGCAAATTAAAAACTACTGGCTACCTATTTTCAGTCGACTTGGCATGTGTATGAGAAGTAAGTATTAGGTTTAGGCTGCCAAAAGGTTGTCCACCTCGTGGTAGACAATTAATCAAAAAGGAGGCGAGAGCCCTGGCAAATTTGATATCCGTTTGTAGGATAATGTCTCGTGTTTGAGTTTATTTTTAACGAGAGTCTAATGTACTATGAGAGTTATGGCTTAGCGGACTACTGAGTTATTTTCCTTTTCTGTGTTATTTTCGAGACTAACTCATCATAGATGCAGAAAATGGAAACAAGGAGTAAGGGACTCGTCTACTGTGGCATTTCGATACTTTACTTACTTACTTACTTGAGTCCTTTAACCCCTTCGGGAGCATAAGGCGTCAACAACGCCTGCGCGCCATCTTGTTCGTAGTTCTGCAACGTGTTTGAGCTCTCTCCAACTCAATCCTAGAAAGCTCGATTCCTCCTCAACTGTTCTGCCCCACGCTTGCCTAGGGCGTCCCGCTGTTCTGCCTGCTTGGGTGAGCGGATTCCACCGCATAGCGTCATACTTTAGTCAATTTGAATGTCATTTTGAAAGTAAAAATTAAAAAGCAGTATGGCCGTTTTATTGAGAGCTTGATATACAGTTTCCAAGTTAACACGGCTAATCATATTGCAATGGATGAGTAAGTAAGACAACAGTTGCCGCAGTCTATACTGGATCTGTTCTTTTTTTCTCCATAAATACGTAGTCAAAGAGCCGCTTCCAGAGAGAGGGGTGCCATCTCTGTTTCCAAGTGAACCATATTATTGATGTTGCAGTCGATGTTTATTCTAAAAGAGTGGTTTCTTCCAAGGACATCACAATAGACTCCGGTTCCCGTTCCAACGTCCATCTTAGAATCGTCGGTATAGAACGGCAGCTCCCTTTTCTCCATGGTTGCTTGGTTCTTTCAGTATATTCTGTCAGGAATTTTTCCTTTTAATTGCTAGAATCAGTTTCCTTCAATCCACTGCCATTAGGGCAAAATGGAGGTATGACCGCAGAAAGCGATGACCGATGATCGATGAGAATAGAAAGCTATGCTTGCTTTCTTATACTTTCGGCAATATTTGCCTTCCGGTCTTGTCTGGAATCTAGAATTGGCGCCAAACAAGCCAGCTGGACTTGAAACACTGAGTTCAATACCATCAAAGGATTCACTCACAGCCCTTTGCTACTGACGCAGTTCGCATTCTTACTTAAAGGGCTCCCGACCCTTTTAGAGTCCCTGCCTGAGAGATGAGGACGACACTCTGCTTCAGGTTGTGAAGACCAAGTTTTCTGGCATCCCCGACAGTTTGGTCTTTGTCTCGAACCTGGGAGCTGGGATTCAAAGATCCTCTAGGCCGGAGCATTTTTGTCCATTCGCTTCGATATGGCCGAGCCAACGTAGTCTGTGTGTCTTGGCTTTTTGGACTACTTCCACATCCTGGTACAGCTCATAGAGTTCGCGGTTGTATCTTCTCCTCCATTCGCCCTCCTCGCATAAGGGACCTAATATCCGACGGAGTATTTTTCGCTCGAAGATGCCCAATATTTTCTCACCTTTCTTACTTATCGTCCCGCACTCTTTACTCGTTATTAAAAAAAGTGCTGCCTTTATCACTTATGAGGATATCTCTTTAAAACTAGGACAACCACATCGTCGTTAAGTTGGAGCCGTTTTCCTTCGGTTTCCTTCGGATCTCATCCACTACGAGGGGCCATATCAGTAGAGACAGAACTCTCACTAGTCAGAAAACGCAAGGCAATTAACCGTCAGCTGGTTTATAGGTAATTTCGTAAGGATTTTGATTGAGAATTCTGGTCCAGCTCCTGAGCTTGCTTTCCAAATTGTAGAACCTTGATTGCAATAAATAAATCTACCGACATTCTTACGTCTACACCGATAATTCCACACATTACCACTGCAGACCAGGTGCAGAATATTTTACCCAGTCTCAAGGGATCCTTCACATAACTGCAATGGATGCCTCGTACCATGTGTTGAGCATGATATGAGCAAGCTACACGTCTGTCTATTGAATTTTTAAGCAATTGCCTTTCTGTTTTAACACTTGCTTGCAAAAGGAAAAAGCCATTTCATTCATTATTCATGGAATGGTTTTGCCGATATGAAAGTGTCAGGACCAGGAAGGATTTATGGAATTGCAGTAGATTGAAGTGAATATTCGAATTCGGTTTCATTCTGAGTGTACATATTTGATTTTGACTTTGAAAAATGTTTGACTGAAATAATTTGACAGTCGAATTTCACATGAATACCTAAAAATATTGTATGTTGCATATCTGTGAGTTGAATAGCCGCTTAATGGGCATCACCACTAAACAGCATCCACTTCATTCATTATTCAATTTCAATTAGTGTAAAGTTAATGTCCCGTCGTCTGTTGTGCAAGAAACAAAACCCCAAACCAGCAGCACCTGAGTAGAGAAGGGCTTAGCATAACCATGTAAGGTAAACATGTCATGAATACTTTGGAAATTAATTTATAGCTTCTGTTTACAGAGGTCACTCCTTTGGGAGGCTATGGGGAGCACATACGCAAAATTCCGGTAATTAAGGGACAACATTTGTGTGGTTAACGTTGTCACACCCAGGACATTTGGGAACTGCAATGAAAACCCTGCTATTACCTGGTGGTGGTGTGAGAAAGCGAAACAGTTGTAAACTTCTGGGAATTAATTGACGCAACATGATTTTCTCATTAAGCGACAAATTATATTGTCAGGACTTGGTGTTTATAGTGAATTGTATTAGTGAGAAGTGATTTAGTAAACATGCATGGGAAACAGGGGGAACATATGGATTTAATGCCTCAAGAGATCTTTTAGAAATTGCAATACTATTGGAACGTGGTGGGGTTTCAACTTAATTAATTTACTTACTTATGGTTTGTAGTCCCTTGGACATATATAACACCAAGATAATTTCTATGTGTCCTGAAACAAGGGAGAGAAAGAGAACTTTCGCTAGTAAACTCTTGATTAGCTTGATTTACTATCGCGACTAGCTATTCTCAGAATACGAACATTGTTTGAAAAGTGCGAGGTAGTCTTCCAGAGGAATATAATGTCTGTCCACTTGCGAGCAACTCTTCAACAGTTTGAAATCTGGGAGTAGTAAACCAGCTTTCTGCGATTTGGTCTCAGGTTCGTGTCCACTTACGAAATTTCTCTCGAGAGTGGCTTGAGACCTACTCGCCATAATTGTACTCTCAAGTGGACAAGCACCTTTAGGTCTATTCCCACATTGAATAAAGCTATGGAAATCTACACTATTCAACGAAAAAGAGTGAGTTCCTGTTCCCGTACGTCAAAGTTTCGTTGAACAGTTGAACTGACCCGGGCTCGCAATTCAAACATTCTGTCTAACCTAGTTCCGTACGGTGAGTTTAGTTGATTCGTTTGAAGTCGATTTGCATGTATGTATACGGACTTGAAGCCAGGTTGAACCAGGTTTGAAATATGAAACATATGTATATAGAAACGTGACTGGAGCAATCAATGGATTTTGCCTATAGTCGGAATCAACGCCATATTCCATATTCAATCGGTTTATTGTTGCTTTGTGTGCAAGCGTTTATTGAACTGGCTATTCACTTCCCAATAAAACGGGGCTACTATTGCTCTGACTTATGCTGTCGATTGAACGAACATCAAACATAATTTCATCAAATTTATTTCTTGTTCTCTGAATTTTAACTTAGTTATGCGTTGAGTCACAAGGACTATCTTCCTTCCCCTTCTATCACATTCTTAAGTATTCCGAAACTATTTCATTTTAAACTGTCAACAAATAATGTCTTCAAATGTATTTCACTCACCATGTTGCCACCTCTATGCATTATAAATTTTTAAGGATCTGCCCCACCTACCCAGGGACAAAGCAGACTTATCCCATCTCCTCTAAAAATTGCTTTCCAAGATGATGTTTACCTTTTAATGGAGACTGCAAAAGTAACAAATGAAATGAAGAAAAAGCAAAGTAACTCTTTATCCTCGAGGGAAATAAGTTTTGAGAAATTTTTTTATTCCCTACTTTAACCCTATCCAATGTTTCCAATGGGAATGGGACTAGATTGCCAAATATCACTGTCAGCGATGATTTTGTTGTTGTTTCATAAAAATGAAAGAAAATAAAAGTTTTGTTCATCAGTTGAATAAACTTTCTCCATCGTAGGTTCCCTGTGGTGAAGAACCTATAAGTGTTCGCCATCAAACATCCACAGGAGTCCTATTTCAACAATCAGGACAAATATTGCTTCATCGTTCGTCGTCGTCGTCGGGTATAAAGGTGATGTTTGATTAGGTAACGACAAACAATATTTAATTGAATGGAGACCTCACTCGACGCTGATGGGTTCATTGATTGGTCATTTACTTTCACCAAGCGAACAAATTATTTCATGAATTATTGGTTAAGGAATATCTTAGTAATTGTATTCGAATTCTGGGAATATACAAGAAGGAAATTCTATTGGGAATCTCATGGGTCAAAAAGGAGCTAAGCGTTGAGTTCGAAGTTGGAAATGTCAAGCGTTTTTTCGTGGAAAAAAAGGAAACTACTTGAAGGACGTCAGAGAATTTGTTGAAAAAAAAGGAGGAATTGGCTGAGTTAAATTTCAATGCAGGACACAATGCAAAATAGAGTCATTACCTTAATCAAAGACTCTAGAGTTGAACATCCACAATGGTCATAAGGCAGCCTCTCGCTCACGCTAAAGTAAATCTGGGTTCAGCTATAACTAGCTTCAAACAGCACCGGCTAGGATCATGACAGCAGAAATGTCATCGGAAAGGTGGTAAGCAAGAAAGCGAGAAGAATGTTTACTATGAACGTGGCCTTATGTATGGCGAAGTGCAGATGCTTTTGAGAAGGTTTCTCATGACAGGACAGTATGAAGCAGCTCATAGACAACCAACGATTGGCTTCTAAAAATATACATACTGTCTACCTCCAGCCTTATGCTACATCCGAAGGCTAGAGAGTTTTTAGGAAACTTTCTTATTAAAGAATCTTTGTCATGTGTTTGCTCGCAAAAGGTGCAGGCGTAAAGAAACTCATTAGAATTTGCCATGAATCGAACTTTAGATTCAATGCACCAACTCACTGACGACTGAACCACGACACCCATGGGTGATTATCATTTTCTATTAGAAATTCTACTTCAAATTATTTCCATATGAAATGTAACTTCTTACCCCACAAACTGAGAAGTAGGAATGCAGTATGCTGAACCTCCTGCTCCGGAACCTCGCCTTGGATACACTTTAACAAACGATATGCAAATTAATAGCAATTTTCACTCCTCATCTAAAATATTACATTTGAGAAGAATTGAGAACAATTTGAAAGTTTTTAATATTTTACGCATCACAGCACATTTCGCCAATAGAATAAGCTAACAGTCTGGCAACTCAAACAAACTTTGAGCTGAGTAAACGACAAACGACTGAACTAGTACTTACTCAAAGCTAATATTTAGGTATTCACATTCTGCTAGAAGAACTAACTTTTTGGGAGTGATCTCAAATTAAAATTGCCAGACGGCTAATAGAAAAAAGTTTGAAGAACAATCCTTCCTGTGTAAATTTTGTCTGCACGATGAAAAGACCATTTGTTACTTCCTATTATTGTGGTATATAATATCTCTACTATTGATTCCTCTCCAGCTTAAGTTCTAAACGAAACATATTACGGTGCAGAGTGGACTTGTACCACTTGCTGTGCAGGTGTTAGATAGTTTCGGCTTTTTCTGTACGTTGACTACGCCATGTGGTAATTAGTTGAGTTAATTTCTATCATGATACTAGGTAAACTGTATCCAAAGAGCATAGGGTGTTTGAGAATCTTTTCTATGACATGATTGTTAGATATGGACTACGAACATGTAATTCCCTACACAGTATTTAAACATACAAAGCAAAATATGACTGAATGCTAACATTTTATTATCAACAATCAACTTCAAATTTCGCATATGCACCATGCTCCATAAACTGTATGAATGACATTCTATCAGAAAAGAATGACACACAAGATAAATACTGACAGATGTTGCAATCGTGTAAGCCCTGCAACCCAAATCAGTTGGTTTTGGGACTTGTGAAGAAAATTGAATATGATATAGGGCAAGTATTGGATTCGTGAAAAAATTCGAACTAGAGATAACAATGAATTCTGACATTACCATAATAGAGAAGCTCAAAACAGTGAGCCTGCCGATTCTGTCTGTCTGTCTGTGTGTCTGTCTGTCTGTTTGTGTGTATGTACGCTGGACTACAGCCTAAACGTCTGGGCCGATTTGCTTCAAACTTAATACTTTACTTAAGGCCAACTTCACAAAAAGACGATTTTCTCGAAAACGGCTCTAACGATTTTGATTAAATTTCATATTGGAGTTAGTCTAAAGAAATGTTAAAACATGGCGTACCACGTTTTTGGCTAAAAATACGTATAGCGGTACTTGTCTTATTAAATGGTTTTAGAAATATTTATTTCTCGACTAAAACTCAATGGATTTCCCTCAAAATTTGAAATGTGGGCAAGATTTAATGTATAATAATATATGTTATTTAAACTCATACAAATTTTTTAAAAATATTTTTTCAAAAACGTATTTTTTTTTTATTAAAAAATTATTTATTTCCAAATACCAGCATATAGGTACAAGTACGTACAATTCAGTCGTGCATTTTATTTACATGGATTTAAAATGGGGAACCAATTTCGAAATGGGGATTTTTTTTTTTTTAAATTTCCTCCAAAATGAGGAATTAGACAAAGTAATTTCTGGCAACACTGTGCACCCATAATGATTTTTCGCTCAATTTCGTTGAGTTTTCGTTCACTTTTGCTTCCATACACGGAGGAGAACGGTTTCATTCGCACATTCCGTACGAAGCTCTGACAGTCAATTCACTGTAGGTCTGTTCCCGCATTAAAATTCGCAGCTTGTCAAATTTCTAAGAAATTCTCTCAGAGAAAGATAAATGCACAAAAATTTGCGGGAACGAGTTGAACTAAAATTATGCCCACTTTTCAGATGTCACTTTTTTTTGTATTCAAATTATTTTGCCAGATAACAACAATACAATCATTTGACAGAACTCAGATTTTTGCCCACAGAAGTTTCTTGGACTAAAATTCGCAGCATGGGGAAATTTCTTACTCTCTCGTGAGCTCTCTCTCTCTTCTGTGAAAAACTACGAAATTCGTTATTTTTCGTTAAAATTTCTAGCTTTTCGTAGTTTTAGTCAGCCGGAACAGACCTTGTGTGAGAGGCAGACAAAAACGATATGACATACGACCACGTTTACTTAACGCGATGAAAACTTTCCTTGAAATATGACAAACTATTGCACGCTTAAAGGGCCAACGATAACCAGCGTTGGCAAGCATAAGTTAGTGTCAACATAATGTCGCTATTTTGTTGATGACTACCCACACGATGACAGTTGATTCGTGTAAGCCGCTATTCTATCTGAATTTTCAAAGTAAGAGGATAATCTTTTTCTAAAAGATTTACTGCCTAAGTTATCTTAAAAATATTTGCTCGCTGCTACGCGTATATAATAATTTTTTGAGATAAATTCTTGCCTAGACGTGCTGGCATTTGAAAATTCTTTGCCGTCAATCAACTTTACATTTTGCAAATATAAATTAATTTGAAAACATTCACAATTTACCCATTAATCAATAATAATCCGACCACCAACTGGTCAATCAGTCCGGTATTATTTAAACAGACTTCCCTCGCCAGTTTCGCAGCTGGAATTCGTACAAATATGACTGGCAGTTGATCTATGAAACATGCGTCATTAGCGGGCATACGTACATTATGTCGGAGTAAATATTTGCATTTCAATATGAGGTCTATTTAGTTCGAATAAACGGTCATTAAGAGCATCAAGAGTTCGCCAGTGCAGTTGTTGGGCACATACTTACCTAATTTCGTGTTTACGACTGGCAAACAGTTTGTAGTTCCATTCCTGGATTAGGGGTGCCGTTGAGCAGACAAACGTGTATGTGCCAATTTGATAAGCTTAATTTGGTGGATTTGCTCCTGTAATTACCAGTTCAACATGACTTTGCCCTTGGCCCTTAACCTACATATGTATTGTGTTGTAAGTTTCAGAACGAACTCAACAAGTAACAAAAACATGTGTGTGCTCTGTATCGGTAGGGCGATGTTCTCAAAATTACATAATTTTTACTTGGATTTTGTGCTGAAGATTGAGGGCTTAACTATATCTGTTTATGTTGTGCCGACGTAAATATTTCACATGCCATCTTCCGGGGGTTGTATTTGAAAAAAAAACTTATTTTTAGGTAAACCTCCGAGATACTACTCGTGTGGGTGTCCCCTCCGACATGTGTTTTTCTGGCAGAAGTTTTGTGAAGGGAACTATACTTTTTGGGGATTTACTCGTCAAACTTTTATCGAGCTACACAGGGGCATTAGAGTTCCATTTGAAATGGATTTAAGTTGTTACAGACGATGGATAGTACCCTATGTTGTTTGGGATAACATTGTATGTGTATGCTTCCTGCTCCTCTCGTTCACATTACACAATATATCCTTGATTAATTAAAAGAAGACATGTATAATTAAGGCATTCTCCTTTAATAAGCGCCCACACCCCGCCCTACAACCCTCTTATGGTGTATCTGGCCTTAATAGTTACCATCACAACGGTAATGAAGGAAGAGAGAAAAAAAAAACAGCATCCTATTAATTATTCATCTAAAGTTTCCTTAGACAGAGAAGCTGACGCCAAAGGCAAACTGTGATCCATTAGCCGTCACATACACTATATGACACAGACGCACATACATAGGTTTGATGCCATTAGTAACCACTATGTGTAATGAGCTTAACTATAAAGTAATGCATAACCTAGAATGGAAGAAAATTCAATCATCTATTTAAGGGAGACTACTATGAAAGAATGCATCCTGATGGATGACGCTCTACTTTCTAATGAGGAAGCTAAAAATAGTCCTTCATAGATTGCCTTATCTTTAAACTCAAGCGTGGAATAATTATTTACATACGTGTGTACATATTTACGTACGTGGTGTAGATAAGGGTTTGTTTGTTATGTCGACAAACTTGTTGAGTTATCTCCCCCTTTTTAAATGGTTAATTTTTGAAATATGAATATTGGCGTAAACTTTTATCAATAAGGAGTTAATGTATTCGGGGTTGGAAGATATTTTTAGATCCTTTTAGATCATTTTTTCACAAACAGAAATTGACTTTGAATCAAACGTCGTTAGTCATTGGTTTATGGTTCTTCAAGCATATGACTTTCTCGGCTAATTCAGACGATATACATCCTGCCGTCATATGTAGTCCCACCACGATATAACATTGTCGTTGAGTTGAGTCCTCAGAAATTCAATGATTTCATTAACAATCTGGCGCCCTCCTGCTTCTTCAAAGAATATGGACTGATGCATGGTACCACCAGCCTGTAGACCACACCAAACAATGCAGTCAGGAATTCGAAACAGAGTCCTATTGAAAGAACAGCTATCGATTTTAAAATAGAGTATATGGACTGATGAATGGAGTTTTCTTATGAAAAGCAAATAAAAAAATCCTTCGCTACTTGGAGTGGAAAATGCCTCGAGAGTTTTCCAGACTAGACAACCTCACTTACCAAAGCCAAGAGATTTCGCACACAATGATGGCTTCTTCTTGTGTCCTGTATACCGTTCTAATGCCTTATCGGCATTGTGGGCAGTTTCTGGGGAAATCCGTCTCTTCCTAGCTCTTTCCCAATTCTCGGACTGTACTCGTACTGTCACGTTTCTTTCCATCTTTTAGTGGGTTCCATTGCACTTGAAGCTAGTTATAAACCTATCATATATCCGGCTTATTTGTTGAAGGTATGTTCTCTGATAAAGCCATACTGTTTGAATAGAATTGGTTGGAATCCGTCAAGTGGATGGACATCGACCACTTAGCCCAAAAAAATCTTCGGATAAACTTCGCAGTAGTGGAAGGTGGTGAGGAACTTTAGCCAACAGAGATGACTGGATAGATTTTTGGTGAAGGTTCCAAACCAGACCGTGAGTAAGCAAAGTAAGAAACAACAATGGTCTATTCATCTCTTTGAATCTTCGTCCTAATGCAGAGATTACTACTGTTTTAAGGATAATTAGGCAATCATTTCTTTTGCCTAGCGAAGGTAGACCGTACACGTATACTAACTAAAGTCATCGGCGTTGATCGGAAGAAAAAACTTAAGCTCCGTACGACATGTGTAATTAAGTAAGTAAGTAAGAGACCTCTGCACCTTCCACTTGTTTATACGTTTACCTCTCCTGAGTACCTCACTTTCGGGGAAAATATTTATCCATCAATTGAACACCGCTTATTGATTGCAGCTCCGACCACCCCTAGAGGGTACATCACTCATTTTATTTGATGGACACTGCCACCTTTGGCGGTGGATGGATGTTTCACCTACTTTAAGCGATGCAATGGAGCCCGCTTACCCAGGATGGCAGGAGTACGTAGTGCAGAACAGTCGAGATGGAAGCATGGCAACTGGGAAGGAGTTGGGGGGAGCTGAGACACATTTCCAGAAATTGCACACGATGGCGTGTAGGCGTTGTAGAGGCCCTAGAACCCACAATAGGATACAGGATATGAGTAAGTAAGTAAGATTTTTTACCTGAAATCGTAAATGTAAGATCCTTGACTCTCTTAATTCGCTCCGGAGATAGCCATCACATACTCGTGCAAATGTCTAGCCTCAATGAGAGAAACCTTTTGCTATTTTCGGTCAGCTTATTGCATAGTCTATCATTGCATGATTCGCCTATCTTACATGACAAGGGATGCAACAGTAAGTCAGTAGAGCCAATTTTACGCTTGATTTCTTTGGACAATGGTACCAAAGAAACATCTGTCACAAAACCCTTTCAGCACACCTTGGATTTGGTAATCAAGTCTAATCTCGCAAATCTGCTCAAATCTCTTTCTGCTTCATCGTTTCAATTGGAAGGATGGTGATCGCCTCGATTCTTTTGAATTGATATCAGCTATTAGCTGGATCTATTGACTGTCCTAAACTTCTAGCAATGATCATCTGTAGTACAAACCTACGTAATCCTAAGTCTGCACATAGGCGCCAACTAGGGCTTTCTTTAACTTCTAGCTATTTTAACAGATTAATACTCTGCAACGTCCTCCTTTCCCTGACGCTCCCCACTTTAACTTCAAGTAATTGTTCTTATTGAGTTTAAATGACTGTCCAGGGTTCGAGTGTTAAAGGCAACATAGTCATGTCAAGCACAAGCTGCAGCTGGGCATACTCCCTGCGCCACGGCCGTACTGCTAGACAGCCTTTTGTTACTTCTTAATCTGCTGCACCTGCCAGCAATCCCATAAGTCTCTTTGGAGCTCATATCTACTTCTGATTCTCGCTTCCTTTTGTTGTCGATTTATTCCATCGAAAACATCAACAAAACTACTCGTTACTGTGAATCTGAAACTCGTCTATTTTCCAGGTTGCCTCCCTCGTAATCAGATTTAGACCAAGCGAACAGAAACACGATTAACCACCGGCACCACAAACGAGCCCACATATGAATGCGCACAAAAGTTTCTCCTCTGTTATATGTTACGCGGGTCCTATCGTGCGGTTGGTCGGCGCTTTCCGGTTGAACAGGCCTTAACAACCCCAAAAAATCCCACCCTTAGGGATTATTTTACGCAAACTTTTGTAAATATTTTCAAAAAAAAATAAAAAATAAAGTATCCATAGGTAATGTTCAGCGGGAGGCTTTTATAGAACGAACGTGCGTCAGTGGTGTGGTTTAAAGTATATTTCTTTCCTCGAATGATATAATTGAAAAAGATAGGATAATCCATCACTTTCACTTTCGAAATTCCATTGATCTAGAGTAAGGGGGCTAGATGGGGGCAAAATATTTATCATAACAAGTGCGGCGAACCGAGGAGGCGGGGATGAAAAATTAAATGGCAAAGCAAACAGGGCTTATTAGCTGTGATGACTTTGGCATTATTGACATGAATTTGTATCTATCGGCATTTCTGTTTGTTTAAGGAGAATAATGCTTTTAAAGTGGCTTAATGCGGATTTGTCGGCAAAGTATGTAGGTAAATAATGGACTATATTTTGTGAGTAGGCTGGAGGGTGTGACAATGATACAAATACAGGGATTTATGTATGCTTTAGTTGGACTGTGAAGGGAATTTGAAAGCGCTTACTAGGCAGAGCTTCTAAGCGAAGTGGGTTCTTCTGGCGTAGTCATCCCTCGTATGATGACTGTAACATTCATTATAGAGCAGATAGCTCATTCAAGAAGTGTCCGGGTGGGACAAGAATGAAGCCAATAGACCAAGTAAAAAGGGTGTACTTTCGCTACGTTGTTTATTACTGAAAATTACTGAACAAGGTCATGATTTCTTACAACAAATTATTTTGAGTGATAAGGCTAATTTTCATCTGTCTGGGTCAAATACTGTTGACAAACAAAACTGTCACATTTGGGAATCTAAAAAACTTAAGGTAATCACCTCACCTCACAGCTCAACAAGTGACAGTTTGGTTTGGTTGTCAGTGGACGTTTTATTTTTTCGAGAGTGATGCCAATTTAAATGAACGGATTGTGCTACTGAACAATTTTGACTGACTCTTTTGGTCTCAAATCAATGCTATAGGCAAGTACAACGCTTCATTTTCAGCAAAACGATGCCACATGGCACACAGC
This sequence comes from Chalcosyrphus nemorum, assembly GCA_949716465.1. Classification (NCBI taxonomy): domain Eukaryota; kingdom Metazoa; phylum Arthropoda; class Insecta; order Diptera; family Syrphidae; genus Chalcosyrphus; species Chalcosyrphus nemorum. Next base: position 17,054,303 of record OX454334.1, on the reverse strand, counting down.
TAGTGAAACAGTGGATCTATTATGTGATAAATTTCCTGCACTTGTAATTCTCGAAATTGAGACTTCAATAAGCTGCCGAAATTGTGCGATTTCAAAATATTCGACATGATTCTTCAGAGTTATTTCACCAACAAATTTTCCCCACTTAAAGGAAGTATCAGTCAGAGCTTTTATTCACCGGAAAAAGGGTTTTCCAATAGGAATTTCCAAATTTGACATTTTGAATTTCCCTCCAAAAGCAGCGAATTTTTACGAAAATCTACGAATTTTTACGAAAATCTACGAAATTTTACGAAAATCTACGAATTTTTACGAAAAGCTGTTCGCATACGGAGAATTTTCGAAGTTTTTCACAGAAGAGAGCGCTAACGAGAGAGTAAGAATTTTTTTGCTACGTATTTTAGTGCAAGAAATTTCTGTGAACTGGTTTACGAAAACTGTCAAACCAGTATATTTTCAACTTTTTGTTGTTCAACCCGTTCGTTTACTTTTTCGTAGTTTTAGATCTGTCTAAGAGAATTTTACCTCCACTCTACGGACCTATTATTGAAGCTATGTACATCTGTCGAATTTACTGTCATCTCATGCAGAGGCGATTTCAATTAGTCACTTCTTTTTTTCTCAGGTTTTTCTTAAGTAACAGGTCTATGCCAATTAACCACAAACTACTACTACTGCCTTGAAAGCCAATCGAAGCAATGCCATTGATACAATGATGCATGTGTCAGAAAAATTGAAGACTTGACGTTTCGGATGCGCGCCACCTAGCAAAGCCGCAGCGGAATTTTAAATGACTTTTAAGTGACGGAATGAATGGGAATGAGGGAGTGATGAATCAGAAATTTAGCAAATATTGTAATTTCTTATAAACTTCAAAGTTTAGACTTTAGATTTAATTGAACTTATCATCACTTTTCATAAAAATATTTCGTTTTTCTATTGATTTAAAATGTAACCTCTTATTGAATCGTAGATCCTTTACAAGCCTTCTACAAATTATTGTGAAAGGCATCGTAACATCTCTCCAGAGTACATTAGATCAACAAGTCGTGGTGTTCACACCTTTTTTACATTTATCTACACCAGACAGGCCTACAGAACCAAACCACAACCAACAAATATCCTTAAGCTCTACGGTTTCCAACCTAATTCAAAGCAAGTCGTCAGCACAAGAACCTTATTTGTTGTCACCTCATTTTATAACCTAACTTTTTACACACTCAACTCTCTTAACATTCTGGTTTTTTTCCATCTCAAAGCCCTGCAAGATTCATGTTTATTAATTTGAGTCGTTAAACTCAAAAAACCACGTCGCACAGTTCCTCCATAACCAGACACAGTTTAGAACTCGAATGTGGACTCAAAAATACATGGCATACAGTATATGAGATTTTTCCCTCAGACATTTATGTAAATTGAACGTAACGATGTTGGATTTATTACATGACTAACATATTCCCGTTGGAAAACAGCACGAAACATAAAATCTTCGCGAAATTGACTTTTACGATTGAAGTGTAGTAAAACGTTTCCATTACGAAACTCACGTTTCATCGATATTTGTTCCGACGTGACATCGTATATCACGTCCCTTTATTCAATTGTCATTAAAATAAATTCAATATTAACAGAGTTTCACTGTTGTGAAAGAGTTTTTTGAAATATGTATACGGTCCTTAATTAAGGATGTCAAAAAGGAGATACATTGCTCGTGGAACGTCATTCGAAATAATGCCATATAATTTATTTAAAATGGGAGTAATTGTTCAAAGGATTCGACTGTTTTGTGCAAGGACTAACAGGGCGGGGAATTTCAATAAAAACTTATGAGAGAGGACATACGGAGGAGATTTTAAGACTTGAATTCTTTACAAATTTAAAGAGAATGTTTGTAAAACTGATGCATCTTACCCAAACAAATGAAAATGAACCTCATCACTCAGAATCAGGGATGGCGTTTTCCAATTTCGAAGAGGAGTATTTAGAACAAAGGAGTATTTTGTGCCTGAGGGGAGTACAGGAATATACTATTTTTTCTGCTTACTTTTCCATTTCCTAGTTTACTAAATGCTTTAAAATTATCTCATCACTTTCAAGGGCAGATACAAGACGAAGCCCATCACACACTGGAGCAATTTTGCCCTGGGGTAACCCCGAGTAAATTCTCCTAAATAGGCAGCTCGCAAAGAAAAGAGAAAATGTATAAGTTATACTCCGCCTTTCAACGGCTTCAACACTGGATGAAGATTTTACCACTTTTCTTACTTTACACCTCATCTTCCTCTTCTAAAAAGCCAGTCTTACCCCGGGGTAATTGCACCAGTTTGTGATGGTCCATTGAATGAAATAAAGCTGACAATATATTTACTAAACACAATTAGAGTTACTTTCTAATACTGTTTTGTGGAAAACGACGAGGGAAGTACGGGAGTACAGTCTATGAGAAGGGAGTACGAATACTCTCTTAGTAGTACATTCGACAACCCTGCTCAGAATTTAGAAATTAACGTTCAAAAATGGTCTAAAATATGCCTTTGGTGGGAAAATGCTGTAGAAGAAAACTGTCCTAAAGTTAGTCCAGTTTCTCTACGGAAACTGAGAAGGTCCTTTTTGAGTATACAGTGCCTGCTATGATATGTAGGTTAGGTTGAGGACAGTCCTATCAACTAGAGCCTTGGTGTCATAGCATTAAACAGTCAAAACTCCAGGTCACCTTATCTTCTTTTCTTTTGTTAAGGCTAAATTATGATCCGGAGTAGAAACATCAGAACCCACTTACTATAGTGCATTCCTTCTCGTCCGCTGGGATTGCCTCTTCCACCTAAGTCGGTGAATGGTTTTTATTGTACACTCTATGAGATCAATTTTAAAAGGTGTTTATTTCAAGAGCATCTAGAACAAAGCTTGATTAGACGGAAGTCATATGTGATTGTTTCCTCCAAATAAATATGTTGCCATTGGCAAGCAATCATACAGCATATGACCCCTTCTTCTTTTGTATCGTCCACAAAACTGTGAGTGGCTGGAGTTTGATTCAAGACAGTTGGGTTGGGTCTCATTTTTGTCTCTTATCCACGATCTACCTTAGCCCGGGAGACTCTCTAGATTTCTCCAGAGTTCTTTTCTGACACTGATTCTTCCTGTTAACGCTAGCATCTGCTTAACAGAAATCTGGTTGATCTTTTGGATTTCTTCACAGTCCATTCTTCTGCTAACTAATGCCGGACATAAAACCATATCGAATCCCTCCAAGCATAGCTCATAAGTTTCATTCCTCTCAAAGGCACATCTCCTTAAAGTTTTACCCGGAATTTTCAAGACCTGACAATAGCTCTACCCCCCATTTCAGTGTGCCTCGCTCCACGCTTCGAACTTTTCTATGAATGGCGCTGATCGTAATAAGAACCATTTTAACCTGCATACAACGTTCCGCGGTTGACAACCTTCTATGGCATTCCAGCGCAACCCGGTTGCGGTTTATACTTTTTATGGTTGGGGTCCAAACTATTATAGAGAACCGTTGGTGTAATTTTTGCATTCAGTTGCGCATTCGCTCCTTTTTTTTTAAATATGTTTATTTCTCCGAGAGAACTTTAATTTAAGTATTTTATAACTTCAATTGGCCCCAAATCAATCAGGCCATATAAAATAGGCACCGGAATATTTTATGGTTTTTTTAAAGTTTCAGCAAAAACTTTTAGATCTTTTCAACAATATCCATCAAACCAAAACCACTTCCATGGATATTAAAAATCCATAAATTGACTCTCCTAACAAGAAAAGTCCTTAAAAAAATGAATTCACCGCACTTGAACCCTGAACTTTGCTCATAAATAGCACGATATAGTCCTCCATCCGAGGCGTTAATATCTCATGAATATCTGAACATCCACAAGGGTATGCAGGATCTAGATTGATTATATATACTCTTTTATTTTATATTTGCATATTAAGCAGAACGATGCAATTAGTTCAACAGGACTAAAGCCTGGTGTGCAATATGCAATACATTTTTCTGTATCTAAGGATTTGCACATGTCTGACTAAGTAAAGGTGCAAGAGAATCCTGAATGACGGCTTGCCACTTATAAATGCAAATATTGAATTCCATCCATCCAATCCACGTTGGGTGTAAGGATTTCTTTGTCCATCACGAGAGCGCTTTAATTTTAATTAGTTTCAGTAAAATAGAGTGCTGTACTCTCATGATTTCCTTCCTTTTTCAATACAATTTTGCTTCAGTGCCAATCAAAGCTCTGACAGCATGTTCCTCGTCCGCATTCTTGAAAACCTTTAAAAATTGCCTGTATCCATTCTGATGCGTACATGGTTTCGAATTGCATTGGATTACCCTCATCCTGGTGTAGTCCATTGCATTTTAATTACTATACAACATTCAATAGAACATTTTTCGTCATTTCCTCACGTGTACATGTAGGCACATTTCCCTTCCCCCCCATGACTAAGCAAAATAGCATCAGCAACAGACTCCATGTCGGATAACAAAGACTTTGTTACGCATCAATATTGCTTGGGTTTCAAACAGTAATACCAAAGTGTCATACCCATAAAATGTATTCAAGGACCTCCACATACACAGGTGGTTTCTTGTCACAGCCAACAAACAACAGCAACAACAAAAAAAAGGCCTGCAATGCATTGTACTTTCACGTGACTGTGCGGTATGCTTGTGTATGGATGGGTGTTGGGGGGAGAAAAGTGATTTAATAGGTTTTTGTTAGGGCAACTCACATGAATTCATTCTTTGGCATTAACATCAATCAAAAATAAACCCAATTTTGACAGGACGAGGAGCGTGATCCATACGTTGTGGGGGCTTGTGCCAAATTCGATTTGACAAGAGCAATATACTTTCTTGTTGCCGGTGTTGTTCTCTTGCTCTTTTGCCTAGGAAAGGTATTGTTTGCGCAAAGAGTGATGTTCGTCTCATACTATCAATCGATTAAATCCATTTATATGATAAAATGATATATTGGTGTGGGTGTGGTTACATGCGTGCATACATCGGTTGGATTTTGATTGACATTTGAGGAGTATGGTTAGAGGGCAGGAAGTATATATGAACTTATGGCGAAGATGTGGCCATTTACTAAGTTTGTGTTGTGTTCTTGGGAACCGAGCGTTACCAGTCGCACTTTAAATATCAGAATGTGGTGACTAAGATGCTTGTCCACTTGAGAGTAAAATTTGGGGGAGTAACTCTCACGCCACTCTCGAGAGAAATTTCGTAAGTGGACATGGACCTAAAAGTAACTCGCAGAGAGCTGGTTTATTACTCTCAGCTTTCAAACTTTTAAAGAGTTGCTCGCAAGTGGACAGACATTATATTACTCTGGAAGACTACCTCGCACTTTTCAAACAATGTTCGTATTCTGAGAGTGGCTAGTCGCGAGCATGGCTCACACAAATTTTACTCTGATATGGAAAGCTACTGGGGAGTTTACTAGCGAAAGCGCTCTCAAGTGGACACGCACCTTTAGAGCTCTATGTAAGTCGTTTTATATGATATAAGATTGTGTCCAAACACGAGAATAACACAACGTAAAGGGAGACCAGGAATGCAGCTAAGTTCAGAGCCCAACTGTCCAACGAGAAGAAGCTGCGAGCCGTCAAGAAAAACAAGCATAACGTTGGGCGCCTTAGCACGTCAGAAGGAGCCAGAGCCTACAAAGAGCACCTGGCCGAGAAACTCTCTGCTGTGCATTCACCCGCACCACAAAAGCTAACAACCAGTGGACCGAATACCGCACCCTCATCTAAGAGGTAGCCGTGACCACCCTTGGCTACCAACCACCTCCAAGGAGGAGCTCTTGGTATGATGATGAGTGCGTACAGCGGAAGAGGGGGACAGAAGATGCACACAAGAAAGCGCTGCAGCTCAAAACAAGAGCAGCGAGAGAGGAGTACCGGACCAGAAAAAGGGAGGAAAAGAGAATCCTGCGTAAAAAGAAAAGGGACCACGTAGTTTCCCAGCTCAAGGATAACGAGAAGTCTCACGAGCGCAACAACATCCGGCAATTTTATCGAAAAGCCAAGCAGCTGGCAGCTGGCTACACACCCGGAACGCAGGCTCTTCGAAATAGCGAAGGCAACCTAGTCACCGACGCACAGGGAATTGTTGATGTGTTTAAGCAATACTTCCAGCAGTTGCTTAATGGGCAGCAAATAGGGATAGTGATAGGAAAATACCAGAACCCACCTCCAATCAATGAAGAACCAACGCCCCCACCCAGTATTGAAGAAGTTTATGTAGCCATCAGAAAATTGAAGAACAACAAATCCGCTGGCTCTGATGGGCTTCCAGCTGAACTTTTTAAATACAGAGGTAATGTCTTGGTAGGGTGCATGGATGAAGTCATCAACCAAGTATAGGTGGAGGAACGCATGCTCGACGACTGGAGTATCAGCTCCATATCCCTGTTAAATGTCGCATATAAGATCCTATCCAACGTATTGTGTGAACGTCTAAAACCTTTCTGCAACACAGACTAGTGTGGCTACCGGCCCGGCAGATCGACAATAGACCATCACTCAGACGAATCCTGGAAAAGACCAGGACTTAAAAGCCGCCTATGACAGCATTCATCGACTGGAGCTCTACCAGGCGATGGCCCAATTCGGGATACCGGCAAAACTTATCCAAATGTGTCCGGTATCGCTGGAAAACACGCGATGCTCTGTGCAATTTGGAAACAACTCTTTGGAGCTCTTCCAAACGTTCACCGGTTTCATGCAAGGAGATGCGCTGTCATGTGATTTCTTCAATATCGTGTTGGAGCAGATATTGACATGACGAATGGAGGAGAAGATACAACCGCGAACTCTATGAGCTGTACCAGGATGTGGATGTAGTCCAAAAAGCCAAGATACACAGACTACATTGGCTCGGCCACATCGAGCGAATGGACAACAATGCTCCAGCCAAGAGGATCTTCGAATCCCATGTTCAAGACGGCGAAAAAGACCGAACCTCTTGTACAAAGACCAAGCTGCCACTCTAAAGTTAAGAGTGCCATCTGACTTGGCCTACATCCAAGTAGACAAGTATTTAAACCCCATCCACTTGTGGTGCATATCCTTTCAACTTGCGCCCTTATTCAGATAAATTTGAGCAATTACCCACCACTAGTTAAGGAACTACTTCTAAACTACACAAAGGCCAAAGTTTTGTCATGCAACAAACTGCCGGACTTGAGTACGGTAATCAAGTTTCTGATGAGGTAATTTGCAAACTATTTTAATTGCTATTTCAAATGACTCTCGCTTTATGCAGTTTCCTTGGTCGGGTAAGTTTATTCAAGGTACATTTCGATGACACCCAGCAGAAGTCATCCAATATCTATAAATAAGTGTACTTCTATCCTAATTAAAGCCTCGTGTGTTGAAACGGAAATAGATGACTTTAAATGCTGAAAGCCCCCCTTCACATTTTTCTTTCTTGTGCTTTTTTCACAGAACTATCACCCTTAGTTAAGTTTGAAAGCAAATTAATGTCCCCTTAGTTCCAAGAAAGAAAAAAAAGGACCTCCAGTGAACTATCTGTAATCGTAAAATAAAAGTTCAGCAAACTATTCAATCTTTGTGTGTGTGTTCTAGGAAATCTGTCCAAATTCCCATTGAAATTGTTTGCAAAACTGAAACAACTTCAAAAGACGAATAGGTTCTCTTTGAAAATGAAGTCTGGGCACTCTCAGGATTCCATTCGACTGAGATACGAATAGTTCATAAAGTGTTTGACAACACAGAGAGAGAGAGTGTATCTAACTTTAATTACTTCAATTAGTCATTGAAATCTTAGGACTTTTCAAACCGAAAAGCCTCCTCTGTAAATAAGACAACAACTTAATTCAAAGTCCTTGTGGCATTCCTTTCAAAAAAATACCATCAACTATGTGCTTCTCTGATTACATGAGATCTAAGGCAAGACATACATAAGTGTGTATTGTGTTACTCGACAAAGTGTTCTTAAAAACAAAACAAGAAACTTTATCCTTAGATAGTGTAATCCCAATTCTAAGACTCAAGGACGCGGGCATATCCAGTGACACCCTTACGCTAAAAGTGAAAATTACCACGCAATCAGAAGGATTTTGAAATTCACGGAAGAAGTTTTTGCTCGCTCAAAAAAAAAAGTTTATCAATTTCACTGTCGAAGGCGCGGCTATACAAGGGATGTCCTTGGCGTCCTCATTTGAGGAAATGATGTACTTTCAAGAGTGTTTAAGTAATATGATTCCTCCTTGGAACGGAATAATTGATTGTTTTACATTACCAGTCAAAGTGTTTTCAAGTGAAGTTCAAGGATAGTTACTGCTAAGGAGATTGGGATAATTTCGAAGATCTGAAGTAGCTTCGAGGTATTTTGGATGACTTGATTTGTTTCATCGAGGGTAATTCTATATAATTATGAAGTATATGTACCAGTAGACGGTTACTCAATAATTAAGCTGGCAAATGACCCAGTATCCTTTGGAAAATATAAATAAAATATAATTAATGAATAAACACAAAGTCGAATGAACTGTGGTTATCCATCATTAATCATGAATATTATACTCCCAGCAAATAATTAGACAAGTCCCTTGGGTTATATGGCTATGAATTGATCATTAATCATTGTTATGCTTTCGAAAGGCACTGTTGTTTGACACCGAAATTAGATGTCAATTTCTTAATTGAAGATAGGTCAACAGGTATTCCATTAAAGGATCGATTGTTTACCTTTTTTTTATGGAAGTATGTATATTTATTCCCCAGACACAAATTATTTTACTTGAGGCTTGTGGGTTATTTTTTGTAATATGATACTGTTGGGTGTAAAAAAAAAGTACATGCTCTTACATTTTATGAACGCATCCATTTCCACATTTCATCCTCTCAAAGATAGGTGGCACTGCCAGTCAGCTGTCATCTTATTCCTTTTTCTTTCTTCTTAGAGTAAAGGCGAGTTTTTCTGTTTAAATAAAAACCTTGTTAAAAATCCAAAGGATTTTTTTCTTTTCCACGCGCAATCTCAACAGATACTTGAAAGAATTTGGAACTTCTTCGGCACCTAACACCGGGGAATGAAACTTTTCTTTTAGCTGAAATCATTTGCAAGTGTGGGCAGTGTTTTATTGGAAAGAATATAGCCAGCTCAGTTCACTTTTCCACATAAAGCAGCAAAAGCGTCTGTGTTCGCTCCAATAACGCCAATTTTGATTTTTTACATACTTTTTGACTCACAGAGCAATCTATAGTCGTCTGGCATCAATTCTGGCGTCAGTAAAATTTAAAATACAGATGTAGGAAACAAATCCAATCCATCTACAAAAATAAGCCAGTTTGACTCTCTGACGATCCCCGATTCTCCTGATCGGCACCAAATTGACATTTCTAGGTCTTCTAGGTCACGACAAAATAGGTCCATTCGCGTACCTTCCCAAAACAGCGAATTTTTACAAAAATCTACGAATTTTTACAAAAAGCTGTTCGCGTACTGAGAATTTTTGTAGTTTTTCGCAGAAGAGAGCGCTCACGAGTGAGTAAAAAATTTCCCTATGCTTCGAATTTTAGTGCAAGAAATTTCTTTGGGCTGGTTTGTGAAAACTGTCAATTCTGTCAATTCAGTGTATTTTCAGTATTTTCTTGTTCGTTTACTTTTTCGTAATTTTAGTTCTCACTGAGAGAATTTTACCCCCGCCCTTTGAAATTGGATAACCTACGAATTTCAGTGCAGAAAGTACGCGAACGGGCAGTTGATTGTCATTTGCTGTTTTGACAGCTGCTGAAACTTTACAATTGAAATAGTATCATGGCTATCTGGTCACCCTACAACCAAGTGGGAGTTTTTTTCCTTGCAATGCCTAACGTCTACACTGTTCTCGACTTGAATGGCGAGGTAGGCTGCAAGTACGAAGGACTGATGTCCCGTAATGACACCGGTAAAAGAAGAATCCATGATCAACAAACATTTAGCTCTCCTTACTTCCTGGGAATCCATCTACCTATATATAATTGGGTCTTTACCTTAGTGTCACTGCAACACGATTCCTTGGTTGGGCCTCTTTAAAAATAATTTCTCTTGCTTCCATGCTGGGTACTACCTGCCATTCTGACGACTCGATCCTCATTCCTCCTTCGAAGTCCATCTTTTGTCTGTGAGTTTACTTGCTTATCACGTCCTCATCCTCTCTTAGTTCCCTGAATAAAATCATTCAAATGTAATTACAAAGAAGTTGTTGCTAACCTCTTGTTAGAAAGTCTAATGGACTCCCGTGCCAGACCTGTTGTTGTTAGAGAAACAAATCCTTTTACCTTTTATTATCCCTTTCTGGTTCTAATGAACACCACTAAACAAGTCTTCGTTCCACTGATTTTACTCCTTAAATAACTCAATTAATTTACTTTTTCTTCTTTAAATTCCCCAAAAACAGGATCCTCTTGCGTTTTTTTTTTCCTCTCCTGAAACTTAAAACGAAACTCTGACCTTTTTCTGCGGACCAGAATACTTTTGTGAAATTCCTCAACTAACTTTTTATGGGCAAAAGCAAAAGCAAAAGAAAGAATAAGAAGCGTCCCTTTCTCCTTCCTCACACTGCAAGTAGCAATAACAAGGACTTAAGGAACCATTCAACCGCACAAGAATATTTCCGTAATGATAACGTTTCACAGTATTTTCCAATTCGATTCGCATTTCAATTCCATTGCCCATTTTTTCCTACGCCTGTTAGTGAAATGGAAAAAAAAAAAAATATTTCGCAAGGAAGAAGAACCAATTGATAAGGATACTTTGGTGCTATCAAAGCCTTCAATCACATTGCACCTTCCAGTATTAGAGATGTCATTCAAAAAAATGATTTTGTTTTCTTTTTTTTTTTGTTGGCAATTTCTCCGGAGAAAATATGTTTCGATATCTTATTCAAATGAGCTGATGAAGTGAAGTGAGATAGAATGAACAATATTGCCAGGATGTTGGCGCTGATATCGTGGGAAATGTGGAGAATGATTTTGAAGAAAAGAGACGTTTTGAAATTTTCAAATAAAATTTCTTTCAAAGTGTCATCGTTGTGTGTAAGTTTAGTTTCTTGGAAGAAGGAAGGAGGTCTCATCCTAGAATACATTAGAGTCCCTCCATTGGTGACAATTCCTGGTTAAAATAATTTAGAAGCAGATGTATCTATTAACTGCTCTGGTCTTGAAGCGAAAACCTTCGGTAAACGATGGGGGCCCTTGGCATGTATATATACATATGTATAAAGCCATCCTTAGGCCCATACTTACCTATGGATTAAATGTATGGTGGAATGTAGCAGATAAGGGCCTAAGATTAGCATGTGAAACCATTAAAAGAGCACAGAGACTACAGAGCTCAACGCTTCAGGTAGAGTTGTACCACTGGACGGGTTAACTTTAGACGTATATTTGTCAACCCGAGGCACGAAGTTATGATCTACTTCATACTTGGTAAGCCTCCCCAATTCCCACCCGAACTTAGTCATTGACGGCTACAGTATAACTGGTCAAGGCTTTCCTTCCTAGGGGCATGATTCGATGTAATTTCTTCTTCTTTGTATGTTCTAGAATCTTTTCCTCCTTCGTTTTTTTGTGCTAGTTTAAGTAGGAGAGCGATTCTTGTCATTCCTATCTGCTGAGCTCTATTCCGATTTAACTAGTTTGTGGGCCACAAAAAGGTTCACGACCAATGAAAGGAGCCTGCGCACCTTGTCTGGCAAGCTCATCTGCGGCTTCGTTGTCAGGGATGCCCCTGTGTCCATGGACCCAAGTTAGTGTGATATTATTGTGTGCGGCAAGCTGCAAGATGGATTGGAGACAGTTCCAAACTAGCTTAGACTCAAAATTGTAGGAGTTAAGAGCCTTGAGTGCTGCTGGCTGTCTGAAAGATTGTTGATATGAGATCTTCGGAGGTTTCTTGTAATGCATTCTCTGGCACAGAGCTCGATAGCGTGGACCTGAAAGATTGTGGTTGTTTGTCCTAGAGGAACAGATAATTTGTAGTTTGGACCAGGGATTCCAGCTCCAGACCCAATTGACATTTAAGATCCGTCAGTATACCAATCAATTGATGAGGAAGTTTGGGGAGTAGGCTGATTGTCCCAGAAACTCCGGATTGGGATAACGACCTTAAAAGGGTGATGGAGATGGAGTCTCTTGGGCATGAAGTCCGAGAGGCACACTGCTGGATTGGATAGCAGAGGAACTCTTTCAAGGATTTTCATGTGTCCGTCTAAGTTAGGGGAGGAATTATTGCATAGCACTTGAAGCTTTAATGCACTAGCAACTGCAGTTTTCATAATAGTTATGTAAAGGGGAAGGAGGTCTAAGAGAACCTCTAACGAAGCTGCCGGGCAGGAGCGCATTGCACCTGCAATACCTACACAAGCTAAGCGTTCTATTCTTATGAGGGCAGACCGCGTGACCGTTTGGTTGGCCTTTTCCCACCATAGCGAAGCGTAGGTGATAATTGGAGTGATGATTGTGAGGTAAGTCCAGTGGATCATTTTTGGTTTTAGTCCCCATGTTTTACCGAAAAGCCTAGAGCAGGCCCAGAAGGCTCTAGTCGCCTTCTCAGTGGCACTGACTACGTGCGGCTTCCAGCTTAATTTATGGTCAAGAGTTACCCCAAGATATTTGGTTTCTTTTGATAAATTGATTTGAACACCGTTTGGTGTTAAGGTTTCGAGGTTTAAGTTTCTTTTTCGGATGAAGGGTATGATGACGGTCTTGGTTGGATTGGCCGTAAGCCCTTTTGATTGACACCAGTTGCTATCTTTGATAATGGCAACTTGCATTTGATCTTTAATGCGGATTTCTTCTTTTCTCCTTGCTGTTACTCTAAAGGTTATTATCTCTTGCTATATGCGGCGGGTGGGCTTTGAAGTCGAAGAAACAGCCATGCACAGTTACTAATGACTCCATGCAAGGTGCTCGACTTCTTTGTAGCTACTTACTATGGACTAAGGACAGTCTCCTTTGCGTAATGTGACAAATCCAGGCCTGATAAGAGGAACCATATTTTTATTTTATCCTCTAAATGAGTTCAAAGAAACTATGACTCCAAGAGATTAGTATTAAACAATTAATCACATTGAAGAAGGTCAGTTCCTATGGACAGGAATGCACAGACTTAACAAGTACTGAGCACGGGCGAATCATGGGAACATAAGAATATACCTAAAAGAAAAAGAAGCAGCAGACAATCGATTCCGAACAAAGGAAAAACGGAAAAAAACCTCCAGTTTTAGGCAGTATCATGATAGGTTCACCAAATTAAAGCCCTCGTCGGAGGTAGTATATTCCCGAAGCATGAAGAATCAGTAGAAGAAGACTCGATGATTTGACTAACTATTGGATAAAGGCCATGCTGCAGCCTTCTAGCTGAAGTGTCATATAAGAGACTACCACAAATCTACAGCTTTTTGGATGGTGGTCTTTATATTTTTCAGATTACTGTTTACGCAGGAATAGTTTGCGTTTTGTTAAACGTTAAGAGACATATCTTTAAAAGTGATTGAATCCTTCCTTCCTTGTTTTGGGACAGGAAAAGTTTGCCTATTGTACTCACAGAAAGCTGATGAGGAGCTTACATTAACAGCATTCACCACATCAGCAACTAGAATCTGCAGCCTGAAACGAGGCGATCCAGGATAGTCTCATAGAAATCATCGAAGTTAAGTGGTTTCTCTTAAGCCAATCACATTAATATGCTTAGCAGAAGCGAAGTGCCCTGTAAGAACTCCAATAAGTTGCTTGCAGTCTTTTCTACTGAAAGACACTAAGGTCTGGGACCATCCTTTAGCCGGCCTCATCCAGAAGAGACATGCCTCACACAATTGTTTTCATAAGAAATCTAATCATCAATGGATGCAGGAAGACCTAATGCAGGTTCGTGAAAGTATAACCTGATGTTTCCCTTACCCTCCCTTAGAGGCACAACACGAACGTACATATGTGGTGGCCCTAAGTATTCTTGTCCGGAATCTCTCTCTTAAAATCATATCACCTTTTGGTGACCGGGCAATCAGGCCTCTACGTTCGGTGTTAACAGAGGTCCAACTCGATATCCACGGGCGCTTCTGAAGCGCAACGGGGATTAAATGGTTGACTTTCAAAAATTCAGAAGACAGATTTTCCTCAAGTGTCCATCCAAAAAGCACCTTGATTCTCATTGAAAAACCCGCTAAATTAAGGTAAATATCTTCGACCTGTACAATATAGTTTTGAGTTCAGAAATAACGCGCCCACACGTCCAAATTTAAAATCGAATTAGGACACTAATTGGGCCAATCTTTATAATTGATTTAAGTATGTTTGTGGCTCTTTTGATTGCAAATCGAATTATGCCGGCAGTCTCAATAGATTCTACAGCTCTAATTAGGACAAAAAACAACAAAATACCCGCCATTTATTTGCCAAAAAGAATAACTTCCCTTTCAGAGGATGAGTCCCACTCTTTTACTTGTGGTATTGAAAAATAAATTAAATTTATAGGCCGATTAAATGAGAAAGCAAAAGCAATAAGACGCACTCGTATTTATAAAAAGTCTCAGACCCAAATTCCAGCTAAAAAAAAAAAAAAAACAAAAAAAAAAAAGGAAGTCAACGTCAGCGGAACAAATTGTTACAATACATCACATCGCTGTGTATACAACACCACACATTCGGTACCTAAATGTAAATATTGCTTTTGAGCAATTTAAACATGTAATTCAATATCCTTTTAACAACGTAACATCGCAGAAAAAATATGTTGAATACCCTTAGGCAGTTGGAAACAAATGACAAATCGCTTTGAGGGAAATATTTCAACAAATATTCTTCTTCTCTTCTTCTCTTCTTTATTTTTTTTGCCTTGAGAACAATTCAATGGGATATATCCTTCCAAAAGAAAAAAAAACATCTCAAATGATTTAGGAGTCCTTAAATGTTTTAAAAATAAAAAATATTCTCTCTGATTTAGTACTGAATGTAATCCAAGTACTTATTTGTATATTATAACCAAAAGGAACAAAGTGTATGCAGATATCCTTTGAGATTAAAATATTGCCGCACTTGACCTCAAAAGAAATATGGAAGTGGCGCAACCGGAAATATTGCAGTTGGTTTGGGGAATTTATGCAATACGGCACCAGCAAGAGCTCGTAATCCTTTTGAGGTTTAGCTGCAATGAAACCGCTTTAATCCTTTTGTAGAGACTTTGACTTGGATGTAGTGCGAAGAAAGATTTTCTCTTTTCTGCAGAGGAATACCTACCTAATCTTTGAAATTGTTCTTTGTTCGTTGGCATCCTTTTGTAATTCATGACTGCTAATACTTGCGGCTAATACCGTCGCAATAAAAGGTTAATGGACGGAATGGTAAGACTGTTTGATCCTTTGTCACACCGCTAGAAATTACTCTCATTATTTACAAAAAAAAAAAAAAAACAGAAGAAAGAAAAAAACAAATGTGTGTACACCTTGTACCAACAACAAACAAACAACATTGCAAATTGCTTTGGGGGGCGAAAATGTAATTAGGGAGGACTGCTGCTAACGTGGGAATATAGAAGTGCGTAACAAATGTCGTGCAACGTTTGCCATAGGTTTGAGTGAGGGAAACGCCATTACAGATATAATACATATGTATGTATGTTTGTCTGTGAACAAACAAACGGTCACCGTTGTTACATGATTGCCATTAATTGTTATTCTTTTGTCGCATGGGAGGTGGAATTGTATGTAGCAGGAGTAATGATGCGGTTGTTATTGAAAGGATATTGCTTTTTTTTGCGTTCCATCTTTATTTTTGGAATTTAATGCACAGCATATTAGGACGTCTTCATTGATTATTCATGGACTGCTATTATATCTACCTGATGAGGCAATTTAGAGAAAATATTTGGGAGTGCGTTAGATCCACTCATGATCTGGCATATCTATTTTTGTTTAGCTCATAATCATAATCAGAATGAATCGTTGATCTTAATCACACTCGAACTAAAACCACAGATAATCTTACCTTTGGACGAACATTCCCTCAATATCAATGCACCCATCTTTTCCTCAATAACCACAGCGACACGTACGTTGAACCGTACTACACCTGGCAACTTTGGCACAGAGCTATAAGAGAATGCAATCATTTTTGACTATTATTCCTTGGAATGCTCCAAAAAATGATTTAATTCATTGACTTCAATAAAGACTTCAGATTGAAAAAATAAATCACCATTCCTTCTGAAGTCATGACTGCAGCAATCAATTTTAGCACTAAGAATGGTTAAGTCAGAAAGAATGCAGTCTTTTTGAATGACTCTCTGCATTCTTTGAAGTCACTTGAAGTCACTTGAAGTCACTTGCATTCACTGAATGCATTCAGTTCCTTGAAGTCAGTTGAAGTCAGTGATTGCATTCACTTAGTTGAAGTCGTTCGAAGTGACTTGAAGTCACTAGCATTCACTGTATGCATTCAGTTCCTTGAAGTCAGTGATTGCATTCACTTAGTTGAAGTCACTTGAAATCTTTGAAAGCAGAGTAGAAGTCTTTATTGAAGTCATTGAATTCTTAGTAAGACTTCATCTGAATGCATTCCACAATGATTGCATTCTTTTACAGCCCTGCTTTGGCCTACTTATTGGCATAGGTACTTATCTACTTTTTTATGTCCTGTATCCCATAGTGGGTCATTATTGGGCCTCTACAAGGTCTACACATCGTTCCAAACTCGCTTCCAGTTGCCGTGCTTCCTTCTCGACTGTTCTGCCCCACCTGCTCCTAAGACCGCCGCGTATCCTGCCACCCTGAGTAAACTGGTTCCACTGTATCGGGTGGTTAGTTATGGACCTATTACGCTATTGGCGTTATTGTTTTGGGCTTAATAGTTGAAGGCGAAGTCATCCATTGCCAGATGCACAGCGACATAAGCTAGTCGGAATTTTTCATATGATCTCGTAGAGGAATCTGTCCCGTGATAACTCTAGCGAGGACCGAATAAGATTCACTATTTCTCAGAACCAGTCTTTAGTTTTATCAAACGTGTACACTCTAGAGGAGGGTTTCTAGTGAGTTCCACCGTGCTTAAAGCTTGTGTTATTTGAGAAAAAATTCTACATAAGTGGTGTCAAAATTGACTGGGGAGAGTTGTATGTAATTTTTGTATTCGTTTGTAGTTCACGGTAAACAAAGTGCCTTTCAATGAAATTCTTTAATTCTGTTACTGTGAATAGATATGACCCAAATGGTAGTTGTCATTCCACTACAGGTGCCAATACGAGTTTTTGTACGATCAAAAGGCCATTATCTGAGTGGGTTGCTTAGCAAAATATTTTTGTAAGCCTACAGTAAGATCTAGGGGGAAGACTCCCAAGTTTTCCCAAATAAACTGCTGCTGTTTTTCTTAGGTCTTTCTAAAATCCGATAATAAACACTAGTTATATGTATTAAATTGAGACCTGAACAAACTGTCTAATATCGTGGGCCGTATAAGCAAAGATTTTGAGGTGGCAAAAGGACCCTTAGCTGTTTTGGATTTTTCTAAATATTGAACTATATAGAATGCCAATTTTAACTTCATATTTTGAAAACTATGTAACCAGTAACTCCATTTTTGCATAGTGTTCCCGAAGGTACTCATATATGTATCTCGACAAATCCTACATCCTTACCATCCACTCGTAGACATGCATAATTTAATTCACCCCGAGTAAATGTAGTGCCCCAAAAGAGAAGGTGTAGAATTAGCTTCGCAAAGATCCAAAACACTATTCGCAAATTAAGTATAAACCCTTTTCGAATGGTCGGTATCATACTCAAACTGTATCTCATTGTAATTCTCTCTGGGGACATTTTCAATAAACTGAGCCCATGAAAATTGAATGCAAAACTATATCGATCCTTTAAGGGCTTAGGTTCGTTTGTTGGAGGATTTTGCAAAGTCCTTTGAGGATTAGAGATTTGGAGACTAGTTTCGAGGGTAGTTGAATGCAAATCAACCCCATTTGAATATTTTTTTCTTTCGAAAATATTTTCCAAAAATAGAAATAAACTTGAACCATCAAAGTGTTACGTACCTATACGCCCACGATAACTAACTATGATGGAAAGTGTGCTGAAAGTTTACACAGAAATACATATTAGAATTAGAGCTGCAGCAAGGAATGCATTTGTAGTAGAAGTATTGAGAATGTTTTGAGCAAAAATGTGAGAGGAAATGGGTGCACCCTTATGTCGCTAACAGATACAGGCCATGATATAGGGAGAAATGGCTATTTGGCCCTTAGTGTCAGTGCATAGATATTTCCTCGTTCCACAATTTAATATGAAAATATTTCATTTTACTTTTCATGAATTAAAATTAAATTCTTTTCCCTTTTATTTGCCTGTGTTACATGCGGTTTCTTTGGCTTTTACAAAAACCCATGTGTAAATATGAGCAGGAAGTCAAATGAAAATACTTAAGGGCACCGACACGTGCCACTGAACTGAAGGTGGCTTATGATTTTTTGTTTAACATTTCATTGAGGGCAATATGAGAACCAGAAAGGTAGAGTAACTTTGAAAACCTGCAGCCTCCAGCTATGTTTTGAATTTTTGGTTCACGCTGAAACTTTTTCAATCTCTGTCAGACTTTTATGGTGCCTTTTTTTGACATACTTCCAAAAGTATTTTGTAACTCGATGTAGGAACAGACCTGTTTGATGCTTAGAAATCGAAGGATTTCAGTGGTGTACAAAGGAACTACTAATACTTTGGATTTTATTGTGTATTGGTAGCATAAAGAGCTAAATTTTTTACCTGACACAGATGCTCACTAGTCAGGGATGTTTCAAAGCACAGATTTGGGCAAGCAACCCTTAACAGAAACACTCGAAAACGTGGAGCACATAATATTCCACTGCTCACTATATCAAAAAGACCATAACCTGTTGGCGAACAGACAGGATGTGGACCTCGTCCCAGAGACTGTCATCTGCCCTCGGCCCTCGATGAGGATGCACTGAGACCAGTAGTTGTTTGTAGTCCATTGTGCTGCCGATGTGTAAAGGTGGGTGGGTCACCCTCTTACTCAGATATGAAGGAGCCTATCTTAACCGTACAGGGATTGTTTAGATCACTTAGATCGTTGAACAGGTATTCACCTAGTGTGGCCTTTCTAATATTGGCAAGTGACTGTTAGTCTTCTCTTCTTCTTTATCTCTACAACTTCTACAGAAATCATGGTAAAGGATGCCCAGTCTTTGGGCATGCCTTCCTATGGCACAGTGTCCGGTGACGGTGTTTACGATGTTGGAGAGAGTTTCTCTCTTATGTTTCAGAAGTCCAATGGTCCATTGGAAACCAGGTCCTGGTTTCATTTAGCGTGGGCCGAAGCGGCCTTGCAGTGTTACAGTGGCCGAGCTGTTGCCACCGATGGTTGGCTTCCCTCACCGCGTCGGCATGGACAAGGTATTTAGCATAGGACGTTGGCGCCTCGATGTCGATGACGTTTATGCTGTTTAGACCTGAGGAGCCTCGTCGGCCAGTTCGTCAGCTTCGCAATTCCCTGGTAAATTACAGTCACCCGGTACCCAGAATAGGATGAGGTTGTACTGTCCAACTATCTTGTTTAGAGATACGTGGCAGCCCTTCACTGCCTTGGATCTTGTTGTGCTGGATCCGAGGGATTTGATGGCCGCTTGGATGTCGATGTATATGACAATATCCGATACCGATACTGCATTAGTCGCCAACCAGTCAGCTGCTTGACGAATGGCAGTGACTTCGGCTTGGAAAACGCTGCAGTAGCTAGGAAGGCTGAAGAAAATGTGGATGTCCAGATCTTTTGAAAAAAACGTTTATATTGCTAGCGTAGAAAAATACTTCTTCTAACTTCATCATCCAATTGAAAATGGATGCCTTGCAGCACGTCCTTTTCGATTCAATGAAGTGAAGTACACCTTCCGTGTAATATTTCACCACTTGTCACCATCCACTCCAATTCTGACAGCCTCTATTTCATATGCGACTTATGTGCTTTGAGTTGATTAGTTCCATCGACATTTGCCAAATTTCCCCAGGGCAAAGTGCAGACTGAAACGATTGGCAATAAATTTCGAAATGCGAAAAAACTACGCCTCAGCTGATGAATATAAATAAGACCTATCTAAAGATTTTCTAAGCACAACCTACGTACGGAGGATTTGAATTAAATTTCACACCTTCTCCTTCGAGGATGTAAACAAAAACTCCTTGCAATTGAATTTAAGCTGAGGAGAATGTATCAAATTATGCGATATCATTTTCCCATCAAATCCTCTTAAATCCAATCTCATATCTACAACAGAACTCAAAT
Organism: Chalcosyrphus nemorum; assembly: GCA_949716465.1. NCBI lineage: Eukaryota > Metazoa > Arthropoda > Insecta > Diptera > Syrphidae > Chalcosyrphus > Chalcosyrphus nemorum. The sequence continues at coordinate 17,033,972 of OX454334.1, read as the reverse complement.
ATAGATAAACCCAACAGCAACAGGAGATAGCAGCGAGAATAAATATATGCACACAAGCTTTTCATGGATTTGTTGATATCAGTTTTTGATCTTTTATGCAAACATTTTGAATCCTTGTAGAGGATGGGAATTTTTTTTTGTTTTTGCTTTTCCCATTTTTTTCGTTGTCTTGTTGAATTTTGAGCAAGGATTCCTGTGTGTGTGTGTGTATGAGTTGATGAAACCAAAGTGAATTGCGATAAAATTATAAACATCGTCACTGTTTTCATTTACTCTTTTAACGTAAAAAGCGCCATGAATGAAACTGGCTTGCGGTGTTTTTCTTTTCGTTCTTCCTTCGTCCTTCGTCCTTCGTAGGTGGAAATTGGTTCAGTGACGTTTTTAGAATATTACATTTTTTTGTAGGTATGTTTGCAAAAGGATAATGAAAAGTTTTGTGTGGGGGAATGCAGCAGTGTCATATTAATACCGAGCTCACCAGCACCAGTTCGTTGAGTATACTTTAAAAGTACAAGTTTTCGAACTTGTTTTGGCTCTAATTAGCGAATAACTCACTCGGTCCTTGCCTTGTCAAAAGTTGGCCACAGTTGTTTTGCAGTTTTGCAAGTATCTAGAGACTTTCATCTCAAGTTCGCCTCTCTCATAGCCAGTTTGCCTGCTTCAAGCCTGAGAACGCAGGGCGGTGTGCTTATGGAGAGGTCGGTCAGTTCAAGTGGGTCCGATGAAGCTTTCCTTGCAAATTCATCTGCCTTTTCATTTCCCGGGATGCCTTAAGCTCTTCGCGACAGCTCTTCACAAGCTTGGATTTTATTTCTATGGCGGTAATTGCTGTGATAGCTGCCTGGCTGTCGATAAAGAAAGTGATACCTTCTGGCGGTATTCTTCTTACGGCAGACGTTGTCACCCCCGCTTGGAAAACACTGCTGTGATCTGGATGTCGTATAAATCTGGATATACCCAGTGATCCTACACCGGTGTCCATTTTTGATCCATCAGTGTAAATAGCTATGGATTCGGCATTTGGTATTGGGCTGTCTTTCCAGTCTTCTCTGCTAGGGTAAGTTGAGCTAAATGGTATTTTGAAGTTTGTTTTGGGTGCATGGCCAAAAAATCCGCCAATAATGGTCGCGTGCCCTATCGTACTTGACTTCCAGCACGCAGTCTGACTTATGCTTAAGTCACTGATGGCTGCCGTTGATCTCGTGTAAATGTTTAGCGGAGGCAGATTGAGAATGGCCTTAAGACCCGCAGTTGGAGTGGTTCTCATCACACTGGTGGCACCAATGCACGCTAGTCTTTGTACTTTAGTGAGCGCCTTCAGGTAGGTGGACTTGTTTAACGCTGGCCACCATACAAGGCTGCCATATGTCAGGATGGGTCTTATGATAGCCGTGTACATCCAGAGGGATTTTTTTTTTTTGGGAATTTCTGCTGCACGTGTAGAAGGCTGTGTTGGCTTTTTAAACTCTTTCATCCATGTTTGACTTTTAGGTGAGTTTTTTGTCCAATATGATACCCAGGTATTTCGCGCTGTCGGATATGCTGAGGGCAATGTCCCCAACAGAGGGTGAGCTGAACAGAGGGATATGTATAATAGTTAACTTTTTTCAGACTCTTAAACATATGGAACCTAACATAGAAGACTTAGACTTAATGTATCTAAACAAAGCATCGCAGTTGATTGCACTTTCTTACGTAGCTCTTGACAATTCAAACCAACAAAAATCCCATAATCCCCACCGTCGCGTCAAAAGCAATTCCAGTCAGGACACTGCATATATTAGCCAAAGCCAATCCACAGTTGAATTGATGCAAAAGTGAAATATACAATCGAATCTGTGTGCAATGGGGTTTCTTCGTTTCGCACACAACATGTCATCGGCCATTGCTTCTTCTTTTGTCTGCGGCTTTTCGAAAGGACATACACCTTTTCCTTAAGACTCTCATTTTTTTAGGGAAACTTTAGGGACCGTGTTTGTCTTAATTCATAGACAGAGGTGGATTGGAAGATTTATGGGTTTCACTGTCTAGTCCAATGCCAAATCAATCCCAGAGGATGTTTACTTCAATGATACCCACATTCTATTTATCGAAAGCATAGAACCGTAAAAGTCGATTTCAGGCAGGATAAACTTAAAATTTTGGTTGTGTATCCTTTTTTATTTGGAGACTTCATCTTTTGTTAAATTTTTGTTATTCCAGATTTTAGTTCGTCCAGACTTTTTGAAGTTTTCTTTTAAAAATTTTCAAGTTTTTGAAATGTGAAAAGTGTGTTGTTCTGTACCTTTGTTTGGGTTAATCCTTTTTTCAGTCTCGGTTTCAAAATAACAACCGATTTCAATGATGACAAGGTCACATCCATCGGGGAAAATTCTTTTCTTTTTTTTGTGTCTCACGCGTTTTATGACAGAGATCCTTTGATCTAGGATTTCAGGAAAACCGCCTGCAGATATACCAGAAGTGTTTTCAAATTTCATTTGGCAATAAATTTCCATCGACAAATATATATAAATGTCATGATCCTTTTTGCTCAGTCAATCGTAACTAAGCGAATTTGTTAATATCCTTCAGGAATTCTCCTCTTCTTGTCGTCATCGTCGTCCTTTAGCCAATTTTCAATCTTAGACATTAAGACTATAAGGCAGAATCTTATAAAACGATAAAATAAATTGAATTACATTTCCTCACTTGAGGAATGGGACATCAAATCACACTTAAGCTCCAATTACGCAATCAATGAGCTTTCAGGGGGAGGATTTATATTGAATTTAAGGTCGATAATTTTTCAATTGCTTTCAGTGGAAAAGGCAAAATCTTTGAGTATTGATAGATGAATTTGAACTCTAAGAAGGCATCATGCGAAATGGATTCAGGACGAGTAGTTAAAGGCGTTTTATAGAAGTGATGTTGTTGGTTGGTCCGAGAAGGAAGCAGGATTCCAAAAGGATAACTTTACTACTAAATGTATGTCATATAGGCAGACGAATAAGTCAATGCGCGGTACAGAAGGAAGGAAGAGAGAGAGAGATATGAATGAAATAGAAGAAATGAAAGAATTTGTAATTGTGTGAACTTTTCGGTCAACAAAATCGTTCTAGTGAGTCCGGAATTTGTGCAATGGTGAAGTGTTTTAAAGGCACTGGCTCAAACTCCATACCAGTGTGCTCGGGCGGCACAACACAAACACGCCAGACATCACCTCAGTAAACAAAAGTGTTAAAATCCAGTCAGGTACCTTCAACAATTGGGCCTCACAAGTCCATGTTGACAGATTATGTGTATTTTTTCCAATATTGAGTGAATTGGGTCTGGACAATCTCTGGCATCAACTGGATGGTGTTACCGTCTACATGACTTATCAGCCAATCAATTTATTGTGTACGAAATAAAAGACCCCATTATTTTGGTTAGAGGAAAAGTTGGTTGGTCTTCACGACCATGTCATTGGAGGAGTAAGGTATCTGCCAATAGTCCAGCGACAATTCAGGATAACATCCAAACTGAAATTGCAGCCATTGAGCTTTGAGAGTGTACTTAGAGCTCTATACAGGTTCAATACACTGTTCAGTAAGTGCATCTTCAGGGCGTTCTCCAGCTCATCATAGTCCAAAATGGTTATGCAACTGTCTTCAGAATTGACTTTTTCATCGGTGTCAATGTTATCTTTGGTTTCACAGTCGAAGTCGATTAGATGCCATATGGAGTTCATTTGTGCGAAAAAACATTGTGAAAGGGGTCCTCTGAAACAGTTGGACATGAGTTGGAGTAGGTAGTCGGATGGCAGAGGGGAGAAAGATTCGGTGAGAAGCAATGAAAGAGCTTATCGAGGTATGTTTCGTAACAATTTTGAGAGATCTGCTCATATGGCGAAACGATAACATTAACGTCCTGCAAGAGAGGCATGATTTTCCTTGTATTTTATGGAATTTTTTTCTGGCCAGTAAGAGAAGCTTGAAGGCCTCGATTATACCCTGGACTATGCACCTAAAGAGAGCTGGATAAGTACATTGGATCTCTATTAGAGCGAAAGTGACAAGGCATTCAGCAGGAGAGTAAGATCCACCAAATTGTTCAGAATAAATACGAAGGTCTTGGGGAACCTGTTACAATTTCTAAAATGCTAGAACCAGAGGATATCTTATCTTGGGTCTTAATGAACTGACGGAAGTCAAAAGTCAGGATCGTGCAGCCCCTTTTTTATGACATTTTTAACAATTTTCTGATCAACTCAACTTTTCTAATCAACTGTATTTCCAATGACAAATCTTCAAATAGATAGTAAGTCCATGAGGAATGCTAAATTTTGTTTTGTAGACTCTCTGGAAGGTCTGCTGGTCCAGAAAAATATAGACGACAGATTTTAACATAGAAGTGATGCATCATAATAAGGTATAAGTAAGGAATAAGGAATAGAATAGAGTAGCAGCAAGTAGCTCGTTTGTGAGCTCTTCGAAATATTCATTGCTATTCACGTATTCACACACATTCGTATTCATTCACAAGACGTATTTGCTGGGCTCACATTGTATTGCCTCTCATAAAATGAATCTTAAGCGAGCTCCCACTCACATTTATTCCAGTTCGTTGCTTGGCAATGAATTTGGAAAAAGGCAATTAATGTTTGTGAGATGTTCGTGCGATCTTCTATGTACGTACATATGTTAGTGGTCTTTGTTTTTGATACTTTCCTATCATAAAAAAAAGTTGGCTTTGTTGTTTGTACTTGCAGTGTTGTGGATGCCTTTTAGACAGTCCTTGGAGGATACCAAATGTCAAATCTATGTAATGACTATACAGCAAGAAACTTTACAAAATTATCCGATTGAATCGAACTAGTTTTGCCATAGATGGCAAGTTAGCTGGCCATTCAATTGCTTGGTGTGCCCTAAGCCTCGACAGTTATAACCAGAGAAAGAATGAACACAGAATTTCAGAATGTGTTCAGAAACTACAACTACTACTCGGAAGAGTAGTAGTTCATGAACTAAAATTCACTGATGGAGATGAAGTTCATGTCTTAATCAGCTTACAAACACTATATGAAGAATAAGGTCAAGTACTGGGATAGTTGTATTGCACTTGATGGACCTACTTTCAAGACGAGCAAGATGCAAAATCTGAGGATTGAAGGTGTCCGGTTTAGGAGACACCATTTGCTCTAAGAGGAAGCTCAAAATTCTTCTTAGCACTCTCACCCAGGTCTGGAAGACCTATTCTCATACTAAGCAAACAGATTATATTTTTAGCACAACAAGCTGGACTATAACAAGACTAAAACAATGAAATCAGTTTAACACTATCAGTAGTCGACCATCCAAAAGCCAATATATCAGATGGATTACAATACCTTTTGTGGTTAGTATCTATGAATCATTTTCATCACAAACATTTGCTTCACCTTACTTGCTACCCACGTGCCCGACAGTCTAGTCTCATTCCCTTGTTATAGACAAAATCGTTATTATTGTTCAGCGTGTCATGCGTCAAACCACAAGGGATTTTTGTGTCATAATTAACCAATAAATAAGATAATTGAACATGATTGTCACCATTATTGGACTATACAACAAAGTGTCTACTCGTCTCGATGAGCCTATAGTTCGAGTTGAGTGATTTTTCTTTTATTAGAATGAAACTATCGATTAGGTTATCCATTCCAAGTACTCCACAGATCGATTAAAATAAGTATGTCAATTATATATAAACTTTTTTTTATTATTCTCATGAGATTGAAATTATTGCATGTACACTCTAGATGATGATATAATAGCAAGAGTTCAAGGATAATCTGCTTGACATGTGCATATAGAACTATACTCGTAATAAATGCGCAATCATGCATGAATTGCCGGTCTCTTATAGCTTCTTTTCTGTGTCGAAAAGTGGCCTAGATTCTGTCGTTTGGGTTCAGTACTCTGCACGTTTCTTTCGCTATAAAAGAAATATAAGACAGAAGCTTCCAAGTATGTAGGGTATTCTGTTGATGTTTACATTTAAAAAAGTAATGATTGCCATAAAAAATTCTAAAATCCAATCGAAAGTACATTAGGTTGATCGTATCAGTATGTCTACAGCCAGCAGATACATAAATTAATCCTTTGAAGTGCTTTCCTTTTTCCACTGGGTTGCATGTGTGTCTAGGGGATGGATTCACGTAAACAGAAATGGAATCGCAGTGACCCACGCTATGAATGCTCCTTTCGGCACGTAATCTTTCTTTTTCAGTCTACCCGAGGTTTCATTTGACAAGTGTTCATAGGAGTAGGAGTATGAGCTTCCACTTAGTCTGAGACCGAAACATTTGTCTACTACAAAGGTAACCCTTTCACCTGTTGGCAAGTTTGTTTGGATTATGTGTTGAGTAAACATAAGTTATGGTTCCTGTTTTAATGATCACATGGGATCAGCATGATAAATATCTTAGATTTGTTGGTATCTTTTAAAAAAAAGCTATGCTATGACTTTGTTTACATGTTTGAAACATGTGCTGTGTAATGTTCCATCATGAGATTGCCAGAATCAGACAGCAATAAATAAGGTTTAATTGGTAGTTAATATGAAATTTATGGATTCACACCCTAAATATAGAATTTTGCCTTGACTTTGACTTTGACGTTGAACGACTTTGGTTGTTGTGAGAACAGAAGAGGATAGAATACCAAACTATGCGGCCGATACATCGACTTAGTCATAAGAGTTTTCATACAGCGGCTAAGATGGCTGGATCCTGTAGAGTGGATAGAGTCCAACGTTCTAGCTAAGAATGTCTTCGAATCCACACTAGATGGACAGCAGAGTTGAGTACTACCTCGCGGTAGATGGCGTATACAAGTTGCTGGGGACCTCGGCGAAGTGCGCAATTGGAGGCTCGTAACTGGAGAAGTTTGTTAGTTTATATCTAGGTCCAACTGGGACTCAAGTGCTACCTATGTAAGAGTAGAGTACACTATGGTTCGTACACACTTGACATCTGGGGATGTAAGCCTTCTAATGGGAGGTCAATCCTCTAAGAGTCACCTTCCAAGCGTGGCAAGTGAGTCTACTAGACTGACACTAGTAAATAAATAACATCACGTCTGCAATTCAGTATCAAAGATTGATGCAGCCTGTCAAAGAGAGCGACGGAGAATTATAGTTACCACCGGGAATACCTCCACATATGTGTTTGAACGGCATAGATTGCCGCTGTGCAATGACCAAATGAGGAGGAGGTCGCATAGCATGCATTGTTCTACTACAGACGATTTGTATAGGATAGACAACTGTCAAGTCCAGATTACCCTGCATTCAAGTGCTTAACCCATAGAATCCGTCTATCCGTTGTTCCGTCGTTTTGAACTGACAGGTCCATAGACTACACACATTCTTATGGTAGCCTTCGACGGGCTTCCCTTTTACTCATTCCATCCGTCGATCCGTTGACAGTATACGCATTCATACCTTTAAGTTTACACATTCACATATTGAAGTTCACGTATTAGAAAATTGAGAGTACGCATTTTCATTGGTGGAAGCAGAGAGAGAATGTAGAGAAACTGTCATCGCTCTTGATAATCAGACTGTTCTATACTGTAAACGTTCAACGGAATGACGGAACGTCAACGTTCGACGGATTCTATGGGTTGAGCCCTTCACATGTCGCGATCAAAGGCCGAGTGGATGGAGATCTACTGATCTATAGTATCTATGGATGCGTGAGAAGAGCAGAAGCCCTGTGAGGATCCCAAGAGGCGACCTTGGAGACTAGAGCCTAGTTCCTTTACTTTACTGCATTTCAACTGAGATGGCAGTACCAGCAAGCTTTGCGGTCTCGGATCACTTCATCAACGATGCCAATCAAGTTGTTCCTGTTCTATATTTATGATACGCGTGATGGGTTCTTTGTCCTCATCCTTGTTGTGTGAATTTGGGAATTTTTTGCCTTACAAACTGCTACCGGTTGCTTTGAAACCACCCCATCAATTGATGCCCATCTGAAACAATATAGTCAGTCAGCCATTGTAGAGAATGTGCATTTGCCGATAAATTATTATATCTCAAAGCTGTGTATAAACTACAAACCCACTGCTAATAGCAAGTTCTAAGATTTAACCGCCCTCTCAACTGAATCCAAGAGAAAATATTGCCCATCTACCCTTCACTCAAACCCAGTTTGAAAGTCTCTGTCATGTTTTCAGGAGAAGAGAAGAAAAACTTAACGAAATCTACAAGTGATTTCTCTCGCTCTCCTCCAATATCAAACAGGTGGTAGATTATTGCCTCAACAGATAACCCCTTTACCCACGTACGAGTATCTAGCACTGTATCTGCTCACCAGCCAGACAGTATCTCTGTAACTTTTGCAAAAGCTTTTGTGTTTTCTGGAAAAGCTACTCCGACAGGTTTTTCCGGCTCTCAATCTGTACAGTTAGTTTCGCGTTTTCCCTCGACGATATCGGTCGCACTCTAGAAAATCGGAAGAATACACATTTTCTGTCATTTCTTTTAGAAAAAAAATATAACAAGTGCTTGCATCATGAAACATGAAAGTTAGAAGGTATGAGTGGATTGTACTGTATGGTACAAAAGTGAATAACCTCACTGTTGGTGCTCTTCGTGTTGGCAATTTAATTCAACAAATACCTATCAATCGTGGATTTTGTAGGCTACTCTGTGAGGGTATCCTTTTTCTGTTATCCTTAGCATCTATAGTGTGCGCGGAGGCGATTTATTGCATTCGGAAATGTAAATGTGCATGCGATGTGCAAGTCGGGAGTGAATTTTCCACATTTATAGGCCAAACTACTTAGTTCGGTTGAGAATTAAAAAGAAAAGAAGAAACAAAAAAGTATCCTTTTTGTACTTGTTCGTCTGTCGGTTTCTAAAAGTGAATTAAGTACCAACCTGCCTACAAGCATGGATATTCCAATATAAGGGTGAAACACAGAAAAGAATAAAAAAAAAAAAGAAAGGATACTACAAGAAAATTGAATTCCGAGCTCATCTCGTGTACGCCGCCGATCTTTATTTTATCCTTGAGTAATTGATTTTGGATACCAGCTAAACACTGTCGCACGCGGATTACCTTTATCCATCACTATAATCAGAAACAACCCCCCCAAAAAAAAAAAAAAAAGAATAACAGTTGCTTTCCTCTCAGCCAGAAGAACAACCAATCAACAGCCGAGGATATGTTCACATGAAGGTGGGTGGCATAGTGTTTGCTTGGTTTATTTTCGGCTCAATGTTTGGATATTGAATTTTATTTCAAATAAAAATAAGAGCAAGACAACCGAAAAACACATTTTCCTTTTTTTGTTGTTTCTTAAGGCAAAAGGTGGGAAAATACACATGTAGAGAGATACTCGTTCGTTGTCTTCTTGTTTACCATCACCGCCGTCGCCTTTGCCGTAAGATATGCTAATTCCAGAGTTGAATCTGAAGATGTATCTCCCCTGTCTTGACAGAGTGTATCTACCGATATTCGATCGATCTGTATTTATAATTTGTTCTTCGTTTTTGCACGAAAGAAAAAAAAAAAAGAAAAAACTAAGGAATTGTGTTCTTGAGATACAGTATCTTCTAAGTATGATTAGATTTTTCATTCATGAAATTTAAATTGGATTTTATGGATTTTTGTTGTGGTGATTAACCGAACGATGAAGAAGATGATGATGAAACACAGCTCTTGAACAGGTGAACCAGGAGGGGATGCCAATTAAATTGAGAAAATACTCGTGCAAAAGTTTAGTATCTTTTTTTTTGTTGCTTTTTTGCGTATTCGCCTAAGAAGAATGTGGTTTTTCCTGAAATAGCTTTGCCAATTGGTTTGAGAGAGGGTTTGGGGGAGAATTAGTTTACCAAGTAATTAAGTGTTTGCTAAGAAATTGTAATTAATTGTGAATGAAAGTGCGGAAAATTTTTGAGAAATCACTTCAATTTGCGAGAATAATTGTTTTGGACAGTTGATGCGCGCGGGGGAGGCTTCCCTCCTGGATTTGGATGGACGGACAGTGTGAAACGTTGATTCGAAATATTATGACACTGTGTCTGTCGTTAAAATTGGCTGTGAGGTAGATAATTAGAAGCTCGTTTTTTGTTGGTGAATGATAGTGTTGGGGCTGACGTTTGTCATTGGATTTATTTTACTGGGGATTCACACAGATTGAGGGCAATTATAAATGAAATATACTGGTGAGGTTGTGGTTTATGAGTCTAATAAGATACCTACAAATTGCAGTTACCTTGTACTTTGTACTGTAAGGTGTGAGGAGTTTATTTTTTTCTAAACTGAATTTTTTTTTAAATATTTTCTTTAGTAAGTTGTAGTTTTTTGCAGAGTAATCTCTCAAAACAGCGAAATTTTTACGAAATTTTTAACGAAAAACTGTTAGTGTATGTTGAATTTTCGTAGTTTTTCACAGAAGAGAGAGAAGACATTTTCCTATGCTGTGCAAGAAATATCTTTGGGCTGGTTTCAAATTAGTGTCAAATCGGTCAAGTCAGAACGGACCTTATCAGGAGTGGAGTAATGTGGAGAGCGCTACTCGTAGGAACCTAAGATTGATGGTGGAAAAGCGTGGGAAACCAGCCAATTGAATAAATAATCATTAATTGCTGATTGGAGCACTGGAGGAATGAGCTATAAAAACGGCGATTTCATAGATTTTCATCCCTACTTCTGGACCATTTACTCAAAAAGAAAGCCAAAATTTTGCGACGAAGATCAATTTCCTAAATTTTAAGGCTTCGTCTGGTTATTTACCGCATTTTCTTAAAAAATGATACATTTCATACAGAGCGATATCTGTGGAAGCTGCCGATGTGAATTTTAAGTTTTGCTTTTTAACTCTCTTAAAAAAACAACGACGGTCCCGTGGCTGTTCACTTAAGAGGGATTTCACTGTGATTTTAAAAATTTGCCAAACTTAACTAATTTTATTATTTCTTATTATTATTATTTTTATTTTTATTTAATATAATATATTAAGCCAATGGTTTTCTATTATTTGTCAAAACTTTTTGGATTCGGGGTGGCATGGGGTCTACTAATTTTTGGCATGTTACCAAAGTTATAGAATGCAACTCTTTTTGTACAGCTTGCCCCATTTGTTTCTAATTGGTAAAATACTTACCGCCTAATTTTTCCTTCAGATGATCCCAAAAGTTCTTTTTGATCAGGAAACCAATTTGTAACATGGCCAGCCGAATGTTTCGGATCATTGTTGTGCTGAAACTTCCATCGAAGAATCGTATTTTCGTCGCCAAATGGAAGCATGATTTTTCCAAAATCTCCCGATATTCACATTTTGTCACGGGAAACAGGGACGACCCCGTACCATGAAAATAAGATCCCTCCGGGCTTTACCGTTTTCTTTGTACACTCTTGTTTCTATGGTATTGTTTTCCTTATCTGAAGAGAAGAGATTTATTTTTGTCTCATGACTCAAAAGGAGTTCCAACTTTTATGATTCACTCAAACTTTTTTGGACCTTAAGTTTTTGGCTCTTAGGAACTTTACTTGCGACTCTATCGAATCCTGGAGTCGTCAGCGGATTGTACTTACACAAACTTCTTTGAAATTTGTGCACCTACAGTCCTTGACGCGACAAAATGAGTAAACTTCGCCAACTGAAGCTTTTTTTTGGACCATCCTCTTTAAGTTTTAAGGTCCTCTTGGTGTCTATGCTATAAATTTATATGCTTTATCCTCACCTCGTAGTCAGAAAACCACCCATCTTTCTGAAAACGAGCAATGCGCTTTTTGTCCCATATTATGGAGGGCCACGAGAAGGGCCGTTTCCGGAAGTTTTTTCAGCTATCTTCTAATTTTACATTGCCACTAATAGAGGGCAATATCACTCATATCTTCAAGTCATGTGGGTAGTTCATATTCGTAAATTTGATATCCATATGAACAAATGTCAGTGAAAGTTAAGATTTTTAGTAACTGTATCAAACGCTAAAACTTAATATAAGGTAAAACAAGGTACTAAACAATTCTGATAAAACGATGAAGGTGAAGTTTCAAAAATGAATGAACTAATGACCCGATTTACTTTAAGCCCCATGGATATAGTCTGTTGCATGGTCCTGAGAAGGATTATACCAGGAGGATAGCATGTAGCTTGATTCTTTTAACAATAACTAAAACCCTTTGTCGTCGATTGTAAGTGCATGGTTTTGTACTGATGCGCTGTTGGAAAAACATTAACTATTAAGGCAAGTTCTTGATCGGCAGATAATGCTGACGGCTTCTGGCTAAAAAGGACTCGTGGTTTTTTTTTAAAAGGTAGCACCTCACTATAAATTTACGAGAAAAAGGACATTTTGTTAAGTTGGCTTTAAGCAAAGTAGCGTTATTAACAATTTTGGTTAAAAATTTAGTATGCCATTTTATAGAACTTAACGAAACTAGTCTAAATGCAAAATTTATAGAAAATCGTTAGAGCCGTTTTCGAGCAAATCGGTTAAAACCCCTAAAATTGTTGTTAACAATTTTGGTAAGAAATTTGTTATGTCATCTGATTGGAATTTTTCAATCTTTATTGAATATGAGATTTAGTCAAAATCGTTAGGGCCGTTTTTGGAAAAATCTAATTTTTGTGAAAGTGCCCATAATATAGTACCGTTTGATCAAAATCCGTCAACCCGTTCAGGCCGTAGCCTCAGGGGTACACAGACAGACAGCCAGAATTCGCAGTTTGTTTTTCTCTCTGTTGGTAGGTTATGAAGTTAGGTGGAGTTCATTGTGGGCAACAACAACCGTGGTTGGAAGAGATTGAGAGGTCCTTTTGTTTGGTTTTTACATATGGTTGATTCCACAAAAGTCCATTGTGGTTGAGCCCTAAGGCCTTTAAATCAGATATTAATGGTTTTGCAAAGTACAATCTGTGCTTTATTATTCATTAAACCATTTTTTTAAGGCTCTGATGAACTTTATATATATATGACAGGTTCGTAGATAATGAAATGATAAATATTTAATGGCAACTTGACGCAGTTTAAAGTCTCATAAAAACAAATAAACAATTTAACTTTATAAAAGTGTATATTCCCGCGGCTTAAACTAGCAAAACATCTATCTATGTGATTTCCCCGACCGACGTACAAATAGTCTCATCAACAAGTTAATTGCAACTAACAAATGCGATGTATCATTCGCTTTAAAGTCTAGACAAAACTAGTTGCAGATAAGTGACTTAATTTATTTTCTAGCGAGTCTGTGGCGTATACGTAACCTTTTTACACATTTTTCTTCATGTTGCTGACGCATATAGACATATGTAATATATATGTGTTAAGGATTATTGAGCAATTAAGAGATATTTATGAGTATTTTATTGAAAGAGTAATTATTTCTGGAATTTTGTATGAGCCTTAAGTGGACTGCGTCCCTAAGTTTGATTATATAAATCTTTGGCCAGACGTAAGCACTAGTTTTGTGAAAATGCTTTTCTCTTAATTACACGCTTAAAAATCGAAAATTTCAAGAAAGCCCCTTATCATGGTTCAATGAAAAAGTCTTATTATCATATTTAGCGCATTGAAATCAACTGTATTACTCAGTAGATAAGGTACTCAATAGTGTAGAAGCTTCCTGTTCCATAGAAGTCAAAGAATCCTGTCGCATAAACTAATTTTAAAGGTTAGTGGTCCTGTAATTTTATGTAACGAACTCGTTTGACTTGGTTATCGGTTCAGGATCGAGTCTCTTTTGCGTGCCAGGTCATAGTAACATTGAGGCAAATGAGCGAGCTGACGGAGTAACAAGCAGGGTTGTCAAATGTACTACTAAGGGAGTATTCGTACTCCCTTATTAAAGACTGTACTCCCGTACTCCCCTTGTCCTGATTTTACTCCCTTTAAAACATTTCGATTTTTTCCACAAAATAATATTAGAAAGTAACTCTTTTTGTGTTAAGTAAATATATTGTCACCTGTATTTCATTGAATGGGCCATCACAAACTGGTGCAATTACCCCGGGGTAAGACTGGCTTTTAAGAAGAGGAAGATGAGGTGTAAAGAAAGAAATATGGCAAAATCTTCATACAATGTTCAAGCAGTTGAAAGGCGGGGGCTTATACATTTTCTCTTTTTTTTGCGAGCCGCCGATTTAGGAGAATTTACTCGGGGTTACTTCTGGGTAAAATTGCTCCAGTGTGTGATGGGCTTCGTCTTGTATCTGTCCTTGAAAGTGATGAGATACTTTTAAAGCGTCTTGTAAACTACGAAATGGAAAAGTAAGCAGAAAAAAAAAATATATTTCTGTATTCCCCTCAGGCACAAAATACTCCCCTTCGAAATTGGAAAACGGCATCTCTGGTAACAAGGCGGAGTTCTACATTTGATTGCTTGATGAAATGGTAAAATCTTTGCACACTATCTCCTAAATATGAATAATGCGGAATTGTATCACATCTAGGTAGATGTTTCCCAAATTCAATTAGAGCATAAACGAGAAACGCGTTTCCAAATTTCCGGCTATCACTACCGGCCACTGGCCCATGGGGGCTAATGGGGCCAGAATAATGCACATGGTTGCAGCGAATGTTGTTAGCGAAAAAGAAACAATTCTATACATGGTACGTAAGTGTCCATCTCTAGGCTAGTTGTGATACTAAAACGATGCCTTCAACATGGCATGCTGAAGCGACCAGTTCTACCAACCTACCTATTAAAGTGCGCCATAGTTTCAAGTTAAGGGCAACAATTATTATACATTCCAACGAAGAACTTTCCCTCTATTTAATTTGTAAAGTTAACTACGAGTATAAGCAAAGAATACTTTTCCACACGAAACCAATGTATCTATTTCATCCATCGACGACTTCTAGAGACTCCTATGACTATGTTGAATTCTTCCCACCCCTATTGCTTGTCAGGTCATTTGCCTATCATATTTTTCATACCTACATGTGTTCCTTTGGCCTTTTGGTATGTGGCTATGTAAACAGTTTGAAATGTATTCTGTTTAGATACACATTCTAATCAACAGAAACATTACGAGTATAAAAATGTGGATATATTTCACTTCTTCGAATGAAATATGAACTGTTAGTTATAGATACCTTACATTCCATTGAATAAACGAATAGAAGTGAATGTGAATTTACACATATGTATGTACACTTCTGTATGGAAACTTTGGTTCATGGTTAATTTTAGCACTCGGCACGAGTATGCAGTTCCGCTCGCTCCATAAACAATGAATAAATTTTCTGCAAAATTTCGATCATAATTTTGAAATAAAGTACGAGTACATAAAAATTATAAGCACGATTCTTTGATGGACCGCCCGTTGGAAAGCAAACAAAAGTAATATTCATTGTAGACTGAGGAATGACTTCTTATGAAGATGCTGCAACGACTTCCATAAGCCTTTCAGAATGCACATTAATGTCTACGGTCAACCTTGACCCATATTGTTCTCGATTCTAAATATAGGCATTTCACTTCTATTAGGCACGCAACTGTTCCATATTTCAACTTAATTTTTAATGTGCACTTCGCCTGGAAGGACACCAAAATCGGAATTCAAATTAGTTGCCTCAAATGTCCCCATATGCAGGACGAAATCAATAAAGCCACAGAGAAACTGCTGTCGTTCGATTTAAATATATTGAAAGTCGCAATGTTTGCTTATTTAGAGACCCAATTTCGAATAAAAGAATTGTCCTTTCTCCGCATCCAACAACGAAATGGATATCAGAATACAGAGAGAAAACGGATCCAATCGATGGAAAGGAAAAGAATTTGATCCTGTAACTACTACAACAAGTAATTAGCTTGTACAACCTGCGGCTAATAACATTAGTTTCTGTAACCCAATTCACCGTCTGGATGGGACATAACTTCGACATAAGGTCGACTTGCTGTTGTTGTTGGTTGTTGGTACTACCAAAAAGGAAAAAGGTTAGCAGCGTGTAGCTGAATTTTAATTTACGTTTTTTGGTAACCTTTTGTTGTGGATACCAAGAGAATGGGGGGCTAATGGTCGAATGGTGACGGTGTGATGTGTGGTTGTTGTGGTCCTTGAAAGGATGAGGCTTTAATATGATTTATATTCAACCATAGATGGCTTGGAATTTGTAGTATAATTTATCTTTTCATTGATATGGGTATAACACTCGCAATCATATCTATGTTGATGGTTTGATTTATTGTTTGATATATACTTTAAGGATATGCGTTCTAAATATGGTATATATCCTCCGGGGAGACTGACAAAAGTTTAATAAAATCAAAACAATTTGGTTTTGCTGTGCATTGCGATGTTGATTGACGGGCTACGTGCCACATGACAAATAAGGCAAAGAATTTATCCAGACGAATCGATTCCAAGCTAGGAATCACTTATTTCGGCGCATAACAATAAGATTTGTTCCGGTTTTGTGAACATTTGTAGGGATACATACCTACACACGTCTAGTGCCAGACTGAGTGGGTGCTTGGTACTACGTGTGAATTTATTTAATTGGGCTCCAAGCAAGCCTACATTTGGCATAAATATTGACTGGCAAAGGTCAACGACATTATTTTGGATGAAAAAATAAAAGTCAGCCGTTAGAAGGACGTATTTGAGGGAAGCTATTGAAGGACCAAAAGCATTGCTGTCGCAAAAGCGACTCATCGTTGACTAGCATTGTTGGATGTGGAGAACTGATTCGTAGTAAAATTATTCTTCTAGTGAAACGTAGCATAAAAAACCTATAAGAAGGTGGGTGCCATGGCTCAGTTGGTTCGTGCGATGAACTACTATACATGGAGCTTCAAGTTTGGATCACAAAAAGAACCATCAAAGTTTTTCACGGCCCCTTCTTTTGCGATCATCCGACAAACAGCGAGGAGTATTATTGTCTTGAGAAAGCTTGTCGAGAAATCCCTCTGCCCTTTGGATTCGAAATAAAATACCACGCGTATGAGACCTACTTATTTACCTAAAAGCCCCCCCGATCCTTGCAGCATCTCAGCCTGGGTTGCGGGCACACTGCTTTCAATTGTGAAGAAGTCTTCTAGCATCCGTGACGTCTTGTACTGAAGGTTCAGTCTTCTTTGCCTGGAGGCTGGAATTGGAGGATCCACTTGACTAATGCATTGATGTCCATTCGATCGATGTTGCCGATCCAATATAGATAGCCTTTCTGGGCTTTTTGGACTCGCTCCACATCCTGGTACAGCTCATAGAAATCGCGGTCGTATCTGATGCATTCGCCCTCTTTGCTTTAGGAAGACAATTTTCGATGAAGCATTATTCGGTCTAATGATAGTTTCATCCATAGGCCCGGGGTCTTACGTCCTCTAGAACTGAAGGACTGACTGGATCTTTGTAATCCATTAACTCGGCGTGGCTAAGTTTTGTTTATCTTTGAACTGCTTTCACCTCACCTAGCCTAAGTTTCCTCGCTTTTTAGAAGATGAAGCATATAGAGCTGGGATTTAGCTAGGTTGTTACTCTTCTGATGGCTGAGCACACTTTCCAATTCTCCGTTCATCATCATTTACAGTCTTGATCTTGGGCCGTCATTGACTGGAAGTGGATTTTCGACTCGCTCCTATTTGTTGCCCGATAAGCAATGTCATTAAGTGTTGCATTCCTTGAGTTTTGGTCACTAGGTTGTCTGGCCTGTTTTGAAGAGCCCACGTTGGAAGGAAACTGCCTGCTGCACTCTTCTGTTCCCTTTTTATATGTATTTGGTAATTCCCTATCTTACGCGGTAGTGCTTTTTCCTGTCACCCTCTGTATGCAGTCGTCGCTGCTTTTTGGTAATGGGGTAGACACGGCTACTCTCTCGATGATGTTATGGTAGGGTACGTGATTGCACAGAAGTTAGTAGGTCTTTCATTGCTCGAGCTCCTTCGACGAACGGATGCTTTAAATAAACATCAACATCAGTATTCTGCTTTGGAGTTGTGATTCAGAACCACCAACTGTGATGTTTCGGATACTTGTCGAACTATTGTCACTCTTTTCTCGAAGTGTTATAATGCCCTGGACATGTTTAAGTAAGTCTATGGGTTTCATCATTGATTCCATCATGGCAAGTCTTTGCCGTTCCTTCTCCTCTCTTCTCACACATTACAGTCGTTCAGTTCAACAAGAGATGCTTCATCTGGTCCCACATGAGTGCTGAAGTTCACCCAGCAGTTCTCGTGAAGTTTCAAATATTCAGCTACACACGTTTTCGATGATATACTTATGCTCCTCGTCAGTTCACTATCAGAAATCTATCCAGGAGAGGATGTGATGATGCATCATTTTACTCTTATGTAAGAAGCAGAGGGAGCAATACAAAAGCAACTCTCTTGTGCATAACATCAATGAGAATTTGCATCTATTTATAATGTCAGCCACTGATAGACATGGCAGGAATAATGTTCCATACACTTTGAGTAGCGGCATGAGATAATGTTCCAGAGATTAAAGATTCTAATTGCATGTTGCAAGTGAGCTTCTTTTGTGAATATCTATTTGGTATTTCCACAGCGATAAAATGTGCGAAGCTAGTACGTGAGAGGAATTATAAATAGTGTTTACAATTTGAATTACCTTTAGTGCTTTGTTTTTGTTTCGATAAATTTAGATCTTGAAGTGTGTTACAGAATAAACTAATGACTTATAAAGGTTTGCCCAATGGAATAACTTATCGAAATGATACATGATATGCTAGGACCGCACAGGATACTGCAAGAGGTAGAGAAGGAATTGAATATATGGGACAGATTCTCCATAGCCAAAGAACTGCTGGGGTATATCAAATAGAAAAGAAGGAAAATTTTGCAACCTGGTGGCCTTTTTTTGATGGGAAGTCCCTTTATGTATACTCCTGCATGTTTACGTGATAAAGAACACCTTTCTCCTAACCTTTATCAAGTCACAACACTGTCACCGCCAGTCAAGAGATTCCTTTGACGTCATGTCTTCTTTTTATATTCGAGGGTTCTCTTCATATACTGCTCTTTGTATTTTTTTCTAAAGTTCCTGTACAACGTTTGGAATGATACCATCCTTGAAGCCCAATGTTTTCCTCACTGATGACATGACCAAATTCAGCCATTTTGAGGTTATGTATGTAATCTCCTGCTCTAAACTCTTTAATGCAGCCTCATATTTCCTGTATCCTGTATCCCAGCAGCGTGTGCTCGGCGTTCTGGGGTTACACTTCACAGTAACAGCAGAATGAGTCATCTGCGAAATTCTATTTTTGAAGGTATATCTAGAAGCTCCCAGGGCCTGTTATGAATCGTCTTTTCTTCTGGTCCACTCTTCATGGACTTCAACAGCATCTGATAAGTCCATCTACCAATTTCTGAGGCACTGCATTGCCGTTGCTATTCTCTTTGCGAGTTGCTCTGATGCCCTTGATTGTCACCATAGACAGAACTCTGAAGGGTTGCTTTCTGTGCGTCGAATTCATTCCTATCATGTATGCCTTCATACTCGTAGCCGAAGTCCAAATAGATGCTGTATATGGGAGAATTAACTTGCTTACTGTAGGTTTCTTATTGGCTGCCTCCGTCCTCCAATGCTTGGCATTTGTCTGAATATTGCAGCAACAATCCGATTTGCCTTCGTACTTGTGCAGGCTACTCTCTAAACTTACTAGGTGGAGTGAAAAGTAACCTCCTTGACCGCCAGAATGCGCTGCTACTGCAAAAGAAGTTATGGTGCCTTGAAGTCCGTTCATATTTAGGCAGACATCAAGTCAAGTGGTATCCCTAGGTAAAGTTCCGACTTGATAGTAGGGCCTCGTGCAAAAGTGTTGCCAATGTTGAAATATATGCCAAGCTTGGGGGAAAAAAAAATTTACTCTTCATACAAGCCCTTCCAAAATATGCCCATGAAAGTAGATTCATTATGCGGACTCGTATACACTGAAACTGTTAGTCAATCAGTTGAAATGTTACAAGGCTATGATAGTCTGATCTACGAACAAACAGAGGGACAGACTGCTACCATATCGAACCCATAGGCACTCCGACTTTCTTCTTTAAGTTTAAGGTCGGGAAATGTATAAAAGTTTCCAATTCCACTCAAAAGCAAACAGAAAAACAAAAATAAAATATGTATAATGTAATTTGAAATTTACCGCGCAAATGTTTACAAACATTATTTTTGCTTGAAAACTGGGACACGGCTGTTATTTCTTTTTCCATTTTACACGACTCCATTGTCAGGCCCGAAATTGTCTGACATGCAATTAGTTAATTTCGTGGAATGAAATTAAATTGTACGAGTATAATCCAATCTACATATGCAAATTGAATTCATACTCAATAAATAGAAAATTAATTAGACGCGAAAAGATTTGTTATTTTGATTTGTGTTTCCTGGAGAAACAAACACCAACGAGGCGAGGCGAGGCTCTTCTGAGTGGAGGCGTGTTAATAAGGTTGTTTATTTTATTTAAATTATTTCCATCCTCAAGAATGTAATTCATTTATGCTTCAAGTAGATTCCAGTAGTTTGTTGGGAAATTAAAATTTTCCTCGAATTAATAAGGGAAGTGGTGGTATAGAGAAAATGTAGAACAAGACATTCAAATTAAAACTGAATTGAATGTGTAATAATGATTTTTGGAAAACATGTTTTCGGTTCTGTTTGTTTTTGGTCTGCTAAAGGGGGAAATCCTGTGTTGTTGTTCAGCCAACTACATATTCTTTGAACCATGGCACCAACATGGCGATGAAATTTAATAAGGAAAAATTTGAAAATTTTAGGTCCGTTCGCGTAGCCTCCTAAGACTGTGAATTTTTACGCAAAGCTGTTCGCGTTCGGAGAATTTTCATAGTTTTTCACAGAAGAGAATACTCACGAGAGAGTAAGAAATTTCCCCATGCTATGAATTTTAGTGCAAGAAAATTATGTGGGCTGGCTTCTGAAAACTGTCAAATCTGTCAAAATAGTGTATTTTCAACTTTTTCTTGTTCAACCCGTTCTTTTACTTATTCGTAGATTTACCCCCACTCTTGCAAATTTGATAATCTACGAATTTTAGTGCAAAAAGTATGCGAACGGACCTACTACATAATGCACATTTGCTCAACGTATTGAAAGGCCCACTTGACACAAGAATTGAAGCCAGTTGACATCTCTATTTGACAGCTTTTACTTTCATCACTACTACTACTGCTACATTCAGTGCTGTCATTTTTGACAGTTTTTTGACGTTTACGTTAAGATCATCAAAGCAATACTGTCTCAGTTTTTGTGATGGTTGATCGCAACGTTTTGGTCTTCTTGAGTTTACTCTGTGTAACATAACCCACGAGACCGTGCCTTGTGTTGGAAATTCGCGGAGAAAATTTATCGAAAATTATATTTACTGGCAAAGATTCTCCATCCTAGAATTCTATCTGAAACTTGAAACAATTCCGACTGCCTGAACCGAGGTTAGAGTGTCTAAAGCAGGGGAAATGCAGTCAAATCTATTGTTTGAAAATTTTGGACAGAAAAGTTAATTATGCTCTATAGCTTTTGCTATTTGTCGACCCATCCACTTCTCCTTTAATCTCCGCCTATAGCCTATAGTAGTCTCTTTAAGCCAATGTAACTGACATAAGACTAATTGCTGGTTGGCTGACTTTTTAAAGTATGCAATATACAACGACAGTAAAGCAGCTATCAAATCTCTCGGTACCAGCACTTTGAGATCCAGAGCAGTAGTGCCGCATATGTCACGGAAAAATTCCGTGCCTGACAAACTGGTACCACAAAGCTCTTCCGGTACTTATAGCTTCAATGTCGCCGACTATCTATATCAAGTAGCATACCCACAGCGATTCATTAAAGGAAAGGAATCATCGATGCAACCACGAAGGCCAGAGTAACACCTTCTCTGGACAAATTTGAATAAAATCGGGTCCATCGGACATAAGAAACAAACGAAAAACCATTCGCACCGGGCACAGTGTCAGAATGAAAATTCTTCGCAACAACTTCTTCACAGATGAGGAGCTAGAAGAGAACATTCATCCAAGAAAGGTTCTAAAAGAAGGAGGGTGATCTACCCACCTTACCTATCGACAGCGCAATGGTACATAAGTACATCGTCACTGTTCTTAATCAATCAACTAAGATGATGGTTCATGCCAAACTATCCATGAAACCATGAGCCATGAGGCATCGTTTCATACTGCGAAATGGACCATTGAATTGGCCACTGAGTTAATGGTAGTCAACCTTACCCAATAGCTTCTTGTAGGCAGTGCTAAAGTCTCTGATGTATGTGATATAGGACCTCAAGTGCTTGGAAAAGTGTCTCCGAATTGGACTGGTATGATCTGCTTCCTCGAGAACAGGATCTACAGCCCCTTTGCTGATGTACAGGGCATGGACATTAGTGCATTAAGAAGGCAAAGTATTTTTTCGCGTTTGTGTTGAAATATACTAAGTGCCTTGTGAGCGCACAATTTACCATTCAAATTGAATGGATATGGTCAGGACTTGAGCACCGAACCGTTCACTCAATGACTTAATACAACTGAAAGTACTCCCTGTACTCGTGCAGACAAATTCATACATTGCATTTTGATTGGTCTGTTTTGTCAGTTTCGATTGTCCTTGCCCAATTTCAGCTCCTGAAACAATTCTTCTTCTTCTGAAATTTTATCTTTAAATGATGGAATGTCCAATACGAGCTTCTCATGTTGACTGTAAAATATACAATTTTTTCCTAGTAATCATAAAGCACATGGTGCCACAAGCTATCTCGATGTGTATTTCAATTCTTATGGCAAAAAAAGGACTTTCCCAGTTACGACAGTTACGTCTCCTTAAATGTTCGCGTTGTGGACGATATTGCCTCTAAAAATATCCTACACAAAAGGGCCCTTGTAATTCATTGAACCATTCGGCGTAACAAGGTCGAGGCAGAAGGGAATCTTACAAGGAATTTAATCTTAGTACAAAAATACGATTTAAGTCAACAAAAGAAAATCGATGTGCTTGAGGCCAAGTCTCTTACGTTTTTCTTTTTTTCCTTTTCATCTTTGGATGAACATTAAAATTAAGTTTTTTTTTTTATTTTTTTGTGCCGAATGATGCGTGGCATAGTGTGTTTGAATGGTATCCTTGTTACACGTTATTGTAGTTGGGTGAATTGACTTGAGTATCCGAGTATATATTTTCTTCTTTATTTGCTAAGTATATCGCCTTTGTGCTGTATGGAGTGATAAAGAAAATAAACACAATCTTTTGGAGGAAAAGGAGACGACAATCTCGATGAAAGGAAAGGTGGTATTGATAATAAATATCTGATAGAGAGAAGCAATATCCATGGAATTCGATAAGGTCCTTAAATTTTAAATTATTGCCCAGAAAATATAGGCTCTACTTAAATTGGAAAATGAAAGAAAATCCGATGTAAAGCTATTTAATATTCTTTTAAGGGTTTCCTCAGAATTGTATCTTTCTTCTTTGGTGACGATTAAATCGGTCTGAAATGTACTCAATTTATAATTTATTGAGAGTTTCTTAAAGGCACCCTTATTGGGAGGGGTAGAGAAGGCTATGAAGTGTCTTACTATAAATTGAAAGGGAAATTAATTAGGGATTAAGCTGGAAGCAGTAGAAAATGCCCAAAGATTCAGTTTATTGATTTTAATAATTTGTCTCTTGTCTGGCGGACTGTTCTATGACCTATAATAGGCTTAAGAGCTGTTTTTTTTTTTTTAAGAAGAAGCAGGGTTTATCGGCTACTACTTCAAACAGAGTATAATGACTTTTTGTCTTAAGGGCTTGTTTTTCAAAGTGGCAACACTTTTTTTTATGGTGGCAACTAGTTTGACGGTTAATTTGACAGTTGACTTGTTGTTAGCTTGCAGCTATGGCAATCGATTTTAAGTAATCGATATTATGCAATTCCGTTCTCGAAACTTAGCGTGACGTACATATGTCCATTTTATGGTGGACATAATCGTCTATCCGAAGTAACGAAGGTACTGGTGCTGCTGTAGATCATAGAACTAAGGAGCGCCTGAATAAGACGATTTGGGATCGCCCACAACAATAGGATCTGAATTCACCAGATAGCAATGATACTTTTCACAAATCCTATACTTCAGCAGCTGTCAAAGCTACAAATAACATTGACTTGTCAAAATATTTAGTAGGGTTTGTCATTTTACCATATTCTCCATTGTGAATACTCCACGGGAACTACGACGTGATGTCGTACATATGATCAAAAGGAGTCATTACAGGAGACTAAGGCTATGTCAAGAAGCTTATGTGTGTTGATGATTACAAAAGTCGGAATGTTGCCCTTATTACTTATAGTAAGTGAGACACACACATCTACCATTGACATTGCTGCTTCCTCATTGTGAATGACGAGTATTTGCACCCCAACCCACGATGTATCAACGGCCGGAAATTGCCTCAGCTCCTCCGACGGTGACTTTGGATGGCACGCTGACTTAACACAGAAGGGTCTTCATTGATTTTTTTTCAAACGAAAATGCCTTCGTCTTACTCTTTACATCTCAAAGTGTTTTCACCAACAAAAAAAGAAGATTAACTTGGCGTATGGCTTCTCTGACTCTCAAACTGGAATCTCTTTTATCCCAGCAAACATAAAACTGTTTCACAGACAAAAGTGTCAAAAGCCATTCGCTTGCTTTGACATTTCAACCTGTGGTGAGTTGTGTAGAGTATGTTCATAAATCGAACACTTGTCATTGCAGTTGCAAACCTTTCTGCCAAAAGCTGTGTTTTCCACTCGACTTAAGTCGTGTAATAGGTACTCGTACTCATGCCCATAAACGAAGTAAATTAGACGGTCATCTTCAAGTCATTGAAGACGTGATGTCAGTCGTCATCAATTCTTCAGTGTCCCGGAAATTCGCCTCACTATAGAAAAGTTTAAGTGTGAGTAAAATTTTTTGGACCACAAGCCACCTATCCGACAGAGATTGGTGCGAA
This sequence comes from Chalcosyrphus nemorum, assembly GCA_949716465.1. Classification (NCBI taxonomy): domain Eukaryota; kingdom Metazoa; phylum Arthropoda; class Insecta; order Diptera; family Syrphidae; genus Chalcosyrphus; species Chalcosyrphus nemorum. Next base: position 17,009,067 of record OX454334.1, on the reverse strand, counting down.
ATGAAGATATCATAGCCGCCGTAATGGTCAGTATCGAAGAAGTCCCAGAAACCTTGATTCGTCGCCAGAGAGTCAACCCGGCTTAGTTTGCTGTTAGGTTTGGACCTGCATCCGTATAAGATGGTGTTGACGCAAGACTTGAAGCCTGGTGACCATTGAAAACGCTAATTGGGTGCTGAGAATGTCAATACCACGAGCTTTACCACAAATCTTGCCTGCCTAATGTCATTTTAAAGTTCTTGATCTTTCAATTCCTTTAACTAAAGTATCTTAAACCTTTCCTAAGCCTATAAAAAATGAAATTTAAAAGCAATGCACCTCGCCCTAAATATGGTAATCATATTTTTAGTTTAATGACGGCCAACAAGTAACTTTCCAAATCACTTTAGTTTCGCTCAGTGAAAAGTTCTTCAATGTTTGTAACATTTTTTCCAGGTAGGAAAGTGGAAGTGGAATTAATTTTTTTCGGCGTCCAGTTTTTTTTCATGTTTTGACCGAGAAGTTCCCTTTTTGTACTTCCTACCTTTCTGCAAGGAAAAAATAAAAAAAACTTTAAAACTTCTGTAAAAATGTACGCTTTGTTGGCAATTTACAATTTATGTAGACTTACTTATGTATGCAGCTATGCGTGAAGAGACAACTTTTGCATTTAGCTAGAGGGTTGGATAAGGTCCAGCTTTAAAATACAGATTATGTAGCGAAGTTCAGTTAACGAATTTTGTAGTAATAGGGGAAATTTAAAATAACGAGAGGCATGAGTAACTAAAATTTAAGGATGTATAGGAAACAAATGCATAAATAAATAAATAAATCCCCGGAAGATACCTACATATGCTTCTGATAGCTAATAGGTCTTCTTAGTGAAGAAGTAAGCTCCTGGATGCATTCTTCTTAGAGTGATTATTTAGAAAATAGCCTTAAGTGTGGTGACACAGAGATGGGTACTCCGACCTTCAGAAGATCTTTTGTACAAGTACTATTCTCTGAGGAAAAGTATTCGTGAGAAACTAAAGATTGTGTTTATTGGCAAGGAGATTATATCAGAAGGAGTTTTGGAATCCCTGTGAAAGTGTTTTGGTCTGCTTCTAGCAACAGCTTGACTATCAAACATGATGTGCTTTTTCCCTTCAATCAATCTCGTCAACATATGTATGCTTTAGGTTTTTTTTGGAGCCGAAGTACATACTTCCAATTGATGACTAGTGCATCTTTGTAAAAGATCGCAGTGGCACATACCATCCAAGCGACAAGTCGGCACAAATCTAAATTCACTTGATGAACTTGGCTGGTTCCAGCTCATCATCTCTTATCGGGACAGTAGTAGGAGTCTAACTTGTGTTACACAGCTTTGCATATTGTGTTTTAGTGAACAGTGAGTGACTTCTAAAGAAGTCTATGAACTTCTTTGCATGTATCAGACCTGATTTAGTGTTGAATATGGAGATTTTCATGTTGTCCCCAATGAGAGTCCATAAAAGAGTTCGGGGCCTGTAAATTTGGTAATGCAATGATTTCATGACCAGGGACCAAGGCAAGGTGAGTGACAGATTGTTTTGTACAGCGAGAGAAGCATGAAAAGAAAGCTGGTCTTTGCCTTTCAGTCTGCTGATTCCCATTAGTTAAACCGAATATAGGAGCAATAGTTGCAATATTCTTCCCAATATGGTCGAAGATCGCCTTGGTCATAGCGCCTCTTCAATTAATTTCCCCTGTTCGGAGGAATATTGTCCGCTAGACTTATCCAATACAACAAGCTGTAAGGCACTTCGTAAAGCGCCGCTGAGCTGAATCGTTATGTTGGAACTTAGCCTTTTTGCCGGGTTCCTGTCCTTTCTTTCCTTCCGTTTCTTCTTTGCTGGTGCTGCTGGTGCTCTGTCCTTGCCCGTCTTAATGACTTCGGTGCTGGCTTTTTTCAGAGCAGCTTCGATCCTTAGGGTGCCCTTTCTCCTCTCACCTGCGCAGTTCATTTTAATTCCACTAAGAACCGCCTTATCGGAGTTTTTTAAACAAACGCGGGTCCTTTAAACAGACAGAACCTAATGTCCCAATTTACAGTATCCAATCAAACAATTTTCTCAAACCAATTTCACTGTCAAATAAAATTTGATAAAAAAAAAAACTGAGCCCCACAACATAATCACTCAACACGTGTACATAAGCTACACTGCCTAACAAATCACAATTCAAATTGATATCAGGACAAGAGTGTTGAAACCATCATCTATTATATTCAATTTCACGAGAACAAAAACGATATCAAACAGTCTGAGGTGAATGTAAATCACGTTAGGCCTACTCCTCTCCTCAAGGTTGTTACAAAAGTGTTTCTTTCGAAATTTTTCACCCCGAACCCAATGCGTGCGTATTGTTTACCCACAAAAAAGGATGCCTAGGGTGAATTAAAATTCTATAACATGCCTCAACTTCGCTGGTTAGATAAAAATCAAAGTAATCGACCCAAGTTACAAAATTCGGTTCAAACTTCCTCCCAAAGTTCGGGTTAACGAGGGGCTAATTGCCGGTGGTACTGTATTGAATTTCTTTTCTTTTTTGTTCTATTATTATACGTTATTGGAGGTGGTTTTTGTGTTTGAACAGGATACCTGAACCTTCTTTTTGTATACTTTAAATGATTGGTGTCACCTAGGTGAGAGGACACCGACCGTAGATCGATTATGGTCACGTCAGGGATAGCTAAACGGTTCAAGAGACTGGCTTAAATTAATGAGTGCTACTCAGCAGTGAAGGTACTATTCTTCCCATTCCTAGGAATACTCTTATTCAGATAATCTCTCTCTCTCTCAACTCAGCTCTAGTACACCAGACTAACATGCATAATCGCCATTATGCATGCAAGAAGAAACATCCTTCAACACTTAATCCTCAGGAACATCACTTATCATTAGTTGAATGTTGATGTTGGATTTATTATTCTCTTCTTGTGACTTCTCGGGAAAGTCTCACTGAACCTTTCAACTGACGAGATGTAGGGATCCTCAAACGACTTTCAGCGAAATCGAAAAACATTGTTCGTATAAATTGATTTGTGAAATACCTTTCAAAAGAGACAGCCATTTGGAAGGGGCCATATACAAAACAAAACAAAACAAAATATTCAAAGACAAGGCAAACATTGAGGAAGGTAAAGTTTTCCTTTGGGGCAAACAGTTTCCTTCTTTCGTTTTTTTTTTTTTTTTGTGTTTCCTCTCCAGGATACACGCACATGTAGTCGCATTCAGAGAATAAGGGAACGGGGAATATCGTCAACTGGGGACTAATTCTTGAATATTTTTTCTGTTTAATTTTGCTCCTTTCGAATAGATAATCCAATTGCTTATTTATTATTCTTAAATGCGTACTTAAAGGTGTTGCAGACGGCATGTCTCTGGCGGGACTCATTCGAATAATATCGCCGCGCCGCCAAATAAATGTACAAAATGTGAGATGTGGGAAGCTCAATTGGGAAACACGTAAATGAAGTAAAAATTTTGACTAGGTTCCATTCCAATTAAGTGGAAATGTCGCAGAGTACTCGCGTATGAATTCAATTACAAGAAAGAGCACTATAAAGGAATGAAAAAAGGACTCGATCAAATGTAGATATGTGTACCATAGGCGATGTAGGCACTGTAGTCTGTTTGTGGAATTTCTTCTAATGCGTCTTATGTGAAATTTTACTCAAAAATTAAAAATAAAAATCATATGTATACTGGAAAATCCCTTAGGATTTGGACAGATTAGGTTTTTTTTGAAGCCGAAGTATGTAGTTCCAATTCTCATATAAACATCCTTTCAGACAGCCAAGCAGCACTCAAGGCTCTTAACTCCTACAACTTTGAGTCTAGGCTAGTTTGTGGACACAGGGGCATCCCTGGCAACGAAGCTGCCGATGTGTTTGCCAGACAAGGTGCTCAAGCTCGTTTCATTGGCCCTGAACCTTTTTTGTGGCCCACAAACTAGTCAAATCGGATACGTGTCGCCTATGTCTTGAAAATACCGAAACAGCCCACCACATTTTGTGCGAACTTCCTGCCATAGCTCGGCTGAGACTTAAGTACTTTAACAAAGGCTTCACATCTCCCTCTGATGTCTCCTCAGCTTCAGCTATAGATGTCTTTAGATTCATAAATGTGCTAGACTTCAGCTGGAAAAAAAACTAATTATATTCAAACCTGCTAGGGAATAGCACAAAAGATCTTCCAATTGACTAGTCCAGATCGGAGTGGCACATACCATCCATGTGACAAGCTGGCACAAGTCTAAATTCATTTGACGAACTTGGCTTGTCCAGCTCATCATCTCTTATCGGGACAGTACTAAGAGTCGAACTTGTGTTACACAGCTTTGCTCAATATTAAGAGCAGTTTTGGAATCTCAATTAAATTAAGATTGACTGGCCGTTAAAATAGTAATATTTCGCGTGGATAGCACATTGTTCCTTGACCAAAACAAGACCTACTTAAACGCCATCTATGCCTGAAAAGTACGCAAATAAAAGGAGATCTTAACGTTTTAGAGGGCACCTTATGTCCTCTGGAGTCCCTGGCAATGGAATTTGTCCATAAACTGAATTAGTCTGGGCAATGAAAAAGCATCAACCTAGGAAAGCCGAAACTATTTGCTATTATTGGCACATAAGTTGTAGAGCAATTAACTGATTAACAATTGGGTGGTCTCGGAACACCAAAAAAAGATGGTGCCTACTAACTGCGGAGAGATCCAGAAAGTTTCTCAGGCTAAGACGGATAGTAAGTTTGTTTTTGTTGCCTCAGTAAAGCAATCATGTGGGAACCCCCGTAATTCCTTTCCCAGATGTATACGTCGTGACACCTAAGCCCGCGCAACTATCCAAGGATTACTGCATAAGTTGTCTAATTCCATTTGTCTTGCAAGTAGTTATAGGCTCCAGGATCGACAAAAAAAACTCATATGCAAATGGCTTCATAAATAAGCTAAAATACTTATGACGTGCATTCGATAGCTGCCTATAATAAGCCCCGACCAAAAGCCTTAAGGTTTTGAAGGTTATGCTATGCTTGTTGATGTCAAATCTGATTCATAATTTCAACCACGACCAAGGACTACCAAGGAATGTCTACAAGTTGACTGCCTTGCAGTAGCTGCTTAAACTAAAAACATGTAGCCTGCTCATAAGTGCGGTGGAGTAGTTTTTTAAGAAGTCGAGACTAGCGCCTAGCCTGACTCAGATCTTTACACTTTTACCCAGTCCTCGCACTCGAACTTCAACTCAACAGTGCTCCTGTGCAGGAAAAAATGAGGCCAAAATGTATCAATATAACAGAACTTTGGATTTCAAGGACCATTATTCCAAAAATGAATGGATTCTACTACATACTACCTTCCGCTCCATTTTAGTGGAAATTTCGTTTCAATGATTAGGAGCTTGCTTACCTACTTCTGCCTAAACTTGCAGTCTCTTGCGATCCTACTCACCTGTTTTTAACTCTTTTCCAGTTGCTACTTTTTCAAGTGTACTGCCCGCATACTTCCACTCCATAGCCTGGTATACCATGGACTTGCCGCCTTTTCGTAAAGTGTGACCCTTCCTCTATGACTTTTGGTTTCGCCAAATAGAGATGCGACTTGGCCTCCTTGAGAAACTACGTGATTACCTATGAATAGAAGTACTTAAGCTCCTTACAGATGTTAGTTAGTTTTAATTTGATCAAACAGTTTTTGTTTGTTAATGACATTTTTATTCGTCTTGTCCTCAATCACGTATCTACAAACACATGTGTATATCTTAATAAGTCTTTCCCTAAAACAATTTAACGAATTTCCTACTCTTTCCCACTTCCAGAGATGGCCTCGAATAACAACCCAGCCATGTTTCGATCATTCTCCTCAGAAAGCCAGAAGAAGGAATGGAGCAAAAGACTGTCTCTGAGAGGTACTCGCCACTCACAAAAAGATGTAAGTAGTCCTAGAAACTATAACACTCCTTGAGTGTGCAATAAAACTAATATTTGCTTAACCAAAACATTTCCACTTTTATTTTTTGCAAACAACACAACTCTATATATCCTTTTTGTGAATACATTTACCTAGGACAAGAAAGCAGCTGGCAAGTTTTCCGGTCGATCGGCGTCGCTTAAGCAACCGAGAACTGCTCAACCTACACTGGAACTTCAAGTGCCCACCACCACTCAACCGCAAATTCAATTGCCAACAACTCAACCGACAACACCAAAGAAGTCGAATTGGGAAGTTATCGAACACTTTAACCCATCGAAAGGAGGCAAATCGTCTGTCAGTAGTAGTCTCATAGCTGTAAGTATCTCCCAAGCAAAACATTTTGATGTCACTGTATCCCTGTGGTGGATGTGTGCAAGTTCATTTGTTATTATAATCATAAAATGCATTCCCTGCATTCGCATCTCTCTATTCGCAGGTAGGTGTGACTAGATGCAATATTGATGAGTCCTTGGATTCAACCAACTCGGGTTCAACGTGTACCAGTCCGATGATTTGTCAAAGAGATGAAACTCAACTTCTGCAACAAGGTACGCTCGATGTATATCTACATATCTAGTATCTCTTAGTTTCTCAGTATTAGAGTCAAAAGAGGGGGAACAAAAACAAAAAAAAAAGAGAAAGGAAAAATGAGAATTTAAATTGTGCAAGGCCATGATGCATGATGGTGCAGAATTTGATTGCAGTGCAGGATGTGTTTTTTTTTGTCCTTTTCCTCTCATGACATAGGATATGTTTGTTAGTGGAACATCCATTGATTAAACTGAAAAAGAAAAATGTTCTTTTTCTTCTTTAAAATAAACTTTAAGTTGAACTATAAAGCAAGTTTATAGTTCGGTTATATGGATGCTTAAGCTTATAGTATAAGTATCTGAAGATAGAGAGGTTAAGCTATCAAAATTAAACAGTTAAGAGTTAACATTTCAATGCATTAGCCTCTGTCAGACAGACCATTAAAAATTCTATGAAACACTTACTAGCTGTTAGAGTAGTTTAGTTCAGTGAGAGCCTCACTCAAGTTCAAGGTGATTTAGCTCTAGACTAGAGAATACTTGTATATTGTTTTGTTTTGGTTTTGTTATTTGTCTCATAAACATATTTAATACAAGGGGCTATTACGATTTATTTGTTTATTAGATGATACGAGTTGTTGGCGAACAGCTGAACTAAGTCGCTATAACAGTGATCGAGCAAATCGGCACTTTTGGCCGCAAACGTGGTGCAGGACCTAGGAGCCTTGAAGTCGTTTTTAAGCAATTGTCTCTTACCTCTAGGTATTTCTAACTTTTCATCAAAATCTATTTCCATGGTAAAAAAAAGAAACTAGTAGATAGCCTGTTCAATAAAGCTACGAAACCTCCGTGGGAACATAACCGGCACCATCAAGGCACCGATGTGTATTTTCAGGAGAAGTTCTCTCAACTGAATCTACAACATGGCTAACTTCAGATGGGATAATTTGGAAGGACACAGGGTGTCGAAAGGCCAGGGATAGGCACTAAGAGATCAGCCATGATTGGAATACTTCCTGGACATTGTCTTGTGAGGATTATGCCAGCAGATAAGAGTTAACATTTGTTAGTATTGTGAGGACTTACTCGCATTGGAGGATTAAACTTCTAAAGGGTTTTCCAATAAGGACTTGACAACTTTTTTTTTTAAATAAAACCCAAACCATTTGAAATATTTCAAAAATTTTACTATCGACTTGAAGTACAATCAAAACATTTATGAATGGAACTCGACTTCGTTCATATGGCTACCGCGGGTACGTTTGCATTGGTCGATTCGTTGGACCCAATTTTCAACGACTCGGCCACACATTTCGGCCGAAGCAGCCGCTATTTCGCGTTCAATGTTGGCTCTGAGCTCTTCCAACGTCGTCGGCTTGTTGGCATAAGACAATGACTTAACGTATCCTCACTGAAAATAGTCAAGCGACGTTAAATCGCACGAACGGAGACGAACCCATTGAGCTTCGTCACTGAAGATAATTTTGCGATGAAATTCATCATCTTGGCGCATTTTCTCCAGAACCCAATTCGGAGAACTTACGTCGCTTCAAATGGTCCATCGTCCTCAATTCTTGAGTCAGCTTGATCTTGTATGGGTGTTAACCAAGATCGTTAAGCAAAATACGACATCATGTGGTCTGAGCGATGCCCAATTCTTGAGAACGCCATGGAATTGACTAATTTGGATCGTTTTCTACAGACGCCTGAATGGCAGTGATATTTTCTACACTTCGGCCAACCCGTTGTCTCTTTGACACGGCAATATGTAGAATCAAATTCTTGCACTAAACTTGTTATTGCCTGTCTATTAGGGCGAGAATCACGACCGAAAATTGGAGTTAACGCTCTTAAAGTTGCGATCACCGACTTCGAATTTCGGTCGAAAATTTCTATAATTTGTAGACGTTGCTCGTTCGTGTACTTTATCATGATGAAAATGTTGAGTTTACTGAATAAATTGGCAGTGACAGTTTGATGATTAGTGAATGAATGCGTTTACAAATTAAATTCAAAGTTGTCAAGTCCCTAATGCAAAACCCTTTAGAAATAGATCAATGTACCTATAGGTAGGTACTTCTTTAGTTATCTTGAGACTACCCTCACGGGTTCATGGAACCAATGGAACCAACTAGAAGGGCTTGAATTATGTGCCTCAGTCCTCATAAGTCTTGCTTTTTCAAGCTGAAGTTCTTGGAGAGAATTTTCCGCCGCAACATGTGTATGGGACATGTCCTCATGGCTCTTCTTATACCTGCAGAGGCTAGCCATGCATTTAAAAAGTCGTGCAGCTGCTAGCTGGCGAAATTAAACTCCAATACAGTGAAGCTATTTACATTTCGGATGACCAAACATATGTATACGCACGTAATGCACATGAGTGGTACGTAAAACCAAAAAGGTTAAGAACCCCTGACCTGGACTTTATGGCTCATGAGATATTTATCTTTTATTTATATAAAAAGTTAACTTGTAGCAAAACATTTTACAAACGAATAAATAAACTACACATGACACATTTAAGTGCCGCGAGTGTGTTATATAATTAAATACGATACGAATGCTAATTTATTTATTGAAATTCCTGGTGTTTTTATCAAATTTATTTATTTTTATTTCGGTAGCCAGCTGTGCTCTAAATAACAGCTTTATGTGTCTTATATTTAAATATAGTTTATTTGTTTATTTGGTGTACCCACATACTTAAAAAAAAAACTACCGATTTGTGAATATGTTGAAGCACAAAAAAAAAATGTAAGAATTTAAATAACAGGAGGTTTGGAAACTTTACTTAGGTGCACATGACAATTATTTGTTTGTGCTGAGTACTTACTTATTAATTTCTGTTTAAAAATAAATAAATGCCAAAAGTTACTCATTTAACACGTTGTTTCACACAAATTTGTGTCATCCCTGCCACGTGAGGCAAGAGTGGTTATACGAGTGCATAACTGCGTAGGCTTGAGCCAGCTCTGTTGTCAGATCTGACAATCGTCTGAAGATACCTCTGGGCATAGACGAACTAAACTAGACAGTCAACTTCGAGTCATTTGATGTATTCGGTCCCCCAGGCTAAACTCCGCCGAGATTTGTGATTGTATTCTGACGTTCAAGCAAAATCAAATGGGAACTCACAAAGCTCACACATACAAGTAAAAGTCTCGGTGGCTGGCTTGACAGCTATGGGCGTGACCATTTTGTACTTACAACGTGATGTTGTTAATGAAGTAACAATCTGCAAAAAATATTTTGTTAAAAAGGAATGAAAGAGATAAAATGATACACTTAAAGTTAGGTCCTGGTCACACGCTACTTGACATTTATTCACAAACAGGGCTGTTCTTCGCCTGTTTCAGCAATAAGGGGACAGGGGAAGTTCAAGTTGACTGTCTAGTTTAGGTCGTCTATGTTTTTGGGTTTAATTTTTATTCATTTTTTAATACGTTTATCTGTTGTATCAGTGTACACATTCACGTATTGGAAGCTTAGAGAGAATGTAGAGTAATGACTTGGCCGCAAATAAAAATACTATCTGTCAACTGTCAACCGATGTGATGGATTTCATGGAACTGTTCTCTCCGGCAATACATACGTCAATTTTAATGTCAACGTTCTACGAACTAATGTTGCTGGATTCTCCGGATCGTTGAATAAGAACATTTAACAAAGAATAGAATTTCACGATGACATTTAATGAAATCTAAATGATCAATAGAGTTATAGAGAAAAAGGTTCAAATATACATATATATTTTAAAATACCACACAGTTTCCGTTTTAAGCCCTTCCGCAAAATATTTTAAGGAACTCATGCATCATAAAAATAACAGATAGCCCACAGGATTTCCAAGAACCTTTCCCCTCGAGAGTACATTCAAATTTCCCATTGAATACATATTAAACAGGCAAAAAACCCTCGAAATAAGATACATCCCACTCAAAGCGTAAAATTCTAAAAATAAACCCTAAACGAATCAACATCATTAAACATTAACCAACACAGGATACCTGGTTTTGTTCCCTCCGTGTAATTATGCCACTTGTATATGTTTCTTTTCATCCGTCGTCTCTCCATTCAAGGCACCGACATGGAGAATAAAAACTTGGAAGCCAATACGAACGCAGGCAGTCCCACCATCTCCTTTTGGTACCGTCTAAACAGAGTCGTAATAAGGATGTGCAGTACACACCAATTTAAAAACTTGCAGGTAAATTGAAATAAAATAAAGCCACTTACATACAGACGAGGAGGACGAACCACAAACTGTTTGCCGACAGGAAGTTTTTAAATTTTTATTTTTCTCCTTTTTTTTTTTTATCCATCCAGGTGGAGATGTTATACCAACGTTACTTCCTGCGAATGAATCAAAGCAATACGACACACATCCTGGGCCTTCTTCTCATGCTGATCCTTGCCCTTTCGACTGTGCATATAGTCCTGGCAAGTTTGCATATCCATTACAAGAACTTTGCAGAAACTTTTTCCACATTCAATCCGTTGGAGGGCGCCAGCCTAAAGGACCAATCTAATTTCACATTCAACGGTTCCTATGCGGGTAATGCGAGTGGGAATTATGCCGACACTGAAAGGACTTCAACAAATTTTCCAATTAGCATAGAGGCCTGGAGACGCCAGGAAGCGGCCAACTTATCATCGTCCTCATCATCGTCATCCTTAACGTCGTTGCGAAGAGCCCTTCCAGATACAATGGCCGAAAATGGAGGAGTTTCACATTTTCGAGAAAAAAGAAAGTTCCACAAGCATCGATATAAAACCTCAAGGTATGCAGTGTAATCCTTTTTTTTTTTTCCTTTCTCGATGGGTGTTTGTTGAACTTTTTCCTTTTCTTTTCTGTGTATTTATCTTTCGGGGGTTGGCACATAAACTAACATGACTCAGCAGAACTGGTGTTGTTGGTTGGGAGAAAAACTTATTTCCATCTCAAGAGTTAACGAGTTCACAGTTTCACACTTTGTTAGAAGGAAGGAAAAGTTCGAAGGAGAACTTCTTTATGTTTTTTTTACAATAAGCAGTCCCATTGTGTGCATGAAAAAAAAGGAACCTAAACAAACATTATTGGAGGGCACTGTAGGAGGTAGTAGCCGATGGCATAGAACGGAAGCAAATGGGATAATTTATTCTCATTTTTAAAGCCCAACAATGCAATAAATCTGAGAGTTTGAAAGAGAAAGGACACGCTCGTGTGTTTTTTAGTCCAGCCTACGATTTCTTATTTAGCTTTTTGAAGGATTTTCCTTTTCTTTATTTGAAAAAGGGGAGATGTTCCTGCCAATGTAATTGGTATTTGGGGCTGATAGCTTTGTTTTCCTGCGTCTGGGATAGTCTTTGAACTTTCGAGTCATAAGGATCTGTTAATCTGGAAAAAAAACTCAGGCGAGGTTCATCTAAAGGAGCTTTAGAGGAGTTTCAAATTCAGGTTGGGAATATAGATATTATATTTGAATGGATTGGAGGCAAACACAGTCATGGCTTTAGTGTCCATGAAGCCGGGAATGAACCGCATTGGTCGACACCTTTGTATGACGCAGTCTTTGAGGAATTTCAAAAGGATCTTTGGATAGGATTGGAGACCAAATAGTGAATAGAAAACCAAGCGAAACCTCACTTGCTGCGCCTGAAGACAGCTTCACTTTTCTTTAAAACAAGGTAAAAGGTGATCCAACAACTAGTGTGGAAGTTTTCATTAAATTGAACACACATTTATTGCGAAATCAGTTTAAAAATTTACTGGTTAATGAAGTTTGGTCAATGGCAATTATGAATGGAATACAATATCGCTTATGTGACCACCAGAGCCTCTGTTGCAAGCGACCATCTAAGGGCCTAAATTATCGATCACTTTTTGAAGCATAAGTGGGACAATGGCCGCAATTTCAGTTTGGATGTTATGGTTAAGATCCGGAATTTTCACTAGGTTATTGGCATAGACCTTGCTCTTGAAATAACTCACAGGGAGATTTGTCAAATTGCATGACCTTGGATGCCAATCAGCTTCTCCTCTAATCGATACAATGCGATCTTTAAATTTCGTACTGAATGGATTAGCTGATAGATGGTTTGTTGAAACCAGGCATCGTCCAGATCCAAGCCATTCAATTTTGAGAAAAATAGTCGGCCAACATGATGATCGACCTTTTAAATTCCCCGGAAGGTACCATAAGAGGCGGCGTACCATGTTCCATAATTGAGGTGTCTGGAGGGTTTTGAACACTTTTACTCATAGAGCCATACCGAACCAGATTCCTCAAAATTCTTCACAATTATTGTATGAGTTTCGGACTCGCCCATTTCAGCAATAAGATTGATAATACAAATGAGTTGTTGCATTGCAAATGACTACATGAATACAGTTGAACTTCACATCTGTCAAAAAGATTGCATTCAGTAAGTGACAGTAGTTGACAGCTGACATCCACAGCATCTGTTGACATAACCTTCAAAAAGTCAACGATACTCTCAGGAATACTAGTCTTTCTAATCCGCTGAAGATAGTCTAAGTTAAGCTAATTTGACAGTTTAATGAAGATCAAAATGAACCCAAGTTCACGCACTAGGTATGTTCAATTTGACAATTCCTCTTAAATGGATGAACTCAACAGGTCTCTCCGAAAGAAGGAGGTTTCGATTCGTCTAAATATGTACATACACACATCAAGCTTTGTATGCAAAATACATATCTAAGTGCCGTTCAGCTAATGAAGCCTATATTCGACAGTACGTCCAAAATTGGGCTTGAGGGTGAACTGAGGTGCACTGAAAGCGTGACGCGTATTGCGGGATGAGTGAGTATATGAACAGGAGGAATGTAGTTAGCTATTTTCCTTGAGCATTTTTGATACCTTTTAAGGAATCCTACAAATTTTGCAGTGTTTTTGGCCACTTTGACTTTGTAATCGTTCCATCGGAGGTGGTCATTGATACCCATACTAAGTGTGGTAAATCTTTCGGTTTCCGCGATCCAATTACCATATGGATAATGATCGAGGGTCTTGGTTTCACTCGAGAGGCACAAGACAACAATATTAATTTCTATTCTGTTGGTTGAATCCAATTTGATTATGCTGTCAAGATCGGAATTTAATAAGTTTAACATATGTTGCTGTTCCTCTTCATCGTAACGTGGAAAACGAATATGATAAATATGGGTACTGTCATTAGCAAAGAAATGAATTGGATTAGAGGTAGCAGACAAGAGGTAATTTATAAAAATAAGAAAGATTGTCGGAGACAGAACTGAGCCCTGGGGGACACCAGCATTAATGTGGTGAATAGCAGATTTGAAGCCATCCAATAGAACTTGTTTTGAACACCCCGAAAGGTAAATTCTAATCCATTGAAGAAAAGACTCATCGACAGTAGAGCCTTATGCCAAACTCTGTCAAATGCCTTGGACATATCAAGCACTACCATCTTTGTTTCGCGGAAGTGGTGAAGAGATTGGTTTCACTTCTCGGTGATTATTTGGAGAGATTTGGCAAAACGGTGAAGTGTTTTCTGATAAATTAAGATTGATATTTAAATATTGCACATTAGTGATACCAAAATATATGAAGGACTACTTCAGTAGGCTCATAAAAGTCGGCCTGGAACCAGCGATCTCCTTTAGTCCATCAAGCACTTCAATCAATTCTTTGAGTTGTATCAGGGCTTGAAAGTTGCCCTTTTAAAGACTACAACTCCAATGACAGTTGAGGACAACAAAATAAGTAATTTCTTGGTTTGGTTCCTTGAACTCTTTATGGGTCGTTACTTACCATTAGTTCCGACTTTGGTATACACCACCAATTTGCCCCTCTAATCCTCAACACGTTTTCGTATAAATTAACAAGATGATGGAAAATTAACTATAATTTAGCTTCAAAGCCATCCTCAATTGAGTCCCTTTTTTCTGTTTTTTTTTTTTTTTTTTAAATCCAAAATTCCCTTTCTCAATCAGACACACGCACACAAAAAGGTGACACAAGGATACGACAAACAAAAAAAAAGGACCCAATGTTCAATAAACCAGAACATTTCCCTCGTTATCTTGTTTCTCCTTTTTTTTCGGAGGAAAAATCAATTTATTACCTGTAAAAAGGAAATATGTACATCCTGGACTTATTGAAAATGACACTCCAATTGAGGAAGGATGTGTGTACCATTTTCGTCTATCCCTCATCCGGATATTGTATAACCACTCATGTTGTCATGTGTATTCTTTTTGCTTCTTTGTAGATTCAAACGACAGATAAGCACATGGATCGAAGTGACCAATGGTCAGAGCTATGACAATGACCTTCGCCTTATGTACCTGAACAAAGAAATCGAATCAACGCTAGCAGTGGATGAAGTGGCTTCACAGAACCACTCCCTGCTGCCGCCGGATAATTCAATGGAACAGCTCTCCAATATTATGTCAACCATTCCATTAACGGATCAAGTTATAGCTCTACTAGTGGTTTTGGCAATCTGTGGAGTGGTGTATATCTGTAAGTAATCCTTAAATACATATCCTATATGTCCCAATCGATTTTATATTAAAACCCATCCGCTGTGTCCTTTCTCGTCCTCTAACGAAGGCAATTTTCACCTGTTTTTCACTTTTTTTTTTTCAAATCTATAAATCAAATTTTATTTTACCTCCTTCCATCCTTTGTTCGCTCGGCAATAGGTCTACTGTGTATCCTTTCCAAGCCGGCAATGAACGAGATCTTCCTCGTCCTGGTCTCATATGTAATTGTGGCCACTTTCCTAGCCATCGAGGTGGCAGTGGGATATGCAACAGTGCCAAGGTAAACATTTCGCCCCCCCACATCGTGTGCATTATAGTAACAACATGTGTACTCCTTTACTCTCGGTGGCTTTGCAGGAGATCCTTTAACGGCAGCGCTTGTTGTTTGATATTTGTCTACATGACGTATACAATGCTACCGGTGCGGCTGAGGGAAGCGATTATTGGCGGAGTTATACTATCGTTGGCTCACATTTATTCATCCTTTCACAACACCGAACGGTTTCTGTGGCAAGAGGTAAGTTTTTGTTTGCACAATAAGGATAAGGGATTAAATTTGCTCAAGGAGCATGGAGATGGAAGAATAGAAATTTACCTCTTGTACAATGGAAAATTTTGCAGCTTTTGTGTTCGATATTAGCGTTGCTCTGCACCAACCTGGCGGGAGTCTTCACTCACTGGCCCAAGGAGAAGGCACAGCGGAAAGCCTTTATAGAGACGCGTCAATGCATTGAGGCGCGTCTAAGGACACAAAGGGAGAATCAACAACAGGTAAGGATATTTGCATTTAGCTTCGTTTTTTTGTTGGAAATAAAAATTGAGTTTACTTTTTGTTGGTGGCTCAAAAGGGGCGTCTTATTTTTGTGCTGGAAGTTGTCTTAAGTCTTTTGGTATTCTGTAAATATTTGGCGAAGAAATTTGTGGAAAATTTTTTGCTTGTTGCTGGTAATTTGGGGGAAAAAGTTCTTTACCGTGAGTAAGGGTGCGGTTATGGAAAGTAATTTATAAATAAAAGTTTGGTCAGTGCAAGAGCTGCTTGGTGGTGGGTGAATAATAAATATCTTGGCGGAATTGATAGGAAAACAGGGTAAAAATAGATTTGAAGTCTTAGAATCGTGCCTGGTGTCTATTTCTATTTCTGGGCAAAAGGACTTCCTGTGTAGGGGGTTAACCAATGACAAGTGTCGAACAGAACCGATGCCGATGAGAACAGTGACAATACTTTCTGATACGTTGCTTATTTGGATTAAGGCCGGCTTAATCGTTCAGATTATTTAATCCCCTGGGCATTTTTCGAGTAGACAAGGCAAAATTTGAGTTGCCATACTCATTAAGGCTCAGCTCTGTAGAGAAGGAAGCAGTCTAGTAGGTAGAGTCTGAGTCAGCCCTAGCTAATTCGTTGGTAAATTTGTCCCCTCAAACTCTCTCATGACCAGAAAAACAGACAGATTTTAGCCCTTCGTGTCCGACCTGGCCTGAATGCCAGCTTTTTTAGCAGGGATAACTTCATTTATCGTTCCTTTAATGCGGTTATAAAGAATGGGCTTGAAGTTAGTAACAAATGCTTAAGAGAGAATGCCAAACATGTTCCGTCTTTTACATCCATTCAGAAAGATTCTCTACGTGTACCAAATTGTAGCATTTTTCCCGCAGTTCCTTAAAAATTCTCCGTCAAAAATTGCCACTTTGTCTCATTGGCAGCTACGTCTGTCTCCACTTCGATTTGCGTGAATGGACGAGGGTAAACTGAGGATACAACATCTGGGCTGATCCTTGGGTTATGAGACCAGATGATGGTGGTCCCTTTAAGCTTTTACGCTCAATAGACTTCCGTAGATTACTGACTACATTCCACCCCCCTAAGGCACTTTCCCCTAGTTTTGAAGCCCAAAAAGCCTTGAAAACACCTAAGGGTCTCAATTAAACTCAAAGTAGTTCGCAGGCAAATTTACATACGTGCAAAAAGTTCGTATGCACGAACTTGTGGAACATTTTCCTGAAATGTAAATCTAAAATCACCTTGGAGGAACTTTGTTTGGAAAAAAAAAACTTTTCCTTCAATTATTCAAAAATATTTTCATTTGAAACTCGAATGATCAGCGAAAAATCAAAGTTCAACTTTCTGTGAACTTACCACTTAATTTTTGTTTCCATTTCTTTAAATCCAGGAACGCCTCCTGCTGTCAGTGCTGCCACGTCATGTCGCGATGGAAATGAAGGACGATATAGCAGGCCAGCCTCGGGATACACAATTCCATAAAATCTATATACAACGACACGAGAACGTAAGGTAAGGAGGGCGGCGCGCCATTTATCCATTCCCCAGTATCATGTGTGACTTCCTTTGTGTTCGATAACGAGCACGAGTGTGCGTGTGTCCTGCATAATATCAGTCGAAGAAGAATCATATTACTCGTACGACATCACAAATTTTGTGGAATAAATCATTAGTGTTTGACGTCAATGACAATTTGATTAAGCAATTCTATTAAAGAGATTCCTTTCGTTTTTTGGTTGTACTTTACAGCATCCTTTTTGCTGACATCTGTGGTTTTACAAGTCTCTCTGATCAGTGTACAGCCGAGGAGCTGGTCCGCCTTCTGAATGAATTATTTGCCAGGTAAACTTAGCTCATTTATCATTAGATCCTTTCCGCACAAAAACCAGATACTTAACCAGCCAATCGCCGTGTGTATCCTTGCAGATTTGATCGATTAGCAGCCGAGCACCATTGCCTGCGCATAAAACTTCTAGGAGACTGTTATTATTGTGTTTCAGGTTTACCCGAACCGAGACCGGACCATGCACACTGTGCTGTCGAAATGGGCCTGGACATGATTGATGCCATTGCGTACGTATAGATATTGATACTCGTACATCGTATCCAAAAACAACAACAAGGGGCCTCTCTTCACAGGTTGGTGCGCGAGGTTATGGCTGTCAATGTGAACATGCGGGTAGGTATCCATACGGGTCGGGTGCATTGCGGTGTCCTGGGTCTGGTGAAATGGCAATTCGATGTATGGTCCAACGATGTAACGCTTGCCAATTACATGGAAAGTGGAGGCATACCAGGGTGAGCATCAAAACGATATATACTTTTTGTTTTACTTTGAATAAATTTAAATAAAGTCCAACTCAATGGCTTTTTGGTGTGAATTTCATTTTCATTTAAAAAAAAGTTCAAAGTTAATTGAACGGAAATTGCATTGCATTCCTTCGCTCAGAGAATATTTATAGCCATTCTGTGTCCTTGTTGTGTGTGTGTTTTGTTTCTGATGGTTCACATGGAATCGCATATCATACGCTCGAGTGAAGCGCACGAGAACAGATGATGTGTGATGTCAGCGAACGCGTATCAACAAACACAACACGAGATAAATCAGTTAGTGTGTCAATTGGATTTCATGGCATTTTGGGCGGCGGGAGGCGAACAATTCCTGTGAAATGTGTACAGCGTGTGATGTAGTATATGTATGCGAATATTTGGATGGGAATTTCATCACGTTAATATTCTGCAAAACAAGTTTATTTCGAGGGCTTTGAAGTGCGATAACTTAATTGTGAGCAAAAGAATAAACAATGGGTTGTAGGGCTCTTGTGTATTCGTTACTAGCTGAAGTATTACTCTCGTTACTTGTGCATATGTACCATATTCCAGTCATATACCAATACTTCTTATTGCATACTTCTTTTCATGATCTGTTCGCATCCTCTGCATTTTTTTGTTTGTGTTTTGAATAAAACAAATGCAACGAACCCCAACTATCGCGATAGTAACGAGTAACGAGTAACGATGTTTTTGGATCTAGTGATCGGAGCTTCAGTAACAGAAGTCGTTATCTTTCTTAGCTTCCTGGTGGAAAAGTGACTATTCTTAAACTGTACTATGTTGTATTCATTCTGTTGAAGGGTGTGCTAATGTATTCCCAGGCTACAGGGTTAAAGGCGCCTATGCTCCTCTGTATTGCTTCAGCTCTTAGGTATAAACATATGCACATATGTATGTATGTTGAGTGGAGGACGACAAGGAACTAGATTAGCGCAGATTTCCACAGTCTTGTTACCAGAAACTCATTTAAAACTGAAAGAGCGCTGGATATAATGAAACGATGTTTAAGCCCAGCAAATAGAATTCACCTACACAACAAGTCTATTGATCCATAGTAGTGGGCATAGTACAAAACCCTGAGGTACACCGCTTGTGCCATTATACTGCCTTATCCTGTCATCCATGACGTGGAGCAGTATTCTATTTCTAATATAATCCATACTTATTTTCTTTAGGTAGTCAAGTACTATCCTGGCGGTAAAGGCTCGAGAATTTTGCTCCAACTTGCAGTGAGGCATTCTTAACATCTAGCGTGAGGATTGCGCACTACTGTTTACTCCCACCTCTCAATCGGCTTCCTTCTGTAGTTTTTTTTCGCTGAATTTATGACTTTGTCGATAGAATCGATACTGGCGATCTACGAGGCTTCCTGCTTCATGTATCGCACTCTCCTATCTGTCACTTATTATGTGCTCAAGGATTTTACTATAGCCTTTGATTTTACCCAGTAAGTCCAGCATACAGATTTGATGCAGTGGCTCTAGGATTAGTAGGATTGCAATAAATTTGGAGACTCGTGATCCTCCTTCTTGGTATCGAAACCTCGCCTGAAGGAGGCTCTAAGCAATCTATAGAGGGCCAAGGTCTAGATAAACAGTATATGTGTTGTGCAAAGTTTACATCTCTTCACGTATAGTTCTGCGTCGTATCCGACGGCCACAGAGTCTCCTAGAGGAGCTTCCTTCTGACAGCACTACTATTTGATGTTTGTTAGACAAAGAGTTGAGTTCATGTTTGGTTCACAGGCTTGCCTTCAAGGTCCTGCCCATGATTATCCCTCAGTTCCATTCCAAGACCTTCTAATTACAAACAAATGTTCATAATTCAGCTTTTCGCTGAGAGTCACAAAGAAGGACTTATAGTAAGATACATATGCCCAAATGTGCCTTTAGTCTTCCTTTCCTCATTATTGTTATTTTGGCTTCCCAAGCATGAGTATGTATTGCTACAAAACGGCAACATCATCAGCACAAACATACATTAGATCCTCAATCTTCACTCTTAAGTTGTATTGTGTTACATTTCACTTGACTTTGACTTTGAAATTCAAAAGAACTTCTCTCCTCCAATTCTGCAAATAATGTTCAATTTAAAATGATAAGGATACAAAGCACTAAGCAATGAAATTGGCTTTTAAAAATTTCTCATCTTCCTAAGTATATATTTAATGAAAATGATTTTAGGAACGACCATAAACCCAACGATATTCCATTCACCACCTCAATTGCCACAATATTCAAGTACCTACCACAAAATTTCACTCTCATCCTTTCTTACTATTTGCTTTTGCTTTTTCCTGTAATAAAATCTTAATCATTTATGCAAGGACCTTCAGAAATCATCTTCATTAGCAAATGTTTCATCAAATTACAGTCGTCGACGGTGAAAAATTTTACGTTCGTCCATTGAATTATTCACTTGCGTTGCGTCGGTGGCCATAAAATATTTTATTACAAAGTAATTAGGTAAACGATCCTT
Organism: Chalcosyrphus nemorum; assembly: GCA_949716465.1. Lineage (NCBI taxonomy): Eukaryota > Metazoa > Arthropoda > Insecta > Diptera > Syrphidae > Chalcosyrphus > Chalcosyrphus nemorum. The sequence continues at coordinate 16,988,459 of OX454334.1, read as the reverse complement.
GTTTCCCCAGCCTCCTCTCCTTATAATGAAAAACAAATTAATATCGCTTTCAATTAGGATATCTAATCGATTGGAGGACTGATTTTAAATTCAAATCCTTGAATGTTAGCCAAACAAATCCTAAAAAAAAGATTCGTCCTGATTGTCTTTCTACTTGAATTGACTTTGGTAAATTAGCAAAAGACAAAAAAAAAAAAAGAGTCCTGAATCCTATGATTACTATATCCAACTGTCTCTCTTCTCATATCCTGTAGTCGAGTTCATATAACCAAAGAGACACTGAAATGCTTGGATGGTGACTATGAAGTCGAAGAAGGCAAAGGAAGTGAACGTAACTCATACCTAAAGGACCATGAAATAGAAACATTTTTAATCGTACCTGGAGATACTTATAGGCCGGTAAGAGATACAACCATACAAGCAAACCAGAGAGAGATACAAATTCCTTGTTTATTTATAGAATAAGAAATCTCGAAACAAGCTGCAGGTTAATGGGAACATATCAAAGGAACTGCGAATGATGGGGCATGGAACACAGAAGAATGCTTCAAAGTGAGTATCCTTTTTTTTGCTAATTAATCAATCGATAAATATTAATGAGGTTGTAGACTTGGTTTCACTGACGGCTCGGATATGGCAAAGGATCCAGAGGATGAAGTGAATGAATATCTAATGCGAGCCATTGATGCGCGAAGTATAGATCATCTCAGATCAGAGCACTGTAAATCAGTGCTTTTATCCTTTAAAAAATCCTCTCTAGAGAGAAAGGTAAGCCGATGAGGGTTTCTACTTGAAAACACAATAAACCCAATAAGGACCTCTTCTTTTCGTTGTTTAGTATGCTTCCGAACCAGATCGAATGCTGACTTTGTATTTCTATTGCAGTTTTGTAGTATTAATAGGGACGACAACTATGCGTCTTCTAGTTTTTAAGCAGTAAGTTGGAAAGGGATTCCAATTGAAAATTGGTGCTAGGATATTTAATCTTTTTCTTTTGGAATATTTTCAGAAATTATTTAACTTATCTATCAACCGGTGCTGCTATTATCCTATTGCTATTTGTAGTTCTATTAGTCGCTTCTTATGATCTCAATATGAAAGTATGCTTTTGTACAAAGGACATATGGACATATGATATGAAATTGAATGTTGGTTGTTTCTTTCACAGACTCTAAGTTGGACAAGGAGTTTTTCGGAGAAAATTCATAGCAATCGGGTGCTGTCACAGTGTTTTGGATTTTTTACTGTGAGTCTCATTGGATTGATGACTGGGCTGTCAATTGTGAGTATAAATTAAATTGTCCTTCCATTCTACATCAGAGATTATGCTGAATCTGAACAGTGGTGCTACGACGTACACCACAGTATTTTCCTTTTAGAAGTTGGGATCTAGTTCTAAGAGTGGTCTTCAAAGACCTCGGGTTGAAATTTTTGATTCGATTTGTGAGAAGCCTTTAGTTCTAGTGCATGGACTTCTGGTTGGTGAGAGAGTTTCCAAGCGTTGCATGAACCATAGGCCTCTGCCCCAATTTTGACGGCGACTAATGACCACTTCCTCATAATCATCTTCTCTATAATCCTGAACAGCTTCAGTCTGCATTATAAGTTTCAAATGCATGAAGTTTCTAGTGCTGCTCTTGAGCAATCGTGTTTTGTCGATGCTGACTATTCAGCTAGTCCGTCAGGATAGTTCAGCTGTCTGAGGTCAAATGCCATAGTCCAACGAATTCCATAGTTTCCTTCCGGCAATGATGAACGGAGTTGTCACTGATAACCATTAAAAGCGATAGTGGTGACAGCATGCATCCTTGACGTACTCCACTTTGAACTTCTGATTCTTCTCACACCTAAGCATTGTGCAAGATGTGACGCTTACTGCCATCGTATGCGTAAGCCCAAGAGATAACATCTCCAATCAAACTGTCGAAAGCGTTCTTCGAAGTCGATAGACAGCATATGAAGCCGACAAGGAAGTTTGACAACTGGAAAAGTGTTAGGGAGAACTATGATACTCTTCAAGAAAGACGATACATGCCACTGTGTAGACGCATTTTAGAATGAACCCTATGAACCCGGAAATAGGACATAAGATTCTCGCTTTATTATTAAAGTTGTTAAGCTAGGAATTCTAGTTAAGCTTTTTTCTATAGCATTGCTCCAAAAATTGTTCTTCCTTGTTATAGGAGTTGTTCTCCAATGAAATTTAATCCAAGCTGAACTTTTTCTTCCTGAAAAAGGGTACAAGGATAGCCCTTGTAAAGTTGATGATTATGATTCGAATTCCGCACTTCGCATCATTTCTGACTCGATATTGTCTTCCAACACATTGGTGACACCATCATCTGCGTATCCTTGTACTCTATACCCAGATTGAGAAAGTTATTCTCAAAAGTCGGCTATAAGCAGAATTAGGAACACATATCTTATATAGCGACCCACAATATTTCCCATAACCACCCTCAAGCACGCACATAAAAATGTCTTCACATCTACAGGTGCCAACTAGGGCTCTTTCCGTCAAGCTACATGTGTCATAGAAGTCAGGGACAATTACTCGAAAAGCAAATTGTTCCTTAGGGTATACTCATCCAGCCGCCAGGATAACATTTTATTAGCTAGTCGCCAGGATTATTTTCTAAAAACATTCCTTTACCAAGTGTCAACAAAATAATAAACAGCACGTGACTGCGTTTTAATCTGTCCACTTATTTCATTTCCATTCCTCCTTCTTCCCATTAAAAAAAAAAAAAAACAGAAAAAAATTATGCAAATTGAAATATTGCATAGACTCTATTGCATCCCGTTATTCGCAGAAAAATAAGAAGGACAAAAATCGATAGCGGAACTCAAAGTAAATATTTCTCTTCTCTTTTTTTTTTTGTAGATGTTTCCTTCTGCTTTTTACTGAGTAGAATATCCTTAGAGGCGATGATGCCTTAAATTCTTTTAAATGGAATGTTACTCGCCCCGGTTTACTTGTTTGCTATGTCCTTTTTGGCATTCCTCAAGTTTCCTTAGAAAAAAAAAACTGGAAAGGGAGACGCAAAAAGAAAAAAAAAAACTTTTCCCATTAAAGTTTGGAAAACAATCACAAGGAAGATATCAGCGTGCTTGGGAACCGTATTAGGTGTCATTCGACATTTTCCTTAATATTCCATTGAGGAATGAAATTACCGTTAGAATAGTCGATATGGTAACCAAGTAAAATAAGGATGAAAACATTATGTTGATGGCAGTTTTCCAACCGCCCGTTTATGGGATTCTTAAAGCAGCTGTTGTTAATACTGCTGGTAGTTAAAGTAAGCACTTGAGAGTGGATTTCTGTTTCTTTGACAATGGAAAGTAATTAGTTAAGGAACTTGGGTTGAAATTAAATTAACAAAAACGTGGCCATGCTTCTACCATGGCTACAATGGTAATGGTAAGTAGAGTAACGAGGTGCAAGTTATCCTAGATATTGTTGCGAAATTAACTTGAATTTGGGCACAATGATTTGTTGACCTCAAGCTTGCAAATGCCTACTCCAATTCAACTATCTTTATCACGCTCTACTTACATTACGTTTGACAGCTGTTGTTGTCTTTCGCCAGACTGTTGCCCTTCAACTGTCTCTTTACGCCTGTCAGGTTTCCAAGCTAAAGTCCCAACCATCATGAACATATATGAGCTTACGTCAGCGTAGTGCATGGCCACAATGGGATTATGCTCAGTTGCGTTAACTTCTGTGGGCTTACGAAAAGTGGATTCAGTTCTTAGCAGTACTTGACAGCTGACTCAAACGAAAGAGGAAAATAGCCACGGCAATGGAACTAATACTTTTTGCAAACTGTCAAATTTTATTCAGATTCCACTTTGAGTTTAACCTCACAAATTTGTTTTTCTTTGGCAAATGTCAAATGAAATTCGCCGATTGTAGCGACTAGATAAATAAGTTGCTGTGCATGAAACGTCAAAACTGGCGAATATTCGCTCGTTCGTGTTCGCAGTTCGCTGAGCTATAAATGGACCTTATGATGGAATGATTTTATTTTATTTAGCTGATTTTCCTTTTTCTATTTTTCCTCATTTGACAGATTATGTAATTTGCTCAAGTTCATTATGAGCAACTGGTTGGAAGAAATTTAATCTATTTTTCGTTCAATAACTTCGATGAGTTTTCAAATAAAATGATCTGGAGTTTTTTGACGTCTCCCCATATTCTGCTACCACATTGCCGACATCGTCTTATTGCAGTTCAGAGACAAGTAGCTCGTTTTGTGAGCCATTCGAAATATTCACGGTTTGTCACATATTCACTTCGTATTCTTTCTCAAAGAGTATTTGCTGAGCTCACATTTCATTGCCGTAAAACGAATGTAAAGCGAGCCTCCATTCACAGTAATTCCAAGAAATGATTGCCTGGCACTGAATTTGGAAAAAAGCAATGAATGTTTCGAGTGGTTTGTGCCATTTTCTATATATACATAGTTACAACCCTCGACTGGATGCCCACCATTACCAAATAGAAGTTTCTTCTGCATCTTAGTCTCTGAATGATACATTTTCTACTGATAAATTTAATTAAAAGCCAACTGTATCTCGTCAATTATCCACACACTCTGGATTCATCCCTTTTGTATGGGGACACTACCAAACAATATTATTAAGTTTGCTTTGGAAAAACTCACTTGCTTTCTAATTAATGCTCGTAATTTCAGATGTTCGAGGACCTAAGCGACACGCATCCTTTAGAATCGAAGAACTCTTCCCTCAGTGACCTCAATGGGTTGCCGGCAGCAGCAGAAGCAGCGACTGTGATGGAAGAGAATGTAATGCTCTGTGATCACTACCTAGTCATAAATGTAAGTGCAGCTGCTGACTCTGATTACATTTGGCACTAATTGGCTCGGCTTTCAGACCTTTTTACTTCTAACCCTGTTATCCACGATGACATGTGCCATTTACCAAGTGCTACGGCTCCTGCTAAAAATTATTCTACTACTCTCGGCGGGACTCTTCTATACTGGATACTCGATGTGCTACTACTCCAAAAGAGAGATACGTTTCTCCTTAGAGTAAGTTTAACCATACCTATGTATCCTTGAAACCACATTCTCAATCGAAACTTTTTGTCTTACTCCCTCCCGTATGCTTTCGTCCGCCCACACAAAAAGGAATGAGGAAACATTATTTCGATACATAATTGATTTAATTTTTCTATTCACCTTTATTATGGCTCTGATATTCCATAGCCATCAAACGGAAGCAACGTACAGATTGGATTTTATCTGGAAGCTTCAAGCCACCGGTAAGTTAAAGGATATTTTTTCCTATGCACTTTGTTGAGGTTCAATCGAATGAAAGACATAAAAGAAACATGATGTTCCGCCTGTTGTATATCTGTGTGTGTGTGTGTGTTTTTTTTTTAGAGGAGAAGGAGGATATGGAACACTTGCAAGCGTACAATAGAAAACTTTTGGAGAACATCCTTCCTGTGCATGTGGCGGAACACTTCTTGAGCAGGGATAAAAACATCGACGTAAGTACAAGTCTACTATATCCAGCAGGGAGCGTGTATAGTAGTAGATGCACTCTAGATACAGTTGCAATCCCATTACGTATAATGCATTTATTCAAATTGCACACGATTGGGTAACAGTAAAGTATGTAGTATGTTGAATCCTTGCGGATACATTGTGTGCTTCATGGGTGTACTAGTAACATAACGAAACAATTTGCAGTCTGGTAATGGGATTCAAGGATTATTGCTGCTGCATCTAAAGAGGACCTATTCACCGAGGAAATATAATCATATACGTGTTTCTTTTTCTCTCTTCTTCGTCTTTTTTGCTAACAGGATCTGTATCACGAACAATGTGACAGCGTGTGTATCCTGTTCGCTTCGATACCAAATTTCTCTGAATTCTATGTGGAGCTAGAGTCAAACAATGAAGGTGTGGAATGCTTAAGACTGCTAAATGAGATTATAGCTGATTTCGACGAGCTTCTAAGTGACGAACGATTTCGGTAAGAACCTTATTTACTTGAGTTGGTTTCAGAATAATATTATAACGAAGCGAAGTGTGAGGAGTTTATAAGGACTTGAGTGAGTAATTGAGAAAATTGTGGTACTTTGGAATGGAGAAGAGTCCTTGCAACTTATGATATAAATTAAGATGATTTGGAATGGTGCAGTTGCTTTGCATTTTGTTTCCTTGTAGACACGTTTCTATCACAATCTCCTGTCAAGCATGTATTTGCATAATTTAAGTGCCAAATTGAAGTCATGCAGCAGCTGTTAAGGTGGCATTTTGAAAGACATATATTCTTTGTGAACTCTGTGAGTGTTTGCTGAAAATATAGTGCAGGAGTAAGTCAGGGTTCAACTAGCAAGGCACCACAAAAGATCTATATTTAGAATGCATTGCTTCGTAAGTTAACTTATGCACAAGAGTTTCTTCAACTGGAAACTGAAGTCAATTATTAGAAAATTTGTTTAGGTGGAAGTCCTCTTTTTCTTTTCTTCACTGTCACTGCAATTCCTATACCTAGAAGTCATTGAAAGAAATATCCAAATGCTAACCGTGAGGACCTATGGGACAAATCCCAATGAGAAAACCAATTGAAAGGACTTAATGCTAACATGAAAATTGAAAAAATACTGTGAATTACAAATGAATATAAAAAAAAACCCAGGCAACTCTCTGCGTTAAGTTTAGACACCATCCATGGAGAACAAATATTGAAATCTAAAATCAATTGAGTGTAACTCTTTATCTGTTCTTCTCTCTGCCAATTGAAACAAAGTCCGTACTTGTACATAAGTGTATTGATATGTCCTTGGTACGTGCCAAATATAAACAAAAAAGTTCTAAGATATATAATACTATATTCCACTATGGTCACACTGGAAGTGTTGCCTATACAAACTAGTCAGTGTAGTCAGTGTAGTTCTTTTGTTTTGACATATGGTGTCGGGATATATACTAGAGCGGCTACAGTGATCATTTGTCAGACCTCAGACGATTGTTGTGTTCGGGCACTAAGTTAGGTTAGGTTAGATTGACTGATTGCGGCCGGAAATGCCGACTGTGATACCGAGCAGATCAAATATCCTTAGTCTAGCAATTAAAGTCAGCAGGAGCTAAATATGAATGGGCGGAAGCGATTGACGTCTATGTCAGCAAATTCGCCTAATTTGTCAAAGAAGTGTTCACCTAAATGCAACTTCCTTCCCATTGCATGGCAGTTGCATAGAAGATGAGGTATAGTCCCCTTCCTCGTCTTTGTCCATGCACTTTCAGCGGAAATCGTTTGAAGGGAGGGCCACTCTAGTTGCGAACCTTCCAATGATGCAGTGTCCTGTGATGAGATCTGTTTAGCTTTATTAGCCTTTAGGAGCGCATAAGATCCAGCTTATGTCAGATCTGCTTGGTAATGTAGCAATACGCTACAGTGATTTGGGAATTCAACACCTAACCTTCTGGTCGTTGGGAATGTTTGTAAGCATTACCCTAGTAACGTTGCTCATTTCCGAGTCTCAGTTAGGCTTATTGCCGGAGATTGCTCCCAGATATTTTGCTCTCCCTAAAGAGCGAATAGGAGTGTTGTCCAGTTTCGAGCTTCATCTTTTTGGAGAGGGCTACAAGCACAGTTTTCTTGACTTTATCGCTAGCTTCTTACCCATTTTGAGATATGATTACGGGCACCCTGAATGATTTGCGACAAAATTCAACACTGACGACAGCTTTGGAGAATATCTCCAGGAGATGGTCTCCGAATAAGATCAAGATCAAGGGTGACAGAATAAGCAGCAGAGTTGTTGCTGCAACTCATTGGGGATGGGAATTCTAAGCAACATTAAGTGCAGAGTTTACCTTCAATTTTCGAATGAGAACTAGCTCACTACAGCCCTCTTAGACGCTTCGAATAATAGAATTGCATCAGCAATCAAGTCTTGATGGCATCTCTTCTGAACTATTTCAAGAGGCGAAATTAATGACAGAACTGCTACTCATATGGATACAATGGGACTTAAATCTATGATTCGAGCATTGATCGTAACGTTCCACAGTCCTACTGAGTCATTCTATAAAACTAAATAACCACGTACGAGTATGTAGTTGTAACTTCAAATCCCCTTAGTACCCTGGCATATCCTCTGTTCTTATGACATACATAGAAAAATGCTGTCCCACTTTGTGATATGATTTCTCGTTCAGTACCAAGGACATGTGCTCATCTCACAGCCAATTTAATTTGTAATCTTTAAAAGCAATACCCATTCTCTTTAGTTAAAAAATCGAAAAAGAAAAAAATTCTTCCATTTTGTTACAGATACATTGAGAAGATAAAAAGTACTGGAGCCACGTACATGGCAGCATCAGGACTAACAGCCAATACGTGCGATATGGAGAACTTTCGTCATGTCACTGCCATGGCAGACTATGCTCTGCTGCTATTCGATAAAATCGACGATCTAAATAAGCATTCGTTTAATAATTTCCGCATGAGAATAGGTAAGCGTCCAATCAACACACAACATACAAAACCACACATCTAATTATCCTAATTAACATTTGCATGTCCGTGATGGTTTAATGGTTTTAGGTATTAATATCGGTCCGGTGGTTGCGGGCGTAATTGGAGCCAGGAAACCACAATACGATATTTGGGGCAATGCTGTTAATGTCGCCTCCCGCATGGACTCGACTGGCCTAATTGATCACATCCAGGTAATTCAATTATTGAGAGATACTAGACGATTGTTCTTGTTCCCTTCTTGTTCTATTGTTTTGTTTTTTTTTTTTTTTAAACACATGACTAGATTGGTTCCATTGTGTCAAAAACATCTCATATGATTGGGTGGTTTCTTATCTTCTCCCGCTAAGGGGGTGGTTTGGTGTTTTCGGAAGAAGAAACGACAGATTTCACTTTGAATGGAGGAACCAAAGTTATTTTGAGATGATGATGGGTCATAGAAAATTTTAATGAAAGTCATTTACAGCAGCAGCGGGGGGGCGGGGGCTCCATGGAACGACAAGTCGTATATTTTCCAAGAAATGTGTGGATGAACTTTTTAGCAAATGTTAGATAAATAACACGAGAGGAGCTGTTTATGAATTTTCTTCTGTAATTCGAGGGCAATTTGAGTAATGAAAGACAAGGAATGCTGTCAAATAAAGCACATGTCATTCTTCGAAATTCATCGCTTCAAGTTTTTTTCTTTCTCTGTTTGTGTCTGAGTTTTTTTGTTAAATCACATCAAATTTTTATTAGTATGCACAAAGCAGACAATGAATTCTTTAAAGACATTCTGCCACTCAAAGGTAAGGTTTGGAATTATTAGCATTTGCTTTACGACAAGTTTATACCCGTGCCATTGCTTCGAACGGCCTTCAACGTGTTGCTGAATCTTTGAAGTTAGATAAGGTGTAAGTGTAAAATGGGAAGGTGTATGTATAAGGATGAGGATGAATCCGAGATAAGAATGCTGACAAACTTAAAAATGCGTCTAGTGGACCGTCTGGACTAGATGATTAGTTTGAGAATGCTCCAAGTTCTTCGCTTTGATTAGTTTGGAAATTTCCAAAAAGCAGTCGAAGAAAAATGCCTATTTCGGGAAGATTTACTCCGAAAGTTAAATTTTACGTCAAAACTAAGTTGAAACTCAAATGTATTGACCCATCAAGAGCATATATACTCCCATTAGACGTCCGAATTACGGTCCAACTATTACATCATGAAGCCACGCAGCCCTTCGAACAACCCTAACAATATTTTCATCAGATGACAGCTGTCAACAACTACCGTCAACTGAGCGCGCCAAAATTGAATTCGATTTTAGGCTGTCATGCGAGTTTGTTGCCTTCGATTTGTAAAAACTAATTTTTTGTTAAAAAAAAACTCTTAGAAATTTCGTAACAATATTTATTATATGCAAAACGTAAAAAAATACATTCTTTCAAAAACTACTCGTTGTAAAAATATTTACATCTTTAGAAGAGAACTTATTTTTTTTTGTATGACCGTTAACATAGGTCCGTTCGATGGGCTAAGATTCATAAATTTTGAAGATTTGTACGTGAATTTAGGTCCAAAATATTCTCTAATAACTTTATCGTTAGACAAGGAATAACACAGAAGAATAAATACGAAAAGCTGTTAGCGCACGGAGAATTTTCGCAGTTTTTCGCAGAAGAGAGCATTATTCCCCATGGTACGAATTTTAGTGCAAGAAATTTCTGTAGGCTGGTTTATGAAAACTGTCAAAGCTGTCAAACCAGTGTATTTTCAACTTTTTCTTTTTCCCTGAGAGAATTTTACCGCCACACTTCGAAATTTGATAATTTACGAACTTTAGTGCAAGAAGTACGCGAACGGACCTTAGCTTGTAGTCAAAGATCTACTTTCATTTTGAAGAATAGGTATGAATAGGTTATGTTTTCTAAATGTCTATGGCTGTCTCGGCTATTAACGACTTCTTCCAATATTTGCAGCTTTATTTAAATAATTATGTTCCAAATATTTGCTTCAAAAGTCTGAGTAGTTGCCAAACTGTCCAATCGTACTATTTCGAATACTTGTTCATGGCTCTTTCTTCTGGAACAACCGTACGGTGTGCTTTCGTACAACGTTTATAGTTTGAACTAAATTTATCGAGATGCACAGTTTTCACGTGTAGTTCTTACCTGACAGCTGTCAAAGAATGACATGTCTGTGCTTTGAAGATGAAAATATTGTGTCCTAACAAAGAAATTAATGCTTATTCTACGTCATTTAAGACGCACACACGTGTCTACAGTTTCAAAGGTGCTGTATAGTATGCCTGTCATTTATTGACAGTGATAATGACATTTGTTATGACATTCTTTGCTACATATTTGACCAATTCATATTTACACATTTTTCTAATTCTTCCTATCATCGACTCATAAACTTCGCAAAAATTCTACTTGTGTTTTTTGCATTCGCCTTGACATAACTATTTGTTTAGACCCAAACTTTTTAGAAACACCCTGTATATCATAGTATGCGTACGAGTGAATCCTTTCACATGAGAACCTGTTCAATATTGATCGAATTATAAATTATCATTCGAATGCACACGGAAAGTCACTTGACAATAACAATATACCTTCTATCGTATGAATAAAATTTATTTTCTGTGAATATCTATCAAATACCAATATGCATACTAATTTCCCATTCCCCGCTTTAGGTCACACAAGAAACATACAACATCCTGGAGAGTCGAGGCTATCTACTAACATGCCGAGGCAATGTCAACGTAAAGGGCAAAGGTACTATGGTCACTTATTTCCTTAAGGGTAAACAACCAACAACAACTGTTAGTAGCCCCCAACCGCCAAATACAATTCTCGAAGCCAATCCAACAACAACAACAACAACAACTCTGCCCAATCAAAATAGTGGCAACTCCGAAGACATATCCACCGAAGATGTTGACATGAATTCCAACATGAGTAATCTCACTGCACAACGACGCAAATCATTGTGCCGTCAGCACAATATTTCATCGTCATTCGGCACAACCACGTGCAGTGCTGGAATCACCCCCAGCCAGTCGAATAGTTCCAGTATGACAGCCTTTGGCAGTCAGCATGTGCCCAGTATAAAGGCACTTCCCCTAGGTGACTCTGGTACACCAGAATCGACAATGAAACAATCATTTGCTCCAAAGACACAAATCACTGAACTAAAACATGACCTAATGGGCGAGAAGGCAGCACTCAAGGATTCAATTGAGAATTTGCAAATCCTTCTGAAAAACAACATAAGCCTCTCGGATCTGAGTAGTAAGCAACAGATAAGCTTACGACAGACAGAATCGACGAAGAATCTCGTCAAAAAGGAAACTGTTGTGAACTTCAAATCGGAACGAGTAATACAGTTCACAAGTTATACAACAAAATCGATTACTTCGACAATAACAACAACAACTTCGACCGAGAGGCGAGCCAGTAAAAGTACAGATAATGAAAATTCAAAGGATAAGGACGATTCGGATGAGCAACACGAATGGACCAAACTGTTGAAATTGGATACCCAAAGGAGTCCGATTAAGAACTCACAGTCAATGTGCCCGATTGGACTGTCCACACAGGCATATGTCATTCCGAATAGCAGGAGTTTGACGCTGATCAACAGCAAAGGAGGTGGTAATTATGTTTTGCTAGATGTAACGAATACCGTAGAGTAGGAGAGTGAGTTGTTGTTTTTTTTGTTTTTGTTTACTGTTTACTTTTGAGTTGTTTATTCTTTTTTTTTTTGTTTTCATTTTGAGTTACTGCATTGAATGGAGAAAGAGGGGCTAAGCAATTGTAGAAGTTTTATGTACAAACTGTCAATATTTGGTCCTTGATTGTTGCAGTCGAAGGACACACTGGAAATAAATGATTTAAGAATGTCCGGTAGATTTCCAAAGACTAGAAATGGAAAAAGATAAATTTTTGAATGCATAGGGTTATAATGACATGGGATTTGCTTTTTTCTCTTACACTCGCGAGCTGCACTAGTCCTTGCCGGGAGGGATTATCAAACTAAGGCTGGAGTTCCACTAGTGACATAATCGTCAGAATTTTCGTCAAAAAAATGTCAGCAAAATGTCACTATTCTATAAACGGTCTTTTTTCAGAAGTAACCTTTCCATATTATGACAATTTATGGAATAAAATCATTCTTTTCTGACAGATTGTCAGAATTCTACACCGACGACGAGACAGTTAGGTTGAATAAGTAGGCATTGATTATGTTTCAGTTTTAGTTTCCCATTATTTTCCAAGCGAAAAATTCTGACATCATTTGATGTTGAGAAATTCTGTGTAAGCCCCCATACGAGTTTTATGGTGGCAGGCGGCAGGTTATAAGACTTAAATTGAAATTCAAAGAGACTTGATCAGCGACGTCAAACTTCCGTATTTTGTTATTTTCGCACCATTCCGGCTTGTAGTGCTGCAGAATCCACACTTTGACTTGTTGGGTAGTGATGCGAATCCACGTTAGCTCCTCTGAAAGCTCAGGATTTGGTTTCGGGTTCTTCGATTTAAAAAAGAGTCATGTCGGCTGGTAAATATAAGTATATATGCGAGTTTTTGGATGTGGGGTCGTGCAGGCATTCACGTTCTCAGTCTTGTGTCAAAATGCGCTCAGAAAAAGCCTGCTCAGTCTGTTTCTAGTAAAGAAATCGGACTCGAAAATACGCTGTACTTCCCTAAAACAATCGGGGCAACGCATCACACTGCTTGCACAGCCGTACTGTGTGCTGACTACGATGGTGTCAGTTCGTCAGTATCTATAACAATCTATAAATATGGCTATATAACGCATGAAAGGCTTCTTATAAATCAACGGTCACCAATGAAATTAACGTGATACTACCATATCAAGAGTTTCCCTTCTAGAGCCAGGATTGACTTGATTAATAGAAGCCGCAGGGATAAAAAATATCTTCGACAATCTGCAAAACAACTTATGGACTCAAAATAAAATATTAGAATTGAGAATGAAGTCTGATATAAGCCCAACTAACCATCGGTTTCAAATATCCATTACGCCGAAGTAAAGCTTGTTTGTCTATCTAAATGCATATCTATTTCTTTCTTTGTTTAGGTTTGTTGATTTCCAATTTATAAACACATAGCTGACAAGTATCACCACGCTCATTCGCAGACCTTCTCCACGCGCAAATCATAAGCCAGTTCTCAAAATTTATTTCAAAATCAAAATTCATTTGTAGTTGCTCACCCTTCATCTACCCATACACGTATTCTTTCTTTCAATGCTTATAATTAAAAGTTCCTTGATTTTTTCTCAACAATTTATTTACATATTTTTATATTTTTACTAAAACCGATTTTTTTATTTTTTATTTTAATTTTGTTATAGAAAAAATGTAGTGTTACAAAAATTACTGTAGTGATAAAATAATATAAAAATTATTCTTTGCTATAAGCTATATCTAGTTCTTCTGCTTCCAGAAATAAATATACCATGTTATTTATAAATGAGGTTTCACCACAATTTATAAACAAAATTACTTAATGTTTTATTTCTCAAAAAAAAAAAACACACAAAAAAGTATAATACTATGTACCAATCGTTTGAGCCAAATTAAAAGAATTTATTACAATTACAGGGTATGTAGAAAAAAAAACGCTAGCTAATTAGGTTCTATTTAAATTAAATTTTATTACATTTACTTTATCTCAACGAATAAATATTTAATTTTTATCAAATTGTATCACTGTCAATTTTATTGCAGAGTACCTATACCACAAAAACTAAAAATTCTTATTAAATTTAAAATGTATACTAAAAATAAACTAAATATTCTTGTTACAATAATATTTGCTTTCATCCGTCTTCGTGTACAAATTAATAAAAACAAAAAAAATAAATAAATTATGCACAAATGTCTGTTATGTATCTGTGATTGCTGCGATCAATTCAATTTCAATTCTTCTATAACAAAATAAACTAAGAAGTAGCAAATTATAATATTGTAGTTTTAATACAAAAAATAAAAAAAATTAAATTGTTAAATTGTCAATGTGAAAGAAATTCTAACTTAGCGCTAAAATTTAGTGAAAAAAATGAAATTTATTATTTTGTACAAAATTTGTTATGAAATAGAGTCCTTAAATAAAATATAAATATGCATATACATACAATGCAGTTAAAAAGTATTAAAAATTGTTACTAAAAATAAAATAAAAATAATTAATAAACCATAACGAATTACATGAATAGTATTAAAACTAAAAGAAGAATAAATGTTTAAGAAGTACATATATATGTTTATGCTAAGCTGTTTATTGTAAATTTGTATAAAAGATGAAATTAATAAAAAAAAATATTTAAAACAAATTTTAAAATATACTCTCGGTCTTGCGTTATTCTTATAAGGGTGTTTATGGAAGGTAAGTTAACTGGAACATTTAAGACCACCGGCAAAAACCAAAAACGTTGGTTGGCAAGAGTTTTGCCTCAAAAAAGGTGTGGACTTTAATTTTTTTATGTTTTTATAGTCCGCTTTCAAAATAAATAAATAAATACTGCCGTAAGCAGCCCATAAAAGGCCAAGGACTAGCTTCTCACAACTGTGCATGTGGCATACTTTTCGGCACGTTAAAAAGGGACCTACAGTTTTACGCCGTATCCGAAGGGCAGAAGGGTTTTGACAGATGCCTTTCTACATTCTTACACCACGCTCCCTTTTTATAGAGTGTTGTCGCACATCTGCTGTTAAAACTTTCCCATATGTTTGCGGAAGAAGAAACCCTAATGCTCCTCCATATTTCTATTGCCACTGCAAGAAGATAAATAAATCGCAAGTCAATACACCAAGATCCATTTAATTTATTAAATTATTTTATTCATAAAAAATAAAAATAAAAAACTTGTTAAACTAATCGAGCCTTTTACAAATTTTATCTAAAATAAATAGATGGATGGACCTATATTTTTTTAGCCCTTCGCCATAGGCAATAATAGGCCAGAGCATGAAAGCCCAAATATATTCCTAGAATAGCAAAAAGATTCCTATACAGATTCGCCTCATTAAAGCTGTACTTGTCCAGGACATCCTGTCCCGTATGGAAACATGGCAAATCGTCGCTCTCTTCAAAGCAAGCTGTAACAAGAGATACAGCAAATTAATAGAAACATAAAATTGTATCTATATTCTTACTGATATTTTGAACGCCAGTCCATTGGACAATAGTCATAGCTTCGTTAGCGTACAGCATCCAGGATAAGTATTGAGTCCAAAAAAATGCCATTGGAAGGGTGCTGTCAAGGTTAAGATGTATCTAAGTATAGGCCACGATCATTGATGTTAAGACAACTCACCTAATTTTAATGAATATACCCGACGTAATCATAAAGATATAATCCAATGGAACAAGATACGCCATGGCTAATGGAACCGAATTGAATGCAGTTGAAAAGAAGCACCCACATGCGGTCGCTACATTCATCACAAGGACCACACTTACAGCGGTTATGGCAAAGGCAAAATATGTCGCTCGTAGTCCTGTAATCCAGTAGCAGATGATTACAAAGACCAGAGGTTCTATTATCATACCAGGAAGCTGTAAAAGATTCATTATAGACAGAGAGTAAGGGTGTAGACTCAGCCAACTAACCATAGCCAATATGTTCCCAACATAGTACTGAGCCGTGGAGTACATCCCTGACCGAGTCTCCCTCAGAAAAAGTGGAAATCCTTGTGGAAACACATTCAAAATCGAGTACATTGGATGGTATGTGTTCTCTGATATCATGACAAACAGCGCTCCCTGGACTGCCTGTACGCCCAACTGCGTCTGGTCAGTGGTACCGGCGAAGCAAGCTCCTATAATAATTGCTATTGCCATCTTTTGGATAAACCGCATAAGTTGTACCGTCGGATCGCGAAACACAGCCATTGTAGCCCGTCGCCATATCCAGAAGAACTTATTAAGCCACAGTGGTGGCAGGAAGGTGTCCAATTCCGTATCGAATGGAAAGTCTCCCGTCTGTGCCATGTGAAACTCCAAGTTAACCAACATATCTCGCTGCTTAGCCGCTGAACTGACAGCAAATAAGTCACACAGATACTGAGCCGATCTCTGCGATGCCTGCTCATAGCCAGGATCTGTAGCAAGGACTCCTATTAGGTAATCCGCTGGGTTATAAGCCTCTGGACAGTGATAACCATTCTCAGCGAAAAAGGCTAACGCATTCTCTGGAGAACCAGTGAATGCCACCCGACCATCAGCCAGCAAGAGCACATTGTTGAACATGTTGAACAGCTGGCTCGATGGCTGATGAATGGTACAAAGGATTGTTGTACCCTTTTTGGCTAAATCGTATAGAGTTTGAACCAATTGTTGGGCGCTGAACGAATCCAATCCAGTTGTTGGTTCATCACAGAATAGGATTAGTGGATCATTGAGAAGTTCCACAGCGAAAGCGAGTCGTTTGCGTTCTCCTCCCGACAGGACTTTCTCATCGTCACCACATCCGATGCGTGTGTTTGCATTGCCAAGGAGTCCTGTTCTTTCTAATAAATCGGCTATGATAAGTCTGCGTTCAGCTTTACTGACACGACGATCTAAGCGGAGATGGGCCTTTAAAAAAAAAAAAAACTATTAAAATGGATCCACATTTGTGTATAAGATTTGGAACCATGAAATTGATGTGCTCCAAGACTGTAAGTTGTCCAATAAATAAATCATCTTGATAAACATATCCACTGATTCTGTGCATGAATGGACCAATTCGCCTGCCATTGATTAGGATGTCACCTTGGACGATTGTTCCAGCTTAAAACAAATGAAAATTATGATAAAATGAAAAGAATGGAGCTCCAGCAAAGCAGTTGAAATTACCTGGTTGCCGGAATGCCAAGGCAGACATAAGTGTTGTCTTCCCGGAACCACTAAAAAAAAGAATAGCTTTGGTTGGTTAGACTGATCACAAAAAGCCTGTAAGAAAGGTCACCGATCTAAGTCAGGGAATAAGGCAGAATTAAGCACTTGGATTGGATATTTTTCCAGTAGATTAGAAGGAGTTTGTGCTCCGAGTCTGAACACAGATTTTGAGCCAACATTCGCTAGTTCATCTGCAGATTCATAAAAGCATGTAGGTATGTGGGAAAAGTCCTTTAAATTATGGAGTTGAAAGAGGATTGAAAGCCCTCAGCTTTGCCCACAGTGTCTAGACGAACAAACGGAGAGAATATAAAACTCTGGATGAGTTAATTAAACTCCTAGAGCAGTCGCTCAGTCAACGGTTATTGCGTTGGATTACTGTGCATGGGGTTCCAGCTTCAAATCCAGGAAAATAAGATCAATAGTTTTTTCACGATCCCACCCTCCACCATCGCGACAAGAAGGTGGAGGTCCTGGATCCTCATCCAAGACGCGGTTGCCTACCAACTAAGCTTCCACCTTCCTCCACCTATTGCTTATGATGTTAAATCAAATTTTGCTGAACTGCCAAAAGTACAGTAGTGACATTTTTGACAACTTTTGGTTTAAGGCCACTCACTGACAAATTTGAATGCTTAGAGGTTGACTCTGTGCCCAAATTAAAGCTAAAATCACAATGAATGTATTTTTTAGAGTTTTTCGTTTCCCGATTCCCGAAACCACTCAAACAAAATTCACGAACACATATAAGACTTTCATCAGAGTTCTGTGCAATGCCAATGTCTAAAAACACAAAAATTATATAGAAATGCTACAATCAGCCTGGAACGAATCGCATGACACCCTATACCCCATTTCAACTCAACAACAAATTCGAATAGGCTCGAGTGAAACCAACAATCAAGTGGAACCCATAGCGACTCGAAATTGATATTGAAATGTAGAGTGTAATTTGCATAAATTCGAATAAAGGTCGATTCAACTCGAAATACAAAATAAACACGTTACACGTATTTGAGTTCTTATTATAAAAATCTATGTCGTACTTATTTATTTAATGTGAACCCACAGGTTGAGGAAGAGAACTCGAGAGAACTATTGATTGAGCTGTATCCTACGAAACCGACTTCTATTTCAGAAATTTGCAAAACAAATCGAAGGAAATTTCGAAAATAATGATGTAACAGTAGTAGTAGCTATCATTCAATAAAACAATTCGTGGAAATTTTCACAGCGAAATACAGAGTCAGTAAAGGTTAACTGCAATTTGTATCCCTTTTTCGATGAAAAAAAAACTAATAGTTTGCGAGAAACATATCCAAATTCCTGTTACACGGTTTTGAACCGTATGTGATGGAGGACGATGCTGCAATTTATAAACTCATTTGCCTTCCACGAATTCATATCAAATTAGAACAGTATATTTTCTGGAAAACAGAGCGAGCAGGTGGAATAATTCTGGGAAAATTTAAATTGAATCTTGTTTTTCGTTAGAATCTACAATCAGAGTGTCTAACGAATGGATTGGTTGAAGTTGTTACGAAGTTTACAGTTCATATAGCCCCTTGACCACCTGCTGATTAGAATTCAAATAGCAAATTTACAAGGCACCTTAAATCCTTGAAACAGGGACTGGAAATACTCATACTCACTCAGAATACACTCACTGTCGATCCTAGCAAAAAGGAACTAGTGTATTGAAAGTAAGATTGGGTATACCTCTTCTGACAGCGCAATAACTGGGCCTTATAGTTGATAGGAAACTCAATTTGTAACTGAACGTCTACACAGCAGTAGTTGTGGGTGGTACGATATTCGGTCATTAAATAAGAGGTTCAGTGATCAATTCCCAAACATATCCAGTTTATTTTCACAGTCATAGATCGTACGGAAAGTACTTAGTTTAGTAAAAATAAAAACTGTGAATTACAAACCAATTTAAAACTTATATATAATTCTCCTCAGTTCTTTGGACACACCCCACTGGGGAAAAATATTGAAACCACCTGAGTCTCAAATATGTAGCAGAACACCAAGTCTCTCTTATTCCACCTTTTCTCTTTGAAATTACCCAACGTGTGTCCTGCATTTCAGAGTATTCAAACCCCCTGATTACAGAAACAAGAATTAGCATTCTACTTAAGGAGCAGAATATGGCCGTAACCAGGGGATCTTCCCGTAACGTGATAGCCTTGACGTACAGGCTTATAATGAGATCTATTCTATTCCACGGTGGGCAATAGCACCTTCTTTATCGGTAACCGGGCATCTTATTGTGAGGAACTCTCCAAAAGAGTTGAAGGTTCTTGGAAGACTGTATCGATCTGCTAGGATGCTTAGCATGAAACAAGAGCAAGAGAATATCTGCCAGCTTCATCAGAACAAGCGGAACTCCTTTGTGAACATACTTCTTTGTGCACTTAAGCCTGAAGCATGGAAAAGAAATAATTAGAGAGCTAAATACCAGATGATCGTCTCTGGATGTTCTTTGGGGAAGCCAAAACAGAGAAACGTTGGTGTCATTATCAGAAACAACAATATGTCAAGAAGCTGCCTCCAAAAAGGAATCTGCAAAACAGCCTGCGATAATAAGGGAATAATGCCAATGTCTTTGCTCAAATTTCCGACACATCAGAACAAATTCCTTCGAAATTACTCGTACTTCCCTTCATGAACTTGAAAAACTATCGAGTTCATCAACATCCTGAAAGTGTTTTGTACATAGGAACACAGGTTAAGCAACTTTTCCTCTGATTCAGCAGGTGTGTGTGGCATGTAGTATCTCTCTTCTAGTTCACATTAGAACACGCATTTAATTTTCCCTCAGTTTGATGACTTCTCATAACTCACTGTCATGATATCGAAAACGTTTACCTTTCGGCCTAATCCAACAAATAAACTCAGCAATATGCGTCTGCAATTAAATGGAATTCAGTAGAAAAAATCTCAACTCACTTTGGGCATCTTCAAACACTTTTAATGCACAAAACCGTATCTGATGTCTTATCACAAGCACAAGAATCTGAATCTGAGTTGACACTCTTAACAAAGATAATAATAAATCCATAAAAGCCATCCTTATCTTCATGTGTGCCATCGTTGATATGATATAACTCTCGGCCAAGGTATGTGAACACTTTGTATCGTTCCACGTTTTCAGTGTCACCACTTTACTCCATGTGCTTATTACTATACAATGTAACGTATTTACACCCATGTAACACGATACGGAAATTAGATTAACACACACTAAGATACAAGTTGTATCTTCGGTTCACTGAACCTCACCTTGAGCCCATGAGAGCCATAAGATTCCCAGGCTGGACTGCTCCTGTTGAATTGTTTATTATCCTTTTCATCTTGCTTAAGCCCGAACCGGCCGCCGTGGTATAAACACATAAGTCACGCCAAACCAGAGTTGCACCTTGTTCGGCCGGTGACCATTTACTGTAGCTCCTCAAGGGAAGACTCCGTTCCGAACTGTTACGCGTGGATATTTTCGACTCGCTGGACGCTTTAGTCCCCAGTCCTTCCTGCATTTCTATATCGCCATGTCCATTTTCAGTGGACAACTTTTCGGTAGACATTTTCACTTCCAACTTAAGTTAATTATTTTCTCTGAGTAATTAGGTATCTTTTACTTGACACATCTGAATGTAATCGCGGTTGAATTATTACTGAGGAGCTGGAGAAGTCACAGTGCGGTTGTTTCCTGCACTGACACTTCTCCCTTTTCACCATCTGCACCTAGATACATGTGAATCATAGACAATTCCACACACAAGTTGTCTTCTCTTTTATTTCCTCATCGAGAGAAGTAGTTTTAGTATCTCGTATAGAGTGTGTACTGAGATGGAGATACTCTCGTATAGAAACCCCAAATGCACATATTTGCACTAGGTATCCCCCCGCATTTGTGAGCTGACAAACTGTGAAGTGTATCAAATTACACAAACTCGTGTTGTGTATAGAGAAGAAGCCCTTTAAGGGTACCCAATAAGAAGTGGTGGTGGTGGTGTCTCTTCTAGCTCTACATGTGGAGACGGAGAGATATAAAAATGTGAGGATCGTTGAACGAGTTTAATGGAGTTGATGGGATTGTGGGGTTGATTTTTCTTTTTCTACAGATTATTCTTGGCGGTAGGTTTTGTAAAAGACAGCATTGATGGTGGTGGGGATTACGTGGCTTAGAGTTTCACACTTGTAGATAAGAATTTAAAGAAAATTTAAGAAACAAATCAAGTGAAATTAGTGGTTCGGGAAAGATGATTGAAAGACTTTAAACTGAACATTGTCATTAGTCTTCATAAGATAACCACTTAACCATAAGATAACCCTGCCAGGCCATAGGGATATTCCTGGGAACTGTAAGGCTGATGAAATTGCCAAACTTGGCACTGCCCTCCCAACTGGATCCGTAAGGACGGGAGTTGGCATGCCAATTGCTACTTTAATCACATGCTCAAACTTGATGCTATAAGGAAGGCCAATGTTTGCCGGGCTCATTGCCCTTTTAAGATCTCGACTTGAGCACCATAATTGGTGTCCTTACGGGACACTGCCTAATCGGCCTGCACGCTAGACGTCTGGGCCTCCCATCCAACGACTTCTGTCGGAGTTGCAGGGATGAGGAGGAAGAGGAAACGATTCCTCATCTTCTCTGCAGCTGCCCAGCCTTAGCGTCAAGAAGAAACCTCCACCTGGGGTCATTCTTCTTTGACGACCTCTGTGACCTGACTGGTGTACCCATCAGGCATCTTCTACGCTTTATCAAAAGCTCCGGTTGGTTCTCCTGGATCAACGGAAGAACCTCCTCTAGGTGCAATTATCTGTGTAATTGTCTGGTAGCCTATCTATACTGGTCGTTTGTCTCTCACTGTAGTGTCGTAAGTATAGTAATTAGCTGGGGATTCTTATAGATCCAATGGTACCACAATGGGCCTTTTAGGCCTAAGTGAGCTGGTGCCCATCTGTATCTGGGTGCCAGCTGCCACGCCAACCTACCTACCTAACCTCTTTAAACTTCAAAACTATACTTAAATAAGAGGTCATAAGCTGCCACTTGTACTCCTAATCCTCGGGGCAATGCCATCAAGCACGGGGGAGTTGAGTCTTATATACTCAGCTCGTTCGTGTTGGTAGCTACCTGCACTGCATTTTGTTGTCATTCCTGTCTTTGTTGCTTCTTTATGATAGTAGCCTATGTAGCTAACTACTTCCTAAGCTTCTTGTGTTTTTAGCATCAGTTTGATAATACTTTCTGGGATTAAATCCACACCCTGTCTGTTCCCCAACAACCCTTCCTAATATTGTGGACAGTGGAATAATATGTGTTCTACGTTTTCTACTGAAACCTTTTGTACAGGTTGGACAGCAAGTGTTGCTTTAGTGAAGTTATGCTTGGAAACATCCATGATCAGTAAGCATTTACATACATCAGGTAAAAGTTCAGTCCAGACATAGGCATAGGACATCAAGGTAGCCACGATTTCATCAACTATGTAACAAACAAGAAAACATTAACTTCCTATGGCTATTCGTACCAACATACAGATAGCCACATACAAACTTAGGCCACAAGGTTATGAAGCATGAATCAAAGCATAGATAGCACCAAGCTCTACTGCATCCTGGGACATGTGGGCTTCTACGGAAATATAATGGCCGATAACTTACTAACAAAATGCTTACAATCAACCTGATCACGGACTAGCACCCATTAGTCTATCCTCATTCAAAAATGGAGTTGGACTTCCAATGAAAGATTAGCTTGTACACACCTATTGCAGTGTGTCAAAAAAGATCAAGGAAAAGTCTTGAAACCTTTTGGTGCCATAGACTCCATACTGAAGTTTCCGACTGTAGTATCCCATCCTAAAAGGGTCCATTTGCGCATTCGCACTCTTCTTTTCTCTTCCAATATTTCTCCAGGTTCTTGAGTCTTTCCTTTATTCTAATTCGTAGGCAGCTTACTTCACTAGTTTGCTGATTTGGTTATTGCATACCCGCAAATCGAAACTCACACGAGTGCGGGCGAATAACGATGTGTTTTCCGCTCCCGTCTATGTTCCATTACTTTGGTTGTAAGCACATTTGTTGGAAAGATGCTGAGGGATATGCTCAATGGTTTTGACTACTTATACCTGAGTATATCCATATGCCAACCTAGGTGTGAAGGACAATCATTTTAAAATAAGTTTCTAAAGTAACTATTTCATAGTTCCAATCATTTAGGCATATGTGCTCAGTAAGACTTGTTATACTTGAAGCCTCATAATTTATGATGCATTGATCCTGTGTCTTCTTATATATGGAGAAGGCTGAGTCCTACGATTAACTCTAATGCTACTATTGGCTCCAGCTAAGCAGATACAGGCTAGTCTTTGCTTTTTACTCAGGGACATCTGTCTTATGCTTCATTTCTTAAAACTCTTCCAATTATAATGGCCTACAGCCCCATGACGTAAATAGTAAAGCTCCATATCAGAATAGTTGAAGGGGCAACTGAAGGAAGGGCAGTACCATTGTTCAACCTACTGGATTCCATTGGTACATGCCTAGTAACCGTCTCTGGTGGTGAGCCTCTTATAGTAGAAACACATTGACACAGCAACAGCAACTTCAGCGTTAGACCTAAGTTCTTAGGTTAATTCTCCTCCGTGGCACAAAAAAATGGGACAGAATTATGACGATGCATGCGTAAATCTCCAAACCAACGAGAAGACAAAATCGCTCCCTCACGCTATGATGGACTTTTATGTCCTTCCGGAGTCATTCGTTAGTATTTCTTAATTTATATGCGGTCCAAAACCATTCGTTTTCTTCCAATTTGGCCCACGGAAGCTATAGCTACTCTGCTCTCCTTTGGGATGGTGTACAATGGTATTGCAGGTTGAATACATAAAAGTTCACATGGTTGGAATATGTACTATTTTTCGTGTCGGTATTGCAGTTCAATTGGAATGGGTTTGGGGATTTGATAATCTAAGCAAACGTGGGCATTGATCTTGTAATTGGGTCTTGCTTCTGCTAACCGTATTGCGGTCATGTACAGTAAAGGATAAGTTTATTAAATTACTATCTAGACTCACGGGATTTGAGTAATGATAACAATATTCTTCCTAAATACATAAATAAATTCATTCATTGGATGGTCTTCAAAGTTCATCTTCTTAGGAAGCACAACTTCTCCGCGGATACTTAATAATGGAGACATTGTTCGACATTAAGATTCGTACTGCGTGCTTGGCTACTTTTCGAATTGGAATAAACTATTGGTGGAAGTGTTAATCAGATCCATCAAATTGGTTTTAATTATAAATAACCTACTCCTTAGGACAGATAAGGAATTAAATCTCTCTATCGATGTCTGACAATAGGTTCAATAAATCACAATGGCGCTCGCTTACTTACATAAGTACTATACGATTTAAATCTTATCTAAGTACAACCTTTTCCGTGAGAATTTTGACACTGATTGCCAATAGCGATATATGGTATCTTAAGGAATTACCAGTGACGATAAGCGACGACTAATCAAACAAATCAAATTCCATAATTGTTGGTCGTTAAAGGTGATTATTGCTAGTCATATTGTTATACATACATGTGAGTAGCATGTGCGAAAAAGTTTTTTAAAGTTCATCTATTTTTGGAGCCATACATGAGCATAGATACACATCTAATCAATAACTCATCAAAGGAGTGGTTTACCCTAACTCTGTGTTTCTATTTGTATCTTCTAATTTCGCGAGTAAAATTACACTTTAATTGACGGCTTTATCATGATTCTTGTCTGTCCTCAATGAGTCAATAAAATGAATTGTCGCAGTATCAAATGGTATTTTTTTTTATTTACAAAAGATATATAATTTACTATTCAAGCAGAGGTATCGTATATCAAAGTGTGTAAGGCGAAGAGTCTAGGAAATAATCACAAGTGTAGACATCCATAGAAAAAGATATGCAATAAGATGCTTTATAGAGATAGGCGTTGTTCAAAGAGTCATGCAAAAAAGATAGCAATCATAGGGTAAAGTAAGCCTTGTTAGTTTAGATATGTCTTTTGATAAGTGATACCAAATGAATTACTCCGAAGTATCCGTTCACTGTGCTGGAGTCAAAAACTGGTTGAAGTATTCAGAGTTGTCTGGGCAAATTTAGCCAAGGGGACTGTTCGAGTGTTGAAGCAAGGAAGTCAGAGGTCTGGCCGTTTTAGAGCCTGTCGCAAAAGTGATCTCCTGCAAATTTACATTATTCATAGGTATTACAAGCCGAATAAGACTGAACTGTTACAGAAGCAGTGAGGTCTCATCATATCAAAGACTCAGCTATAAAAAGTCCAGCTCAGAGAATTTAAGTGCTGCAAGGCAATGCAATCGCTAACGAGTCACTAACTCGTGCCACATTGAGAAAGGCAGAGCCTAGTTAGAGCAAACCTAAGTCAAATAAACCGCTTGCCAGAATTCTAGCTATTGTCAGTGGTTACTGACGGTCGATCCGGTCAGCTTGTCATTCCTTTTAAAGATTTTCCGCCTGAAGATCACGCAACATTGTCTAATTAAACTCTAGTTAGCTCATCATTTTATTACAACCAACAACATTCCATTGGTGAAGAACTTCTGTGGTTTTTGCTTGGGGAACTCAATTAAGTGGCTTGTCTTGAAGGAATTTTAATCTCAGTAACAGAATCCTACAGAGACAGGGACAGTGGGTGTATCAAAACATCCTAACCAAACAAATTCTCGCAATTTCTGGCGGGTTCTCAAAACCAGTGAGGCCTGCCGTTGTCCTGGAAGAAAGCAATACCATTCCAATTGGTCAATTTTAATCATTTCTTCTCAATCATTTGGCGCAATCTCTTGAGTTGTTCATAGTAAAATTGAATGAAGATTCTTACCACTGTCATAGTAAGGATTGTTGCTGAATGTAGCGAAAATTGGTCCGTCCGTCCGTCTGTCTGTCACCAGTTTTTGGGCCTTAAATTTTGAGCTAGATCGATGAAACTTTGTTTGAGAGATCATTGGAAAAGGAAGTGTAAACATTTTCAAAATCCTCCATTTTTTTCGAAAAAAAACAACACTTTTTTGCAATAATTTTATATGAAACTCGATAAGACTTACTTCAAATCAAAATTTGGTAATAAATGGTAAATCTTTTACCCGACATACCTTCCATACATAGTGTACGGCCACGCCTACGTTTTAGGGGCGTTTTCATCCAAAATCTGATTTTCAACAGTTTCATCAAAATAATAGCACTTTTTAGGAACAAGATACGGTATATTTTGAAAATTTTTTGAAATCTGTCCACTACCGAGCCCACTTATTGGGAAAACTCATATTTTGGAGTCATTCTATAAGATATTTGAAAAAAGCTGCTTAAGAAAGTAGTAGGTATATTGGTGGAAGAAGTAACTAAGTGTATAGGGAAGGGATAGGGTATCAAACGATCCGCTCCAGACGATTGGTAGCAATTTCATATGTTTTTTTTTCCCAGGCCAATCTATACTTTCTGAAATTTCAAATTTAAATTAATTACAACGAAACCAATATAGGGGCCAAAACAAAACACTTATCACCGTGCTGTGCTCAGAATTCAGAGCTCGTAAATCGACACATGTGCCATAAGTCATTAAAACAGATTCCTCTTTCTAACTCTGTCACTCCAATAGGGTATTAGTCTTACCATATGCGTTTCCCTAGTTTTCTAATTATTTTAGGGCCGTGCATTCTTCGAAAGCTATAAAGCATTTCACTTTCAAGCGTTTTTATGTTCATTGAGCACGAATTGATAAACAAGTTAGATTGTGTTCGAATATACCCCAACGACGTAGTCTTTATCAATTTAGTTGTCAACGAAATTCAACACCGCGCGGTCAGACTTTAGTTCCCGAGCGGGATTAAGAAATTGCGAGTCCATTTTTTTGTGGTTTTTGAAAAAACGCGGTCAGCAAGTTTAGCTTCAAGTGTCTACTCAACAATACAAGCAGATACTTAGGGAAATGTGTTTTCATTTTAATTGATCAGCAATTTGTTGACTATTAGAACATATGTACAATAGACGAGTGGCGCTTGTTTATGACTATTGAAATTGATTGACTACAAAAAGTTGAAGTTCTTAAAATGCAATAATTATTTTCATATTTTTAGAGATGATAATGGTGCAGTGAAGTAAAACAATAAAATAATAATTATCAGCTTAACCTTAATTAGTTCAAAAAATGTGCGATCTCATTCCACCTCAGAATAAATGATAATCGACGTAGATTAAGATCTTGTTTACTAAAAATTAAGATTATTTGCGCTAGACGTAGAGCAGCGTGTGCAATGAAATAAATCTATAAATTAGAAAAGTTGCGTGTAACTAATTGGAGTGAGTATAGTCGCACCTGAAGTACATATCTTATTTGTGTCATAAAATTTATAGTGCGGGTATACTGCCTGACAAAAGGTCTTAAAATTTTAGTTGCTGTGCATTTTACTTGCAGTTAGTATCTACGGAAAGGCGGTATTATATTTGCCGTCTCGTGATTTTAATTTATGCAAACACCAAGTGATTTTTTTTCCTAAAAGTGTGTGCGGTCCTTTAGAGCACGACGTATGGATGTTGATTGAAGACAGTTGAAAGGTTAGGAAAGAGTTTGTTGTCAGTTTCAGTGGAACATATTCCCTCCTCGAGTAGTGTCCAAATAAATAACCAGAAATAACCTTCGTTTATAAATCACAGTAAATTTTTTCGCGTACGTACTAACTGTGAGATATGGTAGCATACAATTAACATCATGACAGGTTCTTTCTTCGTCCATATAATTGTTAGAAAGTGGAAGAATGTTAGTCTCTGGGGTAATCCTCGAGGAGAAATCAGAATATTTGCGTAAGCCATTAACTTGAATGTGTTAGTTCGTAAGCCCTCGGTCGCTACTACTGGTCATAAAAAAAATCATTATTGTGTAGTGATGGAATTTTTCTGCATTCGAACTTGGAACCCCATGCACAGTAGTCCAATACACTAACTACTAAGCCACGGCACCCACGAAGAGTAATATGGGATCGAAATTGTTCGGAATCAAGTGGTTCACATTTGAAGACTTTTTTTGAAGCCAACTTTATGACATTGAGAGCAACGCTGAGAATGGAAAAAGGTGATAGACAGTTCTATACGTAGGTGCATCAACATTTCCCAACTAAACTTTTGCAATTTCCAAAGGGGGTCATCAAAAAAGTGTGTAGAGGACCTTAGCTATTGATCAATTCTGGCCGATTTATTTAAATAGCTTGGCGTGATCTCTAGAGTTGGGCATAGTAGAGCTAAAAATTGATCATTCGGATACATACCTCATGCTGCAGGATTCCTCTCTAGTTTCCACTAAACACACAGCATTACCTTCTGCGTTGTATATCTTAGCTTGTTACGCTTTCGATTGTCATACGTGGTCCATTTTGTGTCACCAGCTATGAATCCTTTCGGAATATACTCGAGATTGCTTAATTCAAAAGACCGCACACATCTAACTTCTTTTTGTATACAGCTTTATGTAAATGGGTCGGGACAGTTTCGGTACCACTCTCGATTTTTCCAGGAAATTCGTTATCTTTTATAATCAAACTAAAAAAAGCGTTTGCCTAGAGTACGCAGTGTAGACCTGCCTAGATCCGGACATTTGAAAAGTAATGTTTCCTGCTCGGTGGCGATATTGCAGCTGCGGCAGTGATAATCAAACCCAATTTCTATTCTGGGGCCTATACCACAAAACTACAAGTGAAATTTGACAGCTGTAGAAATAACACATTGCATGGTTTAGTAATACACAATTTCAAAAGGTGTCAAATTTCACTTGTACTTGTAGCACTTGTAGTTTTGTGGTATAGGCCCCTGGCCGCATGAATCTCAATGAGCCAGTGATTAGTACTGTTTGAAAGAATTCTTGCAATATCAACACTATTTCTAAAACGCGTATATTTATTATTATTATTGATTTTAGAGAAATAGCTATTTCTCGGTTGATACTCTATAAATTTCAAACAAAATCGAAATAGGAGCAAAATACATATAATACGTGACAAAATGTGGCACTTAAACTTTAACTTTGATTGAAAATATTATTTACATAAATTTTCAAGCAACAACATAAATATGCAAAAAGGTACGACCCAGTTGGCACCTTTTTTCACAAGCCTCCGCAGCATTTTTTCCCTTATTGTACCTTTTGTTCTATCACATTTAAAAATTTACCACCATTACCATTCTACTGCCAAGTGATATACGAAAAGATGCTAATTTGAACTAAAATCAAAGGAAACCATAGGTATGGCAGCACTACGCCTAACTAACTAATTCCACTATACTCTTCTCTTTTCTTTTCATTTGGAAATCTCGAAGTAAAAGACCGGTTCGTTTAACAGCGAAAAAATAAAACAACGCAATTGCATTGTATCCGGTTCTCTTAAAAACACTGTACCACCATTATACCAGTTTTACAGCACTGCCAGTATACAGAAAATAAAAATGTAATTAAAGGACTCCCATAAAAAGAATTCATCTAATCCCTTGATGCTTGTGATTCCATTCAGCTAAACCTTTTAGATTTAATTTGTTTTAAATTGCAGAATATCAATCTTAATCTTAATTCGTATACTTTTACACTTAGTTAAACATGCAATTTGAAATTTTTATTTTTTTTTTTGTTCTAATTTTAGAATATCTCTCATGAACATATGGCAATATTGCACCAAGTGAGTGTTTGGTTGACAGTTTGTGTTTGATGTCAACAGTCGGTTCGTATTTGCGTTGCTAAACAGCAGCCAATGTAACAGGAAACGGACAGACGGAAAAGTGGTTCCAATTAATTCACAATGGAAAATGAGGTGAGTTCTCCAAAATTCTGTGAGTTAAATTGAGTTTTATTTGCGAGAAAAGCGTATCAAACGTATGTGCGCGTTCTCTCTATCGATTTCCAACAATTGGTTGTATAACAGCAGTTTGAACGTGTGTATAACAAGTGTGAACAGCGCACGTGGTTGAAATTCTCTCTTACTTTTGTGGGAAATACTCTCTTTCAAATGTTTTATCTACTGCATTGTGGATGTAGTACGACGTACGAGTGTTTATTTATTTTTATAATTTGCCGGCTGTTGAATGGTCAACGACTTGTGATTTATGGATGAGTGATAGTTTTGTTTGTTGCACAATATAGTATTCTAAGTTAAAAGAAAAACAATCATATTCTTAGTAAAAGTCTGATAGATGGGTATATCCATTCAAAATCAGTGTGCTAAACACTTGATAATTTTAACATCCATAAGTGAAATATACAAGTAAATATTTTCTTTTGCAAATATCTTTTTGGCAGACTTTCTTCCGTTTTTAGTTTGCTCTAGCTATTTTATCTGTTGACGACACTTGGCAGCCTCTTCCTCGTTTATGATCGGATTTTAGGGTTGCCATACCACAGCAAACCAAATTACGTAGCAATAAAGTTAATTAAATTAGAAGATTATTCTGTACTCTAATAACTGGTCAGACTAGTTTATGACGTTTAAATTCGGATTCTTTATTGCTTGGTTGAAAGTGGCTGTCAGCTAAGAAACGCCAAATTTTAAGCTTGTTATGAGGCTTTTTATATCAACATTTTCTAGATCACAAAAAGCTCCTAAGTCAAGCTTTCTTCTGCTGGAAAGAGCTGGGCAGGCACAAAAACAATAGGTCCTTCATCCCTACAGCCTATGAAGAAGTACTTTTCGAAAAAGTCTCAGCCTTGATGGTGGCTTGCCTATTGGACAGTGTCAGTGATGACACCTTTGTGACGCGCGCCGATATGCAACCTGTTAAAAGAAATCAAAATCTAAGAGCGTTTTAAATCCAGCTAAGGCCAACTTGTTTAGTCGCTAGAAATGTTGTACCACTTGTCCCGCTAAAATTTGTACTCTCGATTGCATCCAGGTGCATGTAGCCATTGGTATACCTAAACTGCCCTTGTTTGGCATAATGGCGAGTTCATCGGTCTTACAGAATGAAGACCTAGAATGTCCCTCTGCCCCAGCACACAGATGAATGTCATAAGAGAGATGGGCAATCGATGGCTTCTAAGGAAGTTGTTGAGATCGAATCCAGAGACTTAATGGCAGCTCGGCTGACGAAAAAGACACGATTATCTCTAGCGGATATCACTTTTTTCTTGAGCCATGATAGGACTTCGACATAATTTCCCCCAGGAATACACTACAGTAGTTAAGTAGGCGCAATGAGAGCTTTAGGTTAAAACTTTCTGAGAAAACACCGCCACCAATCTTATTCAACTTAAAAAGAATATTAAAAACTTTCTTATTTATCCAAGGACGACATACGAGTCCCTGCAGAAGGACGCTTTCAACGATGGAAACGAAACTTTTTTTCGCCCTGGTATCGGGACATATCAGTCGAACCTACAATGTTCCTATACATGTTTGCATTTATGGTAACCTCCGTGGTGGAGCAGGACTTTTTCGTTCGTAAATCTTGTTTAGTAAATAATAATTATAGTTTGGAAATCTGTGAGAACCTCGATCAATATCCTGAAATCAAAAAGGAAGTACAAGTATGTCAGAAGTAGAGTTTTGCACCGCCATCTCGTAGATACTAAAATTTTGTTTCCGTTTTTCTAGATAACAACATCGAAGTTCCATCAATGGGAGAACATCTCAGCACATATCTTTCCCATAGTTATAGCTTTATTTTTAGGTTCTTGGTCAGATAAGAGAGGTCGGAAATTCCCCTTACTAATGGGGTTGATTGGAAAATTCATGTACTCCACGATGATGGTTGTGAATGCCAAGCAAAGTAACTTTTAATTCTTCAAAAGACTTTACACCATTTTTTGATAAATATTTTTATAGAAACTTGGCCAGTGGAATACATAATTTTCACAGCAACTCTACCCTGTGCGATCACTGGAGCTGATGTTGCAATTTTCGCCTCCTGCTTCGCGTACATCTCAGATGTGTCGACGGTGAGAAACCGTACGATGCGAGTTACAATCTTAGACGTTTGCTATCTAAGTGCTATGCCGACGGGAGTGGCTCTAGGTAAGCTGATCAAGATCACTTTCAAAGATCATTTCATCAACAATTTTGTGTTTTCAGGTTCTTATCTATTCAATAAAGTCTTGAATAGGTCACATGCAAATATGTTTGCCATAAATGCATCCCTTTTGCTTCTATCGATCATTTATACACTAATAGTTCTTAAGGTGAGTGGATATATACATATTTCTACACCAAGATCACTTTATATAGAGCTTATACCTTTTCAGTGGCAAACAACTCCACAGCAGCGATCGCTGAGAGAAATTAGCTGTTGTGGCTTCTTCCCAGACTTCTTTGACTTGAAACATCTCAAAGACTCATTTGGAGTTCTAACAAAGAAACGTCACGGACACCGACGATCGTTTTTGATCATCTTGCTGATCTCCATGGCTTTGTACACATTCCAGCGAGATGAAAAACCATATTTGTATCTGTACACACAGTTCAAATTCCAGTGGAATGTGGAAATCTACAGTAATTTTAAGACATTCCAATCGACAGCTTATGTGATCGCCATGTTCACCGCTGTCCCATTGATGAATAAGATCTTCGGTTGGAGAGATACAGTATGTCTTGATCTATGGATCAACCTCTTAATTTATTGATATTTTCTTTTTCTTAAGACAATCATTTTCATTGGTGCTTGGGCTCATGCGATAGCTCGTTTCTTTTACTACTTCGCTGAAACACCGGTTTTGTTCTACGCCGGCGCTGTAGTTTGCAGTTTAGGGCCAATCGTTGGTCCTATGATCCGATCGATCACTTCAAAGATCGTTCCACAATCGGAACGAGGAAAAGTTTTTGCTCTACTCTCAGTTTGTGACAATGCAGTTCCCTTTATAAGTGGAGTTTGTTATTCACAAATTTATCGAGCAACGATCGGAGAGCGATCGGGAGTATTCTTGCTAACGATCGCCACACAAGTTACGGTGTTCCTCTTGGTTTTGTAAGTTATTAGATTAAAATGGAAAAACAAATTAAAATTCGTTTTCTTTTTCAGAATAATTCATATAACAATCGGCAATAATGAGCTTGCTGTCCCAGAAATTGATAATGAGAATGGTGTTATAAAAAATCCCATAGAGGAAGCTCAAATGGCACGCCCACTAGAAGAAGATACATCTTCGAATGGCTCAAAGAGTGAACTTGCAAGGCACTAGTATATATCATATATGTACGTTGACTATGTAAGGAAAAAAGAAGTATATTTAAGTATATAGAACTCTGTTGGAATTTTGAAGTCGAATTTTTAAATAAAATTTATTTTTGTACTGAAAATTTTCTCCATGGACTTGCATTTTGATTTGTTATGATCACCATCTTATACCTGCTTTTTGGAACTACATAAATGATTATTCTTCACGATATGGAAGGAAATAAATTTTTAATAAAGATCAGTCAAACAAAGATCTGGAAATAAGAGTATAGTTTTGGAGGTCCACCACAAGTGTACCAAACTATTGCCTACTTCTGCGATCAGAGGTGTAGAAATCAGCTAGATTATTTTCATAGCATATTTTTAGGATTTAACTTAATGACGGACTTTTTTCTATAACTAATGAGCTGTTCGGGACTAGATCATGTATGTTATTGATCTGATCTTGATCTGTCTTTTATGTTTTCATAAAAAAATGTTGATAACGAATTTTGATGGTATGGAGACAGATTGAACCCTAAGGAAGGATATAGGCCTTTTTTCTTTGCCCAATCCCTAAAAGGATGGAAGATCATCAGCGTGTAAAAGCTAGTGCCGTTAAAAAGGATTTTCTTCTTTGAAGGAGGTCCGATTGATCTATTGATCTAGGTGAGCCTGAAATCAAATCCACTCTCCATGTGTGGTAGTTCTTACATGAATGAATTTGATAAAGGATGTTATTAAACTGTAAGAATACTGCCGAATTTGTGAAATTGAAAGTTAGAACTTGTGTTAGTTTCCCTTTCAGAAAAAAGCAAAGGCTACGCCATTTGCACAGGAACTGATTTAGGACTTCCCCTGTGTCTGTATTACATTACAACAGCCACTGCATAGATCATCTATCCTTGGACGCATTCTTCTTCGCGTGACAGTTTGTGACCGGTAATGATGCGTATGACGTTTACTTAGAGGGAGTATGAATTTAGCTTTCAATTTATCGTGTCTTGTGCATAGTTTTCTAGATTCAGGGCATGAAGTCATCCTCCATCTTTTCGCACATATTTTGAATCAGACAAGTTTTAAGGGAGAAGGAGTTGGAATGGACCATTGTTCAGATCCCAATTTTGTTATTTCATCTGCCTTTTCCTTTCCTAAGGTTACTTTGAATCTTGGGGCAAATCTGAGTGTTATTTGTTGGACTGGACTGCAATTTCCTTGGGGAAATCGATTTACTTTATGAAAAGTATAATTTTGTAAATCCATATATCGTTTCATCTTCTTTTGACTGTACTTCCACATGGAGTACATTACCATGATTGAGGAGTCTTTTGGTCTAAAAAATGTATGTTTAGATGTGTTTCTTTCAGTTAAGATGTTTGTCATAACACTCTGCGGTACCACCTTAAGAGAGTACGGCGGGCGGAAGAAGAACTCTGCAGAAGATGCGGTGATGAGTATGTTATAGAGGACACTAACCACTTCCACTGTCAGTGCCCTGGACTCCAACGTTCCAGGTACAAATTCCTCGGCAAACACTTCTTTCAGGATCTAGGAGAACTCTCCAACGCCAATACCGACATGTTATTGAACTTCATCAGAACATCAGGATGGTTTGTATACACGGATAACAAGTAAGTACAACCATGGGCAGTTGTTACAGATATTTATGGGTTAAATGGGCAAGGGGTATTTTTCTAAGCCCCCCTAGGGGGCTGACCTGAGTGCGGCGGAGGTATTTCGTTTCCTCTGTTACCCCACAAACCTAACCTAACCTAAGATTTGTGTGAAATTTAATACTCACTTCGGGGACCCGGCACAAAAAGAGAGATGAATGCGATAATAAGTACCTATACAATGGAATTTCATACTCAGGTTTTACTACATTTCCATACTTACTTACCATGGGATAGTTCCCAAATTATTTTCCAGACTTGTATGTAATTTTTTCACTTGTTTGTAATTCACAGTAGTTTTGTTTTTTGATGGAGTACCTTCCTCGATTGAGTTTGATGCTCTTGCAAGGCTGTTATAAAAAAATTAGAAATCTATCGAAAACATAGAATACGTCATCTAAAAATAAAATACTTCCTGAGCTAACTACTTCTGGCAAATTACAATCAGTTTTAATAAAATTTACTTTTTAAGAATTAACTTTTATTACTTAGTTCTCAATGACCACCCGCACAAGTTTAAAATACGTTTAAAGGTTTAAAGTTTAAAAGGTGATTTTATTTATTTTTAGAGAGAGTCCTTTGTTTCTCGGCATGCTCAATTATTTTCTCGTCCACATATAGACCCTTACGCCGGCGTACGCTGTCCATGTAAACCTTAGCGCGATTTGCCGAATCGGCTTTTTCACCAAAGTGCGTGTATTCTTCCTCAGTCGATGGTACCCAAAATGGATCCAAATCAATGATCTGAAAAAGGATAAAAGATTGAGATATTATGTATATTCATATTATTTACATTTTTGCTTTTTGAATTCTTATACATTTGTCTTAATTCTAGAATAGGTAAGCTGGACCAGAATTAGGTACTAAAACCCAGAAGGGTATAGAAACTGACGCGATGCCTTAGATAGGGATTGTGGCAACACTGTGACGTCTTTCGTCACACGTGGACAATGATTATATAGTTCCTGTGATGCACCTGAATACGACAGGTCCTTGGAAGATTGACCATGCGTTAAGGACTGAACTTCTTGAAAGGTGCACTGTGGTAGGTCTTTAACGGCCAGGTTTTTAACTAGAGTCCGTTGTGTCGTACAGTGTTACGCCCGAGTGGATGGTTAGTCTGAGGAACAACCTTTCGAGCTCTCAACGTTGTCACAGTAATGGGGGAACTGAATGATAAAATAAACAGCGACAACGAAGGTCCCAGATATGCTATAGGATGTCATGGGTTAGGCAACCGCAATGCAAAGGCTTTTTCATATAGATGACACACCATATATTTGAGCACAAAGCCTGCCATAAAATCTGTTAGGTGTCAACTGACAGGCAAGCTAGCTCCAACCAAATGGATTATTTCAAAGTCCAAAGTGGATTGTTTGATGCAATGGAACACACTTATTCAGGATGGCAAGATGAAGCGGCCGTTCGAGGAGTACATGGCGCATAGGACAGTCGAGAAGAAAGCACGCAACTGGGAGAGAGAGTCAGCGAAAGCTAGGGCATATTGCCAAAATGTGCCAAGAAGCCCTAGGACCCTAGGGGATAAGTCAACCCTTTAGACTGTCGAATCGGCACAGTGCTTTTTAAACTCAAATCAATACCGCGCAATGACATCTGATGATCCCTCGACCTTACTTCAGAATAGTCCTTTCAGAGCGCAGATTCTATGCGACCATTTCGCAGGAACTCAACCAAATTAAAATACCTTAACATCCGGATATACTGTCAGTAGATCAACTAGGTAAATACCTTCTATTAGTGTTATCATGTTCGTTAAGCATGATCGTCCGGTTCATTACGAAATCACATAAAAAAAAAAAAAAACATTCTTCTCCTCTTAGAGAGCGATCCAGAAGCCGATCAATAAATTTCGGAATCTGGTCATGAATTCTTCTTTTCAAATTTACGATGTCTATTTGAAATTTCATTGCCACTCTATAAATTCTGAATTGAATTCCACAAGACAGACCTTCACAGGTCCAACACGATCAAAATCGGATCAGATAAAGACGAAAATACAGTCTCTCACCCAACGTGACGTCTTGCTCAGTCTTTTAGCTCAGAATCAAACTTGATTTCAAGCCGAACCTATAAAAACAAAAAACTAAACAACATAGTGTCATAGTTATATGCGTCCACCATGCCACCCCCCATTTTCGAAAGGCAAAACTCCAAAGGCTTAGCTCCACTCGAACCAAAAAAAAAAAAAAAAGTGTTTCACACTCTTAACACCTATAACAACTGGCTACTTAAATCTTCCATCAGAGGCAAGAGAGAATAAAAATCAAAAGCGATAGGTATACGCATTGTAATAAATTAACGGTAACGTGCACTATCGGACGGACAGACTACTACTAAACTAGGTGGGGAAGTCACGTGTAGAGGCGTGGTATTATGCGCCTGATTTAAAATCCTGTATTCAATGTGTATTTAGGCATTTATTACAATATCTTGGGTTTGTTTTCTTTTTATCCGTCGCTCGTCGCTCGTCCGTCGTCTGTCTGTTTTTGTTGTTGTTGTTGTTTAGAGAGATACACTTCTGTTGGGCTCTCGAGTGGATTGGATTGTGGCAGCACACCACACTCCAGCTACTGGTATTTAGATTGTCCAAGTGGGGTGGGAGAGCGAGAGAACAAAACAAATAACAAATAATCTGATAACCCGTTTTGTAGAGTATATCGCCATCGCCACCCTGTATCTAACCAGAGGAGTAAGGCGAGATCTCGCTACTGGTGCTGTCAAAATGACGAGGCTCTCAAAAGATAATCATCTTTACGTATTTCGGTAGCTGGTTCGTAAATTACTCTCGAATCACGACGTTCTTAATCTGTTTATGTCACGTAGTTTTTTTTTTCTCTCTTTTTCCTCACTCTTGTCCTTTGCCTCCTTTACCGCCTCCTCTTTAGAAGTATTTATTGTTAGCGAGTGGATGGTTTTTTTTTTTTTTTCTTTTCTGCCGTGTCGATTCCACCTTAGCCTTCAAGGTGTTTGTTTGGATTGTCCGCGCTTTTCTGGTCGACGTAGGCCGCGTGCATATACTCTCGTATCTATAGATATACATTTTTTTTTTTTTTTTATATTGTTATTCAGGTCTTCTCTGACCGGGTGATAAAGGTGTAAAAGTGTTCTCCAGTGTAATTTCCTTCTTTTGTTGCCTCAAGAGGGTTGCAGGTAGGAGATCGGTTAAAATTTGAATCGTCTTCCCCATTACTCGCTCGCTCACTCGCTCGATCGGTTTCTAAAGGTCGTTTAGGTGTAGACTACCTGAGACGCGAGTGCTGTGCTCTCATAATGATGGTCAGTAAAAATCGTAGCATTGTCTGTTTACACACCTTTTTTTAAGGATCGAAGCGCGAAGAGATTTTTATATCTCAACACTTGAAGGGGCTTATTTTCTCTCTCTCGCTCTTTCTGTCTCTCTGGATATTTTTTACGGCTCTACCCTCTTAAAAGTCGAAC
This sequence comes from Chalcosyrphus nemorum, assembly GCA_949716465.1. Taxonomy (NCBI): domain Eukaryota; kingdom Metazoa; phylum Arthropoda; class Insecta; order Diptera; family Syrphidae; genus Chalcosyrphus; species Chalcosyrphus nemorum. The sequence goes on along the minus strand of OX454334.1, from coordinate 16,949,713 downwards.
AAATGGATCAACAGAGCGCAAATTAACGATTCAACGCGATCCAACGACCCAACGGATGTTTCGGCTGTGTTACGGCTCTTACGGCCGCCTCTAAGCCGGTTTGGCTTAATTTGACTTAATTTCCAACTCACAAAGCGAGATTTCGAGTTGGAGTTTCTTGTTATGATCACTAAATGGCGTTATTGGCCGAAGCCGACTTTACCCAACATTTATGATCGATCTTCCGTTTCAAAAAAACAATACAGAACCCTCTATTCAGGTGCAGAGACCCAAAAAAAAAAAAAAAGAGGTGTGAGTTATGAAATTCCTTAGCCACTTGAACGATTGTATACACATTTTCGTAGAAAAAAGGAAGGAGATTCCTATGGCATTGTGTGTCAAGTACTTTGGCTATTGTTTTCGAAAAAAAACTGAAAGAATACAGGTACCACTTGTCAGGTGGAACAATGGTGATGCGAATATATTTTCGGAAAATTTGAAAATTAAATGCACACCGGGGTGAGGTTGGGTTTTGTTCTTCGAAGCAGGAAACCACATCGAGAGGATGGCTGTATTTCAACGAATTTTTCAGGCAGTGGCGTTAAATGCGCTTTTGTTTGTAATCCTGTTGGGAATCCTGTTAGTAATCTTCCTGCAGTGAAGCATAACATGAATCAAGAGGGATATGTTGATCATTGACTATTCCTAAGTCCTTTTGCCAGAATGAAATATGTTTTCTCATTCATTCCTTTCAGTTTTTGTGAAAGGACTCACTTTTAAGGTCAACTTTTATTACGCAGACAATAGGGGTAATTATGGTTCTCCTATATACCGTGTGGAGATTGCTATTGGATAGACAAGGTACTAGATAACTGAGGCAAAAAATGCATCCTGATCATATCTGATGTAGGTAATAGAGAGTCCCTTTGGAGCTTCGCAAACCGAATATAAACTTGAGTGTTCTGTCGGGAGCTTCCATATCAGACCATATTCAAATACGACGCCAACACTTTGCATGACAAGAGAAGGAGGCCGCCGGAAACAGACCGAGTGCACTTCGAAGAACAGTTGAAAGATTCTGTCAAAACTAAATCGAGGCTTAAAACAAGGTTGAGATGATGTCTAAGACCAGACATTTGACTCACTACCTTGTACCTTTACAGAGACAAAAAACGACTGGCCTTACGGGTCATTTTGCTTAGACGAAACCTCCCTCTGAGGCACTTTATAAAAGGCGACGGTACTGCGAAACACTTCCTTTTTTCCGGAGGAAAAGTTGTGTCTGAAAGCTGTTGTGCATCGTTTCCTATCCCGAAAAATAAATACAATACCACACACCGCCTTATGAACAGAGCCTTGCTTATGTTATAAGACAGTTGAAATACAACTTACAGTCCAAGTTAATAGAACTGAGGTCTTCGGGGACTGCTTGGAATACTAACTATGTGTTTCTCGAAAATATCCTTGGACGCATTCTAAAGCAAAGAGCATTCTTCTACTAGAAAATTTGACTTTGAGGCCAATGATCTGCCCTACTTCTTAGGGGTTTTGCCGTACGCATCGTTTAAATTGGAGCAACTTGTTTCGTTATATATTAAATACAACTTCACTTATGTCCTGTATCCCCTTGTGGATCCTAGGGCCTCTACGCCATCGTGTGCGCTTAAAAATTGAGGAAGTTAAGTTCTGTTTTAATCTAGTCCCATGTTACAGTGGAACATGATGACACTAATGTATGACACCTTTGTGAAAGATGCCAATCCGAAGGCAATCAATGGTGTTAGCTCAGCGGGAATCGTTTACAGTCAACACTCATATAGCACTGGTCTTGCTTTGCCACAACAGCTAATACGGGCATAGTTGCTGATAGTCTTGAAAGTAAGGATACGTCGTCAGTGTCCATCATTTGTAAGAACGTATCTTTCCTTGAAGTTGTGATTGCAGCAATCATTTTCAAAAAACGAAAAGGTGATTTCTTGCAGTCATTGAAGTCGCTGGTATTCAATGAAAGTATTCGTTTGAAGTCAGTCATTAAATGCATTCAATGCATTCATTCAGGAGTTAATGGACATAGACAACGCCGTTTGTTCGCTGACTGGGCTCTCGAGCAGTTGGAATTTGACCCCGATTTGGGTCGAAAAATAATGTTCAGCAGCGAGGCCCTTTTTCGGGATAAATGGGTTCGTCAACAAGAAAAATTGTGGAATGACACGAGATCCACCAAATTGCAATGCATCCAGAGAAAGTCAATGTTTCGTGGGGATTTTGGACCGACAGCATCATCTTTAAGAGCAACATTGGCCAGGCAAACACTGTCAAGGGGGAGTGCTATCGGTCAATGGTATACCAATTTCATTTGAATGATATGCACACCGGCGACATGTGGTTTCAACAGGACGGAGCTACAAGCCCCCACAAAGAGCAACTTTCGAACGCGGTTAACTCACGCGGAGGCGAAGTAAATTGGCCGCCAAGCTCGTGCGATTTGACCCCTTTAGACTTCTTGTGGAGTCACAGGTCTACTCCAATAAACCACAAGCCACCACTGGCTCTGTAAACCAGAAAAAACAATGTCATATTGGTCAAATTTAGATTTATTTATTCGCCAGAGTTATGAAAAATTGGACGTTTCGGATGCGCCCTACCCAGCGAATGAATGATATTATATTCCATACATAATGGGATACATAGACCTTCTAAATAAATAAAAAATAGCTGGGATATCTCACTCTGCTTAATGGAAAACCCTTTATATCTCACACACCATTCTGCCATTCATAAAGTATCTATTCATTCAGGTGAAAACAAAAATCCATAAAAAGTTAAGAAGCTGTTTATGCAACCATTTTTTTTGTAATGAAATTTCCTGTAAATATTATTCCACCACACGTGTAGGTACGCTCGCATAAAAAGCACTTACCTCCCAATGGCTAAACATTAATTGCGGCGCTGCCAGCCCCGACGTCTGCTTCCGAATTTCCTGTGCGAAATTAAACGATTCGATCACAGGAAGATACGCCATCACAGAAAAGTTGCCACTTCCCTGTGTTAGGTCACCAGATACGATTTTACCATGTCGACGACCGATGACGGCATACATTTTTCCTAGAATAAAAAAAAATAAAAATAAAAACAAAAAATTAAATTCTTGTTTACTATATCCACGTTCTCTGTATATACAAGCAAATATATTTAATTTTTTGTTTAAAGCAAAACCACAAAATCCCATTTCATGAATACTCACATATGTACATATGTTTATGCGGTATGATATAATAAAAATTAATTACACCTACTTTTAAGGGACATGAATAAATATGGTGGTCATCTATCAAGGGTCGATTGGAGAGTAATTTAATAATAAATGCGATATCCGGTTTTGCTAACTTTTTTCCTACTTTATCTTTAATTTCGTTCGTTTACAAGTAAATTCACAAAAAAAAAAAAAAACAATAAGAGATGAAAGAGCAGAAATGAATCGTTAATTTGAATTTTAAAGATATTTCTCGGACTCACCACCATTAGATGATATTTGTAAGGTCAGACACATTAGATACGATTTTTATGTGAATTTACATATTTCATAAGCGATTAACGGGATGCGAAGATTCCCACTCAAAACTTTGAAAGGATTTCCTGCCAATTTGTCTGCGAAAAAGTCTAGTGTTTAGTTGATTGGATTCTCACTCATTCTTTGGTGAACTAAATAAAAGAGATGACACGGGAGATGGGTCTCATTTTTATGTTACGTCATAATGAAGGGTAATTGGAATACATGCATAAAGACAGGCTTACGATGGACGCCTGAGCACGTAATAAGCAGTCAGAGGTTAGCTCTTTCACTCACCACAAACGTCAAGAACTAATGAGCCAAAAAGTCAACCATAATCAAGGAGAGATCAAGGATATGTCTAATAATCACCAGCAGGAAGGCGCTTTTGCTATGAAGATTAGTGCTTCTGCAGAGCAAGGCGAAAGAAGAGCTGCGAAAAAAGAGCAACGAACATGAGGAAGGGAAAAGAATTTTGCGTAACAAGAAAAGGAGTCACGCAGCGTCTCAGCTCAAGGACAGCGAAGAGCCCAACTATACCCAGGGAAGCAATCAGCTGACTTCAAATCCGAAACGTAGGCTCTTCCGAGTAAGACCTACTCACTGAAGTTGCTTAAAGGAGTGATAGGACAAGGAGGGAACCCACTTCCAGTCAATATCGAAAGCCAATGTTGAAGAACACAAGAAGAACACAAGAAAGTTGCTGGCTCTGATCCTAATGGACTCCCAGCTGAAGTTTGAAAATACGCAGTGTTTAAGTGGGATGCATGCACCAAGTCATTGGTCAAGTATAGCAAGGCTTATCTCCGTTTTTCTTCTTCTCTTTTATGTAAGATTATGTTCCGGAGTAAGGGGACAACACACATGCTTCTCAGGCGACTCGACGTAATGTGTTATAGGTTGAACACTTCCGCGGACCAAGAAAAATAAACCTCCTAAGTCAAGGTGTCTTTGAATACGTGCCGAGAACTGAATGGCATCTCAAGCGTAAGGTCCCTTTGAGATACAGGGCGACCTCTCATACTGCTCAGCTGCTATGAGTCCCAAGCACTGGGATAACTACAGGAGGTAGCTACTCCTCTACTAGCAAACATGGTGAGGCACAGATTCAGATTCTTCTCAGGCACCAAAAAAACCAGTTCTCCCAGAGATAAACAGCCCAAAAGAGCTCAAAAATGGTAAAAATCATTCAGAAAAATTGCTATCATCTACCCCATGCAACCAGAGGAGACTTTTACAACGCAACAAATGCAGTTGAAATGGACAAAAATGATCCTATACTGAAGTTTGTTGCTAGGGACGGATGGTTCGCACTCACCTGCCATGACACAGAAACCAAAGAATGGCTCATGTCGGCTGCAAAAAAATAAAGTCATGGGAAGTATTCAACTTGCGAGTGACTCAGGATGAAGAGATTTCCAAGTCATTCACTTACGTTTCCTTCATCCCTGAAGAAGACCAAGGACGTATTCCTATCCAGGATGATGAGGCAGAACGCAAGTCTTCAGAGTCATCGCTTTTTCCATGAATGAAATCTGTACGTAAGAGTACTACTTCCGACCCTGCAGATCGACAATAGATCTAATTTTCAAAGGCAAGTTCTAGGAAACAACAACGACTATCGGACAGGGAGCTCAGATGTCAGGGAGCATTCGTTTAGTCAGCCTGAAGCCTGGTAAGAGGTGCAACACTGAATTGTGCTGCCAAGAGACCCAATCGTCAATATAAGGCTAATCGATGAATCAGGGAGACACACACACAAAGCAGGTCCTGAGGAGTCTACCTCTGGGCCTTGTCTGACAATCTTATAGGCGATCTCGTTGCCTGAGCTTTCAGTGTGTCCTTTTTTCTTTTTCCCAAACTGCATTGGAATGGGCTCTCCATTACACAAGTTATTTGATTCTTTTTTAAGACAGCATTTCTTAATCCAACAGCTTTACAATTTTGGCAATTTATTTGGAGGGTATCTTCCAAAATTTCCCCTCAGCTTTGTCAAGAATGGCATTCTTCGAGTTACTTTAAGACATCAGCAGGAACTAATTATCTCACTAATCGCCTACACTAACTTTGGTTAAAGCATAAATTCCTCTTACACTCAATATTTCACAGATACCACACTCACGGCTACGAAAGTTCATTGAATATAGTAAAATCCAGCCATTTAATTAGATTGATTACATTGTATCTTCTCACTTCGATCCATCAACCTGAAGCGTTCTTTACAATGTTAAAGAGAAGAAACAAAAAAAAAAAAAAACTATATTTCTCTACGTTTCCACATTATCGCACCGAAGATAGATGCGTGGTACATTATCTTCTTCTTTTTTTAGGTTTAGCATTTTAATGGTCAATCTGGAGACCACTGTTAACCACTATCAACTATGTGTGGTTGTAATATGTAAGTTTATAACTTCCGGGTCAAGACAACATCCGGTGTGTGTGAAGTGGAAGAGAATTAACAAAAAAAAAAAAAAGAAGATGCTTCAAGTTGAGCGAGGTCAATGTAGCTTGTTGCTCAGAGAAAAAAATCGACAAATATTCTAAAGGTTTTTAGTTCTTCTCTTCGCCTTCGTGCGTTATGTCTTCATTAAAAGAAATTGATTTAGCTAATGAATAATTGGTTCGTAAATTGAAAGGAAAATAAATCATACTACAGAATGAAGCACAACTATGAAAGAAGACTCATTGAGCCAAGTGAAATGAATCCACCTTACAGTGATCCTTTAACCAGGGAAATTCAAACAACTGAAACTAGGGAAGTACTCTTTCGACTACCTGTAGGAGCTCTCCAGCATGCCGTCAGAAGAAATAACAAACTTCACTAAATCGAGAAGGTAGTTTGTGAGCAACGATGTATCTAGAATTAATAGAATGAGTCTCAGGGACACAAAAACTCCTAAGTTTGTCATCGATATCTTCCTACGGTCCTGGTAACATTGTTAAACAAAACCAGGTCCATCGGACTTTCGAAACGAAAGATAGGCTAAGATCAAAGCTTGTAAACACCTGAAAACCGTTTTGGAAAGAGACATAGAAATAGTCTCTGTCGTGGCACTCAGATCGCTCTGAATGAATCGCAGGCTCACAGCAATCCCAGTGAGCTCGTTAAAGACAAGGAAATGAGGCCAGTGGTCGAGCTCACTGAAGCTGAATTCATTTATACACATGTGCAATGGCTGGAGCGAAATGAAAAAGCTTTAGCAAGAAGATATCTTCTTCTATCTTTGGTGATCTGGATACAACAAACGTGTAAGTCCTCTTCCGCATGAAAGTGTTTCTGAGAAGCTTTCGCATCCCATTAATGCTTTTATATGTTTAACCAATGCAAAAGGTTGGAACATGAATTTTAAACTCCACACGTAGTTTTTTTACGCACTAACCACTGACCGGCGGTCTTGCAGGCACTGTAGAATGGACGATCGCTTCCCCCATGACAGATAGAAGTGCATAACTGAAAACAAAGTGCCCAACAACGACAAGGATAGAGAGCTCAGACATTTTGTGGATCAAGAGCGTTTTGGGTTAAATCAGGTTAAATTAAATGAGCTACATGAGGTCGGATTGAAGAGCATACAGCAATAAAGGCTCGGATTGCAGCCGCCTCAGCAGTGGAGAAAACAAAGCTAGAAACCCAGTATCATGCGAAGAAGAAAGAGGTGAGGCGTGACAAACGTCAGTACATCAACACACTGGCTTCAATGGCTGAAGAAGCAGCGAGCAGATGCGACTGTAGGACTATTTATAGTATCACCAAGGAGCTCTCTTCACTTCAACTTAACATTGCCGGGCAGGAAGTCGAGAAAGTTGACAACTTTCTATACTTAGGAAGTGTGGTCTCGGCAAACCGTGGTGGCACCGAACTAGATGTGAGCAGCAGAATCGGGAAAGCCAAAGCTGCGTTCGGCATGCTGTCCACCATCTGGAAAAGCAATGTTATCAGCTTAAGAACCAAGCTGCGACTTTATGGGTGCAGTACTTGGAAATTGGACACAATTAACACACGCTGGCTGCAAGTCTTTGTAAACAAATGTTTAAGAGTCATCTTGAGGATCTTTTGATCGAGCCGTATCTCCAACGAACAGCTTTATACGAGAACGTGCCAGGAACCTATCAACATTACAATACGAAGGAGAAAGTGGCAGTGGATTTGACACACCCTACGGCGCGAAGACAATTCCATTACGAAATACGCTATGCAATAGCGCTCACCCAAGCAAGCAGAATAGGGGCACCCCCTAGGCAAACGTGGCGCAGAACAGTCGAGTAGGAATCGAGCACTTTGGGAATGAGTTGGATAGAGCTCAAACGCGTCGCAGAGCTACGAAAAAGATGGGGCAGGCGTTGTTAACGCCCTATGCCCTCCGAGGCGTTAAAGAACTCAAGAGATGAGGTCATAATTAAACACTAGGCCATCGCGATACCTAGGAGAACCTTAACGGTTAAAAACCTGATCTAATACATTTAACAGAATGAGGAACTCCTAAGACTGCAGATATATACATACTCTGGAGCATTTTTCAACTGTCAGTTGGTACAGAATTGTCATGTTGCCATAGCCGTGGTACATAGAGCACCCGTAATAGCAACTCGCTGATGTTGGTACTGCTCTCCTCCCAGAGTCTTTCACCATAAAGTCTCATATGTAAGTAAGGCTCAGACTATTGTAGTCTGAAGGCAAAGCGCGAGTTCAAGCCTCATTCAAGAGAGCATTATAGTCTCCCCGGACCATATTTTGTGTAAAGAGCGATTAGGAAAGCTGAAGAGTTCATTGAATGACTTTTAAGGAGAGATGATAAGACTTGCTTCTTGAATACAGCCTGCCTTAAACCTAGAATTTCTGCATATGGACTTATTGCAAAAGTTAAAAAGCGAAGAGGTTGATGTATCAGTTGGTAGCCCTTATGAATTCAGTTGGTTTGTGGACAATGAAACAGAAAATACATTATACAAAGTATTCTCTCACGAAGGCTTTTTTTTTTTTTTAAATTTAAGGACATTTGGCGTTAAGCTACATCCTCTTTCTGTGATAATAATCCCTTGACTTTAATATAAATACTATAAACTCGCGAAAAAAAATACGCCCTAAAATACACCAAAGAATTCCTCTCAGTGTATTCGTGCAAAAGTTCTTCACAAAAGTCTTAAGAGTAAGCTTAAGAGCAACTTCAAGTAAATTTCAAATCTTAAGCTCGCCTTTAATCTCCAATACTGTGTGCTCAAAGTCGCTAGCCGAAGCTGAACTGTATCTCTGACTGAATACCTTGGTTTAGTCTCTCAATTTTTCTTCTATTCTTCATCCTTGTATGTGTGTAAATATGAAAAATTACTTTAGTGTACGTTCGCGCGCGCAGGTAGATATGAAGTATCTCGTACTTGCAGTAATACCAGCATCAATAGTCCACCACAGTGTGTATTCTCCTCATTCACAAGAACTGACCATATATTACTTACAACTCACAAGTATTTCCCTCCCTTCTGCCTTCTGGCTCTTCATCTTGTCCAATGGTCTTCGTCGTGTCTTCATCCTCCTCCCTCTTCTCGTGCTGGTTATGAAAAAAAAGACAATCCACTAGCACCGTCAACAACAACAACAACAAGAAGAAGAAGAACAAAATTCAACTTCATTCATAACATCGGGTCGGTTTAGTAGACACCACACCGTACTACTTACTCTCAACTCAACTGTGCTGCTGGCTGGCTGGCTGCTTAATCGCACCACTGTATGGGTGAAAACGTAGTTCACACAGATATTTATTATGCAGACATCGACAAAATCGAATTCCTTGCACCAATGTATTGGTTTTCATTCAAGTTCTTCCCGATGTTGTGTTTTTTTTTACGTGTTGTTTTTAGTTTATTTGATCAGTTCGGAAAGTGAAGTTGTTTGACGCGCGCACATTTTTCTCCCTCGTTTTTTTTTTCTTCTTCTCTCTCTCTGTTCGAAGGAAACATAAATGTCCTTGTATCTAAAATATTAAGTGACTTCTTATAAAACTAACTGAAATTAGTACAAATACTTGGAGTAAAAGATACATTCCACAAATCGGTCGTCGTTCATTCATACATTGAGTCGCGGTTTTCATTCAGAAAAAAAACAAGTAAAAAAATTCAGTGAAACTGTCAGTTTGGATTTACAGAGTATCTACAGTGCATGTGGTGTGTTTGAAAATGCAAAATTTTACAAATCAATACAAGCAATCATCGTCATCGTTCGTGATTTGATTATGCTTTATTAAACACTGCTCACAGTACTTCATTCTTCTGTGAAATGTGAAACGACGTTGTGTGGTTTAAAAAAAAAAAAATAACAAATAAATATATATTACTACACATTCCGTGTCTCTCAGCTCAGCAACAACAAAAGGTATATTATCTATTAAAGTCGTGAATAAGACACATACTCTTGCTTATTATTGGTCTTTAATCTCAACAAGTCACAGTGTCTATAAAAAATACGAGCACCGATACAAAATACCAAAAGGGAAAGACAACGACTATTTTTTTTTCTTTCCTTTTTTTTTCGATTCGAATTCTTTTTTTAATGAATGAAAATGCAACAGCAATTGATTCGTATCGTGAATTGCCATAGTCAGTTAGCCAACTATCTCATTTCTATGATCTTTGAGTGACTTTTACGTACGTACGTCAACTCACGATCACGATCGTGTAAAATTATTGATTGATCGCGTTTGTTTTTTTTGTGTGGATATTGTAAGCAATTTTCTTCGCGTGTTCTCAAGGACTACAAGTGTTGGCAGTTCAAAGAAAAAAATTTCTACACAGCAAAATGCTGACAGTAACATTGTCATTAATGGTTTTCTGTCAATTGACCGATCTTGTGATCGGTACACGATTACCACTTGAAGTTTATGACAATCCACAGTCATCGGCGATCACGTCGCATCAAGTGTTTGAGAATAATAATTATTTGAAGCAGAAATCATTATCGTCGTCAGCATCGGTGATCGGTAGTACTAACAATCAATTGGATCGTAGACGATCGCGACAAATGCTATTGCAGAAGCAGCAGCAACAGCAGCAGCAGCATCATCATCAAATCGAACAAAATGAGCTGCGGGACCATCAGAAGGCACAACATATGCAAACAAAGATTCTATATCAGATTGGGGTAAGATTTTTTTTTTTTTTTTGTTAACACTTTTTCGTTCTAAGTTCTAGAAGATGTATATATATTTTTTTTTTAATTGAAGAGATGCCTATTGGGTGCTGCAATATTATACAAAGTTCTATCAATTGAACCGAACTTAATTAAGTTAATCAATTTCATAGAATTTTTAATTGCCATAAGTCTAGAAAGATACATGGTGTACACTGGTGTATGAATGGGAGAGAGACGTTTGTAAAATGTCGCAGTTTAGTGGGTGGGTTATGTAGATTTAGTTGGTTTATATTCACCAAATCCCAAGAGAGTGGGGATGGGAAATTTACCATGTGGCATGAGAATGATTAGAATGATGATTCAGGGTAAGGAATTTCAATTTTTTTTATTGCAGGTCAAGGTTTAGGACTTGTTCTTTTAGAATTTTAGACAAGGTATTCCCAGAAAATACATCATCATCAGTTAGATGCGACAATTTTTCGAAGAATATAGGTCCTTCTATTTTCAGGTATGCGAAATGATGGCTGATGTATGCTTAGATGGATTGATTGGGTGGAAAATCCGTAAAAAGATATGCTTTTATGGTTCTAATGGAGTTTATTCTTGGCGAGACAAGTATACATACACTTATGATGTTTCCCTGAAGCAGAAGGGGCTTTAATTTGCAGACTTTCTTGTTTTAAGAACATTATATCAGTAGTCTCTTACACATCTTTGAACTACTTTATGAAATGGGTTATATTACTCAACCTTTAGGAAAACAATACTAATTTTTGAATAAAAAAAGAGGATCAAATGCAAAGAAAGTGGCTCTACGATATCATATCTCAATAGGCTTACGTGCTAGTAGAAAACAAAACTCATTTACTTATTGAATTACGCGTTTTTTTGTTTCCAAGATTGTTACGGTTGGTGCAAAAAAACGCCCTCGCGTTGGGCGCCAATTCTTGTTTCAATTTACTTTCTGAAAAATATCAGACTAGGTTATTGAATCGAATGTGTTTGAATAGGTTGAGAATTTCAGTGATAAATGGAACCTCTAAACGTTCCAAATTATTCTTCTTATGTTTTTTAAGTTTAAAAAGATGTCAACTTTAGAAAAATTTTGTTGCGAAATAAGTTTGGTTAGAGAGAAAAACCCGAAAGTGTATTAATTTCTACCAGGCTAAAGCAAATGCCCGTGTAACTATAAATTTGTATGAAAATTTGAGACAAAAATCGTCCAAAAGTACCTTTCTAAAAACGTGATCGGAAAAACTTTGACGTGTAAGTTGTAAGACAGGTTAAACAGACATACACATACATATGTATGCATGAATACACAAAACTAAAGCCTTAGATCTTTAAGAACAAATTCAGTTGTCTTAATGACCGAGAATTCCACCGGTTTCTTCGAAATTTAATTCTGAATTTTATGAATGAAAACACGATTTTCTACGCCTGCGCTGTGCTACCAAAAAGTTGCTCCCTACTAAATTAAACAAAAACCCAACCAAAACCCAGTCCCTCATCTTTGTTTGTTTATCAAGTTTAGCCGATAAATAGAGAAGAAATACCAACAAAACAAAGTAAATTATCTCCAACCGAGCGTGGGCAGGTAGTAAATTCTACTTTTTTTTTTTATCAATTTTTTTTTAGAAAAACCGAAAAAGCACAAAACCCACTTATCTGCCCTATAAATACCGAGACAAAACTTCCCATTAATAACACTACAGAGCAACTAAAACAAACAATAAATAGAAATATGTATGTATATGCTCTCGCTTGCATACAAATGTATCTACAGCCAACTGCCCCAGTGTTCAATATCTATTGAGTCATCTCTTATCTCAATTGAACTTCCGATCACACCGACTCCATATCAATATGGTAAATACGTAGTATTTCCCAAAAAAAAAAAAAAACACCCAAAACAAATAACTTCCCAGAAAAAAACGACGACGACAACTTGAAACGCGTTCCTTTCAAATAACACCCAACGGCCAAGTTGAGATACAAGAAGACGAAGAAAAAAAAAAAAATTCGGAAAAATAACTCAAAAAATAGACAAAAAAAAAACTTCATCCAAATCCGGTGCGGATGAATGAAAATACGCGTGGCATGCCTAATTCTAAATTCCAATTGACTGAAAGTGTGTGTACGCGAACACACAATATTACCATAATAATGAGAAAATAGCCTCCTAAAGCCGACAGCGCGCAGCACACTATCTCCACCACCGCCTTCGCCGCTTAGCCGCCCCAACTTATACCGAAAAGATATTCGTTTTTTTTTTTGAAGAAAAATGCGCGGGAAGATAGTTGTATAGTAGGTATAGTATGCGCGCGATGGGCCCACGATGATAAATACGGGACACATATGTGAGAGCAGACCATTCGTACTTGTACAATACTTGTAATGGCGTGCGCTCGAGCGCGAGGGGGCTCTCTAATTGTACACTGCTGTCGAAACGGGTGTGAAGCAATTACAACAACACCCTACCCCACCACTCTGCAGCATCCATCCATCCAACCCGCGTATCTGTATCTATCTGAACTGAACAATCTGTTTGTGAACCGTAATTAAACAGAACACAAAAGTTCAACACCTTCGCTTTATTGACCAACATTTTGTAGCTGTTCATCTTGTCCTGTGGTTTCTTTTCTTTTTTTTTTTTTTCGTTTTTAGTGTTATTCGTCACATTTTTCGATCGTTGTTGGTTGGTTGGTAGTTAACCTTAACTCCAACGAGTGGGATCTCCACACAAAAGTCAATTATCACCTTTCTGCCATAAAAAACGAAAAAAACATAGAAGACATCAAGAAGATTGGTTGAGGACAACCACATGAGAGAATGTAAATGTATCCACTTTTCTCATGTGTGTATCTGTTAGCATCTGTTGTGCATTCGATTTGGATTTGTCACACCTGTGACATTTGTTTTGCCTCAACCAAGTACCTACGTGCATACAAACATACATATCTGTGACGAAGGCATTTTGGCATCAAACTGAAGATTTTCATCACGTCAGTCAGTCTGCAAATGCGTGACGTTTTGTTTGCATGCATTTGGCAACGAAAGACTTCCTATCATGCTGTTGGTCTTTTAGATCTTAATTGGGTGGGTGGTTGTGTTGTTGGGTGTTCACGTAAGATTTTTTAATTGAGGAAATTTCGAGGACATTCATCAATCAATCACAAACTACTTTTGGTCAGGACGTCAAAGGCTTACTCATTGGCAAGTTGCCTTTTTTTTTGAAAACAAAAAGCTCATAGTTCGATCAGGTACAACAATTCTAGTTACTATAAGATAGAGATAGTCAAAACGTCGTAGTGACACGTTTTGGTTCTGATTCATGTTTTTTTTAGAGCCATAGGTATATGCGAATGACGATATCTACCACTGGCAGACTATTAAGAGCCACTACTATCTGCTTACGTGCTAGTAAAATCTTTAAATGAAATTCTTTACGTCAGAAAGTGATCAAAACATTTCGACTGCCAAGTGGGTTGATAATGTCACAAATTTTATTTACTTGTTCCAAGATTGTTGCCAGTAGATAGTGCAAAAACGACCTCGCGTTGGGCGCCAATTATTGTTCTGATTCACTTTTTGAAAAATATCCGAGGACTAGAATGAAATGTGGATAGACTAATCGCTAGCTGGAGTACACGAAGCCAGTTCAACTTGAAAACGTAACATTCGATGTGAATATCTATGAAATAGGAAATCTCTAAGGCTATCATTAAAGATTACATACTTTTGTATCTCTGGGGGCACTCACAATCTGGATTAATTTACTTTAAGTGGTCTCGACTATGCATGCTTACTTTTACAGTTCTTTTTTTCTTAGTTTCAAAGAATTTCTGACCAAAATTTCGTTCGTTTATGACATACGCACATACATACGTTCACTTCTATAAAAAGCATGTTAAATCTTCCCATTGTAACTGACTGGCTGCCATTCGTGAAAAAAAGGCCAGGAAGCTTTTAGCCGTGTTCAAGATACAATGTTACAACCCATTCTCCAGAATAAATAAAGCTTTCTGATTCAATCTCAATTTCTCGTGCATTCGAGTTGGGTTTCAAGATTTATTCTCCATGGATGCTGTCTTAATAAATCGGAGACAGTTGTATGTATTTTTACACATTTGCTTCCGATTCACAGTATTTTTTCGAAGACAATATACGCTGTCCGAGATATTTTAATTAAATGGATTCATGACATGGACAATAAGCAAAATATAAATTTTAGGAAGCTGTCGGTCGTTTTTTTTAACAACTTTTATGAATTCTCAGCTTATTTGCCAACACGAATCCTTTCATGATAGAAAGAGGTCAGGGCCTATGAAGGTCTCTGATGGACCTAAATTTTACTACTAAGTCTGCTGTTTCGTTACCCTTTAAGCCCACATAGCCGACTAAATATGCAAAGGAGTGTCAGGTCATTTCTTCTACTTATGTAGTTCGTTAGGCTTTCGTAGGAATACCCACACAAGTTGCGTTGAGTGAGTGGCAGAGTGACTATCTCGCCAAGCACAATTTGGACATATGCCACAGATATTGATAATGCTTTTGCCTATAGATTCATACTTTGATTGCAAACATCTGTCGTCAATGAAAATTAGAATCTTTTTCTACCAAAGACACTTTGTCTAGCCACGACAGTGTATGCCGGGCCGGGCCGGGCGTGGTTTCTTGCCTTGCCAACGAGGTATAAATTCAAAATCCAATGCTAAGCCCGACTTCAACCTTATCTTTACATAATTCCACACGCATTATTCATTTTCTTAATACTCTATCCAAAAATAACTCAACAAAGTATCTAAGCCTTGTTTTTGTTAATTGCACGCCCATAACCTATGTGTCTGTCTCCGAACGAAAACCCCTTTACCACACGCTTCTACTTCGCTGCCATATTTAACCTAATGAACTCATCATAATAAAATTCGATTTAAATCACAATCAATTTTATTGGCGCACGAAATATGAAATAAAATCGCTTTCCTGTGATATCGAAATCATGAAAAAAAAAAAAAAAAATACTCCAACTCAGCAGAAAAAAAAAATTATGTATATTAAAATTAACATAAATTTCATTCGATTCGTATACTCTCGCGGCGTATCTGACCGAACCTCGCCCCATTCATAGTTGTTTTTTTCTTCTTCTTGTTTGTGTTTTTTTTTTTTATGTTTTTATAGGTTTTTATTAGCATAATTTCAATTTATGCAAATAAAGTTCGATGAATAGAAGATGGGTATCCCATTAAATTATAATTATATTGACCAATGGAGTTGAGCGGGAAAAATGGTCAAAAAAAAAAAACACAAACATAGAAGAGATACATTTTAAAGCGCGCTTTTATACAAAAATAAAAAGAAAAAAAATGTTTAGGATTAAATGCATTGTTGTGAATAGGATTAAAATGAAGAGGCGAACCAATAACTCTCGTAGAAAGGCTGGGTGTTTGGGTGCACCCAAACCATGCATATTTAATTTAATTATTTGTTTGTCAGGACAACATTATTGTGTAAATTATTATATATTGTGTTGTGGTCAACCAAACTTAATGACAATTTAAATGAATTGCAAATATGTTGCAATTGCTCATAATTGAATATGTTAACCGCACTTTACAATAGTGTGGTTACAAATATATTGTAATTCTATTAAACGAATTAAATGAGGCTTGGCAGAGGTTTTAAATGCGAAACACTAGTCAAATATGCCAATAAAGTAAATGGAAAACCACAGATACTAAGGCTAATTTTCGCATTAATCTGGAAATGAAATAAACATTGAATCCGGTACGAAGCACTTAGATATTGAAAGTATAAAATGTTCTGCTTAAAAGTATACATACATATGTACATATTCTTTCACGTTTTAAACTTGAATGCCTCAATTACAAATATTTGTTACTTCAAATTCAAAATATTCCAACAAGAAGTCGAAAAAATACTGCGAATTACAAACGAATGCAAAAATCACGTTCAATTCTCCCTCATTACTTGGACACAACCCAGAGTGAGCTATTATTGGGACCAAATACCACTACACCTATGTAGAATTCCCTTCTTCTCTCTTCCAATTACTCCACCTCCCGTGCCCTAACCATTCGTACAAAGGCTGAAACGGGGGCAACGAAGGTTGCTAAAAGCCATTGAAGATGTCACGACTACAGCATGAGAATACCTCACTCATGACCTTTTACAGGAACAGTAGGTGAAGTAGTCACAACATTGTAGCTTTGTGTTTCACAATTTTTGTACAAATTTCGCGTTTCAGTTATTCTACAAGTACCTATCGCGATATGTTTTAGACCCCAGATGAGCATATGACATGTCGAGTCAAGGAATTTAACACTTTAAGCAAAAGACCGCGTATCTCAAAGACAGCTCTTGTCAAAGAAGACATAACAAATGTCAAAAGAACATCCCTGGATTTGGCTATTTTGTACTAGATCATACCAACTTAAACGTCAAGCCATTTGATACAAAGGCTAGGGTAAACAAGAAAAAAAGCGCTTCCGAGTTCGAATCCAGGAAAATACGACCAAAGTTTTTTTCACGGCCCTACCTCTTGCGAGATTCTGACAAACATCCAAGAGTATTTACTGTCATGAGAAAGCTTCTCAAAAACCCTCCTGCCCTACGGCATAAAACTGTAGGTCCCTTCTGTACGTACAGAAATGTATACCACGCACAATACGTACAGCTGTGAGAAGCTAGGTTTTGGCCCTCTATGGGCTGTTTATATCCTAATATTTTAGACGATGTTTTAGACCCCAGATGACCTACTGACAGCTCTTGTCAAAGAAGTCATAACAAATGTCAAAAGAACATCCCTGGACTTGGCTATTTTGTACTAGATCATACCAACTTAAACGTCAAGCCATTTGATACAAAGGCTAGGGTAAACAAGAAAAAAAGCGCTTCCGAGTTCGAATCCAGGAAAATACGACCAAAGTTTTTTTCACGGCCCTACCTCTTGCGAGATTCTGACAAACATCCAAGAGTATTTACTGTCATGAGAAAGCTTCTCAAAAACCCTCCTGCCCTACGGCATAAAACTGTAGGTCCCTTCTGTACGTACAGAAATGTATACCACGCACAATACGTACAGCTGTGAGAAGCTAAGTTTTGGCCCTCTATGGGCTGTTTATATCCTAATATTTTAGACGATGTTTTAGACCCCAGATGACCTACTGACAGCTCTTGTCAAAGAAGACATAACAAATGCCAAAAGAACATCCCTGGACTTGGCTATTTTGTACTAGATCATACCAACATAAACGTCAAGCCATTTGATACAAAGGCTAGGGTAAGCAAGAAAAAGTAGAATAATTTATGACAGCTATCGATTTAAGTATGTAAGCTTAAGCTACAGACAAAACAAGAAACTCTTACTCGGTGGGTAAGAGATACCCAGGTGTGGAACTAGATTAGTTCTGTTTTATGGATGGTTTCTGTACTATGTGGGGTCAATTGGTGGGTTCGTTTTTTTTCTTTCAACACACGAATACGAATACCTTTATCCCACTACCCACATAGTTGCCACCCACATTTAATAAAATCTTCTTTTTTTTAATGAATGACTTAATTCTAAGCAAACTCATTGAACTTTGCCTGATCTGCTATCTGCTTGTGAGATTTCCTAGACATTTGGGGACTTTTTTATTTTTATTGCGAGAACAAAAGAATTGATAACACTACGTTGAGTTAATCCGCAGCTAGTTTGACCTCTCACTTAATCTTTTTTTGCCGGAAACAAATTCAATTAACTCGACGACAAATCAAAACCAACCTCACATTCAGTTTGAATCGATTGAAAAACGACATTTAATCGAGTAAAGTGAATGATGGAAAAATCTCACGTTCACCCCGACCAATCACGAACTTAAAGCATGATCTATGTATAAGTACATATACATATGCAACAGAATAGATACATATATGTATAAATGATTGCTCATTTCCTTTTATTGAATTAATTAACCAAACAAAAGTCAACTACTTATACACAATTCATGTACGACGAGACATTATTAACAAAGGCAATCGTCGAACAGACATATGTATGTACATATGTATGGATGTATGCTCAATAGGTCACCCAAGGCAATTGTATCTTTTCGGTTGCCATATGAACCATATCGTAAATGATTTAATCCAAACATGATCATGTTACATTGTTCGAGTTAATTATTTGTCAAAACAGTACAGACAAAATGTCAGCTGTCGTCTAAGGAAAAAAAAAAACAGACGAGTGATTAAAAATTGCCATCCATGAGAAAAGAAATATCCTTTGCAAAGAAAAAGAAAAAAATTCCAGAGTAAGTGATTTAACAAGCCTAACCTCGCTCTCTCTCTCTCTCTCCAATGAAAAGTGATATGATACGAGTATTTTTTTTTTTTATAAACAAAACATTTTTTCTTTTTTAATTTGATATAAAGTCTCCAGGTGATCAAATTACAAGAATGCGGAGAACATACTAAAGGCACTCATAAAGTTGTACACACATTCCCCAGAATAATCTTGGAATGCTTCCTGTCTGTCACCATTAAACCACCACCGAACAATGTATGTAGTATCGCAAGGAGGTAGTTAGGTAGGTAGTTAGGTATCCAACATTGGTTGGGTGGTGCGATGGTGTTCACAACATTCCATTCCATTCGATTCTTTTCTTTCTCTTGATTTCGATCCGTATAGATATAAAGATACTTTACAACATATTTGTCCATTTCACTAATGAACATTGGTTGTGCGGTGTAAATGGAGCCTCACTCTCTCTTTCCTCATCAGAGGCGGCCGGGCCGGGAGGCCGGGAGGAGAAACGAAAACAAAAAGCCACATGAAATTCCATTCGAGTACGTTTTCCGAGATAAATAAGTACTGGAACGCATAATGTATCTACCTATGCTATGTGTAAGCCCCAGCCATGTACATTTGTGCGAAACAAAAGCTTGTACGTGCCTTGGCATTATGTAACCATTATACTTTTTTTTGTGCTCTCCTGTTCGCTGCAATGATTCTCTACCATTCTTTTTGCTTGATCTCTTGACATTTTACCTTTTGCGGAATTTCTTAACTCAACATCAAGACCGTACCATCAACGTATCTATGTATGGTTGGCTGTGTCGCCTTTTAAGGGAAATGTGCGACCCCAAGTGGTCTACATTCTTTGAAGGCATTAAAACCGGACATCCGGTGTAGGTACAGGAACAACATACCGGCACACGTACAGATACACATAGAAAGACGTGTAGAGTTTGCTACAGTTACGGAATAATAAAAGGATTAAACAGGGAAGAAGAGCATACCGCCGCCACGCCGCCGTCGACCCTATTAAGTGAAGATTCACTCTTCAGCCTCAGCTACCGGTGTTGATGATCCGTGTGGCGTCTAATAATCACGTACTGCGTTTCCAGCGCTATTTAATTCAGAAGGAAGGAGAACAACAACAACAAAAACGTTTTTTTTCTGTTCCACAGTTTTACTGAATGTTTTTGTTTTTCTTGGAAGAGAAGAGGTTTTACATGGAATTTGTATCTTTTTTTTCCATGGAATATTGGTGATTTTTTTTTTTTTCTTTGATTGTGGTTAAGAAGTTTAGCACTTGTAAAGATTAACAAAATTTTTAATTCATGCCAAGTGGGAGGTATCTATCAGCTTTATTGCTGATTATAATTTTATTTGTTACCTTTTGGACTCTTACGCAAATGTCGAATGGGATAAGAGTATCTGCCGCTCTCGTAAACAGACACATTTAGCCTATTATTGTTGATAGTAAGAAACTAATCACACAGCCAATGTTATTGACAACAATGTCTCTTATCGCTTTTGACTTTTGACTCAGTTTTGTCGCTGCAACTAGCATAAACTAGTAACAAATTCAAAATTTCCCTCTGCCAAGCCTTCAATTTGGGTTATCTGATATAGATTTTATCCCTAAGTTTAAATTTAGAAAGAAACCTCCATTTAGCTCTCGAGATTGAGGTGAAAATTATGCTCAAAGAGATGGCATGAATGTTCCTAGACTTGTTTCTTATCTACACACGGTGATAATCATTGTAGACGGAGGATGATTGAGCAGTTTGCAGTAGAAGCTCCACTATCAGGAAGTTTTGATTGTATTGTACTACAGTCACGTGGATATGGCATTTCTATGAGCTCTCACACTCAGACCTCCTGGGACCTATAACACAACATGACACGTTGACAAGTCTAGGTTCATTTGTCTCATCATCTTTTACAATAAGACGTTTCACGAGAAGAAAAATATCGACTTTCAAAACTTCTGGCCAGCTACTTATATTTACTGCAAGGTCTGTACATTTATATACCAAAGGAACCTCACCTCCTAGTGGATTCTTATCGAGAGTCGTTCATTCAAAACATCAGAGTAGTCACAGAGAACCATGCATCTGCTAGCTGCTACATTATTCAGCTAGCCGAGGACAATTAGACTTGTGCCAAATGAAACAGGTCATATGACTGTCCTTCAGAAATATTTAGGCTACCCCCTCAACGGATGACATCACGTTATACCTGGGCTTTCTAAAGCTGCATACTCAAGCAGAAGAGCAGATTGGCAAAGTGGTAAGCAATCGCTTACAGCAAGCTGATAAACTAGCAGGGAAAGGTTCAAGAGATCTACCAGAACAAACTGACTTCTCAGTAAGCACACATCCTTGTGCACTGAGACTCGAAGGGGAACATAGCTACAAGAGAGAAGCAAACTCAAGGAGGATCATGAACGCATACTAAGGGACAGAAGATCAGAAGAGGACCTGTTCAGAAGCTACGGTGACGAGGGAGTTCTAGAGGACACCATCCACTTTCTATGGGGAAATGAAGCAAGTCATTAATTAAAGTAGTTTGGTGATTTACGGCAAATTTCCCTTTCCCTCTATTGCTGTCACAAAGGGCCAGGGTAGACCTCTCTAATCGACGGTCGTATTTGATCCATTCCCAGCAAAACTAGCTCCTCTTCTTTCGTGTATGACGGGCAGTAAGACTAAAGGTGCGATCGAGCTGATAGACTAACAAGGCACATGATTGTGCGCCGACAAATTGCTAATCCTTTAAGTTCATACAAGCATAAGGACTTCGTGCACTAGGCTCCAGATTTTGACAGTCGGTTTGGCGGACTTGAAGCTGCCAACTGTCAGAAATATGGTACACCTTGTCAACTTCTAACGCATATCTACCACATGTGGTTATAACCATATTTTGTTTAGACCTGGCCAACACGTCAGATAATAGTAAAAAAAAAAAACTTTTAAAACTAACAACATGTCTTTAAAACGTGAAAAAAAAAGTTAGTACACTATCTGTGTGTGTATGTAAACACATCCGAATGATAGACACACATCTCTCACGCACATCGATCATCATCTAGTTCAATCATTCAAACTACCGAACAGAAGGAACAACTCTCAAAGAAAACTTGTTGTGGCTAAAAATGGATGCGGATGCAGTATAAACGTTGATTTCCGGGCAAGTAGACAAGAACTTCAACTTTTTTTTTCCCCCTTCTTCCCCCTTTACGCGGTCTCGGAGCCCGAGACTCTTTGAAATAACAACACATAGCCGACGACGACGACGACTGTAGTCTATGATGTACATACATGACGGTACTTGTACAGCATATTATACATATGTATGTGGTTAAAGGTAGCAGTCCACCTTCCCCTATTTGATTGGTTTTCGATACTTTTAACCCGATCAGAGCTCTAAAAAATCCTTGTCCTGTCAATTTACCCTCTATCGAGTAACCGCAGTCCTCCTTTCTACACAAACAAAAAAAAATCTGTACAACATAAGGTCAATCGAGTTACCACTGTGCGCGAGCGCGCGGCGGTGCAACCAAATAGGTATACACGCACCCAAGTCCCCCAAGAGCGCCTGCATTCTACACCAAGTACGTCGCCAGAGTACACCTTCTGGTTTTGCAAGGTTTTATGAATGAATAAATGAAAATGAATTGTATCGAGATACAAAACTGAATGAAAGAAGACTCGATCATCAATGGATGTGTGTGACGGTTGGCGCGCCGCATCGCGGAGGAAGACGTACCAACCATCACGCATGATGAAGAACTTGTACAGCGGATGAGGAACAAACGACCGACGGCGGAACGGATCTATGGTTGGATGTACGCGTACTGCGAGATCAATCGTTGAAATAACGATAATATCAAGATGACGATGATTTTATGAATGAATCGAGAAGACGGTTCCACACCAATCGATCGAACTTCTTCGGGACGACACACGCAGAAAGTTTTGGAATTTTTGCCATCGCCGTCGCCGGTTTTTTTTCTGTATGCGTTCGTTGCGTACATTCCTCCTCATCGCTCGTTTGTATCTGCTTGGGGTTTTTTTTTTTTTTTGTTTGATCGCCATTGCCGTATCTGTGTGCGTGTTTGGTGTCCGTTTGTCCAGAATTTATAAGACTTCTTCATCTTCATCGAAAAAAAAAAAATCGGTCTGCTGCCAAATAAGCGGTGAAACTAGTTTTACGTATCGTATACGTACATATGTGTGGTTACATCCGTTCTCAGTTTTGGAGAGTACACTGGAGCCGTTGCTCCTCTCATCATCATCATCATCATCATTATCAGATACAACGTCTTCCTCGTATCTGCTGTGGCTATCTGGCTATGGCTATGGCTCTGGCCTGTTGCCATCGTCAGGCAAAAAAAAAAAAAAAAACCTTAGACGGCCAATACGGCCACGACGACGGACGTCGCCGCAGCAGCAACAAGGTAGTTGTAGTATTTTTTTTTCTCGGTTTGTATCTACGGATACATTTTTTTTTTTTCGCTTTTGTGGTATTTTTGGATTTCATTCATTTCATTCATCGATTTTGCGGCGACCAGCAAGTTGCTGGACGACAGCTAAAGATGACGACAGACGGGACAAACTGGATTCCAGAATCATTTCGACGTCGACGTACGAGTATGTATGTACATCCTCTCTTCGGGTTAATTGTTTTTTTTTTTTCTTCTTCTTCTGTACCACCATTGATTTTGTTTAATAATAATTTTTACTATGGCGACGTAAATACCGATTATCGTACAAATATGTACATATACACATACCGAGTGTTCGCGCGCGCGTTCTGCGATTCTGCCGCCGCCGCCGCCGCCGTATTCCACTTCTGAGTTATGTATTAATCTGGAGCCGAATAAATTACGAGCTGTTTTTTTTTTTTTTTTTGTCTTGTATTCTCCAGGTTCTTCTCTTTTTATTATGGTTTTATTGTATTTCATGTTTTTTTGTTTTTTGTTTTATCTTTTTGTTTTCGTATTTTATTTTGTTGTTGTTGGTTTGGTGTTGTTTTTATCTCATTTAAAGATGAAACGTCGCGTGTTTGACGCGAGCGATGGAATTCTTTCTAAGGAATGAGATTCGTCAGCGAATATTTTATTCCTTTTTTTTCCTTTTTGTGTTTTGTTCTCTTTTAATTGTTTTTTTTTTGAAGATGAGTTGTCTTAAGCAGAAGCAATTAAAAACAACAAAATACATCGCATAAGAAAATGAGTAATATGCTAGACTGTTTTCGAACCATAATTCATAGTCGGTTTCGAAAAGAACGTCAGTTGTGAAATTTCCTCATGTCTGCGCAAATATTTCCAGAACAAGAACAAGAAGCTCTATCCTTTCGTTCTCAACGCCTGCATTTCATTAAACCACCATAAGACATACTCTCATCTGTCCCTTAAGCTTAGGATGCCCGCCAGTGTCATCTCTAAATTAACATACTGAGTTTCACACAAGTAAATACCATGAAAGTATTGCTGAAATCAAGAACATTCAGCAAATCAAGAGGACTATAAAGAAAGAGTTGCTCATGAGCTGAACAACAAACCGACCAAGATCGGCTTCACTAAACCCAAACCTAGGAACTACCTAAGTTATTTAGAGATTATACTCTAAAGTTTTACTACAATGTTCGCAATAACCTATGACAAATACAGTTAAGCAGTAGAGAAACATCTGCATCCAGAATCAACCGTCGTAATAGAATCACTGTTGAGAATATGGAGAAACAGCTTCTATAGACTCTATGGACATCGACAAAAGACAGAACTCCCATTCAATCCAGACGAAGTTGAAAACTCCTTCCACCTGATCAATCCGAACCCTTCAATACGACATAAAAAGTCGACAAGCTCAAGTTCACTTACCGAACTATATTTGTATGACTCATCACCTTTTAAAGGGACAGTGATTGAAGTGGTAAATGACAGATTGGTGTCACTAAATTTTTGCAAAAATCGTCTAATTTCAATTGTCCTACAAGTACTGCTTCGCATTAGGTTAAACGCTTCAAAGTTTTCAAGGTAAAGATTAATTAACAGAGAGTAGGTTCACATCGACTCATTTCAAATAGTGAATTAGAATCTCAGCATCGTTTGCCAGTCCACAAGAAAGGACATCCTTTCAATTGAGCCAATTATACAATCCCATCGAGTTACAAAAACGGGCGCGTACATAAATTACACTCAAATTGTGATTCTTAAGGTCCATTCACAGCTCAGCAATCGGTGAATGGGCAAACTGCGAACCAACCCTTATAAAACCGTATTAAAGGCACGCTGTACTTAATTTATCTATCTATTTATCCAAAAGAAATTTATTTTTAATCAACAATTCACAGATTTCTTCATGAACAAGTAAATGCTTCTTGTGAACTGTCATTTTGACAAGTGAAATTCGCCGATGGCGATAGATTAAAGAAAAGTTTCTGTCAACTTTGCGAATAGCGTTTGGTCGCATCCACAGTTTGCTGAGCTATGATGGGACCTTAGTCTCCTTTGTAATTTAATGAAAGCAGTTTTAGAATAGGAAAGGAAGACTTCAGCTTGTTTTATAGCCATGTCTAGTTTTGACATCCTCCTAATCTTGTCCATCGCTTTAGGATGACGATGGTTTTTGTAAAAAAGTTATAGACAAGTTTTGAGCAAATGCAACGACGAACTACAAGAGTTGATTTGATGTTCTAAAGCGAACTATACAGAGAAAGTCTGGCATAAGACAAAGGATTAATACTGTCTAAAATTTTGAAGCTTATGGCCAACAATGAACGAAAACGAGACCAAAAAGAACTGTGTCGTTAAATAAAAAGGAAATCAGAACCAATCAACCGAACTGGTCATTAACTCTCTTGACTTTGGAGCGCAAGCTACTCTATCACCTGACCTGAGTGATGAGCATAGAAATTGGACAAATCCTTCTGAAAGTTTTGCCATTCATTAGCTTCGAAACATATGTACGTAAATATTCTTCCCTAGTCACCATTTGAGAAGCACCCAAACGAAATCCAATCATTGCTCCTTTGTTCGTTACACAAAAGTCATCACCTGCTGCAGCTCTGCAGTTTCAAAATCTCAGTGAAAGAACTGAAAAAAAATCAGATCACCACTTGCTCCTAACGAACAAAAAAAAAACCGAAAAACATGTTCGTCTCAATTCCATCCTTCCCCTAAGTGTATCTACAGTATATCAACCCTCCATATGTTTCCAACAAAAAAAATCCATGGGAAAATCAGATCCTATTCCATATTCAATATCCTCCGACACACAACACAGGAGAAGAGCCGAACAATGGATAAAAAAAAAAAAAAAAAAATATTGTCACCACCTGCGCCCATCGACCTAATCAAAAAACCATAAATTTTCTTGAACCCCGACAGCCATATGGTGTACGCAATGCATCACGCATTTAATCCCCACATCCCATAGATACATACATGAGTTTTTTTCTTCTCTACTTTGCTTAATTGCTCACATACGAGTACGAGTAGAGGCAGGGACTTAGTCATTCGCTGTATCTATGACTTAGTTCCAGTTGATGGCTTTTATGGTGCGCTTTTAGTATCTTGAACTGGAAACATTTAATTATCACCCAAAGGCACGTTCTCTGTCCGCGGCCGATTGATGTTGGAATTTCTCTCTTCCGATTTGAGTTGCTTACTTCCGATCTAAAAAACGAGTTCTACTCTGAGATTGGATGTGCAAAAAAGCATAAAAAAAAAAGAAATGTGTAATTTTCTATCAACATCCGCTCAATCTGTCAAAGGTTTGACCTGTTGTCCAGCCGGTCTTTTTCTGTGTTTGTGTATGTGTATTTGTGATCTCCTCTTGTCATGGCATCCTCTCATTCTTGGTGATATGAAGTGGCTACTAATTATCATCAGTCGTCGTTGTCGTTGTCGTCTTCGTAACTGGCAACAGGCAGTCAGGCAGCCAGGCACTTGCCACGAATACCTGTCTGTCCTGCACACGCTTATCCCTGTTATTTATTTTTGTTTGTAGAAAGGAAGTTGAAATCCCAAAAGAGATACACAAAGAGAAAACCAAATCAGTTTACGTCAACGCCCACAGACATCATGCGGCCTTTTGTGTGTGTGTGTGTGTTTTCATTTAGTTCCGGAACGTCGTCTATTGTTCAAAAATAGTTATTGACATTGCACATAGATAGTTTTTTGTGCCCTGCAAGGACGAAGCAACAGGAAGAACACGACAGACCGGACGCAACCAACGGAATTTATTTCCGTATTTTGTGTTCTTTCTTACGATTTCTGGGATTCTTTTTAGATTTTTCATTGTCCTTTTTTATTTTTCAAACAAAAAAAAAAATAAATTGGAAAGGGAATATCATTCCACCTGCTGTATGTTATGCTGCTAAGGGGCAAAATACCGGAAGTCCGGAAGTGATTTAGTTAGGCAGGTATACCTACCTACACGCATAACCTTTACCTTGGTCAAAAAGGATTACCATGCCAATGTATTGTATATTTTTTGTTTTGTGTTATACCCAGGGGTCCGGAAGTACACTTATGTGTGTTACTTCCGGATTTTCTACAGAAACACACAAAAAAAAAAAGACCGGGAAATACCTCAGACCAGTGAGCCGCCGCCGAAGAACAGAACGAAGGAGGAAGTACCAAAGTAGAACTCTTAATAGATCCCAAAGATGAATGGAATGGGTGTGTATGGTATGGACACATCTGTTGGTGATGGGATTACGCGCGTTAGACACACACAATTTCGAGTGTGAGTTTACACAAGTGATTACGATCGACGACCCTCGATGTGCGCATATGATAATGCTGCTCTTCCGTTTCTAAATAAATCTGACAGCCAAAAATGAAAAACAGAAAAAAAAACTGATTCGTCTTTTGTTAGTAATACACACTAGTTTCCCCTTTTTTTTCGGGATAAAGAAGAATTTAGTCCATCCAAATGAATTATAGAAACCCTGCATGTGTGTACCCCGACATGAATAAAATAATCTGCGATGTGTAAAACCATACAAATGCGTCATTTAAGAGAATCTGCAAAAGGATGTGCGTAATAAAATGTCTTTTGAATATTACTACTCCTATCTTACGTGTCGTCGTCTTTTATCATCACTTCAAAATTGAATGAGATGAAATGAATTGAATAAAAAAAAAAAAGTCCTTAGACTTCACACAGGTATTATGAACACCTGCGATAGGGGATTTTCTGTTTGCTGTTCCCTGGGCTTTATAATAAAAATCCTTTCTGTCAGGACTCTTGCTTTGGGTATCTCCTGAGGCACTTGTTTGAATTTGGTGACAATTAGCTGGAGGGATAGAATAGGGGGATTGCATTTAATGGCAGGAAAACGTGATGATGATTAAATTTAAAAAAAGGGTTGTTGACATTCTTAAAGGACTAAATGTTCGGTATTTACTTTACAGAGAAGTTCCTTTCAATAAAGAAATACGCATACAAAAGATATTTGCATTCTTTTGTGTAAGACTCATGAATTTATTCAGTATTTTATCTTACCAACGAATTAGGTGTATAGATCTAGATGAATCACCGGGAT
Source organism: Chalcosyrphus nemorum (assembly GCA_949716465.1). Lineage (NCBI taxonomy): Eukaryota > Metazoa > Arthropoda > Insecta > Diptera > Syrphidae > Chalcosyrphus > Chalcosyrphus nemorum. Next base: position 16,921,213 of record OX454334.1, on the reverse strand, counting down.
TCAAATAAAACAAGTAAATCTCTGTCAATGTAATACATAGATGTCTTTGACAAAGACCAGTTCATTCACTTCTATAGCCTCCAGAACATATTTAAACCTTTTGTTTAAGACGCCTCGTACACTACCAGCGCAATGCATTCAATCAAATGACGCATTCAACTCAAATCAATTCTTTGCTTCCTACTCTAGTGCACAAACTCATATTTATTGTCTTGAGCTTTCAAATTGAACTGTTTTGACCGCGTTGCGAGCAACGTACTAGTTGATCAACTCATTCAATTATTAAATAGCCCCGTTCACCTAGTTGATCAACTCATTCAACTGTTGAACAGCTCCGTACAACGAGTCAATCGACTTTTTTTTTATTTACTGCGTTTACAGTGTGGTTGCGTTGACAACCTCGTACACTAGACCAAGCAGCGAATTTAAAAAAAACGCTTTGAACATTCATACATTCATCCCCTGAAGATATAAAAAACACTTTGAAATTTCGCTGTTCAAAAACTAGGCTGCGTTTGCTGCAACATGTCAACTAATCAACATAATTCTGCAAAGTTCCTTGCCAATCTTTCGCAATTTTTGAATTTGAAAGATCTATTTCAGAAGTCTAGAACTAATCACAAATTATCGCCTTATACCCTAAAGTCTTGGAAAGCATATATTTCACAGAAGATTTATAGACTGAATGAATATCTACATATTTGTTTAGGTAAATTTGTTCGAGTTTCATGTAAAAATAAAGAAAAAAGTCATTTTTTTCGAAAAGGGGGCGTGTCAATGAGCTGATTTTAAAAAATTTTACATTTGTATTCCTCTCTTTTCCAAGGACCTCGTATACAATCTTTGACTGATCTAGCTTGAAACGTGAAGCCAAAAAAAACTGACAGTTTGTTTAAACGCACCACCTTAAATGATTCCAAATTTGAAAAATTGTGACAGATTGTCTCACAGACAGATAAGCAGAAATATAATAAGCAAATATCATTCAACTCAAATAATTGATAATTTCTATGACGCTCACTGTAACGAATAATTATATTCCCCACTTAAAAGTATGCAACACAAAATTAACTCTTTATTTTTTTTTTCTCATTTTAGGAATCCGAAGAAGATCTACCAATTTGTGCACCGAATGCTGTCTGTTCCAAGATCGATCTCTACGAAACGCCATGGATCGAAAGGCAATGTCGATGTTCGGATATAAATCGTATCCCCAATGTAATTCTCCACCACCATGATTCCTACCTCAACCACGACAAATTGCATATTCATTTAAAGAAATTAATGAAAAAACTCGATGCAGTCTATCAAGACGATTTAGAACTTGATACAGATGACACAGAAATCCATGACAATGAATTCCCAATGCAAGTACATCACAACACTTACAAGCAAGCCGGAGTCCTTGCGAGCAGGGGCGCTCATATGCGACACTCAGGACGTACGAGTCACAACGGTCATAGGGCTAAAGAAATTTCCTACATTGGCGGATGTCCTAGTGGCCTGGGAATCGAGGATGGCCATACAATTGTCGACAAGACAAGGCATTATAAATTATGCAATCCTGTGCATAAGTTACCAGTTTGCAGGTATATTCAATTGAATTCTCTCCACTTGAGATAAATTTCGTAACATTTTTGGGATTTTTTCTTGTTTTTTTAGACACTTCCGGGACTATACATGGACACTGACAACATCAGCAGAAACGAATGTAACTGAACAGATTGTTCACTGCAGGTGTCCACTAAATTCAGTTACATACCTGACGAAACGAGAACCACAAACAGATGGTATCAATGGATATACTTATCTGTTTGCCTGTTCACCATTAACTGTGAGTATTGATTGACTTTTTGTTTTCTCTTATCGATTAGATAGTTTTATCTTAAGGTGAAGAGTGGAGATGAAGGAGGATGAAATAAATTGAGTGAGGCTTAAGTGAGTCTCCTTTTGTTGGAGACAAAAGTGATTTAGCAGAGAGACTTACACCCTTTCATGGCTTGCAACCAGAGCTCAAATTCATGCAAATCCAATGAGATCAGCATTTTTTGCTCAAATTTGAAATTTCGCTGTTCAAAAACTAGGCTGCGTTTGCTGCAACATGGCAACTAATCAACATAGGGCTGCCAACTTCCTTGCCAATCTTTCGTAATTTTTCCTTAAAAATGTTCCTCCAATTTTTCCCTGCCCTATAACTAGTTTCCTTTAATTTGAAAGATCTATTTCAGAAGTCTAATACACTTAGAACTAACTCATAAATTATTGCCTTATACCCGAAAGTCTTGGCAGATTCACAACGTGAGTTTCTAAAAGGGGGATCAAGCACGACAAAGCTAACCATATTCATTTTCTTTGCCTTGGCAGCACTGTCAGAATGGCAAAGGTTTTCAAAAAGATTCTCATACCTTAATCCTCTTAAAAATTGGCTACTTTGGGCCTAGAACCAGTATGGAGATCTTCTTACGTAGAAAACCACTTTTACAGTGTTCGTTTCAGATCCTATCTATAGACTCTTTTCTTTCAACTCTTCCGCAAGGTAACCATTTAGGTCCCCTTCTCTTTAACTTTTGACGGTTATTAGAACCTTCTTATTTTCTCCTTAAGCCGACTCTTGACCACTAGACTACTATCTCCTTTAACCAGACTTAGATAGTTAGAGATAGCCTGGCACCTGTGACTACTTTTATTTTGTTTCAAATCAACCCTTACATGCTCATCATCACTGATTATAGGAACAAAGTAGGACCTAGTTTTTACTTTACTCTATTTTGTGTCTTTTGTTCTTTAATTTTTCAGCGAATACGGTGCCAACGAAAGGAACCTTGTAAACTCTTCACGGTGAGAAAACGTCAGGAGTTCCTCGACGAGGTCAACATCAACGCATTGTGCCAGTGTCCGAAAGGACATCGTTGTCCCAGTCATCATACGAATTCGGGAGTTATTCCCGGTGAAACCTTCATCGAGGATAACATCCAAACCTACTCGGGCTATTGTATGGCAAACGATTGATTCTATTCTACGATATAATTGCACATCGTATCGTAAAAAGCTGTTAGAGTTACCAAAATATTTATATAACTTGAATCGATAGTGGCGAGTAGCTATAAGTAAAAAACACAAAATACCCTAGTTATATATCGTGTAATTATTATTATTATTTTTCTATTTATATAAAAAACAAATTCAAGAAAATGTTTAATTAAGTTGTCTTGTCATAATCGTAGATAAAAAAAAAAAAACAAAAAAAAAATATTTCCTATATATATATATATGTATTTTGTATTTTTTCTTTGTGACTACACACAACTCTTGCTGTAAAATGTACATAGTATATTTTTTATACATAAAAATAAATTAAAGATTTCCTTGAGTGCCAAATGCCGGTGCAGAATTACAAGAAAACGAATTAACTATTCCATTTTATTTTTAACGATTTTATATTATTATTAATTCAAAGAAAAACCTTGCAGCTAACACAAAAACAAAATAATTACTAGAAATTTATGGTAATCAATGTATAAAATAGATGTACCTGACAACAATATTTGTATATTTTCTACTTTTAGCTATTAAACAAAATAGGTACGCGTTATACATATACATATGTATGTCTTTGCCCTAGCTTCAGTGTGGCTACTCAAAAAAATAAAAAAAAACAAATACATAAGTGCAATTGTGAAAATCGCTAAAAAATTCTGCGTAAAATTAACTTTTTGCTTTAATTAAAAATAACACAAATTAAAAAATAAAAACAGTAATACTATTCTAAGCATTATATATAAAAAAAATATGTAAATCATATAACAAAATAAATATATATATATAAAACTCCTGTATAAATATTAATATGTATCTTCCTAGAACGTAGTATTTATTGATTGCTATTAAAAATGGAAATATAAATTATATTTAACTTAAATTAGCTTTTCTAGAATTCTAAGTATGGAACGACAAACAAAATACAGTTAACGACAATTATAAGTACTATACAATATGTATGATTTTTATTTTTTTTTTGTTTTTAAGCGTGAGTGTTAAGAAATATTTACTTACAAATAAAAATGTAACTAAAGAAATTATTGTTTTTATTCTTTCATTGAGCGTGAATGTCAAAAGTCAGGCAAATGTCATTGCTTGTCAAACTGATTTGACTCGCCTTTAGTGTCGAAATGTGACGAACGGAAATAATAGGCAACAAAGTTGGTAGTAGTAATAGAACGAAAGGAATTATAAATAAAGGGCACAGATGAGGAGGGAGTGATGAAATGACCAAACATAGATTGGGCCAGTAGCCAACAATCTAGTTCGTGATGTAGTGCTTGCTTTACCTCCTTCTGAGTTGACAACTGTCTATACCTAGGAAGTGTGGTCTCGGCAAACAGTGGTGGCACCGAACTGAATGTGTGCAGCAGAATCGGAAAGGCTAAAGCTGCGTTCGGCATGTTGTCCACCATCTGGAAAAGCAATGTTATTAGCTTAAGAACCAAGCTGCGACTGTTTCGCTCCAACGTAGAATCGGTACTGCTTTATGAGTGCAGTGCTTAGAAAGTGAACACCATTTACACATGCCGGCTGCAAGCCTTTGTAAACAAATGTTTAAGAGTCATCTTGAGGATCTTTTGGCCGAACTGTATCCCCAATGAACAGATTTATACGAGAACGGGCCAGGAACCTATTAACATTACAATACGAAGGCGCGAAGACAATTCCATTGCGAAATACGCTATGCAGTGGAATCCGCTCACCCAAACAGGCAGAAAAGCGGGACGCCCTAGGCAAACGTGGCGCAGAACAGTCGAGGAGGAATCGAGCTCTTTGGGAATGAGTTAGAGAGAGCTCAAATGGCGCACAGGCGTTGTTGACGCCCTAGGCCCCCCGAGGGGTTAAAGGACCAAAGTAAGTAATCAAGTTACGACAAAAAGGAGACATTCTACAAAAAAGTATGTGTAGTTTTCAACACAATAGCAAACGGATATAAATGTAGTATAATGAAGGACTCAAACATGTCATCTTCAAACATGGATTAGGTTCCAGAAATTACAATGAAGTTTAAGTGTTTGAAAATGAGCACAATCAGAAAGTTTTCAGTATCTTGGGAGTATTGTCTCTATACTTTGTCTCATGAAAAGAATCAGTTCAGTACAGGAAGGGTACGATGCTTACCTTTCTGTCTTCTTGCAAGAGCTTGCATAAGTATATTTCTCTTTCAAATTATTGCAGGGTTGCCATAAAATACATAAAAAAATGCAGCAAATCGGAGAGTATTACACGTATCTGCTTATTTACAAACAAACAAAGTTGTTGAACTCTCTTTTGATGACCATAGTGTTTGAAAAAAAAACTCTCCCCTACTCTTTATCTGTACTTGTACTTGCTGTGGTGAAACCGAACTAGATATTGCCAGCAGAATTGCCTTCTATCCACAATGGTTAATAGATGATGATGAAATTTTAAAAAAATAAACATTACTTATTCGTATAAACCAGATATTAGAGCGTCAAGCTCAAATTATTAACCGAAATTTAGAAAGCTGTTATAATCTAAGAATTTAACGATCTGATCCTAAAACTATGCAACAATATATAATACTCATGGTTGAAGAAAATTATGCTATAAAAGATATTGCCCCATAAAACACTCTCTACCAAAAGTGCTGCCAGATTTGAACAACGATTTCTATTTTTTTGCAGAAATCATAGAGGCAAAACTAGATGGAGTACACGAACAAATAAAGTCACTATGTTTTTCCCTACTATTATAGCATTTTATATGACAAAACATTTAAATCTAAAAATCTTAGATGTGGGGCCAAAAGTCCTTAAAAACTTTATCGTTGTAGATTTCTTACTGGTACGCTGAAAATTCTACATACATATGTAGTTTACTTCTTTGTGAAATGTGACAACTCACGATCACCCATACAGCTTTGATTGGATGATAGAAGAAGAAACAAAATTGCTGACACACTAATAACACAAGACACAAGCATTTAGTTGTGTGCACTTCTCGAGGGGTCAACCTCGACTCTCACTTTCTTTCATATCGCTGCCAAACTCATTGTTCAACTATAAGAAGTTTGAAGTCACCTTGCAGAAGAACGTTAACGTTGGACACATTAACAAGGCGAAAGGAGTCAGAGTCTGTAAAGACCATCTGATCGAAAGCAAGGACCTGATGCAACAATATCTAGAAGGTAGCAGTGATTACCGTTGCCTTTATATGTAGGCATGAGTGCGTAAGAAAATGAAAGAGAGTGGTAACAAAAAAGCGTTGAAGCGCAAGAAAACAAGATCAGGGAGAGAACCGTATCGGAGCAGAAGAGGGGAAGGGAAGATAATTTTGCTTAAAAAAAGAACTAATCAGCTTCCCAGTTCCAGGATATCAAAGAGTCTCGGAAACGCAAGTACATCCGCGGCTAGAGATCAATTTTAAATCCCAAAGCAGGCTCTACGAAATAGAAGGCAACCTACATAGTTACCCAAACTAGTCACTAAGTTGCTAAACGGCTAAACATTTTATATGTATGTGTACGGAGTTTATGCCTTAATGAGGTGCTTACACCAAGTCATCAGCACAGATGAACTAAAAAAGACAGTCAACTTCCGGTCATTTGACAGATTCGCTCCCCAAATCTAGAATCCGTCGAGATTTGTAATTGTATTCTGACGTTCAAGGAAAAACTAATGAGAGATGACAAAGCTCACACACACTAGTAAAGATTTCGGCGGCTAATTTGACAGTTATGGGCGCAGCCATTTTGTATTGTTTTGAATGGAATAAAGATAAAATATTTTGTGCAAAACTAATGATAGAGATAACTCGACAAATTTATATGTAGTTAGGTCTTGTTCACACGAACTTAGATTTTATGACATGTAACTATGTACACACTACACTTGCACGTCCTTAAAGCAGTCATACAAACACGTCGTAAGAAACTGTGTACTCAAGTGATTTTTAGTCGGTTGCAAGGAATTTGAGGTTCAATAAGTCCACTATGCGGAGTTCTTGACCTTCATGTGTTCCTGTCCTATGTCAAAAATAGCTGCGGTGACTGTAAGCCAGAAATCAAATGCCAAATATGTATGAAGCTTAATTTGTTTCTTGAGAATCCCATGATAAGGGAAAACGTTCCTCAAAATATATGTGTATACATGTCGATTAGTATCTAATGACTAAATAAATTCTGGCTCCCTTCACCAGTGTTCGTGTCTGGTGGCAATTTGCCACTTTTTCTTAAACAAATTATCACACAGCCTCCAGCACACAGCCTGACTATTAACAAAAAATCAATTATCTCGAAGGTAGAAAATTTAAATATGAGCTTCCCGTAAGTTAGAAAGGAAAATATTTAAAATAGCAAGATGAACAACGAAAAAAGAAAATGTTCACTCGCGCTAAGTTTAATTACTTTCGATGTGTCTTAAGGTAGGCCAAGACACCGCATACCCCCTCACTGACACCACCGCTGCGTCCCAAATACCCGACCTCATAAAATTCAGCTACACTAAACAGTTCTCTGGGTCCCGTAATTTTTTGAATGGATGAAATTTTTGGCGAAAATACCAAAAACAAAAAAAAAAAAACAGGCCCCCAAATCCTCAGTAGTACCGGAAAGAATCGGTGTTTTGTTTTTTTTTTTCTATTTTTTAAACTCGTAAGCGCTATCGCCACAGAAGCGAGTCGAACGCCATTAACTGAGATTATCTCATTATCAAGTAGTAAAAGTTCCAGCTGCTTGAATCTCATAAATTAGATAAAAACACTGTGGCGTTGTGAGTCGGAGGTGGTGGTGGTGCTAGTGGAATGTAAATGCAAACAGAACTCATTAAGTAAATTGCATTTGGTTTCTATTTTATCCCGGGGATGAGTTTGGTCGTTTGAGATGGATAGAGATACATTAACTGGCCTCAAGACTACACTGGTGGTGGCATTAATTTGAATTTTGGGGCTAAGTCGGTCTTAGTTTCAGTTATTTTCCTCCTCCACCTCAATTGGTTGGTCGTCTTTTGGGAGTTAATTTGATTGTGGGGAGTAATTAGAGAAAGTCCAGAACAGATACTGTCTCACCCTAATTGATGTCCACTTGATAGTCGCCGAGGTCAAAGTCGAATAGCGGAACTGCCCTAAGATAGTAACAGCTACATGGGATGCGCTCGAATGAGGCGGAAGATATTTTCTGCTTGATTGCATATTTGGTACGAGAATTCTTCAAAATTTAAGGCCATCGGAGCATGCTAAAACTTTTCGCTTTTTTTACTGCTAGGTATTTGTTTTCAAATAAATATCTCACAGATTCCCACATAGGTCAGTACTTCTTACAGATAGATGCCACACACATCGTAAAAATTGATGGTTATGATAACAAAATGAGCATACATAAAACTTTCGCTTTATAAATCGTTTACAACGCTGAATGCCAGCAATAAAAATTGCTAAGCTATAAATTTATTTAATTCTCTTTTTAACAGCACACCTGTGTTTTATTGTTTTCGAAACGCACAGTAATGTATAAAAGTCTCGAGAGTGGCGACCATTTAATGTTCTGAATATTTTTAGTTGTGCTAAACTGATGAACCACAGCAGCGTCGATAAATTCTTGTTTTAATTTCTTTCTTTTTTTGGCAAAGCAATTTGCATTCTTGTTTTTTTTTTAACTCCAACAGTTAGAAAGCAGGTTTTGTAGTATGAGGATATGAAGTGAATACAATTACTGTGACGAAAAGGGGTTTGTCCTGAATGCATATATATTTCAAATAAAATGAAACCCCTTTCTGAAACGGTAGAACCAACACTTTTTTACGAAAAAATCTACTACAATTTACTTTGATTCATCAGCTGTCAAAGCTCCTCAACGAACACATCCCAAGCTTCTGTCAACCACCTTACTTGTCAGTTGCTGATTTTCAAGCGAATTGCAAAATTCCCATTTCGCCTTTGAAATTCGGTTAAGCAAAAATCTGAAACCTTTGCGATTGTTGACAGTTTCGCGAATAAACTATTGGCATAAAGAAATGCTTCAATCTTGAACAGGATACAGTCAGTGCTATCATCTGTCATTGCATCGATCTAGTGTGCACAGGCTGATAGGGCAAGGTGTCACTAGAAAACTGAATAGATTAGACAAGGGTCTATGAATTTCGCAAGCTCATTTTGCCTCCAATGTCCGTGTCGAAACTGCTTAATTGTTCGAAATGTCGCCAAAAGCATCCTTTCAACTTCAGTTAACAATTCGGAAACAAAGAGATGTCATCCCTTTTAACATTTGCTTTCATGAAGTTTGGATCACTTCCTTGTGACATTGCATTCACATCTGTGGAATGCTCATCAATTTTTGATCATTCAGAGCAATATGTAAATAATCTCGTAGGTACGAAAGTAAATACCAGCAGCCCAAAGTTGTCAAAGCAAGTACTAGTAATCCCCTTTGGTTCTAACTGAAGAATTCCAGCAACCCAGAAACAACAGAGTCAAAGCCATAGCATATGATAACATAGTGCTCCTGGCGACAGGAAAATTCATACCAAACCTTAGCGAGGAGTGGAACATAGTTCGGTGTAGAAGTAACCGAAGCCAATGGTGCCCTAAGACAAAACCTTTCAGATAGAAAATAGAACTGGTTATTTTACACACCTGGGCCAAGTTTCGAATATATAAAGACCACCATCATCCCTGAAATCTGGAAACAGCGAGTATGCCTGGTAGATAGCACAATAGAAGCAATTCTAGATTATACCAAATACAGCACACTACATATTAGTAGCGGCGGAGTATAAAGGAGCCCTGTCAGATAGCCAGTGGAACTTTAAAAAATCGGATTCTACCGAAAAGGACTGTATCATTATCAGGAGAAATACATGAGAAGAGATTGCTAGGAAGCACAACGAACTGCAGCACAGGAATAACCCTGGCCGATACAAACGCCTTCAACTTAGCTAAGAGGATAAATACACCACAGTTCCAGCTGAAGATAGTCATGAACTGCTTCACGAACACAAAGTTGAAAGTTGGTAAAATTTTACCACGAGACTCGGTTCTTGGATACCCCTTCTGTGGAATATAATGCACAACTAAGTGCTGCAACTCAGGCCACCACATGGGGGTACAATCATTGACCAGGAATGAGTTGATCACAAGACTAGGACTAGCTGTCCGAAGAAGAAGCAGATAGACTGTGGACGAAGCAAGTTTTAAAGGGCTCCCGACTCTAGCTAAGACATGGCTGTCTTCCATCCTCTGCGATCTATGTAGTTGTAAAGACCAAATTTGCTGGTAACCTGGGGGTGGTGTTTCAAAGATCCTCTTGGGTTGAGCATTATTCGTCTCGGTATGACCGACCCAAGAGATTCGAATTTTTGGACTATACCTCCTGCTATAGCTCACAGAGTTCTCGCTGCATCTTCTCTTCAAGGATGTACGAGTATATCCCACATATGACACCATGAAGTATAGCAAGACATTAAAATGTGACTTCTGTCTAGATTGGCCCCAAGACTAGCTAAAGTCTTCTTGGGATATTTCATCCATAAAAGAAGCAAAATTTCATTCACTCATTCTTGTCTTAGGGACTCACTGTGACCTCTCCTCTGTGAAGCATTAATTCACAATAAAATGACTTAAAGGAGGGTCCCTATCTATTCGGTTTATTACACATCCACTAGAGGCCTATAGATCTGAATGTATCCCAGTGCCTTAGCACACTTTTTAACTGGCACTCACCTTGTTTATTTTTTGTTTAAATTTTACGTCCTAACGTAAAATTTTCTCCCATTCACCGCTAAAAATTCCTAGAAACACCCAACTTTGTGCGAAATAAAAGTGCTATACTCGTACGTACATCCATCCCACTTCGTTCAAATGCAAAAATTACTCGTATATTCAAAGCAAGCACCCAAAGGTCACAGTTCCCATATACTCCCACTTGAAGCCCGGAGTGTACCACTTCAAGTACTTAGGTAGCCATTCATAATGTTATGACTTTTTGCGGGAATATTTTTAATGCTCCATAAAAAAAAAAAAAAAAAAACGAACGCAAACTATAAGATTTTGTTAGCTTTTTTAATTGCCAATAGAAATAAACTTTAAGATTTATGATATATGCAGAGATACTTCATCTGGTTACATGGTAGTTCATTAGTTTATCATCATGCCAAAAAGAAATAGATACATCAGTATCCCATGGATAGATTTTGAACTTCTACTTTAAAGAGAAAAAAAAAAGAAAAATATGGAGAGATGTATCTACAGAATCTATCGTATCGACCAAAGCCTGAGACGATGCTGTTGGTGAAGAAAGTTAATAACAAATGGTAGACCATCATCATAATCATGAACATGGCTCTGGTAAGATCAGAGAAAGTAGTGAAGATTGGTAGTGGTATAGGTCAATGGTGGCAATTGTTTAGTTTTGCTCGTTCCTTCCGCCACCTCCTGGACGAGCGACCGACCGACCGACCGACGGCGGCGGCGCGACACGGTGAAACGTTTAGACGATGATGATGAAGATGACATAGCCCCGCTGATACGTAGAGCAGCCCACCAAAACAAAGATACCCTACTCCTCTGTTCCATTTTGGCGGTGGGGTATTCTCTCAGCTGCATTGTCGACGACGACGACAATGGCGATGAGATGGTTATCGCGTCGAGTGCACTCCAAAGCAGTGCCTAACCGCATACTTAGTTCCGGTCATGTTCTCCAAGGCATTGTTGCTTTTTTTCTACGTCTTGTAAATTTACATCTTGATCTTGAACAATTATTTTGAATAGGTTTGTCATAACTTTCCTTAGTTGTGCGGGCAATGAGTGATGATTTAGGTTCTTTCTGAGAGATAGAAAGAGATGCGTACCAACCGCCTTCAATCTGGTCGTTTGCATACGTATCTGTAAGTGTGTGTAGGCCGTTTTATTTATATTTGATGGATTTCTATTTCTTTCTTGTTGGTAGTGTACACAAGTGCAGTGAGACTGTCTAGCCCGCCGCTTAGCATTCAAAGGGCTTAGAGTGCGCCTCATTGAGAAGCTATTACACGATATATTGTGTATATGCAAACAATGAAAGGGAAATGAAATGGAAATTTGTTTTTCTTTTTTCAATAGAAAATATGTGAGACATGACCCTTTGATTTGTGTTAACAATGTAAGAGTGGGAGATAACATTTGTATCTCAGCGATAATTGGTGTCTAGTTTCTGAATCAATGGCAATGGATTTTTAACTGATTTTTCAGGCAGCCGACCGGCAGATATAGGCAATGAACTTTGGGCGTTTAAATGGGTGGGGTGCATTTAAGATCATCGTACGTCCATCTGGATTTGCATTGTTAATTTGTATAGTTACATTGGTAATATAGTATATGTTTGTCAATAGATGGCTCCACCAGTAAGTGCTGGGAGATTTTGACATATCGAATACGTCATGAACCAACCGTTGCGTGAATTTCGGCGCAGACACCAACTGGGCAAACACTACGACGTTTAGCCGGTCGCCTAGAAGGTACGAGATGCTGGCAGCTCTAGTCGGTCCGGAGCAGCTATTTTGCTAAGGATATCGCTGTAGCTGAAAACGTCCTAGAGAACACTGGAGTAGCGACCAGATAACGCGACAAGCGATTGGGCATCACCCGTTGGTCGTAACAGAGAATTTTTGTAAAAGACTGTAGGATATTCCTTTACAAAGTGCAGACAGTGCATCAGCTCTTAGCTGTTGACCACCAAATCGTCCTGAATCGTCAAGGCCATGAGCGACGAGGCCCATTTCCATCTCTGAGGATTCATATGTAAATTATAGCTTTTGCGGTACTGAAAATCACCGGCGTATAGCCCACGTAGAGCCATTACATTCGCTCGAAGTTACTGGAGGCGTCATCGGGCCTAAATTCTTTGCACTACAGACAGATATTCAAAGCTTTCTCTTTCCTTAATTGGATGAATTGAAACATGAGAACATGTAGTTCCAACAAGATAGAGTAACGGCGCATACTGCACGAGCCACAACCGAAATTCTGATTGCTGCATTTCCTAATCTCACCTTTTGGCGGTTTGCACTAGCCGGCAAGATTCATAAAAAATGACAGACAAAGAACATCTGGTGACAACTTTAGCGCCACCTGTAGATACATAGTCAAGCAGTTCATCTTTACATTTGAATATATACCTACTTCTTCACACTTTTTCGACTCAAGAAAAGTCAAAGTAGAAGTAGAAAATTACAAAAAAAAAATCCAGTCTGTCACCTTAGTGTAAACACCCGCAATGACTGCAGTGAAAGTTTGTTTGTTTATCCAAACTGTCACTTTTGGGTGTGTTCCATTGAAATTTCTTACAAATTATCAGCAGGCTAAGTTTTTTTTTTTGAATATTCAGCAAAAGCGGAGGCATACTTTTGACTAAAGGTTGTGCATAACTAGGAGATAAAGTCTTAAAGTGGAGTTGACTACTTCGCTATTGTCTCAGAGCTATACTTACTCTAAAGCTCGAAAATACAATTCAATTCTTCCCATCGATCAGCGCTTTGAGGTCCATAAAACGTTTTGTTTCTTCACAGATACTCTGAGATTACATACTCCTTTTGTTTACAATGTGTGTTCCACGTATCGACAAACAGCAATATGTAATTAATATTTCACAAATCAACCGCAGTGTGATCTTAAGTGCATATAGACTGAACATAACCCCAGTTAGCTACGGGTTTTTATTGCAAATGAGCGGAGTTAATTTACCGCTTGCTATTCATTTATCTTCTCCTGCGTTCACACCGCGACGTATGTAGAGCAACAGTGGATATAACAGAAGCACAATACATATGAATCATATGAAGCTGGAGAGCCCCTCGAGAACCCCTTTTCGGGAAACATATCTATTTGACGGAAGTAGCACTTGAGAATGAATGCGCTGCTGATTGTTTCCTCCCACCTCGCGCCATTGTGAAAAACTGACTATCTTAACACATTCTTATCTATCATGCGATCTATAAACAGAAGTTACCTGCTTTTTCTGAGCTGTAAGTTTTTTTTTTTTTTAATTAAACGTTGGAGGCCTTAATGTTTGGGTGGTGTAATTAAGAGCATGCAAAGTTGAGTACATTTTACGGAGTGCTTATTAGATACGAGTGTATCCATGGAGCTTGTATGCTATTAGACTGTCATAAAAGACTAGTGGCTTTCTGGTTTATACATGAAATCGAATGCAATTTAATTGATATGTTTCTGAAGGCTATTTGCCTCAAACTTGAACATCGTTTTTAAAACATAAAGAATTGTACACTTTCTCTGCGAAAACTGGTGTTGAAATTAATAACTTCTCAACTTTTATTTGGCTCATAGCGGTTTGGTGGAATTGGAGGTACTTTTTGGAGCAATTCATTCAATTTAACAACATGATCGCTATGCTGGTTTATATTTTCCCCGGGGCTAGTAAACTTTTTAACTGTCTTTAACCAGAATTTAGTGCGAAATTGTACTCGAATGAGATTTTAAATGGTCTCAATTAGTACAGATAGTAGCAATTGATGTTTTGTGAAGTCTCAGGCTTCACTTGGAATAGGAATTAATGGTCTTTGGATCCAATTCGCTTTAAAAATACTATTAAGATACTATTGAATACAACTTCCATAGCGACTCCGATCCTACTTTAGCACGTGTCCAATTTCCATCTGTTATGTCAGAAATAAGTCTTACTTCTTAGAAAAATCTCAACCTTTTTCGAATCGTCTAGTCGACTTTTCACGAACCTCTGATGCGTCTAAGTCTAAGATTGTGTGTGATAGAATGAGAACACATCACAGGCACTCGGAGAAACTAAAAGTCCATTGTGCTTATCCTTTGTGGTGGAGTGGGAAGGTGAAATAATGAAGCACTGGGAGGTGGACATCTATCTTGGTGTCGATCTTCACTTAAGCCAATTTGTGCTTTTAGCGAAGGTTAGGTTAGGTAGACGGGTCCAGACCAGAAAGTCACTGCTCACTTAGACCCACAATTCGGGTCCATTGTGCCCAATCATTTAACCCTGGGAACGCTGTAAGAAGGTCCTCTGTTAGAACCACCCAGATAGTAATATAAATCTCAGGAGGTCCACCAGCTCAACATTGCGTAAGTCCTCCAGCTTCGAGAAGAAATGACTGCCAAGAGTTCTCTTTCTTCTAACAGATAGGGCAGGACAGTCACACAGCAGGTGACGAATAGAATCGAATCGATTCGATTTCTTCTTCGTCTCTGCAGCTTCTACAATAGTCAGTAGGCAGCACACCGAGTCTCTCTGCGTAAAAGCCAATGACACAATGGCCGGTAATTACGCCAGAAACGACCCGTGCGTTATGACGACTGAGTTTAACCAGAGTTGATGATCTCTTCTTGCTAAAGGCCGGAGCTCTAGCCGTTACGCATGTATCCAGATGAACCCAGCGTCTGTTTGCACGATCGAAGGCTTCATCTTCTACTGACTGGGGCTGGACAGTCACACAGCCTAATGACTGGGGCAAAAGGACCTCCAAGAGTTCCTCTTTGCGAACCTAATCTCTTTCTTAAGGAGTCCTACACTCTCTTTGCTTTTAGCGAGTCTAATTAGGAGTCATTAGGACTCTACTACCTCTCAACCTCCTCTTTGCCTGCACAGCTTCTGCAAAAACAAAGTTCCTAAGAGGCAATGTTTTGTGAGTATGTGATATATAGACGAGTATGTCGATCTTTTTTCAGCAAGTCCTTTGTTTTTTTGTTTTATTCAATTTTGGCCACCAGGCACGTGAATTTGCACAGTCCTCTCAAGATTGAAATTATCACTAGACGTTGGTCCTGTATAGTTTTCCAAACGCTGGCAGTATAGATGTGTCAACCTAACTGAGGTCATCGTAGACCTCGACCTTGCCAACTTATCTGCCTTTCGATCCTTTCCCAATTGCTGTGTCCATTTGAGCTTGTGGTGACGGTGATTAGTGTAGCGAAAATTTACTACAAAAACGAGGGACGTTTTGTAATGCTTTTGGACTTCATCAAGCGTCTTTTCGCGGAACTCAGCAATCTGAATCAACCCATTTTAACGTCTCCGACAGATTAGTGCCGTGAAGACTCCAACTTGTGACCATCCCGGCAAGATCAGCTGAAAATATTGCCGCCGTGGCTGAGAATGTAACTGAAAAGCCAGGTGTGTTCATTTCAAGACGATCAAGGAATTGGGCATCCGCAACTACTTTGCATAAAGATCTTGATCTACAGACTTACAAGGTTTAGTTCATATAGCTAGTAACCATGTAAACAAACAAAACTGTTGCATCTGGGGTTCCGGAAACACAAGATAAATGTGAAGCAACTTCTCGACAACCAGTAATAGCGATGTCATTTTCAACATGAAACAAATTTCCTAGACCTGAAGACTGAAGACTATTAGACTCTTTTTGAAGGCCAAGGCATAGCTCCTCAGAACGTGTTGTGCGTGGTATACATTTCTGCATTTACAGAAGTGCCGCGTCCGAAGTACAGACGGATTTTTGGGAAGCTTTACCAGTAAAGGTATTCGAACATGGAAGCCCAAACACAGTAGTCCAACACACGAACCACTGAGCCATCTTTCATATTTAAAACAAACCAACACACCGTTTGATTCCTAGAATATTCGCAGCTTCCTCTCTGCGACTGTTAATCAATGATGAGTATTTCAAAGTGGAACAGAGTTCCCTTCTTTTCTGATTTTAATTAACTTTTCCAACTAGGTGAACTAAAAGCCCAGGCCCTAAATAATAACTCAAAAAAAAAAAAGAACCCACAAATTTATCTCAACACAAATGCCTGCAACAGCATGAAGATTTATCTGACAGTTGAAATCATTTGCATTACTATCTCATTTCGTACTGTTTGCGATCGTCAAATAGTCGCACGTTCCTAATTACAGCCGGTCGTTGAGTGTCAAATAATAAATGTGAATATCTGTCCATTTCCTCTCTCCAGCTCTGTGGTTTTAACTAATTCCATACATTTGCGCGGATTCGTAGGTGTGGAGGAAGAAAAATTTCTCTCTCTTTGTTTCTAAATTTGATTTCCGTTTTCTGGCAACTTTGCTATTTCTCCTCGGAAAGTTATGAAAAATTATACTTCGCACAATAGTTCTTAACTGCATTTGACGATCTTTGGACGAAATGGCAACACAAAAACAAAAAACAAAAATTGTGCTCACATTTCGTTATGGGAAGCAAGCATCCAAGCAGTTAATTGCACAGCTCTGGTACCATGGCGATGGCGTGTCATGTCATCGTGTTCTCTGCTACAAAGGCTTACAGTTTCGGCAAAGGTGCATGATAATTCCTACTATTTACCCAACACCACCTTCACTATTCACATAGTAGTTGTAATGGGACCAACGAGGAACGCAAATCGTCATATTTATTTTGTCATTTGGAGAAAATGAAAGTTGCTGTTTGTTCGAATTTCTGACACGAAACTGTGTTAGGAGTTGTAGCTTCTTGAAGAAGATGCAGAAAGAAGAACAAATTTTGAGGTTTAATAAGCACTTTTTAGGAAGGTGAAATGAGGTCAGAGATGATCTATAAAGCGAAAGGAGGTTACTCGTTAGTTCAAGATACTTCTTTAGATCTCAACTCATTTTTGAATTCTTGGCTAAAAATTTGATTAACATCCAGAAATTCGTGTGGCTACTGTATTGCTTCTATGGTCTATAGGCAGAAATACATCCTGTCATAAGAGGCGAGGAGCTCTTTCAGAAGGTATAACTTTCTTTATCGCCAGCCAGGCAGCTATCAAAGCAATTACTGCCATAGAAATAAAATCCAAGCTTGTGAAGTGCTGTCGCGAAGAGCTTAAGGTTCTTGGAACACAGCACAAGGTTCTACTCTGCTGGGTCCCTGGGAACGAGGGCGTCCCGGGAAATGAAAGGGCAGATGAATTAGCAAGGAAAGCTTCATCGGACCCTCTTGAACTGACCGACCTCTCCATAAGCACCCCGCGCTACGCCAAGGTAGATATCTGCAAAACTGCAAAAAAAAACTATGGCCAACTTTTGACAAAGCAAGGACCGAGAGAATTATCCGCAAGGACAGACGTTCACAGTCCATACTCGTGGGGATAATCACGAGTCACAAACACTCTGCGGTACCACCTACAGAAACTACGTGGGACGGAAGAAGAACTCTGCAGAAGATGGGGCGATGAGGAGGTTATAGAGGACACTACCCACTTCCTTTGCTAGTGCCCTGGACTCCAACATTCCAGGTACAAATTCCTCCTTCCAACGTCAATACCGACATGTTACTGAACGTCATCAGAACATCAGGATGGTTTGTATACACGGATAACGATTAAGTACAACCATGGGAAGTTGTTACAGATATTTATGGGTTAAAGGGGCAAGGGGTACTTTTTCTAAGCCGCCCTATGGGTATGACAATGGGTCAGTGCTGACCTGAGTGCGGCGAAGGTATTTCTAGTACACCATGTAGTTATGCCTATGCTCAACTTAATCTGGGCACGGGTAGGCCCCTCCAACCTAACTTAAAAAAAAACCAAGGATGGAGTCGATAGAGATCAATCATGACAGGAACAAGCTAGAGAAACATTTTGCGAGAACTTCCCATCGAGTTAGTACCAGACTTTCTCCAGAACAGATACTGCACTACGACACCAACTTTGAAATGAGGCAAGATAACGCCACAGGCTGTGTCCAACAAGTCCGCTACTGTGGAACCTAATGTAAGATGACGTCCTCAGACTTAGAATCCTTAGAAAAGAATGGATTTTCACGGCGACAAAGCAATCTTTAAATTGACGTAACTTCTTGAGGAGCTGTACCACTACTGTATTGAATCTATCGGGATGATTAAGGGCTGTCTAGTAAGGATGGGTCATTGCAGATGAAGTAATACCGAAGTAAAGCCAAGGAAATGTTTGTAAGAACGGCAGGAGATATGGTTTCACTCTGATATAAACGCGGAGCCGAATTTCAACTTGATCCAAATGCTTACATCCATCAACGTTCTATTTTATTGTCCACGATATTATGAAGAACACCATTTACCGGTGAACAAATTGAGTGAGACCTAAACAACAAAAAAACTGCATCAGGCAGATGATGATTACAGAAGAAGCAATGATGATGATAGACAACGAGGAGACCTGATATGGACGGACACAGATACCAGATACCGCATGATCATGGATGAACCAGCGAAGACAATGGCAAGATGTCTCGCAGGACTCACTGAAAAGTTGCCAAGCAAAGTTGGTGTATACCAGGGAAGCGGCTTCAGTCCATGTTTGTTTATTGCAGTCCTTTGCCAATGATGGAGTTATCAAAACTTCTTCAGCTCTACTTTTAAAAACTTCGCCAGACTTAATAAGCTCATATTTTTCTTTCCCAAAGAAAAATACCGCACACAATCTGGCAGCAATGGTTGACCTGCACACCAGACTGTGGTCCTGCCAAATATCCTTATAACCAGAAACCTATCTCTCACCCTATATGTGTATCATTTTCGTCTAGCAACGCATATGGATATTGCTTTAATGCCCTTCAAGACACAACCATTTCCATATCCGTAAGGTATGTGGTGCGTAGTGAAATTCGATGCCTCTATTCTCCATAAAACAGGACCCGATCATCAATCGTTAACTAGAGTAGTTTCTCGTTATGGTAGCACTTTGTTTGCTTCACTCACTCATGTCTCACCTCATTTCAAATGACGGTATTCACATCCATCGCAATCTATCCACGGTTGAGAGCGAACGTTTCCATGTCAAAAGTCAACATTTAGCTCATTTTTTTTGCTCCTCTCACTCTCTCTCTGTCTCTTTCTCTATTTGTGATGAGATACATTAATAGTAAAAGATTAACCGCAAGAAGAAACATCTGCACCGCACCCCCTTCAACAAATCCACTTCGATTTATCATATGCAATTTATTGGATTGATGACTAGAGATTGATACCTGACTTTTAGACGTTCCTCCTCCTCCTCCTCCTCCTCCTCGTCCTCGTCTTCGACAGGAGATACATTTCAGACACATTTTATTGTACTTTATTTGATTAAATTGAATTGACCTAAATTCTAAAAAAGAAAAATATCTTCGCCGCCACACTAATCATTGGAAAACCGCATACAAATTTTCACATTCTCAACTCATTCGCGCTCCTCAGAGTAGAAGCAAATGAGCATGTTCGGCGAGTATGTGTACTTTGAGGCACAAAACTTCGCAGATACTCAAGTTCCCACTGCACTTGGAAAGTTGTGGTAATTCTCCACCACTGATGATGGTGGCGCAAACACAAATGGCTAATATCTCACCGTGAGGAACTTTGAAAAAAAAAAAGGAAACTCGCACTCGAGGAAACAAAGTTATTAAAAAAAAAACAAAGTCGCATTTTCCCACGGCAAAGAGTGACGGCAGCGGCGCTGCATAATTTACGAGTGTGTTCAGCGATACGCGAGCAATGTTTACACAAAACAAACCTGAGAGCCTGAGAGCCTATTAAAACGAGATCACACTCAGCTCGTAATATGGACCAATGGAGCAGGTAAGCACTGGCGTTGCCCACAGGCACTAGGGCACACGCGGCACCCTGACGTCCTAAATTACTCTCGCCTCACGGACGACGCACACACAGAGACAGAATTAAAGCTTAATTTACCATATTAATTGGGCAATTTTTGTTCGGGAATGTGTCGGGTGAAATGGGCGTAACTACTCATTTGTCAGCTCTTTATTTTTGATGAGCGGACACGAGGTCGTAAATCACGTAAGTCACTGGGGGGGACGAACGCTGACGCGCACACGGTTCGGGATTGGGAATCTTTAGAATGGGAATTGTGTGCGTGTTGCCGCGATCCACGATGGAGGAAGACTCTGAGAAAATGAGGCTTCTGTGGAATAAGTTAATGCGCTGGGAAGTGTTGGTAATTTTGTTCTTTTTTTGTTTGGCTTTATTAGGAGTACTAAGTTTGTGCGGATAATTCTTTTTTTTTTTGTGGAAAACCCTGAGGATAGCGACGTACAGAGAAAGTACTTGGGGAGTCATATTAAGGTAATTTCGGTCACTTAAATGAGCTTGGAAAATGCGTTGGCCGAAATGACACGACACTACGTGGTGTTGCCATGAGAAATGTCTAAAGGAAGACATCATTTAAACGGAAAGCACTTAATTTTGGGTGAAATTGTTGTTACATATGATTGGTAAGGAGTGAGGGGAAGTATACCGCTTCATTTGTGGTTTGAGAATAAGTTTAAGCCGTGAGATGTAACAATAAATCAAATTAAATTTATAACTTTATCCTTTAGGCACAAATGGAGCTGTCATCGCGCTGTAGGGTGTGTTCAATTCAATCCATCATATAGTATTGTTGAGCTGAATGTTGTTACTAAAAGTGACCAAGGATTCTTAGTTTGCCTTAACTATTAATTTGTGGATTTCAAAATCTTTCGACACCTTACCAACACTCCTACGTAGCCCTGATGACAGTTTCTATAAGCTTTTCTGAGATAAACTTTTCTGTTAACGGGAAATCTACTACAATTTCCTCTTCTTCTATACCAGTTCTCATACCTTCGTACCGAACGCATCCCCGGATTGTCAACCTATTTATATATCGACCGCTGGTTTTCCAATTCGCCATTGGAATACCGTTTGTCAAACTCTAGCTTTCGTGATGTTTCTGCACATTTCACAGGCAAGACTTGCTAGTGGTGGACCGACGAGATCCAAAGACTCAGTGCGAAGTGCCTAAAAGCTCGACAAAGGTTCCAAAGATCTAGAAGCAAACAAGATTTCCGAGAACGGTTAACCTTAAAATTGGCGAGACATTATTGTCAGTGCCATTAGAAGAGAAAGTCAAAGAACTTGCTGACTTAGATGAGGAAGAAGTTGACTTAGACCCATGGGCCCTGGCGTATTGAGTGAAGACGAATTAAAGGCAACAGATCTCCACAACTAACCTGCCCGACATTGCTAAGATTTATAGTAGAACATCTGTTTCTCCATATACCAACTACTATGGTCTCCATCACGAGGGAGATCAGTATGGAGGACATTCTGGGAATAACTTCGAAAGAAGTGTTTGTAGTGCCATCCCCAATGAGGCCGTTAAGCTAGCTCATAAAATGAGGCCGGACATCTTTGTTTCCTAGATACACGAGAACGTATCATGTATGGCAGACTACTTGAGGTAGCAGAGGAAAAAGGTGCCCTGTCAGACCAACAGTATGGCTTTGGGAAATCCCGCTCAACCATCGACGCCATAAGGGGGGTAGTTGAAGCAATATAGGAAGAAAGGTGGATATGGGATAAGAAGAAATTCTGCGCAATAATAACACTCGTCGAAAATGCTTTAAATTATGCAAATATGCCAATAGGTACCTTCACAGATTCGGATACGATAGTTCGCCCCTGTGCCTGGAATGTCAAAATGCCGAAGAGGTTTATGGCAAATTCACACATAGATGGCGTGGGGTGGACACTACCTTACACGAGTGGCACGTCGAATGAAGTCTTTTTGTCTCTCTCGTTTATATAGAGACCTGTGAAATGTCTCCTTTTTGTCCCACTCTCCGTGAATTGAGTGCGTCACGTCCGCTCCACACCAGTGAAGACTAAATCTAATCAAAAATCATAAATTTCACTTTCGAAAAACGCACCAACTAGTAATTCATGATCGCGATACGACTACTCAAGTGCACAGTTCGTGTTCTTTAGTTGCACTGCCTACTTTATTGAAGCTCCAACATTCTCAACAGACCAACCAATTCAATGTCTGGACTTACACCTATATCAACACTTAACCTAATAAACTTCAAATATTTTCAGTTCCCACAGAGATTCTCCACTCGAAACCCTCCTCCCTCCCACAGAAAATAGCCTAATCCAACCGACTTTTTGCATTTCATGCGTTATTGTCTCCCGCCAAAAGTTCCTCCACACTTAATTATAAACCGTCATAAGAAATATCGGTGAAGTAACTTATCTTCCAAGTGACAATACAAACCATCACTGAAATTATACTTTCATAGCAGTTCCAGTTAACAGTATTACTGGTTTTTTTTATTCTTTGGTTATATAACTTCGTATACAATTATCGGTGCCTATAAAGTCCGCCAGAAGTGAGCTTGAATGTTCTACTTTTTGTCACCGACGAATGTTTACCTACAAATGGAACGAAAAAAAAATTTAAAAAAAAAATGAGAGTTCGTTGAACTAAATAGACAAGCGACAGCCTTCAAAAGTGACCATATGATAATGAACCGAATTTAAATGCAAAAACCTATAATTTTTTATCGGAATTGAATTGGTGGCTAGACACAAGCGGAATAAGCGTATAGATACTGCGATACGGGAACTAATTTGAGATGAATTTTCTCTCCAGACATACACCTACATTCGTTTGTTTTTTTCCCTCATCTTTTCTGTGTGAAATAGTCAAGTGAAGGTTCTAGATACATTTATATTAGCATTTTCTCTCTGGAATTCTGAATAAAAAAAAATATAAAAGAATTATTTAAATTAGAATGGGCCTTGTGCTTAGGCTCAATGGGAACTAATAACTCTCTTGACGCCTGTAGGTCAGAGTGCTATGACCTGCTTTTAACTGTTTTCGACAGCCAGAACCGCTACTCATTCTTGGCCAATGGGTTAAGCATCCAAAACACAGTATTAATAGATCCATTAGTCAGAGAGTTTTCTTGTATACAATCATTAACAATGCCCGCACTATTGTTGGTAGTTATTGATTAATACACACCATTCTGCAGACCTTTCTGGTCTGCAGGTATTGAGTGAAGAGAGTTCTTCAAAATTGATATTTTTCATTTATCATGAGTTAATTAGACATTTGTTTCGACAGATTGAAGGTATTGAAATCAATGTTGCTGTTGATTTGATATGGGAAAAAGACCTTATCCGAAAGCGGAACATCAATCAGAATTAGTTGTACTTTCACACAGTAGGAGACATGATGCTATGTGGTCAACAGGAAGTGCATTCATTCAGTTTAGAACTAGGTCGGTTGTTTTTTTTTTCGACATAGAAACTTTAAGAATCCAAACCCACCATCAAGGAGACAAGTGGCGGGATTAGCTGACTAAAAACCATTAGCATCTATCTTCTTCTAGTAGGGGTCTTCTGGTTGGAGGTTAATTTGAAAAATTCACGAACTCTTCTGCGACATAAGGGATAAGGAAACGCTTGCGAAAGATAAAAGGAGACAATCTCAAAAAAGAGACAATCCCGACCGCCTAAAGCTGCTTTATTGGACAGATACGGAAAAAAAAAAAAATGGAAAATTCTACCTTGGATCTGAAGAAAGGTCAACCTAAGGATATTCTCGGATTTAACATCAGAAGCAACCAAAATAGGTCGAATGTGGTGGTCGCAGTGATAGTCTGACTACATACCAGATCAGCCAACAATCTACAAATGTTTTCAAGATCCATACAAACGTCTTTGCATCTAGATTTCTTAGGTTAGGTTAAAATGGATAACAGCAACCAATTTTGCACGATTTGCTTACACAAGTCATGTGGCCTGCTGTTGGTATGTGCTGGTGAAGAGTTCCTAAATGTGCTACTTACAAATGTCATTTCTACCTGAGAGTTCCTCAAGTGATTTGAAAGCTTGCTTACTTACTTGCTTGGATCCTTTAACCCTTCGTGGGCCATAGGTCGTCAATAACGTCTACTTTTTCGTACTTCTGCAACGTATTTGAACTCTCTCAACTCATTCCTAAGGAGCTCGATTCCTCCTCGACTGTTTTGCGCCACGTTTGCCTAGGGCGTCCCGCTGTTCTGCCTGCTTGGGTAACTGCATAGAAACAAGTGATTTGAAAAGAGTTTTCCTACTGCTCGTTGTTTGATCCTAGCCAGTTCCAGGCAAGGGCATATGTAGTCGTATTTACCTATAAAGTGTGTATTTATAGAGGAAAAGGGGATGAAGAGATCACACCACTGTTATTCTGAAAATTTCTTTGAGCTTTCTGCCTAGAAACTCGTTGTTTTGTCTTGTGAGAGAGGCTACTCTAGTTGAGACGATGTGTGAATTATCTTGGAAGAGATTACATGGCTTTGAACCTGAGCTCTCTGAGTTTGATTGCACTGTCTCTCTCGAGTTCTCTTTTCTTTCTTTTCTTTTGCACACCACATTTTCAGCAGACTGTCATTCAATTAACGACAACAAAATGTACAGGAAAATGGCTCCGCCCATTAAATGTACCACGGATTGAGAATGTGTGCGTGAGCTCCGATTCGATTTTGCCGTAAACGTCAGAATACATTCAAAATCGGTGGTAGTTTTGCTCTTTTTGGAGTCAATGGTCAAATCGACCGAAGACAACCGTCTATAGTAGTTTGTCTTTGGTCCAGGCCACCTTCATATTCAGGCTCAAAACTTTTCGGACTACCCCTTTTCAATCGATTCGGCTCTGATGTCCTTTTAAGGTAAAAAATTATGTATAAACCTGATTGCATCTTTGATTCTGGTGCAAGATCCTTAAGCCAAATATAAATACTTAAAGCAGTGAGTCACAGACAAACAGGTCATAGATCTTTAACTTATTTCTCTTCTTTAGAATGACAGCTTCTCATGTAGTTGTATTTATGAACACTATCTATCTCATTTCTCACTCACAAAGTTTTTATAGTACCTAACCTGTCGGAAGCATTTCGAAAAAGGTCAGATAAAATATCCCCACTCCATAATATGTTTCCCCTCAAGTCAAATTAGGTCGGAAGCATAATCAATGGAAAAGAGGTGGACAGACAAAATAACGGATCACAATAGCATTTGACATAGGGACCCCTTCAGTAGCCGAAAACTAATGTAAAATACCCAATACCTGATGAAACCGAAGGCGATTAATCATGAGATTGAAAGTGAGGTAAGATAGAATCCAACCTGCTTTAGGAATAAATTAGAAGTTTTCCAACAGCAAGAACACGTAATTCTTAATGAAGAGACACACAATTCTTTATCTACTTCCTGCTTATTTCAGGTTTCATGAGAAACAACACCTTTGGTGGGATATAATTGATAACAATAAAGGTATCTTACATCGGGGATAACAAGAATATAGATCAGATCATCTAAATTAGTTTGTTTTCTTTTTCTTTTTTTTACATCAACAAAAAACAAAAAAAAGAGGATGAACATCTCATAATTATTATTCAAATTGAATACTTCAGATACTTTCAAAGTAAACGCCATGAGGTCCACAGGTTCCCCTTTATTTTGTCTTTCTAAATATCTCCTTCGTGAGAAAACAACTACAAACGAAACTAGACAAAAATCTGGCACCCCACAAACAAATGCTAATCATTGACATCTCGAATCGAATCCATTGTCCAGTCGGCAATGGACGACCGCCGCTTCAAAGATACAAAACATAAACAGTTCTCAGTTCTCAGTTGATTACATCAATCAAAAAGCATCGCAGGCAGCACCAGCAACACCAATCCAACAATCTATGCCAATGTATGGTACTTAAAAAATCCGGAATTCGCTTAATTAGACACGCCGAACCGGGATACGCTGAAGCTCCAACTCCCAACTGAGTATTGACAAATACCAACACATCCCCTGCCAACAATGGGTGCAGAAGCACAAATCATATTCCTCGTGTCGAGGCACTGAATTGTTGTTAGAAAACATAGTAGTACCTGATGGACGGAACGCCAAGTCATTGTCGTTTTTGTTAATTAAATTCCCAAGAATTATGTTTGAGATCCACATAAAACCCAACCTGAATGGATGGTGTATCTATCCATCTATCCATCTATCCATCTATCCGTCTATTCATCTCATCCCATGTGCCAGAGACGAAGCACCAAGCTGTGTGCTCACATGAATTATGGCCGGATTTGCAAAATACAACCTAATGGGTTCCGCGGGATTAGGAGAGAAAAAAAAACAAAACAACACCACATATTTAGAGTGCCAATAAACACAGAAAACAAAAAGAAAAAAAAAATGGGGGTCAAAATATTTTGGCAGCTTAGTCAGTGGTTTGCGATTCGAAGCTCGCCATAGATACTGTTACCCCCACTGAATGGTCCAACATGAGTTTGGAGTTTGGAGTTTTGGGCCAATATTTCACGGTGGCCCCAATTGTTTGCTTTTGATTTGTCGTGGCATTGTTGTTCGGCGGTCTGGTCTTGTGGATTAAGTAGATATTCTGCTCTGTGGTTTTTTTGGGTTCGGATTAACGTGTAAAGTTGGTCCGACGAACGAACGGAACCACGGGCTTTAATTAGGGAAATTGTCTGTTCAGAATATGAAACTAAAGTTGGTAGTTAATGTTTTTTTCTTCTTTTTTTTTTTTGTAATGAATCAGGAAAAAAAAAGGGAAATTTAGGTGGCATATTTAGGTTTCATCTTCTTGTTCTTCTTTGGCACTTTCACAAAATTAGTTGCGACCTGATAGTACAAAGGAGCAATTAAATATTTAAATTAATCTTTGTGAAGGTTTTACGACTCTGAGAGTGGCGGGTAACAAATTGCAATCTGCAAAAAGAAACTACTGGATATATGTACCTATAGATACTCTACAAAGTGGGTATCAAATTAGAATGAGAAATTGCTTTTCGACGAATTGTATTACAGGAAAGTATTGAGCTCATTCAAATGGACTGCAGGTGATTAGGTTTGCTTTTCTTTTCTTTTTTACGAATAAAGACAATTTCTCTAGGCTACCAAAGAATCGGGACATTGAAAACAATTCTAAGAGAATGCTTTCCTATTTCAATCGGGATGTCTAATTTGCCAGACCAAACGAATTGCATCCATGCAATCAAGTTCTGGTACTAATTGTCATAATGCACCTTATGTACTCAAAGCGTCATGCAGCTGAGCACAAGAAAAAAGTCAGAAAAGCTTCAAGTTCGAGCAGTGCTGCCAGTTCGTGGGAAATTTCCCTTTTTGAGGGAATATTTGGTATCGAAATGAGCTAAAAGGAAAAAGGGAAACTTTTTGCCTTTGATAACAAAAAAGGGTATTTTCATCCTTTGAAAGCTCAACTTTAATTTGCGTGCTCAATTCCAGCAAAAATATATTTTAGGTAAAAAGAATAGAAAAGGTAGATTTTGTTGAATTAACGCACTTATTTCATACACAGGAACTTGAAATAATTGCCTTGCTATACGTTGGAAAATTGAGAAATGCTTCGGAGCTATTTCCGTATGGCAGCCTTGGAAGACAAGAAAAATAAGCCCTAAGTTTTGTATTACTTTTCGAATAGTTTTTTTTTTCCTTTTCCTCTTTTTTTCGTCTAAATTGTGTGTGGGAAAATTCGAGGTACTTTTTGAGGTTAGAAAAGGAAAACAAAAAAGGATTTTTTACCATTACCGTGGGAATTTTCATGACAAAACACTGGCAGCACTGCGCTCGAGTTCGATGGCCGCCTTCTTCTTACATTAAAGCCTTTAACTATAGGTATATATTTTCTTCACAGGACTAAGGCCCTCCTTCAAATACAAGTGAAATGGAAGTATATATTTAGGTCCCTTATTCTCAACTACAGCTGTAGTTATTTTCACAGTAAAACACACACAATATGCTCTAAAAAAATAAGTGTATTCCATCATGAACACGAAAAAATACTATGAATTACAAGCGAATGCAAAAATCAAATGGAAAGCTTCCTAATAGTTTGGACACCACCCATAGAGAATAAATACTAAAACCTGAGTTTCAAATTCCATTACGTTCCTTTTTTTGAGTGGGAACTGAGCTTCGTCTTAATGTTTTTTGAGGTGAAATTTGTTACACGTATTACACCTAGCTAAAAAAAATAACTACCTTTGAGTTTTAGAAGCACACAAAATTTATCAAAAGCTGTACTAAAATCAGCTCTGCTTTCGATCAAAAAACTTTGGCATTCAAAAGATAAAGGGATTGGCTGAAGCATTAACAATGATCGCTTAGTAGATTGGTGGCCCATGTCCTTCACTGACTTATTATTTTATTTAGAGAGTTGTAGTTTAGAGTTGTATACATATGTATATATTTTTTTTAAATAAAACTAGCTTCTTACCAATTTTAATTTTGTATTAAAAAGTTCTGCAAACTTACCTGAAAAGAAAAATAAAATAAATAAATAAATTTATTCATAGATGTCGTTTTCTATAGTCCGAAATTGTTTTTGATTTAAATGCAAACATGTTATGCTTTGGAGATCTAATATACTGTACTGAGAATCATTTATTTTATTTTGAATAACTTTTAATTTAACTATTTTTTTATATATACAGTAGTTCCCCTCTAGTTTGCCCTCGGTTGGTCCGTCGCTCCCGTTAATTCGAACGTGGTCTGGTCTGAGTCGAGAAACTTCTCCTGACTCGTTCGGAGTCAACCTAGCATGGACCACCAGCGCACAGCTAGAGTTTGAGTAGGAAAACATATTTCAGAATCCCTGAGTTTTGTTTGTTTTCGAAAAAAAACTCATCTTCACTCAAAAAAGGTCTCAAAAATTCTGAGTCCAAACTAAACCTTTCGAAAAACACCAACAAATTTTTTAGCACTGAAATTGGGACTCTTTAGGCAAAGATTTTCCTTATGTGGAATATTGGATAAATAGTGAAATAATTATATATTTCAATGGAAATTCCAAAATTTGTTAAGCCCGGCTTGCAATTACCACTTCAGTATTCTGGCAAAGTCAGCAATGCAAGGGCTCATCCTCTTAAAATAATTTCTAATCAAAGGTGGAAAAGAGATACCTTAGCCATCCTGACTTGTGGGTCCGACATTTCAGAATTAAATATAATTAATAATAAGGCAGATACATCTTAAAATATATCATCATTTGATACTGCTAACCAGCTATCAGCCTTATTATCACAACTGTTGTAGAGCTCTCGCTGGCCTAACAACCTCGACACGAGGAAAACAAATCTGTGTGAAGTTCAGAAGGCGTTGCTATTGGACTCTCTTTAAGCTCCAAATATCTTCGACCTCTCCACCATTCAGGATGTCTGCAATGTGCGAGTCGTTTCATAGAAACCTGGCTTTCCTTTGGGAAGAGATTGGAAGAGCTCCAGTTACAACAAGATGGATTTGTGACAATAACTCGAGGGAGGATCTATGTTCCCACTTTGACTTGTAGAGCTAGCCTCTGTCAACTAAGGGAATGGCTATCTTCGAGGAGGCGATAATAAATAGGAGGCCTGTGTCCACCTTTTTCTGTATAACACCTCATGGCAGTATGACAGTGCTACTGCTGGGTAGACGAGCTCTAACTTCAAGGTCATCAAAGCCAAGAGTAGAACGTGAAACTGGTGCAAGAGATATTTCACAAAGTCACCCAATGTTCGGGGGTTCTTTCCACGAAATCTGGAATACCCGTCGAGCAAGATTTTAACGTCCATCGATTCATAGAACGCTGAAGCTTGAAATTCTGTTAGATATCCCAAGATCCTAAGCCACTACATCTATGCTTATATGTAGGTTCTCTCTTTAACCTTTGTCACCGGATCATTAAAACCCGATTGGCATATGGAACTTAAAGAAGTTGTTTTGATTTGAAAAGAAGGAACCACCAACCAACCAAAAGTGAGAGGCTACACTATCCCTTCACTTGTTCGAATTAGTTTCACTACCAATTGTATCGGAATTCTATCAAGGGCTCAATTAAGCATTTCAATGGCAAGGTCCATCAGAATATAGCTCTTCGATCCAAATCGAACAAATTGTATCCAAAAAAATGTAATTCATTCGTACATCAATCGAAAATCAAATTAAATTTTCTAATTACAGTCTACCGACAGTACATTAGATGCCATTACTCACTTACATTGCATCATGCACACACTCAGACCTGCAGCATGCATCCAATCCAATTCCATTTATAATTGACTTCTTTTCTCTCTTTTTGTTTTTTTCACAGACTACTAGAGAGAAAGAAAAACCACACATGATGGAACCCTAGAATCAGCATCTCTCTAGATGGATTGATGGTGTCAGATGATTGACACCATACCACACTCGTATTCCACACAGCCGAGAGAGTCGAGTCTGACTTTGGCTACACGTCGAAGGAAGCTAATTTTCCAATGAATAATGTGCGGTTTCTCACAAGTAGGGAACCTGCGGTTTGACCAAGAATCCAAATCCGGTGAAAAGTCGTTTTCAGAAGCACAACCAGAATCAACTGCAAACGACAGCCATCGGCCATTAGAGCCCCAAGCAGAAGAAGACCCAGGAACTAACCCCCACCAAGCACACACAGATTAATTCTTATATTGACAAATTGCGCTCTAGCGCCAGATGAGATACATTTGTCTACACGAAATCCCCCCCTCGATGTTTTTTTTTTTTTTGTGTGTATGTCGTCGTAGCGAATCTTTTGTGGCTCCAATGGCGAGTTAAATGCAGCACCCACGGGCTTCACTATATGTGTTGCATTCAGCACCACACGACCATCGGGTAAACAATCTCAAAGTTAGATATATGTTATCGGCAGAAGACTACGATTACTGTCCATTAGGCATTACTTGCGCGCGAGGGATCTGTGTTGGATCTTAAATGCATTTGTCCAGCAGAGACAGGAGTCCCATTCCATAGTTTAACCAAACACACAGTTAATGGCGCATTGATAGATGCTAAAATCGGCCAAAGTTCAAGTGCAATACTCGTATTTGGATAGTAATGTATCGAATAGATTTGCAGCTAGAAATGTTGAGTAAGTAAAAGAAACCTTTGACGGGGAAGCGGTTCAGGGAGTCTTTGTGGCAGTTGGAGCTCCCTCTTGTAGGGAAAAAGAATGGCAAAAGATATAAAAAAAGTTGATAAAACTCGCCTAGGTGCAGTTGAACTTTGGCTGACCGATTTGTCTGAAACAAGATACACGACTAAAAGAAATCGGGACGTTACCAGTGGAATAAAGTCTGTCGCCACTTGGATGCTAGTCATGCATACATTCACAGCTTTATGGTTAGAAATCTAGTTACCTAGAAGTTTAAAAGAGATTTGATAAGATTTTTTTTTTCGGAGAAAAAGGACACATCTTATCTACAGCGTAGGAATGAACCTACCTACCATTTGCTCGAAGGACTAATGATGGATTGAGAGATAACATAGTCACGTGACAGATTTATATGTGAGGATACTATAGGAGACAGAGATCTGACTTCTTAGTTCTGAACTTCTGAACAAAAAAAACGGGGATAACTTTTTTAAAGCCTTTAGGCTCATTGCCCAGCTCATCATTGTTTCTTCGAAAGAGTTTACCTTATATGACAAACCGATACCAAGTATTCGTAGATTTCTTAAGAAACTGAAGAAGCATGGGGTAAGATTCGATAACATATATGGAATGAAGTCGAAAAATGGAAAGGTTCAAGGATGGTTAGAAGGATCCGAGTACATGTAACTGACACAACACAGAATAGAGAGGTCCCTGCCTCTAAGATTTTCTCAGAGAAACCAGCTATGTCCGGTGCACTGTTTCCTAATCACGGAACTGTCTTTCAAGCAGAAACAAACGTTGTGTTAGACACACCAGAGGCAATAACAAAGAACGTTAAACCAGCACCACAATTGCCATAACCTACGGTCGAAAGTCGGTGAAATAGGTTACGAGAAAGGGCACAAAATTAGACAAACCAATGGTCGATCAACAGTCACTGCTGTGCAGGAAAGTTTTTGGAAATATGCCTTCAAACCCGATGGCCTTTCTCCCTGTTAGCTTGAGTACGCCTGCTTAAAATTCATCAAGTGTTAAGGGCCTTAAAAACTTTGCCAGTTCTCATGAATCTCGCTTGGCATTCAAGGGATTATTGAGGACTTCGAGGCAACTATTGTCCCTTCTTCATAAGGATGTTTGACGTAATGAACTTTGATCCAATCTTCAAGTCAAAATGGTAAACTGATTCAATTCTGCGTCTGCTCTTACTAAAACGCTGGAACACTACGACTTCTAGCGATGGAAAGCTTACTCAGGACCGAGGTCAGGCCGATCACTTGTAGTTAAAAGATTATGCGAAAAAGCGTGGGACCAAAGCATAAGAACTCTTAGCTCTTAGAAAGTCTGGCTCTCAAATAGGAACTGTTGCCATGAATACAAAGTTTCACAGAAAGAAGGCTGTTTACATGATCAACGCCTTCAGAACAACTTCCTATTGTGGAGCATGACAACAACGATAAGAAGAAGTGATAATGAGATGCCATCAAGGACAATTCTGCGAAAATGACAGGACAGATGGAATCACTCTGACAAAAATGAAGCATGATCCCCAATATACATAGATGTTTGCATCAACACGAAGTAGACAAAGCTGAATTTCTAGCTGTTCCAGGTGCTTACAGGACTTGAGTACTATAGAATCTATCTCGACAGGTTGGGACTCAACGACAAGCCCAATTGTCCAACGTACAGGGAAGCGTTTGATGATGCGAACACACGTTTTGTTCTATTGTCCACGAAATCATGAACAACAAACACAGTGGTTGAGAACATAACCCCAAACAACATGACTATGCAGTTGAAGAGCACCAAATTATCCTCTGAAAGGAGTTGGCGACACTGTGGCAACAGAAAGCGGTAACCCTGCTAGCAACAAGAATGAACCTAGCGCCTGACTAAAGATAGGAGATATAGCAGGTTTAGTGGTTGGAAATCCTTTTCAGTTTCGTCTGTAACCGATCCCCACTTTCCAACTCCGAAGTTGTTCCAATCATAGACCATTCCAGCTTTGGCCAGTATAAAATGGAGAAAAACAAAAGCCTACCGAGTAACTTGCATTCTTTTTCCATTTATGCTGAATTACTTCCTTACTCAAACGCAGATATTCAGTGAATTCCCCTGGTCGAGTTTAAAAAGCAATCTCGACGACTTAATTATGAAATTTAATTAAGCTTCTCGGCTTACAATTTTGCACAAGTCTTGCAGCTGGGCAATTTCCTCATTCCATCAATAAATCGATAGATAATGACGTGTAGCTGCTCTTCCTGACGTACACTGTACGTGCTTACTTACTTTGTAATTCACCCTGAACACTGCGTTCAAATAAAATTTATAGATCGAACAGATCTTCGATTCGAAACGTGTTTGTTAGAACACCAAACCAACAGTTCTTAACTCATTTCCATTTTTCTGGCAACTCTGACTTAAGCTGATGCCATCTGGTTTTCTTCTTTTTTTTTTACAAAGCTTACACGCAAAGAGACATTAGAAACCCCATAAAGTAACCTCAGTAGCTCTTTATAACCGACTCATACTTCCGAAGTATCCCGAAAAAAAAAGACAACATCACCACTAACGAAAAGCTACAAGATCTTCTTCTGCAATAACACACACCAAACATCGCACAACATATTGCAACCTACTAACAACATTCTCGTGAATTAAACGTTTTTACCATTCTTCTTTGGTTCCGTGCGCGACCATCTTCAACCGTGGCCATGGCTTATGATGATGGTTGCTGCCGAAGACTACCACGATAATAATGATGACGACGAAGAAGAAAATAGAAAGATAAAAAAAAGAGAACTTCACCACCAAAATGTTGAAAAAAGAAATGAAAGAATAGAAAAATAATAATAAAAAAAAAAAAAAAACCCACAGAGCAAGTAAAAGGAACAGAGAAAGATTGTACTTTTGCGGCTGCAAGTTGGTCATGAAATTTTATAAGACGCAGCAAAATCGTTCCATGGAACATTTGTACCGCAGCGGTGCTTCTGGTGTGTTGTGTCCCGATCATAGAAAACCCCCATATAATAGAAAATCCTAAATACTTGATGAAAAGATAGATTTCTATCCGTGAAGTTTTTTTTTTTTTTATACGAATTTTGTTCTCGCTCCTAGTTGGTAACTTATTTGTCTCGTGTTTGTCGTGTGTTAAGATATGATTCGAGCAAACTGTTTGTGAGCTTTTGAGATACATTTTTTTTTTCTGTTGATTCCATCGGGAAATCTAGGATACACGAGTGTCCTTTTTCGCGTGTGTAACGTGGTGTAAAACTTTGTGTTTGAATTTAAAAAAAAACGTAAAAATTTACAATGAAATTAACCACGTTAAGTTGTGCTTTCGTGCTGTGTACCGTATTCGGATTATTGGATATAGTAACGGCGACTGAAGAATACCCTGGAGTTATCGAATTGGTCGGCTATAGTAACCGTCGAGCTCGCACCCATTATATCCCTCCCGATGATGAAGCCCAGCAACAGTCCAAGACTAAAATGGCAGCGGATATCGAAACCGTCAAGGCTAACATCGAAAAATACAATAAGCTCCTTAAAGTGGATACGAAAAACCTCCCCGACTCGCAGAAGGAAATCCTTGAAAGAATAGTCGAGCGAGTTGCTCGATTGAAAGAATCCCTCGATCAGGAGCAAGCCAACAGTACTGAAACTTTGGTTGCATCCACTGAAAGCCAGGACACAACTATATCCGACAGTCAGACGGCAAGTGCTGAATTGGTCAATTTATCGTCGTCCTCTTCCTCATCCATGGAGGATACGACAAAAAATCCTGACGCAATGACCACAGCCGCCGATAGCCAATTGCTGATGTCCACCGCCGCCGAACAAGAAGAAGAGGATTACTCAATGACCAATCAAGATGTCAACATGGAGGACGGCATTGATGCCAAAGAAATCCCCACCGACATAGAAGAAGAGGAAACCAACACTGATGGTGGCGATTTAAATGATGCCCATGATGATGATGATGATGATGATGGAGAAATTCCAACATCAACTATCGGCGGCTCTGGCGAGATCGATGAGGATCAATTTGTTGCGGCTAGATCTAATAACAACAATCACCGTACCCTAGTTTCCACAAGTAACCAACCAATTATCATTGGTAAGACGAAATCACGACCCAACTCAACAAAGAGGCCAGGTTCGTCATCAACTAAATCTTCATCGTCGTCGTCGTCAACGTCATCGATAAAACGTGTTAATGGTCAAAAGCCATCATCCATGGTAGGTTCGCCAATCAAGGCAACCACATCATATACAGCGGGTTCAATAACAACCGTACAGCCGATGGTGAAGATACAAAAACCGATTGTACAGCAAAAGGAACCAATTGATACAATGATGAAAGTTCAGCTACCACTACAAAAGCAACAACAACAACAACAACAACAGCAATCAAATAAATTACAAAACTATCAACAGCCAGAGCAAGATGCAATGTCTAGCTTGGCAGCAAAACTTCAGCAACAACAACAACAACAAATTGAGCAAAAGACAATGTCACCACTCCAACAGCAATCGGTACAAATTCAACAGAGAACCCCGATCCTGGGTGGTAGTATTGGAAGTACAGGGAGCACCAGCAGCAGCAGCAACACGAACACAGCTGGAAGCAGTTTAGGCTCGGACATGCTTTACGATTCGAATGTAAATACATCTTCAATAATCGACAGTTTGAATAATGCCCGAGAGGAATTCTATAACAAGGCGGGAATTAATAACAAGGATAAGGTGAGTTATAGCTTTCTAATATATTAAATCGATGAAGCATTAAATCCTCTCCTTAAGCCTCTAATGAGGAAGTGAGTTCCTACAATAAAAACCTCTACTTCTTTTTATGATGTGGAGAGCCATTAGCTGAATTTGATTTGCCTAGTTTTAGGTCCCACAAATGTATGAGAAAAAAAAGCTGATTGTCGTTAATAGCTATCGTTAAAATCATAAGAATTAACGTCTTCGTTTCAGTGCAACCTACATACCGTCTTGAAAGTTTGATAAGATGGTCGTTTTAGGAATTATAAACTTATGTTCAAGGGTGGAATATAAATTTGTGTTATAAATTTAATAGTGGTCCTTCTTAAGACCTACTATCTTGTAGGGATCTTTTTATTTTCTAGGATACGAAAAATATTCAAAATTTTTACCTACGATATAAGGTATCTCCATGCTAAGTTTCATTGAAATTCATCCAATAGTTTTCGTTTTCCAGTGTACGGAAAAATTTTATAAATATTAAGAGAGCAATGAATGACTGCGTTCCAAAACGTCAAATATTTGTGCATCATACTTCAAACTCCCTTGCAATGCAAATGACTTTTGCATCATGACATTCGCCGATGCTCTGTTCGCTTTGTTTGCGCAGTGGATTTGTTCGCAATATATTTTGGAATAGTTTGCATTGGCATTACGTTACTTGCTTGCGTTTTGCAATGGTTGCCATTGAAGTATTAAGACTATACGTTTTGAATTGCAGCCAATTCGCTATTTACTTTAATATTATGGAAGGGGTTTTTTATTTTTTTTACTGATAGATCTTCGAATAGGGATAGCTGTCAAACTGCGCTCTCAATATTGACAGTTCTCTGACATTTGTGCTTTGTTCACATTGTATGGCATATAATCATAAAGAAACTTGGATGAAAAAAACGCCTCAGAATATTTCAAACATATTTTGAAAATTGATCTTCAACAAGAAACTGTAGTCAATGTGTGAAACTGTGGCGGAATGTGTGTGGATCACAACAGTTTGGCATTTCTCTTATCGATTTTGCGTCCTCGTGTTAATTATAAGTCTTAGCCAATAGCGGTGTTTTTTTGAAACCCCCACAGCCAGCAATTCATTTGGACAGTCCGCAGCAGGCTATCGACAGATGAATTTTATTATCCAAGAGTTGTAAGTAGGTAGTAGGTTCTTTTTTTACAATTTCCCTCTACTGCTTGCAGAGGTTTGAAAAAAAAAAACACACGGGTTATGTACGACCTTAAACTACTAGACCATCGCTGTCGTGAGAAGTGCGTGAATTTCCAAGAAAACCTAAGAAACATTGTGCAGAGTTAAAATTTGAAAGAATGTATTTTTTAGAGCTTTAAGACTAGTTACCATTAATTTTCCCCACGAACGAATCAACGCGACTGCATTTGAGATGAATCCTTCCAATAGTCCCAGACTGGCCATAATTAATGTAATTTTAGTAACTATGTGTCCCAGCTCATTCATGACAACTTCTCAGGATAAAAAGCCAGTTGTACTGCAACTGTCAAGTTTATATCACAAAGTATTTCCATGGGCAACATCGTGTGATCTGTCAATCAAGCGCAATCATATACATTCATATATTGAAAAGGCGTTAAAAAGATGTTGTGACAGTCCCCCCGATTAACATACAAAACGCATATTTAGCAAAAGTACCCACTTTATCCAAGAAGAACTTTATACGTACTCGCATACTGTGCACCAACGTTGACAGATAATTTATGCACTATCCTCACCTTATGCCATATTTGACTGATGAACAACAATCTCTTTCGCACTGTCATCTTGTAGTGGATTCTTGTCACAATCAATCACCTCATATCGGCCACAAGTGTTTGGTTTTGCAGCATTTCAGTTCTCTTCATTCAAGTATCTTATGCATTCCGAGTAGCACTTCTCTCGAAGGAATATCTCTTCTCATGAGGCTCTTCACTTTTTTAAAGAAAAAAAGTGCACACAGTAAAGTTGCTTGAGTAATTCAGCTCAGCAAATAGTTTTCTGTCTTTTTAAATAAATAATAATAAAAAAAGGCAACAAATTCTAAGTGCTTCGGCATCCCTGTCCTCAGCTCTCGTTTCGTCTGCTTAAGCTTCTTTTAAACTGCCCATGAGTGCTAGTCTGATTTATATATTTTACTCTTTACCACAATTAACACTCTTTGTCACATAAAACACAGGGCAGCATTTGCACCAGTTTTGACAGGCGCATTGAATGCTACACCTTCCGCTCAATTTAAAGAATAAACACATCCTTTATCTATTTAAAAAGTAGAGCAGTCAAAGCGGACTCTTGCTGGGTACCAACTTTCACCTTAAACCTGTATCTCTGCGTAGTAACTTTGTGGTAATGAGATAAATAAAGTTGTCTTCAACGCTCTGGGATCCAAGGGCATGCCATATTGGTTCCTTAGTCTCGCTGACAAAAGCATCGGGGGTAAAATTTTAAGGTTACAATTCTTTTAGTACTTTTTGTCTGTTTTCACAGAATTGCTGTGAGCTAGGTATAAACAAACATACCAACATGCGTCCACATCTAGATCACAATATGAAAATGAGTCACAATAGACGCTCTGATTTTTTTAAACTTAAAACTGATTTACGGAAGCGGCGGCGCTTAAAACAATTCAAAAGCAATCAAATGAAATGTGGATTCAGAGTGGAAAAAAATAGTTAGAAATTCTGACCCAAACCAATAAACGCACATAAGCCTCCCTTTCAATGTCTGCGAATAAAAATAAAATTATTTTATGTTCCCAAATCATTTTGTTTAGAAATTTTAGGCGCTCTCAAGAATAAATTTATTTTTATTACGTCCTAAAACTTGAAAGCGTTCTGTACTAAATTTAAAAAAATAAAAACGCCGACCTTGTCATCAGCAAGTCGTAAAAACTTTTAACATTCTCGAGAGAGGTTTTACATATTTACATATGTATATGTATCTGCGTCAGAGTTCTATCTTACAATGCTATGATCCATAACAGGCTATCAAACAGTATGAAACTTCAGATCGAATGAGATACTATCTCTCCGATTATCATTCTATTCACTAATAGCAGCAGATTAGTATCTTTTATCAAAAAATAAAAAATAAACAAAACTTAACACTGGAATCCATAAAATATGTAAAAATTTGTACAAAAATATCTTATAACTCATAGCCAACGGCACCTGTGAACCGTTCTTATGCTCAGTACACATATCAATCTGGATTTTAAAATCCGGTCTGAACCTAATTTTACCTATTATTTAGCCCGAACATTGGAGACACAAGTTCTGGTTTCCCGTTCGCCCTCCTTATGGGCGCATAATTTAAGAAAGTCATCTACATAAATTCTCTCCAGTCCACCTGTGATAATAATCCCCTTCTACCTGCGGTTCTATCTATATAAATAATTCACGTCATTTATCACCGAAATAATAAAAAAAGAAGCCAGCGTAGATCTGCGCATCTGTATCTCAAAGAATTCATTACACTTTCTGAAGATAAGTGCACTCGTGCAACAATGAAACCCGCCCAAAGAAAGAGAGAGTGGAAGCCTTCAACACCCAGAAAGGAATTGAATCTTCTCTATACCCTGAGGGGGGGAATTACATTTACAAAAAAGGCAAAAAAATATCTAAAGTCGTGTCCATAAAATGAACTCAAGTGATTTGTTGCACAGAGTTCTTCGACCGGAATGCCAGCGATAAATGAATTCCACCTTCTTTCCATCTATTTATAGAGAAGGGACCCAGCTCCACGGTAGCACTATAATTTTCCCGAAAGGAGCTCCAAACAATAGAACTCTCAGGTGCACTCATCGAAAAGAATGAACGTTTAATTGACGATAATTTGACGAATTATTGCTGCAAATTAAAGTGCATGTGGATAGATAGAGACACACCCACTTGTTCCTCCATCATCATCATCATCGACATCGTGTTGCATGACGAGTGGCACTTGAAGCGTTAAAGCCAATATTCCCCCAAGAGTCGTTCGAATTGAAGATTCTTAATGCTTTTAAATCAGTTGGATAATTAAACAAGGAATTGACATCAGTGTTGTCGTAGCCTTGGCCAAGATGGTTTGCTTTTGCACTTAAAGTTCTTTAACAGTCCATTGAGCGCAGGAGAGAAAAATTGTTTGCATTTTATAGTCATTTGGCTTCAGGCATTCGCATTCAGCTAATTATGGCCAAGTAAGTTTGCAACCAAGAGAAAATAAAAATATGAAATAAAAAATAAAGGCCTTTGGAAACGTTGATGAATAAGCATTCTTAATTGTAGCTTCGAATGATGTATGAGTTCTAAAAGTATCTTATAAAATCTCCAGGGACTAGATAAGGAGTCGATTCACGAGCTCTGTGAACGGATCGATGATTGTACGAAAACAAAATCCGTCACTCGTCATACGGAAGAAAGTATTGGGATTATACCCTTCGACAGCAGAGGGAACGAAATTTCTAATTTGATATACCGGTTCTTATGTTTTACTTTGCAACACTTTGACTGAAAGAAAAAGTTCATGTACTCGTTAACGGAAGTTAACGCTTAGAGAAGTCGCATTTTTAGACATACATATTCCGTTCACACGTTACTCGTTCACGAAGGAGGTTAATAGGTTAACAAAAATTTAACACCCTACAAACGGAAGGTCGACCATAAAGTAGACACTGGACAGGACATTGGATCCTAACATCATGTTTGCAAACTTGAAACAATAAAAGACAATACAATGATCTGGATAAGTTTTTAGTAGCACACCAAATTGAGTAATTTAGACAGTTTATTTGAAAGTGTTTTAGAACTCAAGTCTTTCTAGAAATCTAAGTCCTCCTCAATACACTTCACAGGCACAACCTCTTCCTTATTTATCCCAAAAGCTATTATTATATCATATTCATAAAATAAATTTAAAACTGAATTCGAAATTGAAATAACCGATTTCAACTTATGTTATGACATCGAAAATTGAGACGCACAACCCACGTTCCCTCTGCCACAGGAAGATTGTGTAGATTCCTTCATTTACATAATGACGGCGTGCCTATAACCGCTTTGCATTGGGGAACATGTTGTTCAATAATAAATTTGGAGATAAAATCTACCGTTAATTTAAAAAGTATACAAGCACACACGATCGCCAAAAACGATGACATAAAGAATTTGAAAGAAGTTTTCCATCTAATCGTTGAAGATTAAAATTCTGGATATCCATTGGCAATGTGCTTGATTCTCAGCAGGTTTCCAAGTTGTAATTGAATAGTGGAAACCGGCAGATGCTGGTCTCTTGATATCTTTCAACAGTTTGACTGAAGTTGACAATTTTGGCGTACGTTTTTGGCAGGAGTTTCATACAATCCTAAGGTTGCAAAAATGAACTAGAAACTTGTAAAATGATAGGTAAAGTAGTGTAAAAAATAGTAAATAAGAACAACCCACTAAGCTTGTTTTTTAAGCAATGTTCCTCCTTTGGAATTCGCATCTAATGTCGATCACATTTTGGACGGATAACCGGTAGGCTTTAAGGCCTTAGACTTAAGAAATCCTCAAAATCAAATTGAAACTTGTTTTAAAGATTAAAAATTCAAAGTACAAGAGCTGACCCACAGCCTCATCAGATGTTTTCAACTGACATACCCAGTGTCAAGAATTGCATTTGTGCACATCCCAACGTCCTTGGCGCATCTCAAATCTAAAGCAACTTGGAACAAGGTTAGACTAGCCATTTGTCTAAGCCATTTGTCAATAAATACAGATTTAGAGGAGGCCTGGGAGCTTTTCTTAAAAAGGGCAAAGCAATCAAAGCCTTAGACAATCTGGAGATCAATAATAGGTTTGCTCAGTTTTTGGACCTATTGGGAATACCCAATATTGTTGCAATAGATCTGATTATGGATAAAGCTATCTAGTATCGAGTTCTGACTCAACCAGTGTTGAAAGGAGTTTCGATTACCATCTCCGGAAAAGCTTAGACTGATCCTGAATAGAAAGGTCGAAACCTATGGAATCACAAACATTGAAGTCATTCTCAGTCATCTGGTAGTGTAAGGGTGTTTTTGGATAGATATGTGGCTTATCATCACCATGTCGTATGAATCTATCTATACGTCAGTTATTAGTTAACAGGGACTTTCTTACTTCCATGCACAACGTGGTATACTCTAGAAGTAAAGCCGAACACAGCTCTCTTGATCAAGCTAGTTTGGTGAAGGTTGTTGTATTGGTCCAATATTCGTACCGTCTAATATTATTACACCAAGGTCTCGCTGAACCAAGTCTGAATTATATTCGTATCTTCACAGATGGCTTCAAAACCAATCAAGAATCAGGGGCTGACGTCTTTGTGGAAGACGACTGAGGTCCTCATTAGTCAAGCATAGCTCTTCCCAGCTGAGAATTTAACAATCCTTATGCCAACTTATAGTTATAGGAACACATTTAAGGGTCTAGTCTAGTTAAGGGTAGTAACTGACAAGCTCCACCCTTCAATCACTTCCAAAATAGTTGGTGAATACCAGAATTCTTTTAACTACGGTGCTGGAAGTAGTTCACCGACTTTCTTCTAGGATC
The DNA here is from genome assembly GCA_949716465.1 of Chalcosyrphus nemorum. Lineage (NCBI taxonomy): Eukaryota > Metazoa > Arthropoda > Insecta > Diptera > Syrphidae > Chalcosyrphus > Chalcosyrphus nemorum. Next base: position 16,878,238 of record OX454334.1, on the reverse strand, counting down.
TGGACCACACTGGGTTTGTGGGACCTGCGATTGCCGAGAAGGTTGATTAAAAAGGTTCAAAATAGATCTCAAACCTACGTTCAGTCTTCTATCCCTTGACGATGGCGGGTCCTATGAAAAAAATTGTGTCTTTAAATTATGTATTTCAACACACAACTTAAGCGTTCCTGGAAACTAGTTTTTAAACTCAAAATGTCAGTGTTAATCTAATCTTAGCAAAAGTTATCTATTTTAGTAGAAAATTGCGATGAAATCCACGCCATTATCACCACATTTAACAAGGTTAATAGAACTACATAAATGAACGTATCTCCTCTCCACTAATGGGTGAGATATTTTTCTCTATCTATCCCCCCATTAGTCTTTCATGGGCACAATAAATAAAACCTTACGTACCCTATGTAATAGGATAACCAACAAAGCCATTGACCATAGAACCAACTACCTGCACACATAAATCATAATTGTCTTCTTGTTCGACAACAACAACAACAACGTGCTGCTGAGTACAATCATCATGATCTTATACAAAAAACATTTCCATAGATTATAATGGGAACCTAGTACTATTTCTCTATGCCTGCCATACTGTATGCGCTCAATGAAAGGAGGCTGCTGCAAGAAATTTATCTCATTCACTATTTGAACACCTTAAAGGTTATGAGGTTTGATTTCAGAAACACAAATTGCGTTTAACTGCAGACATCTTTGAGTCCTCGGTGCGCAGTTGCGGCGCGGAGGCCCATCCTTCCATCTATCTATCATTCCTTTCCAAATACACGTTGTGAATTGCTGCAATTCACTCTCTGGCGGCACAGTGAATGGATAGCAATTGCAGTGCAATTGGATCGGATTTGGATCTTTTCTTAACTCTCGGCCGTTGAATGAGTCTTTTCTAATATTACTTCTTGAAAATTACTCTCTGTCTGGCAATCATTGACATAGCCAATAATTTAATATGACACACTGAATGGGAAGAAAAAAAAAAGGGTGATTCAACGAGTAAATCGCCCGGGATTGGATTATTGTAATTTACGTAACACACTTTAAATGGATTGCTCCACAGCGGCGAGTGAATGGCAGCTTATACGAGTACGTTGTGGTAATCCTAAAGGTTGTCTGCATGGGCCCGCGTCTTTTTCTTTTTTAATGTGGGTAAATGCAGTGTGTTTAAGAGAAGTCAGAAAAAACAGAATTGAAGGCGATCAGGGCGGTACCACGTCTTGATGTATCTTACTAGTTGTAACTTCTATAAATAGGATAATGATGATGATAGGTTGATGGTGGTGGAGTAATTATCGCAGATGACTGAGATGAACTGAGATGTTTTGCATCGGATGATGAGGGGCTTTTGTATCTCTGTTGATCGTTTAATTTGTCATTTGTGGTAGGACTCGGTTTTTGTTGTCGTTGATGCACACGATGGAATCCGTTTATTAGTTCTTTTCACGCTAAGATTATTTATGATGATGGGACTGGGGTGATTATGTAGATTGGACAAAATGATTGAGATAGTGATGTGCGATTGCATGTACTTTTGGTATTTTTCCTTTGAATTTGCCGACAATGACTTGGAGATTAAATTGGTAACCATTTAAGAACATAAAATATTTCTAGACCCGTGCCACCACCCAAGTGCGATTTTTTTTTTAAAGACAAACAGGTGTTTCTTTTTTTTTTGGTTTTTTGCTTAACTAATAAACTTTTAATAGCGAGAAAGGAACCAGTTAGACAGTTAGTATCTTTCACTACTTTTACTACTTTTACCTCTCGGTTTGATAATCAAATGTTAAACAAGTGTCAGAGACATAATAGCTATGCATTTGCAGTGGTCATGAAAACAAGATATTTTAATTGCAATTACATGCTTCCTTTCATTTGGCTTTTCTCATAAACACTTGCTGATAGGAAAAGTTGCTAATCGTTGTCATGAGTAGTGCAATGGGAAAGTGCCTTTATGATAAAGCTTATCAAAACTGGAAAGTGGAACCTAAGTTTGGAGCTCTGGTTTTAAAGAGTGTTCCATTAAGAATTTCTTATCTTTAAATTTAAATAAAAAAAACTGTGAGTTAGATATCGCTGATATTTTTTGTTTATTTAGAAGGTTTATGTATGCCATTGTGTATGGAATATAGAATCATTCAAATGAGCGCTGTGGCTACGCTGGGTGGAGCGCATCCGAAACGTCCTATTTTCCACATAAATCCGGCTTAATTCGACTAATGGCATTGATTATGTTGGCTTTCAGCGCAGAGGCTGTATTTGGTTTATAGGCATAGACCTGTGACACAAGAAAATCCACAAAAAGTCAACTGCTCCAGAGCCTAGTCAACGAACAAACAGCGTTCTTTATGGATATTAAATTTGAGCTCCTGAGTAGGTTAAATCTTGTACGGGTGTGGGCCCAAGTCATGACGCCAAATTCGCCAAGTTGTAGTCTGCGGAAGGCCGAGATTTTGTACACGGCAATTGACTACCCTGCCTGAACACTCCCCACTGCCAGTGGCGATATTTTCGACAGTTCTGACGTATGGGTGGTGGCGGATTGTTCATTGAACTGGTTACCTCGAATTTTCTCAACACGTTGCAAGTAGTCCTCTCGGAAAGACTAAAATGGGCGAAACGCGAAATGTTCGTAAAGAGGAACAAACGTTCATATTGATTCGGAAAACCAGACTAAATAAATGACATCGAATTTGACAGATGTAGCTTCAACAATATGACCGCAATCACTTGTCAAAGTTCGAAATCCCTATTGGAAAACTCTTTATTTGCTACCACGTCGGGAAAGGTGATGATGTCAAAAAGTGTCGGGAGTTGTTAATTTAATTCATTTCGAATAATCTTTTCAGAATAAAAAGAGATATCCTGATTACCAGTTTCCGCAGGACACACACGGTCAGTGGGTAACTTACAAGAGAGAGGAAGTGATAGGAAACTGTTGGGGTAGTGGTATAAGGTTTCAATATATCTATGTGGCACCTTCGTGGGTGCTGTCCAAATTACTAGAGAGAAATGTATGTGATTTTTGCATTCGTTTGTAACTCACAGTTTTTTTTTTTTTTTTTTTTTTTTGTATTGGAATGCATTGAGTAGGTTTTTAGGAGGAGAGCATGCACTCGCATATGTAAGTTAAACTCAAGGTATAACCAGATTAAAGGTTGTGAGGACAAAACAGTCTGGTATTCTGATTTTGTACAGGAAGTTAGGTTCCTTTCACTGACTCGAACTGTAGGACTATTCCTTCAGATTTGTGGAAATTTAACCGCACTTTACAAATATTACTGTCAGTATTTATGTACTTTTATTTATTAAGGCTAGAAGTTTACTTAAAATACAACAAGAACCCCATTGTATTGTGTGAGGCCAAAGTCGCTCTTGACCAATTGTTTTCATTAGGTACCCTTGTACCTTTCGACAGGAAAAATGTCCATTTTAGTCCAATAAAGTACAAGCTGTAAGAAAATAAATCACCTGGCCATACCAAAGACTCCAGTTTCTATAACTAATTTCCCGTCCATGCCAAAAGAACAGATAGAAAGTACCATGTCAAGCATTTCCCTTTGCTGACATCTCATGCCTGTATAAAGAGACAAACTGGACGAACATCTAGTACACCGTTGACAGTGTCCAATTAATATCGCTCTCTAGGCTTTTCAATTTAAATCAAGTGCTTTATCACCATCACCAAATCAAAACACTGTCCTATTTTTTCACATAGCCATCGACAGGCAGCGATAACTGATTGCCCATTAGACTCGATGCGCCTAGAATGCCGGGCCGTCGCATGTCACAACCATCACCCTAAACCACCTCCTCCCTCAAAAAAAACCAAAAAAAGGTTTCATCCAACAAACATGAACTGAACAACATAAAGAGAGAGAGAAAGAACTCGAGTATGTTAGCCCAAAGTGAAAGTTCTTAGTGGGCAACCGACAAGCAGCACCCAGCAGCACTCCCCTAACCAGGTCTCCAGACGAATGCAGAAAATAGAAAATTGCACACACACACAAAGCCTTACCATTTTTTTTGCCTATCTCTATCGCTGCTCCCTCCCAGCCTGTATCTGTATCTACAGATGTATCTGCAGCGTGTATCCAGTGTCCCCTCGTTAGTTATGTCTTCTTTTCTTTCTGTTTTTTTTTTTTTTTTTTTGGGCCATGCAATTTGCAATTGAAATTCATTCGACCATCATCAAGTGTAAGTGTAGGCAAGGTAAAGCAGACCCCGTGTGTGCTGTGTGTGCGCCCCTTTCCAGGTCGAAGAGAAACTATAAAATTTTCATTGATAGATTCTTTTACCAGGCAAATAAATCGAAATTCTGAATAAAGAAATAAAACTAACTCAGCCAGATGCACAGTCTAGCTCGTCACAGTTCGCAAAAGATACAAAAATACACACTCACATGCAGTGCGGATGTACGAGTAAAGGCGTAGGCACACAGCATCGCACAGATGCAGAGCCAGCCTATCATTGCATCTGAGATTTATCACAAACTATTGGTTTCACAATTTTTCAGCGATTCATTGTTCGTAACACAATCTGGAACAAATCTTTTTTTATGACTACGAGCTAGTAGTATCTCTACGTGTATCTATTTGCGAATACCTACAGAGGAAATGGATGTGGCTAGGAAATATAATAAACTTGTTTATATGCGGAAGATTGCATTTTTTTGTTTTCTTCTTTTCTGTGATTGTCATGGGTGGCAACGACGGCGGTGGTGGTGGTGGTGGTGGTGTACACCACAAGACAATGAGGCATAGTTGGCAAATGTTAATAAAGTCATAGACTCAAGTAGCTCTCCTACAGAGGTTCCTACAGCGAAGCTACGTGCCTCTAAACGTTCTGTTACATTTTCAATTTCCTATCTTTGAGATGTATACTTTTTTCTCTACTCTTTTTCGTTCATGCAGATGTGATTTTCTAGGTTAGAAGCACTGCTCCGAATTCTAGGTTCTTTTCTTCTCTCTCTGCAAGGTCTTGCACATTGGATTAGCATAAAATATATTTTTAGTATTTAGATTCTCATCGATTTGTTGTGTTTGTCTCTCTGTCCAGCGTTGCGTGGAGAATTGCCATGTCAGAGCAGGTGGTGTGCTGGGCTGAAGCAAACAGTTTAAGAAGCTTGAGCGCATATTAAAGGAGCTGTGTGGAGTCATTTACATAATTTGAATTGGACAATAAATTGTTATTGTTTGTTCACCCTTTATCAGATGATTGTTAGTATTTCGGACTCGAATAGATGCATAGATTATTATGATGCGCTCCGGGGGAGATGCAAAGATACATGGCTGCGTGTCATGTTGTTAGTTCTGGTTTGGCTGTCACGTTTCTTGCGATATATATTACGATAAAGACTACAATTTTTAAGTGTTCACAAAATACCCATAAAGGTAGATGCATAGTTAGATACGTTTTATATCTTATAGAGTGCAAAGGAAATTTTTCAATTAACCATAAAGCATGACTTGTGCTGTAGTAAGTAGGCTTAATTGTTTAAACACGGAATGTTAGGGCGTTAGAGAGTTGATTTAGGAGAACTTAATGGGATTTTCAGTCGTTCTAAAGTTTCAACTTCTGAATTATGAGATAAATTAGATCTACTGATCACTGGTAGTGAACTCTCTCATAAGCCGACACTTGTCCGCTTATGAGGGGTGTCCGTTAAGAGAGAGTACACTGTATGTACAAACTGGTTGCTTGATGTGGAAGAGGTCCATAGTAACACTATTTTCTACCAACTTCTTTACTACAAGCCATGCTTAGGATTGGATGAAATGTGTAGATTTGTCTGGTGGGGTAACTGGGAAATTCCTCTAAGTCCTTGAAGAAGTAACTACCAATGATGACCTTAATGTGTTGGCAGAAAGTTGATTGTATTTTAAAGAGATATCCTAACAGAAGGTACGGAGAGAGACAACCCCTTGTCTAGCAATCTTATGGGATATCTCATTGCCCAAGATACTGAGACCCAGACACGGAGAAAGGGTGTTGCAACAGAAGTTAGAGATTTCTTCAAGAGCAGCTTGACTGCCACTTCAAACATAGCTGCTAAGACCTTATTTCTTACAATACATTATAATTTACGGCCATTAAGATAGCATACATATGTATGTAGGTGCCCGCTTGAGAAACAGATTCATTTTAACCTAAAGAATAGGAAAGCCTAATGTTGTAGCTTTCCACGAAGACTCACTATAGTGAAAGGTACAGCTTCATTAAATTCCAAGCTCAAATTTTGGCCTAAGCCAGTCTTAAATGGCGTGAAAGCCAAATTTATATTTGAGCCACAGCTGTAGGTCTGGACTTGGACTCATTGCGTCCGAAGGCATATTTGAAAGGTACGAGAATAAGTAACGCGCAAGGTCATCAATATGGATACTGATGGATTATACCAAAGACCATCCTGTCAAAGACGAAACATAGGTATTATAGTACACCCAAAAGAAGATAAGGTAAGCACTGTTTTAGAGCAGTCAGTTGTAGTGAAGACAAGCTCATGGGACTGTCGAAGGCAGCCTTACAGTACCAGATAAATGAGACCGCATTCAATGTCTTGACAGCAGGAAAAGTTCTTATCCAGGATTCTTCACAAGTATTCAATGAGCCCTAGTGTAGAAAGAAGATACTTTCTCTAGGCTAGGACCTTACATTTGAACGATCTTGGCCATATGACAAATATGGGTTAAAGATATGACAGTCTTTCAGTGTCTTAGACCTTGTGCTACTGTATGCGAGGGAATTGACAACAAAGATACAATGACAGTCAATTGCCAGTGCGAGTTCATTGATGAGATCGCCGTAAATATAATTGTGCTACAACAGTCCTCAGGAAGAGGATTCACCCAAACATTTGAAAATTTGCCATTTCAAATGCCAAAAAAGGATCGAAATCAGTCTTCGTGTATCAACTGTCAACTTTTCCTTGCCACAAGCTACTAAGCTATCTAAGTACTTACATACTTATATAAAGAAATCGGGCATGTGTCCGTACTGTATGGCGTATGCGTAATATTTTTCTTTTATTTCTTCCACAAACTTACCCTTTCAAGGACAGAGACAACTGCTTAGACCTACCACGCTGTCATTTCAGTCAGAGTGTTAAGTGACTCGCATCTCGTTTCAATTGGCACAAAGCAAGAAGCACCACCAGTATTTCCTCTCATCATTAAAACAAGATAACAATTACATCCTTGAAAACCGGCTGTCTACTCAAATACCCATTCGATGTAGCCTTATCAAATTATAAAATCTCACAAATTGATTCAATTAAATGCAACTCTTTCGTACGCTAATTAAGCTAACTAATTTCAAAATCGCACCATTCCATCTGATTATTCTTCTCGCAGACAATCCAAGAAACACTCACCAAAGAGTATGAGTATCCATCCAAGTGCCAAAGACGTTTCAATTACTGACACTAACCTCACAAGTCATTTGAATAACACTAGCCTACCTCCGAAGACCGGCCGGTTCACCTTTGTCAAACGGTTTTCATAATTAACCAAATGATCCATCTCTGCCCCACTGACAGTTCCTCACTCATGTGAGCGTGCGCGCGCGCGCACTCGTACTCCATCATTAAAACCATTGCACTGCGCAACAGGTACTCGTATCTCGAATCGACCGGTTTCTGGTACACCACCTAATTAAAAACCACTCATCATAGTTGGTGTACATGCCCCTACCAACAGCAACAGCCACTTCAGCACAAACATCTAGTTCTATTTAGACCAATTCGTTGTTTAGATGAATCTATGATTATTACAATGCGTATGGTGGCGGGCTATTTAGTAAACGTTCTTGTCCCGCAGGCTACGATTTGCAAACAGGCATTACGACTATTTAAAGCTACTCCAAGTTGGCCATTGCAACAAGTCCTCATATGAATGTTATTTGTGACTTGTATCTATTGCCTTAAGAGATAGCGAAACAGCATTCCAAGCATCCATCTCTCCGGTAATGGTTATGCTTGTTGGGGTTATCTAATCCGAAGGAAGACCAATCCGCATTTGGATTTGGAGTTTTGCTAGAGAGAAAGAGATTTGCAATTAGCTTTGGGCGCAATGGCGCGTACTGTATCCAGTAATTGACAGGCAGAAGCTAATACACACAGCCTGCGAGAACATGTTTCTCTCTAGTTCGGCACGCAACTGGTAGTAACCTGTCGTGTAGGCCTAAAAACTACTCGCTACGAAAAGTAGCGAAATTGATGGCGCGTACGAAATTCAATTGACCAGTGTCCCCATTTTGATGCGCTTAGTATCTGTAGTAATCTTCGTCTCTCCGCCTTGTTGTCAGTAGAATTTAAGAGGATGGCCAACAACACACAACCGCCGCGGCGCGCCGGAGGGAATATGAAAGTGAACTGGGAGGGAAACTATGTTGCGCAGACATCCACCAGATAGCATCGAAATGAAGCGGAAAATTCGTTTCAAATGACTGGGGGAAACTGTAACAAATTTCACGGCTATTTAGAGTTTCAAATAAAAAGGCGTAGGTTGTGGCCGTAAGCCATCAGGATTTCTACTATTTTCAGTCATTTTTGCTGCGAGACGTCATGAGAAAACATGTAATTATGAGTTGTTAGTGCCAAATCTATAGATAGGTGCATTCTTTGTACTCCATCTGAGCACTTTATCTAAGACTGACCAGTGAATAAGTCTAATCTTAAGATCTAAGACTATCATGCACCTCTATCTCATATCAAGAGAAGAAATATTCGAACTACTTTCTTTGAAATGTGCTGCTTCTTCTACAACAAATTTCCTAACCTGCTTTCGTATTCAAGGACGTTGAAGAGTAGTTTAATTTTTTTTTTTTTTTTTTGTTATTTTGCAATAAACACAAGTCCAATAATGACGTTGAACAACGTGTACCACTTGAAGAGAACCATTATTGTTGTCATGATTAATGAAATGTTCTAAATGTCCCATTATTAGACGGAAGAGTAATTGCTATGGTTTATTGTTGTTCTACAAGATGTATCTATCTACAAGATGTAGATGCGAATCTAACCTACTTTGAAGAAGGTATTCAGGCGAAATCGCATTGAAATACATGGGAGCACTTAAACCGTATCGAAGACGTTTATTGTTTTAAGCCAACGGGCGTCTTTTATTGTGTTAGTTCAATTAGACTAGATTCAGTATTAAGTGGGCGGAATTAGGTCTACTTTGGTTCAAGTAGTCGCGGGATCTGAGAATTCGCTTTGATCAAATCTGCCTATCGTTCTATAGTCAAACATTGTTTGATTGAGACTTCAAAAGTAAAACCGAGATGGGGCAAGCAAGTTAGGTTTAAATGGCTACTGCTATCCTGTGATACTCCAGTGACACTCCACCAAGTACGACGGAAGACGATAAGGTTAGGTAGGTGGCTTAGCGAAAAGGATTACTCCATGTCACACTCAGGTTATTACTGACCAATTGAGATGCTTTTCGGGGAGAAAAAGCTGCTTGGCTGTCGATAAGGACATTAACACTTTCTGATGGTGTTGCTTTCATGGGCGGCTCACGGGCGACAGTTGTCAATGCCAAGACCTCCTGTTGAAGGACACAGCTGTGGTCTAGAAGTCATATGAATTTCAATTCGTAAAAGATGACTCCTGCATCTTCTCTAATGTGATAGGCGCTTCAAAAAGGTCTTAAGGGCAGAAGAAGTAGAGATACAGTGAGATGTAGTCCATAATACGATGTCGATGTTTTTTGGGCGTTAACGCCATGCGTAATAAGGGTTAGTTGTCTTCTTGACTATTCCATGCAAGAATATCAAGTTTAATTATGACTTCAGCAGAAGGTCTCCAAGTTCTCCCAAATACTTGGCTGCATGACCAGGAAGGTATTGCGGCATCCTTTATTACTTCTAAGATTTAAGGCTTTCGTGGTTGAGCCGTGCCTGTTGTCATGTGGAAGGGGTTTTCGGATAAATATGTGACTGCTCTCTATAGTCATCTTTAAGAAAAATGCTACCCTTGGTTCTGCCACATCTTTCTACGATCATGCTCCCATGGGTAGACCTCAGACCTCCAGATCTAATGGCAACAGAGTTTCAGCAGCCACGGAAGTTTAAGTTCGATATTTCTTCCAGTCAGAACTCGTCAGTGTTTGAGCCGAAAAGGGAAAGATTTACTTGTTTTGCCATTACGGACGGTTACAGAACGACCGATATCGAAAGCCATAGATCAAAGAATTACTTGTAAAGACTGTGCTGTATCCTTGATTAACTCTGACATTGACACTTAGATTCTTATGAACAAATTGTGTATATGATACGACTCTTAAGGACATACGTACATATGTACATAGGTAGACTATATGGATGTCTCCGTTTTCTTTGCGAATATCCCCAGTTACCGATATCGTACCGTTCTGTCACTTCTAGTGTCTTCAGGCCACATACAGAATTTTTATGGATCAAGGTTACCTTTCACGTCACTTGTATCGTTTTTCTTGATGGATTTTGCTTACGATGGTAACCTACGGAGTACCTTCAAGCTAGTTTTTAACTCACAAAACCTCTAGTACTCTAGCAATTGTACTTACTAGTTAGTAATGCTATAAATACATATTTTCCGATATTCTTTTTCAGAAAGACAAGACTTTACAAATTGCTTTTCTGTTCAACATGAAAGTATAAAAAAAAGTTGATTGATCCCTGCGGTTTTCTTCTTATTCCTTGCACGATAACCATAAAACTCTAGCCATTTCACTCTATGTCAACAAGGGCATAGGAGCGCGACATAAAAACTAAAAAAAAAAACAGCACCATCTGTTAACAAGGAACCCATTTATTTAACAGTCTTCCTACGACAAGGATTCACTCTCTCTCTCTATTACCTGCAACAGTAAGTTTTATTACATGACAAACATTCTTGTGTTTCGGAATTACACGGCGTATTTTTCTGAAACGTAATTTCATCACACGTTTCCCACGCAACGTCCGTCATTTTCTATGAAATAGTAATTTCACCTTCTATTTGGACAGGCAGCGTAGTAAATTACTCCCAAGGTTTGACAAGACCCGAGAAGAAAAAAAAGTCACTCCTGTCTACACATTCATTTTTCATTCTTTCCCTCATAAACAGGATTCAAATATAATTCATCCTTCTGGTGCTCTCAACTACCAAAACAAAAGTATCAACACAACAAAAGTGCTGACACTTTTTTTATTTTGTTTACGGTCCCTCGCGTAGGTGTGACACATTTTCCACTTCCTACTTCCGAGACATCTTTTCCCCATTCATCGTGGACCGTACGCTAGATATATATATTTTTTCTTCTCATTTAAAGGAGAAAAAAATGTTCTTTCTTTTTTTAAACATCTTTCACGGATATTAGAGTCTGACAAGAAGCAACAGATTTAATCACCTGTAAGACAGCGACTCCGAAATGTCATCGTCTTAATGTCAATGTCGATTAATGTCTTTCATTGCCCCGCACTTTATGTCTGCTGTGTGTAAACTGTAACACAGATTATAATCGCAGTGTCGTCTGCAATAACAGTACACGCATCTACAGTGTTGAAGATCGTAAAAAGAAAAAAGAACCGAAAGAAGGTGGGATAGAAAAAACGTCAAAAGCAACACTTGCATTGCGTTATGTGAGGTTTCTTGTCGTTTGCAACCGGTCTTAAACGTCTGCCTTAAGCCACGCATAGTTGTAATGACCATCAATGGTTTGTGACTTCTTTTTTATTTTTTTTTTATTTCCTTTTTGTACTGCCCGATGGGGCCGGGCCTTATGAATGAATGACCGACCTTAAGCCATTAGGATGACATTACATGGCGTTGTTGTACATACCATACGTAATGCGTTCGACGCGATTACTCCATGTGTGCATCTTTGTGTCATGGATTACGTAAGCATCAATGCGGGACGAAGCTTATCTTAAAGCGGCACATCATCATTCTGTCGACATGAGAACCAAACTATGAGTAATTTTTGGAATGCAAACACAGCAACAAGAAAGAAAAAACTTTGTATCTTTCTGCTTCTAACTCACACACCGGTCCGGGGGAGACATTGACCCTTTAATGGGCTTTCATGGCAACTACACCGATGATGAGGAACACTACCAGACGCAGAAGGAGTGGATTTTCGCAGAGGAAATGCTGTAGTTGTTTTTATTTTTATTTCTCCTTTTTTTTACAGAGCAGATAATAGTGGCAGTCGGGTCGTAATTAAAGAAAAGAAAAAAAGAAGAAGGTCTTTTAATCAGCTTAGGCGTTTTTGGTGGCCGAAAATAACTGTGTGACCGTTAGGTACACAGAAGTCGGAAGAAGAGTGTACGTTTAATAAAACATTATGTCATTTCACAGTTAACAAACAAAAAAACCTTCTGTAGTCAGTGAACTTTTAATGGATTTTTTTTTTCGGTTTTGTTTAATGCGTAAATGCCCACATATGTACATATGTAAATATGTACTCTGAAGTCTTAATCGGAAGTGTGATAGAGTTTGATTTTTGCGATTAAATTGTAGCCAGTTTCAAGTAGTACTTTCTATGGAAAAAGTGTGCACAGTTCACAATAGGTTCAGCGATGTGTGATATGTATGCCATAAAGCTTGCTGCTGCACTAACGTCAATGTTTTATGATCTGTCAACATGCGGTCTACGAAGACGAATGGCCTGCAAATCACTGCATTCATGCGGAAAGGAATTTATGCTTTCAGATGAGGTTATGTTCTGCATTCGAAAGAGTGCCGGCAAGAAGTTGATCTCCAAGAGGAAACATATTTCAAATGAGAATGACAGTATGCGTCCTAGTTTTGCCTTAGGTATAGTAGACAATAGCATTTTCATGAGATTTTCTGTAGCAGACATTCAAAAACTGTCATATGTTCTAAGATGAATTAGCCATCAACAATGCGCCGGCTAAATTACGAGTTAGGTTTACCACAGGATGTTAATTTTGATATTAACATAAAGCCGGCTAGTACGTGTGTGACAATAGAAGCTGGAGCTGAAGACCTTTCCAATATGTCGAATTGTAAAATATGTAAAAGTATGGCAGAGCGCATTTAATTTAGGCTAAATTGAAGGTTAAAGTGATTGCAAGCTAAAAGGCAATTCAATCAATTCTATCAAGATAAATGCATATAACCAAAACGCCTTTTAGCATGTACATATTGCAAGTCATCTAGTTTATCAGCCGAGCAGTATAGCTTCCTGGCCAGTGCTTCACTTCCACGACAGCAACTCATGTTACTGTTCCACCGTACCCTACATAAGTAGTACACATTTTCTGTGTTTGAATTTGACTTGAATTGGCATGGATTTGCACTAAAAAACTGCAAATTTGCTACGCGTTTGTTTTTTGTTAGTGGCAGCACTGTTCGTACCATTTTATTGGATCGATTCAAACCGGTATTGAACGCTGGACGAGCACTTTTAACAATTGCATTTGACAGCTTTATTTGACATTTGAAAGAGTGCGTTCAACATACGCACGAGTGTTGATTTATTAAAAAAGCTTGTTCCCTATGTAATGTGCGAATAAAACCGATCTCTATTTATGTAGACAAAAGTGAACGAGCACTTAACGAAACTGAATGGAAAGTCATTATGGTTGCAATATACAAATTATGTTCGTGAATACGAACGGCAACGTCTAGAGCCATTATTCTCCATAAAACTCTAAAATCGTATAACAAAACCTGGGCCTTGCTCATTTTTTCTCTCTCCTCCATCGTTTAGTTAGGCACTAATGTCCTCGTTTAGAAATACGAAAATTCTGTTTAGTGTTCGGCTTTTTATATCCCGGTATACTAAATCAAGTTTAGTTTCTTTCTTCTGTGCAGATCTGTTTAGCTGCTGTCATAATGGCATCATTATTCGCCGGGTAACGCTTATCGTTAAGCGCCATCGCATATGATGTTCCACAGTAGCGACCTTAGGACTGATTTATATTGTTTTATTTAACCTCTTCATCGGTATTTTCTAAACTGTCACTTAGAGTTCTTATTTTTTGACAGATAATTGACAGTTTGGAAATCCCTCGTGTGGTGTTCTTGATTAAATTAAAAAATGAAAGAGGACATTTTCTCTCTTCATTTCTGCACCATTAATTAGTCCACTTCAAACAACAGCACCATCTAAAGTAAAAGTAAATGTTTTATGGAGTAAAAGGTTTTAACTTTCCGCTTTGGATAGTACTTCATTCTGTCGAAGATGGCAAAATGCTCCCACATACTTGAAGAGCAATTGCATGAATGCCCTCAAGCGGCCAATAGTTAAAAAAAAGCTACTGATTGTTACAATGGCTACTAAACTGCCGCATACTTCACGGACATTCGCCAAAATAGAGTGCACTTCGTTGACCACTTCAAATGTCAATACTCTCACCCCATCGAAACCCACTGCAATAGTAAAATGCAAATTTCATTGGTGAATGTCAGAAAAGCCCAATTCTCCTTTCACTCAATAACAGTGAATTCCGCACATACTTGTCAAAAAAAATAGAGGATTCTCCAAAAGTTTCATTGATAAATACCACAAGAAAGTGAAAAAAAAGACACTCTCAACAAAATATGACAAAAACACTTCGTCGTCGTGGTCGCATCTCCGACAAAATGCTTTACAATAATAACTCACCAATAACCCGAGTAATAATAGATCTCAACGAAGCATTCAAAAAAAAAAAAGATTCATTCAAATTCAAGTAGAATTTCATGAGATTTCCCTCCCACTTTAGGGTAACCTCGAGTATTTGTAGAGTTGTTCAGCACTGACAATGTGTAGCATTTCCTATGCGGGGAATACGATGCCGATATGAGTGGTATCATCTACAACCATAGAGCGACTGGGGCTATTATGCCTTTGTTTTGATTTTCAATTATAATTAAGAGAAAAAAAAAAATGGAAAGTTTTTTACAAGAAAGTGAGCAGCTGCTTAGGTTTGTGGTATGAGTATGATGGCACCGGGAAGATCTGGAGGAATGGTATATACGAGATCAATTAAGAAAAAACCGATTCAAACCATTGGGCTTGGAGATCTCCTTGTATCTTGTATCTATTTATTTGCGACCTCTTAAGCTCCTCACGACGACACACTTCTAAATAACACAAAACACAAGAGAGAAGAGAGAAGAGGAAGAAATGAAATCACTTTCTTTTGTTTCTTTATTTTTTTCCTCTCCTTCATCGTTTAGTTAGGCACTCATGTCCTCGTTTGGAGATACTTAGTTTGGATACGATTTTCGTGCAGAGTTTCCATGAGTTGGAGGTCTGCGTTCTTCCATTGTGTTCATGTGCCAATATGCATCCAATTTTTTGTTTTTTTTTTTTTGTTTTTATCCCCAGCAAAGGCACCATATGATGCTGCTGCTTATCAGCCGGATAGGCATCACTACTCTACTCTAATGTGCAGTGAACTTTCATCCAGAAGAACCAAGACCAAACCGAACGTTGTGCCGCAGGGGGGAAAGTGAATAGAAAAAAATGTGTTCGCATGGAAAATTTAATTTTCAATTGTTTTCCGCCGCTGGTGGTAGAGAATTTTCTTCTCTCTTTCTGTGCTCTAAGACTATGTGAAGGTCTCGATTTTTATTAACCTCGTTCGCAATTGTAATTCCGCGCATAAGACTCCATAGGAGTTGGCCCCTGATGGATGCACTCTCCTAGGGGTGTGAGTGGATTTTTATCTTAGAATTCTATTAACTTTGATTGGAGGTTGGTCGCTTGTTTTACCTTTATCCTCCCCAGAGCAGCAGCTCATATCGATGGGGAAAAAAGAATTCGTAATAGAAAGTGAGACTACATAAATTGAATTAATTTATTCAAAAGGGATTCTGCTACAAAATTGCCTGGCAAACGGATGGGGGGGACTTTTACATTGCAATCTCACTGTCACAAGAGTGCTGCTTGACAATTAAAAATTTAATTTCCAAAGATTTTCACAAGCGGGAGAGAGTTTGCTTTTACTATTTTTTCATGTCCACTTTGTTTTCATTACGAATTCATTTGCATTTGACGGAGGAGATGAAGGGTTTCTTTTTGTTTGTTTCAAACGAAAGTGGTAGCAGGTTTTGAATTAGTATTTAAAGTTTTAAATTAGATGTGTTAACATCCAGTGCTCAAATGAAAAACTTTTCTCTTATAACTTTTTTCCGCGGGAAAAACTCTTAGGAAAAGTATACCAATTCCTTAGCTGGTTCTTGTACTTCTTGTACAAAGTTGTAGCTTCGTTTTTTTTGTATGATTCGATGAGGGATTCTCTGTTAAAAGTAATTTTCTATGGACGAAACTGTTCAGCATACAATAGCCAAGGAATGCCTGGATAAGTAGGTCAAGTAAGGTGACTTCAAATGCATTTTATGCAGAGTGTATCTGTACGTGATGCTCATAGCAAGTTCAAGACCAGGCACATCCTTTAAGCAATAAGAATCAGTTTATTGGGGCAAGGGAAATCGAAATGCAATGCAATACGTGCTGAAATCGATGAAAATGTTAACTATTGAAGAATTCGCAATACCATTAGCTGGTAGTTTTATCCCATCGTCATTGTATGGAGTAGGTATAACAGCTCCTCGCTACAATAAATTGATTACTAGGAGAACATGCATTCCCTGATATCTAGTATAAAACCAAGAAAGTCAAATGTAAATCACTGTTACCCCAGTCTTGGACCTCATTTAGCAATACTACCAGAATGCAGACGTACCATAATTATTTGCTAGCTTTTATGGACGTGCTCCTTCCTCTGGTCTATAATGATTCTACAAAAGGGTTGTAACGCATCTATGTCTGCTTTTTTTATCTGGAATAAGGTACATGGACTTTTGTCTATTGAATTTGTGAGGTTATTAAGGCGTATCATACCCTCAATCGATTTGAGAGACAAAAAAAGCCAGAAAGGATGCTTGAGGTCATGCTTCCTCATTTTGGAATATGGTACGAGAACATATATTTGTCCTCTGGTTGAGGGTCAGTCTCTTGGTCTTGTATCAAACTAAAGCCAGGTTGAGGGCCTATTGTCTTATTTCCAACAGTTGCCTTCGAATTTGCTTTCATGTGAACATCATCTGCATATCCTTGTTCTATTTTTGGTTAGAAAATCTAGGAGTTTGTCTAGGACTTATGGGGTGAGGGACCTTCCTTAAACCATCCGGAAGGAATCATAGAATTGAGGATTGCTCGGCTATTTATTTAACAGGACATTGAAGAGTGGCTCCTCGGGGGAACTGTCCTTCTGGTAACGGCTAGGGCAAACCCAATTCCTTTGCGCTGATTCTGCCACATTCTCTTCAAAGGTTATTTGTTTTGAGCTGCAGGATTCTTCAATGCGTCGCCAGTAGATTGGAGTCATAGTCATCCTTTAAACATTTTCTTGGGCTCGAACAGCCTTGACTACATGTCATGAATATTCCCTGAGACACGTTTGCGAAGAGGTTCGATGCTTTTTTCCGTCTCGAACCTGTGGGCTATGATTCGAAGATCCTCTTAGCTGGAGCATTGTTGTCCATTCGTTCGATACGGCCGAGTCAATGTAGTCGGGTTATCTTGGCTTTTTGGACTGCATCCACATCCTAATACAGCTCATAGCGTTCGTGGTTGTAGCTTCTTCTTCATTCGCCCTCCTCGCATAAAGGGCCTAATATCCGACGAAGTATTTATCGCTGAAAATTGCCCAATATTTGCTCAGATTTCTTACTTATCGTTCAGCACTCTGCTGGTAAGATGAGCGTTCTATAAGGCTTTAATTTGGTCCGACGAGTTAGGAGTTTTCCAAACTGAAGTAGCAATGGTTTGCTAGGGTTATTCTTCGTTGACAATGTTTTGGACAAATAATTTGTTTGAACGTTGATAACATATATGTATGTACTTCGTTTTGTCCTCATCAACTTCAAGACTAGCTCTTCAATTGCCGTATTCCTAGTTTCGAGTAATCGCTGTACGAAATTTCGTCTATCTAGATTTGTATCCGGCACAAACATACTTTTGGATAATGCTAATTCTCTACCAAACTGAGTTTCATTCTTCAAATATCAATTTGTCAACTCATCAACAGTTTTACGAGTATGTATCTAAGTTTGAAACATCAATTTCAAATTTGAATGCTTCTGCTGCAAGTAGAAGCAAATTAAGGTCACACCCAAAAACCCATATCCGCGCAAGCAATTTGTGTGTATAAATTTTTTTTTAGCGGATTTCCCTTTCATAGAAAACAACCACAAATTGATTGTAATTTCATAGGGAAAAAGCGCAAAAAACAAAACAAGAAATACGAGTACGTAAACTTTTATCATTTCCATTTAATTTTTCGCTACATCATGGGTAATCATTCACGGCCAAAACTCTCGCTTCCAACAAGACCGTGTAAGTCATGCTTAATATGGCCGAGAGTAAAAACCGCACAATTTATTGTATTCATTTAGCATGGTTGATGGTACAACAAAAAGCTTCTCCATTCTGTAAATACATTTATTTTGCAATTTGTTATTGTCAGTGTTATTGTTGGCTTCTTTTTTGTGGCTATATCTTCTCGACAAAAGTAATCATTTGGGAACACACATGCACATACCTATAGAGACAACCAACTCTTTGCGAAATGGCCAAATAATTACGATTATGAAATCAAGTGAATATACGGGTACTTTCTAGGAAATTGCAATCAATCAAATTACCGGCGGGGCGGCCCATCATCAGTGGTCTCGGCTCTCGAGTGATATATAAATTGACAGATGACAGCGGACGTCAGGCCAGACCACCCGCGAGCACAGATTATAAATTAATTAATTAATGACAGTTGTCTGTCTGGTCGTAAGTTACTACACAGCTGTCATTCGTGAAATGTAACGTGGGCTAAAGAAGCGTGGTCGAGGATGTAATTGAGGTTGACAGCTTGGGTGGGTTGTGTTGTTGTTTACTTATGAAATTCTGTTAATTATTTGTTTACATTTGATTTGTTTTGGTAATAATATTTGGGGTTCAGATTGGTGGAATGAGATAAACAGAAAGAGGAGAATTTGATAGATAATGAGATATCAATGATTATGGTTATTCGCTAAGAAGAATTAAGAGATTCCAATTGATTAGATTTAGGGAGATTGAAATTAGACGATTTGGCATTTGAAAATGGTCTGAATCCATTTGGAAAATTAATGAATTACAGTGAGATGCTGATAAATTGAATGAATTGTTTTTATACAGAAACTACTTTACGTTGTTCGGTAAAAAAATGAAAGCAAATAAATCCGGTTGATAGAAACCAATCATTTTGCGATTATTTGAAGTGGAATCATTCTTTATATTGGTCCATTTGACCAACTGGAAATGACAACCAAAAATTTGTGCTCCAAATTTGTTTCACAGTCTACATTTCTAAAAGATGGGCGAAATTAGCTGAATTTTCTTCAAATTTTGTGGAGAAACGCTTATATAACCCGGTGTATTGGACAGTTCAAGACATTGTCGCTTTCCGTGAGATTTGAAGCTTATGTGCAAGGTTTGGCACTAGTTTCAAGATAACCAAACAAATCATGTATATATACACATAGTGACAATAATAATGAGCGCAGTATATCATAATGTCATGACAGTACCTCTCTTCTTACATAAAGTAATGATATGCGAACACACATACTTCGGGTCGCTATCGAATGACAAGAGCAGATAAATTGTCATTTACACGATAGACTCATAGTGACGTATGTATTTTCAGAATGACAAATAATGACAGAAATGCGAAATGATATTACAAAATGGAAAATTGAAAAATGATGTGAAATCATAGACTACAGCTAAAAAAGTTAACAAAGAATTGGAAAAACGCTATCGTAAAACCACAATCACACCACAGAAAAGTGGACCTAGCAGTTTTGCCACAGAGAAAGCACACATCTTCAGAACTAACCAATGATGGCAACAGAATCAATGAACAGTATATATATACATACGAATGCATAAGTTGACTTATCTAATATTCTATTGGACAGTCTCAAGTTCCGCCGGAAATAAAGGCAAAGTTTTTGACAGCACGAATCTCGCAACAAAATAAAGCCTGCTAATTGGCATAAACTAAAGATGTGACAATTCTGAATACACCATTAATAGCAGTTTTTTTTAGTTCAAAAATTGACCAACCAACTAAGATTTGAAGAATGAAAATCTTGCTATCCATAATAAATAGAAATACAATTGCAGAAAGTCGTAGAGGAATTTAGAACTTTAGGGGGAAATTTCGTCTCCAAACAAAAAGTTAATTTCTTTATACTCAAATGATGTTACAAAAAAGAATTTCCGACCCAGTTTCAGTGAGAATTAAGTCCAGTATAATGCATTGAATGACCTATTGTCATTTACTAGTTAACATTTCAAAATAGCCTTAATTTACATATCCAAATGATAAAAATGTCACGAGTTGCAACGATCGTAAACACGAATACATTTTAATAACCACTGTCCCAAACTTATATCTAAAGAAATGTGCATCTATATAGGCAAAAGGGTGACCTCTTCACCATCGACAAGTGAAATTTTAAATTTTTCAGAGAAAATTAGGGTCAAACAGTAAACAGCTAAGTCGTAACTTAAGTGTTAGAAGTGGTACTTAAATTCAACTCAATTGAGGTACAGCTTACATTTAGAGAATCATACCTCGCACTTGTGAAAAGTATCATTTCTGGGAAAAGTTCAAAATTGCCAAACAATTTTCCCACCATAAATTTACGAATGATAATCATACAGGTATCATATACCCACACTTGGCTCAATCTTCGTGCAAATTCCTCGAATTATCCCCATAATTTTTGGAAGAAAATAACAAATTCCTCAAATTCCATTCTTTGTGGGACAACAAAAGTACCAATTACACTTAACCACCTAACTAACGAGAGAACTCATAACTCATTTGCTCATTCGAAATTACAACAATTTCGTGCGCACATTTTTGGGTCAAACAACAAGTACTCAAAAGCCGTAGTACGGATCACCGCCTAATTGGACAGATTGCTAATGTCTCTCTAGCCGGCGGCACTCCTTCCTCCAGACCAGATCAACTTGACGGAGATCTATTGTCTTCTAAATGATTTCCGACCGCCAGCGCTACCGATCGCCATGGGACATCCCCAAAACAAAGTGGACCGTGTTGATGGTTAGCTACACACTTGAGTACAATTGTTGCGAATCCAAGAACCACGAGCGTTTTGTTCTTTGCCTTGAGAGCATAACAGAAAAAAAAAAAAAAAAAACAAAAGATCAAATAATAATAGAAAATTACCAAATTTCATGGAAATTATGTTTGAAGAACCGACCCAATCCAATGGACGGTTAAGGATGGAACGGAAGAAGAGGTGTTGGTGCTATTTTCTACACTTTCACATCTTCTTAGTCGGGCGTTGTGATTATAGCATGTGCCTAGCCCGTCATGAGAACTGGGTCTTTATCTTCGTAAATAGAAATTGAATATAACCAGAACTTGGATGGGGAGTAATGGGTGTAATTTCTAGAAATACCAGACTGTGTGTTGTGTATGGAGAAAAGTAGAAATGTGCAGATGGCTGAGAACCACAAGAACAAGAGGAATAGACGTGTAATTGCATTCGATATTATTTTTCATTTCCGCAGTGAGAGAGGTGAAATACACTACAATGTATCGCACACGAAACGCACACGAAATTGACGGGTTATTTTCGTGTGATTACACGCAATTACACATCAGGCAGAGCATCATCACTGATTAGGTATCTAGTGGAAGGTATTTTACCAACAGGTGCATCGTTATTATCCATAGCCAGCACCAGCACCAAAATGTAGGGATTAGACTAATTGTGGGCTTCAAATACGAAGGCGTTGCGAAGAGGGAGATTAAGGAGTACGAGTTTGTACAAAGTATGTCTGGCAAGAAGGGTAATATTGATTTGGAAGCTATTTGATGCTCCTTAGTCAGAAATATCTTACTCCTAATATGGGATAGTTGGCTCTTAGAGTATTGATGTTGTTGTGTTGCTAGAGCTAGGTCTTCAAGAGAATATAAGACACTTTGACACAGCATTTAGAAATAAGATTTCTTCCATCAGATTTTATATCCACCATGAACTGAATCTTAATGATATTCCAACGACAGTTGGTATTGTTCCTGGACGCTAGTGTAGCTAGGCCTTTCTCCAAACAACTACTGCAGAAGTTGCAGGAACGGCAGAGAAGCTGTAAAGAACAGGATACTTTTGGTAGTAGTTTCTCTTTGACCTGCATAAATAAAGAAGGAAAAAGGCGATATCCTTTGTCCATTTGTCCACTCACTTGAACTGAAGAAAGTTGGTTATATTCTCTTTGGCTTTCTATTCATCACAACCTGGACAGAAATCTTCTTCTACTTTTCTATTACCGGCTACATTCTTATAATTTGAAGCCATGCCTTTTTCAGAGGCTTTAGCTACTAGGTGAATGCAGATATATTACCAGGAATAGATTTATATATTTAGCGAACTTGATTGGTGCTACAGCTGGTGTCTTGGCTCCTAACTATGAACTTTCCACTTCACTTGAACAATACTCTGCCATCCAATCAGAGGTCTATACAATCCAGCTACATATGTGCCAGAGAGTGCATCGATACCCAAGCACCTCTTAAAGCTCTCATGTCCAATGTCTACAAATACTTCTGCACAATAAAGTTACTCTTGCTTGGGTCCCTGGGCATGGGCGAATACCTGTCGATGAGTCTTCGTAGGACCTGAACCTTTACCTATCCACCAGATAGCTCAATCAATGGAACCTCCAACAAAGGCTCTCTCACTGGAACTCACAAATTTGTGTTGCCAAGAAAATTCTCCAAAAAAATCTAGACACATTCTCTGACTGAGCAAACAGAAGGATAAGGTCCCAACTCACTTTCTAACTGGTCACTGCTCTCTCAACTATTATCTCAAACAAATGGGCCGTGTCCGTCCCTGTTTTGAAGAAACCGAAGCAACCCCGTGCAAATTTCTAGCAGTGTAAGTGTAGACTGTGGTATCTTGTGTTTCCTTGTGAAGAGTTCAATTTTGTTGAGGTAGACGTTACATAGACAGTTGTTACCCTGCACTAAAATTACTAAGTACCTATACCTTTTGTATATCGTCGGCTTTTAAGTCTTGATTCCAGAAATATGTAAGACTTTATTCCCTAACCTAACATAAGAGTCCAATCTATACATCTACACCTCCACCTGTCCACAATACTGTGTAATAACAATTACTCTAATCACCCGGTCCATGACCTAAGGAAATGTACTTGCTTCTGTATTACTAACAATATATTCTAACAAACTATTACTAACGATGGCAATTCTTCTTTTCCCCAGAAACCCTCGGCCACAGCGAAGCCCACCAAATATCACTACTATCCACATAATCAACATATCTACTTGCTGCCAGAGTGCGCTATCCAACAGGTCTGCAATGCGGTATACGTACGACTTAACTACACCCAACCACTGTGCGCATGCCCATCAAGGTAATTTTACACAACCCCAAACTACACTCCCATGCAAAGGAGGAAGAGATGTCTAGGTTCAAGGATTGGCCAATTCTACTTCCTACCTAGCTGTGTGCTGTGCATGCCAACAAATTCAAGTATTAATGTTAGCTAAATGGATTGTTTTACAGGTACCGGGATCCATGTTCGGCCAGTTTGAACGAGGACGATCAGCACACAACCAAATTGATCGGCGATGGAAAGAAAAAGGTGAGTCTTCTCCTCCATTTCAAACGAAAATAATTGTCCCAAATGTGTAGTTAGTGTGCGCACATCATCCTCTGTTTTCTCTAGCCGGGGTAATTGCTTTTTCTCTACATGGCTTGGCCAGAAATCCGTTGGTTTGTGTTCCTTCTGGAAAGCACTACTACTACTCGTACGTATTGCTGTCCGCCGAAAGCAGGATACAGATTGTGTTCACATGCAAAACGATTACCAGAGGGGACAAGCCAATCGATTATTTATTTTTATTAGACAATTACAGGCGGCTAAATCATGGCTTAGCCAGAGCTGAAGTCGACGCCAAAAGACGCCACCATCACAATCGCCTTGACGATGATTGGATCCAATGATTTAAGAAACAATCAATTTAAAGGTGTTAATTGAGATAACCGTTGAGTGAAATTGGGAGGAGGCAAAGTTCAAAACAATTTTTGAACACTCTAATGAGGGGGATCATCAAAATTTCTGATTTTATGGCACTTAACCACAAAGTGATGGAATACTGGAGGTTTTTTTTTTTTTTGCTTAGCTTGGCATGAAGAAAATGTGGTTTACGATTAGAGGTGTCTTTTTCTGTGTTTTAGGTTAGAAGTGTAAAAAAAATATATAATTAGGGAGTGGAAACTATTTTGAAAGTAACTTTGGAGCTTTCACCTAATCACAATGATTTCACACGTTAACTGCTAATCAGAAAGAAAATTAAGAGGCATTTTGACCACCGCAACGCAGACGCTTTTGAAAAACTCGGATTAGCTTCAGAGAAAGGCGGTTCATGGAACTTGTGGATGTATTCTTTATGTCCTTTATGACGCAGGTTTTCATTGTTTTCTAAGTCATTTTTCAATTAAATGAAAGACCATCTCAATCCGATACAGATAAGATGGAGCCGACAAAAATTGACTAGGCCCTTTATTATGTTACGACCCAGGGCATAGACTAATGGTTAAATGGTGGTATTCGCTCTCTTATGTTCTAAACTCTCAATTTTGATTGTTGTATTGAACCCTACACACACACTTAAGCAAAGCGGTTGAACCAGGCCAAATACCCATCCTCATGTACATAACCACTTTTGGATAATCAAAGGGATAAGCAGAGCTTCATTTAGCGGTCAGGAATGTTGAAATCTAAATTGTTTACCTAAAATAGGACTGGTGCTTTTGATTATAGAAGAGTGTGCCTGAGAAGTAGTATAATTTCGAGACACTTTTTCGTAGATAGTCAAGCACCTAACAAAGCCATTCACTACAACCAATCCAAAATTGGTTAGGAATTAGACTCATATCCCCGAGGACTCTTATCTTTGTTATTTCGCTCGGCGAATCAAAGACAAACTAATTTAGACGGTCGTCTTCGGTCGATTTGACGTTTGGCTCCTCCAAACTGAAAACTATCACCGATTTTGTTTGTATTCTGACGTTTCCGGCAAAATCAAATCACACACACATTCGGTAGTTTTTACGAACGCAGCCATTTTGTAGTCACTGACAGTCTGCTGAAAATGTGGTGCGCAAGAGGAAAGAAAGGAACACCACAAAATATTTACAGTTACTTCCTATCCACACGTTCGTTCAAATTTAATTCACATATAGGAGATTATTGCTTCAACTTTCCAGCGATACGCTCCAAGCCACTTTAACGCTGGATTGGTGAAACTGCTCGGAAAAGGATCCAATTTAGATGTTGATCATGATCACCTTACTAACCCTCTGATGGTTAAGACCAGTAAGACTTGGATTACATCAACTTGTTCCTCAAATGTTGATATCGATGGTCTGCCAGAACGGTCGTTGTTATCATGAACACTTCTGAAGCGTGCATGCCAACTGTAAACCATTTGCTGACAATTGTCAGCCAATTTCATTTTGAACACAAAATTTAATGCAAATTTGTTGCTTAGTGTTTGAATTGTCAAGGAAAGTAATCAATGCACACAAAACTCTGTACCATTCACAAATGTTATGCTATGGCGCTAAAATACAGTGCGAATGTCAAGCACATGGGTACCAACATAACAAAACAAAAAAAATACGAACTCAAATCGGTTTAACAAGAGCACTATACATTGGCTGTTTCGGGAATTTTTTGAACAACGTGGTATGATTTATAGATCATTCACAGCTGAAATAGAGACCTAGCATTTAATAAACCCAAATAGCTGAACACAGCCCTGACAGCATCTGATATGTCACTGTAAAGAACATTGACTATATTGACAAGCTGTCAGGTCTCAGACAAGAAGGAATGAGGAAGAGAATTATTCAATTTTCGAAAGCATTTGAGACTTGGTACTGTACTGTCTGTGTTCGTCAGGTAACGACTGTGCAAAAAGGATTAGGAAGACTTAATAACAAGAGGTACAACAGATACAAACATTAATTCATCCTTTGTTATGTCTACAGGGGTTGTATGACAATTTACTGTCGATATGCATTCGAGAACTTGAAAGGGTTTGTAGACGCTACGAAGTTCATGAGTTATAGGACCGTATTGCGAAGGTTAAGAGTGAACTACTTAAATAGTTAAGAGGCTTAAGTTGCTTAACCTGAATTGCATTTCTCCTTGGTCGGCAGAGAAGGTTAACCGCATGGCTAGATACACAGGACATTAAATACGTCTTAACTCAGCTGTAGTAGATGGTAGCTGGGTGGTTTTCACCACTTGTAACAAACTCTCCATAAACCAATAAGACCATATTGTTATTACAATCTACTTGATAATATTAGTAGCTGAATTCACTCGGTCGATCTAACGATGTTATTCATCGATTTTCTGCTCACCACAAGTACCTACCCTTGAGAACAAAGTACACCAGGCATTAAATCAAAGTCCGATAACCAAAGTGATAAAATTCTAAGAACTCTCTCCTTCGCTACCACCTCAAACAGACGTTTATGTTCCCTTGTCACCTTTAGTAATCTCCCGTTGTGTCGGTCAACGACTACACAATTGAGACGACTTACTTTCAATGGGGAAACGATACATATGTACATACATTATTATCAAACGGAAATTAGATTTTCTGATGAAAAACTCCACACAACAAGGAAGTATAAATACAAAGAAACTTCATCCAGAAATATGTACCATGCTACATGCCTGCAGGTAATTAAATCGCTAAACAATGTTCCAATCCAAGTTACAGGAATTACTCGTACTTGCTTGCGAGCGAATTAGCGAACAGCACTCTGTCATAATTAAGCAATAAAGGTTCAATGTTGCATAAAGTGTAGATTTCCGTGCATATAACGCAATCCGCGGGCAAGAAGAGACAGCCGACAGGTAGCTGGTCATGTCTGGAAACTGACCCTTGGTAATTTTCTAATTTCTCACCGCATTTACTTGCCCTCCATTAGATATCGAGGAAAAATATTGCGGTGTTTTTTTGTTTTGTGAATATTGTGCTTCTTTGTTGCCAGCACGCTCACCATTCACAATAGGGAAGCGCACATCTCATGTTACATCTCTGTGCGGCCGCTAAATTAGTTAAAGGTTAATTGCATTGTTCTATCTTGCAGCTACATAGTGGCTATCCGTGCTCCATCTATCTTTTGTTTGTTGTATCGAGATACCAGCGGCTAATGCAGTTTCAATGTAGACCCATGAAACTGGCAAAAAGGAGACACAAAGCACCGAATCAAAGGAAACCCCCAACAACTTTATGATGCTCTTTTATCGATTACGGCATTTTGCCACCAGCAACAGCGGTATTGATGCGATTTTCAGGTCTTTGTGTGGTTTTTTTTTTTTTATTTGCAATTCGTAAATCCTCAGGCACAAAGATACACAGCCGATACAGACAAATAGATACTGCATTTTGTACCCACCGGCTACGTGTGGTGTGTTGGCTATGTCAAGATACCGTATTGTGTCGACGACGACGACGACGACGACGACGTTGAGCAGAAGCAGAAGATACTCTAGGGTCTCTTTTTGTTGATCACGATATCAAAACGGATCACCATGACATGAGCGCGTTATTTTATTCTTTATTCTGTCTCCATCCTGTGCCACGACTTCTTTTCCACTTTCCATACAAAAACAACTGCATAGCATGTATGGCGTATTCAGACTCGCGAGCGCGAAAGAAAAACCCCAAGGAAACTGACTCACGACGTGGATAAATTAGAGAGAAGCTAAAGATAAGCCCAAAGTAACACAAAGCAACACGAAATGAGAGATGCGCAGGAAAAAAAAAATATAAAAAGGGAGTCAGTCACATGACCGCATGAAAATTCAAGAAACCACTCAAGCAATGGCGTTTGGTGACTGCATCTAACAACGAGTATCATTGCGATTCCGCAGATGCATCTGTGATGGAGGTGGGGGCCTTAGATGGTCCCATAGACACAGTGAGAGAGAGAGGTAGAGAGGTAGAGAGAAAAAAAAACAATACGAGATGGAATGCTAACGGAAAGTCAGTGGTTGCTACTTAGCGGTTATGATGAATGACTTTGGGGTTAATGATATGACGATTAATGTGATAATCAGATCGAAGATTTAATTTCGCAGAAAACTACGAATATAAATGAGGTGACGAGTTGCATGTACTCCTGTGGAATGCCGTGTAATGAATTATTAATTTAACACGAAAAGGCACAACTGGAGTGCTACTTAATATGACTGGTGCACGTGAACTGAGCAACGAACTATCACATGTGTACTGGTTTCTTGAAACCGTATTGAGGGGCGTCTTAAAAGATCTCAAATTATTCAAATTACAGAGAAGCGAACTGAGATTGTTCTAGTTCTTGAGTATTTAAACTATAATCAGCTAGGATCAGCTCTAAATCGACATCAAATCGATGGGGGTTTCGCTAAAATTCGTGGCCTCCTAGTAACTACTGTCTTAAAAACGGGATAGCAGAAAATTAAAAAGTTGAAACATTAAATTCGTTTCCGAAAGGGATACAGTGCGTATGTGTAACTTTTTTTTCTGTTCTGATAAAACGAAATGGAAATTGAAGGCCACTGTCAGTTGTTGACAGTTGTTTTATGATTCCAAATACTCCCTCTACTTGACATTGAAGACTAAAAGCAAAGGTATCATCACAAGAGTAGTTCACGTTGCGAGCGATAGATGGCACAGTTGAATAGTTCTATTTGACTTTAGTTATTAGCCAAAAAAGAAAATAAGGGTGAAAAACCCATTGTGAACAGGTCCACTGCGCAAAAGCAAAAGCAAAAGCAAACTTAGCATCGGCAAATGTCATTGCAAAAGTGGGCGCGTTTCGCACCAACGCGGAAACGGCAACGTTCAACGTTGACGGCTGTGACAACTTCAAAAAACCACTCCTCAGTGGCAATTTTCCCCAAGAGAGATTTGTTATCTTATGTTTTAGGATTCAAGTAAAATTTTCCCCACAACTGAAGATTCCTGTTTAGACCTTTATAATCTCGGTTGAGAATCTGTGCCACAAGTTTTCATACATCTATGCCATATCATACTGATTTTCCTTTTTTAACTTCCGTCTAGGCAATCACCTTAGCTAAAACTTGTGAGGCTACAACAGAGATGCGTGAATGTCGTACACCAAAGGATTGGTCGCTTTTGGCACTTCAGAACACCCGAACTGGAAAGTCACATTACCTAGTCATCTGCAGATGTCCTGATCACTTCAAAATGGGTAAGTTCAATCATACAAATTCACCAATTTTATATTGACTCATTATTCTTACAGAGGGTCCTATGGCGCATGATCAACCTACCTACGCCAGTGTCCCCGGCATCCGTGTCTTTGGAATGATGTGCGTGAAACCAGGCTACTCAGTGCGAAAACCATCGGCTCAACCACCCAAACGTTACCAACTACAGAAGCCCTTCTACATTCCTAGTTCACAGAACAAATACAGTTCGATCAAGGATCACATTCGGCCTTCATATGGCTCATCACAATCCTCCTTCTCGATGGGTGGCAGCAGCAGTTACAACTACCAACCCGCACATCACAGTATCCATCAACAAGACTCATTCCCAAGCCAACATCAAACTACCTATCAGTATTTGAACCGACCCGACAGTGGTTCATCCCACTCGAATACCCATCACAACAATCACAACGATTACCCAGAGTCCCTTAGTTTCAGCGGTAGCATCTATGGCCGAAATAACGAACGAAATGGAGAAAAACCAATTCCAGCAGCTGAAGAGGACAGTACCAGCACTAGCTCTAGCTCAAGCTTGAGCAGTAGCAGTACCAGCGCCAGTAGCAGCAGCAGCAGCAGCCCTAGCAGCAGTAGTAGCAGTCCAATTTCTAGCGCAACAAAACCAGAAGAAATCAGTAGAACAACAGCTGAAATTGATGCAGCTCCGACGACGTTAGAAGCGGCTAACAAGCGTGACAAACGATCGATTCCCGAATATGAATTATACACTGAATATGATGATACACCCGAATTCCCCTGGCAACGGGCAATCGCTTTTCAACGATCAATAGTGTGGGACTAAATCGTGCAAATAACTAAAACTATTTTCGACTGTGACTGAGAGAAACAAAAAAAAACAAAAACCTATCCATGAGTATTCACTTTCTGTCGACGGAAACGATCGAAGAATTAATCTTTAACCCCACCATATGACCTAATTCATCTACCCGTTCCATGCTTCCCTTTACTCTTCTTCGCCGTCGTCGTCATTTTTAAATAATATTCTTGTGTAGGGTTAGAAGCATAGTTTTTTTGGGGAAGAATCTATTATTGAGTTCCACCCCAGAGAAGGAGGAACTCATTTTTAGAAATTTCCCAATGCGGGATTATAAATATTTAACAATTAATTAATTATACTATAAATATATGTTTACTACTTTAGATACTACTCTGTGTATGGTGATGCTTTTGATATTCTCATGATATCAATGGAAAAAAACGCGGACTGGCACGGTCCATTGTCCACTTCAATTTGTGAAACACAAAAAAAGAAAACTATACTGAAATTATATTTAGGATAAACTATAAAAAACGAACTATTTATATTTATTTTTCTGTACTTAGTTTAAGGCGCATTTATTAGAATAATGAAATAAAATAACTAAATTGAATATCAAGCGTTTTACTGACGACTTTTTAGGGTTTATGTGGAGCTTGATCAAACTGCACTGAGAGTAATTTATGCTAGTGGCAAGCACGGCGCAGAATAGTCGAGGAGTGCGTTCGAGGCAAATCAAATGAGTTGTAGAGTTATGAACAAAATGACGTGAATAAAAATAAGTACAAAGCCATTAAAGTAATGCATCGACTTACGGGCAATCAATGTCGACTCACTGGCTCGACCATTTACCCCAAATTATTCAAGTTGTACCCCGTACTAGGTATGTTCAAGACCTCACAGAATCCACATACAAAAACGCGCAAAAGTTGACCCTGCGTCAGCCTTCTTCTTTTCAATATAATTATGGAGAATAGTTTCAAATAGATGTCTACTGATATCCAATTACGCACACATCTAATATCGTATAACTTAAAACGTAAGACTTACCCAATACTTCAGCATTGACAACGATATTACAACTGTACATTGGTGTTACTAAACGTTGAGGTTGATTACGGAAAGCCTGTTTGCAAGCTTCTTTCGCTGTCGACATAACTTGACCTAAAAACAAAAATCATATAATAACCTTTCATAATTGAGTGCTTAAGACATAACAAACCTGAGAACGGTCCATAGGACTTTGAGTTCAATTCATCACTTGTATCCACCGACCATTCGAGCACAACAAAACACACTCCCTGCATGGGTTCCTCGCACAGAGGACCAGCGGCAGTCGTTAATTGAAATCCATTCACAAAAGAACTATCATAATCCTTTCGCACATCATGCACAAAATTCTTCGTCGAACTCTGATCATCTAGCCAAAAATTCGGGTGCTCATAGTCAGTTAGATTGAGTAAAATATTTGTGCCACACTTTCTTGGACCAATCGACCAAATACGATCAATCAAGTCCGTAGCGCTAGTCACGCCTTGTAAGTCGAAGTCTTCGAGTGCTTTGGAGAGAGACTTTTTAATTTGTGCCAAGATCGTTTGGTACTTATCGGAAATCGTTGATGATTTCGTCATATTGGAGAGTTCCTAATAGAGAAAAATTGCATAAAAAATAATT
Organism: Chalcosyrphus nemorum; assembly: GCA_949716465.1. Classification (NCBI taxonomy): domain Eukaryota; kingdom Metazoa; phylum Arthropoda; class Insecta; order Diptera; family Syrphidae; genus Chalcosyrphus; species Chalcosyrphus nemorum. Next base: position 16,846,459 of record OX454334.1, on the reverse strand, counting down.
GAAAAGTAAAGGCGGAAAATATACCTTAAAGACGGAAGAGTATTTCTCAAGAATTTCCACAGCAGACTCTGGCAATGGTAGAGCTATCAGCTTGATCGTGCCCATCTTATTTGTGGTCTGTAGAGTCACTATTTTCTTACTAATATCCTTATCATTGGCTGCAGGATAGCAAATAATTAAACACAATATTTGTATAGGAATTTGACTACTAACCAGTTTTAACGATGGCTTCGTTGACCATGTCCATTGTCGCTTCAGGTACAATCGTCTCACGGAACGACACAATTGGTTTGGATACATTCAGCTTCACCTTAGCATAGCTTTGTTCTAAGTCACGAACGCATTTTTCCACATGCACTTCACCAAGTGTTGTAATAACATGTTCGCCAGTCGGTTCAACGGAAACCTGAACGCATGCATCAGCCTGAGAGGGACGGAAATAAATTAATATGGAAATAAACAACACTCTAAAAGTTTCTAAAGAGTTCAGACAACTCTCCCTACTCGCCTGATTCAACAGCTTTAGACCCTTAACAAGCTTTGGCATATGCAAAGGATTAACTGTCTCAATTGCTACTCTCAAGATCGGTGTCGCCATCACTGTAAGTTCGCTGAACGCCGGACAGAATGGTGTACTGCTCAAGGTTGCAGTTTTTATAATATCATTCTCCAAGCCTCCAATGCCAACAATATTCCCAGCAGGAACCTCATCCAAATGTTGAAGTTCACCACCCATAAAGAGATATAAATCGCCGATTGTTACTTCAGTTATAAACGGAGAATCGGTAGAGATGCGGCTGAAAAGATAAAGATCAAAATTCGGTTACAGTCCCTGGATAGGATACTCCTAACAACTCACTCTCTGTTTCTTGGATCATGTTTCGGCGCTAAAACATACAACTTTTGTCCTGTTCGCAATGTTCCACTAAATACTCTGGCGAATGCTATGAAGACAAAATCTTTTTCTTCACCTTCCTCTGCTTGAACTGGACTCTCTTCGGATTTCACTTCCACGTCCGTAGTCATCTCTTGAACACCTGCTGTTATCTGCTCGAGGGCTGTCTGCTCAGCCAATTGTTTACGTTCTTGTATCTTTTGTCGGATTAATTCTCTCCTGTCTTGCAGTTCCTGTTCAGTCATTCGCTTGGGTTTATTTTGAGGCAACTGCGACACATGGTACGAGGTCATTTTTGAAACAAATGCAATGACGTTCTCACTTTTAGCGTCACACTTCTTGAATTCTTCTTTCAGAGCCAGCGTTTCCGGGGGATATGTGGTTAGTTCAACGTTGCTAGGGAATAACAAACGCTCAGCTCTCTCATCAGAGATCACATTCGGCTGCGGGATGTGGTGGACAACCATCTGAAGGACTGATTTGTCGACGGGCAACCACTGCCCGAGAACGGCCTTTATTTGAGCCTTGACATCGCCCATTTTTAGATCTCTTGCGTTCAGTTTTAGACCCAGTTTCTCTGCGATAGCTGGCAGCTTCTCTCTGTCCTTTCGCACCACGATGATGTCGTACAGACTCCAAATGTTCTCCAGCACAAACTGTACAAACATCGGTTTCTTGGCCTTCTCTTGAGCTCCGGGCATTGCGCATTTCTTCTTGGAATTGTAATAGAAGTCACCCCAGAGAACTTTTTCAAGCTCCTGCTGAGAGATCTCAAGTTTATCGGAATACGTCGCAGCAAAGTCCCCAACTGAGAAAGCCCAACCATCAACCGCCGAACAGAACACGACGTTTCCATTCTCTGGGGTAAAGTACAAAGCAGAATCATCAACATCTTCTAAAGCCGACTCATAGTTGTCTTTCTTCGAAGTATCCTCCTTTGCCAGAACATCCGAAGCGAAGACACTGCCCAGAACAGCATTGACCTGCTCTAGAACTTGAGATATGTGGAAATACGCATCGAGGGGAGTCATTTGCTTCTCCAGGATCAATCTATCGATTTTGTTTAGCACTAAAACTGGTTTCAATTGCTCCACATATGTTTGCTGAAGACAAGCGCGTGTCTGTGGACAGACACCCTCCACAACGTCCACCTAAAAAAGTCCTCATGAACAAAAATCACTTAAAACATATCGCACTACTTACCACAACAATAGCGCCATCGCATAGTCTCACCGCAGTCGAGACCTCACTGGAGAAGTCGACATGCCCTGGCGAGTCTATTAAATTGATGAGAAAATCCTTCTGACGCCCTTCTTCTATATTCTGATAGTACAGTGAAATGCTGCTGCTTTTCATGGTGATACCACGCTCTTGCTCATCTTGTCGGTTGTCCAAATAGCGCAGCTTCCCAGCCATTCGTTGAGAGATGATTCCTGCATTAGGGTGTCCAATAGAAAAAAGATTCTAATAGGAATAATATGCAGATCCTTACCATTGCTAGCAACAAGTGAATCAGCTAACGTCGTCTTTCCATGGTCAACGTGAGCTAAAATGCAAATGTTTCGCACTTTGCGGATGTCCTTTTGAAGCTGAATCAAATCACCAGTATCCACGATCGGCATTTTGGCGTTGACAAACAAATTTAATAAATAAAATCAAAGAAACTAAATTGGAAACACCGTAGCTCTTGCACGTGTTTTGTTTACATTTCACGATGTCGCGAAACAAGAAGGTTTTGACAGTTCGATTTGAAATGTCACAACTCTTCTGGTTAGCGTTCAGTGGGGGTGATGTGATAGCAAATGGTGTTGACATATCTATTTTAAAGAAGTTCTGAGTTCTCTAGCTATAGATTCTGCAAAGTTTGCAAATACGACATTCAATATACAAGGTCCTTTCACATAGCCTCCCAAAACAGCGAATTTTTACAAGAAGCTGTTTGCGTTTGGAAAATTTTTGTAGTTTTTCACAGAAGAGAGCGCTCACGAGGGAGTAAGAAATTTTCCTATGCTACGATATTTTAGTGGAAGAAATTTCTAAAAGCAAGGTTGACCACATCTGTCTTTCGCTTAGGATTAAAGCAATTTGGCCGCCATTGTGGATTTGAAACCAAATTATTTTCAATGTCACCTTGCTTGTTGTACACATTGATCACCACAGGTTGCTCCCAGGTCTCAAATTTTCTGGCTTAATGGAGCTCGAAAATAAACTGACTTTTGTTTTGTGGTATTATCAATCTTTAGTAAAGTTTTCGTTATATATGTAGTTGAAATAAACTCCTTGCTTTACATATATTTTTAGAAAGACGTTTAAGAAATGTGTTGGTAAAAGATTTCTACAGAAATCGAGTTATCGATCTTAGTAAAATAAAAACATTTAATAAGAAAACACCATTGTGACTCCACCACATTGCATCGAATCGGATCACCATGAAAACGAAACGAACTGTCATCTGCATATTTTTGATGACGTTTCTTTCTTCAACAGAAATCCTTTCACCTGAAACACGTTTTGTCGACGACTCATCGGTCGACTAACGTAAATACTCGACTATTTTGTGAAATAAACTCACAAAACTAATTCACAAATTCTACCGTATCAATCGTGCAACAAAAATCTATCAAAATGTCCGCCCTAACACCAGAAGAGAAGAAACAACTCATCACAAGGAATCTTAAAGAGTATCTTGGGGAAGAAAAGCTCAACGGCATCCTTAAGGAGCGTGACATTAGCATATACTGGGGAACAGCTACTACAGGAAAGCCTCATGTCGCCTACTTCGTCCCAATGTCCAAAATTGCTGATTTTCTCAAAGCAGGATGTGAGGTTAGTTTTGATGAGGTTTCTCCTTCGATTCCAAACATTTAATTACCGATGTTTCCTTTTCTAGGTGACAATACTCTTTGCTGACCTGCATGCATACTTGGATAATATGAAAGCCCCTTGGGCACTGTTAGAGCTCAGAACACAGTATTACGAGGCGGCAATTAAGGCAATGCTCACGTCCATTGGAGTGCCTCTCGACAAGCTAAAGTGGGTTTCAGAATTCCAGTTTGATTCTTGAATGATTGTTAAATTTTCTTGCAGATTTGTTAAAGGATCAGACTATCAATTGTCTAGAGAGTACACTTTGGATGTTTACAAGCTAACTTCGGTGGTGACACAGCACGACGCGAGGAAAGCTGGCGCTGAGGTCGTGAAACAAGTCGAATACCCACTTTTGTCGGGTTTGCTGTACCCAGGACTACAGGCGCTCGATGAGGAATACCTTAAAGTCGACGCACAGTTTGGCGGTGTAGATCAGCGGAAGATCTTCACTTTCGCAGAGAAGATCCTGCCAGCGTTGGGCTATGAGAAGCGAATCCATTTCATGAACCCTATGGGTAGGTAGTTCTACGATGCTATAATTTTCTCCTACTGAAGACTTCTTTACAGTTCCTGGGCTTGCCGGTGGCAAGATGTCCTCATCCGAGGAGGATTCCAAAATAGACCTACTCGACTCCCCAGCGAACGTAAAGAAGAAGCTGAAGAAGGCATTCTGCGAACCCGGCAATATCACCGACAATGGCCTTCTGTCTTTCGTCAAGCACGTTCTGTTCTCTCTATTCGCTGAGGGTGAAGGTTTCACAGTCAACAGGAACGAGAAAAACGGAGGCGATGTCACCTACTTGACCTACGAAGAGCTGGAGAAAAGTTTCGAAGAGAACAACTTACATCCCGGTGATCTGAAGGCCGCTGTGGAGAAATACATTAACAAACTGCTTGAGCCAATTAGGAAAACATTCGAAAGCCCTGAACTTCAGTGAGTCATTCAATCGTTTCTTCCTTCATCGATGTAATCCGTTTTCTTTCAGGAAACTTAGTGCCGCAGCTTACCCTCCACCAACGAAGGGAGGAGCAGCTAAAGGCGGTGCAAATAATGCTGCTGCTTCGGATGAAGATGGTCCTCAGAGATTAGACATTCGCGTAGGAAAGGTCCTTTCCGTCGATCGTCATCCAGATGCAGATACCTTGTACGTACTCAAGATCGATCTAGCCGAAGAGAACCCTCGAACCATAGTTAGTGGCCTTGTCAAGTTCGTGACCGTTGAAGAACTCAATGAAAGACTGGTTGCAGTGTTATGCAACCTTAAGCCAGCCAAAATGAGGGGCATCCTCTCTGAAGGCATGGTCTTGTGTACTTCAAAGTCAGTTGCTTGTGTTCTCATTAGGGAGGTGATTCTAATTATTTTTTTTATAATTTAGCGCTGATCACACTGAAGTCGAACCAATCATTGTTCCAAGTGGGACAAATGCGGGTGATCGAATTTCTGTTGAGGGCTTCAGTGGCACACCAGATGAGGTCCTTAATCCAAAGAAGAAAGTAAGTAGTCGAAAAAAAAACGTTCTACACAACAAAGCTCTTGACAATGGCAATCGTAGGACAAGTTAAGCGTTGGTTCATCAGAACTTCAATGTAGCTGACAAAAACTACATCGCTAGAGCAATAAGTTGTTTTAATAAGGCAGCTTGTGACGCACTTTGGACAGACTAAGTTCAGCGTTCACAACAATCACACAACCTCCAAACTGTCATAAAAGTTAGCGGCCCTTAGATGTCTTTGATTCAATTTATTTTGACAAATATTTGTTTTCCTCGGAGACCTGGATGATTGGGCCTCTTAGCACGGAGTCAGGCCGATGATAATCCTACTTGTAAATAGAATAACTTCATGGTCATTCATTGTGGGTAGAGTGATCCTGTGGTTATTGCGTCGGACTATTGATTGCAAATGGATAAGTTCGAATCTCCAAAAATTATAAGAAGACATTTTGCGGTTGTGCTATCATTCCTCTGTCCGTTGTATACCTTAAAAAAGTGTGGGTCCCTCTTATATGTGTAGAAATAAATTCTGCCTAAACTATTGGACGTTCAAAACTACTCACTCCCATGAGGTCTTACTATAAATGCTTGTTCTCTATCTCGACAGACCAGGAAGTCTTAGTCAGCACTCTACCAACAAAGCCTATGTTTTATATCAATCTTAGAACCCTTACCTTCTTAGAAAACTAACTAAAAATTTAATCTTATTCCTTCCTAGATCTGGGATAAACTCCAAGTTGACCTGAAAACCAATGCCGATGGAGTAGCTGTTTGGAAGGATAACTTTTTGCAAACACCTAGCGGAGAGAAACTCATAAGTAAACTGGCAAACTGCAGCATTAAGTGAATGCAATGGAATGGACACGTTGACGTTGATAAGCTTATACTGCGCACTAAGCATTTAGTATTTATTTAACACTAAGCCAATTGTTTACCACGGCTTGCGATGCCTTCTAATAAATTCTGAAACAAGTACTAAAAAAACGGGTGTATTTTTTTAGTTGTTTTTGCACTTCAAAGTTCAGATGAGTGAACTTAAAGCGCATTACTTCATCGATTAACTGAATTGTGCATTCTCTGGTTATCAAACTATTTACTAGTAAACAAATGCACTTTGTTATCACTACGTTGATAGATAAGAAGTTTGCAATTGCGAGTTAACTGTTCCCTGTAACAGAGTTACATAAAAATTTATTTGTACAACGACACCACAACGTGTGATAAAAAATAATTATACGTACAAATAATATATGGAATTGTAGAATATTCTATCAGCAAGCCATTAGTTGAGCACGCAGTAAGGTTTGTGAGTTCTCAATAAAAAAACAAATGCACTTCTTACTCAGAAGCAGAATGGCTCTTCAAAGGTAGGTTTCATGCATCGATAAATATAGATTTCCACACTCAAGTGGTGTCATTTCCACTATCTTAGGTATGATAATATTGTGATTGCATATTTTTCTTCCTGTCTGCCCTAAGCCTATCATTTGAACTGTGTAACAATTTGATTCTATGATTAGATTTGTTTATTAATTAGTAATTAGTTAACGAGTTAAGAAAACATGAAGACGGTTTTAGCAGTGTTTTACTTAGAGGATTTAAGAGTTGAATGCTTTATGATTAGGTTCTAAATAATAATCCGCAAAAAGGCCGAAGAACCTCCGTTCATAGAACTCCACCAACAATCAGGATCCATCTGTGTGCATTTTTTCGTTCAGTTTTCGTGACATCGCATTAGGAATTCTACTTTTCTACTAAGATATGTGGAATATATAGGGATTGGTCTTGTAACCATGAACTGGAATTGAGTACAAGTAAAACCAGTGTACTCAATTCACATGGAACAGGTTCAAGCGGTAAAGAAACCTTTATCTGTTTCGTATTTTTAATTTGGACGACCGAAACAAGTGGTGGTGACAGGAATCACCATGTCATGTCCTCCACGTCCGCACTGGCCCCTGGTAGAACATATTGTAGCACTTGATAGTGCTGCTAACTCAACTTGGGCGGCTATTGCTTGTGGCGTAGCACATTATTAAGTCGTAAGCAGCCCCTAGAAGGCTAAGGCCTAGCTTTTCACAATTGTACGTGTTGTGCATGGTGGTGTACATTTATGCAAGAAGATAGGGCCACTTTTGATTAGGGCCTTCCTCTGTTGTGGCTGTTTGGCTGAGTATATTTGGTAGAGTTGGCTTGAAGTCAATCTATTGTCAGCTTCCTGACAGAGAGTTCTCAAAACGATTTTTAGACGTCTATCTACAAGAATATTTGCAACTTGCATGTTAAATGGACGACCTTTGACTAGTTCTGGACCCATTTGTAAAAATGCTACTACAATCCATTTCCGACTCAGACTCTGATCGAAGTCCTGCTCTCAGGACTCAGTAAGACAATACTTACTTACTTAAATCCTGTATCCCCTTGTAAGTCCTAGGGCCTCTACAACGCCTACGCGCCATCGTGTGCGGTTTCTGGAAATATGCCTCAGCTCACCCCAACTCTTTCCCCGTTGCCGTGCTTCCTTCTCCACTGTTCTGCGCCACGTACTCCTAGGACCGCCACGTATCCTACCATCCTGGGTAAGTGGGTTCCATTGTATCGCTTGGCTAGCTATGGATCTGTCACCCTTTCGAAGAGTGTGACCAATCCACCGCCACTTTCGTCGTCGTATGGTTGTGCCTATAGGTTCATGGCCCGTTCTCCGATAAAGCTGTTCGTAAGAGATACGGTTTGACCAGAATATCCTTAAGATGTAGCGTTGACAAACATTTGCAGCTTCCTAGTGATAGTGATGGTCACTCTCCAGGTACCACATCCATATAGCAACACGGATTCAACGTTGGAACGGAACAGTCGTAGTCTAAGACAATGGTTTGCATTGATAACATATCAAACCAATGCAAACAAATACTCCTTGATGAAAGCAAACATTAACAGACTCTAATGTCCTATTATCCTGAGAATATCATACAACACTTTATTTTATTTTACTTATACGTTTTATTCATATATCGAAAATTTCTGGGAACTTGGTGTCCTTTGGTTATTTCGCAAGTTTTACTGTACTTATACATCCTTCCGGTGGGAGATGTCCTCCAATAGATTGTTTGTAAAGCATTCCTTCCTGGAATAAACCGAGTGGCTATTCCAATGAGTTTTTCAATATTGCCAAATGGCATTTTTTTCTTTCTTCCTGTTTTGTTTTTTTTTTTTTACTTGATAGATATCCTTTATGGTGTAGCCGAACAACTGCGTATGAAAAAGCTCTTCGAGTGTCTAATTTATTTCCGTAATTGTTTCCCCCTATTTATAAGGTTTTAAGTGGTTTTATCTCTGAAATTGGAAACACTTTACCGAAGACCGATTAGGTCATATAGATTCATAAGTGTTGAAGACAAACAAGTGTACACCTAATGAACTTTTATTAATTAACGATGGCCCCAAACAAATGGCATTTATGCATTCTCTTTCAAGTTTTTAGCGAAATTGATAAAAACTGAGAAAATAAACGATATTATAGGGGAATGTGGTGCACGGTACGAGTGGGAAAATTTATTATAAATTCGTTCATTGCAGTTTGATGTATTGTGCTGTGAAGGAAAATCCTCCCAAAGGAAAGGATTTCAGTATCTCAAACATGATTCAGAACTCAGTAAAACAATTATGCGCAGATGGTGCTGACGCCTTATTCTCCCTGGGCGAAGGGAGCTAAGTGCAGAATGCAGAAGCTGCGGAGTCGACACATGCTGTGCCACTGCCCTACAAGATTAACACTTCGGAGGTAGCAGAGTCACGGATATTGAAACTACAAAGATTCCTTGTTAGCACCAACTGGTTCGAAGCGAGTCCAGACACCAAGATAGATGGTTACCTCAAAGTATTTCGTTTTTTCCCTTCGCACTCCACTGCCTCCGAGTTCTCCTTCCATCAAACACCCTCGTAACCTAACCTAACCCCCGGTGATATTATACCAGAGAACTAGACCAAGTTTGTGTTTCCACTCGTCAGTGAATGTTGTTGACGGAGCCACATTCTGACACATATTCGTTGCTTACAATGCTTCGGTGTCCACGGAACCAGTGTAAAATTTACCCTATTATGTCTGAGGATACTGTTTTAAGCACTGACTATCTGAGAAAGTACTTGTGTCCATATGTTTGCTATCCCATTGCCCATGATACCTTTATGAAGGTTCATGGCATAGATCTTTATAGCAAGGATCCTAAAGAACAATGGTACAAGTTTCAACTTTAGATTTCATCCAGGAGTATTCTACTAAATTCCAATGCCGCAACACTGCACTATCCATTAACCCGATATTTCTACCAAACCAATAGGCTTTTGAGCACCATTCCTTAACCATACAAATTGAGTGAAATCTTAATATTCTAACTGCAGTTTAACAGCAGAATTCTTTCTAATAAAGCTTCGCAGAGGTGTTATCCCCAGTTTCTAACTAATTCTTGAGGCCCCCATAAAATGACGGCCCACAGTCCCCAGGCTTGTAGCTACGCTACTGATCTAACTGCCCCAGCTCTTTCAATACAATTTAATCTGACTTTAAAAATAAAATAAAAATAAAACAAAGTCTACTACACCCACAATCAAGGAATAGACTTTGTACGCTCCATTAAACCCAGCTAATGGAATTTTGCCAAAAACCAAGAAAATTTTCCATAGATAGTAGGTTACCAAGAAATATTCCACGACAAGTCATTGATCTCTAGATACAGATCAATTCCAACAGCACCTTTCCTTTACATTCTGCGATCTACAAGTCTTTCCAACTGACTTCGCGTCGACGGGAAAATTCACAAATCTAGATTCAGGGAAAAATTAATCTAGTCATACTCGGCTTAGGGCATTCTTACGCAAATCCATTATAAATCACCCTGAGTGCACTGACGCATTTTAAATCATATCAAATTTCATCCAAAGCTGATTCAATATTAAATAATATTCCCTCATCCGCAGAAAGAACAAAAAAGAAACCACACAGACACAAGAGTCATCCTAATTGTCTGACATGTACATGCTACATACTAATCACCCTCCTAGCGAGTGCTCTCTATAATCAGAACATATTTGTTTACAAAAAAAATAAGAAACACCACCACAAACAAGCAAACACTCCCTTAGTATAGTGTACCATATAAAATAAAAGTTGATACTCCATCCACACGATCAGATAAGGAATACGCCATCACCGCCACCATAGCAAAACAAAAACACTGGAGCTAACTAGAACTGGCAAACCTTTATAAAACGGCCAACGGTTGCGATCACCAGTTGAGACCACAGAAAGCTTCAGCTCATGGAGGAGTTCATCATAATCGCGAACAGTGTATATTAACTATTTTCAATCGAACTACTTAACGACAGTGTTTGACTTATTTTGGCTTAAAAAAAAGTGTAAAAACAAAATTTTTATAAAAATGACTGCAAATAATGTTAACGCCTTGGTCGGAGCCGCTACTCGTTACATCGCCGGACGTAATGCCGTACAAACCGTGTACTGGAGATCAAATCAGTCCGGAAGGATGACCAAATACAACAAGACCTTCGAATTTGACAAAACCCAAAAAGCGCCACCACAGAGCATACGATTGACCAATTACACCAGGAATTTCAAAAACTCCAGTAATTAATGATGATCGGTCACCCGTATGATCATTCAGCGCAAAAAAATTTTGTAAAAATTGTAAAAAAAAAAAATATAAAAATTAGATGTATAGTTAATTTGTGATGTTCTTAAGTGTTGTTTGACAAACAAGCAAACAAGAGAAAAAAAAATAATATTAGATTGACGTTTGCTGTAGTTGCTAAGGTCTACCAAAAAGGTCGCAGACAGGGTCATGCTGCGAGATCGAAGTACAAAATGTTTTCTATTTGTGATTTTGTAATTAAAACAAAAAAAAAAAACCAAAATATTTATATATAAGTGCGAATAAAACTCAATGAAAAATTATAAATACCCATAATCTGTTCTATTTTTTTTTTTCTTAACTTTCAACCTTGTAGGTACAAAAGAGCACACAAAATTTAAAATCGAATGATAGGATACTGTTTTTGGTTGGTTACAGCCTGTTAACACCTGTTATCTTGGTGTTGCCAGGGAGGTATTGCTTTATCTTCACCTGGGAGTTATCGCGCCGCATGAAGAAGTCACCTCATTGTGTTCGTTTAGGAAGTTGGCTAGACATTATGTCTACAATAAAATTTTTTTCTTTGTTTATTTAATTAAGTAATCACGGCTGTATGGATTTAATTAGGCTTATGATATATGATTGAACAAAGAAAGCTCGCATGTAATGTGACAGGAGAAGTGTGGAAGAGCAGATGGCGCTCTTTCTTGACGTAACTCAAGTTGCCATTTTAAATTGAAAAAATAACTATTATACAATCTACTGATTAGTTGCGGATAACAGTATGACTTATGATTGCATAAATCAATAAGATTTTAGACATTGACTAAATGTCTCGAAGCCTAAGAGCAGGCACACTTGTTTTATGACTTTAAAACAACATGAACTAAATAAACCTTCAAACTAAATGATAAGCATTTCAGATTAGTTCAAGGACTGATTAGCGCTAATTCCTTAGCTCATATCAAGATCACAAAGGCCTCAAGTTTTCTATTGTGATTATTTTTAAATCTGCATACATGTATGTGCATATATCTGTCATGTTGTTTCCCCATACGTTGTGCAATTTGACAGATTTAGATATTGAGCACATTCTGAACTCTAGGGAGAGGTCGAGAGATTCAGGTTTGACAGAAAAGTAAGAAATTTCTTTTTGAGGTAGGTACTGCACTGTATTGCACTGTCCTTACCTTGCAATGTGCAAATTATCAAAAATTGTCTGTCTCGTAATAAATGCACACAATTATATGTACATGTAGGTATGATTGTGCGTCTTTGACGTGTGTTTTGTTGCGTGTATCCGTTAAAGCTTCACTAAGCTGTGCCGTGAAGCAAAGGTTTCTATAAAAATGTTCTTAAAATGGCTGACAAACAACAACAACTAAATAAGAGTTAAGAAGACTCTTCATCGCTGGCGTTTTAAGGTTGTATCTGATTCTGTACATATGATGAGCACAGAGAGACTGTCTGAGGGATTCGAAGCCCAAAATAGGGTTCTACAAGGCTGCTTATACTCTCATACTTTGATTAGCAATGTGTTAAATGCGGCTTTACCAACGGGAAATGGAGGAATGCAATGGACTTGAAACACCTCGACTACGCCGATGATGTATGCCTATTGTCTGACAGAATAAAGAACCTTCACCAAATGACAGCAGATTTGGAGAGCGAATCAGACGTCTTTAGGGTGAAAATTAACTCAACGAAAACAAAAGTGATCAGTCTAGGACCTAAACTCAGATCAGTTCTTCAAAATTATGATCCCAAAACGGACTTACTGGTTAAATCAACGCGTCACTGTTTTCTTAGATAATGTTTACAAAGGAAACTAGTCAAATTAATACTCGTTACACTGCCTTACCATACAGGGTAAAACGCTTTGAGGAGTTCATCTTCCTTGTCTGAGATATGTAATCTTCTTTAGAACTCGAAAAAATTCTTCAATTACAGTCATATGTATGGAGGTACCTATTCCTTGCTCTGCTTCAAATGCATATTTTCTGGATGACAACAAAGCCACCCCCTACCTAGTACTTACGTAACTTATAAACAGCCACAAACAGCGTGATATGTTTTCCACTTGATAAAGTGGACCTTACTAAACATAAGCAGTTATGATAAATATTTTTTTCTTAGAAAACTGTGTAAAGTACAGTCTCTCAGGCTTACTACTTAGCCTCGTAATGGGGAACACCTACATACACTATTTTTTCTATTTTTTTGAGTGATTAAACCTCAACTTCCTATTTTTCATATCTAATCGCAAGACCATTGTTTCTGCAGATAGGTTGTGTCAAGCTAAACTTTGTTTATTTTCATTTTGTTCAATCGTAGCAGTCTTTTTGCCCGCCACCAATGACCGATTAAAAGAAACCCCCTTGCCAAAAAAAAAAAAATAGACTAGAAATCAGCTGTTTGAGAGTAACTGTACTCTATTTAAAACAAAAACAAATAAAAAGCTTCTTATCTGTATTTAGAATTCACGAAAGAGAGAAAAAGATAGAATTATATAGTGCGATAGCACGTCCCAGAAGCATGTTATCTATCAAAGCCCGATAAGGGAGGCTGTGACGGTCCAAAGTCGCGCCACTTTGCTTGTGCACCCTTCAAATCAACCCCCTTGCTAGCGCACTGGCCACTTTGTAGATTATATTCCAAGAATAAAGTCGTTACTGTCTTTTTAATCATTGAGCTGATATGTACCTATTCTAATTTCTGTTCTGGGGGTAATGAGCCTTATCTCGTTTCCTTGGTTTATTTTTTGGCAGATGGCTCGCGCCGCGATGTATGCCAAATTAATCGGTACAAAACAATTACAAATCGCTGCACAGAAATAAATTTTGTGACTCAAGGATGGATTTACATTTGAGGTCTTATCAGCTTTTGGGTATTACTGGGACACGCACATATCATGCTTGTGAGAGATGACATTGAATGTCAGAATTGGTTATAGAAAAATGGTTTTATAGATTTTATTTTTAGGAGTAGATGGGGTCAGTAGAACCATTGCTTGACAACAGATACCTGACGAATTTCCAAATATAACTCTCCTTGGTACAATTCACTAAGTTAATTGGCTAGCAAAACAAAAGATAAATAGTAGGCACAAACAAACAAGTAAATAGTCATAAAGAAAGGTGTTTTTAGATGCTTAACAGCGGCTGATTAGAAAGGCCTTATGATGTTTTGTTTGTTTAGTCTTGATATGAATTTGAAAACAATTTGCAAAAAGCGACTAGATAAGGAATTCGTGGACATTGGTTTAGATTGACCTCAATATGTTTTTAGATAAATGTCTCTAAAGCGTGTAAGTACAGAGATTTTTTTTAATTTAAATTTGCAAAGCTTCTGTCTGGATCATATCCTCTTCTTTGTGAGAAAAAGCGGCAAAAATCTGAATCTATTTATGTGAGGTGAGATATTTTGAATGAGATATTGGTTGTCTTTCTTACTCACGTCCTGTATCCCCTTGTGGGTCGTAGGCCCTTACAATGCCTACGCGTCATTGTGTGCGGTTTCTGGAAGTAATATGTGAATGCTTCTCATTAATTTGGGAAGAAATGTTGGAAATATGGCTAACGCCAAAGAGTCTGAGTATTTAAGGATTATTAGTAATGTCTTACACAAGAGTACAACTACAGCTTCAAGGCACAATTAAGTCTTAACAGGACACTGACCTGAACAAGGCATCTATTAGAAAGAGTAGCCAAAGGCAAAAGAGGTACAAGAGCAAGAGATAATCATGAAGCTGAAACTGAAACAGGCTCCACGGAAACTTATATGTAGCTATTATCAAGGCAGCAAAAGCGGCTAATAAGCGTTAAGTTATACACAGTGGTAGGATGCCGGAAGAGAATGTCAAGAGTACATACTATCACCACTATTGTTTACTAACACTCCTAACAACAGGGATCAAATCAACATTGGTCGACAGGCAGTGTGGTCTCGACTAACCGCGGTGCACCGACTTAGATATCTACAGCAAACTCCGGAAGCTTAGTGCGGAATGTTATCTATAATCCGCAAGGTAATGTTATCACTTTAAGAATCAAGATGCGTTGGTGCAAGTCTATGGATACAGTTCCTGTAAAGCGAACACCATGGAACCATGTAGCACTTGGTGAGTGACCATCAACATCACAAGAAAGTTACAAATGTTCGTTAACAGGTGGCTAACCTATAGGCACGATCATCTAACGACGAAAGTGTCAACGGATTGGTCTCACGTTCCGAATGGGTGACAGTTCCCGCTAACCCAGGATGGCAGAAAACCCGACGGTCCGAGGAGAACATGGCGCAGAACGGTCAAGATGGAGTTACTGCAGTTTGGAAAGAGTTGGCGAGAACTGAGGCACTTAGAGGCACTAAGTCCCACAAGGGAATATAGGACAGACATAAGTAAGTTAGCATATCCGTGGAGAGAAAACGAATCGGTGTCTAATCCCAGAGCAAAGCTATTCGCTACTCTTAACAAAGTTCATCGCAGTTGTGTACAATAGCATGAAAGTTTACCTACAAGGAAAGCGTCGACAAACTCGTTAAGAACGGAAGCAGAACCGAAAATAAAGCGCTTTAACAACTATTAAAGCTATAACTATTACAGCCATGTTTAACGAAAGTCAAATCATGGCTGCGGGTGCCGTGGCTCAGTGGTTAGTGCGTTGTACCAAGTTCAAATCTAGAAAAACACCGTCAAAGTTTTTTTCACGGCGCTCTTTTTAGCCATATTGAACGCAGCAAGAATTTACTCAAGTTCTGGAATTTGATCCTAATGTACATACTACATACTTACACGTCAGAGCAGCTTTTGTTTTGTCTTTCAGCATGGTACTCAAAAAACCATATCTTTGTGGAATCAAGACTTCGCAAAATGTTCAACTCCTCTGGCAACTCTACTCGTATTATTGATATAAAATTGCGTTGTGTACAAACTATTCCCATCAAAATAAATTCTAAGCCACCCACGCATTTATCTATATGTATCTTCACTTCAGTATTTCTAATTGAACTTAATTGGATAACACAATTAATTGTTTCATATTTTTAATTTGTCTTGTCCTCGGTTCCGGATGCATCATCTCTAAGATCTAAGCAAACCTACACTAGGCCATAATTTAATTCCCCGCATTTAATCCACAATTATTGCGGCATAGCTTAAAACAAGTCACCCACATGCGACTTCACATTGAGCATTAAATAAGTTAGATGAGTAGAAAGCTTAAAGATAATTTTAATGAATTAGTTTAGAGCTGTGAAATTGGACCAGGAATTGTGGTTTCACTTCACTTCCTGCGCATAAGGAGGAACAGCGATAGGCCTATCGCAAGGAACATCGAAGCGAAAATGTTATTCGCTCCCGATGAGCAGACTCTTCGGATGGAACTCGTCTCAAGACTTCGTCGTGCTAGTAAGGATCTAATGCTTCGAAGGTCCTGAAAAAAACAAAGAAAACATTTACACAATTTCAATCGAATTTAGTCTGAAAACAAACCTCTTCACTTAATCCTTGTGGACGTCGAGTCAGTACAATAGTAAAGAACGTACTATTCACTTTATAGTCACAGAATGTCAATACTATATGATCATGAACCGCCTTAACCACTTGAATAGTTCCACGAAATTGCTGATACTGCAGATCGAGCATTGATCCTCGTTGATCGCCTACACTCATCCAAAGACCAGGACTCGATTCAGTGTAATTCAATGTGTATTCCAAGTTGTTTTCTCGCTCGTCCCAAACCAGACGTAGGTATCTATTTGGAGAGACTTGGCGACCATGCGCCTGTTGTCTTCTATAGTGTGTGTTATAATCTCGAACTCGTTCTGTCGTTGTTGTTATCTATAAGCAGGTGGAACTTAATGAGTTAAAGAGTCAACAAATAGGATATGTACAACGTACTTGTTCCGTGATATCGGTCAAGTGGATTAAGACACAAGTGTCGTAGTAATAGGTCCCTGGGCTACTTTCAGTGTGAGCTATTATTTCACTTCCATACCACATTCCCAGTATCTGAAAGTAAATTGATAAACAAAATCTGATTAATTAGCTTGCGACTTTGTTGAGCTTTGATTCTCTGGGAAAAGTGCATCCGAAAGGGCATGACGCATAAAATTTGATGCGTCATGAAGTTGTTTATTTACTTGGTAATGATGTTAAAGGTTCGTGGAAATAAGCTGACATTTTCTTATCTGGGGTCTTGCAGTTGATTAATCTTAATTTTGTTTGGAATTTGAAAAATCCGTACCTACAGTGGAAATTCCCAATGAAACTGTTGTTAAATGCTTGCGTTGAATGGGAAACTTACGATGTATATCTCAGGTAATTGACGTAAGTTTAAAAGTATCTCTAACATTTCTGAACTCTTTTGATAAACCCAACAGCCTTCCAGACAATAAACATTGTGAAACACCTCTAACCAATTCCTTAATTGGACCGGAAACGAATAGTCTTTTGTTCAACTCGACGGCCATTGCATATTCATCAGTGTTCTTACAGGATACCGTTATGCAAAACAGGACTTGTAGAAATAAAGAAGAGGAAGAAACATACCACACCTTCTATGCCGTCCCGTCCCGTTTTGTTACCGTAAATGTGACTTCTTTCCTTTGATGATCTTAGCGGTCCTCTCTTAAAATCAGACGCATCTTGTCACAACATCTATCTGGTTTGACGTTCATTCAATGACAATCAACAAAACAAACAAACCCATCTGAGGCATGCAATGGAGTTCATTGGCATTAGTAAGAATAACAATTTTGGACGATTTAAGTGCAAGTAATTTCTGTGGGTTGATTTGTGAAAACTGACAAATCAAACCAGTTTTTTTTTTTTTTTATGATAATTTTTTTGTTTTGGTAACTTTTCCCCCAGTCCTTGTACAAAAAGTATGCGAAAGGGTCTACTAATAGACTTAGACCAGAAGATTGTTTCCGTATCATTTAAACTTGACTTCACGCATAAAAGAATGTGTTTGCGATTTTTCGGTTCTCATGAATCATAAATAAGTTTCGTATCACACACAATCTGTATGACGCAAATCGTAAGTGAAAGTATAGACCAAGATGTGGAATCGGCAATTTGGCATCAATTGCAACAGTATGACCTTTGTCCATCTACTTTCTTTCCATCTGTAGAAAATTGACTGAAAAGATCTCCGCATACAATTGCATTTGATTCAGCTGGTGCAAGAGCTTAAAATTCGTCAATGATTCGCCAATATTGAGATCTTCAGCAATTTGAAATCTACTCTCGAACAATCGTGCTTAGTGACGAAGCTCACATTTGTCCTAATAGGTTTTGCAGGCACCATTGATCCCGATAACATGCGTTCTCAAAACCGTGGTGTGACGTACAATACTCTGGCTTTGGAAGCCAATATTTAGCGCGTAATTGGGGATATATATAGGGCCCAGGAAATCGAATGCCTGAAGACGTCTTCAAAACATAATTTTTGAAGTAGGGACCTAAATATTGTAAGTAGGTAAAATGAGATATTTACCAGACTTCCACCTGAAGTTGGTTCAACACAAATAGAAGGCTTGCTTGCAGTTTTTGCCTTTCCTTTTTTTGAGTGTAGCCACGAAATTCTTGTGGCCATGCACTTACAAAATTGACCTTCGAAAAAGATATAAAAGTTTAAGCACATGGCAATCTTATCCGGCAAAGAACTCGAATAATAACCCATAGCAACTTGGAGATAACAATGGGCTTACCAATCCTGTTCAAAGCCTGTTTGTAAGTTGGCCTTAATTTTGGCATCATTGCAAAGTTTTGTTAAAAAAATATGTTCGTTTTTGTTAGTGCTGTTCGGAGTATAAAGAAAGAAATGCCTACATAGGTATACAGCTAGGTATCTTGATTCAAAAAGCAGCTAATCAACAAAATCGTTGGGATACAACAACATCATATTGTAAAAGCGGGTATAAACTTTGCTCGAATCAAAAGCAGAGGATGCGTAAATTAGTTCAAAATAATATTAAGCAATTTCGTATATGTGCATAAATAGATTAGGCATTAATAATTGATTGTTCAAATATCGTATTCCCTCCCGTCGTTTGGATCGATATCGGACGTCACTCATGTGTACAAGTCTATTCACCTCTCACTTAGTGCCTATTTTCGTTCACATATAACACCATAAATCAACATTATCACCATAACGTCTGACCCAGAGTCACTAATTGAATAAAAATCAATCGGCCATTGATAGTGTACAGGGCGATGTCACTTAAACATTAACATGATGGTTGTCACATTGATTTAACTCTATTGTAAATCTGACTCATATTTAAATCACAGAGCACTGAATGACTAAAAAAAATGCATAAATTTAACTTAAATACACCACGCACTTCTTGTAGGTTTAGAGAATGCTGCGGCCGGACATCCTTGCAAAACATCGACTGTGATGGTTCATTTCGATCAACATCCAGATCAGCTCCATTGCTTACGGTAAGTATGCCAAGGATCGCGACTATGGTATAAAGCCAATTCATTTTCACTCCCGACACGACACCAAGCATTGAATTGAAATATGAGCAACAGTATTTTATAGATAGCACGCCTATCAGAAAAAAAAATCGAACTCAGAGTTAAAGATCTGTCTTGATACTAAATCTAGTGCGATCCCTAACAATTGCTACAACCGACTGGTACTGGCATAATATCGCTTCGTAATTGTGACTTTATGTTGGCCTCAGAAGAGTGATGCCGGTCAGCAATAGTGATGATGTATGATACTCTGAGTCAACAGGGCTGCGATGATGATGATGCCCCAGTATAGCTGACAACGGACAGTGGATTAATCAACGCATTTTCCCGAATATTGCTTCAATTAAACAACCAACTGAAGAGGAAAAGAAAACGGAAGAGGGGATGTCGTCTAATGACGAGAATTTGATGAAATTAATTGGTTTAGTCGAGAGGGGGTTGCTGCAAGCTTCCACAGAAAATGCATCTGAATTGATAGACAGCCTGATCATAGGTACGACATGTAATCAGCTACACTATCAAAATGTTGTCTCCATTGTATAGCAATTCATTATCTAATTAAAGAATCTAGATCAAATAAAAGATCTGAAAAAAGCAGGAAAGGGAATTGTTTGGCCTTTTACTAGGCAAGAGGCATTATTTGTTATTAATCAATTGGTTTTGATGAAGGAAAGAGGTTTATTTTTTATGTCAAAGGTCAAAGATGAAGCATGACTTTGATTAATTTAGTATTTCAAGCTTAGATACAAGTAATAACATATGATGAATATTTAATTGTATATACGCAGCTATAAATTGAAACTTGAAACCAATCAACAAAAGCCTTACAAATAGTCCGTCAAATTAAAGTGGAGTTAATCTCATACTATGTCATTGACAAATATGGTAAACAAAATTAAATTCAATCGACTAATTCATGGAATTTTATTTTGCGGTTGCCGTTTTTCTTTATGCAGCGAATTTTAGTGCGAATGTTTATGAAAAACCGTTAAATCTCTTGAAGCCGTGGATTTTTCTTTTCGTTCGATAACTAGTTCTTGCTTTTACCTCCGACTCATAGAATTACACTACGACTCTTTAAAATTTGGCAAACTATGATTTTCGGTAAAAAAGGACGCGAACAGACCTAAGACAGATGATTTCTACTGTTTTGACAGGAACCTACTTTTATTATGATCAAACGTTCAATATAATAGGTCCGTTTGCGTACTCTTCCAATTTGCCCATGCTATGAATTTTAGTAGGTCTGTTCGCGTACTTTTTGCACGAAAATTCGTGGATTATCAAATTTCCAAAAGTGGGGGTAAAATTCTCTTAGAGAGAGCTAAAATAACGATAAATTAAACGAACGGGTTGAACAAGAAAAAGTTGAAAATACACTGGTTTGACAGATTTGACAGTAGCATTGAATTTCTTACTCTCTCGTGAGCGCTCTCTTCTGCGAAAAACTACGAAAATTCACTGTACGCGAACAGCTTTTCGTAAAAAGTCGTAAATTTTCGTAAAAATTCACTGTTTTAGGAGGCTAGGAGGATCTTTCTTCACTCTTTTTTTACCCTATAGGATCCATGCAGCTTCAGTAGAAGTTCTTTCCGATAAACCAACGATGCAGTGTTCCGTGATGACACTTATTATTGTTCATTGCATATTTTGTAAATAGCAAATGGTTGTATCCCGGTAGAATTGCAAGAATTGATTTTCCCGTGCCTAACAAGATACTTTCTACTCCTGTTCCTCTTCTAGGGTTAGATCCGTCTTTATAAAACCCGCCAGGTTTGTAGGTTTCAACATTTTTACGGGGTCATTCGTGAAAAATAAGACTAGAGGGCTTAACGTTCGATGTATGGCATAGTAGTCTGATAAAGGATACCGGGGCCGTTAAGGAACTGTCTGTCTAGTCTAGTCTTAGTCTAGTGCTAAATGATGTTAAATTATTGTGTTCTTCTTCTGTCTTTTAGGTCAATTTAAGTTAAGCTAAAATTAGGCATAATATATGAACACACTGTGCCTTATATGAAAATCTTACGAAGTTGTTTTCGCAACGATAAATGCAACTTAGCTTCAAAAGATTTCACATTACAAAAGTAAACTTGGCTTTCGCTATATCAATCAACTGCTAAAAATTTTCCCCTTGATTGCAGAAGAAAAGTGAAATATTTATTGAAAAATGTTTTTCTTCAAACGTTTAAGTTCCTTGGGTGATATTTTTCGTCCTTTAAAATGAATAAAATTTTAATTAATTTGTTTTCAGGCCGACCATGGGCATTGGCTACACATTCAAGGCGATTTATTCAAAATTCCTCACAACTTTTTGGTAACTTAAATCTGTCTTTTAAATTTACAAATACATAACAAAACAAAATCTTTTAAGATGATAAAAATGATGATGATAGCCCCTACTGTCCTACTCCATCCGTACCTGGAGAAAAACAGTCTCCAGTGAAACAGAAAAAAAGATCTTCGGATATGAAAATTTCTAAAGAGCTCGCCAAAATGGACGAAGCAAGAGCTTCAGCGCCGCTTTTGTCAGCAGACGATGACTGTGATAGTCCCTACTGCTCAACCCAGTATATTTCAAACGAATCAACCATTACTAAAGAAACTGAAACCTCAACCATGAAGCAAGACGAATTAGCTCCAATACCAATTCACTTACAAGGACTTACAACATCACCGGGATCACATATAAAAACTTCAAGTGAGACTCAAGATATGAAAAATGTAAGTTCAGAAGGGAAAGAGGTAGAAACTAAAACCTCAACCATGAAACAAGACGATTTAGTTTTAACATCACCACCAAAGGAAGGAATTTCAAAGGAAGCTTCAACTTCAAACATGACTCAAGATATGAAAAATCTAAGTCCAGAAGGGAAAGAGGCAGAAACTAAAACCTCAACCATGAAACAAGACGAATTAGTTCTAACATCACCACCAAAGGAAAGAATTTCAAAGGAAGCTTCAACTTCAAGCATGACTCAAGATATGAAAAATTTAAGTTCAGATGGGAAAGAGGCAGGAACTAAATCCTCAACCATGAAACAAGACGATTTAGTTTTAACATCACTACCAAAGGAAGCTTCAATTTCAAGCAAGACTCAAGATATGAAAAATCTAAGTTCAGAAGGGAAAGAGGCAGAAACTAAAACCTCAACCATGAAACAAGACGAATTAGTTCTAACATCACCACCAAAGGAAAGAATTTCAAAGGAAGCTCCAGATGGGGGTGTTGAAGTTAATCCTAGAGAAATTGTAAAAAAAAACTTCGATGACATTGTCCTTTTAGAGGAAGAACAACCTGTACAAGATAAGCAGAATCTTTCAGATCTTTTTATAAAAGCTTTAAGCTTTACAAACCCCTTGAAAAAGGAAGCGAAAGGCAAGGATGACTGTCCAAAAGATGATCCTCCAAAAGTTAAAAAAGGTGAAAAAGGTAAAAAAGGTGAAAAAGGTGAAAAAGATAAAAAGTCAACTACGGTAAAGTTGGCAGATGGATCAAAAGAGGCAGTGTCGGTTGGTAAAGCTCTCATTGGAAAGGTGAGCTCGCTATTCAATCAAGAAGCGGTATTCAAAATAAAATGAATCCTTCTTTTTTTTTATAGATCCATGCTGTTATCGGACCTGTTGTCGACGTATATTTTGAGGGTGATATTCCAAGGCTCTTCAACGCAGTCGAAGTAAAGGACGATAAAAGAAAAGACAGACTTGTACTAGAGGTAACCCATAGTCAGGCAGTTTTGTTTTTTTTTAACATCCAATCGTAGGTACTCGCTCATATTGGCAATAATATTGTTCGTACAGTTGCTATGGACAGTACTGAGGGACTAGTGCGCGGTCAGCAGTGCATCGATAGTGGCTTTCCGATTAAAGTTCCTGTCGGTAGATCGACACTTGGACGCATACTAAACGTGGTTGGCGATCCAATCGATGAGCGAGGTCCTATAAAAGCCAGACATCATGCGTTCATTCACAGCGACGCGCCAGAACTTATTGATCTCAATGTTCAGCCGACCGCTCTAGAAACTGGTATAAAGGTTATTGATCTTTTAGCGCCTTATGTAAAGGGTGGCAAAATCGGTCTCTTCGGCGGGGCAGGAGTTGGTAAAACAGTTTTAATCATGGAACTGATAAACAATATTGCCAAGAAGCATGGAGGTTTTTCGGTGTTTGTGGGTGCGGGTGAAAGGACTCGTGAGGGAAATGATCTATATATGGAAATGATTGAATCGAAAGTAATAAGCTTAACAGACGATACGTCGAAGGTAACTTTGGTTTATGGTCAAATGAATGAACCACCAGGAGCAAGGGCGCGAGTTGTTTTGACCGGACTCACGATTGCGGAATATTTTCGAGATTTTGAAGGTCAAGACGTACTGCTGTTTATCGATAACATTTTTCGATTCACACAAGCTGGTGCTGAGGTGTCGGCACTTCTTGGAAGAATACCATCGGCTGTGGGCTATCAACCTACTTTGGGTACTGATATGGGTACAATGCAGGAAAGGATAACGAGCACGCTTCGCGGATCAATTACATCGGTTCAAGCTGTTTATGTTCCTGCCGATGATCTTAGTGATCCGGCTCCTGCTGCAACTTTTGCTCATTTGGATGCAACCACTGTGTTGGCACGGAGTATTGCTGAGCTAGGTATCTTTCCAGCTGTTGATCCGCTAGATTCAACATCAAGAATTATGGATCCGAATATTGTTGGTGATCTGCATTATAATACTGCACGAAATACGCAGAAGCTACTTCAGCAATATAAATCCTTGCAGGTGAGATATCTTTTCGTTGTTTGTTTGTTTTTTGTTTTTACCTTTGACATGTTTGCCATTTTAGGATATCATAGCTATTTTGGGCATGGATGAACTATCGGAAGAAGATAAAATAACTGTGTCTCGAGCGAGAAAAACGCAAAGGTTTTTGTCGCAACCATTCAATGTTGCTGAAGTGTTTACTGGACAAGAGGGTAAACTTGTTGCACTCGAAAAGACTATTCAAGGATTTAAAATGATCCTTGATGGTGAGATGGATGATTATCCAGAAGTAGCTTTTTATATGGTCGGCGGTATTGACGACGTCTATGCAAAAGCTAAGAAATTAATCGCGCAAATGAAGAAGTGATTAATGCTGTTAACTTTATTTTCTGTTTTCAATTGATTTCATATAATAAAAACTGAATTCCTTTAATTTTATGTATTTATTTATTACCGATAATTTTATATTCTACATGGAAATGTAAAATTTCTTCTTTATTATTCATATTTTCTTACGAGATATTGCATTGTATCTTTTTCTAGTCTTCTTCTCTCTATGCACGAACAAGGGAAGCAAAATGTGTGCCTCTGATAAGTGATAACCCTTGCAAAAGAAAAGGCTGATAGGGTAACCGAAATTGACGCTTCATTTTAATTTCAAAATTAACGCTGCTAAATCTGTTAAAATAAACTTTACCAATTCCCCATTTAAGAGTTGAATGCACTCACTCCGAGACTCTGCGCTTGAGCGAGTTCTTAAAACAAACAAACCCTAAACTTTTGACATTTGCGTACAAGTGAAAACAAATTTTTAACATTTCCTCCGCCTTCTGTTGTGGAGATTCCAACGAAAAGTTAAATTTTATCACAAATTTACTATGAATTCCACCAAATCAAAGAAGAAATCCAAATCGGCAAAGATTCCCAAGCCGATTAAGATAAAAAAAGAAGATGATCACATAATGTACCCAATGGAACACTACGTTGATGACCGCGTCGAGTTGATTCGGCAGATTTTCTCCTCTCTCAAGCCAAAAACCATCACAAATCTAGCTCCAGAATTTCTTAAGGTAAGCATAACAACACAGACAACCCTTTATTTCAGCCTGAACTCTTTCAGAAAAGCAAATTAGAAGACATTCAAGAACAGTGCCTCAACGAGATACTCGGAATCTCGAAGAAGCGTCTTTTGTCCATAATTAACTCAACCAAATGCCCCACAGACACTGAAACATCCAGCGAAGATGAGATCAACATCGAGGGTAAACAAATACATAATCCATATCTGCGTTTACACGTTTTTAATTTATTTATTTACTTTTCTAGAGCATATATCCCTCGAGGAGATATCATCAGACAGTGATATTGCCGAACAGAAGAGTCTGAGGACCTCCAGGAGCGATGGCAAGTTAAAATTTTTAGTTCTTATGCACTCGGAGGCAAATAGTAGGCTCGCAAATTGACGCAAAGTTGCGATTGATCGTCCGCGCTATCAGAAATGGAAATTACAAAATCGCCCGTCTGAAAGAAGCCCTGCTCACGGGCATAAGCAATGCCATAGTCGGTGGGAGGGCTGTCGGTTGCATAGACAACGCTTTTTAAATTCCTCCGCAGGTTAAAAAGTCGAGCCATTCTGTCATTTGTAACAACGGCTATGACAGGGCAGTAGATTTGAGGAATAGCAAACGCTAGAGCAGCTTTTGGGCACGTATTGCTAATCACTATTCCTTTGCATGGGATCGAATAGATCGTTCGCAGGACAAAATTTACGATACCATCTCCACACGAGAGTGATTCCAACGGTGGTACTTCGATTTGTTTTTTACCAATTGGAAGAAGTTTCTTGGCAATGAGAGGGAACTTCTTGCGCAGTGGGCTCTTTTCGATGAGAAGGCAATCCATAAGTTTGATTCGCTCGTGATTCTCTAACTTCTTAAAGTCACTACAGGTTCTCAGTGGAACTGTTCCCACCATGGTCTTCTCAAAGGTGTGACACTGATTAACTGCGCATGTAAGTCGCCTCTGCGTAGTCGGTGTGAACAGTTCGTCCATCCACAAAGCATCCAGTTCCATCAGATGGTCGCCCATATCAATGAATTTCTTTTCCGCATAGTCAAAATCCAATGACCCTATCAACATCATTTCCGAACCTACATGTTCCCGCACAGCTTGCAGGAAAGCGGAACTTTTAAGCCCCGATATGACCAAAAAATGTGCCCCGTATTTGATGGCTCTTTCAATGTCGGTAATATCCTTTTCAGCTAGTTCCTTAGCCTCGATATAATAGGGTATATTGACGTTCATATAATTTCCTAGATGACCTGGTCTTACCACCTCCACAGTAATCGGTCGTGTGCTACCACAAGTTTGCGGTCGCATGCTACTACACTTCACCACTCGGGCCACAATCTCTTGATTGTTAAAGGAAAGGCAATCACCAAGCTTCAATACGTGCAGGTACCGCCACAAATTGCTTACGTAAACAATCTCCTTGAAGCAACAATACTTGTACTCCTCATTCGTGGTCAACACCATCACATGTCCCTCTTGAACAAATGGAGAGATGTCATTCCTCATTCGGCCAGTTGTAAGTAGTTCTCCATTTATTTCAACAGCAATACCAATCGGAGTTCGATACGTACTCTCCATATAGAGCTTGTCCACGGCTGTGTTGATGTTTAGAAAAATCTGATCCAAATCCTGCGGTTTATTGCAATTCGTTTGAACAAGCAGACTTCGCACATCGTTCTGAAGGAGACGATTCAACTCTGGTTCTGTTGTATTCGCATCAATTTTGGCAATAATCGCCAATTGATGGTAGAGATTCCTCTTATTACTTTTACGCTTATCATGCTTGCACTCGGTTAGGTATTCCTCCAGTTGACCCGGAGTCACCTCGTGAAAGTCATTTGTATTAACTTGCGGAACAACAAAAAGGCGGATCAACTCTGGATTGGGACATTCTTCTCCTGCTGCACCGTTGGTGCCACCTTCAGTGTTTTCAACTACACCAATACTCTTTTGCATTATGTATGATTTTTACTACTAAACTATAATTTTTTTCTATATTTACAGGAAAAAATAAACAAAAGATTAAAAATGAAACTGACAATGAAAATAGTACGTATATTGTGATTACATTTTCTTTTTAATGCATGAAGTGGATTTTTTCTATAAGTCATCTGAACTCGTGTTTCCTTCCTTTCTTTAGATAAACAATTCAGTGTCTTGGAACTTCTGGAACTTCAGGCTAGAGCACGAGCTATACGTTCCCAATTAGCTCTAGAGCCCGTAACAAAAATCGAAGTGGATACAGATTCCGATGAAGAGGAAGCACCATCGAAAAAATCTCAACCTCAAACAACATCTCGAAATAAATCAAATAAGTCGAAGAATGGTCGTCCAACAGTAAGTAAATCCGATGCGAGTAAAAGACCTGAAACGACATTGACCGTCATAAAACCAAATGGTGATTCTGCATCCAGTGCACCCACAAAACGAATCAAGCTCAAGAGAAATTTCCGTAAGCAAACACGTGATGGAGATAGCAATGACGAGTCCAAAACAAGTGAGAAAACTACTGAGATAGTTGAACCGAAGAAGGAAACGCGTTCTCCATCACCAGATGTTATTCCGATTATTGCCGTTCCTGAAACACTCTGCATCAGTGACTCAGAGGATGAGAATGTCGTTGCGAAAGAGGTGTCTAAAGAAAAAGCTTCTGATAGTGGCCAAAAAGTCCAGATTCTAAGTGTGGTGAATATTGAAGCTCCAAGAAAACTACCTGAATCTGCAGAAACAAAGGATAAATCCGGCGAATCACCAAAAGAAACGGTTCCAGCTGAAGCCGAAGAAGGTGAAATTCTTGAAGAAGATGACAAAGCAGTACCCCCAGTAAGTGAAGAAAAGGACGAGAAGACTACTGCTGCTATTGAGGGAGATTCATGTGTAACAGAATCAAAAGAAGTTCAAAATGAACCGGAAACAATTCCAACAGTAAACAAAGAAGAAATTGTGGATCAGGTTGGAAGTGAAAAAAAGAAAAATGAGGAAGTACTCATCAGCAAGCAAGAAATTGTTGAAAGCTCAGATAGTGATGATACCAATGACGATGTCATATCCTTAGAGGGTGGTGATTTACTTAATGAAATGAAGGAACACTTAGAAGAAGAAGTTGAAGAAATAACACCAGCAGAAGACATTATCTGCTTGGATGATTCGAGCGAAGAAGAAACTAAAACTAAGAAGGTAAGAGAACATTTATTTGTAGAATAGTTACATATTTATGTTATATTTTTTAATTTAGGGCAACGAATCATGGAATGAACGATGGCTGAAGAGTAATAAAGTGAGTAAAGTTTTGGCAGCATCACGACTGGGTAATCGTGTTCGAAACAAAATCAAAGAATCAAAAAAGGCAAAGAAATTAAAAGACGCGGCTGTAGTCGAACAAGAACAAGTGAAACCTCAAGAAGTGGTTTTCGTTTCACGACATGAAGATGGCTCCGTGGATCAGTACAAGGAATTACTTGAAACTATGCAAAAGAAAACTGACTGAAGCAATTGAAATAATAAATTAATATATTGCGTGAATTGTAATAATAAATGTGTTGAAGGTGGAGCAGATGCAGAATAAATTATGTTTACTTACTTCATTCTATAAAATATATCTCTATTTCATTCACACCTAACTTTGACTACTACTACAACTACTTTTTGCACTAAAATTTCATTTCATTTCATTTTCTGGTCACCATGTATGAATACTTGCAAACATTCTCATTATTCATTCTTGCTTCGTGCAAAAGACGAACTAAACTAGACAGTCATCTTAAGACGGTTTGACAAATTCGCTTTCCCAAGCTAGAAACTTCCGATTTTAATAATTCGGACGTTCCAACAAAATCAAATGAAACCTCACACAAACAAGTTTAGAAATCTGCGACTGGCTTCACAGTACTTGACATAACAAACAAAATTAGACAGTCAACTTCGGGTCGTTTGACAGATTCGTTTCCCTAAGCCAAAATCCGTAATTGTATTTTAACGTTCGAGCAAAATCAAATGGAAGCTCAGAAAGTCTACTCATACAAGTAAAGAACCTGGCGGTTTTTTTTTTTTACAGCTATGGTCGCAGCCATTTTGTACATACAATTTGTTGTTGTTAAAGGAATAACAACCTACAAAAAATATTTTGTACAAAAGGAAAGAAAGAAATAGCACGAGAAATCTATAGTTTGGTCCTGTTCACACGCTAGTTCACATTTATTCACAAATAGGACAGTTTAGGCTCCGCCTGTTTTCGGAAATCAGTGGGCGAGGATAACTGCCTAGTTTGGTTCGTCTATCAGAAAGTTTCTAGTACCTGTAGCCTAACCTACTTTTTGAAAAAAAACGCATTTCTTCTAAAATAACTACAATTTTGTTAATATGTACATATGTTGGGTAATGAGTTATTGGGAACGTTCCGCACTCTTGGCCTAATTCTTGAGGTAAGGCCTAATATATGGAACGGCAAAAAGTTTTTGACAATTTGCACACTGTCTTAAAAGGTAGGACGAATTTTCTTACCTGTCTACAACCTCAAAAGTAAATGGCTTACCTACTTTGCAGTCAAAACTGAATCTCTCAACCGATCAGAGAGATCTTAGAGTACGGAACGCGCCCATTGGAAGGAAATTAGGTAGCTGATTGTCTAAAAATCCGTATAATTCTTAAATGTATAGTTAGTAACATTTATGAATATGTAGTTTGCTCTTATGTAACTAATGATCCCATTTGGTTGATTTTCAACTTCAGAAACGACATCTATCAAACTTGATAATACATATTAGGTCCGTTCGTGTACTTTTTGCACTAAAATTGGTAGATTATGAAATTTCGAAGAGTGGGAGTAAAATTCTCTCAGAAAATAAATAAAAAATAAATATTAGGCCGTAAGCAGCCCATAGAGGGCCAAGGCCTATCTTCTCGCAACTGTACGTATTGTGCGTGGTATACATTTCTGTACGTACAGAAGGGACCTACAGTTTTATGCCGTATCGGAAGGGCAGAGGGGTTTTGAGAAGCTTTCTCATTTAAAATTACGAAAAAGTAAACGAACGGGTTGAACAAGAAAAGGTTGAAAATACACGCTCTCTTCTACGAACGAAAATTCTCCGTACGCGAACAGCTTTTAGTAGAAATTCGTAAATTTTCGTAAAAATGTAGCTTAAGCTTCACATAAAAGCTAACTTAATTAAAATATCTCTACCTATGACTTAATCAGACAAGGAGTTTTTGAAATTCTACCGAAAGACTTCTTACTAGTTTGAAAGAACACCTTATCCTGAAAATACGGAAAACAGTTTAAACTATAAATGGATATGTACTTTATAAACTGTCATCCTAGCTCCTAATTATGCATATCGATATTAGCTCATTCCATCTCATAATTAAGACAAGCACCAATGAACACTATTCGCCAAGTGTATACGTACATCTACCATATCGTAAAAAAAAATAACCTCCAAACAACAAGTAGATAAATGATTAGCATATTAAAAGAAGAAGATACATTGCCTTCGCCTTGTAAATCCTTAAGCCAAACAATTTCTTGATGCTGTGATTTTTGTCACTTTATCTTGTGTGTATCAACAATCACTCCTGTCAATAGCACACCAAACAAGGATGACAACAACAGCACCGCTCTACAAACATACTCTCCTTGACGGGAGTGAGAGTACAACAAAACAATCTACGATTTTGAATTGGTCCTGAAATTGGAATAGGGAATTTGGATGGAATCGTCACTTCACTCCGTATCGTCCTTGTCCGACCAAATGCGCACGCATTGTTGATTTAGTCAGTAAGTAGAGCTTTTCCTTTTTTTTTTGTCCCTGGATCAAAGGATTTCATCTTACATATGTATGTATGTATGTAAATCGACGGCATATGAGGGATAGTTTGTCCAAGTGCATGCTGCTTACATCGCTGTGGGAGAGAGTATATTTTCAAACAATTAAGTTATGAAAAGAACCGAGCGCAGGATCTATTATTTGTCACAACATCAAACCGTCGAATTGAATAAGACCGCTTTTTTTCTTTTATAGAAATTCGAACGACTGCTGGTTGTTTTGATGAATTTCTATCAAAGTCAAATGTATGCATGCGCAAATATTTCAAAGAGGGGATGGATTATCGTCTTGGGTCTTTACGTCTCAATCATGCAATGAACATGAATAAAATTGATTGATTTACTTCAAATTATTTTGCCAGCCAGCAACAACATATGTAACTATTTGACACAACTCATAATTTTGTTCACAGAAATTTCTTGGACTGAAATTCGCAGCATGGGGACATTTCTTACTCTCTCTTCTGTGAAAAACTACGAAGCTTTGACGTGCGAAAACTAGTAGCTTTTCGTAGTTTCGTTAATGCTGGAACAGACCTATAAACTCTTTCATTGGACTACTTGTCAATGCCATATGGCACAACGATTGCTCATTGTGAAAACATAAACAAAAAATAAGGCGGTTCACCAACGCATAAAGAGTTGGGCGGAAGACAAATTGCATGTTCACAGACACCACGAAAATTCTCGTCAATTTCATATTCTTCATGATAAGAAACAAAATTACTTTCTTCTTGAAAAAGATCCCATAAAATGAAATTTATTAAATGAATTATTATTGTAGGTAAGCTCTGCTGGATTTGAGTTGAGGAGATCTACAAATTCTCGCCGTGTCTGAACCTTGGCAGTCAAGTCCTTCTAGCAATATCTCCGCCCGTAGTTCTATTATACCGTTATATGGTTTCCAGGAAACAGTCTCTCTACGAGTTGTGAGTGTTGTTATCATAGCTTCTCAATGGACTTGCGGCATTCATCACTGGATTCATCACATCTGTACCTAGAATCTGGAGCCTAATACGACGAAAGGCAGGACAATCATATAGGAGTGTTTCGCAGTGTTTTCACCTTCTCCACAAGCGTCGCTGACAGATGTTTCGCTTAAGCCTATCATATTAAGATGCTTAGCTAGAGCGAAGTGCCCTGTAAGAACGCCAATAAGTTGTCTGCTGAGAGGCAGGAAGATTGGAAGCATCCGTTTAGCCAGCCTACGGTGAGGAGAGCCATGCCACGCACAATTGTGTTCATAAAAAATCCAATCATCAATGGAAGCCCTGACCGTTGATGCAGGGGGACCTAAAGCATGTTTGGATCCTGAAGATCTCTCCTCTGTGCATTGTCTAGCAATGTCATCGGATATCTTATTGCCCTTGATGTTAGTGTGACCTGGCACACAGATGGGAGTCAATAAATTGAATCTTGCATCACAGTTCAAGGCTCTCGCGCATTCACCAACTAATTTGGATGAGGTCAAAGGGTTTAACATGGCCTTAAGCGCAGCTTGACTGTCACTACAAACACAGATATAACAATCCTTCACCTATTCCTAAGGATGTGACTTGCAGCCATTAGGATTGTAAATATCTAAAACAGAGTCAAAATACCAGAATCATAGAAGGGCAACTTCAGCACCCAAGTAAATGCTTTCGAAACTTTATCAAAAACACTTGTTTGAAACACGTTCCACCCCTACTACTACTAAAATATAAGAAGCAAAGAAGAACAAAAAAAAACTGTCAATCCTCTTATTTGTGTTGGTGGTACATGCTCGCTATTCAGATGATATTTCTTTCCACCCCCGTTCATCGTCCTTTTTCCCTCTTTCACATCCGCCAGAGAGAATCCAATTCTCGTTGTATAAGTCGAATTCACTTCGCATGTGTATTAGAGAAGAATACAAACGAAGAAAAAAGCAGAAAAAAAAACACTACTCCACAAGGAATCCCTTATCCTTACGTTCTCCGCAAGGCGATTGAAATGCCACAATTCAGTCTACAGAAAACGCGTTCGTGAACAAGAAGTAGCCGGCTGTGGCTACACTCTCGGCGTGTAAATTTTTGTCGGTATGATAAACAAGTGATACACCCTGTTAGAGTTCTGTAAGTGTGAAATTCAAATTAATCTCTACTCATTTTATATAAATCTTGAAAAGAAAAGAAAAGAAAAAAAACAAAAAGAAACGCATCTTAAAAGTGACCAACAAAAAAGGATTATCTACACGCCCTTTAAGGATGCGAAATTGGAATTTTAATTAATAGAAGAAGAAAAAAAAAAAAAACTCAATCAAATCCAAATTCTATTCATTTATCGATTTAACAAAAGGATACACTCTGCCAGAAACAGGATACTTCGATACGTTTTTTTTTTTTTTGTCATTTGTTTAAAGCGCAACACAAACACCTACGCGTGATTGTGATTTCTACCCCCAAATAGCATGGGCATCCCCTATTTTTTGTCCTTTTCCATTTTGGCTTCTGTTGCTTGTTGTCCTGGTAAGGTGCCAGGAGTGGGGGTGGTGATTTCAAGAAATTAGTATCTACCTGCCTACCTTGTTTCCGAGGGGTAGTTAGTAATCGGTAATAAGCCATTACCCCTCATGAAATATGAATAAAAATATGTATATTGGCGCAGAGGGGGTTGTGCTGTCGAACAGGCGACCAGGCCAACCAAGGGGAGGTGGTTGGTTGATCGAATTCACAATTTCAATACATTCCACCACCATCCTCCCTTTGGTAACATACAAAACATATCACAGTAGAACGGTTGATACATGCGAGAGAACTTCCCAGTTTTTTTCTTTCCTTTGGGGTGGCTGGGATGTTGGGGGGATGAATGATATACCAAAAAAAAAAAAAAAAAAATAACGAATTCCTCGAGAAGAAGAAGAAAAATACAAAATCAATAACTTTTCCTTTTTTTTTTTTGCCTCTCTTCGCAGCCGCTTTGTTGTTGGCTTACTTGCTGCTGCTGCTGCGGCTGGCTGCTGCTTTTGTTGTTATTATTATTACACCCCCTTTCAATATTTTGATATACGTACACTTACACGCGTATATAACTGGAAAATAATATTTTTCGAGTGTCAGAAATGGAAAGAAAAATAATTTCATGCTTCTGACGAAGTTGAAGGGGAAAAATATGGAAAAAAAAACCTAGAAAATATTTTCCCTTTTTTTCCTCTTTTTTTTTTTGTTTGTTGGTCGGGGGTGGGGGTGTAAGGTTGATATTCCTTTCCATCCATTCGTGGTGTACAAGGTATAAAGTGTCGGGCGGGGGATACATACATATATTTATTTTGTTATTATGGACTCGTACTCTCTGTATAACGAATACACTTGCAATTTTTTTTTTTTAGACTTTTCATTAATTTGTTTTCGTATTTTTTTTTTTTTTTCTTTTGTGCGTTTCGTTGGAAAATCGGATTTTCGGTGTACGGCCTTCTAGTCGGGGGTTGATCAAAATGAATTGAATTTGTATAGAGAAGTAGGAGTAAGAGTATGGGCGGCGGGCGGGAGTTTTTGGGGTGGGGGATGACGACGACGATGGTGATGGTCTTATGCGAGAGAGCGAGCGCGCGCGAAAGCGACTGTCGACTGTCGACCAAGAGATGGGAGAACAAAAATATGAAATTAATTTTTCAGTGGTTAAGAGAAAGTGAAAATGAATAAACGCGTATCATTGTGTGTGGGCGGCGGCGGAACATTAATTAACGAATACGGCTACGATTTACTTTTTATAATTGAACTCTGTATTTTAATTGCAATGACTAAGGGTTGAAAGTGTTTTGTGTCATTATTCGGTTACTATGTGATTTCTGTTTTGTGTTTATAAGACCATAATGAACTGGACAATTATGTGAACATTTATTTTTTTTTCTTCGAAATTCAATTCAAAATGTTGAATAGAACTCGTATGCGACTGTTAGACCGCTTAAAGGTGTGATATTGTTTTATTTTGATGTTTGATGTGTTCTTTAATGTAAGAAAGTGTAAGCCAGCCTACCTAGTTTTAGTTTGTATCCTTAAAAAGTCTTAACAAAATTATTTCTATCTTTTGGATTTTTCCCCATCAGAAATCCTAAGCGGAGTCCATAAATAGCACATATTTCCAATTGCGGACAGTTCTTAAAATCAAGGATAATCTATGCCTAGTTGTTGAAATTTTAGTCAACTTACCAACGAAACATGTTGTATGCGTTTACTTTGACAGCGGAATGATGTACTAAAGCAAATATGCTAACATAAATAAGTATGTTTATTCCTTATACCATACTGTGATTTAGTCAAAAAAGATCTTTTAAATTGACAAATTTAAAAGACCTACAACGAATTTAGTCCGATCCGTGGAAGTCGAAATAAGCAAGAGAAGCTCAAGATTTCAAACAAGTAAAACAAAATGTTTCTCCTTATCTACTGAAAAATGTGCGAATTTTTAAAATTTTTTCTTAAATTGAGACTACAAGTTTCCTTCTGGGGTTGATCCTTATTACGAGCTCCGGCTCAACTCTAAACGCGAGTGAAGTACAAAACAATATGTCTCAGTACGACTTTTTCTATCAAATATTTAAGGATTAACTCACAGCTCGTTTGATGTCTAGTGACATTATAGTTTATGAGCTGAATCAGTTTGAAGATGAGCTCGAATACCCGCAGAGAGTTTTCCACTTAACAGCGGCTCATATTAAAAAAAAACGTTGACATCTTTGAGAATAACTTTTGAACAAAAAAGCTGTTGTATTCTTTGAATTCTTTTATTTTCTTGTTGAAGTTTCAACCCACTTTGAACTCGATCATTCACATTCAAAACTAAATGTCTACTTCTGATCCCTTGCTTATAACCTTTTTATCCATTTAACTTCTTCTCACAATTGCGGCTGAATTTGTCGAATAATATCTCCGAAGCAGTTCTTAAGTGCTTGTGTCGCTTAAGGATTATTGACCATAGAAGTCTTCAAAACGCCTAAATTAAACAATTAGGATATGTCCTGGGCAGAAATACATTGTTTCCCTGTTTATACTCACAAACATTTGTATGGTTTATCGTCTAAACCTGCTCAAAATGGATACCAAGTCAAATTTTACTGTTTCAAGACAAACAACTAGGCAATTCACTTACTATCACTGTTGCTTTGCTTTCTTAAACATTAGACTGGAGTGTGCAGTCAGACCAAAATGTCAGGAAACGATATTAGAGTTGTTGTCCAATAATCAGGTTTGGCTCCATACGTAGACAGCGGTTACATTCGCTGAAGATGAGGGCCAGAAAAAAACGATAAGACTGAATAGTCGGAAGCAATCGGAAGCTATGATTGATGTCAAAATTCTACGTTCAGTTTCCTTCAGTGAAGTCATTTCCATAAGTTGCCCATAATAGTAGTATATGTTGGGAAGCATCTGTCGAGAATTTCCGTGCGTTATTTTGAGAAAACTAATAATATAAGTCATTCAAAAACCTTTTGAAATTTTAAAATCGATGCATCTTGTAGGTTATAAGATCATTTTAGAATTTTCTGCAGTTGACTGTCCAATTTTCGTACGGTCGGTGGAGCGAATGTTTTTGCTCTTTCGCAAGTGAACAAAACTTAACGAAAACTAATCAAAATTGAATTCCTAACTATGGGAAATAGAATAACTAGAGCAATTGGGCCTATAAACTCTAGCATAAAATCAATGTATAAACCCGCCTTGAGATTAAACACTGTCAAGAAAGGAAAGTGAGTTCTCTTGCGGTTTTTTGACATTTGTTTTTGTACATATGTATGTACATCCATATAAAATAAGTTTGTTCTCAAACCCACCCAAAACAGCGAGTTTTCACGAAAGCCTGCCTGTATGCATTTTCGTAGTTTTTTACAGAAGAGGGTAATCACGTGAGAGTAACAAATTTTCCCATGTTACGAATGCAAGAATGCAAGAAATTTCAGTGTATTTTCTTGTTTAACCCGTTCGTGTACTTTTCGTAAAAATATCTCACTCTCAGAGAATTTGACCGCCACTCTTGAAAAAGTACACACCGAACCTTCCTAATGTAAACTGTGAACACCGTGATTCGGTGCTATTAGACAACTATAGCTGCTAACAAGGTTTTGGGGCCTGTACCTACAGTACTAGAAGTACAATTGAAGTTTGACAACTCTTGAAACAACACAGCATCATTGCATGGTTTAGCAACACACAATTTCAATAGTTGTCAAATTTCTCTTGTACTTGTAGTTTTCTGGTAAAGGTCGCTTATCACATAAAATGTATCCAAAAGTAAAATCAGATATATTACTGTGAAAAAGCCTTCCAAAATCCTCTTCCTCGGATACAGAATTAAAACTAGATGTAAACAAGTATTGTTGTGAGAACTAAGCCTTGACCTATTATTGGCTTGTTGTTGTTGAAACAGTTTTTTTTAATAAGACATTAAAATTTTTGAACATTTGCTATGTTTTTAGTATGCACATATGAATAAAAGTGTAATACTCCATTCGGCTCCAACTAAAAGTTTGTTGTTCTTCCCTATTGGCTACTTAAACTACTTGTACGTATAGCAAATTGTACACACTATTGTATTAATGATGTTGTTCATGTTCAACACCGTTCTTATTGATCAATTGTGGCATCAAGAAATGCTGTAATTAAGGAATCAAAAGGAAGTCTTAATGAATGTCAATGCCGTCGGCATTGCAATGTGCATAGCGCGTTACTTACTGCTGAATTGATCTTAATAAACACTTTTGAGCATTGTATCTCAAGTTTGTCTCTTTGACCCAGTTATTTTTGTACATAGCTCACATAAGTTACAATAAATACTACTAGTACCATGTAAAGCCAAACGACTTAATTGGTGGTCATCACAACGCATTGGGGTGTCTCTGACGTTGTCACCCAAGGAGTGAAAAGGTAATGTCTACTCACACACGTTGCCCACATATCAATCATAGGGGAATCCAATTTAAAACGTCACATGTCATGTCTAACCCCATTAAAATAACAGCCTTCATCGACCAACTGCCGAGGTGATGGTGCTTAGGTTTAAACTGGTTGCGTGTTCCTTTCTATTGGTCCCTTTCGCTAAGGGGTGAGTGACCCTTATTCAAGTATTTTTCTCTCTCATTTAAATAAAATGAAAAAACAAAATTCAAAATGCATACTTCACCTATTCCATTCTCTTAAAACCATAAACCAACCTCATACGTACATACGACTGGTCCGAGAATAGGTAAGAGCCCTCTTAACAGAACTCAAATATTATCTGAAATGACAAGAATGTAAACATTGTAAAACACCCACCGCAAACGATTGTATACCAAAATACTTACAACCTCGAGTGTGCCAAGTTGGGGGATGGTTCCAACAAGCACACACGCACACAGCGATAGAGTCCACGAGGGATGAATACGTATGATTATACGATACAAAAAAGTGAAAGTATAGAAGCGCCTTGTATTCGGAATATGGAACCTTGACCATTCTATTCGAGTGTAGGAGTCGAAATCGAAAGCCGGCGTTTTTTGATTCTAGTGCGCCGAATCTTAACGAAAAGAAAGTTATAAAATCAGAACCATTTTCACTTTCTAATTGCGCGCACACTGCATGCATTTTCAATGTGTGGTTGTAAACAGTGATTAGTTGCTTTTGTTTTCTTCCTAAATGACGTCGTTAAATGCATGGATTTTTAAAAAAAAAAACATAATTTTTTAAATGTGTATAGACATGGTTTGAAAGAAAGTAATTTTGATATTTATCCGGATTATTGGAAATATTACCGTTTGCGAGATCTGTCATAATTGGTCCTTGGGACGTGCTATTATGCGTTGCAAGGAAAACATCTCACAAAGAGATTTTTGTTTAGGTTATGATGGATTTTGACATTACCTTTACAGACAGATCGAAGAAGTCTGACAATTCTGTCTGTTTGACTAATTTAATGGACTACAATCTGAACCCGTGTGCCTCAACCCTCACATCTAGAGTCTTTTGACGAAAAATCTGAGTTTGTGTACCAATTTGACACGAAACCGACTTGATCGAAAATCGATTCATCAATTTTATTTAGATTTGGTAAAGTCCAGAAGAATTACTACCAGAAGTGGAAGTTGTTCTCTAACTTATTAGTCAGAGGATACATTGGGCACATTCCGAACTCTAGGCTTATTTTTTAAAGTAATGCCTAACATATGGAACGGCAAACGAATTTTTGACAGTATGCGCATTGACTTAAAAGGTAGGGATAATTTTCTTACCTTCAAATCCAGTCCACTACCTCAAAAAGAAATGCCTTACTTAGTAGTCAAAACTGAATATCTGGACCAATCAGAAACGTTTGACTACCTAGTGCCTAGAATGCGGAACGTGCTCATTGCCTGGAAAATACGGTGGATGCATCAAAACCCAGCTCTCGCATTTTCTGAAGGGTTATCAAAGAAATGTGTGGTCAGGCGCTGTCATAGTGAAAGACAACAATCTTCCTCTAGGTGAATTTGTTTGTTTCAATTGTTTGACGTAATCTCTAGAGTTGTTCTGCTAGTAGGGCTGAAAATTGACCGTTTGATCATTCGAAAGTACCTACCTCATGGTGGCCCTATCTGTACGGAATATAAGTTCATTCAAATGTGTCCTGTGTGGCGTGCATCCGAAACTCTGGCACATAGGTCAGGCTGAATTTGACCTATGGCATTAATTATGTTGGCTTTCAGGGCAGTGGTGGTTTATTGGCATACCCCTGTGACTTAAGAAAATCGGGGTCGAACAGAATACCCACACTCATATGCTCATGTTGTTGAAAGCTATAACTCTCTTTGTTGATTTGGCAAGGCAGATTAAATAAATGACAACCAATTTGACAGATGAAGCATTTAGCAACATACAGCCGCAATGACCTGTCAAAGTTGGGAAATCACTCCTGGAAAACCCTTTACTATTAGGTCCCTTGGTGTGCTTTTAAGCTAAAATCCGTAGGTTGTTCAATTTGAAAGAGTGGGTGTAAAATTATCTTAGAGAAAACTAAACAAATCAACCGAGTTCAACAAGAAAATGTTGATTTAACAGATTTGACAACCTCCGCAAACCGTATATCATATTCTCTCGTGAGCAATTTCTATGAAAAATTATGACATATATATATTTTGTAAAAATTGGCGTTTTAATAGGGTAAATACGCGAACTAACCTATTATGTCTATTTGGAAGCATGTCCCTCAGAGTGGGTAGCTTATTTTTTTTAATCAACGATTCTAAACCGTGACATTATGCGTACGAAAATATTTCAAAAAAAAATTCCTTCACGCCAAGGACTCTCCCCTACTGGCAGAATTTAACAACCGAATGGCGTTTTTCATTTCAATTTAATTTTTAATTTAAAATTCCATAGTGTGTACGGCATTCCTCTGGGTGGAAAAATTCCGTTTTAAAATTTCAATAAATCGCATTTTTAGGGAAATTCATAAATTCCCTCGCCTGCGTTTAGTTGCTGATGGGGTTCATTAAAATTCTATTCCACCCCGAGCCACTAAGCTCGGCATAACATTTAGATGCGCAATTTTTCAACGAACTTCCACAAAAAAAAAACAGAAAATTTCAGTCAACACTCACACACGCACCTTCAACTGGTATGGTACACTAGCTATACCTATTTGTGTACCTCGTATTATGTATTTTTATATTTTACGATTTGCTTGAGAGAACCCTTAGGGGTGGGAGGGTGGGGTGAGTGTTCCTGAATAAAATTCGGAGAAGAATTTTTCTTTTTTTTTTCTTTAAGTTGAGAAATTCTCTTGAACGACAACAAGACCAACAACAACTATCCCCGAAGCAACCCTGTGCACGTTGCCACCCAGCCTAAAACCACACTCGCACACCATAGCATTCTCGCATAGTTGAACATGTATACTACACATATTCAGTTATAATATTATTCTGCAAAGTCCTGATATACTGACTTTCATTTATTTATTTTTTTTTTTCTTGTTCCTTAGACGTCGGCCTGTGCTGTGCTGTGTGGCTCTCCTTTGTGAAAAATACTTTCGAGCATAAAAATTTTCTTTCCTTTTTCACAAAGACGAGGACTAAAATAAGAAGAAGAAATGTGTGTCTGGGGTTGTAGTGGGTGTACTTGGTGGTTGGGTGCTGAGAGTTTTTGGGAATTTTAGTTTTTGCGATGTATGAACGTGTGGTTGCTGCAACCCCCTCTTGGTTTCATTGGATATACGAGTAACGAACAGCAACAACAACAACTATGAGAAATACTTTCAGATGAAAAGTAAAAGTTTCATTTTGCACACATTTTCTTCTCTCGTTTTTGGTCGTTATTCTCTTTGCCTCGGCTCGTGTATAGATGGGCCCCTCGAGCGAGCGCCTTTTTTTGATTTTGGGATTCCTTGAACCGAAATGAAATAGATGAAAATGAAAACTATGTGCGTCGATGGATTTGCAGGGTGAGGGGGTGGGCCGAAAGGCGGTGGCAATCTAATGGGTAAGAAGATGGAAATTCAAAGGAAACAAAAAAAAAAAAAAAAAATTGAAGAAGAATTTTTCCTTTTTTCGGAAGGTATTCCTCGTGTATGTGGAAGATGAGAGTTTGAAATGTGTATATTAGTTGCATACACACAGATACATATATGTATATGTATAGAAAGGAATGTGTACACTTTTGGGTAGCGGTGTAAGCAGAAGAATAAGAAGAAGAAGAAGATTTGTGTATCTTCTCCGAACACACTCTGGGTGGTGTAGTTGTTATAGTCTTGTAAAATCACAGAGAGGTGCCTCGAGCAAAAAAAATCGGATTTATCCTTTTACTGAGGAAAACCCGAAGGAAAAAAAAAATACTTTCCTGCTCTTAATTTCATACAAGATGACTGCTGGGGGTGAGTCCGAGTTCGGGTGGGGGAGTAAACTTTTATCTTTTGATTACATACGCTGGCAACCGGAGTATACATCAACGGATATGAGATTTTGTGTGATGGATGCTAAGTCCATGTGTGATAGGCATACGCAAGATTAAATGAGAAAACCATTTTTTTTCCTTCCTCCATCTTCTTTTATTTTAACGAATTTTTTTTTTTTCCTATCTGTGGTGAGTTGGGGGTGAATTGGAAAATACGCATACAAGAAATAAGTTATTAATTCCAGGCAATGGGTTGGTTAGTCGTAGCTTATTGATGATTGTGAGTTGTATTTGCAATCGTATCATGAAGACAGGGG
The DNA here is from genome assembly GCA_949716465.1 of Chalcosyrphus nemorum. Lineage (NCBI taxonomy): Eukaryota > Metazoa > Arthropoda > Insecta > Diptera > Syrphidae > Chalcosyrphus > Chalcosyrphus nemorum. The sequence goes on along the minus strand of OX454334.1, from coordinate 16,804,238 downwards.
AACAAAATCCATGAATATATGCTAGGCAACCATCGTTCGTTCATCACAGTTGTTTATGACCAAAAAATCAGTGCTTTTTTCTGCACATATTACATATGTACATATCTAGTTATCTAAGGCATAATAATGATTTTAGTACGCATAAGCAAGTTCGTTCCGATCAAAATGAATTGATCATTAAGTTTGAAGTCTACAACTTTAAGGCAAGAGAGGGACATTTTTGAAAAGACACTATTCGATATTCACATTATTCGTTGTTTCATTTAGCGGCAAAAGATCAATACGACGAAGTTCCAACACTTAACCGACTCTTATGTGTTTTTATTTAATCGTTTGCAAGAAGCTTGCAGCCAAGATTGGGAAGAAGATATCTTAGACATCTTGGAATGAAATCACTTCAAGAATTTCACCACAATTAGGTATACCTATAAAAAGGACATTAGAAAGTGCGATGCAGACTTCTTGGGATAGTGTTTGCACCTGCGTTAGTTATAAGGTATAAGGATTCGTGAAAAACATCAAACTCTAGATAACAATGAATTCTGGCATTACGATAAAAATTACTTCTGCCGATTCTGCCGTCTGTTGGTCTGCCTGTTTGGATGTACCCAAAAATGCAGCAAAAGCGACTGGACCGATTTCAATCAAAATGTCTCTTCTTGCCCCATTAACGGTACTTTACTTAGAGCTACCATTACAAAAATACGATTTTCTCAAAAACAGCTGTAAAAATTTTGCTTCAATTTCAAGTGATAAAATGCTTATAAACCGGTTTTAGAAATATGGCTTTACAATGAATACCTACTCAATATTGTATTTGGATAAAAATTAAATACATTTGTAAATATTTTTCTAAAATCCGTACATTTTCAGCTAACAGCATAAGGTTCAAGTACGTACGACCCAGTTGTGCACTTTACATCTTTCATTTTAAGGATATCTGGCCTTGAAAGCGAATAGAATGTAGGTTAATTACATTCAAGGCAACTCATTTTCTTTATTTGATAATATTGAGATGTACACAACCAAGTAAATATGTAATTTGATGTACACTTGTGTAGGAAGCACTTCTTATGTTTTAGGTGCAGGAAGATAGATTAACCGGAGTTAATTTCACCGGGGAATCCACTTCACCACATGTTTTCTGATGTAAAGTTAAAACGGAAAATAATATCATTTAGAAAAGCTGTACTTAATTTCCACCGCAGAAGGAGTTAGATAATTCCTGTGAAGTTGTTTTCCAAAACCATTTTCAAGCAAAAAAGAAAGTTCTAAACAAAAAAAAGTTAATAAACGAGTTGAACAAAAAAATTTTGAAAATACTTTGGCTTGACACTTTGACAGTTCTCATAAACCAGCCCGAAAAAACTTGTTCGACTTAAAATACGCAATTTCTCTCACTCCTCTCACTCCTTCGTGTGCTTCTACATCTGCGAAAAAATACGATATTTTTATACCTGTATTTATCCACATTCTTTGTTGGAATCAGCGCTGCCACATGCTCAAAATATCTCCCCCCAGACAAATCGTAAAAGTCCCCAGATTTCGCATATTTTTCGGAAAAGAACCCCAAATTGTGTATGATATACGAGGTTTTTAGGGAAAAAGTGCAGTAAAAGTGTAAAACTCTTAGCTTAAATTTCTCCCCGTCGATCAAAAAACCCCTAAATCCAGAGGGAAAAACCCCAATCTGGCAACGCTGGTTAGACTTCACATTGCAAACGAAGAACGGTGTAGTGTTGGAGCTCATTTGACTTTACATATTTGCGTAAAATTTATAGTAAGCCATTAAGTTCCGATTACATTCTTCTTTTTTATGCCTGTTCTACATATTTCTCGCTTGGGAGTCACACGTATAGTATGCACTTGACACTTGAGATAGGCTTTAAAACCATTATCTTTAAAATTTGATCAGAAAAAATAACTAAATATGAACCCGTATATTCTTCTAGTGGTTGGTTGAGTAATTATTGTACGATTAGTGCTCAAAGATCAAAACGTACATGATTTCACTGCTTGCAAGAAGTTATACATGAAAGAGTACAAATTTATGTCATAAGAAGGCTTCTCGAAAACTGTAGGTCTCTTCTACTCGTGCAAAGTTCCATAGGTACCGTACATATAACTGTGAGAAATCACGCCTTAATTGCCTATGGACAGCTTGCTTCCCAATATGTCCTTTTTTATAGTCTCTTCTTCCCACTAGGCGTCTTAGCACGCTTCGTAAAATGAATTACCTTACTTGTTACTTATGCAAGGCTTATAATTTCCGATTAAGTGAGATTGATTGCTCTCAAACAAAGTACAAATTTCCATGTTTCCAAGTACCTTACTCCAACACGCACACATTTAAGACTTTGTTTACTACTTTACCATTAAAAGTTCATAAAGTATAGATTGATATCCATGGCTGATAACAAGAAATCGTAAAATAATATTTTTAATCATATGCACATTTCAAACAATCATACACCATGACAGTTGATCTTATCTCAGACATTCGAATGAATTTAGATACCTATTCCCCTTCGACGAGAGGGTGTACTCAACAACAACAACCACCAACGATTGGATGCCAGCCAACACATTGACCAAAAGATACAAATTTTTGAGCACAGCATATTAAGTCAAAGCCGAAAATGCATACTTAATCACAGCATTGATTCCGTGTCAATAAAACGTATATTTTGTCCCGATTTTCCCAGAGGCAGGGGAAGTCACAAAACTCACCCTTAAAATGTCAACTGTTTTCTATTTTGTGATACAATTACACATTTTTGAACGGAAAAAAGTGGGAAAATACGCAAGGGGCGGAGCATAGTTTTCCACTTTTTGAGGAAAAACTTATCAGTTGTGCGTTTTTGGGGTGTTTTATCGGTTTTTTGAAATTTAATTTTTTTTTTGTTTGTCAGAAAATAGAAAGGAGGGTTGATTACGCAGTTGGGATTTTGATTTCAGTATTTATTTACACTTTTTACAAAAAGGACACAGTTTCACGCGCATGATCAAGTAGTTAATTGTTTTCGCGAATATTTTTTTTTTCAATTTTAATTTGAACTTTTTCTTATTATTTTTGTGAATTTTTTGAGTGTGTTAAAAAAAATAGAAAAATAAAAAATTCAGTGTTCATTGAAAGTAAACCTACAAAGGATATAGTGGGAGTGAGAGAAGCCCCAACGAAAATAATAATAAAAATAAATTGAAAGCTCATACTACCCCCCCAACCACCAACGCACGCTACGACCATGACAACGGATGTCGAAAAAGTCGACAAATGAAAGAAACTTTACATGAGTACGTACTATACTACTGCTATCCGAAATGTATATATGAAAATATTTTCAGGATAAATTCTCTGTGTGCGTCGGCGGTCGTTGGGATAGATGCCTGTGTAGGAAATTTCTATCCCCATACCGGAGATGCTGACCGAGAAACCATAGTACCACCCATAACCACCCACAATTTATTTTTTCCCTTATTAGTATCCTGGTTCATTTGTTGCCTACCAACATCCATACACTCGTATACACCGACCGACCGACCGTTGTCCATCTATTCCTGCCTTTCCTTTCCCGCCCTCCTCCGGTGTGTCGGCTGGTGTAAAACTATCTTCCATATGGAAACTTAATTTATGTTTGCAACAGCGCATAGAATTTGTTTCATTTTCTAGCGAAACGAAAGGAATTTATTTCGTTTTTTTTTTTTTTTTTGGTCACTGGAAAAATACAGAAAAGGAGGAAGAGAACGATTTTTTTTTTCGTTTTGTTGAATCCCATTAAATCGGATGACTGTGTATTGTGTGTATGTGTGTACGGGTATGTGGAGGAGGAATATTGGTAAAAAGTTTTCTATTTTCCAACTCCTTATTACGTTGGTTCGAATGAAGAAGCCATATATTTTGAAAAGGGATGCTGACATAAGTGGGAGTAGATTTCTCCTCAACCATCGCCATCATTCTGTGTGGTGGTGGAGTGGATGGTGTGATATTATGGGTGATAATTATGGAGACAGCTTCTGGGGAAGGAATCGGTTTTAATTAAATAGCTGACGTTTTGAGTAAAAAGCTCGGCTTCGTAATGTATTTTTTAAATGAAAATAGGTATTCTATTTTTAACACAAATCATGGTCTATATTTGTTGATACTTGGACTATACACAGGTCCCACTTTTCTTTAAAATAATTGAAGAAACCTGGGCTTAGCCCGACAAAATTTTTCTCACAATATTTTGCATTTCTACTTGAAGATGCTATGTGTAGCTCTGAAACCCATACAAATTGATCAGAAAAACAACAATTTCACCACTTAGTGTTCTGTGGAATTTTTTTCCGTGTCTGGCAGTATCGTTCTAGGTAAATATCTCTTTCTGGCAGAGCTCAAATACCGTTACGATAAAAGTATTCATCTTTTGAGGCTATCCACGGATCAAGCCATTTTTGGATGTCTTAAAACTTCTGATCAGCCAGACCATGTGCCTTCCTTCGAATGGTACAAGCTGCGTTGTCATAAGTGCAAATTTGTCTTTATTTTGCAGATTTACAACCCAGCTACAAACTTTCAAAATTCAAAAATCTTTTGTCCGGTTACATAGTTACATATTGTGTTCCTAAATATTAATTAAATTTTTAAAAATATTTGTGAAGTCAGAGTTTTTCTGTAGAAATTTGCAGATTTTTTTTGTCATAATTGCTGATTTGTCCAAATATTTTCATGGCAACACTGGGTACAAGTAATAATCGAACGGTGCAATATCTGGGGAATATGGCGGGCGAAGTAGGTCTTCCCACTCGAGCGTTCCCAGTGGTTAGCAACGTAAGGCCGAATGTTGTACTGTAGAATCACTTTTTCGTGCATCTGTTTTGGCAGCAGTTTTTCGCGCAGTGCTCGGCTCAATAGCATCAGTTGAAATTGATAGTGATAGTTTCATCGAGCAATGCCTCCAATTCAGCGTCTTGGAAGGACTATCATCAACATCGAAATCACCATTTTTGATGCGACAAAACCTAACTTAGAGCAGCATCTTCATAAACTTTGTCGAGTTCTTGATGCGCTCCAGCCGTAATTTTCTTCGAATGAAAGATATTTCTTCGAAGTCAGATTTTTTCACACAACATAAAATATATGACGCCAAAACAAAAGTCAGTCAGTTTGGCATAAGTATAAGCTTGGTTTATGACGTTTTAGATATGTCAAAATCAACCACCACATACTGCTGTAGCCATCTATTGACAAACCGCGAAAACTTAGTTTCAAGACTTTTATGTTGGAAAAAAATGCCAATTTTTTATTGGTTGGCTTCTCCTTTTTTTTGCCAACCAACAAAAACTCAACCGAACACTTCCCTTCTGACAGATGTCATAAATGCAATACGATGCGGCTAAAAGCATAACAGCCATATCATTGTGTTGGTAGGTTGGTAGACTACTTCCTGTTCTTACACTGGGTCCTCAAATTTTTACCACAGTGATAGTGATCTCAATCTAACTCTTAAGTCTTGCTAAGGTTTTTGAAACTCAATCAAATACTAGGATACTACCGTCCCGTTTTTCTTCTGCTGACAAAGGCCCCTATGTACTTATTTGTCTCAAGGTCGAGACTATCAATTATACTTTCTTCATCTTCATTCTTCTTTAATTGGTTTCAAATTCCAGAACATCAATTATATAACGTTTTATACAAAAAACTCCAATAAAAAAAGATTTCACTTTCATTCCAGTTTATTTGAATAAGGGTCCAGCATTTTATTACAAATCAAATTATGATTGAACTATGAACCCCTATTTTATATGTACCCCTCTGTGTTTAACATATTTTTTTTTACTTATCATTCGTTTTTTTTTTACTATTTTTTAGTAATAACAAAAATGGCTGCATCGATATATGCAACACCACCACCCGATTTGAGCAGCGAGGACACAGCACTAAGTGATGCATCGAATTCTTCCCAAATAAGTAATACAAGTTCGCAGCATAGTAGTTCCAAGCATACCACATCGTCGGCAACTGATGGTGGAGGAGGAGGAGGAGGAGGAGGTGGAGAAGAAGGAGGGAGTAAAAAGCATCACAAACGTAGTATTGCCGACGTTTTAATGGGTCATAACCAAGCACTAATGGCACGTAATATAACATCATCCTCCAGCGCGGCATTGCTAGATGCCATGCAATTTGATCAATCGAAGAAGAGACGAAAACAATCGACACCTATCCGTTTGGCAGCATTGAATCTTAGTGCCAATGGTGGTACCAAATCTGCCAATGAACTCACAACGGAGATGTCCAGTCCGCCGGGGGATGATGATGAGCATATGCATGACAATGGAAATGTAAAAGAAGAACCAAATCAGGAAGATGATAGTCAAAATGAAGACTACGAGGATAAACTATCGAAAATATTTCTACCGAAGCTTGTGGGTCAATTGAACCCCTTTGAGTTGTTACAAAGAAACATATCACCACTGGGAAATTTCCAGGAACACAGAAAGACAAGATCTCCCGAACGGGAGGAGACTGAAAGACAGGAAAATCAAGACACTCTGACGAACTATTCACAGATATTTTGCAAAGAGTGCGGCGAGAATTTTGACTCCGATCTGAGGCTGAGGGTGCACATCCTGCAGGAACACTCAGCACATCGTCAACAGGATGATAATAAGCAAAACGTATCAGAGGAGCAGAATACCCTCGATATGCTTTCATCAGTCAAAGTGAAACTAGAAAGAAACGATGAAGACGAGGCAACGTCCCCCATGCAGGACAGTCGTATGATGCAGAAGCCCGACCAGTGGCTTTCTGCTATGCCTAGCTTGGGATTTCCATTTCCGCCTGAAGCAGCAGCAGCTGCATTCTCCAGTGGATATCTATCGCAACTTCCACTACTCGGGGTTCCACCGTCGTTTCCATCTGTTGAGGGACTCACCCGACCTCCTTTGAGAATATTCAACCCAGAGGCATACTGTGACCTTTGTAACAAGGAATTCTGCAACAAGTACTTCCTGAAGACGCACAAGGCAAATAAGCATGGAATTTATGATCCCGCATGCACCTCTGCCGACTCTGGAATGACAAACGCACCGCCAATGGGAACTATGACTCAAGTTTTCCACCTGCAACTCCAACAACAGCAACAAATGGAGCAACAGCAGGCTCAATTCCAAGCACAACAACAGCAACAACATCAACATCAGCAACAACAACAGCAGCAGCAACAACAACAACAGCAACAGCAGCAAATAGCGCCTCCAACCCCAATGATACCATGTGACGTTTGCTCAAAGAAATTCACAAACATTTTCGCCATGAAGCGTCATCGTACCAAGGCACACGAAGTACCACCGCCCACTGCCCAAAATAACCCCACCACAAACATTACCACTGCCATTTCTGCGGCCAGCACAAGCCCACATGAAATGAAGAACGATCCAGAGACCACATCGATGGGACATTTGAATGAAAAAGATAACGTCCCCGAGAAGGACACTAGTGCGTCATCATCATCAACTAATCTCCGTTTGCCAGAAGGATTTAGAGAAGACTTCTCTGTGGAACAAGAAGACGTATCGTTCACCCCACAGCCGCGCAAACTGTCACCCTCTTCTCAGCAACAAGCACGCGATTCGAATTTCTCCTTTGACAAGCTCAAACGGCTGGGAGTTATAAATCCTGAAGCATTTTGTGACCTTTGTTGCAAGGAGTACTGCAATAAGTACTTCTTGAGAACACACAAGTGGAAGCGACACGGCATCTTTGTGCCGCCAGATGATGCCAAAGAAGACATCAAGATGCAGTGGCCGTTCTTTGCAATGCAAACAACTCCGTTGAACCTAATGATGGCAAATGAGAAACTAATGGAACGTAAGGCTCTTCCTCCCCCTCCAATAGAAGGTAAGGATTCCGCGAAGCGCTTGAAATTCGATTGCGATTCCAAGACAATGAACGGTCAAAATGAAAAGAACGACGAGCGCACAACATCCAGAGAATCACCCGAACAGATGGTACAAACAAACGATCCAGATGCCGTGGGATTAAATCTTCAGAAATTGCAATCTATGATTATGCAACTAAACGATTTAAATGGCAAGCGACCCATACCGTGTCACATTTGCGGCAAAGAAATGGAAAATCAATACGTTCTTCATGCCCACATTGCCACCGAGCACTCAATGGACAACAATAATGGGAGCACCCTGTCAATGCCACCATATGTGGGGATGAAACTCTCACCATCATCATCGCCAGCAATGCCAACGATCTCGAATGAAGTCTGCAAGCAGTGCGACAGGGAGTTCTCAACTCTCTTCGAATTAAAGCAACATATCGCCGAGGCTCACTCTTTGCCTAGTCTTAGCAACAATAGTCCACTGCGGGAGGGTTTTGTCACTCCCGAGCGACCGATAAACACAAACTCTGGTGGAGCCACAACGCCAGGTGGTGGAAATCAGCCCGAAAGGGCAAGGGTTCCCTACACAATAACGCCAACGAGTAGCTACTGTGAGATCTGTAACAAGGAACTGTGTAACAAGTACTTCATGAAGACACATATGCAGCGCATGCATGGCATCGAGATCGAAAATGGAGCCCAAATTGGAGGAGTCGTTTGCAACATCTGCAACAAGGAACTCTGTAGCAAGTACTTCTTGCGAGTGCACAAGCATAATACACACGGAATCGTGGATGAGGGTTCTCCCCTGCCGCAGTCTCGACAGAGCAATGGAACAGAGCAACAAGAACAACCAGACATGAGTGGCAATTCGTTCCCCAATGATTCCAAAGCGGACTTGGCCGGAGTAGACTTCAATACCAGATACTTCACTCACTACACTGAAGTTTGTCCGCTCTGTAGCCGTCGTTTCCGCAGCGCCAAATGGTTACGTGCCCATCTAATGAGTGATCATGGCCCAGCGGGAGTAGACAAACTCCGCGAAATGGAACAACAACTTGGCGGTGGTTTCAGTAAGCCTGCTAGCCCAACTTTAAAAATACCCAACGGCAACAGCATGCCACAACAGAATCCACTAAACAATATCAATCCTAACCTTCTGGTTAAGAACCCTTTCCCAGGACTCTTTGGCGCTGAGAATCCCCTACAATCGCCTCGATTCAAAGAATACCAATGCTCACTTTGCTCATTCTCAACGCCATACTACGCGTTTCTATTCATCCACGAGAGATCGCATTCGATTTTAAGTGCTACACCCTCAAACGCTCCCATCGTTGCACCCACCTCTCCACCTGCTCCAATTAAATCTGAGTCGGCCGTCTCATTAGCCAAAGAGATTGCCACCGAAGTAATTACAAACAACCAACCGATAAGTTCAACCATCAAAACTGCTGTGTCCTCGTCGTCCTCATCGTCATCTTCAACATCATCGGGAGGAACTCCAACAACAACGCCAGCCTCAACACCGGTACCACAAACACCGCAAGAAACAGCCAAAAGAGACTCACCGGCGGGGGCCACAGAAACAACTCAAGCAACTACTGTACCCGCAACAGCTACAACATCAGCTAACACAACAACAACAACAACAACCTCATCATTATCATCATTATCGCCATCGTCACACAATATCGATGTCAACATTCTACAGGAAGTCGCTAACAAGTCCAACCGACCGGTGGCCTATGCTGTGCCGCAGGATCCAAACGGAACTGTCGTTGCAGGTGCCGGCGAACTGATGCAGTCCTTTTTCGTTCAAGAGAACAACTCTCTGTCGTCAGAGGGTAGCGATGGATCGAACAGGTTTGTCCCAGCTCTTATTTATTTACCAGTTAGGGAACGCATCTCAGGTCCAATCACCGTGTCATTTACCCTGACACCAGCATAAGCACATTTTTTTATTTATCTTTTGTAGAAATACCTATATTATTATACATTGCATGTTGCCAGGTACATCCTTCTTTATACAAAACGATTACACCTTTACACACATTTTCACACGAAACCAACCTAAAGACTGAGTGCGAAATTTTATTCTACACATTTACCTCTACGATCAGTCCTAATCTTCAAAAAATATTTCAAATGCTTATTTCAAAAAATTGTATCTGGCAACAGTAAAATAATTATTAATTTATTTTATTTTTTAAATAAAAAAATCTTAAATTTAGTGATTAACAAAAGAGTTCCTAAACATATATATATAGAGTATATATATATATATAACTTTAAAAAATATATAAAAATGCATATAATAGTTAAATCAAAGCTTAAAATATTTAGGAATTTATTTAATTTTTTTCTTTATTCTTTTTAAATATATAATTTATTTTTTATTAGAGAGGAAATTTACAAGAAATAAAAATATATATGCATATTTAAATAAAAAGAAAAGAACACATAATGCTTGCTCAAGATAATAATTTAAAAACAAAAATGGCGTACATTTTTGGTTTAAGCTGGAATGTCAAAAAAATATTTAGTAGTGGTGAGTTAAGTATTAAAGTTATTTAATAAAGAATTGACTGTTGGGAAACTGCATTAATAGGGCCGCTTATTTGCAAAACACGTAGTAAGTGAATTAAAATTTTTTTCTCATTTTTAAAACCACCCAACACTCGTGCGCTGTCAAATCAAAAATATTGAAATTATATTCTGAGAGCCTAAAGTATGAAAAAAGAATTCAAGTCTACTAGTGTGGTACATTCATCTGTTCCCACATTGACATTTAACAATCTACGAGTTTTGATGCCAACAGTAGTCGAACAGACCTATTTATACCAGCTCACAGATTTGTCAAAGTAAGCCTCAAGAACAAAAAAACAAACAAAAATAATTTTATAAAACTAAAATCATATATAGCTTATTAATTGAACTACACTTCTGCGGTATGCACTGCACCCAACATTTTTTTTTCAACTACCTTCTTCATAGAATCTCAGATCAAAAGTAAATAGCTCTTACTAAAAACTAACAAATCCTTTGACATTCCAGTGTATTAAACATTTTCTTTTGAAATTAATTTCTATTGTATGCCAAACAATTACTAAAAACAAACATTTTTTCTAAAAAACGAAATCTAATAAGTCATATGTATATATATTTAAAAGTATTTAAAGAAGAAATCAAAGGTATCTCAGGGCAAAAGTACAATTTACATCCAGTAAAATAATTAATTAATAAAAAAAAAAAAAACACATATAAAGCTACCTCATATACAATAATAAAAATAATAATAATGATAGCAACTCTATATTAGGAAAATTACCTCATTTATTATCCATTAAAGTTCTTTCTTTAGTTTTAATTTTTTTTTTCATTTTACGTATAAGTTACAAGTATTAAGTGTAAAAACAAAAAATGTCGTCACATTCCGCCAACAAAAAACAAGTCATAAGTGAACAAACCAAAACATTCCTAGTCTATATCTCATAATATACAACATCTAGTCACTTAAAACCAAAAGAATAAATAAATAACAAGACTACGCTTAGCGCAGCTTAAACATAAAATAATAATGAAAAAAAAAAAAAGAAAACACTTTTTTTTTTAATATTTCTTCGTAAAATTTCTTTCCTTTGTAAATTTTTTAGTCCTTAAGGTGTTTTTCTGGAAAGAAATTACTTCGAAGAAATTGAAAAAAAAAATTTCATTCAGTAATTGCTATTTACAATTTTAATTGAAATAAAAATGCTGTGTGCCTTATAGCAATTGCTGTTAACTGTAAAAAAAATGGAAATGTTATACTTAATGAATTCAAGCATACAAATAGTGAATTGTTTTTAAAGTATAGGTATTTTATGTTTTGATTTTTTAATTTAATAAAAGCAAACTTAAGAATTATAATTTCAATTATTTTCATTTGTGTTTATTATTTTTTTTATAATTTCGTTATTTGGATCGGCGACAACATGCATTAATGCAATTTAATTGGAAGATTGAATCATTTATCAACTATTTTATACAAGCAGTAAGAAATCAAATGCAAGTACTCGATTTTAAAATTGATTGATTACATTTTGTACAACTTCAAGGAAGTGGAAAGCAATCACTTCATTGTTATTGTCACAATTACACCCCTGGTATTTGATGACTCGTGGTTAGCACGCTTTTTTTTTATGGAATATACAAAAGAAGAAACAAATAAAAAACTAAATCCACCCTTCTGAGAGGAATTCTTATCTGTCCCCTATTAGCAGCATAGGAAAAAAATATATGCTTTCTCTATCAATTGAAAAAAAAAATCATTGCAGTGTGAAGTAAAAAAAAAAATACGGGTATTTTCACTTTTACTTTTTTATACAATGAAATATGGAATCGAAGAGTCAATGGTACCAGCATATGTGCTTAAAAAAACAACGAACAAATGTGACTATTATTATGTTGTTTTCATTAAGTGGGTGACAAATTTTAGAAGAAGTCTTCGGTTTAATTTAAAGTACTCAATTGAAATTAATTTTATGAATGAATTAGTGTGGGAAAATGAAGGCATTAGTCATACGCATACCAGAAAAAAATATAAAACCAGATGACAGGTTTGCTTAACTACAATGGGAAATGCAGTGGATTCCAATGACATTTAGATTGTCATAGTTGTGCTGAGTGGTGCGAAATGAACACAAAAACACATCCATAATCATTCGACCTTTTCACATTCAATTTAAATGACACATTTATTCTTTATTACGGTGTCCAGGTCAAGTCGTCATCCACCTTGATCTTCATCAGCAGCAATTCACTAACGAGATCATGATAGGTGTCAGATATAATCAAACTACCTTTTTCTAGGCAATTTTCTTTTCTAGACGAGTACACTGGATACCTAAAACTGTGTATCCTTGAGTCTGAAAAATGACAGACTTTTCAGTCAGACTTTTATGTCATTGGATGGGCGAATTTTTTTATGACTTTTCATTCTTCAACAAGTCGTTAACAGCAAAACAAGCTCACTAGCTTTAGAAAAACCAACAAAATTATTGTTTCTGTATGTGAAAATCAAAAATCTGCCATCTTTGCAAATTTGGAAATCACTAATAAATCACAAAAAACTGTTTGTTCTTATAAAAAACGACTGCCAAACTTCAAATGTCAAATTTCAGTCAGGGTTGATGTCCACAGAAAAGACAAGACAAAAAGGCTGTCTTATATGTCCGATTGCAAGTCTAGTCCGTAAAAGAGCGGTCTGCACGAGACATATTAATGTCACAACTTGAGTCATGACTGAAATTATGTCTCCTGAAAACTGGGTGTAACTTAAGCTCGAGACAGAATTTGATCTTCTGAATAAGAGATCAACTAAGGCTTCTTAAAATTGTTTCAGCCTAAGCATTACTTCTTTTATCAGAAGTGAAATTGAGCACTCCTACGAAGTCACCAGTTGTTACCATCTTAGGTGGTCCCAAATTGCGCTGTCTTCATGATAACTGAATCCAGGATACACTTTCGTTTCTTCGTATCTCAATGACTTACATATCGTGTCATACACGAGTGCCCTTCTCAAGACAGAAGACTTTTTGTTTGTTCTACGCAATTGGCTTTATTTCGAATATGCCACCAATATTTTTGTCGGGCAGTGTTACGATGACTGTCCAGCATATTAAGCATTTGATTACTCAAATCAGCATTCGATGACATTTATCGCTGCTGGTCTAACAGATGCTTATGTCGACTAGATTGATTTTCAAAACTGTATCCATCAAAACCTCAATAAGAATTAAAATCCCTGCTGGGCTCTCCCTAAAAAACACATCTGCAAATTTCAATAAAAAGAAAATTCTCTCCCTAAAAACTCATTTTAATTTCCTCACCAGCACTTTTCATTCGGTCAAATGCACCCATTATACACCTAGTTCCCCATTCAAACTAGCAGCTGCATTTTTCCTAATTGAAAAAAAAAAAAAAACAATAATATTCTCCTCTTAAAAAATCAATCAATAGCTACATCCATAGCAATAGCCATGACTACCCTATGCCAACAGGCTTTTCCAATCATGGTCATCCGATACAGTTACAAAGGCAGCCTCTTTTTTTTGTTCAAAATCTATAATTATACTCGTCCATGTCACGTGCCGCATTCAACGAATGCAAATTATATTTCTTTTCGAAAAACGAGATTAAAATCACCCAAGGACATTTGATACGCGAACACATCGAATCTCTCTCCGTTGACCCTTAGGTCAGTGTCAACGGTAGATGCACGAATGCGCTTATTCATTTAACAGTCCTGCCCTAAAGGAAATAGCAAAAAAAAAAGTTTTATGAAAATGTCCTTAGATCTTACCTAGCACATGTCCCATATGCATTTCCTTTAGTTTCATATCTTTTGTTACGGATTGTACTTTCTTCCCTCTTTTTTTTTTGAGTTCACTTTGAATATAGGGGTGCATTTAATTTATTACAATTTTTTGAATAAAAATTTGGATTTTCACCCAAAAAAAAAAAAGAAAAATCAAAATATCTGTACCGCACCCTCATCGATAAAATAGAAAAAAATGTATCGATTACCGCTCGCACAAAAGAGAATAGAAAATAATTTATGCAAAAACGCAATCAAACTGAAGAGTGTATGCAAATTAAGTTTGGAAAATTCACAAGGGATGCGCGAATCGAAAAGCAACCCTCGAATGCTTGTTCAAAATGAAATCAATCAACCGACACACATACATACAGCAACATAGCATTTTCTTCTATTATGTATCTAGTTAAATTGGATTAATGACATAAAATTTCCTCATAAATATTCATTAAACAAAAATGCAAAATAAACAAAAAAAAACCCCAAAATGATAATAAAAAAAAAAAATTAAAGCATAAAAACAATTTCATTTCTAAAAATATAAAAAAATAAGTACCTTTTAATGAGCAAACAAAATCAAAAGGATAATGTGAAAAATCTATATTTCCATTATCCAAACTTAAAAACAAAACTATTTTTAAATATATAAAATCTAGTAATTAAGTAAAAAACAAAATTTTTCTAGATTTAGGAAAAGGTAAAACTAAATTATAATTACAAATAAGTAATTACAAAAAAAAAACCAAAACAATGTTATTGCATAGTAATATTTAAATACTTAATTTTGTTTTAGTTTTCTTCTCTTTTCATTTTGTACATTTTTGTAAATTAATATTTATACATTAATTTTAATAAAAAAAAAAATTATCCATGATTTATACAATATATGATTTTGTTTTATTTTATTTTATTTTATTTCATTTATTTTTCTTTAACAAGCGCTCCAAAGGAGATCTGAATACTGATAGTAAGGCAACTGGTTTTGAGAGACGGGGTAAAAATTGGAGTTAATTGGAGTAGTTGAATTTAAAACTTGGGTGGTATTAGTTTTCAGAATACATACATAAATAAGTAGGTACTTTCTTTCAGTTGTAATTCACAGTACCTATTTAATTTTTCATGTTTGTGCCTACTAGAAGTTTTTCTTATAATGGCGGATAGGACATATCTGTTAAAGAACCCAATAATCACAAGCTGTCGTTTTGATACCACAATTTACATTACCAGTCTGTCGAGGTGTGTTGCTGAAAAGGCTATACATCCACCTGTAGAATAAAAGAAAGGTATCTATTTAACATTTTCCTCCTTAGGCCCCTTCAATTAAATTAAAAACGACTAGTACCGAGCAGTAGCTAAGAGTTTACTTTTCACTTGTGATCTGCCAGTCAGTGAAGTTTTACTTTTTGATTCATTATTCTCCAATTCGGTTTGCCACACCAATAAAAACACGTTCGCTTTTTGAATTTCGTAGTTTAAGTACAGAGAACAAATTTAGAACGCAGTACGAGAAAATTCAAAGAAAAATCTGTGACAGAGCAGACTTTTCCTCATCTTTTCTTCTGATGGCTCCCTTGAGCATTTGAGTTTAATTGATTTCCTATCTCCGTTGTGTAGTTGTCCTAACCTTGAATAGAATCTCAAAAATGGTTACCTAGTTTTCTTTTGCAGGATATTTTAGACATCTATGTCCTCATCATGCAGTAATTTCTATACAAGTACGCGACAGGTGTATTCCTAGATGTAGGCTATTACTCTCAGACATTTTCCCAAAATCTACATTCCAGGACAGCTGCTGTATTTTTGAATATCGAACGGGTTATTGTGACATTATATGACAATAAGTGTCAAACCCCATAATGATGAATTAAAATGTCAAAATTAAACTAACATACGCACGTAGGGCAAAAGCTGTCATTTCACGTGTCATGATAACAAACTCAATTGTTCCGCCCTTAACAGCTCCTTCGGCCTTTTAAAATTCAACACTTCAATTCATGTCACGAAAAATTCCAATTCCCAATGGAAAAAAAGGAAAATACCTTATAATCGATTTCCACCCCCATTGTTAACAGTTAAACTACGCACCACTGTCAGCAGCCAGGACATACCACACATACTACGTGTGTGCCAGTGCCAGTGCCATATGTACGCCTTTTCGAGATCATAATTCATATTTTACATACATGACAAAGCAATTTAAATAAATGGACAAATTCCACCCTTCAATGAACCAAACCGAACGAACTGCTGAAGAAAGGAAGCAAAAAGGATAACAAAATTCAAATAAAAATAATTTACATTGTTTGTGTCGTCGGCTGCGGTCGGTTGGAAAGTGAAATTTTCGAATCACGCACCATTATTTTGATTGCACCTTTGATGGTGCCAATGATGATGATGATGACGACGACGACGACTCTGATGGAGGGGGTGGCTTATAAAACTTTACTTTTTTTTGTGTGCGCGTGTGTGGGTAAAAGGCGAGTATGTGTAATATCTACCATTGAATTAAATTTCAGTTTCGTTTGGTATTTGTAAAAAAACAGAAAAATGTTGTTTTCTAATTGCACGGAGGTTTATCTACAAGAGTTCACAACCAACGACAGGTGCCCCACACATTTGTTTTTTTTTTATTTATTTTTACTTATTACACTGATAGTGTGGAATGGCTCTCTAAGTATCTAAGTATATGGTTTTTTTTTTTTTCAAATGACGAACATACTAAAATGGGACACTATATCTATATCTACGCGTTAATGGTATCCAAAAGGTGTTTTTCCATTTTTTTTTTCTTTATAATTTATTCCAGTTTTAGGATGGATTTTTTTCGTTTTTGTTGTCATATTTTTAGGTGATTAGATTGAATGATAATTAGGGATGGGGCTTACTATTGATTTTTTTTTTCCTTCTATTTGGATGGGAATATTCGAGTTTGCGATTTTTGGATGTGAAATTTATACATTTTGATAGTATCACAGATTATATAAAACCTTTCTAGTAAAAAAAAAAACAGAAAAGGGATAAAGCAATTTCAACAAAACACAAATGACTGATAGTACTACTACAGTTGTGTGTTCTCATTTAATGTCTAAGAAGGAAAATCCAGTCGACCGTAAGGCAAATTGAGGCAATATCCGATGATGAATAAACATTCATTTCGAATGGAAAATTAAAAATGAGATGGATTTACCAGATCTTACAAGACTGCCGCTCAATTTACTTTGATGGTACGTGAACTGACGTTCTAAAGAGATTTCCTCTGTACGCAAGGACGAAGCAATTTGTATGTTAAAATAGAGGAGGTAATCATGTTGATTGAGGGATGGAAAATGTCGGGTGGATGGAAAATGTTTATATTGTAGAATATGAAGAAAGTTTAGCTATTGCTTAAAGACCTCAAAGTAATAGATAGAGGGGAGCGGTTGGGCCAAAAAGTACGAATGTTATCCTACTTCACAGCCTACTTCTGGAAATAGTGCGTACATACTATATATGTACCTATATACTTATTTTCTGCAATTGACGTTATGAGAGCTCACGAGCATGAGATCCTTCGCGGCAAATGCGCATTTGAATGATTTTTTGCTCCGAATCCATTAGCCATTAAACGATTTTGATTTTTCCTTACTTACATAAAGCATTAGCATATTTTTCTGATCAATGAAGTCATAACTTTCTTTACTAGAAAGCTGTTTAATTGAAAATAGGTTCAGTAAACTCCAAAGTCGACAAGGTTTGCTACTATTTAGAAGACTCTTATGTCTCTTTTTATGTATATCATACGGCTATAGTTCTTTTCGCGTCAAACTATGTCACATACTACACGCACGTTCGGAGAACTTACTTATGTCCTATATCCCCTTGTGGGTCATAGGGCCTATACAATGACAACGCGCCTTCGTGTGTGGTTTCTTAAAAAGTACCACAGGTTTCCCCAACTCTTTCTCAGTTGCCGTCCTTTCTTCTCGACTGTTCTGTGTCATGTACTTCTAAGACCACCGCGTATCCTGCCATCTTGTGTACGCGGATTCCATTGCATCGCCTGGTTCTGAACCTGGCTATAGACTTCTCACCCTTTCGGAGAGTGTGACCAAACCACTGCCACTTTTGCCGTAGTATGGTTGTGCCTATAGGTTCATGGCCCGCTCTCTGATAAAGCTGTTCGTTAGAGATACGGTTATGCCAGGAAATCCTTAAGATGTTGCGTAGGCACCTATTGGCCTTTGTATTGATAGTGGCGGCCACTCTCCAGGTACCACATCCATATATGTAGCAGCTCAAATTTAACGTTGGAACGAAACAATCGTAGCTTGATTTTTAAGCTAATTGCATTACTTCGCCAAACTGTGGATAGAATCCCAAATGCAGATTTTGCTTGTCTATTCAGCTGGCTATATCAAAGTCGGTTCTGCCATTTGAAACTCTCTACTCTCTCAACCGTTTGAATTTTCTGCTTCCCTCTTCACATTTCCTATCATTTGGTGAAAGTCCATTATTCTGTGAGACAGTAGG
Source organism: Chalcosyrphus nemorum (assembly GCA_949716465.1). Taxonomy (NCBI): domain Eukaryota; kingdom Metazoa; phylum Arthropoda; class Insecta; order Diptera; family Syrphidae; genus Chalcosyrphus; species Chalcosyrphus nemorum. The sequence goes on along the minus strand of OX454334.1, from coordinate 16,785,500 downwards.
CAAACATAGTCGGCGTAGTAGATGTACTTCAGTTAAGATGTAAGAATCCATCGAGTTCCTCCATTTCCTGTTAATAAGGCCACATTTAGCAAATCGCTAACCACCAATAAAACCAGTATTGGTGAATGTACGCAGCCTTGCCGAATCCCACTTTGGACTCCGAAATTCTTAGAGAACCTTGTTCTGTGGGCGCATCATATGTACCCAACAGGGTTTAAAATCAAACTGTTTTGTAAAGACCTCAAGTGAAGTTCGTCTAATCTTTTGTCGGATTGTTCCCTGAGATCATTCAAGAAGAGTGCACGCTGTCGAATTCTCGCTAATGAAGGACATTGTGATCAACATTATTTTGGACAATATCTTATCGGTTGCTCTGGCCTGATTAGTGTTTTTGTAGGTGACTAGTGTCTCTCTTGATAGAAATCACTTGTGAGCAAGCAAAAATATTCATACAAAAAGTTGAAGTGAAACTCTTCAATAAGACTCCTATGTTTCTGATATGAATCAAAATTCTCACATCCTTCCTTCTTGACATTCACTGTTGCTAGGCTCAGAATCAGATATGGGCGGCACACACATATGCAAGTATCATATTCAATATATTTGACCATTTTCATCCAATGTCTGGATTATATGTCCAATCTAAATAAAAATAAAACAAAAACAAAAAATTCAACTTCATTAAGCATGTGCAAAAGTAATTTACACAAAATACCACCCCATCGACATGGATACTCTCTAATGAAAGTCCTTTCTGTCTCTCTTTCTCTTATTACATTTCTCTACTCATCCCCCACTCCCCCGTCCAGCTAAACAAAAGATATTAAATGACACCAAACGAACCGAAGGATAACCAAAATAAATTGCCATATTCTTTTGCTGGCCATCATTGAAAATCCATTCATTTTCCACATAGTAGGTATAAATGAGAGAGTGTAGAGAAAGTTAGCTGGAGAAAATAAGCAGAGTCACTCATTTATATTGAATCTAAATAAAAATTGCACACATCCATCCCCCTTTATGCTTATTTGCAAAAAGTCAACCCCTATTTTCGACGTCTACTCAAGAGTTGTATTCCTTTTCGTGCTACTCTACCCACACTCTGTAGCCATACCACCTCGGCGAGCGCGTTTGATTGTCCTTTAACGGACATCCTTAACCGAAGGCGAGGTGTAGTATCTGCAAGATAATGGTGTTGCTGGCAGAAAAGATATACATCTCTTCTTCTTAATTTTTCTTCGTATGTTTTTTTTTTCTTCTTTTCTGTTCGCCACTCTTGGTGATTATTAATATTATGCGAAGGAAATAATCAGAGACTTTTTCGCACACTCCCATGAATATACCATACACATATGCTGGTGTGTGTAAATTATGTGTGTTCGTATTGTATAATAAAAATTTTCTATTAAATATTATCTAACGAATAAAAACCCGAATTTTTCTTCCTCCTCTCTCTCCTGCTCTCTCTCCGCGCTGCGTTGTATATCATTCGTACTACACACTTGTAACGTATGTATCCTACATACATACATTAATTTATATTACAATCAGACGATGATACACACAAATATAAACATACATAGCCGTAGTAAAAATATAACGAAAAATCGAAAGGAGAAGAGGCAATAGCACACAAAAAAAAAAAAAAAATATAAATAATAATTGGAAAGAAAATTGAGGTCGGAGTAAGACGAAGGACATGTTTCTCATCACTTCATTGAGTTTGATTTCACATTTGACAGCACCTCTTGATGGGCTAAGTCCTTCTTCTTCTCTTGTTCTAGAGGGATGAGTGTGTATTATCATCGCGTGGATTTTTTTTTCTTTCTTCTATCCTTTTATGAAAACAAAGACAGACCATCTTAGTCGGTTCATCAAAATCTTCAAGCGCATGGAATGGGTGGTAGTAGTAAACCTCTAAACTTCATAGATTCTCCTCCAATTTTCTTATTGATTTTCAATAATGAAAAAAATAGGACTATGAAAAGGATCCATCGATGATGAAACAAGAAGAAGAAGAACAAGAAATTCGTATTAATCCCCAAAAGCAATGAAGAAGAGCCCCTTCCTAACTTTTGATTTTCAGCCTTCACACATCAGAATCCTCCCTTCCATTTGCAGTACTTTTTCCTTGCCTCCCACTCCTCCACAAGCAGCAGCAGCACTATTTAACTTCAAAGCGTATAGGCATATATGCCTGTATATGTGTGTACGTATATACAATTTATAGTACTTTATACTTTCGCTTCATCCCCGCTGAGTAACGAGAGAATACACCACCCATCAGAACCGCCGCCACCAGTTAGATTTTTCTTTTTAACTAACCAGCCGCCACCACCCACATGTGTTTGCTCGCACACCCGACTTCTTCTACCCCATCGAAGGTGGTGGTTGGGGTAGAAACGGAAAAAGGGAAAAAAGGACGACAACGCACACACATTGCCTTCTTTCTAATTTTCTCCTAAGGTCAGAAAAGAAATTTCTTATTTTTTTTTTTTTTTGCGTCCGTTAAGAAGCTGGAAAAGAGAGGAGAAAATGAAAATACAAAAAATTAGATGAAAATTACATTTTTTTTTTGTGTGTTGCTTTCTTTGGTCTGTGTATCAACTACTACCAACCTCTGCCACCCTTTTCGAACCCATTATCTCCATTCGGGATGGTCGACAGTTTCCAACAGCAGTAGCAATCCTATACGTATGGATCTAGATGTTTGTAGATACTTTTTTTTCTCCTATCAACTTAAGGATGGCTTCTGGCACTGGTATTGGGACTGTGTTTGGGTTCTGGCTTTGGTCAGAGATGAACGTGAAGATGTGGAAACTTTACTTTCACTTTCCTTTCACTTTTTTTTTTTTTTGAAAACAAGTGTAATACCGTGAGCCGTGTGTCGGTGGAGAGGAGAAAATAATAAATTTCGAAATAAATTTCGTTTTCCTAGTTTTTTTTTTAAGCTTTCTCGGCCTGAAAGTAGTTTTAGGTAAAAGTTTCTGGCATTTTTTTTTTTTTTTTGCCTGCTCCCTTAAGTGAGAGCAGGGAAAAAATTTAGGACTTTAGCACTTAAAGGATGTTTATATATTTTTTTTTTTTCTGCTCGTCATTCACAGAGGCTGAGGTTGTGTAAGAGGTTTTTTCATTTTGTATAGTGAGGAGTGCAAATGGTAGAAAGGAAGGATGCCTGGATCTGAGTTAGTGTGGTCACAGCGTGAATTAATTGTGGGATGTTGGCTGGCTGTAGTGTGCTTGGTGCTGAGTTTCTAATTATGATTAGAATTGGGAGGCGGGTGAGTTGAAATGAGGGGCTTGTGCGAATAATTATTTGCATTCATTGTGGTGTGGCGCAGGTCTTGTAGATGATTTACGGGCATACAGAGTTATGAGTTCTTTCAAAGAATCGTAAAATCCAAGACTTTAGTAGCAAGAGAAAAAAGTATGTTATCGTGTGAAGGAAAGAGTTGATCGGTCTAAGAATGTAATTTGGTGTTAAGAAGACATTTTGCGTTGTTGGTTATAGAAATCCTTTGCAGTTTGAAAGCCCCAATCATTGTGGTACAGAGTAACTCCAAAATTGAGCTAAGAATACTTTAAAATGAAACTCCCCCCATGGCAACGAACTGAGTTTTTATTTGAAAACGAACTAAAGAATGTTTTTAACACAAGACTTCCAACATGGCAAAGGCCGCCTCCACTTATATCTCTAAAGTATTAAGTTTGTTCCTTTTGGCGTGACAAACGCTCTGAATTAATGGTACCATCTTCCTTATAACCATTCTGAAATAGTTATGAAATTGAAAGCTGGCATTGGTGGCTTCTCAGATAGATCACACTGCTCATTTGAATAGTAATTAGGTTTGCATAGGCTTATGGCATCAGGACCGTGTCCTTTTCCTTACGGCACCTATTTTCCGCAGATATGACGTTCACCTTTATCTATAATAATCATCCTCCTGTCATGTTATTATCTCCATTCATCATTTTTACACCCATTACACCTCTTTCCTCGACATGAAGGCGCAATATAACCCTCCGCTGATCGATCGTTTCATTCTAATCCATTAATTACATGGTAGTTTTACAGATATTTCCAATAATCCCTTTTTTTAATTAATGTGATTTCGTCCCTTTATTTTCTCGGCCTTTGTGTCAACACTGGAACCTTAAATTTAATGTGACATGTGCCGAAGGTACCTTTTTGGCAAACACTAAAAAAAAATACCACTTTTGCTTTAAGTTTTTGTATTCAAAACGATTTTCGAAATCACCCCATTTTCTGTTAATAAAATCGACAAAAATCACCAAAAAAAAAAAACTGCGTATTTTCAAAGGGATACCTATTAAGGATTTGTCACATAGCCAGCTGGTGGTTGGCAAGGATTATTCGGCGTACTGTTTACCCACTGTCAATACTTGCATCAATAACATCGAGAAGATTTTCCAGACACCACCATTCGAGAACAACCAACCCTCTGCCGACCCGTGTGACATTAGGTCGGTTTAATTTTTAAGTTCTCCTCGCGTGTCAACCTTCACTTTCAGTGTCTCACCCCGGACTCAAGCATTTTAATTCGAAAATTTCACCCATTTTTGGGTAAAAATTGCCAAAAATTACGAGCAATTTTTTTTTGATTTTATATATCTTTTTTTCGAAAAAATTTCCGCAATGACGCATGGCGAATCCTTTATCCTCTATTTTAGGGAATAATGACCCTTTTGTGCTCCCGGATTAGTCACATACCTTCTTGGGTTCTAACTCTTTCGTTTAGTCAGAGGGTTATCGAATGCACTGAAGTGTATAACCCGGACAGGGTTACGTTTGTGTACATACAGATACAGAGAATGTCACCGATTGCCTGTGAGTCCCTTTTTGAAATTTCGTCCTCTGATGGGATAGAGAAGGGTGTGCATACAATATATATACATTTTTGGGTTAAATTTTTCCACATTTTAACGAAAAACATTTAGAATTTTTCATTTGAAAAGTGATAGGGTTAGAAGAAGTAGAAAAAAATTAAATGTGTTCCTACGACGAGTGTGTGTTGCACACGCGTCTACTTTAAACACACTGGCAGATGTTTCGAGAATCGACAAAAGGGTTATAATTCAGAAAAATGTGACAAAAATTCTTTAGAAATAGATTTTAGATTCAATTTTTTTTTTTTTTTTTTTTGGGGCAATAAAGCGCATAACGACCGGGTGTCGATTTCCAGACTCGCACGCGTATCAAACTCATCCTGTAGATAAAAGTTTCATATTAATACTTTTTTTTGAAATAAACAGATGGCAGGGGCGCTAAATAAACGAATTCATTTGCATTTATTGCCGTTATCTTTGTTGGTAAAATTTATTTTTTTATAATTATGACGTTATCGGTGGGTTTTTGTATTACTAACTTAGCTATCCCCTGTTTGGTGGGGATTGTCATGTTTATTAAATTCAGATAACGCATTCAATTAGTTTTTCTTTCTTCGTTTTACTTTTTCATTCTCTCTCTCTCATTTGGAGTTTAGTTTAAAAAGTAAATAAATAAACATATTTTACTAATCAAAAAATAAAAAAAACTTAGTTTATAAGAAACGAGCGCAAAATCAAAATTTTACTTAAATATTTTAAGATGAGACAAAATCAAAACAAAACATCTATAGAATAATATATTTATATTTACTAATATTATTATATATAACTTAAAACAAATACAAATATATATTTAATGTAATTGTATAAAACAAACAAAAAACAACAACTTAATAAAAGATGAAAAATAAATAAAATTAAATCAAAGTAAACCAAAAGAAAGGCAAAGAAAAAATTTTAAATAAATTATATTTGAAACAAAACTATATCGGAGGCACAAAATCAAAATTAGTATTAGATACTTTTAGAATTACTTATATTATATTGAATTATATTATATTATATACATATACATACTAATTAAACATAAATATTTAAAATTGTAAAATCAAAAACAAACAATTATGTAATAATACAATACAAAAATTCAGAAAGCAAAAAACAAACAAAAAAAAATTTAAACTGAAAACTAAAACTTATGTGTTATTTTAATCTGAAATAAAAATTTAAGGATACGTGTATCCTGAATGTTGGAAAAATGTACTTGGAGGGCGTTTTTAATTTGTGGTTTTTAGATATCCAAAATGTTGTCTGAGTAGGTGTATGATTAGATCAAGCAAATCTATGGTTGCTTAGATAAAAAGAGTTGCAGAAATACAACAGGTTCAAACATATAAGCTTTGGAGGGAAAGTGAACGATTTCGATTGTGTCCTTTGTTAGTTTTAAGAAGTTCAAGGTGGGAATCCCAGGAAAAAAAAAAAAAAAAAAAGTTTTCACGGCCACACCTCTTGCGAGCGTACATAAGATATCTTAAATCAGTACCGATCTTCGTTCTGGCAATTAGACATTATTTTACAACTAGTGCAACTACTTCATAGACCGATGTATGGTGTCACCTATGTATATACACACAGAAGGTAAATCAATGCGAAATGGTTAGTAATTTGCGTTATTTATGAGTTTCTCCTGAGTAACTTCGTTCTCAAAAGCAGAAAAATCAGTGATCATTGTTCTGTAACGTTGGCCATTGCTAGTAAAACGAACTTCAGGCTTCTTTTTGGAGAAAAAAAAAATTTTAAGTGACCAGCATGTAGATAACACCGAACAGAGTGTAATAAGAATAGCAAATGAATAATGAGCTATTTATAATGTTCACTTTTCTACGATTATGCCAACTATGCAATAATACAATCGCCTGGAATATCGTACTTTCAAAATACTTCACTGTTTTTCTCCGTGATATACATATGTATACCTAAACTGAAAGGAATGAGGTCTACTCAAACATAAATTTACAAAGAAAATTATTAAAGAGTGATCTTTTTTCGTTTCTTCCATGTTTCCAATAAATTGTGGAGAATTCAACAAATACCTTCTTCTTCTTCAAGAATTCCACCCCGCTTTGTATATGTTAATCAGTCGCATGAGTAGTTTCATTATAGTTTTTAACGAGTACACGCGATACCAGTGATAACAGAAAATATTGATTCCAATTAAATTTTAAACTCATTCTCTGTTCGTACTGTAAATAATCCCCCGGTTAAGTATTAAGAAATGCCTCCATCTTCACCTCAATTCTGGAAATGAAACGGAAATAAGCATATTCTCTAAACATGTTTCGCATTCATTCAAGTTATGCACCTGTGGTGGAATCATCCTATGTATCAACCAATGTTAAACAACCAAGCTTCAAACCTTGGGAATTCCCCGACCGAGTACAACAACCGAATCGGTAATTTATCTACGGAGTGAACCATGGTTTATATTGGGAAATATTTTTTCTTAGAACCACTGTTGATTATTTCATCTTCCAACCACAACAGAATTTACGAAACTACCTTGCCGGTTTTTAGGAGAACTCTCACGAGTCACGACACTAACCACGAGATCTATTTATCTCAAACAACTAATGTGTCAACTACTGTAATCTCACAATATTGCCAGACTGCGAAATTGCTCTAAATATGTTAGTACAAGTTCAGCCGATTCCTAATATAAAACATAAAAACGGAGAAAAAATATTCCATTTTACAATTACTACACTATAGAATTCTGTAACTCACACATTTATGTGCTTGAAAACAATTTTAATATTAAATCCAATGTGAGTGTGCAATGCATGGAACAACCGGAAGAAAATAATTTCGACTTCCGTTCGTTGTGTGTGTGTTGAAATATCGTCGCAATTATTTTGAAGCCATTTACTCTCGCTCTCATCAACCATCGTTTGTGCTACGCCACACCACACACGCCGGTTTCTATTCGTAAAAAAGTAGGCCAGTGTTTATGTATCCGCTAACGGCACGACCCGAGTGACATCTATGTATTGGACCTATAATTAAAAAAAAAATTAATTAAATGTCTCAGCTCTAATGGCTTCATTCATTCGCCTCGCCGTCTTCCCCTCCATCAATTTTTTTTCTCTTCTGTTTTATGTTCACCGCAGCACACAACTAGCAAAGGTGAGTGCCCCTGTGGAATGTGCGAGCTCCATCGTTTTTTTTTCTACACAACAGAGACGGCGGCGGCGGTGGTGGCTGACTTTATGTTGGCCGTTGTGTTTGCGCCGAGCTGTTTGCTGTGTTGCCCTATATACAGCGAGAGAAATGAAAGAAAAACAAACAAATAACTTGTGTAATGATAGCGAGACACATACCAATAGAGAGAGTGCGCAACCGTCATTGGAATGTATCGAATGTGGGAATGGAATGTATCGTCAACGGATGCGGCGCGACGCGACGCGACGCGACACGATCAATGTTGACTTCATTGACAAAATCAGCTTTCAAAATGATCTCACTTTATAAAAATCAGTCAAACCAAATCGAAAACCGGTTTCGTTAGCTATTTCTCCTCCTCAATATACACACATTCGTTTCCTCCCTACTCCGGTCCATTTCTGGACTTTTGTAGAGGAAATGGACTTTTGCGCATCCGTTGCCGTCTTGACTCTTGGCCGAGCATTCCATTCACAACACACAGTGAACTAGCACATAAAAACAAACACAAATCGTTGACCGAAAAAAATCACCACCTACTAAACACTATGTACTTACTTGGGGCTACCCACGATCAGCGTTTATTTTGTACTTGGGTATACCTACTAATCTGCACTTCCTGCAAGAGCCAGAGAGCATGGTTTCCGTTTTAAAGTCCGTTCCAATTTGGATTCTCCCCCGCTAGAGAGGACTGTTTCTTAACACCATGATGATGTCCAGCCATCAATCTGGCCTTACCACCGATCGTTCCGTTATCGAAAAGGAATTCTACGAAAAAAAAAACGAGCGATAAAAAAGACACAAAAATGAATTAAAATGTCTCCTCTATATAACTAGCTATGCGTTGTACATAGTCGGTCTGGCAACCTTTAAGTTAAAAAGTTCACGATTAAATGATAGAACGAAGAATTTATGATAGGGAACAAGCGTCCACAAGGCGTTCGCTCGCCGATCCGCATTGCTCCACATGTATTCGGCCAGAGCAAAGCAAGCACACATACAGTGAACAGCGCCAGCGCACTTAAAAACAAAAAAAAAAAAAACTGTAAAAGAACTTTATCTGCTACATACATATGTATGTACACATTCCTACACACGTCGACACTGCGCCACATAAAAGCTCTCCGCGAGCAACGCAATGTATGCTCGCGATCGCGCCGCTCCACATATATCATACTCTATATGTATCCGTGCAAGTATAAATCAAATGCCATAGCGAACATACTTTAGCCGAGCGACAGAGCGAGAAAGAAGCCCTCAGGGCATCGAGTGCTGCTTTTAGCTTATTTTAGTCGGTTGCCACTATTTTATTTTATTTATTTATTTTTTTTTTTTGCGCCGTCTCTGCTGATGCTGTCGACGTCTTTGGCTAGTAAATAGTAGACGCGGACCAAAATTAGGTCAACAATTTTCATTCACATATTTCGATCATATGGTAGAGATCGTAGTGGTAGGGAACTGGCCCCACACTCTGCTGAATACCTCGTCAGAAATTGTTTATACGATCACAACTGTGATAGTGGTGGTTCGCGTTATTGGTTCAATGATCAGATCAGATCGGATAAAGAAATGAATTTGTCCAGCAATATCACGCAACGCAACTATGTATGCCTGTAACTATACAATTGTCAACGTCAGGTCGCAGGCAGTCAACGTTACTTCATCACTTCACCGTCTTTACATTGTCTTCGTTGTCGTCGTCGCTGTTGTTGTTGTTGTTGTTGTTGTTGTTGTTTTATTATCACTACTTATGCTATAAGTTGAGTTAAATTGTCGTCGTCGTCGTTGGATTTGTGCTTCATTTGCTTCAAAATGTGTAACAATTGCTTTGGATTGACGTAATAGAATTCGTGTGTTGCAATATGTACAATGTACATATGGACAATTTCTAGAGCGCTACCACTATGACCTGTAAAGTTTAACAAGTGAAGGTCTTTAAATGATCTACAGAAAAGTTTTCAATTACGCAAACGTCTCAATTCTTATGGAATCATGAGGATCTTGTCGTCGTAAGATCAGTGAAACTAAAAAGAATGATTTGAGCTAAAGAGCAAGACTGAAAAAGAGAAAAGACTGTCATAGGTCTTAAAAGAAGAGGAAGGTGTGTCTAAGATGAAAACGTTTGACCGATCACTTAAGGGTCTTAATTGAACGACCGATCACCTAGTCATCTTTAATAAATGTACAGGAAGTCGAGTTCATTTTTGCTATACATATGTAGTTAACTAAATATCTTGATCGTTAGACTGGAAGCGAAACTAGGTACTTCGTTTGATTCCAGCAATAGCCTAGAAGAAATGGACAGGGGCGGTGTAAATGAAACTGATCAACCAAGTAAAATATTAAGATCAAATGTAAACAAACTGTTGATAGGCAAAGTACCTAGTACACAGTAGCCATTAGATTCACAAGAAAATGATTACTAAATAGAATGTGTAAGCACATTAATAAGGTATACATAATGATACAATGTACGTATGTTAGATACACAAGATTTTCCCAGACTTTAGTATTTTCCGTCCTTAAGAAAACACTGTTGACTCAATTTAAATACCAAACTTATTTCAAATGCCTACAAGTTCCCATGGGATTTCTTTCTCGCGTCCCCCTTTCTGTGATGTGGTTTATCGCGTGGGAAATTCTTGTGATTCCCGAATAATATATCAGTTACTTGGAATCTCCCCATGTATAATATCGGATTTCATAACAAGAAACCTAACTATAAATAAATATGTACATGGTTGATTTCCTATCAATGGGGCATTTGACAGATGATTCTTAGGTTAGGGAGTTCCATTACATTTCTTCTAGCTAACAGAAATTTCCTACGACAGAACGACACAAAATATCAACCATGGTAATAATAAATTCTTTGTTCTATTGTTTAACAAAATATTATGATACACCTACAATAGATAAACGGAAAACAAAATGAACAATTCAAATAAAAATTCGACTAAATACAACACGTGCTACTATTTTAAAAATTTCTCCTTCATCTCGTTATATTTTCCTCCTTTTTTTTTGTTGTTTCGGAATATCAAAACATTTGACCCTCTTGTGATCTTGATACAAAAATAGTTCTTCAGCCAGACACTTACATTTAAATAGTCATTATAAGTTTATTTTTAATATTTTCTTTCTTTTTATTAAAGATACCTACAAATGCAAAAGTATAAGCGACGAAAATTCTTTTTCTGTACCGGAAATAGTACTGGTTTGTTTAAATTATTTGAAGGATGTCTATTTTAGGGCATGATCAGTAAATAGTAGCAAGAACTCTAACTAAACAAAAAATGGGAAAGCACTAAAAAGCATGGGGATTTTGTGAATGGAAAGCTAAAGCTATATGAACACTGATTGTGATTAAAGGCACAACAAGTGCTATTTCATCATTAATTTCCGGTACATAATGTAAAGAACCTTTGGAAAAAAAAAACGTGACCATCCCGTGATTAAAGCATACAAAGATAACAACAGGCGCCTTCTTTCTTTTTCGATATTTCATCAGATTTAATCGCTGTCCGTGGTATTTTTAATCACAGTGATAAGAGGGGCAATTATGTATCGTCACGCGGTACAGGCATTAACGTGACTCACTGAACTAACTTATGTTGGCTAATTTTTAGGAGATAGGATGGTCTTAGAAAAAAATCCTTACTGCAAACATAATGTTCTCTTTAGTTATGAAAACAAATGAAACCGACTTGACTGCACATATTTTCATGAAGCTGACCTTAATTACGTTTAAACCTCACAAAAAGAAGAGGCTACTTCAGTCACTCTACTAAGCCTTTTGCTACTTCATCAACGTATGCAGAATTGCCAGTCACTACATTGGAACCTCAGAAATACAGTGGAACTTCTCTAACTCGAACTTTTGTTGAGTGCAGAAGCAATGTGCTTGATAATTTCTACAAGTCTTTATATTAAGAAGTGGTCGAGCAAAGCCCAAAAAAGATTACAGAATTCTTTAAAATAAACTGATAATTTTTTCCCCGTACATTTTGCGTATTTTCTAAAAACTTATTTTCTGGTCCCTTGATATTTGACTTAGGGAAGTTCCACTGTATTTTTCTACATACTCTTTGTTGGTGTTTCAACTTTTACCAGCAAATATAATAATATATATGTATATAATCTAATAAGAAAAAGGGAAACTGAATCTGCAGACATTCTTGACTTTATTTAAGCTTTTTTCATGCAGCGAAACGAAATTATTTGGAAAAAACCAAATTGAACTGGTTTCCTGTTAGGTGGAACCGTCATCTTAATTTACCGAAATAGTTTGAATACTTTTGAACTCAATTCGAGATATGTATATTTAATAGGTACTATACTCGTCAAAAACTATTACTTGGTAACACTTCGCTACAAATTTAGCCACAATATAAGTTTCTGATGGCAGGAGTATGGACTACTTCCGTACTCGAAACTGCTCGTACTCGTCTACTGCTGTCTTTATTTTATTCAATTTCCGGTGGAGAATGAAATTAAATTTTAACTTCAAATTATCTACTAAAATGTTAGCCTGCAATGTAGCGAAGTTTTGTACTTCAATTATAAGCTTTAAGTAGGTAGGTAGTTAACTGCAAAAAGTACATTATTTCCCAAATAATTCATATATTATTCACAGTCTTTTACCTTTTATTTCAAATATTCATATTATTGTAATTAAAAACGAAAACCTATAATTCCACACTTCATCTATAAAAAATAGCAACAATCTTTTCACAAAATTTACTACACCAATTTCTAAGAACTCATTTAAATTTAAGACTTCCTTCTACATATGTACATATGTACCAACTAAATATTTAACATTAAGTTGATTCATCGAAATGAATATTGAGTAGGTATACTCGTATGTACTAATGAAATTTCTAGGGAAAAATGTCTGTGTCACCATAAATTACTAGTCTATGATTAATCTAAACCACATTCCAAAATTAGTAACCATTTCCTGTGTCCAATATAATAGCACACTCTCTACAATGTCCCACTTTTCCAAAGCATCACTCACTCACATCACGACATTCAAGCTTAAAAATATTTCATCACAGAAAAAAAAAAAAAAAAAAAACACAAAAATAAGGACTTTGCGTACAGTGTGGTCCACGAATTATATCACTTATCCGTTTTCATTATAAACTAGGTCCATTGATCAATTGAATACAGTCCTTGTGAAGAGAGAAAAAAAATGATCTAGGTAATACAACCGCTATGATCAACGCGAAGCAGAGAATGTAAACGTGAACCCGAACGCAACAAACAATCGTCTGTCAGTGACTGAATGTAACCGAGCCTCAGTTACTACTCGTACTGAGTGACTCATGTGAATGGAATTCAATTCATTGTAAACTTGTTGCTACTAATAAGTTTTCTATTACAACACACATGCACACATAGATACAAAATGTAACGCACACACTTGTACATTCTTCTTGAACCGCGATCGTCGTCATCCGTGAGATACACGGCAGCGGTTGCAAGGCAACTTTTTCTCTGTTCGTCGTAATTCACTATGCTAGAGTGGTGTTGGAATATATATTCCTTATTCTTTATACTCGCATTTCTTTTGAAGATCATCGCACTTGCATAACATAATCTCTTCACAAATACACAAAAGGAAAATATCAGTATTCTTTGCATTGAAAGAGACGACGACGACGAAGAAAACCATAATCTAATGGACGCACATTCCGATCTCACAAATACAAATGTATCTCAACTTATGTTCGCAACCTGAATAATAATAATAAGGCAAACATGACGAAGCGAGGCTCAAAAGAAAATCTCCAATAAGCGCACTAAGGTCTAAGTCGAAGTCGAAGCCAAAGTTGCTGCTGCTGCCACTAGTCATGTCAGTCGTATCCGTACTCGTATGTATCTGGCGACCGATTTTACTCAATGAAATAAGTTTTGCGATTTGGTGGTGTTAGTTGGTGGTAGTTTGAACCCACATTCAACATTCCAGAATGTTATTGCCATTGGTGGCATGCGATCGATGATGGTAACGCTCTTGATCGCCGTATACTCATGATCATAACGATAACGATGATTATGATTATGATGATGATGATGAGATGATGATGGTAGAGGTAGGGTTCATTGGAAGGTTAAAAATCAACTAAGGTGTGACTTCTAATGTTATACAACACACACAGAGGAACAGATTTGTATACATACATGCATTGTGTCTGTATGAGGCTGGGAGCATTGATGAATGGAACAACGCACGGTTGTGTAAAGGGCATTAATGTTATTAGGTACTTATGGAATGCAATTAATTTTGGGTTTCATTTTTTTGGTCGGTGCTGTTGCCTTTGGAATGCGGAGAATGAAAATTAAGATGAAAGGAAAGCGGTAGTAGAGTATAGCGGTTGTTTCTTCGGTAGATACTTTCAGAAATTTTCTCTTTTTTTTTTCTCGAAATTAAAGGTGAAAGGGATCGTATACTGCTTTGAAGTGCATTTAAGGTGGATTTCAGTTTGGATTGAAGTGTATTATAAGTGTATGCTGAGCATATCTTGAAATAACTTTTTTTTTTCTTTTAAGAAGCATGCCTATCTTATCTTTCGTTTTCTGTATACATACATACATAAGTACAGCCATAGATATGGGCTTGTGCAGTGTCATTTGAGAGAGTGTGCGAAGGGCAAATTCCAATATTGATATTGAAATTTTTGGAATACATCTGTAGGCACAAACATATGTAGGTATGTATGTATACCTACCATATTTCGAAATTTTTATTTGTTTGTCACATTTTTTATGACAATTCCCCCACCGCTTAAGCCTATTCATTGAAGTGTCGTTAGATAATCTCTGATTTGAAGTAGTTCAAGTAAGTTTGTACATAAAAGTTTTAGGGAGGTACGGACTAAATATATGTGCATGTTTACCTATAAAAATAAGCCAAAAAGAATTGTCACACCTTTTATTGGTCTTTTCTATCAATCAGATGTTCACTGAGGCTGCTGGTACTAAAAAGTCGCATTCAATAAGCGAATTGTTTCTACTGAACTAATTGTTCATTTCATGATGTCAAACTAAGTTTCTTGAAGCAGTGAAAATGTACGAAATTTTTCGAAAGGGGAAATGAAATTTAGCTTTTTGACAGTAAAGTAAACAATTTCCTCATGTAAGGAATTTTCTCGGTAGACTTTTTAACTTCTGTCAAAATGATGAATGCTACTGCTAGTTGGGTACAAATTTTGACATGAAACTATAGGGAAAAGTGTGAAACTCTTTAACTCAACACACTATTGTATTGTACAAATTTGTCGTCTCCTTGCGTTTATGGTTGTAAATTGTGTGGTAGACGTTGAACTCTAGATTTAAATACATATGCACATTCAATCTTAGGATAAACCATGTAGTTGTTTGCAGATAACAGCCGTAATGACAACTGAAGGCACCAGCAGCACCATTCATTAAATCAGCCAAAGTACCTAAGAGTGGAATTATTTTGAAACATCTGATTCATGAGAAAACCATTCATTGCCTTATTCTCAGACCTCGTTTCTTTCATCAGTATATAGTACCGTGGAACTATCCGTACCTATCTCGTCGAATACAATAACAATATGTACAACCGAATGCAACGGCACAAAAGGTCAATTAAACCCCCATAAACACACCCGCTCGCTCACTCATATTTTCTGTGTACCGATTGCTTACTTTGTATGCCTCTATCCGCCTTAAACAGGACAGAAAAGCAGTCAAAAGAAGAAAAAAAAAATGAATAAAATAGGCATTGTTTTTTTTTTTTTTTTTTTTTAAATAGAATGCAAGCGGTTCTCGGTTATGCTTCAATACAGCTGACAGTTAATTTATGCCCCTCCAAACTGTTCTATAGCATGCAAGCTGGAGCTGCAAAAAAAAAAGCACACCTCCCCACCTGAACTTGGAAACTACAGTATGTGCGACGATATACCGACCCAACAAACGTAATTATATTAAATAAGAAATTAAAAAAAACCATACATAGATAAAAAAAAAGTTTGTATAAGAAAAACTGCACACTGGAATGTGGATGCGAATTAAGAACAGAGAAATGAAAAAGAACGCGATGAAACGGTGAAGCAATGAACAAGAAAGATAGGTAAGTCACAAGAAAAAAAAAAAAAAGAGCAACAGTCGTGGAATGAAATTACAGAACAAGAGCAATGGCCAACGAGAGGACGAAGATGGAATGCTTATAGATAGTGTGTAGTAGGTGTTTCACAAGAAGAAAGATACTTATCGCAATCGCAAAAGCAGAACACAACTTGGAAGGAAAAGAAACATGAAATGGATAGGTACCTACACGAAAGCAAAAAAAAAAAACTCCCATCGGAATTTAAACTACATTGTGTTCCCATGTTGCCTTTTCGTTCTCTTCACCTCTCTAATAGAAGCACAACAGCACACGAAGAGCTGATGATGATGATGAAACTTTGTGAACTAGACTCGCCGCATCCGTGCTTTCACGCTGCTGCTGCTGTTGCTCACAAGTTCAACGACCCCAAATACACCCAGTATAGAGTAGTGTATTTTCATTCATAAAAATTTTTACTCGATTTCGTAATTCTGTCTCTGTCGCGACTACACGAGTAATATCCACCACTAGCAACAGTTCTCCTACCCTCAGCCTCTACATACCTTCACTCTTGCCTCCTCCTCCTTCTCATCCACACCACTCACCACACACGCCTAAAAACGTTACACTTCTCCTACTAAATCAATCAACCGACATTCCTCTCATCGTCGTCGTTGTCCCGTTCTATTCATAGAAACGCTCGAGAGACGACCGACGTCGACGACGTCTCAGTGACGCTGTGCCTGTGTTGCATACTATATGCAGACTTTGCTGGTGGTGTGCTCTGGCTCTCACTATATGTGCAATGGTAAATGGCATTCGTGCTTGTGTATGCATCATCGCCGCGCCTGTAGAATGCAACATGCATTCCTTTTGTCTCGTTCTTCTTAAGTGCCAATGCATCATGTTGCCAGCAACATGCACAAGATACAAGTTGCCTTGTTGCGGGGGAAGAGTTCGTTTATATGTGTGTGTGTGTGTGTCAATGGTGAGGGCGAGGGCCCCTTCCGCTTCCTACATCATATGCTCGTTGTTTTCCTTTTTTGGGGACCGTACATTTGATTCATAAATTTTAACCTAAAAATAAGTCCAACAACACCAAC
This sequence comes from Chalcosyrphus nemorum, assembly GCA_949716465.1. Classification (NCBI taxonomy): domain Eukaryota; kingdom Metazoa; phylum Arthropoda; class Insecta; order Diptera; family Syrphidae; genus Chalcosyrphus; species Chalcosyrphus nemorum. Next base: position 16,768,247 of record OX454334.1, on the reverse strand, counting down.
GAACAACCAACCCAACACCAAACTCGGAAGTAAGAGGCGTTGTGCTCTTCCATTCTGGAAATAAAAACTTATGGCAGCTGTTTTGACGGATGAGAAGAGACAGCAAAAGGGAAGTTAGCTCCAAAAATAATTTAAAAAAACATTCTAAAAATAAGTACACACAAACGCACGAGTGGAATCTACACCTCTTCGTCTTCTCTGTTGGCTTCTGTTTCTGTTTATAAATGGAGAAAACGGAACAAGACGGAAAGGAAATTTCCTAATAATGTCTTCCGCATCCGGACTGGGTGATGACGAAAGCAACGGTCGTTCGTTCCTATGTTCTTAAGCACCACGTGCTTGTTTGTTATTTATTTATTTTATTTATTTTATCTCCTCTTTATTTTTTTCTTTCTTTTCTTTTGCCATCGTTTACTTTTTTCCTCATATTAATTACTTCCTCTTTGCCATAGTCCCAGTTAGGTTTATAGTGCGCACACAGAGTCTATGGTGGAAACGCGACAAAAGACAAATAGAAATGTGTGCAACAGTTTTTCCTTTTTCAACAAAAAGAAGGAAAAAAGAAACTACGTAGCACAAAGTAGAAAATTTAAGGGCGCGGGCACACGGGTGAGTGATTTACACAAAAAAAATATAAAACAGAAAGCACTTAATTACGTTTAGGTACCACATATGTGTAGTACCTATACATACATACATGCATGGTACTTGCGGGTTTAATTGGGGTAGTATACTTTATAATTAGCAATGCGAGGAGGTACACGGCGGAAAATGAGTACGGGCGGCCCCGTCATGCAGACACATTAAACTATAATTTTGTATTTAAAACGGAAATTACCGATATAAAGTGGAATAAACATGGATATGCGGATATGGTGTCTATTGCTGCCTACTAGCTGTAGCTTGGCTTCAATACTCCATCAAAAGTGTTTTTATTTTTATGTTTTGGTTTTGTTAATAGCTCCATGGCGATAGGTTGAATGAATATTCATTAAACGATAGATAAATTTAGTACGGTGTTAGGTGTGCGCAGTATAAAAGTAATGGTATACCTCAGGGAACACTAGTGGGTCTACTTATAGTTTTTTTTCTTTTTTAATTTAGATATTTTTACAGTAGTTTTATGTTCCCATGATGAATTAGAGTAATTGGAAATATTAAGATAACAATGACAGGAATTCAAAAGCTTGTAATCAAGGGCCTAGTTTACACCGATAAAGTTTGTTCGAACTATTGCATCCACAAAAATGCAGATTGTAAGTAAGTGACGTGATCGGGCTGTATTGGTTCCAATTTAATGCAATGCTTGGAGATAATTCGGCTTATAATTTACGCATTATATATGTGATTCCATGAAACATTCGTCAGAAAGACGGTGTGACCCGACCACCATCTGTGCTCAGTAAAATTTTCGAATATTAGATTTCCAGAATTGTTTTTGTCAAAAACAAACGTTTTAGACATAGGTAATAACTGAAATTATTAAAAATTAAATTAAAATTAATTTAAATTTCTAAAGAAAAATATAAGCACCAAATTTAAAGTACTGGAACTGAATTGCCACAACCAATAACGAGTAAGTGAGTAGGACTGTTTCCCGCGACGACTCAACAGCATAATAGTGTTCGAATAAAGTGAACTGTCATCTCAAATTGCGATAGTGAATGCTCGATTAAAAAAGCGGTATTGGAAAATCATTACATTTCGATGAATTATTCGTTATCGATTCAGTATCGCTCCTAATCTGAACTCGGTGTTAACTAATCAAAGCAGCCCATTGGCGATTTAATAGGACATAATCGCATAAAATCAAATATCTTATTAGATCAGTGAATTGTAATCTCAGTTTTGATTGATAAACTGAAACAAAACTGTTTACAGAATCCTTCAATTATTAGCTTATCATTCAGAATTTTCCTACACTTAAAAATAAAGAATGCAAATTTCTAAGCTATGTGAGTAATTAGTAGCACACGTGCCGCGCTCTTTAAATTAAAACTGCGAGATCTAGTTCCGAGCATGAATTTGTCATATAATTCTGCGTCATGCTACACGCAACGCAACCATAAAGTTAATGTAGGTCACTATCTTTTTTCTGTTAAGAAAGATACTAACTCCCACGTTCTATCAACAAATATAACAAGTTTACTTAAGAAAAAATAAGGTCAACTGCGTAAATCAGCATGTCTGGTATAAAAACTTGTTAACGAATTCTGCAAATAATAAAAGAACGATTTCCTGATCTTCTCATCACTTGATCAAAATGACTTGTCAAAATCGGCCATTGTTGGGTTGTGTTCGTAAAGACAGTGGTCCACTAAAAACAATGTTTACAAACGTTCCATTAACAAAGTGTTTTTCTTTTACGCAACACTGCTCTTAATTAGCTATTATGATGCTATTAAAGTGCTTAGTTTTATGACAAAATCAAAACAAAAGAACTTGCAACGTAGAACTTCCAAAAATCATACATACATATGTACGTCACCAATGTCGACTTAAAATATACTCCTCCATCACATCACAAATAATTTTAAGTTTTTTTTGTGTTCAGCTAAAACGCAAGCAAACACTTAATGCGTCTTACGAAATCTTCCGCATTTAATTTTCAAGATCGATTTAGTCACATTTGCAATTTTTTTTCTCTCTCTATATAACCTTGACACCAAAGTATGCCAAAAAACAACAGACAACAGATATGTTGAGTCTGAATGATTAGCACAATGAAAAATATTTTTGGAAAAATGCCCTGTCCTTGATAATTTTAATACTTTTCCAATTGAAATTAAGCAACTTTTCACCAATAATTAAAGGGAATGCAGCTAACCTTAAAAAGGAGTCGGATCTTTTGCAGCACTTTGCACTTAATTGGAGGACAAAACTTATTTGTTTCAAAGCAAATAAAATAAAAAAAAAGATTAAATAAATATAAATAAACTAAACCAATCCATTTAAGACGCAATTCAAAACTAAACAAAACTCCCCACACTAAACACAACGAAACAACACACATTTCGCGTTTTAGCAATTTTTTTCTTTTTTTTTGTTTCTTTCCTTCTTTCTACTACTATTCAATTTCCATGCCATCAAATGCGGAAGCGATTTAAGATGTTTTATTATTATTTGTTGTTGGGCTGTGTTTTTTTTTTTTTTTTTTGTTACGATGCTTGATGTTATTACGCCTCATCATTCCAAAGATAGAAAACAAGGTTTTTCTAACTAGTACTTCTTAAAAACAAAATATTAACAATTTTTTTTTTAAAGAAAACCCTCTTTTTTTTATATGCTTACGTCATATAAGAAAAATGCCTTAAAACTTAACAAACATTTTCGATTTTCTTCAACAAATTCCGTTTCCCTATTAAACGAAATCGGGTGCGTATGTATAACTTTGCTGATTTTCTATTAAACAAACTAACAACTGACCTCAATTTTTTTTTTTAAGTTTGAGCTTTTTTTCTGCGTTGTAGATAGGCAAGCATAGAAAAAAAATCAGATGATATCAGAATAAAAATTGAAAAAAAAAAACACTAAATTTCTAATGCGTATTAGTGTGATTTGAAAATCAAAGTACATAGAAGTGTACGTCAAGAATAAATGTGTTGTTTTTATTATATAGGTACATACATATATATAGAGTCTCGGGGCCTGAATAAATAGATATTCAAATATATGCACATACATTAGGCCCACTATTTCTTTTCTATGGCCAAAGAGTGGGGTGTATGTATAGTATGTTAGTATCTCTCTTGTGTATTTCGACGAGTGTGCAAAATAAAGATAGCAAAGTCAAAATTTACAAAAACAACATTGTATCTGTAGATGAAAAAACTTAGGGTTTTTTGTCTTCTTTTTTATTTTTATTTTTTTTTTAATAAAATGCCTGTCACGGCTGGCTCTAGAAAGCTAGAAAGAGAAGCAGATGGAAAAAAAGTCGCAAAATTTGTGCCGATCTTAGCAAATATACCCAACCTCCTTGTATATACACAAAGTTAGATTCAGAGTCTCTCTACACTCTTAGGGCACACACAGAGGCTATAAGTTAGCAAACTAAGTTTTTTAGAAGAATTTTCGAGATTAGAGTGCTTATTCGCTGATGAAAGCAGCAACTCGATCATTTAAAAGCGTGTACATACTTAAGAGAGAGAGTGTATAGACTCTTGGATACAAATCTACATACATTGAAATGAACCAATAAACTTTCTACATTCTACAGTTATTCGTATTCCACATATGTAGCAAAATTATTAAACAGTTTGCTTTTTTTTTTTTTTGTATGCAATGTATCTCTCCCTCCAAGAGCAAGACAAAGAGGAGTACCCTCGACATTATTATGTATCATATATATTTTGTCTTGATATACTTATTCTTTTTCTTTTTTATTGCTAGTTTGTCGTAATTTCTCAAAGGTCATTTCATTTTGTAATAGTCAAGTCGAATTGAGAAGAGAAAAAACGTTTTCGTCTAACAAGAGTGTAAACAGAACCTAGGTGTAGGACTGTTCGTTTAAGATTCCTGCCAGATTTATTGCGAGGATTAAGGCCCTATCTGCATTCATATTTCTATTGAAAACTTTCTCTTCTTTTGTTTTCAAATTTTATAAATACCTGTTAGCGAGGATGTCATCTTTTTTGCATTTTATATGGATCGTTGACACTTCTTTCTCAAACTGTCATCATGACGTAAACATTTGCAGTGATTGAGTCCATGAAATATATCAAGAGTCCATGTTGAAGGTTTTTTCTTCTTTTTTAATTTCATTTTCAAAGATGTTATATAACAACTCACTTGAATAGATACTTTTTGCGTTATTTTTTTCAGAGTATTGTTCGAAAATACACATAAATTCGTCGTAGTCTCACACTGTCTTGCGAAGTCTTTGTATGGATGTATTATTTTTTTTTTTTTCTTTCTTTGAAGCACTTATCTTATCTTTGCCGTTCTAGATTCATTTTTCTTTCACATTTCTTAAGTTTTTAAAGTTAGTTTTGACATATCAAAGTCCAAAGCATATACACATGTATACATATATTTTTTTTTTATATTTTGACATTTTCACACTGTATGAGAGAATGTTCGTTTGAAAATTTTAGTGGTGGTGAAAAAATAATTAGAGCACTGAAGTGACACTATTCATAGCTAAAGGAGTATGGTGATAAAGACTTCATGTTGATGAGAGAGAAATGATGAGGCACAAAAAAGTTAGAAACACAGATTATAATGCAGAACACAATGAAAAGAAATGTATCCAATAATGAATGAAAACACTGCGAACGAAGAATGATTGATAAAAAAAAAAACAAGCAGCCAATTTAACGCCAGACTAGGTACTCCTCCACAGCAAACGAAGACAGACACAACAGTAGATAGACAGACAGTAGGTTTTTACTCTCTCAATGCAGCCAGTCCACAATAATAACAACAACACCAACAACAACAACAAGAACACTAAATTAACTTGAAGCTAACCATTTCCAAACGAGACGAGTACGAACTGTTATATTTCACAGTCAGATTGTTTCTGATTTTTTGAGCTCGTTCCGCGCAAGGTCGGAGCTAAATTGTGGTCGTCTGTCATCATGTGTAGATACTTTTATGTTTGTGTGCGGTCTGACGTTAGTGTTTGCAGATTTAGTTGAATAAGTGCGAGTAGGATAGCTACTCATCACATACCTGTTGCCTGAGGAGCTTCGAAGCACACTTTACACCACACACTCAGACAGTCTTTATCTATTTAGAAATTCCAATTTTATTTAGGACAAACCGATACACACGTCTAAGCAACTTTTTTTTTGTTGGTTTTGCAAATTTTGAGATACAAAATGGGGAATTGATTGGTTAAGGTACAATTCTGCGGTGTCTGTTATCCTTGTTGCAGAGGATTTGTGTTGCAAGGGATACACTCAACACAGATACTGAATGCATTTGTGTGTATTGAATGCACGTGGCATATGCATGAAAGTGTGTTATCATTAAAGTCCACGTGCTTTCTTTGACGAAAGGGTAGGGGCGTGTTCTAATTTTTTGCTTCTTGTTCCATTACTTGTTGTTGGCTTTTTGTAGATTGTTTTTTATTTGCACCCAAAATTGGTAAAATGAGGTTAAAAATAAGCACGTGTCGTTATCCTCGAATTAAAAGAGAAATGACTTTTGATTCATTTAGTTCCAATTTAGTTTGTACTAGATTTCGGAATAAACCGGAAACGGATGTTGGTATGCATGTACGAAAAAAAAACGTGTTAAAAGCGAAAAATAAAATGGAGAATGCCTACCTATCATTAAGCCTATGGGGACATTTTTTTGTAAGACTTTTGTGTGTAGGTACCTATTTTACTTTATTTATTTATTAATGAATCAATAATGAAACATTGATGCGGAAATGTTTACTTGATATTATTGCGCGTTAAGAAAAGATCGTGTGCCATAGCCTTTTAATATTTCCTCAGTCGTAGTTAGGAACAAAGAAACTTCATTCATGTTTTGCGTCGTTTCTTTTTCTTTTTTTTTTTTTTTTGAGAAGACATCAAACGAAAGACTTTCAGACCATTTAATTTCAAATAAAAAGCTAAATTTTCGTCGAGGGATGTAAAGTTAAGCTGCAATAGTTAGGTAGGATGCCTTTCGTAGTTTTTTACCTATTCCTATTCAGTTTATATCGAATATTTGGGAAAATGGCTAAGAAGCGCATAACCTTAACCTCATTTTTTGATCTAAGACTTTCACTTTACGGCAATGCTGTGTACCCTTACTGAATTCCAGAATCCAAAATCTTTTAAACGAATTCACTACGAAAAATTCAAATAAATTCAAAAACACTCAGGGAGTAATCTTCTACAGTAACAACATTAAGAATTTTGATATGTAGTCCTAATAAAGCCCTTAATCAATATATTTTACACAATAGAATAAGTATCTCATTGCAAAATTCTCTAGAAAACTCGGCAAAGGAATAAAATGAGAATGAGTTTTTAACAAGAAACAGTTGAGAAACGAGGCTTTCTCCATCCAAATATGTATGTACATTTTTGTGATAGATCATGAGACAAAGTTAAGTTAACCAGTATTTTACGAATACAGGGACCCTATTTTTGTTTGATATTTGGGGCTCAAAGTCAGAAGCTCGATGAAAATGTGTGTATGTATGAAATTGCATCGAAACAATTGCCAAATCTCACATTCATCTAAGACAGCTAGGAAGCAAGGAAGATGTCTTTATTCTATTTACATGAATTGAGTTTTAGAAAATATCAGAATCTTAGGTTAAAATCCCTTAAGTACAACTTATGTCAACATATGTATATGCTACGCCTGCCTGTCATCGTGTTCAGTTTCTGGCAATGGGTTTCAGATCCCTCGAAGGCTTTTCCCAGTTGGGAAGGGTATTGTTTTCGATCGCCACACATTCTGGTCGCTCTCTAGAACTGTTCGTGAAGTTATAAATAAATTGAGTTCAGTAGATCTTTCCTATAAACCTTTTCGAACATCTCCGAAAATTCTTTTCTTACTTATGTATGTAAGAACATATGTATTTAGGTACTTACTCTTGCTTCATTACCTGTGGAGATACTTTTAAGAAGCAATATCTAGTAAGGAATCAGACTGTGAAATTTTAATGCTAACAATATTCTATTCCTGTTTTTAAAGAAGATACGGATGTGCAAAATATCTTGCGTTTACGACAAACTATGTAAATCTGTGTGAGGTACAAACATTTACTCATTTTTATACACAGAGAAGAAACAACTAATAACACAATATTTTACATCATTGGCTAGTGTTGTAAGTTTTTGATTTTAGACGAAATTAATTTCTCTCCGAAAACCCGAGCCTAAGGATATGTTTAGCAAGATGCTTAGCCCTGGTTCTGAACATATTGCTGCAGCGCAACTTTTAAGGGGTATTCCATTAAGCATTTCTTATCATTAAATTTGAACAAAACAAACTGTGAGTAAGATTTCAATGATATTTTTCTATTTATTAAGTAGGCCCATGTATGCCATTATATATTAAATATAACGTCATTTAAATATCCGTCGCATCTTCACTGGGTGGCGCGCACCCGAAACGTCTAATTTTCCACAACTTTCTTACAGAAATCAGGCTGAATTTGACCAACGGCATTGATTATGTAGAATTTAATAGCAGTGGTGATTTGTGGTTTATTGGCATATACGTGTGACTTAAGAAAATCCCACAAGAAGCAGTCTAACAGGGCCAAATCGCACGATTTCGGCTGCCAGCTCCTCGTGAGAGAACCATATTCGGAAATCGCTCGTGCAAAATGTCCATCGTGGCACGGGCTGTAGGGCACGTAATGCTCTCCTGTTGAAACCACATGTCATTGGTGTCTACTTTGGGGTCAAACGAATTGGGTTATCATCGGTCGATAGCGCTCGCCGTTGTTGGTGATGGCCTGGTAAATGTCATTCTCTAAGAAGAATGGACCGATGATGCCGTCAATCAGAAATCCACACCAAAAAGTGACTTTCTCTGGATGCATTGCAATTTGATGGATCTCGTGTGGATTCACATCGTCTTAAATTCGACAATTTTACTAATCCAATTTTTCATCCAGAAATGGGCCTCGTCGCTGAATATGATTTTTCGATCGAAATTGGGCTCAAGAGCACAGTCAGCAAACAAAGAGTTGCCTATGGTCATTAACTTGGAACTCCTGGGTCAGTTAAATCTTGTACGAGTGTAGGCCCAAGTCATGACGCCAAATTCGACAAGCTGGGGTCAGCGAAAGACCGAATTTTTGTGTGCGGCGAGGTATTAACTGCCTCGGACTCTCCTGCACAATTTCACCGACAGCGGCGATATTTTCGGCACATCTGACACAGAGATATTGGCGGATTGTTCACTGAACCGTTCGATTCGAATTTATCCACCACGTTATGAATAGTCTTTCGGAATGACGATTATGGCGACCGTAAAAAGGGCGAAGCGGGCGAAATGTTGCTATAACTCTTTATAAATGACAGCCAATTTGACAGATATAGATGGCCGCAAACACCTGTCGAAGTTTGGAAATCCCTATTGGAAAACCCTTTATATGTATACCCAACTGTCAAACCCAAAAAATTAACAAGTGAATTCTTACTTAAGATCGTTTTGAAGGTTAATTTGATGTAATCTGCTACAATCTTTCATTCTATTGGCTTTTTGCATCAAAACGAAGTATGTAAATAACCAACTATTTTCTCTCAACAAAGTACAAATATATAGTTACTATTACAATATAATGTAAAGTGCGAAAATAAATTTTCTTTCGATTAATAGGAATAGCATAAAAGTCACATCTTTATGTTTTTTTTTAATTCAATCAATTCCAATGAATATTGCTTGCACTTTATTTCGGGCCTTTTCATCTGCCCGAGCTATTATTTACGATGCATGGCAGTACCAATTTCAGAAGTGTTGTAAGACCTTTCCCTTCTTGGAATATAATCGAGTGTCCCATGGGCACTAAGTGTTTCACAGGCCATTTTTACGGAACGCACTTTTTTTCTTCTTTTTCTTCACGTCAGAACGAAAAAACGACTTCGAGGAAAACGGGTTCGCACGTTACATGAATTCTGAATGGACCATATACCTACACAGAAATGGATTTTACAACTTCCATCGACCACCTTAGTGGTTGTTGAAAGAAGTGGAAGAGAACCATGCACTTTATTCAGATGATTTTTGCGCCAACAAATTACTGCTTTTATACATAGTTAATTTGTACTTAGTAATCAGCGTGGGAATGTAATCAACGAGAGATTGAAGATTGCATATCATTTATAAGAATCAAGATGCATTAACTTTACTGTCTATGAATTATTTGCATATTAGGGTGTATCGCACATCGATGTAATTTAACATTTCAACTATAAGTTAAAACAGTGACTAAATATTAAGAAGGTACGTGTGTATGTAGACATTTCTCCGATGTTGTTAATGAATCAAGGCTCCACGCCAAGGCATCTTACAAACATCATTTGGATGTGTGCAGTAGAATTGGAAAAGCTAAACAAGGGTTCGCTATCCAAAACTCATATCTTGAGAACCAGCTATATGGTACTGCACGTACCTGGAAGGTGGAGATGGGAGGTGGGGGAAAAATCGAGCTCCCTAGAAGTGAGGAGCAAAGGTCTTTATAACATACTCATCGCCGCATCCTCTGCAGAGTTCTTCTTCCGTCCAACGTAGTTTCTTTAGGTGGCACCGCAGAGTGTTGTGACCCGTGAGAATCCCCACGAGCATGGACAATGAACGTCTGTCCTTGCGAATAATTTTCTCGCTCCTTGCCTTGTCAAAGGTGTGAGGAGTGAGGAGCAAAAGAGTTGCATAAGTCGAACTACTTAAATGGCACCCAGTCGTTTTTGACATCAAATGCCGCCGAGTGATTAAAGGATTTTTGACTGAACCGTTGCGCAAAAATGCCCTAGTTTTACCCGTAATAGTAGAAAAAATGGACGAGCCACTTAGACAAGTGGAGCTCTGCACAGATGACACTGATTTTGTCTCATTTGCTTACTTCATTTACTACGTTCCGTTGAAGTATTAATTGGTTTTCTTACATTATAGCGAATGTCTTCCTCACTAGAATCAGCTAAAATCTAGTCTATTTTCTACTCTAGCGGCCACTAGATCCCATTGCGACAAATCTGTCATTCCAATGTCAAATTAATCCAGCAGCTAGATTATCGAAGTGATGTGAACGCTCCCAAAACCCTCATCCTCAAACATCCGTACGAATGATGTCTTTGAATTCATTTTCGTCATAAGTCCTTTCAGGAGACCCTGAAATATATGAAAGGACCATTAGCGTTTCGAAACTCTTAGTGCGTTTTATTACAGAAAAACGAAAACAAACGGTGACAATAAGCCTTTGCTGCTTTTAATTAATTGAACAATGCTCAATCACTTCTTTTCTCAAGGTAAACTCTACGAATCAGAATCTCAATCATTTGAGTCCTCCATTGGCATAAACTTGTTGCAAATTATTGCAGATGATAAAATGGTATTGCATGTTGCTGCCGTCATTCAATTCCAACATTTCTGGAGTCTTTGATTCCAAACGAAAATAACGCAAAGTCCAAAGTTGGTGGATGAGGAAAGGGATATCGTGTCTTATAAACGGATAAAACTATGAAAGAGAGATAATTTTCACCAATTGTACATCACAATTATCTTAATCTTCTGCAACACATAATGTTACCTGCTTACAGCAAGAAGTCAGTGAAGATCCTTGCGTTATTATTATTTATTATTTTCTTATTTGACAGATAGGGATAATGCAATGAAGTTTAGCTTAGGTTAGCTTAAATTAAGGCCATGAGGTCATCATAAGAACACTAGTTAGCAAAATGGGTCCATCGCGATCCCTACGGTGAAAATAAACGGCAGAAAGAGGCCTATATTACGTGGCCCCTACAATAATTGAATCTTCTAGATTACTGAAGAGGTACCTGCCTAGATATATTGATCCATTTATAGAAGTCCCCTCACTCTTGCCCAGTATATGCGTATAATATCCTCCCAAGGGTGTAGCTCCTCGATTCTGATAATGCAATCTACTAGCGTACTTCTTCACAAGATATGTCCAATCAAAGCCCTGATTTGTGATCTCCTGGCTAATAGGGTCATAAGCCTTTGGACACCCTTTACGCTTCCAAATTAGCTCATCAACGGTTAGCTATGTTGTGTGTAATATTGAGAATACTTCTGTTGCCATATCTAACACTATCCTGATGCTGTGTATAATGTTTGGTGATGGGAGCTCCACAGCTTTTTTTGGGCAGTCTATCGGCACATTAGCTGCCCTCAATATCACAGTGTTCAGGTACCCAGCATAATCTAACGCTATTCTGCGTCCATAATGAATTGAGCATTGCTCGGCAATCACTGACTAGCTCAAATTTGATGACAAGAGACTCTTGCGCTTTGAGCGCAGCCTGACTGCCAATAAAGAGGCGACGAATGGATAAGTTTTCACTCATCTTATCTTTAAAGTTAAAGTTTGAAACCTACCCATAGGATGTCGGTAGGATATTAACGATCTGGTTCTGTCCGGCTGATTTGTTTGATACACCACTAACTTGCACTTTGAACACTTAACAGATATGATTTGTACCAGAATGAGTACGTCTTAAATATTATATATTTTCACGCACTCCTATGCAGTAAGTATTTTTAAACTGTTTCATTGTTATCTTAACTCGGTTCTTTTGACACTGAAAGGTTAGTCTCCTCTAAGCCGTACTTTTAAGCAACAAATGCGTGATCTAATAAACCTGTAGTAGGGTAGGAATTTGTTGACAACAAATCTCTTAGAACCCAAAAATTTAGCAATGAAAAGATGCTAATTTGGAACTGATATTTCCGATCAAATGCCCATAGAAGGCATACCACAAAAATGCAAATTGTCGTAGGTATGAGTCAAATAGAACGTAATTTTCCAGTGAAAAACTGTGACATTTCTAACCAATTTCTCATCACCATATATCACCTTAATGACTACAATGCACAGATAAATAGATATTTATTCATTCAACCAGTCGGGATGCTAGATGTAGATATCTGTGTGTTTAAGTGCGCCCAGGCCCATTGTATTCGGTCTCTTGCTGAGCGACAAGAATTCCACAGCCCATTTAATTAATTAAAGTTACAAGTGTAAGAGCATGACTAACATTCAAATGAACTCCGCCGCGCCGCCGTCTATCGAGCATCAAGCGGCGACCACGACTTAGAAGCTCACAATACCATCATACACAATCACCAAGCCAAGATCGAAGGTTGAATCTATTAATAAAAAAAAAGTTCTGCTGCTGCTGCTGTTGCTGTTAATGCTGCAGGATTTGTGAATGGAAAACACGATACACGAGTCATCGGAGTTTTTCTCGGAATGCATTCTTGAGCCATGATAAAATCTCGTGCATTAGTGTCGTAAGAAAAGATTGAATGAAAACCTGGTCACATGATGGCGTGCGCGGCACGGCGCGGTGACTAAGGAAAAACACATTTTTATGGACGACCTCCGCCACAGATGCAGGAGTGAGAGGTGGATTCTCGTCGATAACACACAAATCGAATATCCATTTGTTTATGCATGTAGGTGTTTATATAACTGGAATTTTAATTGGTTACAAAAGCTATAGCTAGCTGACTTGATGTGGCGCTTTAGAACAGCATCTAACCTATGCTCTATCTAGGCGGAGACGTTGATGGTGCATTTGCTTGTTTGCAATTACAGTCACTTTATTGCTAAGCTTAAGACGGATGTCTTTGAAATCGTAAAATATGAGCACTTTAACGAGCAATTTTCCATTCGAAACAATCAATCGATTAGTTATGTACAAACGTTCATCTACGTGTCATTTTTTATAAAATATTATTAATTTGCCCGAGGGTTCTATACTATAATTTAGACTACGGTCAAGGTAAACTCTAAGAAGGTGACTTTTATTGCACATTTATGGAACATCCAGTGAAGAGTTTGAAATTTTCAATTGAGGCTTTGAAAAAATCCATGAGATGTACATATTTCTAAGGCCGATTATTTGGCAGGACAATCGTGTACTAATAAGAATGCAATCAAATCCAAACATCTTCAAGTGCACTCTTTACTTTGCCAGACCTTCAAGATGTTCAGAGATTCTCTAGGTAGCAGTCTGTACCTCCTGGAGAGAACTTTGCATCAATCCTATTCTATGTATTTATACAAAACTTCTTTTCATGAGTCCCAAGACCGACTTGGTAGCAAATCACGCTGCAAGACACGAAATGACTTTTTTAGCACTAAGTTCTCTTAAAGTATTCTCCTTTTGCTGTATTAAGTTAAATCATATGTATTAAGGAGAAGAATGAAGTTATTTTTCAGTTTGACAGATATTTGAAAACCGACTGGCATCCACTAGAAAGTTTAGGATTAAGTACACTATTGAGGAAAACCCAAATATGGGTCTGGTGTTTAACATAAGGTATGATTCATTTAGAGGTACTTTTTTTTAAAAGTAAAAATAACGCAAGAAAATTTATTTTATTAGGTAATTTTTTTTATCAGACGAAATAACTGTTCTTGACCTTTAATTTTTTAAAGACTTTTCCTTTTAAATATTGCCCATAACGTCGGTTAACATGGTCCGTTCTGAAGTTCCATTTTCGATGACGCGTCCAAGAATTTCGAGTCATATTTGGTAAATAACTCGAGTAATTTAAGCTTCCAATTCCTCAATTGTACTCGGGTAATTCATCTAGATATTTAACTCAACATAGTCCTAAAGTAAAAAGTATTAGTCGATTTAAGAGGTCAGTTCACCGAGGCGAAGCGCGAAATTTACTGTTCACCGAATTATTATCGCGATACAGTCATGGTTTAACGACCTGAGTAGCAAGTAGCGCCTTTTTGTTGGTGCCAATTGTGCTGAAGATCACGAGCTTCAATTTGAGACAGCAAATATTCCGTTATTATGGTGCCATTCTGGTCGACTAGACTCTGCGCCGACCTAAGTGTTTCCATGAAAATTTATTACGCAGCATGTCTTTCAGGTCCCCTACGTGACTATACACCTCGACGCGGTGTAGGGGCCTAGTAGAGGTCGGGTACTTCACCTCAGATGAGACACAAAACTAAGATATTGTCATCTCTTTAACCTTTCACTATCTTTATCCTTTACATCCTTCCTTTTCCTTGCCGAAGACCAACCTGGCTGAGGGCCTATTCAATAAAAGCTTAGTCGAAACGGAGTATCCGGATACCAAAGCATCTCAATATGCTATGCTTAAGTGATACTATAATCTGCAATGCCTGCTGTGTGCTTTTTATGTGAGCATCCTGCGTTAGCTTACAGCTATTCGTTGCTGATGTACTGAGTTCCTTATCACAAAACTGCTTTGCTAGGCTATCTTCAAAAATCAAGAAATTTCAGTAAAAATGCCTCCCGGCTTGGGAGCAAACATTCTTTCTTCCGTGATGATACATGATGATGATACAGCAAAATAAACCCGAAAAAATGGCGAATTAGTTTTGGTGTTGCCGCAAAGTAGAATCTCTTTCGTTACAAGTCATACCATAGCATTTGCAAACTCTTGGCTGAGGGAAAAGTACTTAATTTCAGTTTAAATTTCAAACAATTCAGCAATATTAGACGTACTTAATAATCTTCAATTGATTGGCGCCAATCCTTCAGAAAAGTTCTCACAGTAAGTTGCAAGACCACCTCATTGGTTCATCTCTAACAAAGCATGCATTTTTATCGTGGATCTGTAGTCAATGTCTACATGCTGAGTTGTTTCCAACAATTATACTCTGTATCTATGCATCTGCAGTAGATGGGACTTCGTAATTGCAGACTTGAATATACCTACATATAATGAAAGAGTGCTCCTTTTGTGTTAAATGTCAAATCAAATCAGCATCAGCATCAGTAGTGATTTAAACAGAATTACGTACAGCTTGACATTCGAATCTAATTTGTCAGCGACTGTCTGCACTTTTAAATTGTGATTTCTGTCTGACAGCTTTCTAGAAGGCAATCCGTAATAAATTCGATTTTTCGGTTTCCTTCTAATTAGCTTCTTATGATGATTCTTGTCTGAAAGACATCCAAACTATCCATAACTTGCAGTACTACAACACGAGAAAATGGACTGACTTCTTGCTCTAATCGCAATAGACTTAGAATAGACACCTTAACCACATAATATTCCTTACACTTAAAGGAATCGAACTCCTCTAAGAGTTCTGTGGCTCAGTGGTTATCGCATAGACTAGAAGAATTTTAGACAATTTAAAAAGGGGCCAACCGGTGCGAGTCTCACAAGCTAGTAACACGGATAAGGCAAAAAGCTAAGTGACTTTTATTTATGTGAATAGCATGGCGATTGATTGGGAAAAATGGGATACAGGACATAAGTAAGTAACAAATTATATAGATACTTACTTACTTGAATCCTTTAACCCCTCGGGGGGCATAGGGCGTCAACAAAGACTGCGCGCCATCTTGTTCGAACAAAAGATGGTACAAAAGATGGCTCAGGCTCCATTCAAGTCGTTGCCGAGACAGGAACTCTTGACAAATCACAACACAGAAAAGATTGGGTGGGCACAATATTATATTAAGCTGATTACACTTAGTGCTCTTCGAAGGGATAATAAGATGTCATACTCTGTTGGTAAAAGAGTGCTGGACACAGAAGATACTACAACAAATGTCTCAGTCTATGTGAACCGAAAACATGGCTCTGCATTCTACTAAACATCAGAGAACTAGAAAATATGTTTCCACATTCTCCTCTTTAGTGTGAACCATGCTTCATATAATATGTTTGTTTGTTCTGCAATTCCAGTCGATTATAATGCAAATGACTTTCCGGGTTTACTCATTCGGTTTCCAATTTCACTTTAGTACAATCTCCAGCCCTTGGTTACTCTAGCTGGTGGAATATTTTTTGGCACTGGAGTGAGAGATTTCACGCTAATGATTCCACCGGCAACTAGAATAGAAAATAGACTAGATTTTACCGAATTCTATAAAGGAAGACATTCGCTATAATGTAATAGAACCAATTTATACTTCCATGAGAGAAAGTAAGCAAGTGGAAACAAGTAAGAAAACAAGGAATATACATAAGCTTTATGCAGAGGTCCAGAGTACGGATTAGTACTTTTTAGTTCTAGCTAATCTTTAAATCTTCTAGCGGGTTTTAGCAGTTAAGCGGGTAGAACATTTCAAGCTATCGAATGTGTAACTAGTGTTCAAGGGGTCTTGCTTATGGCTTCTTGCTACTAGATCGTCTACAAATACATTGAATTTTATATCAATAATGTTTAACGGCGACGTTTAATGGGGAATTTACATATGTGTGAAGCAGGAGTAAGCCAAGTAAATAAATGTTAGCTGATTTGGCAGACCAAATTCTGAAACTCACAATATTGGGAGTCCGTGGAGGCAAGGGATATTTACTTCTTATGACAGCTGAAACGTTTTATTTCAAAAATTAAACTCACTAAAATCGTTGATTCGATAATAAACACATCTCACAAGAGGTCCCTCTTTAGCAACCAAAATAGATTTCAGTTGGATTAACCCTACGTCAAAAATTCATTCGCCCTTACTTATGAAAATTCGGCAGTCAGCTAGAAAAATTTTAAATAAGATTTTATAACGTGTAAAATACTTTTCCTCAAAACAATTGAACTTTTTTTTTGGAAAAACACAAAATTACCCGGCGAAACTACTTGGCAGATGTCACACATACTCCGAGTATGAGCAACTTATGGAAATGACTGCACTGAAGGAAATTTGACATTAGCTTCTGATTGCTTTTGAGGATAACTGCTCAGCCTTAACTGCACAGAAGTCGACGAAACTTGATAAAATGGAGTATTATGGTCATACACTACTATTTGGATGTAATTGGCCATTCCATTAAACTGCCGTAAGCTAATTATACGCCATTATCGTTGTCCCACCAAAGGTTCATTGGAGTGAAATTAATTGCTCTAGTGAAAACTTTCTTCAGTGAGCTTAGAAGAAGAAGAAGTTTTGTTCCTCTTTCAAACTATCCCGAGAACACAAAACTTCTATAACAAGTGCTGGCATATAATCTCCATCTATTTTTTATTTTTATGTTGTAAGAGTGATATAGGCAGCAAAAACACAAAATACAACTCAAATAACGTCCTTAAAGGACAACATCCTTCACAATGAGTAACTAGTTGCTACGAGAAATCATTATTAATCATTATTTTTAAGCCACCGAAATCTGAAAAGAAATTTATTATTTGCCTTCAATTTGTCTGGCATACTCCATTTTGTCGGAATTCTAGCAACTACGTCATACCTACGAGTAGTGAGTTAAATAACGAAAGTTATGATATTAGTTGCATTTGTTGTTGCATCAGAAGATTTAATTGGAATCTTTATTAACGCCGCTCAAGTGTAAACTTTCGGTGTAAAGATAGTAGAATAGATTATTATAAATGCACTTATTCAAACTTGATTGTGGCTAAACGATAAATAGAATTTTGTCATCACGAGGCATAAACTAAAGACTGGACGGATTAATAAACAATCGAGTCAACTACAACATGAGTTTTTGATATTATTTATTTATTTATTTTTCTAAGCAGGAATATTGTTGGTTAACTCCTTTAAAGTCACACAGTAGTTCAAAGTACATAGCACCGCATAGCAAGGTCCGGTTACATCAAGGACTAGCTAAGGATACTGACTGTCTGATATGTTGGAAATTTTTATCATCTCTGTTTTATGTGGACGTCGTTGGTCGTAGAACATTAGTGCCACTGTGAGCAATAGAAAATACCTACTTCATGCGAGCGTCTGACAAGATCCAAGCGTATTATTGTGGCGAGGAAACTTATTAAAACCTCTGAGCTATATGGATATGACATAGAACTGTAGGTGCTTCCATTCAGGCGAACGTGGAATACTACGCACAGTATATATAGCTCTGAGTAGCTAGTCTGTTTATGGTTCTTATGGTTCAGCTTATGTAGAATTATATATTTCTGGCAGCAAACAAATATTGATTTACAAGTTCTTAAGAACAGGAACAGAGGGATCTGTTGACATTTTCCTGCATACTCACAGGTCTATTACCTTTGTGAGAAGTTCTAAAATGAATCCAAAAATAGTAATTCCAGTATACTTCTTAATTTTTTTGAGGACATAAGCGCCTGTGTGCGCCTAAATGACAGGTTCCATTTCATGTAGAACTTATCTTTGTAAGTGGTTCCTCCTGGCTGCGGCTTTTGACAATATCAACCGAGAACCCTTATTCTTTAAGCTTTGTCATTAAATCACTCTACTGTGATACCATTGCACCTGTTTGGGATGGAAAGAGTCATTTCATATTAACAAGTGCGTGAATGCATTCGTTATTTTTGAACGAATGCAAATATACAAATAGTACAGCACCTCTATCTTCCACATATAAAGCTCTACGCATATGATGTTGTGCTCCTAACGTATAATCCTTACAACTGCAACTATTGCTGTGGGTAAAACCCTGCTGTCAACCTCAATGAGTCCGAAATAGTAATCTTTCGCAATGATAGTCGTAGTCGTATCCTTAGTTACAATAGGAGTATATGCAACAATTTCATGAGAACTAGGCATATTTCTCATTCCACTAAATTCAAATACAAGAAGCTGCTTCTAGATCCGACAAGTTGTACGAACCCAAGTACAAGTATGGGAATATCATATGGGGAAAACACAAGTTGAAAAGCTGCAGCGATTCTTTTTAAGAAGTTTTTTTTTTCCATTTCGCGGATACCGCACCTGCAGTACACATAGAGACTGGACTTTCTAAAATCTTAGTAAAAGTCATTTTCTGGCTCTTTGGCATTGAAGACTGTTTTCCCTTCCGCTCTGTAATTTTCTGTAATCTTCTTACGCAAAAAACAATGGACTGAGCTTAATAGCTGTGCACATCAATCTCAATTCCATGATGAGTACTGTGACCTACGTTGGCTTCGTTGATCCTCCCAACTACTTTGATGCCAAAAATCACCGTGCCATGGTCAACTGTTCTTAAGGAAGAAATAGAACTTGACATTACAAAAAAATATGAGTCGGTTAGTGTTCGAATTGGTTATCTCCTCCAAGGCTCAGTCAAGACAATGACGTTTGAAAAAATACTTCTCTCTACGGATGTTCCTTTTTATTCTAACTCAATCGACAGGTTGTCCAATCCTGAGATATTCTGTCATATAATTGTGATCTACTCATATCATTGCTGATAGGAGTAACCCTAACGTGTGTTCATTTTCTTCTCTGTCCTTCTGCTCCTCGGATAATCATGGCCATACCATTTGAAACGACACACTTACTTTTTTACTTATGTTTCAAAGCGCATGTTTCGCTTTGCCGATTTGACTGGATCTAATAGAGCCTCTCTCATCACTTAAACGCTTACTCAACAATTTATACATGAGCTGATTAGTTTAATGCCAGGCTGAAAGTCCATTATCCTGCGTGGAAGTAGTCACACGTCGCTAAAGTAATCAGGTAAGCCTGGCTGTGCTTTCGAACTGTTCTTTGATTTACTGCAGGATACTTCTAGCGGCTATCACAGCCACGACAGGGCACACGGAGATAACTCTCAAGTTTTCCAGATTGTCTGTTTCTACATTCATGGCTGCTGTAACATCTCTTTTATACACCTCTACCTAAAGGATAAGTAGGTATTTCATTGAATGGCACTTCGGTCAAGGTACAACAGCGACAAATTTGTCTTAAAGTCTTAAAGTTGTGTCTCATTTGGAAAGTACCTTATCTTGCCAAGATGTAGACCAGGCAGGCATCTAACAAATCGATCGGGTCCAAAGACTAAAGGTATCTCAGTATGCTACTCATCTTGTTAATCAGATCAAATGCGATAAGCTTCACCGATGGCAATCATTATCATCATAATCAGAGGTGACATTCAAAGATACTCTGCATCAACCTAGTCCTCTTTTTTGACGATTGCATACTTCACTGCACTCTCTCCGTTCGTAGATGTAGTTTTATACATACTTCGATCAACTCCCGCGGGTAGTCTGGAGAACTCTGATTCTGCACCTAAATGTGGCTATATCATGTACAGTCCCCCACTGCTATCTAACCCAATCTAATTTATGGGATCAGTTCTAACCAAAGAGACTAGACTCCAACTCCTTCAGTAATATGCTTGATCTGATGGTGTCAGAATATCAACATGCGTTCCGACTTCATGTTCTTGAGTATGTTCCCCATATGTTTACTGATTACGCCAAAATCGGGATTTTCTAAGCCACAGAGTTGGTTGAGTAGTTAGCCTTCTTCAGATGAACAAAACGTTTACAGTTGCTGTTAGAGCTTTCGATTTTCTTCACTCTTTTGGTGGAGATCTTTTTGTTCTTGATGAAAGGGCATTTGATGGACCTTAAGCACGACTGGTCGCGGCTCTTGGCCTAAATGCTTTCACTCAGTCCCAAGTCTTGCATTATGTGGATTTAGCATGGGGTTGCACGCAAAGGGAAAACAAAGTAGATCTCAAGGACTGGGTAATATCTCAAAACAATAAAATGAAGCTCGTAAAAATGAGAATTGAGTCTAAGCAAAAGCATTTTGCATACGACGCAATATGGTGTTCCGCCGAACATATGTGTTTGCTGACTTTTTATCCGTTTTTTAGCATTTTCGACAGCTGCCAGTAGCTTTTGTTGACTGCTGTTACGCATTCTTCCCTCTGTAGTCTTAGAATGCTCCGAGAGTACGCATGGTATCTCAAACTTTTGCAGCGAAAATTTAATTTTTGGCTTCTGTACAGAATATGTTCAGATTTTTCGATCTTCATGTTTAAATTTTGACTAATTTACAGCTTGGACTTGGACTTTGTTAAAATTTGAGAGGCGGTATATGGTCCTCAATTTATTCTTAGCGGACGGCAGACTGCCGTAAAAATAAACTTGCAACTACAGAGCTTGGCAGATTGTTAATAATAACGGTAAATTTTGTTGTTTAGGTCCAAATCTGGTAACTTTAACCACACCTTAGTATGAGAGAAGGAATCGTTTCTGTTCCATTTTGTAGTCTAGAGTGTCAGTTACATTTGACGAAACTGTTGCCACTTTATCTTAAGGAATAGATGGGGATATGATTATATACATAAGTATGTATATGTAATATATGTAGTTACCTCAAAAATTATTAAACTCACCTCTTAATCCATTGAAATGTTTGTAGGTAGAACACAGAAAATAAAACAGAAAATAATCTCGTGACAAGAGATGACTATCGCCATTTTGTTATTAGAATGCCGCACAACTGATGGAAAGTAACATATCTTGTGTCTACGTCACTTGTCACTGGCGAAATGTCAAAAGCAAAATTGTTCGCTAAACTATTGTAGAGTAGAAAGTAGGACAGCGAAAGGGTAATAAAATACAAAAGAAAAGAAAAGAAATGTGTAACCCAATCTCGTATCGATTGACGTAAGACTCAAAATGATTTTAGCTAGCTACCAACTTTAAATAAACTAATAATAAATATTCTGACACACGTCATGCTCGTCATAACCTTTTTGTCCGTCTAGATGTGGACGACCTTCCACGATGTCTGTTGTAAACTTGTAAAACTGAATTGCTGTAACAAATGAGGAATTTAGTAATAAATTAACTATCAATAATAATTAATAAGAAAAATTCCACATAAATATGTAAGCTACGCATCATCGAAATCAGCCAAGACAGTCAGTCACCAGATTAATAATGAATCAAGGATTTACCCCCGCACTGGCTCTGGGTGGCTGGCCTCTAACCTGTGCTTTCTCATTAACAAGATTCCCAATAGCTAAAGCTGAATTCTCTGTTTGTTTGCTATTTTTTATTGGAAGATATAAATAACCCCGTAGGAGGAGGAGGGGAGCACTACCAAAGCACTGGCAACAAAAACAAAAATGAAAGTTGGCCAAGAGTTTCGACTCCATATAACGTGTGTGTAGAAGACGGTGGACCAATCGGAGGGCCGATTTCTTTCAATTGATCTGTCACGAAATATGTAACTAAAAAGGTACAAAAAGGCCTGCGACCAACAACAAAAAACCTCTGCCGTAGTTACGTGAAAAACTTACATAGGCGCTCCACACAGCTCCACGTTATGTATACCAGCACGTAGATACATAGATACTTTTTTTCGGCTTGGTTTTATCAAACATTTTACTCAAGCGCCCCCCAAAAAAAAAACGATACCCTTTGGACAGAATATACCCAAACCAGAGACCATACTTCATTATCAAACGAGCGCCACTACTGCGATCCCATTCAGGCTTAGGGAGGGGGCGATTCTCGAACTCTCTGTGAGAACGGGCACGCTCTAATGTCATCGCTGCCGTCGCTGATCGTTCCTGGGATCACATTGGAATGCGGGCTCACGGGTTAATATTCACACTTTTACGATGTTTGTTTAACTTTTTATGGCCCCCGGACTAAATTTGATCGTGTGTGTGTGTTGTTTCGATGAAGGCCTAACACACACTCAAACACACGATTAAACGCAATGGTGCGACTTGTATACAAATGCGAAAAGTCAACACACTTAGAAGCTACTATTTAACAATATATGGATACACAGATGCCACCCTACACGTTGTGTAGTAGATAAGGGGTCTTGTACTCGTTGAAGACAAAGACGACGGGCCGGGCGAGCGATGGTTTGGAGAGAGTATGTACCCCTAAAACCAACACCAGTGCGCACGATCTGGGGCCAAGTGTTGGAATTTCATTCTCCGCATCTATCTCTCCGTTGCGTCTAGGCTGAGTCGCGTTGTCTCGTTCTTATGCGCTCCGTAGTTTTCGTATCACTGTGTGAGGCTACTCGCTGTCTCAAGTGCACATTCCTGAGGTCTAAAAGTTCAGTTCATTCACAACTTTTATGCCACAGCATTCCATTGGAGTTGGGCCAACATCGTTCCACGCCGCTGCCGTTGCTCTGCAGCCACCTCTAAGCCATCATCACCCACCGCCGCCGCACCGCTGCTGTCGATGTCGTCGTCATGGTCCCCACACCACCTCCATCTTCGTAGCTCTTCGTTCATTAACAGAATCGATTGCGAATGACTTTTTGGGACCTCGCTCCCGAGAACAGTGTTTTTATTATCAGTGTGTGTGTGTGTGGCTCTGCTCTAGCTTGGGAGGTATGGGGATCATTAAATGCGTGCGTGTGTGTGTGCGGACGAATACACTGAAGCCGATTGCCTTAGATTTTTACAGTAAACATTTTTGTTGTTGCTTTGTTTTTTTTTTTTTTTTTTGCTTTTTTGTTTTTGTTACTTTATTTGTAGCTTAAGTGTGGTATGTGTGTCAGAGAGTTGCCAGAACACATTGAATGGGCTAATGGAATTTAGCCGAGCTTACGACCAAGCTGGTGTTATGGTAATGTCCTGGAAGTGATACAAATATCTATCAAATGTCAAACATCAAAAACTGATATAGCATTTGCGAAAGGACTCCAGAGTGGGTACAGGCTTTCTCTCAAAAAAAACTAAGAAGGTACATAGTTTTATTGAGGCGACGCTTCCTTGCGGTTTAGAAGACCAGTCATGTGCTGAAGGATTTTGCCTGTTGCCGTAAATATTCTTACAAAATTCACTATTTGTTTGGTTAATTTGTATCTTCTCGACTGTAGAACATTTGCCGCTAGTGAGTCTGTCATCTCTGGTGTTGATTTGTTGCTTGACTATTGCTGATCTGCACTCAGACTTAAATATAGAGTAACCTTTTAAAAGGACACTTCAGTCCCTTTCTACATTACACTATGATGACCTTGCTTAAGTATGGTCATGTTCAATCATTCCCAACTTTATTTCTACGATCGTGAACTAGAGTCCGGAAACCGAGAAGCGACGTAACTTTACACTGGCTATGCCTCCATCGCAGTTAACTTCCCCCGATATCTCTTGGCATTGTACGACGACTTTTCCTTTCGTTATGGCCTTGGATTGCATTCCCAGATTCAGAATTCTTAATGGTACTATGTAATTATTCGTTTCTGGAACCTTTCCAATGATAATATATTATCTTTTGTTGGTGTATAATTGAGGACTCGCCGTTTGAAAGCCAAAGTAATGCCGATTCATACAACAAAATCGTCTTCCCCATCGTTGTAATAAATATGTATCTAACCTTACGGATGTGATCTTCAAGGAGCTACCAAAGCTATTTATTCGGCAACTAGATCCTCAAAGCTTTTAGATCGATTTCAGTATGGGCTTAATCAACAAAGCGCTCCATTAGAATTGCTCTCATCCCCGCCAGCATGATCACCCATTTTGACCAATTAAGACTTCGTTCCTTGAGCGTTATTTGAAGTCCTTCTTTTACTGTAAGCCAGAGTATGATTCGGAGAAAGTGGATAACAACCTTTCCACTGTACTGAATTCCTACTGCCGCTTGTGGAGCTTGGCTGTTTAGCCTCTGATAATACTGGCAGGCTTCTCGATTTTGAATGACTTTGTCACTGAAGCCAATCAAATGCGGGTGCTTTGGATTTGTGTTTTGTCCAGTTGTGTAAGAATTTTTATAGACATTGCCCTTTTGAAGGATTTCGAAGGATCTTTACCTTTAAACATGAAAATATCAACTGATTTCATACTTGATCTTGCTTGTGATAGGTTTCTTTATATAGAAGCTCCCTCGAATCTCTGAAATTCTTATATTAGCAAGTTTTAAGCATCTTTATTTCAACTGCCATAGACTTGTACCTTCACACTTTTGTACGTATAGAAAGGTGTACCACGCACAACATGTAATGCTGTGAGAAGCTAGGACTTAGGCGGTGCTTCTCTTCGTCTCACCTCTTCCTACTGCTACAACTACATATCATAAGGGAGTAAGTAACAAAAGAACAACGTCTTAATGGTTTTAATGGAATAGAAAAACTTTGTGAAAACTGATGATAAATTATTGCCTCTATCTGCAAATTTAAGCTTACACCTGGTAACACCTTAAAACAATGTTGTTTGAACATTTCATTATGTTTATTCCCATCGTAACAACGTTTTGTAGGTACCTACAATCCAACATTGAAAAAGAGTAAGAGGCTCTATCAATTCGAGATCGCGGTTAATGCCACCACCTCTCTACCATCACATCTACACAGCTGATCCAATAAAATGAAACTAAATAAAAGTGCCTTCAGCAATGGTCTGCAGCTCCTTAACCCTATGCACCACGCCATCTAGTTGTACATGGGTACATATTGTAGCGAATGCCCGATATGGAGTGCCGCCTATCGCCCCTTTTTTTTCGAGGACAAAGACCACATATTTCCCTAATCTAAACTATTTTATTGTTATTTGATTAAGCCACTCGACATCAGATGATTTATGTGCGCCGAGGACCGCATATCTGTCTCTTCTATCTGTAAGTACATGCGTGCGTTATCACATCGTCGTAATGTTGTAAACTTGCATGAACGCCTCGCGCGCCGCGCCGTCGCAATCCCCTTGACATTCCATGAGGCATGGAATTCCATGGTATTGCCTAGCGGTATGTACCATTGCCACTTATTTCCTAAAATGAAAAAATAAACGAAAAAAACATTGAAACATGTTTTACTAGTTTTTTCTGTAAATACCATAATGAAATGAGATTTCGAAATGATTGTTGTCTTCTGATTATGGATAGTGGTGTGGTGTTGTGTTGTGTTGTGTTGTGTGGTGGTGGCATCTCGGTTGGTCGTTGGTGTGTTGGTGTGTGATTTCTTAAACTCTGGAATTTCAAGTATTCCGGCCACCACCATTGATTGGAGGGCATAACGCGCACTTGGGGCCAGCAGCAGCAGCAGCAAACACACAGAGAGCCAGCCAACAAGCAGTGAAGAGATGAAACGGTCCGACTTTTAAAAAAATGTGTTGGCTATGCAACATGCTTGTGCAGCACAGCGCCACCGATTGGGAGGGGGGGGGGGGGATTCCTACAACGACAACAAGTATGTAATGAAATTGGACACTTTTTTGAATGTAGACCGGATGGGGGAGCTAGGGAAGGGCACCCCTCTTCCCTCTTCCCTCTTCCCTCCACTCCACCCCCCAAATTGAGAAGGGAAAACATTTATAGAGTGCGTGTGTGCAGTGACGACAGCGATGGCGTTACATGATGAACTTGTTGACGACGTTGAAATTTCCCAATAAATTCCAGAAGAAGAAAAAAAAACATATTTGTTTTTCGAGCAAATCCATCGAGATGATTAACTGTTTATTGCTCAATTAGAATCAAGCACGCATACACACACTCATAGATAGTGTCAACCATAAATATCTAGAAATGGAATTTTTCCTATACACACAGGTAAACCATCTTTTTCATGACTATATTCAGATCTGAGGATAGCAAGTTGTTTGTAGTGGTATTAGCAGCATGCAGGTGAGATGAAACCTCTCGCATACCGTTTAGAAGATATCCTCCTTCCATCGTCTTCCATCTTTGTAGTCGACAGGCGTTCTGTGTCAATGTCTCGTGTTTACCGTGAATGGTGGCATCCGAATGCCACGGGAATGCCTTCTTGACCAGCACTAAAGTTGGACCATGCACCATGATGCCTCGGCAAGCACCAAACTACCAGTGGCAGACCAAGTCATCGTCTCTATTGGAATGCTGGTGATCCTTTTTTTCCACATTTTGTTTGTTTCGTCGTCGTCTTCTTCGTTTTGTTTTTCTTTCTCGTAGATGCCTTTTGCCTTTCTCTGTGTAACCTGTTTGTTTGGTTTTTGCGCGTATACAGGTAATAAAATTAAATTTCGAGGATTCCTTGCGCCTGTCGTGTGCTCGGTGAGAAAGATACAATACATAGGTAACTAGAAGCCATTTCTATTCCTTTTCAATCGGACTAAATTCTTGCAAAAAAGTTTTAGATCTGACATCTACACAAACTTGACACTTGGATGATTGATAACTTTGAACGCTGGCTTAAAATGTCATCCTCTGTCCAAATTGGAAATGCTAACAATGGAAATGGATGTGTTAGGAAAGAGGTGAGGCGGTCTTATTGGCAGGAACCTAGCTGGCTCGATCTCACATTTAGACTTAGGAGTCAGGTAACGCTTAAGACCCTTAGTTCTTTTAGGGGTGTCAAAGTTCCTCTGCACTGTTCTTCACCTGTTTCAATGGCTTCTCTCCACGAACATCTTGTTGTTTCGATTCTAGAACACGATGGCTAGGAAGGAAACAAACTGGCCTAATGGCTGACAAGAGAAAAGTTGATGAGTTCGACAACCTAAAGGTTAAAGTTCATCAACCCTAACAAAGCTAAGATAAACCATTGACTTAAGTCGGTACCAAATTTGTGTGAATTTTAATATTTTTGCCAATAGGTTGACTAAAACGAACTGGTTCCGTGTGAGTGCCCAGTGAGCATAGGACTTAAGGGATCTAAAAGTGCTTGTATAGAGGCCATTCAATCTATTGTGATTCCCTTCAACTGATGACAAGTCAACCTGTATCCTTGATATAGGATATTCTATTCTCCACTTTATACACCCAATGGCTTGCATCTGTTCTAAACGTTCAACCATAATTGAATTAAGGCTCTGGACGTTGCCATATGTATTCTGTTTCGTCCCACATCTTACGAGAGCTATGGGCCAGGTTGTTAGATTCATTTTAAGTAATGTGAGCATGCCCAGATCTGTCCAATGACAGACATTATTAAATCCTTGGAGTAGCAAGAGCCTATAATAGAAGAGTAAATAACTTAAGGCCCATGGAACACAGGACGCTCTGCTGACTCCCGACTAGTATGTGAATATTCCACCTTGCACATAAATGTTTCAAGCGTTCCGTTGGCAGTCATTGCGATCTGGGAATGTAGCCTTGTACGTGATTGTCATTCCTGTAGTAGTTTGTTGTTACTGAGTTCTTGTACAATATCTGCAAGAACCAGGAGTTTGATTCATCTTCGGTATGAATAGAAATGCGTTAACCATTGCGTTTTTCTTTAACCATGCGAAGTTGAAGGTTTGAGCAGAGACAGAAATATACAGAAATATAATAATAATAGTACAGAAATTATTAGAATAGAGTTACACCGGCGAAGGTGTCGTATATTGCACCTTCCCGCCGGCCGGCTCACGTAGTTAACTTTAATTTTAGAGGACCCACGTTGGGCGCCAATTACACAAAATTCCTAAATCAGTATTTTCCTTTCAAATAATGCAGATACAGTGACCCCCCTTTGATAGATTACTTATTACGATCCTTCTGAGCACTTTTTCTTACAGTTTACAATAGAAATTACAGAGAACTTTTTAAAGAAAAATTTACTCCTCTCGGGTGCGCATACTCGAATACGATCAAACTATCTTGCATTCGTCCATTCTATGAGTCCGCTTTCTCGATTCAATGTTGACCATGCTACTCTTATAACAAATATAGAAATTCCTTTGGGTCGGTCTTTTTTGTATTGAACGCTACAAAAGCCAAAGCAGACGCAGAACAACAAGAATAAGAAGCGAAGGAATGAATAAAAACAAAACAAAAACAAAAAAAAATACGAAGTGGATATCAAAAAAGAATAAACGTATTCTAATTTTAGCATAATATACGGATTTGTGTTGTTTGGGTTTTCGGCTCTTGTTCCTTTAGACGACGCATACAAGTAAGAGCAAGAGCAAGAGCAAGAGCCCTCTCTCGTGGACAATACACGCATTGGGACTTAGACCTTTCCAGGAATTCATTTTATTTATTTTTTTTCTTATTTTGTTTCCTTTTACGTTATGAATTAGTTTTAATTAAAGTGCGGACGCGATTATGATCACCGTCAGGTTTTTGGCCAAAGAGTTTTCTCTTCTTGAATTCCTCAATCTTCCTTGGCTGCTTTCATGTCTTGGAGTTGGGACTTTTGAAAATTTATTTAAGGATGTGTTTCAGCTTCGGCACAAGGCATTATATCGACAGAGACAGCGCAACTTATTGGAAGGCACTTTTTTATGCGGCAAGGATAGAATTATGATGCAGCATGTTTATTGGGGTTTCGGGATAAGTGATAGCGGTGCATTATACCAGGGGATACCTGTTCTTATTTTATTGCACTATGAAGGGGTTGGTTGGTTCTTTTTGTTAACAAAACAATAACCAAAGAAAAGAAATCAGTATGAATTGATGTGGTCATCCTTTTAGTAGAATTCTCGGAACGATATTCAAATTAATTCAGTGGATTACGCTCTCTCAAAACATTCCAAGCGATTTGTGTTGAAGGTTGCCTTCCTGTAAGATGATATGTTTGTTGGAAGTTATAGAGCTCAATGCAAGGTGGTAGACGTAAGTACTTACACATGTACTACTTTGGGATTGGACATGCATATTACAACAATTACTGGTCGGCCTGTGGGGTTCGCCAATTGAACCACAGAAACTATCTGAAAACCGCCCGGTTTCGGATCAATTGGACAAATGCTGCTGTTGTTGTATTTGTCTGATCCAGGAGTGTTTCCGCTTCTCGTTCGCTCGTATGATTGAGTTCTGATTGATGTCTTAACGTCACCTGT
The DNA here is from genome assembly GCA_949716465.1 of Chalcosyrphus nemorum. Lineage (NCBI taxonomy): Eukaryota > Metazoa > Arthropoda > Insecta > Diptera > Syrphidae > Chalcosyrphus > Chalcosyrphus nemorum. The sequence goes on along the minus strand of OX454334.1, from coordinate 16,738,226 downwards.
ATCTCTTGGTAGTCTATCAATGGCTTTTCCCAAATCAAGCAACACCATATGCAAATCCCTTAAAATCCTCCTCCGAACGTCTAAGCCTCGGTGTACATAGTGATATATGGCCTAAGTAGTATTTGTGTGAAAATTCCTTTCTCAACCTGGCTTAAGCTCGATAGAAATGACCAGTATTACTATTGAGACCAAACATAGCATGTGGCTGGTACCAAGCATCCTGCTGTATAGGGGCCTTAGAGTTGCAAGAACTCTTTGTGCATTCATGTAGGCTTGTCACATCGTAGTCTACGTTGAATTTCTCTCATTTCATAACTTTGAATCAGAAACAAGGTCAGTTGTTAACTCGAGCCAATTCATTGGTACACAAACTAATACTATATTGGACTAAGAGAACTTGAATCCCTATGTGCAATTGTTACGACCAGGTTTCTCTTTCTTTGGACAGAAAGTGCTTCCCTGGAGCACTCCGTGTATAGTAACCACATCAGCACCTAGCCTCTGCAGCTTGGTACGCGTAAGACAGAGGTTTCGCTTCAGGCTAGTAAGATACTTAGCAAAAGAATGCTAAGAATCTTTTCTTCTGAGCGATCGAAAGAGTGATTCGGAAAGTTTTGGAATCTGGGGCAGCTGTTAAGGCAGCCTAAATTTAGGAGAGCCAGCACCTGTAGATGGGTGTCTTGTTACAAGGCTCACTTGGATCAACAATCCAGGTCCATTGTGCCCAATCATTTATCCCTGAAAACGCTGTATAAAAAGTTCGTTATTAGAAGATAGTGATATGACTCCCAGCAGTTCCATCAGCCCAACTTTGCTTAAGTCCTCCAGCTCCGAGAAGAAATCACTACTAAGAGTTCTCATTCTTTTAATGGATAGTGTAAGACTTCTTCTTCGTTTCTGCAATAGTCCTTATGCAATACACCGATTCACTCCGTCTGGTAATTACGCCAGACGAGGCGACACGTGCGTCTTAACTACTGAGTTTAACCAGAGTTGAAGATCTCTTCTTGCTAAAGGCCGTGGCCGTTACACATGTATCCAGATGAACCCAGCTTCTGTTTGCTCGAACGGTGACTTCAGCTTCTATCCTCTTCCATAGGGAACTGATTGAGATTGCTATAAAGCTAGCTTCGATATCCATTTGCCCTGGTACCCAACTGAGGGTCACCACAAACTTTGCAATAGGTAAATCTTTTGGGAAAAAAATCCATTGAGATTGCGTCCTCAGTTCTTGCGTCTTCCAGGCTATCGGAGTGCCATAGGTCACCATTTAAGTCAATCAACATTCTCACTTGTTCAAACTTTCACATGAAATTCCAATGGTCATTTTTGTTCGCTTGTAAATAGCATCGCACTCTATGACATTATGGTACCTTCTCAGCTGTATAAAATAAACCCCACCTCAGTTGACCTAATCCATCATCTTGAGGATGTGTGTGAAAATTATTTTCCCATGCAAAATGCATTCCTTAAGTGCATGCTTCTAAGTGACACTGCAAAATTATGCCCCACACATATTTTCTTCATTTCACAGCATCAAATCAGGTTCTCTGCACAGTCGACCCTCCTGCTCCTGCTCCTTTCTGGATTTAATTCCTCAAAAATTGCCTAAACTAGGAGTATTACATATTTTCAAAAAAAAAAAAAAAGACAAAAATTGTCTTTAAATGGCACCAGATGATTGGCGACGAAGACGACAACCAGCACCAACGGGGAAGCCCACAACGACGAAGACGATACCAATGATCATCATAACGATAATAGTAATGGTGATTTAGAGACAATCTCTAGAAGAATCTTCAGCTTCACCACCAACACACACACGGATCTATGTTGCAGCGAGGAGTTAGTTTCTTTTTCCCTTTTTTGTTTCAACATTCCACTGGCGAAACAATAATAACAACATTGCGACATAGCCATAGAGCAAAGCATACTGTTGCTTCTGTTGCTTGAGGCTGGTTATTTTCTTTTGAAAAATTTTGCAACATCGCCACCGCCACCACCATCGCCTTTTTGATTTGCCTCCTTTATTTCAGGACAGGCCAGACCAAGAGAAAGAGAAAGAGAAAGAGAAAGAAAGACAGAACGAAGAGTCCAACCTACATACTTAAATTCAAGTATCTATCTATCTTTCTACCGAAGCTCAGAAATTTTCAGTGCAATTCCCGTGTGCATCTTATAAACTTGGACAAATATTCACATCTATACAGACACCAATCACCTATGCTCCATACAGAGAGAGAGAGCGAGGGTTCAGTGACGACAATGACGAGGAAGGATAACAGCCCCAGCAGCTACAGCGGCATCATCGTCATCATCAACAGACCGGCAACAATCCAACGGGCTAAGCGCAACAACAAGACAAACCGTAGATGTAGTTAGATACGTTTACGCCAAGCCAATAAGCCATCAGTAACAGCACAAATGCTACATCGCCACCATCATCATCATCATCATCAGCCGCACCAGCACCAGCAGCAACAGCAACAGCAACAGCAGCATCATCATCAGCTTCAGCAGTAGGAGCAGCAGTATGTCTGGTTGGTTAGGTCGGACGTTGTGTCGGTCGCTCGCTTGATTGGGTAAGGTAAGACGATAACTTTTCCGTATGAAATCAACTATTACACTGGAATGCCTGGGAACATTTTGAGAAAGGAATTCCACGTGAACTAAAAAGAAGCAAAAATTATAAAAGAAGAAATCGAAAGACACAGTCAACCACGAAGTTTTTCTGTCTTCTGGTTCTGGTTCCTTGCTGCAGCATCTTTCTCTTTCCGGCTTGTCTTCAGCTGGCAGAAAAGAACCATCTCTTCTCTTGTGGGCACACCAGAACAACTTATAATAAGCAACACTATTCGCATGGAATCCGATGGCGGCGGCGGCGGTATGCTCTACAAGTATCGTTTGTATGGTAAAAGGTACGATTGTTAGCCTCCAAGGAGATGTGGGACATCTTGGAAGATTGCAATCATACATATTCTTTAATAGGAGAGGAAGTTCATGATGGTGGATGAGTATTTGTCTAAATGCCGGATATGAGTTTTTTATTGGCTGTTGGTCTTGACATTTGAACTTGCCTTGACGTTTTGAAGGCGCCAACAAATTTACCACATTTTTTTCTATGAGAAGATACTAGAAGCCTGGGCTAACAGCGTTCATCACAAACCCAAATAATCGATGGCAAATATGACACAGCCGGTGTCCCTCAGGGCACCGTACTATGTCCACTGCTGTGAAATTTTATGAACGACAACGTCCTCAAACTTCGATTTTCAAGGTCCACGAAAATTATTGGCTTCGCCAACAATATAGCCATCGTTGTAGTGACCAAACTTCTTGAAGGGCTTGAACATGACTGTACTGTACAGGACTGGTTAGTAAGCATAGACCTACGAGGAGAGGAAAGAAAGGATGTAGTACCTATCAGAAGGAGAAATTACGGGTTATGGAAATTGTATGAGGTTCCTCATAGCGATCACCTTTTAGAGTCTAAACTAGATTTGAAGTAACTTGTCGTTACTGTAGATGCGAGAATGCCACAACCTGTTGGCGAACACTGGGTGTTGGCCTAATCCCAAAGAACATCATCAGGCTGCATACAAGTAGCTTTGGGAAGAAATAGGTGAAACTGCGACTATCATTACGAAGGATCAATTAAGATAGGAATGACAACGAAATGAAGCGCAATACGAACGAGCCGAGTATACAACACTGAGGTCCCCTATCTTGATGAGGTCCTATTGACAGTGCCACTTTGATCAGGGCTAGAGAGAAAGGTGGGTTTAGTGGGTGGAAATCCCACACTATTACTGAGTACGAGCTCAGTTCCGTCTTTGAACAATTTACAGCTCCCATCCTAACTATTGTTAGACATGTGCCTTTGAAGGTATAAACACCTTGCACTATTCTACCACTCCATTAGCGAGACTGCCGCTGGGTGGTACTTAGAGTGGCTGGTTACCTAGCAGCTTATACTACTTAATCTGTACTTGCTGCTTCGGTTCTTTTCAGTCTAAAAAAAACTCGTCGAAGCTCAATCCGCATATTCGTCTCCAAGAAACAGATCTTCAACCAGTCATCCGCTGGTTTCGTTTATAAGGAGCTCAGGGCTTGTTAGGTTTACTATTCCCTCTACTAAAAGTCTGCAGTGAACATTATGTCCTTCGCATATTCCTCCTCCTCTGGACATTCTAGGCAAAATGGTAAACTATCGTGTCAAAAACGATATAGGTGTACCTCCACTGGAGTCACACTATCCGGGCAGGAACTTCTTAAGATGGCGTTTGGCAGCACTCACAAAAGGATTGAATGAATCTGTGAACCCAGCAACTTGCGTGTTGTGCAGTGTTTCTAATAGTTGTTAGGACAATTGCAGTCCAATGGTTAGCTAGTCCAATTTTTGATTCTACCGCCTGCCTTCTCTGTAGCGCTCTACACCGTGTACTCGCTTGTCCATGATAACAGCAGCGATTAGCAAAATTGTTCTCCTTAAGCACTTGTGATAGTGTTTACCGCAGAACTGTATCTACAATTAGACAGAAGGGGTCCAAGGGCCGCCGGGTCGTTGTAGTACTTGATGCCATCGTCAGTCTGGTACCTAAACTTCCTGTTGGTCAAGTAATCTGTGATTTGAGATTCTGTGGTGTATTCATTCTGACCAGAAATCTCCTAATCATTAATCAGTTCCTCGAGTTAAAGGCATTTTATGTCGAGCGTTATTGCTGAGCAGTAATTCTTTGTGTTTGTCTGTCACCTAATTAAATTCCTCTATCCTTTGTCTGCTTCATTCTAGAATTGGAATTTGCAGGATCTAACTTCTCTGTTTTTGCAGGATTGAATATTCGCAACAAGTACCTGGGTACATATATATATATATATGTATATTTTGTTGTTCTTTCTACACAAAATACTCTTCTGTTTCCTTCTTTTGATCTAGTACTCCTCTCGCTGATCTTATCTTGCGGTGCAGCGCTTCCAAAAGTGTATTTTGTGTTACATTTCATTGAATGCACCCACCATTTTACCAAGGGCTATTTTTGGCGATAGCTGATTGCCAAGGGTAACCATCGCTATCACCATGATGATGCTGCGACATTTGGTCCACTGGCTGTCGGCATTTACTTTGGGTGAATTCACTGCATTTCTCGATCAGGTGTAGCCTCCAATTGATCTAGTTTTGCAGTACCTCAAATGAAATAGATTGATCATACATCCAATGTGACAAAATTAATCCAAGGTACCATCCTCCAACCCGACCTAAATGGTACATTCTCTTCTCATAATAAAATTAGTTCTCATCTCAACTTTTTTTTTCATGAGAAGATCGAGTGTAAACTCATAGAAATCGCCCTCACGCGCGTGGTGGAGAAACTACCAGTCCCATTTACCCAATTTCACAGTTTCAAAAGATTCTGTGTGTGGCAAAACGTCACCTGCAGGTGAGATCACACTCTCCTAATTGTCCACACTTGGGCTTATACACCGTCAGTGTCAGGCTAACAGTAATCGGTTCGAAAATTAGTATTAATCGCACTCGGTCAGTCATGCCATTCAAATTTCAAGTGTCATCAATATCTTTAGCAGAGCTAAAGATACATATGTAGGTATGGGGGAAGGAAGAATCTTCTTCTTTATTTCAATTTTAACTGTCCATCAAATTAGTCAAAGCCACTCAGCCATGCGTGACGTGGTTTTTGGCCGTGTGTTTGCCCAAGCCCAAATACAACACACCACTCTCGTCAACAATTAATCAATGAACCGATTCACTAAACATACTTCAATTAGCACTGATTACCACCATTACACGATCGATTCCTTAGTGGTGGTCCATTGAGATTTATCACCCAAAATGTCGTGATAATCAGAATTAGATACAATTTCCAAGAATGGCTCATGGTTCGATCGGTCGCGATCGCTGCTGCTCATCTCAGCAGCTCCGATATTGATTTCATTCAACAAGAAAACCACATAAATAAATACAGAAATCGTTTTTCTATCCAATTTGGGTTTAAAAAATATATATATATATATATATATAAAGAACACGGACAACGGAGACGGGTAATGAACTCTCTCCGCAGGTGGGTTTTGTTATCGACCATCGATCGTTTGACCGTCTGATTGTCTGAGATCGTCCTCTACCTCTGCTGCTGACATCTATGAAGTATTGAGCAAACAACTCGCGGCAGCGAGCGATAATAACGTTTGCCCTTCTTCATTAACAGTTTTATTGGATTGATTTTCTTCTTTCGAATCGCGCAGCTATTCGGATAAAAAAAAAAAAAACAATGTGATAATTGAGATGTGAATAAACTTGGATGAGCCGATTGGTCGATTAGGTGTGCGTGTGTGAATCAAGGCGGCGGCGGCGGTGGGTAAGCAGCCCAAGGTGCGCAGTGGAAACAAGTTTGTGTGAGGTCCTTCCTGGTTAAAGAAGAAAAGGAGAATACCTACATAATTGGAAATCAGAGAAGAACAGTGAGAGGTAATTAGCATAAGAATACGAGTATTAACTAAAGTTGCATTCAACGAATCTTTTTAGGGTTGCCTTTGGTTTCAGTTATTATATCTGGCAACTCTTTTGTGTACACCTTAATAAGGGGAAGAGATCCTTCAAAATAGTTATGAGGAAATCAATGGATGTAGCTCGAGGAGGATCTTCTCAGAAAGCTAAAAGTTACACAGTTTCTAAATCTTCCCATCAGAGAATTGTTTTCTGGTCATGAATTATCGAGCTCTATCATAAGACCCAACAGTCTTCTAGACGTGGAATTACACACTGCTGCCGTTCGAAGATTCAATGACATCAGACCATCTAGGTTCAACGTAGAGCGACTGAGAGATCCCAAAGTGCGCCAAGAACTAAGGAACAATCTCTCACGTGGAGTGGGAACAATCAGTAGCTTACTGCTCGCCCATCCCAGACCATTGGTATGCTGTGAAAACTATTTTGTCGATCGATCGCAGAGAAGTTGAGCTTGGAGCTTGGCTTTCCGAGGATACCTGGAGAAAGATCAGCGAACGAAAACAGCTGATCGCTCAAAGCAGAAGAAGCAGTCGAGAGGTGCGACAGCAGAACGGTTTATAGGATCACTAATGAGCATATACATGGATGAAGCTCTACTCAACACCTAGGGAAAGGCTTAGACTGTTCGTAGCTTATATGAGATCAGTTTTGAAACGGGTATTTGCCAGCAATGTGCACTCAAGTCAGACGGAAGTGTAGAAGTGAAGTACGAACCCATCAAGGAGTCCACATCTCACGTTTTGCCAAGAGGAATTTGAAGTACAAAGTGGTGTTCGGCAACTAAAACAAAATGGAGGAATTCGACTCAAACACCTCGACTATGCCCACTGTCTCACTGAATAATGGATCTTCACCAAATAACAGCCAATTTGGAGAGGGAAGCAGACGCCGTCGAGCTGGAAATCAACTCGGCAAAACAAAAATGAACAGCGGTTGAGAGAGTTTCAATAGCTTGAAGTATTTCTCAACCGATGGCGCAACCAAACTGGATATAAACAGCCCAATAAGCAAAGCAAAATCTGCGTTTGGGATGCTATCCCCAGTTTGGCTACGACTAAGCTACGACTGTTTCGTTCCAACGTTGAATCCGAGCTCCTATATGGATGTGGGACCTGGAGGATGACCGGCACTATCACGAGGAAGCTGCAAACGTTCGTTAATAGATGCTTACACAATATGTTAAGGATTTATTGGCCAAACCGTATAGCTAACGAAGAGCTTTATGAGAGAAGGGGCCATGAAGCTATAGGCTTTACCATGCGATGACGAAATTGGCAGTGGTTTGGTCACACTCTCTGAAAGGGTGTCAGGCCCATAGTTAACCACGCGAACCAATGGAAGCCGCTTACTCAGGATACGTAGCGGTCCTAGGAGTACATATGACGCAGGACAGTTAAGAATGAAGCACGGCAATTTGAAAAGGGTTGGGGAGGCACATTTCCAGAAACCTCATACGATGGCGCGTAGGTCCTAGGACCCACAAGGGGATACAGGACAAAACTCAAAGTAAATGCTGGCGAACTCTGGTGGCCATGTGAAAACTTAGTTTGGATATTGTTGGCCAGACTTTGTATTCCATCAAAGTTTCCCTATAGCTCCATCACAAAAATAGTCTCAACAGATCTTACTTAAAAAAGAAAAAGTGTGCGCGTTACTTAATATAGATTACTTAACGCTAGCTGCATCTTAAAATAGTCTCAAGCCAGTAAAACTAATTCAGTATTTCCCCCTGTGAACGACAATTTCTACCACAAAAATCCCAAATGTCAGCTCTTCCTCCAGAGTGCCATAATTTCCATCCAAATTCTAAATCCCCATAGTCCATGACACTCCATCCTCATGTTCGTCGCTCGTACTGAAATATCAATTAACCCAGGTATGCCGAGTGTTCATAAATTTCCTATTTTCTCCTAATAGACACGTATAAATAACAGAAATATACGACGAGCGCCTTGTCCTCATCACAGAGAAGGAAACGTGTCCCCCTGTTCCATCTGTAAAAGAAAATCCCATAAAATATCGAACCGCGCAAACCAAAAAAAGAGCCGTCTCCGCTCGCCGAAAAGTACGATTTTATCTTTGAGTTTTCCTAGTCGTCTTCCGTTGAATTCCTTAGAGAATTTTCGGCTTTTCTCAGCCTCAGTATGCCTTGTAGACCTATGTCTGATCAGATTCTAAAATAAGATATCGACAAAAATGAAATAAATAGAGAAGAGCCATCTTCCCGTGCTCGTCACTCCACAGTTGATAGCCCTTTCCTGGTTCTCTTTCGCTCTGATCCTTCTTACTGTGTTTGGCCTGGTCCATGTGGATGTCTAATTTGAGAGTCGGTGTCCTTTATTTACACCAACAAAATACAAAGTCTCCTCAGAACTATGTAAGTACTTTTTTCTATTTCCTAGTATCAATGCTCGCTCTCTCCCTATAAGTGAAGTGGTGCTGCTGCCACCCTGGATAGGACACGGGACACAAAGTGAACGCCATCATACACTAGCAATATACATATGTATGTATCTACGTATATATTTATAGTAGGTGAGAATAGATACACAGATAGGCAGGCAGGCAGATAGACAGATTGAATAGACTAAGTTAGATAGACTGTGTGTGCAGAGTGTATCTATGGGATAAACCGTGTGATTTCATCTACCGATAGATAGACAGATAGTTATGTGCAACACACAGCCAGCAGTCGGACGAGAGTCATAGAACCGTGGCGGCCAGACGCTGAACTATTTTTCTTCTGCGTTTTGTCGCTATTTTTAAATTCTCATCTTCTAATAAGATTCAGTCGAATGTATCTATTAATATATCTCATCATCAGATATCTTAGTCTTTATAGTCTCGCCAACGAAATACAAAAAAACACACAATCGTGTATATTTTAAAAGAAGAACAAAAAAAAAAACAAAAATTGACGCATTTTGTCTAAATGTTGATGGTCGTTGCGGAACAGACTAAGCAGACTTTAGAAACACAAAAAAAAAAACGAAAAAAAAAAAACAATTTTGAACAATTAGTTAAAAACTTTGTATCTTTTCCTGTCTGAAAATAGAGAGAGAGAAAAATTAGTCGAGAAATCTCGCCTGAGGCCAATGAGTTTTCAGAGTGAAACGAAAACGTTTTTATGAAGTGAATTTTTACTATCTGCAGACGAGGTCAATGAAATAGCTTCACAGAATTTGCACACAGATGAAAAGATTAATTTGTGAAATCACTTTTCTTTCCGGTCAATGGTTAATTCGGGGTACTTAGTTAAATCGACATGGCTAACTCTATCAAATTCAAAACAGCTGAAAGTCAGAATTATTAGAATTTTCCATTTCCTGTTTGAGTATGTATTTATCCTTAATAAAATCTGAATCATCCTAACAAAATAATCATAAATTGATTGACTGTTAGTGATAGTATAAAGTTCATAGAATGCAACAAACGAACAGAACTAATTCACTGAACTTATTCCTATATGTAGAATCGAAAGATTGAGTTGGTATCGAGTTGAGAATTCAATCTAAGTGACATAAGCACAGCGGCCCACAAATAAGCCAATTCATATAAATTCAGAGAAGAAACATACACACAAACACAATTTCAGTTAAATCATTCAAACTAGGTACCTACACATACTCTGTCAGCTGGGTTGAATCAATTCAACTTCGGTTGAACTGGATCTAGGTTGAATCTGACTTCAATTATGCATGTAGACGTAGGTTGGTCTCCAATTATCCTGTTGATAAGACCAGATTAAGAGATCGGATCGAAATTGGATTGAGTTTTATACCTTTTTCTTGTAATTTTATTAGTTTCTCTATTTCTAAAACTCGATCTTTCAATCCACGTTTACTCGTTCACAGGGACTGCATCATTCTGCGCTTATGAGAATGTGGAATGAGAACTGCGTTTCCTTTGCAAAGGGTATGTGGCTTTCAAAAGTATTTAGGACAATCATTGAACTTTAAGCTAATAGACCAAAACAGGTCCATTAATGTTCATATTGAAAAGAATGAAGCTTAATGGGTGTTCCAAAAGTGGTTAATAATTGTCCTAATATCCTCAAAACGAGAACCAGCTTCAACGTAATTGGTGCTGAAATCTTCGCCCTCAGATTCAAAATACCTGTTAGTTATGCGTGTTGGCAGAAGGAAAAGACTACCACCATACTCAGGTCAGAGCTGACATACTGTATTGCCCATAAGGGGAGAAACGCACTCCCTCAACCCTTACAATGTCTAAAAACTACTTGGGGATCAAATCATCCTGATGATCTGCTGAAGTTCCTCATCTTGTCAATGTTAACGCCGGAGTGTTCTTCTAGATTTTGATAGAAGTATTTACCGATGCATTTGTTTATGGAATCCTGGAGTCCAGGGCATTGGCAACCAAAGAGGTGGTGTCGTCTACACCTTCCTCATCGCCGCATCCACTTAATAGTTATTTTTCCGTCCCGCACAGTTTCTTTATATGGTACCTTAGAGTTTTACGTCTCGTGAAGATCCCTGCGAGAATGGAAAAGGCTCGTCTGTCCTTACGCAAAAGTTTCTGGATCCTTGCTTTGTGGAAGGATGGTTTTAGTCGTCTTGCAATGCTGCAAGTTTCCATGTAGTTACACATTAAGTTCGTCTCTATTGTGGCTAGATTTTCTGATTCACTTGCATGAATGACAATCCAATGTCCTCTTTTAGCCCCATCCGGTGTTCCTCATGGAAGCCATTTTGATCATTAAAATCCCTTACCTATGTGTATACATATGTACGTATAAGCTTTATGTATTTGTCTATACTGATGATAAGAAAATCTGTAGACACATTTTGGCGCCTATTGACTCTCACCTTTTTCAACATAGTGCCAAAAACATAGTGCCATAAACATCAATCTAATCCTTTCTCCCACATACGTCTCCCACCAGTCAATAGACCCTACGCTGGTCTAAGGAATTTTCAAACCCTTATGTCATTTTGACATTTGCTAAGCCAAAACATGATTGTGTCTTTCAAGTCAGTTACAAAATTTTCTCCAAACAAACTCCAAATGTGGAACTTAAAGCAAATCGATATGCGATATCATAAACGGTCACAGACAGACAGATGCAATAGGCAACTTCACTTTTTACGATTTCTCTGTAATGGCAATATCTATCAAAATCCATCAAAACCATCGCCATTTTTACGCTTCAAATGGGTGAATTTGCATAAATCAAAATAATGCTTTCGCTTGCATGCTGGAATATCAAATATGGTAAATGTTATCGTACAAGCAATAGGCGTGAAACATGACCAATACGTTTATTAGCCATACAATTGATTTACAAGTATACGTACAAACTTAAATACAAGCGTAAGATGTGACTGCAGCCTAAGGTGGTCTCAGGCGTCTAAGCATTTAGCGCTTTTCTCACGTGTAAACTTGTAAGCTTGTAGAAGTCACGTGTCTGCAAGTGGGAATATAAGTTTTGAACCCCTTTTGGTGAGAAACGTGACGTTGCCATCTTCTTACATTTACTAAGTAGAATCCAAATGTGAAATATAAACAAAGTATCTAGGCCTTCTTTCACAGATCAATCACCACCCACTAATCTGGGTGTTCGGTCAAAAGACACTCTTCTGCCCGACAACTCTATGAGAAAGGAAAGAGTACAAAGTTTTCTACGTGTCCAACAAAATAGGAGAGAAATAGGAAACCTGAATCTGATATCATCCACTAGTTGTACCCAGCCATATTAGGATCCACGAAAATGTGACTACTCACCAAAGACTAAGAAAAACACAGGGACTAGGGCGCATAGCCTGTACCAGTGTCATCCTAGATTGCAGCTCTTGAATCAATTCTCGCCCTGAAACCTAGTAGATGTCCTTATTTAACAAGGAAAGCACAGTGATGAGACACAGGGCAAAAAAACCACTGGAGTATAACAAGATGGGTTCAAATATACGCCATCACAGATCACCGATTGCTGTACTCCAACTTCATCTTACAGCTTCAGTGATCCCATTTAGGGAGGAGTGGAAAAATAGAGAACAGAAAGACGAACCAAATTTCGATATTCACAGACAATGAGTGCGCTAAGTATTTTCGCGCCTGAACCCAAATTTGTCACATTGTGAATAAGACTTCCTGACTACGGCGGTGTATTCCAAGAGGAAGTTCTGGTGATTGCAGGAGCGGCAAGGGAACTATCCCTAAAAATAACTTACATAACACAACATCATTTGTGTAGAAAACACAACGCTGCAACACTCAACCTACAGCTGTCCATTGTCCTACAAGGAAAGCAAATCCTTTCATGACACAAAGAGTATTGCTGTATATGTATTACGAATAAACAGGGACCGGAGAGAATTATTTATATCGGCATATCAGATGAGTCAGAGAACGCCATGGTTCTCATATACCTATATCCTAGTTAAGAAAGCTACAAAATTGGAAACAGAAGAACTGATCAGCTACGGAGCTAAGAAGACAAAGGAGTACAATATCACTGAGAATCTGAAACTAACTGAGACTAAAACAGTCGCATACCAAATGCTGAATCCTTAGCATTACTCGGATCAAAATGGATACCGGTGTAGGGTCTGGAATCTTCTCCGAATCACTGGGAATATCCAGATTTATATGACTCCCAAGCCACAGCAGTATTTTCCAAGCAAAAGTCCTGCCCCCCATGAGTCTGCCGTAAGAGCAATACCCCCGAAGGTATCAACTTCCTTATCGACAGCCTGGCAGCTATCGAAGCAATTACTGCAACAAAAATCAAATACAGGCTCTATCCTAAAGGCAATAAAAAAGCAGATGAATTAGCAAGAAACATTTCATCAGATTCACTAGAACAATCTCTCTATGCTCTCTATGAGCATCCCGCCAAGCCTTCTTAGGCTTGAATCAGGAAATACAGCCACAAGGGAGGCGAATTTAAGGTAGAATTCTGTAGAAATGTGCAACATTGCAAGACAACTATGACCATCCTAGCAATCAAGGACCGAGGGACTTATGCGCAAGGACAGACGATCCCTCTCCATGCTTGTGGGGATCCTGACGGGATATAACACTCTGGGGTACTATATGAACAAACTGTGTCGAACAGAAGAACAACTCTGCACAGAATGCGGTGATGAGGAAGCTCTTGAAAACACTGGACTCCAAGACTCCAGAAATAAATTCCTCAGTCAACTCTCTAGTGCAAACATCGACAAGCTGCAGAATTTCACCAGAGCATCAGGATGGTTTCTATACTCTGAAAACAAGTACGTACTATGAAGTAGTTGTTACTCATATGGGTTAAAAGGGCAAGGAAATGCCTTTCTTCCCCAATGGGTAACACAATAATTCAGCTCTGACGTGAGTATGAGTTAAAGCCATGAAGAAGTGGAGTACCAATTGACGCAGTTTCATCAGAGTATGGCGTTACCCATACCGCCTTACGCCTACTCACCAGAATGCGAAGATGACCCGGAATATGTCGTTTTTAACTGCCCAAGGTTTCCTGAAAGCCAAACTGACTGTGGTCCCGCGGAGGAGGTTCTTAATTAGTCGAGAAACGATCTAGTTAGTAAGATTAAGAAGAGCCGAAGGAAACGCCCTACTACATAAATAGAAACGACTTGGAAAACAGATGCATACTTATCCAACCCCAATTGCAGCCTGATGCTTTTACTCTCCACAAGAACACCAGCGTTATACCTTCGACCAGGAGTAGAGCACTAGTCTCATCCGAAAAATGCAATGTGTGGTAAAGAACCTGACCAAATCCTTCAAAACCACCAAGTTAAAAACCTAATCTCCGCTTGTTTTTGAACACCACCCCATCGAAATCCCCAGCAATCACTTACTCCGTAAATCACACATCGGCAAGGAATGTCCCTGTGCTCAATTGGAAGTCATCTTAATCAATAATCCATCAAATGTTAAAATTGTTGCACATGTCAAGCGGCAGCTTACCCTCAAGCAGAATAAAAGTTCATACGCACATTTTTCCGCTGCGCTTCCTAGTTCTGAAATCAGCACACCAGTCGCACAGCTGAATGTTCATTTGAAATTCCAGACCTCGGTGCATTTCTCTTCCTAGATGCAGTTTAAGAAATGAATAGCACAAGCAGCGATTACTTGACAGATTAGAGAAGATGAACAAGAGGAGGGAACAAAAAAAAGGAAACACTCTCCGAAGTCAGGGAGACGTTTGGGGCTGGAGAGGAGGATTTACCAAGGCAAGCCAAAAATGAAATACTGAGACCAGAATTGTGGAATGCTCTTCCGTCTGGATAGATGACTTCATGCACACACGCATACACACTTACACATAGAGAGAGACATGCTTTCGCCCCAAATGGTCTTCCCTGGACTTTCTGGATTCCATAGCCGCAATATTGCAATTCGAATTGTATTCTTGTCTTGCTGCCTCCACCATTCACCAGAGATGTGCAAAGAGTTTTAGTACTCGTATTTCTGAGTTGTGTCATTGATTTGGTGTTGGTGGGCGATTGTTTTTTTTTCTTTTTGGTTCTATGTGTAGTACACTGAAAATAAACTCTTCTCAACGAATAAAAGACGACGACGACGACAATGATGATGATGATGACGATGGCAGAAGCAGAACCAACTGGAGCTATATGTATACACAGCGGCGGCATGGCACTCGCAGAAGCAACAATGCTGATGATGATGGTGGTGGTGGTGGTGGTGGTGGTGGTTGTCGTGGATTGGTTGCGGAGGAGATGTAGGGCAAGAAACGTGGAAAATTCTTGGAACGTGTGTAGTGAACGAGTGTATTGACTTCAAGACCTCGTTTGGACGATTGGTCTGCTGTCCGTACGTCGTCGTCGTGGTCATCTTTTAGTTCGTTTGTCCATTCCATTCGTCCGTCTGCTCCATCCTTCTTAGGAATGTTATACAATGTTTGGTTGCTTCTGCGGCCGGTCGCTGCTGTTTTTGTGAAAATGGGCGAGATGATGATGGTGATGCAGGTGAAGCGGACGCGACGACGAACGAACCCAATCGAGGTGGCTGCGAATTTAACTGCTGCTTTTTATAAATTGGCCAATACAATTTTTGATATTTATGTTCTGTGATACCTCGACTAGAAAATCAATTGGACTGAGCGGATAAATTCAACTTGAATTTGGAGTGTTAAAAGTGGCAGTGTTGCCAATGGGTTTTGTATACAAAAATCTTGGAAAATAAATTGACATGTGTAAACACGCCAGCCTGTCAAAATCCATCCAACCACTTGTTGTCAACAAACTGATCTGTTGACAACTACAACTTACAGGTAGTTAAGGAGTTAACCTATCCAAGAAGTAACACTTTTCAAGGACAAACAGAACGGCACCAGTTGTGACTTAATGTTTAAGCTTCCCTTCGCCAAATTTTGGATACCATCCTAAAAGCAGACTTTAATTTCGCGATATGATTAACGATTCTGCCGGGCTTTGCTCTACAGGCACTGCTGAATCTCTCTCCTCTTGATACTTACATATACATATCATGGATTGGTCGTTTAAAGACTTAAACAGACTTAGACTTTTAGATGGCTTTTATAATGGTCCGCACCTATCCTATGACTCTGGTCTTACGAATATGCCGTCTGATGCTATGACATCGAGGCTTTAGCCAAAGCATTCAGGACTGGCTACGGACAGAGTTATATTTTCACAGATAGTTCCAAAACCGATTCAGGTTCAGAGGCTGGAGTGTTTGTGGAAGACGACAACACAAGACTTCAATACTCATTGGACAACAGGCGAAGATCTTTCCAATTCTAAAGGGTACGAGCCACATCGTTAGGAATTGGTGGAAGTGTTGTAGAATCTGTGCCTGTAGTGACGATCCAGCTGCGCTTAAGGGCTTTATCCACCCCCAAATTAGTTAGTGAATGCAAGAGATCCTTGAACTGTGTCGCCATATTAAATTTATTGACTGTCATCTGTGAGCCAGGTCCCACTGGCATCATGGGATATCTGATGAGATTGCTAGACAAGGCTCAAAGAATTTCTCACGCCCTGAACCTGATGATTGTGTTTCTTATGAATCGTAGCATGTCTCTCCTGGATGTAGGCTGACTAAATGGATGCTTCCATACGTCGTCGGTGGGAAATCCGCGGCATTCTTGCTCCCTCGAAAATACAGCAGACAAGTTGTTGGCGTTCTTACAGGACACAAAGCATCTTCATAATGATTCGCTTAGTCGAAAAATCTATGAAGAGGGCAACGACACTGCGGAACAGCTCTAATGTGATTGTCCTTCCTTTGATGGTAACAGGCTGCAGGTTCTAGATGCGGAGGAATGCTGTTAAAGTAACCTCCGCGTCGTTGAAGCGCCCACTCGAATTCATTAATAAGACGAAAACAGTAAAATGGGGCATAATAGCCCAATAGGGTGCATTCTGGTAGTAAAATGGACAAGTTGATGCCTGATGCCTGTCAAGCCTTTCCTATAAAAAAATGAAGAAAAAAACCTTTCCAGTCAGCTTGGTTACGAGTCAGCTCCGGCCTATAGCGCACGCCGCCAAGTTGGTTAACTTCATCGTCCTCTACTGCGCCTTCCATTCTGGATAGACTCAAAGACATTCTTAGCTGGAACTTTGGGCTCCAACCGCTCGTGCCAGCTATCTTAGTCTCTGTAAGCGAACTGTTCTGACTAAGACGATGTCCTTGTATAGGCCGAATCGGCATTATATCTTCTTCTCCAATCGCCATCCATGTAGGCAGGACCAATGATCACTAGAAGGACTATTCACTCATAACCAATTTGTCAAAGACAATGCCTCTGTGCCATACAGCAGGACTGAGATGATTGGTGTTTTATAAAGAGTTACCTTAGTTGTAGAGGCACTGATTGGCAAGAGTGATTCTTCGTTTGATCTCCGTACTAGTGTCATTTGGAGCGGAGTTCGCCTTAGAACCTAGGTAGACAAAGTCCTTTACTACCTCGAAATTATATCTATCTTTTGTGGCATTCTGTCCAAGACACCGATGTTTAGTGTCCCTTTTGTAGACAGCATATATTCTGTCTTGCTTTCATTTACAGCTAAACCCAACTTTGCTGCCTCGATCTCAATGCTCGCAAAGACCAAAGTGACAGCCGTTTGAGTTTTTCCGATTATGTCAATGTCATCGAGGTAAGCGAGTAGTTGTATAGACTTGAAAAAGATTGTACCTCCGTAGTTGACTTGTGAGTATTGTACAATTCTCTGAAGTATTACAACTAAGAGCTCGCATTATAGTGCGTAACCCTGTCTAAGACCTTACCTTCTCCATTGTCATTCTGCACAGTTGACAGGGATGCCAAGACCAGACATGGCTCTGTAGAACTCTTTTCTATGCACGCTGTCATAGGCAACTTTAAAGTCGGTGAGATGAGTTGGTGCGTATTGATTTCATGATCATGGGTTTTTTCCGGCCCTAAACCCGCACTGATAAGGACCCATCCGGTTGTTAATGACTAAGGGACAACTAGTTTGTTTTAGTTGGACAGAGGCGCATTATTTTAACCTCCCTTGAAGACCTCCATTACCTCCAATGGCAACACTCTCATGGCCTTTCGATATCATCCACCAAATTGCATTCCTTCTATGCTTCGCTAGAAAATGAATGCCCATTGGTGTAGCGAATCCTTTCCGTATAGATTCATCAACGAAAAGGCATCCAATCAATTATTCTTTTCCTCGATCGCTAAGTGGTTATATCCGTATATCCCTATGGGGGCCTAACCCCCATGCACACAAACTTGAACTCGCGAAAGTTCAATAGCTGCAGTTATAAATTCCAGAACCAAATCAATTTCAAAGAACCGGTCTCGCCTTTAGAAGACCCACACAGTCTCTAATTCTTCACCTTTTGTGTTCATTTCTCCATAGAAGTTACATTCTATACATCAAAACGTTAGAATTCCAAAGATTTTCCAAATATCCTCACCCTAAACTGCGGGACCGGACAATTGTATATAGAATGTGTGTGGTGCGGTGCGGTGTGGTGCGGCTCTAGGGTATGTACTTGTGCATGCCTGAGCTGCATTGTTAACTCGTTAAATGGTCAACAATTAGATATGCAATGGAATTTCAAATGTTAATTCGCTGATATTTGGTCAAACAACACTCGGCTGTGTCTGATGGGTTGCGCCGCGCCGGCCCATGGCCGTTACACCAAATTCCATCTCGTCTTCATTGTCGTCGTCGTGTTGGTTTTTTTTTTTTCAAGAAATGAAAATTACAACAGAAAACAGAGAGAGAAAGAAATGAAAACAGCAAGCTGCAATGCAATCCAAGAAGACCGTGCCGCCAACGATGTTCTGGTTGTGGCCCGTGTTGTTGTGTGTGGAAACATCCGTGGAAACACTACAGTGTACGAGTATAGTGGAAAACTAGTACGTAAAATATGTGTTTTTGACGTTTCTCCTGGTGTCTTGTTGTTATTATTGTTGTTGTTGACGAAGATGATGATCATCATCATGATGATGATGATGATGGTGCTGGTGATGATGATGATGATGATGATAAGATTCCTCAGATTTGTAATGCATTGCTTAACCCACATTCAGGAAACCGTTTATAGGCGGCTGTATGGCTTATGGATTCTCGGAATCGTCGTCGTGGGCTCTTCTCTTCACATCCTCCTCCTCCGCTGCGATGGGTTCTTTATATCATGCCCGGTAGGTTCTTGTTTCTTCTTCTGTATGAGTGTTGTGTGTAGGTATGGTTTGGTTTTGGTTCTCTGCAGGTCGTGCGGTAACTTCTTTAGATAGTTTTTTTTTTTTTTGTTTTTTTGGGTTCCTTTTGTATTCGGTTCATCGTTTTTCTTGTTGAATTGTTGTCATCGAAGTGAAAGAATTTTTTTTTTTTTTGTTGTTGTTGTTGTTGGTTCCCTCGGGGTATTTCGACATGAATGTGTATTTGATTTTGGTGCGCCACAGATAGGTAGTAGTGTTGTGCGTATGAATGAAGGTAGAAATTTCATGTATCTACAATCTTTTCAGATACTGTACACGACACCTAGATACAGCAAAGTGAATGAAAATTTCTTTCGATTTTATCGCATTATTTGTCGGTTCTCTAGAGCCGCATTACGTTCCAAAACAAAAAAAAAACCCTTCCAAAGAGTACAAAATGCGCGAGAGAGATGATAATGATGATGATGATCATTAAAGATTGTAAAGGTGTAGAGGTGTGGAGGTGGAGACAGACAAGACGGACGAAGAACGAAGAAGTGAAAGAAGACGAGGAATTCATTGGAATTTCTTTGCTGCATTCCCACGGTCATTAATAAAACTGAAAACGTCTTTTTATGGGCTTTGACTTCGTTTTCGGGTTTGTTATTGTTTTGGTTGTTTGGAATTTTTTTTCTTTTCTTCGTTTGGCCTTTCTGTTTGGGTTTTGTGGGTATGAAATGAAACACACACATAACATACACTTTAAATTATTCAAATGTGAAAATTGGAGTGAATATTTGTGAAGAAATTGTTTTTCCGTTTTTTTTTTTCACCGTTTTCGTTATAATTTGATTGGGGACAATAATTTTCATTGAATATATTTTCAGATGATAATGAGTGTGATGTGGTGAGGAAGAAATTGTCATCGTGATGATGGTATTTAGTTTTATGATATTGATTTAGGTTTAAAAAAAAAATAGAAGAAGAAGAGAGAATTACCATAGGTATAGAGTTGCGATAAGGAATTTAAGGCATTTTTTTCGTCAGAGGCAGTTGGGAGATTTTCATTATGAAAGCATTTGAAACCCTAGATGGAATGTTTATTGGCCAAAAACGATGCATACATTAACATGAATTAGTTAGGGTTTTATGAGTAATTAAGAAGCAGGAAATGTGTATATGTATGAAAGTTACTATGTACCTAGATGACATACAAAAATATATACATATGTCCATATGTTCCTACCTTTCTACTCATATTTTAAGGCAGTCATGCAAAGTGATAAAAATGCTTAAGATATACTCTGGTCCTCTTTGCAGAGCAGCTCTCCATCCACTCGCTTTCTGATCCCGTCATTTGGTTTACGACATTTCCTGGACTTGGCAGGCTTCCTCTACCCTCTGCAAAGCGTCTGCAGTGCAACACTACATGTTCCGCATCCTCCTCATCATTTCGACATTCGGGAACTGGGGCGTATAAATTTGTCCAAATCTATGGAGGTATTTCCGATAATCGCTTCCTTTCGCTCTCTTTGTCCATGTGTCTATGGTGGAAATGAGCTTATGGGTCCACCTGCCTTTAATAGAGTTATCCCACCTGCTTTGCCACAGCGTTGCCGAGACTGCAGTTTCCTCCTCCTTCATCCTTTTTGCCTCGTGCCAGAACGAGGGTCGCCTAAGGTACAACCTTTGCATTTCGTTCACGAGGATGTCGATTAGGAACATTCTGGCACACAAGTTGCTTCGACGGAAATATGTTGCCGATTGCGCTGAGCCTGAAGCTGATGATAGCTTTCTCCTGCATACATTTGGAGGACCGAGCTGACCGTTCTGGACAACAGAATCCTTTATGCGTGTCCCGGTCCGCCGATATTTGGAAGCATTCGGGAGAGCGCCGTCTGTATCAGCGATGCCTTTTTACTTGCATACGTGATGTGGGTCTTGAAGCGTAGTCTATTGTCGAGCATGACTCCAAGCGATTCCTTAGATCTAATTATCTGATTTTCAACTTAAAAGTTCGCATACCCTACCGTCCTGCGACTGGTTATCAGGACAGCCTTAGTTTTTTGTGCGTCTAGATCCAGACCGGCAGATTCCAGCCATTCCTATACACACGTAATTGCCTCATCCATGGCGGAATCCACCTCGTGGACAAGCTTGGCTACTGCAAAAGCGATTGGTTTTGGTAAAGACATTACCATCATTGTAGTGGCAAAAGAGAAAGTGCGAGTCGTTTATTAAACTCCAGGGTCGATATCAATGCTAATTTTAGACGCATCAATGTGTGATGTGTTTGTAGACTTAGAGATGAGCTTTAAGTTTTCAACTTCCTCTTTAATCCTTAATTTAAAAAAAAAACTAATAATATGTAGAAATGCCGTCTAGTGATGTCTCTTCAGTTAAGGAGTTCGTTTGCTTTTGCTTTGGAATTGTGTGGTCCATATATGTATGTCAAGATATTACACAATTAGGCTATTCCTTAGGAGACCGGCTTTCAGAAAAAGGTTTAAGGATATTTTTAGCCTTTACTTTTGAAAAATCTTGCCACTTCCGCAAATGAACAGTGAAAAACTGAATCTTATGACAGTAGACGTTACTGTGCCCTGAAACGGATGGGTAACAGATCAGGGTTACCTTGAGTTGACCTTTTAACGAGGTTAACTCATTTCTGCATTCTAGTACTAATTTGAAAGATGCAGTAACCTAGCTTTTATAATAGCAATGAGCATGGTGTCCTTTGGCTCAGGGGGTGCCGTGGCTCAGTGGTTAGTTCGTTGGACTACTGCGCAGGAGGTTCCGAGTTTCGATCCAGGAAAATACCACCAAAGTTTTATTCACGGCCCCACCTCTTCCGAGTGTCTGACAAACATTCAAGAGTATAATTGTCATAAGAAATCTTCTCAAACCTCCTCTGCCCTTCGGATACGGCATAAAACTGTAGGTCCCTTTTGTACATGTAGAAATGTATACCACGCACAACATGTACAGTTGTGGGAAGCTAGGTCTTGGCCCTCTATGGGCCGCTTACGGCCTAATATTTATTTTTATTTTATTTTTTATGGTGTCCTTTTGCCCTGGTGTTTACCTACTAGCGTGTAATTTGATTTGACGCCAAGTGCGCGGATGTCGAGTAATTTGGGAAAACGCTGGCAGTATTCGGATTTGTATATGATTTCCAGTTGTTTAAGGATTCAGTCGGTGGGACTCCATAGTTCATCTTTGAGTTGTGTGTATTGATCATGAGATCGAAATCATTCTAAGGAACTGTGAGTCAAAGCATTTTTATTGGGGATCCATTGGGAGCGATACGGGTGCTTTCGGTAGAGGATTTGACCCAGTATCCGTCGGTCTATTATTTCTATGTGCTGCAATGTAGTCTCCTATTGGCATTGAATCATAGTCAATATACTTCCACCCTCTCTTCCATCAAATCCAGATGTGACTAAGCCCAACGACTCGAACTATGAGCGCAAACAAAAATTCCACGACTAATTAAAAATTAAGCGAATAATTTCTACTTTCACATCATTTGTTTCGATACATTCATCAATTTCTCCCCGCACTATTTGGATTATTTAACCAAAAAAGAAAATAGTTGACCTACCCCCATCGTACGTAATTGTTTCCAATCTAAATGAAGCAATTAATTACGAACGCATTAGATGAACGAATCACCCCCATTGGACAAATGGTAATGTCTCTTTTATTGGACTCCATTTCTCGGTACCATCATCATCTTTAAATGCTCATTAATTCCTCTGCCGCATCCGTCGCATATGTGTGCCATCGTGTGTGTGTTGAGGGAAAAAATTTATAAAATCAAATTACAACTATCTCCATCTCCACCCTAAACCGTCATAGAATTAGCTTTTGCCTTCGAACGAATGCCCACTGTCCTCTGCGCCATGGTGGCCATCGTCGTCGTCGTCGTCGCCACCACCGCCGTTGTTGTCTATTCATATATATTGTTGGCAAATGCTCAGAAGTTTAAACACCTCTTCGATTGACGTCTAACGACACACGCCTGTCTGTGCGAAAAAAAAAACGCAAAATAAAACGCAAAGAACCAAAAAAAAAAAAAATAAAAAAAATCGCGTCTATACCTATAGCTGATCGTACATTAAATGTGCACACGATTGTGTCCTAAAAAATAAATGTTTGATTTCTTTTTATAAAAATTATTATCGCCTACGCATTCTAAAATCTTTATCCACCTGAAATTTATTTCACTGTTGTGTCTGCTACTTGGTTGAAAATTTTGTTCTCATGTCGGAGTATTTGGGTTAAGCACATTTTTCTTAAACTTTTTTCTTGTTGTTGTTATCTTTTAGTTTAAACTATTCTTGTACAAGGACTCGATTGGTCTTGGAACTTTAGTTTCAGCTTGATTTGAATAGGGTGCGGTCAACACTTAAAGTGAAGTAATAACAGCGTTCGTTTACTTTAAGATGGTCTATTACGAGTAGTTTAGATTGGATTTTAGTTTGATCATGCAGCACAGTGAGAGTATTTGCAGTTTATAGCCAGCGATCGAATGAGACTGATATGCAATTTAATTTGCGACTAAGACTACCTACGGCTAAATGGCGAATATGATCGCGGATTTGATTTGGGTAGCACTAATTGCCAGTTTTTGTCAATCAAAATGTGCACGATGCATTGCAGCCTAGGGAGATAATGGTCATTGCTTGGTTTGGAATTACGTGGCGGATTAGAGTTACTTTTCGGTTTTGAGATGAGTTACAATTTGACCAAGAATAGTTACTTTGAGCTTGCATTACTTTGTTTATGCATTTTTCTCCAACTAAACAAAAGATTTTGAGTGTCATACAGGCCTTATTAAGATCAAAGAGGTATTAACCTAAGTCAACTTTATTTACTAAGCGAGTCAAGGACACTTAACAGTTTAGGTTCAACCTTTCTATGCGTACGGAGGCTTTCTTTGTTGTGCCTCGAAAGCACAGTCTTGATGGGAGTTACATATATTGGTTCTTTTGCTTCCATAAGCTGACCTCTACATCTACCAGTTAGAAGTATATTAAGTATTTAGCAGATGATATCAGCAACCTTGTTGGTTAAATCAATGGTCATAGTTTTCAATTAGCCGCTCATCCATCATTCGAGATGCAGGAGTAGTATGCTCAAATGAAGCCGCTTTTCTTGTCGATTTTACAACACCGACTCCATCTCATCGACAATTACCTGATAGCATTACATTTCCGGCACTGTATGGAATCCGGCTAGGCAACACCCACCCTACGTATCGAAGTTATCGAAGCCAGCGTCCCGATCGGAGAAGTAGCTACTCAATATTGAGTTCCACTGGTGTTTCTCCCAACGAGAACATTACATCTCCTCTGATTGTAACCGCGACCTTATCCTTTCGATTACTACGAAAAAATCGTTACAAGTATCGATTTTACGCTTTGCTATTTTTGGCAGCAGAGGTACCTTTAAGACAGTTTTTAAGGTTTTAGTTTTAGTTGGAGTTCTTGAGAAGCTTTCTCATGACAGTTGCTGAACTTTAAAACGTCAAATAATTGAGCTTCATACTGCAGATCCTTTATTATACAAAGTCAGTGATGTTTGATGATGATGATGATGACATTTTCCGATGCTCTATTTGATTTTGTTTGCGCAGTGGATATGTTCACAATGCGTTTTGGAATAGTATACATTGGCATTAGGTAGGTACATACCTTTGGAAAGCAGACAACATCTTTTTCTTGACAGGATGTGTACATTGCATGGTCTCTTCAGAACAATTCCTATTGAAATTGCCTGTCTTCAGTTAATAGAGGAAAAAGTTACTTGAATTTCATATCACTTGATTTTTCTTGCATATTCTTAGGCTAATGTGGGAAATCGTTATTTTGTTAATGGCATTGCATATTGCCAGGGCGAGACCGTGGATAAATTTAAACAAAGTTTTTTATGGTCTACTCTTTGGCGTGCATAGAATTAATTTCATTACGATTTGAAAAAAAAAATCGCACTTAGTCTTCTTTTTCTTTTCTTTTAGGCGAGGTGATGATCCGGATTAGGAGTATCACGACTCTCACACTTTAATGCAATCCTCCTGATCCGGCTGTGGGGTTTGTGCGTTTGAGATCAGGAAGTACCAGCAGGCTTCACGGTTTCGGATCACTTTGTATTTATATTGGAGTAAGCATCAGCAAGCAGTTTTCAAAAAAGCTGTGGCATGTCAATGAGTTATAAATTCATTGCCGAGTTTCCTGTACCTACCTTGGAAATATTAGGTCCAGGCTTGCCGAAGATACTACTAAGGGAGTATTCGTACTACTACACTGGTGCAATTACCCCGGAGTAAAACTGATTTAATAGAAGAGAGAGATGAAGTGTAAAGTAAGAAACGAGGCAGATGAACAGCGGGGCAAAACTAATTAATACACAAGTTGTCAATTTTAAGGTGAAAAAAACTACTACAATGAAAGTCAGGTAATATTACTCGCATTGACCCAGTGTAAAATGAGAGTAAGAGATACAGGGTGAAATTGATCCAGCGTGTGATGGCCCAACGAGTCCATATTGCATTAGATAAAGAACAAGGCGGCATCGTATATCTGTCCAGGAAAGTGATGGGACTATTTCAAAGCGTCCAACACCACAGTGGAAAAGTAAACAGAAAAAATTTTAAAAGACAAACTATACTCCTGTACTAATCTTCGAAATTGGCAAACGGCATCCCTGATTAGGTCCGTTCGTTTACTTTTTGCTCTAAAATTCGTAGATTGTCAAATTTTAATGAGTGTGGTTGAAACTCTGTCAGAGAGAGAGAGTAACATTATGAAAAAATAATCCAACGGGTTAACCAACAAAACTTTGAAAATGCACTTGACAGTTTTCACAAATCAGACTGAAGAAATTTCATGCACTAAAATTTGTAGCATGGGAAAATTTTTTACTACATATCTCTCTTCTATGAAAATTCTCAATTCTTGTATAGGTTTTCATAAAATTTCGTAAATATGTCGGTGCTTTGAGCGACAATGGAAGAACTAGCACAAAATGTGCTAAATTCAGCAAATAAAGGCAAAAACCCACACTATTTCCCAAACTTAAATATAATTTAATCCTTAACACGACATAATTATCTCACAAAATTAACAATTCCAAAACATGTATAAAAAGATCCATGAATGGACCAGCAAATGAGAGTGGATCGCTTCACATTGACGCATAGTACAGAAAGTCGTAAATTTTAGTGTGACGTATGCAAATTAAGAGCGTGAAGGAAGCCTGTCGAAAATGTTGGCCCGATTCCAATTTAATCTAATTTTTTTTTTTTCTTAAAGATTACGTTTTCTATTTAGTTCATAAATATTATATGACTGATTGTAGCTATCAGAAGAAAAAAAAACTAAAATTCATGTTCAACACACCTGAGTGTTGTTAGAGTTTTTAGTTCTTCTATACCTATACATTTTCGTTTTATGAAATCCATTTTCCTGTACTCAAAATATCGATAACTGTTGACTGTAATATCACTTTTTAGCTCCATATTGAACAAATAATTGTGCCTTATCAGCCAAAAAAATGTCAAAATTTTCGCAGAGGCTTGATAACATTGATAAATTGAAATTTTCCACGCGACAAATGGTTGCTTTCAAATGGCATTGAAGAGTAATGTTATCATGAATTACTGAAGCTAAACTCGCGAAAACAATTCACAAATGATAACATTTATCTCAAACAGAAGTTATGAAAATAAAATTAAGATAAACATCATGCTTATTTAGAAACTACGTGTGCATATCTACAGTTTTGAAGAAATGTTATCAGTTAGTTAGTTTACTTATACATATTTGTACTTGCTCTAAAATCATGGGATCTTACTCAATAATAGGTAGATCACTTGATCGGAGATTAGTGAGAACTTGATGAAAAGAAAAGAAGCGTGGGGTGCTTTACCTGTCCATATTATCTTTTGAGAAAACTGCTGTGCGGTAACGTGCTGGAACGATTCTTTTCCTGGCTTATCTCAAACAACGTAGGGCTACCGGGGCATTAGCTTAAACTCGAGAGACAGAGCGAGCTGGACAAAACCAAATTTCATCGTCGTCTACATTCCTATCGATATTGACAAATCATTAAATTTATTATAAGGAATAAAGAACGTTGTCAGAAGGAGCTTAAATCCCTTATATATCAAACTGGGATCTTAGGACCTATGTACATAATGTAGTTCATGCTAACAAAGTTCGCTAAGACATGTCAAGAAAGGGAATCGAACTTTGCCATTTATTGGCTTACCACTTATTCCTTTCCCTCATTAGTCTTCTTTTAGGCCAATGCCACACGAGCTCCATAATGAGCGCGCGCCCCCTATCGTCTGTTGCTGTCACCCGTGCAGTATTTTAAAGGTCACTGAAAAAATTGGTTCGCAGCGACCGCGTGGATATCTTTTTGTATTGCGTTCAGATCTGTGTATGTTCTCTTATGCGAACAGTGACAGGAAACCATTAGGTCTGTTCGCGTACTTTTTGCACTGAAATTTGTAGATTATCAAATTTCGAATAGTGGAGGTAAAATTCTCTCAGAGAGAGCTAAAATTACGAAAAAGTAAATGAACGGGTTGAACAAGAAAAAGTTGAAAATACGCTGGTTTGACAGCTTTGACAGTTTTCGTAAACCAGCCCACAGAAATTTCTTGCACTAAAATTCGTAGCATGGGGAAATTTCTTACTCTCTCGTGAGTGCTCTCTTCTGCGAAAAACTACGAAAATTCTCTGTACTCGAACAGCTTTTCGTAAAAATTCAGAAATTTTCGTAAAAATTCTCTGTTTTAGAAGGGTACGCGAGCGGACCTATTGTCATTCTACAACGTGGACTAACTGTCAATTAAAAGTGTTTTTATGACGCATTTTTTAAAGAGTTTTTTTTTCCCCTTTGCCATAGGTGTCTATAGGTTTCTGACAGGTCTCTGGTGCAGCAAGAAAATTCTTTGAACGTTTCTTCAGTTTACAAATGTCTGTTTTTTTGTGGTAATGGCAGGTCACTTTCCCCATGCCAACCAACCTCACGGACTCAATATTGGAGCGAAGCTGTCTCTCTATCTTCGAAACCATTTCAAATTCGGACGTCACTTTCGAGACACAGTTTGATACAGCTCTTTCGATTCCTCCATTGGCTGGAACAATACATCTTAGCTTCGAAACTTTTTTCTCCCTAAACTGTTCGTCCATTAAAGTCCATTTGAATGAAATAAATTACTGGAATAGCTGCGTAAATTTTTTTTCTGACGAGTTAATCTTTTCCTTTCTCTTCTGACGTGACGTTAGTGCTTCTGTCTACATTTGTAAGAGCTGCATAATCCTGTAAAAGAATAAGCACATGTTGTCATCCTAGTCAAAGTGTCTTAAGTGAGATGAAACACAAAACAGAACTAAATATATATGTATGTACATCAGTAAAAACAGTATTGGTCATAGGATGCAACGTTGTCTGACTCCATTCTGACTTTTCTGACTACTTTCCTACATACGGCATGTGACACTTTGACACACTGTCAGTTTGTTGATGGCTACAAGTTTAAATAGTATGCGGATCTTTCCTGTTGAAAGCTTTTGACAAAGATGATGAATAGTGGGTGTTTTTTAAAGAAAGTAAGCAATTACCTATACAGTTACCTGGTAATGGACACAATGATTTAGTTATCAAATGAAGATAGGTTATTCAAGGCATACAGACCAGAGCCATGCGTATACCGCTCAGCTGAGATATTCCAAGATTAGTTATACACATATGTATGTACTTCAATGCTCCTTCCACCAAATGACCCATGTGGTAGGAGCGGTCTTCTCACAACCTTATCGATATCCACAGGATCTATTGCAGTGATAAAACTGGGAGCGCTTTTGTTGTCTTTGCCCACTTGGATTACTCCTAGCCATAGCCACCAACTGCTGACGACTGTTAAAATAAATCCACTCTAATTTTCTGTGGGCTTTTCCAGCAACTAAATTGCAAACTTCACTGCAGATACATACATATATAAAAATTATATTATACCTAATAAGTTGCAATTTCCTTTGAATTCTCTATCACTGGGGATTTCTAAGATTAGAAACTTTATTGTTCCTCCAATGTCATAGTGTTTTCTAATTATTATTATTATTAGAAAAACCATTCTTCTGATAATGTTTGCACATGTTTTCTATTTTCATAATATCAGTTTCGGCTGACGTCAATGAGCTCCATGGCCTCAGTGCCACCCTCACAACCTTTTCGATGCGGTCAAGCCCCGCACGACACTGGTGAATTATAACAAAGAAATGTGTCTTCATTAACCCAAAGTCTAACTTTAACATGAGATTGGACAACAACAAATTCACATCCTCAGCATGAAACTACACAGCGTCACTCTCAATTAGACGATAACCTTTAAACACAAATAGCAAAATAAATATAAAAAAAAATGTTCATTCGCAAAAAAAAAACAACTGCCTTGATTGACTAACTCCAAGAGCGGCAGATGCTAAAAATATCTATGTATATCTATTCAACACTTGACTGCCCCCAGTTCTACGATAACTTCAATTATATCATAATGAATACACCCTGCGCTTGTCTCTAAACAATAGAAACAAGTTGTATCTACGTAGTATCTACAACTGGTGGTGGTGTCGCCGCCGCAAACCCCCAATGGAGCTGCAAACACATCGATATGACGTAGGCATCCACGATATCGATTACTACACCCGGTTTGGATGGTTCCTTATCAAAAATTCACTTTCATTTCAAAGCTACTGATTGTACGAGTATATTCGCTGCTAGAACATACAAAACATTTTCTCTCTGTACAGAATGTGAAAAAAACAAAAAAACAAAAACAATAAATGCGACTTGATAAGAATTCAAAAAATATACTATACTGGTATATAGTATAAAAAAAAAAAGTTATCGAACGCGAGTTTTAAATGGTGTACGTGATTCTAAAGTATCGCTTGTGGTGTGAGGAACGAAGTGATTCTTCTACGGTATTAATCAGTTCTCGCAGATAGTGGCCACTGTTCGGATGCTAGCAACGATATTTAGCCGGCATTGAAACTATCTTACAAAAAGAAAAAAAATAATAATTTACTTTGCTGGAGTGCGCGTGTTAGATATTTAATTTTTTTTTCTATCAAAAATGAGTCTTAGTCGCTTGAGATTGATTACGTTCGATGTAACGGATACGTTGTTAAAGTTCCGCACCAGTCCTGGAAAGCAATATGGAGAGGTTGGAGCATTGTTTGGTGTACGATGTGAAGACCAGGATTTGGCAGTTAAATTCAAACAGAGCTGGTATGATATTTGCAAAAAAAAAAAAAGAAAAAACTAGAAAAATGTACCAACTTCGTAGATAAGTTATGTAATCAGGCGGATACTATAGGCCTGGAACCCATCATCTTAGAGTGTAAAGGTGTTAATTCACTTTATGACATACCAAAGATACTTTTTAAGCATACTTTTAGTCTTTAGTGCAATTTATATTCTTTGTTTTTTTGTTTTAAATTTTATTGCGGAAGAAGATGTGAGGCATCAGGTGATGAGGAACTTTGAACATTACACCCCCACCCACGCAAAAACAACTGGATAGATACTTTTTTTTTTTGACAGTTTAGTATCCATACGAATAACACTTGCGGGTGGATTGTACATACAAAGTTCAAGTGTACACACTTTGTTTGTCTTTTTTTTTCTCCTCCAGCTGATTCTAGGTTAATAGATTAATACGACTAATTCAATTCAAAGAGAATGTACACCATCTCTGATGCGCAAGGTCAATGCTTCAAATTCAATTCAAAATTAATCAACAATTCTCAGTTATCAATTAAATATTTAAAGCAAAACACTGCTTCTAGAACTTAGCAATGATTCGTTCTGCATTGGGCGAGTCGTAGATATTTCTAATTTATTTGCAAACAAAATTCAAATTTCTTAAAACAGCTGTCGCTAATCGATTTTGAAGGTCATCGCCAAGCCAAAGACTCAATCGTAATTGTGTTGAGAATGTACGTAATAATAAAGCAGCTTTGATGGTAAATATTTAAATTTTTTGCTTCCTGGTTAGAATAGTTAAATTCTAGATACATAAATGCCTGCGAGTGATTATTTATTTAACTTGATAGATCTTAATTCTATATATATAATAAGAAACCGCAGGAGATCTTGACCACGTGCAAGCACTTATGCCAATCATCGACGTGATTTGGTAGGCTAATTCAACCTTCACGCTCGTCGGTAGGTGGTACAAAGTGTTGAAGCAATATTGAGGGCCTGGCCCTCTAGTGTTCCCAAATGTTTTAAAATCGTGATTATAGCGCCTGCAAAATTTTGCAAATACACACCTAACTCAAGCGTAAAGGCGGAACTATAGTAGAATAATGGTTTCGTACAACCTCTTCTGTCATAATGGCTTTGGGCTTCGATTCATTAAGTTTCCCCATAATTTCATTTAGGAAACGTGACCGTAAGTCATATCTTTTCACACGATGTAACCATACTTACTTACATAAAGGGCTTCCGACCCTTGTAGGGTCCCTGCCTGAGACATCGTTGCCTTCCATCCTCTGCGGTCCCGGGCACGCTGCTTCCAGTTGCGAAGACCACGTTTTCTGGCATCCGCGACAGCTTGGTCTTTGTACCGGAGGTTCGGTCTACTTCGCCGTCTGGAACCTGGGGGCTGGGACTCAAAGATCCTCTTGGCTGGAGCATTGTTGTCCATTCGCTCGATGTGACCGAGTCAATGTAGTCTGCGTATCTTGGCTTTTTGGACTACTTCCACATCCTGAGCTCGCGGTTGTATCTTCTCCTCCATTCGCCCTCCTTGCATAAGGGATATCCGACAGAGTATTTTTCGCTCGAAGGTGCCCAATATTTGCTCAGCTTTCTTACTTATCGTCCAGTATTTGGCTCCATACAGGAAGACTGGTAAGATGAGCGTTCTATAGAGCATTAGTTTGGTCCGTCGAGTTAGGAGTTATGAACCCAGTTGTTTCGCCAAACCGAAGTAGCAGCGGTTTGCTAGGGTTATTCTTCGTCGGATCTCTACAAAGGTAAGGTGTCATTTGTAAGATTAATATTTGTTCCGGGGTAGGCGAACTCCTTAACTACCTCGAAATTGTAGTTATCAACAGTGACCGTCACTGCCCAATGTTTTGGATAGATAAATTTTTGTTTGTTGATAACATATACTTCGTCTTGTCCTCGTTCACTTCAAGACCAACTCGTTTCGCCTGCTCATCAATAGCCGTAAACGCCTCTACGACGGCTTGCCGGGATCTTCGGATGATGTCAATATCGTCTGCGTATCCCAGCAGTTGGACGGACTTGTAACAAATAGTGCCTTTCGTGTTGACACCCGCCCTGCGCACTATCTGCTCCAAGACGATATTGAAGAAATAACATGACAGCCCATCTCCTTGCCTGAATCCGGTACACGTTTGGAAGAGCTCCGAAAAGTTGTTTCCAAGTTGCACAGAGCATTGCGTGTCTTCCAGCGACACATCTGGATAAGTTTTGCCGGTATCCCGAATTGTGCCATCGCCTGGTAGAGCTCAAGATGATGAATGCTGTGATATGTGGCTAAGTCGATGAAAAGGTGATGGTTACACATGTCTGCAGATGAACCCAGTGTCTACTGCTCGACTGAATGGCTTCATCTTCTAATTTCTTCCGCAAGGAACTGATTGGGGCTAGTACAACAGGAAGTGCTCTCTGTAGGTGCAGCGTCGACCCTTTTCAAGTGAGCTCGTCAAGCCTTAACGTTTCCTTCGATATTCATATGCACTGGTATCTAACTGAGAGTCATCGCATTGGCCCTAGATATCTCGTTCAAGAGAAATTTTTAGGTACAGCAGAGTCCAGAGCTGGCTATGTGGACAGTGATCCTCTGTCCAACGATATTACTCTTTTGTATAATTCCAGCAGCCTGTATGATGGCTGTGTGAGGGCTTGAAAGACGCTGCAGTCAGTCGTTTATTCTTAGGTCTTCACAATAAACTTTGGCTCCTGTACTAATTTCCATCTTAGAACCAAAAGGAGTTGATCTTCTTGATTCTCCAGTTCTTCCAGCTAAACTAAATATGTATCTTAGTTCAAATAGTTCAATTCTAGACCATGTTCTAAGCCCAGACAGAAACATTGAAATTTTATTAGAATCGTTTGCATAATGTATAAAGAATCGTAGCTTATTTTCGGACCGGCTTGTCACAAAACTTGTCTCGCATAGTTGACGAAGCCATTATTATACGGGTTATAAAGATCAGAATAATTACCAACCGGAAAGTATTATATTCCCATAGTTAGTTAAAAAGTAAAGCCAAAGTCTAGTTTCTGATAAGTAAGTACTCACTTTCTTCTGAAAAATCTTGGGTTTATCTTGATTTTTTTCTTAGAATTCACTACTCATTCAACAAATCTTGCATCACTTATTAAATTCAATGACTTTTCAATTTATGCAATACTTAGATCTCAATCAATCTTTTTTAATTCCTACGATTCGTTAATGCAACTGAAATTCTGATTAAAATGAAATATGTCGTAATACACACAGGAATTATGGCGCTCACAGGCTTATAAAAAAGTATCTTTATAAAAGAAGCACCGCAAACCGCAAATTATTCAAGCAGATTCCTACGTAATTTAACTTAAGAAAATATAATTATGTGCTAAATTGAAGCAACGAGTATTGTTATTGTTTTCATTTTAATGTTGAATACTTTTATCGGATATTAACTCACAGCTTGAACTTTGAGACGTATAGAGGGTATCAATAGTATCAATAGGAGTAATAAACAAAAAAAAAAAATGAAAACCTGATTAGATACGTTTATATATTTTTAAATACAAAGATTTCGATAGGAAGATTAGAACAAGTTTGTATCGTATTGTATTGAATTTTACCGCGTTTTATGGGCTCAGTACCTAGTTTTTTGCCGCTTCTCTTTTTAGTAATAATAAAAAAATAATTAAGTACACACATAATTAAAGTAAACAACATTCAATAAGAATTTTTGTTTTGATGCTGTCAGAAGTTGAATTAGGTCATTTAGTTGACGCAAATCAATAGCGACCTTGGACATCTAAAAATACTTAAACAAGTTCTACCATTTGTATTTGAATATATGTATTTTGGAAACCAATAAGGAAATGGTATGGGTTTGACGGAGCGTGGATAGAGTGTAATTCGGCCACTGATTGATTTACGTGATTTGTTTGGTTGATTTAGAATGGCGCCTTCGCACACGCCAACATGGAATGGACCATTGTTAGGGAAGTAGGTGGTGTTTGTTTTCCTTATGAATTTCCGATGATGTCAATGTCCTTAAAATGGATAAGTACGAATGTATAAGAGCTTACTACAGTGATCGAGAATTGTGTATTATCTTTTGGAGGAAGAAGAAGCCTATGTATGATTTCTTGTTTTAATACTCCTAAAGCATTTGCGGCGTTAAATTAAGTGTGTGGAAATGGTAGGTACTGTTCCCTATTTGCATTCTACTTTGTCACGTATGTACTGTTCGCAAAAATTCTGTTGATTTGTAAATTGTTAACTAAACAAATAAATTTTGAGTCCGTTCATCCAAAAGATGGGTTAGAATTCTCTCAGAGAAAGACAAATCTCCAAAAGTGTACAGAAACGGGTTGAACAAAAAACTATCCGATTTTTAAACGTCACTTTTCAAACTGTCTTAACAGCCAACAACAACACAAGCATTTGACAGAACTCATATTATTGAGCAAAGAAATTTCTTGGACTAAAATTTGCAGAGTTGTTTATTCTCTCGTGAGCTCTCTCTTCTGTGGAAAACTACGAAACTTGAGGTCCGTTCGCGTACTTTCTGCACTAAAATTCGTAGATTATAAAATTTCAAAGAATGTAAAATAAAAGGTAAAATTCTCTCAAAGAGAAGTAAAATTACGAAAAAGTAAAAGAACGGGTTAAACAAGAAAATGCTGAAAATACACTGATCTGACAGATTTGACAGTTTTCACAAACTAGCCCAAAGACATTTCTTGCACTAAAATTCGAAGCATGGGGGAATTTTTTACTCTCTCATGAGCGCTCTCTTTTGTGAAAAACTACGGACCTTTGATGTACACGAACAGGAATTCGCTCTTTTTCGTATAATAACAATCTACCAATTTAAGTCAGTAAGGGAACAGACCTTATTTTGGAGATATAAACGTAGCTATACATGGGCATAGCAGGGAGTGTGATTAAGGCAATAATGATGGATGGATCTGAATGATCAAAGGAACTAATTCTGGTTGAGTCTGGCCCATAACTGCCTGTAACTTAACGGTACTTGTACTCATGTATTCACGAGACGCTCGTTATAGTGAACCCAATAAAATATGTGTTGTATAAAAGGGTATAGGTCCTCACCTTTGTTATAAATTACACTACATCTCGCCGTTGTTCTTATCTTTTCCTTTCGAGTTTTTGGTTTAACAAATATTTATTTTTTATTTTTCAGGCATAAAATGAACAGAGCACATCCGAACTTTGGAAAATATTCAAAACTTGGTTGGCAAAATTGGTGGATGCAACTTATTGATAGTAAGAATAAAAAAGAATTTAAAATTCCAGTGAGCACTGTTTACCTAACAACTAATTCTTTATAGATACATTTGCTGAAAGCGGTGCCAAAATTCAAGCTGATAAATTGCAAAAATTCTCTGAAACCCTACTTGAGTTGTACAAGACTAGTGCATGCTGGCAGCATGCAAATGGCGCTATGGAACTACTCCAATACCTCCGAATGCAACAACAATTGGGAACCAA
The DNA here is from genome assembly GCA_949716465.1 of Chalcosyrphus nemorum. Classification (NCBI taxonomy): domain Eukaryota; kingdom Metazoa; phylum Arthropoda; class Insecta; order Diptera; family Syrphidae; genus Chalcosyrphus; species Chalcosyrphus nemorum. The sequence goes on along the minus strand of OX454334.1, from coordinate 16,702,271 downwards.
GGAACAGGGCAAACGACCATTTGCCATTGGTGTGATCTCTAACTTTGATCCTCGTTTGCATGTCCTGTTGCACAACATGAAGATTAATCATTTCTTTGATTTTGTTGTCTGCTCGTATGATGTTAAGGCAGAGAAGCCAAGCAAAGAGATCTTCCAAATCGCAGAGAGGCAGTCTGAGATGGAGAATCTCAAGCCAGAAGAGTGCTTACACATCGGTGATACTCCAATCACTGATTATATAGGAGCGAGAGATGCCGGCTGGAATGCAGCTCTTATACATGAGAAGGACCCGCCGTACCTGATTAATAAGTACGGCGACAAGATCTCGGAATTCTTTGTCTTCCCCAGCTTATTCGACTTCCAGAAGAAGCTGTCCAATAATTTTATATCGTGGTACTAGCTATGTACTATTAGGATCTTAGTTTTTTTGACTGATAAATAAATTTTTAAACAAATTTTTGATCAAAGGGTTTTATTTGTGTTATTTTGGCTTGAGATCGTTTAAGAGGTTGGAGTGCTTCTCGAACAGCTCAACGAGGGGATCCTGAGGTTTGTTTGACTCACGGTCGTACTGTGAGCCTATGCTCCAGAGGGATTCTAGATCGTAATACTCTCGGGCTTCCGCGGAGAATATATGGAGAGCGATATTGCCTGAAAGAAGAACATAAGGATTATTATGTTACATTGTGTTTTATATCTGTTTACCTAAATCCATGGCCATCCAATCACGACTCTTCTCGCCTTCGATCTTGGGCAGAATATCGCCCTGTGCACGTTTCTTCTTGAAGACTCGTCGCACAAACTCGGCAGTGGCCAGCATGTGACGGTAGCTTCTCCCTGTCACAACCACCATGTAGTCTACGTATTTGTACTCCTTTGGGACATGACAGACGAAGATATCCTCTGCATTTTCCATCCTAAGAACGTGCACAAGATCCTCTACATCAAAGACTCCGTGTATTCCACCTGACAAAAGAATGGACTCAGTAGGAAATGTACAAAGGATACGGACATACTTACGTTGCAAATTCAGACCCAAGAACTCTTCGGATATATCAGTGTAAGGTTCATCCTCAACTTGGTAACGCTGTTTTTCCTCCTCGACATCGAAAATCTCGGTTGAGTCCTCGTCACGGAAGACCTTGTACTTGTTACGTACAGCGGCGGGGATTTGTTTGTCGTCATCTTTTGGTTTTAACGGCTCCGGATTGTTGAATTCATGGTGGAAATATTTAGTGTGAGAAATTATTGGAACACTTAAGCGAACGTCGCGAATTAAACGATAAATTCGGGGACAAAACATCATTTCGCAGTTCTAATATTTTCGGCGAGGCAAAAGATAAATTGACAGTTGGGACCAATTGTCAAATGTTTTATGTCGAATATGCGGAGGTAGGTTTAGTTAAAATATTCGGTGGTGCTATCGATAAAAACAAAATATTTAAAAAAAATTTATTGATTATTATTATTATTGATGATTCTCTATTGGATTTCTATGCCAAGCTCAACTTTGACAACATTCATGATACATTTAAAAGTTAGAATTTATTTTTGAGTTGGTAATAAATTGCAATATATTTTTCCTTTTGAAAAAAGAAATTTATCAACAAATTTGCCATAACTAATTCATCCGCACATCCACGATTCATTGAAAATATATTCAGCACAAGAGCTTAAAATTAGTTTTCGTGTGAAATGCATTATAGGTTTAGATGTAAAAGGGTATTTTACTGCGAAATAGCTATTTCTTTCGAACCAAGCTCTTATCAATTTAAAAATATATTTTACTCCGATTTCAAATGAAACGTAACTCGACTCATTCTCCTAGCATCCACCAGAGTTGAGAACATGTGAGTGGTGCCAGTCGCTGGTAAGTATATTCTTCGTTAAACCAATGCTCTGTTCGCATCAGGTTGTATTTCATATTTCTGAGATTGCCAATGGATGACAATCAATTAATAGAAAATATCATGGAATAGCATTCAATTAAAATATTTAAAGACTCTATGCATACTGATCAGACTCTCATTTATTATTTATAATAATAAATTATATAATGTTATATTCGGTGGACAAATGGCTCTGAATACCTAACTAAAGAAGTTTCTTGACTCAGCAAGAGCCCACAGCAGAGGCAAATATACCGAATCTGTGAGTTTAAACACAACAGCATTTTGGTTACTACAAGAAAATACAATTGCAGCAAACAATTTAAAATCAATGGATCAGGAACTTCAAAAGCCGATCTAGGACTTGGGTTCAACGTTGATGTTGCTGTGGGCACATTTACAATTGATTTTTTAACATATTTTAATTAATTTAGGTGCAGACAAAGGTATGTAATGTTAAATTATACACACTTTTGTATGAGGCCGTATTGCAACCTATGAATTTTGACCAAATTCTCTTTTTTATGAACGATAGTGATCAAGATAAGTGATAGCAAGATCCAATTGTGAGCAATTGAAAAAAACAACACAAAACTGACTCTCGCTAAGATCTGGCATCACTCGGCGTATACAAATCCACCAACAGCAAGCGCACACAAAATCCCACCACTTAAGAAAATTTCAGCGAGAGGTGGTGATTTTTTCTACATATTTTTTTTTTTGTAGTTAACTTCAATTCATTTTCACACAAGATGCAAATATAAAGCGTTTTCAAAACACCGTCGCCATCTCGCCAACTTGTCGTCGTTGTCGCAATCGCAAATACAATAAAAGTGTGAACAAAATTCCCACCTCGCGTTGGAGCGCCCTTTTTTCTTTTTTTTTTTTTATTCTCAACTCAACACGCAAAAATAATGTTCGATTGTAGTACGAGCCTCTTCAATTAATATTATTTTTTTTTGTAATTTATTTTTCCCCCTACAAACAGAGTGGTGAGACTAGAGAACAAGTCACAGAACAAAAAAAAAAAAAAAACAAGTACAATTTCGTATCGAGGAGTGTGTTGTGTGCGTGAAATTCGGACAAAGTTTCAGTGAAAAATCGGGGAAAATACGCGTTTTCGTGTGGAAAAATGACTTCTACAAACAATACAACAAGCACAAGCAATGGCAACAGCATCATCGAAGCCGAATACAATGAAATAAAAGTCCGAAATGGCTGGCATATCACTTACCAGGTAAATATCACGAATTAAACCTATCAAATCTAGCCTTCTCCAGTGGGGTTATAATCTTTTTCATGGATTTGTTTCAACAAGAAAAAGTGTGCATCGGAATTTTCATATAAAATCGATTTATTTAAGAAGAGCGCTGTACCCGAGCCCGTGCCCCCTACGGGGTTTTTCCAATTCTCGTGAATTGGCAATGAGTAGTCCTGTGATTCTAAGAAATCAATCCATCAGAGAGAAGAAAGGCAGCGAAACAAAAAAAAAAAAAAAGAACTCTGGGGTATATACAACAGCCGCCCTCATGTGGGTACGGTTGTTGGTGGCTCTTTAGCGCCGCGCGCTGCGAGACGATTGTATGGTGACACTCGAAATTGCTTTTCCTGGTAAAAAAAAAAAAAAAAATGCGGCTATGTCTAAAAAGGGGTCATTTTGTGTATACCTACGGTCCGTTGTTTTGGCCTTTAGCTCAATTAGGGAGAGCAAATTTCAAGTGTTTCGCTAGAAATATGAATTGTGAATTGACTCTGACTTTGGCGTACACTTTTCGCGCATCCGCATGCGAAGCTTTCAATGTAAACAGACGAAGAAAAACCCCCGCGTGCATTGAACCGTAAATAATCGCAGTCGCATTGTATTGTATTGTTTGTATCTTATCACTTGTTGCAGAAAAGTAAGCCAACGAGAGCGAGAGAAAGGAAGGGAAGCCGTTTAACAAAGCTTCGGCTTCATTGAGCCAGGCACAGCAGCATGCAAATGAGTTGGACCGTATCAATGAAACTACTTGGGGCTTGGTTGTTGCTGCAAGTCGACGACAACGACACAGTTTCCTCTTTTCTGCTTGTTGTTGTTGCTGTTGATGATGGTTGGTGGGTGACCGCGATTGTTTTATCCACTGGAGCGAGAATAGAAATTATACAGTGCATGTCCTCCTTTTTCCTGCGCTACTAACTAAGGTGTCTCATTTCCCATGTCTTCTGATTTGAAAGAAAAAATAAATATGAATGTAAATATATCTGAGGGAATCTGTGCATTGTTTCAAAAAAAAAAAAAAAAAGATCCACTGGCGCTCTAGTTAATTTTTAATTTAATTAACATTTTTCAAGTAGAAAAAAGTTCACATGGCTTCTCTGTTAGAAAAGAGGAAGTTCTTGGTATTTCTTAATGAAAGTGTAGCTGTTATGGCAAATGGAATTAGAGAGACGCTTTTTCCAGGAAGAAGAAGGCTCTCTATAGCATAACCTTCTTATGGATTCATTCTAAGAAATGATTCAATATTTTTTGGGAGAGTCTGCCTTCCTTATGTAAAAAAAAAAATGAAAATAAAACCTAATTCCTCGAATTGTTTTAGGGGGGCGCAAAAAAGAAATGTGAAATTTATCCTTTGGGTAGTTCCTGGATTTCTTGTTGAGTGTCATGCGAATATGTTCAAATTTTAACCGATGGGGTAGACTCTAAACCAAGCCTTTTTTGTCGCTGTAGCGTGGGAGATGTCCTAGTTTTATGACTTGTTTTGGAGGAAATATATACATTATGCATGCTATGCTGTATAGTCATACAGGCAAACCGCAAAACAAAGACAAAATAGTGCGTAGCGGCACAGATTTGAGTCATATTCTTTTAAAATTGCGTCACAAGTGTGCACTCGAATGAAGCATCACTTATGTATGCAGATGACTACAATAGTAGAAGAATTTTTTAAAGGTTTGCCTGGTTATTATTATGACGTTCAGTAAGTCATTTGTTAATCAGTTTGTGTATGGACTATATTTTGAGTAAGAATAATTGGTCACCTTTGCCATTTGTGTGATAAAATCAGAGACTCCAATTATTTCATACCATAGTTTCGAAAGCGTTCCCCTTTGGCTAGAACATCTAACATGCACTGTCTTTCTTCTCGTTGTGCCTTTCGCATCCTCTTCGAATAGAAAAACAGCTGCAACATGGACTCACCGCATCAACATGTTGCATAGCTGATCCTTTTCGATGTTTCAATGAAGACTGGAACTCCTCGATAACCATGGTCTAACTTACGTTCCACTTTTTCACTTCGAAGGCTTTGCAATCTGTAAAAATTGTGAGCTTGATACCAAGGAGGTAGTGCCTTAACCACTTCATGTTCATGCCCAATCTGATCATTTGTTGGAGGAGCCTACATATCTTCTATTTGAATTGAATGCTATTCTTGACCGAGAGCTTGAACTTTTTGCGTATCGTCTCAACGTTGCTGGTTTCATCCTCTGATGGTATAATGATATTATTGGCGTATCAACTTTGAGTTTTGAAACTATCAGCTCCTCAAACACTACGTTCACGCACCGCTGGAGTTACAAAGTCCGAACAGTGCCTTCAGGAACTCAAACTGGCCCACTTGAGTGATGAATGAGGCGTAGCGGTCTATTGTGTAGATCAAGACTTCTAAAGGCTGTTGCATTGCTCAAGGGATCTCGGTCCCGAATCACTTTATTGTTAAGCTTTCTGTAGTCGATGTATCAGCCATAGCAATGTAATTATAAATTATACAAAACAGCTCGACAAAAAGAAGTCAGAGCGGCTTCAGTTTAACATTTAATAGTTTGCGCTACATGCACTTTAACTTTTACTTGATTCTACGGGCTGGCTCAGGGTCATACATAAAGCGACCAATGACTTTTTTACTTGTCACCATTTATTTCCAGCTCTCCTTCTATGACCTTTCTCCTTCTCGTATTTTAAAATTTACACAAATTACATACAAGCACAATAATTATAGATTTTGAAAAATGTTGTATGCCTCTCACGCGTTACACGATATCCACTTGAAAATTACAAATCAATATTCGAATACTTATCCACCCAACAAGCATGTGAAATTAAAATACATTTAGTTGCATACATTGAAATTCAGAAAAAAATCCAATTAAATTGTCTTGTGTGAAGAGTACTACTTTAAAAATACATATGTATTGTAAAAATCCTCATCCCCATCCTCACTCTAGGAGGGATCAGGAAAATGGGTGAGCTGGAATCGAGTGTAGTTGTTAAAATTGTTCTCAATCAAGTACACGTTCTGGGTAATTGTCAGACTATTGGTAGTAATCATAGTCGGATATGGGTTTCTTGAAATGCTTACATTCTTATTGATTTCCGGGTAACAAAATAAATTAAATGGAATTGCTGTTCATCATGTCGTTATGTTTTTCATAAGAGTGACGGCCTCTTAACCTTATAACATCTTCTTATTCGGGAAATTGTAATTTTCTTATTTGCATGAATAATATTTCGTCCGTAGGATAATGTGTAAGGTTATTGATTTTTAAAGTTTGGAAAATATAAACATAACTGTTCACAGTGTTACTGGCGTGAAAAATTGATCTCAAAAACAAGCTAGAATATGAAACACAGCTGGGGTTACCCCATAACGACTATTGTAGAAGCTGCAGGCACTTATGTGGCATAGAATCCATTCATAGTTATAGCTTCAGAGAAATCAGTCAAAGATGTATGCAAAGCGGAGAATATCTCTGACGGGAAGCTATTCAGATCGTTGATATTGGTGCTCAGCTCAGGACAATGAACGGATGAAAGTTTTTGGTTTATGTTAAATCATTGTTCCCTGCAGATTTTGTCCCTTAAAGATCATTAGCTTTCCCAATAGATTAGAGATTGGGCTAGAGTTTAAAAATAGTAAGCGTTTTGTCTGGTTAGATTGCAATTTTGTGCCCAGATTAGAAATTTCTTCAGTCTTGCAGTTCACAGGAATACCCTTGTGACCTATACTTATTTCCTTCCTTGTATTTCCACCTGGAATAAGCTAGAATAATCAGGGAGACGGATGCAGATTTTTAAACTGAGCTCAAAGAAAAAAATTGTCGCCACATGTTGTCTTGGATCCATCCGCCCCAAAGTGGATAGAAACGACATTCATCTTTTCGTCGTTATTGTAATATTCACGCCCTTTAGATGAGTAAAAACGTTATTCCAACTAATAGACCTATTTTACTGAAGCTGCTCCACCGCCTTCAAGGAAACAAATCATCATTGTATCAATCATCCCGACCTTGAGCCTTTTAATTCATCAGACTAATCGAATTCTTGGTAGAGACATTGCATGTAAAAATCTGTGAAAAAACACAGTGAAAACGTGAATGAAAGTCTTTATGCCATATGCTTCCGATAGTGTAAGATCATCAGTTATATAATGTTGCAACTACAATGCACATATGATTGATTAATTTCTTATCAGTTCACGCTACTATATGTCACACTAGACTTACTTAGTCATACGTCTATCAAGTTCTTTTTTTTCCCTAACTGAGCCTGTTCCGTTTCAATTTCTTTGTAGCTTCTTTGCATTTGATGTAACCGCATCAAAGTTTCCACCAAATTAATATTTCGAGGAAAATACGGATGTTATTTTGCTGTGTATTACGATGACACTTTTCAGTGCAAGTGAACTTTTCAATACCGCAGAATTTTCGGTCGGTCTTAGCTAGAATGCACCCCCAGTTACACCATAACTTCTGGGATTGCATGTGTATTTCCCACTCATTGGACTGCTTCGGTGACAATAAAGTTTCACTGTCTCCTGTATTCTAGTTAATTCATTTGTTTCTGTTCTGCGCTGCGAGATATATTGCAGCGAATTCATCATAAATTTCTCATTCTGTAAAAACATCTAATTGAATTGTTATGCATTTGAGAGTAGTACACCCCAAAAGTTTCCAAGTTTTAATTGGATTCCAATTTTAGTTGAATCGAAAGAGCTTTTTCAATAAACAACACTAATTTGAATTTCTATAGAAAATGTAAACTCGCCGTTGCGACATGTAAGCAAGATTGACTCAGCGTGTCACACTGTGTACCACACGCTTTTATTCATTCTTTTGTTGTGCAAACAAAACAAGAGACAAACTTGTGATGACGATGCAACTGGGGGACGGTTGCAATTAAAAGAGTTTTTTTCCTAGTAAAGTTTTTTACGCAAAAATAAAGACTGATAATCAGATTTATTATTCGAATTAGTCATTGCGAGGAATCCCTTCTATATATGCGTATTTCTAATTATGTATTGTGTTTGGCGTAATTTTCTTTTTAGGAAATACGAGAAAAAAGTGAAAAGGAGGCGAAAGAGAAACACTTTGTGACAAGTGAATCGGAGAAGCCTCAAAATCGATGCCTGAACAGATATCGAGATGTGAATCCCTACGATCACTCTCGAATTTCGATTCACAGAGGACGCGTCGACTACATCAATGCGAATTTGGTTAAGGTGAGTTTGATTGTATGGTAATCTTTGAGAATCTTTGGCTAACATATCTTTCCTTTAAGTTGGAGAGAGCAGATCGTAAATATATCCTGACACAAGGTCCTCTGTGTGATACGGTTGGCCATTTTTGGCTAATGATCTGGGAGCAAAAAACAAAAGCAATACTTATGTTAAATAAACTATTGGAGAAGAAACAAATAAAGTGTCACCAGTATTGGCCCGAAAAGAAGGGCCCCGATAATGCGCTTAAGCTGAATGAGGTTGGCCTATCCATTGAGTATTTACGCTGTGAAGAGTACAAAAACTTTTCCCGCCGATGGTTTAGGTAAGACACAATTTGTAAGACTTCTAAAGAATATTCAATTGATATTTTTATTTCTAGACTGACAGACCTAGAGTCTAAGCAGAGCCGTGAGATAATACAATTCCATTATACGAACTGGCCCGACTTCGGGATTCCAAGCTCGCCAGTTGCGTTTTTGCAATTTCTAAAGCAAGTTCGTGACTCGGGCGCCTTGGATCCCGATGTGGGACCAGCCGTTGTACATTGCAGTGCTGGTATCGGACGATCGGGGACATTTTGTCTAGTGGATTGCTGCTTAGTTTTGGTTAGTATAATTATTGATTGACTTTCAGCAAATGTTTCAACAAGCTCATTGGTATATTTATTGCCTTTAGTTAGTCAGATACCCAACACTCTTGACATTTTCGAAGATAAGCATCAATTGAATTAGTATTTTTTCGTATAACTAGTTTCACCAATGTTTCGTCATCTTTTTGACTGTTTTGTAAGCAACAACAATCATAATGCGGGCTTCTTTTGAAACAGTTTACAAAGAATGAATAGTATTGACGCAGTTTTGCGTAAAATACTGAGGCAATACTCTAGCATATGAGTCTTGGTTGTAATGTGAATAATCGTCCTTTCTGCATGTGATAGGTTCCATTTAGCAGGCCATCATATTTGGAAGATAAAAAGCAGTACGATATTCAGAATAGAATACTTATTGGATTCGTCAAATCGTATTTTTGTTGTTTTTAGAAATGGGAATGTTTTTATCAGCGGCGTTTTTATTCGCCCCAATTACATTAAGTCGAAAACGACTTAAGCCGGCTGTCGAGCCGAGTAGATGAAAATTTATTGGGGTGTTTGTCTCTCAGAAGAAGAAGCCACAAATTCAAGATAAACCTGAATCTACCATGCTTGTGGACAGAGCGACTGACTGACTTAGATACTGACTGATCACTGAATAGTATTCTTGGATTCATCCTGAAGACAACATTACAGGAAAATGGGGCTGTTTAAAGGCATGCTCTGTGGAAGTATGATATACTAATTGTGTTTAACTGTTCTCGTGTGGCGTTTCCTATCCTAATAAAGAAACAAAAAAACTCAACAAAGTATAAAATGATTGACATCACAACAGACTATTCGATTGAGTCATCAATCCGTCTTCCGATCCTCCATCCGTAACTTCTCTGCGTCCACATCCCTTTTGAACGAAAACTTTAAAATGGAAAATATTTTTTCCCAAACAACATGTTTTCTTCTGTGTCTTGATGTATTCGGTGTGCGGTGCGAGCAAATTTACAATGTATTTTCGACAACCCCTCATGGAACACATCAAAACTAAAGCATGTTTTGTATGACGTCTGCCTTGGTGTTTTTGTGTTTACCCCGAACTATTTTATTGCATATTTCGTTTAAAAATGTTTGATTTGCTCATCTCCGAGTATAGGTAGCAGTAAGAGACACAAAGAGGCTGGATACGATTTCGAATAACCAGCAGTTCTGTCTTCTTGAGTTTTAGTTTTGCTTAAAGGTGGTATGATAGATGAATGATTCTTGTGACAGAGTGGGAAACAAATTTTGTGAACTTTATAATGAACTCCTTCCGTTCACTTAGTGTTTTGCTTACGACATGTGTACTTTTTCATTTCTCCGATTCGGTTAGTAGGATTCTTCGGTCTGTTGTTTCCAAAGCTTGTCTTATTCGTAGAATTCTATAATAATGTAAAAATTTTCTTCAAAACAGATTGACAAAGAAGGCGAAGACAAAGTCTCAGTAAAGGAAGTGCTGTTTGAGTTACGGAGATACCGCATGGGACTTATTCAAACAGCTGACCAATTGTATTTTTCATATCAAGCGATCATTGAGGGCATTAAGCTCCTAAAAGATCCGGTAAGACCTAAACAATCTATCGAAAGCACATAAAACAACTCCTAAAATTGTTTTTGTATTTGTATAGAGCTTCGTCGATTACGATGAAATACCGATCATACCAAAGGACGAACCCTTGGATGAAACCCCACCGCCTCTACCGCCTAGAACACATTCCCTGCTACCACAAAATGGCAATGGTATTGGAGGTGGTGTTGTCAGTGTTAATAGCAAACCCCTACCAACAATACCGAATAGTGAAAGTTTCAACGATGAAATTATTGGCGACTATAAGAACAAAGACGCAATTAATAATTTTATCAATTCAGAGAAAAACTTATTGGAATCATCAGCTGTGACAACTGGCGGCGGAGCATCAACAGCAGCAGTCAATAATCTAAATCGACCATTGCCACCGATACCACAACAACAGAATTCATTGGACAAAGTTTACGAATCGGAAAGCGATGAAAATGAATTCTACGAAGACGATGATAGTGATGATGTGAATAATGCAAGCAACGACAACGAATTATGTTCAAATGAGAAACAATCAGCAGATAAATTGGCGTCCAATTCAAACGATGATAAACAACAGACGGCGAAACAGAATGGTATCGATATGAGTAGTCCTAGGTAAGTATTTTTTTTTTTCGGAATCTTAAAATTGAAAACGACTGATCTCTCGTTAATTTACAGTTTCGAAAACGAACTCAAGCGTCGGAAACGAGTCGAGCGACAGGCCAACATTGAGCAAAAAGTCAATGAGATCAAACGGAAGCAACGAGAGGTGGAAGAGAGCGAAAAGACGGCGAAAAAACGAAGGTCATTAGTTAAATATATAGCCGCAGGCGTCATAGTCGGTGTGCTCTGTGTGTATGCATATTCGAAATTGGCATAAAAGTCGCAGCATTTAGTTATTAGATAAATATTGCGACTTTTCGACTGCCCACTATAATATTTTCTATTTTTATTTTTATTTTTAATTAATTAAATAATTTGTTTATTATTATTTTTTTTTTATATTTAAAAAGCAAGAGTATAATAGTTATTATTTTTTTTTTTTATAAAACAAAATTAACTCTAATATACAAGAGAAAAAAGAAATGCTCTTTTGTACAATTGAATTTCTTTTTTTTTATTCCTTACTTTCCATTTTCTGTTCCCAATCCTTTACCACGTATAAAGCAAAGTTTTTCTCTATAATTTATCTGCAACAAAATCTTAAAAAGATATATATACACTTAAATATATATTTATAAAACAATAGACTGATTATAACAAAGAAAAAAACAAAAAAGTGAACGAGTTCTAAAGAGAAAGCGAGAAGAGAACAATATAATCCTTTTGTCGAAAGTACACTTACGATTCTAACTCTAAACATATGTACTATATTCTATTATTTAAAAACACTAGCCTCTTGTAAAAAAAAAAAACTCATTTGTTATTCGTACACATACAAAAACGAATAGATACTTATATATATCTATACATATACATTTAGGAGTTGTATATCGAATGCAATAAGAAAAGAAAATCATTTATTCGTAGGAAATATAAGAAACAAATTTAGTTTCTTCTTCCCCTCCCTTTGATCCTCTTGTTCGAAAACGATTATTGACGTTGTATCCAGTAGTGAGAAATATTATGTATGTAATGTATTTACTCGATAAAAGAAAGAAATTTATATATTCAGCTGTAAAAAAAAAATGAAAGATGATTTGTTAAATAATATTGAAACAAAACAAATGTTGTGATACAGATTGATTTATTTCTTCTAACAAGTTTTATATTCTGTTTTTATTTTCAGTTTTTCTTCTAGTTTTATAGCCTAGTATTTTTCTTGTTGTTGCAGATACGTACTTTATTTTTTTCTTAGTTGTCGTTGCAGGCTAAGTTTTTTGGTTTACATTTTTATCTCATTCACATTTTACCATTGTTTTCGCAGGCTTTTTGAGACTAGTTTTATAGTCTTTCAACATGTTTCTGTTCATTTGGACAAACAGTAGTGAAATCGATATTTTTGTTACTTGTAACATTTAATTCAAATTTGTTTGCCGTGGTGCAGCGGTGGAAGGCGTTTAGTGTGTGCTAAACTGCTGTGCGAAAGTCCTTGGTTCAAGGAGAAAATTCACGGTCCCTCTTGTGAACATAGGATCAGTTCATAGTTATAAAATCATCGCAAACTTGCAGCTGGTTTTCTTCAAAGCTGAATGAGCAGCTCTGCAGAAGTTGTGTTTATTCATGTTAGAATTCGCTGCGGTCTATTTGCAGCTTTTGCTTTCTGAACTCACCCATATGTCCAAGAGTACAACTGTCATGAAGTGCTCAGTATATGGCATATAAATATTCGTCCTTTCGATGCGTGTGATGCTCTAGCGCTAAATGTAGGAAAAGAGTTTAAAGTTTGCTAATATGGCCTTTATTCCGAGTTAAATAAGATTGAGATTAATTGAGTTAAATCTTTATTTCAGTTACAAACAAGTCTTGTAAAAGCGGCCTCCAAAGTCGAACAGATTTTCATTGTCGATTTAGGTTACAAGCACAATATTGTGATTTACAATAGCCTTGTTCAGTGACTGAAAAAGTAGCACAGCGCAGAACAGAACATCACAAGTTTATGAAAACTGTCAGAACAGAAAATTATAACCTTTTGTTCAATGTGTCAGAACGTTTCCCAAAGCATTCTGCTTGTCAAACAATTTTCGTTTATGATACTTCTCACGAATATGTTCTATCCCAAAAGCAAGTACAGAAAATCATGTGTCAGACTGTGCAGTGCAGACTCATTGAACAAAAAGATGAACACTTTTGGATGATATCTGTTCTGGTTCAACACAAAAACCTGTAATTTTTTGCACTGGACTGTGCTGTACAGATTCACTGAACAAAGCTAATAACTTCTATTCTTGAACTGGAATATGACAGTACCGACTATGGTTGGATTCGACTGTCGTATTCAAATTCAATTTACTGCCCTGAAAATAAAACCACTGTCATCTTAAAATGACATACGAGATATTGATATGTACAAGTTTATTATTTTCCCCAAACCTGATAAACGTGCCAAATAAAAAATAAAATATAATTTTAAATTATCAAACTAATGCCTGTAACGACTGTTAAGAAACCACCATCACCTTAAGCATCTTAGTTAATTAACAAACAACAAAGCATTATACCCACTGGTATGTCTAAAACTAATTCCTAAATAAGGAAAATAAATAAACCTAAACCACAATTGCATATGAATATATAATATTACAATTTAAAATAGAATTAATATGTTCTTAAGTGTATAAATTATAAAAACACACATATAACTAAAACAAAGTTAACATTAAGACTTAAAAAAAACAAAAAAAATATTTCGAGATGAAGAAAGAATAACTACGAAAAATAACCCACATGTCTAAATTTTAATAAGTATTTAGAGCAAAAGCAAACAAACAAAACAAGTAAAAAAAAAAATAACAACGTAGCTTTTAAATTTCTACGAAAACACTTTTAATTTGTTATTTCTTGTGAATTTTAGTTTCATTAGTTTTTTCTTTGCTAAATCTACTCCATAAGTTAAAATAAAGGACAACATTGTCTTTAGGGAATAAATAAATGCAAATGCAAAAGATTTACTAAAAGGAAAAAAGCAAATAATATTATAAAACTTATACGAGAAATTTTTATAATAACATTTTTTTTAAAAAGAAAGAAAAAACAAGTTTTTACTATCAACTACAGTGTTTATGTATTGTAAATGTAAACTGCACTATATTTTGGAACTTGTAACTTTTTTAAAACAAAAATAATTTTTAGTGAATTTTTTCCAAGTATAAAAACAAAAAGAAAATGTTCAAATTGACTGAGGAAAAAGATCATTCCTACGCGATTCATTCATCAAGAGATTTTATTCAGAAAAGATCCTTTGGCACAATGCATTTAAGTTCAGGTACAAAAGAAAATCACCCATAGGGATGAATCCCTTAAATAAAGAGATAAACAGAACCAGCCATCAGATGCTTTTAACTTTGAGAGCTGCAGGTTTATAAAGAAGGCAGTTGAATTAGTGAACATGCAATATGTTTCTAAATGAATAATTCATAAATTTAGCGCCTGTACTGTTCTACTTACCGATTATAGGCTCTCTTCGAGCTCGCTTCGTGGGACGACGTTGCAACTGTCGCGGGCCTCTTCTTCCTAATCAGTTTTTTACGAAAGAAATTAGAAGATGCAAAGAGCAACAGACGCTGAGTTCATTTGAAGACATGTTTACCGTTGTTTTTGCACCATTGGCGTAGAGAACATAGAATTCATTTGTCATCTGTGCTGTTGTTTGACTGTCCTGCCCTATCCTTCAGAAGATTGAGAACTCTTGGTAGTAATTTCTTCTCGGAGCTGAAGGACTTAGGCAACTTTGAGCTGATGGATCTCCTAAGATTCATATCACTATTTCGGTGGTTCTAATAGCGGACTCTATAGCGTATCAGGGTTAAATGGTTCCTTATAATGGGCCCGAATTGTCACAAGGCACCTATCTACCTTATCTACCCTATAGGCTCTTTGTTTTGAGTTTAACTTTGTTTACAAAACGCTGTGTCCAGCAAATTTGCCAATGGCTTGCATTTTGGCATTAGAACGTTATGAAACAATCGAAAGTGGGTGTTGGTAGAGATGGAAAAAGTAGATCTGCATTAGGCACAGATGTCGTTAGCTCTGGTGGCTGTTTCATTAGTTTTTCCACCTTTTTTTTTAAATTTAAACTAATAAAGTAAAATATTCTTTGTAGACTTATTCATCATGGTAACAATGTCTTATTACAGATAAATAACGTTGATGTAGTGTTTTCTTCATATTTTAATATTTTTTTCCCCATTATCCCATACTTTATTATGGAGTCTAAAAATTTAGCGCCTACCTTCGAAACTAGCCCCAATAGCAATAATTACCTAGATACATGATTTGAGGCTTTTCTACTTCATATTTTACGAAAACAGAAAGTCCAAGTAAATTGTTGCCCATTTGTAGTTTTATTTTTCATTTTAAAATTATATAAAAATATATATGTAATACAAGCAAATAAAATTATACATACGAGTATATTATCATTATCATAGAAAACTATATATATAGGTGCATATACTTGAATGTACTACTATAGCATCGTTGGTTTGTTTTATTTACTTTTTATCATATATAAGAAAAAGAAAAGAAAAATAATTGTAATAGTAAAATAATTTATTTTTTCATTGAACATAATTAAATTTAAATATATATGCATATATATATATATATATATATGAAAAAATAATCATAACACACGTACATATATATACATCTGAAAAAAAAGAAAAGAAAACAAAATATGAACAAAACAATATATATATATATGTGATTTATTTTTATATTAGCGCGTATGTAGGTTATTACTATGAAAAAAACAAAATAATAAGAAAACCCGAAGGAAAAGATGAAAAGAAAATGCAACAAAATTAACAAAAAGCAAAAAACCGAGAAAATAAAACAAAAACCTATTTAAGCAAAATTATTAATAATAATAGATTTTTTCACTTATCCATTTTTCTTGTTTTAAATCATCATCCCGCTTACTGAATATATTGTATATTTCCTCTTTTGCAGGCGTACAAAATATGATTAAAATAGAACACGCACTCTTCGAATACAGATCATCAGCTAATAAAATCTCTGACGGCGGACATTAGCGTTGTTTCAATTTTATTTAAAAACAAACACACAAAAAGAAAAACATAATATTAAAAACTAGAGCTCATCCCCATATGCGCACTGTAAAAACTAAAAAAAAAAATTATTTAGTTCAATACCTACTTTCTTTTTATTTTAATTTTTTTCTATTGAACTGTTTGTTTTTTTTTTTCTTTTAAATGTTAAAATTATTTGTACTAACAATTTTATAAAATTATATTTATATTTCCATATATACGAGTTGATATGACACGAGTTAAAGAAAAAAAAAAAAAAAAAATATTTATAAAAAAGAACTCTTTTTTTCTCACCATGTACAAATTACAAATTATTTTTATGCTCATTTAATAAAAACATACAAACAAATAGTAATTTTATTAATCTGGCAAAACATGCATTTTTAATTTTACATTTTTCACTTTGAACTAATTTCTACAAATAATTTTTAAACTAACTTACATCCCTAGTGCACTGAAAGAAAAAGATCGCATGTACATGTAGTTTTAAGTATCGATTGCTTAGAATAAGTGAGCAATGGGGATGAGTCATGTGTTCGATTTCTTTTCCAAGTCGGTCAGTTGATGAAGGTTTTTTTTTTTAGGCTCCATTCAGTATCAACATAGAGTTTATCGGAAAACGTAGGGTCTATCACAACTATTACAGAATCCGTCGTAACAAATGTACGAAAATTCTCCGAAAAAATCACCCCAATTCTTGAACTCAAATACGACAGTCGATTCCGAATATATTCGTATTTTACCCGTCGATAGTCGTATCTTGGGAACAAATATACGACTATGGTTGGATTCGACAGTCGTATTTGAGTTCAAGAATTGGGGTGAATATTATCATAAAAACCGAAGGAAATCGAATCCGAAAAAAAATTTATCAAAGACGACTGATTCTGTAGTTGTACTTTCATAATCTATAGAAAGATTCCTATTGCGACGGATTGTGTGGTAGGGATGAAAGTTTTAAAAAGCTTGCATTACATTACGAAAAATTGGCGAAAATTATTAATCTGAACTGAGTATCTACTCGTAGATGCGTGCATCGGCAACAAATTAGTATAAAAGGAGCGCATTGCAGTGTTGCGGAACTCATGCGCATTCCTTTGACGCTTTTTGAATACTTACACCCTAGAATTTTATGCATAATGGTTGCACCTGCACAATGATACACAAGTAAGTACATATATATAATCAGTTTTAAAAGGTAATATGCGCATAGAAGGTGAGTAGTTGTTATTAAAATAAAAATCAAGTGAATTTAATAGATCTATTGCGAATTGTGAAAATAGCGAAGAATTAACGGCCCAAAAAGTGGTGTCAAACGTTGCTTCTTTCATCGCTGAAGGATCCACATTCGAAGTGAGCGAAGAATCGTCTAAACACGTTAGAACATGGTGCCACTTATCACAAGACGATTGGTATTGTATAAATTCAGAAACCTTTCGCCGTTGTCATTGCGTTGGCCAGTCCATGCTTTCCGACACTGTTACCTTCCTTTGCATTCAAAACCCTCATCAGTGTGACTATGTCTACGACAGCGGGGTAATTGATCTCTAGGATCAAATCTCCTATCACCGTATGGCTGCCAGGATATGAGGCACAGTGCTGTTGGTGTTAGTAGCAAGCAGACGCAGCGACGTATCCTCCTCGGAATGCTGCTGGTGTTCCGGTATAGAGTTCAGCCTTATTTTGACATTCGATTCATTCGAAAGTGAATCGAATTCGCATAGACTGTATTTTGACTTTCGAATGAATAGAAAGAGTTGAAAGTTCATTGGTTGTGCCTATTTTGAGATTCAATTCATTCGAAGCAAATGTCATTTTGCTTCTGACAGCACTGAAAATAAAAATAGAGTGACCAGATTGGTGCTGGCAAAGACTGGTAATTCTCTTGCTTTGAACCATTTTATGTCTACCCTATATCGCATGAATTCTAGAAGAAGGAATGTAATAGCGATTTATACAAATGCCTAAAACTGCGACAAACTACATCTGTTGTGCAACAATGTGAAAAGTGTGACACCTAATAGGTCCGTTCGCGTACCATCCTAAAACAGCGAATTTTTGCGAAAATTTACGAATTTTTACGAAAAGCTGTTCGCGTACGAAGAATTTTCGTAGTTTTTCACAGAAGAGAGCGCTCACGAGAGAGTAAGAAATTAGCCCATGCTTCGAATTTTAGTGCAGGAAATTTCTGTGGTCTGGTTTATGAAAACTGTCAAATCAGTGTATTTTAAACTTTTCTTGTTCAAACCGTTCGTTTACTTTTTCGTAGTTTTAGCTGTCTCTGAGAGATTTTTACCCCCACTCTTCCAAATTTGAAAGTCTACGAATTTTAGTGCAAAAAGTACGCCAATGGACCTAATATGTCGCATTTGAAAAGCCGCAATAAGAACAAATAACAAGACTACCAGCATTAGATAATCTAAAGTAATATGTCTATAAACAGCTTTTATTTTGGTATCATGGAATGACAAAGTTGTTCCCTGATTTAACTAACTATTCATATTGGAGTTCGAATATGTAATTATCAAATAATTTTTCATAGTTTTGTATATTTTACGCAAATTAGGAACCTCTTGAATTGACTTACACACCATTGACTGACGAGGTAGATCAAATACTACGTAAGAAACTATTTTATTAAATGAGTCATAACTCAAATGAGTCACCTTAAATTTACTTCAGATTTGAATTGCTAGAAAAAAGTACGTATACGACACAGACATTTGAAGTAGTAGCTTTTGTTTGAATTAAGTTTAATAAAGCTTTAAGTATGAATAGCGATGAACAAAGTGCAAAATTTAAGCTTATTTAGACAGATGAATTCAGTAAGTAAAAATAAACGTTAACTTTTAAAAATGCGATGTGTAATCTTAGCAAATACACTAACCATATACGAGGATGCATCTGCGGATTAATTAGTGAGGAACTTTATTGTCTACATACCGTTGCAATAGCTTAAAATGCTAAGGTTAATGGAATAGATATTCATGCAGCTCAAATTCAGGTGGAGGCACCTGAAAAGAAAACAAACTATTGCGTGTAGCTTACATCAGAAAAAAAGAATACTTTGCAAGGTAAATTGCAATTAATAGATTTGAAAGGTCTGATCCGAAGACTTATACCTTTAATCTGGCTTGTCAACGCGCAACTTTTTTAGTAACTGGAATTCTTTTACTCCTCGAGGGCACCCTACCAGCAACGTAAGATTTGCTTATGGAAAAATACATTGCATGGTGTATTATCCAATTAAGTTGTTGATATTTTTTTTGCTCCTTATACCTACTCGTACATAGTGAGGTATGTACATGTAGCTGCTTGGCCTGTACTATGATAAGCTCATCGTCGTAGATATGATTGGAATCACGCGATGTGAAAGTAAGCAAACATTGATAGCTAAGTGAGATAAGATGTCATGTTGTTTGAATTCCATGGCCAATATTACCACCAAGAACAAAGCTGGTGATGCAATGCACTGCTGACGTATTCAACTTCATAATAGCTATAAGTTTTTCTGGGATGCCAACCCGATAGGACCTCAATTCAAGGTGTTGAAAGATTTTTAGAAGTCGATTGATAGTCGATGGCGAAACAACGAAATTTTGTTGAGGTCATATGTAAATGTTCCTTGACTCGTTTTGAGATAATTCTTAGCTACGACCGGGAGAACGCATGTATCTTCGTCTGTCTAATATCCCTTTTCGGAAGCTTAATTAGGCTAATTTTTTCACGCTCTGTAGTTCTTTCGAGGATGCCATTTGTTTCCCTCGAGGAAGTTTGTTATTGTTGGTATTTCGGTTTGGTTGGGTGGGAATTTGGCTGTTTCGAAAGACTGATTGGAATTTTAGATCATACCGCGATCGTGTAAGTGGTTTGAAATATATAAATGCTCTCTTCATCTAGTAACCCGAACGTCAACCAAGATCAGAAGGTTATTGCCTGAACTATCAATGGTTATTCTTTGGAGTCCCAGCCCACAATTTGTTCCTTGGTGTTGTTACATGTACAGATGAATATTGCTTTCATTCGTCAATATACTGTTCAATTTTTTCCGCGCCATATTTGGCTTTTCAGTTCGATTTTGACAGATGGCAGTACAATCCCAGTTTTGATTTTTGTACAGTACTTCTCTGCTGTTCATGGTTTCTGCTTCTCAGGTAATTTATTCCTAGGATTCTTTGCGGATCCAAGCAGTCTCATAGTCTAAAAGAAAATCTCTTGTAATTCAAATTCTCATTTGATGAACATACTTAAAAACTGTAATGATGAATTATAATTTTATTATATTCTATATCTAGTAGCATTAACATTCAATTCTTTTCCATCAAATTATTTTAAGAGGCTCATCAAATTTGTGGATTAAGTATAATGACAGACTGAATAATTGTACAGAAATTGATAACAGAAAAATGTATTCAAATTTTATAACTTCTTCTGTATAAACTAATTCATATTGAGTGAGAATTCTGTTGGGGAAATGCATTGAAAACTACTCACAGATGAGGGAAATTCAAAATCTGGTTTATCGTAAAATTCGAATACCTTTTAACCGATTCGTTGAACAAGGATTCACACCATTAACGTTAAGACTTTGAATTTATTTGCAATTGACTCTTAGTACATCTCTATTATTTAGAATTGTATGTCGTATTCGAATTCTATAAAACCTTTCTATAAAATCGCTTATATTTTCAATCTATCCTCGAGTAGAATATTGGATGAGAAAGTGTTTCTCAAACTGAATATATTTGATACCAATATTATAGGCAAGCAGATGCTACCACCAAATCCTGTTGCAGCGAATTTTATCCCGATATGTTGGGATGCATTGTCTCCAGTCAAATGGATACTCGCCAGTGGTTGCATGAACAAAAAGTTACCACCTAACAAATGTACATCTTGCCAATCCTTTGTTGATTTGTGTTTCAAATATGAATGCTCTCTATCGTATTCGCAAATGGGCATTTTATATACGAAATCAAAATTATTAAATAAGACCTATGCACCGGAGTATTTTTATGTTCTATTCTCGAAAGTCATCCGAATTTCTTTTTATCCCTGTTCGTGTCCTTGACTTTTTTAAATAGCACTGTATCTGCAATAAGTAGTGATTCATATTTAATATGAATTTACAAATGTCCCTTGAGACCCAATTAAGGTTACATTCATCCTAAAAAGATGTTGCAATGGAAGAAAACTATTTCATAAAGTCTCCAAGATGAAATAGTTTGTTTTTTTCGGACGGAAGTATATTAAGTTTGTTACAAAGTGCTGAATCTTCAGTAGCCGGAGAGTATTTTAGTTAAACGCTCTCGTTGCAGTTATGTCAATTTATTTTCTACTTACGGACGATAACAACTGGTCCTTTCGACAGATCGCAACTTTACTGCAACTTTATGGAGGAAAGCTAAATTGGATTCCTTAAAATGTGAGTTCGATTCGTATCTTTAGGACAAGCGAGTACGAATATAGTGAACTTTTGAGATTTTCTTCATACTTAACAAGGTCTTTTGTAAGAAAAAATAATTATGCCACCTGTTTGAAGTTTTATGACACAGAGGATGAAGTTTGTACGGATGAAGCTGTCAAGAGATGCTATGATGTGTAAGATAAAATGTCTGTCCATTTAGAAAAATTGCAATCGGAATGCTTTTTAGTCATTGGACGTTTATTTAGCTACTTTAATTCAGTTTATAAAATCCAAAGGAGAAAGTTTTGATTTTCGTATTTTTAGTGTATAACATTAAACGCACCAAATCCTAAAACAAGATCCCAAGTATAAAGATATCTATTTCTGTGTAGAGCATGCCAATTTTTTTGCCATCTATCTACGCTGATAACCGCGGGCTTGTCTTGAGATTTCAATTTAAATATTAAAATTTGAAAAATGATTGCGTTTGAAGAATCATGTTTAAGAAATCTTAAGGTGAGGAGTTTTACCAAGCGCCAGAGACACCAACATTCTTTTTTCCTAGTGAAGTGAGTTGGTGAATCTCATTCAACCTTAAATCAATTTCAATTTAAAGCAATTTTGGTCCATTGTTTTCACCCAGAACGTTGCAAGCAATGAAAAACGTGACCGAACTCTTCATGGTGAGCAATTTAGTGATGGTAGTAGGTATTTACATTCTGCGCAATGTACACGAAAGGGGATTTTTACTTCATCGAACACTGGGGTAAGCCCACATGCAAGAGGGGCAAAAAATCAAAAAATTAAAAGATCAAAATGAGTAAATATTGTTGTTGTTCCATGCATTCATGAATTTAGAATCAATCGAGTGTTTGTTTCTTACCAGAGTAGAGCTATATGATATAATGAAGAGTGGTGTTTAAAAAATCTGAAGTAAATACTTAATTTTTATTGAAACACTGTCAAGATTGAATCAAATGCTCCAATGTCAAATTTGACCACAAAATTTCTAAGTTTTTGATTGGTTTCAAATTAATTGTTTTTATGTACCTAAATCCTCTGTTTTTTTATAACTTGTCTTATGCTAATTCGATAGCTAAAAATGTATGGCAAAGGCTGTGACTGTCTTGTACAAAATAGGTCCGTTCGTGTACCATCCTAAAACAGCGAATTTTTACGAAAATTAACAAATTTTTACGAAATTTTTCGCGTACGAAACATTTTTGTAGTTTTTCGCAGAAGAGAGCGCTCACGAGAGAGTATGAAAATTCTCCATGCTACGAATTTAAGTGCAAGAAATCTCTTTGGGTTGGTTTGTGAAAACTGTCAAATCAGTGTTTTCAGCATTTTCTTGTTCAACCCGTTCGTTTACTTTTTCGTAATTTAAGTTTTCTCTGAGAGAATTTTACCCCCAGTCTTTGAAATTTGATAATCTACAAATTTTAATGCAGAAAGTACGCGAACGAACATATTAACACAGGCATTAAAAATCGAATAAGTACATAAATGATCATACTCATAGCAGCATGGAAAATTTACAATTCTCCTGGAACGAATAATTGCATAATCCTTTTGTTAAAGAAAAATTATTTTATATTATCCCACTGTGTATCATTTTGGGGTTATATTTCATTATTTATTCTATTAATAGTAGTTGGTTGTATACAGCGCGACAGTAAGATGTGTTCTGGTAGAAAAATAAAAAGTTTGAAGGAGCTTTTCATTGCAGTTTGTTACATAGTAACCTTTTTGTTATTCCAGGATTTTTGTTATCAAGATTTAACATTAAGTTGATAAGTATATCACTGATCAGGCCAAACCCTGCACTCGAAGTCGCGCTTGAGCCAGTTTCAACAGATTCTAAGTGAATAAAAAACATTAAGGACAGCAATGGTAGGAGGAACTTCAACGAGGTCTAAGTTTCTACTCAACATGTAAAATTTTGTAGGCAAGTGACATTGCACTTTGGGCCATATGTTAAGGACTCAATATCCATATAGAATTGGATATATAAATGTACCACTTCTCTATGATTAGTTTTATAGAAAACGTCTCTGCACTTGTCAGCTAGACTGTACAATTTTCAATGAGTAATCTGTTAAATTTTTGCGGCTGTAAAAAAAAAACATATTATCTTAGGAGAAGTGAATTTAATTAATGTTAACCTGTCATTTATATCCAACCGTAGTATGCTTGAATTTAAATTAGATTATTGGTCAGTCTGCGGCAGACGGTCAAATGAATTAGTGTTTTAAATTTTTTCGGTTTAATATTTTATGGGTCAACATTTATGAAAGTATGCCGGCTTGTCAAGATCTTTATTATTAATTTGTTTAAAATGCCAGCAATTAGTTTAAAACAATGTCTAATTAAATCAAAAATGTATGCAAATTCTAATTTCTTACTGACTGGTGACAACAGGAAAAGGTTAAATATATTTGATACGCACATGTCTTATGCGGCTGCTGCTTGCGTAGGTTTATTGGTCAGTTGTGTGAGTTAAGAAGCTTATACTGATTTTTATATTATGCAACATCAAAGCTACCGCGACTAAACATTATGTTAATAATACTTTTTTTAAAACTTTATATTTTCAATGAAATGTAACCAGAGTAACTTACAGAGCTCTGAAATTTTAAGTGACCATTGAATTGGGGCAATAAAAATGACCAAAGAATAAGAATTCAGCAGTATCACCCGCTCCACCCAGAGGAACATGAAACCCTTTGCGTTTTCCCAAACATGCATTACAAGCATTCAAAGCCACATGATAGTACACCATCTTCTCCTCGAGCATGAACCAATGATTTTCATCATGAACCCATGTTTTTCTTCACACAACATGCAAACTTTAGCCCACCGCCCATTCCCACATAGACTCCGCCGATATCCTCATCACCCTTTGAGATAAAACTAGTATCAGTCCACCTATGTACAACTCCTCCACCCTTCAGGCTATCGAATGCTTCGAGATACGAGCATACTCATGGTTTTTTTTTTTTTTTTGATGGAATAATGGTCGTTCTCACAAAATCGAATTCCGATATGTTGCACCCAGTCACACTATGGTCTGGTGTGGTCTGGTTCGGTCACTGGCATTGCTTCTATTAGTCGTATTAATGGCCATTCGAATTTTACATGAAACTCAAATTTCCCATGTCATGTTTGGCAATTTATATCCGTTTGCCTAAAGTGACATAACGAATTGGTGGTCTACTCGTCTATATTTAGTGTGTATCCACTTCGAGTAGAGCATCATGAATTCGATTTGTGGGAGAAAAAGGAAACAATCCGGAGAAAAAAAAACTACGACGGAGATCTACAATTGAAACAGGAGCCTTTAGCTCCTGGAAATGGCCGCCCACAGGGGGAAAAAAAAGATGCTTTTGTAAAAGTTCGAAAAATAACGACCATTATAGGATAAAGTGGTAGTTACATGAATCGCGTGCCCTATGTCCAATTGCGTTCGAACGATTTATTCGATTTGCCTTTCGGATTCAGTGTAAGTTGTAAGAGTTTCTTTTTTTTCACGGAAGGGATTTAATGTTGGAATAATATCGATTGGAGTTTATTGGATTCGTTTGAACTCTTCGGCACAGTTTGTTTTCGGAGTACTAGATCTTCTCACTGTAAATATTGTTCCTTGCACCGATAGTTATATAATTTAAGAACTGTTGCATAGAAGAATTGGGAGCCTTGTACAAAAAGTGTCTGCCCGAGACTGTTTTCATTAATGGATCAAATATTGCACTTAATGATAGTGGGCGAGACCACCAGGCACACGAAGGAACTGACGCACTGCTAAATGTTTCATACAAGATCCATACATAAGACGTCCTAGCATTACTGTTCAAGACGCTAAAATGCATGGAACTGGTGGATCAGATTGGACCTTGTTTTGTCAAGTCAACTGCCACACTCTCGTTTGCGATCAAGCGGATTAGCGACGATTGTTTCCAATATTGAGGTGCCAATATTGACTCTTACAATATTCTAATTGTGGCTAAGTTTAGAGTCCGATTATGCGAAGAAAAGAAGCTGCGAGCTGCTTGTAAGAGAAACTGACCAGACCCTACAAAAAACTTTCACAAACGCCTACAACCACTGGACCAAGATACTGTAACATAATCAAAGAGCTAGCTGCGACCACTTTTGCCTGCCAGCCACAATCAAAAGGTACTTGATCAGAAAAAGGGGAGAAAAGAGATCTAAGCGTAATAAGAAAATGGACCACCTCAAGTCAAGAAGGTTTTTAAACCGTAGCCTATAGTGTCGACACGGCGAATAGGACTAAACTTCTTGCACAAAACCCATGATAGAAACATTGGTCCTCACGACCGACCGCAGAGAATGAAAAGCAACCACACTTTCAAAGACAGATTTGCTGCATCCGCTAATACGGAGAGCTTGGGATAGCGAAGAGTTTCCGCAGGAGTGGAAAAGAGGGATGATCATCAAGCTTTCAAAAAAAGGGAAACCTGATGGATTGTGGTAACTGGAGAGGTATTTGTGTTCTGCTAACCGTAGCCAAAATAACTGCAAGAATAATTCTGGAAAGGATCAGGGACCTAGGTCTCGGCAAACCGTGGTGACACCGAACTGGATGTGTGCAGCAGAATCGGGAAGGCCAAAGCTGCGTTCGGTATGCTGTCCACCATATGGCAAAGCAATGTTATCAGCTTAAGAACCAAGCTGCGACTGTTTCGCTCCAATGTAGAATCGGTACTGCTTTATGGGTGCAGTATTTGAAAAGTGGACACCTTTAACACACGCCGACTGCAAGTCTTTGAAAACAAAAGTTTAAGAGTCATCTTGAGAATTTTTTGGCCAAACCGTATCTCCAACGAACAGATTTATACGAAAATGGGCCAGGAGCCTATCAACATTACAATACAAAGGAGAATGTGGCAGTGGATTGGACACACCCTACGGCGCTTAGACTGTTACATTGTGAAAGGCGCTGGAATCCTCTCACCCAAGCAGGCAGAACAGCGGGACGCCCTAGGCAAACGTGGCGCAGAACAGTCGAAGAGGAAGCGAGCTCTTTGGGAATGAGTTGGAGAGAGCTCAAACGCGTTGCAGAACTACGAACAAAATGGCGCGCAGGCGTTGTTGATGCCCTATGCTCCCCGGACGGGTTAAAGGACTCAAGTAAGTAAGTAAGCAGAAAGCTACCAGCACTCTACACCGTCGACATTTCAAATTGTTATGACTTTCAGGTAAAATGGCAGATCGGACTAAAATCGAGCCCCAATTCGCTAACTATTGTCAGACATTAAACATTAACCTTCAAGTATCTAAATTTGTAATGGTTTCCTTTTTGTGATGCCTGCTTACTTTTCTTGTATTAAGATGATGGTTTTCGACTTATCTGATTAAATTTCCTTGTTCAAAAATTATAAAAAAAAAATTCTTGACCAACATTTGCGAAAATCCGGTAATAAATCTCTTAAGTGACTTATTTAAATCTATGTACTGTCTGCAGAAAAATAAAGTTGATCACCAAGCATGGATAGAATAAAGGAGCCATAGATATGTGATCTCTTGTGAAAGGTAAAACGAAAGTCAAGGCCAAAACGAATTCACTATTAAATGTATACCATACCTATGAGTATATCGTTTTATTTATGGTGACAACATTTGTCTTCCATCTACCTACCTACTAAATTTCTATCTATTGACTAATGATGCATTTGCTTTTGTTTTTTACTTTTTAGGAAACACAAGATGTAAACGTCAACCAAGGTTGATGCTGAACGGTGATGTGTTGCAACGAACAGTCCAAAAATGGCTCCAAATTAGACACCCAAGTGTAATGAATCTAAAACAAGATCTGACTCTTCTATTTTATTATAAGAAGAAGAAGAAAAAAAAAGTTGATCTGCTTAACGATTATGTAGGTATCTATTTTTAAACAGATGCCTCATCGATTTGCATGGCAGCGTGTGAATTTAAAGTGGTATCATCTCATGAGTGGTCAGCTATCTTGTTTACATTTGGACAAGCATAAGATAAAAAGGCACTGCTGTCAATAATTACTACTTACACATGAATTCCATTTTAAAACTCAGCTTGGGCGTGTGCTCTATTGGGTTTTTTTTCTTTTCTTTTCTTCATAATAAACGTAATCTATGTTGAATAACCAGTAGATGTAGCTGGTGATTATAGAGGAGGTGACATCAAGATTTGAAGTACGTAATTTTTCAGTTTATTGAAAGCAGCAGCAACGCACAGTTAAAACCTAGTTATAGAGAAGTACAATTGCTCATGATGATGCTGCAAAAAGTACTAAGAACATAATAAAATACAGAACAGAATGAGGAGGCATATTTTTTAAAATAATGTACCAAAGTCTTTTCTGCTGTTTGCAATCCCTCGTCAGGAGCTTACACTCTGTCAACGCCCTCTACTGTCATGTTACATTTAGCTATTCAACGCCAATGGTCTCTTTGGTTCCTCGTCTGAAAGTTGCCTATCATTCTCAGGCTGTAACCGAGATCGTAGTGTGAGCTGAGATCCAACCAACAACTTGCGATCGTATTCGAAGAGAACTTTCCCTTAATAATTCAAGCTATGATATACAGGTATGAGGAAGACGCCTAGAATAGTCATAGCCCCAATCAAGTAATTTAAAAAATGGACAGATTAGCATAGACGAATGAAACTATGTAGACAGTCAACTTCGTGTCGTTTGACAGATTGATTCAACGCACAAAGTATTATAGAGACTTTTTTGAATGCATCTTTACTTGGATTACTCAGTATATATTTTAGTATATTTACTATTATTTATTTTTATTCCAAAATTAGCACTATTAACTTGACAAAGCACAATCGATTCTTTATTTCCTGCAACAAAAATGAAACCACTTTTTCAAGGTCTACACACCCCGAGTCACTTTCCAGACGATTAGACCAGAACGTCTCCTTCCTAGAAAAACGCAGCATGCGGTTTACTTAACCACTTATCAACCCATTAAGTTATATGTATATAATTCTATTATAAAATTTTATATCAAATGATTGATTTCACACCTCACCATCGAAACAATTCTAAAAAGTGAGAGTTGCTTCAATAACTCCAAAAGAAAATTACATAATACACATCGCTTTATTAGTCCAATTGATTAGCCAACAATTAAGTTTAGGAAACAAAACAAATTATAACCGCATTTAGTATACAACAGTATATTGTTTACAAATACAATCGACTGTTGTATCGATTGTTGCTAGCACAATTCGTGCATTCATCTTTTTGTTTCACGTGTTGACGTCTATAATAAATAACTTGCTGTGGCCCCTTGCTCTTATCCAGTTCTGGGTCAATGTCCATAGAAAAGACAAATTGTCTCTATTGGTCAAAGATATACATATATACCTTTTTTTTAGATTTAGACCCTCCAAACAGAGATCTACAAAAAAAAAAATCACACATTTTCTGGGCACGGTTATTGTAGGTTATGTTAATTAATGATTGACGTTCATTCATTTATCGCCGGCATCTACAACGGCCTCTTGGAGGAACTTTCAGTTTTTTTTTTGGCAAAACGGACATCATTTTGTGGTCGCTAATTGGATGTGGAAGATATGAAAGCAAAATTTATAGGTTATTTTTATGGGGTGCGGTAAAAATTTCAGGATTTTGTGGTCCAGAGAATTATTAAAATCGCTTTGTCACTTTTAGGTTTTTTTGGGCGGCTTAGAAGAAAACCATAAAGGCAATTTTACAAACATGTACATATGTATGTGGCTGTAAAATCATATTCATATTTCAGAGAATCAATAACATTAAAACTCATGTTGTCTAAAAAACATCTATGATTTTTTTTAATGATTTTAAGAGAAAGTTGTATCATAGGAAGTTAGTGTTCTTACGAATACTTGCACCTATTATAGTGCATCCTTAAAAGAATTCACCTTCAGGTGTTGATAGATTTTGACAGTAATCTATTGCTACTTGAAGTTCAAAAAAGTTGATCAAACGATATTTTCATTTTGCAGCCTAAACGGCTGAACCGATTTGCTTTGACCTTCATATCTGAGGCCTCTTGGGCAGTCTGAAAAGCTGGAACTAAATTTTTAGCATTATAACTGCATTCTTAAAATTTCAAGACACAATACAATACAATAGGTGCTAGGTGATGGACCTGACCATCCACCATGGAAACATTGTCGTCGATGATTTTTTACAGAAAAGAAACTGCAAAAAAAAAATTGACATGGTTCTTGGTGATCTACAAACGGATAAGTAGAAAACTATAGCCGAAGTTCTTACTCCTTGATTCATGGTGGGAAATTCATGCACCATCTTTTAGGTAAAGGTTCATGTGACTAAAGTATACCTACTAAATATAAAGCAATAATCATTTCTGTATTTTGGACAAGCCTAGTTTCTATAATTAAGAATACATGTAGGGTAGATCCCTGGACACCTAGGCTACTAAAGAACTGAACAGACAAAATGTTAGACAAACTGGTTGTCCTCACTTGTCGGTCTTTAATGATATTTTGAAGTGTCATTCTGTAATGTTCACTTCACAATAATACAATGTGAATCTGAAGGACTTGGTTAACCTAATGGGGATAATGATATCGAAAAATGTCATTTACCGCAACAAAAAAGGGCAGATAATTTGAACTTAGGAAGAATAATTAAACTATCAGCTAGATAAGATTGTGCCCTGGGTTCCAGAATAAAATTAAGATTTTTCAATGGCACATACAGGTCACCTAGTAAAACCATAATAACCACTATGGACTTCCACTATGTGGAAGGATCGGATACAGTCTTTAGCTCCCTTAGTCCAAAGTTTAAAAAATACCATCTTTTCCCCAAAAGTTGAAACTTTGAGCTAAGGTAGAGGGCTAAAGACTGTATCGAAAATTGTTAATCTAAACACCAATATATTCTACTCCACGAAATGCAACAAACTGGAGGTATTCGAAGCAATACGAAATTTTTTTTTTTTCTCCATACAATAACTATCACTTGATGTATGAATTGGAATACGATGACTACTTTTCTTCCAAACAACCTACTTACTTATGGCGCTACAGTTCGGGGTAATGTATACCTATATCCAATACTGGGCCTCAACCAACAAGCTTGGCTACTTAGCTGAGTCTTTAGCTAGTCTCCAATTACGTACTCCAAGTTAGTGAAACTCTCTTTGAAATTGTACACACTTTGTCGAAGAGGCCCTCTGTTTGTTAGATGCGCGTTAGATTTGAGGACTCTGCGGTCCGGAGCGTTGGCGTCCACTCGCTCTACATGCCCTAGCTATCTTCAGTATGAAGTATTTTTTGGCTAGGTCGATGTCGCTGTACAGGTCGTATAGTTCGATGTTGAATTTTTTCCTCCAAAACCCGAAATCTTACGAAGAATTTTTCTCTCGAAGCGACAATAAGTCCCATGTTTCAGGGACGTGATGCAGGGCTTCTTCGAAATAGGCATCATTTACTGTGGAATTGCCTTATTAGCTCGAAGAAAACAGCTGTATGCAAGGATTATTCTTCGTTTGATTTCTGCGCTGCCAATGTAATGTAGACAAAGGCCTTAGACAATGTAGCCAATGTAGACAAACTCCTTACTTTTTTAAAGTTGTAGTTGCCCACTGTCTGTCTAGTTCATCGGTGTTGATTGGCCCTTCTTGGTGGCAGTTTCTTATTGAGAGGTCTCCATATCGAAAAGTTTCTCACCTTAGCGCTACACTAGCTAGTTTTCCAAGAGTCTAATATTCTGAATACTGAAAAAGAACCTGTTTCATCTTCTTTTCACTCATAAGTAGAACACATGTCATTAAACAAATTAAGAGATAAAGACCAGTGTTCATCCAGTGTTTATATTTTTAATTTGTAACAATCGCGGTTACTATAATCATAATTGTAGTCTCAAGATCCAGGCATTAGCTAACGCCTTTTTTATATGCAAAAGATCTTTTTAGCTATTCTTTTCCCAACAATACTACAAGGTTTCAATGCATAAAAGAAATACTATTTTTCTAAACCTCAATTGGCATATCCTATTCAAGATTAATCATTAAGTGCCCTCTTTTTGACGCTAAAAAATTGCATGAAATTTAGTAATACATAAACCATTTCAATGTTATCATCAGGTAATGACAACATTGCTTACACATGCACGTACTTAGCTCCCAAAAATTAATTAATTAAATAGCAATTTGCAATAAACCATCGCTGACGGTACACCAATTCAAAATAAACACTTTCAAGAGCATTGTTCAAAATTTGCAACAAATCAATCAATCATAGTTTTAAACGCTCATTACCTCTTCTGTTGTCTTGTTTCGTTTTTTTTTTTCTAAACGATTCACTTGTAATGATGGTAATAACCAGTTCCCCATGTAGACGCAACGAAACGATAAGCCACTTATTCGATTACAAGTCATATCATCTGTTTAATCTGGCCGCCCGTAGTTGAGAAACATTCCGGATAAATTTACATTTGTATCTATATCTACACATACGAATTTGAGGCTTTATGGTGTGTCTCTTTTCCTTCAACTAGTTGTTTTCTTTCTTTTTTTTTCGGGCGCATCTTGATGGAAGCACAACAAAAATTTGTTACTTTTCTTCTTGTAAATTTATGCAAAATCGAAAGTTATGAAATATTGCATTGAAAGACATTTCGGTTATTGGTGTATAAAAAGATTTGATGACCGCGTTTAAAGTATCAGTTCCAGTCTTGCATCTTTGGTGTTAGCTTAGATCTCTCCATTTGTTTTTTTATAAAATGTTCAAGTTTGTAAGTAAAACAATTCAAGGAGTCTAAAATTGTTTAACTAATTTGTTTAATTTTGTTTCTAATTGCATAGTTGATTGTTGCTGCTGTTGTGGGAGTTACCCTGGCTCTTCCACCAGGATACGGACACGAACACGAAGAACCTCATGTTACTCGTGAGGCCAGTCAAGTTAATGAAGACGGCAGCTATGGACATGAGTACGAGTTGAGCAACGGTGTCGCTGTACAGGAGTCTGGTGTTGGAGGACAATATGCCACTGGTGGATTCCATTACATTTCACCTGAAGGCGAGGAAGTCCAATTGGCTTATACCGCTGATGAGCATGGATTCCATCCACAGGGTAGCCATTTGCCAACTCCACCACCAATTCCAGATGAGATCCTCAAGTCCATCGCCTACATTCAGGCGCATCCAACAGAAGAGGAGCAAATTGACAGGCAACACAGGTTGCAGTACAATCAATAAGGCACCAGTGTTGCCAAGTCATTTGAGGTTCAGAGCTAGTCAAGCCGATCCTGTATACATATGCATAAACAATTCCAAATAGACTGAACATTTTTATACCAATAGAAAGCAAAGTGTTTGTTTTTATTTTTGAAAATAACGATTCGCAAAGGCTTTTTCGTTATAATTACTGCACTGGCATTCAATGCTTGACAGAACTATCTACATCGATACAAATATGATCTAAATAAGGCTGTAACATTATACCATGTGATAAAAGCCTACTAGAAAGGTCAACAACTTGTAAAAATGGATCTCAAGGGAACCAACGCTCAGTAACTAATTAGTGTGGTTTGTTTGATAATTATCACAAATTAAGAGGTGCTAATGGGTTCGTGTAATGATCTACTTAACGATTATTTATCCAAAGCTAAAATGGGGATAAATGATTTAAGGCCACTTGCTGACATATGTATGTAAATGAACATATTATTAAACTTTACCAAAACATTGTTTGAGAGACAGACGAAAATTATATGACTTGTAGTCGCGGTTGCTTAATGCAATAATAGCTAGGTAGGTTTAGATTTTGACAGCATAAAAGCAACATTTTCGGTCAATTGTGACATTAGCTACACTAACGTGGGCCTTAAGGCTTGACAGTTCAGGCTAACCAAAAATGGTTTGCATTTGGTGTGAATTTTAAAAGGATTTCCAAATTCTTTCTTTCTTTCTGTTTTTTAGAAACGTACTTAAATACGTACAATCGAATTTTGAGTCAAAAATAAATCAATTGAATGGTTCATTGTATTTTAAAAAATCGATCTGGGTATTGTAGATCCCAGTTTATTACTTAAATACATTATTACATCCTGTTTTGCAAATGCTCATGTGTTATTCTTACTCTAAGACTATTTAGCGCTAAACAAAACGCTTTAACTAGAGTCTTTGTGGAACCAAACAATAAAAGAGTAAACGACTTTTAACGCAAGCATGTTACTAAGCTACAGTGTTCAAAAAAACACCTGAAATGGATACAGTCTCTAGTTCTTTACTGAAAATCAGGCTTTTGTCAAACTTTTAACCATTTTTAAAGTACTTCTTGAATGAATCCACTGATTTTTATGAGAAATCTCTGGTAAATTCATCTGACTTGAATCCTCAGTTAGAGTTTGCATTAGCGATTGCCGATTGGTGTTCTTATGAACATAAATGTAGGTGAGGGAACTCTTCATAATGCAGCCTGGATGCTCCCAGGCGTCAATGGTCTTATGGTCTCTCAGAAGACATGATGCAGAAGCTATAAAATGTGGAATTTTAGTGGCAACCAAAGCATTAAGCATACAACTCAATTATTGGTATAGCTTTGTGTCTGAATCTCAGTTTGTGACGCTTGTTAAAAGGATGATTATAACGCGCAGCATTACCTCTGTGACTGCGCTTTGCTTGCTTGTTTCAGGTGGCAGAGTTCTGATTGCTCACAGTATGCGCTTCAGTAAAGAGTGAGTCACAAAAACAGCTTTCAAATAACTCCTCCTCAAACCGAAACGAATTAAAGTAACATAGTTCATTCTGAGGATTGTAAAGTGGAGAAGAAGTTGACCTTTAATACAAGAATGACCATTACAGCTTTTGGCTTCGATTCTAAAAGTTCTGCTCACTTACGAAAGTACGAATCCATTCGTTCATTCGTATGAAAATTTGACAGTCAGCTGGGAAAAATTCTAAAATTATTTTATAACGTACAAAATGCATCACAATTATATATTCAAACAATATTGAATGAGTCTGTTCGCGTACCTTTCTAAAACAGCGAATTTTTACGAAAACTGTTCGCTTACAGGAGAATTTTCGTAGTTTTCCACAAAAGAGAACGCTCACGAGAGAGTAAGAAATTTCCCCATGCTACGAATTTTAGTCCAAGAAATTTCTTTGGGCTGGTGTCAAATCTGTCAAACCAGTGTATTTTCAACATTTTCTTGTTCAAGCCGTTCGTTAACTTTTCGTAGTTTTAGCTCACTCTGAGAGAATTCTGCCTTAACTCTACGAAATTTGATAATCTACGAATTTTAGTGAAAAAAGTACGCGAAAGGACCTATTATTAATTTTCTCAAAAGAATTGATTTTTTTTTTTTTGGAAAAATTCAAAATTAAATAAACACGAAATTACTTGACAGATGCTCCGAAAACTGAAGGTAGAATTTTGACATTTGCTTCCGACTGCTTCCGATTATTACGAGTATAGTTCAGCCTTTACAGTTGAATTTTGAATCACAATATTCATGTAGCACTTGAACATAACTATTCACATTCACAACAAAGAATTTACGAAAACTAAATCAAAGGTTCTCTTTGACTTTTATGGTAGCAACTTTGTTTCCTTGATTTTAAAACGATTAACCATGACAAATGACACCCAATTTCAATGTTTAGCCACAGAAGAGCTTACAGTGGTCGAGTTGAGTATATTCAAGGCAAAGGGCAGTTTAATTATTATAACCTACGAGAGTATTGATTAAGTTCAAATGATAAATTAACTACCTGCATTCTAGCACTTTGCATACTAATAAACATTTATTTGTTTTCTAATTTATCGGTAGCATAATCCACTATTTAAAATTCGTTATACACCTGTATCTGCTTATATAGTCGCCAAGCCTTTTGCAAGGCTCTCCTCGTGACTTATTAATTATGACCAAATGGAAATTAAAAGCCAAGGTCTTTACAAAAAAATGTGCTAATTCACTAACAAACAGATCCGTGGACTGGTGTTGACTTTAAGTTCTTCTGCATCACGATTCCATCAAACGAAAACTATTAGCAATTTGTATAAAAATTGAAACTAATCGAAACGAATACTCATATCGTCTTTGCCTGTTGCGAACATTTCAAGCATTATTTCAACAAGATGTTTAAATTTGTAAGTTAAACATTATATCAGTGTTATTGCATCCAGGATATCAGTACAATTAAAAGGGATTTTTGTGTTGCAGGTCGCTTTCGCCACACTGTTGGTCTGTGTTACAGCTGCTCCGGCATCAGTATCTACTGGTGGGGATGAGGCCACTGCACAAATTACCGACTATACTAGTCAGGTTAATCCCGATGGAACTTATGCCTATAAATTCGAAACATCAAATGGAATAGCCGTTCAAGAAGGTGCTTCAGTGGCAGGCACTGCTCAAGGAACATTCCAATATTCATCACCTGAAGGAGAACCAATTCAATTGAACTGGCAGGCCGATGAAGGAGGTTTTAGGCCTACGGGAGCTCATTTGCCGACCCCACCACCAATTCCAGAAGTTATCCAAAGGGCTTTGGACTATATTGCAGCTCATCCACCACCACCAGAGGCAGAAACAAAAACCCATTAGATATATGTACATGAAAGAAAGATCCCTGTTTTTTTTTATCCCGTCCCTTTTTTTTAAATAAATCCCAAATCCTTGTAAAATGCGTATTTCTTAAATGTATGATGAGGAAAATTTAGGAAAGAAAGTGTCAAACTGTGAGATGATCTCTTTGCTATAAATCACATGTATTTGCTTAAAAAAAGTTTGTTTTTCGAAAAGTGGTCGGATTTGGAAAATGTTTGCATTTGCACTGTCCTGTCTTCTAAATATTTGGTGTAAAATTTAAGGCCAAAAAACGGGTGACAAGCAGAGTCAAAGTGGGTCAATCGAATCGGTTAAAAGTTCTGACTTTGGTAGGTACTTTAAAATATCTATCTTTAATATTTAATAAACCCAATTTGATGGGACTGTTGCTCTGTATGATGTTCAACGTTCTGTTCCTAGAAAGTAAAAAAAAAAATATTTCACGGCCTCATTTCTTGCAAGCATCTGTCATGACTCAAACATTGGGCACTTTCATAACTTTAGGCCTACTTTTTGAGGTAATGCCTAACATATGGAACGGCAAACGAATTTTTGCACATTGACTTAAAAGGTAAGAATTAAAACTTTTCTTACCTTCAAATACAGTCCACTACCTCAAAAAGAAATGCCTTACTTTGTAGTCAAAGCTAAATCTCTCGAATAATCAGAAACGTTTGACTACCTAGTGCCTAGAATGCGGAACGTGCCCATTTTCTGCTCTTCTATACGTGCAGAATTGTATACCGCACACATGTTATACACATACACAAATGTATTTAGCTGTCGATCTTAGCCTCCTGAGGCTGCTTATGGCCTAATATTTATTTATTTGCCATTTTTATAATTTAGGATGTCAAAATAGGCAACAGTATCAGCATTTTGAGGTATTTAAGGTATTTAAGGTAAGATATCATAGTTCATCAGATTCCACAGCTTTTTGTCAATGCTGCACGATATACCTTCATATTTACGGTGACAGTATACATCCCTGGCGTACTACGCTTTAAAATCTCTGACACCCTACTTACTAAAGCGATTAACGTGACACTTACGAGTATTATCATTGTATGAAACCACTGCTATTAAATTTCCTGGAGTATACAGTACATATATAATCAGCTGTCAAAAGCCTTTTCGAAGTTGAAAGAATCGATGCAGGGGAATCCACCAGGAAAACCAGCCTGTTCGTTGTCGAGAGTAGTATTTAAATGTGCTTTAACTTGTTTTTAGTAATCTTTGTTACTTATCTTGGCTACGTCTGGTAGAACACGTAAAATTATCCAATTTGCGAAATCCTTAAATTTAAACATTTTCGTTCGTTTTCCTTTCCTGTCTGTGGATATATTTGGCATCACTTGCAATAGTGGTGGGCTTTTAAAAGCCCCGTCATAGTTGCATTCAAGCCCTTAAGGCTGAACTATAATTTAGTCTGACACAATCAGAAGCTAATGTCACAAGTTGTAAGTGTTCGGATTTCGGAAGCATCTTTTGTCTTTTTTTGTCTTTTTCCTCAAAAAAATTGTTTAAAGAAAATTAAAAAATGTAACTCATTCAAAACTATATGAATATTTAGGTTTGATGCATATTGGATATTAAAAATAATTTTAGAACTTTCTCTAGCTGACAATCAAATTTTTATAAGAAAAAGCGAATGTGAGCGAAAATTACTGACAACTTAATGAATCGGAGCCAAAAGCTCTTATGGGCTGTACATAATCAACATTGAGGAGCATAAGCTAATGTCATAACTGACCGAAATGTTTCGTTATGTTATTTCTAACCACAGACCATAATACTTTTACCCGCATAGCCACCCGACAACACAATCTACAATTTTTTTCTCTCTCGTTTCTAGTTTTTAGTTTTCATTTTTCGCGTGAAAAATGGATAAAAGCAGAAATTAAATAAAACGAGAATGAAAGTAAATATGAGAGAAAACATTAATGTAAACACATGAGGGTGGGTAATTTCTACCAACTGTCAAATTCGCATATGCAATGAGGCGTTGAGAGCGCTCTCCCTAATGTTCGGTAATGATTGCGAAAGTGACCTAAAACTAAACTAATCGAGGCTGGGCTCATTATGTGTTGGCTCATAAGATCGTATGTATTCGTGGGTTTACATCTGCGTGCATTTGCAGGCAAATGTTGATTATGTTTCTCACTTCAGGATCTCACAATACAAATCCTTTGTATTCGCACTATTTCGGAAGTGTTCGTACGAAAACATTCTTCAACTATAGTTCAGCATGCAATCATAAAAATTGTGTTCACAGCTGTCAAAATCTGCGCACAATCACAATTGCATTAACCAAACTCAACGGTGGATATCTCATATAATTTTTGGCTGACTCCCACGCGATGTCCTTAATCGCCTTCCTTAGTATGCCGTAGGGACTGTGCAAATAAATCCGAAAATTAGATTTCGTAAATATTCATAAAATTTCGGAAAAATTCGCTGTTTTAGGAGGGTACGAGAACGGACCTACTTATGCGTCGGTTTTAAATTCTGCATTCCATGAACTTTTACCTTTTCATTTTTAAACTTATTGCCAGGAATATTTTTAGTTTCTATTGAGTCAAACTTATTCGTATATTCTTCTACGCAGACCTTCCAGTTTGGTAACTATTGTCCAATCTCCTAGCAGGAACTTTTATTCAACAATTTTCACAATACAACAAGCGGTTGGTCTTCGCCCTGAGAAGACCAGTATGATTAGCAGATGTGCAGATCCAGTTTCAAGGTTACTCAGTCGCACTGGCACTATTAAACGTGCTAATTTCTTAGCAAATAGGTCTGTGGATTTGTGTTAACTTCAATTTAAACACTTAACGATTTGTATAAAAATCGAAACTATTCGAAACTAATATTCATAGTTCCTTTGTCTTTTGTGAGATCTGCAAGCAACTGAGAACAGTGAAGATGTTTAAATTTGTAAGTTAATCGAATCCTATATCACAATTTTATTTTACTCAAAATTTACTTACACTTAATTAATTTACCGCCAAAATGTCTAGTATCAGTGATTTATGTATTATTTTATTTTGCCTTTTGTAGATTGCGTTTGCTACCTTATTGGTTTGTGTTGCCGCTGCACCAGCATCCGTATCTACTGGTCCTAGTGATGGCGAAGCACAAGTTACCAATTATAGCCGTGATCTTAATCCCGACGGTTCATATGCTTATCAATTCGAGACATCAAATGGGATAAATATTCAAGAAACTGGGGCAGCAACAGGAACATCTCAAGGTTCATATAAATACACAGCACCCGATGGATCACCAATCCAGGTGGACTGGACAGCTGATGAAGGGGGTTTCAAACCTGTAAGTGGTATTATACCAACTCCATCACCTGAAGTTCAAAAGGCTATAGACTACATTTTGGCTCACCCACCACCACCAGAGTCTGAACAGATACCATAAAGTAGTGTCTTTGTTTTTTTTTTTGTTATTTTATTCCTTTATTTTGTTTGAATATATCCATAAAAAGTAGTCTTTGTGTCTTTTTCTTAAAACTTGTGTTCAATCCTGATTTCTATTTGTAGTTTTGACAAGCAATGTTTAAAGTTGTAAGTCTACTTGTTGCAGGTTAAGGTGTGCATCCAGTTGATAGTAACAATGCTACGAGCATCTCTCAAGCAACTCACGACAGCACGCTCGCAAGTGGACACAGTCTTGAGAGTGGCTCTTGGAGAGTTTGCTTTTTACTGTTGACATTCAAACTCAAAGGGTCACATATTTGTATCTTCATCAGATAGATATTAGCTCGGAAAACTCAAGAACAATAATTACATGGCTATAATTAAAGCTGCAATCACAATATATCAAGTAGTCACGGTTATGAGAGTATTTTTAGAAAATAAACTCTCAAAATTCTGCCAGAGAACTCGCGATATTTAATTCTCAAACTCCCAAATGATCAGCAAAGCTCAAATGTTAACTAGCGAAAGTGCTCTCAAATGAACGCGCACCCTTAGGCATTGCACTTATTCCCGATGAAATCTCAGACATTTGTCGTCCGCGTTCATACGCTTTTTTTTCTAACTTTTCATTCTTTGTTTTGGATGTTATAGGTTTCTTTTTGACTGAAGATTCCCTTAGCATGGTTGTCGAAAATGGCCAAAAAGTTGCAAAAAATTACTGAGAGCCAGGATCTAATATTATGGATTCCGAAAAATTATCGCTAATTATTTTAATGACAAGCAATTCAACTTCATTTCAAGTGCTAGGAATTGTAGAAGTGCTATGAATTGTGTAGCGTTTTCGATAGCTGTGAAAAGGGCATCATATTTCATACAAATACACAGCAGCCTTTAAATTTAAAATTTGAGAAAAATTAAGACCGCTAACGCAGGCTTTGTTCTGTGCGGTTTGGGAAAAAAGATCTGAGTCTATTGTCACTGTTGATGTCTTTAGCTTCGAAATACTATTTACTCTAGAAACATGATATTCTAAAGATATAACGAAAAATAACCCTAGAAAAACGCCGCTGCTTTTAGAAAAAAATCTAGGTTCCAACGGCAACAAACGAACTACTTCGTTGTCTATTACCTCCAATATATGAGGAGAGTGAATGGAGAATGAAGTGCAACTAGATGTAGTCTATAGACCTAAAGGTCCAACCATGCATTGTATTACATTGTGCGATAGCTAGAGTAATATGTTTTTGAAGGAAAATTTAGCTAGCGTGCTGCTGCATTGTATACTTACTTACTTATGTCCTGTATCCCCTAGGGCCTCTACAACGTCTACGCACCATCGTGTACGATTTCTGGAAATGTGTCTCAGGTCTCCCCAACTCTTTTCCAGTTGCCGTGCTTCCTTCTCCACTGTTCTGCGCCACGTACTCGTAGGACCACCGCGTATCCTGCCATCCTGGGTAAGCCTCCATTGCATCGCTTGGTTAGCTATGGATGTGTCACCCTTTCGGAGAGTGTGACCAATCCACTGCCATTTTCATCGTTGTATGATTGTGCCTATAGGTTCATGGCCCGTTCTCTGATAAAGCTGTTCATTAGAGATACGGTTTGGCCAGAATATCCTGAAGATGTAGCGCAGGCACCTATTAACAAACGTTCGCAGCTTTCTCGTGATAATGACGGTCACTCTCCAGGTGCCACATCCATAAAGCAGCACAGATTCAACGTTGGAAACGAACAGCCGTAAGCTAATTGCATTACTTCGCCAAACTGTGGATAGCATCACAAACGCAGATTTTGCTTTACGTATTCAGCTGGTTATATACGGTTCCGCCTTCGGTTGAGACAATTCTCCCAAGGTATTGGAAACTGTCTACTCTCTCAACCGTTTGTCCAGCAATGCATGTTGAATGTCAGGCCATATGGACATTTCAAGAAACTGCAAA
Organism: Chalcosyrphus nemorum; assembly: GCA_949716465.1. Taxonomy (NCBI): domain Eukaryota; kingdom Metazoa; phylum Arthropoda; class Insecta; order Diptera; family Syrphidae; genus Chalcosyrphus; species Chalcosyrphus nemorum. The sequence continues at coordinate 16,660,653 of OX454334.1, read as the reverse complement.
GCCGAAAAGAATGCTAAATTGGGGACTACTCTGGAAATCGTTCCAAACAAAATTATTTTAAGTATACGCTCGCTACATAATATCTCTTTTTAAGGCAAGACGCCATTAACAAATCAAATTACATTTGGAGAAATAGTACGATGTGCAACACTCAAAGGAATTGATTCTACTAAAATGTGCATTTACATCCGATAGACTCCCACGGGAACTGCCTTTGAAATTCACATACCAGTAAGTCCTAGACTATAGATCCCAGCTTTTTTAAATATATTCAAAGGTTACGATATGTCTTTACCAATTCGCTTTTAAATTCGCCTCCGATTTCAAAAACACTTCAAGTTCAAGTGGACTCCTACTTCACAATAGACTTTGCTACAGCTCTTCACGATTTACACTATATTCAATGCCCACTCACGCCTTTACTCCTGATTCCAAATTATCGTAACCTTTACTATTTATTCCAATTCAGGAAGCATTTTAAGCAGCTTTGCACAAAAACGTTCAATTTACACCAATTAAATTCGCGTCACTTTCGTCGTTGGCCCGCACAATGCCTCGCATTGTTACAAAACAATCAATTTATTTGCCTCAGAGCCGATTTCCTACTTAAACGAAGACGCTTACCACTTCATTACGTTGTATCTTCAATTAAAAAAGAAAGAAAAATAAAAAATCTTGCAATTGATCCACCTGCAACAAGTTTGTCTCATTGTCTGTAACTCTCCATTGAATAAGTGATGCAACATTTGATTATTTTATAAAAAAAAACTCGTTTAATAAAAAATTTTAACGATGTTACACACTGTGTAACAACATCACACCCAACAATTTCATCTCATTACACACGCAACGCTTAAACTAATCCAAATTCCGTCTAGAATCTGCCGCGGTACACCTTCTGCTGTTGTTGTTGTTGTTGGTATTGTTGATGTTCATCATGTGGTGGATGGCTACGAATGTATTCCAAAGCGCGCAAGATCTGGTTTGGCACTGGTGGTGGAGTTGGTAAATGAGCACCTTGTGGCTGGAATCCATTCTCGTCGGCGGTGTAAGTCAATTGGATGAGCTCTCCTTCGGGTGAATAGTATTGGGACGAACCGCTGGCATAGTGACCTCCAACTCCTGACTCTTGGGCGGCAATACCATTCGTTGTATCAAATTGGTAACTATAGCTGCCATCGGGATTGATTTGGTTGCCAATGCTACGGATCTGAGCGGTAGCATCTATGGGATTGGCAGCGGTATAGCTACCGGCAAGGACAGCGGCAATCACGATCTGAAATAAGTATAAAAACAAAGATATAAGCATCTCAAGGAGTCTGTCGCGTATCCACATCAATCCGTTTGGTCACACCCTGTTTTGGGGTCGAATTCCGTGAAATTATTTATTGTTAATCCTTCGAATTCCTTATACAGTTTCCAGGAATCAACAGAAAACTTACAAATTTGAACATTTTGTTGACGGGACTGGTAGTTGAATATCTGCACCCAAACACTCGACTGAGATGTTGTTACTTGAAAGTTTAGAAATGTTTTACTGATTTACCCCGAATGTGGTCGAATTTATATGCAAGATGGTAAAGTTAAAATTTTTAGCCAGACCCCTATGCCATTTCCTCCCCCCAATCGTCTTTCACCGATGGCGCGGCGGCGGCGCAGCGCACAGAGTCTTATTGTATCTTTGTATCTGTGTGGTTAAACAATTTTTTTTTTTGCGTGCCGCATCAATGGGCAGATAGTTTTTTTTTTTTTCTGTTTGGAGGTGAGAGATCTTTTTTTGATGGTCACCAAAGAAATTAAAAAAAAAAAAAGAAGAATACCATCGAAACTGGGTCCATTAACTTTGGCAGACTGGAGCAGTAAAGATTCGAACATAAGAAGGCGTAGATGTCTCGCTCTGTTATATTTTAATTTATTTAATCTTCTTGTGGATTAGATATGGCTATGAAAGGATGGCGCACTCGGTTCCCACGACAACACGAGCGAGGTGGATGCAGTCACTGGGTTAATAGCCCGGTCGTGGTAATGAATTTAGAAAATGGGTATTAGTCGCGACTGTGGAAATCGCTACAAATTGGTTCAAGTAAATGTTACATCAGTATCCTTAGGCGAAAATAATTGATATAAATCGGATCAAAGATGTCAACATTGAATGATTGTATAGCGGTTATTTAGAGTGGGTGTTGTTTTGTAAAAAAGAAGAAAAGTTTTTTGATTTGTAATAGGCGCATTTGTAAGAGATTGGGTTTGTCTGATGCACTTGATAGTGTTAAATTGTCGTGTGCGCCATTGATTGGGAAAAAAAAATTTCCGGGTCTTTTTTTTTCAAACTCTTTCAGATTGGATCATTTATTTTATGAGCCCATGAGGAGTTAATGGTTTAAAGGTGGCTTATGGGAAGTTCTCATTGGATTTCATAATGATTGCGTACCGGTTTGAGTGTACTTTCAAAAGCAAAAATTCAGTCAAATGACCTCTAAAGATGGATTGCAAATGGTAGTGATTAGAGAATCTTTATATTTAAATGCTGCTGTAGTTTGTGTAAGGTTTAATAAAACTTTACAGGATGGATCAAAGTGCTACTTAGCTTTTATTAGTTAGGCTCCTTAAGTTTGTTATAAAAGCACCAGACTTTAGCCGCTAATTGTGTTTTTATTGCCTAGTTCAATAATTTAGAAGCTCTATCTCCTAATTGTGATCATTTTCAGCACATATTTCTGTTCCCAAATCGTTTGTAATATCTGAATACGCTTTTAACTCTTAACAGCAACTTGAATTTCAAGTTTAAAATAAAATTAAATGTTTACTGAGTTTTTAAAGAGTATAGTCCCATTAGAAAGATCAGTTTCAATTTCAGTGTCAGCTGTCAGTTCAAAAGAGCAGTGTATTTAGACATCAGTTTGGTACTAAGTTCTGTTTGGTAAAGTGCGAAAACTGTCGTACGTGGATTAGATAAGGGTACTGTTGAATATGGCAGTTCTGTAACACACTAATCGGCAGTGGGGCTTCCGGACAGGCAGATCGACAATAGACCAAATTTTCACACTCAGATAAATCCTGCTTAAGACCAACGAATTTCAAGTCAAAAACCAGAACTTTTTTATAGACTTCATGACGGCATTCATCGTCTCTTTACTAGGCGAATGGCCCAATTCGTGGTACGGTCAAAACTTATCCAGATGTGTCGCATAACGCTGGAAAACACGAGATGGTCTGTGAACTTGGAAACAACTCTTCTGAGCTCTTCCAAACATACACTGGATTCCGGCAAGGAGATGCGTTTTCATGTGTCTTCTTCAATATTGGGTTAAAACAGATAGTACGCAAGGTAGGTGTCAACACGGAAGACAATATTGACATCATTGGACGACGTAGACGCGTTCACGCTATTAAGAGCTGGCGAAACGATATGATCTTGAAGTGATTCAGCACTAGACAAAGTATCAAAGCAAAAGTCTACCTCACTTCTGTTAACTATAATTCCGATGTAGTTAAGGAGTCCACCACCTTTTTAGAGATACAGCAAAGAATAGTCCTAGCAAACCGTTGCTACTTCGGTTTGACAAAACAACTGGGTTCAAAACTCCTAGCTCGAAGGACCAAATTATCATCTTATCTTACCAGTTTCACTTTAAGAAGAAAGCTGAGGAAATATTGAGCACTTTCGAGCGAAAAATACTTTGTCGTATATTAACTGAGCGAATTGACAACAATCCTTCAGCCAAGAGGAGCTTCGAATCACAGCCCTCAAGACGGCGAAGAAGGCCAAAGTTGTTGCGGATGCCAGAAACCTAGGTCTGCGCAATTGGAAACTGCGTGCACGGAACCGCAGAGGATAGCTCTGTCGCAGTCAGACACTCTACAAGGGTCAAGAGTCATTCAAGTAAGTAAGTAAGATTGGCTAAGTGGCTTGGCATGCCACCGCAAAATGTGTCTTAAACTAACAGGAATTTGTTCATACATCAATTTAACTGACAGCTGATGAAATTATCTTCAGTTTCAGTCTCAGCATTAGATTAAGTTCAAACCCTTCATTTGTTAAATTTAGAAATCGCCTTAAACTGAACTGATCATCTGAATAGAGCTTGACATTTTAGGATATTTTCCTTTAAATTTCATTCGTTTTTGTTGTAGTGATTTCTGCCAAAAGGCAATGTTACTAAATGACAGCTACATAAGATTGCATTCAAACAGGTATAATAAGTTAAGGTCTCTTTATTTCTCTGCATGATCATAAATTATTTTCCCCGAAGGAGCAATTAATTATTAATTTTGGGTCCAACCGACGAGACATTGAGCAGGATAATTTCACGCATATCTGTGGGAATGCCCCTGAATGAATCATGGTCAATTCGTGAGCCGGTTATGCTTAAATGCAGATCAATACCATTCTGGATGTTTATGAATTTTTCGTTTCGAGTTTTTGAGGTGAAGAAGATTCCTAAATCGATAAAAAAAGGGTAAGAAAGAAGTTTGATTGATTCGTCCATGTATCCCATACCAAGTTTAAATAGAACAATACATCAACTTCAGCTCGAGGCACTTGTTTGTTGCCACTTGCCAGTAGGTATGGCTTTAAAAGACGTTCAAGTTAAAATTTGCTGAAGATCCACGAAGTAACTAATGAGTTTGACTTTTCTTTCTGACCTACCATTGCCTATATCTTCTATCAATTGTTCGAATTAAAAATCGGTCATCGGTCAAACGCCCAAAAAAATCTTTCATTTTTCATTAAAACGTGATATTAAATCCTTTTACTCAGCTAATCATTAACCTGTAGCATACGAACAGATCGCGCAATAGATCGTGCGGCAGATCTTGAACATACAGATAGGTTATCTATTGATTGTCTTCAACAAAACAACTCCTTTGTAGGAGGCAGGAATGACAGCAGATCAAATAACTTTAGCGTAGCAAATTTATAATTGTTGTTCACCTTCAAATTTTCTCATACTAAGAAAAAAAAAAAAAACTGAATGCGGGTAATCTATTTAAACTATCTTTTGAGTTCTCAGTCATCTGACCTTGCATACCTACCATCTTCATAAGAATTTTATGGTTCATTGTTTTCTTTTGTTAAAAAGTAATCCATCCAAACAAATATAGTTCTTTAACTTGTTTACTTCATTTTTTTTTTATGCAAAATATAACAATGCGACTGGTGGTTAAGGTTTCCTGTTTGAAAAGACTTTCGCCCGAGCCATGATGTAGATTTTCAAGGTGACTTAAGCCGTCTTACCTAATTAGTTTTTCATCAATTAATTCCAACTGATAACAGTAGTTTTTATTGAAAACTTTCCCCAATATGGGTATGCCAACTCATCTTGCACAATTTGTAAAGAAAAACCAGAATACTCATAAAATAATTGATTTCCCTTATTTAAACATTAAAATCGATCGATCGATAAATTCCTCTTTTCGATTAAGATTAAATACATTTTTCCTGGCTCTCATCATAAATAATCGAATCGAAGGAGTAATCGATCAATGAATTAAAGATGAATCTCAATATACATACATAAACGTCACTTATGTCACTTGAATAGGTTTGGCCCCCGTATCAAAAATACAAAATAAAATGACATGCAACAGCAACCAGCTATTAATGCAACGTGAACGATAAATTTCGACGTTGACCTTCCTAGGTTGGAGTAGTAGTTATTTTTGGTCGACAATCGAGGCCTACTAAGGCCACCACTGCACAGTAAGAAGACAACCCGTCGATAAGGTATACTTAACGTTTGGCCAGATCATTTCGGTATCGATCGACAGAGCAGTCAGTGGTTACAATGGCCGACCGGTTTAAATGTCAATAAATTTCAAGAAGACGCTCTCGCTCGTCGTAGTAAACGATTGATTAATGATCAATTTATCTCAAGCGAGTATGTATTTGGAGCAATTTTGGCGTATCGCAATAAATTCAGCAGGTGTTTAAACTTGTGTCTTTGTTTTTTTTTTTTGCTGTGGCTCTAAATTATATTTTTGAATGATTTGAGCGGATGTCGGCAAGTTTAACTTCTAGTTGTAACGTGTTTATGCTAATGAGGTGGCCAATAAATTTGAATTAATTGTTTTTTAAGAGTTCATTATTAGCTGGCAGTGTGTCCCAATGATATGCAAGATCTTCCTGATAAGATCCATTTGTAGAGAATAAATTGAGGGAATTTACTTATTAGACACCGATTGCCGATCATGGCTAGTTAAATTTGTGAGTAATTTATTTATCTCGATTCTGCGCTGGTTTTTATGATTATATGGTTACACAGGAGGTCTTAATTAGATTTTGTGGGGGATGTTTCCTGAAGTTGATTCAAAAGTAGGTATATGACTTCGTGAAGAATATACTATATTCTTAAAGATGTTGGCATATTGACCGACCGTGACAGTTTTATCTTTTTTTTTTTAATTTATAGCCTTAAGATTGTTTTAATGGTTTGCTGAAAAACAGAAATCTGATAAGCCGGTTTTGAATTTAATTCGGCAGTTTGACAATATTGAGGACAGGCGTGAAGTGGAAAGTTATTATCATCATTATGTCATACAGGGTTGGTATGCAAAAGTGGGTTTGCATAAGACTAAAGTCATACTCAAATCACGTTTAATTTGTAACTGCGTGGGTCTCATGGTGTGTGGGTGCAGTGGGAGTAAATTCGTTCGTTGGCTGAGAGACCCAACTATATTTATTCAATTTCATCAGTGAAAAAAGCAATTAGTGTACATATTTCAACACGAACGCGAAAGTAAATGATTCCCCTGACCATCCGATCCCTGAATAAACTATATTGTTTAGTGCGCACCGATTATAACAAAACTATTTTCAGTTGGCCCTTTAGTTGAAATAAGAGGAATCAATGTTAGACATATTCTAATTTCTTTATGTCTTCTTGCTTAAACTTGTTTCGGACAGAAAATGTATAAGCAAGATGGCCTTAACCTCATCGATCAGAATAGCTTTGATGTTGCAGAAATGCAGACATTCTTTTCATTCTTTGATATCTCTCAGGTTCCATCAATTTCTTCAGCACCCAATTTTCTTCATTAATTTCGGTTGCTTTAACATATCACAATATGGCTCCCTTGTCTTCAATGAACTTGCTGTTTTGACATAGTCTTAAATCATAGTTCTAAGTTAACTGTCGCACTAAGCTAATTAAATGGGGCATTCGCCTCCACCAAAATTATTCTATGTTGAATGGGTAATCTACAAATGATCTAATAGAACAAACAGACTCCAACACACTCTGCTCCGAAGTAAGAACTTAAATAACAAGTTTGTTATGTAAGAATATGAATTTGAGTTTCTGGAAGTATCATAAGCCATAAGCAGTAGGACCAATTTTTGACATTCTATTTAACTTTCGATTTTAAATCAAACCCAAAGAAACTTACTATTGGAACAATTTTGGAAATTCATATTTTTAAAAACCGGCAGCTCTGATTTAAGAAAGTACTCTCTTTGCATCTTCTTGTTATAAATTGCTCCTTATGGTCGCAAAATTTCGTGCTGTGTACTTCTTCTATTAAATTTAACCTTTTATTTGTTATTCCTCACCATAATTTACGAGGAAAATAAATTCAAACGTTGAAATAAACTCCAAATATATCTTCTTTTTTTTTCTTACTGTACCCTGCAACAATATGCTCTCGGTTCCCCACATATAGATGTCGGTACCAGTCAGATGCCAACCCTGCATCAAACTTTTGATGACAATTTGAAAATCCATTTTCAACGTCAAAACAAATGTCAAAAGTCGAAAGAATGCGGACAGCATTACTAATCTGCTGCACAAAGTACAATTTTACTTTTTAACATTTTTTCCACTTTTTCCACTTATAAATCTGTTTCGTGTTCGAAAAAGTTTCGTGCATTATCTTATCGCTCTTTCGAAACGTGAAATGTTTCAGTACTAGTGCGGGGCTGTCATTAAAAAAAAACCCGAACAAAAACTAAACTCGTGCTCTTTTTTCCCCCTCACTCTCAACGACGACGGAGAAGAAGAACCCAGCCGAGCCGAGAATTGCGCTCCATCCATCCATAAACGGCGGCGACAACCACAACGACGACGACGACATCAACAGCGTTTACCTCCGCCTCCATTGAGAGCAGAAAAAACAAAAAATAAAACACAGGTCAGCAATTCTTTTTTTTCTTCTATTGTGTTTGCATTTTACTTGATATTTGTTTTATTCAATCAAACGATTTTGAAAAAAAGATGGCAAAAAATTGTGTGCTTTCTTCGGTTTTGGTCATGGCAACCGACGGACAGACACGGACCATAAGAGAGGTTATAAGACGACCTCCTACCTGCCATCATCGCCACCGCTTATTTATTTTATTTTTCTTATCTTTCGGTTGATTATCTCTCCAAGCAGGTTGTTAGTTGTTCTGTAACAACGATTAGAGGAGCACCCTCTGCACCTAACTGTGGCTAATTTATCACCTCCTCGCCGTGTGTTTAGTTAGCTGACTTATCAATATGTAAATGATTTCTTGTCAAAAACACCGTAAAAGAGTAGACCGCCGTACGTCGTCAACGTGTTTATATATGAGTATGTGTCACAATCTGCAAAAAACAAAAAAAAAAAGAAGAGAATTAACATAAAACACTGGTAGCCTCCACAGTAACCCCTCGCTCACTGGCTGGTTGAATGACAATATTAAAACGAAAATAATACAGTGACTCTAATGGCATTTTAGAGAGTCACGCAACACAAACACAAAGACATACAAATCACCTTTTGTTTGCACTTCTAATCTTCATCTTTTGATGAGTTTTCTTTAACTTTTTTTTTCGTTTTTTTTTTAAAGAATAAATGCACGTGTCGAGATAAGTCTTATTACTTAAAATATTTGCGTCTTCGATTCACTTCATCATCGGTTGATGCCGATTTATGCAATTATTGAGTCACATGACTCATCGTTTGTGTTGTAAAAATCATGGAGTCATCTCAACATTTCATGTCTTACCTTTTTTTTCTAAAAAGTACACAATGATTGAGAGACAACGCTTTTTTGTTGACAGCTATTCAAAGTCATACGTTATACAAGAGCACTGCAATGACCTTGCCATTGATGACGCATTCAGGGAGAACAAATACAAAAAAAAAAGTTTAAATCTTTTAATTTCTATAGTATGCGAGGAGTACTTATCAATTTTTATGTTCTATTCTTAAATGAACTCGAAGAACTCGCGCAATTACCTACGGCAAACTATTTGGGTGCAAATTATCATATGGAAGTGTGTTGGCTGGCTTTATCAATGTAGACTTTTGAACTGAGATGAATACGTTTCTAAGAACACGTATAAATGTTATCGATAGCTTCCATACAAAGAACTTCTGTCTATTAGGTGCAGATAGGGAGGGATTATTTTAATAACTTAAGTAAGGTTCGCATCTACGAGTTTTCCTTGTGAGCATTCCCTTTTTATTGTGGCATTGCCTTCGAACCTAAGCCTGATATTTACATGACTACTGCGACTACTAAACGTCAAGATCAAGTAGCGAGTTTTAGAATATACCAAGACAGCGATGCAAAAGGTTCTCAGACTCTCCTTTTCGCGCAAATACGTTGCAAATTCTTTCTCTTCTATACCACGTACAGCAAGTCTCAATTTTGAAAATCTAGGCTTCGTCTGCTACTTATGCTGAAGCAAAAGAAATCTGCAAATCTTTTAAGTCAGGTGGAAGCACATTGAAAGAAAGAAAAACAGCCAAATGTACATCAACCGTATACCTATACAATGCCTTACACTTCATAAACAGTAGAAGACTCAGTAAAAATTAAAACCACCGACCGTCGAAAGCCACCCACCTTAAGTATCCATAAAGTCACTAAGCTATAAATATGAAGACCACGCCCAAGGTAATATACTTTCAACTATTTAAGGTTACGATAGCTTCCTATAAAAACAACTCTTGGGAGTTTATATCAAAGTTTTGCTGCTTATTTTTGCTAAAAATTGTTTGTAATTTTCCCAGTTGACTGTCGTACGAAAGAGTGAATGGATTCTTTGTAATTGAGCCTCGTATTCGCACGCATACAAAAGTGGTCGTACGAAACCATTCTATTACAGTTCAGCTTTAAGTGTGAGCTTTGTAGTGGCCAAAGAAAACGGCACTCTTTCATCTTCTGACTTCGCTTAGGACACGCATTTGCAACAGACAGCCGTATTTTAAAGAAGACCAACTCTCCAGCCATATTTCTAAATAGAAAACATCTTACTTTAGGCTGTACAATTATCAGTATGGGTGTACATTTTACCCTATTCTAAGTGGGTTTAGAGGTGGACAGAGTAACGAACCATGCGCCTGCAGATATTCCGCCGCTCTGGCCTCTTCCTACATAGCCTAAAGCTTCGGCAGCTAGAGCTTTACCAACAGCATATTTATTGTAATGTTTAACATAACCTAATAATGATAATATGTAAACTTCTTAGCGGCTTACTGGAAGCGCGTCATGATAACAATATTATCAGTATACTTGGATAGATTGAAAATAAATGCAAAAGCTCACCAATTCATGTTGTTAATTGCAATATAATTGGGCGTCAAGTATCTTACTGTTCTTCATATCCAATTGGAAACATTTTGGAAGGGGTTTAGAGACTTCAAAAGTGATTAATGTTGTCAATCATGTCTTTTTAGTTGCAGCTTTTCCAGTTTCGCTTGGGGTTGAATATTTAAGGTTAAATTGATATGTCATACAAGAGTGTTTGCATTAAAAATGTATAAATATTGGATGGGAACACAACCATTAATCAAACTCACTTTATAATTAATATTTGATGCAGTAATTTCCACCTGAAAAACCGGCACATTGTTTTAATATCAAGTGAATTAGCCGCAAACTATATAAGCCAATATTCACCGCCTTATAGGTGTGATACGAGTCCTAAAAGAGTGGTTCAAATTGGACCAACTGAAAGTGCTACAGCCGCTGCAGCTATATGCCAGAAACCGAATAGAAAAAATAATGTAATAATGTCAGAACTTGAGATTAGATAAAAATTAAAACAGCTACTCTTCATGGAGAAAATGATAAGAGGCAATTGAGAACACTGGTTCAATTGAATGAAACGAGCTGTAGTAGACCGACATCTCCACATTCCCCGGCCCGCATATTATCTAAAACAGACGGAACGTATTGGGTTGGCCAATAAGTTTACTCAGTTTATCGCTAGTATTCCCATTGACCAAGTCAAAGCTCTAATTACTCGCTATACAATCATACACATAGTATAAATACTGGACATATCAAATGTAGGAATTCAGTTGCGCAAACAGCAATACCTACGTAAATCGTTACGGTATCTGGCTGCAGCACAATGTGACCCAACAAAATTAATTCAATCGTGTTTGGGGATTCCCTGCAATTTTTTTTTTTTTTTTAATGAATGGCGATCGAAGAGTGGGTCCTTTATCACACAACGAAACAGATCATAGAGCAAATATATTTGGATATATATATGTACTTATTGTGTGGGATCGGAGAAGAATTGTATATTATGAGCTCCTTTCGCATAACAAAACTCTCAATTGAATAGACTCAGGCTGAATTAGCATTCAGCGATCCGGCAACTTCTGAAATAGGTAATCATAGGGACGTCATGTTCCATCAAGACAACACTAGACAGCATGTCATTTTGCAGATTCGGTAGAAGTTTAAATGGAAGTTCTGCCGACGTATTCACCTGGAAAAAATTCCATCTTTCTGGAAGCTGGTAAAATCCACTTTAAGCAATTCTTCGATGACAATTACCCGAATGGTGGTAGACAAAATGGCTGCGTTCACAAAAATTTGCCAAACGTCAAATCGTCCGTAGATATCTTTCTATTATAGTTCGTCTATGTTCAATGTTTCAGTTTCTTTCTGTGTACTGCTAGTGAAATGTCACTTTCATATTATGTCTGTAGACAAATACATATGTTCCAACGTCACTAGCTCATTTGTTTAAAGCGGCAATAAAGAGAAACAAAATACCTGAAACCATACCATCTACATATGTTTGTTCAATTGTGCTGGCTGTAAAAAATTTAAATATCATTTTATATTCTTTGTCACTGCAAATGTTTTCCGTATGCAGATACCTCGTGTACGATCAAATCAGTTCACGGGGAACGTTATCAACAACTCGTCATTTATAATGACTTAAAAAAGTTGTCGACTTAAATATTAATACGGACTCAAGTCGAAAATGTACCAATAATGTTTTAATTGTCAGCTTTTACTTAAACTCTTTCAAAGAATCTACAACATTTTCTTAGAATCTACTACATTACATTGGTTTGACATCGAGCTGAGATCGGGATGTGTTCCCTACGCAAAGAATTCGTTATCCGCTGTACCGCTAAAAAGCCGCTAGAAAATGGAACAGATTGCTATAACTAGAAAGTATTTATCCGTAATTTGTCAACCCGGTACAAAAGTATTTAAGCTGCTAGCTTAGAGGAGTGTATGTATTTAAAAACTATAGGTACTTTGTCATTGATTGACAAATGACAGTTATTCCTGATAGTATTATTCACTAAATGACATGTATTTAGTATTGTCATTTTTGGCATTACGAAACCGCCCATCTACACAAAAATGCACATTTGCATAGAACGTGTTTTTCATCGACTCTATAGTATTTTTCTCGCTTTCAAGCTATAACTACAATAGGGCTGTATCAAATTGCAGTGTTATTAGGTACAATTCATTATTAATCGCTAAAACAAATGAAAATTTACACTTTCATCTCTTTCAATTTGTTTAGTATCCTGCTGCACACCTGTTTTCAGTGTATCAAGTTTAATTTATGTCCTTTTTAACGTCAAATCTAAAATTCAAAGCGAAAGCGGTACGAAAGAAAAGACATAAAAGCATACTTGGCAATGCAATTGCTAAAATTTACTTGTTGAATGTCTAAAAATATAAATTTTTATTATATATTCAAAAGATAAGACGCGCTCTGTTAAGGCAGATGTTACAACATAAACAAAATTTGATATGCTTGTATGTATGGAGGTACATATGTACTATTGTGGACCAACTTGTTAGCGCAATATCTAATTGAAATGAAATTAGGGAATATGTGTGATGTTTTCTTTTAAATAAATCCAGTCTATATATTATAAGTGAAACGTAGTTAACAAGTTTTTTTTTTGAAATTTATTTTCAGTGCTTTAATGTGTACATATGTATATTTGTTTTTGATTTCTTAGTCGCACTTTTCAAAGTATTTTTAGGATGAGAAAGTATTGTCTTTGACCTTTCGATAATCGATTTCGTTCAAATTTCGCATGTTTTGTCGATTGCTAAGGCAGATAGGGATAGACAAATGTGCATGACGATAAATTGTACAGCGCTATTAGAAATGTCATTCATTGTGACTGTTCTTCTGAAGGTACGGTTTGCACTGTTTTAGCATGCTTAGTGCGAAACCTTTCCAGTGGAAATGACTTGCGTGAGAACTATTGGCCGCTGGACTTTATTATCAGCAATATCTGCACGAAGTGATGAAAATAAGGAATGTCTATGCAGCGCCCATTGTTGTGTACTATATTTCTTAATTGAGCTCTATTATCGATACCCGAAGACTTTCAATCAAATATATAATTATTACCATCAAATGGTAGAATAATTGGATTATTAAAGGCCAAACCATATGTACCAACAATATAAACATGGAAACTCACTTTTAATAATGGTCAAATCACAATATCCTGTTCGTGAACTTTTAGCTTTTCACCGACTATACGATAACTTGAGTTATTCAGCGAGATTTCTAAATTTTGCTCATACACAATGTCGCTTATGAGGTCAAGTCTATGACAGGAACTAAGCTTGTTAGCTCAAAGCTCAAATACATAAATTCGTCGCGGAAAGGAGAGTAGAAATCTATACCCTTTTATTTTTATCATTCGATTTAGGTTAGGTAAGGTTTGTGGGTTGGCAGAGGAAACGAAATATCTCCGCCGCACTCAGGTCAGTACTGACCCATTGTGTTACCCATAGGGGGGTTTAGAAAAAGTACCCCTTGCCCATTTAACCCATAAATATCTGTAACAACTTCCCATGGTTGTACTTACTCGTTATCCGTGTATACAAACCATCCTGATGTTCTGATGAAGTTTAGTAACATGTCGGTATTGACGTTGGAGAGTTCTCCTAGATCCTGAAAGAAGAGTGCTTGCCGAGGAATTTGTACCTGGAATGTTTAAATCCAGGGCACTGGCAGAGGAAGTGGGTAGTGTCCTCTATAACCTCGTCATCGCCACATCCCCTGCAGAGTTCTTCTTCCGTCCGACGTAGTTTCTTAAGGTGGTACCGCAGAGTGTTGTGACCCGCGAGTGTCCCCCACGAGTATGGACAGTGAACGTCTGTCCTTGTGGATAATTCTCTCGGTCCTTGCTTTGTCAAAAGTTGGTCATAGTTGTTTTGCAGTTTTGCAAGTATCTAGGGACTTCCATCTCAAGTTCGCCTCTCTCATAGCCAGTTTCCCTGCTTGAAGCCTGAGAGCGCAGGGCGGGGTGCTTATGGAGAGGTCGGTCAGTTTAAGTGGGTCCGATGAAGCTTTCCTTGCTAATTCATCTGCCCTTTCATTTTCCGGGACGCCCTCGTGCCCAGGGACCCAGCAGAGTAGAACCTTGTGCTGTGTTCCAAGAACCTTAAGCTCTTCGCGACAGCACTTCACAAGCTTGGATTTTGGCTGTCGATAAAGAAAGTGATACCTTCTGGTGGTATTGTTCTTACGGCAGACTCACGGGCCGCTGTTGTCACTGCCAGGACCTCCGCTTGGAAAACACTGCTGTGGTCTGGGAGTCTTATAGATCTGAAGTGATTCGGAGGAGATTCCGGATCCTACACCGGTGTCCATTTTTGATCCATCAGTGTAAATAGCTATGGATTCCGCATTTGGTATGCGGCTGTTTTTCCACTCTTCTCTGCTAGGGTAAGCTGAGGTAAATGGTATTTTGAAGTCAAGGTAAGGCGTAGTGTAGTCTGTTTTGGGTGTATGGCCGAAAAATCTGCCAAGGATGGTCGCGTGCGCTATCGTACTTGACTTCCAGCACGCAGTCTGACTTATTCTTAAGGCACTGATGGCTGCTGTTGATCACGTGTAGATGTCTAGCGGAGGCAGGTTGAAAATAGCCTCAAGACCCGCATCATTCGATTTACAAACACAAAAATATAAATTGCTTTCCAAACGGGAAAGAAATTACAACAGCCGATAGCCAGTAATAGTTTGTCCGGCCGAGGTAACATTTTAGATTACACCATGGTTCTACTGAATATGTCAAAGTGCGACCGCACAAAGGCGATATTGTGAATTGGCTTTAGGGCGTAAGCCATTATTCTTTGACTTTACAAGCAATTCAAGCAAACATAAGTAAGTTTATGGATCTTATAGTTGATTTATTCCCATAGCAAATTCTATGAAAAACTTGAAAGGTAACGTCCAGAAAATTTTAACCGTCAGAACACAGACAGTTGCATTTATACGATGCCAATATATTGGTAGCATTCACTGACGAATGCATTTCCTTTTCCCTGGCAATACTGGTGTAAATTGTGATGAACATGTTTGAATTATTATTTGTGTAGGGTATTTTACACCGCGACCTAATGGTCTATTGAGTCCCCTGCTATTACCTTGGAGAGGTTTGTAGAGTTCGCATTATAAATCTTCGGAACTGTATTTGAGGGTCAAACACTCATACTTACCCTTGTTGAGAATAGTTCTTCTTTAAACTCTCTCTCTCTCCCACTCTCTCTCTCTCTTTCTCTCTCTCTCTCCCACTCTCTCTCTCTTTCTCTTGCCCATATATTTCAAATGGGTCTATGAGGTGCGGAGGAGTCATTGAAGAATCTGCAAAGGCCAGTTTCGATGGTCCCTCAGTTTGCAGTGTCAGTGTTACTCGTGCAAATCTAGCATTAGTTTTAAATACCTTTAAACCAAAATAAATAAATATTAAACTTCAAGCAGTCCATAGAGGATCAAGACCTTTCATTCCACAGTTATACGTGTTGTACATTGTATACAATTTTATGTCATATCCGAAAAACTGCGGATTTGTCAGAAGAATTCTTATTATTTGTCGATGTTTATCCGACGCTCACAAGAGGAGCAAACTTGGAACCCCATTTACATTTTTTCCTGCCAAAATGTTCTATTGCAGAAATTGTTCTGTAAGACTGTACTGCTGTACTCGTACATCAAAACAATATTTTAATTGTAAAAGCAATTCTGATTTTATTGCTAAGAAGTCTTTCTTTATGAAGTACATCCTCTGTAAATTATTTTATTGTTCTTAGTCCATGATTACTTTATCGTGGCTAACTAAGATAAGATAAAAGTCCAAAATGTATCAGACATATATATTTAATTTTCTCGCATACATTTTCATTTACTTTGCTAATTTTGAAGCGCAACGTAGCAGAAAGCAAATCAGTCTAATGTCTTGCATATATTTTTGATTATTGTACCTATACGTTCGTCAGGCTTTTGGATGTTAATTATGAATCCAGATCGAGCCGGTTCAGTCTAATCGCCTTTAATATTTTTGTTGTTGTTGTTGTCTCGTACTTAGCGGTGTCAATATTTATCTTATTGATTACATTAGCAAAGAGCTAGTGGCCCCAAACACTAGAGCCTAACTTGTTCTTATATTTTCAAGTGGATTTTAAGAATAGTTCTAAGTTCTGCTGCAGTGATAGAATCTAAATATATTTAATAGTTTCCTCTTAGAAACAGCAGGCTGTTTCGGTATTTTTGAGAAACAAATCTTCAACATCCAGTCGGATTGATTGCTATTGATAGATTAAAATCAGTAAATGTATGTAAACAATCCGATAGCCAATTATATTGTTTACTTTATTATTTTAGTTTGTACACACCTTTCTTCAATCTAAACAAATAAATAAATAAGATCGTTAGAGTACAACCAATGATCATATTGTTTGCCAGTTGCTTTATGATTATTACTGTGGTCGTAAGTTTAATTGCTAAAGCACGTAGAAAAATCTTTAAATTCGTATAAATAGATACATTTTGTAAGTAACTGCGCACTTTCTTCATAAACAATCGATTACATAAGGGCAAATGACTCGGTGAAATTAACAAACGTAGCGCAACGATCAGAATGTCACCCTTTGGGGGATATTTAAATCCAATCGTATATTTAAATGTATGTGCATGCTTGAGAGTGTAATAGCAATGTGGCGTAAATATATCGTTAATTTGATTTGAATTTGTGAGTTGAATTTTTTGCTAATAGCTTAAAATACAAGAACACTGAAACGGAAAACGAATTATATCCTTTTTGTTGTGTTGCTGTTTAGAGCCAAGTGTAGTTCTCAAGGTTCAATGGCTATAGCAATGGCAGCATACATGTGCCTGGATTGGCCCTTTTTTTCCAACACGATGACAATTGTCCGAATCACGTCTTTTTTTACGACATGGATAAATTCCTTTTATGGATAAAAGCGATAAAAAATGCAGCTGTAACAATGAACAGCTGTATTGGGGATAATACGAACTCTAAAGAGACGTAAGCATCTCTTTCCGCTTTTCTGATCAGTATATGGGCTAGACTTAAGCCTTAGCAAAAGCCTTTTGCATTCCACCCAATAGCTAAGGACACTCTGACGACTAAAAAGAACCTTGCTGATATTGAAGTTATCTGCTGCTTAGGTAAATGCCAGCGGAAATCTAAGAAAGAACGGGATGACGAAAAGGAAAGCAGGCAGGTCCTAAGACTGAGCCAGAAACAACAAGGGCCGCTGAATGTCGTTATGTTGGCGTGACTCTTTAGCTAATAGATTTACCTCCCACAGGAGCACACTAAAATTGCGCCTGAATAGTCAATGTAGATACCGACATGCACTTCAGCTGGGCTTTCCGTAGTTCATAACAGCTTGCAGTTCTGGATTTTGGGAAAAAAAAACAAGTGGCCTGTAGGTATTCCCCAGAATGAGCTCTTTGACCGAATTTGAAAAATACCAGTGATATTGAGCTCACTTTTAGAAGAGCGAAGTAGCATAACAAAATCGCTCTCATAGACTGAATTTCAGTCACTGAAACGATCAATTGTCTTTGGAATAAGAGAATCAATTCACGATTTTGAACTCGGGAAGCGGAGGAGTACTGCGAGGGATTCTTCCGGAAGAGATCTCTACCATTGGGGTGGGAATGCTATCCTCCCCTATAAGAGCTTTCCACCACGCCTAACAAAAGACCGTATTTTCGTTTATACGTCTGGATTGAGAGATCGAATTGAAAAGGATTTAGTGTCAATTCACGTTTTTACTGTAACCAGATCGAGAGAATTAAATCGAAACATAGTTCTTCCCCATTTTATTTACCTACGTATAAATATTTCTGCCTGGAATTTTTTATTTCTTACTTTTCTCCGCACAACCTCTATACGAAAGAAACGAAAAACGCGAAAGGATAAGATTTAACCCTGTTTCAATCTAATCTGTGTTTACATGGTAACCAACATGAATTTTATCCGGATTGAATGTGCCATAAAAACGTGGTACGTGTTTCCCTGATAATATCCTCGGTTCTGTTGGGGAAGAACTCGTTTTTGATATCAATCACAAATTAGCTGATTCAGCAAAACTTTCGCTACAATCATGCATTCTATTTTTCTGATCTCAAAAGTTTTATCGTATTTTGAATACAGCCTGTATTTATCATTTTTATACACATTGCAGGTAAATTAAATATATTCTATTTAATCAAATTGCACTTTTTATTTGACTTTTAAACTTTTGGTTCATAATGTACTTTGGAAATTGCTGCGAAATTGAAGTTATTTCATGTGGCGTGATATTTGAACTCGGAATCGGAACTGTGCGATTTCAATGCTTTATTTTTTCGTTTTATATTTCCTTCCGGCAATCCTCGACTAAGTGTATTTTTAAATTGACAGCTTATCTTTGCAAAACAGTTTGCAAACAATTGCACAAATAAGTGCGAATAAAATGTATGTATGCATAATTGGAAAACGAAAATTTATAAACATTGGTCACAAGCTATCGTTATCTTGCCGCATTTGTTTTATTTTACTTTAAATAAATTAAATAACTTTAATTGCTACTGCGTAGAAAGTATGAATATGTGTGGTGACCTTATATTAGCTAGTAAAGGGAGTAGGTATGCACGAGTTAAATCATACTTATGCATCGTGTGTGAGATGTAGTAGTATATACAAACATATGTATGTATATAATGTCATCAAATAAAAAAGGGCAATGAAAGCCATTGAACGAGGTAGCAAGAGGAGCTCATTTTGTAGAAAAAATTGTACTGTAATGTAAAAGTATGGTGATCATCTGTCAGGTATATTACTGCCGATAAATAAGAAGTTTAAAGATAAAGATAAAGCCGTCATGAAAAGAAGACCTCACAAGCAAGATAGAGTACGACATTATCAGTTGGTTTGTCATGTTCAAAAAAGAGATCCTTCGAGTTCCTCTCGAGACTTGAGCATTCACCTAAAATGCCTGCCTCTGTTACAATAGTAGATACTTTGTGGCCTGCATGGATGGCTGTGAAAAGCATTACCACAAACCATTCCTTACTTATCATTTTGCTGGAATGCGCAACCACATGCCCACATGCATGATTTATAGCTTTGTGTATTCTAAAGCCTAACCGCTAACTTGTACGGTTGCTAGCTATGTGCCTCGACTATTCTCCGCCATGTTTTTCGTCTGCCTCCTTGGGTTAGGTAGCAATGACATCTGTTAGCGAATATTTGTAACTCTCAGCAAGATGTTTATGGTGTTTGCGTTGCTATTTATTGGCAAAACAAATATGATTCACTGTGAAGGTTAGCAGACAATTCAAGACACATACATATGTATGTATGTGCATAATTTTTACTTGCACCTATAATATAGGGCAAGTATTGGATTCGTGCAAAAATTCGAACTCGAGATAACAATGAATTCTGACATTACGATGATAGAGAAGCTCGAAAAAGTAGGTCTGCCGATTCTGTCTGTCTGTCTGTCTGTCTGTCTGTCTGTCTGTCTGTCTGTCTGTCTGTCCGTCACTCTGTATGTATGTACGCTCGACTACAGCCCAAACGGGTGGACCGATTTCCTTCAAACTTCATATCTGGGGTCTGTTGTGTATTCTCCAGAGGGGAAATTGGAATTTTCGTTCTAGCCCTATTATTAACGGTACTTTACTTAAGGCCAATTTTACAAAAACATGATTTTCTCGAAAACGGCTCTAACGATTTTGATTAAATTTCATATTCGAGTTAGTCTGGGCAAATGCTATAAGATGGCGTACCACGTTTTTGGCTAAAAATACGTATAACGGTACTTTTCTTATTAACTGGTTTTAGAAATATGGCTATTTCTCGGCTAAAACTCAATGGATTTCCATCAAAATTGAAATTTGGGCAAGATTAAATGTTTAATAATATATGCCATTTAAACTTATACAAAATTTAAAAAAAAAAATTTCAAAAATCTATTGTAAATTTTTTTTTTTTAAATTCATTTCCAACTACCAGCATATATGTAGGTGCAAGTACGTACGACCCAGTCGTGCACATTTTTTTAAGTAAAATTAGTACAAAGATTAATGTGAAAAACAAGGTTACTACAGCAAAAGTTATAGAGAGAGAAAAAAAAGTTAATACAAAATGGTTGAAGGAATAGATTTGATTGATGAAGTTAGTAGTGGTTGAGAAAGAATGGACGTGTTCATCGCAGTTCAGGCTGTTTTGTTGCTGTGAACATCTCTACGTCTTGGCAACCCACATATGGTCCAAGATCAGTTGTCAACGTTTGAACATATTTTAAGTTCTTTTTTGTCAATGTGATGGCTTGACCATCTACTCTATGCTTGCAGTGAAAATATAGTTGGAAACATATCTCAGTAACTGTTAACCTGAAAAAGGCTTCTGTGATTTTGATTCGAAAAAAAATTATCTTACAACCCCCATCTGTGACGATAGAGATGTTCGTCAGGTGCGTTTCGTTTGGGCAACACGGTCTCAAGGATAATTTTATTCATTTCCTTAACCTAAAATCTGGGTTTAATGTCAATTTCGCTTTAAAATGGCATAGATATGTGTAAGAACATACCATTATGCCATCTGTTCTCTGTGCTACCAAGGGCTGTAGAGGTATAGGGTATATTCATAAACGTCAAAGATCTGTGTAGAAATGTTTTTCTAACCTAACTGCACGACACCGGCGCACGATACGTTGACGTTTATAACCAAGAGTTACTGCAGTTCGTCTAGGTTAGTTCGATTGTCTTTATAAACGCGAGTGTGCAGTTCTTTGTTTATGAATTCACCCATGCTTATGTAGAAACGTCGTATAGATGAGGGGAACGCTGTTCATATGAGTGTAAAGCTCGATCATTGCCTCAGGAACTTACGATTAGACATAAAACTAACTTCCGATATAATAAAGAGGTGAAGCTGAGTACTCAATTTACCAATAATGTTCATTTAAACAAAGGCGCATCGTTCATTGTTACAAAAGCAAATAGGGAGCCCTTGAGTTAAAGGTTAAAGTGTTCAGTACATTCGTACCAGTAGCTTACTTAGTTACTATAAAAGAACACCACGATAAAAACAAATGGGGGTTCGTTTATTTTTACTTTCTATGAATACATTTTCTTTTATAAGAACTTGTCAGACTCTCTGTACATTTGTAACCGAGAGCCCGAGAGTTTATTGTGTTTACGAGGCCGTTGGCCGTTCTCTCCCCCTAATTAATTGTTTCTTTTTTTTTTTTTTTTTCACTTGTATGTTTTATATCTTTGCGGGGCTCCTGACAAAAGGTATAATTTTATTTATACTAGGAAGCTGACTGTGTCGTCGTCGTGTGGCACTTCTGCTCTGTGTTATTCAGTGCATTTCATAGGTAATCAGATGATTGCCGGTTAAAAATAGAATTTTTTGTCAGCGCGAGAGAAAGTAAAAAATATCATTGTCACCTTTGGTTCTTCTTCTTCTTCTTCTGCTCTGTTTTGTTAATCATTACTTTATCCAGAGAGGAGTAATTTGTAATAATCGGTTCAATGAATCACTCAGCTCGTTTTAAATTCTTGATCACATAGGAAATCTCCTGAGTATCATCGCTCGGCAATTGTTTCAAATGATTCATTATCTTCTGAGAAGCTGAATCTTTACCAATGCACAGAGTTTTCTAAGTGACAGATATTATACTGCACAGTAATGTGAAATTACTTCCTTCCTTCTGACCGACTGTGATATTCTCATTGCTAGCACCACCGCCATTCATTCTGTTTCAGTATCTACTTTACATATAACACTTGCTGTGCGGACTGTGCCACCGAGGAGATGATATTTGTTTAAAAAGTAAATATTTGTGCCTTTGGTGTAGGTACTTAATAAAACAAAAATCTTAGTTAGCGGTTATAGTAGTCAGAGATTCTGAATAAGCTGTCATAATACCTTGTCGCATAGTCTATTTACACACAAATTTATATATTTCCAATTTTCACATTCCAGTCGTTGAATTTAATATTGAAAGATTTCCCTTCCCATCAAGGACTAAATCCAAAAGTCACATCCACAGCGATGGGTACAACTCTGTCAGAACCGATTACGGCTAAGGAGTCATCGTATTGCCAGAATGAGCAGTATCGAGTTGGATCCAGTTGCATGCAAGGCTGGCGCATCAGTATGGAGGACTCGCATACTCACATCCTGTCGTTGCCCGACGATCCGGGTACATCATTTTTTGCTGTTTACGATGGGCATGGTGGCGCTACGGTTGCGCAATATGCGGGGAAGCATTTACACAAATTTATTATAAAGAGACCGGAGTACGAAGAGGATGTACAACAGGCTTTAAAACAGGTAAACTTACCTTTTTCTTTTCCGTTTGGTTGAATAAGGTTATAGGTTTATTTTTTGTTTTTGGTTTTAAGGCCTTCCTCGATATTGATTCGGAGATGTTGTACAATGAGTCTTGTGGCGAACAAATGGCTGGTTCCACAGCAGTGGTTGTGCTAATTAAGAACAATCGGTTGTATTGTGCAAACGCAGGCGATTCACGTGCTGTAGCCTGTATCAATGGAGAGGTTGAAGTTCTATCGTTGGACCATAAACCGAACAATGAGGCCGAAAGCAAACGCATTTACGAAGGTGGTGGCTGGGTGGAATTCAATCGCGTCAACGGTAATCTGGCGTTGTCACGTGCACTGGGTGATTTTGTCTTCAAAAAGAACGAGTCGAAGAAACCCGAAGAACAAATTGTCACAGGTGAGCTTAATGGAGTGAAGATTTATTTAATTTTTAATTCTTTTTTTGTGTTGCTTTGCTCTATGGATTTTATTTATTGCAGCTCTTATCACTGATAATAACTCGTTATCAGTGGAGAGCGTAATGAAACACACAAGCACTGTTGTTGCTGCTATGACGAAACGACACAAAGATTATTAATATTTCAGTTCACTTATATCAGTGAAGTGGTAGACCATTTTTTCTGTATTTTGTGCGCCATTTCCCACTGTTATCGCAGACATGTTAGCGCATATGACTTTCGATTGTTTTTATTATATTTTTCCCCCAAATCGCGAAATTTTTTTATTATCAGTGGCAAGGGGGACACATAATTAGACCTGTTACCCATTGACCTGTTACTATTTTTAGTAAATTTCAAAGCTGTCCTGCTGTGAAACAAACACCAAACAAACCAACCAGCTTTGTTGGGTGTCAACCCACACACAACATGGAAAATCTGTCTTTGTAGTACATGGTGGATGAATGCCATTGAGGGCTTTTGAATTGATTATTCATAACAGCTGGTGGGAAAATTGTGTTACGCTTTGAGAAATTCGCAAAGTTTGGAGGGGTATATTGTATGCGTTCGAAAAGTGTAGGTGTCATGTCTACCTAACAAAGTTGATGATTTCAAAGTGCACAATTTAGTTCTTTTGTTTTATTTTTAGGAGGTTAAATGTATTTCTCTGTGGGCAGTCTGTTATTTGTGGAGATGCATAATTGTATTAGGTGGTTGCCTGCAGGATTAGGTGGGCTAATAGTCTATTTATGTTGCTGTGGGGGTTTGTTATCGTAGGAAATTAATAGATGGCAGCTATGCTATCTTAAGTGACCATAAAGGAAACAAAACAGCAGGCAAATAGAAAAGGGGTTTTATAAACCAAGATTTAGTTTTGTTCCCACCAACTCATAATTTTCAATTTCTGCAAACCTCCGAGGTTTCGGCATACATTTTCGAGTTTTAAAATCCCTTTGAGTTCATCCGTCTGTGAGATGTTGTCAAATCGAACAAGCCTACAGCGTGAACTTCAGTTTCTGTTGGTGTTCATTTAGTTGATGTTTCACCAGAAGTTCATCGAGATCTAGAGGCTTTATTTCGAAGGTAAACCTTATGTCTTGCGTTTCCTTTATTAAACTTTTAAAAGGACTTACTTTCCATTGAACTGCTTCTCTGTAATTCAACACAAACAAATATGGTTTCTGAACACAATTGAAAATATTATTTCTGCTCAATATCTTATGATTTTTGTTTTATCTTGTTACAATAGCATACCCCGATGTGGAAACCAGAGAAATTACCGAAGATTATGAATTCCTAGTGCTTGCCTGTGATGGAATTTGGGATGTAATGAACAATCAAGAAGTTATTGATTTTTGTCGCAAACGCATTGCCAGTGGAATGTATCCCGAGGAAATATGCGAAGAACTGATGAATCATTGCCTAGCACCCGATTGCCAGATGGGCGGCCTTGGTGGCGATAATATGACCGTTGTTCTTGTCTGCTTCCTACACAATAAATCCTACGAGGAATTAATAGAACGTTGTGCGTCCAGCAACTCAACTTCCAACAATACCGCAACCAATACGTGGGAATTAAAAAAGATTCCCGTCTAGTGAATAATATCCAACATTCTCCATACTCTATTTTATATGCATATATATATATTTTACGTTACTTAATGATTGTGTTCGTGTACCTTTTTTTCTTTTTCTGATTGTTTTTTTTTTCTTTTTTTTTTTTTTAATATTTTTAAATATCGTATCGGAGAGAATTAATTTTACCGCGAGTATATCGTAAATTTTTATTTTATAGAATTTCGATGATTTGCTTTTAATTTCTGAATAATCAATCATTAAAATTTTGCGGCCGATAAATCGTTTCTAATAAATAAACCTTTTCGAAATTGAATAGATTTATCGACTGCTTTTGAACTAAAAACAAAAAACACGCATATATATATGTTTTCTTTTCTAAATTAGAAATTTTGTACATAAAAAAAAAAAAAATTATAAATGAAAAAAAAATAATATTAATAACTCAAGGAAACAAGCGCCACATGTACTTGGCTATGAGAATAAAAATTTATAAATAAAATGCTAAATTCAAAGCAATGAAATGTTTATTAAAACTAATTTTAAAAAAAAACAAGCTAAAAACAACTATATTTCAAATGATAATGAGAGAAAACAAAAAGAGAAACAACCTGAAGACTTCAAAAAAAAAAAAATAAAAAGTAAAAATGAAATGAAATGAAAAACAAGTTACAATTCCAAATCCTAAAGACTTAATAATGTTTTCTTCCCTGGTTCCATCGACTCTTGTGCCCACCACCTAGAGAAAGGATAAACCTAGAGAAGGAACAGAAATTCTTTTGAAACAAATGTGCCTATTATTTTGATTTTGTGCATTGTATAACATCATAATACGTCTTAATTAAATAATATAATCCGTTCTGTGTCCCATCTTTTACTTCTTCTTTTTAATTTTTAATTTTTTCTTATTTTTATTTTATACACTTTAAATCCTTTTCCTTTACTATTGTAGATAAATGAAATGTGTAAATTGATTAAATACAGAACCTAAGACCTAAGAACCTTACAATAAATAAAACAAAAAGAATTAATAATGTAGATTAATACATAGAAATTGGTGTTTTATTTATGTTTGTATCTTTTGTTTACTGAAATATAAAAGGATTGCTACAACTGTTTCGAGTAAGTATATAAGATTATAAGATAAATATTAATTTTATAATGAATCTTTTTGGATGGGAAAGTGCATCGTTAAACCTTAAGTTGACCATTAGATACACAGTAGGGGACATCGATATCGATTGCTGAAGCTCTTGCTGTTACCTTGCTAAAGGTGCTGTGTCAATGTGTTTCTAAAGAAGTTTTCATGATCGTTTGAAGTCAAATTGCTACGCTCAATGAAGTTCGTCTTGGTGCCACGATGGAAGACTGTTTTTTGACAAAATGGATGGACTTGACATCAGTGATATGTGGTTCCAACAAGATGATCCCACATGCCTCCCAGTTGGTCAAGCAATTGATCTATTGATCGGTGATCGTATAATCTCAAGAAAATCTCCAGTCGAATGCTAACCCCATGCGATTTAACGCCTTTGGATTTAAGTTGCTGGCTTATGCCAACAACGGTAGCGAAGCCAGGAACAACATCAAAGTCGAAATTGCCAACGTTCCGGCCGTAATGTTTGGAAGAATGGTGGGAAAATGGCTCCATCGATCGATTGCTGGTGCTCGATGTATGAATTAAATCGAATTCCGTACTTAGCTTAAACAGGTGCTCTACACCTGAAATATTTATCAATCAGATATTTCATTTTCTCTGAGTATGTGTGTATGTATGTATAAGGATACTATTAGTGAATATTGTTTTACTAAGAATCCAGTTCACTGCCTCACAAAAAGTCGACTAGTTTTGCAATGCGCTTTCAGGTTCTGAACCAAATAGAGTGTCCAAAAGAATACTGACATTTTGGTCGCAAAAATTGTCGGCAATGTAATTCTATTGTAGAATTGAATGGCGAGGTTATCATCTTTAGTGCATACTTACTGGTCCGCCTGTGGGGTTTGCCGGTTTGACTTCAGGAAGTGCAGACAGAATTTCCGGTTTAGAATAAAGGTCGATAATTTTGCATTTGTCTGATCAATCTGATTTTTGGTATACCCACCGAATAGATCGGGCTCTACTTGCCTATGATGGGTGCTTCCTCGAATCATCGAACTTCTTATACCATCAAGGTTTGATACTCTTACTGTCATGCGAAATATTTTCTTCCCAGCTGCCGCTAATTTGCCCTCAAACTTTCTGTACATTGTTGAGTAATGTGAACAGTGAGGAGCGTCGGATATACAACTGTGCTGTCCTTTCCTCTTCATCGACGCTATGCTTACGCTATGATTGATATCATCATCGCTTTGCTATTGATCATAACTGACAGATATTTGAACATTTCACCCTGTTATCTTTCAACTAAAACGGTACCCACTTTCATCCAAATAAAACAAATTGTTGTTTTCTTTTCTCCTTTGGTTTTCTTAATATCATTATTATATTCATGTCATTTGACCATCTCTTTATTTCTCCCTGGCCTTGGTTTTTCTCATTCACACCAAATAAAAAATAAATAATTTAAGTGTTCTTAACAAAATTTATAAACAAAACCGAACCGAAAACAATGCATTTTACTTGTTTGCTTTTCTACCAGCTTACTTATAAATATTTTCTTCTCTTTGAACTATTTTACAATCCTTTTATATACCTATATATTTTTTTTTTGTTATAATTTATTTGTGTCTTATGCAACACACATAAATGTATAACATATTTTTGTTTTTGTCTTCCGTTATGGTTTTGTTTCTTACACGCATTACATAAATTAATTAGTTACACTTAACAACTAGACTTTTGTAAGTTATTATTATTCTTTTAATTTATTTCATAATCCTTAGCGCCTATTAGTAATAAGAATATAATTATAATTTCATTTTTGTTTTCTTTGTATATTATTCTATGTTTTTTTTTTCTTATTAATTGTTTTTTGCTTTTACAAAAAATATTTCTTATTTCTATTTATTTAGTTTTGTTTTTTTTTTATATACTTAAATATAATTTTTACACTTAAAGTGCATTTTACTTTGTTTTTTTTTTTCAATTTCATATCTATAACAAAAATTGTTTATTGTTTTATAATTTGGTTTTATTTTTGTAATAGCCTATTCCTAAGTCTATTTGTATATTTAAAAATAAATCATATGATTAGCAAATGGTGTTGTCGGTTCATTTCCATTTCATTTTTCTTTTAGGAAATTATTAATTTTTTTTTTGTTTGTTAAATATGAAATTAAATAAACTTATATTGTTTTCTGAGATTCTTCTTTTTGTTTTCTTTAAACTGTATTGTTTATTTTTTTTTATTTCAATCGTTAATCACTAATTTAAAAGCACTTGTCGAAGATATACAATAATAATTTATTTGTTTCAATTCAATATAATATATGTAAAAACTTTTATTTGTTTTATTTCGTAATGATTCTTATAATACATATATCAAATGAAAAAATGAACAAAAAGTATTTGTTTTGTTTGTAAATAAGTTTGTTATAAAACTAATTTAAATAAAGGTATAAGAATTTTAATTGTTTGCTTCAGTTTGGTTTTGGTTTAAGTTTTTTGATAAACATTTTGCGAACGAGCAAAGCACGAAAGTCGTATTTTACATGAAGATATACACTATTTATATTATATAAAAAGATTGTATGTATTTAAGATTTTTTTTTTTGTTTTATTTTGTATATGTAAGTAAAATCACATATAATGAAATACAGACTTATGCACAACATAAAAAATGTATTTGAACAGTTATTTTACACCTATTATTCATTATATTTTGTTTTTGTTATACGCATATAACACATGTATAATATATTTAGATAATACATATGTCTATACACATTTATCGGTTTTAATGTCACATCTATTCGTTTATTTTTGTGTACCTATTTAATTAAATATAAATGAGGAAACTTAATTGAACAAATGAAGACGTAATCTATTTAAAGCCAAAAAACAAACAATTAAAAGGAAAATCCAATTTGTTCATAAATTAATTAAAAAAACGAACCCTAATTCTATTCTGACTCAACTGCAAGGGAAGAGGTTAGGTTAGATTGGTATGGGTATCCGCATCCTGTTGCAATTAGATCGGGCATACCACTACATAATATCGACTTATCTCTTCGTGCTAACATAAGAGGCACCATCAGTTTGGAAGTGACATTAAACGCCTCTTTATAAAACGACAGTGGAAAGTGGACACCAACCTTATTTAAGCTTTTTTTTTTCTGTGGAACATATGTATGTAAAACAAAAATAAAATAACGTTCAAGCGAAATGTCGATAATTGAATGCCAGTAAACTACCAGGACTCAAAAAAGACAAGATTCTATCAACTTAAACGCTACTTACAATAAGGGTGATTGAATTTGGTATCTTTTTATACTTTCGTAGGATTAACCATTGGAATCTTTGTCATAATTGTCACTGTGTTGACAAACGACTATACAACAGTCATTGAACATATCGTAGGTACTGAACCTATTGCTCTCTTTTCTTGCCAAGTCAGTCGTTAATTTAAATATAAATTTTTGTTATCGCAAATATTAGTCTTGATAAAAGGGTCATAGGAATCCGTTCACGTTTTGGAACGTTTGATTCAGCAATAATGATGAAGTACTGCTAGTTAAAATTCAGCCATTAATACAATTATTCAAATAGAATTTCTCTTAAGGAAACCTACGTTTGAGATTTTTTCATTTATAGCTCTCTAACTTCCAAACACTTGCCCGATAGCTCACTGCAAAGCAACAATCTGTAGCACCGTCTTCACATACATAGACCTTGTTCCGCTTAATTACATTAGTTTAGTAAAAAAGTGTGCTTTCTACTGTTAAATCCTTCAAACTATACTGCCCATCCCTGACATTAAAACACGAGTAATTACTGATGAAGGTCGAGATAGCTTAGACCAATCAATCAAATTGTCGTCCTCGTCTGTCGAAAACGACTGGAGGCGTTTGAAATTTCACATTACGTAACTAAAACGATGCAGCTCTCTCTCTCTCTCACATACATTTCAGACGACTTTTGTCGATCACCACCTCAACAAAAATCATTAATTATTGATCGCCAATGCTAAACAGTCGTATCGTTTCTTTTTTAAGTCGTGGACGACAACAATAAGGGTGAATGACCTACCCATGCTATCATGTCTATCTTAGAAGTCATTGAAGAGAATTTTCGAACAAAAACGTTTTGTCGTCGTGAATCCTTCACTCGTCTGAAATTGAAATCCAATACAACAGATTGTTTTTACTAAGTTGATATTTTCCATCACCAAATAATTTATTGCGGATCTGGTTTTTGGTGATAAGATTGGTTTTAATAATGAATAATACATTCGTCAAATCATATTTATGTTTTCGGTGTTTTTAAATATTTCGCAGGAAAGATACCACAAATCTCAATCGCAAAAACAAAACAAAATAGTCTCATTTGTTAGGTCTATATATTTTCGGTTGTTTTTGAGATATGCTCGAGACGCATGTATATTTCAATTTTCTATTGGGTCTGTTAATCCGTGAATTTTTACGGCTCTCAAGTTAAAGTATCCTTTAGATCGCTTGTTTATCATTGAAATCAATATTTTTATAGGTTGGCCTATAAAATTTGTTGTAAATTTTTATTGAATAACTTAAGAAATGCGTACTCCACAAGCCGACCAGTAGGCATAACCCCGCCAACACCAAATAAGAAAAATATAATAAATTAGAATTTCGCAAATTTAATTTCAATTTTACTTTTTAATTAATCTATGACGGGCAGTAGAAGCAATATCCGTTTTAGAATTGCCGTTTCTTCAGTTTCTTATTCTTAAGCACTCCATACACTATTCAACTCAGTCGGTTGTTGTCTAAATCGAATCGTGTGTGGCCTTGTCATTTGATTGATTTGACGGTTGATGAAAGATCAAACGATTTAGATTTTTCGACGTTGATTAGCAAGTCACTCAACTCAATCGAATCGTGTGTGGGCAGGCAAATCATGTGACTTGCTGTCAAATTTAAGAATTTTCAGTAGCGTACTCATTGGTTGAGCCCATCAAGTACATTTGTGGAAAAATGAGCTCTGTAGGAAAGGGATAGGGTACTACACAATCCGTTTCAGAATGATTGTAGCATTTAAATAATGTTCTTGATAGTGTAAGCAGTCTTTCAATTCAGTTGATGTAGTGTGTCAATTCAGTAGACAACTCAATTTACAATCGAGTTGAATTGTGTATGGGCTGCTTTAGTTTCAATTCACACACTATTGTTCTTGGAAAGCATCCGCCCTGTAATTCAATGGATAACTGTATATTGTACATCATTTAGCAATGCATTGTATTATTGTGTGGCTTTTCAGCGTGTTGTCATATGTATTTCCGTTTGTATAATTTTTCATTTAATGTTCTTATTGATTAAAATTGTACTCACTTATTTCTGATTTGCGTGGTCATTTCTATACGTAAACAGCACTTTTTTTTATGTTTGATTTACATGCAAACCTTTTCTGAATTAAAGTAAGGAACAACATAAAAATAAAGCGAGCCAAAGTCGAATGCAGAAATACTGGCAAATTTATTTAAAAAGTCTTCTCCATGGAAAAAGAATACAGACATCGAAGAGCAATTGAGCTTTTGTTAAGCAGAAACAACCAATTTTGATGGATCCTACTTTGTTATTCAGAAAATGAAATAAAAATTAAACTAATCCACAACAGAGCAGAACCGAACCAAAGAATAAAATCTGAAAACAAGAAAAAGTATAACAAAATAAAAAGGACAATTATTAGTTTTTTTTGTTGTTGTTGTGTGTTGTTTTGCAGTTTTTTTGTTGGTTTTTTTTATTTTCTTTTTTTTTGTTTTTAAATTGTTATTTATAACTAATTTATATAATATTGTTCTTCACCAAAATATGACTTCAAAAATTATACATATATATATTTATATTTCTTGCATATTTATATAACTTTTATTATTATTATAGTTTTGAAGAAAACAAATTATAAACTAAGAACGTTAATCGCAATAATCATAATTAATAATAATAATAATAATAATCGTAACTATAATAATAATCGTCGATGATAGAGTATGTATATATTATTAGTTTACTCTTATTCTTTTTTAAGGGTATTATTTGTTTGTTTTGCCTATAACGTGCTCAAAGCAAGTTCCTTTTTTTTTCATTCTTATTTCTTGTTTTCTTTAGTTTTTGTATTTGCCAAATGTTCTTAATGTTTTCATGTTTTTTTTTTTTTGTTTAATATTTCCAAATCTAATTTTGCATTTTGTTTTTTTTTTTCTGTGTGCGTTTTACATCTTATTTCTATATTTTTTTTATATGTATAAATTCCTTCCCATAGTTTATAAAATGGGATGTGTTGTTGATGGAATAAGAAAAAAAAATAATCCGTAGAAGAACTTCAATGAAAACACATTAATTAAAACGAAAAAATCACTACACTATGTCAAAGAAAAGGTTAGGAAATATTATAAACATAAACAAATTCTTAAAAAGAATTAACATAAACAAAACAAAAAAAATCAATTAAACAAAGGTAGCTTTAGTTCCCCCTTCAGTTACACATTTTTTTTTATTTTTTATACACATTTTGAGATATTTTTTGTTTGTTAAATTGTAATAGGTAACTTAAAACATTTTTGCATCTATATAATTATTACCTAAATTCATATATAGTTATTATATTCATTGCTTAAGTTTATGTTATTTACTGTTCGTATTTTTATTTTTTATTTTTTCAACATCTAATATTCACATTATTAAAGGGAGTTATAAATTATTACAAAAAGAAAAAAAGAAAAAACGAATCAAATTTGCAGAAGAGAAATAAAGAAAAACTTCGTTAGAAACACAAAAAACAAAAAGAAAAACACATAAATATGAGTTTAAAAAATGAGAAAAAATAGAATGATTTTAATATTAGAGGCACTTTTACTTTAGCATTTAAATTTATTAATTGTTATTAAATTTTCATAATCTTCCATTAATTTGTTTTGTTTTGCTTAGAATGACTTAATTTTGCAGTTATTATTATTATTATTCTTTTTTTGTTTTTTCATCATCTATATTTAGGATTCGTATATTCTTATTCCGTAATATTTAAATATATATATATGTTTTTGCATTTTTTTAGTTTAAATAATTTTCTTTTTAAATCTTTTAATATTTTCAGTGACTTAAAGCGAACCATTGTTGTATATGTACATGTCTTAGAAATGGTATAATTTTTTCTTATTTATGTCAACCATTGTATTCATTATTAATCGAGGTTTTTTTTTTTAATTTTTTTTAGTTGTCGTGAGTGCGTGTCTATAGGCTAGAATGTTGTACTGTGATGACGATGAAGATTTTTTTGTTATATAAACTAAGTAACCGAGCTTGGGACGCCTTTTTTTTTTTTCAAAACTTGATATCAGATAATCAAGCCAATAAGAAATATATACACATAAGTTAATGTGGTAAGTTAGAAACAAATAGTTCTAGTTTGAAAATAAATTTATATAAGGTAATTAGTAACCAAAAAAAATTCCTAATTATATAATTTTCAAGATTTATGACATTGATCTAACATGACTGTTGCAAGTTGATAGAGAATGAAATAGGAATTGTACTTTAAAGAAGTTGAATTCTTTAGGGATGAGTGCCTATTGAGCATCACCCCTCCAGCATGGTTATGGCTAGTGAAACTGTTTTTAAGTCAACACAATTACCAATTAGGTCTTAGTATTGTATATGAATTATGACGAATCTAAAGCCGTCCTGCATCTTCTTGTGTTAATCAGAATGTACATTTGAATTATTGTTTCACTTTTGTGCAGTGACAACAAATTGAGGTTCAGCTTTCTTTGCGATTCGTTAGTCGTATGAACACTAGAAATGACAACAGGATGCTTCTTAATTTAAATTTGTTTAGATACATTTAGTATAAATTAAAATGGTGGTCTGAAGGTGCCTAACATAGAACAGGACATGAATTTGAATTATGTATGGAATTGTCTTATCAGCGTATAAGTTTACAGTGTTAGGTGTTTCATCAATATATTCAAAATTAAAGACTCATTTTCAAGGTACTTTAAACTATAAATAACTAATAAATTTCTCGTGGTCGTATTGGATAGGATATTTTAAAGTAAGCTTTAAAGTGAAACCGCTTTTGGCTTATTATTTCGAATATAAAAAGGGTTTATAGAAATCAACCGTTTTTATTGTTATATATCAATCCCTACTACTTGTCTTATCTAAATTCGGGAAGTTTTGTTTGATCATTCATTTTTCGAGTTTAAATTTAAGTCCAGCATTACAGCTGCAGTAAGCTTTATCTAGCATATTGTTCATTAAATCGAGGAGACTTTTTTTTTTTTTTTTTATTCTGCCAATTCAAATAAAAAACTTGAGGCAACTGATTTATTACAGAATATGTCCTTGTTTAAAATCATTTCAACCACTATTTACTCTTAAAGATTTATAAATAAATTCTATAACAATCTTTTTTTGTCTATCACAAATCAATGAAATAATAATTGTGTAGAACAACCGCACGTTTCTTGTTTCTCTAGTGATTTGCCTAGTTGAAAACAAGAAAAACTTCTTTCAAAAACATTTGTGTAAAATTACATGATCTAACCTATATTATTTACATTTTCCTTTAATCTTCATCACGGTGCCAACACTCTGCCTCTGCCTGTACCTCAACAAACAAAAAATAAACAAAAAAAAGGAAAAAGAAAAAATAATAATTTAACAAAATTCTTTTTAATGAATTCATGCAACATCACTTACATAATCTTTTTCATTATTATTTTTTTTATGTATAGTCATGTGCCTATATGGTATGTTGTATCCATTAAATTTACTTTTTTTCTGTTTAATAAAATGATGATGCTAAAGTGATATACAGTTTTCATAATGTATATATGTATATATATAAATATGTTTGCTAATTTCCATTCGTTTAATATTTATATTTTAAGTCTATGATGAATACAATTAATATGTCAACATACATATTTTATTTTGTGTATATCAGTTTAATTTTCTTTAAATTTCATTAAATAAATTCCAATTATTTACAAGAGAAAAACAAAAAAATAAAGTTAACAAATAATACATTAATAATAATAATAATAATAATCACAATAATAGAGAAGAAAAAATAAGGTATTCTTTAGGGTTAAAGGAAACAAGAAGAATCAAATAGAACATTTTAACTTTTTTTTTCGTTTTTTGTTGATGAAAATTCATTAAATAATTAGGATTCTGTACTTTTGTTTTATTTTATTTATTTTTTTGTGATAAAAGAACAAATTTGTATGGCACTTTATATGGATTTATATAGCTGTCACAAAAGGGTGAAAAAATGAATCTAGTTCGATGTCAATCAAAAATATGATCAGCTTTAAGAGGTTGATGAACAAAATAGAGAATTCATTTTAGCATTAAAACAAAATTAATATTAAAATCATTTAAGTCTAATTTTGGAGTAAAAATAAAAATAAAAACAAAAGTTCAGAGTGCGAGATCGTAGAGATCCATACCATCGTTCGAAAGAAACAAAAATAGCGATATATTAATAATAAATCAAGGAAGAACAAAAACAGAGAAAAAAAAAACGATGTTATAGCAAATTGTGAAGTTAAATGCTTAAACGTCAGTGAAATATTATGACACTGTTTTGTTTTTGTTTTGTTTTTAACTGGACAGGAATTAAATATTGTTGTGAAATATTTGATTTGATTTTTCTTTTATACAATAAGGATATTAATAAGCGACAGTGTTCGCGTGCTCTTTCTGAAACAAATAAGGTATGTATATTATATATATATATTTGTTTATATATATATAGCTATAATTTAAGTATTTCATCATATATTAGATAGTTTTTTTTTTTTTTTGTTGGTTTGTTTGTTTTACTTTACATACTGTTTAATGCCTAAAAGTTATTTAATTTACACCTTTAATTATTAATACCTAACTACCTAAAATAATATTTATATATAAATATTTTGCTTTTATAATTCTTTGTTAAGAAACAAATCGAGTTATTTAATTATTCGGGATGACTGGTGGAACAACGATGATGGTCGGTCTATACATTGATTGCTGAAAATTAAAAGGAAATACCATTTAATAAATGATAATGGAAAAAGTAATCGAAACATAATAGGGATTCTTTACATGGTGCGGGAAAATAATGCCTCGAGGAACTTTTTCTCACGATAATTTACATCATCACAAGTAGGATAAAAAAACTCCAACAAAACCCGAGAATTAATTTCAGAAAAAAATCGAAGCAATAAATAAATATTACGCCATAAGCAACCCATAGAGAGCCAAGGCCTAGCATCTCACAATTGTACATGTTGTGGATTGTATATATTTCTGCCCGTACAGAAGGATTTGCAGTTTTATTCCGTACCAGAAGGGCAGAGGGGTTTTGAGACGCTTTCTCATGACAGTAAGAACTCTTCGAGGTTTGTCAGACACTCGCAAGAGGTGCGGACGTGAAAAAAACATTGAAATTTCCTAGATTTGAGCGCATTAACCACTGCGCTACGGCGCCCATGTATAGGCAATGGCTTATTGCCTTTGGTTGGTTAATTTCTCCAACTTCTGCCATTTAAAATTTCTTGGGGTGGATATTAATTCAATTCTAAGGTTGGATTCACTTGTAAATACGCTCTCACACTATCTTCAGAAGAAGCATAGCTTCGTTATTAATTTGTTACATAAAAAAAAAAAAAATATAAAAGGAAGCAGAATTTTTAAAAAAATTCTGGAGGTTGAACAGGAGATTATGCTTTAGCAAAAAAACGTGGTCGTCAAGGGTGAATATAGCTCAAAAGAATGTTCACCGGACCGAAGTGGGTATTTAAGAAGGTATTACATCTGAATCCGGTTTGGTATTTCGGGAGCCAATACCTTTCGATTTGCGCCAAAAAAGACCAAAAGTTAAAGCGAATTTACGTTACTGTACCATACACAAACGAAGTACATAATGTTAATAAGACTGAACATACGAGCCAACGATATTCGCCAAGGCGTAGTTGTGTGTTCATCTCCGCGAAAAGTATAAAAATCAATTACCCCACACCCATCGACCCCGCTTTTTGTTGAAAGTGAATTTGAAATATAAAACAGACATTTAACTACACTAAATAGAGTTGGAATAGAGATTAGCACTAGAATCTAGAACCTGGACCCTGCCTTCAGGCAACCAATGCATTGCCCTCCCGTGTAGTAACAAATATATAACCAAACTAATGAAAGTCTTACCTGATTTTCGACTATATAACTTCTTAGTATGTGTATCTGCCGTGAACAAAATTGTGTTCGTCTCATTCCGCCATCTTGTCCAAAAAACTGTACACTACTTCGATAATTTAAAAAAAAAAAACATGTGTGTTTAATGTGTGTGTTACTAACAACTAGGCGCGCAAACATTTCAGATTATTTTTCCCAAACAACAACTAATCAAATTATTACATTCTAAAACCATAACAATAACGATTATAACGACAATCCAATATTTCTGAAATGTTGCAATCGAATTCTAATTGTTGTTGTTATTACGGGCAGTGCGGCGTGAAGTACTGCCAGCAGCACCGCTGCCACTATCACCAGTATCACGCCTCTCGCGAACATAATTTTTCTGATGTTCTTTATTTAATTCGCGACCACGATTTGTTCCAGTGCTGTTGTTATTGTGTCGGAGATTCAACTCTATATTGAAATAAAGAAATTAAAATTAATATAAGCACTAGGCTGAATGAAAAAAAATTAAAACATACCCTTTTCTTTGGTGCCATCGGTGGCACGTGTAATACCTCCTGCACTGCTGCTTAGGTTTGTGGCAGAAGAAATGTTGCTACTCGTTACTGTTGGTGGATAGTCTTTCTTTTTGTCCTTTCCGATTGTGTTGTTGTTATCAGCGGTAGCTGATCCTACCGTCGACGACGACGTTGCCGCCGCGGCGGCAACCACTACGACTAGTTTCTCTGAGGAGCTGTTATTCGAAGCAGAGAATAGCGGCGGTGGCGGAGCCGCACCAGAGGCAGTTACTGTTGGAATTGCAGACGTCGCCACCGTCGATGCTGCAGTAATCTCAATCACAGATGATTTTCCACCACCGTTATTGCTGCTAATAGTATCACCACCAGTTGTTGGTGATTTGCCTTCTTTAGCCAGCCTCTCTTTGTGATGCTGTGCTACCTGAGCATAACTCAAACGACCGCCCGCAGTCTCAGGCGATGCAACTGCATTAATCGGCGACGACGACGATGGCAGTGCTGTCGCGGTAGTTGTACCACCACCGCTGATTGTTGGTTGTATTATTTGTACCGCCGGTGATGTGCTATTAGTGGCGGTGGTGGTGGAGCTTGTTGTCGATAACGACAAAGAGGTAGACGTCGTAGGCTTGGTAGTATGTCTGTGGCTAGCATCTTTTGGCATTGGTGTATTTAATGCGGTTGCACTGGATCCCTGTAACTGTTTCGCATTTGCAGCAGCAGCAACAGCGGCTGAAGCACCTGCTCCTGCTCCTCCTCCTCCTCCTGTTGCGAAACCGCTCGCACCTCCGCCACCAAGACCGATGTGTTTGTTGTTAGACTTTTGGCCGCCATCAAGAGAGGAGGACGATGTCATTGTGGCAACATTACATGTATTCACATGCTGTTGTGATACAGACGAAGATGGCGTTATTTGAGCATTGTTCAGAGGTAATGCAATGGCGGCGGCGGCGGCGGCGGCTGCTGCATCATGTTGGACTCCTGCTGCTCCGGCGGCCTGCTGTTCTAAACAGTGGCTTAGCAGCGACTCATCAGTCTTTGTTGCTTTATCAG
Source organism: Chalcosyrphus nemorum (assembly GCA_949716465.1). Classification (NCBI taxonomy): domain Eukaryota; kingdom Metazoa; phylum Arthropoda; class Insecta; order Diptera; family Syrphidae; genus Chalcosyrphus; species Chalcosyrphus nemorum. Next base: position 16,621,887 of record OX454334.1, on the reverse strand, counting down.
CTGTACTAGAATTACTATGATGGGGTTTGTTAATGTTAATAGTATTGTTATTATTGGTGATGGTAGTGGTGGTGGTGGCGGCAGCCGTCACAGTGTTTGTTATAGGATTAGAATGTGTTAGACACTTTATCACAGTGGGAGGATTTGTATTAATAGTTGCTGCGCTGCCAACAGTAGTCTTTTGAAGGTCCTGTTGCGCTATATCGACAGCAGGCGATGCTGGTGGTGGACTTATCTCGTTTCGATTCTTGTAAGAATCTTTGCGGGATTTATTTGTTGATTTATTATTTGCGCCACCGCCTCGAACCACATCAGACAGACGATTAGTATCCGACCAATTATTTGAAGAGGAACTTATTGCTGCCGCCGACGAGGCAGAGCTGTTATTATTGGCCGCTAAAGAATTTGTTTGTTGCTGATGTTGAGTAACATCACCAGCATGCTGCTGCTGTTGTGAGGAATTATGATGGTGTCCGTGGCTAAACGACGATGAGGCATTCGTGGTGGTGTTGTTGTTGTTAGCGGCGGATTGAGGATGATCATGCACACTACTACTGTTATTGTTGGCAGTGGATGAAGTGGATGAGGACGAAGACTGCGTCGACGCTGACTGATTTGATTTGTTGTGGCTGCTAGCGTTACTACTACTCAGCGATGAGGACGTGGCTGGCGATGGAAGTAAGGAAGGAAAATTCGCATTATTTTTCAAATTAGTATGTGCATGAGAAGCCTGCGGTGGTAGACTGCTGGCTGAGTTTGAATTTTGATCGATACCTGGTAGGGGTGGGAACGCTGATGCTTCCAAATCGAATTGGGGTGGTTGCGCAGGCGGCGCGTTGTGCTGCTGTTGTTGTTGTTGCTGCTGCGATTGCTGTGACTGCTGGTGGTGATGGTGGGGTTGCTGGTGTGCATGGTGATGCTGTTGCTGATGGCCACTGCCGCTTCCTCCCCCGCCGCCGCCGCCGCTGCTGCTGTGTTGTGAGTGTAATTGGTGTGGCTGGTGCTGTTGTAACTGTTGATTATGGTGGTGATGGTGGTGTGGCTGGTGATGGGGGTTATGGTGTGGTTGACTGCTCAAACCACTGTTAGGACCCCCACCCAGTTTTTGGCGATCCTCACGATGTGAAGAATATCCTCCACCGGAATTGCCACCAGTTGAGTTACCACCAATCGAATGATGATGTGAATGGTGATGCTCACTACCACGGCTATTGCTGTGGTGGCTGCTATAGCTATAGCCACCTTGTTGCTGCCCGGACGAAGTGGATGCATTTTTGGTGTTTGGATTTGTGGAATTTCCAATCAGACCAGAATTATTAGAGGAATTGCTTCCTTGGTATTGACTACCTGACAGTATTCCACCACTACTACTGGATACCCTCGGATTGGGTGTGTAGCTACTGTCACCGGAGTCGTCTCTTCGTCTGCGACGAAATCGTTGTGACCAGTGCTGCTCTTTGGTCGATGAATTCGTTATGCTTCGGCTGTGAGTAGTGATTATAGTTTGTGGAACACCATCATCTTCAAGATGATTTTCGGTGATGTGAGACTGCTGCTGTTGCTGCGGCGGTTGTTGTTGCTGCTGCTGCTGCTGTTGTTGTTGTGGATGATGATGTGCCGATGTGTGGGGATAAGACGTGTGAATCGCTGTGGAAGGCATACCATGACTTTGATAGTGTGTTTGAGGCGGTTGCTGTTGTTGTTGTTGTTGTTGCTGAATGTGCTGTGGTAGCACATGATGCCCAGCAGACACCGTGCTACTATTGGACGACTGATGATGATGCTGCTGCTGAGGTGTTGAACTTATATGAAGGTGAGCCATGCCAACGCCACCACCACCATAGGAATTACTTTTGTCCATGGCTTTTGGACCCGTTCCGCTACTGCCACCGGCGCTGCCGCCACCTGTCAAGAAAACGTGTTGAGTATTGAATATGTGCTAACGCCAACTTTTCCATAACATACCACTGTTCTTCATATTTGTGTAGTGCCTCTGCTGCTGTGAACTGCCACCTCCACTGCTATTGCCACCACTACCTTGTTGTTGCTGGCCACCACCACTTGCCACAACTGATGATTGCTGTTGTTGTTGCTGTTGCTGCTGCTGTTGCATCTGATGCTGCTGCTGGAGCTGCTGGTGTTGTTGTTGGGCTGCTGATTGCTGTTGCTGATGATGTTCGATGCCGGATTGTGACTGTATGCTATTTATGTTAGTTGCACCAGCAGTATTCAAACTGTTCGCCCTTGGATCTGGGCCACCACCACCAACTACAACTTGTGGCTGTTGCTGTTGTTGCTGTGTACTATTACGCTGCTTTCCCCTATTATTATTGTTATTGTTTCTATGATTGTTGTTATAGCGGTTGGTTTGTGGCTTCGTGTTAGCGGCTACAGCTGCTGCTGCAGCCGCAGCCGTTGTCGTATAGGGTGGTACCTGTGGGGCCAAGCCGTTGGCAGCAAATACATTTCCAATATCATAAAAGTTCTGTCCATGTGCAGTCGTAGCGGCTGCTGCTACAGCTGCAGCAGCCGCCGATGGCCAAGGAGCAGCTGTGACTAGCCCCGAATAAAATTGTTGCTGTTGAAAAGGCTACAAAACAAAAGAAAAAATTCGTTACAAAATTTATAGTTCTATTTGTATTGCCAATGTAATAACTTACAAATAGATGAACTTGGCCATTGTACGGCACGGGGGCTTGCGACATGGCAGCCCCATTAGCAGCATAAACAAAACGTTGTGGTGCAGTGTAAGCGACGGCGGTATTTGGATCATAAACAGCCGGAGGCGATGTCAGTCGGTAGCCGTTTTTGAGAGTCACTGGTACTGGAGCTATCGGTAGCCTATGAATGAAAGGTTTAGCCTTCATGCGGGCCATTATTGGCTTTCCCTAGATTAAAATAAAAATAAAAACAAATAAAATAACTGAATCGTTAGAATTTTGAGAGACCACTTACCTGGAACGTCTTTACTTCCTCTCTTAAATATTTAAATGCCTTCTGAGCGTCCTCATCGGACTCAAATGTAACATACCACGAGTCGTTATGGGCGAACTCGCACGATATTACTCGAGGGCAACTTTCATTGTTGAATATATTCTAGAAATTAAACAAAACACTTTGCTTCACACGTCTACATTCTTGGAATATTTTTACGTTCTTACCTTGACGTCCTCTAGCGGAGTCTTATCTGGTATCTCTCGAAGGATTATGATGCATCTTTTGTGATTCGGTCGAACTCGTAAGCCCTCTTCGTCAACCTGGACGTTAGGTGATTCCCTAAGAACCTCAGTAATTAATTTAATGTCTTTTGTTAGTTTTTTGACCAAATTAAAATTGGCCACTGTCCATATCGGAACATACTGATCGCTGTCCATTTGGGTTAGCAAATATGTGTCATTAGCTAGATTTTCTCTGTAAAGGTCAAAGTTTCATGTTAGAATATTATCCATAGAGAGAGAGAGATGTTTTTTTTATCTTTTTTAATTTACCTTGAAAAGTAGTACTCCAACTGAGTGGCTAGCATCTGTTTCAGTTGGTCTAAGGGTATTCCATTTGGATCGGCACTGCTAATACCACCTGGGCCATTAGCAGCTACTAGCTGTTGTTGATTATTTGCTACAACTACTGAAGCTGTATTGCCGGGCAGCTGATCTACTGATACCGCATTTGTCATATTACTTAGCGATAAGTCATCCTGGCTATAGCCACCCATTGTTTCTTGCATTGTGCCGTTCATAACTGTGTAATCGTTTTCGATTGATGTGGTCTGTTGTTGTTGTTGTTGTTGGTGACTATGTGATGTTTGTGTATGTGTCTGTTGTTGCTGCTGAGGAGGCTGCGATTGGGGTTGTGGCGCTGCTAAGATTGGAATATGTGCTGCGGAATTTTGGCCTGCAAGTTGCGTTGTTTGACCGTATAAATTTGATGCTAACATTGCCGTTTCCACAGGAACATTTGCATATACGGTGGTTGTGACGGGTTGGTTTATCTTTACAGTGTCGCCATTCATGTATACATAGCCTCCAGCTGTTCAAAAGTAAACAAAAAAATTCAAAATATATTTAAAAAAATCGAGGTTAAGCTTTTGTATTTCGTGTTATTTGTCGAGAATATTAGAACCATCTTTACAAGCCACGCCCACTTTTATAGGGCTTAAGCTCTTGTTAGTAATAAGTACATAATTGCTTGTAATAAATATTGCAATATGTAATATGATGATGTGTTAAGTTTCTTTCTAATTACAATACAAAAAAAAAATGCAAATACTGAACGCGTTCAGCCTATAATCTGTCATCATTACCAGTATGCACTGGCTCAATATCTCAATTTCAAAAGCAAAGCAACCTGTCATATTTCATTAGGATTTCAATAATTGATTGCACAAAATGTAACCAACACCAACACCACAATCACCGGTATGAGCTAAGTCATCAAACCGATAACTGTCCCTGAACTTGGAGAACAATTCTTTCTCTCTCTCTCTCTTATGCACTAGGAATGTTCATTTCCCTCAACAACTCTACGGATGTGAAACAAACAAATTAAATTTAATTATCAATTCAAATATAAAGTTATGCACAGTGTCGACATACACATATACAACATTTAATAACCAACAAAAATGAGAGGAAAAAAAACATAGAAAACGTCTGTCATAGCTACACTTGAGTCATGAAACATTCCACATCGAATGTTATATGTCACTTTTTTTCCCAATTTGATTAGTATTCGTCTTCGCCGTTTGGAATAGAACGTAGAGTGTGTGGAGGACGAGTTCAAGAAGTTCACACTCTTAAAGAAAAAAAAAATAAAGTAGGAACTCATTTGTGAAGAGGAAAGAAAGAAATCAATAATTAGTCCCAAAAAAATAGGTATATTTTAAAAATTTGATCTGCTCCAACTCAATAAGCTACTGAATGACAACAAGTGGGGTGTCTTGCTTTCTAAGTCGTAATTTTCCACGTTTGACCCAATTTCGTTTTAGCAAATTTTATTCATTTAAATGAAAGAATAATAAAAACAAAAAATAGAATCCTAGTTGTGGGATGATTTCCATAGAGAAATTCTTTTGACATCTTTTTGACATCATCGCCGCCCATCATCAGCACAGCCAGCTGATGTAAGACGTAAGGTGGTGGTGGAATGGGGTGAAAAAAAAAAAAACACCTCTTTCCCCTAACACATACTTGAGAATGAGAACCACCCTCCCTCTTAAACTTATTATTTTTCATGTAATCAAAACCGAATTTGAATGCGGCATTTATAATAGTTACCACTGGACAGAGATAGAGAATGAGTGCAAAACTAAAAACACATCAAATCAAGAAGAAAAGGAACAGTCTCTTCTTTCCTCGAACTGTCATCGTCAGTTACTCACGAGTGAAAATTTAATAAAAAAAAATATTGACATTTACATACGATTTTCAATTGTATACATATTATTTTCGATTCATTGATAGTTCGAATATAAAAATGTTCGCTCTTACTTTTGAAGAAAAAAAATAAATAAAAAATATATCGCACTACGCTCTATGTTATGCAAGAAGAAGAAACACAAAAAAAAAGTCCGAAAAGAAAAACTTCGACAACTTGAGAGGAGAATTTCGAATTACACTCGATTTGGGGTATTTTTTTTTTTGCAAATTCTTCTCCCATATTCCCACCGGTCAACGGGAAGGGGAGCGGCAGATTTTCATTTCGAAAATAAAAAAAAAATAAAATACATAGTACGTCGCGCACAATGATCTCCACTATCATCATCGATCATTGTCCAAGTCCAATCCTTTTTTTTTTCTTTATTCGTTTTCGCGAAAAGAAAATAAATGCATATGTCTAAAATAGAGTTAGTTTTTAATTTTTCTTTCTTTTTTTTTAAGATACGAGTACGACTTTTCACCTATTTCCTTTACGTTTTTCCATGTCAGTTGGGTGAGTTACATACCCGCAGTCATATTTGCAAAAATTCTCTGACCGATAACGAAAATTTACAATTTTTTTCTTCCTAATACACAAATATTCTGACATATTTATTATATTTATTGCAAACCTAGGTAGTATTCCATTTTGCGTGGTGTGAAGATTTTTTTTTCTCAGCTCAGCCCCGATGATGAGTGTTGTAGTTGTTGTTGTCGTCGTCGTCGTCGTCGTAGTCCAAGTCGTTTTTCGTAGCCGTTGCTACTACTGCTTCTGCTACCGTCGTCGTTGTCGTCGTGGTCGATGGATTTTGTAATGCACCACACACACACACAATCGTACACATATACACAGACACAAACTCTGTGCTGCACTAGAATATCTTATTTAAAAAAAAAAAAAAAAAATTAAAAATTTGCACAGCACAATTATTCGAATCGCGAAATCACCACCACTTTTTCTGTGTTTTTATTAGATAACTATTTATTTGTGTATCTAGTCGCGTTTTAATCTACTTCTTTACAGTTTTTTCTTCATTTTATTGAATAAAAAAAACTTTTGACATATCATCATAAAAGTCAGTCGTATCTCTATCAGCGAAGAAATGAAAATCATACATGGAAATGGCACGAGCAAGGCACGGGCCCAAATGGAATGAAGCTAGACACCAAATGGGCATGGAAATGGAATACAGAATGAAACGGTATGGGGAATAGCCGGAAAATTGTGGAACAAGGCGAGTTTATTTCTGCAGTCTTTTCGCCGGCACTCTCTTGTTGATATGAAAGCTAAGCGAATTGATAGAGATAGATATGGTAGAAAGAAGAGAGCCGCACATAGATACAAAATAGAGTTTCCTCCATGCATTTCAGAATTTGAAATTTACAAAATCAAAACCGTTATATCCGTTATGCCTAAGTTGGTTAGTACAAGATGGCGCAAGAGTCATCACTCTATCGGAAGATGCTTGGATTTTTGCAAATGGCGGCAAATTTAATTTCTAGATTGATATTTGTAAAGTGAATAGATAGAAAATACACGTTAACAATGAATCGTTATTGCGTTTCTGGGTCGCCTAATTTAACCGTTTCAGACTTATTTTTGTGGGATTTTTTGAAATCACGACTCGAGTCATTTGTGATAAGTCACAATTACTAAAAAGTTCGCATTCGTACAACATAATGTAATTATAATAAGTAATACTTTGGCAAGATCATAGCCTACAAAGATGATGAGAAAAAAGGATGCACAGAGAAAAAAGAAGAGGACCTAAGTAGACCTATGGAGACACCTGAGGAATACCCGACTTGAAGATGGAAAAGAATGAACAAACACTTCTAAATATATTTCCTTTAAATGGGAAAAAAAATAGATTTGAAGATAGTAGCGAAAACCTACCTATATATTGGTTTTAAATTTGTTGTCTAAAATCTTTGGCTAACTATTTCAACCACCTGGGAAAAAATATAACCGAGTCCAGTGGCCTTTATCACCAACTACAACTTACAAGTACAAATTTGTGCTTTTAGACCTGAACTACAAATTTGTAACTTGGAGCCATGGTCACAGTAATTTTTTCTTTAAAGCACAAAAATTAGAACAAATATTTATCGAAGGGAGCGAAGAATTCAAACCATTATCGAAAGCATTAATTTCACGTGGAATAAAGTTATTTGAGATTCCCCCAAATCACAAGTTTTGGACACACAGAGTAAATGCTTAACAAATGTATATTTCAATCTGTTAACATAAAAAGCACAATTCTTTAAAAAATAAGCCTCGTAGAATATTTTTTGAATGATTGGCAACACATTTCAGCAGTTTTCTTATGACAAAAAACAGGAAAGACTTAAACATTACCATGGAAATTAAAATAACGATCTTATAAAATAGATTTTTTTTGTTAATATTACCTTTTGCTCTAAATTGTTGATGGACCACTGTTATCATTATCTTATTTTATCTTTAGGAATCAATATATTGATTTGAAAAAAGTTCTTAAATTGTAAACTGGACTTGTTTTCACAAAACGCACTGAACTAATAAACATAGACTAGTGTTCGACACTGACTATTTTTATTTATTTTTTAATTTAAAACACACGTTTTAAGACAGACAAGTTGTTAAGTAACGAAATGTTACGCGTTAAAGTTCTTGCACTGAACTAAGTAAAAACTTAAATGTTGTCTAGGACTCTCGCTACTGTTGAAATAGAAATATAAACTCGGATAAATTTGTTGAATATTATTTTTAATTTACGGAACAAGTCAACGTCTTAGCACTGAACTAATTCCGTCTATAACTGACTTCAGAAGATGTCCAGGGCCGCCCTTTTATACTAATTTAATAACAACACAGAAGAGTTGTCCACTAATTGCTATCATGTACATCCTTGCATGATCAGGTAAAATCGGTTCTAAGTACGCAAATGCAGCAAACTAAAAAAAGTCACTAGCGACACGATAAATTCCTCTCTTGTACAATGTTTGAAAAATTTTCTACCTGCACTGTAATTCGTCTCAAAGTTGCAAAAAAAAAAAAAAAAAGGTCAAGCATTAATTTTGCATCATTTTACGACCAGCATTGTTTTCTGCTTCTAAAATAGAAAGGGATGGATTAAGGTTTATATTTTTTTTTCTGAGAATAAGGCTATTTTCATGTTGCACCCAATTCTTTAAAAATATCTAACTACCTTCCACAACAGACTTCCTGGAATTTGAAAACTATGCACAAAATTGAAAATCAACTTATTTCAAGAAAGAGCTTAAAATGCGGATTAACTAGTACCTATTCATAGTTGAAAAGAAAATTTAATTTCCAGGTAAATACATACGTGTAGTAGATACAATGCTCATTTTTGCATCTAATCCACCCTATGAATTTAAGAACGTTCCGTGACGGATACACCGTTTACTTTTCTCTCTCGATTCTCCATTTTTGCAAGTTCAAGGTTAGTGAAGAGAAATCCCGAGCAGATGTTTTCCATAGCATGATGCCATTTGATGGATATATTGTGGTTTTCATAGTTGAATTTTTAAAATTCAGCACATTGCCTTGTAGGTAAAAATAATTCACGATAGAGGAGGAACTCCTGCAATCTATCTTTCGCTAGGAAATTTTATCTTTTGGGAAACCTTTTTTTGGTAGATATGTGCATGTATTCTTAAGAAGAATATTTCTGGAAAGAAAGTCCTACATCAGCATTGTGCAAATGATAATAGTTGATGACTCATGTTTGATATGATTGATGGGAAAGATATAGATAAATTTGCAATAAATAGCCATCAAACGCTACTTGTTTGTTTCATTTTTAATGATTTGATGACGTATATTTGAGTTTTTGTGTAAATAAATAAAAAAAATAACAATCAGTGAGATCACTATAAGTTTCTTTACTAAACAGGCGCCACTTGTGTCTTTTAAGAGACGTATAATGATCCGATGGATATATAAACTTCTGACAACCAGAGAACTAGAAGTTAAACAGCTAATTTTTACTTAGATTCTGTACATGTCGTATAAGAGGACAAGGTATTGCGCAAGTTCAATTCTTGGGCTAAAATAAAAGGGGGGCTTAAGTTTTGTTCCTTATTCAAAGGGGAGTTGAAATAAGGGGAAGATTTCTTGCAAGCGTAATACTCTCATATGTTTGTCAGACCTTTGCAAAAAGTGATGCCAGAAAGTGGCAATATTTTGTAGAAATCTAGGCTTGATTATCGAACTTAGCACTCCATCGAATTCTTCCGATTTCATTGGACGAAGCAGTATTTGGCCCATCTCTAATCACTAATCAATATTTATGAAAGGATGCAGAAAACTTAGAATTTTCAGATCAGGTGCACTTAAGACCGTTTTTCACTTACTAGATAGGGTTAAACTCAAAGGTAATAGAATCATTGTTGACTTCATAGTCTTCCTAGAATATAGACGAAATGTCTCATCTTTTTCCCTATTTTGTCGCTTTTTCAACCAAAATTGCTCCAACGAAACATCCAACTGCAGTCCTTCTCTTCAAAATTTCACTCTCAATACGCGTCACGCTTTGAATGCACATCGGTTCACCCTCAAGCCCAACTTCGGACGTACTGTAAAGGGATGCGTTCAATAGCCGAACGACACCTATGTATGTGGAATGATCCAGACTCTGTATTGGCTCGTCATTATATCCTTCAAACATTCAAAGCCAACATGTACCGGTACGTCCTCTGTTCTACTTCCCCCTTTTCCTAAACGCCCGCACCCTGAATCCTCAGAATAAGGGAGTTCATGTACCCTTTCTTGCACGCAAATTATAAAAAAAGAAAAAGTTCCAGATATTATCCTTTTATGCAAAACGTACATAAATCCATTATAATTAGTTATTCTTCTTTTTGTGGGTGCCGTGGCTCAGTGGCTATTGCGTCGGACTACAGCGCAAGGGGTTTTAAGTTCGAATCCTTAAAAATACCATCATTTTTACGGCCCCACCTCTTCTGAGTATCTGACAAACATTCAAGAGTATAACAGTCATGAGAAAGCCACGCTCAATACGTAAAGTTGTGGGAGCTAGGCCTTGAACCTCTATGGGCTGCTTACGGCCTAATATTTATTTTTATTTATTTTATTCTTCTTTTTTAAGGTGAGGTTATGATCCGGAGTAGCAGGATCATAATCCTTCCACTTCACTGCATTAACACTGCTGTGACGCCTGTGGGGTTTGCCGATTTGACCACAGGAAGTACCACCAGGCTTCCCAGTTTTGAATTATTTCGCAATCAAATATGCTGGTGCTTTTGGTCAGCTTTTTTCGCAATCCCGTAGATTTACTGGCATTGCCTTTATATCTAAACTTTATCGCATTTTTAAGCATTATAAGAACAAAACCTAGTCATCTAGATCTAGCTTTTTATCAGGATGTGTTTTTTGTGATCAAAAGTTAGTTCATGCTATTTCTCACTAGGGTACACTTTCGTTCGTTAATTGTCGACAGTTGTCAAACGTCCATGTTGCCATATGAGAATATAAAATACTATTATTATTTGCAAACCCACTTTTTTTTAATAATTTTTTTCTTATAAATAAATATGTATCTTATTCTACTAACTGTGGTTTAAAATAATAAATTGGATTTTTTGGAACTTAGAAACGAATAAATAACCAATTCAAACCTGTCAAAATGCCCTTACTAAAAAATATCGAGCACATCCAATTTTCATTATTAAAAAAAAAGTCGCATCTTCTTCCTAAATATCACCCTGGAACTCCCACGTGCAATACCAATGAATCTAGAGAGCTTTAATATCATCTTGTGATATCTACGTGCAGAGCATAATATTGAAAGAAACACAACTCATTTATTAAGTTAAGACTGTAAGGATTCATATGACATAACGGGTATGATAAAATCTAATATCTGTTTGTCCGAAAAAAATACAACATTGTTTCAAAACTTTGTATTTTTATTAACATTAATACTGTAAATAGGGATGACTTGGGTATGTACAACATGCCACGTTGTCTGCTTTTGGCATTCCTGCCAAACAAATTTGCCTAAGCTCACAACTACGCCAATGTTTATGGCGCAGCGTGTGTTTATGCCTGACCATCACAACTAGTTGACTTAGCGTGCCAGTACTTCGTGCAAAAGCACTCCCAAGTTAAAATAAAGAAAAACATACATCTACAACAAACATGTCTTAGAAAAGTATTACAAATCACCTCATTCTTCCTGGTTCCTTCTCATTATTATTATTGTGTACTTGTGTGGTTTCTACTTTGCTTACTTTACTCTCGAATTCGTTTGCGTAATATATATATAGAATACAAGTAGTTCGCTACAGCAGATGCACAAATGAATTCCTATTTTATGGGTTTCACCCCATTTAGATACGAAAATGTCATACTGTTCACCGATGACGAACTGGTTCTTACTTAAATTTGAAGATGCTTTGCTCAAACGACCTTGAATGATTTCTGAATTATATTAGCTCAGCTGTTCTGTATCTGAAATTTAGTTTTGTTTTACAAACGTCATCATCGATTCACGCATTGTATGCAAATAGTAACAGCTTTGATTTAATTTGCGTTGTTAGAATCCCTTTGATGAGGCCTGTTGATTGGTTGGGTCCTTATTCGAATTCTATTTTTGCCGCCAAGACATACATAGCGCAAGTTTTGTTCCTTTAGATGACTTGATTTTTGACCTTGGAGAATGACGAAATCTTCTAACTACATCAAATTGGTTTCTTCCTACTTTGATTGTCAAAGATCCTTCTCTATTTGAGTCCTTTAAATTTTGAGTATGCGATGAACTTCAATACCTATTTTCAACTTTCAGAAAATAAATTATAACATTCATTTTGAAGTCATGATTTAGCAATTATTTCCTGCAATCATAATTTTGAAGTCAAAATGAATGCAATCATTTTGATTGCTGTGCATTCATTGAAGTCAGTGAACATTCGTTTGGACTTCAAAGACTTCAGATGACTCCATGAACTTCAAAGACTTTAAGTGAATGCAATGAATGTTAATAACTTCAAAGGGACTTCAACGAATGCAGAGCAAATGATTGCATTAGTTTAGACTTCAAAATTGTGATGCAGAAAATGATTGCTCAATCACGACTTCAAAATGAGTGGTGATTGAATTGAAACTAATCCATGTAAATTTTCAAGATAACTTCAATGATTGCATTCCGAAATGGTTGGATTCCTTTACAGCCTTGATTGAAGTGTGTAAAGTTTGGTATCCATGTAAATTTTCAAGATGACTTCAATGATTGCATTCCGAAATGGTTGGATTCCTTCTCCGCATATCTTTCTTGACTTGTAATGTTTTTGAAAAATAAGCCAAATCAACTGTTCATTTCTGCTTGCCTGTGAAACTATACATATGACTTCAGCAGAACTCCAAGTGCCCTATGTTCACATTCTAGGTTGAATAAGCCAGCGACTGTATCCAAAAAAATTGAAAGTAGTTTGACTTAAGTTTCTCCAAAGGTTCAAGTTCAAGACCAACTTTTATAACGATCGCACTCAAATCATCATAAAAAAAAAAAAATATATCACACTCCTTCTCACACCCGTTTCGATAATAAAGTCTGAAATCATTTAGTCTTAGTCAGGCATCTCCCACACCCACTCAGATCGTTTATACAGCACCTGGGTTTGCTGACATTAAAAAAAAAAAGTATATCTTAATCGTTATAGAGATTTTTAATTTGCTTCCAAGTTGGATGTATGAAGACCTTGAAATCTTGAGAATGCGCACATTTATCTATTAATAATCGAGCAATCGATTAAAACAAAAGATTGACGAAAAAACTGCTCAATGTCCCCAAGTGTATTTATCACTTTCATTCTTTCTCTCTCTGGTCTCTTACCTCTCAATTGTCTGGTAAGGAGCCAGGGGCAGGTGACGAGACATAATACCTAAAGTACACAGCAGACATATTTCTATTTTTATTTGAATTAAATTCTTTTTAAAAAATTCATTTCTGTCGTTCTCGTGTGGCTTTGTTTCTATATTCTCTCTCATTTATTTATTTGGTTGTTTCTTTTATTTTTTTTTTTCTCTCTGTTTTATATGACTCACACAAGTCATCGCGTGTGTTTTTGTTAATTTTTATTACTTTCGCTAGTGCCTAGAGGGGCTTAGTATATGTACATACCTCTTTGCATAGTAACAACAAAGTATTTTCCTAGGTATATGTATCCAAACCAGGTATGGACTACAAGATAATCCTTGCCAAATGGTTCTATTGCTTTAAAATAATTCCATGGGTATTTCCATTTTCCAAAAATAAATTATACTTCTTTTGAAGCAAACAAGCGAGTACCCATAAAGTCTGCGCGTCATAATTAAAAAAAAAGAAGAGAAAAACTACCTGTTAGGTTCCTTTGAAAAACACTTTTCGTCTCTGCGACGGATGGCAGACCATCGTAATGAGTAGAGGTTTACGACTTCTTAGACTTTTGCCTGACTATGATGGGTCACTGATGATATTTTTCTGCCTGCGGCGGTAAAATATGTTTTAATGTGCAAAACTGCGTTAAATGTGATTTGATGCCATTTCGAATTATCGAACATAGTTTATGGTATTTGTAATATCTAGATGAAGACGTTTAACTAAAGTCTGGACTACTGTCGCCAAATATTATCCGTCGAATTTGTGGAGTCAGATTTACCTATTGTACTAAATGCAGATGAAAACAGAATATGACAAAAAGAACGAAGGTTGATCTATTGTTATGGCAGAACATGGCTGAAAGAATGAAGGTCTTCTGATATAAATTGACTTAAGTGTCTAAGGAAAATTATATATAAATTAGAATTTAAAACTAGCGGTTTTCTGTAGATTTCAATTTGTAGTCTAGTGTCTATTTTCTAACGGGACTATAATAACTATGTTTTGCCATTACTAGAGAACATAATCGGCAATTCCAATGGAATTTTTTCCCTCGGAATCTTAAGTGTGCTTTGTTATTGCTCAGGAGCAAATTTTTTTTTGAATATTCGAAAAAAAAGCCGAAGGAAATTTTATTTACGATAAGGCTAAATATGTTGTCAGAAGATTTGAAATTGTGTATGAGACTTTCTATGTGTGGATGGCAATGATAATGGATTTCAAATTCGATGTAAATGGGGGCGTTCCCACAACTTCATTAATCTAGCTGCTACAATACTATTGCAAGGGTATGACAGATTTGTCATTAAGGAATCCGGCGGTAGCTGGAAAAGAAACATGGAATAGCTTCAAGCGGATTCTAGCGAGTAGAACGACAATTCTGTCGCCAAATGCAATAAAACCACAAATAATAATTCCATGAAACGTACTAAATCAACACCCAGAGTTCCCCTCAAATATTATGACTTACGGATAAATACTTTTTAACTCAATGGAACCGTTTAATTTTCTAGCGTGTTTTAACGGTCTAGTGGCCAGCAAAATTCTTTCGTCTGTAAACATTTAAGTATAGTACAATTTTAGGTTACTTTTATGAGTAACAAATTTAGTACATAGGTATAACATATTTTCTGGTTAAGAATTCTCTTTTGTTGCTTGCAAAAATACGCTGAAAATAAGCGTTGTCGATGTCAGTCATCATCTTTCGCTGACTCAATCCGTTGTTTACTAAAACGGTCGCACCAGCTCCATTTTCAAAACAAAAAACATGTCCCAATGCGCTAGTCCAAAAACCGCACAACTCTATAACTTGTTGTGGATGGAGAGTTTGACACTATATTGTGTTGTTGGAGTTAAAATTCCGCCAATTTTGTTTATTTACGTAACCAGACAAATGGAAATGAGACTCATCACTCAGCGTAATTTTTTGTAAAAATCATAGTCTTGTTTATTAGTTTTTAACACTCGACCGGCAAAAGTTGGTGTGTTGGCTCTAATTCTTGTGTCAAGTTGAACATATATTTAAGAAAAAATGGGTACAGTGGTTGCTGATAAACCCAATTCCAGTAATCGTTTCATAATGAACAGCCCTGGATATTCAGTCCTACATTTAGCAGAATTGATTGATATTTTCAATCAGCTTTGCCGTACGAACACAACTTGGAAGCTTCACATCAGTAGCCTGCCTGAGATCTTCTAGTTAATCAATTAGCTCTACTAGAAGGCAGCTAATGGTAGCCAAGAGCAAGGTTATCGTATTTACTAAGGTACGTACTTTACGAAACGTTTTCGCGATATTTTCACCGTTTTTTCGTAGTAAATTGTCGCTATTTCAAAATGCCGTGCAAGTGTCATGTTTAAAAATCTTCTAGCTTTTAGCAACAAAAGTCTACACAATGATATGTTAATATTTGCTGTCTAGAAATAAAATTCATTAATCCATTTCGCGATATAATTAGAATATATTCTGGAATGCCCTACAGAATCGGAATTTAGGCTTGTTATCAAAACTATTAACCCAAAAGTTAGCCTTGTCACTAAATACGATTTATCGATTAAAAAGGGTACACTTCAGGCTGGTCATGAGCCCAACCGCGAGCTCCCGATGCAAGCTATCGTCTCGTAGCTATAGTTCATAAGCCAACTGGACCTAATACGATCTTACGGCATGGTTTTACTCATATAAGCTATAGTTTCTTCTGTACGCACATTAAGGTGATACGTTTTTCTTGTGTCATTTACAGTATAGATAAGCAACGAATAGTGAGCTTTATTGGTTGATTAAAAAGACAAAAATAAAATAAGGCAATCATAATTCATACAGTTTGAATGACACGGAAGCGTACCTATGCAGTAAGTGTTTTCATGAGGCTGTGTTCAACAATACTTAACATTAATTAGAAAACTCCCCCTTAAAATGTTGGCGGGGCCATGTACAATAGAAGATTTAAATCCTCTGCGGTATGACTGTTTTGAAGTTGATAGGTATGATATTTTTTTCTCTTGGCAGTAGAGTGATCTTGGATAATTTATGGTTTCAACAAGTCGTGTAATACAGTACTTCCTCGATAAGGTGGACTAATGAAAACATGGGCAGATACGAAAAAAATATTGAATATATTATTGAAAAACATTGTATTTCCTAGTTCTTGAAATGATTTGTACCTATTACTTGATTATTGAAAAAGTAATGCCCAGTTTCACAATGCGAGAAAAAAATGATTCCATGTTTTGGAGAAAATTTGATCCAAAATTGAGAATAAAATCGAGCGGCAAGAAATCCTTTAACAATAAAATATCAAACAATAATTTATACATATGTATTATTTTTTTCAGGAATAGCGTACAGATTTTTTGGGCATTACAAATTTCTAAACCAACGCAAAATATATATTGTCAAAATTAGTCAAACTACCAAATACCTAAACCACTTCTAGGTAATTGGGCTTCTTAATCTGTATTTTTCTGTAACACTGTTTCTTAAACGTTACGAGTGTGAAGAAAAATATCTTAAACACAGCTTCCACAACTGCGTTTAGTTAATTTTAGTAATTTCCACTGTGAAACCGGAAGTGTTAAACCAAAAGTTTAAACTCTCACTGTGACACTGGGCACAAGAGATATGATACAAAATCACAGTAATTTAACGATATTTACTGAGTGAAACAATGTTATAAGAGTTTAAACGATGTTAAATAGTTGAACCAATGAGAAAAAATAAAATTTCACATTTTCTTTGTTCACATTATCGATTTACTGTACTCCGTTTTTTAAAAGGTTTTCGGCAGAGCTGGACATTCCATCTTTTTTTGTTAATTTGGTGTGTTGTTGTCGATCAATATTATGCTGACAACCGACGCATAAACACAATATTGATAGAACGATTTGTGAAATAGTTGACGCCAACTATTTTTCTCAAATTTGCGACGACAATCAATGGGATTGATACGTTTGAATAGATCTATGTTGGGGAGAATATACGGGTCAAGTGAGATTGATGTACATATGTATGTAAAGTATGAACTACTCTGTGCGGATGACCCAAACAATTCTTGGTAAATTAAAGGCTCCTATCTATTAGGCATGGTCAGTGCTTATTGACAAGAATGTGCCCCTATTTCCTTTATTTTGGGTTCTGTTTGCTGTTAATTATGAGGGCTAGAAAAAATATGTCTACGCAAATTGAAATATACTCTTTAAAACATATGCAATGTAGTTTTTAATTTTTCTTTACGGAAAACTTCATGGGTTTCTTTTGTAGGTAGTGTGTTGTATTAATGTCTGTGAGATCCAAATTTGAAATAAATATTGGTATTAAAGCGCACATACCTACTTAAAAAGAAAATACATATACAGAAGAAGTATATTGGATAGAATTGCAAGAAAATATACTCCTTAAGTCGCGGATTAACGTTAGATCGTGCTTCCACTTCAAAGACATTCAAATATCACTCAAAAATATGCCAATTTTGATGACCAAATTGAAAGATATTGCTTAGAAGTTTATGCTTGTCTTTGTGAAAATTCACACAAGGATCCTGTGAAGTAAATTCCTGTGAATTTAGTCGAAATGAAAGTAAATTTCAATCGCGAGTCTGTAGCTATTTACCCATTTAGAGACCATGAATAAAATCTTTTCCGAATCGAGGATAATATAATCTCGCCTACCATGCCATCCAGTGGGAAACTTTACTAACTTCACCTGCGGTATCATTCATTCTTTTGCAGAGGAATCGTTCACTTGTCGGTAAGACGAATGTGATTAATAAGGATATAGTTATTAACAACGATAGCGCGTGCTAAATACGCTGTTCGGATATTAAACGTCTTATCAGGAATGAGCTTAAAGCTAAGGCACAACCATTTAATGATGCATGTGCGAACATATGTTCATACAAAGGTCGGATTGGACAGAACTACAAACAAAGCGGTGAAACCCACTCACCCAGGGCAGTAGGATACGCTACAGCACAGTGCGCCTGAAGCATTGCCATCGAGAAGGATTCAATACTATTTTGGTAAGGAAATAAATAAACACAACCTAAATTATAGAGGTGAAAATAGCTCATTTAGGTCATCATAACTCATTCCCGATATCGAGTTCCAAATGATAAATTCTATATGCCCATACACTAGGTACATTAATGGAGAAGGATACCGATTGCCGATGGTAGGTACGTTTGGCCTTTCCACTTGTTGCCTTAATCCGATAGAATTTTCACATGTTATCCAATCTAAGTGGACTGCCTATTTAAGTAGACAATCAGCCCACACAATTAAATCAAACTCGCCCCCCATGTCGTATGTCGCATGGGCGCCACTTAATTAAATTAGAAATCAATCCCCCACCGATGATATCTCCCCATTAAATTCTCCGTCTTTCAGTCGTTATAAATCAAAATTCCACACAAACTACATTTTATTATCCACAAATACCCATCCAACAGCAAGAAAATAAAATAGAATTTCACTAACAAATCAAATAATAAAAAAAAGAAAAACCTATACTCACCAGCTATCTCCATCCCATAGGTACTTTGTACCCAATTAACACAACTTGCTGCTGCTCTCCCTCGTTCTCGCCAAATTCCACCTTCGTTATGCATACAAAAAAACACTATTTCTTTCTTTTTTTTGTGGCGTTTAATTCAAAAACGAGCGCGCGCGATTCTCTTTACAATAAATACAAACAAAAGCAAAACCGTTGTTTCTTATAAAATAAAAATCGGTCAAATCTTGATCTCTTTTCGCTAAAAAACTTATCAATTGTCGTACAATAGTATAAATACGAAAAAAAAAACAAAAAGTAAAACTCAAAAACGCACTTTAAAACAAGAGAAAACTTAAAATCCCATCCTAGAAAACAGATGGTTTTCTCTTTGACAGAAAATTGCAGAGGAACCAGGAACTTGCGTTGTCTCTCTTAAAATTGTTTCGATTTTACAGTGTTCCTTTCGAAATGTTAAAAGATTCCGATTCGTTTCTCAAAACGTTCCTTTCGCGAACGCGGCGAAGAAGCGAATGGTTCACAATATTTTTGCAAACTGTTCCAACGGTGGATGGAGAAGAAAAAAAAAATGGATAACAAAATGTTTCTGTCCGTCTTTTTGTGATCGTTTTTCGTCGCCTTTTTTTTTTTTAATTTTTCCGGGGGATTTCCTTTTCCGTATTCTATAGCGTTTTCTTCTTCACCTCTGCTTTGCACATACAAATTAGATTTCAGGTATGAAAAACCAACACACACTCGCACACACTTTATGGAAGAAGGAGGGCGAGATATGATACGAAAGGAAATGATTCCACGAACTTGGGTTCTGCTAATTGCCGCGACGATGCTATCCGGAGGGAACCAATTTTTGCACTTTCTTTTTAGCGCGACATTAACGACCGTTCAAATTCCTACTCAATGGAGGAAAATCACAACACCATGTGCTCGGGTTCCCAAATTAAAATCAAGCACCTAACGAAAAACTGGCCGTCCTTCGTTGAGAAACCGTATATTTCGGCTTCCACCAATGCGAAAAAATCAACAAAAACAGAATAGTCACCTTTTCCGTACTGTACTCTTCGTGAATACCAAGGAAAATATTTTCGCTCCTTACAATTGGCAAACGGGATTACTAGTATTAGTAGTAGTTGCCGGAACCAATGTATTTCAAAACAAAAAAATGAACCAAATTTCTCCTATTTCGGTTATGTCTCGTGTGCAGCGGCGGCCAGCAAATAGTAGGTAGCAGCAGTTTCGTTTTATCTTTCGTCCGACTGTGCGAAGAGTTGCCTGTATTTGACAAACACGATAGGACTACTATCCTTCTCTTTCTTGTTTCTCACACAACACAACTGTGTCGCCGGACGACGTCGTTGATATTTGATTTTGATTTTTTTGTTTTTTCAATATAACACTGCACTCACGTACGCTCAAACAGTATAGTTTCTAGCAGAAGAAAAAATACAACACACACTAGTTGGAATACAAATCAAAAGAGAGCGGCAGTAAGACTATTATTTAATTAAAAGAAATTAAGCAAACTAATCTAAGCACTCACACAAACACGTTTATGAATTGTTCTTCGTTCTCTTCTATCTCTCAGCCAATAAAAAGGGAAGGAGATAGTCGGTTTTAGAACCAAACAGCGGAAACACCGAATTCAGCCGGCTAATTCGGATGTACAAGAAAGAGATGCATGTATTGTTAGAATGCACTAGCTTTGCCTGCAAGATTTTTTCAATTTTTTTTTTTTTCTTTTTGGAAAAAAACACTTTTGAGAATGCACGAGTTTCAATGGAGGAAAAGTGGATAACTTTTTGTGGAAAACTTTTAGCTAATGACTTGATTGTATTGAGGGGAATTCCGTAATATGACAGAAGACCGCTTGTATGCCCGAGAATAATCCGCGAAACGCGACGACGAATGGAACGACGACGGAGCCACGAACGAACAGATTTTTTACGAACTAGAAATGGTTGAATGCAAGTGCAAACTTTTTTCTCTTATTGTAATGGAGTAGATTAGACATATTCAGCTGTTTTTTCCCGTGGATTGTAGTAGAGAAGAAGTCTGGGGTTGGATTACATCGCTTCGGTTGGATTTCGTTATGCCATTTCAGAAATATTTCATTATGGCTTTTCGAAATCTAGCCGGAGAAAAATTAAGTATATGTACATTATTTTGTTCATTTTTTTCTATTTTACAAGTTAAACTACGAAACCTCGGCGTTTCGCCAATTGTTTTCGAAATATATGGGGTTTTGCTGTTGAAATCTCATACGTTCAGCTAAACCTCGTTTAGATAGGCTTATTCATTTTAATATTGGTAGTTTCAAAAGTAATTTAAAAGGTATAGGTCATACGATCCGCTTCCGTCAGATTGTAGCGTTTTCCATTCCATTGTATATATATTATAATATATTTCTAGTGTTTAAGAAAGTTTTCAACAGCCAGCCATAAACAGCATATAAAAGGCCAAAGCCTTCTTAAGCTCGTCAGAACTGTACGTGTTGTGCATGGTATACATTTCTGCTCGCGCAGAACGATTCTACAGTTTTATGCCGTATTCAAAGGGCAGAGAGTTTTTTTTTAGAAGCGTTCTCATGTCAATAACTACTCTTGGTTGTTTAATATAAAACTGCATAAATATAAAACGTCTTTCACAAAAGTATGCAAAAGAGTCTACTGGATTCAGTTGTTTAAGTGCAACAGAATTCTCAGAGTAATACCTGCTCCTAGGGAACCACTAAAGAACCTTCTTTTGGGTGATCATCGTCGTCTAAAACATTTTAGGAAGGTGCTAGAAAGTTTAACTCAGCCTTTCAAATTATCTCTTTTGGTGGTAGTAGACTAACACACTAATCTTTAAGTTGTCAGCGCTCGGATGTTTAGTAAGGTTCCTCCAATATATTCACTTAAATCTAAGCAATGCTAAAAGATCATTCCTAGTCTGGCAATATGAGTCTGTGCACGATAAAACGAAAAACACCTCTCTCGGAAAAAAAGGCAGACTTACTTAAAAAAAAAAAAGAAAATATCCTCCTATTCTAGTCTAAAACTGTAAAACCTAAATAAATAAAGGATCAAGCAACAGAAATGCCGTTCGCTTGCACAATTAATTATTGAATTAAATATTTAGACAGACAATACCAAAAAGTCTCCACAGTTTCACTTCCTTAAAGGATGCTTGTTATAATTCTCTAAAATCTGTTCAGTACCTATTCCCTTTCCATGAATGCTTTGTAACAACAAGAAGGAAAAGCTCCGTCATATTGCTACATTCATAATTGAAATTAAAAAAGATACGTGCCCCAAGGTTATTTGCTATCTAATTATTCAATTTTTATCCTGTGGAAAATTCTATATCAGTTGTGACGTAGCGCAGGTGCACTTACCCGACATCCTGCTAAAGAACACATGTAAGCTTCATATCGGCAAAATGCATTAAGCATACTTTATGGAATAATATGATTTGAATTTCTAATGCGTAAAATTTCCATATCACGACAATGATGCATACTACTTGTACCATATAGGCTTTTCCAGTGACAATATGCCTTTGATACCAAGGCCATGGGAGAAAAAATTTAACTTGTGCAGTAAAATGAGCTTCGAATTTGGTTTGAAATATGATTTAAATAATTATAGCTCAACCTATTTAGATTCAACTAATAATCAAGAAAAAGGGGATATGATAAAATTACTAAACCACACCAACAAAATTGTCGCTAAGTGCAGGCTGGTTTCATCTAATAGTATTTTGGGCGTTTAACCAACTAGGAGTCATATGTTTATGATGGCCATGTGAAGAAATGTTTAATGTATGTACTTGGAGGCAACATGTCTTAAAGTTACTCGTAGTTTGACTTTAAAGTTCGCATTGATGACATTTTATTGTGAAAAACGAAATTAAATGATTTTAATGCTAGAAAAGGTGCACATATATTTATAAAGTAATTCTGCTCAAAACTACTACATTTTGATAACAATTGAAAGTCGAAACAAACGTACATAACACAAACATTAGATCCGTTCGCTTACCCTAAAACAGCGAATTTTTACGAAAATTTACAAAAAGCTGTTCGCGTACGGAGAATTTTCGTAGTTTTTCGCAGAAGAGAGCGCTCACGAGAGAGTACAAAATTTCCCCATGCTACGAATTTTAGTGCGAGAATTTCTGTGGATTGGTTTATGAAAACTGTCAAATCTGCCAAATCAGATTTTTCTTGTTCAACCCGTTCGTTTACTTTTTTATAATTTCTCTGAAACTCTGAGAGAATTTGACTCCCACTCTTCGAAATCTGATAATCTACGAATTTTAGTGCAAAAAGTACGCGAACTGACCTATTATGTAGTAAATGTATGATACATCATTCTTAGATCTTTCTTTGGTATGGCAGATGATAGAAAACAAACATATTTTTGTTTGCCTTTTATGCAGTGTACCCCAAAGCTAGCTCTAAGCTCATTACGTTCATCAAACATTGCAATAATGTGACAGAAGAACAGGCCAAAAGGTGCTCCCTCCAGTTTACAATAGCCTGACGATTGTTACAATTCATCCCTATGAGACTAAATTTTTTGACATTTTTTCCTTTGACTTAAAGACTTTTGACGTGTGTAAATTACGACTACATTTACATTTAATTCGTGAGTATGCTTTGTATATGTATGTAGATCATTTAACCTACAAATGTATCTCATCGTTTTGCCCCACCTTGTAAGGAACGTAAAATTTGTGCAGTAAGTAGTCCTAAAAAAATATTTTCTTAAATCTTTTAAATCTCTCAGTTATAACCAAAATATGATGTCTTTGGCATCCGTATTATATTGGTAGATGATAAACTTAGTAGGTCTGTTCTCACACTAACTAAAACTACGAAAATCTATGAAATTTTACGAAAAATAGTGAATTCCTGATCCTCTGTACGTCAATGTTTCGTATTTTTTCGTAGAAGAGCGAGCTCACGAAAGAGTAATTGCGAATTTTAGCCCAAAAAATTTCATTCGGAAAATTTATGAACTCTGTCAAATCGTTGTGGTTTTCTTGGGTGTAAAAAATGGGGACCCGTACATTTGTTGAGATTTGTCTTTCTCTGAGAAAATTTCACCCCAATTCTTAGAAATTTGACAAGTTCTATTCTTTGCATCATAGACCGGCAGTTCTTCTCGATAGGGCTTTGGTTATCAACTGCATAGCATACTCAGCCCAAAGAAGCAATGATCAGCAAGAGTTATTCTAGGTTTGAGTGTGAACATTTTTTGGCTGCCTCGAAGTTATAGCTATCCATTGCCACGTCCAAGCTACGTGTGCCTGAGAACCGATTCTTGTTGACGAATATGAATGTACTTGGCCTTGCCCTCTTTGATAATCTGTCCAAATTATGACTGCTGTTGAGTCCTTGCTAGTGAAAGCGTCAGTAATTGCTCTCTTCATCCTATCACGTTGATAAAGCGGAGCATGAATGGAGTAGTTAGTTTCTATTCAGACTGTCATTCGAGGCTTTGACATCGATCGATAGGTTGTTTAAACTACCACTCCCATTCTTAAGACAAATGACAAGTTTGTGACTTGGTATAAGGATTAAGTCCGACATGTTAAGGGATCCTACGAAGCTCTGCGGCCATTTAAAAACAGCTGTATGAAGACTCTATCTATTGTGTTGACCAAGTTTTCTTAAACAGCGCTAAGCTGGCATTAGTGAATGGGAGAAACAATTTCGTGCAAACTGAAAGAAGGACAGACAAGGATGAGGAGCAAGGTTTACAATTTTTTTAACCGCCTTTTGTTTATCAATCATTTTGGACACAGTAACATCCATTAACGACTCCGATTCCATTAAATCCAGCTCACGAGATAGTTTAAAGCAGGTGATTGTTATCCTTTGGAGAAAAGTATTACCTACATTCAGACTTTCAAAACTCAACGGCAAATTGTAATTTCCCATAACCACAGCACAATGTTGCACGCAAGTTTTTTACGATTCCTTCTATATGTGAATACTTATCTACGTTTCTGGATGGTAACTTCTACGTGGCTGCAAACAAAAATTACATTCTAAGGTACAATTTATTTAAACGTGGCGAATATGTGGCATAAGACTGTGGCATATGCATGTAACCATACATTTCTTGTTGGAAAAAATGAATAAAGGTAATCTTTTCAACGGATTTCTGTTTTAAATTCTAAGAGCTATTTCAATACTTCTTTGTTGTCCCATTCTATTGCCCCTCATTATTGTTTCTGTAGAAAACAGCTGTATTTGCCGAATAGAACATGGACACAACAGAAAGTGTGCTTCCTTCTTCCCACCTACAAGCGGACAATTAATTGGCCTTTCGCCATTCTCTGAGTGATGAAACACCAAAAAATTAAAAGAGAAAAAGAATACATTTTTTGCGCACGCGAAGCAACAAAATTAAAAACCAAACAAATTATGGGTTCAATCGAAAATAAGTGCTAAATATGTTTTCTCAGCTTATTGCCCCATTAACAACAAACCACCCATTCCACCCTCCACACAGAGGCAAAGTAAAATTTATGTACTCACCATCTGCAGCAGCAACTTCAGAGCCATTGCTGGGGACAAAAATTTTCTCACAACAAAAATCATATGAATGATATCCTTCCATGATATAGCTATTGCCATTAATATCCTGTACTCCTCCGCGATGATGCTGTTGCTGCAGTTGCTGATGTGTGGGTTGTTGTAATTGTCCTTGTTGCTGAACGGAGTTTGACCCGTCCCCATACAAGGAGTACTCGTATGTAAGTGGAATTTGCATTGATATCTGATAAGAAGATGAATACAATTGAGGATTGATCCTTTCTTTAAAGCAAAAACGAAATTTCTCACATTTTTCATAATTAAACTGCGAGATGTACAAATAGCACAGAGCTGTTTGCACTCAGCCTCCGAGTTGCATATCACAGCTGCAGCGGCAGCGGTGGCGTTCACTGTCTGTCCCTGGGTTGCTTGTACAGCAAACGCAGTGAGCGGTGTTGACGTCGATGGATGAGGATTCATTTCAATTTTTTTTTTTTTTAGAAATTTCACCTTTACAGGATCAAATATTGTAAACCTCCTTTCTACGCACTCATTGTTCGGTTCGGTGTATTGTTTTGCGTAGCAGCGCCTACCATATGGTAGATCGGCCTAGCTTCCTTGTGGCCACTATCGATTGTTTGTAATAACAAATACTGGTTGATTGAACAGGGCATGCAAAAGGCGAACACAAAAACACAATGAGGAACACAATGTCACATCACAACATTGGCACACTGAGGGTGGGTGGTGATGAGTTGGTGTGGGGTAGTTTGCTACTAGTTCTGCATGCCTGTGACCGTTGTGCAACGCAAATAATTCACATTTATATTATTCAAATCAAATCACTGATGAACTCGATTTCAAGCCACAAACACAGGTAATTATAAAACGTCTGTGTCAATCGAATACGGAACTGAGCAATAGACTGAAACAGCTGTTAGATTATAGTGAGTTGTTATTGTGTGTTGTGGAGAGTATTGTTTTTTTTTTTTTGTTTGGTTATGAGTGCACACGAGCGTTTAGAAAAACACGCACATAGTACCGATTCGATTCGAAAGCGTGACGCGAATGCAACAAGCGGCTACGAATGTTGCTGCTAGTGTTGTTGACGCTGATAGAAGTTCTGAAAATGCAAGGCTATGCGCATATCCGCGCAGAAAAACGAAATGCCTTTTTTTTGTGTTTAGTCCATAGGTGGGGGATTGACAGAGGGCAGCTGGGGGGCCAATTAAAAGCTGCAGAAACGCATATGTGCATGTGAGTTGGTAAGCTAAAAATTCTGCGAGAAAGTTGAAAGCCCAAGGGACTCTCCAGTATGCAGGGTGAAGCGATGTAATACATCTAATAGGGGTTAGTTTTTGTATTGTATTACATATGTACATATGTAGGTGCCAAATTGGGAATACACTGCCCACAAGAAGGGCATATGTATGGAATCTTATCTTTGATGTCCGATGTAAGACAACTAATGTCATAATTTATGTATGACTGCATTGGTATAACATATTGATAGCACCGGCTTTCTAAAGGGGAAATGACTTTTTGTGTTCAAGAATTATCCACCGAATCTAAATGGGTTAGCCACCGTATGCTTAGGATACCTAATTAAAAAGAATCTGTTTTCAAGTACCTACACAAACTTGTGTGCTTGTGTCATAACTTTCGGTACTTTGGAAGCAAAGAATTCTCTTTACGATAGATGAACAAGTGAGAACCGCTTGACTTTGGATTTGAATACATACAAATTTGAAGGTTTTTTTGATGAAAATATACAGAGCCTGGAAGATCATGATGAGCTTGAAGATTAACTGATGTGCATTCGAAGCATGACGTGTATTGTATTGTGTATTGAAGATGAGACATTTCTGCGATGTTCAAGTGAGACTATAGAGCTCACGTTCATGTCTCTATCTCTATCATATTTTAGTGTGCGGTTCTGTATCCTATCTAGAATGTCCAAAACGGTGAATCAGATCACATGTGGGTGTTCTATTCCAATTGAGCCCAGTTTGGACGGGGTAAAGTATTAATTGCACCACTTAAGGAAACCTCAATAATTTTGGCGCATTTTTGCGACTTCAAATATATGTATGATCGTTCCACCAAAGATGATTTCGTGGATGACAGGCCTTTCGGAATCATCAATGCCTTTCCAATTGATTATGCTGTCTAGATAGGGATTCAATGATTTTAACAAATCTTATCGTTCCTTTTCTACAGTCGAAGAGCAGGGAGTTAGGGAACGAATATGAAAAACGGAAAGATCAGCAAAAATTTGGATTGAATTAAAAGTAGCAGACAAACGATCATTTATAAAATAAGATAAAGATAGTCGGGGACAAAAGAGAGTATTGAACGCCCAGAAAGTTAATTTTTGATCCATTGAAAATATTAATTGGTCGAGAGATTGGTTTCACTTCTCAGTCCAGTGGATCTGTTCCTATCAAAATCATACTGGAGGAATTTCCATGAATCAATGTACATATTTCATAAGTTGACAATTAGCCTTTGCATAACTTTGGAAAGAGAGGACATAACTGCAATGTATCGCTGATTGATCGGAGAGGAAGATTCACCTTTTTTACGGACAGGCTGGACAAATGGTGTCCATTTACAGTCCAGAAGATAAGGATACACAGAGAAGCAGAGAAATATAGCAGAAATATATCTAAACCCTCTGATTTGTGTACGTTACCTTTGAGAACTAAGAACTCCAGCAACTGTGCTTCACACTCGCACAGGAACAGACAAAGCCCTTTCTTGTAGTGTGGAATTGGTTCCAAATTTTGCAATGAGCAGATTGGTCTTGCCTGAAAAGATGACGGCTGGAATGTCATTTGCTTTGAGATCGCAGATGTTTGCCAGATGCTCTCAAGAGGTGCAGCTGTGAAAAAGCTTTGATGGTATTTTTCTAGATTCGAACTTGGACAGTACGGCACACACATTTTAAAGATTATTTCTATTATATCTTGGCCGCAACTGTGGTGAACATGGTACATTCAGAAGTTCCAAATTTCGATGTAGACATCTTAGCACTTCGACTGGTTTTGGGCAATAACGCCCAATGTTGGCTTCAAGTTCCTCAATCGTAGCTGACTTATTCATGTACATAAACGATGTTTAGAGGCAGCCAATTCACCAGTACGAAGCTCGAAATTATTAAGAATTAAAAATCAAAAAAGCTATGCTTTAACGGGCTGTGTGGCAAGTAGCGCTTCGTCTTGTTGGTACCAAATATCCTGGAGATCAAAGGCTTCGGTTTGAAGCACTAAATAGTCCGTTATCATGGCACGATAACGAACGCTATTTGCAGTTATGCTCAGAGCGACCTTGCGTACAGTCTCAACTATCGTTTCAATTTGTACGTGCTAGGTGTGAATGATGTCTAATAATCAAAAATAGGTTTCAAGCTTTTCAATGGTATAGCGAATCCTGCGATCGGTAGGCCGACTATGTAGATTATAAGTGCATGGAACACATTCCACAGAAAGTTGATTTTCGTAATACAGCTGCATAATTTGTGGACCCTGTGCCGGGCTAAGTCTTCCCATGATCAAATGTCAAACAGCACTGGACGAATATACGATAACAGTTTAACACGACTCACTCGTCATCTGCCAAAAAATCCCTTAAACAAAAATTACCTCCAAATGAATATGCCTTTATTTATGAACTTGATCGAACATCAGTTTTGTCCAGCAAAGCCTATTCCACCAACAACATATTGAACATTTAGTTGAGATTCACAATCACAAGTTCAAAAATTGTTGTAGTTAACTTAGAAGCTCAAAAAAGCACAATAAGCTTACCTTACTTTTCAAAAAGCCCACACATGCGCTGTAAATTAAATTTAAACAAAACAAGAATTTTATTTTGAAAATATTTATTTTATTTTTGTATTTTACTGATATTTCTAAATTACATCCAAAAATACAATTCCTACACTTCTATAGACCTATGCATACAAAGAAAAAAAAAGACAATAGACGGTACAAGGTTAATAATAGAAAACATTATAAAAAAAAAAAAATATTTAAATCATAAAACATCCGAAAAAAGAATTCACATTTAAGTAATCAAAAACCTTACAAGACGCTATGATATAATTGTATTTTTAACTATAGGTTTCCTTTAAAATATTTTCCTTAGTTTCTGTAGAATATAATCTGTGTTGTTGTAGAAAGTAATTTGTTTTCTTTTTTTTAATTTTAGTTGATAAAAATAAATATATTATGTAATCCTATTAATGTAATAGAAAAAAGTGTTTCATTTCAATATAAGCTATGTTTTATCCCACCCCTTTTTAAGTCTCCTTCGATAGGATTCTAGGATCTACATATATCTTTATTTATCCTTTGTTATCTACTAAGGCAGCTGTTTGTTTCATAGGAAAAATATGGTTCGTTACCAGGATGTTACTACGACGATGACGACTTAAAAAAAGGATATTTCTTGTTGCTTTTTATTGCTGCAAGTACTACATATAGTAATTTCTGGGTGGATGTATGTTAGGTCGCCTTTCTAATAAAAGCCCCACGATAAACTTTCATAAGTCTTTTTTGTATTTGTGTACAAAGTTGTATGTACTCCTTTTTCTAGGCACATTTATACTGGTACTGGATTGTTACTGGACTGCTTTTACAACACCCTCTTTCTGCGCAGGGCATTCAACTCATGCAAATGTTGCTAAGATTTTCATATTCATGCTTTCATTCTTCTCTAGCTGAAAATCTACTCTTGTAAAACCCTTTTCTTCTAACATTCAATTCCTCATTCTTCTCTAATTCTGGCAAGATATAATATAATCAAATAAAATACATTATACATGATATTTTCTTAGCCATTAAATAAAATAAACCAATTTAAATTTTCACTCATTTTATAGATAATTTTTTGATATTTCTCATGTTTTCAAAGCCTCTTGATTCACTTGATTCGAGGCTATCATATTTATTCAGCGTTCAACGCTTCTTCTTCATAATTTCCCTTCTAGCGGTTTTTTTGTTTGTTTCTAACAAAACTTTACAAGTTCTTGTTGGATTTCTGTTCTCCTAATACTACAACTCAACTCTTCCTAAACACAAAAATAATAACCTACAACGCGAAAACGGTTTTCGAGACCGGCGAACTCGGCTTGCTTACACGCTTAGAGTACACTTAAACGTAAAAAAGAGTCTCACGGCACGTGTGGACGTAGTAATATACCCCTTGGAGGAGCACAAAATAATTCTCGTACACGCACTTAGTGCCATCGAACTCTTTTACATTCTATGTGGTTAAGATCTACTCAGTATATTTCAAATAATAGAGAGATCCGCCCTTAATAGTATTCTTAAACGAAAAACGCGGTTGAAAACTCCTCACTCGGTTCGAGTGATGACAGATGTTTTCATTTCGAAACGCTATAGGCCACTCAAATTGGTGGCGGTCCTCGGATGTAGCGCAATTGTGGCGTGAAACTCATCGAAAGATTATTCAGATTGTCACAACAATTTGGCTGCATCATACAGGCTGCACAAAGCAAAGTGAACAAAGCCACTTGCATTGGGACGGCGATCTTGGCAATGCGTTTAACCCAACCTGGTTTGCCCGATTTATTTTCATCGTCTGATGAGTCAAATTCGGTAGAGTCTTCATTATTTGGATCATCTGGATCCCCACCATCGGGAGCGGTAGCTAAAACTGCATCACATGCTGAATCTGATTCAGCTAAGTTTGCCGCAGCAATAGCTGCTTTTTTGTTACGTTTATTGCGGCGTTTCGATGGGGATGACGATGGAGAGTTCTTCTTGTTTGGAGGACGATCATCGCCTCCATTAGCACCATTTTGTGTTAGTTTCTTTGTGTGCGAAGCTGCTGTGCGGACAATCAAGTCTCGGCAGGTGTTTTGTAGACTCTTTAAATCGGTTTCAGCAGATTCCATGCGAGCTGCGATTGATTTCATTGCTTCACTGCCAGGAGCCAGAGCGGATTCCAATTGTTTTGCCAAACGACGGAGCACGCCGAGACGTCGCTCACGTTCGGACAGACCACCGTCGGATGTAGCACCACCGTCTGAGATTCCACTGTCAGACAGAGAGCCGTTGGATGCGGTAAATTGAGCAATGTGTAGAATGCGGCTGGGATCCAAGTGTTCTTGTACAGCGGTAAGCTAGAAAGAAAAAGGAGAGTTTAGTGAAAAGTGATATAAAAAGAAGAACAGGGAAAAGAAGAGCTAGGAATGAAAAGGAGAGCTTCTTGTTGCATTATGCAGTGCTGAAAGAATTTGCTCAGTTGATTCAACGGAATCATAGCAAGGGTTCTTTAGAACAAAAGTTCATTTACAGCACAGCAACCTGCGAATACGAACGGGCGAATATTCGCAAATTTTGACGTTTGATTTGGTTTGAATTTATTATTTAAAAAAAATTGTGAGGTTAAATTCTCGCGAATGTTTTGATCGTGCGAATGATATGTGAAAGTTCGTAGGAAGCATTCCCTTATTCGCGGAACAATCAGCAAATTGTTAATTTCTTTGCAGAAACTAATTACAATTTATCATTTTTTTACACAAAAAGAAAGAAAAATATAGCTCTCTTCTTTGAGAATAGTAAAAATATCGATTCGTGCATTCACTGGTCGCTGAGGTATGTATCTCAATTCAGTTCGGTCAGTGTTTGGATATACAAGTTACGTAAAGTATGTAGACTTCCTATTTTTATTCTAAGTTAACCAAAGTGGACATTTTTAAAGTTTCATTCATAAGAAGTTCTTTGAAAAATCTTTAAAAGTCTAATCTAAGAAAGATCTTGTGTTTACCTGTTCTTGGCTGACTTCAACTTTTTCGGATAAAAGTTTCGCCACAAGTTTGACATTTTGTGCAAGTTCCACTGGTGTGGCCTTGCCTTTGTCTAATGCACCTTCCAGTCCCTTCAATGTTCCACGATCCTTACCAAGGACCTGTTGGAATTCATATAATCCCGATTCCAATTGCCTCCAGGCAATCAATGAAGTGGTCAACACTTCCAATTGATTGTTGATCCTAAAACAAAAATAAAAAAAAAAAACAATTCCAATCAATTCTGATTACTCATACTTTCATATCAATTTCGATTACCTTGAATTAGCCTCATCCCAAGCGCTATACATCTCACTAACTTCGTTCTTCAAATGCTTATGGAATTCCGACTCTGACTGAATGATGGTGGTGATTTGTGAGTGCTTGTCCTGATCGAATGCAATTGTGCCAATCGATTTGTGATTGTCAACAGTGTCACTACTTTCCTCCTTATTATTATTGTCTGCTGGTGGTGTGTCAGTTTCAGGTGACTCGGATAGCGAAATGGCTTCAATAGCAGCAGCTGCTTTAATAGCTTCCTCGTGCTCAGCCAGTTCGGCAGCCAATTTCCTCTCTTGTCGTGTTAACCAACTGTGAACACTTGCATTCAAGCGTAGCATATTCGTACGATACGTCTGCAGTTGGGACTTTTCATTCTACAAAAAAAAACAGAAATCGATTTGAAAAATTTCATTTTTACAAGAGCTCACACACTGAATGGCTTACCTTTAACGCTTCAATGGACAACTGAATCGATGGTTCAGTATCTAAGTCGCATGCCAATTTGCCACCCAAACGATTAAGTGCACTTTTCAAAATGATCATCTCCTCTTGCATTTTACGTGCGGCAGCCGCATTTTCACTCCAAGCGAGGAGCTCCTCCCATGATGAAAGTAGATCTATTGTTTAAGAAAAGACAGAAGAAAAAAAAAAAACGTAATTTTATGGATTAATGGAGTTTTTCGCAAATGAATCCACCGACAGAGAGAGAGATCTAACGAGAATCTAATGGCAATCATCAAGTTTTGCGTATATAATAAAAAAAAAAATTAAAGGTGAGGAACAAAACTAATTTGAGGTGAATGCAATTGACTTGGATCGATTAACATCACTCAATGGGAAATGAAAGGCTAGCCATTTCTTATCTTTTAATGACTTGTGACGGATTAAAGTGGCGTAAAGTAATTACAGGTTTATTGGTTGGTCTTATAATTCAAAGACAGTGCTACTGGAAATCTATACTCCATTTTATAATGGAACCTCTTATACTGTGCTGCAAAGCTGAAACGAAACAATCGGAGACTGACAGCGATTATCTGCATTTGAAGCGTTGTCTTAATACCAATCAAATGGTATAATCAATCTTACTTTAAAAAAGAGAATAAGCGATTGGCGTTTTAGTTCCAAA
Organism: Chalcosyrphus nemorum; assembly: GCA_949716465.1. Classification (NCBI taxonomy): domain Eukaryota; kingdom Metazoa; phylum Arthropoda; class Insecta; order Diptera; family Syrphidae; genus Chalcosyrphus; species Chalcosyrphus nemorum. The sequence goes on along the minus strand of OX454334.1, from coordinate 16,588,327 downwards.
CTGTGATGGAAAGAAGTCAATTAAAATGAATGGAGAAAGTTATAGATAGCTATCATATATTACAAGAGGATGGTTCAGCAGAACTGATAGGAAAGTCCTTAACAGTAATCATATTACGAATTCAATAACTTTCCGCAAATTTTCTCTAAAGGTTCATTCACAGCTCAGCGACTGCCGAAAGAGCGAACTGCGAACAAACCATTTTTAGCACAGTCAAAGGCAGGCAATTGACAATTTTTTCCTCTCCAAAGAAGAGATCTCAATTTATCTATCGATTTATGTAAAAAAAAAGTTAAATTGTAATAAGCTTCTGCAAAGAAATCAACAATTCGCTAGTTTTAGCGCGAATCAGCAAATGCATCTTGTGAACTGTCAAATTGTATTCACATTCCACAGGTATGAAATGCAATCCACATTCGCGAGAGTTTAAACGTTTGTTTTCTTTGCAGCAGATTCCAGCAACTACTTACATAAAAGTTACTGTGAATGATATATAAAAAATTTGGGAATATTTACTCGTTTTTATTCACTGGTCGCTACATTGTGAATGGACCTCAATAGTTCGGACAACATCCACGAAAAGTGTGTACTAAAACCGAATAATACCAGAGCTTCAAACCAGTAAACCTGTTCCTTTCTGTTCGGGCAGACTCAGAACGAATTTGCAACTTAGATTGGTAAGGCCACAGGTAGCCCCTAAGAAGCCAAGACTTAGGTTCTTCCATCTATGCGGGTGGTGCACATTTTTATACGAATAGAAGGGACATATGCCATTACGGAAAGGCAAGGAGTTTTTCGTGTGATTTCGAGGTTCGTCAGATGCCTGAAAGACCTGTTGGGATGCATACATACGTATGTCCAACTGAAAAGATAAAGAATAAATTTGCATATTCTCCAGCCTCAGAAGAGTTAAGATTTACCACAACCAACCTCTTTTCTTAACACCAAGGAAATTCTAACAATTTCCACTCTTTTTATTCGAAGACAAATGCCACAAGATCTTACCTAAAGGTTGCCCTAAACGACGAACATGCTCGCCGAATTTGTAGTTTGCGAACACATTTTGGGAGCATTCATTTCGTGTTGTTGTTGCTTCCACGATATGAACTTGGCGGCGCGGCGTGCACAGCAAAAATGAGGTTTGTTCGCAAACATGGCCCTACACGGCGAACATCAGAGCCAACGAACACGAAAAAAATCGAAATTTTTCACTAACTACACGAGAAAAAACATAGCGAGCACGAGCAGGTTCGGCGAGCATGTTCGTCGTTAAGGGCTACCTTAAGACAACTGCCAGTTTTAATAACACAATTATCTTCCCTAGAAGTTAAACTTTATTGCCTATAAAATTGCTCCCAGTCCCTTTATAGATTTGAAATTTTCATTTTCCATTGTTTAAAACGAACAATACTCCGACGTAATTGCTTTTTAGAACTTTATTGCGAATAATCCCTGTCTCTTCTTACTTTAACGATGTACAGTGTTGGCCAAAACTAAAGCAACTAATACACCACACAATTGTTTTAAGATCTAACAAGTGCGTTTGAGCCAGAATATTTTTATATTTATTTTTCCCGATATCTCTGAATATTACAGATTAGTATATAGAATCAGTAAACACTCTTATGAGTAAATTAAAACAAACAATAAATACAAAACTGAATTAAGGTCCATTTTCGGCTGGCCAAAACTAAAGCAACTTTTCGTTTCTTTCTTCAAAAGCCGATTTTCTGTTACGGAAAACAAAAAGTAACCGTTGTTTTGAGTATTTACTGCTATAGAAATGCTGCCAATGAACAAACAAGAAAAAATTGGACGATTTTCGGGTATAATTTTGCTGCAGAAGACATAAAAAGCAGCTCTAACTTATTTTGTAAAAATGGCAAGGAATAGTATTCTGAACGGACAAACAAAAATTCTGATTTTTAATATGGAATTACAGAAGGAAGTCTATGCTATATTCTACTCATAAATCAGTGAAACATCGTTTAATTAAATATTATAAGGCCAGCAAATCCGTCAAAATGATTCATCGAGGGGGCAGGCTAGGAGTTAGGACGCACCGGGAAGATAAATATGTGATAAGAAAGATTAGGAGCAGTCTATTCATGTCATCTGAGAGTTGAGATACGAATTGAACATGAATATCCGCACCAGAACGATTCGTCGAAGGGCAGTGAATGGTGGTCTTCCATTTTTCAGTGTCGTGAAGAAACCTTTTATTTCGGTCAAAAACAGAACGGCTTAATTCAAATTTGCAACTGGCCACATCAACTGGACAGTGTCTAAAAGGAAGACAGCTCTATTCTCTGATGAATACAAATTCAATATTAAGAGATCGGATGGATTTCGACGTCTTTGACGGCTCAGCAATGAAGCACCTACTTCTCGATATTCGATGGGTATGGTCAAACATGGAGGACGCTCTGTCATGGTCCGGAGATGCTTCCATGGATATGGAATTGGCCCAATCCATAAAATAGATGGAACTATGAACCGATTTGTGTACAAAACTATCCTGTAAGGCGTTATGCTGCCACATGTCGAAGAGGAGTTGCCTTTGAAATGGGTACTTCCACAGTATACCGCACCTAAACATACCTTAAAACTTGTAAAAAATTGGTTTCAGGATAGAAAATTTGGGATTATGGAATGTTCTCCGGAACTTTATGCTATAGAAAACCTCTTGGAGATCGTAGATCGGAGAATAGTTCCGGATACATATTGAAATAGGGGGGCCTTTTCACTCAGGTCAAGGAAGCATGGAATAATATCCCCAGTACCATAATTTAAAATATTTTGGAGAGTATGCCTAGGAGGTGTGCAGCGGTGATCTGAAATAATGTTTTTGCATTAAAATATTGAGTTTAACACAACGAATTTGAATATAAATACAATTTTGGTATGGAGTTGCTTTAGTTTTGTCCAGCTGAAAATCGGCATATTTTAGTATTATTTGTTTTTTCTTTGTTTTTGTTGTAAATAAATGGATTTTTTTTTCATAATCTAATTTTGGAATGTAACCACTACATTCCTACATAAAAATTTTAAGGAATATATTTTCATTTAAGCAATTTTACTCATGTGTTTGTTGTCTGTGTTTAAGTTGCTTTAGTTTTGGCCAACACTGTACATATGTATGTAGGGTTTATTATTGTTTCTGCTCTCATTAGCAATTAATGGTTCATTGAGTTCAAATTTTTAGAACAGTTCGCCCTTAATAGAAGCGTTGTTAGTACAACAAGAAATAACTTGGAGTCTAGGTGCAAGTACCCTCTCTGAGCCTGGCCTTGAAATTGCTTTTTTGTTTTATATATTGATTCTGAAAAATGTTTCAACGTTCGATTTCTAAATTACCTCGGTTAGGTGACAGTTCGAAACAAATCTCTAACAGATCGTAAATTTGAACTTAAATTTACATACAAACAGAGCTTTCTGTCATCTTGAAGGAAACTTATTTAAAGAAAGGAAAACTTGTCAATACTAATGGATAACAATATTTATACAGTAGATGACGGAAAGTGCACACATCTTATGAATTTATTTCTTTTATCCGTACTTGCATTTTATCTACTGCAATTTAAAAGCAACTAAGTGACTATTTCGATAGAAGACTTCACTAGAACTTGAACGATACAAATGCACTCATAGATACAAAAGATACAAAATGAAGAACGATAAAATCTGTTCTGCGTCAATTTGTTTCTGCTATAATCAAGCTGGAAACTAAATCCGGGCTCCACAGACTGTGCAGTCATAAGCTTTTGACACAAGCTTCAATCGGTGGAGTATTTCAATAACTGGATAACTTGCCACTGGTGTCTTTACAGATGATTTGATTATTCTAGAGCTCTTTATGTACTACCAAAGTATGTATTGCCATTTGCGGCGTGTGGGTGCATTACTTACGATACTGACGATATTTTCATTTCCACTGAATAATCATCATGAAATTGATCCACTCGGGGCTTCTTATGTACCAAACGCGGCTCATTGTTACCAAATTGCCAATTGTTTTTCCCCAATTTACCGCTTTGTTAACATCTTATGGATGCATTAAAGTATACCAACTTAAACCTCATCCACTTTTCTAAAATTGGGGTATAACTAAGCCTCATCAAGCTCTTTGCCTATAAGCCATATTCCAGTTAAATCACTTAATTTGATTCCGAAATTTCCATTCACTTTTATTTGAAGCAAAAGAAAAGTAATCCTCCTAACAAATACCGAACTCCAGGCGCATTTATCCACCTCAACTTAACCTCACTCATCAGAGCCCATAATTATTAAGCTGAGGCAATAATAGGAATTATAAATAAGCATTCAATGTATGTATCTGCAATTTAGAAAATAAAAACTAATGTGCGAGTATTTTCTCTATTAAATTTATAAAAAAAAAAAAAAACTCAGGTTGAGCTTTGAAAAGAAGTAAAATCAACTAAAGCGTGTTTCTGTTGCATTACTGCGACGCACGAGCCCGGGGTTTTTAGGTCAATGCACTACGACGTGCACAGAGTGGATTTTGTATTTTTTATTTCACTGTAATTATATTTACTGAAGCAAATTGATTACGCTTAACACGCTGAAATATAAATGAAAAAAAAAAGAGTCATTAACTGCTACAATGCGACTGGTCGATTCCAGTTACTGTTGCTGGCCATCGACAAAAATAATAATAAATGCACGACGAGTGATATCACCAAAGGCGCGGGAGCGGAGCCGCTAAAACAAAATTGAAATGTTTTTGTTTAGATTTATTTAGTTATGCGGAGAGGTAAGGTGCTTCAGTTATGCGATTTGTCTGGCTTTTTGATTTGTGCGACCATCCGCGGTGGTACTATGTGCATCCTTAAATAGACCCAGTTAGAGGCTATTCACGCGGATCACATAATTGAGTGGCTATGCAAAGTGCATTTTAAATTATTTCAGTTACCATTTATTTTTATTCAATCTAGTGCGAGAGTAGGTATAATATTTGAGTGAAGATTGGAGGGACAAGGAAATGAAGTTGTTAAATAAAATTCTGCTGGCTCATATTTTGAGCTCATTCGCCAAAGTTTTTCCCCGAAAAGATGAAGTTTTGATTTGAGGCTCAATCTCACCAATACCGTGGCCAACCAATAGTTTGCATACACCACTGAAGCAAATGAGTGGTGTCAAATAGTATGATATCGTTGGCTTAGTCTTCAGTAAGTCCATGGCTTCGTGAACAGTATGGCATGTGGCACCATCCCGCCAAAGCAATGTTGTCCATACTTCCGAAGAATTAATCAATGATTATTGTCCAGTAACATTGTTGGCATCATAGACAACAGCGTAAAGACCACAGTGTTCTCTGTGTGTAATTAAGTCTCCAGAAATGGTACCTTGGCTTTTTCCTTAATCATTAAAGCTAGCCTTATCATTTACCACGGCTTGGCAATAAAAATAAGGACCGCCTTCAAGCTTTTGCTTTCCACAAAAATTTGGAACCCTAATTGTTGTCATAGCAGCTAGCAGTGGCTCAGTAGATAGTTCGTTTGACTACTGAGCGTAGAATTCAAGATTCATATGTCAGTAAACAGTACCACCATTTTTTTCACTGCTCACTTCTCGTGAAGTGAGAAACTCTCTCTCATTTATTGAGCAATGAGTATTGTCGGATACGACATAAAACTGTTGATCCCTGGGTGCCCAACCTCTACCCTCTGGGCTAATTTTGGCTTAATAAACATTGAATTTAATTTTATGCCAAAAACATACAACAAATATGTAAACAAATGTTTTCTTTTGGGCAATTTCCAAGCAAGTATTTGCTCGTGAGTAAAACTTTGAAGAGGATATCTTTCTCGTTAGTTCTTGTAATGAAAAGACGAGTAGGAAATCATCACCCGAAAAGATCTGCACCCTCTCTCTGTAAAGCAAATTTGGATTCAAGTGCTGGACGATAAGTAAGAAAGCTGAGCAAATATTGGGCACCTTCGAGCGAAAAATACTTAGTCCAAAAAGCCAAGATACGCAGACTACATTGGCTCGGCCACAATGAGCGAATGGACAACAATGCTCCAGCCAAGAGGATCATCGAGTCCCAGTCCCCAGGTTCGAGACGGCGAAGAAGACCGAACCTCCGGTACAAAGACCAAACTGTCGCGGATGCCATAAAACTTCACAACTGGAAGCAACCGGGCACGCTGCATACAGAGCATGGAAGGTAACGATGTCTCAGGCAGAGACTCTACAAGGGTCGGGAGCCCTTTAAGTAAGTAAGTAAGTAAATATTGATTCAAGTTTATTTGTCAAGCCAAACTTCTTTCGTGAGTAACTACGTTTCAAAAATATTAGGAGCAAGTACAATGACTATTATCGGAAATAATTTTACTGGCTTACCTTCTAAAATTGTTGGTTAGTTATTCATCGTAAAAGAATAGAAAACGAAAGACTTTCGGTTCCCTCTTTTTGTTGCAACTATCGCTCATGACGAAATACTTTTCGGTTATCGATTTCTTCAAGTTTTTTCACTTAAATTCTCGAGAAAATAATGTCTTTGATTTTGAGTCAACATTTTGAATTCTAATCGCAAGACTTGGTCAAAATTTATTGTCACTTGAGAAAGCATGTGAACTAGCTGTCATTCATCACAGCAACAATACGTCAGTTGCATTTACTCCACCTTTACAAATTACAAATAAAATGCATACTGAATAATAAAAAATAAAAAAGTTTTCATTATGTAGGGTGTGGCAAGATTTGTCCATATTAAGACTTAAACAAGAAAGCGTTGATTTAAAAATAAATAACTTTCGCTTTTGAAAAATAAATAATTATTTATTCCCCCCAAACGTCAATTATAAAATGCGCAAAAATATATTAGAAAGATTGGAATTTATAAAATTTTGAAGAGGTTAACGATTTTATAATGAATTCCGAAGAAGACATGACCTTTGCTTATGTGCCAAGTGGCTTGTAAACCAACAAACAGGTTAAATTTAAAAAATCACAAAACGTCAAATAGGTACCTTGTTTAAAGTTGAATCTTCCTTGCAGGCCTATGTGTACATATCTTCACTTTGCAAAACACACACGACTAATTAGCAGGAAAACAAAAAAAAAAACTTATATCAACAAATAATCTTCCATCAACCAAAACTTCACAGAACGAATCAATAAACTTTAGTGAAAAACGCTTTCACTGGGATTTGTTGGTATGCCTAGGTCCATACGCACTTTGAAGACATTTTATTTATTTTTTTTTTTTTTAAAAAACAACAATTACTAGACAGTGATTAATGCGAAACGCATGCAATTTGTCTCCTAAAGAGTCAACTCAACAGTCCACTGTTATCGTTCAATAAACTGGCTTCATCAACGATCAACACTCACGAGACTGGCTACTAGTACTAGCTAGCGTCCGAACCGATCACCTTCAATGACAAATGCAAACTGGTTGCTTGCTGCGCGACAAAAATCCTCCTCTAAACAGAGTCTCGCGCGTTGGTTCGATGTGGCTTGGGCTCCCCATGGCCAGGTTCAGTTTAACTCGATCGATTACCGCCGACACGCATGCATTTCTCAATTTGAACTCCATCAACGCCTCTTTAAGGCAAGGATCACCAATAGTGTTGGTGGAGCCTTAATGCTACCAAAAATGGCAGGATGCTGGAGTGAGTACTCGTATATTAATGAGAGAGGTGTCGAGGACGCAACGGGTGTGTAGAATTTGAACACTGATTTAGTTTATTACTCAATTTATGATCCCACCACCACCAGTGCGACCAACTGCAATCTTCTGCATCGAATGACTGCGTGCGTTCGCAGAGATTAAAAATTGCAAGTGATTTGTTAAGACGTATGCGTATGGTGGCAGAGAAGGAGAAGACGAATAGAGAGAAATTCATATTTTATTTGACAGGCATAACGGAATCTAATATCATTTGCGTAATGAATGCATACACAGAGAATCAGGTTATAGATTGGAATGAAAACTATATATTCTGTGATTTAATAGACCGGAACCGGATCTATAAAGTTTTGCGAATTTTTTGATGGATTGAACGTAGCGCATTGTAAATCGGTTCTGGTTTTGTTCCATTAGCAGATGAGCATTTAATTGCCGATGAGGATGTAAGTTATAAAAAGAACTCTTTAGACAGAGAGTTGTCTTCATTCCGACTAATAAATCTGAAGTGTGCTGAGGCAAAATGTACTTGTATACACAAATCCGTGCTCGTTGAAATAATGCATCAAATAAGTTATTCGTAACGTAATGTAAGCATGCAAACTAGATCTGAAAATTAGACATAATGAATCCATCCGAAGATAGTCATACTTGAAGTAAATTTGTTTTTGGTATTTTGAAGGACCTGTTGGATCTTCATTGTGTTGAATTAAATAATAATTTTCTCTTGATCTATGAACAATTCAGACCTAACTTAGACCTAAAGAATATTACTGTTCAATGACAATAAAGTATTGACTGTATTCACGGGTTTTATCACAATGTGGGTTCTGCCCAATGCCAGGTCAAACGTCAAAAGTACCTATATCTGCAGGTTTCTTAAACGTTAGGGAATATGAGGCTCCTTCTCAGAGCCTTCAAAGTTTTTTCACGGTCTCACCTCTCCCGAGCGTCTGACAAACGTTCAAGAGTATTTAATGTCATGAGAAAACTTCTGGAAAAACTCTCTGCTCTTCGGATACGGCATAAAACTGTAGGTCCCTTCTGTACGTGTACAAATATATATCGCGCACAACACGTACAGTTGTGAGAAGCTAGGCCTTGGACCTCTATGGGCTGCTTATGGCCTAATATTTATTTATTCTTTAATTAATGATTTCTGCCTCTTTTTTCCCAGGTCATAATACATTTTACCATCGTGTGTACATACACGATGTTTTTCTTGTTTTTCGTCAAAACCAAGTACAATAGATTCTTCCCAACAACAAATTTGTAAGAATGAGAATTGAATTGATCGCGTTAGTTCCAGGGTCAGCATCTCCGCAGCAGAGTATATGATGCAATTTATTGCCTCTGCAAATGACGTTTACATTATGACAGTTCTCGATGATCTATTTATTTGTTGGCATTACTTTTTTTTGTTTTCGTTTTGGAATGGTTGCCATTGTAGTACATCAATGATACGTTTTGGAAAGCAGCCTTTATTTTCAACTCTTTTCTTGTTTAACCCGTTCGATTACTCTTTCTGAGAGAATTCTATCCCCACTCTTCAAAATTTTACAATCTACAAATTTGGTTTTTAAGCGCCCACACAATCTTTTTTGAGATTTCAATTGAAGGAGCTAGAAGGCATACTTATATCCATGACATTTTCGTTTTTGAAAAAAAAGGTGGGGACATTTCCAGAAATCGAGTATGCGCGGACCCACAAGGAGATACAGGACATACAATACAGTAATGGATTACTATTGCAAAATACGGAGCTATCGGCAGGAATTTTTGAAAGTGACAGATGTGCAACGTCAGACCTTGAAATGGGATTATGCCAAAACATGACTTACCCACGCGTGCTTAGAAACTTCAAAGCTGACAACACTTTCAATGTAAACGACAGTGTTAAGCTTGAAACCCAATAACCCGTGACCATTAAACACATTCTCAACTTGAAATCCATATTCTTCGACTGTTAAAAGCTCAAGACAAGTTTTTTTTTTTTTCAAACTTTGAGTGGTTAATCACGAGCGGTATTCATTAAATACACTTAGCTCAAGTTAGACTTCTAGCAGCAACATGAAACCCCTTATTCAATCGGCAGCACTATAAATGCTAATAATTATTTATTAATTATTTATTATTTATTTAATTTATTATTATTTATTTCTTATCATCGAATACCGTATACATTTAAATTAATTTAAATAAACATAAGCTTTCTTAGGTTTGTCTTTCCAGTTAAACCCACAAACAATCCAGCTTCATAATCAGTAATTCAATATTCGATCAGATATCGATTTCTTGTGGTGGATTTATGCTGAAATTTTGTAGCCGTCATCTCAATTTCGATTTCGAAATTCTGCAAACAACAAATTCGAATACAAATAAGGCGAACCATTTTCAAAATAATTGAAATATTTATGGCGTTTATTTTCTTTTTTACTTTCTCGACAAAAACTTTTCACAATTTGGCGACGACGGAGCAACGAAATCATTTCCAAGGTTAAACAATTGGTTAAATTTAGCTAGGCATATGTTGCATTAGCATACATCAAATGCATCTGTGTACCTCAGTGGTAATTTGGTGTAATTTTCTCATTTAAAGTGCAACCTCTTTTCACTAAATTGCATCGTTCTGCTGGCCGACACAACAAATGTTTTCTCACATTGAGTACAATTTTTATGCGGTAGATCTAGATATGTATCTTAAATTAGATTTTCTTATTCAGATGAAATTGCTTAGTTATTTTTTTTTTTTTTTTGTGGCAGCAAATATTTGTACAAATTATAGATAAAAATTTGTTTTTAAAATTTATTCGTTGTCAAGATAAGTAGAGAGAAAAAAATATGCTTCATGTTGCAGTACATAACTTTTGCTCTCGTTATCGAGAAAGCATGTTTCCTTGATAAGTATTACTCTTGAACTGCTTACGGAAATGGAAGCAATGACGATTGCATGACAAATTTGTGGGCTTGGCTTAAAGATGACAAGCAATAAAGGGTCTTCAATTGCGTGCATGTACTCAATCGATTGAAATAATAAAAACGTTCCTTTAATGGCTTCTTACGTGGGCTTATCGAATTTATTTTACAAAAAAGGAGGTGGGAGAAACACAAATGAAATAAAATATTCTTATTTCGTGGCTCTATTTGGACAAATGTCGTGTCACAAGATTGAATTTATTTTTGAAAAGTAATAAAGCCACGTAATTGGTTTTTCAAAAGAAGCAATGTCCCTTCTAGTAAGACACCCACAACCCAAGTATTCTATGCTTTGGGTTCTTAAATTGGAATAAGATTTTCAATTTATTTATTGATCCAAGTAGGTACTTTCAAACACGAGAAGTCCACAGCACAATTTGTATATTGTAGAGCAAGAGGAAAGGCTTAAAAGATACACCTACAAACTACAAGAATATACATGACGTTCAAAGGAATTGACTCATCGCTCCACACCTTTAAAATACGACCTTAAGGAAAGAAAAGTGAACGCTACGAGGTTAATGATAAAAATATCCACATCGCTTAAAAGGTATTACTGGTCCAGGTTATATCATCGTTTCCAGGTCAGCAGGAATCTTTGTTGTTGTCGTTCAAAAGGACGCAATAAACAATTGTGTGTTCGCAGTAAATCATCATTCTGATCCGAATGGCTCTTAATGCGAGATCGTATATCAAACATTGCAAATGTCATTGACGAGCTCTTTGATAGATATCATTGCATCGATATGCTGTTTGTAAAATTTGTTTGTAACTCTGCAAAGGTTAAATTATCACAAATATCGATAAAACCTAAGAAGGCTAGGTGCCAGGTTATAGTGCAAGCTGCATTCTCTTGGTATACCTAAATATGATTTCGAAAGTAACCAAAAGATATGCATCTGTGCTTAAACAAGAGATAAAATTAAGTAGCAGGTAATCTAAATGTAAATTTGTTCAAACGCCTTATGCTGATTGCTTATGATAATTTATTCAAATTTTAGTTACCGCTAATGCACAACTATTCACAGACATTAAAACTACCTACGAAATTGGGTTGACGAGCAAGTTTTTTTTGGTTATGGTAACACTCTCTTGTCGATTATGCAGATTTAAAGTTGTTTTATTGAACGATCTTGGTAAGTTTTTAGAGATCTGTGAATGCCCATCAAAAGATATGCAATATGTGAGAGGAGTAACAGAATCCATGTGTCAGAAATAGTAAACGAAATTTCTGGTTCTGTGATGTCAACGAGAGCTAAGGGCTTTGATTGTAGCCCCAAATTTCTGTCGCATGTTTCGGCTTTATTGAGGAGAAAGGTATTAATCCTTGAAAGGAACATAGTCCACCATATTCTAGGTGGCAATCGTACTCAAGGAGCCGAGCAAGACAAACACGATATACACATGTATCTAATTTCAACATTAAATGTATCGGACTTGCTTTATGAAATACTTTTGCCACCTAACTACTTCGAATCGACAATGGTCTACTTGAATATTGAAAACAAATAATGGGTCTAAAGGAAACATGATTTTGGTCCATATATTTAGGCAAAAAATTCGTTTAAAATGTTAAATTCTAATTGCGCTTAATAGACAGCAGAGATGTAAAGGAATTGAAGTCAACAGAGTGCTTACTTTTGATTTTGAGTTCATGGCTTCACACTTGGACTCGGACTTCAAAAAATAAATCACGATTCATTTTGAAGGATGTGATTGAGTCAATCATTTTAACCAAATCAGAGATTTGAAATCCCAAGAAATAAATCTTTGTGACTGCGCTGCATTCTTTGAAGTCACACTGAAGTCACTAGAATTCACTTGAAGCCTTTAAGACTTCACAAAAGGCTTCAAGACTTCATACAAATTTATAGCAGTCTTTAAGACTTCACACTAATTTCTTTGCAGTCTTCGAGTCTTCACTATGTTTTTGAAGTCATTTCGACCATAAAAAAAAGACTCCAAAGAAATTAGTGTGAAGTCTTAAAGACTGCCATCGATTTGCATGAAGTTTTGAAGTCTTTTGCGAAGTCTTAAAGACTTCAAATGAATGCTAAGACTTCAAGTGAATGCTAGTGACTTCAGTGTGACTTCAAAGAATGCAGTGCAGTCACAAGGATTTAATTCAGTCATATGCTTCAAAATGAATGGTGATTTATTTTTTAAAGTCCGAGTTTAAAGGTGAAGTCACTTGAATGAACTCTTTCATTTGCAGTCCTTGGGGAGAAATCACGGAATGCATTCCTAAAAGATTACATTCTTTTACAACCTTGATAGACAGTCTTTGCCAGAGAAGTTGGCTCAATTTGAAGCTTCGTCAATGTACTTATCGCCTGGTTCTCTTATGAATCGTGTATATGATAAAGGTCATTTGGAATTTTGTAAAACAAAACGGACTAAAATTATTCTTCCCCTGGATCCTTTACAATCTCTCCATTCGGTTGGTGAGTTGGATTCAGAATTTGTTTTGAAAGGTTATGTGGAGTCGCCTGCTGTTCTCTCAAGATCAATTGATCTACATCTTTGAAATATGGATCTAGGTCCATACGAGCTTTGCCTCATCAGCTTGAATGTCCAAGCCTAACTCGTCCATAGAAAGAATATTTAATATCACTTTGGTTGAGGCGTCATAACATATACTAATCTTCGTAAAATTGTTCAGGTAATGGTCTGTTTCATTTCGCTATACAATTGTTTTATAGGTATATAATTATAGGTCTTATGATTGCTGTATACAATCCAGTAGATTCAGAGTAGATTAGGAGAGATTCAGTTTAGCTTTGGAAGGTAGAAGTTTTCTCCTTCTACAAGCCAGAGCACAATAACTCCTCCCTGCCAAATTCTTCTCGTACCTTTTCCCTACGCCCCTTTTCGAGCTCTGCATTCATTATTCTCCTGTTGAACATTTCATTTCTCCAGATTGCTTCTAATCCTAATTCCATGAACCATGTTATTTGACTATTAACTATGATTATTACGTTCTATATCTATGCATGTCTAAAATAAAAAATTCCGTAGTAAAGTGAAGCCTTTTATCGATTTTGTGTAGGACTGTCTCCACTGACTTCTGTCACTAGGAAATTATTATGATTGCTGTATAAGTTAAGTAAGATGTTTCTAGTATCTTCTCTTCTGTAGAGTTTGATGTGACTTAGACGATTGAGCTTTCCGTGGAAAGTTAACAAGTCCCAAGGCACTTATTACTCATTATTCACCAACATATGTTCCTATTAAAACGTCTTTTCTCTGACATGACAAGAACTCTAAGTATGCACTCTATATACTGCAAATAATCTTGAAGGTTGAACTGTCTGCTTTCTTACATTCTAACCGGCGTCAAACAATAAACATCGTTAACATTGTGTCATCTAACAACTTTGTTTACGAATTTAAAATACCTTGTCTCCATTTTATAGTTCCAAAGAAACGCAGTAAATAAACAGTCATTTAGCGAGCTATTCTTTCTATCACTCCAATGATTCGAGATTAAATTCTTAAGTGTTTTATTTCCACAACCACACAGAAAAATACAAAAACAAAAACCAATCAATTATATGTTCCGTCGATCAATTCCAAATCAGCAGGAAATTAAGCCCCACAACAGCGCCATTCTCTATTAATTACACCCAATCAATGCGATCTCTAGAGCAGAATCAAATTGACACGTTTTATGTTTCTATCAAGGCTGCGGCAAATATGTTTGCAAAAATACGGCCGTCTGATCCGCCCTTGTCTGGCATTCGTCAAACGTTAAGCCAGTAAGCTATTTTCCTCCCCCACAGAGAGGAAAACACTGAAGGACAACTGCAGTACCAAACATGTACATAAAATCCCACCGTTTCATTAATTCACTAGACCTAACCACTTAGAATGACATCTAAAATGCAATCCGGTTCTATTAGACGCCGCCAGCGCCAGAGTCAACGCAATTGTGAGGTCACAAATCGCCGCCAACAATCGAGATGTTTTTAATTCAATCAATTCTCAAGGCTAGACGCACTGAATACAAAGTATTTAACCACAAAAAGGTGTTCAACAAAAAGCACACACACAAGTAGCTAGTCTTAACAATTTTTTAACGCAAAATGTATAGACAATTACAAAAAAAACGAGGTCACTGTTTACATTGAATTTTGACAGTCTTGACAGATGGGAAAGAGATAACACTGTACATACCTTGCCCTTGGTCGCTGGGCAAATCCGAAAGCTCCGTCTGACTAGCAACATCGACTTTCATATTATTATTGATTCTACTGGAATTTTTATTTCTTATATCAAAAGAGAACACTACGAAGGGATGTTACCCCTCTTTCACCACTTTTCGATCAACCCTTGTGACCCACTTTTATTCACTCGAATTCCGCTTATCCCATGTAAAAAAGCTATCGCCACGCGAGCGACTATTCAAGGGGAAATGTATGCTGGTGTTATAAAAGAATGAAAAAACTCTTATCTTCTTTTTAAATTTTAAACAAAATTCGGTCAAAAGAGAGGGTGCGGCACTGTATGAGTCCACTTGAACGGAAGTGTAAACAAAACGAACACACTTTGCGAACTGAACCCGAAAGAAAGAATACAGAATTCAAATAAATCAAAGGGCGTAATGGCGAATTAAAAAGCAAACTAAAATAAAATTTAACACGCAACTCGATAAATGACCTTAAAAACAACGAACGCAAAAGTGTAATAGCGCGCCAGAGAGGCTCAAGTGTGTCTATTACCACAACCGAATGATGAATGAACCAACAACGGTTGGCTTTGTAAAAAAAAGTTAGTCGATTCTAGAGAAACGAGAAAGCTTTTACGATGCCAAAACAACGTGCTATGTGGCGACGAATTGAAAATGAAACATAGGAAAATGCATGATGAAAGCGTTAAAGTGGCGCCCCACTAATGGAGAATTCTATGTTTCTTTTTCTCTCCTCCCTCCCCCCCTATTTAGTGTGTCATCTTACGTCATAGTTACATATTGTAAAAGTAGCTGTTTTGATGGTTAATATAGTTTTGATTGAGGGGAAACTCTAGTTTCTATTTCCCCTTTACATACTTAGTATACGGTATGTGAGGTGTTGTTGGCAATCATTCAAATGTATAAAGAAAATAGGAAGAGGGAAGTAGAAACTGTTTCATCTGAGTGCACGCAAGTACCTTTTCAGGTTTCAATCGAAAGTATTCAGGAAGCCCACAAGAAGTAATGGAATTCGATTGAAAGGGCTGTGGTTTGTGGTAGAAAAAAAATCAGGTTTAAAAAAGTTCTCAAGTTTAAAAGTTTTACTCTAAACAGTTTCGGAATTCGTCTAATATTTTTGCCTGAATTTGAAATTTTTGTAAAATTTTTCACATAAAATTGCTGTTGATAGTTACTGCAATAAATTCTGACAAACATGTCACTGGTGAAAACGGAAAAGTTTGTAGGTTCGAGAAAGCCTTCATGGAAAAGAACCTATCACAAGCAAGATCGACTCAGATGGTCCTGTAATTTTCAAAGGAGAAATCCTTCGAACTTCCATTAAAACGAAATATCAATTAATTTTCCTACACCATGACGAAAAAAAAGG
Source organism: Chalcosyrphus nemorum (assembly GCA_949716465.1). Taxonomy (NCBI): domain Eukaryota; kingdom Metazoa; phylum Arthropoda; class Insecta; order Diptera; family Syrphidae; genus Chalcosyrphus; species Chalcosyrphus nemorum. Next base: position 16,572,139 of record OX454334.1, on the reverse strand, counting down.
CAGGCCAAAAAATCTGGATCACACAAATGCAAAAACACCATATAATTGACCTCAGTGACGATGTGACCAGAAACCGAGAATCTTGTCGGTACTTTCTGAGTTCAAACCAGGGAATCTCTCAGGCGGATCAGTAGGGGGGCAGTGAATCCTTCTACTTCGGGTTACAACCACGGTGTTAGGGTGGAATAGAAGAGACTCTGAAGAAGATCGGGTCGACTTTCTTGATCAAATTAATTAAATTTTTTAGTTGCGTCAAAATGTGATGAAAAGATGCAACATAAGTTTGTGGCCTAGGTACTATTTCTTTGCAAAACTTTAGCATCGTAAGCATTCCGGTTAGAAGCCTGACTTGTAGTAAAAGAAAAGCCTGGGTTGTAAAAGAATGCAATCTTTTGAGAATGCATACCTTGATTTCTCCCCAAAGACTGCAAATGAAAGAGTTCATTCAATTGACTTCACCTTTGGACTCGGTCTTCAAAAAGTAAATCACCATTCACATTCACCTTTAAGACTTCACACTAATTTCTTTGAAGTCTTTGATTTTCTATAGTCGAAACGACTTTAAAAACATAGTGAAGTCTCGAAGACTGCAAAGAAATTAGTGTGAAGTCTTAAAGACTGCTATAAATTTGTATGAAGTCTTGAAGCCTTTTGTGATGTCTTAAAGGTTTCAGGTGAATTCTAGTGACTTCAGTGTGACTTCAAAGAATGCAGCGCAGTCACAAAGATTTAATTCTTGGGACTTCAAATCTCTGATTTGATTAAATGATTGGTTCAATCATATCCTTCAAAATGAATGGTGATTTATGTTTTTAGGTCCGAGTCCAAGGGTGAAGTCATGAATTCAAAATCAAAAGTAGACATTCTGTTGACTTCAATTCTCAAAAGATTTAATTCTTTTACATATCTACTGAATTCCATTGTTCCAAGCAGATACTCCGACAGAATTTCAACTCTCTTTCAACTCTTCTCGAAAAATAAATCGAGTTCAAACTGGATTGATTCGACGCAATAGCATTCATATCGAGTTGAACCGAAATTCAAACTGAATTCAAACCTATGTTCAATATATACATAAACTTAGCTATTGTGTCTGAAAGGTTTACAAACAAGAATTGAATTGTATGAAGCTGTTGGATGAACTCTGTATAGCTCCTTCAATATCACAGTTAGAGTGGCTTTATTCCTTGTCCAAATGCTAAGTTTGATTGATTTTTGGTCTTATCTGTATAAAACTTAGGAAGAGCTACAATATGGAGAATCATTCAGAACCAGTAGATCCGATTTCTAAGTGCGGTGTCAGAACGAATTACAAGAGGCTTACTTGCTTCTGCAGCTGATCATTACACGACAGTTTTTCTGTATGTTTTTTTTTTTTTGTATATCCATTCGGAACAGACACTATTAGCCATGTTTTTTTTTTTGGAAATTACGTTTTATTTACCCTTTATGCTTTTGTCTACATGATGTCATTTATGAATACTTAATGGGATTTTATTTTTAACCTCTTTTTACTTTATTTTTATTTTTGTCTGTTTTTTCTCTCCCTCCTGACGTCTTTGGTTTGAGTAAGGTCATTGTCAATGATCTTGTTTTTTTTTTTTTGGGTGGTCGGTTATAGGTATTTTTTTTTTTTTGAATCATGCATTCATGCACCTTACTCAAACAAAATTAGATAGTACATTTAAGGAAATGAAATTGTAGGTGTGTGTTATGCTCTGTTGACTGCACTGAAGAGTGGTCTAACGAAAAAAACAAATGAAAACGGAAGTCTCTCTGCATTTCAATGGAAACTCAAGTAGAAATGAGTTTAAAATTATTCGAAGCATAACGACAGCGGTAATTTGCTTGCAGCGAAAAATAACAGAGTAAAAGGGTCATTGACATGCCCGCCGGAGATTCACTTTGAATTTTATGAACATTTAGGTCAGGTTTGTTGCTTTTTTTCTTTCTGTGTAAGAGATGTATCTTTGAGGTAATTAATGAGTACAATATGACATTAAGATCATGGTTAAAATTTAAATAAATGAATAGGTACGCTTTTGAAGTTTATCTGTCATCTTTTTTATTTGAGTGTCTTTTTTTATAGCTTTTAAGAATTGGCATCTACTTTAGATTTAGAGAGGGTAAATTGCGAAAGCAAATTACTTCATAGAAGTAAGATACCAAATCGGTTTGAAAATTGAACAGATTCCTCCACGCATAGAAGGGACCTACAGAGAGTTTTGAGAAACTTTCTCATGACAGTAATGATATTTGTCAAACGGTCGCAAGAGTTAGGAACCCCATTTACAGGAGTTGAACGCACTAACCACTGAGCGATATGGTTGCTCCGACAATTCTTAGTGTCATGAGAGAAAAGTTATACTTGGTAGACGCTTCGACACTTCTAGCAGTCATAGTGAACTTCTGGGTGGTATACATGATCTCCGATGAGTACACATAAAGTTAAGGTTATTCTAAGCCACAAATATGTATAATAAACTGTTTTTTTCTTTTCAAAGTCATGCATATCAGAATTTATTTTATAGCTCACAGACTTGCCGCGACTTAAGAAGAAGCTGTAGGATCAATGAGGAAGAAGAGACTATCGGTCGGTTCCTGTTCATTTGCCTTACTAAATCAACGATCTTAACAATCTCACAAACGCTGGCAAATCCAGAAGCAACTCCTTCATTTAGCTTGGTTTCAAGGGTGACCCACACACATTGTACTCCCCAATTCGACTTCAAAACAAATATTTACAGGCCTTCTGGTTTCGGATCAGTTGCGTGATCCAGTAGGTTTTAGGCGTCCTTTTTTTCAGCGCTTTTATAGGAACCCTCCTTTTGAACAATTCCAACTGTGCTCCAATTTGTTGGAAATTGTGTTTCTGCTGTCAAAGTATTTTAATGTTATCAGAGAATGGACAGTAGAGATAATTTGTCCTTCTTGGACTACATAAATTTCTGTTCAAAACATCTACCCACATTTTAGGTGTTCTTAATTGGGCCATTAGATTCACTTTTCCTTCAAGTAGATAATCAAGACTGCAATGTGTAGCAGAGAGTTTAAGACGCTTCCCTGCTGCACACCGACTTTAATTGGAAACTCTTAGGTGACTTCCGCGGGGTATCGTCCCCATGATCATAATTTTTTCTAGCACTCCAGCGATATCGCGGTCTGATCTAACCACATAATTCTACCGTATTCCTAACTTCTTTGGCAATAGTGTCAGGTTTTTCTTCATGGTTAGGAGTGGCTCTTGGAAAGTATTCTCGGGAAAACTGTTCGTTTAACAGTGTTTCACAATACTATCGCTGTCTGTAAAGAATTCGACAAGAAGCTGGTCTTGATTATTGTTATGAAGTTTTGTGAACGAGTGTTTTGGGCACATCTTCTCCTGGGGAAGGTTATTTTGAAGATTCTTTCTTTTTTGTCAAAGCTACCGGCTAGTCTAGTTTCTATCAGCAGGCGAAGAAGAGTATTCGTAGAAGGTACCCATTATTTTCATGTTTTCTTACAACGCTACCAATTCAAACTACTAATAGTCTATTTGTCGCGAAGTAGTCTCAAATATTAGTTGCAGCTTCTGTGAGGGATTAAAAAATTCGCAACTCGAATGGATTTTAGATTAATACTGTAGGTTATGTTAGGTTGAGCTGGTTGGTGGCGTTTTCACTCATTGCGTTGCAAAGAAACTAAATATTTAAATCTGTGATCAAACCTGGGCGTTTAAGTTCAACTTAAACCGATTTGAAAGTGGCAGCCCGGTTAGTAAGGAAAATAAATTTAATACCAATTTTTATCTACATATTCGCATTCGGCTTATTTTTATCTTTGGATTTAATATATCAATTGCAATCATAAGATAAAACAAATATTGCGAATCATGACTATTAAAAGCTTAAAGTTAGATTATGAAAATTAGTAAAGAGGCTTTTATTAGAATTAAATTAAAAAAGAGGATAGAATTATCGCTGATTTGTGGATTACTATCGTTAATATTAGATATCTGTGGTTTTTTCTATGTATGTATGTATGTATGTATCGAAATTTGTCATTCTAGTGGTCTTCAAGTTCAAGTTTTTATTTTTAAGTGTCGCTCTACGGATTAGGTAGAAGTTTGCTAGTGCAACATCATCCGATGCTGAAAACTTATTAGAGGTTTAGTGAATTTTGAATTGATCTTTTCTAATGTAGATCGGATGTTAAGCTTTAGATATACATACATACGAGGATTGGAGAAAGAAACCTGACTACTTCATCTCTACCTAGCTAATATATGTATATTCCAACCAACTGCCTTCTCATACTAAAAGCATACACCTGAATAAATAATGAGAGTATTTACCTTTAGATCGTTTAATACTTGGTTATTATTTACTTAAAAATAAAATGTAAAAAAGGAACGACAAACTCTTCAAATATTGGCGAAAAATAAAGGGAATAAAGGCTGAACTGAATATGAAACTGATGTCTAAATGCACTGCTTCTTTTCACTCTCAATTGATACTGATCGTCTAAATGGGGCTTTAGTGTATGCATTAAAGGACAATGCGTACAAGATGTTGCTTTATTCAAAGATTCCTGTTGATTCCTGATGTTGCTTCATTGAAAGGACACTGCGGTATAGAAAAACAAAAGCATTTGCCACGACTAAACTAAAAATGCTTCCCCTATATAGTACTATAGGTCTAAGTTAAACAAAATGTCTAAGAGCGGACGTCACTTGGAGGTGAGTACATACAAAGTTTAGAGCATTTTTGAATACTCTAAGCGTGTCATGAGGTGGATTGGGACATCAGCGCCGCGTGCATACAGAGAGGCCAGTTGCTGCTTTAACATACGTAGCATCGGAACCTGTTTCTTAGATTATACAGTGTCACTCAAAGTGTTAATAAAATATGGTTCGCCAATTTTTATAGGGAAGTGTGAACCCAAAAAATAAGGATTTGTACGACTCTTCAAGATACACAGAAGGATCTTCCAATATATTAATACTCTCTCTCTTTAGCATGGTATGTAAAGAAGCATCCCACCATTTTATGCCGTAACCGAAGGGCAGACTAGCTAATTCTAGATAAATTGACAATACCTTTTACAATAATGATACAGGACTTTATTTTCTATAAGAATATAACCCTTATTACAAGAGCAATTGGCCTTTTCATTTACTAACAGACAGAGTCCCCATTTTATGCAATAGTCAACAAAGCATTGAGTACACAGTACGATGATCAAGCTATGTACATCAGCAAGATTCAAAGACAGAGTGACTTGTATTCAATGGTCTCTATTGCTTTGTACAGTAAATATCGACATTTGAAATAGTTCAACAATAGGTCGGACAGAGGACAAATCAAAGACGTCAGCTCTGCGTGGTTCCAAAGCAAAAGGAATAATCTTTGGTATTCCATTAATACAATTCGACATCGATTGGACTTGATTTCTTTTAGACAAGTTTACGCACCTATCAACGACGCTCTATTCAATAGTATTCCACTGATTTATCGTCCAGTAATATAGGCTGATTCACGGTGTAAGTAAGGACATTAACTCAAGCCAGTGTTAGTTAAAGAAGATTACAGATATGTGTATCTCTTACTGTCTGTCACAGAGCCGAAATATACATTTTAATAAAACGTCTCCACCCACATATTAAACAATTTTATATTATAAATTTTGACAACACAGCCTTAGTAATAATTTGTAAAGATTTTTTAGTAAATAGTCTACCACTTACAAGACTATTACAAAACTACAAATCGAATTAAAACTAAAAAAAGAAAACTACTTTTGTTGTGAGCCCATTACCACATTTCATACAAGTACGCACTACCGAACTACAAAACGAAAAAAATAAAAAATAAATTATAACATTTGACAAAACAAAATAAAAAAAAAAAAAGACATGCATTCCAACTATATTCTACTTTCAAGAAAAAAACTTGTATACTCTTTCTTTTGAATAAAAAATATGAAATTTTATTTATTTGTAAAAAAATATTTTCGTTTCTAAATTACTAAATGGTAAATAATGGAATAACTTTATTCGTTTCGTCAAATGTTTACATAATAATACTCTTCACAAACTTTTTGTGTACAAAAAAAAAACTGAAAGTAAATTTCAAAAAAAATATCTAAGGAATACATTTTGTTTGTTTATAACAATATTAAGGCACCAAAATAAAATATTTAAATAAAAATACCATGTGTATATAAAAGAAAAAAAAAAGGGAACAAAATCATAAGAGTTTTTTAAAATAATTGAAAACCTTCTCTAGTCTCGATGTCCTACAATTGACCAATTGATACAAGTATCTCAGTGTACGTACGAAAAATCGATACATAGTATAATTTTCTAAAAAATTCAAAACATCTAAAATGAAATCGATAGCGCGTGCTATGAAACGTGTTATAGGCCCACACTGGCAATTGATGTGTATAACGAGGTCCAACTCACCTTTTGTGCTATTTAAACACCCGGTTGACATAACTGTGCCGGGTGGACCGCGTAATACCGAATCCAAACAGCGTATATTATCGCGACAGGTGGTTATAATTTCAGCCTAAAAAAATAATACAGAGACTATAGTTTGAAATCTTTAAAGGGATATGAGTTGTGGTCTTACATAATCCTCCGGTCGCAGCAAATGGCTGCGAATTTTCAATGAACGTGTGTCTTCCAAACGATTCTTGCTTTGGGTTAGCAAATTTCTCATCTCTTTCTCATCGTCTGTGTGATCGTCACTTGAGGACGATGTAGCTGGGATAAGTTTGATGGCTTTCTCTAGATTACGTGATGAACGACGACGATCGTCAGCTTTGCGACGTCTCGACGAGGTATCACTCTCTGAGGTGCGACGTAGACTCTGGGCGGAATGGCTCATGCCAAAATCTAGCTTACGACTTGCCGAATCGGCTCGATTTAAGAAGGAGAATTTCTCCGTGTTCTTCGGTGTAAGAGCATTGGCCGATGATGATAGACTTGTCGTTGGACTGCGCACATTCTGACTGTCATCTAGAACGAGGATAAATCCATTAATAAACCAAAAACGTATGGTGCAAAAGGGCCTCTTACCTTGACAGGATTTACGTCGAACTTCAAGGTTCTTACGGCGACGTTCATATTCCAATTCGAGGGCACGACGACGTCTCGCATGGTCAACACTACTAACAATGGTCTCTTGTATAACAACCTTTGCTTCGTTTGGTTGCAACGAATCCATTCGAGGTGGTGAAAGAGAATCCAAATTGTTAGCCGCTGATAGCGAGGAGCAACAATCCGATTGCGAATCAAGGAAGTTGCTAAAATAAAGCAAAACACAAGTGATTTTAGTTTCAAATACAAATGATTGTCTTCTTACCGATAATCGTCCCCGAATTCCATAAGACGACGTGCAGCGTCCGAATCAAAGCCTTCAGAATAATTTTCAGAGTTGTACTTCTCTTGATAGTTATCCCAAGCAGTCTCTGAGAAACTACTATGGTGATCTTCCGTTCCAGTGGTGTATTCTACAAGGACACAAAGGAAAAAACAATTAAAATCATTCATAGCCATTGGAATTGAAAGGAAAACATCAAAAGAGTGCATTAAAATTGTACCTCTAACTCTGGGCACTGGTGTGGCAGCTTGTACAGAAAAAAACATATCACATGAAGCAAAAACACATAAAGCTACTCGATAACTACTTACCACCTTGTGGATCCTCTTCATTCATATACGTGGCTAATGCAGCGAGCGATCCCAGCTTTGTTTCACTTGTCATATAGGCAGTGGTATAGGATCCAACTCTAAAGTTGGGCTTCATCAGAGACTGTTCATCACCACTTTCATGACTGCTCTTCGGCAGATTCAATAATGCGGCAGTGAGCTCTTGGATAGTCTGTCCCGAGGACAGTGATTCACTTTTTCTAATTTGCAACATTCCATCGGAGCCAGACTCATTTTTCTTGCCCAGTTGCTTCTTCTTGCGTGTCTTGCGGCGTTTCAGTGAACCTTTACTGTCGGAATTCTTTACACTGCTGCTGGGTTGTGTATCATTCCTTTTACGACCTGGCGAAAGACTATCCAAAGCTGATTCACTTATCGAATGTGTGGCAAGACCAGCTTGGCTGGCTTGTACATTTGCCGAGCTTGGGGTATTCCCCTCTGTCAATTGGGACAAGCAAGATACAGACCATGGACGGTCGGATTTACGACGATTCTGACGTCGTACTACCTTAGCGTTCAAACTCTGATTACTACCAACAGTTGGAATGGGTTCTGCAGACCCACCAATGTGTTCAATAGAATTGCCATATGACGCACTTCCTCCGGGCGTTTGCATACATGTTGCCACTGAGTCTGTGAATCCTTCAGAGGAGTCTGATCCACGGGCAACTGAATCTGTTTCAGAGGCTTCGCCTGAAGCCTCACAATCTGTTGTTGGAACCGATGCCACGAGAGGCTCGGTTTTTCCACAGGTCGGTTGATGCTCCAACCATTCCTAGAAACGAAAAAAAAAAACCATTAGTCATTTTGATTCAAAAGAATATGTTCCAACTGGCTTACCTGAATTCTTTGTTTAGCCGGTCCAGGCATAATCACTTCGCGTTTCTTAACTGTTGAAGAAATTTTCACTAAGGAATGCTTCTGCTGTTGTTTTGTCGGTGTCTTCAGCACTTCATCACGTACTAAATGCTCTGCTTCAAGTACAAGCTGCTTGATTGATTCATGCGATATTTCCTGTGTTAAAGAGAAGTGAATGAGTATTTGTGTGAAAAGGGGCGAGAGAGAAGTTTATAAAAATTAATTGAGTTCTATTGTTTCTTTTCTTTTTCAATTTTGTTTTGCTTGCTGAATGATTTATCGCGTTTGTCAGCTGATAAGATGATGATGATGGAGAGGGTGGAAGAAGAAAGCTTATCTTTTGTCGTTATGACTGTGTGAATGTACACTTATGAGTGCAAATATGAGGGATTTTATCTTTATTGATGTTTCACAGAATCACAGTATAGTGCAATTGGGAAATTTCGAAACAAAAGGGCGTGCGTTCGTTTACGAATGTACAACGTACTAATCAATGTGAGTAAAGTTTTGGGTGCGGATGTAGTGTACTAAAAAAAGTAAGACCTTATTCGAATTTATTGCAATTAATCAATGTCGAGTCTCGATTATCAAGAAACCCATCTATTTTATCAAGGAAATACGAGAGATAAGACAAGTATTGCGACATACAGTCTTGCTGAATACGTGTCAGCAGGCATGAATGTAAATATTATTTTGGGGCAAAGTGCAATGAATAGGTGGCAAAGTCTGAACAATTAGACAACATGTCAGCTAATCGAATTTGATGGTGTCCAATTGGAGAAGTGTGCAAGTATACAATTGAAGTCGAATATCAATATAATTATCAATGTTTCCAAAGATAAACAAGGAGGGGTTTGAGGAGTCTACAATTTCAGGCGTAGCTTTAACAATAAAAGTATAAATAGCCTTAAGGCATTTTTTTTATTGAAGTCACTTTCCTTTAATAAATTTCAAGTGCCCTTTAAGCAGGTGATAAGATTCCATTGAAGTGTTTTGAAACTAAAACAAACAATGTAAGAGTTACGGTAAGATACATATGATAGTTGCAATAATCTTTCGGTGACGCTGTATTAAAGAAGGAACAAATTAAGGCCATGTACATAGCAATCATTCTTCGATACTGGGAAATAAAACGTACGCATCACACAAGTTCTTGCGTCACTCGCATGTATGAGGAACGCGTCGTCACTGATAAGTTGTCGATTCTTCTTGGTTAGTGTGTATATTATCGCTGATGACAAGAATTTAATGCCAATAAGAACTCAACTACAAATTACACAAGTGTCTTACTAAATTAGTTCAGACACAACCCGAAGTGGGTGTTACTTTAGCAAAGTTTCATACCCTAACAAGACGTTCAAGAGCTTTCTGCTATGCTTTTATGGAAAGTAATGTATCGGAACGTTTTACGGCTAAGGCAGATAGATGTATAAAAAAGAGTGCCTTCCAAGTAGAGGTCTTGATAGTGTCAAAAGCAGCCAGTGAATCTGCGGTGAAGGCAATGCTTCCAAAAGGTATGCCTTCTTTATTGGCAGCCAGGCATCCATTGCAAGAAAATCAAAGCTTATCAACTGATGTCACAAAGAACTTAAGGCTATAGAAATACAGTAAAATGTTGCGCTCTACTAGGTTCCTGAACACGAAGGAGTGCCAGAAAAAGAAAAGGTTGTTGAGCTAGGAAGAGGCTCGAAATCGACGTCAGAACAAACTTACTTCTTCCGCTTTGCACACTCAAACTTGAAGCAGGGACAAAGGTACAAGAGAAGTAAGCACCAGATGGAACTTTATAGAGATCTTCGTCATTACAATGGTCAATTTCCGCGTTTGAAAAAGCCAAAACCAATAGACTTGTACGGAAAGTAGGAATCATCAAGAGGCGATACTACCTGGTCTGGCAAAATTCTTAAAGACAATAGCTTTTTTGTATGACACTGTTCTCGTCTCAGACAAGAAACAAGAAGAAGTTTCAATGAAGTTCCTGGAGTGGCACTTTCTGAAAGACCTAGAGGAGGTTTCCAACTAGATAGCGAAATTGATCAAATTTACAGGATGGTTTGTATGCAGTAATCACACTAAGAAACAGTAATGCAGTAAACACTAAGAACAGGAAGTAGCAATATTCTTATCCCCCTGCATTGATCTGACTATGGCGTCGAGTATCACTCGTCAACCCAGGTACCCATCTAACCTTACCTTATCAGACAATTGGGGCCGTGAGAAAACTTCTTGGTACTTTTCGGGAATCGAATCTTTATTTTCACGCAGTGTACGCACTCCGAAGTACAAATGCATCAAGCATGAAAAAATTGAAGGGAGAGATTGATAGCAACGCGGTCCAGGTGATGGTCCAAACTAACCTAACCTAATAGCATCGCGTTTTAAATCCCTAAAAACTGATTTCAAAGACTAGTTCTTGTACGAAAGGACAGCTCAAGATAGATTGTTTTTGAGGCCAATAGTCTAGAACCTGTATGAACGGGCTAAGAACAGAGAACAAGGTTACGTCCGAGGAAACTCATTTTCAAAAATTATGCTGATTAGCTGATGATCTCTTTTTCAAGCAAGACTTTCAAGTACGTTTCAAAGCCTGAAGCATATTTTCAATATCTGTTCGAGAAAATCCAAACTATGAAATAGATTTTGTATTTTGCTCTAAAAACTCCTGAAACTGATTGATTATAAAAATAAACACACTTGACTGTCTTTCTAGTAGATCGTTACCAGCTGCCAGTTTTAACTCATAACTCATCATTTGATTGATTGAGCAAACATCAAACTTCCTTATACCGTTAAATTAAAGTTAATTCCCTCACAATTAGACCTTCGTACAGTAATAATTAAGAGTGTATCCGTACATTATGTATTAATTGACATAACCAAATCGAACAAAGAAGAACCTCTCAAAAGAGTAAAAAGGAAGAAGAACACAAAAATTACAAATATGAAAAAGAACATGAAAATTTAAAAGTTTTGAGTGCTTCTTGTCTGTTTCTCCTTTCTTTCTGAACTTTTTTTTTATGATCCCTTCTTGTAGTTTTAATTAATGTTGCCGCAAATGAAAATAAAACAAAATTATACGAGTATATGTTTATAATAAAAGTGTCTACGACCAAGGACGTCGTTGGCTTATTATTGCGGACATAGTGTTGAGCTATCTTCAATAAATTTTGCCCGACGAAGAGTTTTATGTCGACAGCTTGTATTTAAAAATTAACAAGAATCAAACTGTGTGCGTGAATGTAAAATGTAAAAAAGTTTATTTTTAAATTAATGGTTTGATGAGGCATTCTGTTTTTTTTTTCAAATTAACTATATACATATTTAAAAAAATATGAAGAAATAATAATTAAAAGAATATTTAATTGGAATTGTAGTGTGTTTAGAAAAATAACGAAAACCAATTAGCAATAAAGTTGAGGAGACTGTGGATAGTAGTTGATGGCTGACATGGTTTCGAAATACATATTTAAAAGAGAATGGTGTCGCCGGTTATCTCGAGTTTATATCGGGTAACACCAGTGCTTCTGGGGTGACTCAAATGCAGCAGAGGCGCCTTAAGGAAGTATATGCTGAATACAGCTGTCAGAATGATTGATTTTTTTTTTAATTTTGAATGATTCAACTTAGGCACAACTGAATTACGACATGTGAATGAGAAGTATACTCGTGGAAATCGGGCGGTTAATGTTGGGGGTACCAGTATCGAGTTAAGTTGAGAAAGAAACCACAGCAATTTTGGGAAGTCTTTCAGTTTAAAAGTCACTACAGTGAACCACGAGGAGAATGAATGGCTAAAGACCGGGAATGAAAACTTATAAATATTCCCAAGTTCCTTTCACAAAAAGCAAACAAGCACATCCTACTTTGACCCAACCAAACACGATCAAATTATTATTATTTTATTGGTTTTGTTTTCTTTTTAAGTTTATGAGGAGCTTCTTAGATTAATAAATAGAAATCAGTTCAGTAAGGGTTATTTATAGCCATAGTGTCAAGGCTGGCACGAAAAACTAAAAAGATACTCCGATCAACCCCATACAACACTTTGGTTAGTCTTGGGACTCAACGGATATCCCTGGAAAATGGATCAGAACAGATCCTGCCCGAATCTTAATGCTTTCTCCCTGAGTACTTATCAAAAATAGTACCTACATGAATTCCTAAAAAAGAGCTCGGAGGGTGATATCAACATGCCATGTCTCTAGAGAACTGTAGACAAGGTCACGGTATGATGATAGCTAACCTTAAGACGGTTGCAGGGACTCTTCTTGGTATAACAATAGAAATTAATATCTTCTTTTTGTCTTTTGTTCTTGGGGAGCACAATGGATGCGCGTAAGATCTAAGTGAAGGTTGTATTCATTCTCTTAAACCTAACCTAATCGTAGAGTCTATGAAATAAAAGACAAAAACAAGTGGTTATACAAAGTTGACGCTTCTTAGTCCAAAAAAAAAACACTAAAACTTGTTATAATCCCGACGATGGCTCTGAATGCACCCTATGGACAACTTGCCGAAAGCTTATCGACTACACCTTGTCGATAAAGCAGTGCTCAAAGAACATGGAAAAATACGTCAAACCGATAACAAGACGGCTAAGAAAGGAAATAGATAATAAAGCCATTGCAAGAAACCAAGAATATATCATACCATAGACAAACTAATATAGATGGTCGTCTTCGGCCAATTTGACCGTTGGTTCCCACAAAAGCAAAAGTACCACCGATTTTGAATGTATTCTGACGTTTCCGGCAAAATCAAATCGGAGCTCACGCACACATTCTCAATCGCTGGTAGTTTTTATGGGCACAACCATTTTTCTGTACATTTTGTTATTGCTAATTGAATGACAGTCTGCTGAAACATGGACTCTAAAGGCTGAACTATAATAGAAGAATGGTTTCGTACGACTACTTCTGAAAGAGTGCGAAAGAATTCGCTCTTTCGTATGACAGTCACAAAATACAAACAATACAAACGTCTATTACGTGCAACTTATGGAAATGACTGAACTGAATAAAACGGAACGTAGAATTTTGACATTAGCTTCCGATTGCGTCCGACTATTATACGCCGTTCAGCTTTGAGTCAGATGAAGATGAGTTTGACTATTTTGAGTAAGAATATGTCATATGTCATCAATCTAGTTACAAAAGTGCATATACAACAACTGCGATGACTGTGACATGTAGACAGGATGGACATAAAGGTAGCTGCCCGTGAAGTCTTTAAATCAACTCCAGAGGTGGCACGAGAAAAGAAAAATAAACTAACCTATCAACCAGATGAAAATAGGGCTCAATGGAAATGCTCTCTCACTAAAATTCCCAAGATGGTCTACGACATGCCCATAAATTCATCAATTTGTCAAAACAAAAGGTCTATTTAGAGACATTCTCTCAATGAGACAACTGGCTTTTTGACTGGTCACTGCTCTTGGATCAATATAATGTTACCAAGTTTCCACATGAAATGCTGCTTATGGACTTAAACACGCATCCCGTAGTATGATTAAGGAATCAAAGTCCGTAGGCCAGTCAAAAGTACGGAAAGACAGCCGTATACCAAATGCCGACGCAGATGGATCAAAAATGGACACCGGTGTAGGATCCGGAAGCTTCTCCGAATCACTGGGAATATCCAGATCTATATGACTCCCAGATCACAGCAGTGTTTTCCAAGAGGAGGTCCTAGCAGTGACAACAGCTGCCCGTGAGAACAATACCGCCAGAAGGTATCACTTTCTTTATCGACAGCCAGGCAGCTATCAAAGCAATTACCGCCATAGAAATATAACTCAAGCTTGTGAAGAGCTTAAGGTTCTTGGAACACAGCACAAGGTTCTGCTCTGCTGGGTTCCTGAGCACGAGAGCATCCCGGGAAATGAAAAGGCAGATGAATTAGCAAGGAAAGCTTCATCGGACCCACTTGAACTGACTGACCTCTCCATAAGCACACCGCCCTGCGTTCTCAGGCTTGAAGCAGGGAAACTGGCTACAAGAGAGGCGAACTTAAGATGGAAGTCCCTAGATACTTGCAAAACAATTATGGCCAACTTTTGACAAGGCAAGTACCGAGAGAATTATTCGTTCACTGCCCTGCTTATATTTGTCCATGCTCACGGGTCACAACACTCTGCGGTACTACCTAAAGAAACTATGTCGGACGGAAGAAGAACTCTGCAAAGGATGCGGTGATGAGGATCTTATATAGAGGACACTACCCACTTCCTCTGCCAGGAAGTTGGGGTACACAACTAGAATTGGCGTCGGTTTGAAAGCCCTGGTTCTACTCCATCCTTCTAAGTAAGCATGAGGCTGTTATGTCCGCTGTTACTCCAATGTGTGTCTAAATTTTTATTCCTTCCCTTGCAATTTGCCTGTTAAATTTTCTCTCTCCTAACTTGATGTCCATATTTTATAATGGGTAGGGTAAACCCCTGATTTTAATAACATTATTAAAGTCACTGGTAAACATTCGTAACACTCATGACTTCACCCCATACCTAGACTGTTTTCATTTGAACAGCTTAAGCAAACAAAAGTAAGAAGTTGCGTGCACTTAGGTACATTTAACAGAGACATGGTAAGTGACTATCATTATTTGCAGAGAATTTGTTACCATCTACACAAATAAGGTTTTATAATTTTGAAGAAAAAGAAAGGAATCCCCATTCTCTCAGCACCACATGCAGTTGAAGGAATAATCCATTCAAAACAAATATATAAAAACCATTTCCCCAGAGCATTCCCTTTCGAAACTGAGCAAAAAAAATATTCAATATTCATAACCTCACGATTTTTCGCATGACTATGACATAATAACCGTTTTGCAAATTGGAGCAACATGAATGTGCATGGTGACAAATGGTTACCGGCAACAAAACAAAAAAAAAATTTATAATATTTTATTTTTTCCAGTCACGCAAATCTCCATAGAGGAGGAATTAAATCTCAGACTCCGACAGTGCACGGACTGCTCTTCTCGCTCAGATGCAATATTTCCATGACGCCAATTGCACTCCGGCAACCAGGCGCGCACAATCAATAATATGCTCAAAGTCACGAACCAAACAACTGACTGCGCTGCCGGTTGCTGCTTGCGATTATTCCCATAAATCTTTGTTTTTGTTTGCAAATCCAACAAATTATGGAATGAAATACAAATAGCACCAATGACGTCATACACAAAAAAACAAAAAAACACTCACACAGGTGGTGGTCGGGTCGATAAGGAGACAAATTAACTCAAGTTTATCGATTGTGAAATGTCAAACAATGATATCGATTCCGTCTAGTGACAAGTAGTCTATCGATAGTGCAACGGAAATGACGTTAGCAATGCACTTACGCTTTGTTTTCACTTCACACGAAAGAAAGATACAAGTTCTATTATGTTCTTTTTGAAACACGGAAACTATAAGCAAAATTTAAAAATTCCAAAAATATCTTCGAACGTAACACGGTGCTTTCACGAACTGTTCGATAATAGAACTGATGGCCGTGGTGGAAATTTGCATTCGCCGGCAAAATGGAGTGCTACTGTTGGCGGTTTTGCTGGTGGTGGTGTTGGTGGAGTGAAACGATAGAGAACCCGACTGACAACACAACGACGACAACCTCAATTAATAACTCGCGAAAAGATAAGATAAAACATCGAACGCACACCGACACTGATATCGTTTCAATAATAAATTTGTTTCTTATCTGAATTCAGAATCACATCGCGAAATGTTTTGTATCTACGAGTATGTATCTCTGCTTGTAATGATAATGATAGCTTATAAAATGGAACAGAAGAAGGACAGACGGAAAAAAGTTTTTATTTTTATTTTTTAAGTGACCGTCTCGTTCGTAGGGTACATACTGTGTTCATATAAATTAAGTACATATACATGTTTTGGGGGAAGAACAGACAGAAAACATTAGATAGAACGAGACTGCTTGACTACACACAGTTGAGATAGAGACTCAACAGTGACCACATGTTGTACGCTTGGTTGGATATTTAAACAATCTTGCGCGTGTGTAGTATGGAGAATTAAATACAAAAAAAAATCCGTTGTAAGTACTCGTTACTGGTACCAGATGGGCGCAACGCGATAGAAAAATGAAAGTCGACATGGATCAGTTACGCGCCCAAGGAGAGATGACATTTTTTTTCTCCTCCCAGTTGGTAGTAGAAAAAAATTTGGATTAGAAAGCAGAGGCAGTGAGACAGAAATCAGGAAGACATCTGGACCATAAGCGATGACGGAAGAAACTTTTAATAAAAACTTGGAAAGAGAATAGTCTGAGGGAGCTGTAGAGTCCGTCATATGTGGGAACAGCGAAAATATTTGTACCAGTACAACGCTTTTAATTTTTTTGGTCATAGGAAGCAAGAACTATGAACACTCAGATTTGAATCTTAGAAAGTCCCGCAGCTCAACATTACTAGGTCAGCCCAGGTAGATGGGTGCCTTGTGACCAGAATTCGGATCCATTGTGCCCAATAATTTAGCCCTGGGAACGCTGTAAGATGGTCCGCTGTTAGAACCACCCAGATAGTAATATGAATCTCAGGAGGTCCACCACCTCAACATTGCCTAAGTTCTCGAGACTTACTAAAGTCATCCAGTTCCGAGAAGAAGTTACCACCAATAGTCATCTATTTTCCTGGCAAATAGACTCAATATTTTTCTTCTTTCTATGGGCTACAAGGGTGGCCTGGTAGTGTATTTCAACACGAAAGTAAAAAAACACTGTGAATTACAAAAGAATGAGAAAAACCCGCACAACCCTTCCCAGTTGAAGTGGACACAACCCATGAAGAATAAATATCGAATCCTAATACCGTCAGATAGCTCTTTTCAATTTTTCCGCTCTCTTAGGTTAGGTTAGGTATTTGGGTGCCCTTGTTGAAAGAAGGTGCTAACGGCTTTCTTAGACCGCTGAGAGCCCATTGTGCCAAAGAAATTAATAAGGGAACCTAAACTTATTCTACCGCTCAACTAAGCCACCGAGATTTGTGTACACATCTCAAGAGTTTGTTCAGTTCTACTTTTGCTAGATCATCCAGTTCCCTGGATTATCTTTCCTTTTCACAGCCAGTACTGGACAGTAGGTGACGAATGGATTCTATTTTCTCTTGGCCCCTACAACTTTTACAGAACTCGTTACGGGGTATATATATTGGGGATTTAGTTTTATGAGATTGGCAAATCTGCTTTATCACAGACGCCCTCTCATTGCCGGGGATCTCCATATGACCTGGCATCCAACAGAGGGTCACCTTGTTGGTCACTGAGATATCGTCCGTTCCGCTCTTTTCCAATTTAACTAACACCCTTGGCCTGTATACCATTAAAAGAGTATTTATATCATATTTGGGATACCATCCTTACTGTTTCGCATGTGCCTAGACGGAGGGATAGTAGGGCGATGAATAATGGTCAGCAATCCTCGGAGTAACTACCGTAGAGGTACAGACTCTCTGTCGGTAAGCCGGACTGAAATACCAGTAGGAAAACCAAGTACAGTTACTCGCGAGAGAGAACTTCCGAATAGTGATGAATGGGAATGAGGTCATGAACTTTGGATCTACTGCAAAACAAGTACTCCAAGCCAATATTCTCATAACTATGCGTGCTGTTTGCTGTATATATGTCAACACGCTCAAAAAGACAATTCTATGCCGTACCCAAAAGGTTTTTAAGACGCCTTCTCATAATAGTAATACTCTGAGATGTTTGGCGGAAGTATGCTAGAGATGGGGTTGTGAATTTTGTGGGACTTGGACCTAGTACCCACGATGCCCAACGAAAGCGACAAACAGCTCATCTTTTGCCTCTTTACGACAGGGTTTAAGATTATCTTAGCGAAAGTACTCCCAATGTAGAATTAGAAATGTCTAATATCGCCTGCTGCTCTCACCCATAATCCACTAATTGATTATGTGGTCTCTGACCACAAGTTTTCTTAACATTTCCAGTCCAAGGTGATAATTAAATCAATAAACTTACTAGAGAATGGATTCGCACCTATGCTTTCGATTTTGCTACACTACTTCCCAGGTAATTAAATTCTTGCTCCACCCGGACTCAACCAAAGGACAACAAGTTCCTTGTATCTTTTTGCCGTTAGCAGCTAAATAAGAAAAAACCCGTCTAAAAACCAAATAACACTATTAATTACGCGATTTTACACATTTGCGTTTTAAATTAAATACTAGTTCCAGTGATTTCCTTTTACAGTCGAGTGTGTGCCTCTCCTCATCCTAAAGTAAAACTGCTTATTGGTACGCTTTCACTGACACCACTTATCGCGCGTAAATAGACACACTTAGATAGATGCGTTTGGCACATACTAAACTGACCATCATGAATGTCACTGTCAGCATGTGTCGATGAGGAGGATCCTTCTCAGCCAAACCAAACTGCTGCTGCTGCATGCATGCTCTTCCATAATCAATTGCCAGCTAGAGTGAGCGCGCGCCCACTTGGAAATCATTTGAACAAACCACGCAAAAACTTAATGATTTCATTGAAGATTCGCGCGCGCTGACAAATCCGATCGTTTCCCAATAGATAAGCGCTGAAAGATTCAACAGAAATAAAGGTGCTCCTCTCGCTAACATGTGTTTAGTTGTTAGGTGGAAAGAAAATTCGGTAAAAGGCGACAGAATTCGATCGGGCATAATAATTTATCATTGACACTACGACCGGTTTACATTTGGACAGGGGTTTTTTAAAAAATGGGATTTTGATTGTCAGGCGACAGTTGAAAGTGAAAATAGCTCAATCAGGAGGAACTGGATTCAATAAAATTGACTGTTATCCTCGTGACTGTGGTGTGAGCGCGCATTATTTCTGCTTATCAATCAACGAAAAAGGATGATAAACTGTAATCGCTTGAGCTAATGTCCAGCCGGTGGTTTTTAATTAGACCAATTACCAGCGTTAAGATATTATGCTATTTTGGGAAAAAAATACGTACCATTTTATTGGCACTGCGAGGCGGCCATTTCTCCAAGATAAGTGTAAGCTATAAACAAAAACTCGATACAACCGGATTTGTGGTTGTGCACTTGAAAGTGTGTTTCCCCCAAAAGCAGAGCAAACAGTCATCAATCTGTCTTGTCAACATATTTAGTCACGAGGTGACGTGAGGCTTTGGGGGTATTAAATTCATCTCTAGCGGTTGGTAGTCAAAAGTAAGAGGGCTTAAGGCTTTGATCGTAGTAATCACGATCGGATGTCATGGCTAGTCGAAAAATTGTCACTTTTATCGAATGAATTATAACCGTTATGATGCTGTTGGATCAACTTCAATGATTGCAATTACAGTTGGCAATCTATCAAGCGGATGTTGATGCAGTTCACTATTTTGTGTATAACAGACTGAATCTTTCCAAAGGAACACTTTGAGCGTTTATTTCCTCAGTTCACTGGGAAGAGCTGAATTACATAATGTGAAGGACTTGATTTGACGAAGGGAAGTCCATCTCGGCAAGGAAATCTTAAAGTTCCTCTAAAGAATGCAGTTCAGGAGAGTTCAACTTTAGATGAAAAATCAGAGCTTATTTGCCAAAGGTTCAAACCTTTCAAATGAAGCAATTAAACAAACAAATGATTCGTCTAAGAAAGCAGTTTAGAAGAGTTCAGCTTTAGATGAAGAGTAGAACTCCTTATGCAAAATGAACGAAGTGTTCAAAAGAAGCATTTCAATTAAACAGTTCTTGGATCATTGGTTCATGTCAAGAATTCTTTAAAGAGATCAACTGAGCAGTTTATGAATCACTGATTTATTGAAATCAAGTGCATCAATTGAACTACTGTCTATGCAAAAAGAGCAAACTTTTCAAATAAAGCATTTAATAGTTCATGGATCATTGGTCCATGTCAATAATTCTTTAAAGGAGGCAATTGTACAGTTTATGAATCACTGATTTGTTAAAATGAAACAATTTAATTGAATCGTGAGCTACTGGCCTGTTTTAGCGATGAAAAGCTAGAGCTCACTATCGAAAGAAATAGATTTATTAAAAATCGTTCATGAACGGAAGAGTGTTATGCTTCTTGTAAAGATATCTCTTTAAGTCGATAGTTCTGAATCATTGACCCATCTTCAGATGAAATGAAGTGAATTAATTTATCCTTAAAGCAAATTCTCAAAAACTATGCTTCATTCTGTAAAAGGTGTGATTCTTGAAAGAGAAGCAATCAATTCAACAGTTCATGTTCCTCTGACCCATCTCTCTCGACGAAAAAAAACTAGGGTTTGAACAAAAGGAAGCATTCCATTTGGTTCATGAACTAATTGCCTGTCGGTAGTTTATTGAACACAACCGCTGAATCAGACTTTGAATTGTGAATATAAACGTGGCTGCACAAAATGCGTTAAATGGGATGATTTTGTTCAGTGCTTCATTGAATCGCTTTTTAGTAAGGTTGCTTCAAAGGAAGTAGATTTTTGCCGGCAATTTTATAAGAAAACTTTTATTATGTTAAAGAAGCATGTGGCCGCGTCAAGTTTGACAGAACAGCTTAGTCTGTTTCTTTAAAATAGGCTCCTTGGGTTATGTGACATGAGAGATGAGGATGGGAAAACATATTTAAAAAACCGTTATATTATATTTATAGAAGCTCTAAAGGAGAATGTCCCTTGCTGTCAAACGGCTAGTCATTTTAACAATACAAAACTTACAGTACAAACTAAAAATGCTTACCTTTGCTGGAGACACTTCAAATGTTGCCGTTGTGATTGTATTTGCTCCCTTTTTTGGAGTTTTATTTGTGCTCTTGTTGTTATTATTATTATTTGTGACCAAATGACCCATGACGGGTTTTGTTGATTCAAATTTTGTGTAAAAACAATTTGTTGGTGTTGGCGGCTTCAAGAATTCCTTATTCTGGAAAGACATAAGATGGATTTTAGTACCGTTAGAAGCTGGGCAAAATAAATACGATTTTCAAGTTGATTATTCGGATGTGCTCTATGGGCTGGACGATAAGTAAGATAGCTGAGCAAATATTGGGCACTTTCGAGCGTAAAATACTCCGTCGGATATTAGGTCCCCTATGCGAGGAGGGCGAATGGAGGAGAAGGTACAACCGCGAACTCTATGAGCTGTACCAGGATGTGGATGTAGTCCAAAAAGCCAAGATACGCAGACTACATTGGCTCGGCCACATCGAGCGAATGGACAACAATGCTCCAGCCAAGAGGATCTTCGAATCCCAGCCCCCAGGTTCGAGACGGCGAAGAAGACCGAACCTCCGGTACAACGACCAAGCTGTCGCGGATGCCAGAAAACTTGGTCTTCACAACTGGAAGCAGCGTGCTTGGGGACCGCAGCGGATGGAAGGCAGCGACGTCTCAGGCAGGGACTCTACAAGGGTCGGGAGCTCTTTAAGTAAGTAAGTCTATGGGCTTCTAAAACTAGGTCTTCACTTTCTTTGAAACCGAAACCCAAAAGTGGACACTCCTAGACTCGCCTTAATCTTTACTTTTACTAGATCTACATTCATGTTTGGTATTTGTTTTCACGCGTGGGTGCTGAATGCAAACAAAACAATTCCATACGGCACAAGGGGATCACAATTTAGTGTTCGCAGGACACAGTTACTTCAATTAGACGATGGAAATTGTTCATGTCAAAGTGTCATGTTTAAGTGGTTCGGTGTTCAAGTTCCCCACACAAAAAAAAAAAGCGTTCAGGACGAGGATACCTGCAACCATACTGCTCTGGTATTATCATCTTGTTTGACAAGACTTTCAACCCAAAAAAGCATGCCCTCCGTCTACACCAAACATTAAGATTGCTCTTTGTCATGTCCAGGAGGTATTTACACCCGATGCTGAGGTATTTTGTAGGTCAACCTGAACTGAGTGTGCGCGCGCCCACAACATTAAACTCTCCACAATCGAACCTGAAACACTGTTTTTTTTTGTTGTTGTTTTTGTAAAGAGGTGAAGAAGCAGATCTCCATGCGTAGGAGACAAATTGAAGGCGTGTTGTCGATTGCGAACACCTGGACTAACTTTTACTCCCCAGCTGCTGCACCCGAATAAATCACTCGTTTATCGCGCTTCCTTAAGGAAAAAATATTTGCTTTTTTTCACTGCTTACCTGAACATTCCCATTGGGAGTACGGGAATTGGCCTTATTACCGCTATTGTTAGTGCCCAACTGCAGTTCCATTACGCTACGATGCATAACTGTCGTTGAGGTCGCACAAGCAATGAAACTGCCAGTGGTACTGCCACTATAATTGCTACTACCACCGCCGCCGCAGCCGCCGTTCAATTGAATTTCGGTGATGGCAATTTGACTGGACGAGTTCAGTGATGAGGAACTCCTTATGGACGGAGAATTGTTACTGCTTGTGGCCAAAATTGATGCTGCAGCTGTGGCTGTCTTGTTCTCCTTATCAGAATCGTCGTTACTCAGTTGAGAGTGACTCTTGTTGTCTTGACTGCTGCTGCTTACGAGGATTGTTGCTGGTTCACCGGTATTGCTATACAGCCATCCTTCATCGTCGTCTGAAGATGGTTCAGCAGATTTTGAGATCTATTTCGCAAGAGAAGAGTATTGAATTTTAATTGATGAACTTAACAAATTGTTAAACTTAAACAAAAGACAGGCTCTATCTGTTTAGAGAAATCGTGTGTACGAGTATATGGCATGGAATGAAATGAACTATCAGGTGAACTGGAATTAGTATGGTGAAAAGGAATGAGATGCGGGGTTAATTAGTTGACATATAACACAACAAAGAAGTTGTGAAATAGGAAGACACACAGAAGAGAGGAAGGCATGACAAATATTTGACTTGGTAGAAAGCGAAGCACAAGCATTAGACACACACACGATAGTGGGGGACACATTTGTGTCTTGGAATCCATGCAACAGACAGAGGTAAAGCTTGGTTTAGTTCGTTGAAAGTGCCTTAAATTGCAACAGTTCCGGATAAGGTTAATTTTTCTGCTTGACGAAGATGGGAATATCATTGAGAGAAATCAACGGAATCGCGTGACATAAGAGATAAGGAAAGAAAAAGGCGAAGCCCTTCTAGAAAACCGGGGGCAGAGGTTATTCCAAATCAGTGAGGATATATGGAAGAGCGACGAAAATAAGACATATTTCCTGGGCTTAAACTAGATCATTTGTTTTCAGGTATAAACACAGAGACGCTAACGAGAAAGAATTCTTTCCTCAATTTCTGTGCTGTTGCCTGGTCTAAGTGACGACCACTAGGCAATGAATTTTGGGTCTTAGACTACCTGCAAGAGATGTCTGACACATGGTTTGGACCTCCTCATCCTTTAATGCAATAGGCTGCGTTTCGCATATCTTCTTTGACGATCTGAGAGAGATACATATCTGACTTAAGGAATCCAATTCTCAACTCGATAAGCTGTTTGTCTCTCAATTGAATTCTCGAAACAACATGTAACTTGCGACAAAAGTACTGTGAATTACAAACAAACACAAACATTACATTCAATTATCATCAGACAGTTTGGACACGAACCATGGAGAATGAGGACTAAAACCCAGTACCAATCAATCAAAAAACTGTATGCAGGCGGAACAGATACAGGAATCAGTCTCTTTTTTTAAAATATAACCTTACCTACTTCAATCAAAATCAATAAACAACTGCAATGTTTCAATAAGCGCCACCTATCCCTGACAAAGGAAAATACTCTTACGATTGCAGCTTAGCATTCATCGATTGACAGTAAATATGACAAATTAGGCTAAATGTCATTGAGAGTAGCCATGTTGTAGAACAAGTGTGTTTTACTTGACGTCACTTGTCACCTGTCAAAATGCGTAAGCAAAAAGA
The DNA here is from genome assembly GCA_949716465.1 of Chalcosyrphus nemorum. Classification (NCBI taxonomy): domain Eukaryota; kingdom Metazoa; phylum Arthropoda; class Insecta; order Diptera; family Syrphidae; genus Chalcosyrphus; species Chalcosyrphus nemorum. The sequence goes on along the minus strand of OX454334.1, from coordinate 16,547,750 downwards.
CTGCAGGTAACTTAGTGTCAACTATAACTTTAGCAAAGCATCTCAAGTGACACTACAATCTGTAATGTCTGCGGAGAGGTTGATGACACTGTCGAGGACTTTCTATGCGACTGTCGCCTTTTTGGTTCCGATGACGTGAGTCCTTTCAAAGTGAAGAATATATTTTAATTTCAAATTGTGTAGTAGATTTTAGTGAAATCTCACCGAAAGTGATAAATTGTTTCCATTAAAAACTGATTGAACTATTTCCTAATCTGAAGTGTCGCCAAATTTTACCAAAAGGGCAGCAGAGCTGTGGCATCAATCTCTTTAATTTATGATTCTCCGTTCTCCCCTACTTTCTTTTCCATCAAAATAGCAAAATATTATTCGATCGAATTCATAGGAGTTCAAAGCGTGGAACAGTTCAGAATTGGGGCATCAGGAGCACAGCAGTCTTATGATCTATAAGGAGAAACCGAAGAGTGTCTGTGGGCTATAAATCAATCTATAAACAGAAGCTTTGCTTCACTTGTTTCTCGAGAATGCATCACCACCAATAGCACCTTCGCACCATGATGGCCATGTTGGGCGTTATTTTTAAATTCCAAACCACATTTTATCTTATTTTTATACCATCACCATAATGACGACGCACCATCACCAACGATAAATCTCGAATGTTTAGAGAAGAAGAAAAAAAAAAGAAGATACTTACATCACTTTCGTGCGACGATGACAGTCCACCGCCACCGCCGCCGCTAAAGTTCGTCTCGTTATCTGTGTCCAAATGCTTAAAATAGAATATGGCACAACTGTTTGACTTTCGATTGGACTCATTAAATTTGGAAATGTCAATGTTACGATGACGTTTCCGTATACCAACACCGCCGTTGGCTGGATTGCCTCCAGTACCACCTACCACAATGTTGCCATTGCTACAGGGTGATGTCAAGACCGTGGGTGATAGTCCCACGCCCCCGGGGGATGTAGCTCCCGCTCCTGGTTTTGAGCTAACTAGCACCAGTTGATTCTGTTGTTGTTGTTGTTGTTGCTGACGACTGACATTTTGATTACTTATATTGACCAGTTTGGGGGATTTCTGTTGCTGCTGCTGCTGTTGCTGTTGTTGAGGTAGTCTAGTCAATTCACCCCCTACAGCAGTACCATTTATAAGCTTTGATTGCATTAGCGAATTGCTGTCCATAGTATCACTCAAAGCAAACACGGAATCATTTTTAGGGCTAAGCAATGGCTGCGAGTAGAAAGGATTGAAAGCGGCACTGTTATGAAATTTAAGCGGCGTCGACAGTAAGCAGCGATACGAGCTAGCACTAGCAGCACTTGTATTTTTACGCGGACGTTTTATCACCTCGCAATCACTGCCCTCCGAATCGGCGTCAAAGTCTGTCGAAGCGGCCGATGTGACAATGCAACACTGATGGACACGCTCCTGTGTAAGAACTGTGCTGAAGTTCAGATTCGACCAATTGGCTGTGGAATGAGCGGTATTGGGATGATCGATTTCGTCGTCACCGTCGTCTTCGTCGTCCCCGTCAGCGTAGTCAGCGGCCTAAATTTTGCAGGGCAAAGAGGAGGAAAAAGTGCGGGAATTAGGGTAAAAGTTAGAGTTAGATCGGGGGGTTAATAAAAATAAAAAACAGCAGGAGGATGCATTATAATTTTAGACAGACTTACCTTAGTGCAAATAGATTTCTTGGTAGCGGCTTTCTTGCAGCATTCAGTCAGTAGGGCACGATGTTCTTCAGCAGCACCCTCGGCTGAGTCGTCACTCTCCTCGGAGTCGGTAAGACGTGCTAATTTCGAAGCTGGCTCTTCATCAGTTTCTTCACTAGTAGTTGTACCGCGACTCACTAGATTCTGTGGATTACAAGCAAATAGGAAGGCGTATTTAAAGAATAGAAAACAAAATTTTACATGTTTTTGAAGGTTATGTAGGTTAGCAGCGAAGGAGTCAAGATGGAATCAATTTTGCTGCTTTAGTTCGAGCCAGAACAGAGAGTCGTTGAATGTCGGTAAAAAGAACTCGTTAAGAGCTTTTTCGTCGACTGTATTTCGCAGATAGTAAGCACACTACAAATCACCAACCTCTAGGTTGGACTCCAGAAACAAGTGTCTCTTGGAAGGACAGAAAGGAGAGGATTCAAAGTGTTCTTAGAAAAATGTGAAGCTTACCTACCAAGGTATGTATTACTTAGGTTAAAACTGATAGATGGTCAAGATTTCAAGATGATATTTCAATAGCCCTGCATTGGGCGCCAATTCATTCAAACTCCAATAAGTCATAGTACCAATCGTTAAGCCGAATGTGGAAATAATGAGCCCATTCTAAGTTGTTCTGATTTGTAGATTTGTAAAGTTATGAAGGAACCAGGAAGCTCTGTATGGGTTAATGGGTTCCCAGTTTTTTTGCCCACTAAATTGCTTTAATTACAAAAGATTTTCTCAGCCCCCACATACTTGACAGTTAAAGACTTGTCTAAATTTGGCAGCATTCCTACACACTGTCAAACTCAAGTCGATCATCTTTAATTACTAAACCACCTGTGTTTAGGCGCACGCACAACTCAATTGCGGAAAAAAACAACAATTGCTTAGAAAATGTTTATTAGAATAATTACGTCGGGACGTTTCAGCACACTTAAGCGACGTGTAACACTGATTGACGTTTACAAAGTCTCAAGAATGTGTTTATCTCATCCATTTTTCTTCGTTTTTGCACTTTAATTACGTTTGGCTTTACTCGCGTCATTACAAACACTAAATGGTCAAGAATGATTTAATCATTTCAGTCTGACAAGAGCGGACGGACAGACAGACATAAAGGCCACAGTCAACTCGCGTGGCAAATTTATTATTTCTCCACCATGTTATGCTGATTCATCGATTAAGTTCTTAATGATAATGTGCTGATGGTTAGAGTAGGTTTTTTAATTCTCTCTCCATTTTATTATTATTATAACTGACAGAAAAGCATTAAGTAAAGAAGGATAAGAAGAACAAGAAAATATTAACATTATTGTGGGTTGTGCCCTTAAAGACAGACACACGTGGAAAAGTTTTTTTTATTTTTTTTTCTGGATAATCGAGGAAAAGAAGGATCTAACGTGGACTTTAGTAGTAGCACCTGGCTAATGGGTGTTGTAATTTAAAGCATGACAAAGCAACAGACAGTTAGTCTGAAGTCATTACCTAGTCACCTGAATGATGAAATCGGGTTCTCTTATTTGACATTGAGCACACATTTTGAGGTTAGAGTTGAATGACTGAACTTTGCGCTGAGAAATGTGACAGATTGTCGAACATGAATTCGAATTTCGAATTTAGAAATGGAAAACGTAGAATTGGTTGCATAATTTGAATATTTCTGATTTTCACCTGACGAATTGCAAGTAGGAATGGTAAGGCATTGCCAGAAGAAACGGTATGCTAAGAATGACATGAATCTGTTGACAGAAGCTCTCTGCATTCAGTTTTACTGCTATTTGACATTTGTGCAGTGAACTCTCTAAAAAATAAGGCTGTCATAGGAAATTCTCATTATGACAAGCGCCTTTCACCAAAGACTCCCTGAGAAGATGAGGTTAATTTGTAAAGGAAATAGTTCTTGTCTTTACGTTCATTCTAGCGAAAACTGCCGCTGGTACTTACACAAGTGAATAAACACAGATTTTGCACGAAAATCTTATTAAAATTTTTGAGGTTAGAGGGTAAAGACATACATATCTATTTATGTGCGATCATATGACATATAAATTGACAGGTAGCAGCGAATTTCGAAGTCTCTGTTCGAAAGATTCGAACGCTTAAAGTAAAGTTCCACAGGCTGTAAAACTGTTGCTATGACTAACCTAATAGAGACTGTATCACCAGAGATGAGACATCAAAACTCTTACGTTCCGCAAGATATATCATCGCGTGGGAAGCTTCGCTATTGGACATCCACAGGCGATAAAAAGCAAATTTTAGAGCCAAAATGGTGTAAAAGCCATAACCTCCATCGACGACATTAACCGTTTCTTCTTCACAACTCTTTACACTGCATTCAACTCGATATTAGATACAAAACCACCGATAGCCCTGAAAGTGCAATGTCACTAGGCACCGGCTAACGAGTAGCCATCGTTTTATCCATTCAACCAAAAACAGTGTTCGTTTTATAATTTATGCATTTTTCTCAACTCCTACAACAGAGTCTCTCGAGTTAGATAAGAATCTTAACAGAGAATACCTGTCCTGACTTATTATGGAGAGGCTTAGCTCATCATACAAAACGACCTCCTCCTTTCTGTTCTCAAAGTTGAAACACTATCCTAAGCGGAAGAGAAAGAATGTTATGGTCCGTTGTAACGTTGTTGTCTAATTGGAGGATGAATTGACAACAACAACGAAAAACTATGACCAAACAATTGCAAAGTGCACTTCATCATCTTACCCAGCGAGAGAGCCTGAGATGGGGCAATAATTTGCTTTCATCACGATTTTATGCAAATAAATTGGAGAAAAAAAAAGAAAAGTCTCAGGCAAGCTTTTGTCAGGCCAATTGACTAAACAAATGAATGTTAATGGCATCGGGGATCAATTCAGATGACAATCACCAAACAAGAGTTGTTGCTTTTTATTTGGTTTAGATAGCCCCAGAGGAGGAGGCACAAAAAAAAAAAAAAATATTAAAATTAATTGGATGGCTGAGGGGAAGATTCAAATTAAAACACAAAAAAGTCCTTAGAGCGTAAAGGCACAGATGCGGACGTTTGAATTAAATTTTACGAGATTGCTGCATGTTTGTAGTTTCGGTTTGGGAAGTGCAACAAAAAGCGATACAATTGCCAGCACTTGTCAGACGCCCACGACAGTCGGAGAGGCGACTGTATTCGGCTACGGGAGTAGTATTGTTTTTATTGCTGGCAGACACGCAGGCAAACTAATATAAATTTGTTCAAGTCATAAAATATTGTTAAATAAATACACACGTTTAGTCATACATAACTTTCTCATTTTAATTTAAGCCATGACACTGGAGTCATTGGAGGCGGGACTGTTGTAATAGGTTAGAGGTTTTTTTTTTTTTTTTTTACAGAGACAGAGTACGTAAATGTTTATGAGTTATGACTATAGATCTAGGTTCAGGAGACATTTGTTTATTGAGACGTTAAGACCTCCATCTTGCAGACTACATCTAGAATATTATTATTAGATTGGTTAGTATCAGCTAACAACAAAGTCCTTCAAATCATCAACAACAAAATCAGAGTTGACAGAGTTCTACAATAAAGTTGAACGAGTAAATCGGAGTGACAGCAGGAACCACGCTCGGGCCCCTCTTCTTGATCCTATCAAACTCACAACATTGAAGAGGGTAGTCCATATCTGTAAAAGCCAAATATGTGCCAGATCTGATCATCAATAAAATAATCAGATCGAGAGTAAGAACAACACAAGGATGACAATATGGTATACCCAAGTCCTTATAAAATATAATTTGATAGAAAGGACTGCTAGTCAACTGTGACTCACAGATTTGTGCTGGATTTTTGAAGCACAAACCTGTCTTTTTTGTCGTCAGGGCAAAGTGATTTCAATAATTTATCAAGTCACCGTATACTTTTAATCATGTCAATGCACTCATTTGCTGACTTCAATTTTCTTTAGGTGATTGTTTAGTTAGGTACGGCAGTATGGAAAATGGCCATCCTTCAATAAAGCAAGGACCGAGAGATATATGCGCAAGTACATACGATCCCTTTCAATGCTTGTGGGGATCTTTACGGGTCATTACACTCTGCGGTACCATATTAAGAAAATGCGTCGAATCCTAGAAGAACTCTGCAGAGGATGCCTCGATGAAGAGGATGTACAGGACCTCACCCACTTCCTTTGCCAATGCATGGACACCAGCATTCCAGAAACAAATTCCTTGGTAAACACTTTTTTCAAAACTAGGAGAACTCTTTCATGCAAACGTCGACAAGTTGCAGAGATTCACAAGATCATCAGGGTGGTTTGCATACTCTTAAAATAAATTAGTGCCTCATAAAGTAGTTCTTAGACATTATATGGGTTAAATGGGAAAGGGAATGACTCACTTCAATAAGAAGCAAAAGGTCAGCTCTGACCCTGATTGCGGCTTCTGCTATACCGAACACCTAACCTAAACATTGACCAAAATTGTACAATTTTAAATCGGATAATGTGCCCTGGTGGAAAAAGTGGAGGTCAAGGGAGAGATACCGTCATTTAGAACGTTATCAAGTGCGCTTAACTTAAAAATGTGGGGCAAAAAGTCGAAAAACTATAGAGTTTTCTTCTGCGTCAGGAATGCTATCCAAAATTTGGAGAAGCAATGTTTTCAGTTCAGCCTCAAGTTGCCATCGTTTCGTTCCAATGAATAGCTAGAATAATATCTCCAATCTGTACTAGGAAAGGGGATACAAATAAATCATATACGTTGCACAACTTAAGCGATAAAAGTCTAATGCTGGACTTTAACGCATGAAATATTCGTCAGAATTCATGTCAGTATAAGTCAGTAAATGTCAATATCATGTAAATGGTCGTATATTTGTCAGAAAGTCTTTCCAGATTCTTTCAAGTTTCGAAAAATTAATAGATGAGTCTTTTCTGACAGAATTTCGCCGGTACTTTTTTTTTGCCGAATTTTGCCAAATGGACATTGACTTACATTCACAAATTCTGACAAATGCGTCTCTCATTCAATGAGCTAAAATCATATAGTCATTATTATCCGCAGAAGAGTGTCGGATTGGATTAATTGAAGCTTATGGCGAAGTGGGATATATCCCAAGCAGAAAAGCGGAACGCCTTAAGCAAACGTGGCGCAGAAAAGTTGACAAGGAATCGAGCTCTTTTTGGAATGACTTGGACGCTGATTAACCGGGGTTCAGATCTCTAAAGAAAATTACAAGAAAGGGTTGTTAACATTCGATGTCTCCTAACGAATGAAAGGGTCTAAGCTCTTTAGCACTGTCGATTTCATATGCATTAAACATATTCATATGATGATTCATACTGACCACAAATATCAACTTGAATCCAAAAATGGCTCCGAAGACTTTCTACCAGAAAAGTAGGGCAGTCAAAAAGAAAAAGATTCGCAAAATATTGACGGTAGTCTCTGCAATATAAATTATACTTTTGAAAAAGTGTTTCAAAATCTAAATGTCGATTTAATCCTTTATTTACTGTTTGCTGCCAAAAGAAACTTTCATATTGTGATTTAATCTTAAGCCCCACGCTAGTCTATTACTCTCAACACCTTCCAAAGTAATTGATGACTACCCATTGTTATCTGTCCACACAATCGACTGTCTCCGCTCTTATCGCCATCAAATAAATGCTACCTATTTTCAAGACACACAAGCCTAGAGTCTTTAAGTTTATCTCCTGCGGCTTTCATTCAATTACTTTTTTATTTATTGTCAGTGTTAGTGGGTATGATACAAATAGCCACCCAGTTTTCCCCCCTTTCAATGTCATTTCTAAATTTGTCACAATTTATTTAACTTTAATAAATTAGCATTAAAAATTCAAAACCCCCTTTGGTAAACATTAGGCATTAAGTGGGCCAACAAAGCAGTAAATTAAAAAATATATATACTCCACACCTAAGGCAATTAATCTACGTTACCGTTGTTGCTACTTGAATGTGAAAAAATAGTTTCTAAACGTTTTCACAGTCAGTTCATAAAATTTTCACTATATTTCCGTTTTATGGTTTAAAAAAAAAAAAAAAAAAATTTCAATTAAAAACTTCTTTTGTTAATGAATAATGGAGGCCAAGTTGTTAGAACCTGTACGGCCCGTTTGTTTATTACAAAATGCCCAAAGTGTAAAGTTTATCTCTTTTTTCCCATCTTTACACATCATAACAAGTTTTCTTCCTTCTTTTCTTCATTAAAGATTTTGTTTACACTTTTTTGAAAAAAAAAATGTAAAACTAAACGAGGTACCTATGACGAAATCCCCACCTTTTTAACCCCCCTGGTGCTAGAAAAAGAAAACACTTTACATGCGTGGCGTGGTTGAAAAAAAAAAAATAGAAAAAAAAGTTGCATCATGTTGTTGCAATTACATGTTGCTGCATTGCATTGCTGACGGGATTAACATGACTAGCTGAATGAGTAGCGTAACGAGGCGGTGCGTATGCCTAGGCACGCACCATCATCCTAGAGAGCGAGCTTCGCCTTTTGAAAGATTTTTTTTTTTTAGACCCTCCAGGCAAGTGTCCAGTACTGTTAATTTTTTGTTTTTTGTAAGAAAGTGTAATTTTGGTTTGTGATTGTACACCCCGGGGTATGGAGAGTGAAATGTACCGATGGCTTTTTAAAAGTGATATTGTGCGAGGCACGCACCTTTCAAATGGAATTACACACACTCTTGATGGCCAACGGACTGATAAGTTAATTAAGCAAAGGAATTTGTATGTTTAATTGAATTGTTACAGTAGTCATGATCATGATCATGAGTTTTGTAGACACTTTTAGGTGATGGTGCTCGAGTGGCGTAAGAGTTACCTACTACCCTAAACCGGTCTTTGAAAATGGATTCAGGGCAAATTACGTTAGCAAAGAGATTGGCTTTAGAAGTTCATTGCTATTTTCTTTTGGGATTATGTATACATACTCGTATGTTGATGTCAGAAGAACTGCTTGAGAGTAAAAATGAATTAAATGTAAGTATGTGAGTGTAACACTGATTGGAACTATGTTCTTAGCCATAGACACGCTTTCTTGGTTAGTTCCTTTCACCTACTGAGTGGCATACGGTTCTCTTTCATCTTGTTTGAAGTGACTGACAAGTTTAATTTAATTCTCACAGTAATAAAATTATAGAAATAGTTAAAGCAGCATTTACACATAAACGCGAAAATCTGTGAATTACAATCGAGTACAAAAATCATATACAATAGCGTAGACATTACCCACGAGGAGGGCATTTTGAAAGCTAAGCTCCAAAAGGCAACTATACCGACTCTTTCTCTCTTCCAATTTCTCCCCTGCCGTTGCCCTGAGTACACAGCATGCACGTGTATGAGTATAAAATACTAGAGCGAACCCTATCCCTTTCCTATATACAGACATATGAATGTAACCTTTTCCACAAAAAACTTGCCTAAATTTATATATAATTTTTTTTATTAAATTACTCTATTAAATTATTCTTATTTTATTTCAAAAAGCGGGCGTGATAGTGGGCGAATTTTTAGCATATACTCAAGTCTGCTTTTAAGGATTGATATTATTTGATTGAAATGCAATTGACAATTGACTATGTATCAAACTTAATATACCCTAAGGATAGGGTATAAAAATCAAAAACTGTTGCGGCATTGTCTGATGCGCTTTCGAATAGAAGTGTTCATAGGATTTGGGCTCGTTTTCAGACAAAGTTGTTCGGTAAAGTTTCTGGGTAAAAAATCTTAAGTTTCCATCTTCTGTAGCATGAAATAAAGGTTCATTCTATAATGTAAAAGTTGGCTAATATCATCAGTTTCAAGGTGTTTCAGGTTAGACGTCGTATCATTGTATCTTTGTAGTAAAACTCTGATCACCAGAAAAAATATTTGCGTTGAGAGTAGGCACACTTGACGGACTCCACGTTGGATTTTTATATGACTTTTACTATTCTCGTTTGTAGCTTGGTGGGTGTTATGGTTTGAGCTGTCTACCGTGCATGGGATAGAACCTTAGAATCACAGAAAATACCAACTCTACTCTCGTTTTCATGGCCAAGAAGTCAGAACCTTGAAATGCTCAAGAAAGAGGCAGAAGTCTTACAAGGAACATTATTATAACATATGTTTTATAAACATCAATTTGGCTAACCACAGGTGTTTAAATTTGAAGGTGTCTAAGGCATAGACGAACTAAATTAGACTGTCAACTTCGGCTCGTTTGACACTTTCACTTCTACCAAGGTAAACCCAATCCCAAAGCATATTTGTATTTTGACGTTTCAACAAAATTAAATGGCACCTCACACTTACAAGTGCAGTTTTGGGTTACTCAATTGACAGCACAAGAGTGCGGCCATTTTGTAGTTGCTGTCAAATATTTTGTTCAAAAGGAATGAAGGAAGCAGTATGACACATTTATGGTTCAGGATGACATGGTTGAGGTTTTTCAACGCTTGAGATTCATCTAGGGATAGCGATGAGCCTACTATGATGTTTAAGGTCTATCATAACCTATCACCTTAAGAATAAATAATGAACAGAAAAGTGTCAGTACCTAATAAATACACTCTAGCGCTAATTCAGTTCATTGTGAGCTGTCACTCTAGCTGCATTTATATTCAAGCATTTCAGCTCAAAAACTAAGAGATTTTAGTATTAAAAACTTCAACAATGACATAAGAGTTTTGGCTTTTAGATATCGTCCCTGCGAAATGCTCCTACGCCATTCACCAAAGATATTTCTAGCACCCACCTACGCCTATCCCTGCCTATCTCCTATGCAAAAGATAACTTTTTGAAACGCGTGCCACTGGTAAGAGGATTTATTAAAATTAATTGAACTTAATCCTCTTAGGATAAATTTTCCAAGAGAATAGCTTTAAAATTGGCTGCAAGACGAGGGCTTTCCTCTGAGTGAAACCAACTTAATGACAGGGTGATCCCCTAGCCCCTCCAAAGGCCTTACACTCGAGATTTCAAAGCTGAAATTGGCCTTTCGAAACCATGTCAAACTGTTTGTATCCGCTATTACGAGCCCTATCAACCGCTATTAAGCAACATTTTAATGGCAGATAATGTCATCAACCATTAAACTTAATTCACAAAAAATACTTACCTACAAATTACAATTAATCTACAATATACACCCACAGTCGACTTTTTTTTTTTTTTTTGTAAATATTTCCTCCATTTGCTCTAGATTTACCACCAACTGACCTTGATTTTGATTTCACCACTTAAGATACAAAAAAAGTTCATAGAAATAAAAAAGTGCTCCACAAAAAACTGTATCTAGATTGTATTAAAGTATCTTTTTCTGTTGCAAAGTGGCTTTTAATCTTAAATATAATGTCGGTCGTGCTCTTGACTTTGAAAGACACCACCATATACTCGATATAATGCATTCAGGACAGCCCATGATGTAGCCTTGACGGCACAACAGCACACAGCGCTGTGCGGTGTGGTTACGAAAGTTCCATTCACATGAATGGGGAGATCAGCGGAGCAACAGCACCACCACAACAGTGCGTGGGTCGCATTTCGTATAATATTTCAATTAAAGCGTTGGACGCATGCGCATAATTAATAAGCAATTGAGTAGAGTATAGCATAGGACTGCTGTTGCTCCCTTGTGTATGCCATTGTCGGCATAGAAAGAGGTTGGACCAACTGGGGCCACCTCTCGCGCCATTTATAATGTCTGTGACATAAATTGGTGCCTTGGTGTGCCTGGCTAGAGTCAAGTCCTCCTCTTGCATATTGTGTTGGACGTCCTCGTTTATCCTCGCCTTCTTTTGTGGCTGCAGCAACAAAATTGTTGTTTAAAATTTTCCAAAAAAAAAGGAGTTTAAAGGAAACCTACCATTTGTGGGTTAGCCATTCCTTTCATTACCAATTTGGTTGTCTGTTTTTTTTTTTTTGTGGTTGTCGCCATAAATTAGAACCAAATGGAGTTCCATAGAACCCAAGCTACACACATCTCAATTGTATATCATTCACCAATTTGAATGGGGGACACACATCGCAGACAAAGGAAGAGGTGATGAGACTCCTACACATGAAAAGATATGTTTGTGCGTTCCGATCGTTAATTTGCTGGTGGTTGACAAAAAAGCAGACTATGGTGCAGCCGCCCTGCACTTTGTACGCACAAAGATAAAGGGTGAGACATGGTGATACAAAAGACTTGTTGCTCGTTGGTTCTATTCTGTTAGGGACATGAATTATTGTGGTGGAGTTGTGTGAGAAAGTTGCTCTTTCTGTAGACACTTTTTCCAAAAACCATGCACTCATGCTTCTGCTCGAATGTATTGATAGTGTTCCCATCCTGATTGACAAAATTCGAAAAGGAAATCACAGCAAATAAAGAGAGAGTGTAATGGAGCAATAGGAGGACCCAGGACAAGTCTATGACAAACCAGCATCCCACCCAGTTCATCAGAGTCTTTAATTCTAAATACGAAGGTGATAACTTGGTGATACCAAGTCATCAGTTAAGAATATGTAAAGAGAAGAATGCATTACTGGAGTATTAGCCTCATCTTTCTATATGTGGTAAGAACTACTGAGGCTCTGTAAAATGTTGCATGAGAGATCCTATCTAATGTATTGCGTGAACGTCTAAAGCCCTTCTGAGATACACTAATTGGCACGTACCAGTGTGGCTTCCGGCCCAGCATATCAACAACAGACCAAACTTTTACACTAAAGCAAATCATAGAAAAGACCAACCAGTATCAAGCCGAAACTTAAAAACGGGAAATAAGCTATGGTCTGTGGTCCTTTGAGCAACGGTGTCATGTGTCTTCTTCCATATCCTGTTACAGCAAATAGTGCGCAGGGAATGTGGAACACAAAAGGCACCATCTTTTTGAAATTCGTCCAACTGCTGGGATATGCAGACCATATTGATATCATCTAGAGATCCCGGCAAGTTGTCGAAGAGGCACTTGAAAAGCAGGCGAAACGAGTTTATCACTTATCTGTCCATAAGCTTGGACAGAACGCTACTGTTGATTACTACAACTTCGAGGTAGAGAACGAGTCTACCTGCGTCAGAGGCCCAAGGAATGACACATTTGTGAAGATCTTTGGAAACCTTTGGTTCGGCACAACAACTGAGTTGAAAACTTCTAACTCGACGGACCAAATTCATGCTCCAGAAAACGATAGTGTCACTAGTTTTGTTCTATGGCGATGCGATAGACAAATGTACAAGCAGAACAAATATTAGAGTGAAATTCACTTCGTCCCATAAGCGATGAGGACAAATGGTGGAGAAGGTGCAACCATGAGCTCTGTGAGCTTTACAAGGATGTGGATGCATTCCAAAAAGCAAAAACACGTCGATTACATCGAAGATCCAAGAGAATCTCCGAATCTGAGAAGTTTGAGACGATGAAAAAGACCAAGCGAATGCCAGAGAACTTGGTCTTCACAACTGAAAGCAGAGTGTACAGGACGGCAGAGGATAGAAGGCAGCCGCGTCTCAGATCAGATAGAAACTTTTCAAGGGTCGTGAGTCCTCCAAGTAAGAGCTACAACTTATCCTACCTCTTGCATGCGTCTGACAAACATTCAAGTGAATGCCAGCTTCGAAGAACCACTAAAGTGCAGCCGGGGTTGAAAGGAAACAATTGTAGCCTTTACTTTGGTTAAATGCAAATCGCCTCCACAATTGTTTGATGGTTCCACCCAACAAGCCACTGGAAATGCTCTACTTTCTCCAAGGATTGCAATGGAAACTTGAAGTGATGAAGTCGTTCCTTGGTTGATCAAATCCGACAAAATGTCTAGGATAGAGACGGACATTCTGAAATGTCAGGACGCTCCTTGACTTACAGAACGAAGAGTCTCAGAAATTCCTTCAATTCTCTAAAATTTGAGCTGGAGAGAGGCCCAAGCTTATTACTCAAAGTGTATCTACCATTTGAACTAGTTTTGCGTTTGCTTACGTAGAAAGGGGAACCCGATTTGAAACAATACTTCCCAGCCGTTTTGATTGTCCATCACTCTCGAAAGCAATAAATCACACTTAGATTAGTCTCCATAAGCCGTAACTCTCGCTTTCTAAGTCAAGATTCTTCTCGTTTAAACAGCTTATACTGAAAGTCAATATGTAGTACCTTACCAACTTCATCATCTCGTTGTTTGATTACACAAAACCTTTCCACCTACCACTTTCGATTCTCATGCTCTGCCCATTTTCTCTTAGTCATCATTTAATATCAAATAGAAAATCAAACCCTCATCAGCTGCGGCTGGGCATATTTTAAATTGCCAAATGAAAATTTATTTGCTAAGGCCCTGCTTACATTGTAAACAGATCTATCTCTTTCTTCTCGTTAGTCAAACACAGAACTCCAAGATATCTATCACCGTTTTGAACATATTTTAGTCAAATAGCCATACACCAAGAGCCAAAGTGCACTTGTTTGACCTCGACTTGTTGTATTTGCCCAAGATAACAGCAACAACAAAGACAACAAAAAATAAAAAAAAGGTTGGGCGTGGAAATCTTTGACCAAAAATCTCACTCAATTCTACACTTTGAATCGCAGAGTAGAAAAAAACAACAAAAAGAAGAAAATCTTGATCCAAACATTAATCAAGATCAGAAAAGTGGTAGTGTCGCCGTGGTTAAGTGTTGAGCAATAGGTACTTCGCTGTTGTAGATACACATTGCAAAATGGAACAAACGAAAAGATCTTTTAAGAAAAACAAAAAAAACTTATGTAATACCACATCGCATTATCATTTCTAGAAATCAGTTGTTGGTTGTTTTTTTTCTTTGTCTGACATTTGACAAATGTCATATTGTACGAAGAGGCGCGATTGCGCGCCTTCACTTTATTTTATTTGAAGCGTTTGTGGGAGCAATTTCGCCATTTTACAACCACCTCCTGTTGGATGTGTCTTCTCCGCTTGACTGAGGTGTGGAGAAGAAGGTGCTGATTATGAGCTTCTTCTAAACCACGAGAGTGTGTGTTATGTCAACTTTGACAGAAAACAGAGAGAAAAAAAAAAAAAAACACAAACCTCAAATGAAGGAAAAAGATGTCACGTTTCGTGGGTTGACCTTTTTTTTTGTTTTTTGCAATACAACTTGGGATTAGAGGGAAATAAATGTTGACATCTTGCAACCTGTCACACAAATTGCACTTTCGCGATTATGACATTTGTACAGTAAGATCAAGGAAGAGTTTGACATGTGCTGTATGTTATGACAGCGCCGCCGCAGTAGGGTAAATAAACATTTTCCAATCCACACACGAACGAACCATCAGAGTCATAAATAAAGAAAGAGAGCAATCAAAACGAACAGAGAAAAACAATAAACAAATCATGTGGTTTGTTTTTGTTGTATTGTGCGTTTCCGGGATTCGCATGGTGAATGTTTGAAATGTAAGAAATTTATTAGTTGACATCTGAAATAACACGAAACTGGTGCACAGTGGTGTCGAATATGCCACTGAATGTGCGGAAGTATAGAATGGATATTGAATGGTTGGCGGCGCGGTTTGCACTCGTATTTAGTGCATTTTGCGACGGAGTTAAAGTTCCGGTGTACACGATTGGTATTGACACTTGTAATGACACTGCCGTTGGGAGGATATTTTAACATCTGGTAGGCAAATGAAATCGAAAGAAAGCCGTGCATTAACAAGTAATGCAGTTTCCTCTTAGAGTCAATGAATATGTTGAAACACAATAGAGCATGCTGGGGTATTAGTCTTCAAGTCATTTATAGAATAAAGAGGTTTTTACTGGCTTACAGTGAGATATTTTAAAGTCTCTGAATTATTGGCAGACCATAAATTTAACATAGTCCCAAAGACAAACTCATTTTAAGACCGTATTAAACATGGTATATTTCTGACTGAACATAGGACACTAAATCCCAAAAGTTGACTGCATATCTGACTTCAAATGAACAGACAAGGGTGTATTCTACTTAAAAGCTACTTTCAAAGATAATTCTCAATCATTCTCATTCCCATTCTCACGTTTCGTTTCTAAGTCATTTCACTTTTGACAGAAATCTTCATTTGATAGATATTTGCTTTGAAAGAAAGAAGACAGATATATAGCTACCAAGAGATGAACATATGAATGGACTTCACAGAAAGCTTTGTTTGATTTTATGTTGCAGAGTTTCCCATCTGTCAAAATTGGACATACATATGGATGGACTTCACAAGAAGCTATGTTTGATTTTATGTTGCAGAGTTTCCCATCTGTCAAAATTGGACATACATATGGATGGACTTCACAAGAAGCTATGTTTGATTTTATGTTGCAGAGTTCTCCATCTGTCAAAATTGTTTTCATTTTACCGACACTTTTTTGTGGGTGGCCACGATATCCTAGCGAAGGTAAGGTCAAGCAGTGAGATTGAAAATATATTGATTTACAGTCGTCAATA
Organism: Chalcosyrphus nemorum; assembly: GCA_949716465.1. Lineage (NCBI taxonomy): Eukaryota > Metazoa > Arthropoda > Insecta > Diptera > Syrphidae > Chalcosyrphus > Chalcosyrphus nemorum. The sequence continues at coordinate 16,531,629 of OX454334.1, read as the reverse complement.
AAAATTTAGGAAGAAATAAGTGGAGTTTAAGCAATTAATTTTGGCAGAGTTGTGAGCTTTAGCTCAACATGTCTGATACTCTGGCACAGATAATAGTTTAGCTTGATTATAACATTTCGGTCTGTTTAATGAGACCTCTTCGTGTTTCTCAAATTCCAAATAAGTTCCGTCCTTTTCCCTGTGTGCACATAAACTCCTGCTAAACAGTTACAAAAACTAGGTCAACGATTTTTACAGCTTTTCATCACAGTAGTTAATACACGCCTTAAAACCTGTGGACAGCTAAACATTAATTAGGAGGATGTGTTTCTCATTTTATGTGCAAACAACAAAACTCCACATAAAGCGTTCCATTGGAAACTCAAAATGACACGATTGGTGACACTCAGTGTCGCTAACTTGTCAGTTTCCACATGACATATTCAATTTTTACATTCAATTGTTGGTACTCTAGTTTTTCTCTTGTCACACAAAAGTCCCCTTTCCTCGAACCACTCCACTGTTACCAGCTAACTATAGTCTCAATAAATATTTCACAGCAATCAAAACTTCTTTACAACGATGGGAATAAAATTAATCAAAAGAAGTCCACGCTTAATCTTGTATCTTTCTCCTTCTATCTGTTTTGTTTTTAGACTCGAACGTGTTTCTGTGTGTGTGTGTAGCATCTGCTGCACAACGAGCAGATATACGAACTCTACGATGACAGCGCGCAATGCTATTCGATACTTTTCTCGTGTTTATATAGTAGGTACTGGTGGATTGCAAACGAAGCTGTCATGCTTCTGCCATGTGGTCTCTACTAAACCCGCATCCATGATCACAACATTTCCTGGTCTATGTTCTTCTATCGCAAAAGAAGGCACAGAATAGGTGCATAAATAAAAAAAATAAATAACTTTGCCAATCTTGAGAGCTGAGACTATAAAATGATTTTTTTATTTTTTTTTTATTTCAAGCCGCTCACGTTTAGATAAACGATAAACATTGAGGGATGGGCTACCAGATATAGTCGACACGCAAAACTATCTAACGTTTCTTTTATTAATTAATGGATTTTTAAGAAAAAAGTATCTGATCGCATTTATCTAGCTTTATTGACCGCCTACTGTTACAGAAATAGCCTTACGTTTTACAACACTAATGCTTGTGCTTGTGCCCTGTTCTGTCCTTCGCTATATCTTTCAGTTAATGGGCGCCTGAATCGATTCCTCTGCCAAAGTATACATAAACATAAACATTGACATGGGTTTACGACCTTCAATGGGAGATTGAGAAACATTTCAGACGTTTTTTTTTTTTCTCTGAAAGAAATTATATTGTGCTGTGTATCTTTTGGATATGAATTACGAAATGTATGCTTTTTTATCTGTTTCGTGTTGTTTCGCAATTATGGATGTAACTCTCACACATCCATCCTTAACCTTCAGACATTTTATAGATGCTTTTACACAATTTTTCAAAAAAAGATACACAGAATATGCGTAGGTTGGAAAAAAAAAAATAAAAGAAAATTCCTTCTCCCTACAACTTTTTGCCACGTTTTTCTTCTCCATCCGTCATCACTTAAAAATATAAATATAAACTTTTTTGTTTAGTATTTTTTTTGGAACAAAAAATAAGATATCTTTGTTCAATATTAGGGTCATACAATAGATAAAATATTTGAGCATTTAAAAAAAGTCATAAGACTATTTTCTTTTTCAGTGCGAATAATTTATTATATTTATCTTGGATAAGGGATTTTCGTAATCTTTATTTTAATTTTTAATAAAATGGAACTAATACTTTGATTTATGAATAGAAATTCTTCTTCGCATTATAAATAGTTTGTAACGATGATGTGGACGTTTATTTCCTGTAATAAATTTACATCTTTTTCATATTCATCATAATTTTGTGTGGATTTGTTTTTTTTTAAATAAGCAAATCTTTATGACTTTCACGTGTTGAATTGGGAACGAATTGGGATGATCTTTTTTTTTTTTATTAATAAAGGTGACAGTTCTTGGTGACATAAAAAAAAATCCATTTATTTTTGACCACATCAAGGAGAGAGAGACTCCTTGGACTAGAAAGTTCTGTTTTGTGATTTGCTTGACGCCATGGTTAAACACACTGTCTTCAGCAAAAATAAGTGCTTTGACAAACTCTATGATTTTGTAGGTTATTTTGGTTGAGATAATCCATTTATGTAATGAAGACAGCACAACTAGTCTACCCAATTAGCTAGAGCACAAACAAAAAGGGATAAATCTAATACTCAAACCATACAGGGTGCGCCATCTTTTATGTCGGTGTGTAAACATTGAATAATTTTGACATTTATTAACCAACTGACTTGGGCAGGAGGCATGGTTTTGAAATATCAATTCAGCCAAACCATAAAACGTTTCAAACGCTGGAGTTGTGACGCTGTACATTCAAAATAGTTGTTCAGTTGTGTTAACTCGAAAATATTGGCCAATAAGCACCGTCTGACAAGACAACTCGTCTTTTGGTTTCGAGTTTTGTTGAGTACGGGACATTGGGAGATCGTCGACATGCCGTTCAAGAACGCATAAAACCTTCCAGTGAACTGGTTGAAGCGATTAGGAAGATTGTTGCCGAGAACGTACATGTTTCGTATCGTCACCGCGCGCAGTATTTTGGAGTCTGTGGAATCACCTTGCGGCGCATTTTGAAGACATTTGTTTCCGTATAATTGTACAATTGACTCAAAAAATATTGCCGGCAGACCGTCCACGCCTAAAAATCCACGAATATGGAATCCTAAACTCGGAAAATATTTTACCTGTTCCAGCTAAATAAATTCGCGAAAAAATAATAACAATTGGCATCACTTTTTGGATGTGAAAAACGATCCAAATGATGAGAGGACAAACTAAAAGCAAGGGGTCCGAGCAAATTTTCCCTTTTGACAAAGAATGAGAACAGACTGAGAACAGAATCAATGGCCAATGGCAAAATGGAGCAATACTCGTATTCTCCGGACAAATGGGTTAAAGATCCAGATTATTGACTCTGGTGAGACTAGAACATGATACCAAAGTGCAGACTACCCATAGCTAAGTGCAGAGCTGGCCGATTGATGATTTGTGAAAGATTTTCTTATAATGGAGTTGGTCAAATAATTTCATTGACACACTTTCAAATTTTATGTACCCTTATGATGAGGATGAAATGCTTCTTACTTGGCAATTTATTCAGGATAGCGATCCGAAGCATATGGCAAAAACAACGACAAAATTATTTAAGGAAAATCAAATTTGGATCAAATCGAAAATCTTTGGACTGATGCAAATAAAGTCGTAAGGCCTAAAAATAGAGGGTGACCAGATAGCAATGATACTTCCTCGATTGTTGTGTTTCAGCAGCTGTCAAAGTGACCAATGACATCCAGTTGTCAAAATAGTCAGTAAAGTTTGCCCTTTTAACATGCATCGTTTCAAGCTTACCGAACGTTCGGAAATAATTAAAATATATTATCGAAATTCCGGTTCAGTTCTAAATGAGTAAAGTGAATTTCATTGAGATTTCGGCTTTAGTGTGCAGGGAATTCATCGCACCGTGGAAAAATTTGAGCGTGAGTACACTCTTAAATCACCAACCAGATAGAGATTGGTTCGAAATGAAGAAAACATATCCGGTAAAACGGCCGGTATGGAAGAATGCCTTTTAAAGATCCATTCGGCGGCAATCAGCTGAATCCGTCATCGCCAGAGAGTCATGCAGGCTTATTTTGCGGTTGGACTTGGGCCTACAAACCTATAAGATTGTGCTGACGTAAGAATTGAAGCCGAATGACCATAGGCAACGATGTGAATTTGCTAATTGAGCTCTGGAAATGTTGGCCAAAGATCCGAATTTCGGCCAAAAAACATCTTCTCGGACGAGCCTGATTTTTGGCTCAATAAAAGCTTAATTGGCGTAATTTAAGCGAACACTCAACTAAACACTTAAATTAAACATAAGCTGTGTTTTTTTTCGAAAGTGTATAGCCAATTTTCCACACAAAGGAAAAACAAAACGAAAAATGAAAATAAATTAGTCCAAAAGTGAACATAAAGTGTGGAGAAAGTCGAATCATAGATGGCGTAGACTAAAATGACTAAAATTGTAGACAACAACCCTTAATTGTTTTACGCTGACAGTTCGATTTAATCGTTAATGGTTGTTGTCTACAATCCGAATCAGCGCCAGCTAACATTCGATTGTCATGTGAGTATTAACGTTTTGTTGAGAGCTGGCTATACACTTTTCAATAAAACACGGCTATAATAAACTTAGACTTACTTTGACTGCCAAATTCTTAATATGAAAAGTATTTTCAAAAAAATGCTTACCTGGAAAGAAGAGAAGAGAAAAATACAAATTAGTAGATGCATTTTGTAAAAGAGAAGTTACTTATTCTAAATTGGTATGAAAAATTTTGCTTAATGAAACAATAATAGTAAAAGTGCCATTGATTTAAGTACAGACAATTCTATTATTCCAATTGGTTAAAGAAACCGTTTAATTGCTTAGAAATAAAGTAAGCAACCCTAATTTCTAAAAAGTTTTGGCCACGAATTTCCCTCGTTAAAACTGCAGTAAAATGGGAAAATGCTTCACAACTTAACCGTAAGTAGCAGTGGTAAACTAACTCACACATCAATACAAAATGAGTCCCGCAAAGAAGCCACAAATTGCATTGTTAAAATTTTAAAGTGAAACACTTCTTATAAGTACCATAATTTATGAGCAACCAATTCAACATAACCTACAATTAGAAAAATTGTTAACCAAATACAAGATTTTCTCTGATCGAACGATCGAATACTAAAATACCCCATAATAGCATGCGGTCAAGAAAAAACCAATTAATTACCTAACTGTGTAAGGTACTAAACCTAAATAAATACCTCTTCTCCAAAAATTTATTCGAAAAAATTACATTTCCATAAAAATACCTTTTTTCAAAGATTTGACCCATAAATCCGCATCAACGGAATGCACCATGAAAAGACTAACAATAAATAAACAAACGCTTAAAATCATTTACGCGATCATTATGTCTCTATAATTCACCTAATAGACGATGTTAACATTAATTAATAACAACTATTACCATTTTGGTTAACAAATGTCATAACTTTGTGCAGCCAATTAGTGGTAGTTAGCGCGCCAAAAAACAAAAACCCCAACGGGAATATAAAATAGTTTATCCCCTTCCAACATATGGGAAATTTTTGTACATATTATAACTTTCGAATCCCAACGGTTTTATAATAAATTGGAAGGCATTCATAAATATTTAATTGGACACCTCTAACAAGAGAGATGAAATCTGCTTTGATTGACAGTTTACGCTGATTTGACTTAACTTTTTTTTTTTTTTGACATTTCTCTTAGGTCATAAATAAAGGGGAAAAATAATAATGAGAACCAGGGGTGTTTCAGAGGTTGTTCTGTGGTATGGAGTCGATGACAGGTTTCACAGTGGCGATTGAAGATTTACACGATAGACAGCAGAGAAGATGCAATCTCGTATGCAGATCGTGTGATCACGTAACAAAGGTGCTTGATAGCAACGCAATGGGTGGTCCACTACCGGATGCCAGTTAACAAAGTTGAAGACATTTCGACTTGGTGTATAATGAGGATGGAATTTTTACTTCTTCTTTGGAAATTTATTTTACAAATTACAACATCTAAGGCTTAGGTATAGAAAAATGCAAGGAGTAGCATGCATCGGTGCAACTGGTGCAATGGAAGTAACTCCAACAGCGGGAAATGAAACAGTGCTTAGTTTGTTGCTGATAGATTTCTATATGAATTTGGCCAGAATCAGCCAATACAACGGCAATAACTCAAGACCAACTGGACATGGTCAGGATCTATGTAAATTTGCAGTAACTTACATCAGTATCGACTACCTGTTGCGTTTCCTTTACTCATAGGCGCAGAATCTTCAACCGAAGCAGGGTTTCCAAGAAGACGTTCTACCAGAAACGAAAGCTTCCAACATAGTTTCCATTTGAGGGTCCCCCTGAGCTGATAGTTAGTGCTTCAATTTACAATATCAGACGAAACAGAAAACCAGAGAAGAAGTGCTACAGATCGCCCAGCAATAGCCTGTACACAGTTGCAATTCGTATGGACGCTTTCGTCATTTGCAGCTCGGTGTAACCTTGCTTGAAGCTTGCGTATGAACAAGGGAACAAATGTCTAAGGAGCCGCAAGCTAGCATATGCGTAGTCACAAGCAATCGTCATATAGTCAGAGTATCTTGTAGTCATTTGGAGCTTGTATGCAACATGCAAATGATGCTATCGCCCGCAACATTTCAAGTAGAAACAGGAGCCACAGCAATAGAAGCAACAGCCTACAGTGAAGGTCAAGATGCCACCTATCAACACCTTCAAGCTAGAGTAGTTCCTTTAGCGGCTTCAGAAGATCAAGTGATGGTCTGACTTTTGAAGAGGATAAGGCTTCTACTAAACCAAAAGATAAAAGTCAGTTCCTTCTGATTCTGCTGTTCAGTTCAATGCTTCACCTTTCTTCTCTTTCAAAGAGAGTTAGCTCAAAAAGTTTGCTGTCAATACAAAATGTATCTAATATCAACAAAATTGATTTGACTCACTAAACTTCAAGTTAAACGATTTTAAAACGTTTAAAACCATCCAGCAGTCACTTTTACGATCGACTTTAGGGAGTGTTAACCTCTTAATTACTTCCAACGAAGCTATCCACACATACCATCACCTGAAGTTGAGATGTCCATCAAAGCCGGAATAATTAAGCTTCTGCTGTGTTGCCTGAGGTAACAATTCAAATTGTGTAACAAACATAGTTAACATCTAACGTAACTTGCGCTAAAAATCTCACTCTCCAAACCACATAAAAGATATAAAATAAAACGAGCAGTAGTTAAAACTGCGGAAGCCAATCGTCCACAACTAGACGCTAGTGGCTAGTTCAAGCGCAAGCGCAAACCTCATGCTTTCTTCTACTACCATCTACCCTCAAAGGCCATAAAACCAATTGGCCATTGTACGTATGTCCATATGCGGGCAAAAGTACTAAATCCATATTAACTCATGAAAATTCATGAAGATACTTTAGCAGCAAACCACCACCACCAGGTGGATGTGAATTTGGAGCACAGATTTTCTCTGTCTTGTTGAGGAAAGTTGGTCTCATATTGCACCCACAAGACAGATGCCCTTTCTACCGAAAAAGCCAAATAAAATAAAAGGTTCTTTTCCCTGAGACAGTGCCACGCTTTGTACTTTGTATCTCGACTTTGTTGTGTATGCCTTTCAATCGAAAGTGAAATGAAAGGTTTTTGTTTGGATGGGAAACCCAAGATATGGATGCATAAAGTCGAAATAAACAAATAAACAAACAGACAGACGGGAATACAAACAATAATAACCGTAATGAGTCAAAAGTATCTACAAGAAGTATCTATACAGCTATTGATTGTTATTGTTGTTTGATTTTCCCACTTTTTAGCATCGGCAACATGGAAAGTCTAATTTTTTTTTTGTCTGGTTCATGATTACTTTTACTTTTTTTTCTGTTTTTTTGTATCTCTCCTGATTGCCGCTGATCTCTGGATTATGAAAGACTGTCTCTTGGACTTGACAAGACATCAAGGAACAACTTTTGACTTTGACATGGACATTAGCTAATGATGGGCAGTTGTATGGTTCTACCTTCGGAATTATGTCAATTAAACAAAAACCGACTGTTTATTTGGATTGAAAGGGAATCGAAAGGTTTGTTTCCTTTCAGATGGCGGGCCGCGTAGCGTGACTGTCAAAGAGTAAATTAAACATCCAATCAGGAAACACTAAGAAGTCGAGTGCCAGTGTCATTAAAAGAAACATTAAAAAAAGGGAAAGCATTCAACAAACGACAATCGAATGACATTTATGATTTTGAGTGTAAAATAAATAAATGACATTACTTTCGAGCGTAGTAGCGCATTCGGTTTTCTTCGATACTTTTCAATCGAATCAAAAAAAAAAAGGGAACTCATAAATGTTGGGATAAAGAATTTTTATTTTATTTTCTCAACTCTTTTTATGTGCTTTAAATTTGTTTCACAAAATTTATGTTGTTCCAATAATTAGAGCACCAGGGAGTGAGTAGAAAGTTTTATGCTTCATGCAGGTGTCAATGGCGGCATCTACTCACAGAGTTTTAGTACTTTTGCCATAAATAGTGACGTGTTTATAGGTGTTACGGCGCTCTAAAGGGTGTTGTGAAAGAAATTAATACGGAGGGACCTATGATCGATAAAGTCTATAATAAATCTGGGAAGTATGGTTCATTTTAGAATTAAAACCGTAAAATTTTACAGTAATAACTTTAATGAAGAGCACCATCGAGATAATTAACACCAGAATTTGAGAACTAAAATCAAGTATAGCCAGCTTAAGTAGTCTTACGACCATTTTTAGTGCTCTCTACCTTAAAAGGTAAAAAAACACTAATCACCATCTGTCATGCGTCTTGATTAATATTCGTCTGGGAGAACTAATATAATTCCGTGGCAGCACCGAGCATATGATCAAAATTTCAATTGAGGGCACCCTGTACAGGGAGGAACAATGTATATACATTCCTCATAGAGTGGGATATCAAATAAAAGGGGATCTCGCGAGGGTTCCAAATATTTATGACAGACATCTCACCTCCTCATAAAATAAAGTAAGAGAAGAGATTTAAAGAAAAAGGACCGACACGATGGGATGAGGTAGGATAACGGCAGAGGTTTAGTACTACGCCCGGTAACATGGAACTTAATGTAGGAGCATAAGAACGATATAAGACTTACTAATTGGATAGGTCGATGACAAAGTAATACATAGGCCTAAGAACAGAAATAAGAAGCAAAGACAGAACTAGAAGTCATCTGCACCGCTAGCTTTCAGGGAACTATAAGACTATAACCGTGGGTGACAATCAGAGTTAATGGTACTTAGCTGGGTATTACTGCAGCTGCAAAATTGACAACTGTTCACCTTAGAGACTGCGCTTAGACTAGACCCCAAGATGCCCTCTGATTTCGTGAAAATTGCTGGCGCAGTGCTTTTCCCTAACCTTGGAGGTTTTGTCAATGGCCAAAGGAAACACCTCCAGAGCTGGGATGTAAATTTCTCCTTATTCCGTCTACCAAACTGGGTATTTGCTCCCATGTGGACTACGATCTACTCTAGCATGGGTTGCGTATCCTCTCTTATGTGGTGTAATGGTGGAGGCTTCGCTGGCGATGCCCAATTGCCACTAATTACCTATGGCACTCAGTTGGCTTTGAACTGGGCATGGACAACGATATTCTAAGGGAAACAAAACATGTTAGGCGGTTTGATTGATTTACTAGCCCTGACTGCTGATTACCAATTCATTCCATACGTGACCTGGTTAAGCTTTGCCTCGGTGCACTCAATTGTGGTGACGGATTCCAAACCAGAAAAGAAGGGGTAAGAGATACTTTTGCAGAGGACTATATACAAATATATTATTAATATTATCTTTGGTACTATATGCATTAACAAGGACGAATCGAAGTGATACTGAGGCACAAGTCTGGAAGAATAACTAGAGACATGGTGTGACTCTGATAAAAAGATTGATCCTACGTTTTGACTCCTGAATCAGTGGAAAGTATGGGAGCTAAATGTTTACCTGACCTAGATCCTTATAGACTTTGAAGACGTGACCTTTATTCCCCAACATGTACGATTTTAAGCACATCATTGCCAACGACATTATGAAGAATGGAACCTGCTAGTTAGCACACTGATTGGGGCCCTCACCAAAGAGAACATCACCACACAAATGTTAACCACAGACGATGCTTTGAAAACACTTAATGACTCTGTGGTTACTATTTTGAAGGAACAGCAACCTGGTGATAATACTAAGAAAGAAAAGTAAGGGGTGGGTTTATTGGGTGGAAATCTAACACGGTTAGTACGATGGCACTAAATTTCGTCTAGATATTAACGAAGGTTTTCGATGCAAAAACAGAGTCTGCAATAGTAATTGAGGCTAAATTTTGTGAATTTAGTCGCTGATATTGCCTTCAACTGCTGGAAATGACCGTGTCTTCATAGGCGTCGACCTTTTCCATAACGTTTGCACAAAGAGAACAGTCTAGCACGACCCAGAAACCTAATTTACATAAATCTACTAAATGCGGCTAGAAAACGTCTATGTACTCTTCGTAGAATAGACTTGTTTAATTGATAATTTTAAGTCCAAAAACGAAGTCAGCATTGTTCGATAAGAGAACTCATTAAGGCATCCTCGCTAGACGAAAATAGTCCTGCTTTCAGGTCTAGGAGTTCGTTTAGATTAGAACTAAACAGAAATTGTTTCGATTGGATTGTGTCCTTCCCGCTTATAAGCCTCCATTTTCTTTTACTTGACAGCTGTCAGTACGATAAACCCTGTTCGCCTTCAGCATGGTCCTCAGTTTTCTTTGAGTACGAAATGCTCCATGAGAAAATCTCTTATCTGTCGATTCATGCCCTGATTCTGTTTTGGTCAATTTCCTTTGAGTTTGACTTAGATCTTGGAGATGATGTCCTTAATTGCCTTCTATGTTGCTTGAGTGCCGAAAAGCAGGTTCTCATGGCCTCGGTTGTGCAATTACATGCACTATTTAGAAGACATACAATAGCAATTTACAGCGACGATGGAATGAGGCACAGAACTAGGTCTGACTTAGCCTGCATCCACAGAAGATGAAGCCACCGAGCAAATAGACGCTGGGTTTATCTGGAGACATACGTAACAACTGGCATTTAGCAACTTTGGTTAAACTCAGTCGTAATGACGCACGGCTTGATTCTGGCTCCGCAACTACCGCCCATTGGCCTTCACGCGGAACGACTCGGTGTACTTCAGAATGACTTTTGTAGAAGTTGGATGGACTAAGAAGAAGTTGTCCATTTTGTGATTGTCCAACCCTATCCGCAGAAGAAAGAGAACTCTTAGTAGTTATTTCTTCCCTGAGCTTGAGGACTTTGGCAACGTTGAGCGGATGGAGATTAATATCTCTTATAGAGGACTTTGTCTTACAGCGTTTCTGGAGTTAATGATTGGGCACAATGGACTTGGTCTACGTGGACAGTGACTTTCTTGTCACAACCTAACATAACCTAGTCTGTATCCACACTATTTCCCTGGTGAGGCTCCTACCAATCGTAGGAGCATGGCTGCAGTTCTTTTCAGTGGGTGTTTTGTGGGCGAATTGTTTGGTACATGCCTAACAAAATTTGACATTTGTTAGTACTGTACCCAAAGGCCTTATTGTTATGATTCGCTTTTCATTGTGAATGGAGCCTATTGAAACATAGGTGCGTGGCTTTTTCGTAAATTTCGAAAACAACACAAACTACGCAACGTTAACTTCCAAAATATTTCAAATAACTTAACCCAATTATTGTTCGAATTTCTTTCCTTTTCGTCTGCCATTTACCATCGTTTGTAAGTTATTTGCTATAATTGGGGAAGCGCGTACCATCCTCTATCTTCCTGATATGCAAACGACAGGTGCTCCAAATTCTCATGCCACAAATCGATTCCAATGCGTGAGCCAGCCCCATAAGGAAAATAAAATCATATTTTCATATTGGAGTAACTATTTCACTTTTTTGTTTTCTTTTATTTCTTCGCCAAGATAATCACCTTCTTCCTAATCATTTCGAATTCCGTTCAACTACCGAGGAAGGCTGACCAAAGAAGAGAAAGACCTACCTACCTACCAACATCCGGCTTCGCATACATACATATATCTATACATTTTTTTTTAGAAAATAAAATTAAGTTAATAATACAAATAATTTCAGCGCGAACATTGAATTTAATTGAAAGAGAAATTTCATTAACACTCGAATGCACCGCCATGCATATTCGTGCATCCGAACTGATCCACTAGAGTGCACTGGAGCAAGCAAAGTGAAAATAAAAAAAATAAAGCACTTTTCACCTCTGAAAACTATAATTTGGCCGCCGAAAATAACCGTTGTTTCCAGTGCAACCCCCAAGGGTTTAACTTTTCTGTGAATTTGGATCAAATTATGCAGATACGAAGTTACTCGAACTGCGTCGGATCGAGGGGCGCAACATGTGTTTTACTCTATGCAGGACATGACAGCAAACATGCAAATTTGTATCTTTTACTCCAAACAAGGAAGTTTTTTGTCTTTTTGTTGTGTGAAATCGTGTTTGGCAGCACTTTCAGTTTGGAATTTGCATACATCACCCGCAGCGGTTCGGGGTGATTTTTACAGATGCCATCTGTGCAATGGTATGGAAAATCTTTTCCAAATGATAATCCATGCCATACAGTTTGCGATTTCATGGTTGAAAGTGAAGTTTTTTTTTGGTTTTGTATCTCATTGTCACACAAAACACTTGAATAACAATAATATTCCATGAAATAGAAATGGAAATATGCGCAAGCGATCAGATGGATACATCTGGTGGTTTACAAATTCCTGTCTCTGTACATTTGTTTTCATTCAAGCGAATCATCCGGTTGTGATTAACGTTCCCCTCCTCCGACTGTTTGTGTTTGTTTAATTCGAATGGAGAGCCAGAATGATTGATACTTCTTTGGTTGTATCTTTCTCTCTGAATTGCCCTTGTTATTCATTCAAAGTGGCTTGGGGCGAAATTCACTTATCTTTTGTGTTTATTTCAAGTTCAAAGAAGAATGAAACTATACAGGCTAATCCCAATCGATTGATTTTCATTTTCTATAACTATTTTGTGCCAGAGATTTACAGGGTATAATTAATACATATAGTGAAAAGAGTTGGCATACTTTTTATTCGCATTTGCATACAAAGAAGTGCGGAAACTTTGAAGGCTCTTCACGTAGCATTTCTTAGAACTCTGGGTATCCGATAGATACGCCTTTTATTGTTCGAGTGGTTGGTGATAACCTAAATAAAATATTATATCCGTTGGGCGGAAAGAACTATAAGTCGAATTCGCAGAATAGAAAAAAAGAAAATAGATTCACAATAAGGTCGAGGAGCAGTGACTGGCAGAGCAAAAGAAAGCAATTTCACATAAGAAAATTAAAATAAAGAGTAGGTTAAATGGTGCAGTGTACAATTAAGTCTTGTTGACCCAAGACAAAGGAGCTATAAATAACAATTGGCCTGGAAACAATCAGCCATACAGTGTATTAGAGGCACGCATAGGATAAGGCACAAAAGAATGCTTCTAACAGAAAAAAAAGTGGAAGATGTGCATTGTACCATGAAAATACCCTAAATTTCAACAAAAAAATCCCAGTTTGCGGGCGAGTGATGGGATAAAGCCATGCGAGAAGTTTTCGCTTGCGATGTGGGTGTAAACAGTCATTACCTACATCTCGCAACCCGCACGAAACTACATCTCGCAAGCCGCACGAAAGCTTCTGTGCTTAGTTCTCTCAAGCTTCGGCGAAGCTTCTCACGTACAATCGTTTAAAAGAGGTTGCATGCGAGAAGCTGGCGAGGCGGTTGCGAGAAATTTGCACTTGTCTGCGCCTTGACTGCTTGCACGATAGAAATAAGTATTTTATCGCAAGCATATGCTTCTTGTATTGCAGCCACTAAGGCTTGACAAGAAAAATACTAATAGACACTGGATTGGTACCAGACCACCATTTTATGAGAGCGACCGTTCACTTAAGCACTTTGTAAGATCTAAAGATATATTTTTTGTATCTCCTTGTGGAGATGGTACTTACTGGTACTTAACCAGTGTCCAAATACCTTGACCTAGTGGTCTAAACGAAGTTTCCTTTCCCATTTATTAATCATCGTTATGACAGCAATATTATTTTTTACTGCAAATGCAGTTGCAAAATGCAACTTTGTCGACAGGAAACTCTTACATATGAACTCGCACACCTTGATAAGTTGACGTCCACTATCTTACATAATAATGGACCCATAACATATGACAGCAAACGTGAAGAGGGAAGGAGGCGTCATTAGTCTAAAAATTAGTTCGGCAAAAGCAAAACTTATTAATCTTGGCTTGAACTTATCTACTAATATATGTTAAGGGTTTTCCAAAAAGGACTTAACAACTTTGAATTTCAACGAGTGAACGCACTCTGTCAATAATCATAAAACTGTCACTGTCAATTTATTCAGTACATTCAACATTTTTACAGGAACGAGCAACGTCTACAAATTATAAGAATATTCTCCCGAAATTTGGAGTCTGCGATCGCAACTTTAAGAGCGTTATCTCCAATTTTCGGTCGTAATTCTCTCCCTAGTAGACAGAAAATGACAAGTTTAGTGCAAAAATTTGAGTCTACATATTCGTTGTGTGACGTTGCCGTGTCAGTTAGACAAGGGGTTGGTCGAAGTGTCGAAAATATCGCTGCCGTTCAGGCGTCCGTAGAAAACGATCCAAATCAGTCAATTCCACGGCGTTCTCAAGAATTGGGCATCGCTCAGACCACATTATGGCGTATTTTGCGTAAGGACCTTGGTTTACACCCATACAAGATCAAGTTGACTCAAGAATTGAAGCCATTGGACCATTTCAAGCGACGTATGTTATCCAAATGGGTTCTGGAGAAGAGGCGCCAAGATCGCAAGAAAGTAGAGAAGTTGAAAGTATTGTCTAAACCGAACTGGACTTAACCAGCTGAATAGGCAAAGTATAGCCTACCAATAGCAATAAGGTTGCCTACGATTGCCCTACAATAAAATTCCCTGCTTTCCTTATTCTTGACATGTGTTGACTTCATGCCCAAAAGAAACTAGTAACCATCAAAATTGTTACTCAAACTTCGTCAGGACTAGATCTTCATCGATCAAAATTGTGGGCCTCAGAGTAAAAGGCTTAGCCCGATTCTGTAACAATGCCACCATTCTATTAGCTTCAGATTCTGATACGTCTGCTAGAGGAAAGGCAGCTTCGGAAGATCACACATGAGTACTAAAAGAAGGTTCGTGCCTACGCTACTAGGTACATGCATATGATGTAGTGGTTCCTGCCTTAGACTACAGTGCATAGGGGGTTCAAGGTTCGAGTCCCAGAAAACGCTATCAACATTTTTTCGTGGTCGCACCTCTAGAGAGTGTTTTTATGCCCCAGTCCTTCTTACTGTCATAAAATGCTTCTCAAAAACACTCTGCTCTTCGGATGCAGCATAAGACTCTAAAGTCCATCTATACGTCAAGAAATGCAGTTGTGAGAAGAGTCTTTTTGTCATCTTTGGTTGGCTTATGGTCTAAACTAAAGTTTTTACAAAACTTGATATTTGTCTCTTTTGGTAAGGACTAGAAATCTTTCAGTGAAGCCTAAAACTACCTCCACTCTTCTCCAATCTAGCAATCCCCCAACACAAGAGCGACAGAGCAAGTATGCACAATCTACGAACTCAAATGGATGATAAATAATCCAAATATCATTAAAAAAAAAGTATCTTTCAAAATGCAAACTCAGTCTGATGAATGGTACACATATGGTCGTAAAGCTAAGCTTAAAATCAATAAGATCTCTTATGCTAATTGACAAAGCAAATATGTTCCGATTAGTCACTGACGTCGACGACGACGTGACAATAATAATGTATACGCCTAAGCCGGCTTTAGGCGCCACTGACTTCGAATTTGAATACCAAACTCAAACCAGTTCGAACTCAGAGAGCCATGAACAAATTATGTGACAGGAGGGCTTCGATCTTAAGTGAGACAAATTTCAAGTGTCACCGAGAGAAAACTTAGTTAAAGCATCTTTTTGTACGGAATCTAGAAAGACTACATTTGTATTTAAACTTTTACACGAATGTCGAAACTTCTCTTGAGCCCATTTCCTGCAATTAGCAGTTCAATTTAAATGAAAGCCAAGTTAATTACTAGCTCAGCTGGAGGGAACCCAATTCGAGTTCCAAACGAAACGGCTTCCGTGTTTTACATAAACTAATTGCCCCTAAGGGCTAATAGCTAGCCCTTTATTGCTTACTAAATCCTTTCTAATACCAATTTATCTGTGTGTAAAATAAAATACAAAATGTAAAACTTACCGCAGCTGAAATCTTTTTTCCCAATAGTCCCTCGAACAGGCACTGTACCTCAATTGCTTTCAAATACAATAAATGATAGCGACGTTCTAATCCTTTCAAATTTCCCTCGTTGTTCGGTTTCTTTGCAGAGGTTATGGTACTGCTGCTATTTGGCGATGGAGTTTTACCATTTGATCTATCATCGGTTGACGATAGAGATGAATTTTGTTCAGCTGTTGGATTGTTCTCTTTCTCGGAAGCCCTTATGCATGCACCAACCACTCGAGCATGAGATACTATTTCACGGTATAACACCTGGAAAGATACGAGTGAATTGAAGTACGAGTATATGTAGAAAGTTATAATAAAAAAAAGGAGTAAAAAAAAAAAATTGAAAACCACGGAGACAATTACTGCAATTTTCTAGCCCAAGATGCAAAAGTCCGTTTGCCAATCACAACACTTATCTGCATGGGCAGACGACATAATGATATCAAATTGTTTGTCCCTTCATCCCGCAGATACACAAAAGAGATACAAAAAAGAATATGACAAAGAAAAACAAAAGGAAGTTGACTGCAAGAGGAAAGGGAGAATAATAGATGGGGTCACGACGGATGGAGAAACGCCCAAATGGCTATGTCGAAGGCAGCGCATCATTTTGCCCGCAGCTACATCTTGTGTTTCCCTTGCAAAATGTCTGTGTTGTGTGGTGCAGCTGAGTTTAGGCGGCGTTGGTGCACGTCACATCACACTACACAAACTGGCATCACTAATGAGATAGACGCGTGGGCTCACGATGATTTTCCAGAAAAGTACACTTACACATGAAGGTATCCATGGACATATGACTAAGTTGATGTTCAAGGAAAATTTCCTCCTCAGGTACAAAAAAAAAAGAAGAGATTCTATCAATTTATTGAAACCATTTGTCTCACAAATGAAGTAACCTTTCGCCTCATCATCATGTCATGAGTATCTAAACATCCTCAACAGTCTCCTTCCTGGCTATTGCTGAATTTAATTTACAACTGAAAGTGGTTAGTTGAAAAATTCTTTCAAAAGATACACGACAAGTGTTACAAGTGGTAAGTGTCAGAAGTGGATAACCTTAACGCATCGCGCGGGGTTAACTAGGAGCTCACGCTTCTTTCGTATTTATTTCTTTATTTATTGTATCTAAACACTTTGTAAGGTAATTTCCTTATTAAAATCTATTGGCAAACGTTAAGAGATACATAGTCTCTCTCGGTCGACGTAAATGGATGGATAATTCAATTTGGTGGCTCCTTCTGTACGATGTTGTACACCACCTGTGGCTAGTTTGTTAGCAGTATCCTCGACACGAAAGAAAGTGTTAATGCAACTAATAAACAATAATATTTTGACAGTTTATTGTCCGAAGTTTTATTGATGGCCGATGAAAAGAAAATCCTTTTCTATACAAGCTCTTCAATTCGCCCCGTAGGTGGGCGTAACCCAAATGTAGCGATTTTGAACAATGAGTCAATAACACAAGAGATGTTATCACGATTTTTTCCTACAATACCGGATTTTGAATGCTGTAAAAGGGGGGGTGGTGTATGGAGAAAGAGTAGAAGTAGTATCTATCTATCTATGAAGTTTTGTTTCTTGGTTTTTTTTGCACAGCACGATTGCGAAGGTAAATGGGGGAAAATTGTTATTATTATCTTTTGGTTTGGAGGTTTTTTTTTTTTTGCTCGTTTCTTTGTAAAGGAATTGATTATCTATAAAGTTGATGTGAAGTTCATTGAACAATGGATTTAAGGATCGGTTCTAGTAATTGCGATTCATCATGTATTGCACGTGCTGAGTGGTGGTAATCGCTTTGGGAAGGGTTTCATGGGAATAATGATTGTACATGTCATGCAAAGTAAGTAGATAGTTTATCGTAAACGAATTCGCGAAAGGCAAGTCCTTAAATGAGGAGAAGGAAGGGGTTTTTCTATGAATTATGGCAAATGGCATGTAAAGATTGTGTTGACATCAAAAGATATATCTTTAGCGCCGTCTACTTGTCCATCATCAGGCAGCTGTTAAAAGGAAGGCGAAAGCGACGAATATACAAAGCATAATCCGTCATATAAAACTCGTTAAAAAAACCAGTGGTGTGCCAAAAGGCAGCCGTCTAAGACCTAACCTATTCATTTTAACTATCAACGATCATAGGGCGATATTTAGACGCCCCTACCTCTCCCTCTATGTCGGAAATACTATTTTTTAAGTACATTCCTTCAACACAAGAGTTATTTAGACAGTTGTTCGAAATCGTGACTCAAAAGCTTACTCATAACTTGGCTTTGTCGAACGGTGGGTCAAAGAATTCCTTGAATGTTAGGCGAGCAGATCTTTTTGCATTGCTTTTGTCCTTCCACTCAAATAGGGACTATTGCGCCAAACAAAATTAAATAAGGCTTGAAGCTTTAATACTCTTTGGCGCTTGTATGTATGGGTGGTGTCTGAACTAAATGATTCAAAACTCTTGAGTTACAGAGAGTTTATTCGTGCATTCTTTTGTAAACCAAAAGCCCATAGAG
Organism: Chalcosyrphus nemorum; assembly: GCA_949716465.1. Taxonomy (NCBI): domain Eukaryota; kingdom Metazoa; phylum Arthropoda; class Insecta; order Diptera; family Syrphidae; genus Chalcosyrphus; species Chalcosyrphus nemorum. The sequence continues at coordinate 16,513,041 of OX454334.1, read as the reverse complement.
GGCCAAGGCCTATCTCCTCACAACTGTACATGTTGTGCGTGCTATACATTTCTGCACATACAGAAGGGACCTACAGTTTTATGCCGTAACTGAAGAGCAGAGGGGTTTTGAGAAGAATTCTCATGACAGTTATACTCTTGAATGTTTGTCAGACACTCGGAAGAGGTAGGGTCGTGAAAAAACTTTTGATGGTATTTTTCTGGATTCGAACTTGGAACCCTTTGCGCAGTAGTCCAACGCACTAACCCCTGAGCCACGGCACCCAAGCAAAACATTTCAATTATATAACTGGTTCCGGACTAAGATACTATTTGAAGTCTGTTTTTCGGCGCTAGGGTTGATGCTTAAGCTAAATGATTAAGTATTTTGAGTTTGTATTGTATAACAGAGCGACGATTCTGAGAATTTGGAAAGCAAGTGTTTGATAGTTTCCGTTTCTTTTGCATTATGATAACTCCTGCAACAGTCAGGTTTGTTGGTGCCCAGTCTGGTTCGCAAATTTCCTATGGGACAACGATCAGTGATAGATTGATTAAAGAAGTAGGTGATAGTGTATTAGGATCTGTCTAGATCTATTGTAACCTCGGCTTTGGTCCTACGAACATACCCTCAACTCTATTATTCACTTCAGGTCCAGTCTATTTGATTGCCTGAACGAATGGTGGTGTCTTTCCCGTGATGGATTCTGTCAAAGTTGAGGTGGACACACCTTTCGATAGCACCTGTCCATCCATGTTAGTTGATTGTAATGTTGTGAATCACACTTTGAAGAGCGGATCTACAGACTGAAGGTTCCACTCGCATCAGTTTAACCTCTTCTGTCAAAATTCAATTAAAAACTTGTCACAAAAGATTAGAATGAAAGAAATCCTAAAGCACACAAAAATAAGTCACCATTCCTCAACAAAAAAAAAAAAAACTAAAACTGTTCCAAATACTTCAGTTTAAAGATAGAACTGACCAAAGTATCTGTTCTGGAATTCCAATGACAATCCCTTAAATAAAACTTTCCTCAACAATCCTCATTCTATTCCAAAATAGTAGAACTTCATTCGGTTTTCCCAAAATACGCATGAAAATAACTAAAAATTCGCCATCGTTCGATGGTGTGCTGCAAGATGTTGTGCTCTGCACTCACACACCATCCAAATTAGTGTCGCGACAAGTAAGTAGTATGTCTCATCGGCGCTCTAGTTTAACCACATATTTTGGCAACATATCAGCGGGCCAGCCAGCAAAACGATCTATAGTGTGTGACTCAAGCCACCAATCACATGGCATACGCACACAAAATGGATACTATTTTAGTACCGGATGGAACTCGCCGCTGCAGAAACAAGATAGACCGAGCACATGTTCAACAGTTCGTTGACTCATCCTGAATATTCGTATTCTTAGAATCCTTTTTCAAAACACTCACTTCGAACCTAATTCTGCAACGTCTAATGCAACTTTCTAATTTTCAAGGTGTGAACTGAAAGTATCCACTCGACTTCCGAGATTTGGCAGCCGAAAATAGAATAAACTTTGCCTTTTCCTATGGAGTAGATATTTTTGGAATGAAATTTCATCGAATTCTTTTCATCGATGGGATGTCATTGATTTTTTTCCTCGTTTTCATGCGTCGTCCCATGAAACACAAATTTTCACTCTTTTAATCTGTCTTTTTATAGAAAAAAGTGTATCTTTTGTTTTAGAATTAAAAATACATTTCAGGGGCATTGACAGTGTTTCTCGGTTTCGTAGGAATTTCTAATCTCCTCCTTCGTGTCCCGAAGCTGACAGAAGACAAATTGACACATCATACACGCGACGATGATGGTGACTTATATCGATTATGTAGAGATTTAAAGTGAAAATGACATTTCCTTGAGGGGTACACCCTATACACCATAGACGAAGTATTTGACCTAAAAAAGGGAATGAGATACATAAGGCCCATGTGTGTGCAGGGAATGCAGCAAGCGGGTTTTTGTTTTCACTGTGAAGTGGCGAATGACATTCATTGACGACGTTGTTCTAATGGATGGAGGAGGTGTATCTTTATTAGACAAATGCGAGACAAATATGCCTATCGTGTGGGTTTGTTGACACACTTATTACGAGGCACATTTTTCTTTTCGATTTTATTTGGATTCCTTCGGAAGGGAGGGCGCAAGTTGAACGAGTTGAATTCCTTTCATGTATTTGAGGCTACCTTTCGAATTCAGTCAGTCTTTCCGGTTGGGGCATGTAGGCACATAGTCCATAGAGGTGCTCTCTTTTTACAGAATTAATGTTTTTTGTTCCCTCATCACGCAAAAACTACTCACCGAAATTAGATGAAATCTAATCGCATTGCTATGCTCAGAGTTTAACTTAGAGTTTGATGTGTGTTTTATAGTGATCGGATATCTAGAAGCTGAGATTTAGGCTGATTTGTAGAGCGGGTACAACTTATAAAAATTTCCCATAGGCTGACCATCTGGGAAATTTAATTTTGAGAGATAGCGCCATCTTGCAAATGGAAGCAATTTTATGTGCTAATTACCACTAATCGCCACGGTTCCTAGAATGCAGAAGATGGCGCTAGAAGCAACTTAAAGTACAGTCCCATAGCTTCTGTCTCACAATTGTATTTCTCCCTATTTAATTTCTCTATAATTTGTCTTTTTTCCCTTTTATATTGAATTAGTTTTAAAGTACTTAAAACCGCGCTTAAATTCTTTAAGATTCTGGCCTGACCTAAATCTTTTATAACCCCATCCATTCGCTTCAATTTAAGTCAATGGGTTAAGCGGTATCTAACAAGCAGTCACTTAAATATATTTCTATTAACCGTTGTATCTAATGCATTGAAACCAATCACTCTAAAAGGTTTCGCAAAGCCACAAAACAATAAGATGAGAGAAAATTGCAACTTAAATTGGTAAGCGCATCGACTCTTGAGAATCCATCATCATCCGGTTGAGTTTGGCAATGACTCGTCAAGAGACACTCAAAGTAATTTACTATTCATTAACCCACTGAGACTGTGGCTATAATTGGTTTTAATGAATTTTTTTTTTTTTGTGAATGGAACGGAAATGTTATTGCTCAGCCACTGCTAAAGTTTGGAGGGAAAAAAGGTGCTTTTATAGATTCTACAAGGCCGATGAGGATATTAAACACTGGGAACGTTAAACTCAAGCTGAGCTTATTATTACATTTTTTTTTTTGTCTTTTCTTAATGAATTGTTTAATAGAAACCAGTTTCACGTTTTAGATTGAGTAATGCAATAAGGAACAAAAGGTTAAAACCTTTATGACTGACCTTTATGTCGCTTTCAAATGGTTTATTCTATCTTTTCTCTGTGTCACAAGGTTCTTGTCATTTGTGGGAGGGATTGAGATTGCTTTTCCAGTCACTTTTGCGAGGTGCAGTAGTGAAAGATACTATGGACTTCGAAACCTCTGAACCCATTAAGCTCATATTCGCACCATATATTAGTTGAGCTCAGAGTAGCTCACTTGTCCGGTCACTGACACGCCCACTTTTGTAAAGAAAATGCGATCTTTTCAATAGTTATAGCAGACATTTACTTTCTCTGCAAATCTTTGATATATGTTTCGTGTATGACCACGCCCATTTTCTGGGGGCGTTTTTGTTTCGAAAAAGGTACATATTTTGTGGCTTTGTCAAACGGTGGTCCGGAGAATTCCTCGAATGTTAGGCGACCAGACCCTTCTGCTTTACTTTTGTCCTTCCACTCAAACAGGGACTATTGCGCCCACAGCAGCATTAAGGCTTCAAGCTGTGATACTCTTTGACAATTGTATGCATTGTTGATGCCTTAACTAAATGATTCAATGCTATTAGATTCTCGACAGTGGATTCTTGAATATTTTATATTTTTATTGATGTCTGCTTTTCGGCGTTATGGTTTGTGCTTAAGCTAAATGATTAACCATTTTAAATTGGTCTTGTATAAACTGAAAGCTATAATTGTGATACCATCACTCAGTTTGTTGCTCTCATTTAGGTCACCCGATGGACTTAAGTTAGGCGCAAAAAAGCCCGCCGAATACCAGCTAGTAGGTCATAAGACGAAAGACATATTCCAAATCATTGTACACAACCAAGTAACTTTGGAAATTTACATGTCAAAAGATAACAATTTGTCCCTAAAACTAGTCAAATGAGATAAATTATAATAAAATTTGTATCTATCGCTCAAGCTCACGTTTGAGTTCTAAGCTTCAAAGGCGGCTTTCATTGCGGTCTCTTAGGGAAACCACAATCATTCAAAAGAATTGCCACAAATTCCTTCATTTCGTATTCAAAAAACCCAGCCGCCAATAAATGTCACAAAACCCATTTATTCAAACATAAAACCCATCAATAGCTTCCATAAAAATACGAAATAACAAACAAATCGATGAATAAATACATATTTACGACATCATTCATCGACAGCTTGCATACACCTACCCTCAGCTGGATGCCGTCGCCATGTGTATCTATCCAAAGTGAAGGTGGTTCGAGTGACAAACAGATTGATGTACTATTACCGCACAGATGGCAGGACTTTGGTTCAACACCTGCGATCAACCAAAGAGTAACTATGTGTAGCCCTAGGCGGTACCCTTTTATGGGTGTGACATGATTAGGTTTAATATTTTCTATCAAAAGTATAATGTATCCTAAGAGGAAGATTAAAGCCAAAATAATTGCCCGATGATGTGTGTGTGTGATGGCTAACCATTTTTTCCGGGTTTTCATATTGAATATCCATCAAACGCATGTTGACACATTTAAACTCGATAAACCACGAGAGGAGAATGGTAAACCACAAGACAAAAAAAAATACCCTGTGTATCTGTAGATGCATTAGATGCACAATTGTAGTAGAAAGTAGAGCGATGCACTTACGTATGCAAATTTCGTGATCGAAACGAGACACTGATCCGATTAAAATGGACAACCGGAGATACATAATACGGTTTGGGTCAATCGATAAATCGATAATTAACAGACGTCAATCGAATATGTATTTTTGTTTCTTAGAGAGCAAAAACGTGGGAATATACATATGTATCTCTTCCTTAATTGCGATGGTAAATTAATTTTAAATTGATTCCTGGAAATTGTCTAAGATTGATGGCCGAATGGAGCTCGAAGGGATGTATCTGCTCTGTTGGCCAACATTTCCAAACGGAATCACGAATCTTACATTAAATAAAAAAATGTGTTCATTTGAGCATGAATCGAATTAGTAAACAGCCGGTGGGGGTCGTGAATGTAGGTATTGCAATAATTGGCGGTAATTATTGTTACTTTTGAACGAGTTGTGAAACTGCTGATGGGACGCGCAAGAGCATTCGAGAGACGTTTAAGTTGATTACACTCTCGTACGATTGCTGCTGTACTGCGCTTTCGAGGTGTGCCACAAAATTAGTTAGATTCGAAAAGGTTGGGCAGAATGGTAGTCATAGTCATTAGATGGATTCACTTGGGTGTAATTTCGAAAGAAAAATACTTGCTGTGGAATAAAACGAGTGTCAAGTTCGAACTGAAAAGAGTTAAGGATATGGATTATTGTGGTCTGCTTTCAGTTGATTAAAATGGAGTTCGTTGGATTGCTGAGTAGATGATATGTGCTTCTTAACTAAAAGGACGAAATAAAAGCAATTTTGACTAGGAGAGGCGAGAGTGTATACCTAGCTTGAGCTTGAAGGGTTCTATAGTTTTATAGACACCCTTCGGCAAACCAAAGAAACGACAAGGAAGAGGCTAACAAATCTCGTCAGAATCTTACAAGGGTCAGTGTCCGTGTTGCTTTATGTTTTTAGGTTTCAGATGTTCAGAAACTAGTAGCAATGGATTCTACAAGAAGACATTTATCCGTTTGTATGTACGAAAGACACTGTCAGAGGTACTACAGACCGATTATTCTGACTCAACTGATGGTTGAGTGGTTGAAGGAAGCAAACCATATCATTTACTTAAGAATTTTTGCTATGAAAATCTTAGTGTTTCAGGAGGCAACATTGGCAGCAGAAATTCGTCAAATGAGCAGAAGTAGGACGCATCCAAAGAAAATGTTTCGCTGTGTCGTTACCCTCTCCAAGAACGTCGCAAACACTAGTACCATAGTGTGCTTTGCAATACTCAAATGTTTTTCTAAAGACACAAATAAGGCATCTGCAGCTCTTCTGTTGAAAGGCAGCAATCATTTAATCCAGGTCTAGGAATCACACAAACTTGTTCATAACCCTTCAAAAAAGTCATGATCGCAATCAGTCTGTGTCAAGACCACGAGCGCAATACTTTAGGTTATCCAACACCAACTGATCTTAAGAACAGCATAGAATATGATCAGTCTCCACTTGGAAAACAGATGCATGGAAGTTGAACCAACCAAGCTATTGACTAGTGCCGAAGCCATCTGGAAACATGGGACTACTGTTGGCTGACCGAAATCAATGTTGAACACAACAAATTCCACTTGACACTGTCATCACTCAGTCCAGATGAGAGCTCAGTTGCAGGATAAATGATCATCAAAACTCTATTGTGATGTCTTATTCATCATCTCGCCTAAGACGATAGACAGCTTTGCATGCAAGTGAGTATCTAGAGCAGGGTCAAGACTCTCAAGATAACCCCCAGTCCACGAAAACTTCGATAACAGGAGATGTGGCTATCACGGTACCTAGAACAGAGACAGACATATGCACCTACTTCAAAAATCAGCAGAGACAAACTATTTTTTTAGCTATTGACGCATGGGATAGTCAGAGGTGTGTTCTGTCTTCTCAAAGCTATGTAAATCCAAAGCACTATTTTGCAGCTACACTGCTAGAGATCTAGTCAGGAAGTCAAAAAACCTTTTGGACCAAGGCAATCCCTTAAGCCTGTTCAGAGAAATTAAGTTGAAGCAACAATCGCCCTTGTTTGCTTCTGACTCTGCCGCAATCTGCCTCTACAATAGAGTTCTGTTTTTTAGCGTTAATTTAATCCAAAATATCAATCGGCTAGTACAGTCGAAACATGCAGTCAAAAGTGAAGTGCTCACAAGAACCTTTTACTATATCAATGAAAATGAATGCCACGTTCCATTTCCTGTCAAGCATCCATTCAATTCTAGCGGTCTATCAGAAGTTCAGTCTCATGAGATCTCCCATACTGACAAGTACATCAGTTAAATTTTCGTTCTAAACTGAGCTAAAATTTCGTTCTTCTTAAACCAAAATAACCCACATTTTCAGACGTCAGAGACGTTTTTGACAGTAGATTACAAAATAGCAAAATAGAGTGCAAAATCTTTAGTAAACACCTTTAAAGCATTCCTATTTCTACGTATGTATTGCATGAACCTGGTTTTAACCTCTGCTACGTAGATGTCACCAGTGTAGATGCCACCATTTTGTGTACTAAATGTCACTGGTATGTCAGATTTACACACAAGAATCGTTAAGCAACTGTCAATCTATTTTCAACTTAATGAATGAACTTGCTGACAGGAGTCATGTAAGAATCGGAGATGATTTCTACCCCACAATTATTTCAAAACTTAAGCTTATACAAAAAAAGAGTGTAATGACAGATAGAGCCGCGGGGTGTCCATTCCAAACTATGACTATGTAACTCCCTATTAATAAGAAAATTATTACTTTCTTCGGCTAATCAAATTACATAGACTAATGTTGACACACAATCCATCCATCCATCATCAGAGTTAATGCTTCAAGCAAACACAACCGATGCACCGTGCACGCTTGACCATATTTGCATCAATAAAAAGTCAACAGCTCCTCGTAGTAATTCAAGTCGATGATCACTTAATTAACACTTGCTTTCACTTAACTGTGTGCATAGTTCAGGTGATTTTAGACTTTACGGTCTTGTGAAATGCATGGAAAATTGTTTGGAAAACATTCATCATTCGAACTGACAGAAAATGTGATAAAAATCTCCCACTGCCATAGATCAATCAAAAAAAACACAACGATCTTGTGCAAGACATTGGGTCTAAACTCATAAAAGCTTGAATGGAATTCGGATATTGTATCTTTGATTAATAGAGTTTAAGGTAGCTTTTGACAAACCATTAATATTAAAAGACAACAAGACTGAAGTGTGAATCCGGCTTGAAGGGTTGATAAGACCATGTTACAGATACAGATCTTAATTTGCCTGTGACATAATCGCACTACACAATGATTTATCTTTTCTATTTAGATTCCAACACTTTCCATGATTATCACTGGGATTTCATAAGTTTTAAACAAAATAAAATCACCGGCAAGTGAAAGCAGTGATAATTAAGTGATCATCGACTTGGATTATGGGGATAATGGCGGCTGTATCTTAATTGGGTATCTATTGACTTATCATTAATGCAAATGCTTAATGTTTGCTATTGGGCATCATCGGGTTAAAGGAAGGAAAGACTTGACATAGTACATCAAGCTGATCTGAACGAGTGGGTGGTGAAAATTTGTATGCATACAGACGAGACTTTGTTTTGTCAATGCGGAGAAGACTATGGTAGTTTACACATGGAATTATGGGACATAAGTTATTCTAAAAGGCTCCTACACAAATTGTGTATAATGAGTGTCCGTTCTAATGAATTATGCATAGTTACCTCGGTGCGGATGTTATCGTGTTTCTCTATAACGAACAAATAGATCGTTTTCTTTGGGTTTGAAGTCGACTGCATTTGACCCAAAAAACTTGACTCTTGGATATAAATTTGTCCATGTTATGGAAGTGAACTACGATAAATTAGGCCCAATTATGAGTTTTCTTAAAGAATACGTTGGCGACCTAAAAGATTGCTGTCCGGACTAATTGGGTGATCCACGATCGTTTGGCCTAGATAACCTGACTTTTCGAGATAAATTATTCCATGTTCCTGGCTTGCGACAAAAGGTAGAAGCGACTGTGATCAAAATTACTAGTCATAGATCCAACCGGATCGATCTTAGCACAGAAGTTGAAAGCTTGGGCGGTTGTTGTCCGGACTAATTTTGCGACTTGATCCGGGAAATGGCCGATTTCATTCTACTCTCTTGTCTTTAGATTGCGGCCTACGATAAATGTTGCCCATTTATGATCCCAATGACAGTTCTTAGTGAATAGGTTCGGAGATTGAACGCTTGCTGTCCAGTTTAATTGAGTAAAATATTTTAGCGATCATTTGGTCTACAAAGTCTGAATTGTTCAATGCTTTTGACTTGTGTCTTAATATAGAAGCAACTGTGATCAAATAATCTTTGATCCAACCAAATCGTTGATCGAAGAGGTTGTTAGCTTGAATGGTTTCTGTCTGGACTAATTGCGTACATTATTTCTGCGACCAAGAGAAACGTCAGATTTCATTCCAAGCTTAAGGCTTTAGACTGAAGGTAGATGACTGAAGGTAAAGTTTGTCGAGCTGTGATCCCAACCACGTAGTTCTTAGCCAATAGGTTGGCAGATTGAGTCAGTGGTAGCTGTCCAGACTAATTATATGATTTTGAGGATAGCAGCAGATATAGATTCCTATAAAGACTCTAGAGGTTTGCCAATCGCCAGTAGTTCCCTTGCCATCTTTTTGTTATAGAACAATTGTAACGCTCTTGAAAAGAGTGTATTCACATGGAGAAGATCGTTGACTGTAAGGACTCGTTGTTTGGTTGAACTCCCAGTCCTTTGTAGCTATTTGATCGCCCTTTTTGTTGAAGGTTATGTCCTCGGATCTAGTGGAAAGTGAAGCTGTGTAGATTGTCGTAGCTTCTGGCCAGTTTTGAATTGATAGCTGATGGATGATTTAGATTGAAAATTGCTTGTCTGACTTCGTTGATGTTAGCGAGGATGGACACCAATTGTGATGCCAAATTAACTATTTCGAAAAATAGGTTGTAACTTTGACTGGTTGGTGTCCGGATAAGTTGAATGGACTGTGTAAACGACAGCTCAAATTGGGCACCGATCAGAGCAACAGAGCGAGACTAGTAAGCTGCTTTGAGACTTCAGTTTCGAGAGAGCATCAGTTGTAGGCGAAAACTACAAAATAAATGAAGATCTTGAAGTTTAAGAAGTTCACTCAAGGGCAGTAAAACCCAACCACTTACAGATGAAAGCAATACCAATGTATCTATACTCATTTAAAAGCCAAAAGCAATGTCAATTTCTCAAGAAACAAACCAAACAAATGTACGATGTGCTAGAAGTCTCTTCAAAATTTTCCCCAATCCGATTATCTTCAATAAATAAGACTTTTTTGCAATGAGTACCCGCATCGCTAGTGAGCATAGCAAAGTAATTTTAACAGAAATTCATGCGGGTTCTTTGTGAAATTACTCAATTATCGTGACTACGTGAAGCTCATGTTTTTGTCAACCAATAAAAATCATAAAAAAGAGAAGGAAAAAACAGAAGCCAAAGGCTCCACAAAGAAGTGAGTTCGTTTACACATTCACAAGAAGTCTTCTTCAATAAACCACATGCCCACATGCTCACACTCTAATTAGTACCTGAGTGGTGGTGCTTGGTGAAATCACTGCCGCCTCTTCTTTACTCCAATTGAAATGAGCTTCCAATCGCATTAAAATGGCCACAGAGTCCCGTCCCTCCTTGTGGTCATTCGATAGCACTGGGAATTTATTTTGCTCCGTCATCATCAAACCAGGTTATATCGAGATACAAAAAAGGTAAAGCACATAGAAAAATCTTGTCGTCCATGGTCGTGCAGATTTTTCCCATAAAAACAATTAACAAAAGCCGAACAGTGTTGGACGGAGGGGACGACCGACGACCGACGACTTGACATGATTACCTTCCTATACAGTGCGTTGCTGTTTGGTTCCAAGAAAAATAATTATATCGTTGCTAGGTATTTATAGGAAATACAACTTTCTTGTTGACGCTATAAAAATTGACATCACGTGTGCTTAGGATACAAGCCGAGCATAGACTGTTGTCCCATGGGCGGCTGAGGGAACAACAACAACAGATTTTCAAATAGCCTGGATCTAATGACATTTTAAAGAGATGTTTTCCACATTCACTGACCGCGCGTGTATTGTCGCTCTCAAAATGGTCATGGAAAATGTCTCGACATTGGGGAAAGAGAAATGTATCTGTTGTGTGCACCAAATTCGTCGATTCGTTGCAATGTCCAATGGATGGTAGCCCCGATGAGCATTTATCATTTTTTTGGTTCATCATGTGGGTTCCGTTTTCTTTTTTATAATCTCACACAAAGACCGCACGCAGTGAATCTGCTGGCTTCTTCTTGTTCCACTCTAAGGTTCATTACTATCAAGTTACCACTTTGGATTGCATGTGCAAGAGCACAATGACCTCTAACGGGAGATGCATGCTTCGATGAAAAAAAATATAGTTTAGTTATTAATAAAAAAAAAAAAAAACTTTTAGTAACGACCTTGTTATGAGTAGAGAGGCATCCATTCTCTTGGAGTTTTTGGCGCGTAAGCACTGAAATCCGATCCTACTATTCAGACGGTCTATTTGAATTTCATAACAAAGTCGAGACGAGCACCCTTTGCTGGCATCTAAAGCTCTGGAGGTTTATGAAAAGACACTCTCAATTAAAATGAAAATCAAAACCGTAACAAGAGAGTCTGATGGCTATGGTGTTTGGAGATACTTTTTTTTGGTTTGCTGTTGTGTAGTTCGTTGAATGGGATGGTACTGTTGTGTGACGGTTGTTCTTTCACTGGAAATGGGAAGGTTATTGTTGAGGAATTTTTGATTGTAGTAGACATAAGTTTGATGTGTGTAGGAAACCGTTGCTTAAATGTTCGGTGGATTGTTAGAAATATTTCCAAGCGCAACAGAGAGTTCTTATTCAGAGTATGCAAAGCAGGACCATAACACACTTTTCAGATTTCTTAGACTATATTTCATAAGCTGGATGGTTTTTAGTCAAGAAGGAAAGAATATAGTCTGATTAGCTGCGAGATGCATTGGTGAGTGGGTGGAAGAATGCCTTTGTACTTTGTGCTGCAACTTTCGAGCGTAATCATCATCAGGTCATTTGTAACTACAAAGCTGGTGAAGGAAGTGCTTACTGTATTCCACCAAGAAAGCAGGACAAAAAAACTGTGAATTGCAAATGAATGCAAAAATTTCATACAATTCTCCCTAGACACCAACCACGGAGAATAAAAATTGAAAGCCTGGGCTTCAAATACAAATGCTTCCTATCCCTTCTTCTCTTCCAATAAAGTTTGGTAGAAGACAGTTTCTCATTAACGTGGCCAACTTGAACGAATGGGAGCTTTTCTAGACAAGCCGGGCTCCGCTGTAATCAAATTTACCTCTACTTAGTTTCTATATTATGAAATGCACTACTCTTAGACGATGTGGCTTTAAGTATCGGCTCGTACTAGAGACTTGATGACTTTGCACCAATTTTATGAAAACATGTGATGCTGGAGCAAATACGAGGTCAAATTCTCAGACTGCCTTCAGTTGGAGCCTGAGTCAGGTTTGGAGTTGAGTCGGGTTTTATGGCTCTAGAACTTTCAAGGATCAGAGGTAGCTATCTTTGGCTTTTGGGGAATGGGAACAACATAAGAGTGTAGCCCTCACAGCGCAAGCATGATTCTGGCTTCCAGGCGAAAATTTCTGCAATTCCTATCGCCGCAAGGAAGTTGCAGTATATATATACGACAGTCAAGCTGAACTTAAGACCTTGCATAGTGCTTCGACCATATCCAGAGCAGGTGGTGAATATGCTCTTTCTCTGACCCTCTTCTCGGGAAAAACTATGATTGTTCCAAATTGGACTGCCGATCAAGTTGCTAGAAATGGATTAAAGGAAATTTGTCAGACGTTCGGTCTCCTTCAGCCAGGCCTGCTTTTGAAGATTGTTTTTCTCATGAACACAATTGGCAGGCTGAATAAACACGAAATTTCTGATGGTCTTCTTATGGGGGCTTTGCAAAAAGTCTTAGCGTGGTATCCTCGAGCGAAAACTCTAGCTGCGGTCCTTGTAAAGAGGTCGACGTTTCCTCTATGATCGGCCTACATTTCCTAGCATGAGGTGATGTATTAATTGCTGTTTTGTTAGGTCCTCATCAATGAGGACCATTCTCAGAATTCACTCGGAAGAATAGGGCTTTGAAAGGTATGCTCTCTGGCAGTGCAACAGATTAGTCCTGCCATATTGAAACGTTGCCTATTAACAAATAAGGATTGACGTCATTCAGCTTTGACTGATCTGTTGGTATTACAATGTGATATGACATCTGCTCGCAAATGAAAGACAACTATTTTACCACAATCTTAGCTAGTCAATCAGGAATAGATAGAGTTAACGTTGCCACATTTTTGACCCTGAAGCACATGCTAGACGACAGTTCAGGAGCCTTTCTCCTAAGAATCAATTAGTCATTAAATAATTCCCCAACAAACCATCAAGGACTGATACTCAAATTTAAAAGGAATATGCAATAACCACACCACACTTTAGCGAATGCAACACCTGTAACGTGCCGTCATTCGGTGGGCTGACGTTGCGAATTTATGTGACGTCTTATAGCCCATCAAGCCATAGTTTGATGAGCAAAACCATTACGTCGACAGCGACTTTATAACCAACTTATTGCATGTACCTAATTCAAAGATACAAAAGTTTGCCTTGAGTAGGTGCATTAACTCGCCCAAGTAAACAAATCACTCCTCTGATTACAGTTTTTAATAAAAGTCAACATAAAACCTAACATCTTCCGCCTTAATAGCTTTTGTGGTAGGTACCTTGAACGCGAGAGATTCTCCAACTGGGATCGTCCTCTATCTTCCTGTCTAAACATTTCAAAATTGCCTCTTTAACCCTCGGCTGGCTGGCTGGCCGTCCCTAATTTATGCAGAGTTAATGAAATTATGTATAAACCCCACCTGATGATGATGATGATGGCTGTTGCCTCTGATCCACCTACTCCCTAACTGCTGCCATTTATACGTTAAATACCATGTAGCGTGTGTATCTGTGGCTAAAGCAAACACACAATCAGAAGTCAAATACCATCTGCACACACACAACATGATTGATTGAAATTTATGCGTAAGCTGGCACTACTGCAACCTCAAGAGGTGCTGCGCATGTGCAACAGCACACAAATGCGACATCATTAGGCCCGGTTGCGCTTCAAGTCAACTTGTGACTGTTGGCGGTATCCTACAAGATACAAATCGATGGTGTCTCCGTTTGCCTCCGTTTATCTTTTATTGCAAATTAATCGACGTATTGCGAAATTTGTTTCCCAATTACAGTGCCGCGCGCGCGTCCACACATGTCGAACTCGTTATTCTTCGAAGAGAGCGAAAGCGTTTTTGGCGCCTTGACGCATTTTAGATGCGTTTTTTTGTATCTGAGCAATTTATTTGATTTTCGGGTTTGATCATCCGGTTTTTGAGATAGTTTTTCGCACTAGTGGAATGCACGTGGGACTAAATTTGTATATATGCATGCGTAACGGGTTCCATTCTCATTGGAAGAGAGAGAGACTATGGGTGGGAAAGAAGTGCGTGAAGTGAAATTGAAATTTGTCCAACTGTCGGTTGTTTGGAAGCAAGATTCGAGTAGCCTGCGAGTAATTAATTTCCTTTTTTGGTGACTGAGAGATTGCTGCGAGCATAATACATGGCGAGGTTTTCGAGCAAGCTTTGACACCACCCACTTTATTTGCCGTTCAGGTTCCGTTCCTGAGGCTAATTCAATTTACAGACTAACACGGTTTGTGCACAGCTGCGGAACAACCCTTGTCGATTAGAAAGTGTACTAGTAGTGGAATAATAAATATTAGTTTGAAACGAGGTTTCCAAATGCGGATGTGTAGTCAAACTGCAGTCAAAGGAGTTGGGCTGGTTTGTGGATACAAGAGTTTGGGCTGCGAGAAGAATCTTTTTAGGTACATCAACCTTGAGAGCCATCTGTGACATGATTCTCATGATTCGGTGGTAATGGCTTCAAATCGATTTGAATAGAGCTTGGAGGGAAGTAGTCAAAAGCAGCTTTAATGAAGGACATGTACATGCAGTTCTTAAGAATACCTCATGCCTCGTCAAGACTAAGTTGAAGCTATCGTGATGGAATCGTAAGAACATCTACAGGGCCTAGAAGTAATAGAAGTCAGCCTAAGTTTCAGGAATATGCTGAGAAGAGTGGTTAGAAACAGAGAATAGATAATCTTAGAGCAGCTCTTAACGAAGTCAGTGTTACAAGCAAACTCAGGTGGCGTTCCCCAACGCTGCGTACTAGGTCCGCTACTGTGGGATGTGGGGCGTCCTCAGAGATAGTCTTACAAGACTGCGATGAATCTGTCAAGATGTTTAAAGACTGGCTAGGAATCATGGGCATACATTCAGTGAAAAATGTAAGAGTAGTGCTCATCAGCAGCAGGCAAATATTGAGCCTTTAAGAGCAGCGCTGAACAATCGTAGTTGCTGCCATGGCACGAGTAGGTCTTACTCTTAAAGGATGTGTTTTACTCCCTAGTCAAGTTTGGTAGGTCATCTGCTACGTCTGTAGCACAAAGATTTACGCCAAAGACTATGCAACAACAAAAATAGAAGCTTGCCTAGTTTTGGGCAATTATTCTTTGAGTTACTTCTACCTATAGTTTTGTCATAAGGCTCTCTTTTGCGAGAGCGAGAGCACTTATAGTCATTCAATCTGACAGACGTAGGTTTTGAATCGTCCTAGTTCCTCTGAAACGAATCGCAAACTGCTCAATAGCGGTGGTTGTTATATAATAAGAACATTTAGAAGAGTAGGAATTGAATCCTTGGAGAGTTGGCTAACAGGCCTCGGAAGTATGTATATGAATAAAGAGAGTTTTGACAAAGATTTTTGAGCACTCGATTTGTGCTTGGTCTCTAGTAACCTGTTCCATCCAATGATTGCCTACTGAAACTTAGACTTAAACAGTACTCGCTTTCAGTTGAAAAGACTTTCTTAGTCTCAGATACGAACAGCTCACGCCAAAGACGAAAAGTCGACCTCATCGCGATCTTCACATCACGAAATTTCCATCAAATAATTTGCAGCTCGTATGTAAACAATGAAAAGTTCAAAGTTGAACAGCGAGGTACCAAACCAAACTTGGGTGGTACTTACAAGCTATAGCTTCCAACCAAGCCTCTTCAACACATATTCACGCTGATTAACCATATAATCAAGGAATATATGTATAAACTCATTCCTAACAAATATTGACATTATCCGTGCGAGACCTTTGCTACTCTGACAGACCGGACGGCGCACTTCGTGTTCGCAGTAAAAAAAAAAAAAAAAAAACAGCCGCACTAATAGATACCATCTGCCATGAATGCTGCCAGCTACACACGTTACGTCCTTCCTCATCAGTGCGCAAGGAGGTACATACTCGTATGTGGATATTTTCCATATGGCCAGTCGTCTCATTGTAGCGGTACTACTGATGATGATGATGCCTCCTCTCTGGCCAAAAATGAAATGTTGTTTAATCATAATCGACATTATGCACGATCCGCCACGAACTGCGATCACCGATTCGCCAGCCAGCCAACCAACTACTACTGACTCCTGTGTCCAGAATCATCTCTCCTCTCAAGTACCGTATACGACGAGGAGGTCGGTCGGTAGGTCTTTCTTTCTGTCTTTCTCTCAAGTCTGTACGTGCGATCGTTTCGCAATCGATCGACCCTGAGGATCGCTGGTGTTTGGCAGCAAACAAAAGACGAATTTGATTTACAATTAGAAGATGCAGAAGGTTATCTCTCGCCAATCTGCGCACAACACACATTTGATGCAACATGATGAACAATTTTTCAATTAATCGCCGCCACCGCCGCCGTGCAGCCAAAACTTTCTCTTTACAAAAATCGCATGAGTTCACAGAGTATTCTTCTGTTCTTTTGCCTGAACTCCGATTTGTTCGATTTGTGCATGCAAATATGCATAAACTTCCGCCAAACAGACCCCATGGTGGTTCCATATTCATCTGGATGAATGTGCTGCGCTATTAAATAATATCAACTGCGCCGGCGCGCATGCGAGAAGAGAAATGTTTCCACTAAAAAAAAAAAATTGCCTTTTTGCATTTTTAGAGATTGAAATCGGATTTATATTTAAATCGTTAAGTACAACTTCATTCGGCTGGATATTTATGATATTTTTTTTATTAAGTGTCAGGCTTTTTGGAGTGTCGAGTCGAGCCCATAGATAGAGTCGTTGACTTGCTTGCTCCACAGTGTGTTTTGAAGTTTTTATTGCCCTCCCAGGGTGATAAAATTCACTTGAAATACATGCATTTGCAATGGCCAGCGATTGTGTATCTATTTTAGCTGCAAGTGTGCAAATGGTTATAAGGAAATAAATCTCAAATAATTATGATGTTCGCTTTGGTGTCGTTCGGTAGTGTGTTTGTGTTTAGTATTTTGTCAGATTGGCCATAAAACTAATTGAAATCTGGTTAGTTGGTGAAAAGCGCATATTTTCAGATGTTTATCGCTTTTGGGGCTTAAGATACGATTTATGTGTGCGAAAGCCAATTATTTTGACCGCCAGCGAAAGGTGCAGTTTTTGAATGTAATAGCCTGGAAGGAGTAAAGTAAATTCACTGGGATCTTAAGGGAGGGGCAAAATCTAATGCGATTTGGAGGCAAAGTTTAAGTAGTAAGTAAGTTTAGCTACTGACCATTTGTTTGTACAATCTCTTGCGAAAGCTGCAAAACCGTATCACGTATCGAACTTAGGAACGACTAAAAGTTTTAAACACTGAAATCGAAGTAATTAGCGCCAAAAACTATGCAATGAAATATACAAAATTGATTTTCATAGCATACTTTTAGGATTGATTGAATTTTAGTTCACAGTGAAGCAATGAATGATTGAAGAACCGAAAAAGAAACTGGGGAACACTTAACGTTCTTTGTAAGGACCATCAAAGACCATCATTAGGCAGACAAATGTCTTTAGGTACAGATTAGGGTGGCAGCATTTATCTAAGTCGATATAGTAGAGAACACATGCCACTTTCTAATCGAACGGCTTAGTGAATGGCAAAGCAAATTGGCAGCCTTGTCAAGTAGTTTACGGCTTGGACGTTCCTAGCTCTAGTCCTAGGGCCAGAAGTACCCGTTCCAATTATGAGTTATTTCACTGCCAGGGAGTAGATATCTCAATTGACTTTATCGTGGGTGCCCCTCAAGTGTCGATGCTTGGACCCCTTCTGTGGAATATAATGTGCATTTCTGTAGCACCTACGCCAAGGATGAAGCAGTCGCAGGGCTCAAGATCCACGAGACTCCAGCCTTGAACTAGCTGCAAAAAGACTGAAGCTGTACCTACTAATAACCAGAGAGAATGTGGAATACGCATGTTTCCAGATGTTGAACCATACCATTAAGTTTAAAGAGAAATGGAAATAACTGGGAAGACGACAAGAGGCTGGAATTGAAGATGCCAAAAGTTTGTCCTGAATAAAAATGACGGCTATAATGCTGACGCAGTTCCTATCCTGCCACGGATCTCAGCAGAACATTTGAATGACTTAACATCAGTGTGATCTCTAACCGTCCTTAGCCCGGTTCTTAAATCACGGTTTTCTATTGAAAAGCCTCTGTTATGCAGGCATTAGATAACGGATAGACTCCCATCAACCATCTGTAACTCCCGATTGCAGCAGTCTACAGTCGATAAAAAGAAAAAAAATCTAACCTTCTGCCCTCACGTCCATAGAACTCACCTCTGCAGACTGCCTTGGAACTTTCTCTTTCAATTCACCTGTTTTGCAGGTATTGCATACTTCAATCATTACCACTAAAATTAACCTGTTACACTTAAAAAATGATTACACTTATACCAAACGTTCGAGTGCAATTTAAGTGCGCCTTTTAAAACCCCATTTTGGCTTCAAACTGCACGCTGCTGGGTAACGCCCCGTAGTTACAATACAAAGCCACCCGTTTGAACCCAAGGAAGACGTCTTCATAAGACACATAGCATTTGCCTTAGATTCAAATTGCCTGATCCGATAGATACTTACAAAACGAGAGACGTGCATCGAACAAGAAAAAGAAGAAGGCACAGGTTAAGGTGCCTGTACAAAGTAAAAGTGCATCACATCGAAATTACCATTTAGCCGATGAGATTGCGGACGTGATTTGCTACCAGGCCGATGCACAGCAGCCAAGCACCGTACCGCCGATTTTGATCATTACCATCAGAGCGGCATCCATCTGTATCTTTTCTTTTGGTGGCCACTTGGAAATTAAATGAAATCACTCGGAAAACAGTTTATCGCGAGCTTCTCTTAAGATTCCGGGGGATGTACTCGTATCTATCCGAGACAATGCATTACTGTACTCCCCTCGGGCGATGCATCATAGTTTGATGTATCTACTGCGCGCCGACACAAAATCGATGGAATAATTTTCACCCTCCAGAGAGCTTAAGGATTCCTTTCAATTGAGATCCTCTTCGATTTTTATAAAAAAAAAAAAAAAAAAAAACACAAAACCGTTTAACTTTGAATTTCTAGTTTGTGTTCCGCTTTTTTTGTTTCAGACTAATGTTAACTTTCTACAGACTCTTGCTCTCTCAGCCAGTGTGCGCGCCGCGCCGAAAGTGCAAGGTATTTTCCATGTGTCAAGGGTGCATCAAGATGGTAATTTGTCAAAGAGGAGGCCCACCGCCGCCGACTGAATATGTGTTTTGATGTGGTGTGTACCGTGAATGCCTGAAGCCTCAACAAATCCATGGCATTGTTTCGCGCGTTCGTTCGCGTGGAATTCAATGTAATCTCTCTGTCTCTCAGAGGTGAAAAGGAAATTGTTTTGGCCGTTTGTCGTTCGTGAAAAATATCTTTTGGTCAGGTGCTTTTGTGCCTGGTGTAACATCTCAGTCTCAGTTCCGCTTTGGCATGTGTAGAAGCGACAAGTAGAATGCTCATTTGTTTGAATCGGGTGATAAATTTTAAACACTTTCGCCGGGATATTGAGTAAGAGTACTTACTGGGCACTGGCCGAAGGGGGTTTTTGACTGACTTCTCAGCGGCGATCGACCGACGCGACGTGTTGTTTCTGTTGATGGACGAGGCGGTAAAAGTCTGATCGCTGTCTTTATGGCGAATGTCATGATTAAATGCAAATGTAGCCTAATCAATATTCCTCCCAGTTATGTCGTCGTCGCTGGTCAAAGAGGATTCGACTTTTTTTTCCTGGAAAAAGTGACCTTCGGTTGGGTGTACGCCCATCACAAGCACAAACAAAACCTTGGAGGCTTTCTGCTTTCATGTTTAAATGAAAAGAAAGTTTAGGACATATTTTTACATACAAGCTATACTCTGGGTCTGACATTCAACTTTGAAATACTGCCTCTTAAGACTGATCTTCCAGACTGTAACATCTGCCATCTGGCACTATGACAGTAGGTCTTACTAATCGAACTCCTTTTCTCTCTGACATTTGCCTTCAAATCCAGAAAAAGGGTCCTTCCATATAGCAAAGGCAAACTAGTCACAAGAAGTCTTGTGGCTTCTTCAAGATCGTCTTGAAGCAGAAAGTGCGCAGGGCTAGTTTGCTACTTTGGTTGGACAAAACAGCTGGGTTCTCGACGGAGGACCAAATGAATGCTCTATCGAACAGTTCTGGTAAAGGCACCATGGAAGCAGCGAGCGTCCCGACAACAGGGGTTAGAAGGCAGGCGGATTATGAAGCACGTTTTGTCATATTGTGGTTATGCAAGTGTCTTAACAATGGTTGTGACGCCAAGAAAACAATTTACCGAGAAGAGTTAAGTGTTGTCCGTTAAAAACAAAATAAAATGTATTCGTAAAAACATTTCATGGAAATTATCATAAATATCACTTTAAGAGAAAATAAAAATAAACTCCTCTTAAGGGGTTTCGACGATCTTGCTGTAGTTTATAGGCGAAAGTCAGGCGGCAAATAGCTTGCTAGTAAGACCTTTCAGCCTCTACTGTGGGACCAGTCATTTTTTTTCTGCTCTAGGACATCAGCAACTAGAGCTTCTGTCCCATGTTTAGGCAGTCTCCTCTAGGGTGTAATCGTGACTTTCTGGCCGTTGATGTTAAGCTTGGCACTGACACTATAAGAGCTTAGGACATTTCTTTTGGCTGTGGTTATCTTGAGCCGTTCTCTGGTCACAGGGCACCCACCTACCTAACCTAACATATCTGGAGCCCCACTTTGTTTGCTTCAGCTTCTAGATTGTGGGCCATAATCCGGTGTACATCACTGATAACCACCAAAAAGAACAGCGGTGACAGTATGCATCCTTGACGTACTCCGCTTTGGCCTTCAAATTCTTCTGACACCTCACCATAGTGCAAGACGTGACACTTACTGCTCTCGTTTGATGATAGCTATGGATGTTTCTGGGATACTTCTCATGCGCAAGGCCAACTAGATAGCATCTCTGTTCAAGATCTTTCGACATAATTGTCAACAGATGTAGCGGAGACCTGTACTCTACGCTCTGTTCGATTGTGGTCCGCAGGGTGTTTATGTGGTCAATGCACAAGGGTCCAGCCGGTCTGTTGAATCTAAATGCTCTTTGATTCGTTTCAGAATGATTCTTGCCATTATTTTGCCTCTCAGAACACATACACAATCTTTCGCTTCCATTGAGATCCCCTATCAATTTTGCAAAGGCGTAAATGATTACAAAAATTATCATTTTCATCCTTAGCCACCTCATCGGCGAAATATAGCATTGCGGCTGTGGAACATCAGAAGCAAATTCATTATATAGTACTGGCTTAAAGACTGAACCTTTCGGTACCCCTGCATGTACTTGCTGTAGAAGAATCCAAACGGAATCAACCGCCTTAAGTGAGTTCTTTGAAGAAGAGTTAGGGTACTTAGGGACTAAGCTGAACTAATAAAATTGTACTAAATACTCTGCCAAAGGTGTGCGAGAGCTCTATAGGCTAGCTCGGTTCTGATCGGTTCATTTTAGTATAGCTGCGATCCGATATGAGAGCACATGATTTAGATTGAATTGCTTTCATCTTGGCTTTAAATTTGCTGAACTAAAGATCATTCATCTGACAAATAAATACAGAAAAAGGCAAGGAGCCTCTTCATAATTTTTATAACCAGCAGTTTTACGAACCCACATTAAAAAATATTATCGCCGGTGCCCTTTTTAACGATCGACATGTATGATCTCATCATGTTTAAAAATTTCATCGAATGCGCTAATATAAAAGGCCCATTCGGATCAGTAGCTCTCAGACAACTAGCAGAAGCTCAGACATCTAGAAGTAACATCGATTTGTATCTACTAGAAATGGGTAGCAGTGTGAAATTTCTTATTTTGCTCCTTTGCTTTGCAGTCATAGGCACAACCATTTCCCAAGAAAAGCTCTGTGGAGTCTATTTAGTTCAGAGAATTGAAGCCGTATGCCGTAAGAAGAACATAGACCTATCATGTAAGTACTATACAATACAACGCAATACAATTAATAGAAGATTTAATATCCTTCAGACAGTGATATTCAACTAAAGTTACTGACAAATCCTTCTATAGCAACGCAGTGCTGTAACCAGAGCTGCAAATTAGAACATATGGCGACCATATGTTTCACCGAAGCGCTGAAAACTTTTCTAACTCCAACCTACTAATATGGACCATAAAGTGAAATACTCGGCAAATAAAATTACAAAAAGGTCCTGGCATTCAAAAGAATCGTCTGTATCGCTTTGTTTTCTCGGTAGACTATGTTAAGATGTTTAGACAGGTGTGGGTAGCCGACCGGATGAAATTCAACACTTTGAACTTTGCACCGTAGTTTGGGGAGCTTCGTGCGCCCCCTTGTTGTCGGGCCAAGTACTGCAGATAAAGTTCCCTCTGGCTTCCAAAATTCCACTCAACAGATCTTTGTTTTAGAATACCATTCCATAAAGCCATAATCGGCAAACGAAAGATTTTTGAGGATTAAAAATCGCCATTTTGCTTCTGACTAACCATTGCGCTACAACCACAAAAGAGCTTACTACCAGGGATGCCATTTTCCAATTTCGAAGGGGAGTATTTTAAAAGTTTACAGAGGAGTATTTTGTGCCTGAGGGGAGTACAGGAGTATAGCTTGTGTTTTAAGCTCTTTTTTCGCAGCTTACAAGACAATTTAAAATTATCTCATCACTTTACAAGACGAAGCCCATCACACACTGGAGCAATTTTGCCCTGGGGTAACCCAAAGTAAATTCTCCTAAATTGACAGCTCGTAAAGAAAAGAGAAAATGTATAAGTTTTACCCCGTCTTTTAACTGCTGCAACACAGGATGAAGATTTTACCCTGTTTCTTACTTTACACCTCTTCTTTCTCTTCTAATAAGCCAGTCTTACCCCCGGGGTAATTGCACCAGTTTGTGATGGCCCATTAAACAAATAAAGGTGACAATAAACTAAACACAATTAGAGTTACTTTCGAATACTATTTTGTGGAAAAAAATCGAAATGTTTTAAAGGGAGCAAAATCAGGATGAGGGTAGTACGGGAGTACAGTCTATAAGAAGGGAGTACGAATACTCCCTTTAGTAGTACATTCGACAGCCCTGCTTAATACTCGTAGAAATTTGAATAAATTTTATTGGCTTGTAAACTTTACGTTTGCGTTCTGTTGTTTCTTTAAGCAAATAGCCACAAATTTTATGCCATTTAAATTAAAAACTTCCTCCAGCCAGACCATAAAACAGCAACGCAATTTCCGGACCACCCTGTCTGACCTCAAAGCCCATCCATGTGAAGGGTATTTAAAATTGTTTCTTACATTTCGCATGCAACAGTAGGCAGGCTGATAAATTTTTTCTTTTATATAGTATTTGACCTAAAAATCAAAAAAACAAAAAACGAATTTGCCAACTTTTTGCTGGAGGACTTTAATTGGTGCTGCGCGCCACAGTGTGGCCCTCTTCTGTCGGCGGTCCATTAAAAAAGAAAAAAAAAGGTTTTAACTTTTAACTCTTGAGTGAAATCTTACAGTTTCAATGTCAGTCCGTCATTTCGAGATGACTTCACAAAGACAAGGCAACAAAATGTTTCAAGTATCTGTCTTAACCTCACAAAACAATGGTCACAGTGAAACAGCCGCATGCCAAGGTAATTTTGCGTGGATTTGAGCAGTTAAACTGAAATAAAGTTCCTCCAGGAACTTGTTGACCTAATTCTACTCTGAATTCCTCTCGTGTCAGGATGTTATTAAGCAGAAGCAATTAAATTGTTCCAATTTGAAGTTCATTTACCCTAAAGGGAGCAGCTTATCATGTACAAACTATGTTCGAGCACGACCCACGAGAATCGTAAAAAATTGACGAACCAATTGAGGGCGACACGAAAGATACAGATAAGAGTTATCTGTCGTGTCGTGCCCTTTTGTAAACCCATTGGATTGGGATGCGCGTTAGAATTCATGTTGGATTGCTTTCGTATCGGTCTTGTGAATCATAGTAGAGCTGCGTTATACAGACACCAGGCAACAAGTGTGGGACTTTTGAGGGAGGCTTGGCTCGTTACAACATACAGCATAAACAGTGATTACCAAATTTGAAACAACTCTAAGTGCACTGCGTGGGAATGGTAATAAGTTGGCTTGCACTGCACTGCACTGACTGGAACACACAGCGGGTTTTTTTCTCTAATGAAAATTAATTGATTTGAACATTAACGCCAACCTGTTGTCTGATCTGGCGGCGCGGCGCGGCTGCGCAGCTTGAGAGCACGTGTGTTGGGGTTTAATGATTCTAAATGTTTCCAAATTTGTTAAGTGTCAATATAAGCAGCCTGAAAGCGGGGGTGCAGTTAAATAGCCGTCCAAACTGAGTGCGACTGTAGTAAGTCAGTCATCATAAGGCATGCTGTGTGCAGTTTTGTAATGATTTCGTAATCCAACCACGTCGGTATTGATGAGTTGTTTGAAGTCATAAACTCTTGTCTGATTTGAGTTAGTTGTAATAGCCGTGGGTAAGTCGTTAAAATTTAATTCGATTAGAGGCCTCGTTACTGTGTTACTCTAAATGCAGCTTAGTTTATGATGGACTACAAAGTGGGTTTAGATTGGTACACTGATATGCGCTGTAAGTTTGTCACATCCAGGACTGATACCTAACGGAGGCACGTCGCTTCAAAGTCTTCTCCACTTTTTTAAATTCGTAAATTTACATTTCTTTACATAGAACTGCTTTGATCTTGAGCGCTAAAGAGGATTGAGAAAATTGATCATGATCATCTATTCTGAGCCGGATCAATTTCAGCTCGATTCAAAAGTAAAAGGCGATAAGTTAACGCTTTAAATCCCGCCCTTCTTAACTTAAGTAGTATGGACACATTTCAGCTTGGTAGGAACTTGCTTACTATGAACTTGATCGTGATCAAAAGCGATCATTATGTTGATTACCTTCTCAACAAAATTGGGCTTGGATTGCATCTTTCCTAGGCCGTAATTTGATGCCTGACCAAGCGCTGAACCTGAAGATCGAGCATTTATGACAGAAGCTAGTGAACCAAATCCCAAAATCATACATACTTCGGATGTGCATGACTAGAGAGACCTGCACGGACTTAGTGAAGCCCACATAGTCATATTTATTCACGTATCAACAGCTATTAGTGGTTTGAAACTTAGCTAGTTGTAGAGCACTTTGACTTTGGTCTTATAATTCGCAGTACTTTTTATCGAATATTTGCTAAGTGTAACAACTAATTGTGGATCTTCCAATCGTGATAGCTTTTACATAGTGCTGTCATTTTTGACAGTTCTTTGACGTTTATGTTCAATTCTTTCTGACAAATTATCATGAAGAGACCTATAGCAGAAGACCTCTCCATAACGTCTTCCAACTTCGGTCTTCACTTTGCGAAGAGTATAGAAGATTAGGTCATTTGTTTGGTCCTCATAGGGGTCCAACTGAACTTGCTATTGGTCATGTTGTTGATCAATTTCGGACCACATACACTCTACGTGACACAAGGCCAACAAAGAGGCTCCAGGAATTGTACAATTTGTGGACAAATTTATGAAATAATCTCGATCTACACATCCTTAAAAGATCCAACAGGTGCTGGACTATGAGATCATGGCTTCCGTTGGGACTACGTTCTTGATTACCTCACACACTTGACACTGAAATCTCGGAGGACATTCTTGTAAAGTCTTTGCCGTGAGAGGAGTATTTGCAGAGCACTTTGAGTTAGTTTTATAATTCACAGTATTTTTTATTTTTGGAAAACCTGCCTAGCTACATATGTCTGTGATTTGTTCGTGTGGATCATACTTTTGCTATTCGACGGTATATGTCGTCAGTAATACATTTTGACATTCAGATTTCTGCTACTCAACGATAGATGTCGTTACTTGTAACAGGTTACAGTTTTTTGACTACCTTGCAATATATTCTGAAATAGAAGATTATGAGTTTTGACCCAAGATATGCGAGTTACATAAGCTTATGTCTAAATTCGTCCAGTAGGTTACGCGTAGTGTGAGAAGGGACCTACAGCCTTATGCTGTATCCGAAGGGCAAGGGGTTTTTGAGAAGCTTTAGTGACAGTAAATACTCTTGGATATTTGTCAGACATTCGTAAGATCTGGGGCGAGGTGGGTGAAAAAACTTAGATGGTATTTTCTGGGACTCGAACTTGGAACTCCATGTACAGTAGTTGAAAACATCACTAAGCCATGGCACCCACCCATCTGGTGATGAAAATTGATGGATATGGCTGTGTATTGATCTCACAGGGTTCAAGGCTCCGCTTCTCGGGAAAGTCTGACCAAGGATCCGGAAATACTACAGTAATGAAAAATCTCTTCAATTTTACTTTGCCTCTAGGATATGGTATGAAATTGTAGGGTGCTTCTACTAGTACAAGAAAAATATACATAGAACAGACAACACGCTGCCTTTTTGTGTTCCCTTTGTAGTTTCAAATTGAATGAACTTAAGAAAAATTTCGATTAAAAGCTTACTGTGTGTCTAAGCAACAAGTAGTGATGTCAAAAGCGCTTACCTGCAAGTAAACAAAATAAATTTAGGATTAATATACAAGTAGACACTCAAGGTCTCATAAGAACTCATAAGTCCGCTTAAGTAGTGCCAACTTTAGATAAATGGTTTCACTTTTATTAACACATCTCTCTCAGCCATGAACTCTATCTGTAAATACTCTCTAATTCCAATAAATCCATTTAGTTTCCAAAAAATTCAATCTGTCCAACACATCGCATTGTAAATTAATTTCCAAAAGATACAAAACTTTTTACAAGTAAAACACCCAAACAAACCATAAAACGCATTAAGCTTTACAAATCGACACAAAACCCAGAAGAATGCGCATTCCATCGTTTGAATGACCCAATTTTTGTTTCTTCTTTTTCAGTTCTGATAAACATACTCGTAAGACGTGTAATAAAATTGGAAAAATTTAATTCGAAAATCACATCGAACCATGAATAGATTTCACAATAAAATTTGTTCAAATTAAACATGCACACAGGTGCATGGAGCCGAAGAATAGACGCATGTCCCGTGCCGGATTAGTGAGCGAAAATCAGCTTTTAAAATCCATTCGTCAGTCTGTCGAAGAATCAGACGCTGGAAAATCAATTTCCCTCAATTAGAACTGTTCTTCGTTTTTATTATCCGAATCCATTAACTGGCAGTTAAAAAAGTAGAAAAAGCGCCGAAAATAGAAATGTCATCTAAGACGTGATATGATTAATGCAGCCGGTTAGTCAGAGAGCAGAGTTTAGGTCCGTAAAAAAAAAACTTGAGGAAGCAATAAATATTTGAATGGAACCAGATTTTGTTGAATTTCAAATTTGAAAAGATGTAGCAACGAGATGGTGTTTAGACCTCATTAGGGTTGACTAACACTTTACTTGAATTAGAGACTTGTTTCTGCACAGGATTCTTCATGTCAAAAAGTTACAAATGTCAAACAAAAATTTTGACAAGAGGTTCAAGAATGTCAGCAGGAAGATGGACAGTAGTACAACAAATGGACAAAAAATGAGATTTGGTATCCGAAATGTCGTAGTAAATTTCAGAATCTTTTTGGATTTTGACTAGCTTATTTTAGATCAGAGGCTTATCTTGCTGAATTTTTGAATAAAAGAAGCTTATCCTTGGGAGAAACCGTGAATTTGTTTTCTTAAAAAAGTGAATTTGGAGGCACAAATTTGGAAGTAGGCGTTTCCCTCAGAGCGGAGTAAAGTCCCCACTATTATGTCAAAGTGACCACTTCAAAAACTTCATCAATTCAATGTCAAAGCAAATGCTGATGGTGATGAAGGTTTAATAGGCAAGTAAATTGACGAAGAGTCCAAAGTTTTGAATACTTGAAAATGTAACGTAGTGGCCTGAGAGTGTTACTTAGTTGTGAATCGCTTGAAAACCACACCAGTAGTGTTCAGTAACTTAGAGGCCGGATCCCTGTATACGATACTTATCATACCTGCTCTACTGCATGAATAGATGGATAGTGGCATGAACAATGTTAAAGTTGGATGAGGATACTTTGGTTACAGGCAAAGTTTTTCAAGTGATCTTTTGGGCAGCAAGTGGAGGAGAAGGTACAAAGCGTATACAATGATATCTACTTATTCAAACGAGTTCATCTACAGTGACTAAAGTGGCCACAATGTGTTTGGCAAATCGAAGTGCAATAGGCACAATGAAACTTCCATAAATGTTAAAAGAAGAAGAATTGAAATCAAAGCCTGAGAGGTGCTAAAAAACACAGCACAAGTTAACAATCCACTGGGTGCTCGAGGATGAACGCATGCCAGGGCACAAAAAGCCCGGAAAATTTGAAAATAATGAGCTCGGCACTTACATACCTATGTCTTCTTAACAGTGACCTAAGCACATAAATTGGAAGGAGAAATAGGAGGAAGCGCCTTTAGGGCAAGTTATGGAGGCGAAACACAAATGACTTCTCTACACTGGCGACACCGTAAGACCACAATGGGTATGGGTGCCTTGTGACAAAAGAGTCACCGTTCACTTAAACCAACAGCTCGGGTCCATTGTGCCCAATCATTTAACTATGGATGTTAGAACCACCTAGAAAGTGATATAAATCTCACCAAATCCATCAACAACGATGCCTGAGTCCTCCAGCTCCAAGAATAAGTATCTGATTACCAAGACTCATCATTCTTCGGACAGATAGGGGAAGAGAACAGGTGACGAACAGATTCATTCTTGCAGCTTCTACAATAGTCATTATGAAGCACTCTCAGTCGGTCCACGCTAACGTCCATTACGCCAGAGACGACGTGCGCTACAAAGACTAAGTTTTACCAGAGAGAATAAACTCTTGTTGCTAAAGGTTAGCCATAGCGCCCTGGCCGTAAATGCAAGTGCCAAGATGAACCCAGCATCTGTTAGATCATAATGCTCAGCTGTACTGGATAACGTAGGTAGCACAAACAAAAGAAGATCTCTGAAGAGGCTGCGGAGAAAAGGAATTCAATGGCAGCATCATCAAGACATTTCTTTCTACACTTGGAGGACTAACCACAGGAATGATTCTTCATGAAATCTATACTAGATAACAGTAAGCAGACTTCTTAGTCAGCTCTACAAGAGGCATGTCTTATATACAACAGTGGCCCTAGGCTCTTTCCAAGAGAATGGCTTCCCCATCTCCTATCCACTTACTTAACTTCACATATATCAAGCCCTAAGTGTGTCATTTAGCAAGCGTCTTCTTAGAGTTCTTGACCAAAACAAATAGGATCATGCCTGACATGAGTATATCTTGGCCTCGTTTGGGAATTGGTGATGAAGATCGATAAGTATGATTCATCTGAACGTCCCACTTCCACGTTCAAATCACAGTGACTTCTCTGAGAGTCTTTTTCTAGGTTAGGTTAGGTTAGAGTGCCTGTCCGTGCTTAGAGATACAGAGAAGGGTTAAGCTGATATCAGGAAAACCAGCCACAGCTCTTGACAAAGCGCCAGAGATGTTGGATAGGTAAACTCGTCAGATCACCAAGGTCATCAAAGAAGTTGAGGTCCCTTTTTGATTTAGAAAAGAGCTGTTGCAGAAGAGATAGAGAATGGTTTCCTATTCTTCCTTCTTATCGCTACAGCTTCTGCAGAAATCATTTGAAGTGAGGCCCAGACGTCTAGCGTCAAACCGATCAAACAGTGTCCTGTAAGGAAACCGATGATTTTGTTTGAACGCTTCTAGTTAAAGTTAGGTCAAAGTTCTCTGGATATTCTGAAGATATGAATATTCTCTCAGAGAATCCTCATCCTCTGCGATCCAGGGCACGCTGCTTCCAGTTGTGAAGACTAAGTTTTCTGGCATGCGCGACAGCTTGGTCTTTGCACCGGAGGTTCGGTCGTCTTCGCCGTCTCGAACCTGGGAGCTGGGATTCGAAGATCCTCTTGGCTGGAGCATTGTTGTCCATTCGCTCGATGTGGCCAAGCCAATGAAGTCAGCGTATCTTGGCTTTTTGACTACATCCACATCCTGGTACAGCTCAAAGAGTTCGCGGTTGTATCTTCTCCTCCATTCGCCCTCCTCGCATAAGTGACCTAATATCCGACGGGGTATTTTTCGCTCGAAGGTGCCCAATATTTGCTCAGCTTTCTTACTCATCGTCCGGCTCCATACAGTAGGATTGGTAAGAGGAGCGTTCTATAGAGCATTAATTTGGTCCGTCGAGTTAGGAGTTTGCACCCAACATAGATGAATGTTATATTGATCCAAAGTCTCCATAAGAGATCGACCTTTGATGTGGACGATTACAAGGATCTTATGGATCGCTCGAACATCCACCTGCTCAAGATTGGACCATAGGGCGCTGGCGGGTCAAACGACAAGTATAGTTTACAGGCACAATCCATCACAATTCCCTAGAAAGAACTTAATCACTATCCAAATGGAAGTCCTTACTTCGAACATGACAGCTTGCAACTTTGATGTCTTTTTAATTAGTTTTCAGGTTCATGTCATGACCACCATAACCTAGCGACCCTCATGAAGTCATCTCTAGTGCTTTGACCTGGTGGATACACCTTCTTCGGTAAGGCCAGCTGTCAGGCTCAACTTTAACTTTCTCGTGACGACAAATTCATTTTGTATTTTTCCTCTAGCTCCCAACTTAGTTAAAGTAATGCTTTTAGGTTCAACATTAAAATTATTTAGCATTATGCGATGCTTTCTCTAAAGCAATGCAGCAATTAACGCCTCCTTCGCACTATAACGACGCGCTAACACCTCACCTCACGAAACGACATAAAAAACAAAACAATTTCTTGGTCAAACAAAGTATTAGCATCTCTTGTGAAGCAGAAAACAAAAAGTGCGCCTCTCCCAGTTTTCCATGCCCATTACCAGATGAGTGGTCTATTCACAAGTCCATTCAGTGCCAAGGAGAGGCTTGGGAATTAATTTATCACACCTTGCGGACAAGAGGCTCTTAAAAAGCCATTGCGCTTGAAAAGTTCAGCTGCAAAAAAATTGATTGCATTTACTTGTTGCAAGCTGGTAGCAACCTTCTTCTTAAAGCACACCAGTGTCAAGAGACGGTTGTGAAATATCCGCAGAGGAAGAAACTCAAACTATATTGTAGATACTCTCAAATTCAATTTGTTTGCATGGTTTTTTATTTTCGTTTCTGTGTCGGCACAAGCAACTGGATACGACTTTTTAATCATGATGCATGCCTCCTTGGTGGTACGTCGGAATCTAAACACACCACACACATACACAACGCTATCCTGGCATCAATGTTCCTTTGGCCTTCGAATAATTTATTACTTTTCGAATTGGTAATAAATTTAACAGCCAAGACCAACAACGGTAACAACTCACTTGTTGTTCTATGCAGCAGCAGCAGCGGCGGCGGCTGCATGTATCTATGAATCTCTTGGATCGGTGTTTTTGGCTGAAAACTTTACAGCGACTGCAGCTGAGGGTAACAAATTGACATGGTAACGCCAGGCTCTACACCAGCCGATTTTAATTACTCGAATAATTAGTGTCAAGGGTCAGTCAGTGTACTGCCAAAAGATGCTGCAGCGATTTCGATGTTCCTCCACTCGTGGTGGCTGTATTTTTTTTTTTTTTCTTCCATCTGCCAGTTGTTGTTAAATTAATTACACCTCCGCCTGTGTGTTGCTTTCGCTTGGCGTTTTTTTTTTTGTGTTATTTGGTTGCGCTGACATTTTGATCGTGAGGTAGAAATTCAAAATTCAAATTCAACCGCAGATTTGTATCTTCGTTTTTTTGTGTGTATACCGTCGGTCGTCATTAATTATTAATAATTCTACCATCATCTCTTCTGATGTTAATGCCAGATGAAATCAGTGATGGTGGTGGTGTTGAATGGCAATTCTCGCCGAGGGATGAGGTCATGCTCTATGTCATTTTGACGTAACCACGCTGGAGCATCACATCGTTGTCGTGCATTCATGAATGGATAGAATTTTGCAGATTTACACGGTTGAAGGAGCCACGTCGTGCTATTGTGGATGAGGTCAGAGGTGGACGAAGAGCAGGTCGGTTGTTGTATGAGCTTTCGTGATACAAGATTTGCAAAAAAACTGATTTTGATCTTTGTCCTCCCCGACGTCATACTGATGTGGATGTTATGGCTCCTGCAGAGAGTGCGTAATATAAATGAATAGATCTCATGATGAAATACAACAGAAACAAGGGGTTCAAGTCAAAACAGGAAGCAAATCGCATGCATTCTTAATTGATTTATCCCTTGTCTATAAGATTTGACCCAATGATCAGACTTGGTTTTAGTCTCTGCTAATGGATGTAAAGTCTAGACAGGAATTGATCCTTTATTAATCACAATTTGAACATAAATTGTTCAGGAAGCTTAGGGAAAACTTGATCCAGAGTAGAATATGAACCAGAATCTATAGGTAGAAATGACAGCCAAAAGTTAGTTCTGATCCTTAAAAATTCATTAAAGAGTATCGCACATACTGTACGAAATCAGAACAGAAAGGAAAGATAACACTACTGAGTGATTATTTAATTAGCTTAAGTCAGACCCTACCCAAGTTTCGAACCACTGCGCCATCCATTATACCTTCT
This sequence comes from Chalcosyrphus nemorum, assembly GCA_949716465.1. NCBI lineage: Eukaryota > Metazoa > Arthropoda > Insecta > Diptera > Syrphidae > Chalcosyrphus > Chalcosyrphus nemorum. Next base: position 16,479,985 of record OX454334.1, on the reverse strand, counting down.
TTTAGGTACATCAGAACTCTTTAATGAAAAGGCTCAGCCAAATAGTTGTTGGCAGGCGTACACTAAACATCGGTGGACCCACATACAGTCTCATTCAGAGTAGTAAGCTCAGCACTACTAAAGAATCCTGACTGTTTAAAGAATTAGCGCCTTCCAAGAACTGCATCCGAGAAAGCTTCACACTAAAACGGAGCCAATAACTATTCTGCTTTACGACATGGAACAAGGAGTATGCAATGGATTAACAGCATGGGAATGTTATTAAGTAGAAAAATAATAGATCTGATGATGACAGGCACGACAGTTTGACACTTTGTTCATTTGCGATCACAAAAAAGAAGACGCAGACAGGTGGTGATCCTCTGTCCGGGCTCTGACCCAAGAGATGGAATCTGTGGTTTGAACGTTGTCAAATGAGTTGAAATGTATCAAGCATACAGGTCGAACTCAAGGGAATCGAAAATCAAAAGCTCACCAATCCTCTCTCGCAAAGTATCGTTCAAGAGCATTCCTCTGCAACGATTACTCAAGTTTCCATGCATGCTAGTGGCCCGGGTTTCTAGTATTTCTTGATTTCCAAATCCTCTTGGAGCAACAAAAGAACTGAAACAAACAAGACCCATGTCCCAAACCAGTACACCCTAAAATATGCACTCCTTTCTATCTCTGTCTCAAAATCGTGTTATACTTTTAGGTGCTATTCAACAAAGGTTGCCAATTCTTGGTGAAATTTTTATTAGATTGGTTTAACATGGATGACTTATCTGTTCCAACATCGACTATACAACTACCGCTTTCCAGATTTTCCATTTCTAATCTAACAAGGCGGGTGTGTAACGATCTTCCATTCGAAATAAACTACATATCCCAATTGCGCGAATTTCACCTCCAGGAAATGCAATAAATGCCGTAACACGAATTCAAAAATTACCCAAATGACACCATGAAGTATTGCCTATCGGAAATAATTTCCCATCTGGGGATGTTATATGCGTTGTGCGCGCAGATGTAACAATCAAAACTCTCGTAACCAAATGGTCGATTCGCTGAATCGAATCGGAAATGACCAAACCGTCCAAGAAAATCTCTATGCACAACCACGCAACACACATTGTGTGTCTGATAGTATCTCGCGAGCAGCCACACCTCCTTACAAATGTGATTAACTGCAATAACACCTTCCTCGATCCTCGCGGTTCACAAGAAGGCTATACATTCGATAAAAAAAAAACAGAAAAAGGGATCTCTTAACCGCCACCTGAGGTGGTAAAAGTTTTACTTCAATTAAAACTTCAAATGAAGCGAAACCGATCAGCACAAGCAACAGCACCCCCACCACTAGCATAAAGGAGGTGCTAAAATGTGCCTCCAAAAGGAATCTGTGATCTTTCGACCTCATTAGTTGGTTTCACCACATCCAGGAAACATAATTAAAGTTTTCGCCAAATAAATGAGCACTCTCGGTTGTGCTGGCCATTATCTGTTGTGCATATTGTGCTCTTGGCGCTTGTTTTTAAGAGTCCAGCTCCAGCAACCGCCTCCGATATAGAGACCAGGAAAAAACCGAAAAAGAACTGATTACACACGGAAAAAGGCGAACACAACAACGCTAGAAGCCCAACATGTCCTCGAGTGTGTTGGCTTATTTGCTCGCGCGCCTACATCCATTCAAAGTCGCTCGTATCTGGTAGTCGTGGCGTGTGTGTTGGGCGCGCTGTTAACTGCATGTTACGCTATTAAAGTCAAAGTAATTTTTATTGCCAAATGCCTACTGAGTCTAGGCTAGGCAGGCACCACGACAACCGACCGACCGACCGACGTGTGCCTGGCAGAAAAAACACAACTGGGATTGATGCGATGCGATAAACTAGTGTGGCCACGACACGTAAATTATCTCAGATACTCCTTAAAAGTGAAATGCAAATCTCTTAGACTCTGATGCTTGTTTTGGGATCCAGATGCATCCAAAATTTAATTGATTCACACAGGCGGACAGATGGACACTTGGACTTGCGAGTCTGACACAAGAAATGAAATGATCTTGTTGATCCTTGTGTGTGCAATCAAAAGATCGTAACATTATACTGTAGCCCGCATTTGAAAGTATCTATTGCCTGGTGGTTGGCATATTTTGACCAAATGGTGAGAAAAATCTAATTAATTCCAAAGTGTGGAAGGTTTTTCTTATTCGAAATTAAATTGCACGAGTTTTAATGAATTTTTAGGAACGCGGATTTTCAAAAAATCAATTTAAACGATCGCGCGATGAAGAAGTGATTTTTTATATTGCAAAAAAGTATCTATTCAAGTGAAAGATACAACTCTGGTCATGGTGGTGATGATGGTTAATGACTCTATCAATGCGAATAAGTCATTAGAGTAGATGGATTCAAGTTGTGAGCAGTAGTTGAAACATGACAGCAATTAGGTGCGCAAAAATAACCAGTCGTGGGTAATTTGCACTGCAACGCTAATTGTCGGTATGTTTTTTTTTCAATAACTGTGTACTATATTCTGTCGGTCTGATGTGTGAGATACTTTTCACTAATGTGTTAAGTGGTTTATTTCCTTTGGCAAGAGAGTCAGGAGAGTTCATAGATCTCGAGAGACCAGAGAGCAGAGGCTAATACGTTGGACTACATTTGGTTGCAGCACCCAAAAGGCGAAGTACAAGGTTTTGGTTAATTAATGAAGTCTTTTGAACTTCATTGGGGGCCCGCATTGCATTGTGATGACCTCAAAAGAGGTGCTATGGCAGTTGATCTAAACAATTAAGTTTGATTCGTGGGAAATGCAAGCGAAACGACGGCCGATATTGAGGCCAAGGTTGGCGTGTGCACTTAAATACTTCAGCGGGTTCATTGAATGGAGGAAAAATTCTAAAGAATGGCTTCAAAAACTCACTGCAGTCTCTTCTAAGATCAAAAAGTCATCGTGACCCGAAGAGTATGTGAATATTTCGGAAGTCAGTAACAAAGGAGGTATACTTTTAGGCGGATATTCTATTCTAATGATTTTCTCTGTTTCAACATATGTTGCACGGTTGAATCCGGCTTGAATATTTTAGGTAAGTGCAAATGGAATTGAGAATTGATAGGTAAGTGCTGAAATCTATCGATTCTTTATGTTTCTCCAACAAAAGTCAATTGAAAACCCCAAATTCTTTGTGAAAAGTGATGACATTTTTACTTCAATCTAAAGTGGAAACTCTGATGTTAGTATCGGAATACAATATCTGACAAATGTCCGCCCTGACTCTGCTTAAAAATGATCATTCTTTTTTGAAAAACACTTTTAAGGTCAAAATCTCATCATGTCAGCCTTAAAATATGTGAATATTTTGTAAGTCAGTAATTAAGGAGGTATACTTTTAGGGCGACATTATATTCTATTCATATTAAATCAAGAGAAAAACGAAGACTCTGAGTTTAGCATTAGAATACAATGTCTGTCCGTCTTGTCTTTTGTTAAAAATTTGTTTGAATTTGTTAGCCAACTTAATTTTCGAAATAATATGGCCTAAAACGCCGCTAGCACAAAACCGCATGAAACAGTCACTCGTTGTGGATGAAGAAGTTTTTCTAATATTTCTCTTGGGTTTTCGGAACGACAGTTTTGTCTGTTTAGATACTCAGACAAATGGAAATGATCCTCATCACTCAGAATAATTAGGTGTAAAAAGTTAGCGTTTTTATAGTGAATTTTCATTAATTTCAACACGTTGTGCGAGAATACATTGGTTTAATTATTAATGTCCTAGATTTTAGATATCAAAATTCATCAGGATGACAATTGACAGGCTGACAGTCCGATAATGGCGGAAAATTTAAAATGGTACCTCGTATTGAATCAGGTTGAAATTTCAACTCATTTTGAAGCAAAATTTCTCAATGAATTTAGGCGCTTGTTGGTAAACAAAAAACAACACCAAAAGTAGCCTTATGCTTAGTATGGTGCAAGTTTTACCTCTCTCCACGGGTCTCTCCCCAGAATCCAGCAGAGAGATGAAGATCTTTACACACTCTTTGGACTGACAGTGGCATGGCGTTCCAGCAGTTCAAAGCGCCACTCCTCAGCCAAGGTCCTTTACCCTTTACCAATGCAAACATTCTCACGTATCCTTTTGTTTCTCTATGAAATTCCTAAATGACCATCTCTCCTTGGTCACGAGAAATAGCTAATTGCCTTGCAATCCTTCAACATTCCCATATTCCGATCTAAACGTCGAGGTTTTAAGTAAACAAAAGATTTGCAGTCATAAATCAGACAAAATTCATTGAAAAATTATAACTGCCACACGTTCACACAGGATGATGGCGTAAAAGAGCAAAAAGTATATAAATCCCATCCGTGGAGGCATTCTTAAGAGTTCATCTTCATTTGCCACGTCGTCGCTTGGTCGTTGTCTTCTAGGAATCAGCATTTCTCGATTTGTATGTCTGCTTCCTATGTGCAACAATGCAACGAGAGACAGAGAAGACGTGTGAAACACATGTGGGAAGAGAGGTTACACTTAGCCCAAGGCCAAACGAAGTCAACTCTATTGTCGGGAATTGCTGTTGTTCCAGGGTTCATTATGTGCGGTTGATGTGGTAAATGGATTTCAATTGTGGCGGCGTCTGCTATTCTTAAGATGAAGAGACCCAGCGGACGTGGTTGCAACAGCTCTCCACTGGCGACAAATGGAACATATCCCGACACACAGAACATTCGTCGGCGGTTTGGGGTTGAAAAGTGAGCAGGAGGAGGCCAAGCGTGAATGTGCTTCTTATTCCCCTTCTATGCACACACACACACACCATTAGTAATAGAGTTCTTATGCTTCTGCGATAAATGAATGTGGAAGCTCCCCAAGCGACCAACTGACGGAGCAAACACTTGCATTTCGTTTTCGATTCGGTTGATTGGTTTGAACCAGCTACTAACCCAAGGGGCGAACGAACGAAAATGTGGTTAGTGGTGCCTTGCGTCGTCGTTGTGTCCGGTGGACAGAGGATAGACTGACAATTGTGCATCGACTCCATTTGCAAGGTTAAAAGGTGAAAAGAACTTATAAGTCATGCTGAAGAATGGGATATTCCTTTCAAGAGGAAACGCTAATAATCAAATCGATTTGCATACATCAACAATTTATTTAGATTCGTTGTGTTTGTATGAGAAGATACTTCGGTTGAGGTCCTTAAGGTATTTTTAAGAAAAAGCAAAAGTTGCTTGGAGGAAGGAAATGCTAACACATAGCTCCTCATAAATATAAAAGTGTTGTTTGCCTGTATAAGTCTCTGATACTGTCACTGGGAAGCTGGTCAGAGAAGTAAAGTCTGCACAAGTACCTACGGCTACGAAAAAGACATATGACACACGAACTCAGCTCAAGTTAATAACTCCGTCTAGGAAAGGATGAGACTAAAAGGTTTAAGAAGATGGAATGAAGATGCGAATAGCATCTCAAAGAATGCAATGAAAAAGAAGATCAAAAGTTAGCGAGGTCTAATAGCATATCTTATTGAGGCCTTTTTGTAGAAATGTACTCTAGCACTGAAGGTCCCTTTCCAGGACTGCTGCCCAAATGAATCAGACCACTTTACGATGCGAAAAGTCCTCGAACGAATGATATCAATAGCACCAAACAGATCAGCGTAGCAGCGGATGATCTAACGTCTAATTTTCGTAAGCCAGGATTGATGAAACGCCGGTGATAACCTAAATAGATCAGCCTAAATGGGTCATTTGAATTTTCTTTGAACCGCTTCCTCCACAAAGAGCAGGGTCACACATTAACCTTGGGTAACAATACATTGGCCTGAATTTCGAAAACACGTTGTCAGACACTTGTCCTTTGGCCTAGGGTTATTTCTCCTAAGCTTTAAGAAATCCGCGCATTTTTATAAGAGGTTTTTGTGTACATATGTACGTAGTTCCTTTCAACAGATGTTATCTACTAAAATTAAATGATCACCTTAAACAAAATACAAACTCAACCTACTCAATAGTTTTACAACCTCTCAAGAAATCACAGTTTGACTTAATGTGCCTCGATTAGCCTAATCACGTCATTAAGGCCTACTTTTATGTCAAAAAAACTTGTCACAACCAAGCGGAAGCAGGCAATTACCTGGCTCATTTCCCAAACTAAACAAAATCATAAAGACAAAGTGAAAATTTTGGCACTCCACGGCTCCAATTATCTTCCCTCATCAAACTTCACAAACACACACACACTAAGTGTTGCATAACAAACACGACACGTTCGAAGGAAGGAACACCTAAAAACCCAACCAAACTTTCTTTTTTGGCGCAAAAAAGACAAAAGACAAACTCAAAATTGTTTTAAATTACCTATGCATAACATAATTAGACGTATTCGACAAGTAATATCGTAAATTAGAGAGAAAAAAAAAACCGTTACAATTGTCACGCAAAGCGCCATTTTCTACCGGAAACAGCAGCAGCAGAGGGCAAAAAAAAAAATCCCCAAGAGAGAAACAATAAGCCGCTTATTATGGTTTTTTTTTCTACTCGAACTCAATCGGAGACACATGCACAAGAGGAAGCTGTACAGATACGGATACAGGTGAAAACTAAACTCGACCATTATTTAATATCCATATTTCTTTGTACCGTAATAGAACGAAAGAGGACGACAACGCAATAGAATTGGAAACAGTACAAAACGGAAATTGTGTGCGAAGAAAATTATCGAGGGAAAAATATAGAAAATCCATAAAAGATACATACACAGTGGAAAATTGTTGTTGGAATTTTCACCGGTCGCCGGAGAATTACCATATGCCCATCATTACTATACTCCAAACAACCATCATCATCATCATCATCATCATGGTCGGCTCGTCACCATCAACGGTGCACCACCACAACAACGAAATCACAAAGTGGAACGATATTTCTGGAAAATTTGATGAAATTATTACGACATATGGCCGCAGATTGTATAGGAAATTCGCCACCACCATTTGAATCCAATGGATGGAGTATAATTTCCATCGAGCTTCGGAAGAAGTGCATCGAATTTGATGAGGGGGACCAATGGTATTGTGTGGACTATCGGATCGGATGGACACACAGTGGTGGAATGCACCTTGCAGTCGTTTGGGTTTTATGGTGGATTTAAATTATAGAGGCAAAATGTAACGGTCTTTAACGGTCATAGATACGCCTAGGCTATATCATAAGGTGAAGGTGCTCATTATGTTATAACAGCAATGAAGCTATGTTCCGTGAAATGAAGTTGTTAAAAGTTAAAAGGTAGCAGTGGCAGTTAAAGGCTTCCAGGTGGTGTCCACGTGAGAGGGCTTTTCGCTTTCTACGAGGAAATTCCCATTTGCGACTGTGCGAAAGTCAAACACCACTGACAGCACTATAGAGGAGCTACGACGAAAAATAAAGCGTTTTCCAATAAGGATTTCCGAACTTTGACAGGTAATTTCTGCCAAATTGTTGAAGCTTCATCTGTAAAGTTGCATGTCATTTTATTCAGCATGTTTTGCCAAATCAACATGGCGGCATCATCGGTTCAAACTTCTTTGAGAAAGACGAAAGACCACTGACAGCACTATAGAGGAGGGACAACGAAAAATAAAGCGTTTTCCAGTAAGGATTTCCGAACTTTGACAGGTAATTTCTGCCAAATTGTTGAAGCTTCATCTGTAAAGTTGCATGTCATTTTATTCAGCATGTTTTGCCAAATCAACAAGGCGGCATCACCGGTTCAAACTTCTTTGAGAGAGACGCTGGCCAAGCCAACACCATCAATGACGAGCGACCAATTTCTTTTAGCCGGACGAGAAAGCGATGTCAACTGTAAACCGATTTGACCTCGTTAGACTCCTTCTTGTGCAGTTTTCTTAAGTCACAGTCCTATTGCCAATAAACCACGAATCACCACTTCTCTGAGAGCCAACATAGTCAATGCCCTTGGTCAAATTCAGCCTGATGTATGCGCCAGACTTATAAGGAATTGGACGTTTCAGATGCGTGCTACCCAGCGAAGCCGCGTCGGACGTGTGAATAATGTTATATTCCGTACATAATGGCATACATGGACCTTTCACAAAAATAACAAATTCCAATGATATCTTACTCACAGTTTGTTTTATTCAAAATTAAAGATAGGAAACGCTTAATGAAAAACCCTTTTTCAAACAGCAAGAGCCAAAGAGAACCTTAAAGAAGAAAACATGACGGCGAAGTCTGCTCTGGAATGCCTGGTGATACTATCAGGACGGGGTTTAGCACATAAACATTCAGGAGTGGGCTGTCAAGTATTCATAGAGTCAGCACCTCCAGCGTCAGACAGATGCGTATCAGCTCCAAACTTAAAAATTTTCTTAAAATTGAACACTCATTCCAAAGCCATAAAAAAGATATTTATTGTCATTCCCCCCTCCGTTCTACTCCCGCTGCATTACAAACATAAACTTGAACCATGACAGAAGTGCATCCGATTACATAATGCAGCAACTGTCTGCGTCTGTCCACAATGACCATGCATTCATTCCCGAACCGAGTGTCCCCACCCAGATCGCAGCACTTAGTGTCACCAGTTATCACTTCGAGCCGAGAGAGAGAGAGACGCGCTACAAATAACCTGACACTCATCCTTATACGCCTTACATGACGATCAACAAACGATCATCACATATTTTTTTATGGATCGTAGATAAGGAACTTCAAAGAATGTTTTTCTTCTCTTTTTTTTCTGGTTTCGTATGAGTGGGCAAACACAAAAATGGTGATGTTCTTTTTCGGGCCCAGAATGTATCTGTTTGTTAGCTTTAGATAGATGGATAGAAGTGTTTGAACTTTTTTTCTTATAGAATAAGGTACTCTTATCCAAGTATCTGTCTTCGTTTGACAAACAATTTGCTTGTCTGTTAGTGGTTTTGGATACAAGCAGATGAAGAGGCAGGAGAATTTCCTTCACTTTCACTGAAAGCAAGTAAATAACGGTAAAATTCACCTCTGTCGTGTGTCATTCATGTCAAAGGGACACACGAAACCTAAAGTTTGCCAGTTCAAATCCTCTTATGTGTTTCCAATTACCAGCGCGCTAATGTGCGTGCTGAGTCGTCAGCTATGAACAATCCATCAATCTACACAACGTCCGGATACGGATATTCCATCAAAAGCACGGTCAGGTGAATGCCAAAAAAGTACCGAAATTCATTCAGACTCTATGCAAACAAGGTGTAGATACTTTTCCTTTTCTTTGGGGTGGCTGTTGTTGACTGATGGTCTAGAAAAGGTAAATGCCCAATACTCCCTCGTTTTTTTTTTTTGGTCTGGCTTCTGGGGGTAATTTGGTTCTTGGGAAACCTGGCAAAGGGTGTATTTGTCCCCCACGCTTAATGATAATTACTGCAATTAGCTTGGCAGTACATAGGGTGTACTTCGCTGATATTTCCTATTTTTTCTTTTACACCGTCTGACTGTTCTTTTGGACTCTTTTGTTTGAAGTGAGTACATGTATACAATGGAACACAAATGAAATTAGGTCGGTTGGAAGGTATTGTTTGTGCATTTTTTCGTTTCGATAAGCAGTGCGCTTCGCTCATTGCTAGTGAGTGATATGAAAAGAACGTTGTTTGTACAAGCTACGCCCATTAAATGGAAACACTATTTGGAGAGGGTAAATGAAAATGTTTTCCGGTTACAGAAGGTATTTACTTTGGCCTCTAATGAGCCACGAAAAATAAAAATAGGTCTTGCGGCCAAACAATCTGATATGCAAGTCTAATTTTCTATTTTTTTGGATTTTGATTCAAACTTTGATTAACTGAACTATTGATCGATGAAATGTGAATTTCTTTGGTGGCAATGTCTGATAGGAGCACACACCCAGGTCATAGATTTCAAGACAGAAACAAACTTGGTAATCGGTTGCTTTGCCCAAAAAGTTCAGAAGTTTTGAATGTAATTTGTGGTGAATGGGATGTTGAGTGTAGTGTCTCGTTTCCCAATCTATGGAAGTTGTAAGCCTCAGTGAAGAAACAGCAAAGCCACTCATAGGAGGGAGTCAAAAATCACCGACGTGATACTGTCTCACTGAAAAGGAGGACTTTTGAGTGACAGGCCGCAATCAGTTCTGGTCAACGCTCTATTTATTGGAAAGCATTGTGACTGTTCATTGTAGGGTAAATTGGGATCCAAAAAGTTAGATGAATTTGTGTTTCCGAAATTGTTATTGCCAGAGAGCTCAAACATCCACCAGTTTATTCTTTTAAAAACTAAAGGCTTTTGGTTTGAGTCATTTGTTTTGTTGATCACTAGCTGACCCGTGCTCGTCTCGGTTTGCCTCACCTTAGAAGTTAAGACAATTGTGTAACTAATATCCAGTCCATTGGAACAGCAGTACTTTGTTTCTTCGAAATAATTACCACTCGTATATCACTATATTCTCTTTTCAATTCAATTAAATTCTGTTTAGCATCCGCACTCATTCTTAGTAAAATTGTTTATAGTTTTTGCGCGCCATCTATTGTACGTAAACTGTACTGCTTTAGAAATCATCGTCATCTCTAGAGTCAACTCTTACCTGAGTGTAACGGAAGTCGTTTTTCTTCTGCCAACCCACTTACCTAACCTAACAAAATCCGCTTTAGATCTTCACTATTCGATCCTATTAAATGCAAATTTAGGGGCCGCACAAGGTTGTCATCTTGGGTCATTGGCTTTAATTCTTGTAACAAAATATGCCAAATGCTTAGTTTGAGACGATAAAGGGAATTGCCAAGCACAGACGACTTATCTTCTCGTTTTTTATCGAAATACTTCTTCTTTATTTATTCGGAGAGGTTCTGTTAAGGATTTCCATTTATTTCAACCCTAAAAGTCCGTCTATGGGGCTCGGCGATTTAACCACAAGGAGCATCTGTAGGTCTCTCGGTTTTGAATCACATTGTTACTGAGGTCAATCAAATGCCGAGGTTTTTTGTAAAGTGATATTGAACTTTATTTTAAATATTCACTCCCACCACAGCACTTAGTGAAACGCCTAAGGAAGTGACTTCATACATCACTGACTTGAATAGACCGTCTCTATTGTACTCAATCGATATCAAACCTATAGCTTGTATTAAACTGATGACAATAGCTCGCCTGAAGAAAAACTAGAGGAATCTACACTCATAAGAAGAACATCGAGTAACTGCCCAACGCCTATATTCTGACAAGAATGCCATCTACCGGCCGCCAACATTTTTTCAAATTTCAATACTTTCTTCCCTCAGAGGTAGGGTTCAATTACAAACGATATTTTTTTTAACAAGAAATCTACTACATTTTGCATAATTTGTTTGATCTCTTCTTTATGACTAGCTGTCAAAGCTTGTCACCAAACCCATCCATCTGTCAAATCCCTGTTTGTCATATTGGTTAGTTCTGTCATTTTCGCGATTGTTAATGCTGAACAAAACTAGACTGTCATCTTTGGTTCGTTTGACAGATTCACTAACAACTCCCGATTTTCATAACTACATTCTGACGTTTCAGCAAAATTAGACGGAAGCTTACACACACAAGTTTAGATTTCAGTGGCTGGCTTGACAGTACTGGGTGCGACCATTTTTCTCCTGTTAGTGGAATAACAACCTGCAGAAAATATTCTGTTCAAAAGGAGCACGACAGTTGGGTCTTGGTCACATTTTAGAGGGAAATGTGAAGCCTTTGTTAAAGTACTTAAGTCTCAGCCGAGGTATGGCAGGACATTCGCACAAAATGTGGTGAGCTGTTTCGGTGTCTTCAAGACATAGGCGACACGTGTCCGATTGGACTCGGCCGATTTTCTTGAGGTTTTAAGCCATTTTGAGAGTTCCAGTAGGAGAGCGATTCTTGTCGTTCCCATCTGCTGAGCTCTATTCTGATTTGACTAGTTTGTGGGCCACAAAAAGGTTCAGGTCTGGCAAGCTCGTCGGCGGCTTCGTTGCCAGGGATGCCACTGTGTCCAAAGACCTAAGTTAGTGTGATATTATTGGAAACAGGTATTGACTATTTGCTGCTTCCAGCTTAGTTTATGGTCAAGAGTTACCTCAAGATATTTGGTTTCTTTTGAGAAAGTGATTTGAACACTGTTTAGTGTGAAGGTTTGGAAGTTGAAGTTTCTTCTTGATGTAATGTTTCTACACTACAGTATGTATCACTTTTATCCACCTCCACAGTATTTCCTGAACAAAAATTCTCTCTGATGAGCTCTCAGATCATGAGAAATAGGATTCCTGGTGATATTGCAAGGAAAAGCTCAGAGTTTCTGAGATCCTTCTGCATACTCGCTCAAGGTATCTTTTTGTCTTTCTTGTGACTAGGTGTCTTATGAACACAATTGTATGTAGGATGAGTCTGGGAGACTAATAACTTATGATTCTCATAGATATAAATACGAATTCTTAAACTCGAACACCACAGTCAATACCGACCACACGTTATCAAAAAGTCGTATATTTGTTCGTAAAATACGACTTTGATCGGGAAAGATGCGACTGAAGTTGGATTCAACTGTCGTATTCGAGTTCAAAAATTGGGGTGACTGTTTCTCTTAGATCAAAAGGCGATAGACAACTTGTTTACCAGGCACTTTGCTTGCAAAGCATCTTGATGTGAGAGGGCGACAATTCTCCTCAATACTTGAATATTTTAGGTCCTATTGCTACCATCTCACCACTGAAGCTCATACTCGCATTCGTTAGGAAGGAGGCTTAGGCTTGGAGTACTTCTTTTGGCGGTACTATGGACTAGCTGTTCCTGATTGATCCAGGGCAGTGTTTATCCTGACAAACAAAAGGAAAATAATGTGCAGTCTGTGCTCCTGTTTCGGATATTCCATATCGTTGACCCAATGGATTACAATGCTCGTCAGGGTTTCCACCTTTGCCTTATATTCACTGCACACTAACAGTTCAATGACATATTTCACATCGCTTTACTCACCCAATTCACAGCGTATACCTCTCCTAATGAATCTCAGCTAAACGTCTTTGAATTTCTCATAAAAAAAAGAAGAAATCTTTAAAAAAATTCGCAGAAATTCTTTTATGCTAATTCACCGGCCATTAATTCAATTTCATAGCTCAATTCATCAAAAGAAAGAAACACCTCCAGCTGGTGGTAGTTCCTTCCCATTTTAAAATGCGCTCCAAATTGACTCTGCAAATTAATGCCGTGATTCGCAAAACTGGTTAATAATAGCAAACAATTTTTGCTCGGCCTCGTCTCTTCTCTTTTTGTGTGGAAATCTTTTGGCAAACTCTAATAATGACGCAGATACTCGTATCCGTTTGTTGTTCGACAAAATCGCTTCATTATTCACGAGCCACTCTTCAGTGTGCACAGCGCCTAAGGGCCATTTAAAGAAATCTTCTTCACCATTTTTTTTTTTTGCTTATAAACTCTTTCTTTCTCCATCGAAAAGAGCAATTATTTTCGTGTGTAAATATACAAGATACAAGTACATTAAACTACGCCATGAACTCTGTGCGAAGAAGCATTACATCATCGCCATTGTTATAGAAAAAAAATATTGTGTAGTACCCCAAAAAGAGTTGTGCAAAAGTTAACAAAAAAAACAGTATCTTTTTCTGGTTCCTCTGTTGGTTGGAAGATTTTAGGAAAAGCAATCACGTTTCTTCGTTTCCTCTGTTGCGCTCCAATTAAATTTGTATATGTATATCATTTCCTCCAATAGATACAGATATACTATCTATATCATTACACGATATGATAACTTCTACCGCTTGCAGCAGATACATACGAGTACACTTCCCTGAACTTAATTACGGATATTACAAGTCGTGTCTGTGCAGCGGGGCGGCGGGCGCACCCCTCGCAAGCATGAGCAATCTTTTAATCTTAATCTTGGCGTCACATCGGAAGACAATAAAATGTGTAACACAGTCTCAGAGAGGGTGGTGGTGGCTTACGTGCGGTCAAATTAACTCTTTCGGTGAAGGTGCACCTTTTTTTTCAGTCAAAAAAAGATTGCCCAAAATTTATAGTGGCGATTTCCGATTTTAATTGAAAGCAATTTCTACTCGTTTTAATTGAATCGGGGGAACAAAAAATATTAGCGCCTTGTGGCGTACTGGAAATATCAATCTAGATACTGGCGAGTGTCAATGGCACCAACGCGCACACTGGGGCCTTTCACCGGCTGTGATAGTGTTATACTCGAAATTGGTGTGTAATTAGCATTTTGCAATTAGTACGAGAGTTACGAATTTGAAAAAAACCGTTAGGAGTTGAACCACTGGAACGTACGAATACGAAAAACAATTGAAAGAACTTTTGCGCTGCTTTGTCTATGTTGAGACGTGACGTGATGGTGAGATAGACACAAGAACAGTAATGGGAAACAACATAACATGGCTTTCTATTGAAACATTTTGGTATGCATTTCTTCGGGAAGAATTGCGCAAGCGACGCTATTTTTAGAATCCAACTCAATTTTTTTCTTTGCAAGATGATTAAATGTCTTTTTGTTTAGATTGTATCTGATCTTGTAGTTGTCCAGCTCAAACGTTTGGGATAATTTTTTTTAATGTTTTCCGTGACATTTATTGCCAGGCATTAGTCTGAGTTATTCGGCTGATCTTGAGCAATAAATTGTGAGATATAATCGTACGATCATCTGTTGGTCATCATGAGTTGTTCTCTCTTGTCGAATCCGAAGCATCGGCACAAGTGTTGAAGCAAATCAGTATTTTGCGATCACATAAGCAACTGTGATTTGGGAATCACAGTTAGAATAATCTGCGAATTGTTTAGCTAAGGAAGGAATATCAATGAAAAGGAAAACAAACCCATGATAGAACTCTTGCCATCATTCTGGAGCAAACGCAGTCTCATCAGGTTTGGGGTTGTTCAATGTTTTGCTAGTCAGTCAGACAGTGACTGATTGCGATTTTTCAGTCGCAGTGACGAAATCACAGGTTGTGTGTTGTTTTTTTGCCAATTGGTGGGTTGAAAAATATCAAAGCTGTTTGGTTTACTCCAACCATAACTGTTGATCTTAGCAAATGTTTTCAAAAGGTTTCTAGCTCACGTCTGGGTTGACGTTGTAGGTACTATATGAGGTGTTTTTTTGTTGAAAAAACTAGGGATCAAGGACTACTATCGTTCATTCGAATTAGAAGGCTATCACCAGTCATATTCTAGTTTATGGATGTCTAGTTCTAGTTTGCTTGTCAGCAAATTCATGGCGTGATAGCTAGGCCAGAGCCCGGATTATATGGAAACGTAATTGAAATTGTACCAATAAGCTGTAGCTGTCAGTTGTCAGATATTGTAGTCCACGTATATTGACATTTGTTGAACCTTACATAAATGTCGACTGCTATTTGACATGGTATGCTATCACAGGTACCAAGTTCTAATTCTGCTCAATCGCAGTCAGTAACTAGTGCAGTGCGACATTTGTATAAGCAACATTGCTGCTTTCGCCTGTCTAGCTTCAGATGTTTAGAAACATCGAACAAATCTTTCGAATCTTCATCATAGGGCCCCGCATAATCGAATAAGATCTGACACTTAGAACATGCAAGAACATTCACAGTTGGAATTTGAGTTGAAATTGTATCCCTAACGATGAGTTCGGTTCACTGACTCTTTCCCCGCCAACAAGAGAATTGTCAGAACTCATTTCGTAGCCACTATCCCTCTTCCGTGATCGTATTGTAGGGAGTGTGCTAGAATGACTTTACCAACCCACATTTTATCCGAGGAAGGAATCAATCAACTGTATTAGAAGACTCAACCAAACAATGTTCGCTAACATGCCAAGACAAAGAGATTCTGTTCCACTAGACAAAGCGAAACCCACTAAACAGTGGCTCAAAATAACGTCTCGGTCTTCTTATCACCAGAGTGGCCAGTTGGTAGCCAAGACCTCGAAACCTTGGATAAGGACCGTGTAAGAGAACATGGTCTGCTTATAAAGCGAGCCCTTGCCAAGCAGTGCATCTCAATGCTTTTCGCGATGTATGGTTGGCCGTGCTGTAAGGCAAGTGCTGCCATTTGAAACATTTTCAAAACTCGTTTTAATTTTTCAAATATTGATGACCAGACTAGGTACTAAGTTCTCTTGACTTTGACACTTCGCACGAAGTAGTAGACTCTTATAGAGAAGTTTGGCATAGTTGGATCTTAAAGAAACAAAGGAACGGAGACATGTTATATTTAAAACACATGAATCTAGATGGCCGATTGTAGATGTGTTCCTGACGGAGGTTGTAGCCGCGGAAAGTACTTGAAGTGGGATCAATATCCAATAAGGACGACTTCATTGACAGTCAGACTAAGCTAATCAGCAAATGCTCAAGAGATATACAGAAAAGTGTCAGATTGTGCATGCTGCCTGGTTTCTGCGATATAGAGGCTAGGGAAGGTGCCGACAGATCGACCAAGAAAATCGCACCAGGGAAGTTTTGTAGGACAATTAAATGCCTCGGTGGCATGGTTAAGGTTTTTTACACGTTTGGGCTCCTCTATGAATCGCAATGGGTTAACTATGATGCCTATTGGGGCGTGTACTACAACACAACACGCCAAGCCTACAACCAAACCCTAGGTCTCTGAGAACTTCGGCTACTATTCCTGTGAAAGATGGTGACTACAAGGAGTTAATTTAAACTTGTCGTCCTCTAGTGCCCTCTTATAGTGCCTCATAATTCCACTTAGCCTATGTCTGTACTATATTTTAGAGAAACTTCGTCGGCTTATTAGTGGATCTATTGTACCTAGTTTGTAAGATACCGCTTCTAATGTTGTTTTGCCTTCCTCTTCCCTAATTACATTTAATTTGATTTAAAGTAGATGAAGTAGATGAAAATATAATTCAGTTTGAGAAGAAAAAAAAAACCTGAAAAACTTATGATTGATGACCACTCATCAGCGAATCATAAATCAAAATGTAATTAAGCTAAAGGGAGGCTCAAAATAATATTACATCACAAAAAAAGATCGTGTATCTTCATACTTTGTCTCACGATAGAGACCAGCTTGAGGTTAAAAATTGGAATATTCCAAACTCATTCTTATGCCTCCAGCAGTTTTAGTTTACACACAATGTTTATTGGAAATAAAAGTTGTAATTGATTTGACGAGAGGTGGGTGAGCTGGCAGATTGATTGGATTTTTGTTCATCAAAGAATGGGTGGCCAATTTTACTCGTATGCTGAATTTTTTTCTGTCTGAGTTGTAAATATGAATGTTAGAATAAAATGATTGATATGTAAGTTTTGACCTAAATGAGCAACTTTGCTGTGAGGTCAATATACGGCGCGTGGCTTTAATGCGCTGTTGTTCTTGCTAGACATCTGAAAGTAAGCCAAACATGAGCTTATGGCGAGCTAGTCTGAGATTGACAGGCCAAGAGGAGGACCCAAATGAATAAACATAAGTTCGTCCTAGTTAAAAGGGGCGAGAGAAAATGTATGCAGAAGCCTCTGACGATCTGCGACTGGAGATGCTTTTGCTAGGTTCTACAAAATCCAATGTCTTGGGGCAGCTGTCCAAACAGAATAGTATGAGCGAAGGAATGAATCAAAATTGATTGAGAAGAAGCAAATTTAAGCAGTCAGTTTGCTAAAATATTTTGAATATCCGGCGGAGAAAATTAGAAACTTTTGAGACTTGAAACTTAATTTTGATGGATCTCTTCGCAAATAGGAGCACAAACAGTTTTACACCAAGATATCCCCCTTTACTTATAAACCCCACAGTCGGCATAAAATTTCTCGAAAAGTAAAAGGATATTGATCCCAAGATTTTGCAAAAAAAAGTGTTTTAGGTCGGCCTCAAGACCTTCTAGATAAGACTGATACAACGAGTGTATAGATAACTCAAAACTTTTTGGGGGCAAATGAAGAGACCTTCAAAGACGTAGGCATTTGATCCAGAATTTGGAGGTGGCACTCTCGAATATTGCAGGATATCTAGGCGTCGTACTTGAAGCTAGTTTAGAGACAAAACTTCAGAACCAGTACAGCTGCTTTAGGACTTCTATTCCTGCAGTCAAACATGTGAAAAACAACTCAGAGACTGAGCTCAAATTCACACAAAGGACCGACAATAAGCAAAAAAAAAACGAATTAGAGCTATGTTATGGTGTGCTGATGCCACAGTCTCTGTGACCTGTTTCCTGGTGTTGTTAGTTGTAAAAAAAGATTAGACCTAGCGTTTAGTTAAAGGGTTACTAATTTCTGTGATGATGCTCTGCCGTGGAGGTATGCCACTAACAAAGTCTTTACCTAGGCAGTGTACTTCTGAACTTGACTAAATGACGGATTTTATATCACCTTTTTAAAAGTTTTCCTCGAGTTATGAGCACGTCTTTACGGATGAAATCAAGACCAAACACCGGCTTAGACATCTTCTTCAAATCGCTGAAGAGTAGTATTTTCTAAGCAAACCTCTTAGAACTAACAATAGCTGCCTGTATGTCTGCGTTGAAAGGAATACTCTATGAAGGTACCACTTTTTCCATGAACAATGAATAATATAATTGAAGCTTGTAAGATGTTGCAGAGAGTTTTTGAAACACACAACGAAGCTATGTTGGCTTCTTGAACCCACACCAGGAAAGAAGAGGAAAGTCGCATTGGCAAAAAGGCGCCCAGGACTCAGATCAGAACCGGCTGATGAACCTTGGACACTGATGTTCGGACCAGAGATTAAGATTCAAAGAGAGCAACTGGACGATTTATTATCTGCAGCACAGAATATATTGTAATTCAAACAATCTCGTGGTTAACCAATGGCCAGAGGTATCTTTTTATCTCCCCCCATGAGTAAGACAACAGACATACATTCGGTCAGCTGTGAATTGGCTTTTAGTCTGTATACCTGCCAAAGTGTTGCCATAGCCAAAAACCAAAGACCCAGTAAATAATTTCTACTTACACTCTATATGGAAATTATACAAGATGAATTTAGCTTACCTGCAAATAGAAAAAAATATCGATTAGTATTATTCAATAAAATTTTATAATCATATATTTTATAATATATCAGTTAAACTAAAGTATTTCATAGGCTTCTTTAGATAGATACTAAATTCTAACGATGATCCTGAGATCTAAATTCTTCATAGGTACATACTCATAAGTAAAGTTGCTGTCTCTAGCTAAAGCTGTGATTGCGATCTTCACAAATCTCCTTCTAGAGACAATATCTCATACAGCCTACAGTCGAGGTATGTAAATTTACTCACAGTGACTGAATCATCTCGCCACAAGGTGATAGTAGTGTCGGCTACGCTTGAGGTTTGTATTGAGAGGAACCAAATAAAAAGACCACCGTTTCATAGTGAAAACAAAGAGATACATAAGTATGAGCTAATGCTCAACATCATGTGATGACAAGATGACGACGGCTACACTGGCAGGGATCAAGCCAAATATCACAAGAGACAAACTGAAAAAAAGACTTCTTTTTTTCAAAATAAGCATGAAAACGAAGTCGTACAGAAGGAAAACGGACGGCTTAGGAGTATGCCTTCTTAATAACTTCCTACGACACAACATGAGTAGAGAGTGGAATGGACCTTCCTATTAAAGTAGCTATCATCCCAGCAGAACAAGACTGTCAACACTGACGAGTCAAAGTCTCTAAGAATTACAAGAGAGATGGTACCACTCTGACAAAAGCAAATGGAAGCAGAGATTAGTCCTCAATATACACGCTTGGATCAACAGGAAGCACCGGGCTTTTACCTCACCTAGATATTTACTAGACACCTCCACAGATTCAGACATGATAACTACTCCTATTGTCCAACCTACACAGAGGTAGTCTAAAAGTTAGAACACATCGTGTCCACGATATTATGAAGCCGGTAACCTGCCGGTAAAGAAACTGAACGAAGACTAGACCCCAGACATCCGAAGCTGAGCACGAAAGAAGCAAGCGACACTCTGACAACCAACAGGAGCACCAACGAAATGTAGAGCAGCCGGATGTCAACATGAATGACACGAGTAGAGAGGACTAAAAACTCGCTCGCTATGAAAACCTCCACCCAAAGGACCTGCGGTAGGATTGGAGGTGAGTTTAGTTGTTCAAAATCGTATTTGAAGGATTTCAAAGCAATTACTGCTTATCTGCTTCCTTGTGTTGCATGGAGACTTTAGGTTCGTTCCCTCCTAAAAAAGCGAGTTTTTATGAAAATTTACGAATTTTTACGAAAAGCTGTTCGCGAACGGAGAATTTTCGTAGTTTTTTGCTGAAGAGAGGGCTCAAGAGAGAGTAAGAAATTTCCCCATTCTACGAATTTTACTGCAAGAAATTTCTGTGGGCTGGTTTATGAAAACTGTCAAAGCTGTCAAACAAGTGTATTTTCAACATTTTCTTGTTCAACCCGTTCGTTTACTTTTTCGTAATTTTAGCTCTCTTTGAGAGAATTTTACCCCCTCTCTTCGTAATTTGATAAGACTACTTTTATTGCAAAAAGTACGCGAACGGACCTTGTTTACTTTTGGGCAGTGATTGTGACTTCTGATTCACCCTCCCTTTTGCTCCCCTCCAATCGTATTGGTTGACTCGGT
The DNA here is from genome assembly GCA_949716465.1 of Chalcosyrphus nemorum. NCBI lineage: Eukaryota > Metazoa > Arthropoda > Insecta > Diptera > Syrphidae > Chalcosyrphus > Chalcosyrphus nemorum. The sequence goes on along the minus strand of OX454334.1, from coordinate 16,459,436 downwards.
TTGATCGTAGAATAGAGACACACTTCGAGCTTTTCGCCGGATCATTGTCCTCGTATCTTCCTAGATCTGACTCAGTTTTTATGACTTTGTCGTTTTCCCCATTTATTAGTTACATGGGAATTCTTTCATCGCCCATTTGTATACTCGATTGTTTTTTTTTCTAGTTTTTTTTATTATACCCTGAATCACGATCCAAAAATACACCCCAACGCATCTGAATTGAACTTCAAGGTTCGTCATCAAGTCTGTTAGCCATATGTTGGCTTACTCCCTTCTTTTTTTTTTCTCTGAAGATCACCCTATCCTTGCCATAGTCATAAAACTTCTTCAAGCTGTCGTAACTCATTTAAAATAAAATCTCAATATAAGTATCTAGAGAGCGATTCGACTGTTTTTTTTTCCATGAAATTTACACCTTAAAAGGATGGGCAAATACTTTCTTCGTTATTCCAAGTTTGTAATTGAAAATGTATTTATCATTCGGGATTTTAAATCACACGAGAGGACAAAAAAAATGTCATACAACAGCGGCGGCATTTTATTTGATATCCACTCTCTCATTCAAAAAAACAAAAAAGTATCTATCTATCTATTCGCGCTGAAGATCAAAGTGTCGATAGATACACAACTATTGTGCATTCTTTGCAATCGAGCCGAACAAACTGCAACTTGTAATTAAACTTTCTAATTGTTGGCATCGCTCGCATTTATCTATTGTCTCTGTAATGTCGTATCCATTTGATGGCGAATTGTATTAACTAAACCGTTAGGTCTTGGAAAAATCAATCAGAAAGTAATAATTGAAATAAAATCTGCCATGAAATTGTCATGACGAAATGATCGATGGTGAGAAGTAGAGACGCTAATTTTTTTTTTTCTTCTTTTCTTCTTGGGACAGTCGTTGTGCCAATGGATGATTCATTGGATATGATTCCTTTGGGGAAATTGGCAAATTGCCACTGAATGATCAATTGTGGGGCCTTAAAGGCTGATTTTTTTTTTCGAGCCGGACGGGGACAGCAATTTATTGGAATCAATTGATGAATAGGCTTGCGAAATTAGAATTGTTTAAGGAGTCGCCTTGAGAGAATCTAGACATTGACGAGAGGTGACCAAACTCGAAAAGGCTGTCAAGCGAGTGGGATGGAAAGTATTCTATGAGGTGGGAGGTTTGTAAGTCAGTTTTCTGACCATCTGTCAGACATAAGTGAAGACAGAAACAAGGGGAAAAGGAAGATTCTAACTTGCTGTAGATGCCGCATATTCAGGAAAGTAATCGGTGATCAAATCATATACTAGGCCTTTGGAGGACATACGTACCAAAAAGCTAGTGTTTGCTCGAAAAAATGTCTGCACATTCCTCTTGCATTTCACGGTATTCACCCTCGTATTATGAACTAAAAAGGAGAAACATTTGAATCCAATATTTGGCTCTTAAAAGAAAGTTTGATGCCCAACTACATTAATTTTATTTTGACAACAAACACTTATGCGTTGCAATGTGAAACCATACAAAATTCTGTGAATTATAAACGAATGCAAAAATCAAATACATTTCTCCCCAATAATTTAGACAACACCCATGGCCGAGCTTTAAATTCGACTCTTTCCAACTCTTTCATGTCCCTTCTTCTTTCCTAAAACTTCTTCTTGGAATTGAAGGACCTGATTAAGGAACGCATAGCACTGTCTGGACGGTTCTGTGGATTAAAGCTGTTAGTCTAAGTGGACAGTGATTGCATTCGTTGGCTATTGAAGAAGAACTCTCCAAGGTCCATCTAGGTATCTAGTAATGCAGAGGCAAGGGCATTTACAAAGGAAGCGTTGTGAACCTTGCCCTGCCACTGTGGTGCCACATCGTCTCTAAAGATCTTCTATGCTTAGCCACTAGTAGGTTCGACAATTCCTATGAAGAGGGCTAAGTTTTCATGCTTAGAGCGAGATAGATCTACTTTTTAAGGAGTTTTCTGACGACACAGCATAATGTCGTCTGTTTATTGTAAAAATTCTGAATTTGGCAAAGTTCTAAGAGAAGATGACCAGCACCAATTGACAAGTCCTGCAAATTCATCTGCCTTTACATTTCCTGCGATTCCATTGCGTTCCGGGGCCTGCCAGAGTGGTATTAGCCTTCGTTCGGAGAGCGTTATGAACTCCTTCATTCTAAGAATGGAATGGATCTCATAGCAACTTGACTGTCGATGTTGTGAGAAGTAAGTTTCTCTAATTCAAGGTGGGACTAACACTTGGAGTACACTAGAAGTATGACTATCATGGAAGTCTCTTTTAGCTTCCAATAGGTCGAGTAAAGCAAACGCCTTTTTCTACGATGGACTCGTCTAAAAGAAGATTCTATGAGGACAATCATGACCTCCCTTGATGGAAAGACTATTTTAACGTCTAGAGCGACTAAAGGAGACGTTCTCACCCCAAGTGGCCTTGGCTTCTCATTGACACTGTTTGCTTTACTTAGAGTTCTACTGGAATCAGACTAAGTTTGGTTTAAAGGGCTGCGGTAGAGCACCAGTAGACGGATGCACGATAGCGTCTATATCTTTGTACGAAGGTTCTTTGGGATTAGAGACTTCCCCTGGTGGTGAGTACTACGTATGTTAGGACAGGTTTATGCATTCAAATCATCATGCACAATAGAAGAGATAAGACACCTCCCTGTGGGATTCCTGTAGAGTGTAGAGGATAGTGCGTCTACTTGTCTCGCAGCCAGTTTTGGACTTGAGCAAACACTCTAATCAGTCCGAGAGCAAAGGATTAGTGAGGTGGCCTAGTCCTCATTCTATTTGTTGTAGAGTGATCACCTGATAGTCATTACCCCTCTAGAGGACAGCGTATCTATCCAATTAGATGACATTTTGATCTATTTCCACCATTCATTGCTCGGTAGATATTTGATCAAATAATTGCTTTTATATTCGTATCTTTCCAGTTGCCTGGCTTGTGCTATAAAAGTTACTATGACAATACAATCAATTTTTGCACCGCTATCTATGTAATTATTACGCTCTTATGCCTCAGACCTCCAAATAGTTTAAAGCCCTCCAAATCGTGTTAACCCACAGCCATACTCATGTCCAATTACAATGCCCATCCGAGCGTCATTATTTCCAACAAACAAACAAAAAGACCAAATCAGCTAATTGCTTTGCTCTCAATTCGCCTCCCTTTCACAATTCACTGCCCATTGTCCTAGGAATTTTGTCATGCTAATTTCTATCCAAGATGACGGACATATGTATCTCTCAACACAAAAGCTCTGACATCATTCGCGCAATCAAACATAATTCGCGCAATTAAAACAACAAATTTCAAGCTGTTACACACAAACAATAAGATACAGTATCTAAATGGTGGCATATCGCCCACCACTGTCTCATGAGAGATGGCTATAGATGGGTCATCATTCTAAAAGGGAAGTACTCATAATTTAGAATTAGATGTAGAGCTAGGAAAAAAAATTGACCCGAACAAAGAAGACGAAGAAAAGACAAACCAGAAGCAATAACTATCACGACAAAGAGAGAGCACGGCACGGAACACGGTGGAGCACCCCTTTTGTGTGCTAATAACTTGAACTCGATTGTGTAGTTTAGATAGGAAGAAGAGCAGCAACACAGCAACTATCTCGCAATTGAATGAGAATACCTACATAAATATAAAAAAAAAAATTCGTTTGCCATTTCACTGCGACACGAGAGCAGTGAAGAGCTATCATCTCGTATTTAGGTCGGTCTTAGATTATTATTATTTCTCCTATGATCTCATCAAGCGCAATTTTCTTCTCTATTCCCTCGATCGTCGTCATAAATTATTGAATTCACCCAGCCTCCTTATAGATACAGATAAAGATAAACTCTCTGAAATATGTTTACGAATCAAATTGGCGATATTTCATCGAAGCACCATATCGTTTCGGTCGTGATGACTATTCTTTTTTTCCAATAAAAGATCGTTTATGCCTTGAGGGTTCGCGTTCCCCTTGTGGTTGGGTCAACAGTGAAGATTTTCGGCTGTATACCTTGCAGCCATGCACCTGGTTGGTTAAAACCTACTAACAAACGCACTTTGCCAATGTAAAACCTCCATTCCTCCAATTCACCATCTGGTTGATAATGATGATGTTGATGGCTGCACAAGATACGAGTAGTTTTCCTTTCAGATACATCGGCGCACTTTTATATGTTCATTTGGCGCGAGCTCTCTCAAAAAGGAGCTTTATATTTCGAAATCTAGCGGTCGATAGATGGGCGCTAAAGTGATTACAAGCGCCAGTAGTAAATAGCCTTTTCACCTTGTTGTTGCAACATGTTGCAAATGAATATCTCTCACAGCAAAGTGGTGTGTGCAATAAAAGTCTAAATTGGATTGTCGTGTGAAACGCTCAGATTGATTTTTATTTTTCACTTTGAACAATTGCGATAAAAACAGAAATGTTGCATTTAATTGACTCTTAAAGGTTGTGGTGATGCGGCAGAATGTTGCTATTAATTTTGCTTATGAGGCATTTATATGGTCAATTATTTGAGAGTTAAGCAATCGTGTCGCAACATTTTTTTGTTTTTTCTAATTAACTTAAGTCGTTGGATATTTACAATCGGTGATTTGAAATGCAAAAAAATGGGCTTTCTTTTCTCTTGTCGGAATCTTGAAAGGAAAAGTGAATCCAATTGTCGATTGGAACTGGACAGAGCTTAGGTTTCTTTCAGTCGCTTATGCAAATAAGATTCGTAAAAGATAATCGCTCTGTTTATTGACATTCACAGTTCATTTGCTTATTTGAATATTGTCAAGCTGTGCGTGTGTAGTTATGCTTTTGTCATTTAAAATGGACACTGCACAACAGTTTTTGTTGTTGAAGAATATACGTAAAGTTTGTTGTAAGTTGCATGCATATGCAATTCGTTTGTTTGTTTTGAAATTGCCGACATGAAATGAACTACATATGTAAATCGAGATTGCTAGACAGTGCAAGATGTAACATCCCATTCGCTGTTTGAGTATTCCAGCACTCTGTCATAAATACACCGCTTAAGAGCTAAAAGGGGATTACATAATGACACATGTGAACAACACGCTTAAAACCCCAAACGAGCCAAGCCTTTAGAGCTAAGACCGCAAAAACATATACTACCTAGGTTCAGACAGCTGCGGTACTGGGCGGTTGCGAACCTTTAACAAAATGTCCTCTAACCTGCCGAGAGGTACTTTACAAAACTTATCCAATTTGAAAAAAAAATACTGTGAATTACAAACGGATGCAAAAATTACATACAATTCTCTCAAATAATTTGGACACTTCGCAGTGAAAGCAAATATTGCAAGCTAATATCACCTGAGTGCCAACAACTTTTTCCTGTCACCTTTAATTTACACACAGTCCCGTCTATACCAGTACCAGGGTACTCTTAGGCCCTCAACATGTTCTGACATAAAAGAACAATTTCTACAGAAGCAAGCTAATGAGGGTTAATGTTATATTTATACTTCCAACCTTGATAGGGAAAACTTAGTATACATGAAAAGGAATGCTTAGATGAGCAGAACTAATGTGTGTAAGTACATATGCATACTATCAGGACATTGTACGTTTGAAAGACATGCCGCAAGACTTAGTATCCAGCCCAATGACTTTCGTCGGAGTTGCATGGAAGAGGATAAGTTTTCCTTTCATCTTCCCTGCATTCCTTGGCTCTACCTCATCCATGAACAATTCAGTGTCAAGTTGTCCCATATTGGCCAGGATTCATAAAGCGCGGTACCGCAAATCAATTGAATGCTTTCTAGCCAAGCAGTAGAGCCACTTTCTGGCTTGAGTTGCGGCAGAGGTAACGCTGGCATCTATCCCGGTGTCGCTGCTGTTAAATTGGAGTCGAGAGAGATAGATTTTTAGTCTTTCCGGACAAATCACTGGGAAAGGTGATGACGCAGGTTTTATAGAGTTCCATAACTTTCTAACTTCTCTCGGGCATTTTTCCCTGTTCTAAGCTTAGATTTTGCAAGGCTGGATATTCTGTGATCCAAGTCAAACCTCTATTTGCTAGATCATCAGCCCTCCTACAGCCTTGTAGTCTTTCGTACTCAGGAACCCTGTGTTGTGCTGTGTTCCAAGAGCTTTGAGCTATTGCGACAGCACATGACAAACATCGATATTATTTCTATCAGCAGTATGTGCCTTTATTGCAGCCTTCCCTAACCGGAGACTCATGGCCCATGGGCTACTGTGGTCACTGTCAAGAATTCCGCTTGGACGGCACTCTTATGGTTGGAAGATATGAAGGAGGGTATGTGCAAGAGAGAGGCATCGTGAAGCCCAAGTATAGACACTGATCGCTACATAGCCGATAGCTTTCCGAAGGACCGTATTATGACCCGCATTAATTGCTACCTGATTGGCTTATTCTCAGGGCACAAATGGCTTCAAGTGACTGTATGAAGAAGGATGAGGATGCGCTCAGGACCAGCAGTTGGTGTTGCCTTAGCTGTACTGTTGGTGCCAACGCACGCTAGGCCTTATACTTCTGTGAGGACAATAAGGTCAATGAATTCTTTGGCAGCTAGGCACCACATTAGATTGACTTTTGTTGGTTAACTGGCCTGTATGATCTAAATAGAGGAACTACGGGTTTTTTTCCTTCCAAATCGACAGCAAGAGTAGAAGGAATTGTAGGTCCTTTCATTGATGTTAACCTTTGCTGTAAACAGTTTCTCGTCCAGGTAACTACAGGGTCTTCAGAGTCTCAGCGACTAGCTTGCTATGGGTAGCCAAGAATTTGCCTTTTAGATGACAAGCACTATGGCAAAAAATGTTGCATTAGTGCAGTTACACGCCTACATTGATGTTGTGATGCTTTTCACCTATGAGTTTGAGTACTCTATCGCCTGTGTAAAGTCTTGCTGGGCTACACTAAACATGGAGGGACTAAGAGCGTACCCTTGATGTATCCCTGGTAAGCTCATATGCAGATTTAAAAGCTGTTGTATATCGGCAGTGGTTACCTTTGGATGGAATTGATATACACAAGGACTTTATCGACATCTTAAGTCATTCATGCAACTTTAAGCATCGTTTTGTCGATGATGTCTGGCTTCAGGGTTGGTTGGTTGTTCAAAAACTTTGAGGATCCACTTAGACCAGAAATAGGAGATTTGTAAGATGAGTGATTTGCTATATAAATGGGTTAATTTTAGATGGGACTGATGTTGCTGCAAACATTGCTAAAGTTCTTCTCGGCTCTGCAGTTTGTTCACATGAAGGAAGGTACTCGTCACTGTTTTTCGGCAAGCTCCCGAAGTAAGACCATTACTCTGTGTACCTTATTGCTAGATGGGACACACCAACTAGACATCGGTTGCCACCAACTAGAGATATGTTGATGCAGATCTTGGAATTATCTGTTAAATGTTGCTACAATGCCTTCCCAATCCTCCAATTCATTCCAAATTTTTGCCCATCGCCTGCACGTCTTTACAGTGTGCGACACCTCCTCTCTTCTGTACTTTATGACATCATCCACTAACATCAACTTTGTTGCAATTTCGCAAAAAACATTGCATGTTTATCGCCAATCAATCGGCAACATGCACTCTCGTCCTGTCTAGTTTCACACCCTCTCGGGTGCCCATTACCGACCAGCAGCAGCACTCAGACATTGCATGCTGCAATTATAATGAAACCTCATGTTTGGTCTCCTCATAAAAAAGAAAAAAAATGTGCATGCTAATGTGGAAACCATATTTAAATCAAAAAATAGAGAAACTCATGCTTCAAGGGAGTGTGCAACATATTGGCCAACAAATAAAGTCTTTCTTTCTTTCCCTTCAATAAAAATTGTTTCTCTCTTCATGCTGGACATTTCGAATGAAGTATTCACTTTCATCATCACAAATCTCACCATCTCATCACACAAACCAAAAAAAAAAAGATCCAGATGCATTTGCTTAGTTCTTTTTCTGTTTTTTCCCAAAGATAAAAGAGTAAAAGTGAAATGTTGCGTATTCACTAGCAACACACCAGCAACACACCAAACCATTTCGTGTGGGATGAAGATGGCATTCGCGCATGCGATTGAGATTTAATTTTTTTTTTTTTTATTACCAATAATTATGCAATCACGCAATAATCATTTTTAATTTCTTCTTTTTTCTTGGGATTTCGGGGCACTTTTTCGGCGATTGTTAACACAGACGTTATCTGGAGCTGGAAGTGTGATTTTTATGGGTTCATTCGGAAGAGGTTATAATTTTGCGTAATAAAAATGAAATGAATTTATATAAGGGGGGACCCAACAGACGGACGCCATCTGTAGATAAAAATGAAAGTGGAAATTCTTAGTGGGAAACTTTGCTTTGAATAGGTTTTCCTTGGGTTGGGCGGGGTTCGGAATGTTTAGAGGAATGTCTTCAAATGAAAGTGAAATGGAATTTCTGCTTCCGAGGTGACAGTGTCTATGAGCAGGCTGGAGAATACAAGCATACATTCTGCAAATATGTTAGTACCTTTTGGACTTGGTGAATACTGGTCTGCACTTGGAACCCCATTGAACTGATGCGATGCGATAAAACATGAGTTCCTTTTGTGAGCACTATCTAGCCCTGTCTGGAGCTGGACATTTGCAAAAGAAATGAAGAAGAACTGTTTCTATTTTGTTAGCATTGACTTCTTAGTCTTTATCTCAAACCCAAAGGAGACAGTGGTCAGAACATATCGTCACACTCTAGCAATAGTTGCACAAGTTTCTGTGCTCTATGTCTGGTACACTTGGACTGCAGTCCTTGTTATGACACAGTATCGAACTCCCTCCTTGAAAGGGACTATCAAGCCACTCTTTAGTCCATTTGCTCGTTCCTCGTCCTCTATGTTGCATTATCCCAGCACTCGGAGGAGACTGATTGGAAACCGAGTGAATCCTTGTTCTTTTCCACAAGCCCTGGCGCAAACAATAGACTTGATAGCGCCCTAGCTCGCTAAGGAATAAGTGCATTACTCAGGTCACGAGCGGTGGATAGAGAGAAGAAGAGACAGCAAAGCGATGGTGTAGTAGAATTAGCAAAGAAGTGGGTGGTGTCCAAACTATTGGGGAGAATTATATGGAATTTTTGCCTTCGTTTGTAGTTCACAGTATTTTTTCGCGAATACAAAAAGTCCTTTTTTAGTAAATTATTGGGTCCAGGAGACTGCAGATTTCACGTACAGCAAGTACTTTTGCATGGAAGACGAATCAGATGGTTATGGAAAATGATTTCGACCAGATAACCCTACCAAGTCAGTCCAGTTTTGAATCATCCATCGGTGGGTTTTGTTACTTAGACCTCATTTGTCACTATGGCTTTTTTCCCCCTCCTGATTTCTCCTGATAGTCGATGAGAGTTGCTGTCAAATCTCTTGGTAGCCGCTGGTAGCAACCCGACCGCGCTACATGCTGAAATATAAAGTATATTGAGGTCAATTGGTAGGAGGAGTAGTATTACTTTCAGGGCTACAGTAGGGCATGTTTGTAGGTGAAGAAGATGAAAAGGACTCAGGATGCACTGCAAAGAACAGTCTAAGATGATTGGTCCAAGTTTCGGCCCACGGACTGGAGTATGCCTTGACTTTCACTTGGTTTACAAGTTCTACCATTTCCGAATGGCATATGATAAACGCCAGTCTGATAGTCTGACTACAGCTGCAAACCAACCACCTTTAGACAGTCAAAAGCACAATCCATTATGTTAAGCAACATCTACTTGACATGCCTGTCATTTGGACGCCAATTTACTTGAAATCGATCTGCAATCTGCACCAGAAGAAGTCACAACACAAACCAGATATCACACCCAGTTTGTCTTTGATACTCTCTCCCTCTCTCTCTCTCTCTGGTTTTCTGTGTTTTCGTCTACCAAAAACCGCAACTGAATACACACGAACTGTCATCTTAAATTTCCGACCACAAAACTTCTGCCGAGGACACTTAACCTCTTGCAAACTCTTTTTATTGGCTTCCTTGTTGTGTGTCGTTTGGTGAAAAATGCCCGACCGACTTCCTTCATAATTACACACACGTCTTAATGCACACATATCTGAAGATCTGAAGAGACAATAACACCCAAACCACACACATGTGTGAAAAGGATACGCGCCATAAGTTGTTGCATTTGCAATCTTTCGACGTTTGATGCTGCGGATCCGTTCGTGTGGTGTAAAATGTGCACCATGCACGTCAAATGTATCGAATTACCAGCATTTAAGGCGAAATAACTTTCAAATTATAAACATTTCATTCTGCTGTCGGGAAAATGAACCCAACACCGCGCCGAGTAGCATCCTACATGGAAATTAACACGAAGGAAAATTCCTTCGGTGAATTTGATTTTCTTGCAGTTTCTGCTTTTGTTTTTGTATCGCAAAACCACAACAGAGAGTGCAGCAGATATAAAAATTAAGTGAAGCATAAAATTTAAGCCGAACGTGAAAAGCAAGGGGCGGACGAACGTCAGATACAAAGTATCTCTTCTGCATCTTCTCAGATGCAGCAGCCAACAAATGCGCATTGACCGCTGCTGCTGCTGGTTGAGACGACTACTGGCAGCTTAAAGTTTTTTATCTGTGATTTTAGCCTTATATACAATATTATTAAATTTTTATCCAGTCAAGCGTCGACAGAGGAAACCCCAAGCAATAGCTTTGTTCGTTTTGTGTGTTTCTCTCTGGGAATGGTGTTCTTAAATTACACCACTACCACATTAGTGCGACTCGCGAGTGATTTTGTTTTTTCCTTTCACTTTAATTTAAAACATTTTTAAGCTCGCTACCAACACACAATGGATAGAAGGCGCGCGCGCGCAGAAAAAAACTCACCAAAAGGAGTGAATAAAGTACAGAAACAGAAGTTAGTAACAGAATCTTAAGACAGAGCGAGTTGGCAATTAGGGGCGGCGGTGTTTTATTTTGGTGTGTGCAACCGATCGGTTGTCATAGATTTGCGCCAGAGAGCGCAGCGCTAAATTACAACATTGCAAACCATTTGTTGAGAGTTAATGCGCAGATCTTGCAATCTTGTGCACCTTTCTGTTTATGGAAGGCGGCACCACACTTTAGGTGAGTTATCGAAGCTTTCGAGGGATATACTGTGCAAAAGTGAGTAACCTTGGCAGCGTCGTCGATAGTAGATCTTTTGAAAATGAAGTGCATGACTGGATCGTAACTACTTGCAGCTTTATGGTGTGAGTTAAAAATTTTAAGGTGTGAAGCTAGAGTGGAATGAAGTTTATCGACTCGATAGCAAGCGTGAAGTTTTAGCTTCTGTAAGATTGGTCGTTTACACGCGAGTAAAGTAACTTTCCTTGAGCCTATCCTGCAACCAGTTCAATCTGATATCCAAACCACTGTAGGTCTCTATATCTATGCAGAAGTTGGAATCCATACACATCCTTCTTAATCTTCCTCGAATAAAACCCTTCAACATAGGTTTATGGGCGTCACTAAACTGCAAGTAAAATCCTTCTTCAAAGGGCTTTAGACACTTAGGAAGTCTCTGCTTGAGACACGGCTGCCTCTGATCCGCTTCCAGTTGTGAAGACCAAATTTTCGGCCTAGTTCTTGGTAGCAAAGGTGTGGTTTTCTTTCTTGAACATGGAAGCTGCAATTCAAAAAAGGCTTTTGGATGGAGCCTTGTTGTTTCAGCGCACAATCTAGTCAAAGTAATGTAGTTGACTTGTCTTGGCTTTTTGGACTACAGCTCATAGGGTTCGGGGTTGTACATTTTTCTCCATTCGCCAAGCCTAATAGTAGCTTTCGCTTGATGGTACACTTAAGTGGTTAAGTTTAATGGCGTTTAATTGACGCCAATTCACGGCTCACAAAGACTAAAATAAAGTTGCTCCCAGGAACCTGTAAAGACTGATAGATGACTCAATGCTAAGTAGGCCTTTCAACTCGGTTAAGAAGGAACCACCGAGTTTTTCGTACTTTTTGCTCAGAGAGGGTGAGTTATAAATATCAGCAGGAACAAATTCAATTACATCCAGGTCCATGACGCTCACTCAAAAGACGGTGTCTGTGAAAACTAATACCTATCGCCTGACTCCAACTTCCCATAGATAGGAATCACCTCTTTGCTGGCCCATAGGAGTCCTGGTTATCGAGTTGAACCCGGCCTATGTAGGTACTTACTTTACAGTTTGATTGGTGAAGAGCTTTGGTTTAAAAATTTTGATAGCTTACAGCCACAGTAAGACAACTATCAAGGCAGATCTCCGCCTAGTTAGTTCATCAGCTCCCTCCTTTCTCTCTATGTTGCCTTGTCCCAGCACCCAAAGGAGACTGATTGGAAACCGATGATTCAATGGCGTGAATTCGTTCCTTTACTTTACTACAAGTTTGAATGATGTCATGACAGATACATAAAATACCATTCTAGCTGTCAAAGCGGACGATTAAGGAATTGTCTCGAACCGTGGGTAGAGAGAAGAAGAAACTGAGAGAGAGAATTAGAAACTGACGTATCATACTAGGTTTCAATACTTATTTGCTGTGAGAGGTGTCCAAATTATTGGGCAAAATTGTATGGGACTTTTGCACTCGTTTGTAATTCCCAGTATTCGCGTTCCTACTTGAATACAACAAGTGCAATTCATGTTTTTTTGAGTAGATGGCAAGCCCCACTTACAGTGAGTCCTTCCATCTGGAAGACACTGCACGAATCAGAGTACTCTGCTAGCGTCTCTCAGCTCTCTAATTTCTTTAGACATCCTTGTGTCATTGAGACAGACAGAGGTGAGACACAGCAGCAGATTTACTTGTAAATATCTCAGTTGGCTCGGTGTACTTATCATGAAATTCAGTGCCTTGACGCACCCTCGGTTGCCTAGGTTAGGTTAGGTTAGAGTGGCAGCTAGTGCCCAGGTACGAAGGAAAATCACTACCAATTACTACGATACTACAATGATAAGAGACAGAGGATCAATACAGAGAGGTTACTGGACAAAATAACACTTAAGAAGAGGTTCTGCTGATGGGCCAGGAGAACCAACCGGAGCTTTTAATAAAGCGTAGAAGATGCTTAACGGGTAGACCTGTCAGGTCGGTCAAGTGGAGGACGCTAGAGCAGGACAGTTTCAGAGAAGATGAGGTATCATTTCCTCTTTGGGGAGGCTCAAACGTCTAGCGTGTACGCCAATTAGGCAGTTCTATGTAAGGACACAGATCAGGTCAGAACGCTTCAGAAGCAGCAGTTCTTTTGAACATCTCTGGTTAAGGTTAGGCCAGAGCTTTCTAGAAATTCGGAAGGGGCAATGTGCCAAAAGAGCGTTGGCCTTCCTTATAGCATCAAATTTGAGCAGGATGGTTGCTTAGAGAGAAAAGTTCTTCAATATAGCTTTGATCGGTCTGTTTATACGACAAGTGAGGAAGAATGTATAATGCTGACCTATGCAGTCCATCGGAGATCTAGCACGGTCCTTCCAATGACAGTGACTTAGCCAGAAGAGTCTCAGACTAATGTAAGACCAATTGAGGCCAACATCCCCGACCAAAAACTCTTAGTACCTACTCCACGTGGGTAGATGGACCACCAGAGGACGAAATCGCACCAAATAGGAGGCAAAGCAACCTGCTTGACGTGCTCAAATGGAGGCAACTGCTCAAATCGTATGTTGGTTAAGGTCCAGGTTTGACACAATGAGTCAGTGCTGACCTGAGTGCGGCGGAGGTATTTCGTTTCCTCTGCCAACCCACAAACCCAAGGTCCAGGTCCACACCTAAGCAAGTACAATGGTCCATCTCTATGAGGATTAAGATGAAAATGCCTCGTGTTACACAAGAGATACGTTCAATAAGAAATACCAATGCAAGCCCCTTCCTTTTGCTCTATCCCAGCAAGTCATGCTAAAGTACTAATTAAATTCCATGTTCGACTAAAACTGTACAAGTTTTGTCAACAGATGGGGTTAACAACAGATTTTAATCACTTAAGCCATCTGCTGCCTGTCTCCGTCCCTCTTACACATGTTGGCCACTATGAAAGCAATTTCTGCAAATTAAATTGTAGATCACTATCCAAGCGACATCGGTCTCCATTTCAGCCACGACACTCTAGTGTCAACGCCCTTTAGTGTGGCGCTTATACTTAATTGAGTTGACAAACTAAAAAATGTTAGAAAAAAAGCGGAAAAACTAACATGATTTTCCCCCGATAAACTTTTAATTTCCTTCCACCGAGAGGACAAGTGCAGATACACTCCATGTTCATGCAACAACTTGCAACTTGCATCTATGCACAAAAGACAAAGCGCTGACACACAAACGAAAAAAAAGTGCTTCATCGGACAAAATCATCATTAATTTTCTTAATTGGTTTCTTTGGAACGCTAAAATTAGTTTCGTTTTCAACATTTTTCCTTCCCAAAGTTTTGTATTGCAAAAAAAAAAAAAAAAAAAAACTTTGCGCAATTGTAAATTATTGGTAATTACCCAGCAGTGCGGTTTGCGCGCACCGACAAAACCTACTCAAACCTATTACCATGGCCACACTGTTTGTATATATTTTTTTTTTCTATTTGTGCTAAATCTTCAGTCATTTATAAGTATCTATAGGTAGTAGTTGAGTTGTTTTGTTCCAGTTTTTACGCCTGGCAAAAGTAAGTTTGCGTGTAAGTTTCTGTGCAAACTTTACTGAAACTAAAAAGAGGAAATAGTTACGAGGCAATGACCCAACACGAGGGAAAATTGGAAGTTCACCAACAATGGAGTATCTAAAGGTTGTATCTACAAGTATAGACGAGCATAGAAGCCTTTGTTTGGTTTACAAACATTACACGAGTTGAGAAGAGCCTTAGAAGGATACTCGTACTGTGTTACTTGTTGGGCGGTGGTATAACAACATGTTCAACAGGATAAGGCAAATTTCTTAGGTGCACTGAACTGTGTCGACCTTTTACCACTTGTGCTAACCGTTTTTTATGTCTTCCCTGCACAGAGGGTGTGTGGAAGTTCAGAGCGCCACCAGAGGCAATTAGTTAAAAAGAATATTTTGTTCAACTCTGCCAGGTGCTGGAGGGGTTTTATTGGCGTTTGAAGGAGGGTTGCATGCACTTTCCTTGAAGGAAGCTCAAGGGGAAACTAGAAATGAGTTGACAGTTAGTTAGTTAATTTCCTTGATAGCTTGTTCCGTGCTGTGTTCGTACTGGGGTTCGAAATGAAACTACGGTATGGTAAATGGGAAATGCAGTGGACATGGTATGCGCGATTGAGAAAGGACATTTGAATGATTAGGTCTAGGGGAACACTCAATCTATTTGTTGACAGTTCAACTGACACATAAGTAGGTTCTTAGTCCAAATCAGCAGGATTGATCTAGCGGAATTTTACAGGAGTTTAGCCCTTCCAAATGGAACCAATATATGATAGTAAGGAACAGTATGAAGACCCCAATCAATTGTCAATAGTTTCATTCAAGTGACTCGATCCTATCACGCAGTGGTCAGTCACTCGACTACATTTCAGCGCGAATCCATGAAACTATAGAGTAGCGGTTCCAACAGACAACCCTATGGTTGAACACTTTTCTGCCAGGAAAGTAGAGCTTTATGATTTGCTACAAATAGGATCTTAGTGACTAGGTCAGTTCAGGCAGTATTCTGTGAATTTGCCACATTTCGGCGCAGCCGTTCTGAAGCCAGAAGGGCAGGTTTTAAGAACCTTTTCTATTACAGTAATACGTAAGCTTGGAAGCTTAGCGTATGCACGATGCAGTGACGGGCTTCTCTGAGTGTTAGTACAGTTTTAGCTGCCGACTGCTGAAGTGGAGGGACATTCAGTATTAGTGTTGCTTTCATCGATTCCTTCAGACCCAGACAGTCTAAAAACAGAACTACAAATTAAAAAGACAAAAAACTTGAAAGGTAAAGTTTTATGTCCCACTAAATAGTTTTACAACCTCAAGTTTCTTTAGTAACTTAAAGAACATCCTAGTCAAAAGACAAATATAATTTTTGGAGCGCCTACAATTCACATCTGATTAGCACTATGATCCATAAAATATACAATCTATTTACAAACCTTTTAACAGTAGGCAAGGTAATAAAAGCAGGAGGTTTGTCTGTTTTTGTAGTTGGCATCTGTATGTCATCGGATACTGTGTTTATTATATGCCATCTTAACACACATTCCTTCACCAACTAAGTACTTTCAAAAGTATTAAATCAATCGTGTTAAGCTGGCTTTACACTTTCGTTCTTCATTCGGTGTACGGACAAGTAAGAAGCATTCACATTTACACCGTGTACATGGGCGAATCGGATTTGAATTCAATTCGAATCGAGTGTCAACTCAGATTGAATTGAAACAGGATGGAATCTATCCATGTAAAGAAGTAGAAGAATAATCGACATTAAAGAGCAACTATAGGTGGCGTCCCAGAAGGCAGTGTGCTAGGGCCATTGCTATATCTCTTATTCACTGGCGATCTGACTGAAAGTTGTGAGACCATTAAAGCACGTATACAGAGAATAAGTCGAGTCGAAGGAGAAAAATGGAATCCGATAAACACCAGTGTGGTTCTTTATAGGGTTTACTGAAGTTTGAAAGAAATGGGTGTAAACAAGTGGTCATCATCAAGTTATTATTGCCAACTGACGTCCTAGCGCTTACCATTTTAATGCTCATAAAAACATTTTCGAATTCTCAAGCCCTCTCTTGTCAAATAATGAGACATAAGCTCTTTAGACTTGTAGGATTTTTGATTTAAATTATTAGAAATAGAACCCCTCATTACACGTTCCAAGAAAGCAATGGACATCTATGTACTTCAAATTTAGTGATAAATTTTGTGTTTTGTGTACACAAACAAATATTTCTGCTATCGTCAATCAGAATGTAGACATGATAATCTCCAAACTGTATCTGAGGTACGCAAAGATAAAAATAAATATAGACACAATATTTGCCAGGCACGTCTTCTACCATCTGTTGGCTATTCCATTTCCCACTTGTATCTAGGTCTGTTTACTCTCTCAAAATCATAAAATAAAATATTATTAACTCTTCATAAAATAAAATAGAATAGATATAGATAACACACATTCGTTCAGATACCGCTTTTCAATTACAACCAAGAGTCTTTTGCTTAATTTCATTTATAACCATTATAATGCGCATTCATACTCGTACGTTCCTCTGTTCTTTTTCTGTGCTAATGGTCTTCAATTCAATGTCTTCCAGGAGGGTGCAGGGAAATTAAATTTGCATCTTTGCACAGAACGCACGCCGGATGGCATTAAACGGTGATCTTTCTTCAATAGAAGGCGGTGAAGCACACACTAGATATATGTACTCGTACCTCCACTGCAATCATCTGCAACACTCAAAGGTATTACGTGCAATAATTTTATAGAATTAAATTCGTATCACTCATTCATTGCATTTCCGAATGCAAATCGAGTGGATAAATCCAACAAAACTTGATTTCGCTGCTGAATTTCAACTAAAAGATACGCGCCAAAGCCTTTTGCATCTATTGCTTTGGCAAATACGATGAAATTTGATAAGATAAGCAGAATGCTGTTAGCTGAAAGTACGATAGAAGGTAGAAAGGTAAATATTTTTATTTACAATCTAGTTGGAGTGGGGAAAGAGATATTTATATTTATTATGGGAATGCAAGCAGCTGGCAATTCTGTTCTCAGTGTGTGTGTGTGTGTGTGTGTGTGTGTGTGTGTGTGTGTACGTTTATAGGTAGTCAACCTTCGATTGTGGTCGTCCTTAAAACCACTGAAGAGGAACGATACATCACAGAAACAAATACAAACACACGCATACAGTCTGACAGAGAATGTATCTGCGAGTGTGGATTTCAGGTAAACGAGATTCTAGAATACTTGCCAAGCAACTTCCTACCGAAAAATTGAAAGCAATTGACAGGGTAGTGTATCCAAAGAGAGGACCAGGATGTCTTGTGTGTGCCGTGGAGAATAACAAAACATCCCACGGGATCTCATGACTGGCAAAATGTATCGGCAGAAAACAAAAAAACATAAGATAAATCCAACAAAGAAGCTTGAAGTGGCTCGTGAGGATGAGATTCTTCTTCGGCAGCACAAGCAGCGACATCTCAGACGACGACGACGACTCATCCCGATTCTTGAATAACTCGAGTGAGTCGTGGATGGATTATGGAACTGCCTTCTGGTTCCACTTTTCTCGCTCAAAAACAAAACGCGCCACCGTATCACATATCACCTCACCACCACCACAATTCAAGCAAAGGAAGAGCGGTAAGCAGAAGGAGGAGCAGGAAGAATTTGTTGACCCTAGAGCGGCGCGCGATGTCTGGTGGAATGGAAAAACCGTCCACATGAACTTGTTCTGGTGGTTCTTCTTCTTTTTTGTTTCTTTATTTTCGTGTTCCCTGCTTTGGTGGAGTGGTTCTCTGGCTGCAAGTGTAGGTTGCTCCACCAAATTCAATTTATATAATCGTGTCGGTTGCCAAAAAAAAACAAGAAAAAAAAACAACCTCAAAACTGGTAGATCAAGTGGTTTTTGGTTAATGGATGCGACGTGAAAGATCCACAGATACACGGATTTGGCGAGCATCTGCAAATGTCCTCCACCTCTGGATGGATGGATGGATTTCTTTTGGATGATTTCAAAGTCCCTAATTAGGGATGAAGCAAAGGGGCACATACTCGTATGTACATGATGATGCAGGAAACCATCAATCGATGTAAAGGTGTTAGGAAACAGCTGCAGATCGAGTGTGTGTGCTTAGTTTTTGTGGGGTGGAATGTGGTGCGCTCGGGAAGGCTCGCAAGCAATCAAAGGACATTGAGAGCAGATGCATGGTGGTGGAAATTATGAAAATTGCCACAAAGAGAATGGCTTACTCTTGGATTGAGGGCAGAAAAAAAAGAACTGTTGGACGAATGTGAGTTAAGGGATTTTGTGAAGCGTGTCGGAATTAATTTGGTGGATATTTTTGTTTTGATTGAGGACAAATGTGTAGAATGGAGTGCGACTCAGTTGTGACTCAAAGGATGCATAGCTTGATACTTTGTTTAAGGCAAATGTGCTCAGATGTGCTTTGAGTGAATATTTCATTCATTAACTATCAGACTGTACCACTAAATGACTTTAACCAGGAGTAAACCCAGATCTTCTCCAAAATGTGTGTACTTTTGGAACGAATACATATATACGACCTTCTCGAAAAGGATCTATTTTTATGTTTATTTTGGACAGGGCCTTAGACACATCCAGCGAACACCTACTGTGATTTTGTGTCCTTAAGATTGAGCATAGGTCCCTTTTGGACGATCATATTACACTTCAAGCTGGTAAAAGGTTTATAAATGTGAGACAATAGGCTATGACTTTAGGGGATCCAAATATTTATTTTGTGACAATCTGTAGATACGAAAATTTTTGGCATTTCCTTAGTGGAAAACTTCTTCTACCTTTGATTTTTTTATGATCACAAATTGAAAGAATACAAATAGAGAATAAACAGCACCTAAAGTAGGAAATAACCAAACGAAATTGAAGGCATTTTTCACCAAAAGTGAGTCATAATTTCACTTAGAAAATTATGGAATAAATATTGCCCATCAAGGTAAAGTTTAGCAAAAACAAACTTTTTGTTTCGGATTAGGGGTATGCGTGTAGATACATATAATCTGGAAGGAATACCTGTGGGTTCATTTTTGGCATTTTCAGAACCTCTCCAAGGTTTGGAAGCCATTTGAAGTAAGTAAGTTTGTCAAGACCAAAGAAATACATATTCCTCAGTGGCTTCCGAATTATTCTTTCAAGTTCAAGCGAATCATTCGGTTTTTTAGACACTCTCCTCTCTTTTTATCAGTCTTGATGGATAAATAATCGATATCCTTCCCACAATAAGAAATAGCCTTTAGTACTTTAACGCAGGTAAAATGGCAACACCTAGGGATGTCAGATTTGAAAAAAAACTCCCTGCGGGACACTTTCCATACTCACATTGAAACATCAAGTTTTTATGCCTTTGAAGCCCTCTTTTGATCAAAACCCAATACAGTATATACATTTGTATTTGTATAAATGATCAGCATCAGCGTCTATCCGTCTGTCTGTCACCAGTTTTTGAGCCATAATTTTTGACATACTTAGATTGAAATATGGGCGTGTCAATAGGTGGATTTTAAAAATTTTCTCATTTGTTTTCCTTGCTTTTCCGAGGACCTCGAATACAAAATTTTATCGATCTTGCTCAAAATTTAAGGCCCAAAACTGATGACACACGGATGGACAGAAGGACCAACATGGCATCTGGTGGGACATGCGGAGCATAAAAGGTGAATGGCGGGACATTTTGCGGGACACTTGCGGGACGAAATCAACATCGCGAAATATGGAGAAACTTGGCGAAATTGGCATCAATAGCGAAGAGGCCATAACTTGCCTTTTTTTTTACAACAGCGAATTGGAAATTCAATTGGAAACTAGCAGCTGATATAAAAAGAAGTTGACAGAAGGCTAGCACGATTTCGGTGAGAAGCTTTGACAGCTCTAAGTTAAGAGACTAACGTCCAATTCCTTCACAAAGTACTAGCTACTGAGGTACCAGACAAACAGGTATGCATGTTTCTTTTCGAGTAGTAGGTACTAATGCTAATTCACTACCAAACTACTTTTCGTCGTGTTCTAAGAAAACTGCCGGACTAAGTTAGGTCAAAAAATTGCTCTCTATTGGTTTCTTAAAGAAAATAAAAACACTTCACGTTGGTCTTGACTGTAATAGAAAAATACACAGCAAAAAAATAAAAATATTCTCATCCAAGCAAACCATGTGTTTCACATAAGCAAATTGCATGCAATGCAGATGTTAGGGAATTTTATAATGTCTACCATGTGACGTTTCTTGTTCTGTATACAATTTTTTGATTTCCTTAGAGTGGGCCCACTTCATTTGCCTGCCTAACAATTGGATACTAAAAAATCGAAACAAAATTTTGTTCTTTTTATGGACATCTAAACAAAACTAAAATTATAACAAGTGGGACCCCTGATATGTTTTAACAAGAAAGCATAAGGCAATTCTTCGAGATTATTAATAAAAGATATAGGATAATACAATTCTAAATAAGCCAAAAGTTTGACAAAAAATGAGTCAAAGATCAATGGTGATCCATTTGAAATTGAGAGAGGACATAAGGTACAACTTCCCTCTCCACATTCTCTAACTGCCGAATTCCATCTTTCGATCTCGATTTAGATGGAAAATTTCAATCCGATCGCAGAATATTTTCTGACTGAATCGATTGAACCCGATCTGTGTTCACATTGAATTCAATTTCGATTAGCTCATATAAATGGGGTATATGTCCCTAGGCCGGGTACTATTTTGAACTCGGTGGAAGTGAAACATTTGTACGTAGTACTAGCATAACCAATATTTGGTACCAAATTTGGCGTTAGCACTTCGAGAAGAATTTATTTTTATTATAATTTTTGATTTTAAAGAAATTAAATCCCTAAGTTAGCAGTCTCAGCTAGACCATTTTTACTACCTTTCTTTGATGCAGTGATAACAAACTTTGGTGTTACAGTCAAACTTCGATAAGCCGAACTTCGATAACTCGAATGAAATTGATTGGCAATAGCGGCAAGACTGAAATTTACATGTAAGTGAACTCGAACTCGAACTACTTCGAATGTCTTGATAACTCAAAGAGATCCTTTGGCGTCACCGCAAGTCTTGCTTTAGGGGGCACTGTGTTTGTATGTTCCAATGACCTAGTATACATATGTATGTACCTAGAAAATAGTGATTTTGCTATGTGCGAATAAGAATTGTCATACTTCTTGTTAGTAGAAGTTTGAACACAAGTTGATATGTCTGAAAGAGTGCATTGAAAACATTATCTCTTGATACAAATTTTAAGCTTATAAAAAAGGTGGTAGGTGGGTCAAAAAAGTAAGATTTTGTATTTTACTTAATAACTCGAAGTCGTGATAAGTCGAACTTTTTTGGTGGCAAGTGATGGTTCGAGTTATCGAAGTTCGACTGTATTTGTTTTTGTGTCAGCAATGGGCTGTTCCACGGTGGGATTCGAACTTGCACACATTGGGTAGCAAACGAACAGACCTTGACCTAAGGGCCTAAGATCTAATAGACCTTGATCATTTGGCTTATCATTTATTATTCACGGCTTTCAATTTAGACGAAAAGAAAAAGGTTGATTGTTAAACATAAAATGTTTAGAACTTTAAAAGAAGTAGTAAGACCTGTGCCTGGAAAAGTGCTAAGAGATCCATCACTTTTTTCTAAAGTACTAAGTTAAAAAAAAAAACTTAGTCATATGCTGCCTTTAAGCTCAATTTAATTAGGTGGTTGCCACATTCATGGCCAAGCGTGTCTGATGACTATATTGTTTGATCTGGGCTTCCCTTGAAGTATTTAAACACAAAAACTAATCAGCTAAGCTAATTTAAATTTTAAAAATAATACTATACGAGAAGGAACATAAATAATTACAATTGTAAAAGAATACAAGAAAGGACTTTAAAATTTTATAAGCTGGTTTATTTTTGCTACTTCTACGTACCTACGTAAGTTATTTCACGCCTTCTATTTGAATATTATTATTTAAACAGTATTCTATTTATTAAACCTAAGATTTTAATCGAGATATTTAAATTTTATTTAAAATTAAAATAAATACGGACTGTAATTTAATAAAAAAAAATATTTCTCCCTTATTTTCTGTGATGGTGTATGTTTTCAGTGTTTCGCTAGTCCGAAATATAATATTGGAAAAATTTATCAAAACTACCTATGTATTTTACTTGCACTTATAATATTCGTGAAAAAATTCGAACTCGAGATAACAATGAGTTCCGACACTACGATGATAGCTCGAAAATGTGGGTCTGCCGATTCTGTCTGTCTGCGTGTATGTACGCTGGACAGTAGCCTAAACGGCTGAGCCAATTTGCTTCAAACTTCATATCTGAGCTCTGTAGGGTCGGAGCATTCGAGGCGAAATCGGATTATTTGTTCTAGCCTTGTTATTAACGGTACTTTTTAGAAATATGGATATTTTTCGGCTAAAACTCAATAGATTTCCATTAAAATCAAAATTTGGGCAAGATTTAATGTTTAATAAAATGTGGCATTTAAATTTATGAAACATTTTTAAAATTTTTTTTTTTTTTTAAATTTTATTAATTTTTGTTTTTTATTAAAAAATTTATCCTTTCCAACTTACGGCATTATGGGTGCAAGTACGTACGATCCAGTCGTTCACTTTATTTTAAGTGACTATTTCTGGAGATGATAGTGAAAAAAATATTATAAACTTGCTAAGCAATGGCCCAGTTTATGTGACTGGGCTTAAATAGCAAATTCAGCTAAATTTGAGCACATAAACGTAGTTTTGCTAAAAACTTCAAGTAGGTAGGTGCATAAAATAAATAAATAAGTATTAGGCCGTAAGAACAGAAGGGACCTACAATTTTATGCCCCGTCCAAAGGGTAGAGCGTGTCATGACAGTTATCCTCTTGAATACTTGTCAGACACTCGAATGAGGTGAGGCCGTGAAAAAACTTTTGATGGTATATTTTTCGGATTCGAACTTGGAACCGAAGTAGTCCAACGCACTAACCACTGAGCCACAGCACCCACAGGTACATAGTTTTCGATTAATTTTTTTATAATATTTGATTTATTTCTCGAGAGCAGGAATTCCATTTCAAAGACAAAATATTTGCTTTCTGTCATTTTGTTCTAAGTATGTGAGCATAAACGTTTAAAATTTTAACTGGGCTGAACTGACACTGCCAAAATACCAGGCACAATAGACTGGGCCAAAGCCAAGGAAGGAGTTTGAAGTTTCAATTGGAAACTATTACTTCAGCCCGATTTCAATTTTTTCTAGTTATTTTAATAAGTATGTCTCAAGATTTTTCAAAAACATCTAGTTTTTTGTACACTCTCATAATTAATAATCCCCAAATCCGCTTGAATTTAAAAACAATACCTCTGACTAACTAAGAAAAAAAACATCTTTTCAAAAATAGATTAATCAACCATCTTCACACCGCCAAAATGCCTCACTAATCAAACCGCATCTCAACACTTGTAGATATATATGACAAGTAGATACAATAAACAAAGATAAATGACTTGTGAACAACAAATGCTCCCATGATAAATATTTCAAAATATTTTTTTTTGAAAATTTTTGCCTTCAACCAATAAATCTACAAAAAAAAGCCCTTCATCAGCGTATCTTTATCTTATTGGAAATTGATACAAGTAAAACGAAAATAAAATTAATACAAAACAAACAATATTTGTCGAAGAGAAGAGAGCTGAACCTCATAGATACTAACACAACTAAATGCGATCAAAATACAAATTCAGCGTTCTTCTATCAAAAAAATAAAAAAGTACCTAGGTATCTAGAACTAAGAGAAGTAAATCGTACATTACCTCGACATTTACGGTATATTCCAATTTTATTTACACTTTTGTGTTGTTGGGCGCGCAATGACGATTATAATACCCTTGCAATCGGCTGTAGTGGAAGTAGTATCTGTGAGTGCATCTGTGTGAAATCCCTCGATGTGAAACTATCTACACAGTGTATGAGGGAGGAATTGCGCGATCGCTACGAATGTGTGCGTGTGAACGACGGATGGATGGAGAAGAAGAAATCCTGTTTTGGGTTATTTCCAATTTCAAAACATGTGCTTGTTTGGCTGGGAACGCGGACACGATTGACTTTTTTTTTCTCAAAACTTCAAAATATATATTCACGACGAAAACGACGCGAAAAAGGAGATATATTTAAACACTCACACAACTCTTGGATTTATTTCTATTCTTCTTTAAAATTTGCTTTTTATTTTTTGCTCCTCCTCTGGTTAATAAAGGAACACTTTAAGGTTTTTTTTTTTTCTTCTTTTTATCTCACTGAGAGGGTTTTAGATTGGAAAGGAAACACGCAATGGTTTTGAGTCTTATTTCCCGTACAACAAATACAAATGTGCGGGTGTATCTATACACAAGCAGCCGGAGAAAAGGATGCACTAAAACACACACTTGACTCGAGCGAATGATGAAGAAACAAAAAAAAAAAAAACCGGCAAACAACTGTGCGTGAATGTATCTACCGGCAGCCAGTATCTGTGTCTGATGATGATGATGATGAACAAAAAATTCTCTTTGTTAACTAAAGCGTGAATTAAACGGAAAGATACTCTCGCAGAAATCTATCTAGTTCTAGTTAGCATTCCATTTGTCTATATGCAACTGACGGTTGGTTTCAATTCAAAAAAAAATATATACTTTGTGTATAAAGAGGAAGAAGGAGAGGAAAAATACAAAATAATAGGAAAAACTTAAACGGAAAACAACATAACGTATGTTCGTTCGTTTAAACAGTTCGCGTGTAACTAAACTCTTGAGCTGGAAAACGTTTACTCAGATACTTTTATCATTTGCACTCATGTTGCTTATGTTTTGAGTGCCATCAAGTGGGGGATTGAGTGCTGTTGGTTATGCTATTGAGTTGTACTCCATTTCATTCCATCGCATACCGTCGCATGACTCAACTGAATGAGTGATGGTATTTTTGTTTTGAGATACTTTTCTATCTTATTGTGCTATCTTCTATCTTCTGTTCTAATAGCACCACGAGAATCGAGTTCATGTCATACATATGCTGTTGTTGTTTTTGTGTTTTTTTTTTTGAAATTTTCTCGCTTTGGTTAGCATTTATTATTGGATACACTATAGCCTATAGTCTTAAGCGTATGACGTGCTAAATGGGGGAGAGGTTTGGTCAATCTATCTATCTCTCGATGAAGATATGTATATAATTCTTGCTAATTGAAAATTACCACCACCGACTGGAGGATGTGTGTAAAGAAAATCGCTCTCCAGATAGAGAAAGAGGAAGAATGAAAGTATGCGGTCGGTCGGTCAGACCGATATATACAGATGAATGAAATGTGCATTTGGCTCGAATGATTTTGAAAGGAAGACACGGAAGTTGACTGGCGGTAGGCCTTTCACACATGCGTTTGATCAATATGTAAATATTTGGGTTCATTTTTCCCTCTCTCTCTAGATGGATTGTTTTTAGGACAGGTTGGGATCAAAAAGGAAATCATGACATATTCAGATAACTGTGACTGCTTTTGAAGGTTCTTTCTTGGGGAAATTAACAGAACAATAAAAGAATTTCATTAGAGGAAGGCTACGACACTATCTTTTTGAGAAGGAAAGGTCATCAAGCTCGTCCTAATGGAGAGGAGATTTTCTTTTATCAGATACGTGTTAATGATAACTATCAGTTGATGTTGACAAAAATTAAGCAGGTTTTATGGTTTTTATTGAGCGGGTCAATGCTCCGACAGCGGGGGTCATAAATCAGCAATGTCGGTTCTAATGAGTGGTTACTAATGGAAAAGCATTTGAAATCAGAAATGTTTTAGGCGCCATCACTAATGGTTTATGATTTATCTTTCGGTTGTTTATATTCCTTTAGGACAGCAGAATTGATAATTAAGCTTTCAATCAGAATCAATGAATAAATCAAATAAAAAACTACCACCTAGAAGTATGCAATAAATTTATATTTCATTGCATACTTTGCGGGAGCTATTAAAGTCCTCCTGTGTCACAAAACAGGATAGATGTCAGTCGGTCTGTGGCTTACCGTAAAACAAACACATGTAACTGCGAAAGGGATACTATGTTGGTGACCTTTGTCTCGGAACTATCTGTTACTGGAATGTTAGGGCCTCTTGGGCTCACTTTAGGAGAGGCTTCATAACGCCAGATAGTGTGATTTCAAGCGATACAAGATAAAAGAATTCAATGTTGACGATTACCACTCTCGAACAAAAACCGTGTCATTCTCTTCTCTGACTCTACTGAGGGCGTGGAGCTCCGGAATAGGAGTGATGCTAGCTCCAGAAGCAAGGAACAGTCTCATATCCTTGAAACCTCACGGTCACCGCCTATTGACAGCTAGATTAATAAGGTACATATTTCAAAGTAGGAAACGACAACAATATACCATAAGCGCCTTACGGACCATAATAGAGCAATGCATTAAGTATACGCCTCATCTACTCTTTATCGACTTTGAGAAACCCTTCGGTGGTTTTTAGATGATTTCTTATAGTCTCCTTGTCTCCTTGGCTAACATGTATACCAAGACCGTAAGAGCCACATTTTACACAAAGAAAATGTGTCGAAGGATTTTGTAGTCCAAAGTGGAGTACCACAAGTGTGCATACTGTCACCGCTATTATTACAGGCGGTTAGCACCATTGAACTGAATGTCTGCTGCAGAATCGGGAAGGCTGAAATTGCGCTCCAAATAAACTGGAAAGTGAATTCTATCATCTTAAGAACGCATGATGGGCCAAAGGCAAAGAGAAACAAATCTTGTAAGTAAAGGGTTTCCAAATGAATTAATAAAAAAAGCCAATGCAACACTTACGTATAGTTATTTCAAGCGCATAATTCCCAATTAGAAAAAATGAATGCTTACCTGAAAGTAAAGAAAATTATTATACATATTTATTAAATTGTAATTATAAAATAAGTTAGAAATTACAAAGCTACCTGCGGCTAGTGATGTAATAAATTATTTTTATCGTAAAACCTAAAATATTATTTGTACAAAATATTTGTGTATTTCAATGGCAATTTCTACAGAAAGTATGTATAAACTTTTGAACATAAATGATGGATTTATTGCATTTTTTAAAAATTAAATTTTCATTGAGGTTTCGGACAGAAATGTACTTTTTTAAGCACAAGTTTGAACACTACTAGGGCACTATTATGCATAAAAATATTCAAGCAAGCAAGAACCAGTTGACGACCACTACGCCTACAAGTAATATTTTGTTAAGGCTTTGGCGTTTTGCAAAACGAACAGTAAATGAGAGAGTAAATGAGAGAGGCGCAAACACTCTTTAAGAAGATGCTGTAATTTTTACAAATGGCGGCAAATGTCAATTCCACTTTGACATTTGCGGAGTAAACTGATACAAAATACACGACAACAAGACAGAAATGGCAATA
Source organism: Chalcosyrphus nemorum (assembly GCA_949716465.1). Classification (NCBI taxonomy): domain Eukaryota; kingdom Metazoa; phylum Arthropoda; class Insecta; order Diptera; family Syrphidae; genus Chalcosyrphus; species Chalcosyrphus nemorum. The sequence goes on along the minus strand of OX454334.1, from coordinate 16,431,362 downwards.
CTTCTAAAGAACGCGGTTTAATTTTACGATTTTTTTGCAGCATAATTCGTCATCGGTGGAGGTGGTGTGGTGTAAATTTTGGCGCAGACGTCCCGGTCGCCCGATGTCAACTTGTCAAATACTACGACGTTAAGCCGTTCTCCTAGAAAGGGATGTGACAACACGAGATGCTGGTGGCCAAGGAGCAGACATTCTGCAGAGTATATCGCAGTCCCCAGACGAATCAACGTGCCACGCTATTGGCCATCAATAGGTGTCTCATCTGTTAAAAGCCAGGCGCACGTAGCCTATGCTCAAGCCATCCAGAATCTCGAACATGAGGTAGATAACTTTTCATTGAAAATCATCACGAGATCCATTTTCATCTCTGTGGATATGTGAATAAGCAAAATTATCGTTGCTGCAGTCTACATAGGTCAACAAGCCTCTTCAAGCTCTGAAGAACCAACTTTTTGGTTGAAACCGGCCCTCGGTGAGGATGCACTTAGACCAGGAGTTGGTCCATTGTGCTGCTCTGTGAACCACCTTTTTGGTCGACAATATTGACACTATGTCTTTAGATGTAGGAGAAGCTCTTTAAACAAGAGACAGACAGAGCAACACAGTTGCGCTTCATTTGCTTGTTTGCCATTTTGGCTGTATCTGATGCCACATTCCTGAAGCTCCTCGGTGGCGGCGGTGGCTGTAATGGAGGTGGATATGGTGGATACGAAGGAGGATATGGTGGATACGTAGGTGGTCCAGCTGTGTCATACTCTGTAGTGTCAGCTCCAGTTGCTTCTGGAAACAGTGACTTTTGGTAAAAAACTTGAAAGCGTGTAGAGGGTAACCATTGCCTGTAAATTAAATCTAACCTCTCCGCGATAAGGATGATTTCCCATTTCTTGGGTAAGAGCTACGGAAATATGATCATTGACTTCCTAACGAAAGCCAATTAATGAAAGAGATTTGGAAAAAGGAACCACACACGTAACATGAGCAGCAGTTTACAATCTGCAGCAAGTGTTTACCGAGACGTCCCATATTTTGTTGGCAATATACCCTGACCCAAAATAGTCTATATAAACAGTCTCTGCGATTCTGGGATACAAAAAATTCTAGAATAAAGCAACAATTATTGTGTTGTGTTGTATTTTGGATTCAAAAATTGTTTATTTGATAAAAATTTTGAAGCGTGACTCAGTGCAAAAAAAGGAATTGTAAAGACATTCCGAAACACTATTGCACGAGACCCTCATTGTACTTAAATACACTTGTCCACCTCAAGTGGACAGAGTATAGGTATACTCAACATAGAAATATGGAAGTGACGATCATAACCTGAACATGCGTGAAAATTCGAGCCCCAGCGAGGAAACAGCAAGACAGGCTAATGTTGTCATAACAGAGAAACGAAGATCACCAAAGATTCTTGTTGAGTCTGAATACTCTGGGCTTTCAATGGCCTGAAATGAGTATTTGTGTTATAATTCACAGTATTTTTTTCCGCATTCTTGTTGCAATACACTAGCTGTTGCCCCAGTTTATCACTGTGATATGTGAAGGGATGTGGTTGGGATCTGAGTACAGGCTCTTCCACTCAATGTGCGAATACATTTCCACTACGCCGTGTTTAGATATGGACAGCGATATGTGTGACGTCCGAAATAGAACTGAACCCAAATTTTATGTCACATCACAAAAATGGCTAAAGATAGTTAAGAAGCTCTCTTATGGCAGTCATACTTTTGGAATACGTACATATGTCAGCCAAGGTTCAATGTAGTTTTTTGGGAATCGAACCTTCAAACCCACATTTGGTGGTTGCACCCACATCCAAAACCCATAAATCTAGTTTTCGGGGATATGCGGTCTTACAACTTCATACTCAATTGTCTAAAATTTTAGCCAACGAATTGGATGAACAAGCATCTACCGTTATTCATCATCTTAAATGATTAAGTTGTTCCTAATCGGTAGATTTAACTGCAAATAAGCCTTACGGATTTGCGAAAATTGAAAAATTCTTACAAAAATAAAAAAAAAATCAATTGAATTAAAAATTTTATAGGCATTCGCGAACGGAATAATTAATGGCTGTTGCCCGTGGCTGTCCAGTAGTTAATGAGTCCGACTATGAGAGTCATAATTGTTTTGTATTCACTGCAGCAGTGCCCTGTCCTTCGCGTTAATGGAGTAGCAAAAGTGCAAGCCTGCAGGCTAACCGAAATCATTTAATGAACTCTCAGCCTGTTTTTTTGTCTCAAAATTAATTAGCAAAGAATGTAGCTAGTTCTCCCCTTTTTTAGCACACAACTGATAGTGCACTCCAGGAAGTTGTAAACCAGCAAAATCATATATTTTGTGCCAAAAAAAAAGGCCAGTTCTTATCGCCTAACCTTCAGGATACAAACCGAAAGAATTATTGTTCATAACAAATGGCAGTATCATGTTATTTTTCCCATGCACTTCGCACCTAATCACCAGCCGTCACATCAACATCAACACTTTGATTATAGCATTTAATTGCAGACTTGTCAAAAGATAGAGATACTATTTCTTTTTTTCTTCTTTTATTGAATTCTAGCTGTGCTTAGATAAGTAATTGGCCGACGCGGTTAATGTTATCACGTACACCAGCCGCCGGCCGGCTGGCCACACCAATCTAGACATTTGTCTGGTGCGCAGCACTCATGCAAATGTTGATAAACTCGAGAATTGCGTGTTGGAAATTATCGGCTCGTAATAACAAATTGATGTTGTTGTATCTTGTAACAAATTAACACATAAATAAGTGTGTTACAAAACAAGGTAACCGAAATGCCTAATAGGCGGTTACAAGTCAAAGGGGTAAGACTGTATTCAACCGTCATTAGAGCTGTCAGCAGCATGTTTGACTAAATTTGTTTTTTTTTTTTTGGTAATTGTATAGAATGCAGTAAAGCTTTTCTCTTTCCCCATCCACACAGGTGAAGACTTGAATGCATTTTACCTAATCTGCTGGACAATAGCTGCGAATGCGTTAAGTCTCACTTAAGTCCATTGTGTTCTATCTTTTGTTTGATGTCAGCGATTAGTTTGTAAATTTTAAAACTTCGATCGTTTGATTGATTATTCATTTTCAATCTATGACTATGTGTGTGTATCTATTGGGTTTGAGTAGTATCTGAAGCTATTTATTTATGGAGATTTTTTGCCATTCTAATTTGAATTCCGGTAATTTTCACCTTGAAGATGCGCCATACTTTGCAAAACAATTGAATTCATTCGGATAAGAAGAACTTGCTGGAAAGTTGTCAACCTTGCAAGGTTCAAAGATTTGTGTGAAAATGTCATGCAAGTACTTGTGGACGTGAGAGAAATCTTGTCAACAATATGTGGTAACTTCTGAATGAAACTACGATTTTAGTTTTAGTTTGGAGTAAAGCCTCATGCGATTGATGGCATGGCAAACTTAAGTTATCTCACCTGAAAGTATGGGACAAATTCCAATATGTTACAAATACATTGCATACTCGTGGGGGCAATTGGAACTTAACTTGAGGTCTCCATTTTAATTTGGAGTAAAGCCTCATGCGACTGATGGCATGGCAAATTAAGTAATCTCGATATCGATCACCTGAAAGTATGGGACAAATTCCAATATATTACAAGTACATTGCATACTCGTGGGGGCAATTGGAACTTTACTTGAGGTCTCTGGCTTTCAAAAACGTAAATATTTTATGCAACAAGCCCTTAGGGCCTCTAAGCAGTTGCAATTCACAGATTAGGCTAGGTTGAGTAGGGTTTAATGAGGTCTTCATAAGAAAGTAAGCACAATTGTGAGCTCATCCTGATCTTCAGAGGACCCGGACGGCTGAAAGCCCTAGCTCGCAATTCGTGTACATCCATAGACTTAGGGAACCAGCTTCCTTTTGGTAGTTAGCACATATGTCAGGATCTATTATAGCCATTCTTCTGCCGTGTGTCCTTGGGAAGCGAGTGTCCAAAGTACCACTCTACTTTGCGATCTGCTTAACTTTACTATCTCCCTTTGGCTTTTCTAGGTCAATCGGTCGATGATCTTATTGGACTATATATATAGAGACTCATGCATAAAATGCCTGGAGTACACTGCAGCAATACGTGACTAGCTCAGACTTTAGGTTCGATGTCAATGAAGATGTTGCATAGGAATGCATTCGTTGCATACCTTTTGGCTCACAAGTATGAAACAAGCTTAACAGGTCTGAAAAGAAGTTCACAATCTTCTTCCCCAAAAACATCAATATTTGTTGCAACAGGCACTTATAGAGTTTAGATTCTCTAAGTAGTAAGCAAATTTAGTTCGGTATAAGGAGGTTTGGAAAGCTGTTTTGTTGGAGTTAAATAGCCACGTTAGGTCTGGTTCTAGTTGTACTTAGACCAACAGGAGCATAGTACCAAGCCCAGAAGGCTGCTAATGCCTATATTAGCAAGGGTTCTTCGAGTAAAAAAGGCTCAGAGGGTCAATAGAATGTTGAGTTGTTGAGATTTTTCCCCTTGACCTTGCAGCTTCAGTGGAGTCGCCAGCTTAATGGAGAACTTTCCACTGATACAATACTCTTTACTGCTGTGCTGTTGAGTGGTCTCTTTAGCCTAATCAGATAGTAAGAGCGCTTGCTTGTTACTTATACCCTTATTAAGGATAACAGCCACATTACAAAATTAATAGCGGCATCTTGAAATGACTACGCAAAATATGACTGGGGTCATAGCTTGATATAGTCTTATTTGCTTGTTAGGAAAGTCTTCAATTTGTGTAACCCCAAGCTATCGCTCGTATCTTCTAAGACTTCTTTGATGTTAAAACCACATTTTACTACAAAAAGATCAAGTATCTTAGTTCCTCTAATCGAAACCACAAAATCAATGTTAAACCTATGCTTTCACAACAAACATTACATGCTCCGCAGAGAAGCCTTCCACTCGCCCACAAAACAATCAATAAACACAAAGTCGGCATCCTCAAGAGAAAGTTCAATCAGTAGATCTCTTCCAGATTCAGACCACAATTAGACTTAATGAATACAAATGCATCCAAAAAGCCAATATCCCTCTCTGCATTCACCCAACTGCGATGACCTACAACTCACGCATATATCACATGACAACAGAGGGTTCCAATTCAAGCAACAAAAAAACAAGAAAGAATCATGATCTCATCAAGATTGATTGACAGAAGGCCAAAGTGAACATTCTTCCACTGATTGGATAGCTACCGATTCCATCTACCTCCACATCTTGTGCGTTAAGGTCCACAGAATACTCTTCATCAAGATTGGTTAAGTATCTCCTCCTTGGCTTTGGCAAATGTGCGATTAACCTCAAAGGTCAACTAAGTAGCTTTTCGTATAAAATGTATCTTTTGCGTATATTTCAATCAATCTACAACCGTTGACTAACCTTCTTTCGTCCAGAAAATATGATCAAACACAAAACAGAGACAGAGATCACAAAGAGATCTCTCTCAAAAAAAAAAAGATCGCAAAACCGATCACAACCCATTCGGAAGAACTGTAAAGTAAAAATCGGATAAGTTCTTTGCTTCTTATTCTTTTTTCTGGATTTTTCTTTTTTCCCCTCGAACGTCTGATTCTAACAACAGTCACTTATTTATGGTGAAAAGTATCCATGTACGTGACGTCGAAGTACACTCTAGATTGGCTTCTTCCATTGAATCTCTTCCCTCCTCCGATAGAAGAATAAATTTTCTTCCGCTTTGCCTTAGATACATTCGCCTCTGCAAGTATCATTTGCCAATAGACTATATCAAAATATTGTTGCCAAATAAATACAAAAAAACGACAGAAGATACACGAACACAGTCCGAAATACACCACACAGAGAACGAGAAAGAGGAAAAGAACCAAACTCAGGAACAGGAGTTGACCAGCATATCAGGAGATGTATCTTAATCTCCTTATTATGGCTTAAACTTGCGTTGTATTTGCCCAGCTGAGAAGAGTTACGACTCTAAACATAAGCACAACAGCAACAACAACTTTCAAGTTCTAGAAAATGGAAATGATAACAATTTTTAGGTCTTTCAATGAAAAATGTCCAGAATAGAAAGCAGCAACTACAGGCATCAAGCTGCACGTAGCACTCTTACGTTACACTGTATCTAGATAGAACAAACAGCCATTCATGTGCAGGGATTTAGTATTTATTTTTTTTTTTTTTTTTTGCTTAGAAGTCGAATCGTGATCAGTCGAACTCAAGGAAAGACCAACAAGCGCTACGCTAAGTGCATGTGCCTTGAGAGTTTACGATTGAGATGTGAGCCAGATACAAAAGTAAAAGTCCATAAAGCAGTGCTGCTGTTGCACTGATAAAGTTTATGACCGTGTTCCTTTCGTAATATGGACATGAACTTTGAAGGGAAAGGAATCGAGTTTTTGTACACACATCAATGGATTTTTCGGGCGGCTCACGAACAGTTGTTTTTGGACGGCTTAGAACAATAGATAAGGAGTGTAGTGGCCTATAAACAAAAAAAAAAAACTCTGTCTGACCTACAGAATATCAAGATTAAGAACAAATTAAACCGAAACTGAGCTTAGTTTTTTTTTGGGAGGTGCTAAAAGTTTCGATCACGAATTTGTGCAGTAAATTAAAATGAATGGTGGCCATGAATGCGCCACAGATTTTTTGAATTCTTTTCTGGGAAGGGTTCTAATTTGTGAAAGCTTAATTAATTTTTTGTTTATGGGCGCGACTGTTGTTGTCTGGTGCGGTATCAAGGGTGAAGTATAAATCAATCATAGTTTCGTATTAAGTATTGTTGTGGACAAAAATGAAGAGAAAGAGATACAACATGCGAATCAGAAGCAACAGTAAGGGAAAAGGAAAGAAACTTCTTCTACCGCCGAAAAGTATACCAAATAAATTGATGAAATTGCGATTCATTGCATACTTTTTGGCGTTAAAATCGATAAATAGAATTGATTTGATGATGTTTTACAGTCCTACAAAGAAAAGTAATCAATTTGAATTGGAGGTGGGATTCAAAGATGTCGAAGTATCTATACACCTATATTTGAGGAGAAAAATGAAATTGGTAGGACAATAAATACGGCAATTTCATTATGAATTTCTTCTACTGTTGTGCTTCTTTCTGTTAAAGATGACAGCTTGTGCAGATCAAGCGATCATTTTGCGAATTTGCTCAATCCACGGTATCAAGTAGGGTCCTAGGAGTACACGGTGCAGAACGGTCGAGAAGGAAGTATGGCAACTGGGAAAGAGTTGGGGAGAGCTGCGGCAACTTTCCAGAAATTGGACACGATGGCACGTAGGCGTTGAAGAGGCCCTAGAGCCCACAAGGAGATATAGGGCACTGTAGTTCCGTTCTTTCTAGAAAAAAATGGCCGGATCAAACCCAGCATATATCCTGGTTCCATTTGAAGGTACATACTCTGTGACGAAATAGTGGGCAGAAGATTGAGGGAGATGGAGGAACAAATCCACCTGATGGGACTAATGATGATGATGATGATGATGATGATGGTGGTATGGTGATGGGGTATCATGTGCCAATTATATGTGAAATATTTGACTTTTCATACATACAGTTTCATTATCAAGTTCAGCTTTAGATATCAGATTGGAGATTGCTTTTAAAGGGTCACCATAAACCAGTTAAACAAGGACAAGATACGACTCATCCTTTGGTCATTCTCCATTCCTATTCAGACAGAGGAGAGCAGAACGAATCTTTTCACTTTTCCGGCAAATAAAATTCCCAGACAGATGAAGATGCACTTGAGTCAATACCCTCACATCTGGAGAGTCATTGTGTATCTTTGGTTTTCACTCTTTATAGGGCGGCTCCCTTCCTCAATGGCATACGTGACATTCTAATGTTTTTCTTTTCCATTTTTTTAAGAATACCCGCACCTACCTATACTTTTTTGTTGAGTAATGCTATTGCTTTCCCACTTTCGGTTTTTTTTTTTTTTTTTATTTTACCTTTTCCGCCCGACAAGTTCAAATAGTTTTTTTTTTTAAAGTACCTTCCGTAGTATTGACTTGACCCCCAAAGGGATTTTGTTATTTTTTATCCAAATTTTTACTTTTATCCAAATGAGTGGTTAAATAAAGAAAAAAAATCAACTTCTAAATGAATAATCAGGGCGTACCAATCAAATCAAAACACAAAAAGTATCTCGCGGTTACTTTCAAGTATCTCATGCCGCCCCGCATGCTGCAAGAAGAAAGTGAAAAATGCATCTTTTTTTTCGAAAGGCTTACACTTTTTCTGAATTTTATTTCGTGTGTATTTAATTTATTACGTTGCGTTACTTACGACTTTTTTAATTGTGTGTACAGTGTTTCATTTCATTTTTAGAAAAAGCTTAGCTAATCTCTGACACGCTGCACAAGCCCTGTGCTGTGTGTATCTTTGAATTTGTTCTGCGGGCTTCTTTTTGTTGAGGATTTCATCTCATCGGTGGCACGATGTGAAAAGGTGGTTTTCACTTTTAAGACAAACAAAATTTTAAAATTCATCATTTCTCCGCCGCCTATTGTTGGGTAGGCGCGCGGGACGACTCTCATGAGTCTTTGTGTCTCTGTGGTGTTAAATTTAGATGCCTTGGCCGGGTACTTAGTGGCTATTGATTTGATTGTCTTGACGCTCTTTGGAAGCTGTGAAGTGCGAGTAATACTTTCTGCGGTTGATCTCTTAATTTGAAAAGGAGGCGCGGAGAGTGGGTAATGATTTTTTAATTGATCGTGGAACAGTCAGTCAGTCAGTCAGTAACTTTAATGACTGCAGTTCAATTATGTAGGGTTGGGTAATGCTGCGATTGCATTTTTATACATCAAAGCGTGCGGAAAGTTGCACCTTGAATGGGGGTAATAAATCATGTTTTTTCGGTACTTAATGCATAGAAATGTGAGCAATTGTATTAAGGGTTTCAACAGTCACTTTTGATGTATGCTCAGTATGACGCAAGTCACGTCTTTCCATGAAGATATGGACCTTTCTCTAAATATGCATAATTTTTAGATTCAAAATTCGATGGATGTTGCAAGATCACAATTATGTCCATTCACTTATCAAGCAATCATTTATTTTCCTGATTTGATACGCAAGTAGTAGATTTTGTGCTAAAGGGTGTCATTTTAATTGAAGAGAAAAACGCGAAATGTTTGTGGAAAATTGTGATATTTTTATTTAAATCTAAAGTACAAACTCTGAGGTTAGTTATGCAGAGAAAAAATGGGCTTGACTGTTGAATTTGATGCGGTATAAAGGGTGAAGTATAAATCAATCATAGTTTCGTATTAATTATTGTTTTAGACGAAACTAAAGAGAAAGAGATACAACATGTGAATCACAAGCAACAGTAAGCAAAAAGGAAGTAACTTGTACTACCACTGAAAAGTATGCCAAATAAATTAATAAAATTGCAATTCATTGCATACTTTTAGGCATCAAAATGGATAAATAGAATTTATTCGATGATATTTTATAGTTCTACAAAGAACGGTCATGGATTTGAATAGGAGGCTGGATTCAAAGATGTATAAAGTATCTATACACCTATATTTGAGGAGAAAAATGAAATTGGTGGGACAGTAAATAATAAAGGTGTTAAATCGCATGATCTGGGTGGTGAATTGAAGTCTCTGCTGAAACAAAGTCAGTCAACATCGTTCAGCAATGCGATCAATTTACTGATATTATCAAAATATTTGAATATCCAATCCAATGGGCCGAAATTCAAAATGCTACGTCTTGCTTGTTGAATGGCCCTATAGGTACATGGCTAAGATATATCTGTAGAATAACATGATGGCTTCCAATTTAATCACTGGCTGATTCGCATGGTGCCAATGCCCGCCGACAATCGAATAGGGATGTCCAGCTTGAGTTGTTCATATCGCATCCCGTCTAGCAGCCTCTTCGAATGGCGTCGTAATCAATATTCTGGCACATTATTCGCTGTGCTACAAACAAAGTACCTGCAGCTAGTATAGCGAATAATAGCAATCGAATACTTCGAATTACAATCGACCAGAGTCATCGATTATTATTCTCCGATTATTCATCTTGAATTAAAAAAGTGTCGGTAATTTTCGATACTATCTACGACAAGATCGATATTATTTCTACAATTTGATTCGATTGTTCCTTAGGAAGACCGAATAACAAATCGATAACCGAATTATAATTCTAACAATTATCGAATTATTCGATTTGGGGGATTCATTCGCATGCATTCCCTATTCTGTAGTCTTATATAGAGAAGTCGGGGATCCAATAGGAATATCTGTTCCGCTGTTGAAGATGTCCACATAGGGCTTTTAATAGACGAAGACGCGAAGATAACGTGTCGCTTTCCGATATTAGTTGGTTATCTATTCGGTAATACAAACAAAGTAATTATGCAAGTGAAAATGTAAAGGTCCACGGAATCATATTGAGTTCATTTTCTGTAGAAGAAGTGTCTTGCGCCAATAGCTCAGTTTTTTTCTACTGCAGTGACCACAGCTCATCGATCCCTTTCGATAACCTCAGAAGTTAATAAAATTTTAGCACTTAAATACGGAGGAACATACTTCAGTTGAGGAAAGTGTTTCACAATATTTCAGTGAAAGCTTCTCATTGCTATTACCTCTAAGACAAAGTGTTTCCTGAATTGTTGGCGCACTAACACATAACTTAACTGACTGTTTGGAGGAATGTACTACGAAGGTATACAAATACCAACCTGACCTACGATGTCATAGAGATTGCGTTCTTGTCCTTTGTAATATATATAACCGTGAGATGCTTGTACAGGGGAAGTCAGTCTGAGCAGATTGATGAGCTTGACTTTTTACCTCTGCTCAGTCTAGGAACCTAGTCGAAAGAAGGTAAAAGCATTAGGTATTCTGGTACAGGCAGTTCCCGCAGTAATCGAAACAAAGCAGCTCAATGACAACACTGTTGCGAATCGTCGAGTAGCAGTTTGTAAAGTAGAGCTATTCTTTTGGTGAACTCTTGCTTGTCGGCTCCTTCAATTGACCGCTGGAATGTCTAAGACAAAGTCCAGTCTATTTCCTCGAGAAATGTTGATATTATCTCTTCGAAACCCATCTCCTTCCCTCGGTATCTTGTTAGTAGTTCGCTTTCAATTTGCTTTGGGGTTTCAAGACATTTTGTAATCGCTCAGTTCGCCTTGTTCGGATGATAGTTCCACACTTCTAAACTTCGATACATTTCTTCTTTAACCTCAACCTCAAGACACAAACATTTCCTCCGATAACTTGTAAGCCATTTGCTGCTCGCCTTCAATCTATTTATGATAAAATATGGATTCCTTTCACTTGCAACCCTTGGTATCTGATTCAGGTTACGCTCTACAAAGTCTATCCTGAATGAATGCAAAGTAGAACATACCCCGCAACTAATGCGATAAAAAAGTTCCTTCTATAAATTTGCTCCTTCCTCTCCCATAAGCCATTAAACACGAACCTAATTCTCGGACATAGACACACAGCAATCTCCTTATCACTTGGAATGGCACATGAATCATGGCGTTGGCTTAAACTCGCTCCAGCTATTTTCCATTTCATCAAAAAACTGCGCTGCAAAAAAGAACTTGACCCCAATTCCCGTTCCCGATACCGAATCGCTCCCAAGAACAACAGCAAAAAACACCAGGCAACCTGGTAACTAGTTCAACAATTACTTCTGCTTTTTTTCCATCCACCATCCAACCAGTTCAGTATCTAGATACACTCTGCGCGTTGTGCGCCTGTCACTTCAATTACATGCAAGTCGGGTGTGATTTATGCAAAAGGATCGGATGTTTTTCTATTTTTTCTATTTTTTGTGCTGAAGATCTCCATTTATTGAATCAAATTTTCACAATTTATGATGATGGAACGACGCCTGCCGCGCCCCTTCTCCACAAAAAGTTCTAACAAATCTCCAGAGGCTGCTGCGAGACGGCTGACTTAAAATCTGGATTTTAGAATTCACAAAGAAATTGATTGGCAATTTACTTTGGCGTGTTAGCTGCTGTTGCTTGTTCTGGAGCAAGAGTACGAGTATCTAACTAACACCACACACAAAAGATACAAACAGGCCAGGCCACCTACTCGAACTGAAAGTTTCCTCCTCCTGATTGTTGCTTTGTTACTCGAGTATCTCTCTCTTTAACTATCTGAGCATCTTGCGAGTGGAAGATGTACAAAATTCCCGTTACATAATAATTTATTAGACGACTCCGTCGAATAGCGTATGCTATGTGAATGGTGAAACTTAATTTGATTATAGTAATGATGTGAGTGTATCTGGTGTGATGTTATGCCCGAGGGGGAACACCACCGACGACTCTAAAATGTGGGTGAACCAAGCAGCCATCATTTGTTGTGTGCCTGCAATCAGAATTGCTTCCAGGTAGAATGTGTATCTATCTAGTATCCCTCAAAGAGAGGTTCCACTCCAGACACAAATCGAATCGAACGGTGTCAATTGAAAGTCGGCGTCTCAATGATGATTGTACACCCGAGAGGAGCGCTTGGCTACCGTTTTCGTGTGAGTCTTCTGCTGCTGCCTTCCAGATGAAGATGAATGTTTCGGGGCGTTCGGTTCGTTCGTTCGAATGGAGTGCACATAATCTCCTGTGGTGGTAATTACAGTGGAAATAAACGGCCATTGACATGAATTCATCTTCTCGGATTGAGTTTTGAATTGTTTTTCTTGCTTTAGATGATGATGCACAAGGCGGCGATAGATGTCTGTTCATAGGACCGCTGACGGGTTGATGGATGGGCCTATAGTAACATGTGGGTGGTGAAAGTATGTAGTTTTTTTTTTCAGTTTGGGGAGGCAGACAGCGTTATTGAAAACTTTCCGAATAACAAATCCGAAAGATGCCTTATTCAGTGGTAATTATGAGCCACGATTTTAACATTAGCGGTTACAATTAGAAGACACTTATCACTTTGGAGCTTTCATTAAATAACACACATTGGAGATGGTAAACAAATTGTATTAGTGGCTGTACTTTCTCTGGACTGGCTCTTTTGAAAAATGAGCAGATTTAGTCGGTTTCAACCTGTACTCATCCAGCAATTACTCTGCGAATAGGTGCTTAGTTTCCTAACAGACAGATGGAAAGCGAAAAAAATACTGCGAACTATAAACGAATGCAAAAACACGAAAGGAGAACTAATATTGGATCCATGCACCAACCATCATCCTTACACCAATTCTCTTCTCTCTCAATTTACTCACCACCCATGCATAAGGTGGTTGTTGGGGTGGAAGAACGTGGGAGACAAAGTGGAGACTTTTTGAAATATGAGCTTAGTACAGCAAGTAAGTGTTGCTCTCTTATAGGCTCTGAGAAGGTGTGTGGGTATAGAGATGTCATCAGCGTACACAAATTCCCTTGATAATGTACTGATGGACCACAAATGAACCTTGGTAGCCCATTGTTCAGATTTGTTGGTCTAAAGAGCATGCTATTTAGGAGGACTTGGAATAGTCTATCGCAGTGCCATGATGTGGGTCATTAGAGCTAGTCCTTAATCTTTGTAGGTTATGAAGCCTCCCTGTTTGATAGGTCGATAGGGTATCACCTGCGACTTCATTCGCAAGGAATCATGTTGTACATATGCAGTAGTATTACTTATGTAACATAGCTTAACTTTCCCGATCTTTCAGGCACTATTTCACAACCATAGGTGTCGATTTGGACCCAAGAAAGTAGATTATGTCTTGCGTCAGGGAGCACACTATCTCCACACCAAATTTCATCAAAATCGGTTCCTGGGTTTATTCGTGAGGACGTAACAAACAAACTCTCTCTTAAACCAAGTGCTGCCAATTGAATTCTGGCTACTAGTTGGACTTTGTGGCTTCCGTTTGACGTACCACGTTTCGGACATGTCTGAGTAGAACCTTATTCCTCTTCCGCATGCCAATAGATGCAAGATCATCCAGCTATTGGTGTTCGATCTAAGCATAAGCATCACATGGCCATTCCGACTTAAATTCTAGCAATTGCTTCGCACATGTACAGCACATCTATACAAAATTCAGTCCAAGACTTTCACCTTCCACTGTACAAATAATCACCATAAGCTCTCAAGTAATAGATATACCTCGTCCAGTTATGTAAGTCACGTAACTGCATGCTTTGTTTAAGCTTAAAAAAAAAAAATCTCTGTCCAATGAATTCGTGACTACTTAAGACTGCGCCGCACACCGAAATTGTTACAGCAGCGCCAGATCCAGTGCCACCGCCAAAGCAAGCGCCAGTGCTAGCGCAAATATTTCCTTTTAATTCTCTAGAGACCATGAAGCATGCGCTCTTCTACTTCACCATGAAAATGGATGAAATTTTCCAATAATAACAATTGGATAGCCATTTCCCAGAGAAGATTTCCAGCCACACAGTGAAAATTGTACACCATCCATCGATAGCCATTAATCAGGTGTACAAATTGATAAATGATAAATGTGCGGCATAACTCTGCCTCGGGCTGACGCAGAACTGCCAATTAGTCTCCGACTTGACCATTATCCGGAAACTAATTTGCAGAACAATTCTCCAACCGGAGGGGGCAAAACTCCATCTCAACTGGTTCGTTCAAAAGCAGATCCGCTTTGGGTAAAAGTATCTCTACAGCCAGCGTAGAGCGCCTGTCATCTTTGTTAAAATCAGCGAAAAGATATTGTATCTATTCATTAGAATTGCTTTAGAATCAGCAAAGCCTGCAGGCCTCTTGCATCCAACCCAGATTCCAAAATATTTCGCGTGTGTATGTTTGTATCCATTAGATGCATTTTCTAATACAGAACTCACTTTGTTGCTGCCATACCTTTCCATATTTGTGCTGCAATCTAGACACAAAAACACAAAAGAAAAACAAAGCAGAAGATACGAGAGAAGAAGCATCAAAGTGATGTGAAGGCCTTCAGCCATCCGACTGACTGACATATTTTTAACCGATTGCCAATAGATACATGTAAGAATTGTTGAGATTCATTTCCTTTAGATAGAAATGCAACCTGTTTCAAATTGGTTTACTTTACGCGATTGTGTGCCCTCAAAAGGCCATTAAGAGTGTGTAAGACCACTGCTGGGAACCTGAACCTGAATTTGAAGTTGTTTTTGTTATTGCCATTTGCGTTGCGATTTTTCAAGGTCAATGCACGTTTGGTCCGATGCCATGCGATGTGGGACCTCCATAAATGAAGGGTTAAGCCAACATCCGCTGATTGATGATGGTGTTGTTGCTTTTTCTACTTTGTCTTTCCCCCGCGGCTGACGGCTATTTATCACTGCAAAGTTAGAATATTGTAAGCTTATGTGGACAAGTGAGAAATATTCGAAATTTTATGGTGTTAGGTTAATGGTGGCTGTCAACTTACACAAAGGTCATTGTGCGAGTTTTTTATGATAGAAAATATAGACAGCAATAGACGGAAGATATTCTTTTTTGGGAGAAAGCATTTGGATGGAGCCTGTTTGACCTCTGGAAAGAAGGTAAACTGCTTTCTTTAGACACTAGTTCACTTATCTGCCGAAACCAAGAGGTATGATCTACCGACTTAGAATCAGCTACATGGTACTCTTCACAGACTTCCAATCTGCTAACAAGATATACCTAGAATAAGTCTGCAATAGAATTGAGATACGACAACACAAGAATCGAAAAGAAAAGAAAATGTATAGACGAATTCATAGGATACTTTTGGGTGCATCAGGTTTGAGTATTGACTTAATCGATTGTATCTCTACTAGTTGATGGAACTTTATTACGACATACATTTGTAGGCCTCAAGGGAGTTGGGAATTTCTAGTAAGACATAGGCAGTACCTTAAATCTAGGAACCTATATTGCTAAGTTGTATGAGAATACCATACAGTACTAAGACGTAATGCCGAATAGAAATCGTACGTTAAGTTATGGGATAGATGTTGCTCAGATCCTCAGACCCCCTCCAGCGCCGTTTTCCGGCAATTCGACAAGGTTATCAATGAATAGGTTTCCTAATGTGCAACGTACTCTTTAAGAGTCGTATCTAACAAGAGGTTATGGTGCCGTGGGTAAGTAGTTAGTGCATTGGACTATTGTACGTGGGATCAAAGTTTCAGATCGCTCGACAAATCTCTTCATACTGCCAGTAGAGTAGAGTAAGCCGAGCCCTCAACCACTGCGCCAATAAATATGCACATATCCAGCAAGTTTATTCTTGACTTAAGCAAAACTGAATAAATGCTCTTTATTGCAAAAATTAGTACAAAATGACACGACTAAATTGTTAACCACTATCCTATCGTTTACTGTGTTGTCGTAGATCCTAAACATAGAATAATGGCAGCTGACAAGACCCATCAAAGTACCTAACCGTATGGACGACTCTAAGAAAAGGGCCTAAGATTACCAAATTTAATAAGGAAAAAAATAACAGCATATTATAGACTATTCGGCTGACCACTTGTACGGTTTCCTCATAATTTCAGTTTCGTAAGACTCATTTGTTGTTACTTTTCAATATTTACACTTCATGGATGGAGTCCAAGTGCTTGGGTGGAGTTGTATGAGATTTTTGCATTCGCTTGTAATTCACAGTAAGTTTATTTGTGCTCGTTTTCGAATACAATAAAAATTGTTGCATTTTCCTGTTGCAAAAATTGACTGGATATGGTTGGGAGTTGAGCACCGTAGTCAGTACACCGTGGCCACTCTTTGGCTGGCAGTAAAGTTAGCAATATTAAGGACAGCCATCGTGAAATTCCTTAGCGTGCGACTGACCCTTCGAATAGACAGAATCACCGTCTTAAAAAAGACTAACAGAGTCCGAAAACCATGAAGACTTGTCTGAGAGATAGGCTGTACCAAGTTCATAGCCAATTTCCGAACCACCAGTTTCAAAGCCTATGATCGCTTTTTCATTCTATCATTCTTCCTCGGTTCATAACTTTACTAAAAAGAATTTTCTGCAGGATCTACTATGGCTAATCAGTCTGCTGGTTCAACACAGGAACTCAGTGAGTCCTCAAGGCAGATCGCATGCTTAAAAGTGTACTGATCATGATCACTAGTAAACGATAAAGTATAGATCCTTAGATCATTCCTTTTAGACTCTTCGGACGGGTTACACAACTACATCTGTAGCGCTACGTAAGCATAAGTGATTGATCTCTACTGAGACTAACGTTAGCTGATCCCCGAGGTTCGATCAAAATGGGTGATAACCCTCCGTGAAATTGTACTAATGCAAGGTTTTGAAACTCAAGTTCGACGCTCACTAGTTCTTATACTTAGAGTGCAGATCTACCAAGATCATATTCATAGCTGAACCATAATTTTTCCTCCCCACTGTCAATGACAGTCGGAAAACTATAATGAAAAGTGAATTTACCTCGCATGGTGCAATATGAAAGGATTTTCAGTACAAACCACCCCTTGGGCTATTCAACTCACCTTCCTTACAAGACACCATGACTCGAGTATATTAGTAAGAAATTACTTATCATAGTTCGTTGCGTGTGTGGAAAATTGTACACGCCGCATTCCGTGGTCAAAAGGAGACACCGCGCGCCAAGATGAGATAAAAGTCTCTCACAGAGGAATTAACTCTGGCCAGTTTTGGCCCAGCCACACACCATCTAAGACCGCACGATGATGACGGGGTGATTACACATCACTGGCGCGCACGAGTCCATGTCTATCTGTCGTATATGTTGTGTACTGTCCAGGACTACTTACATCTGTTTGTTGTTAAGCGACTAGACATGAAACAAGCAACCAACGAACCAACCAACCGAGTCAAGTCAAGCCAACAAACAAACAGTGTAAAACAATCATTTAAAAGATAAAATATCTCTAACGAGCCGGAATCACTGGACCGTGATAAATTCAATTGTTTCACGGGCCCCAAGTAGTAGATTTCGGACACTGCCATGAGATGATAGTTTGAGGTACATAAAGCTCGTATAGGCATCAGGCATCTTGGTCACATTTCATGGAGCAGGCAGGCGTGTTGTTAGATTTTAGATTTTTTTTTTATTATTTCAATTCAATTGTGCCTTTCTGGGGGCTTGGTGCTGACTAGGAAATGTCTTGAGAGTTTAGGTTTGTTTTGTGTTGGGACTTCCTACAGAGTGCATTAATTTGATTGTTTTTTTGTTGACATTTTGCTGAAAAACAATGAATTGGACAGAAGGATAGGTTTAGGAAACTCTGCACGACTCTTCGTTTCGTAAGTGCCACAAAAATGATTCTGCTTTGAATAATTTAAGCAAGTAAAGCACTCGGCAGGGCACTGAACAGGGCTTAAAGCTATCACAAATCAGTTGTAATACGTGGATGGTGGGTAGACGTAAAATAGAAACTAGAAATGTTGATAACTTGCGCCTAAAAGTAGAACTCTGTGAATGCAATTGCACCAATTGTATTGTCTACTTTTAGGATGTTGCTTAAAATATTCTTGGAGGCTTTCGTTTTAAACAGGTGGCAAAAGTTATGATGTCAAAACGACGATTTTTTTTGCCAATTGATCTTCTTATGGGCTAAGGTATTTCCATATAAGGCACTTGTCATCCCAGTTCTGCTTTATGGTGCAGCATAGACGAGGATGAGGATGACTCGTTTACATTGAGGAAAGTACTTTAAGTGATCTTTAGCACCGCCTGTTTGGACACAATGTACAATATACGGATGTATACAATATATCCACTCAAAACGACTCCCTAGAAGACGATCAAGTGGTAGATAGAGCGAGACTTCAACCAAGTTGGTGTGGCAACTGAGTTGTAGCTTAGATTCTCCCCAGTCTGCAGCGCCACCTACGTAAGTAACTTGTAATTACACTGATGAGCAGTTAGACAATTATGTGCAAGGTCTGTCTGGCGATTCGCTACGCATAATATCGTAAAATAAGAACCCGTATCGTCGTTTACCTGCGCCTAAAAGTATACGTCTTTTAGTACAATCGCATCATTCAAATTGCATGTGTAGGTACGTCATGGGTGGCGTTCCAAATTTTCGCAAACAAATCGTTCTGAACTTCAGCACAACGACATCGATACAAATAACTTGGTTTGCAACCAGTGTTGCCACGATGATACCAAAGTATCAAAAGTGATACTTTTCAATCTTCATTTCGACGTGATACTTCGTTTTCTTCAAAATACCTATTTTGATACTTTTTAATTCTGACAGCTTAATACTATAATATGCCAGGCAATCGCCTTATTTACTGAACTACAAGTTATTATTTTGTCATTTTCAATTATTTATTTTTAATATTCTCATTGTTGACTTGATTTAGGATTGGATTGATGAATTTTTTGGGAAGGAACTAAGAATATTCATGGTATCTGAAGCATTATCGTTTGTGTGTATTTTTTTGAATATTGAATTCTGGCAATTTTACACATAATTTCTATTATGTTACCTTTTGATACTTTTTGTCTTTCTGTGGAGATACTTTTTTTCAAACTCTTGCGGCAACACTGTTTGCAACTATCCTACACCTAAAAGTAGAGTTCATTTATTGCAATGACACAATAAAAGTTGCATACTTCAAGGGTGATGTGTCAAATCTTCCAGAACAATTTTTTACAAGGCAAAGAATCGAATAATTGCTACATTAGAAACTTTCTAAGACCTTAAAATTAGGTTTACCTGCTTCAAGTCATTCATTCAATTATTACAACCTCCCAAGATGATTCTGGTCAAACTTACCTGAAAGCAAAAGAACAATAAAAAGTTTTAATTAGTCTAAAGCAATAAAGAAAAAACAAAAACAAAATCCCCATTAGCAGTTACATAGATACAATTTCCAAAAAGAGCTAACAAAATAGAACACATCACCTATTTCTAACCTTGCAAGCCATGAATGTGGAACAAACATCTGTGTCCATGTTACACTCGAACAACAAATTACAGTCACTACATCATCATCTTCCTCACTTACTCTCCTTCTTCTCTATTTTCGTTGCATCTTTTTTGCAAAAAAAAAAAACAGAGTAACATAAAACCTTCATAACTTCAATTACAAGAGATTCCGTTTGGGGAATTTGTTAAATAGCCTTTTATAAGGCAAAAGAACATCCAACACCGTTATATGCGATTACATCAGAATCAGTCTGTACATAAATTAACCGAAACACATACATAGATACGGTCGGCAGCATCCACATATGGAAGATAGCCTCCGGGGAGGTGGTGGCGTTGGTTGGTTGGATAGACGAAGATACTTCTAACATCCAGTGCAACTTCTAGGTAACAATTATTCTTGACGAAGAAAAGAAGATCTTCCAAGTGATAAACTGGCACAGTAACCTTCATAGCTGTCGACGGCGAGTGCATGTGAGATCGTTAAACAGGGCTTAGACCTAGGGCTAGTGCATACAGTAGCGCTTGAGGTGTCCCATTATCTAGCCGATTTTTTGAAATTACTTGCGCTAGTGGGCAGTTTTTATGGAGCAGGAGTGTTTTTTTTTTTTTTATGGACTTTCTGAGGAGAAAAACAAGTAGAGTGCTTGAGTCGTTAGTGTTTATGTGTGCCCACGTATTTAGGTTTTAAAGATGGTACGTGACCTTTATTGGACTTAGAATTGAGAGATGGTCAGATAGATGAAGCAAACACGATTACACATCGCACTTTGTGATGTTTTCTTGCGAACAGAAGTTGTTATTCGTATTTTGTAACTTTATACCTAGAATTGCGAGAGCACTAAGCTAAGTCTTATTTCTACTTGACAGAGTGAAGGTCGTTGGAGAGATTAGCTTATGGAGTTGTTGACGACATCAAGGCTTAGGGGTTTCACATTCGCGAAGAGTATGT
The DNA here is from genome assembly GCA_949716465.1 of Chalcosyrphus nemorum. Taxonomy (NCBI): domain Eukaryota; kingdom Metazoa; phylum Arthropoda; class Insecta; order Diptera; family Syrphidae; genus Chalcosyrphus; species Chalcosyrphus nemorum. The sequence goes on along the minus strand of OX454334.1, from coordinate 16,410,547 downwards.
GACGGACTTGGGATGTAACCTGTCACCAAGTACACTGCGATAGCAAGGTCTTAATAGGAAACAAAATCGCAAAACGTGTTGAAAAAGAGAAAGATGTGCAATAGAAAGATGTCTAACCCCATTTCTATTCGTTGGGCTGAGAGTAGTTTTTAAGCCCCCCAATGGAAACTGATTTATAGAACGTGCTGCCTTATGACATATGTGCCGGACGAGGATGTAGGAAACTCCTACTAATGGTCCTTCTACAAGTAAACGCATATCAGCTATTGGTCAAGGGCCAACAGTCAGCCAGGACAGTCAGGGGTTCTTGGGAACTGAAGCCAATCCCAGTAGCATTGGGTGCTGGAGTCAACTAAATCGACGGTATGTCGATGTATGTATGTATGAGTCGATATATTGACAGGTATCATCATCAGCTCCTCTTAAGACGAAGCACGAAGGAAATTTCAGAGATCACGAACACTTTGACTAGCAATGAGAACACACAAAGCCACTTAAGAATGTGAATCTTTGCGAACGGGGATCACTTCCCAATTAAGGCCTCTTAGTCTCTTTTTTGACGCCAACAATACGCCCACGATTGCTTATCGGCACTTACTTCCTCTTTGTACCCTGACGAAGCCGCAGGGCGATTCCAAAATATCTTCCCAAGATCACCGGCAACCTGCCTACTCTGTTGTGCAGTCTGAATGTCAAAGCGTTCAGGCCTAATACCTTAGGCGCAGTCGGTCTTGAAGCATTCTCTGAAATCCTGGATACCCATTTGTTAGCCTCTCAAAATAGGCCATTTCCCAAGCCACTGACAAGGCTGTAATACAGAGAGAGAGAGAGAGCATTTAAAGAGAGGAACTAAATAAATGCATAACTAGTTCTGACATCCCTGCCAAACTTGTCCAAATTTGCTGGATGGCAATGGAGAGCGTTTGATCCTCCATGAAAGTCGAATTGAATTCGATGCGCTGTCATGTAGCTTGATCAATATAGTATTTGAACGGATTGCACGAAAGTCACAAGCTGTCAATAGGAGCCACAAAAGTCTATACTGCTTGCTATACGAGGACGATTTTGACATAATTGGGAGAAATCAGGATGGCTGCCACCTGTGCGCTTGCAAGCATTGAGGCGAGAGCTGTCAAAATAGAACTAGCTTTAAACGAAAGCCAAGTATATTCTGTCAACAAGAAGGAACTGTCAACGAATTGAACTGAATGTCACAGTGATTAGGTACAAATTCGAGGACTTTGTTAGCTTTGAATTTGCTTATGATTCTGCCGTTGCCATCACCGTAAACATCAAGCGAAGAATAAGTCTTGCAAAGAAGTACCTCGGACAATCAACAAGACTCTATAATAAGCTCTCCACTTCGCGGCTTTGAACCAGCATATCCTTGGTCGCTTTGAGAGACAGACTCTCGAAAAACGTTCAATTTTGAATTGACATACATAGTCTACCCTCTTACCTATGATGCAGCAGCCCCAGTCAGTTCTTTAAAGAAAAACTAGAGCTGTATGGCCGGCCTTTAGCAAGAAGAGATCATCAACTCTGGTTAAACTCAATTGTCATAACGCACGGGTCGTTTCGTTTGTGTCATTGGCCTTCACGCAGAGTGACTCGGTGTGCCTGCAGAGACGAAGAAGAAATCCAATGTATTCGTCACCTTCTGTGTGACTGTCCTTCCCTATCAGTTAGAAGAAAGAGAACTCTTGGCAGTCATTTCTCCTCGGAGTTGGAGGACTTAGGCAATGTTGAGCTGGTGAACCTCCTGAGATTTATATTAGTACTATCTGGGTGGTTCTAATAGTGAACTTTCTTACAGCGTTCCCAGAGTTAAATGAATGGGCACAATGGACCCGAATTGTGGGTCTAAGATAGCAGTGATTTTTTGGTCACAAAGCACCCATCTACCTAACCTAACCTAACCTATGGATGGTGTCCAAATTGAGTTGCGGTAGAGTTGTATGTGATTTTTGTATTCGTTTGTAATTCACAGTAATTTTTTATAGTCTTCCAAAATGAGACGATAGGACGATGGAGTACAGAGCCTCATCAGAGCCAATAAAGCGCTAAAAAAAGATGCCTCTTGTTTGCCGAAATGCACACTAATATTCACAACTTTCTGGTTTCATAACACGAGGTAGTATATGTACCAAATTGTTTTCCAGCCTCAAAGAAAGACTTTTGATCTTACACGTTTTCACTTTCGTGATTCCCACTAAAGTCTAACATTTAAACATCATTGCACCACACCCAGAGATCACCTTCAACTTGCACACGAACACATGACAACCCAAAGAACCCACATCAAAATGAAATACATGGTTTTAAAGTTTTTTTTTTTGTGTTTTGTGTTTTTTTTCTTATTACTTAATCAGCGGTTTAGCCGAAAATGCTAGTGTACTCGCGGTTGAATACCACATAATTACGGCTCGCTAGTTACATCCTACTGGGAGTGTTTTAGACAATCCATCACAAACTGGTCGATGAAAAACATTGCGAAACCATACACCCCGGCTTAGGAAGTCATAAAAGGTTCACAGCCAGCGCCATCAATATTACAATTACAAGATGTTGGCTTCCTGTCCACAAGCGCGCGCGCGCGCGCAAGCGCAAGCGTAATGCATTATTACCGAGCATTGATCATAAATGACAATTAAATTGTTAACTCCATGGTTAATAGGCAGCATTCAAATGAATAGCAGAGTAGATACGCCATATCTAACAGATCGCTTCGATTACTATCTAACCATTCATCCGTTTGTCCGTTTTTCCGTTTATCCGTTCGTCCATGAGCGCATGCGTATATCTTAAAGAAAGTTCAATTTATCGTAATTGTTGGTTTTGGATTGCACGAACTAATTTACGGTGAATTATGAGCCTTTTAGAAGACATTAAAAAATTATTTTCGCCAAACTTTCGTTTCCTCCGAAACGGAATCAGGCAGCAAGAGATACATCCCATCTCGAATGCAATTATCTGGATCGATTGACGTGTGGGCGGTCAGCAGATGATGGGTTAACTTGGGGAGTACCTTACCTAAGTAACTTATACACTCTTGGGTCATGGATTTAAGGTATGGCCCTGGAGTATATATTTCTTAAATTCATCGAGATACTCGTAGTTAATGCGAGCCATAAAGAGACAGATAAATCACTGAGGAGGTTTATGTATTGCTGTCAGTCGATGGATAGGTGGTGGCCCTTTCTTGGATGAGGATGGCTCATCCAACTGGGAGTTACCGCACCATAACGGTGTTGAGACGAATTTAAGATTATTTGCGGTTTGGTGAGTTTTATGAGTTCAGCTGTACGTTGAGTCAGATTCATTTTAGGGCTTCAGTTGTGACAGTTGTAACAGACGAAGGAAGGAAGTATAGCTACGCATTCAAGCCGATAGTTTACTTAAGTGGAATTCAATGAAAAGGGCAAATGATGTGTGTCCTTCGAATAGACAATCGAAGTTTTTAATGAGACTTACGGTGAAGTCTTTTTAAAGCGGACAGAGCGATACAGGTGGACCAAGGGAATGAATATTTCCCTCCTCACTTCCGTCCCTACGGCTTCTGCAGATGTCATTGAAGAGGATGCCCAAAAGCGAGGCACGGGCGCCTATCCCTTGCAAAAAGGCATTCAGCAACACGAGGGGCTTCCAACCAGCTGTGATATGCTGGATATACACCGCGGTTGAAAGACCCATCCGCACATTTGGTTCAGTAGAATGGTAGATGGTACTTGCGAACCTTTCAAACCTCACCAAAATCCAGAGTGTGGCTTGCATCGGAATGAGAACAATAAGAACTGCCATAAAACTTTGGGTAGGCCGATTGTGGTCGTCGAACCTTTACGCTTTCACTCTAACCCGATGAGGCTACCAGTGGATCGAAGGAAACTGATCACATGAGCCCGATGCCAGCATTCAAAAGGAGATTCAATACAAGAATTCCTGACAGAGTTTTCATGAAGAACTGGAGAAGCAAGAAGAACAAGGAGGGGGTGTTCTAAGCCGACGGTTTTAAAATGGACATTGGTCCGGGAGCCAGAGATTATTGGGAAGCCCTAGGAATAATCCACTGCTTTATGATATACGACGACTGCAGCGTGCCCTCAGGCATCCATTAAGGCTCTAGACTCTGCTGTAACTAGACCGAGGCTTGTGAGTACTTGCATATCACTCTTAAACGAGATATTCAGAGCAAATGCAGGGATACCCTGAGTTGGGTACCAGGGCATATGGATATCGAAGAAGCTCTCTGGTAAACGGTAGACGCTGCAGCTATCGCGGATCCTTCCTTTTTTAGCAGTCCCAATAAGTTCTTTATGGAAGAAAATAGAAGATGAAGCTATCAGTCGATGAAACGGACACTGGGTTCATCTGGAGAAATGCGCAACGTCCAGGGCGCTATGGCAGGCCCTTAGCAAGAATAGATCATCAACTCTAATTAAATTTATTCGTCATAACGCACGGGTCTTATCTGGCGTATTTACCGGCCTTCACGCGGAACAACTTGGTGTGCTGCATAAGGACGAAGAAGAAGTTAAATCTATTCTTCACCTGCTGTGTGATTGTCCTGCCCTATCTGCCCGAAGAATGATAACTCTTTGAAGTCATTTATTCTCGGATCTGGAGGACGTAGGCAAAGTTGAGCTTATGGAAATCCTGAGATTCATATCGCTATTTGGGTCGTTCTAATAGCGCCACACTGGACTGAAATTGATCCAAATGAGCAGTGACTTTTCTGCCACAAGGCACGCATCTACCTAACCTAACCTATGAGAGCTATTTGGATAGTGTCCCGTGCGACTAGAGGGTTAGGTTTGTAAAGCTTTTCGCACTCATTTAAGGGCAGAATCCTCCAGATATGTAACTAGTGTTACCCTTCTTCCAAACGATTCGAAAGGGTAGTTGTTTAATTTAGCATTGTCGTCAACTTTACCTCGAATAACTTTCTCGCTTCTGACACTGCAGATGTATGTGTTAAGGTGGTCCGACATCTCCATGAGAGATCAGCGGCAATTGATGCCGACATTTGACGTAGACATCGACAATTTCAGAGACATTTTTACCTTGACCACCGGTGAAAATGCTGATATCCTGTGCAGCAAATGCAATACACCTAACCCAGAAGAGGACCGTCTGAATTGCGACTGCCTAGTTCTGCTTTCTGATCTACATATCTACCCTTCCCCTTCTACCTCTGATCTCCTCATCCCGAGGAGGAATTCAGCCTTATATATTTGGCCGGTTTGTATTGGCAGCTAGCTGCGCTGCGTCTCGTTGTCGTTCCTGTCTGCGTTGCTCCTTCATGATGATAGCCACTGCTCCTGAGCTTCTTGTGTGCTGGGCATCAGTCTGATAAGTTCTCTGTGATTAAGTCTACGCTCTAATCTGTTCGCCAACAGGTTATGGCCTTCACTATATCGTGGACAGCGGAATACTATGTGTTCCACGTTTACCACTGATTCTGTGCACACTGGACAATGAGGGTTGTTATTGTGCCCAATCCATGGCTAGTAAGCATCATATTTCCTATTGATCTAAAGGTCTATATTGGGAATTGATGTCTGTATCCACCTTCATCTGTCAGAAGAGTTCCATCTATGTATCTTACCATTCTTCCAGCTTTGTTCTCTGTGCTATTTCATCATCACTTCGATTCGTTGCTGTTAGCAGCCTTGTTCTGTTGACACAATATTTCCCTTTGGCTTCTTTAACAAGGAGGTTTATAGGCACAATTCCAGCCAGGTTCTTCCGAAGGCGCTGCATACTCTCAATCCATTGATTCTGTAAGCTGCCTCTATCTTTCTACTGTATGACTTGATGCCCATAGCCACAGCCCTATTTGGTAGCCGTACAGCATCATCAACGTCGCACATCCTGCCATGAGTAGTCTTTTCTTTCTCTGACGTTTGGAATGACTCTAGCCAGCTGTTTTCGCTGCCTTCTCTGCAGCATGTTGCAGATGTGGCATCTACAGTCGCAGCTCTTACAGTCTCCATAACCCTCAGCCTCAGCTTCAGCCTTTTCCTGTGCTAGACCTCAACTTATTCTTGTGCTAGTCCTAGATCCATGCTTACTAGCCAGTCCTGTACCATCTCGATGGTTTCATTGGAGTCTCTTCAAGAAGTTTAGCCACTACAACCTCGGGATAAGAAGTTTGAGGACCTCATCGTACTGAAGATTCCACAGCAGTGGACCTAGAACAGAGCCCTAAAGGACACCGCCTGTGACTAGACTTTCTTATACTTATGCTGGTTGTGTTTGGAGAAGAAGAATTCTTTCAGACTATAAAATGCCCGGCACTGCGTTGAGACTTGTTATGAGGACAGAGAAGTTGCAAAACTGTTTTCCATGGACGCACTTGTCTCAAAAAGGAAGGTGGTGCACCTGCGACTTTGAGGTTATAGGCCGCATAAAGAGACATTCCTCAAAATAACTTCAAAGTTTGTTTGAATTCCGTCATTTGCATGGCGTCAGTTAGTTTCTCATGCCTCAGGCTCACCCATTCCAGCTGCCCTCTCTAATAAAGTCGCTCGAATCGCCTTGGGCACTACGGTCCATAAAATCTCCCACATGAACCATATTTCATTGCAAATTGTTCAGCGCTGCCATGCGCTGAGAAATACTCTCTTACGAAACAATAAAATGATTTAGAGGCCCGAAAAAAACAACTTGAATATAATTACCGTCAGTTGGAATGAATTTAATTTCCTTCTCATACGCGCTACCACCACACTACTGACCACAGTCACCTCCTCCTTCTACAGGCACACACATGCAAATAGCATCTAATCCAGCGGAGTAATTCCGTTGCACATCACAGGAGTCCCGTCCACGCTTAAGTTATGCGCGCTCAGCAACCACAACAAGCACGTAATCAAAATTAAAAAAAACCAAAAATTTTGCTGTTGGTGGAGGCCCACTTGGACAGAGGTGACCAGCCAACCGTTCTATTGTGTCCGGTCATAATTCGAGAGATGATTTATCTGCTTTCCGCGTTGTCATCGTAACAGTCGCAGTCGTGGCTCCCAGGTCGAATAATAAATCTTTAAATTATCTCCCACAATGGCAAGGACTCGCTAAGAAAAACAAAAAAGAAGAAATTTTCTTCTCCGAATTCATTTTCTGGTTCACTTTCCATGGCTCAGCTTAACCCGGACAGATCAACCAAATCTGCCACTCGACTTATGTAACACATTGCGACCTGGCTTTTTGTGAAACTTTTCAGTCAACACTTTTACGATCGACGAAAAGATGGATTTTTTTTTTTGCTTCTTGAAAGAATGCTTAACAGCACACACCGACCGAGAGAGATACAGATGAACGCGAGGGGTTTCACTTTCGACAAGAGATCAGCAGCACTCTTTGGCCATAATTTGGCACAGATTTTTGTGTTTGTATCCGAGTATTAATTGGATTGGCGGCAATAATCTAATTAATCATGAGTTTTAATTAAACTTTTAATTTAAATTAATTGAATCGCTTGTTTTGGCAACATTGCGAGCTAAAGATCAATAAGTCTTTTGGTTTTTCAGCAGACTGGGAGGGAGGTAGCAGTAGCAGTGAATCATTTTATGAGTTTACTCATTATAATCTCGGCTTTTACTTTTACATAATTGATTTCTAACACCACTCATCGTGCTGTAAAGAGGAGCAAAGCAATGATCATCATCATCATCAGCGGCGGCGCAGGAAGCTAATAATCTGCCGTAATTGGAGTGGCGAAAGTTAACAGGTCTGGTGGTCATAAAGCGAACATGTTTATGGCGAAAATTGCATGCTCTTTAACGTCATAGGCTTTGTTCTTTATTTCGAACAAAATAGATAAACTGATAGCCACCATAGAAGAGACTTGGGGTTAGTAAGTCAGTTGTGCGTATAACTAGCAGGTGCCATAAATTACTAGTGAAATCTGTAAGAACCAATTGGCGATTAGTTTTACTCACAGGACGAATGCCTTTCTTGTTTGGTAGATAGTACAGCTGCAGACATCGTAGTGCAACTCGGTAAGAGAGGAAATGACGTACTCGAAGGAACTATGGTTAGGGTGACCGGATAAGAACGATAGTAAAAGAAATTGATATAAGTCAACAACGGTGTGAGGTATAAAACTGATTCTGGCTTTAGTTTGAAGCTACATTCATGCCATTATTTGTGGAATAGCTGGCAGTGCTTCAAGAGGTCGGTGTAATTTTGGACGACTTGTTCCAATATATACGGCGGCGTTATTCCGGCAATAACGTCTCGAATGTTGGCCTCAAGCTCGTCCAAAGTGGTTCGCTTGTTAGCCAAGACTAAAGACTTCACGTAGTCCCAGGGGGAATAATCGAGCGGTATCAAGTCGACTGATTGTGGCGGGCAGTTGATGAATGGTCGCCGTGAGATGAGCCAAATGCCTCCTTCACATCTTCAAGCTTTGCGTCGCTTGTATGACAAGTAGCGCCGTCTTGTTGGAACCACAGCTCGAATATATCGCTGTTGTTGAGCTCTGGTCACAGAAAGTCGGTTAAGATTGCTGTTTACCAGAGAGCATTAAAGACACCGGTGTCTCCTGCCTTATTTCGGAAGAAACAAAGTTTGATGATGCCGCCATGCCATAGACCACACAAAACTGTCCATGGATACATGGATCCTTAGTCGAACACTTATGGAGTGTGTTCGCTGCAATAATGAACATTTTACTAGTTGACAAAGCCATTGAGCCAGAAATGAGCTTAGCTCGAGAAGACGATTTTTTGGCCAAAATCCGGGTCTATGGCCAACATTTTCAGCGCTCAGCTCAATTCGCGAACTTTCGGCATTGTCTATGGTCATTCGACTTCAACTCTTGCGTCAGCAGCACAATCTTATGTACATTGGCCCAATTCAAAATAATCCGAGTTGACCCTTTAGCGATGCCCAATTCAGCTGATCGGCACCGAATCATTTCATTTCTGGGTTCCCTCAATACTGGCCGCTACGACGGCTATGTTCTCTTCATTTCTTGTCAAATTTCTATCTGATTAATGACTTAAGGTCCAAAAAAGTGTACTCACACTTAAAATTTTCCACTGTGCGGCGAATTGCCTGCACACTGAAGCCGTGAAGACATCGATCTACCAATCGACCTCACGACTAAGTCCACGATGCCTATTTACAACTGAGCCGGAATTTCGATATTTTTGAATAATTTCGACGCGTGAAACGATGCATGATAAAATGGCAAACTCTGCTGAATATTTTGGCAGCTAGATGTCGTTGGTAACTCTGACAGTTGCTGAAACATGACCATTGGAAAAAGGATCATTGTTATCTGGTCATCCTTTACACATACATGGCAGCGATCTTTATCAAACCAGAGGCGACCTCCAATGCATGAGAAGCGACATCTATGAAGGCTTAGTGGTAGCGTTGCCCTTAATCTTTGGCATTTTACTATTCGTAGCATAAAACTTAAATTGGGGTTAAGAAATCAGCAGCCGACACATTCTAAAAAGGTCCAATCAATTGCTTAGAGTGTTTGAAGTTTGAACCAGAGATTCCAGGTCCGGACCCTCTAAACATCCTCGATCCGTCATTGTACCAATTTGATGAGGAAGATATTTGTACCAGGAGCTCTGGACTGGAATTATGACGTCGAAGGGATGACGGAGAGGACTCTCTTGGGCATGAAGTCTGAGAAGTACACTGCTGGATAGCATAGGAATACTCTCTAAAATCTTAATGTGTCCAACTGAGTTAGGGATGCAGTTGTTACATAGTATAGCTTTATTGCACTAGCAAAAGGCTTGCAAACGAAAAGGGCAGTTGCCACCCAACTCAGTCTTTCTCTATTCCCCGCATAAAACCGACTGAAATCCACAAACAAATCTATTTCACTTACCGAATGTTCGTCCAAACGTTTCTGCAGCTCCCCGATGCTGAACTGTGTAGCTTCCGACAATGATGGAGCGTTCTCAAGTTTACTTTCCATTTCGCGTAGCCATTTCCGCAACTCTTTTGGATCTTCAGAAGATCCTTCAGTGCGTAAAGAATCTGCAGTCTAAAAGTATGCAACATTAAATATATTTAAGAAATGAGTAAGATTCTGTACACAAACCTTTGAGCAACATTCAGTTTCATTCGCTGTAATGCTTGCAGCGCCTTCAATTTCACAGCGGGCTTCTTTGCAAGTATCCAAGAGGTTCGTGTCCATGATGTAATTGTAATTGGTTTGAAGCGCTGCCCAGAAGTCATCTTTTCCAGACACCAACCCGATTATACCGCCGGTGGCGTTGCTATGCAGACTGCATGAACTGTGGCTATGGCCACTGCCCCATGAGTGGCGCCACGTGTCACGTTCGTTATTTCGTTTTTTCTGTTAAAATTCAAATTTAAATTCAATTAGCTTTTGTAGTTCTTTTTTGTTTGTCAATTAATTTAATTGATAGAAGCAACTACTTAGGTGGTGAGAGTGTTTATTCTTTCTTATCACGTAACTGTAGGCAGTTAAGTGGTTCTGCAGTGCTAGATTCATACTTGTTGTTGTTGTCTGTCATCGGCGTATGATTAGTACTAAACGTTAGCTTTGTACCACGCAAATTGGTTGTGAGATGAGTGTGCTTCCATAGACGTATGGGTATTTGTTTGCATTTTTCTTGGAAGTGTTCTGAAATATTTCATAAGCACAGGGTGTTTCCAAAGCGAAATTTCGTAGCAATTCAAATAATTTGTGAGTGTACGTAGCTTTTTCTTCTACGTACACATAGCTTTCGTTTTAAGAAGAGAATTCTTCACAATTTCGTGTATCAAGAGGAAATGATCAGGCCACAGAACATAGGCAGTCGATAAGAGATCGAAGAATCACAGAACGCTACGTACAGTTGATCATGGACATCTATGATGGAGCAAAGACAAGAGTAAGATGCCTCGCCGTGACGTAACCCAAAGTTCATCAATTATTCTTTAAAGGGTGGAAGTAACGTCCTGACAGGAAACACTTGATGTACGCGTGGATGTTTTGGATAGAAACAGACATCATACAGTCCATTCTCTGAGCCACTGTGACCTATTCCAGACGAAGAAGAAGAGCGATTCCCAAAAATCTATTCAAATATCTGTAATCTATGAGCAAAAGGCAAAGCAACCTTTGCTGTATTCTGTGACTGCTAGCGGAAGGCACTAAGCCACAATTCTGCATCCAAGGCTTAGTGTTCAGTGCTAGGCAATGTACAAATAGTATGAGAGTGAATTAACTCTCGTTTGAGACGTTGAACTGGGGTTATAAAGCTTGATCGCATAGAATTTCGAAGATCCACAAAAGCCTTCACGACAAAAAATTCATATTTGGAGGACAACGGGCTAAGCTGGTGTTCTCCTATTCATAGTAGAAGAGGTCATAGGATCTCTCTCAAAAAAGGCAAAGCCAATGAACGTTCCTATATAAGCGCGGAAGAGAGCCGTCTTCAGGATCAAACAAATGCAACAGCAACAGCATTTGATTCGCCTCAGCGACGAAGTAATACAAAACTGGGAGGACTCTATATTCCTGATCAAAATCTGGCCGAATAAAGGGATAAAAGACTAGAGTGCTTTACATTGTTCCGGACCTTAAAAAAGATGGAGCAGATTCTGAATCAAAACGGCGAATCTCTGAGACAATCTCGAATAGTTTGACGTAAAAAAATGCATCTGGACGTGACCTTGTTGTCGAAAGATGGCGCTAGATCAAAAATGCATTGACAACTATGATCGTTTAAAAGTTGAGAAAAATTTAAAAAAAATCGCTAGATTTTGTAATATACTACGACAAGGCGGGAGACGCTAGAGAGGCTTCTGAATTGGAATCCACAGGACGGAAATGATTCGCTCACATTCGTTGTGATATTTTTGACAGGCACACATCATGGTGTGGAGTTGGGCATTGACCCTAAAACTGTCTGGAATCGTTTAATGAAATCTGGATATAAAAAGAAGTATGGATTACTCATGTGTTGAATGCGAAAAACATGATGGATAAAGTCAACATCTGTGATACGTTTTTGATGAGCCATTTCTAAAAGGAGTCCCCATCGGTAATAGCAAGCACCACAGGCGGACCAGTAGAAATTCAGTGGACGAGTTGTAATCCTCCTACTCTGTATCCTAGCCATGAATTGACAATTTAAGAAGTTGTCTTTCATCAGGACGACGCGCCCCAGGACACATTTTTTTGATGAGCGAAAATGTGATAGAGAAGTTCAGACATAGCACTACTCGTTCCGCTGTCTCCAAAACTCTCTCAATAGGATTAGACCGATTTCAAGACAAGCCTATTAATAGCGCTTATTTAAGTTCTTAAACCAAAAATCACAGAAGTTCTTCGCTGATAACCAGCAAATGGCGAAACAATGAAAATGGAACACATTGGGTTTAAATAAATGAATGTGTACCCTTTATTAGGAATACGTGAAACTGCGCTGCAAAATCTGGTCTCCAGAATTGACGGCGCTCTTCGCAGGAAAGAATTTGTTATGGGGGTTTCCATTGACATAGAGGGAGCTTTTGATAATGCACATTGTATTGTGGATAAAGGCAATACTGGTGGATAGGACATTGTAGGTGGAGTGTGATCAATATGTACTGCCTGTGGTAAATAAGGGCTGTCCACAGGGTGGAATCTTGTTTCCCCTATTATGGTGCATGGTGGTGAGCTCTCTGCTGACAAATCTCAATAGTTTTGGTATCTACGAGCAGGCATATGCAGATGAAGTCTTTTGGAACATGCCTAAGAACTGTCTGTGCAAATGTGCAGCTTTGGACATCAAGACGAAAGTCGTCGTCTTTACGAGAAGAAGGATCATGACCGTTCTGACTCAACCAGTTCTCGCTCTCAGATGAAGTCGAAGTAGTACTGGATAAGATGCTTCTCTGGTCCTGTACAAACAAAAACATCCAAGTCGCTCGTTCTGGCAGTGTAAGCGTGCTTTTGGGAAGATGTGGGGCTTGTTACCGAAAAAGGTCCTCTGGATCCATACGGCTATGAAAAGACCACTTCTGGCTTATGCGTCGGTTGTTTGGTAGAAGGGTCTTTCTCATGGTTGCCTCTTGCCAATTAAAAAACATAACATTTTCAGGGACTCGAATGTAGTCGATTAATAATTCAAATCACATCGAGTCAATTGTAATTGTGAATCCGAGTTTTTTCTTCTCAAATATACTAGTCGATTGTCGACCAAAAATTATATAACAATTCTGTCAAATGTCAAATTATTCGATTCATTTGCTATCGACCATCACTATACCCAGTGCACTGAACCGCAGAGAGGTTCACATTATATCGGAGCCTAAAGGTAGCCCTAAACGACGAACATGCTCGCCGAACTTGCTCGTTTGCTTTATCCCCTACACGACGAGCACATTTGGCGAGCATTCTTTACACTGTAAACATGTGCGATAAAGAAGCGGCAGCAAAGCAAAAATGACGTTTGTGACGCTTGCTCGCGCGCCCTACACGGCGAACATCGAAGCCAACAAACACGACATTTTTCGCCAACAGCGGGCGAATCAGCCTCTACACGAGAAGGTTCAGCGAGCATGTTCGTCGTTTAGGGCTACCTTAAGATGGCGGTAATGAATTGCAAATCGTGAACTCTCTATGGGACACCCTGTATGAAAACAAAAAAATGTTTCTTTCCCTTCATGCGACATATCAAATTAAAGGTAATTTAATGAGGAATACACTTTTGCATAAAATATTTGTTTTTCTCTAAAAATTTCATTTAAAATGGATACCTTTCGCATTAAGCTCTTTTCCTTATGCTCAATGTAGGGTGATTCATCTAACATTCATTCTACTTTTTTTTACTTCTGTTGATAATATAATGTCCACAGAGCTCCAAAAGCAAATTCCAGTACCAGATTTCCTTGGCAAATATGCAGTTCTTCTTACTCGAACACAAAGCTCATTTTTGCCATAAATGTCAGCAAGTACCAACAGCAGGCATTTGAATTAAAATCTAATCTATGGGCATGTCACTTTTCTCTTCGAATCAGCCAAGTTATTATGATATACTCACTTTTAATTGATTATTTATTCAAAAGCAATCACCGCCTCGAATCAAAGTACATCAATCAAACATCCACCGCACGCCTTAAGCACACACATGCAATCCAAATGGAATGCAGTTCATAAAAAAAGTAAAAAGGCAAAACAAATTATCATACACAAATAGTCAGTCTATGTCAGTCCATGTGTCAGTCTATGTGTGGCAAAACGAAATGATTAGAAATGGAAGCACACTCGCATAATAATCGAATATAGAATCTTCTCCTCCATTTAACCTAATCTCATTATTTAATAGCGCAGCATAACTTCCGTGTCTATGCTCAAGTGACAGTCATCACTCAGTCATGAGTACCTACTTAACTCGGAAAGGTTATGCCCCCAGTTACGTTTTCCGCATCTTAATGAAATCATGCAGATAGAAAGATATAAAAACGAACTATTTACTGAAACCTACTGCAACATGGGTACCCAATAGCTAAGTCCAAGAAAATGCAGTTTTTTGTGGATCTTGCTTACCTTAAGACTGTTGTACGGTCTCTCAACCCTCAGCTTAGCCTTAATAACTTCCCGGCCCTCTTGTTGTTCGTCTGGTGGCAGCGATGTCATCGATAGTGAGGCTTTTATGTACGAGCCACTGTTGGCGGTGTTACCAACGCCTCTACCTCCACCACTTTCTGGCTGCTGCTCCTGTTGCTGTTGAAGACCACTGCTGCCTGGTGTCGTGTCCATTGTGGTGCTCAATTCGGATCCAGAAATTGAAATTACATTTGCATTGGTGCTGCAAAATGACTCATCTCCGTTTGAGGTTGCTGCTGGCGTGCTAGTGGTTGTTGTTGGCGCCTTCATTATGTTGCTAGCTAGTCCTTGTCGTCGTTGTTGGTCAGTCGTAAAGTGGATTCAATCAATCTGTTAGTGTCATTTGGTTTACACTCTCAATTCTCTGGCATATCTGACGGTATTTATCTGAAATAAGAGAAACAAAATGAGACACATTTAGCGAATTCTAATTACGAGGCAGGAGCAGTTCCGGGAAAAATAACTTGGCAAAGGTCGGAATCTAGAGTGTGGAATTTGGAAAAGCGAAAGTTATTCTCTTGGCGGCGGCGCTCTATGCAAATTGTGATCACCTTTTGTACACGATGTGGGGACCACCATCAGCACCATTACCACCACCACCACATTCCAGGGAGTTACACTTGTCTGACATTTGAAAATTGCTAATATACATAATTGAATTGACACAACAATTGGCCATTGTTTGTGCAGCGGCGCGCAGAGTTAGTCGGTAGTTGGTTGGTGTTGGGGTTGGGGGCTTAGTACAGCAGCCAAGTAGTTGTTTGCCAAAAGAGGCGGCTGTCTAGGCGGACAAAATGACTCTAGACCAGTTTGGCGAATTGGAAAATTTTTATGCAAATATTTGAAATAGTGAAACGCGAAAGTTTGGGACAGGTATTTCCGTCTGCGAGGCAAGAAGTAGGATATTTGGAGGTTTTCAGTGCTGAACCAATATGGGTGTCTGCTGGGCAGGGAAATTTCCAATCAAATCGAGTGGAAACTTGGATTGTGAGCATAAAGTGTGAGGAGGCAGAACAATCTGCCTTGGCTGTAGTTCGCAAGATTTTCTCAACGCAAGACTGTGAATCTTGAAGGGAAAGCTGTTCTCAAGCGGTTTTTAGTATTCTTATGTGGTTCCATGGTCTAAAAGAATTAAAAGGAGATAACTTCAGTTCAGGAGCACACAGATGGAATAAGTATTTAGAGGTGAGTAGGAAGAGTTGGGAGTACCCCACACAGAACTGAGAGCTTCCTATCAGCGTAACATCTTGTACAACGATTCTCTATCAATCTTTAGAGATAAGTCGAAAAACAAGGGTGGAGTCGGAAGGGTACTGGAGTTTCCTCAGAAGATCTTAGCATCAACCTCTCCTTTAAGTTTCCAAGTCATTGTAGCTGATTAGCTGGCAACTAAGGCTGTATCGACATTCAGGCAGCAGATTAACCTCCCATCCAGCTATGTGAGACCAGACGAAGTCAAAGACTGCTGCGTGTATGAATACACTCTCTACTAGGGACCAAGTCAATGCGACTCATCGGTGAATTGCGAAGATGACCCTACTATGCTCGTCCAGTGCTAATAGCAAGACCTTACCGACTTTGGACTAGCTTCAGGTGAATTGGTTTCTAATCCTGAGGCCTGTTTTCAGTTAGTAAATCTGTTATAATCGTCTAGTTTTAGTAGACTTTTGATATGGCAATGCTGGCTAAATATAGGCTGCTAGTTACGGAGATTACTCATTACCTAGGAGCTGGGCAGCTAATAAAGCTCTCAGCTCTGCGGTGGAAGCTTAAATTGAATACGTAACTTGGTAAGTTATTGTATAATGGATGCGCACCAAAGGGGTGGTTTCACGGGGCCTGTCATGGATTACCATATTTTAATTTGGTAGCACGGTTGGTCTTGTGCTGAATTAGCTTTTACTCTTGATAAAACAACTCACGTTCCCGAGCGGAACTTGCACCAAGTCATCCAGTTCTCTGAAAAATCTGTCCCATAGCAGGTGTTTGACTGTTCCAATTTCTTCTGTATCATTACAGCTTTAGTCTGGTGAGCTGATGCCAAGTCTGGCGGCCATTGCGCCTATTGGGCCCATTTAGTACACCTGTCATGATACTGATTTCTTTTTTGTTCAAGGATAGGAGATTCTTGGTCCTTCTATTGTCCAACTTTGGCCTGCTAGATATGATGCCCAGGATGTGTTGATCTTACCGCTGTTTTTCGGTCTATTTTCTGTGTCAGTACACCAAAGGCGAAGGCTACTTGTGTCGGGGTGAGTTCTTCATTTAATTTTGACCCGTTTCGTGCAAGTTCGTCCGCCATTCCCTTATTATGTCCGGGAACCCAGCAGAGAGTGTTACATATTCTATTTATCGTTAGTCGCCATGAGTAGACTAATTTTGATCTAACAAGAACGCCGTCCAGTGCCTTGAGAGCAGCTAGACTGCTACCACCAAGATGGTAACCCTGGATGGGTTTAGCTCTTTAGTATGTATAGTCTTTCGGCTTGGAAGACACTGCAGTCATTAGGGAGTTTGCATGAATCACAGATATTAAGAGATTTACAGAAATTTCCAGCGCTGACCCGTCTGTACCTTGTGCAGTGGTTGGTGCGTTAAATTCCCACTCAAGTCTGTCGAGAAAAATTACTGAATATTGATCAACAGGTCTTTGAAGTATAGATCCATGTCCATATGAGCTTTGGTTCCACATGCTTGAATATCTAAGACGAATAGCGCATTTGGCAGCTGTGCTTTGTTCGATTGGTATGTACCTTCGTTCGGTACGGAACTGCCGTATCTGTTTGAAGACTGAGGAATATTTGTAGTTACTTATTTCTTCACAGATTTGGGTGACTTGAGCAAAGTTTAGCTAATGGCTCCTTAACAGAGTTTAGACTCTTGACCTAGGTGAACAAGGATTCCTAGTCATAAGATACCCATTAAACCTGCCTTATTACATAAATGCCAGCAAAGGTCGATTGTCTAAGTTCTCAACCTATTTAGCTGTCCCCCGAATCATGGAGCACACACATTCTATGACGTAGACAAGAGATCTGCATCTAAAGCACTTTGTTTTCCTACAAAATTGAAGTTGCCTTCCGGGCAAAACCAATCCCCCTATTTCAAGTATTTATTTGACTTTGAACTGCAAAATAAGAAGATCTTAACAAGCCAACTTTATTACATCATCAATGCGAATGAGATACATCCACTTGTTGCCAAATGATCACTTCCTAAAATGGCTACAAAGAGCTCTTGTGTGTTAATTCATCTGCTGATCGTTTAATTGCAACCATATTTGGTCTTACTGATGATCTCAGTTTCAAGATCAATTATTTGCGAACTCTAACTGCATGTATCTACAGCAGAGCACTTTGCATACACCAAATAAATCCAATTTTATTGCTACCATTCAACTATATCTATCTAATGGCTTGATTGATCAATGAAGAAAGTTTATCGTGCCTTTTTTCTTTAACATCGAGACCAATCGCCAGGTACTTAATCTCTACGCCCAGTTGGTAATCTTCGACACGATCCAATTTGAAACTTTCCACCCATAAATAAATTGATTCATTTGATTTGTATCTATTAAGATGCCACAGCTTTATGAACTCGAAATAGCTTCAAAAGCGTGTAGGTTTTTTCTTTTATAATTTTTTTGCATAAATCATAGTCTTTCCTGGTATCTCTCTGGTGGATATGCCCTTTGCCACTCACTCACAAGGAATTCATTGTGTGAAAATGAAAATTGTGCACTTACACTTTCCAAATGTCCGAGGGGATTCTCTTTGTCCCCGACGACGTCTGCTCTTGCTGGACAAAGAGGAGTAGGAGTACCCCCACATAAGCTTCTTACACTTTATGACACATTCATACATCTAAACAGAGACAGTCGTGCACAACAACGAGCTCTTAGTATCTAGATACTCGTATTATCTAGGCAATAACTTCCGGATAGTTTTTGTCTGCGTTTCAGTGACAGTTGGCGCCAAAAAAAAAAAAGATATCTTATTGGTCTCCTAATTGAAAGCGGACAATTTCCTACGTAACCATTGAAATGTATCTACAAACTCATAATGTTGTTAGATATATTTGTCACTGCGGGCTACCATTAGGCGAAAAGTCATAGTTACGAGCATTAAATCGCTAAAAAGCATAAGGAAATGCCATAAAGATGTGGACAGTGGCCTGTGTTGCTTATGAATATTAGATAATTTGCAGATGAGTATTCAAACCAATAAAACTCTCGATTTTAGTATTCATATTTGAAAGGAAATTCTCATTGGAATTATGTCTCGTCGGATTATTGCTAGTTTAACATAAATGTCTTCATTTAAGCCCACAGAATTGGTCACCCAATTATGTGGAACGATGGTGATTCTCTAAAGTATCTATGCACTTATATAGACTTGAAAGAGTCATAAAATACGTTAAACCTTAAAGCCTAATGGGGGAACCACCTATTTAACATAAATGGTTGACTCCTTAAGAAAAAAATAAACGATAACACTTTCTATATCCATTTTTATTGAGGGGCTTTTCATATAATGAGTACTTTAAGGTACCGCAATGGCAATGGGTAAATCGATCGTAACATTATGCATCAGTGGTCATGGAAGTGGAAAAACAGAAGAAGTTTATGACCCATTCCTCAAAGGTTCATTGACTACAAGATAGAAGTTGTCGCAGAGATGTTAAGTACTTCCAAATACAAGTACAGTGGACGTCGCTTATAACGACGATGAAGGGACCGCTTTAAAATATAATAAAACCAACCAAATGGAAGAAAAACGCGACGTTATAAGCGACTTCCACTGTAATTTTTATTTTCACATTGAGAGCTTTCATTTTAAATTTGATGTTACACCTGTCAAACATAAAGCTGTCATTTTTGACAGCTGTCAAGTAAAACCAATACCGTTATGGAATATACGCGCGAAGAGAGCGTATTCTCGTAGTCTCATCGAGTTCAGTTAGCAGTCTAAAGTTTATCCTCTGAATTCGTAAAGCAAAGTCAGCCAGCGAAAACAGCATGCACTGCAATTCTAAGGTAATTTTATAGCAGAAAGCGCCATCTTATCGTCCAGATCAACGTCAACTATGTTTTCTAAGAAACAAATATTGACTGATTGATATTGACTTTGGAAAATGACTGCAACGTGACATTAAGACTCATTTTAGCGTAAAAGAAACCGAGGAACAGCACAATCGTGAAGAACACTCCAAACCGTGAACTTCTTTGTGTGTCTTTTCTGAATTCGCCTCAATCGCAATTTAGCATGTACACAACCGCAATTTAGCAGGTACATAAACCCATTCAATCTCAACTGATCCTCATCACTAAATAAGATTTTTTTTTTGTCTCATTTTAGAGAAAGGAACCGAGGAACCGCACAATCGTGAAGAACACTCCAAGCAGTGTACTTCTTTGTGTTCAATTAAGTCTCATGAGTCTTTTCTTTATTCGCCTCAATCGCAATTTATCAGGTACACAACCGCAATTTAGCAGGTACATAAACCTAATCAGCTTGAAATGATCCTCATCACTATTTAAATGATCCTCATCGCTACTCAAGAGCACAATCCGTCAATTCCCGTCGCAAACCTAAGACTCAGGGCTTTAGTTCATCCAGGAGCAGCGTATTATACATACGAGTGTAGGCTCATATACTACAACGATCGACACTGTATGGACAATTCTAGACAGCCTTTAGAACCTGATCAAAAAAAAATTAACGCATGATGTTCCATTAACTTCGTTCAGTATAAAATTTCGTGATATTCTTCATTTTTAACGATTTTTGACAGCTGTCAAGTAGAAACCACAAGATTCGAAGAAATAAGTGGATAAATACAACCGTGCGTAGTATACATTTCTGCACGTACAGAAGAGACCTGCAGTTTTATGCCTCATCCGAAGGGTAGAGGGCTAACTACTCTTGGATATTTGTCAGACGCTCTCATGTACTCACCACTGAATCACAGGCAAGTTCACAGATTGTAAAAATTTACGTCAAAGTTTGTCGTTTCATCTTTCATTGTGAACCTTTTTCGAAATCACTTCAAGTTGAGTTGACCTAGTTCTCTTAAAACCAGTTTAACAGCTCGATTTTTGACATGAAAGTGAAGAGCTAGATTTGAACGACATTTATTTGTCGATTAGTTTTCTGAACGCTTCACAGACTTACTCCCGCTAGACTCTTCTCTTTATAGATAGACTAAGTCTACGATTTCCTCTTCTAGGTTTGTCTCTAAATATGGACAAATGATGTAAAATTCTTTTCCCTAATCAAGACAAATCGATTCATTACCCCGTTTTAGCAAAACCTGTACAGTTTATGGAACATTTGTTTTGCGATCGTTTAAAGCTGTCTTTAGTGTTTTATTATCGATTATAAACTACCCACATGATATAACTGCTAAAAATAATGCCAGCCATTAGTAACGTTCTCCTGATTAATAGATTTTCACAAAAAACTGTGTCCATGATACAAGCTCCCACACAAAGGAAAACATCGTTCACTTATCGTCAATTTACTAGATCAATCTCTCACACAAGTTTCAGACTCAAGCAAAAAAAAAATAGCAAACTTATATAACTCTGCCCGGAGGTAACTATACCTAGTAGCCGACAAGTCTTTGTGTGCGAATCTATTATCATCGATAAGATAATTAGAGTACAAATAGAAATAAAAAGATAGAGATACAGTTTACTCGCAATCGGTCGATCGCAAAAAGTACAATCGAAGTTGTAATTTTAAATTGGTTTTTGCACCTTTCACCGCCGTCGCAATGAACCCCCTTCAAATGTATCTACGAGTATAACTAATTCATTGACAATGCGTGCTCGGGCACAAAAATGTATAAAGATTTCTGTTTATGGATTGAGCACGTTCTATCAAATTTGAAACAAAGGAAACAAGAAAAGTTCTTAAGCGAATTTGGGTCAGGAACAAACGGTTTTATGTACTTCCAATGGGAGTATCTCTCTTATCGTATATCATACATCACACGGTGCGGCATTCGGATTTGATTTTATCCAATTTCAAATGGATAGATATCTTGTATGTTTTGATGTGTTGTAAACGCATGGCACTCCCCATGGAGAAGCCGAAAATAATGCTCAAAAATGTATCTACTACTATCTATGACATTGTTACTGCGACAGAATTTAGGGTCTATTTAATGTCATCGTATATTTAGAGTTATTTTTGGACATCCATCTGGAGGGAGAAGTTGTAGTTTCATCTAAATTAGGCCAATTCATGGCCTGACTAATTGTGCGTATAAATTGTCAGCCCATTACAATTTAGAGGGTGTCCTTGCAACGTTACATATTTGGTAAACAACCAACAATCGAAGGAAAAACAAAATAAAAATAAATTATCAACAAATTAACACTGGCTAATCGGACGTGTGTTCATGTCTGTGTGGTGTATTTCAAAGTACTTATCTGTATCTCTGATACTCGAGTTGAGAAAGACAGAAAACAAGAATATTGAATTACCTCGCGAGATACGAGACTATGACCCAATCGTTGGTTTGGTTTGGTTTTGCAATATCTATACGTTTCATAGTTCACTACTTAGAACCGAAACTGACAAGTACAACAGTACAGTGCAGTGTTCGTGTGTGTGGTGACGCAAACGGTAGCCAAAGTGAGTCACCAATAAATAAGCAAAAGTGCACAGTCCATTAAAGCACACACAAACAAGACACATACGTGGTTGTAAAGTACTCAGCAAACGTGCATGCAGTTGCCGACGGTCAAAGAAAGTGACAACTAGTTAAGTATTTTCTGACAGAATTATGAGTTCAATTATTTATGGCATATGGACTGTTAGACTTTGGTTTATAGGCATGCAGAAATATTTCTTTGT
This sequence comes from Chalcosyrphus nemorum, assembly GCA_949716465.1. Classification (NCBI taxonomy): domain Eukaryota; kingdom Metazoa; phylum Arthropoda; class Insecta; order Diptera; family Syrphidae; genus Chalcosyrphus; species Chalcosyrphus nemorum. The sequence goes on along the minus strand of OX454334.1, from coordinate 16,388,107 downwards.
GCGAATTTAGATATAGTTGATGGAGAAGTGGAGGGCATTCAACCGCTTTGAAGGTTGAACTGTGCTGTCATTTCTGACAGTTTTTTGACGTTTATGTTCAGTATTGTTTGACAAATCATCATGGGGGACTAAGTCTTCTTGTAACCCACACAAATGTCTGGCGATCTCCTAAATATCTACAAAATTTATGCTTTCGACTGCCCTATTAGGCCAAACGCCCCAACACCCAAAGTGGGTGATCAAACTTTCTACCAATGGCATAAATATATCATCAAAATTCCGTCGACAATTTTGACATTTCCTCAATAAACCATTAGACTCGGGCACGCCAGATTAGCGTAAGTATAGACCCACACCCACTTAACCTCAGTTAGCACCAACACCAATTAGATCTTCATGATAATTATGTTGCCACGTTTTCCACATAATTTCTGCCGGCAATCTATGTAGGTATATGTCTGCAAATAGTTTTTTACCGATTTTTATTTGTTTTTATTCAAAATCACATTCAATGGTCTGGTGAACAACCCTTCATCAATGTATTGTTGTTGTTATGTGCTAAGATCACTGAACCATTGCGCTTTATTTGCCATGAAAGTATCTACAGCAAATTCCCTGCAGACCCTTCCAAGAATTAAAAATTCTATTCACAATTTCCTACTTCCAACTTATGCCATCATCAACAACAATAATTCCATCTAACTGACGAGACGGTTAAAACGATTTGCATTCTCGACACGATTCAAGTTTGAGTGTGTGATCGTATTTCAATTTGAAACTTATGAATACACGTGTTGGAACAGTTCTAGATATGATTAGTATCTAAAATGGTGTGTAATCCTTTGAATTAGGGGGAAGTTTAACAAACTGTCTTGTCTGGCTGTCAGTTTGATGTGTGACATTTGCTTTGACAGTTGACAGTGAGCTTTAATGTCATTGACACAAAGTTTTAGTGCCAGACATTTTGTTCGATCTCATATTTCGGAATGGAATCGTCGGTGGAAATGGGCAATAAAATCTGAATAGGTGTATCAAATGACTGGGCATTTCTACAAGGTATAGTATATGATATGATGCTTGGAGACCACCTGGACCACTGTGCTGTGATCTTTGTGAACAAGAAGCAACATTGAGTCTTTTGATGAGCCTGAAAAGTGCTTCAAAACTAAATTCACAGTTTAGCAACCTGCGAACAAACCACAGTAAATTTAAAAGAGAACAATGGACACTTTTATTATTTGAAAAGAACAGAGCTTGATTTGTCGATTTTTATTCCGCGAATAAGCGAATGTTTTATGCGAACAACCAAATTCACAGTTCGGAACGCGATCTATATTCACTAGAGTTTAGTTTTCCATTTTTTCGTCTGTGAATAATGAGTTTGATCGCAGACTATTGATAAAAAAGATGCTGTAAATGGAATGCTTATATTCACTGTTCGCATTCACAGGTTGTTAAGCTGTGAATAGAGAAATATTTTGAGAATCTGGCAACGCTGTTAGTTAATTTAGAAAAAAGTGGAAACTCAAGTGATTAGGTTTGAATATTTATTCTCCATGGGGGGTTTCTAATTTGACTGAGGCGAGAGTTGTGTGTGATTTTTGCATTCGTTCGTAATTCGCAGTCTCTATTTCGCGTTCACGTTGGAATACACTAAGTGCTTTTCGCGCGAATTATTTGATTTGATGACTGCTGAAATTGAATGGATATGATCGGAACTTGAGCAACAAACTTCTTATTCAATTTATTGGACTGCTTGTTCGACTGGCTGTGCCTGAAAGTTTAATTTTGCTCAGAGTAGATATCTCCAGCTCGCAGATCTGGCTAAATAAGTTCAACCAGTCTCTTGATCTATTGCAATCCCATAGGAGCATCAAGTCTACCCTTTTGGAATTAGATTCTTGAGGCCATTTTCCTTGTACGGTCGTTGACATCCGCCAGAGAGTTTCTATCAAAGATTGTTCTGTTCAAAATTAAGTCTTTTTAGCACGAAATGTGCGAAGGCCTTAAATGAACTCTGAAACATGAATCGGTATATTTTATGCAAATAAATCTTAAAACCGCTAATCATACATACATACAATATTTCTAATAGTAATTTTCTCTTAATTACAGTTATTAAGAACCCGCAAAGGGTTATTTAAAAGTGCAAATGTAATCTGCCTTTGCTGGAGGGATTACTCACGGATTGCTCAAAGTCAGCTCCGGAAATCAAAGTATTTGCATAAAGAAGTGATTAAGTTGTAAGCATTCAAGTGTGCAAAAAGAATAAAAACCCACACAACCTGGGGAGGAAACGTTGTGGCGTCTGCAGTAAAATTAACTTACAGGAGGTATGTATGTGGAAGAAAGTACGTGCTGTGAATATTGACTTAAGTGCACAGATTGTAGAGGAAATTTCTATTTTGTGACGCTTTTTAAGGCATGCTTAAAATATTAACCGCATTCTTTGGATGAATCTTTGTCTATGTGACAGAGGAATTGTAAGCTATTGTTGTCTGACCAGGCAGAGGCTAATGGTGTGCAATAGCTAATCAGGGTTATGTTTATTTCCTTGGACATTGGAGTAAAATGATGCTACTCATCCAAAAGAAGCGAGTGTATTTGCCCCTGACTCTTGACTTCTCATCTTCATGCTTTTTGGAGACTCTAACTAGATCCTCTAAAATATTTTCTTTTGTCGACTCCCCAGAGACCACTTTCTTTGTCTTTCTCTGCTATCTATCCACTCCTCGTTTTTTTTTTTTGGATATCATCTAGAAGAATACAATTATGACGACTACTGTTGGCACCTCTGGTGATTGGAGGTTACTTGCCACCAAATCTTGGGGTTGGCGCAGGACAGAAGTCCATACTTAATGCCTTATGCCTTATGTAAAGTGTATGTATGTCGTCCGAAATGTATCCACAAGAGGACATTACATAGCGAGCTCAATTGGTGCATTATGAGACCAAAAAACGTCCGGGCGGAAGGCTTTAAACATATCATCTCGAACCTAAGCTAAGCTGCTTCCATTCAGAGCTCAAATTCGGATTATCCACATAGATTACAACTCCAACCTAATTCTTCCGTCGAACTCATAGCAAAAGTGTCACCAAAGTTTCTAGTTCAAATCTACTTTAACTCGCTTTCCTAAGAAACTATTCAGTTCATTTAACGCGAATATATCCGTACGTATATACCAAAACCCATTACAAATTGTAACAACACCATTTGTATCTTATTGCCGTCTTAGGAAAGAAAACCTACAATTAAGAATATGTACGAGTATAGTGTACATCTTTAGCTTTCTAATTGAATCCTCCTCCATTCGAACTCAATCCACCGAGAAACAGAAATTAACTCCCCAGTGTACACATTTACTTTTGTAATTACACGTATCACTTACAAAAGTATCTATCGATTTGGCAAGAGAAAGAGAGCTAAACCATGTTTCTTTTTTGTTTGTTTATTGCTCACATTCTAGCCTAAATCAACTTTCGTTTTAAATACCAAACCAACAGCAGCACAACAAGGCCTAAACCTAACCAAACCAACAATCCGACCGAGAGCTAATCAACATGGAAGTGGTGTACGAAAAATCTCGCAACGCAAAAATTTAAATCAAATGTCAACGGATCTATTTATCCATTGTATACCTTATAATTTGAACTGTCAACAACCAAAGATGCCAAGAGTAATCTCGCGGATGGTATGCGATAATTAACATCCGCCTCGCATTAGATTTTGAAAGTCATTCGCTTGTCCGCCAACAACAAACACATAGTGCCATCTATTGAATGAAGAAGTAACAACACAGCACAAAAAGCATCTTTTTTACACTCATAAGAATTGCTATCGATGAATCTATAGACGAGGGTTCGGACCCCTCTCAATGCCATCTCGAATGTCCCCACGGTATAGTGGACGCGCAGCGATCGCTACTTACTTATTTATTTCCGAGGAATTTTTGTCGATTCAACAATTCCATTCACGTGACACGGGGGGTAGGTAGTATCTCCTGAAAATGATAAGAAACATAATTAATTGGAGAAATATTCCAAATTAATGAGATGAGTGTACAAGAAGAAAACAACTGTGCGAGAGTGTACAAATGTTTGCGTAATGTTTTCATTTTATGGTGCATGTATCCTATCCTCTGTCTATCTATCTATCTGGCCGACTGGAATGTCATTTATTCGATAGATTCTAGAAAATTGCTGTAAATCATTCAACGTAATCGATGAAAGTCGAGTTGGGAAATTGCATTTTTATACTCGCGCAGTAGCTGATGGTCATTTTTATATAAATAGAAAGGATATTTTAATTTTGCAATAAGTGGATACTTGTGGTGTTTATGGGAGCTGGCACAAAGTAGCGAATTGATGTAAAAGTGCGTTTATGCGATAAGATACATAATTTCCTCAAACAAGTGAGTGCTGTTGCGTGCACTTTCATCGGAAGTTGTGGGCGAAGTTGTTGATACCATACACATACGAGTACACTAGCACATTCATTGTTTCAGACGCAACAGTGGCATTGCCCCTTAAACTCTTTTAGTAAAAGTTTGCTTAAGGGCTTTCCAATAGGGATTTCTAAACTTTGACAGGTGATTGCGGCCATATTATTGAAGCTACGTCTGTCAATTTGGCTGTCATTTATTAAGTTTGTCTTGCCAAAGCAACATGAATATAGGGTTCAACAACATAAGTATGCAAATGATAGAAAGTAAAGTGAGTCTTCGATTCGAGCAGCATTTCACACTCTTCGCCAATTTTACTTTGGCATAATCGTCCTTCCGAAAGGACTATTCGCAACCTGGTGGATAATTTCGAGTTGCACGGTTCAGTGAAGAATCCGCTAACATCCGCACGTCAACGAAACGCAACTGTTCCTAAGAGTGTCCAGCAGAATCCGAGTAAGTCAATTCTGCGTCGCGCAGAAGAAGTCGGCTTCGGCAGATCACAATTTGGCGAATTTTGATTCATTCCTTAGGCCTATAACCATACAAGATTCAAGAGCTTAAAGTTCACTAACTGAGCTCTCGGGCATTTGGAAGTTTACACCAGTTGTGGTCGAAAAATCAAATAACTTGCGTCATATTTCTTTCTGCCCGCGACTCATTTAACACCGGACGAGCCGAGTTAAAATTTGAATATTTTCTTGCAAGTTTGGCTCACAAGTAATTTTGACCGTTAGACTAAGCTGGCAGCGCGACTTTTTTAATAGTAAACAGAAAATGGAAGTTTGAAGATGAACATTTTCATTTTCAGTGAGTAAACTTTTTGAAGCTTTACTGCTGACTCATGTTGACATATGCATTGGCGAGCAATACCTCAAACTGTCGAGGAAATTCGTTGTCAAAAGTTCTATTTAATTTTAAGTGTTCTCATTGCAAAAGTAGAGAACAGCCAGATAGAATGGGATAGATGTAGGAATTATGAAATCCATCAACCTTAAGCTTCCGTAAATGAATTTACTCATCATTTGAGGACTCGAATTGAAGGAAAAGTTGTACACAGATGCTCCACAAAGTGAAATCTTACTTCTTACCGGATATAAAGCTCCTGATGGTTGACGAGATCTTTGAAATATACACTTAAAGGGCAAAGAAGTTAGGGTCTATCCTACTATATATCCTATCGACTAGAAAATAGGATACCAATTCACTGAAATCTACAAGGATTGATGGGCTAAACTGGGGCTGAAAAGAACTAGAATGAGAACATTGATGAGCAGGTATAGACTTTAAAGCGTTCCAAAAGAGTTCAGGAATGCGTTGGGTTTCAAATCAGTTGATATACAGCAATCGAGAGAAATATGAGGCTGCGAGATCTACTTTTGCTCTTAAGAAGGAACACCAAACCTTAAACCTCAACAAGATAGCAGACTGAGATTAATAAGAACTAAACGGCTAAAATGATTGAGCATAACCTTTTGGCAGTATGCTATTACGAATAAGTACACATTCAATCTAAGATCATTCTCATTGAGAGCAAAAAGGTTTACGGTATCGAAGGATGACATTTTCTAGGAGAACTTTATCAGACAGAAAGGAATGTCCCAGCAAACAGGAAACGGACTCTTGTACTGACAGTTCTAAAATGCAAATATCCACTGGAACTGGGGTCATCTACAAGGTGCTAAAAGTTAATTGCTTTTACGAAATAAACGATAAACATACCTAAAGAGACCTAAGTAGCCATTTAGGCTCTGGATTGTACGAGTGTTTCTGTGAATCGATCTAGCCTGCAAAAAGTATCTGAGATATCTAGAGCCAATGTGGTAACTTACATTATACTGCGTACAAGGACACATGGATGTCTTAGGAAACAAGAATACCATGAGCAGGCAACTAAGAGGTCGGAATTTCATAATCCAAAAACGACGCTCTTTTAAACTTGCATTAAGCCCGATAAAGAAGCGCTTAAGAGTGAATACCAGTAGTCGTCCAAGTGTCCAACTTGACACTAGCGCAATAAAGAATGGCATGCCTTCTGCTGAGTGAAATTAGAATCGAACGACCCACTGAATGATTGCCATTCATCCTCTTGTTCACAGAGTTGAAAGACGTACGTAACATTGAGCTGAAAATACTACGTATCAGGATAGTTATAATTTAACTTTTTTTTTCAGAAATGACGAGTAAATGAACAGATAGATTCAACTTTGGTCCATGCCTTTCAATGTCCATGCAGGTAGACGCACGAATAGCCAAGAATCCAAGGTACAAATTCCTAGATTGAATTTTTCAAACAAACAACTGTAAGCTAATATGAAAAGATTAATTTGTTACTAAACTTTTTCGCGCCACTGTACAACGCAATTCCTTAAATTATTCCTTTTTAAGAATGCACACGTTCCGCCACCATGAAATACAAACATACACAACATTCTCTGCTGCTGCTTTTCATGATTGTGTTTGTGAGTGTGCTCCCACGGCAAGGAAAAGGAAAACTACTGTCAAACGGGCCAACATAAATGAACGGCTGATTGGATGGGCACTTTATGTCGCGCCGGCAGCGGCGGCCTGTCTCTTCCTTTTTATTTTGACGACTGCATGCCGTTAACTGTGCTTGCTTATGTACGTTCGCGTTCTTTTGTTGTTGCTGGCCTCGTCTTGCGCATGTGTATTGTGTATTCACTTGTGCATCACAGTTTCCGTTAGGATAGTTGTTGCTTTTTCCTTGATTCGCCTTATTGAATTATTGATCGGTTTTGGGGAACAAGGTCAAGGAATACGACGACAACTTCACTTGCCATTGTGCTTGGAGTGATGACGACGAGGACGGCATTGCGGTGGTAGAAGGTTTTTTTACAATGAGGAGTCACAGCCACATGTCCCAGCAGTTTGAGATTTCTGGTAAATGATAGTCATGCCATAAGGAATTTTCTTTTTCTTGGAACATTTTTTTGGGAAAAGAATTGAAAGAATATGAGAATGAGTGATGGTGGATGGTGGATATGAAGTTTCTTTAAATGGTTATTAGAAATTGGGGTTGACAACACACATGGAGAAGAAGATTTGCAAAGAAAAGTAGCCATGACGACTACCATTTCCCACCGTTTCACTTACACTACAGGGCAATGTGATCCACTGAATAATACATTGGGCTTTTGAGCGCGAGTGTTGGGGTTCGAATCACAGCAAACAAAAATAAGAGAAACAATCGAGAGAAATATGAATCTACAATATCTGGACTAAGCATCAAACAATAAAATGGTGTATAGACGGCTCGAGAACATGGTCAAGACTAACAGCATCTTTGAGGCTGAAACAAGCGAGATTCATTCAAAATAACCTCGAAAGAGGGCACAGTAACTAGGAAATAGCAATACTGTCAGACAGTCAAGTAAAATCAATCAAAGCTTCTTTAAGGTTGCCTTCACAAACTTAATGAATAACAAGGAATAGAAATAACAAGGTAGAGTGTACTGGATCCCCGGGCATGTCGGAATCAAAGGTTACAAAGCAGCAGACGTCCTGGCAAGAGAAGAAGCTGCAGAGCCCATCACTGGACCTAAACCATTCCTCGGAATAGGGGATCATACTACATATACCCGACAAAATAGAGGAAGATAGAAAAAGAAGACAGGGCAACCTGGAACAGTACTACGGGCCAGACCTAAGACAAGCTAAGAAACGTCTGGAATGCTACAACCGAAAAGATTCAAACCTACCATCTGTCTTAACTAGGATAACCTAAGAACCCTAACTGACTTCCGAAAGGGGCACTGCAAACTGAGGGAATACCCACAGAAACTAAGTATAGCAAATGAAGGCCATTGGCTGGCTTTCGGTTTGAGACATTTGAGCCAATATTTGACGGAAAATTATAATAAATTTCAGAACAGATGCATTGTTACAGGCTAGTTATGGTGAACAGAAACATATTCCAGGTTTATGAAAGCAAATGGGCGTGGTCAGCAAACGCATGAATTTCGTGAAAAAATATATAATTTCTGAAATACCTGCTTAAAATTGGAATCATAAATGCAGAATTCAAGGCCAAAACCTTGTCAAAAGATGCGTCAAATCGCTTACAAACTTTTGCACACCAGTGTCCTTGCACACAATGTCAGTCGAACAGCACTACACTACAGCCTGTAGACACATTTCGCGAAAGCGAATTTCTTCCTTCGCCGCCATGCATTTGAAGTTCAACAAAAGTGAAACATTTCGCTCGTGTCTGCAGCACAATGCGGGTGGCGGCGTGCAGCAAGTGCACAGCGAGTAGACAGTGTGCGCCTGCGCGCATTCGTTCGCATCTAAAAACCGTTCAACTTTGCATTTTACCGTTAATAATTGCCCCCGGCGGCGGGAATCTCTGGTACACATCTGACATGCGGGAGCGACGTGTACTACTCTCGGTTCAGCGTATCTTGGGAATGTCCGCCATTAGATCGGATACAAGTGCTGTTTTTTTCTTCCCAAAAGGAACGACATTAGTTAGTCTGAATTTGATTGTGATTTTGATTAACAACAACCTACTTCACGTAGAAACTCTTTTCCCACTGATTAAGATGAATCTCGTACAAAACGAATCGCATTCGAGTCGAATGTAGGCATACGGGAGCCAGGAACAGCAGTTCGTACCAACAGATGATGGAAGTAAATTTGAATTTAATTCTGCGTTCGTTAGATGCGATTAGGTTATGATTTACAAAGAGCATTACAAATGCCAACATAAACAACATGAGGCAGGCAGCAAACAAGAAAACTCGTTCTAAACTCGGAAATGAATGGTACAATTGATTCGAGATACACAACACAACACATGCAGCAGTCTTAACATACGACATAGAGGCTATCGATTTAAGGTATCTTTGGCACTCACGTGAAATTGATAAATCACGAAATGAAAAGTGATCGGACGTGCATAAAGCACCTGACTTTTACTATTTGAAGTTGTCGAATCGTTCCGATAAAGGTGAGAAAAATGTCGAAGTTGTTTTCTTTTTTTTTTTTTGCCGGGTGTTTTGTCTGTGCGCACACCGTTTAGAGGAAAGTTCAGCGGCAATGTGAAATAGATAGGTTTTTTTTTTTTGTTTAGGGGGAGGGAAGAAGAGAATAACTCGTTGTGAAGTAGTAGGCACGTTAATAGGATGTCACTTGTTAGCATTGGACACAATCAATGGAGGTTAGTTGGCACCTCTTTTGTAACATAATGTGTTAATTAAGTGGAAGTCGTTAAGGAAAGTTTTCTATTTGATTAGTCTGGTTTGGAAGTGAAGGTATTGATACAGTTGGGCGATAGCTTTATACCCTATGGTGACACTGTGTCGAAGAATTTCACAAAAAAATGTTGCCAAGAGTTTGAGAGTTACGTTGGGTGTCAAAGATAAACAAAGTCAATGTGACTTATTAGCTCAGCAGAGTGTGAGATGTCAAAGGGTTCTTTGAACCTGCAATTTCGTCTGGAACTAAGCTGGTATTGGTATAACTGCATTAAATTAAGGTCATCTAATAACAAAAGAAGTTCGATGGTTAAGTATCATGTTTGACGTAAGCAAATACCTCTATGTGCCTTTCTATTTAGATATCGAGAGGACGTTCAATAACACAGACTACTGCCTACTTTCTGGGCCATCCATAAGGCTTGGCAACCGTTCTAGTGTCTTGGCAAAACGGAGACGATTCTGAAATTCTTATACGAAGTCAGCTAATAAATGTCCCACTACGACCATCCCCAAAAAAATTACTAGGAAATCTACAGACGATCGGTAGATTGACCTAGACCTAGATGTCTTCGAAGATGGAATCTGAAATAGGAGATATCCTTTTTGGACTTAATAATTTTGTTCCAACATGTCCCACTACGATTCAGGGTGAAGACAATGGACATCAACATATGCACTGCGTTAGACCCTTTATATATATAAATTATAACCAACAAATTGACAGACAAACTAATTGAAGCTGGCTCTGGGTTCATAGGGCAAGAACATGCTTAACGACTGGGAACACAAATTTCATCTAGCTCTGTGAAAATGACGTGTGATGCTGGCAACTGTTCCTGGATAATGTTACAAGGCTGGGATGTAGGTGAGCCATTGGCTACTAAGTGGTTCATCGATATCTTTAATTACGATGCCGAGAATTGATTTTGTCCCTTGGAAGAACAGGGTCTTTTGATTGTTTTAAGCTCATTTAGTAGCTTGAACGTACCTAGCAAGTCTATGAACTGAGAATCTCTCTTCAAGTGAGTAATCTCGGTTCGTCCTTACAAAGTGTTCCACGAAGGAGCGTCATGTCGATTTACTTTGAATTCGGTAGGAAATACAGATGATTGCATTTCGCCCTCCAGATGCCTTCGATATTCAATTGACAGTTATAGACAGAAGGCCCTTTATTTTCAGACGAGCGACCGACGCTAGAAAGTGGAAGTTTCAGTTGAATACTGAGATTCAGTTAAGTGTATACTCAAAAAGTGGGCGTCACTAATGTCGCTCGTATTTGGGTGTTGTTCAGTGTTGTTGTAGATATGGATAAACCTTTAGCGCTACTTCTACTCCAAGTCATAACCTCGTCTAAAGAATAAAAAGTTATCTCTTGTCGTTGCGAACTAAATAAGTCCATTAAGCTGTCGATTTATTAGGCGAATAGGTTACCAACTTACTGTTGAATATACATAAAGTGCTCCGCATCTTCCTCTGCTTCTGGGTATTCTGGCCAAAATGGCGAGCTATCGTGCCCAATCTTTCGTCCTTGTGGACCCATGATTGCTTGGAACTTAGACACAATGCCAATGCTCGTTGGGCCCCTTCAGGATTTCGAGAGAGCTCTGGCTTAACTTTAACCAGAGACGTTCAAAAGAACTGTAGTAGCTTCTGAAGTGTCCTGACCTGAGCACAATCATCGGTTTCTGACGTTTGGGCCTCTCATCTAACGGAGTTGCAGGGACGAGGAGGAAGAAGAAACGATTCCTCATCTTCTTTGCAATTGCCTTGCTCTAACGTCAAGAAGAAACCTCCACTTGGGGTCCTTTTTCTTTTACGATATCGGCGACCTGACAGGTCTACCCATTAAGCATCTTCTAGGCTTTATTAAAAGCTCCGGTTGGTTCTCCTGACCCAGTAGCAGAGCCTCTTCTAAGTGTTATTGTGTCTAGTAATCTATTTGTATTGATCCCCTGTCTCTCATTGTGTAGTAGATCCAGTGGTACCACAATGGGCCTTTTAGGCCTAAGTGACCTGGTGCTCATCTGTATCTAAACGCTAGCTGCCACGCTAACCTAACCTAACCTAACAAATAAGCCCATTACGTTGCCGATTACCCTCTTACTCTTCAAACCATCTGCTGTCTTGCTGGATGAGTTGATTTTGCCCGTACAGACGCGGCTGAAATGATGTAGGCCGCTGTAGACGTATTGCCTCGGGGAATGTGTCTAATGTTCGCGAGTACTCCCCTTTCTGATCCCACTCGCAGCTTTTTCAGAGATCGTTCTAAGAGATGATGTTTATATATCAAAGAGGATTCCTTACTTATGCTTCAAAAGTCCGATGCAAAGGCTTTGCTCGGCGATGGGCAGAGTAGTTAGTATCGTCGCACAAGCGTCGGTGGCACTTGCAGTCGTTTCAGAGCTTAGAGAAGAGGTGGATGTCCAGATCTTTTGAGGAGACTTAAACTCTGACACCGACTTGGTTCTTGGTTTCCGACTGATTAATTGCACAGGATCTTGAAGTTAAGTCCATTCTACTTGTTTGTAGTTTATGTCGAAGCTGTGCTCAGTGGATAGATGGCCCATGACCTTGAGGAAACGTCGAAAAATCGACAGTATTTGTAAGTATGTTACTTTTTCCACTGCTAAGCCCTTCATCTGAGTTGTTAGCAAATTGTTTGTTGACGATGTCAGTTGGAAGTAGGAGAACCCTTAAATGTATACATTTTCGTGGAGCTGTATTCAAATTAATCGTCTATGTTCTTTAGCCTTACTCCATTTGACCCTCTTAAAGAACACAGAAGCAAAAACCTGCACTATCAAGATAAGAACATCAAATCTTAACAAATCTTTTCATCTGTCTACTAGTAGCAAACTATGCATCTTGATGGTATCTCTAAGTCTTTTGTATTTATTTATTTACTAAGATTCCATGAAAAAAGTTAACACTCTCTGACATCCTTTCATGTGCATTGGTACCGTAGTGACCCCTTTCAAAAATTAAAATTAAAAAAAAACAAGAAGCCTTTCGCTGCCTTCAGTCAAGCCTCATTTGTTGTGTCACAAAATTTGCTTACACCATTTGAAGTGCGTCCCGCAAGACAGCTTGTTATCTAACTCCATCGTGAATATGCAAATAAACACAATCTAACTTCTGAGTTCAGCACAATAGCCAGACGGCCACTTAATCAAAAGAGACGAACCAAATGGATAGCAATCACCTGTCTACAGACAAAAAACACAAAACAACAACAAAGTACAAGTACAAGTGAACCCCAGCTAATGAATGCCGCAACGACATGTGCTTGAAGAAGCATTATTTTGTTTAGCTTTTTTTTCCCGGTTCCTCCTTTTACTCGCATAAAACTTTGCATTTGAGGAGTGTTGGGTTCTTGTTCTTTTTTTTTTTTTTTAGTTGGAAACACCATAAGGACATGTGTCATGTTTATGTGTCCGTGCTTGGTGGCAATAAATTAGGTAAGCAACCAGCAAAAACGCATACTAAACGCGGAAGCTATAAATAATGAAATATTCGGGATGTTTGTCTGGACACACCAGGACCACCTCCAATTTGATTGCACATAAAACTTGAAACCAAGGGGTAGTACTCATTTTCGAAAGAACGACACAAAGAAGCTACACGAATGTACAGATACACAGATTGAATTACTCATGCAGCACAACGAATTGAATAATTAATTGAATAGAATTAAGTTTCAGCTTGGAATGCACAAATGAAGGTGAAAACAATTTGCTTGACTGATTAAATTCAGCACATTAGGTGTGATGTGATCTATTCTAAGTGTCAGACAACTTTGGAGTAATTAAAAGGAGGTTTTAGCAGTGAAATAATGAACTATATGACCGTATAATGACATTGACGCGATGGACATTGACTTTCAAGTCGTTCATCGTCTCGTGACTTCAGATTTTGTTAGAAAAAGGTGTTAAGCCACAAGGGCTACTAGAAGATGCCAAGTCGCAAGTCTATTATGCAGAACTGTGCGCTAATCGATATGTATGGTGTGCCATCAGCTCTTCCACAATTATATCATTCATTTGGGGTACGAAAAAGTCAGAGATCCTAATCCAATGTTCAAATGTGTTCGAATGAATTCATCCTCCTCTAGACAAAACCAACATTCCTTTAGCTGGCACAGGTTCATCTTGTTTAGGTGGTATCTTAGGCCACAGTAGCTTGATGATGCTTTCCTTTTCTATGGAAGATAAGGATAAGGACTAAAGATGGGACCTAATTAATCTTCCGGCGCTTAGACCCAGTGGTCTAGACGAAGTCCATATGAGGCTACAATAAGATTCAAGATCAATGAACTCAGATTCGAAGCCAGCAAGCTCATTCGCAGATTCATTGTCCACAATCCGTTGGTGTCGGGGGACGCAGCCGAGTTTTACCTTATTGTGTTTTAAAGGTTTGTAGAGCATCGTAGCTGTTCACTTAACAGGTGGAGAGTCTATTAGACTGAACGATAATGCCCTATAGTGCTGCTGAGCTATCAGAGAAAATATGTATTCTGGCTTTTTGATCCCTTAAGGAGATTATGTCTGACACTGATCTCAATGGCATGGAGTTTAGCCGGAAACACAGTGGGAGTCGTAGCCATAGGTACCAAGATCTTGGATCTATAGCTCTATAGCTCTCTCTATTGAAACGTTCTAGCCAGCATCATTTACGAAGAAATATGGACTCCGCTAGCCCATAAAGCACACCAAACAGTGATTTTGATGTCCCAATGAATGACTTGTGGATAGTCTTCACTTCTAGATGACCACTTTTCTTGTAAACTTAGCTATTTAACCAAAAATTAACCTAATTGCTGAAAAGAATTTCGTGTTGAAAATGAGGATCAAGAGCAATATCTGCCATGAGCTAGGTCTTGTCAGATCACCAAAACCTTTCCGCAAAATATTTCACAAAGCAAATGCACAGTTTAGCTTGCTTTTTAGTATGACGATTCGACACGTTCGGGTCTTTCTCAATACTACGGTCTACAGCACCAAAAACTTCTTCGGTGGACGTCTCTGCAAAAGCGTTTTATCACTCAGAGCATGCATACTGTTAAAACTATCAATGGTCATTGGAACTACTAGTAAGGATGGGCGATTATGTTGACAGAACAAACGGAAAGTACCCCGAACTGAACCACGATCTTCGAAGCAAATCGCACAATTTGCAGGCGTTCATGGTGAAATACCAAATCAAACAGCACAAATCAGCTGTCAGCTGTCAATTTGGCTGTCGCTGAAAGAAGTGTTGCCAATTCGAAAAGCAAACCTAAAGCCCTATACCAGTGGTTTTCAAACTTTTTTTTTTAAACTCATGTGTATTATGTTTTGGCTTGTGTCGATTTAGTGGGGTAGTTTCTAGTTAGTACCTAACCTAGTAATTTTCTTTGACACTGACAGCTCTTTTGAAATCAACAAAAAATAGGACTGAGAGCAACACAGTATCATGTTTTCGTGGAACCAACTGATCCAATTTAAGGCTTGAGCAACGTCAGGATATACTAAAAACTCTTCAAACGTTTTGGATGGCCACGATGTAGATGAAATATTCGGCCATTGAGTGAGCGGTTTTATAAATAATTCCAAAACACATCTTTAAAATGTGTAAAATTAAATTAATTTCCTCGAACATTTCGAAGTTTATGTACTCCTAAACGAAGGCGCAAAGAAGTAGGTACTGTGAATTACATCCGAATGCAAAAGTCTCATACAATTCAACACAAAATAAGCTAGACACCACCCACTGAGAGTGGAATCCTAAGTTTCAAAATACGTACAATACTTTCCAATCCTTCTTTTCACTTAGAATCTCCTAACCGCCCGTGTCCCTTTACATTTCCATTCCATTTACCAGGTCCAGCTGACTCAGGAAGCAAAATAAAGCCACATGCTTTGTTTGTTTTGTTTTGATTCCACACAAACAGTTTGACACATCGAAAACAAACTGCGCTCGGGAAACCCACCAAACGTCAAATCATGGTTCGAAGCTTAGCTACATCTCCTACTCATATAGGAGACACTAGTCAAAAGACTCGCCTCATTCCTCGTGGTGAAAGTAAATAAGCACTCACAAAAGCCGAAGAGATAAATTTTAGCTCCGGAATTTAATAGCCTGACTAGCATCCGGATGGGTCTCGGTAAAACTGAAACTGATACCCTCAAGAAGATTTATCATTTTTGTAATAAATTGAATAATAAAAACTGTACAATCCATTCCCGGGGGCAACAAAAACAAACAACACTCAATCTCTCAAAGTGAATGGATTAAGGTGTCACTGGTGGGGTTCCATCCACCACAAGCGGATCTGTGTTACGCTCTAATCCAGAAAAAAAAAAACCAAGTCAGGGAATTGGATTTGCTCTCCAATTTATATCAATGTGTCAACTAATACACCACAGGCGACAAATCGTGATTACACACCACTATAGCACATTCGAACAACTGTTAAGCTCTGTAACTCATATTGCAGGTGGTGGCATCCTATAACCAAACCGTAGGCGCCGGACCGTAGAATAGTGTCAATCTGACGGGAGTTTTTTTTTTCTCATATCCGCCGCCGGTTGGGAATTTTCTCATTCAAATGAATCTGATGGACACTGTGCCAGTAGGATAAAACGGCCTAAAGTGGGCGTCAAATTGCAACACTATCCCCCGATGACAACAATGACAACAATGACACAAAGTTAAATGTTTGGGTTTCACATTTTTCGAAAGTAGGTGGCGGCACGATGCACTGGATATAGACGCCTGTGTGTGGGATATATGTACTTATGGAGGAGAAATTTATTTGTCTACCCTCGACTCAGCAGGTTGCTGTTAGTAAATCACAAATATTTTTACAGTCTTCTGTTGTGTGCGCTTCAATTTCAATTAAAAGATCCCACAAAATCGATTACGATGCCTGAATTAATTAATGCAAACTCATTCGAGCTCACACTATTGCCAGCAAGCGAGCTGGCGACGAGGAGTAGGAGGAGATACGCTGCTGTCTGCTTCGTAAAAGGATGTATCTTTAATGGTTTAACATCGAGGGGGCATGGTGTTAGAGCAATAATCATGCACCACAGGTGTTATACAAATGCGCGAGGATAAGATCAAACGGGTTAAAGCAGCCGCAGCCAAAGTAATCCTCATCATCATCATCATCATCGCTGTGGTAATAGTAAACTTATATTGCGTGCGTTAATTTGCTTTTTAAGTAAATCCACTTGGCCAGGTGAATTTTATTGACATTGTTCCTTGCATTAAGCTTGTTTCCAACAGAAGACACGAATTGGCTGGCCACCTTTCCATTGGATGGAGTAGTGTGCACTCGGTCTCTGTGAATTAGGAGGGAAACTTGGTCTGATTTTTTATAGTCTGCATTTCCTTGTAAATTTTTGTTTTTTTATGAGAACTGGGATGGATTAAAATTTATGATGACTTAGATTACCTTGTTTGGAGTGCAGTGTGTAGGCAGGCAGGCAGTCCGGATGTGCGTGTTTGAAGGTGGGGTTTAGTATTGTTAACAATGATGCATGTTCGACTGAGATAGCATTTCCATTCAAGTTGCGTACTGGTTCTCATCTCAAACTTTGTATGGGGCTTATGTGAGCGTTATATTTTTTGAATTTTGATTATCACTTGGTGACGTGACCTACTTTTTTCTAGGGAAAAGTGAAACTAAGTTGCAGTTTAGAGAACGAAGATGGCAAGGCAAAAATGTTCCACTGAATGAGCATAATCGAATAAAGGGCCTAGGTTTCCTTATTTTAAAGGACAAGGTAAATAAGTAGTTCTAGAGCCTTCTGTCTTAAATTTTGACATATGGCACCACAAGTGTGACTTCGTTAAATATGACATCTGCATCGTTAAGTTTGACGTCTGCAATGAAATATATACTCTACTTGTTTCTTCTTTTTCTTAGATGACGCCTCGCATCATTGTCAGAGCAGAGCCAAGGTAGACACAGTCCCTTACTGCCTCGAAATTATAGCTGCCCATTGTGACGTTTTGTCCAATTCTTCGGTGTAGATTGTCCCTTCTGTAGACAGCATGGTTTTGACTTCGTTCCAATGCTCACCACTTTCTCTAAAATCTTTTTAGGCATCGATGGTCTAAGTGCGGTCTTTACCGACCTGGATGAAGCAGTGAGCCTTCTCCATCGTCATCCTGCACTGTTGGACAAGTTTGGCAGTGATGTCAAAACTAGGCATGGCCTTATGTATATAGTTCGTCTCTATAGATGCTGTCACAGGAGGCCTTCAAGTCAATAAAGAGATGATGAGTATCGATGTGAACTTTTTTGGGTTTTCTCCAGGATCTGTGGAAGTGTAAAGATTTGATTCATGGTGGTATTACCTGGCGTGAAACTGCACTGATAGGGTCTGTTGTAAAGATCTTGTACACAATATTGAAGAGACTGATGCCTTTATACATAGTTGGCGCAGTTGAGGGGGTTTCCTTTCTTGTGGATCGGGGAAACGAGGTTCCATTTATCAGGCATACATTCGTCTGACCAGACCTTAGAGATGAGTTGGTGTATGCTTTGTACCAATTCATCCTCAGCTGCCTTGAAAAGTTCGTCAGATCCAGTAGCTTTGATGCCTTTAGCTTGGACATTGCTATCTTCACTTAATTTTGGTCAGGTGGACGGAGCTTTTGTCTATCATTGTCAATATTGAATGGTTCATTCTGTCTGACAGCGGGGTGTTGGTCTTCCTTACCGCTATACAGTCTGCAGAAGTAGTTCTTCCATATTTTCAGCATCGACTGTGAGTCTACTACAAGCTTCTCTACAGGCTTGCTTCTCTGGCATGTCTCATGCTCTCTCATGGACACCAACCTTTTGGTAAAACTTCTATACCTTGTTCCTGGAGTATAAGCTTTTCATGTTCTTTCTTTTTCCTTTGGAGAAGCCGATGTTGCTTCCGGCTTCTTTGCTCACTACCTAGTGGCTCTCGTCCAGCACATAAGTTGCTGGGTTTCTGATGGGATAGTGGCAGTGTTGCCACTGATCTGCGGCACTTCTTTAGATCAGGTGATTCACTGATGAATTGATCTCTTGAAGTCTCAGAAACTTTAAGGCCATTCCAAGCTATTGAAGCTCCCTTAAGTTATTTTAGTACACAAAGAATGATTATGTCATTTGAAATCACTTGATTGACGTCTCATTTCAGATAGTATGCAATATGAATTATGTTTAACGATCTAATCACTCAAAAACACTTCATTTTATCCACCTAAAAGCGGATCATCTCTTTACAAATTTCTCATCATCATAAAATCCATCCTATTATGCGGCCATCAAAGGGGAAATATCATGAAAATTACATCACGACTATATCGTAAAAATCGTCATTTTACAATACCGTCCTATAAAATTTAAAAAAATTAACTTTTACGACCTATATTCTGTTGGGATTTAATGTTTAACATTAGCCCGCAACACTTGTAGATAATTTGCAATAAAAAACGAAAAAAAAAACAACGAAAGAGAGACGAGAAACTAACTCAGGCAAGTTGTCCGTATCGACCGAATATTGCGCGACCTTTTCGTGTCTTTTGGCCAAAACACGTAGGTGGGTTTCCTTAGGAAACATTCACTTTCGTGTTTCGTCAGAGATCTCTGATGAAAGTGTCAAGGAAAAACCTCAATCGATGACAGGAAAGGATCAAAAACTGACCAAAAGGGGAACGGGAAAACCAAAAGAAAAAAACCTGCTCCAATGGATTATAACTTTTCCGGAACGCGCAATCGCGCTTTTATCACAAAAGACTAACTCACCACGGTATACTACATCCGCATCGCACGCAGTATATCTGTGGAAATTAATCAGATTTCGCAAATCACTCGTGATGACCAATTGACCCGAATTGCAGTTGAAAGAATTACACGGCATCGCTTGCGCGCAACTCTCTTAAAGCAATTTGCCCTTCGGCCAAACTCGAGACTCTATATGGGATTCCGCCGGCTAAAGCTAAAACACGGTACCGATCCATCATAAACGAGTTTAAATATAGTAGTTCCTCCTTGGTCGAGGTGCTCAGATACAGATACGAGGAGTAGTAGTGGGTACCTACTCGCAAGAGTTCAACCGCGCGCCATTTGCGTCGTCCGACATTGTAAAACCGATTAACCAAACGATAATAACGAGACACGGACGGACAGAAAAAAAAAACTTTACAATTACAGTGTTTAGCATAAATTTGGGAACATTTTTTACCCAAGTCCCCGTTCGGTTGAGCAGATGAGTGCATTTGTCCGATTGGAATTGCAGATTTCGGAGGGAAAAGGGAAGGGCGAGGGAAAATCCGTGATTGCCTTGGGGCTGCGCGGACGAATTTTTCTTTTATCGAATCGTAAAATGACATTTTCCCCATCGTGTGTGCAATATGGTAAAGTGTTTTAGAACGTGTGTTTGATGTTTCAACTTCAATACACGTAAAGTATCTTTTGACGTTTATTGCGAGCATATAAAAGATTTTTTTTATTAGATAGAAAAGTACCACACAAATTGAGTCTGAAATGAGTTGGAAAGCATATCACTTCGGGAAGATGGTGTTGAAACTTTCTCTGGGATTTTTTTTTCGATTTTTTTATTACTTGACCTGGTGGTAGTGGAACTATGAATTTTCATATTGAAAATTGCCTTCGCTTTAACCTTTCTTTACTGTCACTATTAGTGGCTAAAGAAACCAATGGAATGCAGTAGTTTCTGCATTTGACAGTGAATGGCAAGGACTAAGTATAGGTCCGTTCGCGTACCCTCTCAAAACAGCAAATTTTTACAAAATGTTCGTAGTTTCACACAGAAGAGAACACTCACGAGAGAGTAGGAAATTTCTTTGGGCTGGTTTGTCAAAACTGTCAAATTAATGTATTTCTCTGAGAATTTTACCCCCACTTTTTGAAATTTGTAAATTGACAGTCATCTGGCATATCACCTTGCTCGCACACTTCCTTAAATAGATGGAGATTAAATGGACCTATCTGAACTTGCGTGTGACCAAGACTTAATTATAAATGGGTTGTGATGTTTCTTTCCTTCTTTTTAAACAAAATATTTCCTGCAGACTATGTGATGCTTCCATTAACAGCGACAAATTGTACAATCAGCATCCACAAAATGGCTGCACCCTTGTGCTGTCAAACGAGTCAGCCATTTTGATGTGAGGGATCCAATTTAAATTTGCTGAAATGTCAAAATAGAAATACAAATGGGTGGTTTCTGGCTTGGCGTGGCGAATATGTCAAAAGAGCCGAAGTTGAAGTTCTACTACGACGAAGAGGTGAGTTCTTAATCTTGTATTTTTTAAGGAACTTCTTCGCGGATGCCAGTGGTCTCAACTTTGCTTAGTTGGCGTGTCAGGATCCGCTTCATGAACTTACAGGTACAACCAGAGAGAGAGAGTTGACGCTCTCGGAAAAGGTTACCACGTGATGCAATGGAACCCACTTACTAATGCTGATGATCTTAGGAGTACATGGCGCAGACAAGTCAAGAAAGACACACGGCAACTGGGAAAGAGTTGGGTAGAGCTGTTGGAATCAGTCACATTACCCGGTCAGATGCCAATTTGTTGGGGAAGACCACCACATCTCTTGGCACAGATGGTTGAGAAAAAAAAAAAACAAATTCGGTGACTTATAGATCATATCTGTAACGCGGCTTATTAAAGAGTCCCTATTCGTGACAATGGTCTTTGGTTCTAGCGATCTTCAAGGGTCTTGGTTTAGCTTGAAAGGCGCAGCACTGACGGAGGATAACAGTTTCCTTTGGAAGCATTACATTCCAATCTGTAGATTGAACCCTGTTTGATTATCCTGTCAGGGTCTGAATTAAGACAACTTCTACTGGCCAATCAACAACAAACGTGAAAGGCAATATCAGAGCTATTACAGCGAACTCTCTCATAAGCGGACACCGACGGCACCAAGAAATTTGTCCGCTTATGAGGGGTGTCCGTTAGGAGAGAGTACACTGTATTTAGACTTTTAATCGCATGATTTTGCGTAGGAAGATAAGACCTTGGTTAAGAAACGGAATTGAGTACCTTAGTGCCTACAGCAGGCTATTAACCACAGCCATAATGATAGCAACAGAGTCATCAAGCGCTTTCAAGTACCTTCCATGGTCAGTCACTGTCTTTTGATGTGGTCTGGGCTTATGTCCTCAGTATGTTCTGTAGCTATTAAAGGAAAAATGATGTGTTTCCAATCCTACTTTAGAACACGCTTGGGAATAGAGGCTCTTGTCGTGCCTAAATCGGTGAAGGTAGGCTTTGAGGCATCTATAGCCTTTCGTCAGATAAAAATTTAGCTGGCATGCTTCCCATTGATTCAAGTGTTCGAAACTTGGGATCAATCTTCTATGTCAGAGTGATACTATATGTCGTGTGCCATACTTCAACATTTGTCTTTGATGGTGCCTCAGTATCATTTCCAAACATCGCTGATGCACTTGTATGGAGGTTGTTCGGAAAAAGCTGCCTAAAATGCATTAATTACCTCCGTGTTCTTCATCTTGAGGTCGCAACTGTGTCTAAAAGGAGTCTCTTTTTGTTCTTTGGATATTTGTCATGACCTTGGCAGGTCAGTGGTTATCTCTGCTGCCTTTTTGCATGCTGTAGATGTTACTAGAAGTCAACCTTGCAGCTATAATAATGGCAAGATATGTACTTTAACTATGCTTGTCGCCGACGTTTAGTACTTATAGTTCCTATACTCTTTATCCTTTGCGAGTTGCAGGCCCGAAGTCTAGGTGTTTCTTAATCTGACAATTCATTAGCCCTTCCATGACCTTGGGAAGAAGGTACATTAGTACAATGGATTCACCTCGTTTTAGAGTCAAGCTGGGGTCTGTTTTTAAGAGCTTTATGGACTTCCCCTCGTCTTACCACCTAAAAGCTGCAGCTGGAATATAGCTGAAAGTATGTTCATGTATACACACATAGATGGCATTCACATGAGTCACAATGGTGCAAGTTCGAGCCCCAACGGGTGTCAGCCACGCAGTAACCCACTAATTACTGAGAATTGATTTCTTTTGGGAGGTTTTGTTCTCTCATTTCACCGAATGTCCTTTCAACATTACAAAGTCTCGTACTCCCATTAAAGCGAGCACTTAGTTCCACCCCCAAATGACAAAGCAAGGACATATTAAATCGCACTCCTCGCTCAATCACTCTTCGTGTATGCCATCAACTTTTATTTTCCCTCACTTGGCAATGACAATAGCATTGAGCTGTCTGTGCCTGTTACAAATGGACTCCTTTTCTTTGTTCCCACGAAACTCACTTTTATGTGGCGTACACTGTTGTTCGAAAGAGGTAAATTTCACATGGATTATATTTTCCACAAAAAAAACAACCACCACCTCCTTCTCGAACTTGTATCTATACACAAGTCCTCCCCCGACTATGGCAATACGATATCGTGTGTGCGCAAAACTGCTGCAAGTGTAAAGTATCTATTTTTTTAAATCACCGACTAACATGAGGAACAAAACACAATGGGATGTATATATAGATGTAGATTGCATGCATTGCACGCCCGATGGATTAACAAAAACAAAAACCATAAGACAAAGTGAATTTCACTCAAGTGATATATGTTTTGATATTTAATTCGCAGAGAGAATGAAGCTGGCAAGCTCAAGCACCCCATGACTGTAAGCCCTGAGGGGTTGCTGATACATTTCCCCAGTTCGTTCAGATGGATTTGATTTCAAGATCTTCTTTTTTTTTCTATTCAATAATTTCACTGAGTAAGCAAATCCTTTGGCGTAGAATCACTGTCTGATATAATAAACCACAAGTGGATAAACTATTGCTCTTGTCACCTGGGTTAGATAGTATCTATCTAGAGGGCACACGATGAGTAGAAAAAGTGAGGAAACGGAAATCCTCAAAAGCCATGGCTGCTATTGTATTTCACACTCATATCGCACGAAATGAATGGAATACTCGTACGTGCTTTGTCTTTTGTGTTTGCTACTTCTTCTGCTGTTTGGTGTGAAAGTTCACGTTCCGTTTGGCATTTTGAACGAATTAGAAAGAAGCTATGGAATTTTGTTGGAAGAGAAGACATTCCTAGGGATCTTTACTTGTGAAATAGTTTGTAGTAAAAGTAATGTTGCCATCAACAAGCAACTAAGTATAAGGTTCGCAAAACAAGAAGGACGTTCAGTCTTTCTTCTGTGAAGTGCCTTCTTGCCTTACGTCTTCCTCTTCTACATTCTGTGTCCAAGTATGTGGGGATATCTCTGATAGTCGCAGTGTCCACATGGTCTGTTTGTCCAGATTGCAACTACAGACTGTCAACGTCTGTGTCCATCTGCTTTATGCAGTCATATCCCAACTGACTCCTAAGGTACGCTGATAATAAGACAAGCTGCTTCGTCCGAAATTGTTTATTCCGCTTATCGTTCAGATTGCACAGAGTCACCGCCCGGACTGTGTAGACAAGAATTAAACCTAACACGTTGGATACTTCGCGTTTTGACGAATTCTGCCTCAGGGACAGAACATATGTTTCAGAAGATAGGCCGAAGAACTTCCGAACGCGGTAATGTAATCACCCGGTCTCGTGCCTTAACTTCCTGTCGGTCATGCCTGTTTTCGATACGAAATGTGGTCTGTTCTTTCTGTTTCCAGTTTCGAAGTAGTTAAGTAGTTCACCTACTTCGAAACCTACCTCACACAAATAACGCCTTCGTAGAGATCCGACGAAGACTGGCAAAACACCTGAGTTCAAAACTCCTAGCCCGACGGACCAAATGAATGCTCCATAGGATGCTTATCTTACCAGTCTTGCTGTATAGAGCCGAGAGCTGCACGATAAGTAAGAAAACTGAGCATATATTGGGCACCTTCGAATGACAAATACTACGTCGGATATAAGGTCCCTTAAGCGAGGAGGACAAAAGGAAGTGAAGTGAGCTCTACCAGGATGTGGATGAAGTCCAAAAAAGCCAAGATACACCGACTACATTGGCTCGGCCACATCAAGCATATGGACGGCAATGCTCCAGCCAAAAGGATTTTCGAATCGCAGCCACCAGGTTCGAGACGGCTAAGAAGACCAAACAAAGACCAAGTTGTCGCGGATGCCAGAAATCTCGCAACTAGAAGCAGCGTGCCAGGGACCGCAGAGAATAGAAGGCAGCCGTGTCTCAGACAGAGACTTTACAAGGGTGTGGAACTCTTAAAGTAAGTGTGCAAGTATGGATAACAAGTTTGTCGATTTTAAGGCATTTTTTTCAATCCTTCAGCCTTTAGGGCATCGACAGTATAACGCGACTTTCTGAAACCATAAAGTTCCTGACAAATGTCGTCTTTGGTCTCCATGGGTAAGTAGGAGACCTAGTTCATCGCATCTGGCATATTTGCCAATACGATGAGGGTTCTCCGATTAACTTGTTAACCGTGGAAAGCGAGATTTTGGAGTTTCCATATTTCAATGGGTGACAGTTGGTATTGCCAAGGAAAGATCTTACGGTTGGACTCAGTAACGAAATGTTCCGAAACCGGAAAGCCTGTACTTCCATAGATCAAACTGGTGAATCCCACAGACGGACCAGTAGCAATGCAGTGAAGTGAAGGCAGGGTTGTGATCTTCTTACTTTGGATCATGACCTCGCTGAAAGAAAAAGGAAGGTTGAATTCCACCTAAAGACACTTTTGTATTGTTGTTTAGGCATGCTTCGAGAGTGATGTGACGGAGCAAATTGCCTACAGAGGAATAGGAGCTCTGCCACCCATGCCCTGAATGACAGTTTAAGCGTACACCCGAATTATAAACAAAATATTGACAGTACATATTTAGATATGTTGTCGTAGAGTTTAAAGAAGTTTAAAGAACAAATTAAATTTAACTTTTACAGAAATTGTTTTACCATGACAACAAGCACTCGGAGGTGGCATTTGATTTCTTACCTAAAATGAAAATGAAAAACTTTAGTTATGTAAAATAAATTAAACATAAGAGTATAAGCATTCTACCTTCTAACTAAAATCAAATGGAACCTCAAAACTACAAAGTAGCTAACCAGAATCCCAACAGCCTTAGCCCACAAAAAGATCCCAGTCCAGACTATAGCCCGAACTAAAAAATAAAAATCCAAAACCGATAAAAAGACTCTTGGAATGGCTAATTAGATTTCCTTTTCTTAGAAAACTTTTATTATTCAACTGATATTCGTGGTTTGCAGTACTAATGTTGCACATGTGCATGACGCGAGACACAAAAGTCCACCCATTCAGTTCCCTGACTCATGTCAAAAAGTTTTACGACTAAAACGAGAGCAACAATTCTCACGAAGCATCACTACTCTACTACATTGGCACGCCGGAGTACGGCGTAGTGAAAATGTAATGAACCGTCAATTGATACATATAGCCATGACATTGGTGTCATTTTCAACTGCCCTTTTCCTCTTAAACTGGGTGACTTTGTGCCAGGATTTAATGTTTTTTTGTAAATAGTTTTTGTTACGTTTAGAAAAGTAAAGAAAAAAGTACTAGATTTTGATCTTGAAAAGTCAGAGATAAATTTCTCATCTGGTGTAGTACAACATACCTGCAAAATCATTTGTATATGCCCCGTATTTAAAGATATCTCTGGGGTTCTTCAAGGCAGATAATAAATGAAGCTGCAGGAGCGGATTATCGAGGATTTTCGGTGGTTTTCAGGGACATTACTTTTCCGAAACTCGTCTTTGTCAAATTGACTTCAATAGCTTTGTATAAAAAGAAATGTGTCTGGAACTGAAGGAGGTAACTAAAGGATGCAGTAAAGACTCGGGTGTCAATCGAATCTTTTAGAGTGAAAGCAACAGAAAGTCGGCAATAGATTAGAGTTCCATGAAACTTTTCATAAGTATAAGTTGGCGGGCTGACTGAACGACTGTGTTCCCTAATAGACTGAATGACGTTTACATTGAGAACGGAAACAAACAGAAGTGAACTCGTGTTTTACCCCGAGAGAAGTTTTAGAATACTAGACCTCAAGCACTCGGCGAAGGGTCAGGAAATAGGTATACACATGTGTTGTAAGCTGGATACACTTTGACAATTTGACAAAAAAGGGTTCATAATTTTTATACAGTATTCAAAGTTATGGGAGTTTTAAGTACCTTTGACCAAAACTTTCTTTTCTGGAACTCTAACCATGATACCTTTGAGTCCAGGTAGTTGTCTCTTTCAATATAACTGCTGTCTTTCATTTGATCTTTAGGGCGGCGGAGAGTATCAAGCGTTCACTGCATTCTTCTAAATTTTTAAAACGATGTGTCTAATTCCGTACCTTTAAATCATAATTTTCTCCTACTAATCTGAAGAGGCTTACTTTGATCCTTTGTCGGCGAATAAGCGTCGAAAGTGACAAACGCTTTACTGATTGGGGATTATGCTTTCAATATTTAAATCAAGCTCCTTCTCATACCTTCTAGAAGGCTTTCCAAAAAAAAAAAAAAACCTTGTCCATTGACCGCACATTAAGAACATTCTCATCCTTCTCCTTCCTCGTTTAAAGTGCTTCCATTTATCTTCCTTCGGCAGGCCTACCGCATTGTTTTCAATTTCTCCAACTCCCCATCCATCCGGGTCATCTCTGAATGCGTTCTCACAGTATTTATTTATTATCATATCGATTATCGAGGATGAAAACAAAAAAAAAAACAGATACAACAAGCAGCCAGGCAACTTACCAACAACAGAACAGAAAAGGGAAAGTCGACCCGACAAACATAAAATTCAAATCAAGATTCCAAAAACCGACTCAGATTATAATTTATAATATGTGCTGCAGCAGCCACTGTCTGATGATCTGTAACCCATCGGCCGTTCGTTAGTTATGCATCACAGTTGATACTGCCAGAGGACCAAAACTTACTATACTATAACCGACACTAAAACTGAAACTAAGAGCAAACTCCTCATCTAACGAATCTTTCACTGTTCACTGTGAGGAGAAGCAGTGCAGCAATTGGGAAATTTCTTCCTCTTTTCAAAAACTGAAAGCCTTCACAAGGCTTTCTTCTATGCATATTATATTCATAGAAAGTGATGAATTGATGGACATAATGGTAAGCGCACACACATATGACGACACATACGACGCCTTCCTTAAAAGGAACCATCACCCCTTTTACTGCGCCATTTTAGGTATTTTTCTCTTTTCGAAAAGATACTACCTACTCTCGCTCTTTAAAAGTGAATTTGAAAGGTGTTTTGCAGATCGAAAATGTGAAGAGGGCGGACCGCGATTTTTGAGTTGTGATCGGTATCTCATCTGGGGCATGCATGCATGCATTCACGTCGCGCTGACACCACCGCCACCATAATAATTATGGAATATTCATCTTGCGGGTGTATCTAACAGATAATCTTGTTTAACAGCCCCGCTAGACAGCCCAGTAAAGATGTAAATACAAACTGAAAGCTATCTATAGCTTTTAAAACTGTATCTATAGATAGAATTTATTTGCAAACAAATCCGTTTAGAGGCGCACAGCACCATCGATCGTTGCAGCGTATAACCACAGCGCAGACGACAGATTGAGAGGAGAGAGACAAACCAGGTACTTACTACCATCAGCCTGACGATGACGATGACGATGACAATGTTTATGCATCGTCGATTGAATGGAGGCAATCATTTAATCGTGAATTGACTTGGATTTAACCAAGCCGCCGCCGCCGCCGTGCCCACTATCGATCTACGTCTATCCATCCAGCTTGCTCAATAGAGTCATTCAACAGTGGCAGCAGCGGGAGCGCAAGCGCGGCGGCTCTTCTATTCGATTCGATTCGAGTTCCCTGTGCAGCTGATTGCATTGCACAATTGAAATTCGGTGTGTTCGGTGTAGTGACAACCAATGCAGTTGATTTTTATTGCATCGTTTTATTTGTTGTTGATTTGTTGTTCGCAAGTGATCAATACAAAACGAACCAAAAACTTGTTGTTCTTCTCTCTCGTGTCGTGGCATCAGATCCATGATTAACTTTGCTAAATTGCTGCCTTTAAGATCGAGCTTAAGTTGCAGTTAAACTCGAGTCTGGCAGGCCTGAGCCGCCAGTGGCATTTTACTTAGGTCTCACGCTGGCCAAGTGTGTTATTATGTAAAAATCGGTAAAAAAAATTGTTTAGATTCGATTAAAATGGTATTCGGATTTCGATTTCTATTGTCTAGACTAGATGCGGGGGCGGGGGGAGCAGAGCGGAGCTAGAAAACGAAGGCGGACAATTAAAGAAAATGAATTATTGATGCCAAAGTGTTTTGACTGCTGGGGCTCCGCGTAAAGGTGTATTCCGGGTTCAATGCAAGACGATTTGGGGGCGCACTCAAGCTTATAATTGCGTCAATGGGAGAGGTGTAATTTATACCGATTATGAGTGCCATATGGGCAGAGAGCGAGTAGCAGCCTTCTATTAGATAGTTTACACAATAAAGTTGCAACATTTGGGCAGTCATTTGTTGGAATTTACATAGCGGTGTCATAGATTTATTGCTTTGACTGACGTCCGTGTTAAGAGGGGTGTTTGCAAGAATGACGTTAAGGAACTGTCAGATGAGTTATTTGATTTGTACTTCTTGCACAACATATTTACTTTGTGTCTTTGCTGCTACATGGTTAAGCCCGAAATATGATACATCAAAAGCGATGAATTGAAGTGATATTGAGACACCACGCGATACAAGTTCGGGAAAAACTGGCAGTAGGGGTGGTAGCACTCTCCTTATAGACATTTGGAGCAATAGGAAGCAAGTGGAGCTGAAATTTTGCTTGACTTATGAGCCTATCACAACAGGGCACGGCGACAAAATTCATTGTCACAGGTATAGGTTAGGTTAGGTTTGTGCGTTGGCAGAGGAAACGAACTGACCCATTGTGTCACCCAGAAGGGGGTTTAGAAAAGTACTCCTTGCCCATTTAACACATTAATATGTGTAATAATTGCCAATGGTTGTACTTACTCCTTACCCGTGTATACAACCCATCCTGATGTTCTGATGAAGTTCAATAACATGTCAGTATTGGTGTTGGAGAGTTCTCCTAGATCTTGAAAGAAGTATTTGCCGAGGAGTTTGTACCTGGAATGTTGGAGTCCAGGGCACTGGCATCCTCTGCAGAGTTCCGTCCGAAGCAGTTTTTTAGGTGGTATCGCAGAGTATTGTATCCCCACAAGCATTGTCAAAAGTTGGTCATAATTGTTTTGCAGTTTTGCAAGTATCTAGGGACCTCCATCTCAAGTTAGCCTCTCTTGTAGCCAGTTTCCCTGCTTCAAGCCTGAGAACGCAGGGCAGGGTGCATATAGAGAGATCAGTCAGTTCAAGTGGGTCCCATGAAGCTTTCCTTGCTAATTCATCTGTCTTTTCATTTCCCTGGACGCTCCATGCCCAGGTACCCAGCAGAGCAGAACCTTGTGCTGTGTTCCAAGAACCTTAAGCTCTTCGCGACAGCACTTCACAAGCTTGGCATTAATTGCTTTGATAGCTGCCTGGCTGTCGATAAAGAAAGTGATACCTTCTGGCGGCGTTGTTCTTACGGCAGACTCACGGGCAGCTGTTGTCACTGCCAGGACCTCCGCTTGGAAAACACTGCTATGGTCTGGGAGGCCTATAGATCTGGATATTCCCAGTGATTCGGTGTCCATTTTTGATCCATCTAGCTATGGATTCGGCATACGGCTGTCTTTCCACTCTTCTCTGCTAGCGTAAGCTGAGGCAAATGGTATTTTGAAGTCAACGTGAGGCATAGTGTAGTCTGTGGTGGTTGCGTGGCCGAGAAATCTGCCAAGGATTTGCCCTATCGAATTTGACTTCCAGCACGCAGTCTGACTTATACTTAAGACCAGGTACAAGGAAGTAGTCGATGATAAGGAACACATTCAGTTCTATTGTCCACGATATTATGAAGACCGGCCGGAATTGGAAACTCTCTACTCTCTCAACCGTTTGTCCAGCAATGCATATATGAGTTGATGAGTTTGGTCCTACGCCGAGTTAATTTTCAGCCCAACGACCTTCGCTCTCCACATTTGCTGTCATTTGGTAAGGGTCCATTTTTTTGTGAGACAGTAGGCATAGATTGTCGGTGTATTTGTCGTGTTTGAGTTCAGATGTAGATGGAGGACAAGGATTTCCTGTTGATAAGGCCGAATTTAGGACACATCGCTTATCACCATTTAAAAGCAGTATTGGTGAAAGTATGCAGCCTTGCCGAACTCCACTTTGGACTTCGAATTCCTCAGACAGAAACGTGTCATCGTTCTTAAATGTTTAACTACAAAACTTTTTGCTACAAAGCACAACTAGCAGCGAAAAATATTTCATTCAAAACAGCCAGGTGCGCATTTGTCACAGTTAATAAACAAAGTCCAATTGCATCAATAAAAAAAAAGTCTGTTTGCCAAGTGGTCATATCTATAATACTATAACAACAAGTCATAAGTTCCACTCATATGACCATCGGGTGTGTTCTCAGAATTTCTCCACTAGAACCCTTCTTATCTTTGCAAGAACCCATTACTTCCTATTGCTCATGACCGATACATAAACTTCAATTGACCCTTGGCCGACATTCATTCGCTCTTATCGTTCGATAATCCCATAGCCATCATAGTCATCACTTTTAACCCGCCGAGCTCATTATCCACCCCACATTAAGCACATCCAACACCATCGTGGCGCGCTGGCCAACTACTAGCCACTCAACTACTCAATAAACGATCGCACTTGAACTAATCGATTCAAATGCGTTGCCCATTAGCACACTAATGGCCGTTCGCGAGCCAACCTGTCCGTCCAACCGATTATTCGTCCGACATGTTTCCCATTAAGGATATATATGCACACACTCACAGTGCAGCACATGATGCTGGCATAAACTCAAATTCCATTCCATTCGATGATAAATAGGTGTTTCAATGTTTCAATGTGCTGGACGAGTGCAATTTGTGTTGCTGTTGGTGCACCATCACGGGACACATCAGGTGAAACGGGATGAATGTGGGCCAAATGTATCGTTAGATGGGTGACCGTTTACAGGCATAAAACACCAGATGGTGCTAGATGTGTCCTGATTGCCACTTCTGTCCGGGAATTTCCCACTCACATCGCATACTCTCTGGCACCTTGCGAGCGTTGTCGTTGTCGCGTTGTGTCATAAAACTTTAAGATTTTAACTACCTAACCATGCGTATGGCTTCTCGCTGGACAGAGACAGAGCGAGAGAGATACAATCCCATGTTTTGCTTTTGCACACTCAGTTTGTTCATTGACGCAATTAATTTTACCATAGAGACGATATTGTTGTTAGTCGATGGCATTAAAGTGGCTACTGCAATACTGCACACAGTCGGAGGTAATGTGCGAACAGCAGATGGTTTCAACTAGATGGCCACCTGGATGTTGGTTCAAAAGACTATACTACCCACCATCGTACAACCACCTCTTTATATAGACGACAACGGCAACGTGTTTAAATTGTATTGGAATCCGTGTTAACTTAGATGTGAGTAGCAATTTGCATGACATTAACTTCGATGACGTCTACAACCGTTAGGATCTGCATTTAAGTATCAAATCCTAACAGACTTTGGTAGTTAACCTGCTAAAAGCGAAAAATCTTACTCACTGCAGGTGAATCGTGAGTATTGCTTCCGCATCATCATTCAATCGGAAATAAGTTCGAAGCGCGTCAGCATTTTTGACAGCAAAAAGTCAAATGACAGTCGCATGACATGACTGTGATAGATATCTCAGAAAAGAGAGATGCTCAGCAGAGAAATTAAATCATTAAACGCGTTGCATTTTATGGAAAAAAAAAGAAAAAAAAATTGGAAAAGTGACAAGAATTTGAAAAGAGTCAACATTTTGACAGTTGTATTCATTTGTAATGTGCCGTGTCTTTTGATATTTGCCGCTGGTGAAACTTTTGCTCTTTTGCGAAGGAGAGTTAGCGGTATTTAGCGGCTGTCACACTTTTTTTTTCTCACTTTAGTGGTAGTAAATCGTTTTGGACAGCAGAATAAAAAGTGAGATGGGAAAATAAGTTTAGTAAAGTGGTTTCCAGCAGACGAGCTAGGTTGAGGTTTAGAAGACTGTAAATTGCTTGACAAACATCCCTGCTTAGTCTCGTTCAGCTCCTAGTTTTATGCAATATAAACAGAATTTGTTGCATACTTTCGGTAAAAAGAGCAAAATAAAAACTGAGGTGGAAAAATGAGTTTATTAAAGTGGCTTCCAACAGACGACCTAAGAAGAGTTTTAGAAGATTGTAAATGTCTAAGGGGGAACTTGACAAACATCCCTGCTTTTATTGAGTCTCGTTGAGCTGCTAGTTTTATGCAATATAAATCGAATTTGTTGCATACTTTCGGTAAAAAGAGAAAAATAAAAAGGGAGATGTGAAAATAAGTTTATTAGAGTGGTTTCCAGCAGACGAGCTAGGTTAAGGTTTAGAAGACTATAAAGTGCTGGACAAACATCCCTGCTTTTATTGAGTCTCGTTGAGCTCCTAATTTTATGCTATATAAACAGAATTTGTTGCATACTTTTGGTAAAAAAAACAATTGCAATCAGTAGAAACCCTTGGCAAAATTAGTTAAGTTGACTTATAGTTTCCCAAAGTAATCGGAAAAGCCTGCGTTTCTTCTATTTCTGGCCTCCAATAACATTCATCCAAAGGTGACACATAGGCAAGTGGAAACAGTACAGTTATTCAACGGTAGGTGGCGCTCGAAGCACGGAAGCTAATAAGCCAGATATTATGCTTCCTTTCTACTCAAAAGCGCAACTAGACTGACTCGACTGGCACAAAGACGATAGCGTTTTTGGTATCAGGAACGACGCACTATATAAACGACGCACTTGTATAAAATAATTTATTTAATTATATGCATTTTAGTAAATTAATGAGCTCCAATGTCAACGCGACGTAGGTAGTTATCTTCCCGAAAAGTAGGACAGCTCTCTTCAGGTACCATTTGTGGTTTTGAACTTTACACACAAACCGCACTCTATCGCTCTGCAGCGGTTGGTTTGTAAAAAGTCAGTCTATAAAATTAATGACGTCATTAAAATCCTCTACAACATACGATTACTAGGATTACTAGGCAAAAGTAGCTCAATAATTTAATTAAAATTGCCATCGACCGATGGACTTATCTTGGTGAATGTGACAAATGCAATATTAATTATTTGCCATCAAAATAGAAGAAACTCGATTCGACTGCGGTCAACGAGAAGACACCTACTGTAAGTATCTGCGACGACGTCCTAGATATGTACGCTCGCTGCTCGTTTCCCATGTCATGTGAAAAATAGAACTTGGACGCTAATCTATCGATCGCATGCGAATAAACTACTAGCAGCCATCTAATGGAAATGTCATGAACTAATTACGCACTCACAAAGAGGATCTACTTAGGCGGAAGAAAAAATGCCCACTCGATTGGGGGAGTACATCTTGATTCACAATAAATTCTCACTTGAATGACTCAGTGGTAAGTAAGATATTCCCTGAAGTCTCTCACTGGAAATGAGTTAACAAAAAGAAAAGAAAAATCAACAAATCGAGGAAAGAAAAACCCTCCGATAGACAGTTAGAGTGTCAGTTCTAGAAGTGCACCTCACAATGAAATTCCAAAAATATGGAAAACCGCAGGCCCTCGGGGGGATAAAAAAAAGAATGGAATTTTGATTCTCCTCGCCTCAGAAAGCGAACACTTTATTTCACTTCAATCAATTATGAATGAATGAGTGAATGGATAGTGCTTCTTAAGGGCCCAAGCCCATCATTATCAGAATGAATTCCAAAAACGAAAAAAAAAAAAAACGAACGAGACACGCAAACATCTTAAGAGCGAGATTGGAGATTATGTGCGCTGTGGGTATAGTTCACAACGTAAATTGTCTCGACGGATGAGTGTTTTGCCTCAGAAATCACTTTGAACGCAGCACGCATGCAACCGCAACCAGTGCGGAAGCTCATATGCATCTTTAACTGTTTAATTATGTGCATCACTGTGCAGTAGAAACACAGTAGAGGCGGAGAATTTGGGACACCCGTTAATTGTTATTTTCTTGTTTTATTATACAGAGCTCAACGACCTGTGAATATATTCGCAACATTCCATTCACAAGCAGCAATCTACGCGATTCAGTTGACAATCACAAGGAACAAAAGAATTGTGAGGTTAAACTCTAGTGAGTGTGGAATGCGTTTCATATCTGTGGAACTTATTGGCAGAATAATAAAGGTCCATTCATAGCTCAAAGAACTGCGAACACGAACGAGCTAATATTCTCGTAATAATGTTTGTTCGCGGTTCGCCCATTCGCTGAGCTGTGAATGTATCTTAAGGCCTATTCTTTTGGGCGGGAGTAGAGATATCGTGAAGTATTATTTGACGCTACAGGCCGTGATGGATCTGGACCTAAGCGAATAAAGTTCTCCAGCTAGCACTTGTTGCACACCAAGTTGTTCCCTACTGTGCAACTTAAGAGCCACCTTATTTGGACAATCGAATACAATTTCGTCAAATCAGATTCTGCTGCTGAAACCTGTTGCTTCCAAGAGCTCGACTTCCACTGTACCATCTGAACCGACATGTCGAGGTCGGACCGATGCCCATATTATGGCCTCATTGCACCTGAAAGTGGAAGTTTCCCCATTGTCACCGTTTGACAATCTACGGTGATATCCTTGACATTGAACGCGATTCTACTTAAAGAAGTTAATCTAAATCTTTGCAGGCTTCTGCTTATGGCTTCAAAGTCTTGGCGTGCTCTATCTACCTCAAAGCCTGCGGACCATTTCGCACAATCTCTCTTCTTCCATCTGAGAAGGTGATGGTTTCTTCGATTGCCCCGTATTTCGATATCTTCGTTGGTTGCCAATGGTGACACTAGAATTCTTCTACAACGGGAGGACAAGCTCAAACGCTTGATTGGCTTTGCTGACCATATAGCAGTGGTCACAGTCAATTGCAACTCCCTAGTAAATGCGAGCTTCTGGAAAGAAAATCAGATACCTAATTAGATCTGAGGAATCGCTGAAGTACCTTAGGGTCATTCTCGATAATAGGTTATGCTTCAAAGCCCAAGTCGAGTATGCAAGTAAAGAGGTATCGCTGATAAAGGCGGCGCTCTCCCGGAAGCTCTCGAATATCGGACATGAAGAACGGGCAGCTCAGTCCTCCTATACGCTCTCCCGATATGGGCAGGTCAACTGGCGACAAATGTATGTAAGAGGAAGCTATCATCAGTTTAGAGGCTCTGTGGGATGAGAATGATAAGCGGAATGGTCCCAATGGGCATCCTCGTGCATAAGATGTAAATGGTCACCTTAAATGTAACCTTAGACGACCAATGAACCCACAAGAGGCAAAAAGAATCAGGGAGAAGGAAAGGGAAATCTCGGCAACACTGGGGCAAAACAGGTGGGAAAACTGTACTAAAGGCAGGTGGACTCACAATATCATTCCTACTAAAGAGACAAAGAGGGCGAGGTCCATCTTACACAGCTCCTGTCTGGGACCTGCATAAATTTGGACACGAAAGTTCCCCCCGTCCGGACGCAAGAATACTATCGCCAGACACTCGCCAGGTGTGGGTGCTAGTCCTAGACCACTGCAGTCCTAGACCCCGGGTGTCATTGAATAGTCCCGAGCTATAGATCAACGCCAAAGGGTCAGTTGGATAGAAAAGTGTGCAGCCTATTGCTCAAGTTCGACAGACAAGCAGTTCATCCAAAACAATTAAGGTCCTTGTGCTTCAAAAGT
Source organism: Chalcosyrphus nemorum (assembly GCA_949716465.1). Classification (NCBI taxonomy): domain Eukaryota; kingdom Metazoa; phylum Arthropoda; class Insecta; order Diptera; family Syrphidae; genus Chalcosyrphus; species Chalcosyrphus nemorum. The sequence goes on along the minus strand of OX454334.1, from coordinate 16,351,667 downwards.
CGTCCAAAGGAGATAAGTATTTACAAAAGCTCCACTCTGCGCGTCATCAATGGAAAAATTACCCAAACACGTCACACTCTAAGCTTCATTTTGTTGCGCAACATCACTCTCTCTCTCTCCAAACTGTCCAAAGGCATACTACGTATGTGTGTGGTCTGTTTTTAGTAATAATCAACCTTTTATTTGTCGATTTCACTTAAAACCAATCAATTTCATGCGTTTCTTAGGCAATACCATCAGCCCAACGTCTCCCAACGTCTCCTCAATTATTGTCGTCACCAGACAAAACTAGCCACTTGTCTACCTAAATATCAGTAGCAAACAGGAAAAACGATTTATAGTGAATCATTAATCATTTCGTACAATTAGCTAATGTGCACCTGCAGCAAATTGGCGGCGGCGGCGGCAGTGTGGGCCTTACATAATGCCAGCGATTGCGGCATGGAGGAAAATTCCTCACTTAAAAAGTTAAAGGGTGCTCTCGTACAATCAAACAGATCTCCTGTGTAAACAAACTTTGTTTAATTCGATACTAAAATTTCCAAATCCAAATGAACTGAGACTATTACCCCAAAAACAAAATAGTCAAAATGCCAACTATCTCGGGCATAAACGTTGCCCGGACTCTTAATGATTCAACAAAACCTGAGGTGTACTGTCTGCACTTCATCGTGTAAATATCTACTAGATACCATTGCGTAATACCTTCCATAGGTGGTAGCAGGCTCTCCAAAAAGCCGGCTGTTTACAATTTTGCCACACACACCGTGTCTGTCTCTGGCATGCATTATCCACCCCCGGTGTCTTGTTTAGGCACACACAGAGAATCGAGGCTGAAAAAGAAAATTACGTTCCTCGACAGCACTTGGTCGAAATTAGCATAAAAGTTTTCTTTAGCCCCCACTGTGCCGCCGAAAATTTTGAGCAAAATGACGGAAATGATTAGCATAACTTTCAAATGCATTTGACTGACACGTCTATTGATCCAACACACCCCCTTTGCAGGCACCCCATGTTGTCAGGCTGTTGTGACAGTCCCAATTCGAAATCGATATAATTTTCCAACACTGGAACACCTTTTCTGGAGCGCGGACAGATTTTTCGTTTTTTTTTTTTTTTTTGTGTTGTGCTTGTCAGTGAAATTGGACAATTTCACTTGGCACCGTGCGTCCTCGTCCTCGTCGTCGGTATGTGGTACACGCATGTTGCACACGCAGAAATGTGTCAAATGCTCGCGAGATGATGATGGGGCCAGGGTTTTTTATTTATTTTTTATTTTTTGCATATTTTATTTTGTAGCGAAACTGAATTGATTACAAGGAGGAGAAGGAAGTGGGTCTCCAATTTTAATTATTTGCCATTGATCTTACGCGACAGGGAAAATTGATGGGTCGTCGGGACTGCAATTAGGTCGTTGTAGTCAGGTGGATATTCTTATTTTTTTTCCTTGGGAACAGGATTTCTTTGTAGGACAATATTTGTGCTACTTTTTTTTCGGTATACATTTTTGTATCTCTTGGAATGCAGCAGCACTTCTTCCTTGGGTGGGTAATTGTTTTCACTTAATCAGCGAAAGAGAAAGAGAAAACTCGTCCGGAATTTACATTTAAATGTGAGGAAATTTATTTTAATGTATTTTTTAAAACAAATTCATTAAGACAAAGAATTCAATTTCGGTTTCGGTTTCATTAGGACGATCACGTGAAGCCTATAAAGGGAAGTGAAATTCAACAAGTTTAGTGGTACAGAAGCACACCCACCAAACCAATCACGGTAATGGGCTTGAAATTTATTCAGTTTTCTCTGAGGGGATGTCCATACTTATATCATGTGTATGGACCAAGAGAAAGTTATAACTACCAAATGAGGAAGTTAAGTAAGTTAATAGTTGGTGGTGTAACAAGAACTAAATTAAGTCCTGGTGTAAGCCACTTGGAAAATGAGGTGTCGTACTTGCTGAAACGGACTCGAAACTTCTCTTCAAATTGTTCGAATTAAAATCGCGTATGAGTACGACTGGTCTTAGTTGCGCTCGTCCTTCTCTGAAGAAAAACAATCCAATTATGGTTTAGTGACAAACGTTGGTAAAAAAGTCACTTTTTGGTCATGGAATGACGGTTTATGGACCTCGTGTGGATTTTCTGTTCCCGAAATGTGCCAATTGTATTTGTTCACAGCCTCGTCGTTAATGGGCCTCATCAAAATTTGCTTCTAAAAATCAGATTCAGTGTCAACCATTGGAGCGGCTGTTTGGCACTATTTTAAGCGGCAAGTCAATTACACTTTATACGGAAACGAATACTAATCAGCCTTTAAAATGCGCCACAAGTTGGTCCCACTAAAGCCAAAATGCTGAGCGTGGTGACGATCTGACACATGTGGGTTCCTGGCAACACTCTCTCTTACTATTTCAATCATTTCATTGGACCGACATGTCGACGATCTCCCACTGTACCGTGCTTAACAAAATTCGAGACCATAAACGACGAAACGACGTGCTGTCAGACGGTCTTATTGGCCACAATATTTAAGTTTACACAACTGAATGACTATTTTCAGTGTACAAGGTCACTATTTTCGCGTGTCGTTTCAGTGTGAAGCGAAACAATGTGACATGGTTAAAGCTGTACTGAATTGACGTTTCAAGTCAATCAGTCGATAAATGTCAAACTTATTTAAGGTTTACATATCGACTTAGAAGATGGCGCACCCTTATGACAGCAAATAAGCTGCTTGACAGCCTTCTAAAGAAGGCGTGAGGGGACTCAGCAACAAGCATGGCTTTGAAGGAATGCAATCGGATAGGTTAGAAAGATGAGCCTGTGACTAAAAACTCACCTTATTGCTTGAAATGAAACAGGTAAAATAATAGCATAATGATAAGAGGGCTTTTAGCTGTCAAAGGCGCGGCAAAGTAGAGAGTGACTCTTCTAGAGCGAATAGAATTTACGATATCTACAATTTAAAGCGTCCACAACGCCTGAAGTAATATTTCAGATTGCCCCATATCGGATTGCTTCATAGGAATCCTTTGTTTCTACTCAGTATTAGATTGGAATATTACTCATTCTACTCGTAAGGGTGATACGTCACATTGGTCTCCAGATTTTAAACCCACAAAGGTGATCATCAAAATCGATTCAACGTTCTTGCAAATGCCATCAATATCAGTCAGCAGATTGATAGAATTTTAGTACATTGGATCTACCCTTCTGATTGACATGTAAGGACTTGGATTGCGAGTTGCCATCTAATATAGAAATCAATGCAAATAGGTAGGATGCCGACAATTGGGCATACATCCACAATAGTGACATATTTTTACATGCCAGGATGATATGACGGAAATATGCTATCCGATCTGTGTGGCTTAAAAAGCTTAATCAGCCACATCAACCCTTAGCTTGTTAGTAGAGATATATAGGAGAAGAGCTGTCTTACAGTAGACAGGTTTATCATAAGAGATAAATCTGCAGCCACCGAATTGAGTGTCCATCTGTAGATTAAGCAGTTCTTCTTCAGACAACTCAAAATTCATCAAAAGTCTCAACGTTTGATCTTTTCAAAAAGACTTTGTGCAGGTTAATGTTCTAATGAATTGGGCTTATAACCGTGGAAGCCTTGGCATCTGTAACGGTGCTCTAATGGGACACTCTCTGATAGATATTCATGCCAGACGCCAATATGTCTCCTCCGATGACTGCAAAGCTTCAAAAACGAAGAACAGGGGAGAAAAGTGTTTATATTCCTTGTTCCTATCTCGATATGGGATGAAAAAAGTATGTATAACATCAAAATGAACCCCTACGGTCTAAGGGTACCCGTGCCACCCTGTCTGTAGTACGAACGACCACGCTTAACTTACCCTAACCTAGTGCGTTCTGAAAGCCGTATCCAGTTAAGAACTAACTCCGCAATGCTCTATAAGGAGTTTGATACAAAACTTGAAAGGAAAATAGCGTTATTTCCGATTATGTACATACACCATGGGTAGTGTCTAAACTGTTGAGAAGAATTACACGATTTTTGCTTATTACTTTTGTAGTTCACAGTATTTTTTTCAGTACATGTTGGACTTCGAACTGAATCAACAAAATAACTAGTTTTGAACGTTTTTTAAAAGTACTCAATAGAGATGATGGTGGATCAACATTCTGTCCGTATCATGAGAAAGTTAGGTGTAAACCGCGGATACTCGAGGAAACCAAAGCCCTTACTCAACTTATACAACTTTCTTTGCCGCATTCAAAAGACAACCAAGTTTGTTCAATATTTTTTCAGCTTTTAGTTGGCTGTAGCAAATGTAACCTTAGGGAGTTTCTCTGAGGACAACTTCGGGTCAACAGACACGGACAACTACATCGGGTGTTCACACAAAAACTCAAAATCCAGGACTGATGTATCATATGTCATCTTCTCCCCTATCTTCCCTACCGAGAATTATGCTTCTGATTTAAATAATTCCCCACATTTTTTGACGACTTTTGACGATTCACAGTTCAGATTAGCTTGTCTCCCACATCGACGTGAGAATATGCGCTTATCAAGCTCTTCCCAAAATTATTTTTACCACTTCTAACACTAATTTGGTAACAAAATATTTATTACTTCGCTCAAAAATCTCCTAACATTCACCCCCACAAAATTTTAATTCTAATTAACTTTATTACGCGGGGACTTCTTCAATTTTTATTATAAAATTCTGTCGCAACTCCCGAAGAAGTAACAATTTATTGCATCATGTCAGAAGTGGAATAAAAAAAACAAAACTGAGAAGCCGACAGCCAATATAGCGCGACGACACCACCAATCACCAATATGCCCTAACAAAAGCAAGCAGCCCATAGTCCCATAAACTATAAAAATATCTAAATTTAGTCTTTGACAAGACGAGAACCATGTAAGCAACCGTGTATGTCACACGACTCGAACGTGTGAGTTATGGTGACGCTTTAGAATGGCTGCATCCTAATGCTTAATAGTTTATCGCCTTTAATTCGTTACAAATTTGGTAAGAAAGTGGTGACAAGCGCGCAGCATACAACTTGATGTAGTCTTCTTTTTTTTCTCGAGCAAGTTCACACAGACAGACATAATTTTCTAGGTGAGTTACCTACTTTTTCTTTAGCGGTAAATGAAATACCTGAGCACTACAAAAGGGGCTTCATGTCCATGAATCTATTACAAAATATCGATTAAATTTCACTCTCACTTGGTCTCGATGGAAAACATTCACCTCATTTTCTATGGAAAATTAAATCGGATTATGAAGTGGTTTGTGCTGATTGTGTGTTTCTTTGTATAAGGGAGGATGAGTGAGATACCTACTCAGGAGGAAAATTTAATTGGGCACACTTTTACTAACGACTGTTTGCTTATCGATTACAATGGACAAATTCTAGGAAATTTTTAATGTAAACAACTTTCTAGGAATAGGCAATATTGAATTGCAAACAAAAGTGGCTCACGTGATTGATGAACAACGGAAATAAATCACAAAATGTTCGGAATTCAGTCAGGCGATACCGCTTGTATTGAGTTACTGTGAACTAAACAGAGGAGAAGCTTTAATTTCCAATCTGATAGCCTTTTCTGACACTGAACACATTTTGTACGCGCTCAAACAAAACCACTTCTGACACCTCTGTGCATAATTATTTTTATCCCCAAAGACAACCTAACTGTGAACTAAACAGAAGAGAAGCTTTAATTTTCATTCTGATACCCACTTCTGACACTAAACACATCTTTTTGAGGACCAACTGGTCTAACAAAGCCACTTCTGACACCTCTGTGCACAATTGTTTGTATCCCCAAAGGCAACCTAAGAACATGTGCAACACTTTAGCCACATTTTTATGCGACGAAAAAAAAATACAGTTTTGATCTTGTTTGTGATGTAGGAAAGGTAAGTTCAGCCACTTCTGACACATCCGTAGGCAAACTCTATATCCCAAAAAGATTATAGCACATAATCTACTGCGCAGTGTTAATATTTTCGCAGTCTAATAACCACATCTGACACTAGAAACCTTTCTGTATGCACTATTAAGCATCTAATCTCGTTGAGTCTAACAACTCCACTTCTGACACCTTTGTAGACATTCTTTTTTGTTATTTTCAAAAGTAGCTTAAAAAGATATGGTACACTTTATTCGCAAACGTGGTCTTTAATGTGTGCTATAACAAAGTTTGGTTCAGCCACTTCTGACACATTCGGAGGTAAACTCTGTATCCCAAAGGTGACATCAGAAGATGTGCTATAATCTAAAAGTAAGGCTAAGTCTCCCCTCTTACTAGTTTCACCCACTTCTGACACCCATCCAGATATCAAATTTCTTCTATGAAAAGTCCATAAAATTTGTTGATATTTCTTGTAAATCTAATCAAATGAAATGTAGCTTTAAAGCTACATATTTAATTATTATCTAAGAAAGTTTTTTTTCAGCCACTTCTGACACTTCTGTAGGTAGCCCTTATAAGCACAAAAACGTGGCCTTTACATGCAGTACACCTGCTGATGTATTTTTGAGAAACAAGCGCATTGTAGGTAATTCAAAATTTTCACTTTTACTTCTTTCATCCACTTCTGACACTCACCCATGCCCACCCGAGTTTCTCCTACTGCAAGCCCACAATATTTTCTAAAACCCTTTCGATTTTTTTTTTGTATCTTGTTTGTTTTGTTGTGAACTTCTAATCAATGTACTTATTCCCAAGATCGACAGCTAAAATCCCACAATCATCTTCTGTTTGATGCGCGGTTCGCCGCTAATTTTCTCAACTAGCCAATTATGCTAATTAAATGGTAGCTTGAAGCGCGTCCGTCAAATCGTGAAGAATTTGCAAGAAAATTATCATTTCTACTTATGAGATTTGAACAAAAACCAAACAAAAGATTGCTGTTATAATTTAACAAGTCTGAGCGGGTTCCCTTGCTAATTAAGTAAAACACAACTTTCGCTTAAAACTCCCATATGTGACTATGTGACTGTCATTAATCATTGACAGTTGAAAATAGAACGAGCACTACATTGGGCAGAGTATATGTTTCAAGACTATAACTCAGAAACCATTTAAAGTGACAGCACTTAAACCTATGACCCTACTAAAACAACCAGATGTCTGTATTCTTTTCGTTAAAATGCTTACCTTTTTTCCGTGAACTTGAACTTCTTTATGCAGCTGGAAGTAGATAAAAATAAAGAGAATTTATTAAAACAAAAATTGAAGATTACAGGGTGTTAGTGATATCAAATAAAGGCTACATATGGAGATGTAATTATAAACTGTGTAATAATTACCAAGTAATGTTTAAATTAAAAACTTTTCAATCGACTTAAGTTACTGCTTCAAATTGGAGTCTTAAAAAAGTCTCACATTTTTTGTGTAAAAAATCAAGTGTGTAGTTATATTTCAAGTAAGCAATTACAGATTAAATGGTATTGATTACTGATCAAATGTAATCGATTTCAGATTAAATGTAATCGAAACTGAAAAGCTACGAATAATTGACAAAATGAACTACGTACGTATGTAGCTTCGACTTATGTCTGGTAGTACATTCCTGATTATAAATAATTACTCTATGTAATGCATTACCAGAGTAATTGATAGTAAATGGTAGGTAAAATTGCTGGTAGGCCTATTTAGGGTTCTTGTTATTTATTCAAGTCAATAAAAGTCAAAGGAGCGACACGATCTAACTGAAGCGGAGGAGTTAAGAAAAATTCTTACTTTTTTTTTTTAATAAAACGTACACTTTTGACTCAACAGAACCCAAGATGTGCAATGTTGTTCCTCCAAAAGTTGTTCACTGATGTAGAACTTATAGACTTTTAGAGAAGACTTTGTGTCAGCAATATTACCTACATATGTATGTATATAAATTGATGAACTCGTGTTTTTCTTCCCGTGATTCACCCAATCATAGTTTTACGGGCTCTTTCACAAAACACTCGGTGTTTCTCCACGCGTCCACACTAAAGCATCACTTGTTATGCAAATGTGAAATGTGAATTCCAATCGAGTACAACATTTTAAGACACATAAGATCCCTTTTCCCTCTCGTTGGAGTTAAAATGGAGAACACTTATACTCTGCGGTACCAGAATCGTAAGAAACCTTGCCTGATGGGAAAAAGAACCCTGCAGAGAGTCTGAGATAGAGGTTATGAAAGTTTTGAAGATTGCGATACATCTGTTTCTACTTTTGTACCACGCCAAATCTTATTAAACAATGAATTTGCTGTAACTATAGGCGTTCTTCGCCTCATTCTTCAAGGATCAATTCTTCGAGTTTCAGAGGCCTCCCTGGGACCATAGGGTATCAAAAAAGCGATCCAGCATTTAAGCTGCCGCTCACTGATTCTTAAGTATCTCGATTCCTGGATCGACTACTCTGTTTCAAGTTTGTTGTATCTGATTACCAATTCTTCAATAGTTGCTAACTGTAAGTAACCCTATCAAAAGAAATGTCAACGATTTTTAACTTATTATTTGGACTATCCAGAAGGGCGCCTATAGTCTTGAGAAAGTGGTAAAAATTTCCTTCACAAAGTCAAGGATACATCATCAATCATTATCTCCTGCTTCACCCTGTATCACAACAAAAACCAAGTTTAAAACATGTCCACACAATCTCCCCTATTCAGAGTCATCTCACAGATTCTATTTCTGGATAGTGTCTGAACAGTCACCCTTTAATTCGCACTCCAAAATAGCCATCATACGCATCACCCGGTTCGCAAAAAAGGGGAGAACTATTTTTGCGCGCCAAAAACAACCAAAAACTATCTGTCGCTTGGCCGCAAAATTCCATACTTACTGCGCCTAATAAGATGGAATAATCTCCTTCTCATTCTCCTCGTCGTCGGTCGTTGAAATGATATCATCCCAAGATATATAGCGGCTTCTAGCAGGGTGTGCTATGCTGCTACTGCTGCATACAACATCTCTCCCCATTTTGGTTAAACGACAAAGTTCTTAAGAATTTCTGAAGCTGAAAATAGACCTGGCGGACTATGCCATGTTCCTCTCTCTAGCTCAGAGTCAAAAGGAATGTTGTTCAAAAGAAAACAAACGTTTGTATGTCTCTCTCTCCACTCTAGCTCCTGGAGTTGAATCTGTTGAGATGCATGTATCTCTAGCAGAATTGACCGTATGACTATGATGATACTCGTGTCTTGGCTCTGAAACTGATTACCATATGTTTGGGATGCTCAAGAAATTCGTCATCACTGTTTCCTGTTCTCGAAAGGTGTAAAAATATCTCCCAGTGTCTATTTTCGAATTTTATTGGATTTTTTTTTTCCGGTAAAAGAAAAACTATGTGACGAAACTGAATAAGATGAATTGAGGAAAAAATTCCACAAAAAAAAAACGATATTAATGACACTGGCTAATTTAGAGAAGTTCTGTGGCGGTGTGTTGCGCAACTAATTTATTCAATAACGTCCTGGAGGTATGATGAATGTTTCTTTCACGTTGGTGGGCTAAGGAATGTATTTCAAAATGCGTGTGGCTTCTTAGGCAGCTGGAAGTTATATATTTTTTTAGGAGAAGTAAAGAAGATACATCGCTTTGGTGCTGCATGCGTGTTGTAACAATTAGTTGACGCAATGGTATTTAGTTTGGGTTAACCCGAAAGGATATTGGGAAATAACCCGGAACTCCCACTTCAAACAATGACAAACGGCTTTGGTTTGGAGACACATCGAATCGGTAATACCAAGGAACTGTTGACAAATGTTCTAGCAAATGGAATGGAATGAAGTAATAAATTCTAGGTGTACACTGTTTGGACAGGCGACATGAAATACTGATTGGCGTATTTATTTCGAATAAATTTCATTTATTTCGAAATATATATGCATGCAAGCGGTGTTTAGAAAACACGCGATCGGATTCTACTTCATTTATTATTAGCAAATATTTCTTGTTTTCGACTTCAAAGGAATGCGGTAGGATTACTCAATTCTTCGCAGGAGTCCATTCGATCGTTCTAATTTTTGAATGAATTTCCCTTTAAGTGGGTTAATGGTTAATGAGCTGCTGATGAACTGCAGATGGTTTATGTTATACAGTGGTGGTGTTGTTTGTTTAGATGGCTGATCAATTTTGTGAAATAATGAAATACTTGAGAGTGAAAATTAAATTACAGAGACATTATGCCAAAGATCTCTAAGCAAATAAACCCTGTTTGGATTATCTGTAGAAGCCGAAGCTGTGTCTGTCAAGGCATTCAAAACTTAGAGACCAACTTAGAGTAAGTTTATACAATTGACACTGAACATTTGGAAGGCAAACCCAGTGGTAGATGATCAGATTGAATGACTTACTTTTTCACCAATCAGATCTGTCCCAAGCTGCATTACAGACGCCCATTACAGAGGAAGGCACGCCATCAAGCTAGTGCTTTTCTCTAACCACTTCTGCTGAAACTTCATGGACACGAAGACAAAGGAGATAATACTTCACATGAAAAGTTCTATCTGCCAGCAGAAAACTACAGAGAGTACCTAGTCGAAACAGCGAACATAGGTCTCCTTTGTTCTCCTTTTTCATACTCGTAAGTAGGTGCTGATTGAACGGGTAGCTTGGAAAGCCCCGATATCCTCTTGCACCACAATGAGCCTACGTTAACCAACGAGTAAGTGTGACTGTATCATGTTTATATGCCACTGATCGCAGTCAGAAACTTCTGGTAATAGATTCTAAAATTTATATTAAATTTTCTCCCTAACAGCGGTCAAAATTTATGGCTTGATAGACCAGCGACATAAAAAAAAAAAAACGCTAAACTCGAGCAATCTAGCAGGTCAAGACGAGACACTAAACAGCCAGAAAATGCGTGGTGCAGAAACCTAATTCGTCGTTGATAGTTCAGTCGTGCTCACGAGCTGCAAAAGCAGTGTTGCTGAAGCCATCCTCAGAAGCCATCCGAGCCATATAGTGACTCTAGTAGGATTCAAGGCTGATTGTGCATTATACTCGGAACTTCAGTACCTGCATTGTGATTTTCAATAGAAAGTCACCCTGATCACGGTCGAGGTCCAGAAGGTTATAATCTACAAATAATTACCAGTTAACAGACAGTGTGGTCTCTGGTAACAGCGATGGCACCAAACTGGACGGGTGCAGCAGAATCGAAAGGCTTAAGCTGCGTTCGGAAATTCAAAATGTAGAGAAACAATGTTAATGTTTACTTAATGTTTACTTAAGAACCGAGCTTCGACTGTTCTGCTCTAACGTTCTTTGTCCCTCTTTGTCACGTGACCCGAGAATCGGTAATAAAATTCACGGTGAAGTGAAATCACTGCCCAATTTATTGCAGTAGCCACAAGCCATAAACTCGACTTAAGCGAATTTTTCCAGTTTCGAGAGAAACGTGTTTAAAGTTTTAGTTTTCTGCTCAAATTTATGGAATATTAAAATTTCTGTTTTGCCTTTTTGTCCATACATTGGTTGGTCTTGTGAGTTTTGGAATGAAAAATTGACAATGTATGCTTCAAATACTGGGAAACATTGTGGTATACGTAACTTAATTTCTTCTAGTCAACTTAAGCGGTTATGGCTTGCGGCCACTGATTTGTCGAATATTGACACAATTATTAAGCGTTCTTTGAAGGATTTATCAGTAACTGCTTGTATTCTGCGTCAGTTTGCTTGACAAATGCCAAGATCGCGATTATAAAGGTGCCAAATGACAAACAATGAAAATGTTGAACTAGAAATCGAAATTCCAGTCCGTGAAGCGCGTATAAAATTAATTGTAGGGCGTAGAAGGATTCAACATTTTGCACTCGTAAATGCACACTATCTCACTGGCAGATTGTAACCACAAAGTGCGAATATTATAAAACTTTGTTTGCTGCAAGACAGTGGTTGTGACTCGATAGTTGTTGCGATTGCGATTGAGGACTAAATATTTTGTCGGTTGAATTGTCACTGATAACGAGAGACAACATGTTGAGATAAAAGTTACATTGACATCTCATTGAGAAGAGACTTCCAGTTCCTTGTTGGAATATGGCGAAGAAAAAGAAAAAAGTCTGTCACTATGACAGGAGTATTAATTTGACAGATGGCATTTGACGGGGTTGTGATGTCTCAACCTCGAAATCATTCACAATGAACTTCTGTAAAATTATGGTTATCTACATTAGATTATTTGTTGTCAGCACACACAACTCGAGGTACTTTTCAGATATATTAATTTTAAGCTAGCTTTTAGTGTAGTAGCATATAACATGTAGGTATAGCTCATATGGACATTTTTAAAGTTTTCTTTTCTAAATTAAGTGTTCTGTCTATCAAGATAAAATCTTCCATAAATACTCATGTACATATGTGGATGCGTAGTTAAAAGTGTTTACGTCACTTTCAACTTTGTACAAATAAACTTGTATATTGCCGGATAGATTATTAAACTAGTCATTTTCATGGGTGACCATTCTATACACATTTTATTGCTAGTGTGTCCGGTTTTTTGTTAAATCTTGTTTAAAGAACACGTGTTATTTGCATCCATGCCTTCTCTTTTTACATGCCTCTTTGTCTTTCCTTCAAAGTACACATCCTGAACAATCTATGACAATTAAATCGATACACGCAAGCGTGTCATGTGTCTACACATCTCAGCATACACGTTTGGAATATTTTTGCCCATGTAAGGAACAAACAAACTATCTATTAAAGTGCAATATACCCTACGGCTCAGGATACCACAAGAAAAACTTGCATTCTTCATGCAAAGTGCAGTGGTTGAAGGTAAAATCACGAATTATTTGCTACCTTTCCCGAACCCAGTCGATCTGCATTCCTTTTTCCAATTGCCCATGTGTGCTATAAGAAAAGAAAAAAAAAAAAGACCGACAAACTCTTGTTACACCAACCAATTGGGCCGCATTCCACTCAATATTAATTGGATTTGAAAAGAAAAAACGAAAAAATCCAACAAACACGCGTTCTCCACTGAACGCACTTCAATTGAAATTGAGACGTTCGCCTCTGTACTTAGATCCAAAATGAATGCGTTCAATCAACAATATTGGCTGAACTGTTTTAAGGAAACTGGCACGAAAACAGTTAACCATTTTGGAGGTCGAATTAATCAGCCATTAAGCGTGAAGTAATAGCGACTATTTTGTGTGAGAATGTTGGTGCGTGTTGGTTATGGTCAGTTAAGTTAAATGCTTTTCTTCTTTTTTTTTTTGAATTTGTGTTAACTTGCCAACTGTGCGGGCTAGAGAGAGGGAGGCAAGAACAGAGTACAACGAAACGAACAAAAAAGTATGGGTAATGGTGGAAACGGTCAGCGGCGCAAGCATCTTAATTAGTGACACGCAAAATGCCAATGAAGATGAGAGGCGCGGAATAGGTTATGAAATTCATTTTTTATTAATTTAATTCTCCTCTTTTTTTATTGTTGTGCAATTCACTTTTTGTTATTATTTATTTGCTTTTGTACATTCTGAATGTTAAATGTGATAATGGTTTGGGGTTAATCACTTAGGGGGAGGAGTTTGGTTGAGAAATTATGTTACTTTGTCTGAAAGGCAGTTTTGTGTTAAATGAATTTTGTAAATTCGGCACATTTTGAGACACCTAGGTGGTTGTTATATCTTGGCCTAATAATAGACTAAGTGGTGCATGAAGTTTTGCAATCGCAGTTCGGATATTTTGAAAAACTCTTTTGTATACATTTGCCACCTTTCATATTGCTTTACCCATTTTAAATCACGACTCTGCGGACTGACAGTAGGTCAAATACAAGTGGATGTTAATTATGAAATAAGGTTCAGCATAGTGGCCTTGAACCCAAATACAAATCCTAGAAAGCACCAATTAATATCAAGTCGAATCTTACTACATACTGATGGACTTTAAGGCCACTTACAACATCATTCATCGTATCGAGTTCTGGCAGATGATAGTCCTATTCAGGACGGCAAAACTCAGTTCAAATATGTCGCATAAAGTTGGAAAAAACTCGATGCTCTGTGCAATTTGGAAACACTTTTTCTGAGCTCTTCCAAACAAGCACCGGATTTCAGTAAGGAGATGCACTGACGTTTGACTTAGTGTTGGAGTAGATTGTGCGCAGGACAGGTCTAAACACAGAAGGAACTATCTTTCACAAATCTGTTGGGATGGACAGACGATATCGCCGTCTACGAAAGATCCCAGCAAACCGGCAGAGACGCGTTTTCGACAACTAAAGAGAAGCAAAACACTTTGATGTGACACACAGTTGTCAAAAGAAGAAGAATGTATCTGTCCAAAACCTTGGACAAAATATCACTACCGTGTGTCAGGCAGAGGCTCCACAAGAATCAGAAGATCTTTCAGTAAATACATATGGGGTTTTCAATAGGATTTGACAGGTGATTGCGGCCATATTTTTGAACCAACATCTGTCAAATTATGAGTCTGTCTTGCTAAATAAATAAAGCAGGTGAGGATAGAGTTATAGCGTTCGACAACATCTGCAAATGACTAATTTATTTTGTGAAATTGGGTTTTCTGGTCGATCAACTATTTGGGCGCTTCGGCTATTTTACGGTCGCAAATTTTTGGATGAATGGGTTCGTCAACAAGCTAAATTGTAGAATTTGGGACGATCGAATCCACACGACATCCACCAAATAGCAATGCATCCAGAGAAAGTCTCTGTTTGCTGTGGATTTTGGACTGACTTATTTGAGAACGGTTTTGACCCATTACTGCGAACAGTCAATGATAACCAACTTCTTTTGGCCCCAATTAGATTATATGGACACCGACGACATATCGTTTGAACAAGACGGCGCAACGTAGACACACACTGTGCCATAATAGAGATTTTGAAAGAGTGATTTCCGAAAATATTTATCTCACGCAGAGGCAATTCGAATTGGCAAGTTAGACTTCTTTTTGCAGGATTTTCTTAAGTTAGAGGTCTTTTCCAATAAACCACAAAACCACCACTGCCCTGAAAGTCAACATAATCTAGGTCAAATTCAGTCTGATTCATACGCCAGAGTTATGGAAAATTGAACGTTTCGGATGCGCGCCACCCGCGGCGGAAATTTGTATGATGTTATATTTCATACATAATGGCATAATTTAGCCTTCTAATTAATTAAAAAATTTCAATGATATCTCACATACAGTCTATTTTATTTTCCATTTAAAGATATGAAACACTTAATGGAGACCCTAGAGTATGGTCTACAAATGTCTTGAAATTATTGCTGATGACGCGTCTATTGAACCAATGTGATATATGCACATACAAATGCATGCCATATTCCCTGCCATATCCTGCCATACCATGCCATACATGACCATATAAGAGTTATGGCGTTATGGTGCTTCACTTGTCGCAGGACTAAACTTAGAATAGCGAAAGTTATAAAGCTTTGTCAAGCAAACAAAGATCGGTATTTAATGTAGTACTTCCAGCCTCAAAGTCAGCAAAAGTACAACAGACATCTCATCTGACTCGCTGTTCATTACCAAATCAATCGCCTGCTTAAATCTTCCCTCTCGATTTGAATAAATTGTATAACTAAAACTCTTCCATGGTCACCATACAAATTTGCATATTTTTTTGTCTGTTCATCGCCTTGTGTTACATAGAAAAAAAATCGCAAACAATTAGTCAATCGCTTGGACCACAAAACCTCAACCAAGAGATAATAAAAGACTTGCCAAACAAAGTATCGCACATCTTTCCTGCCAACTTTGTATGCATACACCAAAACCCATTGATTGTGATGAAAACTCATTCGCGGTATCACTAAACCGCCACCGCGTCAATCAACTCCCATTACATCATCGCAAAATGTAAACAACAAAATCGTAAAATTCAATTGTTTACCATCGAGAGCGGAGAGATTAGCTGCGGTACACAACAAATGAAGGAAAGCGCGAAGACTTACTTGTGTCTCTCTGTCGTCGTCATTATCATTTTGTGCCGGCACTTTTGAATGGCACTGTGACTTGTGGCATCAAACCGAACCTATACCACCGCCGCCGCAACAATAAAAGGTAAATTTGATTCATTCATTCATTTCAGCCAGCTGAACGCGAGGAATACAATGTTAGTTGGAAGCTCTATTGAGTTAAAATACGTTCACAAAACTTTAAAGACATCAGATGTACTGTGGCACTGTTGCATCAACTGCCATTGTTGATGAGTCAAGTATCAACGCGTTGGTGTTTTAATTGCCTCACTCGAAATGTGAGTGGCTTACTTGAAACCCAAAGAGACAGAGCGAAGCACTGATATCTTTCGTTGTCGTGCGTGCGGTTGTTTTTTGTTTTAACAAAAGCGAAAGGACTCCCTCCCGGCTGCACTGAACCGTCACAAGTGGTCGATGCATTTTAAATAAGATCGTCGTTTTAGAATTGTGACAGCAGTTCTTTCGTGTGTCTGCCTCTCGAATCAGGTCACTTGAAATTGTGGGTTTTTTCTTTCGAAAGACAAGGGAGAACTCGAATTCATTCATGCGGCCCTACATGCGTGTGGTTTCCTGATTTTTACAAGACAGTATTCCAGGTCATGAGGAGTGGGTGCGGCTCAATAAATTTGCCATAAAATGGCTATGCTAATATTTGTTTGTGCCTTTTAATTACATTTCTCCCCTATGCCTTTTGGACTGATAACTTCAATTCCCTGGTCAGCAGTTTTGGTTATTCAGGACCTGATAAGTCGAGGAACACACCCAAAATTTGATAGAATGTCCTATTGGCTTTAACCACATCCTTTGTTCTGAGTTTAACATAGATTCATTGGACTCAACTCGGGGGTGTTATTAAAATTACTGTGAGGGTGTGAACGCAATGGAAATCCCTTGACTGAGAATAAAATAGCCCAAGTACCCGGAAATTGGTAAAAGACGAATGTCTAACCGGTCTTACAAGTATTTAATTTGAAATCATAATCATAAAACATAAACTAATATTGCAAATCGAAGGTTGTTGTTTGTTAATTGAAATATTATTAAATTATGTTAATCCCGTCAATCCTAGTGGGGAGTGGGTTATGTTGGTTAATTTTCAGTAGCTTGACGTATCGGATTTTGGAACTAAAAATAAGGCAATCACTGAGGAAAGTTGGAAGCTAAGACTGCACTAAGGCCAAGGGAAGCTGGACTACGGACAGCCAATGCATCAATCCAGATGTGATGAATGGAATACTCGTACATATGTACATATATGGAGGCTCCGGACGAGGACTACATGTGTCATACCACTTTCAAACTATTTCTCTGTCAAAACTCCCAGCAGGGAAGATTTGGATATACAAACATATGTATGTAGGTGTAGTCTGTATCGAAAATGAACTTGCAATCCATCCCAATGGATCAAAGATGTACATATATGTAAATGTACTTGTGCTGGTCTCAACGTTGAACCTCGGAATACAAATCGATCCTTCATAAGGATAGTTGTAGTGTAAGCAGTCAACCACAAATTGCTGCAATGAAACAAGCTGCGGACATGATTATAGGGGGAAATATTTCAGCAAAAATAATCAGAAGTTGACAGTCAAGCAGCCATTAAAGCAGTCAACATCGAACGATATTTCAGTAGCCCATTAGGTGTCCTCGGCAATCCCTAACCCTCCTCGGTACCTAACGAAAAAGTCGGATGAACTAGCCAGGGAAGGTTCAGATCTAAACTCTTCTTGGGTGCTTCCTAAAGCCAGTACACCGCTTAGCACCTTGCACAGGAAAATAGACATTGAGTAGACGATGTAAGTCGCAGGGATATACAAACAGCTAGGAGTGTTGTTGATCTAAGAAAACGGAGACCAGCCAAGCCAAATCCAGAGATTGGTACATTTCTGGGTGGTTTAGTTTAGCAGTTGTCTAAATTTTTAGACACAATGGACTCAATGAGCCGTTGACTCTCTATTTCACTGTGTCAACGAGGCCACCCCTTTACCTAACCTAACCTAGTTTAACTCAAGAACCAGAAGAAAAAAGTGAACATAATATTCCTCCGGATGCGCAAAGTTTTTGATGCGATCGATAATTGGGATAACGCGATCCAATTGGGAGGAAGAAGAATACGATAAAGTCAATGTATTCTCACTATTTATTCTCAGTGGTTGGTGTCCAAATTACTGGAAGGAATTCTATGAAATGTTTGCATTGCCTTGTGATTCAAATGTTTTTGTGTTCGTGTTAAGTACTCTTAGAGTTTCAGTTCTAGAGTTCCAGTAGAGTATCACCTTGTTTCATAATGACTTACAGAGTATTCAATTAAAACAACATCATATCGCCAAATGTGTACGAGCTTCCTTCCTTCGTAAAGCAAAATTCTGTGATTACTCCGGATAATTTGCAAGAGTATAGAAGTTTTACGTGATTATGTAACTAAATTAGAAGCTAAATTTTACAGGTGCTACTTTTCGGTGGCATTTTACTTTAAAGGCACTCCCAAGTTCAACGACAATTACTTTCAATAAGTGCTGCCCATTGCAGCTATAGCTTAAAGAAGTATTTTTTAGTACTTTACGAGCTTTTTGATCAGTTCTAGACTTCTACGATTTACCATGTTGAAAGAAATGACAGTTCAAGTTTAAAAAAGCTTCACAATCCTTTGTCATGTCTTCTCTAAGTTGTCATAGCTGACATAATGAATGTGTATGTGTTCAAGTACATATGCTAATTTATTTTATTCACATAAACAAATATAGCCTAAGATTTATACTCATTTGTCCATAAATACGTAATCCAAGACCCTCAGACCATCCATTCAATCGTGAATGACAGTTAAAAAAAAACACGTGTCAAATTGCCGCCATAAAATTTAAACGACCACCTACTTGGCATTACTTAATTTGCACTGTAAATACTGTCAAATGATTTCTGCACCAAAAACGAGGTGTGTACTTATGTTTAATGGAATTCCAAGACCCAGATAAATATTTATATTTACACACTGGAGTTGTGTACAAATTTGAGTCCACTCCTCTATTAGATAGTCAAATAAATTTAAGTGTTTGACATAAGATTACTACATGTCATAAATGCGTGTGTTTTACATTCTAATCAAAAATGTCAAAATGTAAACCGAATAATAAAACATACATCCGTAAATAATGTCATCGTTGGTAAGCATTTCTTCAAAAACAGAAAAAAAAAATGCCTCCTTATCTTCGTATGCATTTGAGTGTTACGCAACACTTTGATAAGAGGGAACATATTTTTTTTTGATCTAAAAATAAAACTTACCATTTCGCTTCTGTCTGCCGAATTAAGAAATATGAACTCAAAAAAACAAAGAGAAATATTAAAAAGTCCAAAACTTCATAGCCTTGAGCGAAACTTGTTCTTAAAAATTCCGAAGCGATGGTGACACCTTTCATTAGCGTGGAAGTGGTATATATGATCGAGAAACGTAAAAGAAATATAAAAACTAAATGTAATAAATAATTTTATCCATTATCACCTCAAGCTCACAAGTGGTTCGTTTTCGTTAAGCGATAAGCGATTTATTAAAACCGATAGACGAACATGAACGTTTGAGTGGGGTTTACGTTTTTTTTTTTTTTTCTACGTCTTTTTGTGGATTTGTATTTTACGATATTTATTGGTCGTCTTTTGCCGCCAGAAATGTGAGGGCGATGATGTCATTCATTGAAGGCAATTCTTATTGTATGCTAGTCATTACGTATTCTGAAATGCAAATCACGAAAAGCACTTCCAAAGGTACAGTGAGTCACAATGAGAATCTTAAGACCTTACAAAAGCAATTTAGCAAACACTTATGCTATCCCTCTAATTTGATAATCATACCTCGAAGTGTATTGGACGAGGTTGATAAATTTCAGCTGTGTACATGGCTGACTCTCTGTATTCTTCGTAAAATTTGTCTCGAACACGATCCGGCTTTTGGATTTAAAGCGCTCTACAAGCGATCAATATTACTTAGAAGGCATAGTTACAAAGGTCAAACAAAACACGGAGTAACAGTCAGAAAAGTCGCGCAACTAGCAACAAACGCAAATATGACAGAACTATGACAGTTTTTTGACAAACAAATTCCCTAAATCTTGAAATTTAGTTGGAAAGCAGCAGCCGATATATGGGTGTGTTCAGGAGGTTGACAGAAGGCTATGACAAGATAGCTTACTTTGACAGCTAGTCTGAATAAAGACACTAATCTGTGTTTAGAAAAAGTACTAGATTTCTTCCAAAAAAAAAAAAGATTTTTTCTCATTTGAAATCTAACCAGCTTTATTATTTCTCTGAAATTCTTGTGGCTTACTTCGGCATTAAAGCCTAAGACACCCTTTCGTGCATACTAGTAGTATGTTTTTTAAGTCTCTTTGTACACAATGGATCCATGTGATCTCTGAGCCTTATATTCGGCTTCTTGAAATATACACCTTAAACGGAAGAGAATGGTTATATGTCAGGATTTAACAATTCTATGGCAAAAATACTTTTAAAGACTCTAAACGACGTGCCATAAGGTTGTATACTGTTGCTTATGCTATTGCTTTTCTTCTTTATTCTGCGTTTAGACTAAGGATCCAAATGACGCTTTAACTGCATTCAGTGATTCCCTTTCAGTGAGTGAGTTCAAGTATTTGACAATGATTTATTATTTGGTAATTTAATCCGACAGCATGACTAAGTTTCCCTCCTAAATACAAATTATGTACAGCCTTGGTAATAAGACGTATCAAAGGTCATTCCGATATGTGGCGCATGAAAAAAGCAACCTTTTAAGGGAGCGGTCAATCAGTTTAAAATAAACTCCAATATATCTCCCAACCATACATAACTAAGCTCCCCTTTTGTTTCTCATTTTCCCATTGTCATCAAGCAATGTCATTCCCCGCCCCTATCCTATTCACTCGTCAATTGCTTCCATTTAAACAATAATTTCTCCTCTAACACTCTTAACAAAAACCGCCATTGAGTGCGGTAGGGAAGTTGTAATTGATGTTCATCTGTTATGGGCGCTCTCAATGTTTAGAGGAACATGACAGATGTTTAATTGTTTATTTGAACTTCACTCTTACTTTTCAAATACGGGTACATGTGAGTGAAACGAACTACAATGTATTTCACACAATTGAAATGTTTACATGACGCAGTCTTTGCGTCATCAGGGTCAATAACTTATTGAATTAAAGGGTATGTAATCCATAAGATAGATGCCTGGTGTAAGAAAATCAATCGAGTCATTTCGAAGTGATTGTTATCGAATTAAGAAATAGTAGCGAACTATACTCATTCCACCGTTTAAGTCTGGTTTCAATTATTTTATTAGAAAGGAGGAGCTTTGAGTTGAATGTTGTTGTACTAGCTACAACTCAACTAGGCTTCTGCGTACATCAACTATAAAAGGATCTGAACCTCGAGCAAGAAAGGTATCAACAATTACCAAACCCCCTCCTTTTCTTCTTAAATCAAAGCCAGTAAGCCACTTATGTTCCACAGCATTCGGTCATTAAATGAACGAAGCTATAAATGTTAAAAATTCGCTCAGTGTTTTCGCCCACAAGCGCGAAAATTCCTGTGAATCATAATACAAACGAATCAGAAGCAGTTCTAGTTCCCATAGTTTGGACACCAACCAAAGAGGTCTTATACTGAAACCTAAACATCTTCTTATCCCTTTCATCACACTTATGACCCACCGCAATGGTGCCCTTGACTGTTTACGATAGTATGTTTATTTGCGATCTACGGAGGTTTTTCCTGATACACTCTCTGGTACAGAGCCCCATAGCATCTGCATGGACATCTGCGTGGACATCTACCTTGAAGATCGTAGTGGTATAGACAGCTTTTGACATGAAGTGAAGCTGTGAAATTTTTTTAAGATGTTCATGTCTCCAAGTAGAACATTTGCTGTTCTAGTGACAAAGGCGGCAGTTTAACAGTAACTACGAATGACTTACTTATATTTTTAGCTCAATCAACCACAGAATTAGATAAAAAATTGACTTTGAAAGCCGCGCAAAACTTCCTGACTTCTTCCTGGATCCTCTCCTTTTTATGGTTTATAGGGACTTATTTCACTTTATTTCAGAGCTCTTCAATGACAACAGCAAATCCATCACCTCCACCATGACCATCTCTTTAGGTAAACAAAAAAATTACCATTTCCTAATTGGCTGAAACCAATGAAACCAGGTTGCACCTTTCGGCAAATTGTCTACCCGCCGTTCGATGTCCAATTTCAGGTACCTACTTGAAATTACATAAAAATTCAATAACGCCAGGTGAAAGTTTCCACACATAAAAATTACTCATACCCAACGGACAAGTGCCTTTCAAGTTCGTCAAGATGAGTTCAGAAAAACATTTAGCAGTCTCTCACCTAGATTTTGGCAATTTCCGATATCGTAGCGCGTCTATTGCGCCTCATTACAATCTAGAAGCTATTTCATAGTCAATGGGTGGCTCTGGAAGTTCATCTTCTCTCCGAATAACTATCAGTCGCACGACAACGATCAATTGAATTAGAGACGCGCGCATCTTTTCTCAAGTACCCTCTAAAAAGACGCACGAATAAATAAATAGAGAAAAAAGAAAAACTGTTGGTTGATCTTTGCCAAACTTCGAAGAATGTAGAGAAGAAGGAAATGAAAAAGAAAAACAAAAAGTAAATAAATGTTTACTCACGTGGAAGCAATGTTACGGCGGATAATGGTAGATAAAAAAGCATCAAAAACTAAAAGGTAAACAGGTGAACATTGTGCATAAGAAGTCAGCCGAAGAGGAAGAAGAAAAATGAAAAACCTTGCCGCTATTTTAAACCAACTTGTACGTACCACGGTAATTTACCTCTCGCTCATGCACACATGCTACACTACCTTTGGGCCCATCTTCATATTGTATCTGAACATCAAAATGGGCACTTTGATATACAAGTTCATATCCAGATAATGTACGATAATTACTGGCATGAGTTTTATGCCTATGCCTATGCCTATCTTTGGATAAACTTCTGCTTGTTTTCCGTGTGTAAACGGAAGATAATAAGAGAAATAATAAAACAAGTTGAGAGATTAGGGTTTTTTCTTTTAAAACAAGAATTGTAAAATGTACTCAATTAATTGTTTTAGGAAGAGACTGGATAATTTTTTGGCAAACAGACTCTCTGAAACTCTAAACGGCGGCGTGCCAGAAGGTTGTATACTGTTGCTTATGCTATTGATTGTCATTTTTATTGTGCGGTTAGACTGAGAATCAAAATGACGTTTCAACTGGATCGAAGACATTCGCAAAAGTTAAAATTCAATGATTTTTTTCAGTGAGTCGGTTCATATATTTTTCAAAGTCGATTGAGTTAAGCAATGTCTTAAAGAGACGCATAACTTGTACATCGTGAGGCTTGTGTAGTTTTATGCAACATTTTGTGATTGAAGGTGTCTGGATGAAGACTGTTCAATTCTCTTCCACGATGAGTCGGCTCACATTGCCAAGCTTAGGCTGAAGAGGGTAACGGCAGCCTGCAAACAAATCTTACCAGGATCAATAGCGATCCTCTGATGAGAGAGTTCCTAGATGAAGCTATAACAAACCCAAAGCACAGAATGTAGGGTTCTACTTGAGGGGCATCCCTATCCCTATTGGTTTGCTTGTTCATAGTTCAGACCGCTATTGAAATAGAATTTTCCAAGGTCCATCCTTCTGTTAAAGTCAAAGCTAGGGCATTTACAAATGAAGTATTTTGGAATATAGATCATTGACATCTGCCGACCACTACTTCTTTTCTGATTCAATTAAAGAAGGAATTATTAGACGGTTTGGCTCCTCTAAACAGCGACACACCTAACTTGACTCAGGGTCTTGATTTGAAGCAGTTCTAAAGTTGCGTTCACATTTTTATCAGCAATAGTGCAATTTCCTATTACAAAACCACTTGACCTGTATGTACCTATTCAATGTTTACCCCTGAAAACTCTTCGGACTATTGCACCTCTTGACATAATTTCATATGTTAATAACGACGCACGGTACTATCAAAGACGCACAAACTCCTTACTTATAAACGCTTCAGATAATTTTGTGCAACACAATTTGAATGCAACCCAACCAAATATTACTTATGCAACGAATCCACTTTAAAAAAAAAGCCTTAATTCCAACGTCAAATCGAACTCTAAATCGAAAGTAAGAGTTCCCATTCATTTCCCTGAGAACCGATTTTCACTCGAAAAAAAAAAAATCTTCAAAACAATTAAAACCACTTAAAGCCTCCTCTTGAATATTTTTCATTGCCACTTAAAAATGACAGAAAATCCCAAAAATAATGACGAGCACACTCGTCTCTCCATCGACAGTGAAATAAAATTCTCCATGGGAGATGAGTGAAGAGAAAAAATGCATAAAATTACAACTTAATAAGAGTATCGGCGCATCTTGAAACGATGGCGCCCTCCCGCCATCAGTGTCTTCCCAAACACAACCAATGTAAACAACTTGTCATCGTTTGTCTTCAAATAAGACTCTCTTTTGAACCGTGTCATTACAATGACACCCAATTACTTGGAACAATTTAGCAAGAAAAAAACAATGATTGAGAGGCGAGAAGCGAGCCTTAAAAATAACTCTCACCTAACGAGTGCATCATCCGTCAACGACATGACATTATAAAACGTAGGAAAACCCTCTTCTACTCTGACGGCGTTTTCTACTTGAAACTATACTTATTTTCATCGTTCAAATGTTTTAAACAAAAACCAACAATCACTGTCATTTGATTGCTATGACGAAAGCACATTGCTGTTGAACACAGCCCAAAAAAAACACCTAAAATGGAATTTGCGCGTCTTCAAGTGAATGTATAGTTTATGCTTTGTTTTGTTGCCCTCTCTTTCGCTCACTGAAAGTTGAAATAAAGCCCGAGGAAAATAGCGGTGTAACAAATGTCTTTACATTTGTTTGGACAGTACGGGGAGTTATGAAAGTAGCTGCTAGGAGAGATTTACATAATTAATTTTTACGATTTACCACCTTAAGCATACATTTAATACTGGAATGTAATACTTACGGAAATATACGATTCCCTTTCTTTTCCCTACTTTCCAATAGTTACAACCATAAAATATTTGTGCGAGGTTAGGATGCCTTCCATGGGTTTTGTCGAAGAATGCTTTGAAATTGGCAAAAGTTCTTGTGTGTTAAATTTGTGGAAGCTGTATTCACACGAGTGACATGTTTGTCAGAACTTCTAAATGTCAAATAAAGTCAGAGTTTTGCATGTGACAGATATGCTTGTCAGAAGATGGAAAGATTATTTATGAGAAATATAATACAATTTACGAGGCATTAGTTTAGTTCAGTAACTAAAAAAGTAGCACAGGTTTATGAAAACTGTCAGAACAAAAATAAAAAAAAACCGTCAATTTTCTGTACTGGACTGTGCAGTACAGAGTCACTGAACAAAGCTAATTACATTTGCTTACGTTTATTAACGTAAAGTCTAACGAATATGTATATCACTCGTGTAAATCTGACATTTGTTGGTTGAAACCGGCCCTCGGTGAGGATACACTCAGACCAAAAACAGGTCCATTGTGCTGTAAAATCTGACATTACGTAGACGTCTAAGTTGAAGCAGATGTCAAAAATGTCATTCGTTGGTTAATAGTTCACGTACCCTCCTAAAGCAGCGATTTTTTGCGAAAATTTACGAATTTTTACGAAAAGCTGTTCGCGTACGGAGAATTTTCGTAGTTTTTCGCAGAGGATAGCGCTCACGAGAGAGTAAGACATTTCCCCATGCTACGAATTTTCGTGCAAGAAATTTCTGTGGGCTGGGTTATAAAAACTGTCAAACCTGTCAAACCAGTGTATTTTCAACTATTTCTTATTCAAGCCGTTCGTTTACTTTTTCGTAATTTTAGCTCTCTCTGAGAGAATTTTACTCCCAATCTACGAATTTTAGTGCGAAAAATACGCGAACGGACCTAATGTTTCTACGAATAGTCGAAAACTAACGAAAGTTTTTATCGACTTACAAAGAAGCCTGAATGTCAATGTTTTGCCGATCTATCAGCAGATCTGGCTGTGATTGGATACGTTGACAAGCTCACATCATTTTGACGTCTGCTTTTGAAATGTAAAGAGCTAAATAAACGTCATCGTGTATCCTCAAATATTTTAACAAGTTATTTGATATTATCGGGCAATTTAGAGAATGCAAGTTCGAGGGACTTAGGTAGACTTTTTAAGAAGCACACTTTGGAGATAAAGAACAAAGTGCTTCCATTCAACACACAGACCTTTTTTTTAACTCTTATTTTCTTTATAATTTGCAAGCACGTTCACTGGTCTGGTGAACGGCCCTTCGTTGTAGGTGTCGTGCAAAGTGCACTGAACCATTGCACTTTGTTTCCTCGCCTACTCATTATGTATTCAAGCTGACGACCGGCAAATTCTGCAGACAATACCCAGAGAGCCCTTGCAAGAATTAAAATTCCACTCACAGCAAGTCCCTTCTCTACTCTAAGTAATTGTTACATTTCTAACCGAAACTACTTAAACTCCATCTGAATTCGAGACACGATCGAAAATCGAGGGCGAAGCATATTTCAATCTTCACCTCGAAGGAGTACACGTGTTTGGAAACGGCTCCGCCGGGAGATGATCTTTCGCGTTCTGTCAGAGGGCAATTATTGCCTCAGATGTTCAATTTATGAATTCCACCAACAGTGTTTCTTTTCGATTCGTTTCTTGTCAGTCTTGAGGTGTTATTAATTTTGACAGTTGGCAAGTTATCAAGTGATCACTTGAACTGGGGTGATCTTGCGTTTCGATCAACCTAATCCATGATCGTACCCTCAAAATAAAGTCTGTTCCACATGTTTGTTGTTTTAGGCAACCCAAAACAAGATGAACTCTTTCACTTCAATTTATGGATGCTAAGATTGTTTTTTTCGAAAAGCAACTCATTTAGCGGTTTTTGTGTAAACTTCCTGTGAATTATTATTATTAAGTTCCCATTCTTTTTCTCTCTTTTTTTGAATTTTGTGAAAAAGAAACAAGTTTATTTGTTTTATTGGGAACACATGGGAAAATATTTATCACTTGTCGTTCATTTTCGATCTATGGCGGAGGGGGGAATATTTTTAGAACTCTAATTGATTTTTTTGAGGCATAGGCATACTCCTTCTACTCTCGGCGATTGCGGGACGTGACAAGAATAGCAATGAAGTGGTAATGATGAACCGTCATTCAGTTGGTTTTTTTTTTTTAACGACTTGGCGCACCTAAATTAATCATAATTTCGATTTGCTGATCATAAGTATGGGAGAAAGCTATGTGTACGATGAATGAACGAATTCTATTCGTTCTAACACTGGTTTGAATAGATTCTTGTTTGGATATCGACGTGAAAGACCGCAAAAGGATTATATTTCAGGCTAAAAACAACTGGTTTATTACTCATGGTATGTGAAGGTAGCTCCGGAAATGATTTATTTGCATAAAGAAGTAATTAAGTGCGAATTGGGGGTGCAAGGTGCGATGGTGTCAGTTGTCGCAAGTATTACTGAATTTATGTGCGAAGTTGTACGTGTGCTTTTGGAGAATTTTGATTAATTTTTAACCAAATAAACTGAGTACCCAGCTACCTTTGGAAGCGGAAAGGTAACTACAGTGACTGGCTATGAAAGGATTAAGTTACTAATTAAAAACTGGTTTAGTCTAGTAGTTCTAATACAAAGTAATTTTTATAAACTAATCAGAAAAATCTGGTAATTTATGATCCAATCCGAGCCAGACCGGTCCCGCATTGTTTAAGTATAGATTACGTGGAATGAGGTGGCATCAATTCTTGGCAGATAAGGTTAGCTTAATACTGCTGTGACTAAGACTAAGACAATAGGTCCATTGTGATTCCGCTGTATCATATCCCCTATCTGTTAGCAGTATTACAGTAGGACAAGAAGAACTACAAGTAAAGCGACGCCATTTAGAGACAATACATAGAGTTAAAAACCAATCGGTAGGTTTTTACAAATCATAAAATACGTCTGACAAGCATATTAGTCAGATCACTGAAACAGCAAAGAATAGCCGAGGTAAATGTTCAATTCTCCAGAAATCCCCATAAGAGACTAAGAAGCAGGTTTCCGATCCTTCTATGTCAACCACATCCAACACCCTGCGGATCATCATCGAGCAATGCGAGGAATATCGATCGCCACCTAACCTGCTACTCATCGATTTTGAAAATTCGTTTGATAGCGTCAAGCGGAAATTTATTTCGCGTGCTCTGCGCAGGAGAGGCATTCCTGGTAAATTAATAGCACAGAGGAAGGCTGTGTAAGGAAGTCCAAAGTTGAGTTCGGCAAGGCTGCATACTTTCACCAATACTGTTTTCATTGATGATTAGCGATGTGCGGAATGCGGCATTATCAACAGGAATTGGAGGAATTCGATGGACTCTTACATATGAACTCAAACACCTCGACTAGGCTGACGATGTAGCCTACTGTCTTACAAAATAATGGACCTTCATCAAATGACAGCAAATGTAGAAAGGAAAGCAGACGTTGGGTTGAAAATCAACTCGACAAATGATCAGTCTAGGACCGAACTCATCTATTCATATACATATGCATTGATGGACAGACGGTTGAGAGAGTATGTATAGAGTTTTCAATACCTTGGGAGTATTGTCTCAACCGATGGCGGAACCAAACTAGATATAGCCAGGCGAATAGGCAAAGCAAATTCTGTGTTTGGGATACTATCCGCAGTTTGACGAAGAATATAATGCAATTAGCTTAAACACCAACCTGCGGCTGTTCCGTTTCAACGGATGTGGTGCCTGGAGTGATCCCAATAAAGTTGCAAACGTTCAGCAATAGGTGCCTACATAAGAAACGAGCAATTTGATGCAATGAAAGACCATTCTAGGCATCTTATAGCCGCTTAACTAACCGTGACTATGGTCATTGCTAAGAATACGCTACAGTGATAAGGGTGGCCAAAATATATGCTTAAGTTAAACTCTTTGACAACCGATATCAATCTTTTCAGGACATTCCAATGATCAATGGATTATATAATCGCCATCAAGCGGAGTTGGCTTATTCCTCGGCATCGGCATCAATTGAACTTCAGAAGATTGGTTGAATAATTTTTCAGAAAGCTTTTTAGCTGGAAATTAAGATTGCCAATACGGATAGTGATTGTGCATTTCTGTAAATCAACTTTCTGTCCGTTTTATGAAACATGAATATAGGACTTTCTTCGTATCTCTAGCTTATGTTTATTACCTCAAACTTATTGTCCATCATTTCAGACAGTAATTTAAACATACCGTACAGCTAGTAGCCTTAACTGCCCAGCATGTTACCTTTTATCTGTAAAATTAACGCATTGTCTATCGATTATCACACTGTAGTGTAAAAAAAAAAAACTCTCTGAAAACCAGACCATCGTCTTTTCCCAAGAATGGTCTCTTCCATTCTACCAACAGCAGGCACAGAAGTGCAATCAACTTTAGCTAGCTACAGTTCTACTCCCCGCACGAAAGAACAGAAGATAAGTACCTGCAGGGATTTTTACAATTTTTTCTTTCTTTTATTCATTCTCTCCGTCTTTCTGTTCGCTTCGCTGCAAGAGATGCATAAAACAAAGAACTGCAGGGGCAACATAGTGGTTATTCTCTTCGTTTTTTGTTATCTTTTCTAGTAAAACAAAAAAAGAATATACGATCCATCATTTTGATGTCCAAATGATCTGGACAACTTACCTATTCGCACTCCAATAGGAATTAGATTGTTATCCAAAGCATAGAATCCAACTAGACACTGTGTGGGATTGATCCTCCTAAAGCAGCAGCTGCTGTGAAAACGCCCGTCGGGCTAAATCCACCACCAAAAACCGACCGTCAAATCCACGTCTCACCGGCCTCAAGGTAAAGCAAGAGGCAGCACTTTTTTTTTCAAATTAGCACTAAAAAAAGAGCAAATTCAAACTCAAAAACACACTAACACACACGCGAAATTAGAAGAAAAAAAAAAAACAAGAAAAAACACCGAATACACTCCACCGTGGAATGTGTTTGCTTTTTTACGACTATTTCTTCTTTTTCGCAAAACTTTAGCACTGAATTGGAGAATAATATAGAATTTCCTTAAATTTTGGAGGCTTGCTGGTAGAAATTCACTTCCTAGGACATTTCAAAACTCACTCACAAAATCTGTACTCGCACAAATTCGTGTGATTGTAGTGGTGGTGGTGGTGTTGGGAAAAAATGCACTTTGGAACGAGTGTATTGTGTAGGGAGACGCACCGAGGGGAAGTGGGTTTATCCAACTTTTAATTCTAGGGATCCACTTTGCTCCGCACAAACTTATACTCGACCCACAGAGAAGGAGGAAAACACTTCTATTAATTTCTGATAATAAATGATTTGATTTGCAATTGGAAATTTTGTTGTTATTTTGTGCTGAACACTGCCGACAAAAGAAGGGAAATAGTACACGCGCGCGACACTTGCACTTGCATTCGTAACGGACGATTCACTGAGGCACCTTCCACATTGAAAAACCATCAATGGTCGCACTTTGTCAAAGGGTCGACAAGGTGGTTGGAGCGAGATGGTAATAGCGCGGATTAACTGTTTCGATTCAAGCTGGAAAAACTGGATGGAATGGAGCGAATGAAGTTGGCAGAAGTTTGACAAATTGTGGTGTACGTTACACTGTTGTATGTGGATTGTAAGTTTTAAAGGGGAGTTTTGAATTGTATCTAATTGGATAGTTTGACTATTAGATGTTTGTTGAACGGCAGTTAACTTAAGCGATTAAGCGATTTTAATTAAATTTGATAAATTTGTGTACTATCTCACAGAGTTTTTATTTAAGAGTCAACTAAGGATACGGTAAGGCACACTATAAAGTTTTGGTCTCACGTTTATTTTCTTGGTTTGACGACTTGTGTCAGTTTAAAAACAATATATTAATGAAGTTCTGTTAGATAGTGCGATTACTTCTTCTTATACTTGTTAAGAAAGGTTTAACTACAGCTAAAGCCAGATGATAAGCAAACCAACAAAAGATATTGTCAGAGTTGCACACATTACTAGATTACGAGTAGTAATCTTTACCTGAAAAGTAGAATTTTTTTTCGGGCCCTATCACCTCAACTATTATATAAATTCGTCACTCAAAACCAGAAGAAGAAAGTGACGTATGCTGCTGCCTTTCCTACCAAAGTAGCTCTATTTTTATAGGAAAATCTCGGAGTTGTTGACTAGGTTTCGCCACACCTAGTCCCGTTATAATACCGACCAGATCAAATATCGTCAGTCCATCCATTAAAACCAGCAGGAGCTAATTACGTAGCGGTGGATACGACTTCTGCCCAATTCAGTGAATTATTCTAAATTGTCGAAAAAGTATTCTCCGGGTTGAGAGCGCATGAACATGAGAAATAGTTTCGTCCTGCTCTTCGTCCATGCAGCTCCTATAGAAATCGTTTGAATAAAATAAATAAATATTAGGCCGTAAGCAGCCCATAGAGGGCCAAGGCCTAGCTTCTCACAACTGTACGTATTGTGCGCGGTATACATTTCTGTACGAACAGAGGGGACCTACAGTTTTATGCCGTATCCGAAGGGCAGGGGGGTTTTGTGAAGCTTCTTTCACCTCTTCCGAGTGTCTGAAAAACATTCAAGAGTATAACTGTCATGAGAAAGCTTCCCAGAAATCGTTTGAGGAGAGGCTCAATATAGTTGCATGCCTCCCAATAATACACAGTCCTGATGAAACCTACCAGGGAACTAATATTGGACCTATATACCTTTGCTATGTTGTGGGACCATTAATGGCAGTTTTGGGGGTGAAAGCTACTGACTCCAGGGAATGCTGAATAGGCGATTATCTTGCATCCCTCCCTTTCCAAGGTGAAATACAGCTCATTTATCACTATGAGGGATCCCACCTTCTTCTGAGGTAATTCTACTGGACAACCTCCAAACCGAGGCATCGCTCAGCTTAAAGTAGACTCTTATAGTAAGTAACTTGTTAACCAAAGCGCCAAGCGATGTCTCAGTTCTCTTTACTAAAACTCGATGACATAAAAAACAATAATAATGAAGAATCGAAGACCACAAAATAAACCTATGTAAAATTTTTGATTCGTGAAGATTCTTATATAAAAAGTGAGAAAGATCTACAAGGTTCAAATTCGAGGAAATACTAAACTGTGCAACAAAAACCCTCTGCATTGCGGAAACGGCATTAAACTCTGGAAACCTAACCTTTGGATGTCTATGGACTGCTTATAGGCTAATATTTACTTATTTATTTATGTCGACTGTTTTATAAATAGCTTTTAATTGCGCAACAATTCAATGTTCAGACTAAGAAAATCTATTGAAAGAACCTAATGGTCCCTTGCATGCGACAATTATAAGTGGTTATGGTATTAAATACGATTTCTTACTATTTTAGTATTTATTTCAAAATTTTTTCCTTCATATTCTTACTATTCAAATCTCATGCACTCTTATTGCAAATTGGATTTTGTACCCGTCACAGTTTTCAAATTCAAAATTTGTTCCCTCAATAAGCAGCCGCCTTAAAATACCTCCCACAGTCGCTACTTTGTGGAACACAAAACCGATAAATCAGCTGTCAGTCGGCTGTCAGAAAAGTTTGACGTTTCTGTGATTTTTTTTTTTCGGTACAGTGGACGCGGCTTTCAAGGTTTTTCACGAATTGCATCGCATTCCGAGTATAAAATTCAATTTGCTTTTAGTTTTTTTCACCTCACTACTACAAAAAACCACATTAGTAGTCCATTAACGACAATGTCCAATCTACAGCGGTCCATTATGAAGTCCCGTCTACCACCCACAATCCCCGGCAGCCGAATTGGAAGATCGTAAGTACAGTGGTTGCCTCATTAACACAACTTCTGGCTGCGCGTAAAAAGTGTTTACAAATAATTTGCATAATTGCCTCGTCCGTCCGCCCGCAGGGATTCATTCAAGAAGTCCAAGTCACGAGACTACAAACCGACACTCTGGAGCGAGTACTTTACCGAGAAGGAAGACGTTGAAATCGACGAGAAGACCGTCTTTCGCGTCTACCGCACGAGTCAGCCACAAATAGCCGGTCCGGTTATCCTCTTACTTCACGGTGGTGGGTACTCAGCTCTCACTTGGTCACACTTTTGCGTAAGTAATCGAATAGATAGATTGAAAATGCGTTTTACTTAATGTTTGCGTGTGTGCTTAGGTGGAAATCACACACATGATACATTGTCAGTGTTTGTCGGTAGACTTGAGGGGTCACGGAGACACAGTGACCGATGACGAAGAGGATTTGTCAGCCGAGACGCTAGCAACGTAAGTTTTAAAAAGAGGTTGCCTTCTATGTCAAGTGGGGATTGATTTTTATTGTTCTCTTTGTGTAGAGATGTTGGCAATTTGATTGCTAAGCTATATCCAGAGGATACAATTTGCCCACCGATACACTTGGTTGGACACTCAATGGGCGGAGCGATTGCAGTACATATTGCCAATATGGAGCTGATTCCGGCGTTGGTGGGTGTCACAGTCATCGATGTGGTCGAGGGTACTGCCATGGAGGCACTCGCCAGCATGCAAAGCTTCTTGAGATCTCGACCAAATTACTTTAAGAGCATACCGAATGCCATCGAGTGGTGCATTCGCAGCGGACAAATAAGGAACATCGACAGCGCCAAGGTCTCCATGCCGGGCCAAATAATCAAGTAAGTTTCTTTACTTTCTCTTCTCAGTATATCATACAATTTAAGTTATATTAGCACCCAAACACTGCATGCAAAATTTACCATCACTGTGTCAATGAAAGCTGATTGAATTAAGTTTTATGACGAGATAAAGACATGCTATCTAATAGAACTCAACAACAGCCCAAAGTGTGACCAATTGTTATATTTCTCGACTATAATGATAGGTTTCTTCCACTTTGTCACATAATCTATCTTATCTGCTTGGAATTTGCTCCTACAACTTAAGCGAGTAATTTATGTGCTTTGTGGTCGATAATCTTCTTAAAAACAGGATTATCTGCTTCTTTATCCAGAGGTGAAATCATCTAATTGGTTGAGTGGAAATCTTTGGAAATACAAACACCAAGTTTCTATTATTTCTTGCGAGATGTGCATCCCTTTCTAAATAAGATTTTTAGTCCTTTTTACCGAAATAGGTGTCTTTCTACATCCAACATTGCTCTCTTCCTTCTTTTACCAGTTGTGCAACGAAGAAGCTCGCCACCAATGAGCTTCCATTACAAGATGATCCCGAAGAATCCACAGAAGCATCGACATTCACACATCCTTTGGTCATATCCGAAGACGAAGAAGTTGCGGAGAATGCAGAAAATGCCACATCACCGACAACCTCATCCTTGCCACCCTTACCGCCAAGCATCGAATTCAAGAAACCAGCGCCAGGCAATGATGAAGCAAACAAAAAGTAATAACTTGCTTTATTTCTCTTATTTATGTCCTGTTTACCAATTTTGTTCCACTAAAGATACACCTGGCGCATTGATCTCTCCAAGTCCGAAAAATACTGGGTCGGATGGTTCTCAGGTTTAAGTGAAAAATTCCTCAGTTTAAGAGTACCGAAGCAACTTCTATTGGCCAGTATTGATGGTCTGGACAAGACTCTCACTGTTGGTCAAATGCAAGGTAAAATATTGAAATACTTTTCCAGTTTTAAGCTATCAAGTTATAATTCATTTTTTTAGGTAAATTTCAAATGCAGGTGCTTGCCCGCTGTGGTCATGCCGTTCACGAAGATCGTCCACACGAAGTAGCCGAAGTGATCAGCTCCTATTTGATACGGAATCGGTTCGCCGAAGCAGCTGGCGAATTCCGTTCCCACATGCCAGCATGTTAAACAGCAGCAAAAACACTTAACAAACAGAAAACAAAGAAGAAGACACGAAGAGACGAAGAGAGAGAGTTTTTCACAATTAAAAATCGTTTGCGAGATCGAATTTTTCAGCTGCGTTGCCGCCGTTGTTTTTTTCTTCTGTGAGGACTGGGGAATTTATTGTACTTTTCACTTATTTCCCCCAAAATTAATTAATCTTACCCCACTTTCCGTGTAACGTCGCCAACGAAAGGGCCAAAATCATTCGAGAGTATTGTTTATCTTCTTTCCAGCTTTGTGTGCATTCTTTCTGGCTACCGTTTACGATAACTTAGAATGTACAAAACATCCGCTATTTATTATACCTATTATATGTATATGTGATTTCTTATTTATGCTTAAAAGTGTATTTATTAAAAAAAAAACTAAAACAAACAAACAGAGAAACTCTGGAATTTTTGCGGAATATCTTTGTCAAATTTTTGCCAATTCGACGCATTTTCCTGTCTCATTTTTTGTGTATATATATAATATTACTTATATTTACTAACGAACAATATTTATCTCTTCATCTATATATATATTTATTCGGATGAAAATCTAAACAAACAGATCGTAATTGATTGAACACAAACACACACTCATATAACTATTATGTATTGGAATTTAATAATAAAGAGAAAATTAGTTTTGAAGCAATTCGATAGATGGCGTTCTTATTGGTTGTTGTTATTCGTCGACGAACCGGTATCCTTGTTTCTTGAGTTCGATTTTCTTCTCGAGCATTTTTATTCGCCGCAAACGATCGGCGATCTGTCCTTGAATATCGTCACGATATCTTCTTCCCTCACCGATTTCTTCCATTTCGGCTAACCAATCGGCGCGCTCACTTATTTGATCAAGTACTAGAAAATAAAAGAAGACAAATTAAGTTCCATAGGTAAAGAGGAAACAAATTTAGGTGTCTATTAGAAGCCCTATTCTTTAAGCTGTGTCACCTAGACGACGATCGGGATCCTACTGACACCTCATACCAAGGATTCAGACCTGTCATTTCAGAAACATCGTTATATAAAGTGAGCTAAGCTTAAGAACCAAGGCTGCCACTGTTCCGTGTTAACTACTAAAAAGAGGATCACCACTAACTCAAAGGGGCAAACAAATTACGTTAAAAAAGTTCTAAGAATCCTACGGATTTTTGCCTTCATTATATCCAATGAACAGTTTTATGTGAAATCGCGGAATCATTTTACATGCAATTGAATCGGATTAATCAGTCAAGCAGCTAGAACCGCGGAAAGAATCGAGTTCATTAAAGCTGTTGTAATGCTATGTGCCTTCCACGGACTATATCGGTCTCGGCATAAAACTATAGGTCGCTTCAATTGGTGCAATATTTTACGTATATTATGCGCAACACTTATAAAATGCAATGAAGAATACGCTATATAAATAGTTGCTCGAAAGTTATAGAATATTTAGACTTACATTCATTAATAAGATCATCTGGATCATTACTTGGTTCCTCTACGATTTCAGGCCTCTTCTTTGGTTTCAGGGTGACATCGGAATGTCGAATACCGCTCATCGCTTCTTGCAACTTCAATTTGGCCTTATTTGATGGTATTTTTCCATCGGGACGAGGACGATACCTTTTTAAACAAAACCAGATTAGGAAACTCATTAAACTGAATCTTCAGTATATACCTGGGCATATCGTAAGCTCCACTAGCAAGGATCGCTTTAAGACCCTTCTTTTTAGCTGCATGAGCTCGTTTGATAATCTCCAAGGCTTCTGCATTGTCATCCATATTTTTTGGAGCCTTTGGTGGTGGAGGTAATGGCAGCGGGTCCCCATTACGTAAATGATAGTTTATTTGCTTTCTTATTTGCATGGTTAGCTTAGACTCTTCCATCAGCACTATAAGGATATTAAATATTATTTCCTATTTTAAGGACACGGATCAGCTTACATTTGACTAAATCGCTGGTTTCTTTGCTGAATTCCACTTTTGGTGTGTGGAACAAACCACCCTGAGCTATGCGTTCGCTTGGCCATTTTATATTTTGCTGGGACATGGTTTAAATGGATTTATTATTTTTGCATTAAAAGGTTACAAAATAGAAAAGAAATGACATGAAATAGAATGAACGGCGACAGGACTATTTCTGAAGTCAAAAAAAATAACAAACTTTTCGAACAGGATACTATGGTAACCGGTATTTTCGTTTCTGTAGATAATGAGAAGTGTTTGTTTGTTGTTAAGCTAGCCAGAAGTCGGATTTGAAACGATGATATATAGATTTTTGATGATATAATGATTTTGACAAACAAAGTAGTTTGTCCATTAGATAGACACGAGACAGAGCCAAGCCTAAATTTTTTTTGGAACAAAATGGGTTGACATTATTAACGAAAATGATTATGACATGGATAAGATGACTGTCGGCTTAGCCATCAAAATTGATTGTTATAGTTTTGCCAAAAGTTTATCGCGGATTCGGCATAACTTTCTTTCATTTGCCTTTACCAATGGAATTAGGGATAGAACAGTTGCTGTTGAAGCTCCAGAGATATTCTAACAAGCTCGTGTGGGATTCTGTATAATAGTCCTACAAATTATAGGGGTAAGGCCTATATTCATGTGATTTTTGTAGGATCCAACCAAATCATTTCAAATCTAAAGAAGAAAACATTCGGTTAAGAGAAATTCAGTAGCTCTACACAAACATTACTTTCCTGTGTAAACCCATCACGCAATATCATTCCACAAAATGAACGCACCTCAATTTGACATTTCTCGTTTTTGTTTAAATATTGGAATTTGCAAATATTTGCAATTCCAGTTTCTTTTTCTAATTTTTAATAGTTTAAGCTTAAAAAACACAAAAAATGTCATCAACAAGGCCTGAAGGTAATCTAATCTTTACTTCTGCTTACTGCCATTTAGTAATCATAGCCCCCCCTTTAGGGCAAACTATCACTTTTCCCAACGATGAACCCATCGTCCTAAACTACAAGTCTGCGGTGTCCTACATGAATAAGAGCACCTACGACAGAGTACAAATGATCCAAGGATTTGTCTGGCATCTTATCCTTGTCCATCATCGTGGGAAGTTCTCTCGTAGAGCGATTCTTGAAGCAATATTCCAAGCCATCGGCGACGAAGAGTTCTTTCCGATGGTTTACAAGGTAAGAGTGAGCTAAAGAGTCGGAAGACTTCTCTGATTCGAGGTTTTTCTAACAGGAAGGTTCAAAAATGGATCGGTTCTTTGTGCGTCAATGTCAACCGGCTCTGGATAAACTGTTCAACAAGAATCTCCAATTAACTATGCCAAATGGAAGCACCATGAAGCTGGAAGTGATTCTAAACGTCGGCACGTATAAATTTGGACAGATATCTCCCTCAAAACGAATAGAGAAGGCCCTAGATGGATTGTTCAAAAGCCTGGAGAAGGGAGGCATACTCAACTTGAATGAGTTTGCTAAGAATTCAGGTAGAAGTTGGAAAAAAACCCAAAAGAATCCTGAAATTTATGAATAAATTTACAGAATTCAGTGACATCGTAGTGAATCTACAAAACAAGGCAGTCTTTGAAGCCGTTTGCCGATCTGTGTTCCGAAATGAAGATCAGTTCCGCCGGGTGAATGGTTTACGTTTGAAAAACAATAAAATTTCAAGCTTACAACCGATGAAAGTCTTCAACGGGTGTGAGTTCGATATTTTGGATCTCAGTGGGAATTTGGTAAAGACATGGTATTTTGCTTTAATGGTCATAAGTTTTACAGTCTTATTGCAGTTAAGTTCAGCTTCTAGAATCTGTAAGGAACTCAAGGAGATCAAGATGGAGGAACTATTCCTGGCTAACAATCCAGTAACGGAAGGGGAGGACTATCCTTTGAATATGAAGAACTTGTTTGCTAACTTTACTAAGCTGGTAATGATTATGATAGAGGGGAGAGGAAATATGATTGTCTTATAGTTTTTTTGGCTCAAAGGATGGTAGAACAATTGAAGAATTGCGAACCATGCCCAAACAGACTGAGAAGGACGATGACGACATGACGGGGAAGTTAATTGATCCACTGAAACCGCATCGCTTGAAGAAGTACGAAAACTACGACGACTGGAACTCGATTACGGTGAGTGTAGCGCCAGAAAATGCTTGGTCTAAGAAATCCTTTTATTTCCAGATCCCCAATAAAAATAATTACCAAAAGCAAGAACTTCTAGATGCTTTCTTTGATGCTCTACCCACAGAGTTGGGTGAAATCTACCCCTGCTACTACAAGGTAATAAATCCTCTCTATTAGAATCTCTCTTACATCGATTGTCCTCCAGGAGGAATCTACCGAACACACATTCCTTATACGAGAGTGCTATGAGCAGTTGAAGTTTTTAGTGAACAACTGTAAGCTTCAAATTCCATCACCAGATCCAGACGCTGAAGAGCTCACTATTGAGCTAAGAATGAATGTAAAGAGTTTTGAAAATAATCCCTTGGAAGCTGTAAAAGCCATAGGCAAAGCCATTACACAAAGGTTCACTCCCAAGGACCGGTTGTTAGATCTGGAGGACTTTAATTCAGCTGTTGGTCAGTAGCCGCAAAGATTTATTTTTTCACTTGTCCGCTTATGTGTAATATGCTTGTAGGTCTTGAGAATGTTGAGCTCAATCTCCGTTCACCAAAAGTTCTCAATCGAGTTCTAACGCAAGCTGGCAATAGGTTCTCGAAGAATATTTACGAGCTGCGCTTGGGCAAGAATCGCATTAGAAGTTGCAACTTCGCAAAACCATTTTTGCAAATGTTCCACTTGAGGGTGCTCGACTTAAGTTATAATAATTTGAAAGATTTTACTGATTTCATGGAATTGGAGAAGCTTCCAATAAAGGCGTTAAATCTGAATGGAAATCCTCTGTGCGATTTGTACTCATATGCTCCCGAATACATTAAAGCTGCGAAGGGTTTGTTCCCTGATCTGACTAAGTTGGTAGGTACGACAATCACAATTTACTTTCCCTAGAAGTTAAGTGTTTTGGACGTGATTTTATAGGACAACATTGAGTTGGGTACACTCAACCCACTTGCAGTGAAGAAGAATTTCCTATGTGACTTGAATGGATACGACTTGGTGCAACAATTCGTCGATCATTACTTTACCTTGTTCGATTCGGAGAATCGACTTAACCTAAAAGGTTCACAAGTCTATTGGTGTGTTAGAGGAAGCTTATTGATACAAATTTGTTTCCAGAGATGTATCACCCCAAGGCGATTTTCTCAATGACATGTAACTACAGTTTGGCGAATCTCAGTGTCCACAGTACGAAGCGAATCGCACGGTATTCGAATTTGTCGAGAAATATTTTGAAAATGTCTGATTACTCACGTGCAATGGCATCCTGGCATAGTGGCTGTGAAGAAATATGCCAGGCTTTTGTGGCAATTCCAAATGTGGAACATGACATTGTTGGATTCACCACTGATACGACGATTTTAAATGTAAGTTTTGACTAAGTGTTTGGTCTTTTAAAAGTGCGTTTGTTTTCAGGACAATATGGTACTCATAACCATAACGGGGACATTAAAGGATCTCGCCCAATCGCCCGTTGATCCGGACTTGCTACTAGCATTCAGCAGAACTTTTGTACTAACACCTGTCGCAAGGAACACGGGCTTCCTTAAATGTGCCACTGAATACCAGATAATCAATGATCTCTTCAGTATAACCAATCCTTCAGATTTGCAAATGCAAAACGCATTCAAATTTCTGAGAAATCCAGTCCAAAAGAAAGACACCAAACTCACTGCCACTGATAAGGAGGGTCTGCTGATAATGTTTCAAGAGGTGACTACTCTGAAGACAATTTGGTGTCGAAGGTTCGAAAGCATCACTCTGTTTTACCATCAAAGATTACATATTTTATTTCCCCTTTTTTTTAGGTTATTAGATGAGGGCGATTGGGACTTTAAACGGGCAATTGAGATATTCATTGAAGAAGGTCAAAAGAATAAAATACCCACCACGGCATTTAGCTGATTTTCTTGTCGAATCGATGTCTTCCTATTATCAAGTGATCGAGTTTAACATTCTTTTTTTTACGGCATTGTTTTCAATAAAAAGAAAATTGAGATAACAAATAAGTGCAGTGTTCATTGTTTTGATTGGGATTTCTTTCTTATCTATT
Organism: Chalcosyrphus nemorum; assembly: GCA_949716465.1. Lineage (NCBI taxonomy): Eukaryota > Metazoa > Arthropoda > Insecta > Diptera > Syrphidae > Chalcosyrphus > Chalcosyrphus nemorum. The sequence goes on along the minus strand of OX454334.1, from coordinate 16,310,623 downwards.
GAGTGGCGAGTAGCCTAGTTGCTGTCGGTTAAGATGCGTTGGGGAGTTTTTTTTCGTTTGTTTTATTACTGCTGTCTGAGGCCGGTGTCATTCATAATTGCATCAAGTGTTTATTCAAGGTGATTCGATGCGATGTGATTCTTATAAATTTATGAGTGGTTTCGGTAAGTGCTGGTCGTACTCTAGAGTACGCGTGGAAACCGAAAACCTTGTTTAAGATGATAACGTTCCAGAAAACGCAAGTGTTTTCGGAATGACTTGGCAAAGTGCATTACTGCTATCATATTCTTCATAAACTCCATGTATCACTATCCATACTACTAGATTGCATAAGTCTCTCATATCTTAAGGAGCATAGCATGTGCTGTATTGTCTTGAAGTTAGTTAGTGCTCTTGAGCTTCGTCCATCTAAGTTCCAAAAAACTCAAACACAAGGGCATGTATGAGTTGTTAAAGTAGAAGAACAAGCGACTTTGACTGTAAAATGAGAAAACGGAAAGGAAGATGGACAGACAAAATCATCTCCAACAAAGAAATTTGGATGAATAGCAGAGTAGGAAAGGTGAATTAAAGGGTATTTATAGAAAGTACATGCCACAGATTCGGGTACAACATCTTGTCACTTTGTCCACCACGAAGAAGACGTAAAACACATGATATTCCACTGTTCGTACGAAGAGACATTTTTGGAGAACCATGACAGCTCATTTGAGATTTAATCCGGTGAAGAGCAGAGACTAAAAGGGTTATACAGTCATAAATACATAAAGGTAATTTCACGGAGTGTTCCTCGCAAAAGTGTGGAGGGTATGTACTAGAACGTGGGCGCATTCCTGGCTTACTTAAAGCAGTACTGTTGAAAGCTGTAGTAGAATAGTTTCAGCTTTGGTTTTATGTTAAGAATGTGCTTCCCAAAAGGCGTACTTTCCTTTAACCACACCTGATATTTAATCCTTGACTTTTATGAGACGCCACTCGTCACTCTAGGCATACAATGTAGCAAAGCACTAGATGCAATCCCACCATCATTAGTCAACAAATTCACTGTCAAGATGAAAGATTTTGAAAAAACTAACTCACCTCACCAAACTATTAGAAATCATCGAACATCATACTCATACAAGTCGACGAATAAACAATTCGCTACAAAATTAAACAGACCAACAAAATACTGTGTGGCACACGACACAACAATCAACAGAAAATGCCTAATACAATGGATCCAGGGTTCCCCCCCGTGTCCAAGTTGAGTGGGAAGTGTGAGTAAAAGAAAAATGTGTATAGAAACTATTTTATGTTACCCCATTTTCTCTGGTAATCAACTTTAACACATGTCTTTCTTATTCTCTCAAACACATGTTAAGTTTAGTGGATTCGGGGATACCACTTTTTGCATTAGTTTTGGGGAGCCTATGATAGACATTTCACGGTGGTGGTTGTCGTTCTTAGGAATGGAATTTTGCTTATCTGACCATTTCAATACATTCCAACAAAGCTGTCCATTGAACTATGGAAACTTAAAAAGAAAAGCACTTCTTGGATTGGAACGCGTTTGGTTACAAAAAGTTGGTTTTTAAGATATTCTTAGAACCATAGTTGTGAATGAGCTTGTGGTACAATATTAGGTCCGTTCACGTACTTTTTACACTCAAATTCGTAGATTATCAAATTTCGAAGAGTGGGGGTAAAATTCTCTCAGAGAGCGCTTAAATTATGAAAAAGTAAACGAAAGGGTTGAACAGCTTTGACAGTTTTCATAAACCAGCCCACCGAAATTTTTTCTTACTCTCTCGTGAGCGCTCTCTTCTGCGAAAAAACTACGAAAATTCTCCATACGCGAACAGCTTTTCGTAAAAATTCGCTGTTTTAGAAGGCAACACGAACGGACCTACTGTCACAGAATTTAATTACATTGCTTTATACATTTTCAAGACTATTGTGAGTCCCATTCAAGTTTGCATTTATGTATGTACCTACTATATATATTTGTTGTACATATTTTGGGAAAAAATATGGCGAAAAATAAGGTATAGAATGGACCTATAGTGTTATGCCCTATTCGTAAAGCAGAGTGTTTTTGTGAAGCTTCCTTCTGATACTCTTCTTTATTTACGCTACCAACATGATTCTCCAACGACTTAGATACCTAGCACGAAGCAAAAATCAATATTCGGTGAAATAAGGCTGAATTCCAAAACGCAGTACTTCAGCATTACTGCTTAATCAAGCGTTCCAAAAAGTAAACAGATTCTATCCTGAAATGCATGCTTTTTCAAAACACATTGTGAATGCATCAACTGCCCAAATAAAAGCATCGTGAATGATTATGATGCAAATGACATTTGGCATTTCAGTTTGAATTGTGGTTTAAATAAGATATCCATGAATGAAATCACCCGAAAATTTTTAAACATGAAAAGAAGTTAAAAAAGGATTAAGGACAGAAATGGCGCGTCTGGAGTAGCGGCAACTTTGGGGGAATTCTTTGAGGACTTTGATAAGCAGTACGGCGCAAGACATTCCGTAGTAGTTCCACCGCAGAATGGAGATGTTTGTATGAGATAACATTGTTTATTAAGTTGTTAAAAACTATGCTTTTTAATATTCTGTTGGACATTATTGATGATATACAATTTTGGTATCATAAAAATCGTTCAATGCATTACGTTCTAAAATGCATTGTGAATGAGTCATATGGGCAAACAAAAGCAAACTGATGTGATGCAAATGTCATTTGATATTTTATCCTTTTTTATTTCACCAAAATGGAAGCGTCATCTCCAGATTCGTAGGATATTATTGTTTTGAACTATTTTTGCACAATAAAATTGAAAAAGTTTACAAAATTTTCAGGAAAAACAATGGACAAATGTTCTCAATTAGATCGTTCCAAATCGTCAAAAATTGCCAAAGCATCGCATAACGAATGCATCACAACGGCAGTGATGCATTCACGATGCGTATTACTTTGACGTTTTGGGGAAGCCTATAACCGTCGTTGAACTATTTCCGAATGAGTTCTCAAAGTTTTGCCTGTGACTTAACCAAATAAGGGATATATTCTACTATTGTGTGCCAATCAAGTAGGTTTCTCTCGCATGACAATGTCTTCTTTCTGAGAGTTTAAGTTCACCCTAGAAATCGCGATGGGCTCGTTATGGTGCCTTGTGTATGATGATAGCCTCATAATCCTACTTTAACTAATCTAACCTATCTCACCTTATGACTTGTTGTGTATTATCTTACCAAAGGACATACATTTCATACCACCCATGTACATATGTACATAGACATACTTCCTCCATATGGTATTCTTGTTTTTCTTTTTGTGATACTTAACTTGTTAAAGCTGGCCCCCTACTTTAAGGATTCTATCTGCACTCATTAGGTCATAAACAGATACCAATCCCACCTTATCGTTCCTATTATTTACCCATCTATTAGCCAGCCCAAATAACCAAGTTAACAACAACAAGTGGTATCCCTGGCAAAGAAGAAGTATCTAAACGCCACACTTCTAGCATTCTGTACGTGCTTGAGTGTTGCTCTGTTAGAAAATAGAAAAAGAAGCTCTATATCTCTATAGTCCCACATACCATACTCTCTACAACCACAGTGGGGTTATCGCCTCTCTATCCATTCGCCGTGACGACCATTGACTGCATCATCGTCGTCAAACCAACAAATTCCCATCGACTTTTCTAGCCACTCGTTGATCAACTTAATTTCAGTTTCATTTCTATAACGGTCGGTAGCAGTCGCATCCAATAGTTTTGAAAACCACTTTCATTCGAGGTGGATTTTGTTTACGAAATAATTTTACAAAAAAAAAAAACAAACAGTGACGCGCGCTTGCAAATATTATTAACTACTTAGTTCGGTGCATTTACTGATGATTGTCGACGACTTTGTTTGCGCGGTCGAAAATTCTTCTTCATAATTTAGAAAAAAAAAAAAATTAATAAAAGGTGATTACTTGCTTTCGATGATTAGTTCAAATTTAATAAAAAAAAATATCACGAAAAAATTCTACTTCGCACTAAGATGATAATTTGTCGTCCCCGCCAAAGTCGAATGATGACTTTTGCAAGTATCTAGAGTTGATTTGAATATATATCATGATATACACTAATTGAACAGAGAAAATTATGCAATTAACTTAAAAGTAATAAATCATAATTTATGGATATAAAATTTATCTTATAGCAAACAGGTGCTGGTGGATGTATATTTTTAGCCATTGTCCGAAGATACAAAAAAAAGTGTGACATGGGAAAAATACTTAAGTGTAGAATTCAAGTTCAAAATAAAAATATATAAAAAAAAAAAAAAAAACAGACACGGATACCATTTTTGAAAGCCTCCCGCGCCCCGCTCTATTAATATTCCTTTGACAATTAGACAGGGCGGAGGTGGGTTATGTAAATCGGATATTAGTTCGAAAAAATATACATTTTATGAGTTTTTAAAATTTTCCCATATCGTGTGAATGCAATGAAATCAATCGTGACCAAGGAATATAATATAATAGCTCCGGCGACCGTTGGGGGTTGCGATGTTTATTATTGTTATATGGTATTTTTCTTATGCGTTTTTTTTTTTCCTGACAAGTTTTTGAGTCTTATTGAATGTGTTGCAACGTGATAAGATTGCTGATTATTATTTGATTCCGTGGGCAATTTTTCCACTTCAAATGTATCTTATATCGCTAGCCAGAGACTTCCTCTTTTGTTTGTAGTGCTTGTGGAATTGTTGATGCGTTTAGGGCGGGCTAAGTTAGCAGACCGGTTTGAAGTTGTGTATCTTTTTTTTGTTAGACATTTTCCTTAGTAGTGGATAGTATTATCTTACAAATGAAGAATTGTGCGGACTTTGTTAGAAAATCAACAATTTATTCAGATTTTTCGGTGTCTGGTTGAGATAACTTGTTTATCTCAACTGGTATGGGTTGTGTTTGGCCGAGAAGATGACGTCAGGTTTGTTTATATTTTCATTTATGCATTTCGAATTGAAATTATGAGTTGGTATTGTGAAAAAAAAAGAAAGCTTTGGATGTCAAAGTTATGGCCTTTTGTTGAACTACAAGCGATTAAACTGTGAGATGTCATAAGACGTCTGACAGACAATCAAAATACGATAATAAAGAAACTTCTTGTTCTGCCAAGCAACATGTGCAATAAAGCGAAAATAGAGGCGTTATACCGCGCCCAATTTTGGGAACGTTTAATGGAAAATTTCTACTAAATTTTAAAAAATATATACGACTTCAATTTTATAGACTATGCATTATGCTGCATTGAGCTTGTACATTCTTACAGTTGTTGATATTCAGAGTGGATTTATAGGAATTTTTAAAGCAACTGAGTTTGGATCAACAATCTTTATTCATTATTATCAATGGTTCATGGTATTATGTTTTGAACTTGACTTCAGACATATGACTTCTTCGGCTGCTTTTGTTGCGGCTCAGTCCAACTTTGTGCCAGTTTCGAGCCAGTCTATCTCTACAGAAACATTCTAAATACCTATCATCACAAGGAATAACCACCTATATCGAGTTAAAAAGAAAATGCGTTAACTATACCACAATATTTCCCAATATTGTACTGTCAATTTTTTATTGCAAAACTCAGAAAACCAACCAATGTATGGACAAAAAAGCAAAACCGAAATCTCTCACAGAAAATCAAAACTTCAAACGCTTTTTCCCCATAGAGCGCCAAGGCCTAGCTTCTAATAACTGTAGGTACATGTTGTGCGTGGTATACATTTCTGCACGTACAGAAGGGATCTACAGTTTTATGCCGTATCCGAAGGGCAGATGTGTTCTCATGACAGTTGTAGATACTCTTGAATGTATGTCAGACACTCGGAAGAGGTGGGGCCGTGAAACAACTTTTGATGGTATTTTTCTGGATTCGAACTTGGAACTCTTTGTGCAGTAGGTCAACGCACTAATCACTGAGCCACGGCACCCACACAAACTTTAATAGCTTGCGGTTTATCTGCCTATACCAACGACTTAAGATGATCCGACAAGAATTAGTCAAGGATTGGTAGAAGTGGTAACGTAATATTCGGTCATTGAATGTAAGGTTTGCACTCAAATACGAACGAATTCAAAAAGGATTTAGTCAGAAACGCGAAAAAATACTGTAAACTATAAACGAATGCAAAAATAACATACCACTCTCCCCAGGCTATTTGGTTGCATATGCGTCGTACGTTGCATATCGGCCGAATTCATTCCACAATACGACTAGAGTCGTTTAAACGTTTTGGTAATTAAAAACCGATTTTCAAAATTAGTTATTGAACCAGGTTGATTCTGAACGTTGGCACCTCCACGTTATTATGCGAATACCCCATAATGATTTTTGAAGTTTATCAATTTGTTCGTTTACTTTTTGCTTCCATATGAAAAGACCGATTACCTACGGAAGGAGTTCACAAGCTGATAGAGTGCTAAAACCCGCTAGAATATGAAACGAAACGGTTCACTAGAATAAAAGAGTACTTATCCCTAAAAGTTCAAAAATTTGACGAGCCATTTACAAATATTAGGCACCAAGAGCTCTGCATACGTTTTTTGTGTGCTTTTAGTTTGAACTCATTATTTATTTGATTTTCTCGTTAGAATTCGCTAAAATCTATTAAATTTACTGTCCTGGAGGCCGCTAGATTTGTTAGCGATAAATCTGTCATCCCGGTGCATAAATATTCCAGCAGCTAGATTAGCGAACAGTTAGGAACGCGCTCATTGTGAGCTAGACTGACAAGGATGGTGTGACATACGGTCACGTCAACGTTATAGGCACAGATTTTGACAGCACGCGAACTGAATTTTCGTTCAATTATGGCACTAGCTATCGTACACCTGATGTAGTTGGGCCCTTACGCCGAACACAATGGTGTGCTTGTGTCGATAATAATCGTGATAGACAAAACTATTACTTTTTTAGTTATTACTGCAGTAGCATTTCAAATTGTCTACTAATTTAACGTCTTGCATAAGTTGCAAACTAAGCTACGTTTTATTAAGATTCATCTGATATAATCAATCTATGACTAAGCACACACAGTAAAAAAAAATAGCCACTTCTCATCTTATGCAATTTAAAATGCATTAATAAAAAAATGTATAAATTAAAAATTCTCATGTGCTCGTGCAACTTACACCCGACGATATGTAGAATCAATTTGTGTACGAATGTAAGTCGATTAGACGTGGGGGCACAAATGTTAGAAGACCAATAAATTTAATCACACTTATCAAAAGGTTCTTGCACTCTCTGCTCAATTTCCTTCCGCTGCGCTGCTCTAAGAAACTAAGAAACAGTGGGGTGCAAGCGAGCATGTGAAAACAATATTTTCCGCTCTCTAACCAATTGTACGAACAAACTGCCATATTGTTAAATAGGGGACCGTGAATTATTTTGGGCCCCCTTTTATGTTAACGGCCATAACTCGGAGGAGTTTTCCTTATCGAATGGGTGGGCATCATTGCCCTTTCCATCAGCACCAGCGCCACAACAACAATGATACTATCGGCCTTTATGTCAATGGCGTTAACAACACACCGATATCCGCCGCAATCGTTTTAATATTCCAAGCGGGTCGTTCGAAAATGCTTGTTTTTTTCTTCTTATTTTTAAGAACTACGCTACGCGTACACGGTACTGCGGTCGCTTCGTTTGGGGTTAAATTCAGTTTTATTTTTATTTATTTATTTTTTTTTTTCTTCGAACTTATCGATAAATATTTTTCTTCAGCGCAGTGTTGAAATGCAGAAACTAAAATGCATAAGTGCGTCACAAAATCAGAATGCTGCACACAGTTTTGAATTTTCCTTTTCTCTTTTTGAATTATGAAAATTTTTAGTTGAAAATTTGCCAAAAAATAATGATTTTTAGTATTTTTTGTTTGACTGTTGGACTTCCTTTGTTTTGGGATCTTAAAATTTGATGGGCACTAAATGAATCTGTTTTATGGTTGAAACGTTTAAATGAAAGCATTAAAATGGATTTGTGCTTTAAAATTGAAGATATTCGTCATTAGTTTTATTGTTGGTGGGTATTGATAAGATCAGTTTTATGCTGTTGTAGGGGTTTTAAATTTTGTGGGCTTACTGTGACATCCCAAACATCTGGCCCCGAATTTGAGTGGTGTTTGTTTATTTTCCCAGAGAAATGTTTTATTTTTTTGTAGTATCTCTTGGATGTTTCTGTAGGGTTCGCATTTGAGGCATTTGGGTAAGTGACTTTTATGATCATGGAGAGATCAGTGATTTGGCTAATTGGGAGTAATTTGGTCTTGCAATGGCAAGTTTTCAGAAAATATTTACCTTTATGTTATGCATTTTGATTGAATGGGGGACTAGAGCAATAGTTCTCGTCGTGCTAAACTTAGGAATTTTTACTAAGAAGTTCTCAAGACCGGAGCATTGCTCTCCATTCGCTCGAAATGGCCAAGCGAAATTAGTTGCACCATCTTGGTTGCAGTCAACGTCTATTTCTATTTAAATTAATGCCTTAACCACTTGAGAGTTGAAGGCGTCACCACTGTAATTTTGTCCTCGATATTTGACAGATAACTTTATGTTTTGACAACTTGTCCTGGTGTCTCTCTTCAATACCACTATATTATGCGTGTTCGTAACTATCACGAAATATCATATCATTCGAAGTAAAATAGTCAAACTTATCGCGTTTAATAGATCGTGTTTATGATTGATCAAATCAAGTTTAACGCTCTCGTAATGCTACCGTTTTATTATTTTATTGGTTTTGGATGATCGTTTGTTATCTCACACGTGACTTAGTAGCTTTCTTAGCAATGATAAGGAACTGATGGGTAAAATTTTCAAGTTTTTTAATAGCCGTAAACGGAGAACTTAAATAATGTCGTGATCATTGTTATCTACTTAAAGTGATTGACATAAATTAGACCATATGGTATTAGAAGAAGACAGATCCTGGCTGTTATGTTAATCCTGTCACTGTAGACTTTAGGAGCATCTCATACCGAGTTGTCACTGGACGAAATCTCATGCTTTCGCCGAAACCTCCTCAAAATCTCATTGAATTCAGAGTTCATCTATCTATGAGAGGTTGTCAAATTGAACAAACCTAAACGTGAACTTCAGTTTATTTTGGTGTTCATTTTTAGACGTCAAAATATTGTATGGGAAAACAGCTGTAGCTAGTTTTGGGACTTCTATGCATTACTTACAAACATATAAATTATATGCATTGTTTGATTTGTATGTTGCCCTAATGGAATGTTTCAAAAATCGATCACTTTTTGGTTTCCCAATTTGCCCACTCTCAAGTTTCAACACTGATTGCAACAGTCAACAAACAGCTGTTAGTTTGTTTGTTTCCCGCCACTTCAAAATGGAAGTTATTGCAACTTGGTGCGAACGGTTTACGAGATTTCGGCAAAAAATAATCGACATCTTGAGATTTCGTTTCGGTGAGAACGCAGTATTAGGAAGGTAGGAATAAGTGATAGAGAGATCGAAATAGGTCGCAGCGCTTCATCACTTGCTTCTTTTTTTATGTATCTACCTATCTAGTACAGGCAGTGATTTGTTATAGGTCCGTTCGCATACCCTTCTAAAACAGCGAATTTTGACGAAAATTAACAAATTTTTACGAAAAGCTGTTCGCGTACGGAGATTTTTCGTAGTTTTTCACAGAAGAGAGCGCTCACGAGAGAGTAAGAAATTTCCCCATGCTACGAATTTTAGTGCAAGAAATCTCTGTGGGCTGGTTTATAAAAACTGTCAAAGCTGTCAAACCAGTGTATTTTCAACTTTTTCTTGGTTAACCCTTTCGTTTACTTTTTCATAATTTAAGCGCTCTGTGAGAGAATTTTACCCCCACTCTTCGAAATTTGATAATCTACGAAAAGAACCTTTTGTATACACAGTTTACAAATTTATGATCGTTGGCAGGTGAATCTTGCAATCTATTGAGCTGGTTCCCCGATTCGATTACAACATTTTCTGAAAACAAGTCGAGATGGTCCAATTTCACTATTGTCCTACAAGTTTGTTATAGGACTGGGCCCTATTATTGCCTTGAGTAGAATGAATTCTGTTTTGCGAAACCCCTTCTTTTTTAAAAGAAATTACACCGCCAGGCCGTAGTTTCCAATTAGTCTGAGACGTGACTATTTTATTTAAATGCTGATGATACAATTAGTGTCAATAGTTTATATTTAATTTGCATTCTTTAATCGTGCGATTAAAAGCAACCATGACAAAAACACTCGTGGAACAATCGTACAAAATACTAAACGACACGTAATAATAATTTTGTATATCGCGATGCATAAAATATCCATTAACCAAGAGAGCCTATTATTTGAATGTCTACAAAAAACATTTTAAGTTGTTTTCTGAATTTGGCATATCTAAATACTGGCGTCATATGCAAAAAATTTGTCTGCCACTTTGATACACATTTTTCAGGGTATTATACGTCATTGTCTAGTGTTTTGCCGATTTAAGTTTGCAAATGTTACACTTGATATCAGCCATTGTGTCAACAATATTTCGTCATCGACATTTTAGGTATCTTATGCATAAATTGCACGCTTAAGTGATACCGAAATGTCAACAACAAATTTATAGCGCGTATCAAGAAACAAGGTGTGTCTCGTAGTTCTCTTACAATGTTTTCCGGCAATATGTGTTGCGAAACATTTTCGAATGTCCTCCAACCGACTAAAAAGTTCTAAGTATTTTTTTGCGCTTAGAGCAGGACATATTCATTAACGCAATTATTCTCCCCAATGAGCCGAGACGTCAACCATGTAATACGTATCTGATGCTTAAACCAGTTGAGCCTAAAACTATCACTGCAAAAACTTATCGCTCTTATTTCCAAATTACGTGCGGTAATTAAATGAAAAAAAACTTTGTTTTCATTCCATGAACCAACGCCTCAAATTGATGCAACTATGTACATATGTGTGTGAAAATGCTTGCATATTGGGCTTTTTTGCACTCCTAACCCCGGTAATTGCCATTTGTCGAGTGAAATTTTTTTCGTACACCAACTGGCTATTAGACTCACGAACATGAATTTATGGACACAAGCCTCGCATGTGTAAATCCAGATAGAAACTGAGGTTTTTCACCCCGATGAAGGGATGTCCATCCATATACATATGTAGGTACAATTACGAGTATTGCCATAAAGCAATTACATTAATAAAAAAATTGCATGTAAGAGTAGCAGTCGATAGAAATTGGCGCCAGTATTATTAATGTCCTTTTTAAGTCGCTTTGAGTTTTGGTTTTTAAAGCATTAACACTGCGAGCCTTTAATTAAATTTTTATCCCTTGCCTACTTATGTGTTTTTTGTGAGAAGCTACAGATAAGGGGGACATTTAAATTAGCCCTAGCCTAGTCACGAGGGAGCAGATTACATATCTACATATGTATTTAAGTGTACACATTTTAAAAATACCTATGAGTTCCAGTACTGAAAATGTCTACATTTGCGTGTGTTTTCAAACTAATATTCTCATGGGACTAAGGTTTTTAGGCAAGAATTTGGTGGTGACTTTGCATTTTTAAAATTTGTATATATTGTGGTACGTTTGCTTTTGGTGCATAGTTATGTGGTAACGCTGAACCATCTTATGTAATGGGTCTCAAAGTTTAGTAAATTCAGTGTATGGAACTCATCATACGTTCCCTACTCGAAAATTTTGTAAAGTACGCCGAGTTTGAATTTCCTATCTATGAATACATGTGAACGAACGCCCCTTTCTTTCCAATTGCACACCACATTTTCAGCAAACTGTCATTCAATTAACAACAACAAAATGTACGGGAAAATGGCTGCGTCCATGCAATGTACCGCCGATTGAGATTGTGTGCATGAGCTTCGATTCGATTTTGCCGGAAACGTCAGAATACATTCAAAATCGGTGGTACTTTTGCTCTTGTGGGAGCCAACGGTCAAGTCGATCAAAGACGACCGTCTATATTATTTTGTTTATGATGGAACTACTGCGAGTGAGGATCAAAATTTGAATCACAGAAAATGGGGAAAAAAGAAGTCTTACAATCCAACCGTCTGATAGTCCTTCAAGTATATTGCTGCCATGGGAAAGCCACTCAATATCTGTCTGTTTTTGAATGGCTCATAAAACTGCAGGTTCCTTCTACTCAGTGTAGACAAATTTTTTTTGCCAAGACAGTTCTGGCCACCCACAATTTTAAGGAACGTTTTTCTGAAAAAAAAAAATAGTTTTTTTTTGTCGATATCCTTGGAATCAGTTTTAGGAACAAAGCACAGTATATGTTAGAACTTTTAAAAAATTCGCCAATTGACATGCCCGCTTTTAGAAAATATCTAAATTTTAAATATTTTTTTTCAAATTTTAATAAAAGCGAGGGACACATATGGTATCATGCAACCAGTTTCTGGACTCTAGTACTTCCAAATGTTTTGGATACCATTGCACATCTAACAAATGAGTTTTTTCTTTTCGTCAATTTAACCCGATGCTCTTTTCCTGTAATTTTTTTATAAATGAAAAACTCTGGTTTTGCTTTTGGATTATACTTATTTGATGTCTTAAATTTATTTCATTAAGTCGAGAAAATGATATAGTCTAAGTGGCTACCCGCCGCCAGAAGTGTTGACCATTTGGGGCAGATCCATACAATTTTCCATCAATCTTGTCAGAACCTCCGGCGGTAGGTCTTCACATTCTTGACGGATATTCTACTTGAGGGCCTCAAGAGTCTGAACTTTATTACTTACTTATAAACCTCACAAAAAGTCTGCATTCAGGCGATCTTGCCGGCTAGTAGGTACAAATCGGCAAAAAGAGAGATTAAGTGACCTGGATGTGCAAATCTTAACAATTATACCACGTTCTTTAGCTATCTATAGCTTTGTTCAATGAGTCTGTACTGCACAGTCCAGCACATTCTTTTCTGCACTTTCTTTTGGGGTAGAACATATTCGTGAGAAGTATCATAACGAAAATTATTTGCGAGTTAACACGTTTGAGTGCTAATAAGAAGAATGCTTTGGGATACATTCTGACTCATTGAACAGGAGGTTGTACTTTTCTGTTCTAATCTGTTCTGATAGTTTTTACAAATTTGTGCTGTTCTGTGCTGTGCTGTGCTACTTTTTCAGTCACTGAACAAAGCTTATTGGTTGTCATTTGCCGCCATTTGCAAAAAAATTATAGCATCTCCCGATATAGGGTGATGACTTTTGCGCCACCTTGTATAAGCAAAGATTCTGTAGCATGCATCTCAGGACACTAAGTCTTCGAACAAATTACGAGTTGACAATTCGAAAGGAAGGTAGGGAGAGTGAGCACATTGTGCTATGTTAACCTTATTTTGGTACATCACTTAGTTGGGCTCCCTTCAACACAGCATTACAGGAAGTTGGGAGACTTGCCTTACTGTAATTTAGAGGCCCCAAGGCAAACGAAAAACTTACACAAAACTAGAGCAAACAAAGTACTTAAATTCAGCAAACAATATTTGTAGACCCTACCGGGGTACTTTTCAATTTTTCTTTTCTACAAGTAGATAGAAAATTGTCCGCAGTTTTGTGTACAACAGTTTAATATACGTCATTTGAGGAAGTTATGTTGCACTTATTGATATCGTTTGAAGTGCAAATTCAACAACTTGATGTTTGTTTTGCCGTAGTTCAAAACAGATAAAAACTTTGTTTTTACGATATGCCGCCCTGAAGTAGCATTGATTGCACAGAACTATCATAAATATAACAAGTATTTATTTAAGCTTCAGAGACTTTTAACAAGAATTGATTTTAACAAAAATAATTCTTAAAAATAGACAATCCTTTTGATAGTTTTAAAGATTTTTTCCACAAATCTATCAATACAAATATTTGCACTTTTCATTTGTAATATACATATGTACGTATACTCACGTCAAACAGATGTTCTCAATTTCTGACATAATCTTAAATTATTTTCAAGCAAATATTTTTACAAAGTAAATCCTTTTAAGACACGCAACGTTGCAATTATAATTAATAAGTCGTAATGGCATTTGTTCATAATGTATCTCTCTCACTGCATTCCTCCCACATGCGAAACTAATTTTTAGACTTTTACAATTATCGCAATCCCAACTTGTGTGAATTATGAACAAGCGTGACAAAAATAAAAATAAATGCATTAACAAGATGTTTAAGGAAATCTGGTTGCGTTCATATTCAGCTATTGATCTTAACCCTGGCCTAGATCCGACACGAATCATTAACCGCTTACGTCGACCATGAGGCGACTACAAATTAGAAAGATTCATTTTTTCGTGTCTGTTTTTTCGCACACAGAAATTCATATTAAGTCTAATCCATTTAAGTATTTTTTGTTTCAAAAAAATAAATAAAAGGTAATGTGTCAAATTGAATGGAAAGATGTACATATGTGGGTCGTTTGAACTTACAATTTAGCCGTGTATTCTTGAAAAGTTTCGAATGACGACACAACCGAACCATCATATTTTTGAAATAGCAGTGTTTTAGTTCGTTGTGGGAACAAGCACATCTTTCGCTTGCCTCGGGCCCTAAAACCTGACCAGTGCTCTGCAAGATCATTATGTAATTTTGCGTTGTACATAACAAACAATTTTTCAATACCAGTAAGAATCAGTAATTTCAAAAACCAATTTGAAAAAAAGAACATTCTTCGATTGACCTTGCTTAAGATCAAAAATTCGATGATTCAGAATGTGACGCAAATTGAAAACTATTAGAAGCTTAAAATTAAAAAAAAAAAAACAGCCTATAAGATCTGCTCATAAATAATCGTATTCAGAGTACATCTGTCTGATTGGAATGCCCGAAACTTTTCGCATCCCAAAGATACTCAATGTGGATGATATCATATAATCGCGCTCAATTAGCTTTCGAATTGAACTCACAGTAATGCTTTTTTCTTAAAACTAATCTCTTCAAAATTTATGGATTTATTTTCGCTCTATTTTTAACTTGTCTCTAGCCTTAATGTCTATTAGAACGTCGTATCTTCCAATCAGCATGTGTCTCAAAACAATAGGGTTATTGCTCTTCGAAAATGTTCGTTTCTCGTGAAAAAATAAATAAATAAACGAATAAAACCATCAACAAATGTTTATTATTTCGTTCTTTCACTAAACCTACGAAAATACTCCTTGACTCGCAGAAAATAGTGTCGGAATCGAATATTTATAAAACACTGCCAACTGGAACTATTTTTGGGACTCGAAAATTTTAGCATCTTTGAGTTTCAATCAATTTGTACTGATTTGCTGAGGACTAGCATTTTTGAGGATTGTAACAAGAAACAACAAAGTTCGTATGTATATCTCAAGTGAATATCTAAAAATTTGTTTCTAATTAAATGGAAAACAATCTCTGGAACTCATTACGCATTGATTTCTTGCGAAATGATGATACTCTCATGTCATGTGCGTGCCGAGGGGAAGAAATTAATTTTATTTAAAACGGGTCATTGTCAAACGATAAATTTAAACAAAAAATTCTGATTTATACAGAGGGATACTGTTTTTAATTGGTTTTTTCCCTCTTGTAATTTACAACTTTGATCTCATTCGCATTAATTTATGCCTTCGGGAAACTGACAGTTGATCTAGTACCCTTGAATTTTTAAGAGTCTGTTATCAAGCTTGGGATGGTGCAGAGCTGACCTCTAGATGTCAGTGATATCGAAAAAAAATATATTATTATGAGATTTTTATTTGACTTGATGCAGCAATACAATTGAATTAATTGTTTATCTTTAAAGCAAATTGTGATAATAGGGTTGCCAACTTATTATGTTTCCAAAGAAAATAACTTTTCTTAATACAAAGTTGTAACATATGTACAAGGTGGGCCAAATACAAGTTTATTTTTAAAAATGCAATAAAATGAACCAAATTTATTGCAAGTAAGACCGAAAATTCCCATTGCTTATGAAATACAACGTCGTTCAAGTGGCTGCCTCGGCTGGTTTCGCTGCAGCGCATTCTGTCACTCCCATTGTCCAAGAGCTTGTTGATGGTTTCGGGCTGTAGCTCACGGATTTCTTGGATGAAACTGGCATTGAACGCTTGAACCGTTTCCGGATTGTTGGCATAACATCGGTCCTTCACGGTTTCCCACAAAAAAGTCCAAAGGGGTCAAATCGCAGCTCCGAGGAGGCCAATTGACATCGACAAGACGACTGATAACACGATTTTGGAATTTGGTGCGCAAAAAAATCGATTGTGGCGCCATCCTGCATGAACCAGAGGTTGTCCAAATCTATGTCTTCAATTTCAATAAAAAAAAAAGTAGGTTAACATGGCTCTGTATAGCCGTTGACTGAAACGTTGTTGCCAGCCTCATTTTCGAGGCCTCACACTCTCGGCACATTCTCATCTGGGGGCCTTGAGTGTTGTCCACTAGCATATCAGTCTCACGAATTTTTGGACCAATTTGCGTACAGCAGGCACGGTGGGTGCTTCAAAACTTCTTTTCAAAAGCGGGCTATTTGGGCTACACAGCACACACTTTGGAAAAAAGTTTTCAATATTTCCCAACGTTGTTCAAGCGTTAAGTGGCTCAATTTGTTCCACGGAGGTATGATGCTAACTTTCTGTCAAGATTTCGAGCGGGAAACAGCTGTCAAAATAACCTATGATTTAAAAAGAAACCACTAGAGGGCCAACCCTTTATATGCCAAACAATAGAAGCCTAGGAGAGAACCTTGTTTTTTGCGACATGTAAAGCTAAAAGTAGTTTCATTCGGAGGAGGAGGTTAAGTCAAAGGGTGATCTTTGGCTTTTTTAAAGTACTTAAGCCTTAGTTTCCAAAAAATCTAAGCTTCCCCCCTCTGAAATTATAAAACCGCTAGAACGGGTAAATTTAAAGGTCAGCAAAAAAATGAAAATGAAAACATATTGCCTATAAAAACGGACCTCAGCTCACCATGACCTATAATTTAAAAAATGACTTCCAAATTGCTAAGCTATCGGCATAATGATGGCCCAACGTGTAGGAGTAATATCACCTTTTTACGACGTCGTTTATACAGCCATTTTTATGCTTTCGAAATACAATCCCACCTCTCCAGAGAGTTTACGACCTAATGAAATCTAAAAAAATGTATCTGAAACTATCTTGAGCACGAACAACCAGTTGAAAGTGGCAACAAAGTTTTTCTTAGCACCGTGTCTGCCTATATCGTACATCTCCATCAAACCAAAAGCAAAAAATAAAATAAAATAGCATTCTGGTGCTTGCGCTAAAAACAAAATACAAGCTAAAACTATAGCACTCTCTCTATTAGGAATGGGTCATCATCTAAACACCACCGACCGTCTGACGCGTTTAACGCTTGTACTGTATTGAACTATAAACATTTACACGTAAACAACTAGATAAACATTAAATACCTCATGTTATGCAATTGGTGTGCGCCAGCAAGAGTGGAAGGAAGAACACACATGCATCCAAGAGCCACCCCATAGTTCATTCAACAGACCGATTTGTCTGGCTGGTCTTCTCGGCTCCCCATGGAGATCGTTTAAGAGCACAGATAGAAATATTAAAAACAAAAAAAAGATAGAAATAGCCTTCCCTTAGTGATTGTCTTCATGGAAAGTATGTCAGAATATAAAACAAAAAATTACTTATGACACAATGACATACACCACGGACTGAGGTAACAATTGGACATCGGCCGAGCGGCTTGGTGGACTGATGTCAAGTTGATTAACCTCAGAATTCTATAATATTTGCGAATGAGAACTAAATTCAATTTTGTATTTATCTATTGTTAGAGTAAGTATTCCCAGATGATGGATACGCAAATTAAAAACTTTTGTTTTTCCGTAATTAAATGCGATTAATCGGAGGGAACTCTGTATAGGGTTGCCATGGATTCGTTTTAAATTCCCTGAGGGATTTAAGAGATAATATTTGATTTGTCTTAAGATATCTGCATTTTAAGCGCGCGCCGCGCCGCAGCCATCAGGGAGGGTATTTTATTATAAAGAATAGCTTTTAAGCCAGGTTGTCATCTTTGACATTTATTGACATTTATGATCAGTGTTATTTGTCAAATCATGGTGAATAGAATACATTAATTTTCGGTACTCATAATCGGTCAACTGCATTTGTTTTTGACACAAAGAAACTGTCCAGAACTGTCACTTCAGAGTAGATCTAGCAGTTTGGCCTGTGTGCGTCTATTTTGTGGACAATTTTGAGAAAAAATCTCCGCTTACACCCACATAAGATCCGGCTAGTAAAGCAACTAATCCAAGAGGCCACAGCTTCAGGGTTTAACAATAAAGGCTCGGTTTGCCGGAACCTCAGTATTGAAAAAAATCGAGCTAGCGACCCAATATCGTACAAAGAAGAAAGAATTGCAGCGTAGTGTAAGACTTGACGAACGTCAGTATATCGCCACACTGACTTCAAGGGCTGAAGAAGCAGCGAGAATGTGCGACAGGAGGATTATTTCAAGGATCCCCAAAGAGCTCATTGGTAATCAGAACTCCAAACAACACCCGGTGAAAAGTCTAGACGGTAACCTTCTTATTTCGGATGAAGATCCCCTCGTTAGATGAAGAGTGATAAACCACTTAGCCGATATCGATATGTTCTGATATGAAGCATACATACATATGTGTTCTGTAAGCCGTAGCCAAAAAAATAGCAATAATAATTCAGGAACATACAGACTTTCACGCTGGATCTTCCTGCATTGATCACATAAACACCTAACGGTCCATAATCCACTTTGAGAAATCTTTCGGCAGCTTGAATAGAGACTCTATCTGGTTAGCCTTGGGCAGGAGAGGTATCTTCAAAGAGCTTATAACTATTATCAAGGGTAGTCAGTGTCACGTTTTCACAGCAATGTGGCAATGTGTCAGAAGAAATTGAAGTCCACTAAGGAGCACGCCAAGGAAGCATTCTGTCACCACTGTTTTATTTTGTAGAAAAGATCCAGCGGATATATCTTGCCAGAAGGACAATGGACTTATCCACCCAAGATAAAACTCGAAGAATGGCAGGAGAGATGGTACCCCTCTAACAAAGGCAGATGGACGCAGAGGTTGATCCCGAACATAGAGCCCTGGATCAATAGGAAACATGAACATCCTTATTGCCCAATTTGTCGAAAAAGTCGAGGAGCTGAACACGTCTACGTGTCTACGATTTTAAGGAAAGTACCTTACTGGTGAACAAACTGAGCGGGGGGCAGATGCTTAGCATGGAAGAAGCGTTGAAGCCAGTTAGCGATAATGTGGCAACCATCATGAAGGAACAAAGAAAACAGGAGCGACAGCAAAATGCAGCACATCCAGCTGCCAACACAAACGAGCCGAGTGTTTAAGGCTCGAAAAAAAAATGTTTAACGGCAGTGCCGTAAGTACCAAGGGCAGGAGGGTTATGTGTTTAGTTTCGTATTTAAATGGTTCCAATTTTCCAACACAAAAATAAGACTAACAGTAGGTCCAGGCCAAGACAGCTGTCAGGCAAGCCCCAAAGTGAATTATGCCTCAATTATTTCCACCGATAAAATGCCAGCAGATTTGAATAGATTAATGTCAGTACTTGCCCTTTTCATCTAATATCTTTCACAAAGATTAAACGAATTCTTTTCTTCTATTAGTAATGAATCTATCCGAACGACAAAAGGTAACAAATGAGTTCATACTAATCTACAGATTCCCATTCTGACCTCATCATATTCCCCAAATGAAGTTGTCCAAAATAGATAGCTACCATCCCTTCCATCCATCTGTGCTCGAACGCTTTGCAAAAAAATTTGCTTTACCTAATTCTCTAATTAAATTTCACGATTTTTATCCAATCGAATACCCTCTATCCTTGCAATTTATTAGCACTAGCGCCCATGTGAATGGGTAACAAATCGATATTTATGACAAATCGATCTTCAGCTACAGTGGCGGCGCGGCGTTAACCATGCAGCAAATGAGCGCCGCCACAGCCAGCGTTACATCATTCCAATTACACATCAACCAGCTGACCCACCTGAGCTTCTTTTTGTGTGATTTTACTATCTCTGGTGGGTTATCAAATTCCGTGCTTGACGCCTGACAAATAGCCGCATCGTGGATATAGGCGAAGGTCATCATCATCGCGTGTATTCCTTGTGAAATTTAATTCCTCTTTTCTTTCTTTCTTTCCTTACGCGAGCAAAGATTTATATTACATTGACTTTAGTGGGCTTGGCTGTACATATGTACATGTGCATGCTTTCCTAGTTTTATACATATGTAGGTTATGTTTGTGCGGATAAGTGGCACACATGTGTGGACAGACCTCCATTTGGATAATGGGGGGCAATTTCCTTACAATTGTCCTTGCATGCAATACCCGCTCGTGATGTTAGCAAAAAAAAAAAAAAAAACAAATGACACAAAGTTTTGAAAGGCGCATATATTTCTTCTCAATTCGACCGGAAGTACATTTTCTTAGCATGTTTCCTAATTAATTGCAATTACTAAAAAAAGAGAATCATAAAAACGAACTTTTCATTACGCTTAGCGTTTTAGTTATCTAAAAAATGACACGCTAGTAACTAGACCACGATCGCAAATGAAACGTTTGACACATGGATTCTGATAAAGTTAAGAAACTCACCGAGCAAGTGGCGTTTAAGAAGATTATTAAAAACCAAAATAAATACACTCGATTGTGATATCGTAATCGATAACGCAATTAGCGATGGCGAGAAAGGATAATTGTTATTTATTTCCCTATCATTGAAATGTATCCGAGGAAAGTGCGTCAGACAAAATTAAATACAAACACGTGTATACGAGTGGAAATTAATTTTCTTTCGATTTAAGTATGCGGGGATGGAGGGAACCGGGATCATTAATTCTATTAATCTTGGAGGGTGTTTGCAACCCCTTCGTGTGTGAGTGTAAATTAAGTGGAAAGTGTCACACAAGCTCTTGTGGTGCTTGAGGATGGGGTGCATTGAGTGGAATTTATGGCTTGGTCTGGTCTACTTACATGATTTAATCTATTCAATACTTGTCTATAGTTGATCTTGACAAATATTGAAATCAATTGAATACACATTAGCCAAATGGCTTAGTTGAATAGGTTTGAATTGGGGTATCTAAATTGACTTGGGGAGAATTGTATGCGATTTTTAAGTTCATTCGTAATTCACAGTATTTTTTCGCGATCATTTGACACTTTGGAAAGAGAATCTTAGGAGAATTTTGGTACTTTGCATTTTTTGGTTTCAGGACACTCAACTACTAACCCTCCTACAATTAAAAACTAATGTATACCATTCTCTATTTGTTTTCAGAAATGAAAGTGCTTTGGATCACCGTGATATTAGCTTTAAGTCAATACCAAGTTTTCGCACAGCAGGCATGTTGCGAGGAATACTGTTTCGGTAAGGATAATGAACGTGTACAAACACGTCAATTCACATCGAAAACCGCGTACCAAATTGCAAAGGGTACAAACCTAGAGAGCAATGTTGTAGTACCAAGTAAGTTGAAACAAGAGATATATCCTTCGAATAGTTCTAAAACTCTGATTTGGTTAGATTGTTCCCCAACGAAAATATGGATACTTAGTAGGCATGGCACTAGGTTACCTTCAGCAAAAACAATCGGCAAGTCTGGCAATCTTGAAGCGGTAAGTCTTTTATTTTTGACCAACGGAATAACATTTTTAAAAAAAAATATTTTTTATTCTAGTTACGTGATCAAATTGTTAATAACTACAAGGTTCTTAAAACGAAACCAGACACCGGAGCATTATGTGGCGAGGATCTCTTCTCACTTCAAACGTGGAAATTTAATACAAGTATTACACCAGATAAGGAGAATTTCTTAACATCGCAGGTGAGGTTGAGGCAGAATTTTTAGACATCAAAGCTATTTGTCACTATTCATCATGGAAATTTTGTAAAAACAATTGTCCATTTAGGAAATAGCCCTAAATTTCGAAATTCAAGCCTTGAAGCACCTTAGGCTTGTCCGAATAGCCTCAGGGAGTTATCTTGAGGTAATAAAACTAAGACTTGCTCCATAGGGTCATCAACAGTTTTGGCATTATTATGAATGATTAATATTTTTAAGGCGACTCCGTAGAACTTTTATACAGTTCATGTGTACCTACATATCGATTATTAACAAAGATGGATAAAAACATCAATCAATCTAATTGTTGTCAAAACATTTTGACATGGTTTTGAAGATTCCGATAAGAATTTTGTTCAATTTACATCATAAACATGACGGTAATAAATAATGATAATACAAATACTTGAAATTATCAAAAATGATTGATCAGCACGTATGCATGTAGATCAACGATAATATATGTGTACGCTTAACCAGTTTTACCTCAAGTATGTTTTGTTTCTTAAGTTTGTTGATATGATCTCTAATGGATCAGTGATAGTAATGACTGACATTGACATAGTTGACTAATTTTCGTATAGAGTACGAAATGAATAGCTGTCACAGTCTGTTGTCTGCATCATTATTCAAAAGCTGTTGACAGTTTTTTTCCAAAATGTAATCAACCACTAAAATTAAGTAGCAAAGAAAAGAGTTTCAAATAGAGCCATCTATCGTCAACAATTCAGAACATTTCGCTCATGACTATTAAAGGCAGATAATTGAGAAAAGAAGAGAGCTTAATTTACCTATCGATTAATCTACAAAAAGTTAAATTATAATTAGTTTCTGCCAAGAAATCACCAATTCCCCGATTTTTTCGCGAATAAGCGAATGGTTCTTGCAAACTGTCAAAATGTGTATTTACATTCCACAAATGTGGAACGCAATCCACATTCGCCGATCAAAACATTTTCGAGGGCTTAACCTCACAATTAATTTTCTCTTTGGTAAATAACAAATGAAATTTGTAGATTGTTGCGACCAGCAACAAAGTTGCTGTGAATAAAATGTCAAAATTTGCGAATATTCGCTCATTCATATTCCAAAGTCGCTGAGCTGTAAATGGGCTTCTACTTGTGTACCAAATTTCATCGACTTAATTCAAAATTAAAGGTCCATAAACTGATGATGACAAGTGGGCGGATATGCTCTAAATTTCGGGTGCTGAACGCTTAGAAATATACATACGAGGGTAGTACATAGTAACCTAGGATATACTTTCAACATTTATCTAAATATTTAACCGGTTTATTGTCCTGTTGGCCAATGGTGTGTGATAAAAGCTACATTTCTTGCAATATCTGACCCTTTTCCTATTAGTAGTTCCTTTGATTTTAGTTAATTTTTGTTGATATGTTAGGAAGATTGTATGCAGAGAAAGTAGAGTATTATGAACCTTGATAACTTCTACTTGGCTGAAAACGGATCACTTGTCTTTCCGTATATAAAGAGTATGTCTTTCGACGAAGACAAACAAAAATAATAAGAAAGTTTGCAAGTTCGCTTACTTTTTAAACAGCTGCCGATATATTGAGTCAGTTTTCTCACTGCTTCTCTATACCTTAAATCCAGCAAAGCAATACCTAAAGTTGAGAAGTGGAGCAAGAAAAAAATGCCTGTGCCAACTCTACAGTCCTCTCTCAAATTATACGTCTGCATACATTGCTGTACCAAAATCCTTGATAACTCCCTTCCTTTGTATTAATTAAATTTCATTTATAAATATTTCAGGGCTGGGAAGACTTAAAACTTCTAGCGAAGACATACCAACGACTATATCCAAATATTCTAACCAAAGAGTATAATTCTCAAAACTATCTGGTAAGAAAGTTGTAAATATGCATAAGTAAGAAGCTTATTGATCTGTTTCCCTGGTTACAGTTCCGTCATACTGGCATTCAAAGGACAGAAGAAAGTTTCAAGGCATTCGCTGAGGGTCTCTTCGGACCAAATGTTTATCAAAATATTTACGTTGCCAAGCCAGAGGGCAATGACACACTATTACGACCATATGACTCCTGTCCAATTTGGGAGGAGAATAATGCTCAAAATGGCAACGACACAGAATTCATGAAATTCAAGAACTCTGCCCTCATGACGAAGACGGTTTCAGATATATCCAGGAGATTGGGGTATGTTTCATGGCTAAATTTATTTTTGAAATGGTACTCATTTATATTTCTGTAGATTCCAGTTTGATCTTGATTTTAAGGATATCGAATTGATGTGGGATTGGTGTCGGTATGAGCAAGCTTGGAACATCGATCGCATCAGTGCTTGGTGTGGGGTGAGTTCACAACTTCACAAAATATCGGGTCGTTCAATAAATATTCCCTATTCAGGCCTTTACTCCAGCACAATTGACCGTTTTGGAGTACTACGATGATTTGAGGTATTACAAAAAGTCAGGCTACGGAAATGAGGTCAACTCCCACCTGCCATGTGAAATTGTCAAGGACATGCTGCTACAACTGAATAGTAAAACCCCGCCAAATGCTATTGTGAGCTTTGCCCACTCAACACTTATTCAAACTGTGATCACCGCTTTGGGAATAAACAAGGATGATGTCGGACCTACAGCTAGTAACTACGAATCCATGGCAGACCGTCGCTGGAAGACCAGTGTTCTAGATCCTTTTGCCTCTAATCTCGTGGCCATTAAACTTGAGTAGGTGGCTTTTCTTTTTTACACAATAACTCTTTAGTATAACCTTGTATCCTTTTTAGTTGCCCAACAGATCCTAATGATCGCGAAAAGGTGATGTTCTTCCTCAGTCAGAATCCAGTTGATCTGGATTGGTGCAGAGTAGGGCTATGCGATTGGTCGGCTGTTATGAAACACTATCAAGAGTTCTACAATGCTGACTGTGCTAAATCTTTCTGTCGTTCGGGTGGCATTAGGGTCGCCGAAGGATCAATGCTGTCGTTACTGATTGCTGCCATAATTTACTTAATTTATTAAAAAAATAATAATAATAATAATAACTTTCTTTACTAAGTCCTTTTTACATACCAAAACAAAGTTCTAGTTGGCAAATAATGGTTACTAGCAAGAACAAATCTTTTCTATCAATGTAATTTTTTTTTTAATGCTAAAGTAATTCTGAACTGTAATTATATTTCGTGTACAATCAAAGTAAGTGAACTGAAATAGACTTTTTTACGGTTATCCAAAACAATCCACATTCAAAGAAGTTATAGCTTTATACTGTATTGAAGAGAAAATAATAAAAACAATGAAAATAGTACTTTTTATTTTCCACAATGAAGCCTTAAATTGTGTTTGAATACTTCTGGCCTTTGTCCTTGTGCACATAATATAACTTACTTACCTAAAAAACTCCTTGTAGAGTCTTTGCCTGAGACACGGCACCCGGATGGCTGGAATCACGCTGCTTCCAGTTGCGGTGAACAAGTTTTCTGACATCCGTGACAAATTGGTCTTTTCATTGGAGGTTCGGTCTTCTTCGCCGTCTTAAACTTGGAGGCTATGATTCGAAGATTCACTGGGCTAGAACATTGTTGTTTATTCTCTCGGTGTGGCCAAGCATCATCATCAACTCTTTTCGCCTGCTCTTCAGGTGCCGTAAATGCCTCTACAAAAGGGTCTATATCGGGATCTTCTGATAATGTCTCCGTATCCCAGCAGTTGGACGGATTTGTGAAAGATAGTGCATTGACACCTGCCCACTATCTGCTCCAATACGATATTGAAGAAGTCACATGACAACGCATCTCCTTGCCTGAATCCGGTGCACGCTTGGAAGAGTTCAGAAGAGTTGTTTCCAAATGCACAGAGTATTGCGGCTGTAAAGTCGATGAAAAGATTGTGGGCTTCGACTTGAAATTCGTAGGGGTTTTCCAGGATTTGTCTGAATGTGAAAATTTGGTGCCGGGCTGGTACATTTCGATAAGTGTGTTGCATAAGGGTTTTAGCCATTCACACAATACGGTAGTTCCTACAAGACATAGGATCGCCTTTTTTGAAGAAGCCTCATATAAATCTATCACTCCAGTCGCCAGGCATGCGTTCCTCCATTAGAAGTCCAAAAAGCGGATCTGCCAATTTTGCGTTTCTGTGTCCGTTTATTGGATTGCAGCCTTAACAGCTTCTTTGTTGGTTGGTTGAAATCGGCCCTCTGTGAGGATGCACTTAGACCAGGAATGAGCTCATTGTGCTGCCGATGTGTAAGGTGGGTGGGTCACCCTCTTACTCAAGGAACTATATACTCCTTAGTATGAAGTAGCCAATTTTAGCCAAATTTAGATCACTTAGATCGTTGGTATTCATCTAATGTGGCCTTTCTAATGTTGGCAATTGCGGGGCACGTTCATAGGAAGTAACTGATAGTCTCCTCTTCTTCATCATCTCTACAACTTCTACAAAAGTCATTATAGGGGATGCCCAATCACGTTGGCGTCTTGATGTCGGTGACGGTTATGCTGTTTAGACC
Organism: Chalcosyrphus nemorum; assembly: GCA_949716465.1. Taxonomy (NCBI): domain Eukaryota; kingdom Metazoa; phylum Arthropoda; class Insecta; order Diptera; family Syrphidae; genus Chalcosyrphus; species Chalcosyrphus nemorum. Next base: position 16,284,204 of record OX454334.1, on the reverse strand, counting down.
TGAGTAGCCTCGTCGGGTCAGTTCGTCGGCATCACAATTCCCTGGTACATAACAGTGACTCGGCACCCAGCAGAGGGTGAAGTTGTACTGTCCAACTTCACTGCTTTGGATCTCGTTTTGCTGGATCCGAAAGATTTGATGGCCGCTTGGCTGTTGATGTATATGACAATATCCGATACTGATACTGCATTAGCCGCCAGCCAGTCAGCTGCTTGACGAATGACAGTGACTTCGGCTTGGAAAACGCTGCAGTAGCTACGAAGGCTGAAGGAGAGGTGGGTGTCCAAATCTTGTGAAAAGATACAAGCACCTATTCCTTCTTCGGTTTTGGAGCCATCCGTGAAGATTGGCAGCAATTCATGGTGAAAGACATCTCGTTGTGTCTATTCTGTTCTGTCGGGTATTAAGCATTTGTAGCCCATGTTGAAGTTGTGTTCAGTGGGCAAGTTGTCGATGATCTTTGGAAGATGGCGGTGCATCAAAAGTATTCTGGAGTGTCCAGTGTGTTGTTGTTACAGCTGCTTAGATTTGCTAAGGCCCTTGAAACTTAGATCACACCTATCGTAAAAGCTGTGGAAGTAAGATCTGATGGATTCGACGCATGATACGCGCTCTCTTCCCTTCTTGCGATCCAAATAAGATATTTCAAAGCTATTTCATCTAAGTACGTATATATGCAGCGACGAGGACATGTCAGTGAGCCCTGACTTTATCAGCAACAAGGGAGCCCCTACCTACCCTAGACTTAAATTTATCCAAGGTCAAAATTTGCATTCATGTGGTCTAAATTTCTAAGGCATAAAGTTGTCTTAACTCAAAGTTTTTACTTATTGCAATTTCATTTGTTTCCGTCGAAATTCTTTCTGATACACGTTGCAAACTTTTGTACATTTAGCAAACACAACTGAGAACTTGCTTGCTAAAAAAAACTTAAAAACTCTGTCAAATAAAACTTTAATAGCAAAGAAACTCCTAACCTAAAAAGATCCACCCATCACGGAATGAATTAAAACTAAATTTCCAGACATTTTTGACCGCATTCTGCTTATTCATCATCTTCTTCTTCCTTAAGAATGCCCAAGCGTCTGGCAACCTCTTTGACATTCGCAATAAATTCCTCCTGGACCAAGTTGAAACTCATAGCCAGCAGGGCGATTCCAAAGAGCAAATACAACGAGCACAGTGCGATAGATTCGTGTGAATTTTCCTTAACTCCTCTTGCCGGCACAAAGTCTCCAAAACCTAAAGAGAAAGTGAATAAATGACAAGCAATGTAAATAGACAAAATGCCTTACCAATTGTGGTCAAAGTGATGAAACAAAAATAGGCTGAATCAAGGAAGGTCCAGTTCTCCCACTGATGAAAGAGGAATGCCCCCGCCAGGATATAGCTGACGACCAGAAAAACACACAGCCATATAGGAACGGGCCGATCTTTGGGCGATATATCACCGTAGTCCCATTCTTCTTCGAAATAAGAATCGTCATCATCGTAGACCGGTCGAGATTTAGGTTGGCGACGAACTGCAAAGCCCATTGGTGACATTATTCTTGGCGACGGAGGTAGTGGTTCTGAAAAGAGAAATGCTATCAGAAAAAGCTGAACGAAAATGCATCCAATTACGTTGTCTTCCACGACGAGGTCGACGATCTCTTTCCCTTGGCGCCTGCATTGGTAGATCATCATAGCCGCCATCGAAGTCATCGAAATCTTCTTCAAATTCATCGTATCGCGATGACCTATTCTGTCGTTCTGATTGTTTCGAGTGATTTCGAAGCATTGGAGCTGGTTCCGGAAGCTCTAACCGGTTTCCATATCTGGATGGAGCTGGTGCGTTGAGACTGCCACGCCTTTGGGTATGCGGTGTGCTTGGCGCCTGCATTGGGGGGTCATTGTAACTCTTCTGTGGGCGCGGCATTGATTGTGCTCGTGGGGAGTTTTTGTGACGACGATGATCATTCGATACGCGACGATCTAGCTCATCGATCGCATATCGATTACACAGAATCGGAGTCTTACGGACAACTTCTTCGTCAACGTCTTCATAGTGAGCCGATGATCGAGGATCAACGGATTTTGCTCGGAACTTGGGAGTATTTGGCATGGAGCGCCCTCGGGCATTGGCTGGCAAGGTCTGCGAATAAACGCGGCTCATTTCACGGGGGTTATTCGGAGATCGCATTGATCGAACACTTTGGGCTCGCTTGTGTGAGGGTAAATCTAGCTCTTCTGTTGAATCAAATTGCTGCTTCGATCGACCAATATTTCGTTCACGTTCTACAGTGTGACGATCACGCATGCGATCGCGATTACGCTGCCGATTGCTGAACCGTGAATTCCTCTCGCGTTGATCATAGTCACGATAGTCCTCTTCCTCTTCGTTCATCATTTGTCGACTTGCACGGGCATCTCGTGGTGGTGGTCCACGTCCAGGATGTTGATGGTGATGATGATGATGGTGGGGGTGGCCTCCGCGATAGAAATCTCTATCGTCATCCATTCCTCCCATTGTTCTCAGTTCAGGGTCGGAGTAGGCATGCGATAGACCGGGTTCATAGTTACTGAAGCCTGAATCAGCTGAACGGGGTGAGATTTTCATGGATCTCCGAAATGGTGGTGGCTGTGAGCGTGCTGAATATCTGTGACTGCCTGATGGTCCTCGTGATCGTGGACGTGATCTGCGATTTCGACGAGGCTCGCGGGTGCACACATAACAACAGACGCGCCAGTAGATAAAGCTTAAAAGAAAATTTGATTTTACTGCGATTCCTAAAGGCCAAATGGATAGAAGCTTACCGGAAGGATGTAGCCATAACATCACCGATGTTGGAGAGGCAAAGCAACATCAGTGGTATGCCCACGATTGCATAGAATATCGTAGTGACTTTTCCCCAATCGGTGCGTGGAGATATGTGTCCATATCCTGTGAAGAAAAACAAGGAATAAGTCAGTGGAAGAGATGAACTTTTTGTGCCAAGTTCTGCCTAAAAGAAGTCCAAGGGAACTATGTAAATTATTCTAAATTGGCAACAGATTGAAAGTGAAATTGCACGTTTCCCAAACACCGAATCAGATTTGGAAAAAAAAAAAAACTCAATATCACCAGGTAACATTGAACTTTACGCAACAGCAATTTCCCATTTTCGGAGGTGGTAATCACCACATCCAAGGTCACAACTCTGATTGTTTACACATTCTTCCGCGGGAAAATTTCTTTGCAAAAAAGTCACCACTGAACGCCTACGCTGGCTGGCAGCGTTTTGAAATCCAAAGGCAGTCATGATTCCCACAACCATATTGTTAATTAGATTACTTGAGCATAACACGCGATTTATCCAATGGATTTTGCCAAAAGACAATGGGTTGACCCATCATCCATTCATCCATCCATCTGTCTGCCTGTCTGGGGCAGTATTCGTATTAAAGTTGCAACATCAACGTCACAGTTGGGTGACATGTCTTTTTGAAATGCCAGGCCCATGGTAGAACTAAAACCATTTCACTGATTGCAACAAGGTGTACCCAATTCATATTAAGCCAACTGATGGACAGGAACAACAAATGAAAATGCTCTCATTATTGTGTCAAATCAAATGGTAGACCATGGTTTTGATTCATAAAAACGATAAAAGTTGGTTAAGGCCGGTCGTTTGCTTTAATGGTATGGTTTATTTACTTGTTGGTTTATTTTTTGGCAATTAATTGTGATGGGAAGTGACTGTGATTATGTTTGAATTTGTCAAAAAGAAGAAAAAAAAAACCGAAAGATATAATGAATCATGTTTCCATGTTTGACCAGCCTTAAGCCTCGTGATGCTTGCCAAATTAGTATGCAAACTGTATTGCATGCTGGGGGAAATATATACTTTTTTTCTCTGCAATTTTGGAAATATCTGAGGTTGTGTTTCCCAAAAGTAATATGGAATATACAGTGAGTCAGGCGATGTCGTCTACTACTTGGCACGTATGTCTAAACAAGATTTGTGATTAATGCAGTACAGTATACCTATTGCTTTTTAAATATTAATCGCAATACTACTTTCCACTTTTTTTTAGTACACTTACTCTCATTTGTTAGACGTTTACATCTTTTCCAATATGGTCGATCGTAACACCGGACATTCATTATATCGGCATTCGTTAAATGTACTCGACATGAACATTATTTATACTTTATTTCAAGTTCTTTTGTCAAAATTTGATCAGAATCTTCTTCAATTGATTAGAAATCACATAAATGTTGGTTTTCCCCAGGGCTCAGTTATGGCCCCTATTCTCTTTATCATTTTTATAAATAACATATTCTCTACTGAACGATTTGACGCTGAACAAGAAACAACTTTAGTTCTGACGTTCTTCCTACGAACAAGGCGCAGCTTCAGAAGGACACACAGAATCGCTGGTTTGTCATTCTCCACAGCGAGGATTCTTTGATGTGAAAGCTGACTCTCTGGTATCAATTCAGGCTCCTTCAGCTTTAGGATTGCTGGATTATGAAGGATAATATTCTTCATGTCCATGACGTCGTCTGTGATTGTCGCTGAGACAAGAAGACTTTTTGAAATCTCTCTCGAAGCCAAAACTAAAGACCAAATCGGCCTCGTCAACAACAAGAGTCTCCAGTTTCCTTAGATCAATAGCACCTGACTGTAAATGGGTGGGAATCTTTGCTGGTATGGTGATGACAATATCCGGCTTCTCTGCCAGAACATGCTTTTGAGCGACGTCCAGGACGCGAATAACTTTACCACATTTGGAAGCCATATGTTCTATGGCGGATCTCGTCTGCTGACAGAGCTCCTTGCTGGGCGATAGGATTAAAGAGCTGATAGCTTGTTCCGCTGCGTTTAATTTGGAATTCAAAATCTTCTGAATCACGGGCAACGCGAATGCAGCAGTCTTTCCAGCGCCAGTTCGTGCCCTGACTACGACATCTTTTCCATCTAAGAGGAGGGGAATTGCGGCTTCTTAGATGAGAGTGGAATAAGTCCAACCGAGCTTCGATATCGCCTTGAGGACTCTGTCATAAAGTTCCATATCATGGAATTGTTCAAAAGGTTTTATTTTTTATTTTTTACTTATTGTCTACAAGCGAAACCAAGACCCTCGACAAGGTGCACCTAGGACCGTTTTGCACTTACTAGATAGGGTCCAGAAGTGTTCCCTATAACTTATAGGTGATAGAGACATTGTAGGCGCCATAGTCTCATAAGAACATCGAAAAAATGTCTTATGTTGTTCCCTCTTTTATCCAGCGAAAAAGCCAGCTGCATTCCTCGTCTTTAAAATTTCACCCGCAATACGCGTCACGCTTTAAATGAACTTTACTTCATCCTCAAGTCCAACTTCTGTCAAATTTACTGTCAAATAAAGCCGAACTACACGTTTGTGTGACGACTTTTCAGACGCTGTCAAAGCAGTTAATAACAACCCTGCTCTTATACGAGTAATGCACAAAACAGGAGGTGGATTTCTTTGAGGAGTACCATCCTCGCGATGTGCAATTAACCTGTAATACCAGCTGGATGTCAATCAGTCGCAGCCTACTCTAGTCTTCTAGACGTCTGCAGGGCATTGACGAACTAAACTAGACAGTCAACTCAAACTTCCCCTGAAAATAACAGGAACCTAAATTGCCTGTTTGCGAGTGTTAAGTATCATGTGTATCTGCGCCCATAGATGTCAAGAAACTGCTACATTTTCCTAATTGTATGTGTGATCTTTGTGAGCTCGCATTTGTTTTTGCTTAAACGTCAGAATACAATGACAAAATGCAGCAGCAGGGAGAGTCCAGATAGTGCCCCCCAGCCCCTCCACTGAGGGCGAGTATTAGATCAAAAAATAGAAGAAATATAAATCCAAGTCAGACCGAAATGCCCGACATCGGACCAAAATGTTCGATATGCGCACAATAACTCAAATTTGAAAAGAGAGTCAGGGTAATCCTACAGTTTTTGATTCATGTATAAATATGACATCTGTCCTGACACTTCACTCAAATAGTTAAGCTCAGAGAGCACGTTAAATCTCACGTACATTCGCTTTACTTGGATTGCGATTGTTACTCACTGTACTTCCTGACATGGTACTGTGCGAATTAATTTTTTTTCACTTCCAAAGACCTTGCATGAGACCAAATTGCGATATTAAAAAAAAACACACATCCACTCCATTCCAATGAAATTCGTTACTCAGCGCTTAAGGTCAGCTCTAACGGACCAAACTATTTTCAAATTTTCATTCGCTTTTCATAATGCATCGTGTCCACCAAAGTGTATCATTATCCATTTATTGGAAAATTTCTTCTAACAAATTTCTTATCAAAGATCTCTTTAATAATTCAAATCAATTAACCCGACATTGGGTGAAGGGCCTCAACACCCAGATCTGCAAATGTATCTCGTTTCCAATTTATTATCCCATTTCTAACAGATATTCTGTTTACAACCGTGGGATGTGGGTCAATGGGGATACACAATGAGATTCTTCTTTTACGTTTAAATATACTAAAATGCGTGCGGAGATGTTCCAATGAACCATAATCGCCCACAGAAACAAAAAAAAAAAAAAAACATGTTCGCATGAGGAGACACTAAAGTTATATAAGAAGAGATGGCAGCATCGAATGCAGGTTATTTCGACGCGGTCTTTTCCAGCGGAAACATCGTAACGTACGTTGATGTGCTTTTGAGTTTTGAAAATTTGAATATTTGAACACGTTTTTCCGGTGAAATATAGGTGAATAGAATTATTTTTCTTTTCTAATTTTATGCTAATATATAGTGCAGTGTATAATGTTCTGTGAGGGGAGAATGTGAAAGTTTTTGTTGAATACATTTTTGTTTTGTTTCAGGGAAAATGTTGCGACTGTTGGTTGTCATCGTTGCAGCAGCAAGTGTTACTACAGCAGACGAGAATCGATGGGTTTGGGGAAAGAATCATCGTAACCAACGGGCATTTGGAAACGAGCAAAATGATCAATACGGCAATAGTTTTTATGGTCGTGAAAAGGATCGAGAACCAACTACAAGGCGTCCATCCACGGGTCAGCCGAGTCAAGAGGACTTTCTTAATCCGGACGAACTAAGGAACTACAATGGACCATCAAATTTTGGATATCCCCCATTGGGTCCCAGTGGTCCAGCTCCTGTTAATAACTACCCACCAGGCTATCCACCATCGCAACCTGGAGCAAACGTTCCACCGGGTTATCCAAGCGGCTACCCAGTGCCAAGTGGACCAGGACAGCCTACTTATCCCACTCCATCTACTGGCTTTGGTGGTGGCTATCCACCACAAGCACCTGGTGGTTACCCACCACAAGCACCCGGTGGTTATCCACCACAAGCACCTGGTGGTTATCCTCCATCACCCAACTCTGGATATCCAGGCCAAGGTGGCTATCCAAACCCTGCATCTCCACAGGGATATCCACCAGCTGGACCATATCCAGTACCATCAACTGTTGGCTTTCCAGGATTCGGCGGATACCCAGGTATAGGCAACATCTTCGGACTTGGCGCACTAGGAGCATTAGGTGGCTTTCCAGGACAAAACCCAGGCACTGGACAGAGTCAAAGTGGGAATATTGCCGGCCCAGGCGGATATCCATTCCCAGGATTCGGAGGATATCCATATCCAACGGGATATCCCAGTCCAGCAGGTTTTCCTGGCCAACAAGGAGCTCCTGGTCAATATCCAACACCAAATACCTATCCACCGACAGCGGGAGGACAATACCCATCCGGCCAATTAGGCCAATATCCCTTCCCCTATCCCGGTGCATATCCCAGCCAATATCCTGGACAATACCCAACCGGACAACTCCCATATCCCGATCCTTATGGCGGCTATAACCCAAATCCCTTCGGTATCACTCCCTACAACCGAGGCGGCGGTTATGCATCAGCTTTCGATGACTACGATGAGACGAACAAAAATGGTACAATCGGTACAAATAGGGCCTTAAAACCTGAAGGTAAATCACTTAATACAAATAGTTCAGTGCCTAGGTCCTTAAATACCAAGAAAACATAAGCTAAATGTAATTTAAGGATTTCTAAGTGTGATAAACTGACAGCTGTTAGTAATAAGTCTAGAGCTTAAGTTAAATTTAAGAAGAAAAAAAAAACCATATGTATAATTTTCTACGTACCAATTGTTGTTATAACGATAATCGAATAAAATAACGCTCCGAAAAATGTCCACTGTGATTGGTCAATGTTCTCGTCACCATCCCAACCCTTTGTCTTCATTGCTGTGAGTATCTCCTTTTCGAATGTGGTCAAACGATTTCTAACCTCACTTGTCCATACGTCTTCTTCAAGCACATCTGTAGCCTCGGTCATAGTCCAAATGAAGTTGGTCACGTTTAAACGCATGTCCTTGATGCCTTTTTTGACCTGAAATGAGTTCATGAAAGCTTTATAGGAAACCGTTCTTTTTTTTATGATTAGAGAAAAAGTCACGTCTATACAATGATAAAATTCAAGGAGCGGAATTTGGGAAAATTTAAAGAGAGGAAAATTATATAAGAGAAAGTTGGTAGAAAATTCAGAAGGTATTGGGTCTCAATTTTCACTCTGAGTGGTTTGTGCCTAAGCTGTCAAGACGACTTTCATGTGATTTTTGAATTTGCTTGTAAGTTACAGAAATTTTGTTGGCCCAAAAGCCACACAAAACTGCTGGGGATGAGGTTGATCGGTTTCTTTTGGAGTGACCCTTTGAAGAGGTACATTTAAAGTAAGAGAATTGTGTTGACACTGGATACGGTAAATGAGTCTTGGTCTCTGTTTCTCTTCATGTCAGAAGGCGTAGAATAAATCTGGCATTGTCTACAAATACCATAGTGCCCTTTCTGTGCCTCGGAAGTTCCATGGACGCTCTATGATCCATCGTTGCTCTTATGTGATTGAAATGTACCCAGTAATCTGGTATCCGAATACAGATATTTTGTTAAGAAATATATGACCCCGAAGATGAGGACTCTTATTTCTGCCAAAATGTATACTTTTATAAAGGTGGTATTTCGCCTTGAGCTGTAACAGATTTAGGAAAAAACCGCTGGTGCTGGCTCTATCATTGGCCTCGTCTCGTCTGTAAATACTGATAGTGATTTCTGTTGAAGCACATCCACTAGGTTGTGGCCGATATTGAATGTCTAGGGCTCGGATTGAAATACAATTTAAGCGGTAGGCACCCTATACTATGGACATTGCAGGCGTGTTCATCTGTGGAACTCTGAAGGCCCCACTATTCATTCAGTCGTAAGTGGTAGTGGATCAGGCATACATTTCGAGAAAATGATAGCTAGTACAGAAATAAATAAACGGGTCGACAGAGAACAATGGAGGAAAAATTTTGACAGGTGTATCATGGCTTGAAGTGAAAGAGGTTCTCAGTTTGCTAGCAATTCTAATTGAGTATTTTCTGTGAGCTGAAATCTGGAAGTGCATATCAGCCCGATGCTCCACATTACAATGTCAAAGTTGAGGATCAGTTTGAATATCGGGTTCTCTTTGTAAATTGGATTCACACTGAGGGCATACAACTGGAAAAATCCCTTTGAATACAACATAATTTCCTGAATTTTCAGTATTGAATACGAGTATATAAGTTTATTTTTTTTAATCGTAAAGTTTCTACTTGACAGGTGCCAAGACTGGTTAAAGTGACTACCAGGTGCAGACACAGCAAATCCCGATAATTCTTAGAATATCCGTTTGCACTTGACAGTATACTAGTATAACTTCTGATCAATTAATGCTCAAACTATATGGACCTCATCCATTTGCCATTTCTGACGTCAAAATACAATATCCAAAACAATTAATATTTCTTCCCCTAAAGAATATTTTTCTATATGTACATATGTATCTGTCTTCGCAATGTAAACAATTCGGTAAATCTACCACAGGAAAATATTTTTTCAATAAAATAAACAAATTTTGAAAAAGAAAAAAAGAAAAATTATACATCAACTCACCTTTAGCTCATGGGGCTGTTCCAAATGTCGAAAAAGCAGTGCTCCCCCTATACAATAGGCGACAACCAACGACACCAGTGTCACGTGTGAAACAATACATGTCAGTACCTTCCACGAGAAACAGATGGCAGCGACACATCGGCCTCGCGGTGGCTTTTCCATAATTGGCGGATGTCCTCTACGGCCAGACATAGTTTAGCCGTGTATAGATATTATGAAAACCAAAAAACACACACGCCAAACAGGAACACACAACAAATTCACTTCGAATATCGTGTATTTTTCTTTTTCTTTTTTTTTTCAAAAATAATCATCACGTTTCACTGCATTTGAATGTTTTGCATAATAAGCACACAAAAGCCAAATTATGTGTATTTTCACAAATTTACATCATTGCACTGAAAACACTGTAAGATTTTGCTCAAAATATTGGTATTTTTCTTGATTTTTTTGCCTTTAATTTTGGAATGTAAACAGCGTATTTGTATTATGGATTATAACTTTGTGTTATACGAATCATGTACGATATTTCTACGTGACTGGAATTAATTAAGAAAAAAAAAAAATGAAATATTCTTTTGATCCGCCATAAAAATAAAATAGTTTTATTAATATGACATGACAGCCGTTAAATTTTGTGTTCATAATGACCAATAGCATAGAATTAACGGTTCGCTATTTTTAAGATAAACTTAAAAAAAAAATCAAAAATTAACTTCTTGACTTGCTGATGAAGAAGAGTTTTCCTGTTGCAAAATAATAAGAAAGCTGGAACGTTTTTTTAATGTTAGGGAAATTAGTAATTTAAGTTAGATGGTATCAAAGCAATTATGTTGAGTCATTTTAAATTTATGTAAGCCCAATGGATTGTTTTTGAGATCTTTAAACATGAAAAAGAAAAGGAATTAGATGACTACCTTGTGGAACACCAGACTTAGTCAAGAAAGGGGTCGTATAGTTCTAATGAAAACACTGTAAAAATAGTTTCCAAATAAAGAAAGTATCTAAACTTGTAATCATTACTGAAATTTGTTGTAATTACGTCTATTTCTTTGCTAAAGAAGGTAAGTTCATCTTCTTTTCTGAAAGTCGTGTTGGTTTAGGGAGATAAGTCCTAAGGTTTCTAATAAAAAGCTTTTTAAAAGATTGGGTAAGAAAGTTTAGCAATGTAACTCTACTTAGTTACTTAGTTTCCTGATTCAATAAAAGGTCCGTTCCCTTTTTGCACTAAAATTCGTAGATTATCAAATTTCGAAGAGTGGGTGTAAAATTCTCTCAGAGAGAGCTAAAATTACGAAAAATTAAACGAACGGGTTGAACAAGAAAAAGTTGAAAATACACTGGTTTGACAGCTTTGACAGTTTTCATAAACCAGCCCACAGAAATTTCTTGCCCTAAAATTTGTAGCATGGGGAAATTTCTTACTCTCTCGTGAGTGCTCTCTTCTGCGAATTCCCTGTACGCGAACAGCTTTCCGTTAAAATTCTTTGTTTTTGGAGGGTACGCGAACGGACCTAAAGTGTTTCAAAACACATTTCGAAACAAGACGAGTGACAAATAATTTGGATTTTTTTTTCTTTGTGCTGTAGTGTTTAGCTTCACATTTTTGGCGCCCGACCATGCAATATCAACAAAATCTTGCAGAAATAAAAACCGAAATTAATGAGAAACTTGACATTTTTGTCATCTTTTATAGCGCTATGAACATTTCGACAGGAATTTGACATAAAATCAACAATAACAAGCCTCAACTAAGAACTGTATCACTCAGTATCATGCGGAAATACATTAAATTCGCACCGTCACGAAATTTCATTCCCTAAACACAAAGCTTTCTTAAACCTATTCATGTAATGACTTTTTGTTCAAAAATAAATATACCGAGTTCATAGCCCTTTTAAAATACCATATACATTTAAAACACAAATATTGTCTTTACAAAAAATATACACGTGTAATAACTTATTGAATATTTCACAAATAAAACAGAAGATGAATCGAACACATATTGAAGATTTATTTCTATAGAATACGCTTGTCTCAAGTGAGGATATTTTAGGAAAGCGCCAAACCAAATGATTTCCACTTTAAGAGAGTATATCTCTCAGTCCAGAGGCACAAGGGGGAAGCGTATCATGTGGAAGCGGCCACACATTGTACATGAATAATCGTTCCATTCATTGCATTTATTTTTGGTACAAGAAAAAAAAATTGGAACAAAAAAAAATATATAGACTTTTCGAAAAACACTCAAAAACCATGTGAAATTAAAATTTTAATACCAAACTTTGCGGGGCTATTAAATTTGTGCTATTTATTTACATAATGACGCACTAAATACCAAAAACTTAATTAGTAATTACAATTCACTATTTGGTTTCTTTTCAAAAAAAAAAAAAAGTATGTAATGAGTTTTCATAAATTTAGATACCGGCGCGGGATTCGGTTTTTAGATCCACTTCGGGGATCTTTCGGATGGAGACTGGTGGAAAATTTGAGTAAATTTTCTGTGGAAGCGCTATGGTTCCGCGTGAGGAGAAAATCGACTGATTTGTGGACTTTTGGGAATTTTCTCTTAAAAGATTTAGTATTTTTTGTTTTTGTGAATTTCTCGTTAGTAGTTTATGGGCTGTAGTTTTTTTTAAGTAGTTTGTTGTTCAATGAATGAACAAAAAGGCGGACTGAGATCTCTAGTCTTTTATTTTATGGTTGATCTTTGCGAAACTAATGAATGATTTGGGTCCGATGGTTCACTTCACATTCGCGATTTGCCTGGTCTGCAGATTCTTGACAGAGCGATCGCGTTTTTTTATATATTGTAGTTGATTTCAAAATGTTGTTTCATAGAAATTGGTGCATCCATATGAAGATCCTTGAGTTAATCATTTATATCAAACTGCTCTTATATTTAGAGGCGAATGTTCACAGCCTGCCTACTTATAAGAACGTATGACATACATACGTAGCTCTTGGCAGTTGTACCAAAACAAAGTGAAGAACACAGCAAGGCTGAACTCTTTCACCAATATTGTTTTTATTACCGATATGCTAAATACAGCTTTGTGGACAAGAAAGGGAGGAATTCGGCAGACTTTACGACTGTTTCGGTCTAACGTTGACATCATGTTTACATATGTATGTAGATGCGGCCGCGCCTATTAAAAGCCTACACAGTATCTAACCAATGGCCATGAGCAGAAGCATACAACGATGAAAGAGGTCACACTGCCCCGGAAAGCCATGTAATAAGACCCATTAACTCAAGATGGTATTGGTCCGAGAAGTGAAAGGAAGCACGGAAACTGGAAAAGATTTAGGAAGAGCTGAGGTAGATTGCAAAAATCAGTACACGATAGCGCGTAGGCGTTGTAGAGACTCTAGGATACCAAGAGGAAGTACATTGTGAATAGAATAAGTGGGATCTAATCAGGAAAATTTGAAGCCGGACATTGCACGGCATATCCTAAGAATGCCTTCTAATCTAACGCTGGTAAGTAGTAAACAGTCTGACAAGTAAAAATGCTCCGTGCCACACCCAGGTGTGGTGTATTGGAGGAAATATTTTGCCTTGGGAGCTGTACCCCCGTTCACTACTAATACTGAGCTATTTAGGTACTTACTGTCTTGACGCATACAAACTATCCTGAGGATCTTCCAAAATTCCATGGAGATCCATTCAAATTCAATCTCTCTTAAGAGTTTTTACCTGCTTCAAGTGAGAAGAAAAGGAAGTGTGCTTGCTCTGACACAACTGATCTTGTTGATCATCAGTCCTCATGGCTTATAACGCCGGAGTAAATGCCTAAACTTAAGTATGCTCTTATCCAATTAAGAGAAAACAATCATCTACTTCTAGAAGTACTATGCAGATATGAGCCTTAACTTATTCGACCATCAATTCTCTCGAGGCGCTATTAGACCACGAGAAAGTCGTTAAATAAGAACGCCTTGCGATCAACTTTATGCCTACATCCTATAAATATGCTACTTTCGGCAGCCTTCAGGTTTTTTTTGCACAGTTATAGAATTATGTTTACATTTCGGAAACTTTTGAAACAGAAAAAAAAAAACATTCAAAAATGTATAATCAGTATGGAACGAATCGTAGGATACCCTATCTTTCTTCTTATATTTGGTCTCTCAATTCTTAAGACCTTAGCAATTTTGCTGGACTGTCATATAGAATTACTGGGCCTGGATTCATGTATGATCATTTCATATTCGACGCGACTCTTGACACTAAACAAAGGCATAACAACATGAATATTACTCTGGGTTACAGACTATGTATGACTGTCTATACACCCTACATGTTAAGCAAAAAAAAAGGCGTTAAAAGTCTACAAAACTTACATGACACTGCTATCCGAAACTTCGAGTGGTTTATCTGTTCTGTACTACAAGACCGTTTCTCTCGTAACTAGAATCCGTAACAAGCTAGGCTCTTAGACAAAAAGTTTTTGTTAATTTATTATTTTTTATTCGTCTTCAAGTCGGCCCTTTTGAGAATATCTAAATGGACGTAAGCTACAGTGTAGTAGTAAACGATGACCACGAGGAGGAGGTTAGCAATTTGCTTCGTCTTGGTGCACGATTGGCAGTCAGCTCCCTCTTCCATCCCTTCGAATACTGCAGGGTCCTTATACAGGTAAATATAATTAACATAATAATCTTTGAACTGTTCAAATTTCTTTTCTATAAAGTTGGGCTATGAACCAATAGCTCCATGGCCAGGGCACACTTTCCTAGGGAAACCTGTCATGTGTCTTCCAAATATATTTCAATATGGTATGTGTTCCAGTTGTACAACAGTGTTTAGCATTGGATAACGTTTTATTTGTTTGCGTAGCCAATTACATAAGAAAAGTCGATGGATTCAGTGGAATGTATCGCGGTTTAACACCGAGGCTAATTGGCAGTATCCTCGGCTTGGTTTGCAGTCGGAAGATTGCCGAAAAACTTGGTGTTCCGGGTGATGACGTTTCGGATAGTGATTCCGACGACGAGGAAGGAGAATGGGAGCTAACTGACGATGACCAGTATGTTATTGATTATCATATTGAATTTGCCTGATAATTTCAAGTTATTTGTTTTTAGTTTAGAATTTTATGAGAGAGCCTTGAAGCGAGATGCGGTCTTGTGTATTAGCTGGGTAATTGTTGGCCAACCATTTCACGTAATTTCGGTCCGTATGATGGCCCAGTTCATTGGGAAAGAGACGGTATACAGATCAGTTGTTGGATCGATCGCTGAAATTTATCGAACCGAAGGCATTCTTGGATTTTTCTCCGGGCTATTTCCAAAGCTGGTAGGACATCTTGCATGCCTCTTTATGACGAGCTCCATGATTTTTATCGCTAACCGGTACTTAGTCGAGGATGTATCTGTCAAGAAAGTAATAGCTTCAAGTGCTCAGGTTTGTTTAAAAACTATCTCTCTTATTGATAAACGTGTTACAGACGTTTATCAATATGGGTGCGTATATTGTTCGCTTTTTAAAATTTAATGTATTTTCAACTTCAGCTCGCATTCACCTGGATCCTTTATCCTTTGCACACTGTGTCTACCTGTATGATAGTCAATAGATCGGGGTAAGTAACTCGCATTCTTTAGATTTTTTCTTTATCCTTGATTTATTGCTTACAGACTTATGGCTGGACAGCCACCATTTATGCCGAATTACTCCAGCTCGTTAGACTGTTGGAGGGATTTAAATGCATGCCGAGAGCTTAAACGTGGAAGCACTTGGGTGTGGAGGTAATTTAGTGGTAACTTGGGTAGTAGAAACAAATTAATGTAATTTTTACCTTTATTTTGTAGATACATTGACACAAGTACTCGCACGCTTATGAAGACGCCGCATTTATTGTTGAATAATTGCAATTCGAAGTTAAACAGTTTCTTTAGTATTTTCTCTTACCCATTTTCTTCTTAGCTAGTCAGCTTTGTGTGAGATTCAATTGTTTCTTAATTGTACATTCATATTTCTTATATCTATTTGTAAAAGTCAGTCAAATATTTTTTATACACATTTTTATATTTTTGTGGCTTTTCTTGATGGTATAAAGTCAAGAAAAATGCACATGTTTGTTGGAATGTCAACCACGTTTAATGTTAACTTTTAAGTTTTATATTTATTTTTGGCGTTTTGCAACTATAAGGTCCCTAATAAAAAATAACATTTACCTCCTTTCTTTGTGCATTTTGTCTTTTTTCTAAAATTTAAAATAATAGATTTCTCCCAAAACTTTACTTTCCACAAAAAAGATTACCCCTCTACTACTAACCTGAACGACGACCCTGTGACAACCCCAAAGATTTTGACAGTTCAACTGTCTATTTGGAAAGATTTTTTTTCTCACTTCTCTGGCCGGTTGCAGAATTTCGCAAAGAAAATCGCCGATAAAGTCCACAAAAAAACATAATTTATTCCTTATTTTTCCATTAGTATTCACGTCTGCCATTTAAATCACATCACGATGGACCTAAACACATCTTCACTGTCGGCCGGCGATCACGAGAAGGAGGTTAATGATTGGATTCGTTTTGGCATGCGATTGGGTGTCAGCGCTGCTTTGCATCCCTTCGAGTACTCAAAAGTCCTCATTCAGGTGAATTGAATCAATATAACTCATAAAAACTATCTAATGTTCTCTTCTCTATGTAGTTGGGCTATGAGCCAATAGCTCCGCGGCCGGGTAACTCGATCTTGGGCAAACCAGTCATGTTCTTGCCGAATATCTTCCAATATGGTATGAGTTCCACTACCCTCCCTCTGTTTAGCATGAGATAACGTTCTATTCACCCGTCTAGCTGGTTACATAAGAAGAATGGACGGCTTTTTTGGAATGTATCGCGGACTGACGCCGAAACTAGTCGGTTCCGTCGTAGGCATGCTTTGCAGTGAGAAGATTGCCGACAAACTTGGCTTGCCGGCTGTACAGATCGACTCAGATGTCAATTCTGAATCGTCCGGAGACTCGAAAAGGGATGAATTGAAGATGACTGACGAGGAATTGTACGTTAAAGAGTAGTTAGAGTGGTCTTTTCATAGATTTGAGTTTGTCTTTTAAGGTTCGCTCTGTTCAAGACAAGCCTCAAACGGGATGTTGTTCTGAGTGTCAGCGGTTTGATTGTGTCACATCCATTCCATGTGATTTCGGTCCGTATGATGGCTCAGTTCATTGGAAAGGAGTCGACGTATAGGACAATCTTCGGCTCCATCGTTGAGATCTATCGGACCGAGGGTATTGCTGGGTTCTTCTCGGGACTGGTGCCCAAGCTGTTGTGTGATGTCGCGTGCCTTGTACTAACAAGCTCCACGGTATTCCTTGCGAGCAAATACTTGATTGAGGACAAGGTCGCCAGGAATTACTTCGCTGGAGGCACTCAGGTTTGTTGATTAATAGACCGTGGTTTTTTCATGATTACATATTGAGTTGCTTTTCAGTTCGTATTCGCCAGCATCCTATATCCTCTTCAAGTTGTATCCACATGCATGGTTGTCACCGGAGCGAGGTAGGTAACTAGCTTTCTGTCTCTTATTTTATAACTACTTTGCATTTACTAGGATAATGGCTGGCCGTCCACCAATTATGCCCGAGTACTCCGGTTGGATGGATTGTTGGAATGATTTGCAAGCTCGTGGAGAGCTTAAGCGTGGTAGTTCCCTTTTCTGGAGGTAAATACACTTTTCTATTATAGTTTATTGAAAATTATATCATCTTTTGTTTTTTGGTAGGTATGTTGGTGGCGTTACAGTGAAAAGCTCTAGCCGACGCAGCGATTTGGTCCCACTGCCAACACTATCAAAGTACGCCTGATAAAAAGGCACTTCGCATTTATATTGTTGAATAGTTGCAACGCGAACTTGAACAGTTTTCAAGTTTATTTTCTTTTTTTTTTTTTCCTTCCCCTCTACCATTTTACTCTCAGTGAAGCATTTTACCTACGCGTTTTTATGGGGAAACGAAATTTAATTATTGACTTGTTTGATTTTGATTTTTTTTTTTCAAAAGAGATACTTATGTTTCTATCTATCTCATTAAATAAACAATAAGAAAGCAGTTGTTGCGTTACTTAAGTGAGCATATCATTGATTTGGTTGGTTATGGTTTTTATGCCAGTGTAGGTAAGGAGAATATAGCAGATATGGTCAATCTGTTTTTGAATACCGCGAACAGAATCTTATCAGCAAAGCAACAACCGGTAAGCAATGAAAACTTATTGTGTAATACGTGATTATATTACGTTTGGGAGAAGTTTCGCTGGACGGACAAAATCCAAATAAAAACGAAGTGCATGAGTCTTATAAACTGATTTTTATTTTGACTTATGTTTTATTAATTTACCATCGAAAAGTACCAAGTGAAATAGCGTGCATTTCAAGGCAAAACATTAAAATATTCAGAAGGAAAAAATCGAACACGCTTGCCTTTAGTTTAATTAAATGTCAACACTGGTGCGAAGTTATAGTGGGAACCCTGTATCAGTGGCAACGTTCAGAGCTACATTCACATGCTGTGATGATAGCCCAACAGTGTGACCAACAAAATATATCACCACTAACGAAATAACGACAATTTGACCGGTGTGAAGTCATTATACTTTATAAAAAACATAATGAAGTGTAGCTACTTATCTTCAAAGACAAAGTCTTGCAAAATAAGAAGATTTTACAAAATTCCACTTTCAATTTATCAATAACTGTCAGGGCTATCGAAAATTCCGACGGAAATCTTTAATTCACAAGTGTGAATGTTTGGGAAGTAACGTTGTCTTCTTGAGGACTCTCGTCTCACTTCGACGATTCCACAGACCCATAAACCACATGGAACATTTATTTTGTTCTTTTGTTAGGACATCTCTTAAATATCTTTGGGTTACTCTTTAGCCCAATTATTGCAATTTTGCTTATTGACGTACCAATCCAGAAATTTGCCTCATCGCTGAATAAAATGTTAGCTTTAAGTGCACGAAACACATTTCTCGTAGAACGCTGATTTTCGTAATACATCTGAGTAATTTGTAAATGCTCTACCAGACTAAGTCTTCAAATAATAAAATATCAAACAATTTTGAACAAAAGCATAATGACAGGTCAACACGAGTCACACGTCATCTCTCAAAAAACGCATAGATAAAAACTGCTTCTAAATGAATCACCCTTTAGAAGCAATCACAAATGTTTCATAATTCTGACAAAGCATTCTGGTCACACTATTCTGTCATGCTGTCATATTTTCCATATGTAAAGTGTAAAGTAAAACTCAACAGACTATGAATAGATATTTATTAAATATTGCGTATATTGGCACGCAGTTTAGGTATAAGAATTTATTTCCAATAATAAAATGTACAATTTCCAATAACTTTTCATTGATGACACTTCCAGGGGAGTACAGAAAATCATAAACAATTCGGCGCCAAAATTGGACACCACCACAATTCAAGGAAGCATAGAACTAGCCCTTCGTGTGTTCCATCCAGTGAATCCAATTCAGACGCATCTATCTAGCCGGTAGTAAATCTATAGATTCAACAAATTCTTCTGTATTCCACTGTATATTAACTCCAGAACAGATGCAGGAGTTCATGCGCTGCATTCCACAATACACGTCGATTTGGAAAGTCGCGGCGGCAATCCCTATAATGAAGACGCACTAACTGGTGTACTCAATCGAACACTGGATAAGCACGACTTGCCAATTCGTATTTTAAGTGTTCGACGTGTTCCAAATACTTTCCACTGTCGATACAACGCCAAAGGACGAACTTACCTCTATCGTCTGGCTGTTGCAAAGTACGGTCCACCAGGTGATGTTCTAAAGAATCGCAATTACCTAAGTTTTATTCCAATAGAAGAGGTGAAACGTTGCTTTTTCATACAGTAGGTTGGTGAATGGTAGTCTCATGGACAGTTGATTGATAGATATCCATTTTCAGGGATCACAGGTTCGATATAGAGGTGTTTAAGGAGGCAGCGAAACTTTTTAAAGGACGACATGACTTTCGTACGTTCATGAGTACAAATACAAAGGCTGATGTGGGTATTAAGTGCATATTTCAAAAGAACATTATTATTGTTTGTTTCGCCTGTAGGAAAATCCCATGTTCACGATTAGATCGATATCCGACATCAAAATTTATCCGGGGAAATCTTTGGCTGTTCATTTGGATGCAGAACGAGCTGATGCTCTGTATGATTATTGGAACATAGAGATCACTGGCAGATCATTTCTTTATAAGCAGGTAAGGAACTTATGCGGCCAAGGACTAGTCTGGACGATTATTCTCCGTTGTGTGGTGGTGGAGCCTTTTTAGTGTATCTTTCTGCCTTTGAAACTGATGTAGTCGCAAGTAGTTTCGTATTGATGAGAGTTATTTTCTTTCCAGGTTCGTCGGATAGTCGGAAGTCTGGTCACCGTAGCTTGCAACAGGATTACATTAAAAGATGTCTATGAAATGCTAACAATTCCATCAAAACATACCTGGAATTCACGAATCACGATAGCTCCGCCCTTTGGTCTATATCTGTGTAAAATACACTACAACGAAGCTGACTTACAACTAACTGAAGCTGAAAACGAACCTGCGGCCACTAACCATGAGTCTCCTACAACAGCTCCAGACGAAGAGAGACAAGCTCAAGCCAACTAAAACAACAATAACCACAGCTAGCGGCAGCAAATATGTTATATCCCCAGACGGTAGTCGACAAATTATCGACGGAAAATCCTTTGGATTTGTAGTGGACACCAAACCTGACCTCATTTCTGCATGCATTTTAGATGACTTTTTGTACTTGGGCTCTCAAGATTCTGTAAACTTCGAAAATATAAATAAACTCAAAATTTCCCACGTTCTAAGTGTTGGAATACCAATGCCACAAGTAGATGACACTCTTGCGAAAGCATTAAATGTGAAATATATTGAATGCTTGGATTTGCCAGAGAGTAATATAATTTTTGGAGTGCTGCCCAGTGCATGTGAATTTATTGCTGATGCTCAAAGCGTTGGAGGTCGTGTCTTGGTGCACTGTAATGCTGGAGTTTCGCGATCTGCTAGCGTTGTTATTGGATATTTGATAATGAAATGCGGTTATTCGTTTAAGGATGCATATGAATTGGTTAAATCTCGCAGGGAGTGTATTCAACCAAATGCTGGTTTTTTAAAGCAACTTAAAAGTTTAGGTAGTTAGATGTAAAACTTATATTTGATTCTGTTATAATTTTGTAATATACTGCTGTAAGTCTTTTATAAACTAAAGATTTGTTTTGTCGTCATTTTATAATCATAAAGAAAATCAATTAATTAAGTTTGAGGAACACACTCGGTGGAGTGGAAGTGGAGTGGTGGAGAAAATTGAAGCACATTCCTCGCCCAAAGATGAAGGTGTGCGTGTTGCGCGTTCAACAGCATTGTGATGAATCGAAGGCCAACAACGTTGAATGCATGGACGTCGAGGCTCTCAAGAAGCTAAACAAGAACAAGAAACTCGTCAAAAAGCTAGCCAAGTCATACGATGCTTTCTTGGCACCGGAATCCTTGATCAAATAGATCCCACGTTTGTTGGGCTTGAACAAGGCTGGCAAGTTCCCCGGTCTTCTCTCTCACCAGGAGTCGATGATGGGCAAAATCGATGAAGACAAGGCCACCATCAAGTTCCAGATGAAGAAAGTCTTGTGCTTGTCTGTCGCCGTTGGACACGTGGACATGGAACCCGATGAATTGGTCCAGAACATTCACTTGTCGATCAATTTCTTGATTTCCCTGTTGAAGAAGCATTGGCAGAACGTCCGCTCTTTGCTCATCAAGTCGGCGATGGGACCACCAGAGCGTCTGTACTAGAGTAATACAAAATACTTTTGACTTCCAAACTCTTGGTGAAATTATTACCCACTATAACGGAGCAGCGAGCATTCTCCATCGTTATCTTGAAGAGGTGGAATAGCAAGGATATTAAAACTATAAATAGCTCTATACAGCTCAATGGCTCAATTGCGATAGTCCGATTTGGAAAAGACACTATCCCATAGCTGGTCATGAAGGAACAAATGATTGTCCATCAGCTAGAGTTGGCTTCCTTTCCGAATTCAATAGATGACCGTAGCTGCAGTGGAAAGGTTATTTCGTGTATCTAAGCAAGTATTACCTATTCCCCACCTCTCAACATTTCTTTTCATCTCTTAAGAAAGGTAAGTAGGCAGTAAGTACTACTTATACAAACCACAGCGCGTAACATTTCCCACAGCTATTCCTTTAAAATATTTCTCCTGATTGTGAGGAACCTACTCAGAAGAGGTAAAAGTTTAGAGCCAATCGGTGAACGGTTTCTAGATGCATAATTTTATAAATATTGCCCTCGGGCGCCTTGCTTTCAAGATACTAGACAGTAAAACTCACCGCGATGTCTCATCTTCTTATGTCTTAGTTTAAAATAAAACAAAACTTTAATTTTATATTTTTTTAATAATTTTCTGAGGTTGTTTTCATTTTCACTTTTATTGTTATTATCTTTAATAGTAATTATAATCATTTCATATTGGTTGTTTTGATTGTAATGTGTGTGTCTGTCTGTATATAATATTTGTTTTGTTTTATTATTATTTTTTTTAATTTTATTTCTTTGAATTTCTTTTTCTTTGTTTGGATTATAAATTCGTACTCTTCGATGTGTTAATTAAGTTGTTAATAATAGTAATTAATTAAATATTTATATGAATTTACAAAGTTACAACTTCATCGGTTTGTTTTTTTTAGTAAATATTTTTTTGGTTTGTCTTTGTTTAATTATACAAAATTGAAATAAAAAAACAATTAACAATTATTGATATTAGGTAAAAATAAATAAATATTTTTATACAAAAAGAAAACAATTCTTACAATAGTTTGGATAAAATTTTTTTTTTAACCTGAATAAAAATGGAAGAACAAATTTTTTGTTTTTCTATTTGTTGGTAACAACATAATATTTCTTCTTTTTCTTCTAATATTTGTAATTATTATTTTTATCATAAATAAATGCGCAGTTAAGTTCTTTTGATTTTTAAGGTAAATTTGTTTTGAAATTTTCCCAAGTAAATTCTATCAGCAAATTATAAAGTAAATAGAAGTCATTATTCCAATAGTCAATGATAAGATTTTAACAATTTGTTGCTACTAAAAATAAGGGAGGCTCACGCATTAAAATAAACCTTCAAAATATTTGGTTTAGCGATTGTGTTAACCGATAAAATATGCAGACGATTTTTCGAAAACAAATTTACCCTTTTGCTTAAATTTTAAAATTAGTTTTGATGTTAATTCAGAGATTTTCTTTTTTTTTATCAGTATATTTACTTTATTCTTTAATCCTAACGGAATATTACGTTCCTTCAGTATTATTTTTTTTTTTTTTTTGGTTTTTGGTGTATTTTGGTAACATTTACATTTGTTTCTTTTGTATAATTAATTTATTTAAGAAATAGATGATTTACTATACAATATTTTCAATATATATATTTATATATAATTTTTTTTTATAGGCAATGCTTTGTTTTACAATAATAACTTTTAAAATTTGATTATAATTTATTTAGTTACATTAACACTTTTTCTTTATTACAAGTATTCGATTTTGATTTGTTTAGGTCTATTTTTTTTGTTGTAGTAGTATGTTATATATATTTGTTTAAATATCAAATAATTGTAGTATAATAGTTTGGTTTATTTTTGATTTTTAATTTCGGAATGTATCTATTGAAATTACTTTTTTTTTGTGGTTGAACACAATAAACTGATTTATTTTTGTGAGCTAAAAATGTTGGTGTTTAGCTAGGTATGAAATAAATAAATGGGGGACTAAAATCTCATCTGAATTCTTTTTTACAAATTCTTCAACAAACAAAGAGAAAGACATAAAGTGTATTCAATACACATTATCAGGTAAATCACTGTCCGCATAAAAAGGAAGACAACGTACAAAACTTCTTCAGTCCTGCCTTTTCTAAATTTTGTCACAAAATTTAGGACAGTTAATGACAGAAGGCTTCAAATTTTCAAATCAAATGGCTTAAAAGCCGATCAATGATTGCGACAGCATTCAACTGACTCATGCAACTTTGCTAGGAACTACTGTTAGATCGAAGTATATACATATGTATATGTGTCTAGACTGACAGAGTCAAACAGCACTTAAGATCTTGCCTAACCCTTTAACAACTTCGAAAGCAGTTTACGGACTTAAATCACAGACTCTGCATTGGGATCTTGGGTAATGAGGTGAGTAGTTTAAGCTCAGAAGCCCCAACTATGCCTTCATAAAAATACACTACAAGCAACTTCTTAACTTTCCTGCGCGGATGCCCAACCCAATTATGCGTGTCTGCATCACCACCGGGCTTTACGTCATTCAAAGATATGCCATCGGCTTAAGCTTCAAAGCAAACGAAATGTACTCAAGCCAAAGTTGAACTTGGAAATAAAGAGTTAAAAAGAGGATTTTGGAAAAATAGCAGGTTTGTTCGGTTACTTTCGAAAGTGCGGAGAATGATCGTAGGTTTCAGTGTAAGAAATTTCATTTGACTGGTTGGGAACACTATCAAATCTGTTCAACTTGTTCGAGTTCTTTTTCGTAATTTTAGCTCTCTCTGAGAGAATTTGACAATCTACCAATTTTAGTGCAAAAAGTACGCGAACTGACCTCGTTTGTGGCACTAGGAGACAATTGATTGCAGCTTGTTTCGAAAAAAAGAATGGTCTCCTCTCAGGACAGTAGAAGTGGCAGCACTGATCATCGTTACTTGTAAAATCAAAAGGATTAAAAAATTAACAGAATTTCATTCAACACTTGTTTGTTTTTTTTTCACATTTTGATTCGCATCAATTTTTATTTATTTTACAATTTTGATTTTGATTTAAAAAAAAAGTTTCTTATTTATTTATTCACTTTGAAATGTTGGCATCTACAAATGTTTTCGTTTCTTAATTATGATATAAATCTTGACTTGCTATGTATAAACCTCTAATCAGTAACCTCTAAAACACACCACATTCATCATTTCTTTTGTTTTAAATATTTACTTTGTTTTTGTTGGAATTTTATCTACTAATTACATTGAATGTGTAAAAAATTGTTTTGCTTTTATTTTGCTCTCTTTCTTTTTTCAATTTTTATCATGTATAATAATTTTGAATATATAGAAATATATATTTATATAATTTGTATTAATAAAAAATCGAGAGTATAACTAGAATTTAAAAAAAAAAAAATTGTTTTCTTTGTTGGTTTTTGTTTTTTTTTTGTTCATTTAATTTTAATTTTGGCACATGGTTTCCGAAACTTGTGAAAAACTATTTTTCTTCTTTTTTTTGTTTATTCCTAAAGTTTATTATTAAATTTACTTATATTATTTATTTTTTGTAACATTCAGTTGTTTTTTTGGTTTGTATTACATTCATATCATAGACGTTAATTAATCACTTTCTACATTTTTGTTTTATTTTATTTGGCAATTATTATTATTTTTCTTTTTGTATATGTATTTTTTTTTTTAAACAAGAAACTAACAATTTTAATATTTCTATAACTACATTTTATTTGATTTCAGTTTGGTTTTTTTTTCTTTGTTTGTTTGTTGTCATGTTGTTTTTGGTTTCGTTCATTTTGGTTTTTATATTTTTTGTGTTACTAGTTTATTTTGGATAGACCAAAAAAGTTCACATTTGAATGTGTATAAAAAAATATAAATATACATTAGAAAAGATACATAGTTACTTGCATAAATCAGTTCAGTTAAAGTTTTATTTTTTAATTATTTTTATGTTTTTTTCTTTTTAAATAGATTTTTGAAGGAATTTTTGGTGGTGAATTGGGGGGCCAGGCAGGATGGGAGGGTGGAAGGAAATGAAGGACTGTGAAGTGATGTGTTATATAAGTAATATTGTTTGCTTGTGAATTATTGTTTTGAAGTGAAAATGATTGTCGAAAAATTTTGAATCATTTTTTTTTTTTTATTTATATTTGAGTCCTGAATTTGCCAAATTTTCTGTTTTGCTTGTGATGATGGTAATGATGTGAGAGAGAGAGAGAGAAAGAGAAAAATATTTTGAAAGAAGGAATAAACTGACGAGAAGAACTCACTTTATTTCTAAGGACGTTTTTAGATGGTGATGGTTAGATGACTTGTCGAATGGTTAAGGTAATCCTTTGGGGACATGTGCCAAGAAAAGACTGGCAGTTATTAGCTTATGAGCCGGAATTTGTTTTCAATGTCGGAAGTCAAATTCATTCAGGTTTTTGAAACGGAGAAGATAATCTTGAAATCGAGTTAAAAGTATTATTTATTTAAAAGTAAAGTTCCTTGATCGTGGTTACTTAAATCGACTTGAGTTCAAGTCTCACCTATCTTTTAATTGACAAATAGAGTGTTGGGTTTCCCAAGATCTTACTAGCTTGTCTTCTTTATATGGTTAGACCAAACTACTTGAGTTAAAGATATGACAGAGCTCATTTCTTAACTTTTTGGCTGTGACAGAGATCTCAATTTGATCTGTAGAGCTTTTGAAGCGATATTTCTTAAAGAATTTATATTAATTTGACTACGAAGCTCAGCCCCAACTTAGTTTTTTAGTCCGAACCCATTTGGGCTCACAAAACCCCACTTGTGTCAATTTTTACTCTGTCTTGAGTTAAAGGACAATACTTAAAGACAATCTGAAAAGATTCTAGTGCGTTTGATACTTTTGCGAAGGCTTAACCTGACGCAGATGTCAATTATTTAGCAACTGAGTTGTTTGTCTGGACTTTTCTTTGGCCAGGGATGTACAATACTATTAACTTGACAGTTCAGCTGACAAGTAGATGACAAGTAGCACCATTGTCCACCATCTAACGTCAGGTCCTTAAAAAACTAAATCAAACAAAACAGAAAACACTGAAGATTGAAGAAACTAAATGCCTATGCCTATTTATGTGTGGGCTTTGATAGAGCCTCTTAGTTAGTGTTTCACACTGCTATCGAATAATCAGAGTGACGTTTAGCAGGTAATCCCTGCTGTGGATGTGGTTGCTCTTGGAGTTGCTGCTGTTGCGGTTGTTGCTGTTGCGATTGATGATGCTGTTGTGGTAGGTGTTGTTGCTGCTGGGGTATTGATTGCTGTTGATGTTGTTGAATACTGCTGACAGTAGATGATGGACGCGACCATAACGATGATCGCATACCGAGCTTTAACTTTTTCAAGGTATCAATATCGCATTCGGCTTCCGAAAGCTCCGGCCTATCGGGTGTGCTTCCCTCAATTGGAATCTGATGGAAGCCACTGCCAGCTCCGATGCCGCTGGCAAGATTCTCTTGCAACTGCAGTGGCAGTAGTGTTCGCATGGCGCCTCCCCTGTTCGGGATAAGCAGCAAGCAGTATATCTCTCATATCAACTCAACATCATTTTTGTTTTTAGAAGATGGCAGTGTGTTTTGATTTGATTTGAATTGTTGTTTTTTTTTTTTTTCTTTTAGACTGAATGAATGATGCTTAAATGATATTTATACTACATACATAGAAACGGTATTAAAATAGAACGAAAACTATCCTAACAGGATCACCCCGAGGGTCCGCACCTGATGACAATCATAATAAGTAGGTTGTTTTTTTTTTTTAATGAAGCCGGTGACCATCACACAGATAGAGTATAATAAACAAAACAACTTATTTAGGCAACGTTGTCGCAGAGAAGAATTTCGACGACAGTGGTGCCGTGGAAGGATTCAGGATTGTGTCAGTGTTGGAGGGGATGGTCTTGTGGGGAATGGGTCGGAATTGTGAGGCTGGATTATTACTATCTAATAGATCGATTTTGGTCGATGATGGCTTTGGTGCCAACAACAATGGTGGCAGGGGTGGTGGTAGATTGCCGCCGCCACCACCACCACCGCCGCCTGGCATTGGTGCCATCGGCGTTTTAACTAATGTCGAGATATTACACTGTATGGAGTCTTGTGACTTGAATGTGTTTGATAGTTTTAGATTGTTATTGCTACGCGGTGATAGAATCGATTTGCTACTATTCGGATTGGTTGTTTTTGTGTGTCTGGGTGTGGTGTTTGTCGTAAAATGATATTGTTGATGATACCTTGATCTGCCGCGACGTGGCAATGACTTTTGTTCAGACATTGGTGAGAGATCGGAGGATGTGCTTGATTGTGCTCCATGGTAGATGATACCTGTAAAATATGATATTACACAAGAGGTGGATAAAATTGTATGCTAATTAGGGTGAAGATAGAAGTGCACAAGAGGGATGAATGGTTCTTTTTTTTTTGTGATGAATATATAAATACTAGGAGGTGATTCAATTCTATTCTATGTAATTCACCGAATGAACTGCATTACCAACCACAATTCAATCACCTTCAAACTGTCAGTGTTGTGGGTATTCACTCTCCTCACATTGGGGTGAAACTAAAATGAATATTCCTACTAGAAGTTGCTAAAAAACTAACAACACACATGGACAGCACTAGCATTTTTTCTGAAAAATGGCGAGTTCAAGATAATTCAATGAAAACATGGAGCTATTAGAACCAAGACCTGCTGTGAATTTAAGAATAAATGGGCAGATTAGTCGACTCGATTTGAATAATTAAATTAATTTCATTCACATTACCGACAAGTGAATGGTTACCTTCAAACGAATTGAATTACACTGAAGTTGAAATATATACCACGTTTATATGGCGGATTGAAACCGAATTGACTCGATCCGATCACAAAATTGTCTGTGATCGAGTTGAGTTTTTTCATATAAACTCAGATTGAAAGATTGTGTTACACAACACAGCCCATAGATAAGTTAGTATGGTGAAGTGTAGTGAAGAATTTGTTCCACTTTATGCATGATCTCATGAAGAGCCATCTTTGTGGATTGCGATTTCGCGAGCGAAGTTCTCTCCAAGTTACTTCCCACAGGTTTACAGTCAAAGATAGGTTCTGGAGGTTTCAATATGACGGAAAAGAATAAATTAATTCGCGTTCTCATATCTTTTCCGGTCCCACCTTGAAATAAAAATACCATTGGCACGTCTCAAGGTTGAAGAATCATGGTTTAAGTTCAAGGCATCCCCATAAATCAGTACTTATTTTAGAGAATATCTAGGTCCTGCAAGTTCTATAACATAAGGCAAAACCAATTCACAGCTCAGCGAACTGCGAACACGAACCAGCGAATATTCGCCAGTTTTGACGTTTCATTCACAGCAACTTTTTTTTATCAATTCGCTAAAATCGGCCGTTCAACTTTTTTCTTCAAAACGGTAAACAAATTAAGCTCCCTTCTTTGGGAAAAGTAAAAATTGTCAATTGTTTGCCTTTAAATGTGCTAAAACGGTTCGTCCATTCGCAGGTCACTGAACTGTGATTGTGTCTTAGCCTCACTCATCCTTTCGTCTTTTCTGAATGACGAGTGAAATTCGTAAATTGCTGTGATTAGAGAAAAAAACTAGCTGTAAAACTGAAATGTCAAAATTTGCAAATTCGCACTAGTTTTCATTCGCAGGTCAATGAGCTGTGAAGTAACGAATAATAGTAAGCAGTTTAAGCAGGATGATCCTTTAAACAAAAATCGCTCACGAGTTTTTAAACGACTATTTGAACTAAAGATAGGTGGAGGTGGTTTTTTTTTTTTCCTGAGAAATCATCAAAAACCCTTCCCACGTAAAACTTATGAATGAAATCTCAGATGAATCGACGTGCAGTGCTACTTACTGTGCTTAATCTTTGCCTCGTGCTGATTTGAGGACTCAGTTCGACTTGACGTCAATTGGTCCGCATCCGATTCGGATTCCTCACTCTCTGGCTCCGTTTTACGAGAATGCCTCCTTCGGTTTTTCGATGTCTACATAAAGAGAAAAAAAAAAAACAAAAATAGATTTGAAGAGGTCCTTAACAGTGTACCAACAGTGCCAATTAAATACTACATATAAGCGACGCATAAATAAAAAAACAGAAAAACAAAAGAAAAGTGTACGAGGAAAATACAAACAAATAAAAACAAAACACGCGCCAGCAGCGTCAGGTTCAACAATGAATTCAAAAAAAAAAAAAAAAAGAAGAAAAAAATAGTAAAAATCAAGCGTTCGCTATACTCCAAGTAGCATTCAGCTAGTAGCGAGAGCATCTGACTAGCTGGAGAATTCTAACAATTGAAAGTCACATAATGAAGCGGCCAATTACGATTATATAGTGAAAAACAAATTTGAACTCAAACCGAAAACAATGGTATAACGCACGATATTGTAATATGGTGAGGAGGAATTGTGTCGGGTGGTTGATTTAAGTACCGCGGGTGGTGGTGGTGACGAGCAACCCTCGGCCAGGGCTCGCTCGTGGTACATAAACGAATGCAGCAAGGTGTTTGCCGGTCCAGTATGATGGGGCTGGGCGAGTGTACTGGCCTCAGACAATTGGAACGTCGCGTACGGCGAGATGTCTTCGGATGTCTCTGTTGGAAAAGAATAAATTAAAAATGAAAGGCTATGAGTGTTGGCTGCTGTTTTATATAAAAAACAAAAAAACGCTGTGTGTTAGCCCCGCGAGGCAATTACTATGAACGTTATGCGTTCTATAGATATGTAGATATTCTCTTCTTTTAATTTACCAGGAATTTTTTCATTGTTCTGCAGGGACACTTTATGAATCGTTGCATAGTAGCGCTCACGCTGTGCAGCTTCGTTGTTCTGTCGATTTTCCAAGGACTCCTTTTGTATTCGATTGCTTTGTTCTGCAGCAGTAGTCGGGACGAGACCATTAACAACAAAAACAAAAAAAAAATGAAAGACAAATTTTATACACACACGCTTTGTATTATGGGGAAAAAAAAAACTTACTATGCCTGTAGCACATAACTACCAGCGCTATGGTGCATATCATTCCAGAGATGGTCGCTATGCTGGGTATTAGGAGATTGATGTTGCCATAGAATATGTTGGAGCGCTGACCGCGTTGCACAATCTCGGGTGGTGGTGGGTCACCGTCTTTGGTCAAGGTGACAAATGTGAAGTCGGCATTTGAGACGCCGGCCACGTTGTGCGCTTCCATTTTCATTTGATATAGAGTCGATGGGTTCAGTCCAGAAATAGTGAATCTTCGTTGTGGCTTAAGTGCATTTGACACTACCGGAAAGGGAGGTTACAAAGGAAAGAAGAATATTGTTTTTAGCTGCTGATGGTGCAAAATTATGAGATAAAAGCTTAAGTAAAGTCGCACAAGGATAAGCAGAAGAGGAATGAGAGTAGAAAACATCTTGTGCAATCGGAAAGTGATTCTTGAGATAAATTTTATGAGACATTAATGCGAGGGCACTTGGGCGTAGAGATTTTCTGGTAGGTCCTTTGGAAATACATTTTCGTTTGGAAATTATTGCTAACAGTTTGTGTTTATAAGTTTGTAGAATAAGAGTAGTTTTAATTCGAAAAATGACTCTTACTCTTAGGTTAGGTAAGGTGTATGGGTGCCTTTGTGACAGCAAGTGTCAACGGCTCACTAAGAACTCTGAGAGTCCGTTGTGCCCAATAAATTTTTATGGAAACCTAAACTTATTCGACCGCTGAACCTAACCAGCCAGAAATGTGTATAAAACTCAGGAGTGTATTAAGCTCCATTTTTCCTAGATCAAGAAAGAAAATGGCTGCCTAGAGTAGCTTTCCCTTTCACCACCATAGATATGACTCTTGCCCGGGCCTGGCATCCAGCAGAGGGTCACTTTATTGGCCACTGTCCAGCCTTTTGATGCAAGTTAAAATCCCTTTTTAACCTTAGTTTAGATCTGACGGCCAAAATGTATTGTCAAACTAAACATTTTAGCTTAAAAAGTTATCGAAACTCTCTTCATGAGCTCTATGGTATTTCTCTCAAAATATCTCTTGTTGAAGATTTTATCTTGTCACCCAAATCACCAAAATGTCAGGCAGATGTCAAAGTGACACATGAAAATTGTGAAGATCATTTGCAAGTTGTAAATTATAGATCTGTTCGTTTTATGAAATCTGTCAAATCGCTGTATGTACTGTCAACCTTTTTCTTGTCGAGTTTGGGTTGTAATTCAATTGAGATATCTACATACTAATAAACAAAAATCATGTTCAATTCAGAGCCTCGAATTCTGTATGATTTTGACACCATGGCCTTATCTTTCATTTATGTTGACTGAAGATGCGAAAATATATACAACCAAGTTGCGGCCATTTTGAATTGCGTTTGAACTCGATTTGACAGCTGGTGGTTTTGGATTTGAATTCAACCGCAGCTCAACGGCCTCATCCATCTTCATAGAAACCTATGCTATTGAAGCTCTGAAGCTTAAGTTTGAAAACCCTATTGACTCACCTAATATCCAGTCTTTTTCAATGCCGTCCAATACCGGCCTGTATTGCAATACGAAATATAACATAGGACAGCCATTATCCGGCCAAGTGTGCAGTCTTATAACAACCGACGTTGAATTCGGTGATAGTAAATTGGCAGTTGATGGCATACCCGGTGATTGTCCCTGAGTTCGAACGTGCAGGGTTATGCTGGCCGGTGACGAACCGACCTTATTGTGCGCTGTTAAATGAATCTGATATGTACTCCCGCAGACGAGTCCTTTCAATTCATGACTGGACGCGTGTCGTGATAGATGCATCTCCTCCAAATTACCAATGGTTCGTCTATAAAACAATGTATATCCAGATATTGGTGCATTACCATTAAAGCCACACTTCCAATGCATCAGAATGCTACTCGATGTTGCACTTGTAACATATAGAACTGGTGCCGACGGAGGAACTTGTACAATCAATACGTGTGTCAGACGATCGGTGCCAATTCCATTGTCCACCTGACAGCTGTAGTTACCACTATCGGCCACTTGAAGGCTTGATATTATCAAATCACCGGAATCAAGAAGCTGTGTGTTGTGCAGTTCGCCTTGCCTTAGAGGCGCTTCAGACTTGTACCACTCACGTTTGGGCTTACCCACAGCCGTACAGGGTAGCGTAACTGTTGAACGCCAAGGACGGACAATTGGACCTCCAAAGGACACAATTCGTGCAGGAACTCTATTTGTAGTTACTTGCGATGCCACCCGAGAGCTCTTGCCCTCGCCAACCCTAGTCGATGCGGTAACCCAGAATTGATATTCGATGTGTGGATGAAGATTTTTAGCCTCATAGTTGGCCTGTTGCGAGGGAAGGCTACGTTTTTCGTTGTTCAACTCTTCGCGGCCGTTAACAACCCTTGTGTAGAGATTGTATTTGGTTATGACACCGTTAGGCTCGGTTGGTGGCAACCATGATACGTATAATGATTGTGGTGAACTGACGACTACTTTAATGTCGGCTGGAGCCTCGGGAGCATCCTCTTCAGTATGGCAGTAGAGTGGATTCGAGAGGCTTCCGTCACCCATGCGAGTATGCGCCAGAACTTGGATGCTATAGTTGGTGTATTTCCTGAGACCGGTGAGCACTGTCGTAAGCGCGGTAGTCTTACGGCTTTCTATCTCATCCTTGGCCGGCGAGAAATCATCTAAAATAGGTTCGAAAAGCAGTTTGTAGCCTTGTAACAGTCCATTGGTGTGGTAAATTGGTGGTGGCTGCCAGGAAACTTGAAGTGACTGAGAAGTTAGGGCCGCGCAGCGAATGTCATCCGGTGGGCGACTAGGAACTAATATGAGTTTGGTTAGTAGTATTTTAAGAACCAAAAAGTCTTACACTTACCATCTTCCATTGTTTGGGCAGAGACCGGCTCAGACAGGGGTCCCGGTCCGACCTGATTGAATGCCTGGATGACAATGTTATACCGTGCGTACTTTTGAAGACCGCCCAGCAACAGCTCCCCCGTTCCTCCTTCTCCATCTCCAGACACAGAGGTGAAATTGTAAGACGTGCTGCCTGAGCTGGACGGCTTATAGCCAACGTTGTATCCTTGTATGTCGCCATGCCGTAGCTCTATCAAAGGTGCAACCCAACTTACCAATAACTCAGTTGATGATAGTGGCCTCACGGAGAGATTTAACGGCGGTCCCGCTGGTCTCTGTGGTTCAGTTTTTATAGTTAACTCTTGACTAGGAGCACTTCGACCAGCAGTCCCCTCGGCAATAATCCGAAAAGCGTAACGCGTTGCTGGTTTCAAATTCTCAATCAAGGCAGTAAATTGCGGTGGGTCCGTAACTTCTACCTGCTGCCATTGATCCAAGAACAACGCTGGGGGAATGTTTTGCACTTAGTAGGGAATAGTGTATGTTCATATGCCCAAACCCAACTTACGGTCTAATTCCTTGTACTCCACAATGTACTTTGACACTTCAGCGGTGTTTGTATTCCTCGGCTGCCATTTCAAATTCACCGACCTACTCGAAACCATGGCCGCTTCCAAAACAGTCGGCGCCTGTGGTGGCTCTTGAACCTGCAACTGAACTAATTGCTGATCATTGCCGTACAAATTACTTGCACGACAAAAATACGGTCCACTGTCGCTGGCCTCTACACTACGGATTTGCAATTCCGCCGACACCCCATCAGGAGTGGCCTCTTGCTTCACAGAGATCCTGTAATTCATCCGAAGCGATTATGTTACAAGGTTACCCAGGAAAAAAATAGTGTACAACGTTCTCGACACTCACTTGTAATTTGTCGATGGATTCAGGGTATTCTTGCCGGATCGCATCCATACAATATTGATTGGCTTGTCCCCACTGACCGAGCACTGCAGCAGTGCTGTATCACCCTTTTTCACTGTCACTGACCTCGATGTGGACGAAAAGTACGGCGAAGCTACCCACAAAAAAATATATACACATCCTTACATAACCTGTACACGTTTTGGGCCACACATGCGAATACTCACAATTAACTTTAAGCTGAATGACCTTTCCGATACCAGTGCCGATGCCATTGTTCGCCTGACACAGGTAGAACCCCTCTCGGTCCTCTTTCACATGTTGCAACAGCAACGAACCATTGCCCAGCAGTTTGGTGAATTGACGTTCCCTAACCTCCTCGTATTCCCCCGATTTGCTGCCTGTATTGCGTACAAAAAGGACATACATAAAATATTTTTATTTTTCCAAATCCACTAGGATGTCTATTGTACCTGTGGCCTTTTTCCAAACGATACTGGGTGTTGGTACACCCTGGGCCTGGCAGTGAAGCATTATGTGTCGGTTACGTTCCACATTAACGTCGGCTGGTTCAACAATCCAGCGTGGCGGAACTGTTGTTACAGATTTTTTGTATTTTTTTTTTTTTGGGTGGGGAAAGGGAATAAAAGCATGAGTTATCGATATCAAAATATATATATTTAATATAAAGGGGGTTTGCGGTAATTTGTAAAAATATTTTATAATTATTTCTAGGTTAAAATGAACATTTTTATGCAAAATTAAAAAACATGTTTTAATACAAAAACAGATAAACTTAAAAAAATAATGTCCAATTAGACTTTGGAATATAGATTATTTTTTTTTGTATTGCAAAATCATATATACGATTGTATATTGTTTCTTAAAATTTATATTTCATAAACACAAATGTGTGCAACGATTTATTATATAAATAAACTTAAAAATCAAAATCAGAACTTATCTCTGTGAACCTATTTTATTTTTTACTGTATTTTTTTGCAAATACAGTGGTGATGATCTAATTTCTTAAATTATTTATAATATGTGCCTGTTTTTGAATACGTAAATACATATTGAAAAATAGTTCTTTATTTCTGTCAAAACTTCTACATAAATATATTCTCCTAAAAATATTTTACAAATATTTATCGCAATCGATAACAAACGATAATTGCATTAAGCGTGCGCTGTCCAAATCGAAGCGCATTAAGGAAGCGTCACCATATGTCATATCAATTTCTTTGGGCTCTCCCACGATGACGTGCGATTGGGACCGCTCTCTGAGAGAAAAGTCATTATGGGTGCAGTATACAAATTATGTGTACATATTCGCATGACTGCGTACGACACCGTCCAGGGACTTATGTAATTTAATTATGACTGAGCTTCTACAAGTGTACTCCGCACAAATTTGTCGTCATTTTCCATTGGGCGAAAAGAAGTCTTTTTTTTATCTTCACACTGCCAATCACGTTCTATTGGCTATTCGGAAACATCTTCTGGAAGAGCTTTTCGCTTCCCGATTGCATGACCGATTGGAATCAAAAAGAAGAGAATTCTTGATTGAAACCAATCGAAAACGACATTAAAATTACAATAGTGTTTCAATAAATGGCGCACTATAAACAACGTGAGCTGTCATCTCAAATTTTGACAGACAATGTTCGATTACGAGAGTGGTAGTGCTAAATCGTCACATATCGATGACATGTTACTTGTTATCGATTTTGTAATTTGAACTTTTACTAAAAGTGATTCCACGTTTTAAGGCTTTCGCGTGCAGTATGTAGTTATACACAATATATGTCAATTTCATACCGAACTTTTGTAAAAAAAGGTCCTAATTTTAATGTAAATAGTTTTCCCTGTATAGTGTGTATGGAATGTATAAGGCGGAGCTGACGATCGGAAGCTATGATGAGCCATATAACGATGTTTTCTAGGTTGAGGTTTTGTACAAAATTATTAGTTTTCTATTGAGTAGCTATTAAATCTCTGGTATTTGGTATTTTACTTTTTTATTTTTATTTTAGAATAGTACGTATTTTTGAAAGTACAGGTAGTCCTATTTGATAAGACTGTGAAACCTATGCATGCTAGCATCTGAAACTTTGTCATTTTTCTGACATCCTGGCTTAGCATACGTCCAGTTGATGATGGCTAGCTTTGTTCTAATATATTTCCAAAGACCTTGCTGTATGCTATAGATGTCTTTCTTATTCTTGCTGAATTATTTCTTTTCTGCAGTTCAGTTTACACTCAAGTAGGGGCGGATATAGAGCAGTGTGTAACCATAACCCAATATGTGCATTTCAAACGAGGAACACCAAAAATTACCTGCCAAATAAATAGAAGGTTCTGTCTGGCAGTAAAATGGACCTTTTGCTCAGATAACTTTGGGGTTTTAATTTTTAGAAAAAAAAAAAACGACCGTGCCTCGTTTTAGGTACCACTTCTGTTTCATTAGGATTGACGTTCAGAGGACATCTTTTTTCATACTTTTTGAATATGTTATGGATTGAGTACGAAGATATCATCTACATTTGCATTAACCCTTTTGTCGTTGTGTCCAAAACTTAAAAGAAAGTTCGTTAGCGACCAGAGTTCATAGTACAAATAAGAAGTAAGAGCCGTCTTTTAGAAGTTTCTCTAAACGCAAGTACGTATATGTAGTTGGCTGTCATCTAGTTCTGAGCTTATGTGCCTGCATTCTACCCTCTCTTACTTTCTGAATAATGCAAAGAAAATACTCAACACAAACTTTTCACGTTCAACAATTTAACAATCAGAATACAAATTAATTGATGAAGACTTTTGACTCAGGCGGCGGTGTGTTCCTGCCGATACACAGAGCTATATAAAACGAGTTCGAATTTTTTCACGAATCCAATACTTGCCCTATATTATAGGTGCAAGTAAAAAAATTTACATACAAAATACTTAACACTAAATACTCGTATTTTTAGTTAAAAGTTTCTTAATCCACTGACAAAATACAAAACATCAGACTAAATAAAGTACCCACAGTAAATTCATATAACAAACATAATATATATAACCTTTTCCAACATAAAATAATTTTTTTATTTAATACCTTATTAACTAAATTTCCAGTTTTATATTTTATTTTTGATTGGGAGGGACATGACATGCAATGTTTACAAAGCGATTAAGCAGTTAGAATATATTTGATCACCACTGTAACGTTTCAGCGAAATCTGTTGATTTGACTAGTAAATTCAATTTATAATTCCTGGTACATATTTTATGTACCCGACTGTTTTTATCGTTTACTAGTCAAACAACAATCCGCTAAGCAGGACATGTCTTTGTAATAAGCATTAACTAATACTTAAGCTGGTTATAAGAGAAAAGCATCTGGATTCAAGCATACAGAAGCTTATTATTTTCATTATCGCTGAAATCAATTCGCAAAATAAGTACTCTCAAGTTAAAAATTAAAAAAAAAATCCTTGCACACAATGGCATCATGAAAAAAAAATCAAATATTTAGCCAAATTTATATCCAATTGAAAATTTCGACTTTATAAAGCATAAACAAATGAAAAAGAAATTAAATAAAAATAAAAATGATCTAACTAGGGTTGCAGATGAGAAAAAAATGTCAATTCATAAGCAAAGAAAATAGTTTTTGGTGCAAGAAATAAGTTTTAAGAAAAAAATCGTCTATTACTTTGCATTCATTTGAGATTCAAGCCATTCAAAGACAAAATCAAGAGGCATTTACTTTTCAAAAAAAAAAAAAAATTAAATTTAAAAATATTTAAAGAAAAATTATAATTTCGTTATGGATTATT
The DNA here is from genome assembly GCA_949716465.1 of Chalcosyrphus nemorum. Classification (NCBI taxonomy): domain Eukaryota; kingdom Metazoa; phylum Arthropoda; class Insecta; order Diptera; family Syrphidae; genus Chalcosyrphus; species Chalcosyrphus nemorum. Next base: position 16,245,767 of record OX454334.1, on the reverse strand, counting down.
GTACAAACACTGGCGGGGATTGCGAAGCTTCAAACAGAGATTTATATATTTTTTTTATCATAGTAAGTTTAAGGCAGAGTTTATCAATATTTTGATCAGAATACAGCAAATATCATAATCAGCAGTAAAGAAGTAGGCGGATGGTTGTTCGAGAAAGGATTGCAGTTTTTTTTTTTTTTTTTTTGGTTCAAGAACGGAACCAAATTCTTTTTCAAAAAACAATTTTTTTATAAATAAGCACAAAAATAAGTTTCTCATTTCAAAAGGCGGCTTAGACTTATAAGCAAGACTTATAATATCTGAGGGTAAGTAGAAGTAGAGAAGGGCGAGCTATAAACGGTGGGCGGAGGGTGGAAAAAATTGAGATCTCAAGACTCAGTAGAGAACTCTCAACGGCGAGGGTGGGGGAAATTGGTTTTTTTATTTTAAAGGATTCTACTCCGGTAATTAGCAATAGCGTTACTTGTTACTACAATATGTTGGATTGCTATGGTTTTTTTTTTTCTGATTTTACTACAAATATACACAGATCATGCACAAAGCCTACGAGGGTGCAAAAATAAAATAATAACAAAAGAGTTTAAGTAAATTATATAAATCAAATCATTATAAATGAAAAAATAAAATGTCTATACCTTATTTTGGGTAGCCTATTGTGTGGCGCAAAGTTTTTTGAAGAGCAAATGGGTTGTCGGTTCTAAATTCTCTTGACAAAAAGTTTTGTCTCGTCTAAAAAGTTTGTTTCCATTTTCCGAAATTCTTTTGTTTCGATTTGATTTATTTTTAAAGAACTAGTCCATCGTTTTCAAGTCAAGGATTCAATGTATATAATTGGCTACTCAACAATAATATTCAAATTGCTAGACCAATGCCGTGTATCTTCGAATAGGTTACCGCTAGGTTTTAGTCTAACTGGACACACTTTTGCAGCGAGAATCAGCAATCTGGCGGTCCATAAGCACATGACAGGAATAGACCAGAAGAAAGCTATTGGAGAAAAGCGGAGACACATTTTTCTTTCCCAAATTGTAGGGATTCCAAAGCCATAATCGGATCCAGAACATAAGTTGTCTAAAACTTGTATCATTACCGTGCAAAGCCTACACCTTCTAGCTCACCATGAAGCAGAGCTATTCTATAGAAATCGAAGTAGAGATACATACATACGAGTATGTAATACTATATGTAAGCCCTCATACATATTCCAACATTTTTACTAAAATCTCTCTGATTTTGTTCATTTTTGTAAATTAGCTGTGTGTTTTTGTGCATTATTAATTATGTGCTTAATTAGCTTAACCTCAAGCCATATCCATTCATATTTTTATTCAATATTCCCACAGGAAAAAAGCCCTATAAAATCGGTCCTGTAAAATAATTCTATTTACGAAAAATATATAATTTATCTTTATTATTTAATCGCCCCTCCCATGCAACTGCATATTTTAATTAAATGCAAATACAGGAATCATATACAAAAAATGCATTTTTGATTTCTGTGGTTTCCGCTCAAAAAACACCCAGAATCCGTCATCAAAAACTTGTTTTATTCTCTTTAATATTTAATTATCAATAATAACAGATTTTCTGTTTACTCATTATTTTTATTTTTATTATTAAAATGTAATTAGTTCACCGTTAATATGAATAGTATATAGTATTGTTCTCGAAATTGGGTGGCGGATCATTTTAATTAATAATTGAACCCGCATATAAAATCTTATTGTTTTTTTTTTTTTTTTCATTTGCTCCCTTAAATTATAATTTCCCACTGATACAAATGCATCGTTGACCTAATTCTTAAAATTCAATGTGGCAACACCAAAAGGCCGTGCTTTAGCATTTCCAACGGTATTATCAAACAATAATGCTTATTGCTAAATGCCAACAATATAATCTGTTCTTGGCACATTCGAACAATCCTCCTCTCTCTCTCTTCTATGTCTGGCGATGGCAGCCATTTTAATTTGCCCAATTAAATATTTATCGATGAGAAACGGGATTGGCGAGAAAATAAAAATGGCGTGTGGGTGGTTGAGGTAGGAGACAACGACCATTATTAGTATTTTCATTTGGTTTAGTGGTTAATCAAAATCGTGGACTATGGTGACACTTGGGGCGTTATAATGAAATGAAAATGAAAATGAAAATGAAAGAAAAAAAAAGTCAGCTTAACTGTGGAAATCATTTCGATAGCGGTTTTCATGACCGTGTCCAGTTCAAGGGAGAGAGAGAGAAGACGAGATTTGAACGCTCCATTCTTGTGAAAGTGCGGATATTGCTTTCAATAAAATTGGAATATTATTTTCACACAGTGCTCTGGCTGCCAGTCAAACTCCATGATGAAAGCTATTATTATTTTAGCTGGATAGTGGCGGGTTATTATAGAGTTTTTATTATTTGAAATAGCATTCGAAGAGTAGGGAAGGTTAAGGAATCAAACTGACTTTATACTTCCCGAGTCGAAGGTTAATATAATGCGTTTTTGACACCATAAATATGCTCCATGGTGTGCATCGGAATCGTTGCTTCAAATTAACTTAAATTTGTATTATTTTTTAAATCAAAGATGGTTTTTTGTTCACTTTTTGCCGAAAACGTTTGAAAAAGTGTTATAGGTAAAGGTAGGGATATAGTACACGATATTTGGAGCTATAGTGAACTGCGACATATTTATGAGGTTTATTTTGGTGGCCCAAGGGTTGACCAGAAGGAAAATTGAGGATTTTATAAGCCTTAATAGTGTTTTGGGTTCCGGATCCTATTATTCCTTTGTGCTTAATGAACCCTGCGTTAATTTGAGTAAACGTTTCTTTTCGAATCCTGAGCATTCACAAAGTCAATGTCCATTTTAGTATGTAATGTAATGTATGTATGTAGTAAGACTGCATTAAGCACTCCAAAAACGCAGAAATTGAACTTGACTCAATGCAAATTAGCTCAGTCTCCGTGAAATTGAGGCACCTAGATTACAATATCGCGTCGATTTATTTTCCTCCGAAGTATAGGTTGGCGGATGACGATCTTACTCCCCTCTTTGACTCACTTGGGTCAAACTTTATCATCGGCGGGGATTTTAACGCGAAAAACACTTTTTGGGGTTCACGATGCAATTCAACAAGAGGCAGAGTACTCCTCAAAGCAACTTCGAAACGTGGCGTGGTCTTCTTATCGACCGGAAAGCCAACATATTGGCCAACCGACAGAAATAAAATACCTGACCTCGTTGAGTTCTTCATCACAAAAGGGGTACCTCGATACCTTACGAACGTAGAAGAATGCTATGATCTCTGCTCAGATCACTCGGCAGTTCTTTTGAAAATCGGCGGAAGCCTAGCGAAAAAGGAAAGAGCGCCTAGATTAACTAACAGGAACACCGACTGGGACGGGTTTAGAAAATACTGTAAAGAAAACATAGCCTTGAATGTACCACTAAAAACGCCACTAGAAATAGAAGACGAAATAGAAAAACTCGTGAGAGTTATTCAGAGCGCTGCGTGGAATAATACTTCTCTCCGGAGGAACTCAGTATCGAATAGCGGAACAACATACCCGCGCGAAATAGAAGAGCTCATACGCGAAAAGAGAAAAGCGCGAAAGAGATGGCAGCGATCGCGAGCACCTCCAGATAAAGCCATCTTGAACAGCCTATCTAACGAATTAAAGCACTTACTTCAAGATTTTAAAAGTCGCGAGACCACCGCTTACCTTGAAAGCTTGACTGCCGATAGAGGATCGAACTACTCACTTTGGAAAGCCGTGAAGTCCATTAAGAAGCCCATAATGCACTCGGCGCCATTAAGAAAAGCCAACGGCGAATGGATAAAAGGCGACAAAGAAAAAGCAGATGTATTCGCAGACCACCTAGAAGAAACGTTCAAACCATTTGACGGGGAACCATTGGTCGACGATCTCAGTCCCAATTCGGTACTGGACAACTATAGAATGAAAAACGTGTCACTGTCCGAACTTCGTCAAACGATACGAAACTTGAAGAATAACAAAGCGCCGGGCTATGACTTAATTACTGGGGAAATTTTAAAGGAGTTACCGAAGAAAGCGCTAGTGAAGCTCCTCTACATCATAAACGCCTCAATGAGAATTTCATACGTTCCAAGGCAATGGAAAGTCGCAGAAGTAATAATGGTTCCGAAACCGGGAAAATGCCCGTACGACAAAAAATCATATCGGCCTATTTCGCTTTTGCCCATAATATCAAAGGTCTTCGAGAAACTTGTGCTCAAACGACTGCAACCAATAATTGAAGAAAGACGATTGATCCCGGATCACCAATTTGGCTTTAGGGTCAAACACTCAACAATTGACCAGGTCTATCGAATAACTAATGAAATTGATAAAGCCTTAGAAGCAAAAATGATATGTTCTACCGCTTTTCTTGACGTATCCCAAGCATTTGACAAAGTATGGCACGAAGGCCTGAAATATAAGCTACGGAAAGTTTTGCCTGTAAAAATGTATGAACTCTTAGAGTCTTATCTTGACGATAGACTCTTTCGTGTGAGATACGGGAGCGAATACTCGGAATTCAAAGAAATACACGCCGGTGTTCCGCAAGGAAGCGTTCTCGGTCCAACACTGTTTTTGCTGTATACAAGAGACGTACCTCAAGATGAGACAACGACTGTAGCCACATTCGCCGACGACACGGCAATCCTCGCCACGGATAAAACAGTCGATTTATCAACGGGAAAACTCCAACGCGCTTTGGACAAAATATGCAAGTGGACGAAGACCTGGCGAATCGTCCTTAACGAGACTAAATCAACGCATGTAAATTTTACTTACAAAAGGGTAAACAACTTACCACTCTTTATTAACTCGGTACAAATCCCGTACGCCAACGAGGCGAAATATCTAGGCATGACCCTAGACGCAAAACTTAAGTGGAAGCCACACGTTAAAAAGAAACGCGACGAGCTCGAAATCAAGCTACGAGAAATGAATTGGCTTATCGGACGATCTTCGAAATTAAGCGTATATAACAAACTGCTTTTGTATAAGCAAGTGCTAAAACCATCTTGGACGTACGGTATACAACTTTGGGGCTGTACTAAACCAAACAATATATCTATTTTAGAAACTTTTCAAAATAAGACACTAAGAGCAATCGTAGATGCTCCATGGTACATAAGAAATAGCGACTTACATCGAGATTTAGGAATCGCAACCGTGACCGACGAGGTGAGAAATTTTGCTCGCAAGCTTCGCACTCGTCTTAATGAACATTGCAATGACGAAATAATCCGAACTCTGGATCAGACAAACCTTGCGCGCCGACTACAACGAACGAGACCGTTGGATCTAGCGTCATAAGGAGAAACCGCTTATTATTACGGTATTGTAGGTGCTTTCGTTGGAAGGTAACCTGCCAAACACGATTACTATAGAAGCGTGAACTACTTGTTAAGGGAACTTAGTCGTAGTCTAGCCGGAAATGGGAGGTTTTTTAGTGAGTAAGAATCTCACACTACTATGAGCACGCGCGGCCGGTCCTCGTAGTGCCTATGAAGGTTTTCACCTACCCACGAAAAAAAAAAAAAAAAAAAAAAAAAAATTTTAGTATGTGGTTGCTGGCCATGAGACATAAATCTTCCTTATGTTGTGCGGATGTCGTAAGGAAATCTGATATAGAAAACTGCAGGTTCAAAACCAGACGTTATGAAGAAGTTTCTTAGTAAATTTTTTAATAAAATGCCAGCAGTAACCACTTTCTTATATATTATAACAAATCTGTCTGGTTGAACGGTCGAAATAAGGGAGAACTTCAGCTAGAAGCTTGCAATATTCAAAAATTGCAAATAGGCCTGATGTGATAACAAAAAAGGTGCTTGAAAGAATGGTGTTGGACAAATCAATAGAAAATACCTGCAAGACACAGATGTGATGCTAAGATGGTCATTCCTACACTTATTCCGCAGCAACCAATGATTCCAACTTCTAATTGTACAGCAGCAAGGCATTCAAATAAAATCTTGGCAGAGTTTGAGGTCTTTGCATAAGACAGACAGAGCAATCAGAAAGGATATACGAGTACATACATGGTCAATTGAAAATCTCTGCACCTGATTAGTTCCTTTCTTTTATTGCTCCATTCTCCTACTAAAGATAAAAAATAGCAACTTATGATAGCCAAAGGTACCGACACGTATAGAAAAAAATCCTCAAGCTCATAACTAATTTGGGTTGGTCTCCAGTTCCAAGTCAATAGCATGGTACATAAGAGATAATTTGAGCTTCTAGAACAGTGTCAGATAAGGTGGCATATGTTTTATCTGACTTGGTATTCAACTCGACGAGTGTGCATCAAAAATGTTCTGCTGGGAGGAAAGGGCGACCAAAATAGTTAAATGGAATAAACCAACGCAACAGTGTCACAACAGAAAAATAAACACATGAATTCATACATATATGTTAGAGATGTTTAGTTAAACAGGAAAATAGAAACTAGGCATGTACTTTAATATCTGCAGTAAATGTAGTATGAATCAAGGGAAAGCCAATGTTTACAGCTCATTGGAGTAATGCTTCAGTCGGTAGAGGCTTGAGACTAAGGTAATGGAACTGTGACCAACGTTCTGATTTAACTTAATATATAGATCTCGCGAAATTATCCATCTAGGGAGAACACAAATCAGAACCATAATTGGGATCCTTTCTGGACATTGTCTTCTGAGAAGGCACGCAATACTAGACTAGCGAGGTCAGAATCGGATATTTGTAGGTATTGTGAGGATCTACATGCCTCAGAGGATATAACACATATACTGTACGAATGTGAGGGCGCATCTAGAAATAGACTCTTATATCTAGGTAGATACTTCTTTAGCTGTCTGGAGGAGGTAGGTCCATGTAACCAAGTGACGAACGCGAAGCTGACGAAGGCTCATCAGGTCTTAACAAAACCAGGTCCATCGGACTTCTGAAACATAAGAGAGAAACCATCTCCAAAATCGTAAACACCCTCATCGGACACTGTGCCATAGGAAGGCATGCCCAAAGACTGTAGAAGTTTTAGAGATGAAGAAGAAGAGGAGACTATCAGTCACCTCCTATGCACGTGCTAAAATAGGCTCCTTCATAATAAGGGTAAATGGTTCCCTGAGAAAGAAGGTGACCTTCCCACCTTTACACATCGGCAGCACAATGGACCAACTACTGGTCTTATTGCATCCTCATCGAGGGCCGGTTTCAACCAACCAATCAACCATTGAAGGACTTACTCAATTTCTGCAGGGCAATCAAATGCTGCGACGACGTGATTTAGGCTTTTAGGTTTCTTCTACCATTTAGGACTCACTAAAGGGATTATGGTGCCTAGTATTTTTATGACTCATAACTCTTTTTAAACCTAACCTAACCTAATACATAGAATAGGAATCGATCCTGGCATTAAAAATGTATGTTACAATTTCTTTTATTGTACTGATGTATATATAAAATATGTATACATATTTACTTAATTCCTTTCAGAAGAACAGTTTGGAACTCCTCATCTAATCGCCTTCCAATTCATTCCTAAAGAACTGAGTTCCTCATCGACTATTCTGACATAGCATTTCGCCTTTCCTCTTCCTGAATTGAGGTAAGTCAAAAACTATTTCTTGTCACCCTATTGTATTATATTATTATATTATTATATTATTTTTTTTATTCCCATATTTGAAAAATATTATCACTTTTATTTATTGAAATTTCTAATCTTTGTCAAATGCCACATTTTCCCTTTCATTTATTTTTTACCCACAAAAACATGGTCTTCACGTAAAACAATTTTAAATTAAAAATAAATAAAATCAAAATGTATAAAAAAATAAAATAAATAAAAAAATAAATGAATAGTTAAGCAGTGCAAATAGGTTACCTGGTGATCTGCCGCAAAAACCCACTGCGTGCCAAAGCAACTGGGATGGGGAGGACACATTTTTTTTTTTTTTTAATATAATTTAAATTTTCATATATTTTGGTTCACGTTTATTCAAAAATATTTTTTTTTCTTTTATCAAAAATTTTAAAAATAAAAATCTCAATAATTTTTTTTAAGGTATAATTATATAAGAAGCATATATTATTTTTTTTTTTTTTGTCTTATAAAGTTCAATAAAAAAAATACAGATTGAGTGGTTCGAAACGAAAGAAACAAAATCAACTCATCATGGGTTGGGGATTATAAGAAGCTGGTTTATTTTTATTTTTGAAAAGGAAAACAATTTCAAATCGATTTGTTATATAAATATATCTTTTTTTTTTATTATTCCTATTTGTTGTGTGTAAATATGCGGTGTGATGTGTGTGGGTGGGTATTTCTTAAGGGGGGAGGAGGTCAAAAGGGATAACTGTAATAATACTTGTGTGTTGTGTGTTTGTATTTGATTTTGCTTTATATACTATACCTTTAACCTGCAGCTGAGCTGTGTATTTGATTTCGGCTGCTGGATTAGTAGCCACACATGTGTATTCACCGGAGTGTGTCGCCGATAAGGAGGGAATACTAAGGAGTGAGGAATATTGATCTAAGAGTGTTACATTGGCGCCCAAAAGTGCGGGCAATGGCTCACCATCCTTGAGCCAACGTAAGGTTAAGGGAGGATCACCCCTAGATACCCCACAAACAGTACGCGTTCGCATACCCTCAGCCAGTCCGTCTTGGAATGAAAATGGCTCTATAATAGGAGGTACTGTAATGGAATACAAGACGAGAAAAAAAAAGAACAAACGGATAACACGAATCGAAAAACAATACAAACACAAAATAAAATAAAAAACACATTCAAATAGAGAAGGGCATACACAAATTTTTTTTTTTGTCTTTTCATATCCATTTCGGTGACATTTAATTCAATTCTTTCTTTGTTTTCCCATTTCTTTTTTTTTTTTTTTTTGTTATGTATGAATGTATATTGTGCGAGGTTTTTTTTCGTCCCATCCAGTAGTTGCAGTTGAAAGTTGATATATATTTACATTAGATACTCTTAGAATACTCATCGAAAATAAAAAGTGTTAACTCAAAAATTCCAAATTAAAATCATCTACTTAATCTCCACACTCGAAACATACACGAAAAAAAAAAATATAATTATTTATGTATATATATATATTTTGTTTTATTTATAAAAAAAGTAACGTTTCCAAAGAACACACAATCACTTAATTGTTTTTTTGTTAAAAAGGGTGAAATAGAAGAGAATGAAATATATTATATATAGAATAGTGGAAAATAGCATTCTCTCTAAATGAAATATATATTTATATAAGAAATCATAAGTTTTAATTTTTTGTTTTTCTCTAAAGAAAAAGAATATAGTTTTTGTTTTAAACAGTAAACTCTAAGAAGTTATAGAAGAAAGAAAGAATAACTAAAATAAAATTTAAAAAAAAATATAAAAAAAAAATTCCTAAATGTGTTCGAGACGAGTGTAATGGTAGTTAGTAGTAGAAGTATCCATGTCGTTACCATTAACCAATAAAGCCTGTGAATTCTCCACTTCGGCAGCAAGATTACGAACTACGCACGAATAGTTGCCAGTGTGATCGGAGCCCAAATTTTCAATCACCAATATACTGTTGTATTGATCAACTTGTTTCACTGACATGTGTTGGGATGGATCGATGGGACGATTATCCTTGCGCCATGCTATTGTGATGGGTAGATCACCTTTGACAACAGAACATGTCAAAGAGGCACGATCACCCATGTTCAGCTGGAGGATTGATGTTTGAAATGAACTCAATTTCGGTGGAACTGGAAAGTAATGTTTAAATTTTTTTTTTTTGTTTATATTTTTCTCTTTTCAGCTGTAAGAAATGAATTGTTAAACACTTTTGAAGGACGATGATTTGGATGCCTATGGAGTGGAGATGTGGAAACAGTGGAGGCTAAAAATTCATCGATCAACTAAGCTATAGCTGAAAGGGAAGTAGTGCATGTGTCCTAATGATTTCTTGAGCATGCACCCTATTACTGACTGAGGTACCTTGGGGAGTGTTCAAATATGTACATGATGCGCAGTATGGTCAGCTGTATAAACAGGTGACAATGTCTTCGAACTTCTAGATAATCCGACTTGCAAACTATAGAAGTGCATTCCAAGAGGAGGTCTTGGCAGTGACGACAGCAGCACGTGAGTCTGCGGTAAGGGCATAACCTCAAAGCGATATCACCCAAATTATGGGAGCAAAATCGAAGATTGTAAAGTTCTGTCCCAAAGAAATTAAGTGTTTTGGATCACAGTACAAGGTTGCGTTCTGCTAAGTTCCTGGACGCAAAGGAGTAGTCTAATGAGCAGAATAAATAGACTACTCGAAAAATATCCTTCCTTACATCCAAGAAGGGTCAAAAGGACGGACATAAACAGCAAGATAGCATCCTAGGAATTGCAATGAAGCAGAATACTCAGCGGAATTACATGAGAAATTTACAGCTGTCAGAACCACACCTCACAGACATTTGAGTGATGAACGAGCTTATTAGAATACGTCACAGCCGGAATCACTAGCATACAATCAACAAATTCTTGGGGACTGTTCCTCTCAGATTTGGAGAAGCTTCCCAACATACCTACAGAAAGGAGAATGAAGTTCACTAAAACCACAGATTGGTTTGTATACAAGAAGCAGTACATAGTAAAGGTCCATTTACAACTTAACAATCTACGAATATGAATGAGCGGATATTCGCAAATTTTGCCGTTTCATTCACATCAACTTTTTGATCTACTCTCTGCAAGCTGCGAATTACATTTGTCATTTACCAAAGAAAAGAATAATTGTGAGGTTAAACTCTTGCCGATACTTTGGTCGTGCAAATGTGGATTGCATTCCACACTTGTGGAATGTGAATAATATTTGACAGTTCACAAGAAGCATTCGCTGATTCGCAGAAAAATTAGCAAATTGTTTATTACTTCGCAGAAATTAATTACAATTTAACTTTTTTTTAAGCTCTCTTCTCTGGAAATAGTAAAATTGTCAACTGTTTGCCTTTAAATGTGCTTTAAATGGTTTGTTCACCGTTTGCTCATTCACTGGTGGATGAGCTGTGGAATGCACCTTAAGTAGTTGAGTAACAGGGTTATGGATAATAGCTTGAGATGTGAACAAACATTGCCCTGAATGTTGCAAGAAATACTCGTAACCGCCAGGACAGCGATTTCCAAAACCACTTTTCTAAAATATATCGAGTGCACTCGAGGATTTCTTGTGCCTGTATCTAGAAGGAAAGCCAATTTGCCCTCCTAGCCTACGTACTATTTATTATTAAAGGAAATTTCAAACAAGGACTCCTTTCCTTAGAAAATTTAACACTTTAAAGCAACAAAAGGAAAAATATCCTCCTACCTAGCAATCCCTATTGATTGCTACTTTTGTATATTCATTTCTTTTGATCAAAACTACTCAAGCCCTTAGTATGTCAAATAAATCCTTGTAATGAGTGGATACTCGTGTGTATAGTATGAAATTGTTTCCTTTTAAGCTAAGCACTTTTGGTTGAAGTGTACATATGTACCTATGCAAGTCTATTGCCTTTGATGTGAAAAAGTTATTCTTTTCCTCAAGCCGAACATGATGTCCTTATGCACTTGCGGTTTTATTAACTCGGGATATGAACGAGTTTTACTTCTTTTGTTTAGACAAAGTATTAGTAGAAACTGTTATATATTATGGGCTATAGTCGTATTCTCTCATACATATTGTGTCTAAGCATTTTTCCAGGATAACTGCAGATGATTTAATGACCTCTCTTAATTATCGAACCAATAATCTATCCTTCAAAAATCTATGCCCAAATGAATATTTAATTGAATTTCAATGATATTGAATAAACATCAACTTTTTGAAAATTCCATCCTTCACCCAAAAATAAGAGGCGAAATCATATTTCAACATTTCAATCGTCATTTTGAAATCAAAAAAAAAAAAAGTTGGGTGCGTTCGGTATGTATGTATGTGCTAAGGACTTTGATTTTCAAGTGACAGAGTGGAGCAGGAAAAAAAAAATCAAAACAAATAGGAAACACTCCGTTGATGATGTCATAGCCAGAGGGCAACTGAATAACGTAAAATAAAATATTAAACTCGCCGATGGTGTCAACACTGCCAGTGACAGGGGTCGGAAATGAGTTTTATGTTCAGATTTGGTTTTCAGTTTTTTTCTCTTATTTTTTTTGAATCACTTTAAGTTTTTATGAGTTTATTTTATAAACTTGTTTAGCCAGTAAATTGGGGGTGGATTTTTGATAAGAAAAGTCCAATAGTGAACGGGAAGTAATGATTATCTTCCAAGCCAATCCTTAAATTAAATTTGTGCCACGAAATATTTTATTTTCTTTAATTAGGGTAAAATCCATTGAAATAAATTTGCTACTATATACTTTCATTGCTTCTAAACAAGTCTGAGAAATTTGGAAACTGATTTTAGAATAGACTGCGGTGAAAGCGCGAAACTGCTTAAGACAAGATAAAATCCGCCACAAATGGAGATGTCGGCAGGTTAAAAAATTGGCCTTGAATCAGCCGACAGTAAAACTGAAACTAATCAGCAAAAAGACTGTGAAACATGCAAGTGTCTAGGTCTGGAACCATACAATTCGATTCGGTCTAAAGCGGCATTAAAATACCTGGGGATCATACATGTCGAATCGTCTAGTAAGAAGGCGTCACAGATGCATGAAACGCTTTCTCGGATGCTGCACACACCGGCGGGCCTGGATGGGCAACGATAGTTTTGCTATCCAACTTGGTAAGTTTCATCCTTTTTTATGCTGCCCTAGTTTAAGCGGCGGCACTCTCAGTGAAGGAAAGAAGAGGGAAATTTTGGTCTGCTCACAGGCACCCTGTGTTATAGCTGAGATGGACCCTATTGACATTCCCACCAATTAAATGCAAAAGGTATACATTAGGCGTATCACGAACCGACAAGATACCAGACTTACCAGGAGGGTAAAAGAGAAAGAAAGGGCAACAACACTCTGGCAAGACAGTCGGGTAGATGTTCGCAGATGTACGCAATTCCTGCCTGGGCATGGTGGCTATCGAAAATAAAACCTCCACAAATTTGGGCACGATAACTCACTCTTTTGTCCAGAATTCCTAGTAGAATAGGAATAGCACGTTATGTTCCAGGGCAGACGCTTCGCAAGTGGTAAAGCATATCTTTAGAGCCTATGTTGAGGTCAGAGGCTGTGCAGATTGAGCTGCATAGATTGGAAACAAAAGCAAACCAGCCCCGGGAATAATACCTAATGATTGTCCCGCGGCGAGAGTGGTAGTTCTGGCATTGATTACTCAGGTTTGCCAATTTCAACAATCTGGAACTAGTGCTTTAGTGGGTAGGGTTGGTTGATTAGATGGGTTCCTTGTGACAAAATGTCATTGCTCACTTAGACCACCCAGAGAGTGTAATGAATCTCAGCAGGTCTATCAGCTCAACGTCTTCCAGCTTCGAGAAAAAATTATTACAAAGAGTTATCATTCCTCTGACCGATGGGGTAGGACAGTCACACAACAGGTGGCAAATAGACTCGACTTTTTCTTCGTCTCTTCAACTTCTGCATAGTCATTATGTAGCTCACCGAGTTTCGCCGCGTGATGGCAAATGGCATCCATTATTTCAAAAACGTCCCGTGCGTTATAACGCCTGAGTTTAACCAGAGTCTCTAAGAGCTAGTTATAGAGCTCTGGCCATTACCCTTGTACCAGATCATCCTCTAACTTTTTTCATAAGGAAATGATTGATGCTGCTACAAAGGCAAGGGCTCGCGATATGACCGTTTCCTAGCAAGTTCGTTAGCCTTTCATTTTCTTTGATATTCATATGCCCTGGTACCCAGCTGACCCCGTATTAGCTCTGGATATTTCGTTTAATAGTGGTTTGCAGCACCTTTCAACACATACTCTATGTTGTTCTTACGAATTTAAAGAAATTCCCCCCAAAAGGGGCGTGGTCATATACAATGACATACAAAAGATTTGTAGAATAAGGAAATAACTCCATGTTGGTTTAAGCAGGTTTTTTTAAGTTTCTCGAGAAATTACTAAAAATGCAGGACTTTTTAGACATATCAGTGGTTCTAAACCTCATTTTTAACCTAAGCATATGAATGCCAGCTCTATCGAATAAGAGGCAACAACAACAGTGTTAAAAACATCAACAGACGCTTGCTCAATATTTATGTACAAAACATACAAAAATGATATGTTCCTTGTAAGCAGACAGGACATAATAATTTGTCAATTAATTCATTACCGTTTGTCGAATTCAAGGGCGCACGTATATCTTGTTGGCAACCTTCGTTCTAAATGTAAATTCCAAAACTATTTGCATCTGCAAAAAGAAACAAGATTTGGCGCCATTCAAATATGCAATGTAATAGAATCATCCACAGTCTTCTCGTCCTGTTCGTTTATTTTCCTTTTATTCCCCACTACTACAATTTAAATCCCATGAAACTACCGACTGCCATTCCTAGAGTCTGTACTCAAACTAGGATTTAAGTGCATCGTCCTTTATTTCCAATTGCCAGCAAAAAGAAAAGAAAGAATTATGAAAAAATGTTCATTCATCAAGTCAAAAAGGAGGCCGGCCCCCCACCCCCTCTCTCTCCACACAAATGAATGTGCAGCAGTATGTATATGTATGAATCCTCAAAAAAAAAAATTAAATAAAAAACTTTATTCCAGGATTTTGTTTTTATATATGTATAATTTTTTTTTAACGCGCACAAGAGGAAATAACGAATAATAAAATAATTAAAAATGCGATATAGCCAGAGTTGTTGGAGGAGGAATCACTAGGAGGAGACATGAAAAGAGTTGCTGATGGTGTTGTGATGAAGGCACCAAGAATCATCAACGAAAAACCATAGAAAGAAGGACTTGAAGTTCTCTGCACATATAAAACTAAAGGGATAAAGCCGAATCAAATAAAACTTTTTATCCTCCGCTCCGACTTTTTGTGCCGCTGCCTCCTTCTCTGTGCATTACGTAGGGACGGATGTATGTGTTCTCCATTTGTATTGTGTATTTCGTTGGTCCAGCGTCGGTTTTATTTTTTCGGTTTCCTTTGTTTGAGTTTCTCTCTTTCAAGGAGTTCTTATAGTCATGAGAAACATTTTTTTTTTTTTTATTTCCACCAAGAAGAGATGGAGGGAGGAAAAAAAAAGTGCAACTACTTTACAAAATGATTTTTTTTTATTTTTCCTATTTAAGCTGACTCCAAGTGGGTCCTTAGAGGAAAGTTTACAAAAAAGAAAAAAAATGGCGAAAACTCGAATACATTGGAGCAGATTTAAGCATCTTAACTTGAAAAATATTATGTGAATACGACTGGTGGTGGTGGTGGTGTTAGAGAAGCCACTTTTGTTTTCTCAGTCTGCGACGATGAGATGGGGAGATCCTTTGGCTCCTATGTGCTAGGGATAGAAATCTCTCTTTGATTTGAAATTTTTATAAGACACACGGTATCCTGCTAAAGTGTGAATTATGCAATTTTCACGACATTGTTGGCTGACGGTTTGTTGGCGGCGGTCCTTGCATCATTGTAACACAATAACTAACCGCTAGCGGAAATTCCGGTGCCTTACTGACAACATACATACGTATGCGAAGTGCGCCGGAATGTAGGAGATGGTTTGACGAAGGAAATGGAATGGCTGAGAATGTGTTCCTTTGAATTTGAATATGGAAATGACAGGAAATGAAAAAGAATTTCCTTTCTCGCATAGAGCAGAAGCGCAAGCACAGCACAGCACAGCGTGTGGTGGTGGCAAATCGCTCAAAGAGAGGAAGAGCCATGAATATCATTTGTCGTCTGCGATAAGTGCTTACTGGTGGGCGCCATACTCTTACCAAGGGTTGGGATGGTGTTGATGATGTTACCAAATTGAAATATATCTAATTTTTTTTTTTTTTTTTGCAATACCTCCCTAGCTTGGGCGTTAAACGTTTCAAAGTGGTTTTTAAGTTGATCTTAGAGGGGGAAATTATGCAGATTGTCTGGTAGGGAGGATGCGGTGTCTGGGTTTCTTACTCCATGTAGAGTAGGGTGTTCGAATAAACATAATTGTGGGCATATTAAGGAAAGCGTGGCGTGGGACGAAATCCAAAACCAAAAGTTAAGTCTAAGGCGTAAATATTGCTGCAAAGCCGTCTTCAAAGAGCAGGCTTATAAGTTTACCTTTAAAACTGGTAAAGCATTACAAAGAACAACTTTCTTTTAGTAAAGTAAGGACGCAAGTTGCGACTTCTGTGCCACCAACAAGTAGTCTGCATCTTAGGAGTTTAGTAGAACACTCAATAATCATAAAGGGCGGCCCTAAAAAACAAAGTGACATTCGGATTCCACCGCAGAACGTCACTCTTTCTTTCAATTCTGTCAAGCGTGAGCATTTACAGAAAATTCATTGTGTGATTCTGTTTGTATTTTTGAATGAGGATTTTCAAAGTTTGACAGGTGATAGCGGCCATATTGTTGAAGCTACAGTTGTAAAATTGGCTGTGACTCATTAAGTCAACCAAATATGTCAAATCAACATAGACAGTAATAGCATTCCTTCCGAGAGGACCATTCGCCGCAGCGTGGTGGATGAATTCGAGTCGACCAGTTCAGTGAATCAACACTATTTGATGGGGATTTTGGACTGGTGGCATCATTGGTCCCTACTACTTTGAGAACAGCATTGGCGAGGCTATCACCGTCATCGAGGAGTGCTATCGGTCGATGATATTCAATTGGTTTTGACCCAGATTGGAGGATATTGTCACCGAAGACATGTGGTTTCAACAAGACGGAATTTCGTGCCACATAGCCTGCGCCACAATGCACCTTTTGCACGAGCGTTTTTTGAACATGGCTACCTCATGCGGAGACGACGTAAATTGGCCACCGAGATCGTGCGATTGTATTGATTGTAGCCTTGTTGTGGGGTTTTCTCAACTTATCCCCTGAAAACGAACATAATCAATGCCATTGGTCAAATTCAGCCAAATTTATGCGCCAGCGTTATGAACGATTGGACGTTTCCCAGCAAAGCGTCGACGGACATTTAAATGATGTTATATTCCGTGCATATTGGCATACTCGTAGACAGTTAACATACTAATAATTGAACTTTAGGCCCTTAAGCCTAACCATTCGTTTGGTAGACATAGTTTCTCATTGAATGAGGGGGTCATCACATACTTATGTATATATATATCTGAAAACGCCTATTTTACTGATTAAGACTGCAACAACTAGTTGAATGATATCAAAGTATCGCTGGTAAGCTATGATACATAGATACACCAACTTGAAAGGAGCTGTCACCTAACAAATACTTGTGTCTATTTTAAGCTTTCAAACTTTTCACGATACTAAATTCATATGTAAAATACAATCTGACTGTATTTTTTCAAGTGAAAGAAAAATCTAGTACAATTTTCTATGAGCTCTGCTTAGGCTCTTCTCTAGGTCTAGCTGTCAAAACTTTTCACCGAACTCTTCTCTAACGCTAGCTGTCAAAGCTAGGCCACTGTTTTCCAGGCGAGTTCCAATGCTCCCAATCCATCGTTGGAAGTTTAGCTGTCAATGGTCTGACCCAATACTAGATCAGTTCACGAGTTTCAAGGTGTTTCATTGGTTTTTGTTTTTATTTATCATTCCTCCTAGTGCTGTGCAACTGATGTATGAAACTGTGGTGTCGGTGATGTGCATTTTGTAAATTGCAGGTGGAGGACTACATATTAGTAGTCTACGTAGTTTACGTGAGCCGCAGAATAAAGGGACATAAATAGTGTTGACGTAGATAATTTCGTCAATGATTTCCAAGCTGGTTTGTAGTTATTAGTAAGTTCTAAGTAAGGAAATTTTCCGTTTGTGTCCAAGCAAAGAGCAGAATCCTAAAAATCGAATCCTGTTGACAGAAATAGAAACAAAAATTCCCTCGAGATGCTGTTCCGCATCAGAAACATGGAAATCTTCAAAGAAACAGGGTCTATATTTTGATACTCATCGGTTTTTTTTTAAAAAAAACATAACCTCGCAACTAGATAACTGAACCTTCCACATTTTATTACTCTAAAACCCCTCGATCTTACACTAAAACTACCTCCACTGTTCCACTATAAATCTCCATTTGGAAAATTGCTTTTGGCGTGCCCCCCTCAGCTCCTTTAGTTTTCGCTGTAAAATCTAAAAACTTTATTCAACAAACACTTCCACTTGCTTGCTTTGGTAGTAATTAAACTGTAAAAATTAATTTCAATTAATTTATAATTTAAAATGTTTATTCTGTTCTAAACACACATAAATACCATCACCTGTAGTATCTATGAACAGAACAGAGAAGCGAAAAGGTGCAGAGGTGTTGTATACTAACCTATTACGGTGACTTCGCCGCTCCGACGTGCACTGTGGCCCTGCTTGTTACGTGCCCAGCATGTGTAAACGCCCGAATCTGCGTTCTTTTGTACCGGACTTATGACCAGGGATCCATCCGGCTGCACCCTCTGTCGTATATCATCAGGTAATTCCCTGCCGCTGCGTTCCCAATGTATCTCCTCGATGGGGTATCCGGCCACAGGACATTTCAAATTTAATGTCTCTCCAGCTACTGCAGTGACTTTTGGAATTAAACGAATATACGGGAGACCTGCAAAAAAAAAAAAACGAAACAAATATTGTATTTTTTTTTTTCTCAACACCCCACACACACACACTTATGTACAGTAGAGCTTCACACAGAAATGTCGTCACTTTGTAGGCCAAGCGGGCGCTGATACCAAGTCGGTGGGGGCTTTTATTTTGTATGTTATTTTGAAAGGACACAAAAAAAAAGCACATACACACATCCTGTGCAAAGGAAGGGAAATTAAACACACTCTGCAACCGACAACCGAAACGAAAAAAGGGGGTGAGTACCCCCAAAATGAATGATAAAAAAAAAACACCGGCAAAAATTCAACAGCAGAACATTTTACATCCTTTTGGCTACATAACAACCAACATCCTCTTCTGCATATGTGTGTATATGAAGCACTGTGCATGCCTATGAATATGAAAGGAACAAGTTTTGCATTTAGATTTACAATTTAAATTCCACAAAACGACGACGACGACTACGTCGAAAAAAATATACAAATAAACGAAATGCTCATAGAGTCCCGCTTTTGGATATGAAATGTGCATTAATAGGGCTGGATGCAGGACGAGATACGAGATACGAGAAACCACCATTTGTACAGCAAAAATAAAAAAATATCCCCTTCAGCAAATCCTTGAAAAATTGAGGGAGCTATACTTAAACACAGCAAAACAGGCCCCTACTCAGTCTATGTCCTGATAGAAAAAAAAAGGATTCCTAATTATTTGTAGTGTGGATGTTGAATAAATGCTGCACACTGAACGAGTCGAGAGAGCGCCTTTCAATAGGAAAAAAATGCACACAGTGGGCATTAAATACCTGCAACGCCACGGTTAAAGGTACTGTGAGAGCTTCCTTCTCTAAAGGTTCTTTCAGACAAATTGAATACAGTTGGTTGCTATATTTTGTTCTGCCTATGAATCCTCCCAACAAAATGGCATCAAAGAGGCAAATAGAATATCTCGACAGCTGTGGTTTGGGTAGGAATCTTCGAATCCTAGACTAGATAAGCAGCAGTAGACTTCAGATAACGAAGGATGGTCTCAACTACTTTACACAATTCAAGCCCGATCGACTTGGAAGATGTTCTTGCTCCAAAAGAAATTTTTGGAACGAAATAAACATTAATCGCCAAGTGTCCCATTCCAAACTTGAAAATCCCCAACTTTTGACGGTTGTTGGCGATCTGACTTGGACAGCGATTGGTGTCGAGAAAGTGACAGTCTGCCAAAGTAAAGCATCAAAGCATCGTCAATACATTTTCCAACAACTGTCTAGTAAAAATTTTATTGCTCAAAAATTCGTAACAAAATGAGAATTGTCTACAAGAATTTTGCTCTTCAATAATCAGCCAATATTGGACAGTCTTTGCTTGGCAGCTGTCAAGTAAAAACAATACAATTGAAGCAAATTGAACGATATACACCTGACGAGAAACGTGACAAACTTCAACACACCGAAAAACTAGCTTAGAAATTGCGTAAGAAGAAACTAGCAAGCGCTACGTACATATGTGGTGAAGCGGATAAAGAATGGAAGAGTAGAGCAGAAGATGTTCACAATAAATCGCTGGAGTGCAAGACAAGAGCGGCGAGAGGTGTAGGTACCGAACTAGAAGAAGAAAAGAGAAGAGAATTTAAATGCGTGTATCGAAAATTTCGGGAATGCAATCAGGAATTTTTATCGGAAATTCAAGCAGCTAGGAGCTGACTTAAAATTCGAAATGCAAGCTATTTGAAATAGTAGGGGCTACCTAGTTGAAAATTATGGATGTGTTTAAGCAGCACGTCTATCTGTTGCTTACCGGGATGCAAATAGGGCATGCAGAGTGATAGAACAGGAAGAGGACCCATTTCCAGTTAATGATGAATGAACAAGAATTGAGAAAAGTTTGCCAAGCGATCAGAAAAATGCAAAGCAAAGAGTCTGCTAAATCTGATGCTCTCTCAGTACAAAGTTGATGCCTTGGTAGGGCGCATTCAAGAAGTCACCAATCAAATATGGGTGGGGGAAGCATGCCTGACGACAGGACTATCAGCTCTTTATAAATCCATAAAAGCGATTCTATGTCTTGTAAGAACTATTTGCCTCGAATATTACCAGAACATTAGTGTTGATAACTAACAAGATCGAGGTCCTAAAAACGCCTTTGTGAATATCTAGCAAAGAATAGTCGCCTTAGCAGATCAAATGGGTTAAAAACTCTTTCCTCGATGGACTCGCTAAATAAGCAAGCAAACTAAATATCCTTCGAGCGAAAAATACTTCGTCAGATACTACTCGTAGGTGCTATGTGCGAGAAGGGAAAGTCCAAAACACGTCCTTGTAGAGTGCGAACAATGTGAGTCTGCGAGAAACATCCTAGTGGTGGTTTAGCACGTAAACATGCTAGAGCATGGAGTCGGGCATAACTTCATAGTACGGGCTGCGAGTATCCATAAAGAGTCCATCGCCTCCACCGCATCAAACAAAAAATGTGCGAGGATAAAATCACGAACTCTATGACCTGCAGCAAGATGACAACTATATCGGCCAGGCCACATGGACTGAATGTACAACAACTTTCCAGACAAGAAGGTAGTCCAATCACAGCTCCAGGTTTAAGACGCCGAAAAAGGCCGAAAAAGGCAGAAATTCTTGTACAAATTCCAAGTTATCACGGATAGCAAAGGATTTGTACCCAGGACTACAATGCAAGCAAACTATCGACGTAAGTGGTCTGAGTGGAGGATTATGGTTGGGATGACAAAATTGGAAAAAACCTAATTAATGTCTAGCATATACGAGTAAGTACATATATTTTACTACCGCTTAAGATTCATTAATCAATGTTCAATCAATCAATTGAATGACCTCCCGCCCACTATTTATCGATTAAATGCCAAAGCCACCGCATTGCATTTCCTTTTATTATTTATTCCGGATTTAATTTGAATTAAATTGCAAAAAGCTTAATTCGAAAACTTCAATTACATCCGTTGATTGCGTCGCATCAACGAGCCGCATCCGTAGAGCTCACCCCCTTCCTTCCGGTCGGTCAACTCTCTCTCTCTCTCTCTCTCTCTCTAAGCTCGGTACGCTCTGCAGAGTTTGCACATGAAAATGACAACTCACTCTTCCCTTTCGTTTATTTCCGTTTCCAGGCTTTTGTGCCCCGCCATGTTATTGCATTCAAATTGAAATCTAATAATTTATCATTTATGAAAATCACCCCCAAGGCCCGCACACGTATACCTTGCTCCTGGCCAACATGCAAGATATCCTCTCTATGTCCTACCTAACCAATCCAATTTCAAAAAAAAAAGGATCTGGAATCCTCACCGAGGAAAATGAAGTTGTTATTCAATTCAACGAACACACACAAAACTGGAATGAATGCGATATGGATTCCATATCTATGTGGGTCAGTATAACGTCAATGTGTAGCCCGCATATTCATTCGCCCAGAAGGACAACAGCCTGGTGCGGCCCAACCAACGATGTAGGCATCCCATACATGACCATGCTCAACAGCGGCCATTCGTTCAAATTACATTAATCCTTTTTTTTTCCTGTTGTTGTTGGGGTTGCTTTTGCCACCCACTACTGCGTTGAGCGCGAGAAATTTTAAAATTCAAGTTCTGTTTTGTGTTTTTTTTTTTTTTTTGTTTCTTTTTCAGGACACACAATGCAATAAGCCGTTCCGCACAGGAAACCCACAATGATATCCATATCTAAACACACTCACACACATATCTCGCGCGAAAGGATGTGAATGTCACAACCATGCAAACCAACATGCAATGGGCATGTCCGTTATGCTTTCATTTATTCAGATTTCGTTTTGTTTTTCCTTTTTTTTTTTTTGTTTTGGGTTTCGAAATCTGAATTAAGAGCATACTTCAGGACCAAGCGAAACCGAAATGTCGAGTGCGAAAATAAAACGAAAATCTCCTCAAAAATGAAAATGAATTGAATATCAAAATGAAAAGAAATCAAAATCCAAAACAAAAAAAAAATATATGACAAAATACAACACAATCATCCTGTTGGAGTCAGAAACCACGCACTGTTCCACCAAAAACACCAGTCCAGTCCAGTCCAGTGAAAAAGGATAACAAAAAAAAAACCCAACAAAATCCCAGTCATTCATTGGAACAATGCGAATGGTGATGCTGAATGCCTGGCCGCCCGCAAAAAAATCACTGAAACTAGGGTGCTGCTGCAAAATAAAACGAAAAAAAAAAAATATATATATTTTTCTCAAAATTACGTACCATAAATATTCAGTCGTGCAGAATGGTAGATTTTTCCAGCCCTGTTCTCGGCATTGCACGAGTATTCGCCTCCGTCCTCGACCATAACATGGCTAATATTAACGTGACTAATTACATCGCCATGGACAGTGATGTATTGTCCGATCATAAATCTGTATTTGAAAGGAAGAAAAGAGAAACGAAAGAAAAGGATAATCAAGGATATATTGCACACCATCCGCATATGAAAGCAGCTACAGTAAATAAAGGGATTTATGTGTAACTAATATGGAATTGAACAGTGTAAGGATCTTATGTCAAGTTGGACACAGTTTGTCCATCAGGAAACAAGACGGATAACCAACGATGTAGGCAGACGGATAACCAAAGGACATAGTTTTTGGCACAAACTTCCCACAAATTTTTACAAAAAATCCTAACAAAACAGTTGGAGGATTTGCATGGCTGTTGATCGGGTCGATTAGTGATCCTGCAATATATGGTCAGTAGCTAAACAATCAAATTTGTAATGTACTGGTTGCGTTACATCCTCGTGATGGTATCCCTATGCATGTGGCTAAATTTGCAAGTTCGAGATTGTCTGGAGTAATTTGGTCCAACAACCTGGGTTACTGAAACTCAAGAGGCTTTGAAAACCTTTGTATCGTCCCAGGACAAAGATTGGTTCCTAGAATGTGAAGATGCTGCTCGACTCACAGGGTGAAGGTCCTAAGAACACCAGATTGCTTCAAATGAAACATGAGTTCATGCGGTATAAGCAGCGCGTAATAACGTAGTACTCCTTTGGGGAAGACTATTCGGAACCCACCGGATTTTAAAGGCCAAATTCCGAAATAGTGTATGTCGCATAACTACTTTACTTACTAATGTCCTGTATCTCCTTGTGGGTCCTAGGGCCTCACATATGCCTACGCGCCATCGTGTGCGATTTCTGGAAATGTGCCTCAGCTCTCTCCAAATCTTTCCTAGATGCCGTGCTTCCTTCTTAACTGTTTTGCGCCACATATTCTTGGACCGCTGCTGATCCTGCCATCCTGGGTAAGCGGGTTCCATTATATAACTTGGTTAGCTATGAACCTGTCACCCTTTTGGAGAGTGTGACCAATCCACTGCTACTTTCGTCGTTGTACAGTAGTGTCTATAGGTTCATGGCCCGCTGACAAAGGTTTGATGCTTCCTCGTGATAGTGACGGTCACCCTCCAGGTACCACATCCAGCAGCACCGATTCAACGTTGGAACGGAACAGTCGTAGTTGGCCAAACTGTGGATAGCATCCCAAAAGCAGACTTTGCTTTGCATATTCGGCTGGCTATATCCAGTTCGGTTCAATTGAGACAATCCTTCAAAGCTATTGGAAATTATCTACTCTCTCAACCTCTCAACCGCTTGTGCAGCAATGCATATATGAGTTGGTTTTCCCGCGTTAATTTTCAGTCAATGACGTCTGCTTCCCTCTCCACATTAGCTGTCATTGGGTGAAGGTTCATTATTCTGTGTTCTGTTCATTGTTCTGTGCTTGGGTTCAGATGTAAGAGTCCATCGAATTCCTCCATTTCCTCTTAATAAGGCTGCATTCAGCATATCGCTTATCAGCAATAAAAACAGTATTGGTGTAAGTATGCAGACTTGACGAACCCCACTTTGGACTTCAAATTTGCAGTATTACGACCTTACTGTTGGCTCGTCTGAGGATGAAATGAAGACCTTATTCAACCAGTTGGGTTTTAATGGAACACTTAATAGTGACATTGTCATAGTTATTGAGAACCTGAATGCTACCTTAGGCAAGGACAATGAAAGGCTCAAGTATGTATGTTATGAGACATCACAATTGCACAAAGCTTGCCGTAATATCAGCTGGGCGTTTTAGTAATAGCACGTCTTCTTATCCCTGATATTTTAGAAGCTCGCTAGGTCGAAAAAACTACTCCTTTATAAAAGTGAATGTATAGTTTAAGAACTAGCTTCAATGTGACTGCCAAAACATACATATTTCGAGTCCAAATCAACCATGCTCTTTTATTAAGCAAGCAACTCCGTTGGTGTGAATGGCAATTAGTCTTCCAAAACAACCCAATTCCTATCTCTCTGCTCCATCCCCATGAAATTCAATTATCTAATAAACTTATTAAGGTCAACAAGAAAAAGGGCTTAACTGACCAACACTTACACCGTTTAGTCACCAAATTATAGAGAAGGTCCTGCAAAATAAATCAAACCCAGCCACATAGGGCAATATCTCATCTCCATATTAGCCTTCTCACTTCACTCCATTACCCCCATACTAAATCAAGCAGAAACAAAAAGGACACAAATTATTACTCCACACAAATATTAAGTTGTCAATTTGAAAAACAAACCAATAACACTATATGTATGTCCCCGTCTAAGCCATTACACGTTCGCAAATACCAATTAGCCAATAGAAAACAAATGTCATGACAACAAAATACTCTTCGCCAAACACCAAAGTAATTAACAAACATCAATAACACACACATATACACTAGACAGGACACTAAATCCCAATCAAAGGTCACAGTGGACAAGTTTTTCTCCCCAGCGTCACCGGATAAAAACAAAAATCCTCTCAAATCACATATACACACTCGAAAAGCCTTCCAGTTGAATGGAAGGCAGAAAAAAAAATTATTTCAATACCATTGAACTTGGTGATAATGATTACATTTTGGTCCTGTGGACCCGCTCGAAGCCTGACTGGCTGTCCTTCTAATATGTGCAATGTGGCAGTAAATAAAGTAATTTACAATAATTACCCATTTGGTCTAATTGGCTATTTGCTCTTATGATTCTGCTGCCTTGCCTTGCCCCGCACGCAGCATAAATCTGTGAACATAAAAATGCGTCGAGTACACCCACCGTACTCGTACTTGTACTTGTATTATCCTTTCGAAGTAGAACCTTTGCAGGTTTATGGGCTGCTAAGTAGCCATCTGAAGCGGACACCTAACCAACAACGGAAGCATATTCACAACACACTATCCTCATAAGGATAAAGTGTGTGCCTCAAGGAGTGCGGCATATCACCATCTGCCAATGCATAGCAAGGACACCCCCCACACACACACACAGAGAGACACAGCCATCGTTTGGTCTATCTCATTTCTGTATCTCAATCAGCTTACGATGGCAAATGAAGTTATCTCTCGGTGCGTCTTCGTCCTTGCTACGGTGGTGTTAGGTTAGGAGGTACATCGTTTTGAAATATTAACTCATTTTATGAGGGCCGAAAAGTTATTCCGGGCGAATAAGTTTATTGCCCAATGCTACGTGAAGCAAGGACATTTTATTTGATGATGGCCACACGTACGACGTGCGACCATGCGTGAGCGATCCCAGCCAGATACTCCTTCACATATTCTAATTTAGGACCAGCTGGTAATTTGTGGTCGTCGATACAATCACTTGGGATGAAGTGCTCTCTCCAGGATGCCTCAAGCGCTATTATACTCATTTTTTTTTTTGTGCAAGTCCTTATGTTTGCTGTATATTGAATCTTTATCAGTCACCTGAAGGAGGTATGCTTTCAATAAGTTCCTCTTCTTCGTCTTCTTCTAAGAATATCTTGTTCTCAGACAATAGTCCAGGGATAAAAGTTTCAATTACTTTAAAAGTCCTTGCGTCTTGCATTTCCACACTACGCCAAAGAATGAAGGATCACGATGAACACTATCCGGGGGGTGGTGGTGGTGAGTAATTTTCGGTTATTACTTAACTTGAGGATTTGATGAAGGAACAGAAAAGAATGAACAAAAAAAAAACCAAGAACTAAACGAAACTTTTTGAAATTGAGAAACTTTCAGTTTAAGCTTAGAATTTTCAAGTTGATTTTGGGTCGATGGACGCGTAGAGCTTGGGAAATTATGGATATTTCAAGGAAATAATAAAAATTATAGCACTTTGCGTTGTAATAAGGATGTATAGGGAAGTTTTATTGTTTTCGCCGCCATCAAAAGGGAAAGTTTCGCGAGCGATACTTAGTTATTTATTTGCTGCTGGGACTATAAGAGCGCCTTCGCTTGTTAATAGTTTCTTTCATCATTAAAATGATCAATGGTTTATGGTTAGGGAATTCTGTAGCACCGATTGGGAGTGGAGAAGGTAGGTATTCGGTCGGGGAATGCTTAAAATAGAATTGTAAATCTTTTGCGATACTCCTTTTAATTTCCCTGTTCAATTTTTAGTTTGAAAGTTACATTGGCTTGTTCATCCATCTCCTGCAGAAGCCTTTTGCATGCAAGGATAGCCTGGCAGTATGCATTCCAATAGTACCGTGAAGGCACCTATTAATGTACTAATGAGCTATTTCTTCTGCCTGATCAGACGTTTGCGATCCAGCACAGGTCAAATCTTTTCAATGATAAAGCCCGTGGTGCAGTTTACCCATTTGATCAACATGTTACAAGTTTCGATGGACATACTAGAGGATTTGCCAGCTATGCAATGTTTTTCACATATCCTTATAGTTCGCCATCTGGTAAGGTCTCAGAGAAATTTGAAATCTAAAGTGGAGTACATCAAGGATGCATACTGTTACCGGTGTTGTTCTTGGTGGTTATCAGTGAAAACGATTGTATTTGTTGTATTGTATTGTTTGTCTACTTTCACTTTGGACAATGGACCTCCACCTCATGGCTCACAATCTAGAATCTGAGGCAAACACAGTGTGGCTCAAAATTAATGCAACCAGAGCAAAAGGCTTGAGCACCAGCGTTCAACTTAACACTCTCGGCCAGGAGGTCGAGAAAA
The DNA here is from genome assembly GCA_949716465.1 of Chalcosyrphus nemorum. Taxonomy (NCBI): domain Eukaryota; kingdom Metazoa; phylum Arthropoda; class Insecta; order Diptera; family Syrphidae; genus Chalcosyrphus; species Chalcosyrphus nemorum. The sequence goes on along the minus strand of OX454334.1, from coordinate 16,218,102 downwards.
TTAAAAACTTGTGGTAATTTGTGGCAAGTGTGCTCTCGTGGTTGTACTTAACTGGATGTGTGCAACAGAATCAGGAAATGCCTTTATGTTATGAGGTCGCGACTGTTGCCCTCAAACGCAGAATCGGTGTTGCTTTATGTTGCAGCACCTGAAAGAATGACACCTTTAGCACGTACCAGCTGCAAGTCTTCGTAAATAAATATTTAAGAATCACCTTGAGGATTTTTTTGGCGGAACCATAACAGCTTTATATGAGAAGACAACTCCATTGCAAAATACGTCATACAGTGGAATTGGCTTACTCAAGCAGTCAGAATAGTGGGACGCCCTAGGCGAATGTGGATTCCTCCGTCGAAAAAGAATCGAGCTCTGGTTCCTAATGGCTCTGCTGTTAGGTATTTCTTTGCAAGGAGGCCTTGAGCCTTACACACTTGACTCGTTCGTTATCGCTACTGTACTCTTCGTTCCTTCACGATGGTTGCCGCAGTACCGGTAATTGCCTTTTCTGCTTCTTTCGTGCCCAGGATCTGACTGGTGATGTTGTCTGGGGTTAGATCCTCTACACATTGGGCAATAAACCATGTCTTCGTGTCCTTACCTACGAAGGTAGATCTTGAACTAGCAGTGGCCAATAAGCATCTATGTTAGATGGCAATTCCGCTCCCCATGGTTCCTATTGACCCAAGACTCAATCTTGGGAATCAATCTCTACGTCCATCTGCCATTGTCAGAGTTGGTATCATGTTCCTTTCTTTTCTACGAGGCTTATTGTTAGTGGTATGCCCGTGTAACATTGACTTGTCATTGTTAACACCATTGCCCTGCTAGCAAAAATGTCTATTGCCACCTACCACTTACCAACTCATAACGAATGGCATCGTACGAGATTGTGCGAAAGCGGCGGTGTGTACTCCCAGGACATTATGAATGAGATTGGTATCAAAATCCAACCCTCAGCTACTGCTACTGGTACTACTGTTGGTATTGCTGCTACTCTTGCTACTATGAGGATTGGTGAGTGATCAGGCTGTTAATTCGATCACTGTAGGAAGAAGGGGAAGATCAATTGTCGCACTAGCATTGTATCTAGTGCTGCAGGATGGTTCTAATGGAATCCACAACTCACGTACAGGAAGCTATTTTTATTTAAAAGTTAATTTTGACGGTTTTATTGACAGTTGGCCAATAGTTATATCCACTCTTTTGGGGGACAAGACCTTGCTTCTCGCAACTAGCGATATATATTTCTATACGTAGAAACTTGTGCTATATGGAGGAGGGTTATGGAAAGTTTTTCTTATCCCGACACCAAATGCGTTGATGATATCCTCTGAGGTTCGAACATCGAATCATGCACAGTAGTCCAACAGTGTTGATTAAAGGACTGATTGCCATACCTGTAAACGTATTACTATCATTAGAAAGCCACAGTTTTAGCTCCTCTTTTCAAAACTTATTGACTAGAAAAAAAATAATCCCATTCAGGATATTATTCTCTCCAAGGGAAACGCTATAATCCATCATCCTCACCTAAGGTACACAGAAGCAGTATCAATACTCAAACGGTTTGCCGGATTCCTTCGCACATATTTGTGCTCAATAATCTAAATGAATTTCCCCTGCTAGAGACGACTATAAAGCGATTGATTTGAATCAATTAATGCACGAGAATACCCACTGAGGACGACACTGAATGAATATCCTTGTCGCAAAAGTTTTAAATCCTCTTTCGTATAGAGGAAAGCAAAGAAGAAAGGAAGCCGCACCGCACCATTCATCACACTCTGTACAATCAAACTTAAATCAATTAAGGATTTTTTAGTTGCTCGACTAAATTTCTAATTCAGCAATCCTTTTTAGTCTCTCTCCTTTTTTTACTGTCAGCTTCTTTTCTTTTTTTTTCTTTACTATTTCTACCCTCGAATCAGTCAGAGAAAAATTAGGTCAACCTCTACAACTACTCGTACAGACGCTGGTGTTGCCAGGAAACACTAGAAAGGCATTCTCCCATAATACCAAAACCAAACTGTGTGCAGCAACAAAGTAAAGCTCAAATAAAGGGATATACTCAAAGAATCTCCCATTGGCACTGCAAAAATTAGATCGACCTTTTTTTGTTTGCTGGCTTTTTTTGACTGACTGACGAGACCGGCCTTCACACAACACAGCATACATTCTTTCGTATCGCACAAGAAGAACGGGGTGTTGTTAAACAACATCAAAGATATTCTCTATGTAGGCATGGGGCCCGCATACAAAAGGATATAAATTGCTCCTGTCCAAAGAATCCGCATGGTTAGTGGATGTCATGTGTGTCTATGTCGACTAGAGTGTGTTTGTGATGCTATTGTAGATCTAGAACTGGGACCAAAGACCGTTGTTGCGATGACTGCGATTTATAGCATGACCAAACAAAATCTAACAAATGCATATGGGTTGGGTGCCAAATACGAAAAAGAAAACAACGACACGGAAAGGACGACTAGAAACTAACAACGAACATGTTTGTCCTTAGAGAAATTATTCTGAAATTGCCCGATGAGTAATAAAATTCTTCGTGCACGTTACACGGCTGCTGTGTGTGGGCTAGATAAATATATACAAACGCTCGTTGTTGCTGCTTTATTAGTGAATGAATCCTTGAAAGTTCAGAATAAATGAACCAGGATGGTTGTCCATAATTAATTACCAATAAGATGAATTTATTTGTCACTGTAAATGGTTACGTGGCTTGAATGGAGAGCAGAAAGTACAGTCTGGTCTGCAAGGGACAATTATATGCGGTCTTGAACGATGTCACTCTGAAAATGCAAGAAGGTTGAAAGTATTTGAGTCTGTTAAGGCCAATAAATATTCCTGAGTAATTTTTAATCCTGAAATCAGTGTCTGTTTGAGTCCATACTTTTGTTGGGATAGGAAAAGTTTCACTGGAGCACTCAGACATCAACTTGTCAACTTGTCCATTCTAATACCAGAAAGCACCAACTCTTAATGAATTCTAGTAAACGCTTCAGTGATATGGAGCTTGCATTAACAGCATTCACCACAACCGCAGCTAGAACCTGCAGCTGAAATCTGCAACCTGATACCAGAAATGACAGGACCAGCAGAGTCATCGTACTCTCCACAGAAGCCTTGACTGTTGATGCTGGAAGACCTAACGCAGGTTCGACTCCTCTCAGTTTTGTCTAGCATCTCATTTCATGATACCAGCGTGACCTGGCAGTCAGATGAGGGTTAATCAAATGAATCCTGCGATACAATTCAAAGCTGGCAGTTCAAGAGTTTAGCAAGGCCTTAAGCGCAGCTTGACTGCCACTACAGACGGATACCACGTCATTCATCTATTTTTAACGATGTCTATAGATCCAGAGGACCTTTTTCGGGGACAAGCCCCATGTCTTTTCAAAAGCACACTTACTGTTCTACATGTTGTTTTGAACAGAAAAGTTTCTTATCCTATATTAATCCTAGATATTTGACTGGGATGCCTTTTAAAACTGGCTTTATTAGACCAGCTATGATTCTTCTTCTCGTAAAAACTTTGGTCTTGAGAGGATTGACCCAAAGACCATTCCTAGTAAACCACTCATCGATTATGTCCAAGGCCATCTGGACATTAGCACAGACAGTTTCTAGGCATGTACCAACGGAGAGCATTGCGACTTCATCTGTATATACCTACTCGTATATGTCAGAACTGTTAAAAATGGTCAGCAAAGAGTAAACCACCATACACCACAATAAGGGAGATAAGACACCACTCTGTGGACCATGGCAATGAAGAGCGCACTCAATCCTGAAAACCAGATTTTGCAGCGCAGTCTCACAGAATTTATCCTCGCTGGTAGTCGTGTTGCATTTCCGATAGCAACCGTCCGTACGTGACCAGCCTTTATATACTTTTTGTAGGAACGAACCCAGACTAATGGGTCTGAAATTTGTAGCGAGTGAGTAGTCATGCGAAGGTACGCAATCTAAAGTGCCCAACCCATAGAATCCGTCGATTCGCTGTTCCGTCGACGTTAACTGACAGCTCGATAAAATACACACAACCTTATGGGAGGCGGCCCATAACCAACGGATGGATGAACTTCGACGGACAAAGTAGGTTTACTTTCTACTTTTTCAATCCGTCGATCCGTTGTCAGTACACACATTCACGTATTTAAGTTCACACATTCACATATTGAAGTTCACGCATAAGAAAATTGAGAGTACGCATTTTCATTGGTGGAAGCAGAGAGAGAATTAAAGAAACTGTCATCGCCTTTGACAATCAGCTGACGGTTGTGACGGATTCTATGGGACTGTTCTATCCGGCAATACGTCAACTTCAACGTCAACGTAAAACGGATTGACGTCGACGGATTCTATGGGTCGGGGCCTTAAGTTTGAAGGCCTAACGAAATGTCAACTATCTAAGGTGCTCTTCTTCTTCTTAGGCAACTTGCAATTCGGCTTGAATCTCAGCCTGACAAACAAATCTTCGTAGCCAATTCGATTACGAGTCAGTTCAATACAGTGTTCCCTGCTGACTTAGATGTTTCTTTACTTATCCGCTCCAACTGCTTCTAGTCTTTCCTTTGTATTTTCGTACATACGGAGTGGATTCGTCGATGTCATTGTTAAGGTCGTGTAGTTTGGCATTTGATCTCGTCGCCTATGAAGATGGAACCAAAGATCATGAAAAGGAAGTGACTCAAGGCATCCTCATAGAATTTTGAAACTGCCATACAGCAATTTTACTGAATTGCCTTCTCAGCTCTTTACGAAAAGCTGTTCGCGTACGGAGAACTTAGAGAGAGTAAGAAATTTCCCCATGCTACGAATTTTAGCGCAAGAAATTTCTGTGAGCTGGTTTATGAAAACTGTCAAAGTTGTCAAACCAGTTTATTTGCAACTTTTTCTTGTTCAACCCGTTCGTTTACTTTTTCGTAGCTTTAGCTCTCTCTGAGAGAATTTTATCCCCACTCTTCGATATTTGATAATCTACGAATTTTAGTGCAAAATGTACGCGAATGGACCTAATGAGTTTTCTGTGAAGAGAAGAACTTTATATGACATTTCATCTGACAGATATATTGGCGGTATAAATCGATGCAGTGGACTCTAACTAGATGGCACTGCTAGGACTGTCTGGCGAATCCAAATGGTACAGTGTAACTTATAATCCATGTAAGTTGCTCGTAAAGTTCATTAGATATTCCTTTTACTTTGAATCCCAGATCCTTGCCAATTTCATTTAAAACTACACACTTCGTCAAGTAAATAAACAAAAATCGTTGCCCAATAAAAAAAGCGTTTAGTCCTAATTGCATGGCTATCTGACCAAACAAAGTCCTACTTATAATCTAAAAGCGCCGTCTCTTGAAAAGTAATCCTCCTATCTGTGTCTGAATCTAAACGACATAATAAAACATAAACATTCCCTGATTGTCCTCCTCCCTCGCACCATTCGCGCGAACTGTAATTAGATATTTACGTAATTAGAATCAGTCTCGAGCTGCCACTCACCGCGCGACAAAAAAAAAAAAAAAAACACATAGTGTTGACGTCCTTACAAGATCCTTGTAATATTATAATTCAAGAGAAGCGCCCACCGCCCTGCGGCCACCTTATGTAATTTAAGTACTTTAATTGCTTAAGTACTAAAGTTTCCTGATTAATTAGAAGTCTCTGTGTAGTTTCACCTCCATTCGATTCGAAACTTCAATAATTTATTCACCTTACTACTCCCTGAACGATAAACATCATTAATTCATCATACACACTGATTCATGTGGGTGTAGTAGTTGCCACCCTATTTCTCATAAATCGCTTGACTACAGTGCTATAGGAATCTCCATCCAATTAAGTTGCTCGACCTCTAAATTCCAAATTGCAAATCTCAATCCATCTGTCCCGCAAGACACAGTGTTCGGTTAACATTTTGCAGATTGCAGCCTCAAACGAGTCGCCTCTTTTCGTTTCTTTCGACAATGTCCACATAGACGAGTAAAAAGTTCCCAGTGTGAAGAGTGATGGTGGTTAAGGCCACCACCCCTACCTCATTTCGTATTCAGGTGACCTAAAAAATCGTAGCCCAAGCCATTTAAGCATGTTTCCGGAGGACAAGCGGCATTTTTCAGTTCGATTTTTTCCACACAAAGTTCAAAGTATTCTGAGTGTATGTGTGTGTGGTTGGGTGACAGATGGGGTGTGCAAACTTTGACATTTATTATCCTCGGTTAGAGTTGGAAATTCATTCGTCATAGCTGTAGATTGTCTAGCATGACAGAGTGGGCCCTCTCTGTGTACACCTCCGCAATTAGCTTGTCAAATCATCCAAATTAAATGTCTGGAAATGAAATCTCATTTTTGTGGGCAACGACAACGACAATGACGACGAGGACTACGACTACGATGACGACGACGGTGAAGACTACGAGACTACTACGTCCTTGTGCGCAAATTAAGATTGTTTTCGGAAAAGTTATTTTGATTACATTCAGTCCTGTGTTGTAGGTCTGTCGCTCACTGTCATGGTTTGTTGTAATTACATTGCTTGTCTGTTCTCTGTGCGAAACCGCCCGAGAAAGCAATGCACAGATTCAAAGTGTACGACATTCGCCATTTGACTGGGGAGACTTTCACCCTCTCTCCCTCTCTTACTCGTGTGCATACTAAAGGAACTTGTAGTTTACCTGTTTGTTTATCTATGGTACATGGATGGATGGAGATTGTTGTCCTAGAGAGGATGGATGTTGGTTGGTTGGTTTTTTATTTTTTATTTTTGTTTCTTTTCGCTATGAAGGCGCGAAGGCCGGCTAATGTCGTTCGGGAAAGTGGAGAATTTTATAAAATTGAATTCCAACAGAGCAATTTCCTACCGGCGTTTTTACCCTCCTTGGTACCGGTAGCAGTACCCAGAATAACATGAAATCCAATTATAAGCGAATTTTCATTGCGAAATTGCTGCAGGAGAAACTGCGCGAAAAGAACTGCTGGTGTACAAGGAGTAGGGTGCAAAAATGCACAGTGGAGTCAGTTGCAGAGAGAACTATTGGAATTTTTTTTGCTATAATCCCAAGCTCGTTAGATTAAATTAATTGCATTAATCAAGGCGTTGAGTGTGAAATAAATTGAGACAGCAACATGCTCTCTTCTCCACTGCTGATGGTCAGTTCACAGTAGAGAGCTTTGAAGATCATTATTCTGAATTACCATCAAAAGTGTAGGCAGTCTAAGTATTTTGATGGAAAAACTGAAAATAATGAAAGGCTTTGATCGAAGCATGAAATCCTTTTCGTCTTTCGGGTTCTGCTAGTCTATTTCTGGTGAAGCTTCTCCCGATTCTGAAGGCCTGTCGCACATTGAATAAGAATCACTCTCTACAAATGAACGCGAAGTTACTGGCTTACTTTTGCAGTATTCATCTCTACGCTAGCAATGAGTGGCTTTGTCGCTATTTTCCGCTTGAGCTCGAACTTGTACACTTAGGGTTTCAAGAAAACACACTATCAACTACACCTACAGTATGTGTCCTTAGCTCGTACACGGCAGAGTCACAGCTCGTATGGAACTGCATGAAACTGCTTGACAGTCTCGCAAACTAGATCACCAAAACTTCGATCTCACCACAAGAAGGCTTTGAGGGAAATAAACGGTCCGACTGTCTGGCTAAAAGAGGTGCTTGTCGCCCACTTGTTGGACCAGAACTCAGCTATGCAGTTCCACTTAATGATATTCACTCCACAATAACAGAATGGGCTTTTCAAACTTATCAGGGTAAATCAGCGAACTATAACAGGTTACCCTACCTGATGCTGTCCACTGAGCTACCGTCTCAGCTGTGATATTTGAAATACAGGTGGCATTAGGTTTCGAAATTTTATTCTCCGTGGATGTCGTATGTGATTTTTGCATTCGTTTTTAATTCACAGTATTTCCTCGACATTCTTTTTCAACGGAGGATGAGGTCTAAACAGTGATGAGTGCGAATACCAAAGTACCAACAAGTAGAATTCTGATAAAGGCAGATGGACATAGAGATCTCAAATATATTTCGAGAACTTGTCACATTGTGCCCCAACATATACAAAAGTGTCCTTCAAATATAGTTTCAAGTTTTAGTTTCAAAGTAAACTAGAAGCACGCATAAGCAAGTGTAGGATTGTACTCTGCCGTACAGTTTAGTGGAGTTGCAAGCGAGCAATGAGCGTGGACACTGCAGTTAAAAATCCCATTATAATGATTGCTTGTGCCAAAATCGTCTCTTAAACCACTTTAAGACTGAGCCATGAATCGAATATTAGCATTTGAAAGGAGGTCCTAACAGAGTATGAAGGGAGAACCGATGGTTGCTACTGGAACAGGTGTTTATTCTGAAAAAAGGCCAAAATCACACACTTTTACATTCACACTAAATAAATAGGTAGGTAAATCAATCTTTTAGCCATTCAACTCAGTAAATCTACGAAAAATGAGACACCAATGGGAGGAGACACCTACAGCAAAGAGAACATCTTAGTGGAGTCAATTTCATAGAACAAAACTTCTTATCTAAAGAGCTCCTCCATTTATTTACATCACATAGAATTCTTAAGAAATTTATCAATTTAACCCTTAATCGCTCGAAAGAACCCACTGTGTCCCCCAACTGAACACACCAACGATGACTTTGCGCACAAACAGTGCAAAAAAGTATGGAGTGCATGTAAACCGTCATCGTTGTCGTTTTTCGTTTCGACTGGTGTGGTGATGGAAGCAGTTAGTTGGGTAGTAACAGGACTCTAACCAAGTGCAAGTCCCCCTGTACAAGCATGGCGCACAAGGAAGCCCTCAAAGGAATGCTTTTCCTGTTTATCTGTTTATGGGGAAATGAAGGTTTGTGCATCGCGTAATATAATCCCGACCAAGTCGCCGGATTAAGCGACGATAAGGATTATACACCCATACACTCGTGCAGCAGCACAAACTTTATAGCTTCTGCATGAAAATGTTAATTATTTACAATTTAACAAATACACAGTGTCGTCGTCAACATTCGGCATCATCATGGCGGCCGACACAGAGAAAGTTCACCGAACACCAAAACAGTACCAGCAACAAAAAAAAACTTTTTTTTTTAATATTTTTTCCAAGGGAATTCTTCAAATTGGTGATTTTCCTCGTCCCCCCCTGGAGGAATTGTTGTGCTCCATACTGCTGGTGCTCCCTGTAATTGTTTCAGTTTGGAAATCGCCGCCGGGATTTTACTTATTTTTTTTTTCTTTTTTTGTGTATAGTTCCTCTGTTAGTTTTAATTTTATGCAAATCATGAAATGAAGCGTGTACAAGATTGTAGTATTTTTTTTAAGTCAATTTTCATTTGATCTAAGGACCCATGGGGACAATGACATCTGGGGCCCACTGGCAATGGTTGCTCTTACAGTGGATTCGTTTTTGCACGAGAGTACTTTAAAAGTTTATCTTTTTCAGTTGGCAAATGGAAAAAAAAGAAACTTTTATTTAGATACAGTTTTTTTTTTTTTCAGAAGTAAAATCCGTGTTTGAAGATGTTTTTTGTTTCAATTAAAATTTGCGAAATGGTTATTAGAAGGAAAGCGTGCTGGCGATATTGCTTTTGTTTTTGTCTCTAAGGGGAGGTTGCTTTAGGATACAGAGGTGAGTATTATGAGTTAAATTGGAGGGCATTTTGGGGATTTTACTTTTATTTGACGCAGGGGGAAACAAATTCAATTTGTAGATTGTTTCTGTTAAAAAGATAGAGAAAGGTGAAGAGGTGTAACTACTAAAGCAATTTGTTTTCTTATAAAGCGAAGCAAATGATTTTGGAACAAAGTACTATAGATCGCTGCTTTAAGAGTTTGAACTAATTATACCCATGCTTTCTTTAAAGGATAGTTTTCAACCTAAAAGAAATTTCAAACGAACAAACCTAGAAGTGACAGTTCAGATAAGCCAACGTATCCAGTTGTCCCACACCTGAAAGTGACGTTTCCTAAAAACAAACGTATACATTTATTAACAGATATAAAATCCTTCTGACAATGAAACCACGACAATAAATGTCCTAGATGATCTAAATGCCAGAATGGGACTGGACATGAGTGAAAGCCACGGAAATATAAGTAAACGTGGAGGGGAGACAACACTCAATGGCGGACAGCTATTCTTTTGTTCATGATCAGTGAAGGACAAGCGAACGTATGTATGTATGTCAAGAAACCTGTTGACATAAAGACGACGACACTAAAGCCCAGCACGAAGTTTCGAAAATGAACGAAGAAGCTACCGAGACCTGACGCTATTACTATTGAAGCAAAGCGAAATAAATCGAGAAAACGGTATGAGAAGGACCCAAAAAGAAGGCCCTTTTCAAAGTTCGAGAGACGGACGGAGGATACATACATGATACGTATCAGAGTCTAGGATCCGATTTGCTCGGAATATCGGCGAGAGATTCCCAAATTTTGACAGGTGAATGCGGCCACATTGTTGAAGCTACATCTGTCAAATTGGCTGTCATTTATTAAGTCTGCTTTGAAAAGTCAGCAACGAGAGTTATAGCGTTCAACAACATGTGCAAATAGTTACTATTTACGGTCGCTTTATTGTCCTTCTGAGAGGACTATGCGCAACGTGGTGGATAAAATCGAGTCGATCTACCGAACATGATATCCTCGAGAGTGTGCAGGAGAATGCAAGGTAGTCACAAGATCAGAAGAACTTGAGCTTTTGGACAGCAAAACTTGTCGAATTTTGCCTCGTGACTGCCTGCACTCGTACAAGATTCAACTGAGGCAGGAGCTAAAAGTGAATGACAAAATACAAGGCCTTCTTTTGGCTGACTGGGTTCTTGAACAATTTCGACCGATTTGGAAAATCATCATCGAAAAATCATATTTAGCGATGAAGCCCATTTGTGACGATAATAATCCAGATGAGCTCGAGTAGCCAGAGAAAGTCACTGTTGGATTGGATTTTGAAATGGGGTCATTATCGGTCCATACATGATATAGTACTAGAGCTTATCTTATCCGTTTTCTGACAGTCTTAACTCTGTACAAATCATGGCCCCTTCCCGTTTTTCTATTTAGACGATTCTCCACCATTCACTTTTAGAAGTTAGCGGGTTTGGACCAATCACCTTTTCGGAAAGACGCTTTATAGTCAGTTCCCTGATAAAACTCTTCGTTCGAGATAGGACTCGAAATTCCTCAAGATACTCCATAAGTCACGCTCAAATTATTGCAAAAATTGACACATTACGAGTTCTACTCTATCTGTCATTTGAAACTTCTTCTCGCAATTTGTACTTGAAATTACGATAAAAATTTATCAAATTCCTTCCTGGCATATATCATTCTCATAAATTCTTCCTTTTTATTACCATCCTTCCTGTATTGATCCGCAATTCATATTTCCTCTTATCGCCTTAATGTCTTCGATAAATTACTGCAAATTATAAAAATAATCCTAGCCTCCAATTAAAAGATAAAAAAAAAAAAAAAATCCCCTCCATTCCAAAAGTCCTTATCTAGGATTATTTACAAAATGCCTTTGCACTCATAAATAATTTTTTAATCACACTACATTTGTCGATGGTGTCTGTAGTTGGTTCTCGATCCCTTTAAGCATTGATAAAAGGCAATCCGCTTCTTTGCTTTAAGGGATTGTCAGCTGTAAGGATATAACATAAATTTTGCCGAAAACTTTATCTGGAAAATCTATTGAAATCGAAATTTAATAAAAACTCCTAAACTTCACCCCGTTTTTAGTGAAAAAAAGGATTTCAATGAAACACCAAGTTAATCGGACTTTTCTGTTAGGAAAAAGCAGTTGTTTTCGAAATAAGCAATTTTTGAAATTCAAAGTTATTTTTCTCCTTAAATTAGCATCACTGACTGGTTGGTATGAATTTATCTTTGATTCGTAAATTCACAGGAAGAAAATAGAAAACCGGAAACGATGCCTTCACAGCACACAATTGTCGAATATATATTTCCGTCGACGTTGACGTTGTCGTCCTCGTCGTCCTTGTCGCCACTCTTGCTGATGCTTTTGCTATTTGCTGGTGTTGTTGGTTTTAGAAGATTTATCGTAGTCATTTGGAAAACATTTGTCTTGTGAAGTGTATTCAATTTGAGGACACATCGTAAATGGGGAAAGTTTCCTTAAAACATATCGCAGACATCGTCAACGTTCAACGTTGTTCGGATGGCTACATTTGTAAACACTTTTGAGACACCTTTCCGATATGGAATGAGAGGAAACTTTATACTATTTTGCCAGGAGTCGTTCACAGTCACCCCTACTTCTCTATAGATAGATATAAGTTTAGTTTAGGAAAAGTTTGTGCCGCAAAATATTGACAACTACGATGGCAACGAGAGGAAATAATAAACATCCTTTTTGTGCTTAGAGTGTATGCGTGTATTCGACAGAACAGAGAAAGTTGTCCGTATATCCTTTGGCACTCAGCAGACTGCTTGTGCTTGCTTGCTTTGGCTATAACAAGTTTTGAACACTTGACATTTATTCGATTTGAACACTCAATAGAAGTTAATGTGATTTCGATGCGGTGTTCTCTGCTCAGTTATGATTAATTTCTCAGTCGTTTGGATAAGGTAATTTTATTGTTTTCTCTTCTTTTTTTTTCGGAAAGACTTGTTGTTGGACTTGGCAGTGAGGAGGAAGTTGAGTGGGAATTGACAGGAAAGAATTCTGCTTAGCTGGAGAGTAGTGTGTTTGATTAAAAGTTGGAAAGTGTCAAAATGTTAGTAGAATTCAATTTAAAATTTGATCGCGAATTAAAACTTTTAGTGTCTGGACTTAGTGGGTTTATTTGTACCTAAATTAGTAGACTAAGTAAGGAACAGAATTCAACTGTAATAGGGCAGTTCATCATACATATGTGGTGACATTCCTCGAGGCAATCCAAACGAATTGTTGATCAATAATAAGAAGTTGTTGTGGCATGGTGATAACCCCAAGAAGAACCTGAGAGCTCGTAGAAATGTGGAATATATTCTCCGAAAAAGGCGTTCATTCAGATAGGTAGAATAGTCAGAGCCGGGTACCAATCCCTGAAGTGGAAACCTTATAGCACCCACTGTGTATGCTACAAAAGTTGTGGAATGACTTATTTACAACAGGTTGGAAGTAGCTATACAAACTGCAAGCAGGCTATCGGAACACCAGAATGGCAATATAACCTACTGGTTCAAATAGAGCATAAAATATAGATAGCAAGAGGGGGAGTGAGTTTACCAAAACAGCGCTCGATAGCAAAAATGCATTCAGCACTAAACACTGGGATGTACGAGTGCCAGCATAGCGCATTAAAATAGTAACTAGTCACTTCAAACAATAGGCAAGAATAATACAAGATCACCGGCGGAATACCACAGGATTCAGTGCTAGGTCCTATACTGTAGACTGTCATGTATAAAGGGCTCTAACGTCTTCCAATATCTGCGGAGAGAAAGCTACGAGTATATTGCAAGGGTTCACTGGTAGGGTACTTGAAGGAGTGGAATAGTCGATCAACAATACGTACATAAGAGAGAAAAAGAGAGAGAGAGAGAGAGAGAGAGAGAGGGAGAGAGACAGAGAGAGAGAGAGAGTTGTTTGAACTAAACAAGTTGCCGAGGATGGCAAGTGTTACCTACATCATGAACTTTATCGTTGTGCTACTGTCCCAAAGTGTGTCTCGAGCTGTTTCAGGATCAATCTCCCAATGCAGATGATTCACAGTAGCGATCGACAAGTGATATTTCTGACGAGGTATCGTCGTCAGAATTTATGTCTAGCTAAGGTGCCTTACTACCTCAAAGTTAAAGCTGTTCACTATTTGATTTCTGCCTTGCCTTTCTTTTCGACTGAATTTGTTTAGATAATTAGAGAATTGCATCTTCTAAACGCAATAAAATACTACCTCAACATGTTTCTAGCCACTCGATCTGGTATCTAGTGGCAGGCGTTTAAAATCAGGAAGTTATCTTAAAATTCGAAAACAGCCTAGTTGAGGAGGACTTTCAACCAAATAAAATTTCACGACGAGTTGAATGCATGACTATACGAATGTCTAAATAATTCACTGCCTCGTGTCTATCAATTGTAGTTTATCTTCCTAAAAGTGTGATTTATGATACACTCTCTGAATCAGGACACTTCTTCAAAGCCAGAGAAGGATTCTATGCAAATCCCACTATAAGTAAACACGTACCTACCTCTTAGAAGAATCACAATTAGCCACGGTGGAACCTCTTTTCTAACCTCAATTAATCTCCTACATACATATGTACATATCTCTTCCAAGGATCCTGCAATTAAGCTAAGTATGTCCCTTATCTCCTACATAAAACATTCCTTCACGCTTTGATGTGAATAAACAAAAAACCCAGCAAACGTCCCAGTTCTGAAATTTTACATTCTCATGTCCAAAATGAAGAAAATTTATTTCCTCCCTCCACCCCCCCAACACAGTGAGTGCTGCTTCATTTGATTTCTACCTGTAAAAGGACCCACCACTCACCCGATCAGAACAACTTGCAAGAAATACCGCATTTCGCTCACGTAAAAGGCAAGGAAAATCTCAAAACACCAACTTATCTCCATGATGAGCACAAGAAATAGCAGGAAACCAAAGCAAAGAAAAACACATAACACCCAACACAAGGATAACGCACTGGAATATCCTGGCAGAAGACTTCACAAAAAAAAAAAAAAAAAACAGAAAACATTCAGAAAATCTCCTAAAAGATTCATACACCGCATGGGTAAAAAGCAGTTAAGTAACAGTTTGAAAAATATATGTAGTATGTTAGTCCTTTTTTGCACAAAACCAACAGTAAAAAACGAAAAAAAAAAAAACGGTGCCACTACGTACAATCGAAACACCACACGTAGTGTATACGGTACGTACATCCTGGCGGACGTTTCCCGCCATTTTCCACTTTCGTTTGTTTCATGCATGAGCGACAAATTGAATATTCTTCCCGCAGATGAAGGATATGTGCACGAGTGTACGATTTGTGAGTACGAGGACATTTTTTGTGTTTACCCACATATCCTTTATTTTTTTTTGTCGCCACTGCCGCTGCTCCTTCAATGGGTTTTCTCCTTTTCTTTTATTCTGTCACCACAAATATGTGGGCATGCAACTTTACTAACAAAAATTATCTCTTCCTCTCTCTTCACACCGCCAACCTCCTTTGGTAGAGGAAATACACTGAATTATTGTTTAAGGACATTTGTCACACAACACACGATGTGGTGTTCGTTCTGTGTGATGTCTTGTGTGTAAGACCAATAGAAAAAAACCAAGAAAAACTATTGGCAACAATTTCATGAAAATTTATCAAATGAAACAAATTTCGCGTGGAAGCAGAAAAAGGACGAAGAATGTTTCTTTGTGGTATTTGGGATGACAAGTTGAATTTATTGGACACTTTGTGGTCCAGATGTGTGTGTTGGATTCCAGGACACTATTAAGGGATAGTCTATCATGGTAACAAGTTCTGTCTTGGGAAATGAATGATGTTCAATTTGTCCTTAATGTAGACATAAAATAAGTTCTGTAACAAGTTTCTCTTGCTTTTTTTTTTTTAGAAGGACATTCATATGTTAAGTAGGACCTTAAGAATGACACAAATGTATCTATGTTAGTTTGTCTTGAACCCTGACAATCATTTTCAAGTACGAATGTGTGTAGATGTCTCCACCCATTAGGACATGTGCAAAGGATCATCATAAAGTTAAGTCCTTGTGTCACAACGCACGAGTCAAAGTATGTAATGCATGGTTATGAAGGTATTCACACTCAACTTGAATACGAATGATTTGAAAATGTGCAAAAAAAAAGGAGGAAATAAAAAAGGAAGGATTTTGAGGACAATATTCAAGTCATCTAAAGAGATGATTGTGCTATTAAATTATTTAAAAGGACCGAAGCTCTTTCAAACAAATTTAATCACCAGTAGTTGAAGTAGCCGGCTGCTGTTGAATAATCAATCAGTGCAATCTGCACTGCATATCCTTTGACTACTTTTGGGAAACTGTTTTCAGTCGACGATACGGACAGTCTAGACCTTATTACGAATTCAAGGCTCAAGTACAGGGTAGCGCGCTAAATGAGTTCATTGAGTTTAGAATTGATTTTCAATTACCTAGACGTACTTGGATTTGCAATCTCACTCGTATATGACTAATTTAAAAGTACCTAGTGGACGGATAATTTTTGAATACAGGATCTGTTCCTCCAAATTAAGGAAAAGTATTCGCTTTGAGAACAAGCTCGAGTAAAGGATTGTTTTTATAATTGAAAGAGGATAATGACAAAACAGTTTGACATTTAGAAAAACATGATCAACCGGACATTTAGTGGAATGTCGGAATCTATCTCTGGCCAACTTTTAAGGACGTTGGAGGAAGAAGCACTCTTGCCGTCATTTGTTTGTCAGAGAGATGTTTAGACTGAGTGCATGTCATCAAAACTATACAGCTGTAAAAAACTATAATATTCAGTTCAGGACCTTTGGTTAAAAACAGCATATCAACGTAGATTAAATAGTAGACGCAATCCTTGAAGCAAACAAGTGTCCATCAAAATACTTATACCGTATATCTGTCCTTTTTATACCATTTCGTGGGATAAATTGAAATAAGAGAGATCTGTGGCGTATACTTGACATTTTTGCTTTGAATTTCGACAGTGTTTCATTCGAATTTTATTTATTAAGTTCACTCTTACTCTTCGGCTCAGTGTTGGCTCTTATTATTAATTGGTCATAAGAATTTTGAATTGGGTCGGTTGTATGGGACGATGTTTCCTTCGGGCTCATAGGGCTTATCATGAATAAAATTTCCCCCCCGAATTATTCCGATATTCAAAACAATTTTCTCCTGAGCAAAAGAGGGAAAAAATTCTGATAATCCTAAGTAATTTTTCATCCAATTGCTAATTATTTTTAGCTGATTCATTAAGAGGTAGTTTCTTCAAAAGTAAGAGAAGTAAAAGACAAAACCCTTTTATCGGTTTAACTTTATTCTCAAAGAAAAGAATTATTTCCGACATTTATTTATTAAAGATTATTTCTTTCAAATGTTGGCCATAACTGCGATCGATTCATGGTTCATTCTGAAGTCATTACAAAGTTCAATGACGGGTCTGAGCATTTCCAGTGGTGTTCATCAATCGTACTCGACTTTTGTATGTAGAGTTTAGACTTTACATGTTACAGGATCTTGGCAACCAATTTACAGGTCAAATGCGCGAAATCAACTTTCAACCGATTTATTCTCTCAATAAAGCCTCCCTTATGCGAGGAGGGCGAATGGAGGAGAAGATACAACCGCGGATTCTATAAGCTGTACCAGGATGTGGATGTAGTCCAAAAAGCCAAGATACGCAGACTACATTGGCTCGGCCGTATCGTACTAACGGACAACAATGCTCCAGCCAAGAGGATCTTCGAATCCCAGCCCCCAGGTTCGAGGCGGCGAAGAAGACCGAACCTCCGGTACAAAGACCAAGCTGTCGCGGATGCCAGAAAACTTGGTTTTCACAACTGGAAGCAGCGTGCTCAGGACCGCAGAGGATGGAAGGCAACGATCTCTCAGGCAGGGACTCTACAAGGGTCGGGAGCCCTTTATGTAAGTAAGTAAGTTCATTGGCTATATAGCAAATAGCGCTATCTTGTTGGTTTCGAATGGCCAAGAGATGAGGGAGTTCAATTTGAGGTAGCAAATAGTCCACTTTCATTGTGTTATAAGAGGATCCATTAACGTTGACCAAGGAATCCACCAGCCCATAAGTCATACCGATTCGTTGTTTCGTCTGGATGCAATGGCAGCTCTTCAGTTTCTTCGGGTAGATCTTTACCATTAATATGGCAATTTTGCTTATCGACTTTCCCATTAAACCACAAGTCTGTGTGTGTAGACCATAAGTTGCTCTAATTGAAAAAAAACACCTTCCTCATGAGACGCTCATTTTCTTTACACAGCTGACTAATTTGTAGACGCTGCACTATGATAAAATGTCAAACAATACTTAATAAAAATAATATGACAAATTAAAAAGATTCACGTGCCTTCTGTCAAAAAATCCATAGACAAAAAAGTACCTCTAAATGAATTACTCCTTACCATTCTCATACTTACAAAGAATGCTTCTTCTTTTAGTGGAAAAGGAATTGTTGAATATTTAAAATTTAATAAGCTTTGTTAAGATTCGGCTTGCAGTTTTCGAACAATTTTTAGTTTCCGTCTAAATTCTTTCGTCAGCGCTCAACAGCAACAGCAATAGAGAACAAAAAATCTATCAGCAATGAGAAACTGTGATCATATACGACGGATTTCATGGAAATGTCATTTACGTTAAGGACATCGACACATTAGTGGAAGTATTTATGTCTGAGAATGTTAACAAGGAAAAGCCAAAGCGATGACAATATGCAGTAGAGAGTGACATTTAAAGGGAATGACAATTAGGTGCGGTTTTGCATTGTGACATATTTTTTCAAAAATTGTTCTGGTGGGAACGTTTAGGATGAAATGATTGCCCGACTAACTTTCTTGAATTAAAATTGATCCTATGGGCATGGATGACATTAATTTTGAGCAGAACGGAAAAGGAGTGTGCACCTTTACTGTCTATTATTGATGAGCGCATTGTCTCATTGGTTAAAATTTTAGATTTCAATACCAAAATGGGTTTTAACAACTCAAGCTCTTGCGAGTATCTAAGAGAGAGCATTACCGTGGATTCTTAGCAGCAGTGTTTCATGAGACATCTCATACAGTGATGGAAAAAACAGTGCTGCCACTTTTTAAGTTCCAAGAGAATCATTTTTAGATTTTTCTTAGTCATAAGCTCAGTAATTCGAGGCCTTTGATTAAGTAGGTAGAAAAATTAAGTACTATGTGACATGAGGGAGCATTTAATGTCAATTACCCTTAGATCCTCGGAGGACTGAAGGACTGTTACGATAATGCTCTTCAACGAGGCCAGCAGCAGTAGTTTTAGTTTGCTGTCATGTACTTGAAATATCCAAGTGGTTATTATTCCCCAGTATGACGTCATGCTGGTACTGTTGTCAGAATTGGCTAGAGCGAAATTCTAGTATGATTTGCACATTTTATTTTTTTACAATACCCTGCGAACACAATCCTAGTAGCCATTTTAAAGTTACTGATTATAAGTTAGAGCCTTACGCGTTATAGGCTGCTTATATCTTATTAAATGTACATAAATTCGTGCAAACAAGTGCATACAAATATTTAGCAGTCATTATTTTATAGACTGAATTTACCTTCATTAAGCATGAAAAAATATTTTCTGAACTTCATTCCTATAACATTTCAAACATTTGACCCTGCTCAACGCGACTATATTTCACTTGATCCTGAAGTTGTTAAACCACCCCTAGGGTGTATACGAAACATTTTTGCAGCATAACACAATATAGTGCCCTCCTCCAACCATTACTTTACAGAAACCATACAAAAATCACATCAAAACCGACGACAAATTGCCTTTTTTCTACAACACAACAACCGGTGTTGACTTTTGCACCACCCTGTACAACTATTTACCGGCACTTACAGGCTGCATCAAACTAAAAATACAAACAAATATATGTTTGTATGTAGTTTCTCTCCTCCTTTATCCTGTCTCTCTCACAGCTACACTATATAGTCAACTATTTTATTTGCTTAACTTTGGATATCAATCGAAGCTGAAAAATACCCATCCATCCACTTTTGCAATGAAGTGGTAGAATTTCAAAACGACGAAAGCCAAGTGAAAAGTACCAGAACAGAAGAGACAGAGAACAGAAAAAAAAATCAAACCAACTTTATCATAAAACAAGACAGAAAAAAAAATGAAAGCCATAACCGACGGCTGATGTTGAATGAAAAATCTGTTACGGAAAATCATCTGTACACAAGGATTTTTCTCTCTTTTGTATGGTGTTTCTCTTCACAAAAAAAAAGGAATGAAGCAAATACCTTCACACACAGATATCACCGAACCGATGCACAAACAACAAAACAGAACCGGTAGAAGGGTGTGTTGGATGGATTTCCTTCTTTTCTATAAATGCTTCCAAAGCTAGACTAAAGCTAGCGAAATGAAATAAAATGAAATGAAATGAATGAATAATCAAGCCAACACACACACACATATACAGCTAACTCAGCCGACCAACACAGTCAGCCAGAAGGAGTTCGCTCGTTTTTTTTTTGCACCCAAAGCAGTCTCCTTTTGCCATGCAGATACTCAGCAGAGAAAGGGGTGCAGATACATTATACAGGAGAAGGCAGGGTGCAATGGAATGAAGGTACTTACACTTTTTAATTACCTCGTTTACTTCTACTCAGGGATAAGTTTTAATTAAAATTATTTTTGTTTTTGTGTGTTTCATTGGGGATTTGTTATGAATTTGTATGCGAAGCACTTTTTTTTTTTCTCTCTCTCTCTTTCCCCTTTCACTGTTGTGTGTTGCATTTGTATCTAAACGTGTGGGTGTGTACTACAACTACAACTACAAATTCGATTGTAATGTGGATGTTGTGTGCATTTCGAGTTCAATTACCTTCCATTCGATGGGAGCGGAAATCCATCCAATGTCCATGAAATTTGTGGCGTTGGATTTCCGGCTGCTGAACATTTCAAACTAACTGCCGGTCCCGGCTGAAGGGTCTGCTCGATGAAGCTGTACAGCATCACTGGTGGAGCATCTGTAAATGAATGTTTTAAATGCGTTAACAAATATTTCTATCTCTTTCTCTTTATAAAATAAAATATACATATATAAATTTCTATAGTTGAATGGTTTTTCTGCTCCTGATGATGACGATAACGAGATAAAAGAACACAACTAGTTACGCGCGCGTCTACGGTAGTGTATCTACAGCCATCAGCAGGACGAGCAACCGTCCGGTTGCTCTAATTGAGTTTGTACACGCAGTAATGGAGTTAATTCAATTAAAGTTGCGTATACGCCCTGGCTGCCGCTTGGACTAACTTTTTGTAATGGGCTATTGGTTATGTTGGTTGTTTGGCTCTCTACACCGATGCTTGTGTGCATATTTCTTTCTTTCTTTTTTATGTTCAACTGCGAGTGATTAATGAAGTGCGGCTAGTAGGAGGCGAATGCAAAGAAAGAGGATTTTTCTGTTGTTGTAGTCCTTTTCTCTTTTGAAAAGACAAATTGTTAAAGTTTGTCATGGTATACGCGGCGAGAGTGGCGCGCGCGCTTCGCACGTTGCGATGCAATCTGTTGAAATCATTTGAGGCATGAAATTCGAAATAACTTTTAATTAACTTCTTGACAAGTAGTGGAACTTGGTGCCATCGGAATAGTGCGCTAGTGCGGGAGGACATAGTTCAACACAGATAAGAATAAATTGTGTGTTTTTTTTTTTTCTTTTTTTAGGTTTTAGGTTCTATTTCTTTCTCTAAGGCAACATAACTTTAATTGGATATAAAGAAATGTGGGTTAGATGGGGGCGGTTTTGTGTAATTTGGTATGAAGTTCTCTAAGTAGCTGTTGGGTTTTATTTTAAGTTTTTCCTCAAAGTTTTGTGGCGGCGGAGATTATAATCGAAGTTGAGAGAGAGTAATTAACTTTTGATAAGGAAACTCCTTAGAATTGTAATTGGACAGTAGTTCCTATGGGTTGTTTTTTTTTTTTTATTAAATTTGAAAAGTGGCCTGGAAAAGTTCAGGTAATTGGAAATATGCTGAGGGTAGACTTTGTAGACTTTGTTTGAGTTTTGAATTTATGAAGACTTGAAAGCAGAGTTTTTGCTTTGGTGTCCAAATTAGGGTTAGTGGGTAGGTTCTTTTGAGCTGCAGTGTAAAACATAGGCTGGAATGGTTTCTTCAGTTATTTCAGCAAGTGTTTACAGTCAGAATTATATATGGTGGTTTGCCCCGGAACGATCACGCACTATGACTTGAGAGTAATCATCTAGAACTGCACAACATTCTTACTAATAAAAAATGCCTCTGTAACAACTTCCCATAACTCGTTACCCCTGTTGTTCTGATGAAGTTCAATAACATGTCGGTATTCGCGTTAGAGAGTTCTCCTAGATCATGAAAGAAGTGTTTGCCGAAGAATTTGTACCTGGAATGAAGTCCAGGGCACTGGCAGTGGAAGTAGGTAGTGTCCTCTATAACCTCCCCATCGCCGTATCCTCTGCAGAGTTATTCTTCCGCCCGATGTATTTTCTATAGGTGGTACTGCAGAGTGTTGTGACCCGTGAGTATCCCCATGAGTATGGACAGTGAACGTCTGTCCTTGCGTGTTTGCAGTTCTGCAAGTATCTAGGGACTTTTCCCTGCTTTAAGTCTGAGAGCGCAGAGCGGGGTGCTTATGGAGAGGTCGGTCAGTTCAAGTGGGTCCGATGAAGCTTTCCTTGCTAATTCATTTGCCTTTTCATTTTCCGGGACGCCCTCGTGCCCAGGTTTGGTTCCAAGAACCTTAAGCTCTTCGCGGTAATTGCTTTGATAGCTGCCTGGCTGTCGATAAAGAAAGTGATAGCTTTTGGCGGTATTGTTCTTACGGCGGACTCAAGGGCCGCTGTTGTCGCTTGGAAAACACTGCTGTGGTCTGGGAGTCGTATTCATCTGGATATCCCCAGTGATTCGGAGAAGATTCCGGATACTACACAGTAGGAAGTTAGTTCCCATGTCTCTCATACATCATGTATGGGGTAAATTTAGGCTGCTTATGCCGCTCAGCCTTAGCGATAACAATGATTTTGCCAAAAGTCCAAAACAAGCTTTAAAAAGCACGTCTGCCGACGTTTGAGCCATTTGATGTAGAAATCTGCAATGGTCAGTATCAGGGAGCCCGCACATGATAAACAAGAAAATTAGTGAAAACCCCATACCAGGACCTCAAGTATTCCGTCTTTTCTTTTTTTAGCTCCGGGACACTAAAAATACTTGAAGTTCGGCTTGAGCTTACGAACAAGCTCAAGTGCTAGTACTAGACCCTGAGTTGGGAACAACTACTCCACCAGACAACACACAATAAAGCAAACAAATTACACCTAAGCCCACAAGTGCTATAAAATCCTTCACAAACACACGATACTAAATTGGAGTCATACAAGTACATACCTCAAGATTGGAACTTCATTCATATGAGTTCAAACGAGTTCATACCTCGGAACCATTTGGACAACAAATGGACTCAAGCCAGTTCATGCTGCAATTCTGAAATAATCCTTGCAGCAGAAAGTATAATCTACGAAACCAAAGTTAATTGACTAGAACATCAAACCCTTTACACTCAAGCATCAGACTGGAACAGATTGGTTCAAGGCATAGCTCTTAAGGATGATTTGTCGTAAGAGAAAAATCTATATCCAGCCAAAGAATCTAAATACATAATTTCATATTATGTAAGAAGCACATAGAGTAGCCCACAGGGATCCAAGGACTAGCTTCTCACAGCTATACATGGTGTGCATTTCTGTACGTAAAGAAGTGAAGAAGTATCCGAAGGCTAGAGGGTTTTCAGACGCTCGCAAGAAGTAGAACCGTAAAAGCTTCTTATCGTGTCTTCTGGGATTCGTTATCTGTGACCTCAGTCCAATAAACTGACCACTGAGCCACGGTACTCCTTATAAAAACTCGAAAGTTAGAGTGAAATCGAAGGTCTTTTCTCAACCTCCTTTTTGTAGAATGATGGGAGAAAACCATTTGGTATACTCTTTCTATTTAGACTCTTGTGCTGAAGCAAGTTCCTGGAGATTGCAAGAATCCATAAGACCCGTGAATGCAAATATAACTAATTCCACTGATGCCAAGAAAACCAGGAGCTTGTGGACAAGAAAAGACTAAGCCACAATGCTGGAATGGCAACCGAAAAGATTGAGTCATACAAGTAGTCCTTGTAGCCACAAGAGTATCCTCTACTATCCCCCATTCTTCGCATCGAAGTAGCTGCAATGGAAGGAGGCAAGAAATAAATGCCTCAAAATAAGCCTAAATTTATATGAAATCATTATATCAGTGGTCCTGTCGGGTCAATGGACTAGAACTGGCTGAAATATAATGTACGTTCTCAAGACGAATTAGTCTATTTTTATACAATAATTCATAAGCAAATAAAGCTGAGCATTGAGATGTATATTCGCCGAAGAATTTAACTCTAAAATCATCTTTCTCTTTTCAGTCATTGAAGGATTTTTAGGTAGAGTCTATCTTAATTAAGGAGGCATTGTCGTTATTAAGGTATAATGTACAGGGATATTCAATTTTTTTACTTAGTCAAAGTGAGATTGACTAAGATTGATCTCTGGAATCTTTATACTTCCTCTACTTCCAAATGCGATCTCAATCGTCGGTTGTTTCTAAACGAGACGATGGCATAATTCAAAATCTGCATTATTTGACAGACCAAAAGTAATTATTTGGCCAATGGACTGAGTCACATGGCACAGCACAATTCTATCCATTCTTTCAAGAAGGGAAATCCCAGCAACTTACTGCTATAAGCACTACCAACGCCAGGTAGCCAAATTGCGCCATGTATCTCATCGTCAAGCAGATTTGTCCTTTGGTTAATCACAAAATCACTGAACTCGGCATCATTGGAAGGTATCCCGACGTCATAACTAGACCATAAACTTCTTACCAATGGCTTTTCTATAATCTGCATAGACTAGAAGGAGGAGGAAGAGACTATGTGCTCGGGCAAAGCTCTATTCCACTCATAGAATGTAACACATGCGAATTTGCCAAGCCAAACATTGGTCACCTTCAGCACTTGATATTGATTTAACGGGTGGTATTCAGAAGACATCCAGACCCAAGTGGTATCACAATGAACCTGGCTTAAGTGTAGCTGCAACTCCTAGTACCAGCCACCTTACTTAGTTCGCCAAGCTCCTGCTAAAGTCAGCCAATACATTTTATATTGAAAAAACTCGTCAATTTTTTAAAGGAAATTCTCTCCTTAAATTTCCTATGAATGCTAGTATTATTGCCTCCTTGACGACTTCTCTCAAATCCCTTGGAGTAATTTTTAAATCCGTCACTTATTTTCCATTCGAATGCTCGCGCTGAATGTGCCCTCTTCTATGCAAATTAACTTTTCTATTTAAAAATGGAAAAAGTATAAAAATAAATATTTAAAAAGGAATAAACTTCCTTTATTTGCCCTCTCATGTGGCTGCCAGGATAATGACCTTTCACTGCGTTCGTTGGGCTGCACATTCCAGCTTGAACCTACCGCAACCTATTCATCGGAATCAATCAATTAACCAATCGTCCATCAATTCACGGTTCAGTTAAGAGTTAACAAACTGGTAAAATTGACTAATAGTACCTAGAATACTTCCCCTTTGTAATTGACTTTAGCCACCCAACCCAACAGGATAGTCCTGACTGACTGTGACATGGGAGTTGAGTTTTTTTTTTTTTTTTTAAATAAATAAGTACCCACGTATAACGTGGCAATTGAAAGTCAAAAAGGGTGGCACGCCAGGGTTAGGCGGAGATATGCCGCACGTGCAAATTGCTAATCTATACAGAGGGAAAGTTTTTAAAATTATTTCCCAAGGGAACCAAACGTGCTGGGACTTATGAAGACTTTCAATTATCTCCCTGAATAGATTTTATTAGTCATCGGGCGGAGGTTGTGGTGTGGTGCCGTGCAGGTGGGTGCCGCTCCTTTATAATGGCAGGAAGGAGACAATTTTGGAGCTGGGGTTAAAGAGTGCAATCACCAGCGCGCAAAAGGTGTATTCGGTGGGAGGATTCAACTGTTAATTAAACACAAAAAAAAAAAAAATTGCAATCAAGTTTGAACAGTTGCTGTTGTTTCCGGTTGGAGCCGAAAAATAGAAAGGAAATGACTATTCTATGGCACCTGTTTGGGAGGGAGAAGAGGGATTTTCAAATTTAATTGTCTACATGTGTTGACAGGGTAATAGTCTATATCCTTGGAGATTGTGAAGGGTGGGGCATTGAAAATGGTCCTTCATGTTGTTAGGCTGGGTTCATCAGGACTCACTTTTGTTTAGAAGCAAAAATCGGTGAAACCAAAGAAAGAATGTCTTCTTCAAACGAAAGGAATGGATGATTTTCTAAGGCAACCAGGAATAATAGAGAACTCTGGGCTAAAGCCGCATTTAGGCACCAGGAGGCGGAAGCTGATAGCTGAAATGGGTTGGGAGTTATTACACAGTAGCACTTGCGAAAGTACCAAGGCTCTGGAGGACGATAAAGGTATTATTTATAAAAACAAATGCCAAGAGTGACACCAGAAACTACGTACGCAATCGTTTACTTTGGCAAAATTCCTGTTAAAAATTTAAGGATTGTTACAGACACAAATTCCGTCTCTTTTAATTAGCAGGTGCCAAATGGGATTCTAATCATATACTTTTATGCTGAAATAAATGTCACGGTGGGTAGGTAAAATGGAAAAGGAGAGAAAGTGTAGCAGTGATCGAAGCTCAACTTATACTAGGTTTCAATATTTACTCACCATGGGTGGGTGTCTAAATTACTGGGAAAAATTATATGTGATTTTTGGATTCGTTTATAATTTGCAGTATTTTGTTATGTTGTTGAAATACACTAAGTATTAAATCCGTTCTGAATGAATCTTAATCTTTACAGACGGATCTAGAATAGATGAAGACGTGGGACTGGGTATCTACTTATCATAACCTAAAACCTCACTATCGCTTAGACAATTCTTTAACGGTACTGTTTTCCATGAACTTCTTCAATAGCATCTCATATGAGATGCCATTGAAGCCACTTATCCATTACAGTTAGTTGGCTGGTTTTAGAGGTTAAGGAAGTAAGTATATAAGCCCGGCTATGTCGTATGGTGATCAGGAAAACGTTTTGTTTACCTGGCAAATTGTGTCAAGTCTGGTATCACTTTGGCTGGACAGAGGCAGAGAAAGTGCTCTACATGGTGCTCCTCCTCAAATTTAAGGCTAATCGCTGCTTCATATAGCCCGAGTCTGTGTGAATGTTTGTTTAGATTAATATGGCCTGTAATGAGACCCATCATCAGACTCAGTTTAGTTATGCTTGAGTTGTGTTATTACTGCATTCCTTTATTCCGAATGTTTCTAGCCACTTTGCACATATCTAGACGTATCTGTGTATTGATCGTTGAGGGACTCCAACTATTTTTAGCGCATCTCTGTTACTTGCTCCTTCCCTTGCCAGTTCATCCCCTCGGTACCCACTAGGGACGGATATTGTTTCGGCTCGCTAGAAGGTCGACTTTGATTTTCCACACCCTTCCTAGGCGCAATTCGGGTTTTTTGAAGCACCTACTGCTGCTTTTCTGCCCGAAGAGATGTTAATTTACCTATCGCTGTGGTTCTCGGGTTGTGTCTCGGCATGTGTAGGCACCATCTTTGTACTGTCCAAAGGATCTAAGCCTTGTGGCAAAAAGACAGGCGCTTTTAGTTGCACTGGTAAGAATCGCTTACATATCCTTGATTGCAGTTTATTCAAGATTGGTTGAATACTGCCGCGAAAAGCTCTGATTGCTCTCCCAATAACAGTCTAGTGGGTTCAACCAAACACATGAACTTATCTCAGGGAATGAGAAGAATATCTGTGCCTACATTCGTCCTTCCTTAGAACGTCTTACTCTGCACAAAATCCTACCCAATTTAGTACGGACACCAACTTAACCTCAGCTTGAAACCATTTCACCTTCCATTCCTTCTTTTCGCTTCTCATGTTTGTTGCTAGGTTCAGTCAAACATCTCATATGGAAATTTCTTGTTCGTTACAAACGTCGCTCAGGAGCAGAATTTCATTTCAATGCTGCAAACAGGCAGCATATGCATATGTCACAGAAGGACTTGTACTGTCCCTCAGTATTACTAGTATTACTGCATTGTGAGTGCTGATTTCTTAAGAAAAAAACATAAGATCCACTTTGTGGTTCAAGTAATTTTCGAAAATGGTTACAACATAACCAACTCCAACTCAAGGACATCATCCAGATAAGAAACTCCATGATCACCGTCACAACGTGTTATACTCCCATTTTCAATCTCAGTCACCGTATAATTCTCTTTTCCCATGAAAGAATCACTGAAAATGATAATTCTACCAAGAAAACAAAAATCCAAATCCAAAGAATGTGAGGGTATCCCTGCTCATCCAACCATGTCACCCCCATGCTGCTGTTAGCAATTCGCACGTGTTTGCCGTCCAAACTTCTGTGAAAAGTCCTCCTGCTCGCCGCCCCGTCACCTCTGTCTCTCAAGGAAAATCAACACGAAATCTGATTTTTTTTTCTTCTGTTCTTTCCTCCCTTCATCCGTGTCCTTTGTCTCTAACAATCTGACAGACAACAGAAGGAGTCAAACGAGGTCGAACATTGAAACACATACCTGCGCGCACAACCCCCGCTGACTGATAAAAAACAAGCTCACACCGTTGTAGTAGTCAGTTTATGCAATGATGTGCAAAGCACAAAAAAAAAATATTTCAACGTCCTTGTCCATATCCTTTAGCCCGCTCTACCGCTCACCCGCTCATAGCATAGATTGGTTTCATTGGAAAATTTGATTTCTTCTTTTCGCTCAAATTCTTCAATCTGGTCAGAGTTCTTTTGCCGTCGCCACCATCTACCAGCCGAAATTGCCTTGCACATCCTTTATCAAATGTTAATTTCTATCAGAGCTTACATAATACGCCGGTTTATCCATCCATCGACAGAGACAGCAGAGCAGTAGGTACCGAAGTTCACTGTCAGTGCTGCCGGATCCGACATCTGCCGGATGAAGAGGATCAAACGAGGTGTGAGGGCGTTTCGGAGCCTGGGATTCATGTTGAATGTGATGAATGAGGAGAATATTGAAACTGACAGGCCTTATTATTTAGGGATTTGCAATAAATTGCTTGCTATTGTAGATTACAACATTCCCGTTCCAGTTTCGTTCCCTTCGTCATCGTTATTGCCATCATCATCATCATCATCATCATCATCATCGTTCGTCGTTGGTCGTCTTTGGTCGTCTTTGGTGTCCTACACCAAAGCAGTGGACAAAGGCGAACGAGGAGAAAGAGAGATTTCTATTGAAATCCTTCCTAATTCGCACATCACTTAGTACCAAGAATAAAACCACAGTTTAATGGACTTGAACTATTTACACTGCCACACGCACACACAAGACTAACATATGTGTGCGGATGGATAAGGGGTCTCATGTATAGATAATTACCTCCTAGTTGAAGTTCGGCCGATGCTTGAAAGGTGTCTCCCTCCGGGCGACGGACCACGCATTGATACATTCCCTTGTTCTCACGGCTGACCCTTGTTACCACAAGGGTATCTTCGACGCGTCCCGATGCAGGCAGCTGTCGTCCATCCTTGTACCAGAGAATATTTTGCATACCCACCGGACTGCCATTGCTCGTGACAAGACATCGGAATTCTGCTGTTCCTCCCATGTGAACACTAAGGACATTGGGAGAGATTTCCACTTGTACTGGAGTGGCAACGGTTAGGCGAAGCTCGGCGCTTGCCTCACCGCCCACATTGCCAGCGGTGCACTTATAAACGCCTGAGTCTTCAGCTGTTACAGCTTCGATGGCGAGTATGGGACCGAGCAGGCGTATTCTCGGGCCACTAAGGACTGGCAGTGGACCCGGTCCGTTGTGCGTGTACCAACTGAAATGAAAAAATAACAAGAAAAAAGGACGCGCATTAATAAATGAATACATGTGTATAGAGTTGGATGTAAAATGATGATTTTATTGTGAGCCTTAAGGTGTGAGTCGTGGCTACCGGGTACTGAGACAGTTGAAAGTATACAATATTTCTGTTCTTCTTATGGGTTTTGGTCGCTGATACATGTATGGCTTCGTGAAAAATCGGTTGGACTTTTCATAACAGCTGCAAGTTTAAGGGTTCATTCACAACTTGTTCATAAACTGTGAATACGAACTAGTGAATGTTTGCTGAACTAATTAATTTAACTTTTTGTACATAGATCGGTCTGTAAATTATGGTCTCTTCTTTGGGAGTAGTAAAATTGTCAACTGTCTGCCTTTAAATGTGCTTAAAATGGCGCGATCGCAGTTTGCATATTCGCTGTTCACTGAGCTGTGAATGGGCCTTAAGTGGTTGCCAATGAACCTGATTCTTCTGATAGAAAGGACAGGCCATCACACAATAGGTAGGGAACAAGAAACAAATTCAATTTCACTAGAGAAGTAAGTCTCTTCTTACTAATCATAACAGGTCATAACTTTTTTTGTTTACCCAACAATTAGCTTCATATAGCCTCAACCCCTTTCTTGTGCCTTCATCTACCATTACGCCTCCTGCAAAAAAACATCTATCCTGGCACCCAACAGATCGTTGAAACGCCTTTCGAGAAACCCTCTGGGACGCGTACCTACCATGGTAGCAGTAGATCTTCTTGCTATGGAAGCCTAATGGAAATATCATGACAGCAGGACAACGACATAAGCAGTATTCCGAAGGGATACTGATCTAATATAAGGACAAGTGTTGAAGAAGAGCAAGAGAGTTGTTAGATGGGATCAAAAGGAAGCATGGGGAGGCGTTTAGAAGTATGTTATTCTACGAGCTGAGGAGGTGGCCTCTCCCTCAGACATCTTTCTCAGCCTAAATGCATGTCTCTCAATGATGCTGTATTCTGTTATGACACATTCAATTGCATAAAGTCGCAGGATTCAAAACTGCTCGCATACACCTTGCACTTCAAAAAGTAACCATTGCCTCTATCTAAAATCTCTTCGCCATCATCAGTTCACGTCCGAATTTTCTTGACCTGTGCAGCCACCTATACATTCAGATAAAAAAACGAACTAAGTGCCGATCAGGTAAACGTGTAAAACGGAAACAGTCAACCATTTCCTTACACGTAACGTCAAGTCAACCATTCGTTAGCCCCTATTCATAAGATTTCTTCTACTTTTTTTCTAGCACTTTTCTCAAGATTTTGTAATTCTATTGAAAATTACTACACCAGCAAAATGTGCAGGTGAATGCACCAGTACTTTGGCTACAAAACGACACGGGGAGAAGGAATTGTCATCGTTGAAATATAAGGATTTCTTGGAGCCAAATTGAAAAGAAAAATGCTTTGCAACGAATGATTGCGTCAATTCAAAGCGAACACAATGAAACACAAAGTCACAGGGAGGTTTCGCTTAAATTTGATTCCGCAAAATAGTTACGAGTCAGGATGGTGGATTAATTTAGTTTAAGGATTTACGTCAGACATTTGATAGGGTTTCTTTTTTTTTTAGGAAAACAATTTTCACAGATCTTGTTGCATAA
Source organism: Chalcosyrphus nemorum (assembly GCA_949716465.1). Lineage (NCBI taxonomy): Eukaryota > Metazoa > Arthropoda > Insecta > Diptera > Syrphidae > Chalcosyrphus > Chalcosyrphus nemorum. The sequence continues at coordinate 16,186,780 of OX454334.1, read as the reverse complement.
ATGTACGTAACAGGGTCATGTGCATGTAAACATAGCAAAAAGTCGGGGTAGGTTTTGTATTTGGAGTCAAATTTTATGGTGCTACCAAGATGGATTGAAGATGTAAATGAGTAAGACGTTTGGGCAGGACAATTGGTATACTAGGCACCCAGGGAGATGGGAACTCACACATAATAAAGGAAATAAGAAAGGTCAAATAGCTGTTGCGCTGAGATGATATAAGCCCCTGCGTGACAGCTCAGGACCTACTTACACAGATGGTTTGAGATTACGACGTGGATATAGCAATACTCGGCGGGTTTCGTCGATTTTTCGTTAACTTTCAACTCTATACGTAAAGTGCGGTTTCATTGGCATATTCCGTAGGAAGAGCTGAAAGTGATTTCATCGTATGCGACCCAGACACAAACGTTTTGACATACGCACTCATTGTGTAAGCGCCATCTGCATTTTCCGAACTCAACTAAGAACTCTAATAATGCATCCAACTTCAGTGCGAATTATTCGTTATTATAAAATCAGACAAAGGAAGGATAATACAGTCAGGAAAATTAATACATCATCACTTTTATAAAAATTTTGCCTTTTTCTATTAATTTAAACTGACAACTCTTATGATGGAAGACCAATCATGACGCTAGATATCAGGAATGACTGTAACACCTTAGCCGAGTATCAGACTACTTAGAGAAGATAATGGGGAACTGATTATTTTCGAAAAAGAGTACTCCGTTGATGAAATAAGACAGTATAATAATGGAGTTCCCCAAGGCTGCGTAATAGATCCGATACTATGCATACACTATAGCGAGACACACCGTAGGCAAACGTGGCGCAGAACAGTCGAGGAGTAATCAAACTTTATAGCAATTGGTTCGAGGGTGTAGAATTTCGATTAAGCTTGCATTGTTGATGATCTATGTCTCCTCTAGCTAACTTATTATCATTACCTCAGGCTAGTTGTTTTCAATGTCCTTGAAGAGCATAACTGAAACTAAGCGATGATGGTTCGTGATGGTTCAAGACTGATTAGTAGTACGTATGAGTCTTCGACTGGCAGTGAAAAAGAAAGGAGTTGAGCTCATAAGCAACAGGCACATCGAAGAAAGTAACTTGTTGGCTCACTTTTAAGCAACATCTGCAGCATGCAACTGAGAGGGTAGCAAAGCCTACGGCTGTACTGGTAAGAATAATTGCAATGCGGGTGTAGCAAAACAAAAGAGCCAACTACTCTGAGGGCGAATTGCGATGTTGGTAATGCTCCACTACTGGTATACTGACAGGTCACTGTGGAGTAAAAAAGGATCTCATTACTATTTGAATGGCACATGCCGTATATTATGCTGGACACTGTGATATTGAGGGCAATGAATGCACCGATAGACTGGCCACAAAAAGCTGAGGAACTACCATCAGGGAACATCATCGATAGCATCAGGACACCGCTGTGTAAAAGTATTTTCCAAAATATATGTTACGTATACAGCATGGCTAATCGCATATGGGATAATCTGAAGGGACAGAGGGTGTCCAAAGCCTTATGGCGACAGATTTATCATAAATGATCAGGGGAAGTTATTAATTTATAGAAATTATTGAATTAGGGCAATGATTGGTATCCTCTCTTGACATTGTTTTCTGAGGAAGCACGTCAGTAGACTGAGGTTATTAGAATTCGATATTTGTAGGTATTGTGAGGACCTGCACGACACGGAGGATATAGGCATATACTGTGCGAGTACTTCTAGAAATAGATCTTTACCTCTAGGCATGAACTTCTTTTTCAATCTAGAAGAGGAAGATTCAATGAACCAACTGAAGGATTTACTCAATTACTGACAAATGCTTCTCGGATTTGTACATTGAACCTCATGCATATTAGTCCATGTATATACGTCTTGGCAGAATAAATATGTCACCAAAAAGTACCTTGAATGAGCTTCAACATCTGCATACCTAAACTCTATCACACAAGCACCCTTTTTTCGACTCGTAAAATAATAATCTGAAACTCCAGAGCATTTAGCTACAGAATTAATACCAACATGCTCCCTTTGCTACTGTTAGCAATAAGTTACAAATTGAATAGCAACACCTTGGCCTATTCCCCAACAAACTACCAACCGACTATCTGCATAGCCCAACCTTGATAATGCAGGACACCGAAAAAAAAGAACAAGGAAATCTGTATCCTCACCACCAGCTATTAGCAAGTCAAAGTGGGTTACAAACCAGACTGTGATAAACATAAAAGGCACACGCCTTTCACAAATAGAACTTAAAATTAAAAAAAAAAGAAACACAAAACTGAATAAATATTTTAAAAAAGGCAAATTCAGAACTAGGTCACTCGGAGGTGCTGTAGCAAAGAGCCCACAGTTTAAATATTTAAACTTTCACACAAAATATACGGCTGCTGTTGCCATCACCCAATAATCTAATTGAATTGATACGCCTTCATTAGGATCACATTACACACACTGTACATCTCCTTCCAAACATAATTCATCGTCCTTTCGTCTGTAATAAACGACCCCGAAAAATATTCAATTCAATTCGAGAGGAAAAAAAAAATTATCTGCCGCACACTTATTTCCAAATGAAAGCATTCATCTTGAAACCCCAGCCCATTTGATTTGACCCCAAACTAGACGTTACGTCCATAATTCTCTTCTAAAGTTGTTTAAGGGTCAGCCGACAACAAATTGAAGACGCCGGACGGGGTCTCTTAGTCCTCCTCTATGCTGCGGCCGTGTTTAAATGTGATGATGGATTATTTCTTCTTACTCCTTCGGGGGGAGAAGGTTTGCACAAAAGTGTTAACTCAACACAAAAATTCCGGTCTAAGGATGTGTAAGTTTTTTTGCCAAAGATGTTTGGTAGCCAAAAAGGATAACATCAGCGGAAAGGATACCCCTCTCTAGCAATATAAATAAGGGCCCAGTAAAAAATGAAATCGAAAAGAGAACAAGAAGGAGAAGGAGAAAAAAAAACTTTCAAAAGTGACGATAATGGTGGAAAATTTTCAACTTTTCGTCGCCTTTGAAATGGCCCTAAACCAACATCGTCTGCCCGCCCGCCATTCATGGGAAAACGACTAAAAAGTACAATTCGATAGGAAGAAGAAGAAGTTTTTCTCTTTACATTTCTTTGGCGCAATCTTAAAGCGTTAATCGCACCCCGACTGTTGTTGTCAAGACAAATATCATCCCTTCATCTTTGGGACGCTGTGATTCCTAACCTTTTTCTTGCCCCCCTCCCCCTTCGAAGGAGGAGTTGTGCCGCGATTGATCCCAAGGGATTTGGCCAGAAGTTAATGAATTTTGTTTTCTTTTTTTCTCTGTATTTTGTCCGTCTTTTTCTTTTGAGTATATTTTGGCGGAGGGTGTATCTTTATTTTCTTTCTCGGTGATTTGAAACCCCGAAGCATCACGCACTGAATATTTAGAGGGAACTTTTTTTGGTCCTTATTTAAGGAGGACACCAATTCAGGTTTCACACCAGTACCGCTGTTCACTTGGCACGTTTATTGAAACGGAAATAAATGAAGCTTAACGCCATCGAACTTTAGATACTTTCTGTTTATAGTCTAGACATGTAGTTGCACCAGGTGATGGAATTTACTTTTTGACCACTGAAGGTCGGAGAGAGAAACGTGAGAATAATTTTTTGTTTTGTGTCGCAACTTTTTTATTAGAATGTCAAAAAAAAGAGGCAAGTATTGGAGTTTTACAAACTTGGAAAGGCGCAACGCTGTGATAAATTCAGGAACGAAAATGAACTGGACAGATGACAGAACAAAGATGATGACGAGAACTGACTCAACTGAAGGTCTCGAAATATAAATTGGTCCTGCAGACTTAAGGACAGATACATTATTTCTACAAATGTGAAGCTTTGCATTCGACATCGCTAAAATCCAATAAAGTAACAATAGCTGTGTTTTTTTGAAACCTCCGTAGGCGGTAGAGGTAAATTTTACACATTAAACAAAAATAAGAATCCACTAACTACTAGTCTTGATTTTATGCGCAGTAGGAGAGCTGCTGCCTAGGAATTCGGCAGCATGTTGCGTGAAATCAATTTACAGACTTTGATGTGACTTTGAAGTTTATTCGGTTCAGTGGGGAGTGTTCGTAGTAATGACCCAAATATAAGTTACCTTGTACAATGCTCCTCATTGGCCAAAAAAGAAATTGGAGTAAACTTTGAATTTTTGTGGACTAATTTTGTTATATTTTGTAAGCAATTTAAGAAAGTGAATATTCAGAAATTCTGCTTTCAATTTGTATATTTTTCGGTTTATTGAGCCCCAAAACAATTTTTAATTGTTTGTCAGAAAGACGTATCTATTTATTCGAATCATCTCACCGAATCGGTGTCTTAATTAGATGCTAAAAATGATGCTGAAAATATAAATAAATAGAAGAAATTCTCAGACATTTGTCATTTTATGGGAAGAAACTGTAAGCAAGTTTCCTTAAAAGAAGAATTGTTCATTTTATATTTGAGGAAGCTAAATGTTAAAAGAAGAGAGTGAAAGAAACATAAAAAGAGTAATAACTGACGAACATAGCCACAAACATATATTATGTTGACAGCTAATGTCATAGCAACGAAGTCACGCTTACCAACGTAGAGGTATAAAAATTCACCTGCCTATAGCCGGCTGCGGAGTGTCCAAATGAACTTCCGGGTGCGGAGATTCAAAAAAACACCGCTAATGTGTATAAAAAAGCAAAATAAGTCTACCGTCTGTTAAATGCCAGGCCAAATGACTAGTCCCGGTAAAAGAAAGGCAGATGACCAAAGTTTATCACCACAGCACTAAATAAAAGTGTCTAACTTGTAATAATAGGGATTTGTTCAGTCTAATTGCCGAGGAAGACAAAGTGTCTATCTTAAAATCTAAGCTGTAAAAGACGTTGTGGCAGCGATTGTTGGTGAAACCATAAGTTGTCAGCTTTAATTTAACTCGAGGCAACTCGTAAGCATTTCGTAACGTAGTCCAACGTAACCAAATGACATTTGCAAACTACTTGTCACTCGAGTGTTAAATTCGGTGTTTGGATTGGAATTTTATAGTCTACGACAGGGAAGTAGGTTTCTATACCAAACGAAATCAGCTTAAGTCACAAGCAAAAAGTGCCAACATGCACAGGCAAAAGTTTAATGCTTTTAGTTCTTAAGCTCCAAATCTGCCTGCCTTTGCTTTCAAATGTGGTAATACGCATTCCATGTCAGGAAAAAAAAATATCTTAACTATCAAAAGCTTGTTATAGTACAATGTGGTCTTTGAAATCGTCTGCGGTCCAACATAGTCTCGGGTGTAAAGCACAAAGTACACACACACCGGGTCCACGCAGACAGAACGATTATGAATAACTTCAAACGAACTATCCGTCGCATTAGAAACAATAATGGTACCGTTGAGGACCGCAAATTAATATAAAGCTTCCGCGGCATACTCAAACCGCATGCACAGCTCTATTGGCATCCGCATATACATATTATACTCCTCACTGTTTGGATGCTAGTGGTGGTGGCATTCATTTTAATCCTTTAATACATTATGCGCTGGAGTGTCCTTTAAAAAAAACTACCACCATACGTTCAAATATATGTATGCATGTACCACTGTTTTATGTGTGTGTTTTTTTAATTATCGCAATAATTTTATGTTGAGAATATTCTTTCTCTCGTTCGCGTAAAAAGGTAATAACCAAACCGAACTGAACTTCACCATCATCGCGGTAATACCAACATTCTACGATGAACAGCAAAACAGAAAAAAAAAAACCGCTCCTTTTAAAAGGAGCTGTCTCCCTTCCTTTCCCCTTAATACGAGGTGCAGACAAACGTGGGTGGTAAAGGATTGAAATGAAAAATGGCAGCTACACAGCGCGCAAGGAGTGAGAGTAAAAGAGTAAATGAATATCTAGCCATGATTTGCGGGAATCAGAAGAACTTCTCTGCCTGCAAATGGGGAGTCAGGATACAACTTGGCTACTAGCAACAAAAAAAAAAAAACTAGTAATAGTAGTTGTACATTATAGTAGCAATGCAAGTTGCCCGTCTAGATACCAGATGGCGGCGACGACGACGACGGCAGCTGCACCAGCTCTGCACAGACTCCCCATAGCTGAGCCACGGACAAAAACTCATAATCATTGTCATTAATTACACTCACTGTATGTGTGGGTGGGTATTCTGTCTGTATTTGTATTTTTTTTTTTTTACTCCTTTGCTTATATTTCATCATCATAATTATCATCAGCTTCTCCATCATCAGCAGTATCGTCTGTAGCCTCCCGTACTCCCAGTTCATTGTTGCTTTTGTACCCCAACTATGGATTCGCATTAACGGAGAACACTATATGGGGTTGCTACTATAAGGGTGATATTCTTCACGTCACGTCCCCGTATAAGGATGATTTTTTTCCTCTTATGTGCGTGTGTATGTGATTATTAATATTCAAAAAGTCGAGTTTCCGCGGCTTTTAGTCCTCCTCATCCTCCTTTGAGCGAACGTCACCAACAACGAGCGCGTATCACAACCCAAATGTGGGTCCATAAACCCTGCTACCATTTTTTTAAACCAACACCATTGAAACCACATCACACACAAAACAGACAAAAATAATAAAAAAAAAGGAAAAAAAGCTAAATTATGAATTTTTATTGTTAGTTTCGAAGTGTATACACGTTCGGGTACTCTCTCCACATAGTGATATGTATCTGTTGATAGGCGAGCAATGTTGGGAGCAGATATCTACCCCTTTGTTTGCGTTTTTATGCGCCTATCCTACTACAGTTAAAAGGATAAAATGGGATTCCCATTATTTCTATTTTTCTTTTTTCGTTTTTACTCGAGGGTTTTTTAAAAAAAAAAAAAAAGCAAAAATGAAAGCATTGAGCGCACAAGGGCGGCCCTGTTGTCTTTTGCATTTCGATTAAAAAAACGTATTATTTTCCTATATAAACGCATTTATGCCTATGGGATTTGAAACAGAATGGAATGTTTGCAGAAAATTTTTATCCTTTCGACTGCATCTAGGTCTTGGCCGTGTTCATGGTCGAATAAAGAAGAATTGCTTGCAGATATTTCGTTTGGGTTTTTGTTTTAACTTTAATTTAAGACGAAATTTATGACAATTTTTAGCGGTGAAAATGGAGTAGGACTACCACGTGGGATGGACAAATAATAGGAGCGAAAGGAAGTCCAATATAAATATTCAGGCTGAGAATATGAACCTAACCTCAAGGTAAAATCAGCGCCATCTAGTCGGCTTTTGAAGAGGGCTGCTTTTTGCATTCTTCTTCAAAATCAAATGAACGATATTTTCATGTAGAATCATTTGAAATTGTTGCTCGATGCGCTTCAGCCTTTTTGAGCCTGTGTATTATGTACATCTATGTTTATTGTAAGTATGTAGCCAACTCATAGAATCCGTCGACGTACGTTTCGTTCAACTTAGACGTTGAAATTGACTTATTGCCAGTAAGAACAATCCTATCATATCCGCCACACAGTTTTTCTTTCGCACGCTTTTTAACAGACAGCGTTTCCCAAATAGAGTCTGCAACATCGGATCAACAGATTCTACATGTTAGGACCTTGAGATTTATAAACCTTAGCGGATTGAGCTACTACTAAAAATGCCTGGACTTTCGTTCTTAATATATAGTAAAAATCTTATAACTATTATTACCTAGTGCATGCTGGAGCCCTAGTCAATGTGACTCTCGGTTGGAGTTCCAATTATCCAATTTGCTGTAAAACTTTTCTTTAATAGATCTTCCCGTACGCTAAATGGTTGGACTCTCTACAGATACAGCCCCTGTTCCATGCTTATTTCTGCCTTTACGTTCCCTGATCTGATGGTCGACTGTGCATCGCGTTCATCCCTTTAATGTACGAGTCTATGGCCTATCCGGTGCTTATTGGCTTCTTATATGTTCCTCCACCATTTGGCCTTGTATATTGCAATTATATGGGCTATGTGCGCTCTATAGTCTGTGCTCAACAGTACCTCTATGTTTTCCTCCTCTGGTCCATGGGAACTTGACTTCATATAGTTGAGCAAAAGCTTCATCTGCTTTCAGATACTCACTTTTGTGGCAACAAAAAGGAGATCACCGTCAATCATGAACAGTTCAGATTAGAGGCCGAATCATGGCCGATTAATATACTCCTGCCATTCAAATCAGTGGAATTTGATGGCATTGTCTTGGCAAAATTGCAGAATATGCATTCCAGTTGGATACATCCTAAAACGCTGCGAGATCACATGGAAACAGTACTAACACAGCTGGTTAAATTCACAAATAGTCTAAATACCAATCATAACCAAGCAGAGCTTATACTCTGGACAAAAATGCATAGAACTCCAAAGATCACATCAGTAGAGATGAGGGGAATCTCACTCAGTTGCAGTCTGAGCTGATAGGCTGGTATGGATGTTAATTGGTCATTACACTGTCGGAAAACATGCTGCGCTCAATATTACTGCCAATGACTTCTGCATAACAACATGGATGAGGAGAAAGGAGAATCACTCTTCCACTTCTTCAGGAGCTAGTCGACCCTATCCTCCATGAGAAAGCAATTTCTAGAAAAATATTTCCGATTCACATAAATGAAAATTTATCAAGAAATCCGAAAGTAGATTATTATCGACTCTTGCGGAAACACCATGGCTCCTTTTTGATCTCAGTACCTCAATCTTATCAATCGCAGAGGATAGCCACCTAACCTTCACCTTACCACAAAAGGAGCCAAACCGAACAACTGAAAAAAATCCTTAATTTAAACACACCCCAATCGTTCAATAAACCCGCGATAGTCAGACTTATCCCGCTTATTAATTATTTTTTGCCTATTAACCCAAATATCAATTAACTTGTTTCATTCTAGAAAACTGATTAAAACATAAAACCTTCAGTATAAACAACATATCCCATTACAATTAATCAACGCAGCCCTATACATAAACAAGGATCAACATATCCTCGCATTCATTAGTCTCCTCTTCTCCACTTGTTCTCTCTCTCTCTCAGCGTTTAGATGACATATGTTACACTATGCCACGAGTAGCGTAATAAATGTCTTCCCATAAAATATAAAATTTGATAAGACACCACCCAAGGGATTAATATCATTGTGCATATCCTTAACCCTCAACCTTACAACATTTTATCACCGAGAATTTTGCGAAATTCCTTCAAAACCCGCACCCGAAAATTCGGTAACATTAAACGGAGAACCCCCTAATAAGAGTCCTTATATTCTATGAAAAAAAAGATACATATATACATTTGTATTTATAACATGAAATGCTCATAATTACCTAGTACCACCCCGCCAACTCGCCCCGTATCTGGAATAATTATTTGAAATCTCACACGCAGGCAGCAGGCACAAAAAGGACCTGTGTCTCGCACTAATTTTAATAAAACATCTTGCCAAACGTAATAAAAGCCATTTGTTCACCGCTTGGTTCACTAGATGTTGGAAAATGAAAGGACCTCCTTGCATAGTGTGAAGCAAATAAATTAGGAGATCATACACTGGCTGGGGTACTTTTGGTGTTAACCTGATATGGCCGCCTGTCGTCCTAGAGGCAGGAGTAGCACTCGCGTTGGCGTTAAAGGTATACTTGGGTACACATGGCCTTAACAAAAGGACGAAAGGCAGACGGAGAGAGAGAGGGGAAGAGTGGGAAATTCTGTGCATGTGACACGTGACCGCATCCACAATTATTTGTGAAATTGAAACAAAGTTGCTGCAATAAGCCACAGTTGTAGCCACATTGCACAAATTTAATTTAAGACGTTAATTGTAATTGTTTTCTTTATGAGTGCACACGAAGAGGGAAGTTAGCGTTCCGTAGGTTAAAATAGTCAACAAGGTTACCCAAGATAATGGCAGAGAATGACCGTGTGAACTTAATCACAACGATCTAATGAGTTGCATGGTTAGACTCACTGATAAAGCTTTCTTCAGGAAGTTTAAGGATACTTTAATTTCCAATTCTTAAAGGTCAACGAAGTAATTAATTATGAATACTTAAGAAAGGTTAATTGATTACCAACAATTATTATTAAGAAAGTACTTGTAGGGAGGAGAGAGTTAATTGATTAAAATTCACAAAACTTCCTGTCCATAAATCAAGTTAAATTTTACAAAAATAAATGTGAAACCAAAGCCTAAAGCTGAGATGCTAGAAAAGTGGTAATTCAATAGCAAAAGATAGAACAGTAGCATATTTCATTGAATGATTTGAGCTGATAAAAATGGAGGCTGTATTACACATAGTTACAGTTCTGAACTGAAGAACTCCCTGGGAAAATTTATCGAAAAACTATGTTTCCACCAAACGATCTTGCGTGGTTTCGTCAAATTCATGCAAGCCTCAGAGGTTTCGGCAAAATCTACTTGAAATCTCATTCAATTCATCCGTCCTCAAGAGGTTGTCAAATCGAACAAGCCTAAGCGTAAACTTAAGTTTATTTTGGTGTTCATTTTTAGCCGTCAAAATATTATACAACAAAACAACTGTGGCTCGTGTTGGGACTTCAATTTTATATTTTCCATATTTTTTATTTAGGTTACATACATACATATAAAATGTTTGTTGCATTTATGGTATGTTTCAAGAATCAACCACTTTTTGATTTTTCAATTTGCTCAGCCATAAGTCCCAACACTGATAGTCAACAGATAGCTAATTGTTTTTTGTTTCCCGGCAATTCAAAATGGACAGACAATGACATTTCAACTTAGTGGAAACAGCTTACTGAGCTTTCGGCAAAAGTTAATCCAAAACCTCGAGATTATGGTTCGGTGGAAAAATGGTATAAGTCCCAACCATAATTGAATTACGGCTCTGGACGTTACCGTACGAAGTCTTGCCAAAATGGTCCTTGAGTTTTTCTTGGGTTTAAGCTCCATATGTACGCAATTATGAAGCCGCTCAGATTTCGACAGCAAGCAGAATTTTACTGGTAATCATGATGGCCGCCCGTTTGTCTGTTACCAGTTTTTAAGCCTTAAATTTTAAGAGAAGTCGTTAAAATTTCGTAGATGAGGAAAACGTTTGAAAAACGGGACAGTATAAGTGCAAAATTTTACAAAATCAACGCACTGATATGTAAAGTTTTCGAAAGTAAATAAAATCCTTTTGAAGAAGAAACAAACTTCCTTAAAATAATATGTAAATATTCACACATGAAGTATGATTACGCCCACTATTTAGGGGCGTTGAGTCTTTAAAAATAGGATGGAATATTAGGTAGTTAGATCAAAAAACAACAAGTAAAGCACTTTAAGATAAGTATAATGTGAATGAGTTTCTGCTCAGTAATGAAACCTAAATTTCAGAACCATGAGGGTCTCCTTTTTGATAAGAAGAATGAATGCAATGAATGTGCGAAAATATTCTTACTCCAATCTGAACGAAGTCTTATGATATTTTAAGCCAACAATTTTTGCTTAAAAGAAAACTCGTCGAACTCAGAGAACATTTAAGAAAGCTAAAGGCAAAAACGACGAAAAAAAGTTTTTTATCTCAAAAACAGTTCGGATTCGATAAAAAATTTACTAAAACTTTGTTGTTTGATTTATTTCAAGCAACAACCATTTGTCTCCTTTTTTCACATTCGATTGGCAGCTCATGTATTTGCATGAATGACTAAGAAACCAACTTGACGGTATACAAATTCAATTGGCTTTAGCTTGCTGGGAATCGTCCGCATAAACTACCGATAATAACTGGCTGGCAAGGTTTAAAAAAAATACGACACTTTGAGACGTATGGATTGTGCAAAATTTTTTACTCAAATTCTTCTTCTCCTTCTTGAATGTAAATAAAAATGAAATGCCATTCGTTAACCATCGCATTTCTTAAGAATGGCTGATACAATTTGGCTTCTTTTTTTTTTTTTGAAAAGATCGTAATAGGCCGAATAAAGTAAAAGGACAAGCAGCCCGGAAGTTGGGAAGTTGGTAAATTCGAAAAAAAAACAACTGAAAGTGGTTTCCATAAGATTTTTGTATGAAAATTACCAGGAAAGCTACCAAAAGGTGGCGGTACTTGTGCAATAGTTGAAGCCGGTCAACGTCGTTTGACAGTTCATCAAATTGCACGATCTTTCTTTTGCGATCTGCCCACGATCGTATTTGGTTCAAACGAAACATCCGCTCTGTCACTATGTGCGTAATGAATTTAGTTGGTTCCAGCTTGAAAGATATTACAGTTTTGGACCCGATAGGTGGGACCTATGTATGTTTTTTTTGTATTCTATAGACTCCGAAACTGTGCTCAGATATCAATAACTTTTTATTGGAAAATCGAAATAAAATGGTGGTGGAGTTTTCTTTTTTAAACCAAACATTCTAAATATCCAAATGATCTTGTATGAATTTCGAGGTTACTTGGAAACATGGAAAGATACAATGGAATGACATAAATTGTGACCACTAAGTGTTAGCCAAACCCCTGACTTATTTAATAGCAGACCCTAGCTCCATACATGATAAATAGTAAAGTCACCGACATTTTTCACTTGCCTGTCATTATTAATCGAAATGATGATATCATCACTTGGTGTTAAATTATGTGCGACTGTCAAAATTTGCCATATTTTTCATTTCCTATCCATTCCATAAGTATATTCATCAAAACTCAATTCTACAATATAAATGGATAGCTTCAAAGTCCATGTTTAAATCATCTTACCAATTGCAGATATGCGGTTTTATTTTTTTGCCAAAGTCACACGGTATTTGGATATTTTTAGCTTTAAACTCTGGAGCCATAAAAATCCCACCTCACTGAAGATGACTTAAGGTTCTCGCCGGTTTCGTGAAAGAAAGTAAAAACCCTAAACATCTGTCATGGAAGAGTTCACAACCCAACCGAATTTCAAATACAATTTCATACTAGAGAGGACCACCATCTTATCCTTCTCGAAGGGAATATCCTGCGTCATATTTACATACATATACTCATAAGTATAAAGAGATATATACATATTTCCAATATTTCGCACAAGCTTCGTCTCAATCATTGGCGAAGGAATTGATGAATACACCATTTGGCGTGCAGCACTTTTAAAAGAGTCCTGATCCCGAACGAGACACCTCGAAGCACACACACGCTGTGTGTGTGTGTTTGTGAGTGCGGTAAAGGATATAAAAAATATCCTGTCATCCTCAATCCGCTCGTATAAATTTATACAGCGTTAAATTATATGTTTTATTTTTTCCTTTGGTTTTTTTTTCTTCTTCTTTTTGCTCCTTATTCAACCACCTGAACGGAGGGATGCAAGTTGAGTTTTTTTGGGATGGGGTTAGTGGAATAGGGATGCCATTCTTAACCGAAGTAGATCACTATCTGCGGGAATGTATGGGTAGATATACGTATTAGTTTGTGTTGATGTTTATAATACATTTTGTTGGCCTGTTTTTTTTTTTTTGTTTGAAATGTGAGCAAAAAATCAAAAATGCGATGAGCACAAGAGTGGCAGGCAAAGCATAGGCAAAGCGCCCAGAGTGTGGAAACTCGCCTGGGGAAATTCACACATCGAGGAAGGATTTTTTTTGCTTTTTTTTTTTTTTGTTGCCGCCTTTTACAACCAAAGCCTTTAGCGTAGAGTTTCTCTGTCATGTGCAGTCATGTGGTAATGTTGAGGCATATTACAGATTTTCTGTGCTTTTTACATCTCATATTTGCCGTATGTGTGTGTCTGTCATTATACAGTGGGCTGTATTCGTACGAGTAGATGATGTTGATGATGATGATGGTGTAGAAAACGCCAAAGTGTTTAAATATGTAGCAAAGTAAAGTATGTGAATGTCATGGGACAAATAATAATAATGAAAAACGAGAGAGAAGCAAAAGCAGAACAGCACAGCACAGCACAGCACAGAAAGAAAAAAACAACGATTTTAAACAAAAGACGAGGAGGCAGAGGGATGCAGGATGAAGGATGAAGGAAAGAGCTCCATAAAAAGGCATGACAAAGCACCCCTATACTATACTATACATATGTGTATGCCTGCCTTTTTCAGGAGCACAACTTTACACCAAAACCCGCCTGGATAATGTTGTAAAACACACATGAGGGGAGGGTGGTTTACACCCCCACCACAATCGGATACGGGAATTAGATGTGTTCGTGTGTGTGTGTGTGTGTGTTAAATTTTCAAACGTGCTGATGCATAACTTCATTTCATAAAGAGCGAGAAACGGGGCACACAAAGAATAATGAGCGATATATTTTCGCCTCTTCAATGTTGTGCAGGATTTTCCTTTTTTTTTTTTTTTGTTTTGCCTGTGACAGGGGAGAAGTGTAGGGTCCTGTGCCTGTATCTCCAATCACAAAGAGAGGAAAACTCTGATTCTGGATGGATTAAGGGGGAAGAGACAGGATTCTCGCCCCCCTCCCGCTGATGTGGATGGAATCAATTTGTGAGCTAAAATGATGGATTCGTAACGTACATTTAATCACTGGCAGATAATTCAATAAAATTTTATGATGGATTTGCAATAAACTTGTGCGTTTGCTTGGTTTTTTTTTTTTTTATTTTCTCCCAAGAATGAGTGAAAAGTGTAGACTTTGTAAAATTTATGAATCACAACGCAGCACGAAACAAGGGGAGAGAAATCCGGATGCGAATGACTTACTTAAACAGGATGATTAGTCAGTCACAACGAATCGAGTGTGACGAAATTTCCTGGGGGCGGGAGTGGGACAATGAGTGATTACAAGAAGAAATTAAATTTGAATAAAAATCGTTGATTTAATTTATATTATCCGGAGAGGATTTTCCACACGAATGGAAATGCGGAGCTGTCTGTATAGGGGGGCTTAAAGGCACTGCAGGCTGCCGTGAACTCTTTAACGAAGGCTTTAACACGTTTTTGAAGCTAGATTATCAGCAGCAGTTTTCAAAAATAAGTTAGAGTAAGTATGTACTTCTTCTTCGAGCGCAGAGTGGTATTTAAAATAAAGAGCTATATTAGAGAACAGGACCATGGGGCGATCCTAAGAAAGGAAATTGAACGGAGTGCGAAAACTGCGTGCTCCCTGCTGTAGCTAAGATGATAGCTAAAGCAATCAAACAGAACCTAGTGGATGCAAAAGAAGCAGGCTTCCGTTCTGTAACCTCCTGTATCGACAACATCAGAAACCTGCGGATCGCCATCGGACAGTAAGTTAAATATCGAACGCCAATTCACCTGCTGTTCATCGATTTCAAGAGGGCATTCGATAGTGTCAGCAGTGAGTTTATTTGGCGTGCCTTACACAGGCAGGACTACATATGATGAATCAAAATGTCACATCCTGCACAGAGGAACGTTGTCAGGGGAATTCAATATCCAAAGAGTGAGTTAAGACAAGGTTGCATTCTTTCACCAATACTTTTCCTTTTGCTGATTGGCGATATGCTTCATGCAGCTATGTTGATGGGGAACGGAGGAATTCTATGGACTCTTACATCTCAACTGAAACATATTGACTACGCTGACGGACGATGTATTACTTACTCTCTCACACAATTATTGATATCCACCAAATGACAGCGTATGTGGAGAAGGAGTCAGACGTTCGTTGGACTGAAAATAAATAAGGAACTCAACTCATCAGCTCCAATATGTATAGCTGAACAACCGGTAGAGAGAATAGAGGATTCCCTGTATCTTGAGAGTATTGTGTCGACTGACAGTGAAACCGAGGTGGTTATGGCCACCAGAATTTCCAAAGGAAAATCAGCGTTGGGTTGTTGTCCAAGCTATGAATAAGCAATGCTTAAACATCAAGCTAAGACTGTTCCAATGCTCCAATGTCATACCCGTGCTGTTACACGGATGTAGCACGTGGAGATTGACCATCAACATCACAAGAAAGTTATATACAACATCTTCAGGATTTTCTGGCCCAACGCGTCAAGAATCAATGTATAGGCACAATCATCCAACGACGAAAGTGGCAGTAGATTGGGCACACGTTCCGAAAAGGTGACAGTTATACAGCTATCCATGCTATGCAATGGAACCCTTTAACGCAGGATGGCAGAATTCCGGGCGGTCCGAAGAAAACATGGAATCACGGCAGTTGGGGAAAACTGAGGCACATTGGGAGAAACCATAGGTGGCGCGGGGGCGTAATAAATGCCCTAGGTCCAATATGGGAATACAGGACAAAAGAAGAAAGGAGATGGAAGAAGAATGCCCTGCTTTGGCATTCTAATGAAACTGAACACCAAACAGCTGTCACCTGTCAAATTGTTGATCGCTGGAAAAAGTGTTGCCAAAGCAAAAACTGTTCATGTGCGCCGACTGGGGTTACGCATACGGACCGGGCGCATTAGTAAGAGCTCCAGGTAACACAGTAAAAAAGGTAAGAAATGAAAAGCAAAGTACTCGCTTATAATAAAAGCTTTATTTCTATCGAAACCGTGTTCACCGCCAGTTTACAAAGAAGAGAAAAAAGCGCGAAAGTCGCGGTTTTATTGCCTGTTAACAGCTGGACAAATTATAATTAAAAGATGGCCGCCCAAAGAAAATATGGCCGTGCACAAAAGATGGGTAAATGACTTTTTTTGAAAAGTGACATCTGTTGATAGATAGCGCACAAATCTACTACATTATTTCTTCTTTAACAGTAACCTTTTTTCTAAAAACTAGACCCACTGCAGTACGGTCTTCATTATTACGATTTTCACACGTAAGTTGGTAGCATATTGACGACATAAAATCTGCGACCAAACAATTCAAAAATGTAATAAAGCCGATCTGTTACCACCAGGACCTGCATACGGATACACATGGAAAGAAAAATTATAAATAAAATGGATAAAAATTGGTTTTTGTATATAAATTTTATGCGTAAATTGATTGATATTCCAGCTGCGCAAGGCAATTTCGCGACCCATTTTGTTTGGTTTTATATAAATACAATGTTTTATTTTTTATTTCATTTTATATATCGACCTTTGTAAGTCGCCTGAAAGCATTAAAATCAAAAGAAGAGCGAGACAAAAATGAAACTCAACGCGCGGTTCCAGGTTAATCAAACGCTTCAATAAATACAATCCACCAATCCGGCGGATCTGTTTTCAGGTTTTTTCATTTTTTCGTGCCATCGTCGTGCAGTTCCCATCTCATATTCGTTTATAGGACCACCACGTCGTTGTCGCCCTCAGACGCTGGGGGGGTATTACTCTCTACAGTATAGGCTTTCCCACGTAATTACTGGGGAGGAAAAAAAACCCGACAGCGAGAATTTGGAAATGGCACTGGCGAATGGCGAATGGCGAATGGCGCGGGGAAAAGGACACGTACGCTCATTGAATGCTTATTGAATTAAATATAGAGCACAGGTGAAGGATGAAAACGATCCAGGATTCGACACAGCACTGCAGCTGTGTGGCTGTGTGTCTGTGTATACACGGATTGTTGAAATGTGTGTTTTTATTCATTATTAATTTTATTATTATTTGTATTTTTTTTTTTTTCTTTTAAATTTGTCTCCCTTTTCCATCGATTTAGTATTCTGGCTCAGTTCCAGAGCATCAAAACGTTTGTCAATATAGAATTATTTTCTTCATTTTTTTGTACTTCGATTGGATGAAGTGGGAGGCATGACCCACAAGACCCCTTACGCCCATCGATGCACCTGTCACTGTGGATTTAATTTTAAGTATTATTTGATTGCACAGGAGGGAGAGAAGTGCCTCCATGTGGGCATGATGGGATAAACGAGTGGGGGAAACGATTGAATATTAATTACTGCTTTATGGATATGGAATTTTTAAAATAAAAATTATCATTGAGATGAATCTTAATCTGATTGGAATCAGATGAAAAATTGAAGCTGTTTTATGACTTTTCTTTTTGGGTTAATTTGAGTTTTTATTTCCTCCTTGATGAAGATGTTTAATCCTCTCTCTCTCTTACTTACTTACTGGCCGGAGAAAGCTCTGTATAGGAACACCCCAAGTTGGAGTTCTTTCTCCACTGATATGGATGAGATCCTAGTAATACTGAACGAAAAGGTTGCAACGGGACGGTCTAAGTGAAAGGCTCAACTTTGCACTACAGCTAGACTGGGTCAGCAGCAAATGACTGGGTGTGAACCCTCCAAAGATGGATGTTGTTCTTTTCACTAAAAAGAGATCACTTGCTACCTTCAGAGTGTAATTTTAGATTCCAAGGATAGGATTTACTGGAAGAACTGAGGAACCAAGAAGAGAAAGGAGTTGTCGTTCTATACCAATGGTTCTAAAATGGACATTGGTACGGGAGCCGAAGTTTATTGGGAATAAACCATAATTTAGTGCGACGACTGCAGCATCTTTTAAGCCGAAGTGACAGCCATAACGCAGGCTGCTGAAATAAAACGCAAAAGTGATGTCGTTGGAAAGACTTTCTCTGTCTGTATAGAAAGCTACGCAGCGATTAAGACTCTGAGCTCAGCTGTAATAAGCTCGAGGCTTGTGAGAACCTGCAAATCACCCTTAAACGGATTACTCAGAGGCAATGCGGTGACCCTCAGATGAGTACCAGGGCGTATGGATATCGAAGGAAACGAAAAGGCTGGTGAGCTCGCTAAGAAAGTGTCCACTCTGCACCTATCGCGGGACCCTCCTTTTTGTAGCAGCCGCAATCAGTACCTTACAGAAGAAGTTAGAAGATGAAGCCATGTGTCAAGTAAGCAGACGCTGGGTTCATCTGAAGACTTGCACAATGGCCAGGGAGCTATGGTCACCATTAAGCAAGAAGAAATCATCAACTTTGGTAAAACTCAGTCGTTACAACGCAAGTCGAATTTATTCGTCACCTATGGTCCTGCTCTATCCGTCAGAAGAATGAGAACTCTTGGTGATCATTTCTTTTTGGAGCTGGAGGACTGAGGCAGCGGTGAGCTTATAAAGTTCCTGAGATTCATATCTCTATTTCGGTGTTTCTAATGGCGGACTTTTCTTTAGAGCGTTTCCAGGGTTAAATGATTGGGCACAGGAATCAAATCGTTGGTCCAAGTAAGCAGTGACACTCTTGACAAAAGGCACTCATCTACTGAACCTAACCTAACCATCCTCTTATGTAGTCTTGACAATAGGCACAGGTATTTTTTGGGACAACAAGAAAGCAGTTCGATTCAAGCTGTTGAAAGCCTTCTTGAACCAAACTTGAACAAAGCATCTCAAGAATCACTGAACTGAGAAAGAATACCGACTACTCTCTCGCCAAGGTTGATATTGACAAGCAGAAGGCTGCTATGCGGATGCATCCTCTATTGACGACGCCACACGCCTACCAGCGAAGACCGGAAAGTATGATTGAACGCGCTTAAGAACAATGATTGAATTTGTGACAGGGTTTAGCTTAAAGAAGCTAGATATTTTTTTCTTTTTTGTTTAAAAAGCGGCCTACAACTTCAGTGTTAAGTTTCTTGTCAATCGTTAGTTAAACGCGGGAAAATTTAAAGACAAATTCTTATGTTATGCCTTAAGGTCTTGAAATCTCAAATAAATTATTTTTTTAAACTTTTTCCAGTTCACTTACCTATACTCTGGTGATGGACATCCCTGCGCCACACACAGCAAAACAGCACCTTCGTCCTGTGATACAGCTACGTGTGAAGTGTGTTCCACAACACTGGGTGATATTATCCCACGATGTGCTACAAAGAAACCACACACAAGCACAACATTAGAATTTTATAAAATTTAATTTCATCGCCCATTCATTCATTCAAAACACACAACACAGAGGTGAGTCGTGTTAAGATCCTTAACAAATACATTATTCGCATACCAGACCCTCAAGATTGCAGAGGGATGACATACCAATTGTCAGGATGCACATTGTATGCATCATAACAACCCGAGGGTGGTAAGCACGCGCCCTACAAAAACAATATGTGTACGACGACGACAACGACAACGAAGACGACGATGAGTATGAGGATGAGGATGAGAATGACTATGACTACGACGACATGCAAACGTGGCAGAACACACTCTCAACAAGGCATTGCAACAGCACCACTTTAATGCAACTCCCCAAGTGCTCGCATACAATTAATACTCGTGTCGTGTATACACGATAGGGATAGGGAAATGTAGTTTTCGAGTGTTGCGCAAACATTTAACATGACCACACCGCAATTATTCAATGCTAGAGTGGGATTCCTACTGTTCCATCGTTCTATGACAGGAGAGTAATTTAATATTGTCTACTTAGAGATGGCGATGGCGGGTGTAGCGCCCCCAAATGTTGACTGGGAATTTAGTCTCTATCGCTCTCTCTAGAGAGAAAGAGAAAGGGATTCAATTTAATCCTAAATGCTGAAATATGATACGTTTCGTCAGTGAATGGGACATAAATCTAAGCCAAAAATAGTCAAAGTAAACAGGAATAGTACAAAGTGGGTTTCTGGTTAAATCCGATGAAGAAGAATGATGACATGTACAAAGATGAATGTCCGTGTAGAAGTGTGAGCAAATAGCTATGAGAATAGGACAGATGTAGAGTCGCACAAGATGTACAAATTTAAAGAATTTAATCAGTAAATGCTTGGAGGATTTATTCAAATAGAACCACTTCTAAAAGTTTGACTAACAGTCCTTGATATCTTATAAATGACAACGAAAAGATAGTTATCTACGAGATTCTGCAAACTGTCACAGACAATGTCATTGAAATATCATTGATGATGACAGATTGTTGTACACTGAATGTACAAATCAATTTATAACCTCGTGCACTAGTAAACACACAATTCGATAAAAAATTGAACATGTTTGCGTCGAACCATTGAATAAAGTTGAACGAATTGCGAGCTTCGTTTTACAAACACTTCCTGTGAAATAAAAAAGAAAATTGTTGCTGCGTTGCAAGTCAAGATTATAGGTGAATATTTTGTTCTTGAATCGCGGAAAAAATCACACTTAGCTAGTGCTTAAGCCTTGGACATTTAATGGACAAAAGACACTACTTAAGTCTTAACTCATACAATCACAGTGCAGCGACCAGTGAATTGGCGAACAGCGCACAAACCATTTTCAGCACATTTAAAGGCAAGCAATTGATAATTTTACTATTCCCAAAGAAAGTAGCTTAATTTTTCTATCAAATTATATAAAAAGAAGTTTCTGCGAAGAAATCGACAATTCACTCATATTTCCGCGTATAAACGAGTGCTTCTTGTGAACTGTCAAATTTCATTCACATTCCACAGATGTGGAACGCAATCCACATTCTCGACAGTTGCACTTCACAATCCTTTTTTTTTTTTAGTAAAAGACAAATAAAATAAACATCATTACAGCGAAGAAGTTGCAGGGAATGAAACGTCAAAATTTCCGAAAATTCGCTCGTTCCTAATCGCAGGTCGCTGATCAGTGAATGAACCTTTAACTCACTGACTCAATGACCTCAGAACGTCAGATGTCTTCAACTGGAACAAGAGTTCTTGATGAAAGGATTATAAGTTGATAGTAAGAAAGATGTAGGGTGTGGAGGCTAGAGTGACGTTTGATAAGCACTTAGTACAGAAGAAGCAATTATTTAGGACATTGAAACAGTTTGTATAACCAAAAAGAACTGAAAGGTGATCGGCGCTTCAATGAAAGACTTATATGATTCTTAGCTTACATCGGATGATCATCAGTCCAAGATGCCGAAAGAGTGCTGTATTTTTAGGCCAAGTTTTCTCTAGGAATATGCACCCAAGTCGCAGGGACATAGGGTTCGAACCTCGAGTAGGAATGAAATCATTTTCGATCAAAGTACTGAAAAGCAATGAGCAGAGCCGACTACTCGTCTGAGGATGAGTATTTTCGGAATGAGTGAATGAGTGAAGAGAATAATGGAGAAGCTTCCTAAAAATAGCAACCTAATTCAGTAAGAAACTAAGGAGATAAATGAGTGTCGGCTATTGTGTCTAGAGTAATAGCGATCATCAAGCCAGGTTCAATCAAAGAACACTTTGAAGATATACTCTAGGACCTCTTGTGTCAACCATATTAACATCATGAAGATCTTCATCGCATAGTGCACTAAATATCGATCGAAACTTTACCGGCTGTTGACACTTGTGATTAGTGATGTGCTAAATGCTGTTTTGCCAACAGGAAACGGAGGAGTTTTTAGGACTCTTATTTCCAAAATCAATCAATTCCTCCGACTACTCAATCGCAATATAATGGACCTTCACCAAATGACAGGGTGCCATTTGCCGTGATCAGGACTGAATTGTAGATGGCTTTTGTGATAGTTAAGGGTCGGGTTGATGTCTTCATAGAAAGCTACGTATGTCCTCTGTGGCAGCATGTTTCATTAACTAATTCTTTTATGTTTTCAAATAAGTTTACGCTACTTGGGCTTACCTAGAGCCGAACATTTGCAAAGGACGAGGGGAACTATTTCCAACTTGTTACCAATATGTGACATGAGCGGCGATACTGCCCTTCAACCTTGCTATCTTATTGTCTCGGTCGTTTCCTTCTATGTAGCTATGTGCATCCACCCAGAAACCGATGACTCCAGCAAGGGGAAACCCCTTTTAAAGCTGCACTATGTTAAGCCCCCAGCTTGGAATCAAGCTAGGTCCTTAGTGTTGTATGATAAGGAAAGTAGTACGTCGCTTAGAGCATCTGTTCAGTTTTGCTTGGGTTGACACTGAGTGCACACGCAGTGGACTACGTGCTAATCCTGTTCAAGAGACCTTACATAATCTCACTGATTACTAAAAGAAACATCCCAAATTACCACATCATCTGCATCGATATACTTGGTTTCATCTTGGTCAAGTCTGGACAGGGACATAAAGCATAAAAGAGGAGATAATACATCTACATCTTTCAACGGAGGTGATAGTTACTATGAATTTCTATGAGACTGAGTTCTATAAGCCCTCACTGGGTTCACGTCGCACTGAGATCAGCCATAAGACTACTGGAGCAGACTCAAAGAAGGAACTTTTAAAACCACAACTGGCTATTCATACTGAACATTCAATTAGCGTGTTCATTGATTTTCGACTATTCCTTTTATACATCGAATTGTGTGTGGTACTTATAACTTCACATGTTGTAGACAGATTAAAGGGATAGGTACTCGTTAAAGAAATCAGTAACATTCTTGCTGTCTCTCAGCTGAAAAGACTGCAGACATTGACGCAGTAGTTTTTTCCAATTAACATCCTGTCAAGCGGATGCCTCTTGTTTCATCCTTCTCCTCTAACCACCATCGAATCATAAATTTACCTTAATTTTGTATTCCTTGAACACACACTTATTCATTTCATCCCATCCCTGTTGGAATGAATCGTGTTGTTTATTTTATCCATCAGATACCTTTATTTAGACGATTGCCCTGGCCCATTATGGTTTATTAATCGAACACAAGATATATTAACTACAAATCGAAGCCAATGACTCCAGTCGATATCAATACATGAATTCACCTCACGAAATCAATCAATCGACTACTACATCTGAACGATGATTCTTCTCCTTTTGCGCTCCCAAAAGGAAACAACAATCCAAGCGGAAGCAAATCCCTGATGTGATTATCTCTGATTTGGAATTATGAGATGATTTGACCAATGCGGGTTGATTTAGCTGGTCAGTCAATAGAAAGCCAATTAGATGCTATCAACTTGGGACTCTCGTCCTCATTTGTTTAAAAGAAAATCCTGCCTAAGTGGATTTAACCTTAAGACAACAAGCCACATGCAAATTATAATCCTTAAATTAAATGTGTGTACCTCCCTGCTATTTGGAGAGGATATCCTCAGAACACAAAAAACAATTGCTCCGCTATCTGGTGTTGACCTGGTTTTTGGAATTTATTACCCCAAATGTGCACCAAAGTACACAAACACACACACACATGCTAGAGGCTCATTGGTCAGTTGGACAGACAGGAGAAGCAAAGCAAAGCAACTACCCCATATTATTCACATTTTATGATTAAAGTTACTTACCATTAATCCGGAGCCGGGTTGGTGAACTAACCACAACCTGTCTAGTAAGCCGGTGCATGCTCCGGCACCGAAACGATTGTGATTCATCACTATCCTGTAGATTATGTATGAGCAGTTCGCCGGTGGGCAATAAATGGAACTTCCCATCTGTGGAATATACAGTAAATTGTCTCTATTAGCAACAAATCCTCGACATTAGTAGTGCACCAGGATACTGTGCTGTGTATCAGATCTATACGCATGCACTTTGTATCCTGTTTATTGCTGGTATTAATTTATTAACAGGATAAACTAGATAAATGGTGTTCATTTTTTTTTTTCGCAATAAAAAATTAGTCGTTATGCGGTTGGAAAGTTAATGAACAAGTATATGTATGTGTGTGTGTGTGTGGATACGTACCTCCTTGAAGCGATGGATAGATGTAGATTGCAGGTTCATGAACCCAGGAGACCACTCGAACTAGTTCCTTGACAAAGGTTGGCACGACACATCGCAGGATAGCAGTGCAGCCTCTCGAAGCTGATAACACTTCGACGTCCACTTTATACGCCTGTGCCACCACTGTAAAGCAGAACAGAAGAGACGCAAATTAAAGGAGAAAAAAAAAATTAATTTTATTTTTTGAAGTAGTTTTTCTTATGTCGCGTCGTGTCCTTTTTTTTTTTGAGCGAGTGAGGGAGATACGAGTATTTCGCCGCAAAAATTACGACTCGTGTGGCTGAATATTTAATGTCATAATTTTACATATTTTAAGTATGTGTACCCTTTTTTTAGGCGGCGACGACCGTGTCGGCGTCCTCGCTGAGAGCCTAGACCTGCGGGCCCAACTACAGGGATGCTTGCTTGGTGGTGGTAAATCTCTCGCCATGGGTGAATGAGCAGAATATTAAGTGTGCCCAGATTTTAAGATTATAATTATGCCATGAATATCCGATGATGGTGATGATGATGATTATGATGATGATGATGCTAGTGTTGGGTGGGTGGAAAAAGGAGGAATGATGATTCGATATTGAAATTTTTAGTCGGGCAAAGTCCTTTCCGCACTTGACACTTTAATGGCGGCAGGCGGAACGAGAAACTGAGAGAGGACTTTTGTAAACGTTTGCTGGTTAGAGGAAGACATAACACGCCAGGAACTATGGCATTATGCACACACACCAAACGAGAGAGAGAGAGAGAGAGAGGGGCAGGGAAGCCAAGAAATCTGGTTGTGTTCAGTGGAATAATAGGAAGTAATTATGAAGAGAAGCAGCTTGTGCTGCAGCACATTTCTTCCTTATTCTTTTGTTTCTTTTTTTTTTTTTTTGTTTAAAGTTCCCCACTGTCAGCTTTAATGGGAGTTTGTGGTCGCAGGAAGTGAATGGCATGTGGATGCAATTCAATTGGAATTTTCAGTTACTTTGTAGAGAATTATATACTATTTGAAGGACTTCTAATGAACGGCAGTGCTATTGAGGGAAAGAGTCAATTTAGGAAGTGTTCTCTGTATGAAAGTATGTATATTGAAAAGATGTTTAGTTTTACTAACTGGGGACGTATATTTTGAGACTTGGCTTGGGGCAACACGATGTGTGTCCTTTCCAGACGGTTTGTAGGATTTCCACATTTACTTTTTCACAGCTCGACGAGTATTGCCGGAGTAGTTGTTCGCCATGTCAAAGCAGGGGCAGCCTGTAATAAAGAGGTTCCTTTCGATAACAGCCTGAGAGCCATTTAGCCAGTATGATATACCGAAAGGAGAAGTTCTTATACAAGACGAGCCTAAGGCATAAGTAAGTGAAACTTGGAAAAATTATTCATGATCGCATAAAGGGACAAGTACTAGGCATTGGCTTTGGCATAGTCCAAGAGTCCTACGACATCATCGGAGCCCAAAATTGATTTTTAAGCTATCTGTTCAGTAAAAGTTGTAGAGTCTAGACTCAAAAGGGCGGATGGAAGTGTTGTGCCAAATAACTCCTTCGAATAAGCCAGAACTTGCACTAGAGCATACGCTTCCACATCGGGTTGCAAGAGTAGCATACACTTCTGAGCAGATAGCTGCGGAAGCAAAGGAGAAGAACTAGATGTTCCTCTAAAATGGTTCGCTCTCACAAACGAGAGGAAAACAATTGAGCAGAAACCGCAGATATTCTTTGACTTCTGTCAATAAAATAAAGGTAGCTCAAGTAATCATGCATCAGCTGTATTAGCTCGATTCTTCACAACGCATAAGCTGGACCTTGCATTGATTTAGGAACCAGTCAAAGAAATTAAATATCTGGCTTACATATGAAGGGATTCATGAGCGAAAAGATCCAAGTTTAATAAGACCTCTTACCCAATTACAGTCATGAAGGTCCTTTTAGGGCTAACTCTGCGCAAATAAAGCAACTCTTAGAATGACCGAACAAGGTGCATGCCATCAAAGGAGTTCGATACATTACTTAAGAAACAATCACTCTTGATTAGACCTCGAGATGATCCTTCAGCCAGAAGCTAGTGCATTCAATCTACAATATATGGACCGAACAATCAAACAATCAAGTGGTAGGTATACAGGCATGTCAAGAATTGATGAAAAGGAAGCAGATGTATTCGGGCTGTCTAGGAATCCATAGGCAAAAGCCGATATATGTGTCCATGATGTCTCCAATTCAGTCTTAACAAAATATAGCAATAATGTCAGATAGTCAAACTAGCAAAAAGATTTGACTCCTATAGAGTGACGAAACAGTAGATACACTAACAAGCTAAGATGGAACAGAAACCTCTATAGGCCTTGAACCCTTCTGTCCAATAGGAGAACACATCCTCAACTTTTAAGGAAATTGGGTATAGCTGAAGAAGCCTCTGCAGATTCTGCTATGATGTAACTAACTATTATTTTGTCGGGTTATCTCTTTCACATCGTTTGAGAAATTTTTTTTTAGTGTTCCGGACCTTAAAAGGTAAGACGGAACACTTATGGGTTTAATACGGTGTCTGTCTGTCCGTCTGTCCGTCTGTCCGTCTGTCCGTCAGTCTGTCACAGCCCTGTAACTTTTGAACCGATAGACATAGAGAGCTGAGACTTTCGCTATGTATACATTATGTGGAAGCCTGCACAAGATGGCGGCAATGAATTTCATTTTGGGAGCCCTTTTTTGGGCACCTTGTATGAAGGGCAAAAAAAAAATATTTTGTTCCCCATCATGTGGCATATCAAATTAAAGAGAATTTTGCAAGGGCTCCATATATGTAAGAAATATTTTTTTCTGGCAAAATTTGTTGAACAAAAAAGCTCGCCAAACATTTGAAAAATGTTGTCCCCCCCCCCCTAGCGGCCAGACCATAAATGGTAAAAATATGAAAAAAATTGGAGATACGTAGAATTTCGTGTAGATTGTAAAACCAATACGAAAACTTCTATATTTTATATATTTTCTGAGAAAAATTAAAAAAATGGGGCATCTAGTTACCCCACTGTATCTCCCCCAGTTTTTATGTTATCCAAATAATTTTTACAGTAGATCATTTTGATAATACGATTTGCTCAAGTTTCAAGTTTCATCTAAATCCGCTACGTAGTTTTTTGTTGTTATTCCATTAACAACAACAAATTGTATATATAAAATGGCAGCGGCCATAGATGTCAAAAAAATCGCTGGATTTTGTAAATGTTTGTGTGAAATTAGTGAGCTCCCATTTGATTTTGCTTGACTGTCAAAATACAATGACAAAATCTAGCGGATTTTAGCTTGTGGGAGCGAATCTGTCAAACGAACCCAAGTTGTCGGTCTAATTTAGATTTGTCTATGGGTGTGATATAAAATGTGCAACAGCAATTCTACGCTCATTTACCGTTACCTCACCTTACTTTATTGTGTTTCGGTTGACAGGCGTTGAGACCGTCACGAACGTTGTCTCTCTGACGTTGCTAACGTTACGTTACTACTGACAGAATTGAATTGAATCGAATTGAAGATAAACACAAACGAGTGGCATTCAATTCTAAGACGTTTATTTGAAGTAAGTATTGTTGGTGAAAAAACAGTGCAAAATGGATCAGATACAAGCTATAGGAGTGTACTGCTAAAAGCTGGTGAAAAGAGGCTTTCTTTATAAAATAAATTAAAATATGTACCTAACTACTTAGCTTCATTACAATTTCAACAGGAG
Organism: Chalcosyrphus nemorum; assembly: GCA_949716465.1. Classification (NCBI taxonomy): domain Eukaryota; kingdom Metazoa; phylum Arthropoda; class Insecta; order Diptera; family Syrphidae; genus Chalcosyrphus; species Chalcosyrphus nemorum. The sequence goes on along the minus strand of OX454334.1, from coordinate 16,158,633 downwards.
ATTACTTTATTTGATGTTTTCGCCAACTACAACCACTTTCAGTTCATAGGTAGTACTCCTCATCTAATTCGAAATAAAACTTGATTTTCCTTCCACGATAACCCCTTGTTTCGAAAGAATATGTCTTTTTCCTTTTAGTAGCCGTCCTCCCAATAGAATTAACGCAACTTTTACAATCAACGTTTCCTCAATCCCACCTTATACCTAGAACCGTCTCATAAATAAAATTAAAAAAAAAGCCCAAAACCCTTAAAACACAAGATTGTTGAAATTAGAAACACAACAGCAACAACAACAGCAGCAACAGCAATAACATCGGCAAATTATTTCACTCCCTCTCTCTCTCTGTCGCTCATTACACGCACTTCCTTAGCTCCTTTCCAAATGAGATCCTTCACAAAATGCAAATCAACTCATTTCCAGAAATGAAACCCATTACACTAACGCAGTGATCCACCAAGGCTCCCCCCCTTAATTCTTAATTTTCCTCAACCAAACCAAAACGAGAAGAGACAGAAGAGAAAACAACAACAAAACGTCTGTTTCTGTGTAAATGTGTGTATAATGAAATTAACTTACCGGCTCTGACTTGAACATCCCTTGATATAATTCGGCCGACATTATTCGACGCCACACATCTGTAGATAGTATTATGAATATCCTGTCGATAGGCGGCAGCTGGGAACGGCATCAGCACTAGAGTGCCATTCCGAAGCACACGTCGTACACCGCTTATATCGGCTACTGGTGAGCCATCCACAGTGACCCAGTCTATCACAGGTTGCGGACTTCCCGATGCCGAACAATCTAACCATCCACCTGATGAATTTGAGAATTCCAAACGACCGGGTGGCTCCATCACAAAGCCCGGACCACGCAGATGTGTCTCAAATACTTCGGACAAAATTATATCTGAAAAAAGAAAGATGATTCGGTTAGCAAACAAAAGTTTATTTGAGTTTGAGATACACAAAGCCGGGAATTGCCACAAATGCAATCTGTGTAGGTTGCATTTATGCTTGCAAAACAATATTAGCTTTAATGCACCCCTGATGCTGATGGGGATGAAAATCAGGGAAACATTGTTATCAAGTGCACTTTAAAGCACAAGTGCCTTTGTGTGTTTGGGTTTGGGGTGGGGAGGGGGTGAGCAGTTGAATGTGTGTGGATACGTAAGGACGAAATTGCTACAACATCTTACTACACCAAGTGAACGAGAACAAGATGACGACGATAAAGATGATGATGTTGATGATGTTGATGATTATGATGACGACGAGGAAGACCACTCGAGTGAGCTGCACACGTCATCGATGAAACGTGGTACGCTTGCATGGGTTTCCGGGACACAGAGCGACGTTTTTATCAACTCCGTCGATTTTTTTTCTATCATTTGAATGGTATTTCAACATCTTTTGGCAGATCCACAAAAAAGGAGAGGACCTCAAGTGCACCAAATATAGAAGTAAAGGGCGAGCCAACAGCTAGTGTGAAACTTTTCATTATTTTTTAAGAATTTTTGAATTACTTTCAAATTTCACAATTAATTGGTTCAGTCCTGAAATCGGGCTATTAGCCTAGACCCTACTCTTCAAACAACCCCACAGGAAGAAGTCTAAAGGTGTCAAATTCCATGATTTTGGAAGCCAATCAAGTTCTCCTCTAACCGAAATGATGTGATCTTCAAATTTCGTACCTAATAAATTTAATGACTGATGGCTTGTGTGGGCAATAGCACCATCCTGTTGAAACCAGAGATCGTCCAGAACCAATTCATTCAAAAAAAAAAGAGCAAATGCCGTCAGCAAGTCCCAACTGTTTTACTTGTACCAAAGATTGTACTTGACATCTGTCAAGAAGATCCAGCACACTGAATTCAGGAAATGACAGTATTTGACAACTAACATCCACGCCATCTGTTAGCTGACCCTTATCAGTCAACTCAACATTCTACGATATTGTTTAAACCTCTGGACTCTTTATAATCTTGTACTTAAACGAAATGTGTGGAATTCACAAGTCAACGCCAGGGCCACGAAGTATACAAAGTGAACGAGCAGGACAAGGAACTGCGTTTTAGATAAGTAAAGGGAATGGACATGTAGAGTAAATGGCATTGGTGTCTGCCCCTCAGAGGTTCCTAATCCAAGCCAGAAAGACGACGACGAGATAAACCTTCTTAAAACGACTTTTGTGAGGAACAAATCGTTTGAATTGGAGATATCTGGAGGCAATAAGGAACCACGTCATAGTGGAAAACGTAAATGCTGATGATCGCACGATCTAATTGTTGATACCAAGAACATAGAAGAGCAAGCCGGCACCAGTCCCCTCTAGATAAATTTGCAATAACGAGCATGACTATTAGCAGGAATAGATCTACTTCTCTGGCAAAGCATTGTCGCTAAAATACAAGGTTGATTCACGGCCATCCATGGAACGCCTCGGCTGGCGAGAAAAATATTATGATTATTCCTGGCACTCTGCCATCATTCGAAGTTGCGATCAGGATTATGGGGATGACAAACCTCCCACATTACTGCATCCATATTGGGTTCACCAATTCGATCTCTAAAGGTATATACACGCCGGTTTCTGATAACTTTGTTACTGAGACCAATCAACTACTATTGCTGTTGCGTTTAGAACATCTAGAAGATTTTAGGGCTTCCTCTCTCCTGTGCTTATATAGGAACGTTAATTGGCATTGCTTTTTAATGGGGTCTATAGGATCCTTTTTTATAACATGACAATACCAACTGAGCCGGTAGTAGTCCATTTTCTTGTGTTAAGTTCTCTGACGTGAAGGCCTTTTCTGAACTTCTGGGCTGCCCTAACCTATGCACAACTGGCTACAGAGCCTCTAGTACTTCAAGGCTTCAGCTTCCTTTGTAGTCGAATTGTTTCCTGATCTGGCACTCAATGCTCAATTAGCACACATATCATGATACTTCTTTTTTCTTGGTTCATTAAAGCTAGGCTTTGCTAAGTTTTACGTTCAATACTAACCATGGCTTGCGAGATGTCACACAGTCAGCTTGTATGGCCATGCTTACAAAAATTGAATAGGAAAATTGATGAGTAATGCTGACACTGCAGATACTGCTGAGATTACGACAATAAAGAAGTCTGCCAATTCTATTCATCTGTCCGTGTGGAAACTACAGCCTAAAAGGATGGATGGACTTTTTCCAAACTTCATATCTGGGGTCTGGAATAAGATCCCTAAAAGCGAAAGTGCAATTTCAATTTTAGCTCTATTTTTTCCCTTTTGCGCAAGTGAAAATTTCTTTCCTTTTCGGAGTCCGACCGCATCCATTGAACGTAAGAAACCTTGAATAAAACTTCACATGAATCCATCAAATGAGCCATCGGTATAAAAAGAGTTCACAAAACAATTTTCAAGAGGATGAAAGAAAAATCACGTCATGTGGGTATTTTCAATGTGACTTAATTTCCACGTCGTTCACTGTAGCAAAAAACAAAAAACCGTCATAACTTCTCAACTCAACGTTTTTATATATAAAAAGCAACCTCGCTCTCTCAATTCTATATACACTCATCGTATGTTGCATTTGACTCTCAACAACATGCTTTAGGGATACCCAAGAGGAGCTATACAACCGACGACGAGCGACCGACGACGCAGGGAATAGAGATGGGGAGAAGATCCTGAACGAAACAATTCATGGTGACGAATGACCGTAAAAATGATATACAAAGTTCCCATTCATTGTTATACACACAAGGCAACTTCTACGCTGTTTGTGTTCTTGTGCTGTGTGCTCTTGTCATTGCATAAATGCTTCGGGTTGTAGTAGTAGCAATTATGCCCTCTAGAACAGCTCTTATATCCTGCAGCTACAACCTCCCTCAGCAATTATTGTTTCTTTTATTTCTTCAACTTTCATGGGTGTTTTTCTTTACCTAAAACAATCCATCCATCTGTGTACCGCCGCCATTGCCGCCACTCAGAAGCAAATATATATAGTATACTCCTACGCCCCACATATTTTCGAGTCCTCATACCAGTGCACCAGTCCACCAACCCCCCCCCAGTCAGCCCTAAAATAAGCCAGCGGCTGTACCACTAGCATCAGTAGCAACTGTGAAAGAAAGTGAAGAACTCTTTCTGTGTGTACTTCCGTTTCCTTTCCTCTTCTCCAGATTGTATTTTTTGTTGCCCCCTCTTTTTTTGAAACCCCCCGACAATCTGGTATCCTTCTTTCTTGCGTTTGTCTCGTAAATTTATTTCGTGTGTGTGAGTCGGTAGATGTGTGTTTTAAATTTGCCATTATATTAGTAGTGTATTTGTAACCCTCATTTCGTCCTTACACTCTATGGAATGCCGGCTCCGCAGAGCGCCAGCTAACACACGAATTCGGTCAGAGAGTGAAGGAGCCAGGCTAACCCAAACCACCCATACACCCTTCTGGCATCTGAGGCTATAAATGCAGCAATCTAAATGTTTTTTTTTTTTTTTAGCTGTACTCCTCTCGTTGCTCTTGGGATCCAGAATGTGAGAGGAGTGTAGAATCGATGGGGACTCGGAGATTTTGTTTGTTGGACACAATTGACTTAAGGCGCATTGGAATCAATGTACTCCCAGGCAAGAACTTCCCATCCTGTTTTCAGAGAACTACAGAGTGGTTTGTGGAGGAAAGGCGCACTTTGCGTATTGTTGGCTCAAGCATTCGATTGGGCTACAACAGTGTACACGGGAGCGTATAATGTTCTTTGGATGATGGCGGGCTCCTTGTGGCAGCTTCGTGTAAGTGTTGTGTGTTTCAAGCTTATTTGTGCGAGCTTATTGACATATTTCTTAGAAAAAGGAACGACTTACGAGTATGTTTGAGGAGTGGACTACAACTAGCTGCTCCAACTGATGATGGGGATTTTTGTTTCTTTCTTTTTTGACCATTATTTGTACTATTTCCAGGTGGAAAATTCCAGAGGCTAAATGTCAAGTAAATATTGTCGTTTGCCATAAAGGAGGATATTGACGTAAACATGTAGGTATCAATGGAACAGGTGTCAAAGGTTAAATATCGATACAGCTGTCAAAGTATGTTGGCTCTTTTTGAAATGACTGACTGCGTCAAATGTGTGCACCCAAGCACAGTATTCACAGTGTAGTGACCTTATGCGTTGATATAACATATAGCCTTTGGCTGGTTTTGACAACTGAATTGATATAACTGACAGCACTGTATGTCTTGCTTGTCACTATCATGCAATTGCGTAATGGAATATGTTTGGTTTTGGAATACCTTCAACCAATTCATTATACATACTTGTTTATTTCTTAGTTTTTAAAACTGGAAACACTTTTAGGATTGACGCATTCTTATTAAGGAGTCGTATCCTACAAAATTATTGCATTGCATCACCCTTAATGAATAAAAGAAAGAGAGAATACTAAGTAGCGACATCTATCTCTAAAAATAGAATATGCTTTTGCGATCATACCTTTAGGTAGTTGTTGCTGCCAATATTTAGCAAATGTTTCATCTGTCATTGCTCGATTTGCAAATCAAAGTAAACTTTAACGAACTCATATGTATATTTGTCACTGACACAATTGTTAATTATTTAACTAATCGGTTTCTTAAAGTAAGTTTTTTTAATGTCCATCTTATCCGCCTCTAGATTAAAGCTTCCATTTAGGCAATATGGTGAGTGCATGGAGTACATTCTACAAAAAGTTTGTTTGACAAATTGGCAACACTTTTTCTAGCGACAGTCAATTTGACAGCTGACAGCTGAGTTCTCCTCTGTCAAGCTAGACCATTTCAATTCGAATGGACTCACGTCAGAGCATCGTTTGGAAATTGTGCAAATCTTGATTAAGTTCGTGAAACTTGCCGAATGGATACTTCACCTAAGCTATTGCTGCTTTGGAGTGTAGAAAATGAATTTTGGTTTTCGAGCTTATAAGACCTAGCCGATCCATCTACATATCCGCTTTTTCGTTCTTTATCGGAATTAATGTGGTTTGCATTGCATCTCCAGCATTTGATTGGCCTCAATGACGAAGCGATACAAAACCGCTAAGCCTCCTTGTACTTAAGACCCCCCAGGAGGATCAAGGAGAAGAAGAAGATGCGGATTGGATCTCTGGTTCCAACAAGATGATGAAACATGCCACACATCGAGTGCCACAATAAATTTATTAAAGGACACATTCAGCCTATAAACAGGAGACAATAAACGACTGGGAATCTAACATTTGGCCCCAGCTGTCGGAAAAAAGTGGTCGAAAAGTGGACTCCCAGATTACGTATAAGTGGTAAACACCAAGACTAGGCCTATTAGAACGATTCTTAAGTTTTACGTCTCCATCTCTAAAAAAAAAAAATACTTGGGAACTCAAGTTGCTTACACTGTGATTGATCTCGTCTATCAAGTTACGTTGAGTTATTCAATCTTTTATAGAAAGGAAGTAGTAACCTTGCGTTCCAAAAAGCATAATGTACTGCCCAACACCCTTAAAAGGTTCCTTTAAAATTATGATAATTCACATAGATTTTGCTGACTGTGACTGTATGAAACCTTTAAAATGTTAACATATTCCTAGAGTAGACTTAACAAGAACGGGAATTTGGTTCCACTTTACCATCTTAGACGCTTTATTTAAAGTTAGTTCCCGCAAGACGCATAGATCCTTAGAAAGGAAACGGTTTAAGACTAATCCTATCAGCAATTCATTGAACTTGAGTTACAAGATCCCATTTATCAAAACTATGACAAACAACTTTTAGAAACATATTAAGTCAAACATAAGCTTCATCTCGACGTCAAGTAATCTCAATTATTATTGCGTTACATCGAGTCTCCCCCAAGATGCTTCAATACCGCCTACGCACTGACAGCATAATCATTTATCTAATCAACTTCTACAAAAGGTAACATCATCATGAACCTTTCCCAAAATCTCCAATCGTTGATATTGGGTTTTCATCTGGCATAATTCCTTGCTCCATTGATTGTGACCTCTAATTCCCTAAAGGCGTCCCTCCTCCTTGCTCCTTGACGCAGCAGCATAACATAACAAAATACCCTTCAGTATGTTTTATTATATATGGAACAAAAAAAGGGGAAAATCACTTTCTATCCCCCGGTACCACTTAACTTTGTACACTAAGCCAGAGGATTCGCATAAAATATTCCTTGCCAGCATTTACACAATCCGATGCCTGAAACAATATCCTTGCCATGCTTTTCATTATTCTTTCATGTATTCATTTTATTTGACGAATATGAAATGAAATCGAAATCTGATAATCAACATACCATGTTCATTTTTCTTTTTGATTACATTTTGCCTTTAGTCTGGCTGGGGCACATCCTTTGGAATAATAAAAATGAATATCCAATAATACATTCAACAGAAATCATCCACAAGAAAAAGCAATCACTACCTACCGAGAGATAAATTGATAAAGATATATGAGCGACCCTATATCCTATCCTAGGGAGTATAATATTTTTCGTGTTCCTTTTTCTATGATTGATTGTCGGAACACAAATACTGACAGAACCGCCACCGACGCCACCGCCATATGGAACAAGAACATCATCATAATTGTCATTGTTTTATTTGAGAAGTCCTTAAACGGCTTTCATTTTATCAATCAAAGGGAATTATCCGTTTCTTCCTTCTATCTTTAATCTGCAAAAGGATGCACACCCACACACAATTGAACAAATGTATAAAACTTTAAAAACTTTGGTCTAAAGTTTCGAATAAAAGTTTCATCATGAAACCTACATACAGTGGTGAGGAGAGATAAAGGATGTCAATTGAATGGGTGTTATATAGCGGTTTTCAAGTGTTCGGCAATACAACTTAAAACCGATGATGATGATGATGTTGGTTGTGTATGTATCTTTTAGAAGTGTAATTAAATTAAAAGATATTGCAAGTCCAACTATGAAGCAAAGTTTGAAGAACGGCACGACAAGTAAAGTTTGACAAATACTAAGTGTGCACTTGGGGCCATTTGTTTAGGGGTGGTCGGTCGCCAACAAGTGAAACCAATGTGCTGCTCTCGGGTAAGTCCTTGCCAGTTGATTACAACTATTGTGGTCAGTTGCTTGTATTTAGCCAGAGCCTTGGGGCTACTCCTGAAGAAATGATTTCAATTAGATTGTACTGCTTGCATATTGCATCGTTTCATATTGGAGTAATGAGCTCTGGATGAATGTCTAAGAGGGGATTGCCATACGGGATTTAGTTTTGCAGGAAATTGATGCCAGTGGTTTATGTAACTAATTACAAGTTGAAGTAATTATTTTTTTGGATAATTCGATTGAAAATTTGGTTAGAATTACTAGTAGTCTGAAATCAGAAAGCCGTTTTACTGAAGAGAAGGCCTCGATTCATGCTACACTCAAGTTTTCTTTGGAGAAATTTGAGGCTCTGGTGAGATTTTTGACCAAATTTGTAACGCTATTTATACTTAATACATAGCTTGAAAATTTAGTAACAAATATTTGGTATCGAAAGGCTAGGAGAACCTTAACAACTAAAAATTTAAGCAACATCCCAATCTACAGAATTTTACCAAATTTCTTCGTCAGATAGAAGTACATACTTCCCTTAAAGAAGGTGCCCAGTGATCTGTCTAAATTTGGGGTCTATCTAGTTTCAATGTCTTCCCCGATGTCTTTCAGTCCAAGGATATTCCGCGCCTTTCCAAACTGCCCTAACAGTGATAAGGTTCAGCGAGTGAAAGAATCGAAATGAACACCAAAATAAATTGAAGTTCAAGCGGTAGGCTTGTTCTATTTGACAACCTCTCACAGAATTAAAAGGGTTTCAACTAGATATCGCCGAAAACTCGAGGTTCCAAAAACTCTAAAATATATGGGGAAACCTCGGAGGCTTGCAGAAATTTGACAAAACCTCGCAATTTCGTTTGGTAGGAACATAGTATTACAAAAGGTCCGAATGCTATCAAATTGTCAAGAAAAGTGAGTAGAATTACAAACCTCAAGAAAGGTAATGCTGATGGCAATTGCTGATGACTTGGGGCGTTTCGTCCGGGGATGTTACTGATCTTTAACAGATTCAAAAAAAACCTGAGGAATTAAAAATCCGCCAATCCACCACATATTCTGGAGATGAAACCAAATGAACATTAGAGGCTCTGGCTTTGTCTGGGAATCCCCATCTGAGAGCCATATTTTTCAGACCCGACTTTAACTGATAAACTATATTAGTGAACTATGACGTGCTCCAAAATAATCGTCTTTTTATCCAGACGTTTTTAACAAAAGCCAGGTTTAACTAAAGTGCAGGATAAGTGACTAAATAGGTACTCATCCGTATGGATGTATTGAAACGATTATCAGACAGGAAACAGACATCCGTAGTAGGCCCAGCTCTAAGCATTCGACTGCAAACAGTCACTATAATAGCAAAAACACCTGCACTAGTAGATATCCTCATAAGTGAAAAGTAAACTAAAAATTTAGGCCAAAAGTGGACCAAGAAAGCTACGACTTAGCTTCTCAGAACTGTTAGTTTCGTACGTGGTACACATTTCTGCAATTACACAAGGCACCTACAGTTTTATGCCGTATCTGAAGTGCTAATGGTTTTCGAGAAGCTTTCTCATGACAGTAAAATGGTGGGGGCCGTGAGAAACGTTGACGGTATTTAATTTTCCTGGATTCGAACTGAAAGCACCATATACAGTAGAAAAGGACACAAGCAATAAGATTATCTGTTAATGATAATCTTTTTGGAATTGACGGGTGAAAATCTAGTAGAAAGTATCTAGAAGAATCCTGGGACTTTTTTAAAATTCAATTTTCTCGATATCTAGGTAGTTAATAGGTTTTTCGTTCTTCAATGAAACTCTCTTTTTGCAAACCTATGAGGCTACTGATTACAAACTTGTTAGTAGCTGATTTAACAAGTAAACTACCTACTAAAATGTTCAAAAGTTCTTCTCTATTTCTTAAGCCCCTCAACCGTAATTGCTTTAAGATTGTGAAAATTTAGCTCGCGAGCTGTCAGAATCCAAGCACGAATATAAATGCATTAAGGAAACGTTGCCATATATCACATCGTTTTTTGTTTCTTGTCTTTCACGATGTATTCATCCTTACCTCTCCGTATGGAATGTACGAAACGACGACAAAAATGAACGAAAATTCTACGAAACTTAACGAAAAGTCATTATGGATAGAGTACCTATACAAATTATGTGTATTCGCATATTTACGTACGGCACCGTCCAAAGGATTATTACAATTATGATTGAGCCTTAAGTCGGCTATCACACATGGCCTCGTAAGTCGTGACTCAAACAAGTGCAAAAGAGAAAGTAGATTAGCTCAAGTTAAATGGAAAATAGAGTTACCATTTAGCCGCAGTCGAATTCTATGTCGTCTCTTTTTGACGTTTTTTTCTTTTCTCTTCGAAAAAAAAAAAGTCAAGTTTGCCAATGAGAGTCAGCCTTATGGGATGAAACTTGAAAAGGGAAATTGAAAAAGAGTCAAACGTCAAGAGTCTATTCGTGGTAGCCGACTAACTGTCAAAGCTTCTTACCAAACTTATCGTCCGCTTTTGTAAACATCCTTATACATACATTCATATATCGGCAACTAGGTTCCCAGCTTGTTAAAATACTGGAAGGTTTGGCACCTTCACTTTTGAATGCACTTCTCAAAAATTATAGCCATCTATTCACCCAAAAGTATTAGTAGAACATGCCAAATTACTTGCGATAAGTCTTGATACGTTTCTTTAGACATACGACAGAAGGCTACAAATTTAGTATCTTGAGCATCAACCATTAATCAGCAATAAAAATGTGATGAACCCATAATCTGAACCCAAAATCTGCTTCGTATTACATTACATTTTCGACCACAACTATCAAGTGATTGTATTTATGGCTTTGCATTATGTTCAGAAGCTCGTCGCTGATGCGTCAGTAACTGATTAGTGACTTCAGTCACAAATAAGTTTAGTTTATTTAGAGTACCTAGTTCATTTCATTTTTCATAAAAAATGCCCACTCTAGGGGCTTTTAAGACTTGCCTGAAAGAAAAAAACAATCTGGCAACAATAATTCTATCCCACCTATAGTTTCAGTCCGAGTTTTTAATAACGTACATAAATTTGGTAAGAATACCTGTGGTGAAGTCCTTGCTCATTGCACATAAACTTAGACTATCTTCAGTTTCCATGGGAATTAGCATATAGGTCGGTATTTCATTAGCTTAACGAAATATTTATTAGGTTATTCTTTCAAAACCTTTTCAAACATATGTATGTATGACCTTTCTTCCATTCTTATGCCCAAAAGAACACAATCAACATTAAGTAGGTACATTTGCCCTAAGACCTTATCACTCTACATTCAGTCTAAAGTCTCAATGATAAATTTTTATTCCTCCGAGTCGAGTCCCCAACGTTATCAACAATAATAATAGCAATAATAATAATAACAGTCGAAAATATTAAGGGTACTTTCAATTATTTGCCCTACGCCCTTCTGAGTGTCCTTTTTACCCCCGAAATGTCATCGTCAAACTCATTCAATTGGCCATTCAAACCACAATCTACACCATTCCAATGGAACCACAAAAATATACTCGTATCTCTGCGTACAAATTACATTCCATAGGCATCCCCAGCCAAAAAAAAAAAAAATACTCAAATGTTCAGAATGTTCACCAATCTTCCAGTCAATTAAATCCGACCAAATATAATCGCTCTCCGTTCTATATATGCGACAGTATAAGCTCTACTTGTGCTCCACATCTCCATCAACCCCGCAAAAAAAAAAAAAAAAAAATTCTTATCACTCGAACCCATCAAAGGGAGCGAAAAAAAAAAAATTAAAGCCTATTCACTGGCATAAAGGACATTTTTTGGGGGGACGACGACCGGTTTGTAGGCGCGCAAACAAATCTCCCATAAATATATGCATGTGTATGTAAATTAGATTTTTTCTTTTTTTTTTTTTTTCTGCAGAGAAGACTGACATCACCGAGAAGGTTCCTCCTTTTTTTTTGGTGGAAATCCCCTAACAATCAAAAACATAATTTCAAAGATTATTGTTATTATTGCTTATCGTCAACCCAGGATACGCAGAATATTCACACACTCAACTGGATGGAATGTGTGTATATATATACAAACAGAGAAAATGTCACATAATAAAATTCCTTTTGGATTTCCATTGGGTGTAATAGTAGAAGCAGTGTCCCAAAACAGAAAGGGACGAATAAAATAAAACCAACAAATCTAAAATGGTTCATAATTTTTACATTTTTCTTGCAAGGATGATGGGAAAAAATAAAAATTGCCGGCTTTAGAATCAAATTGAAGCAGGGAGCCGCCGGAGGTTGGAGTGCTGTTTACTTTCGGCGCTTTCAAATGGTTTTATCCCCCCCCCCCCCGGGTGAAGGAGACTACTGTATCCAAAAATGTATCTTTAATATTTTGTAAACAATAAAACTCTCACATTCTCTCAAGAAGATAAAGCAAACAACACACCATCGAATGAGATAAATGTAGGTAAGGGAAATAAGAACACACACACATACACATAGGAGGAGAGAAAGATGAAGAATAAGGAGGATTTTATGGGTTTATTTTTGGCAAGGACTTCGTACACAAATACATACCGATATTTGACAAAATCATTATGGCAACTACATGGCAACTAATCCACATGTTTTTTGACTGAATGTTTGACAGTAAGACGATGCACAATTTTCTCTTTTTTCTACTTTTAGATCTTTTTCATAAAAAAAAAAGGATTTTTTTCTCATAAAAGGACAGAACACACACAAAATTTTTGAAGCTATGTAAAAATATGCTTGAAAAACGATTATTTCTAACCAAGGATTTTAGAATCCTTTTCACACTTTTTTTTTCCACACCGAAACCGACGACAAGACGAAAACACGAAAATGCGAAAATGTGAAAATTTTGTCCCGAAAAAACCACTCGAAAACAAAGGAAAAAATAACCTATTCAAAACAACAAAACAAGCCAAAAACGCACGTTTTTAGAGCGCGACGCGAAGGATAAGATGCTCGGGGTATTTGGTTGGAAAATTTGGCGGTTTCCTTATGCAAATTAGGTATTCAATGTGCGTTTTTTCCTTCTCCTTAAGATTTGAGTTACATTTGGACACACACAACGAGAGAGAGAAGAAGGGTGGTGTTCCTTTCTATTTCACTGTTTTCTCTTTTGGAGGACTGACTCTCTTCTATGGTTTTCTTTTTTTTTTGGTTAAAACCGAAGCCGTTTCCGTAGCGGCATTTCCAAATGCGTATCCTTCGAACTTTCCTCAACAACTGATTCGATGCGAAACGAAGCACATGAGATTTTGCTATTTGTCGTGAATCGTGATGTTGTGTGTACGATTGCAGCAAAAGGAAGGATTCCCAATCCCCCAAAGCAGGAGAGATTCACCATTACCACCCACAGGAAAGTGCATTGTATGGTGTGTGCATTGGGTTATGCGCCGAATCCACCACAGGGGTTTATTGAGTATGGTTATGAATACACAGGAAAAAGGATATGTCTGTCTAATAGGGAAATAGGGACACAAACACATACCCACAGACGGGGGATTGTCTCAATCTATATTGCGGGTGTAGTGGTTGGTGTGGTGAATACACAGGTGATGTTAGCCATGTTTTTGTCATTGTTTTTGGCTCTCGCGTGCTCTCTTCAGACAGAGTGCGGATGAGGATGGGTGGTGCGTCGATTGAAAAGTGCGCCAAAATACCTAGGTTTTGCCTGGAATGTGACATTTTGTTCTATTATTTTTTTTTCGGGTTCAACGTGTTCTCCAACCTCCGTGACTGTGATTTTTCTCTCTTAGTGGTTGTATGGTGGCTTCTTTGAATGAACCGAAGGACACACCGGCGCTCCCATTGCCTTCCGGTGCATGCTACTACCACCCAACAATGATGATGATGATGATGATGACGTGTAGTAGTTACCACCATCGTTCGTCATCAAATCTGACACTTTAGCGCGTTGCATCCATACAAGAGTGTGTAATGCAGGTCGGCAACTATATATATATATATATATATTGTCTATTGAAAGAGAGAGAGAGAGTAGCTACTCTCATTCTTCAATAGAGTATGTGTGCGGTCAGATATCAGCATGGATTATGATAGACCGTAAACGTGCTAGATAAGAAAATATATAAATGATCCTTAATGAGGATTTATAAATTTGACGAGGAGCCATCACGAATGTGTGCGTGATAGTAGAAGAGCGGGAAACCTATTCATCATCTATTCAGCGGCAATGTGTGTGAAAGCAACGCGCATACGATTTCAGCTCATTAATGCACGTTCCTGCAGTAAAGTTGCAATTGCAACAAAACGTCCTGACTACACTGAATAGTTAGTTAAGGGACGAATGGGTTGTGTTTGGGGAGAGCTTTAGTTGATCCTTAATATCAACCCAATTGTAGATGTGTATAAACTCGGTTTGGCAGCTACACGTCCCACTGGGTCATTTTTCCGAGGATAATTTTCAACTGTTTTGTGTTTTTTTTTTTTTTTTAATCAGAAAAAGGGTAGAAAAAAAAAATCCATGTATCTACCCTAAACTGAAAGCCAAACTCGTCGGTTCGTCCCATTCCCAAGGCGATGTTTGATATTCTCCAACGGATTTGTTTTGAGTGGTGGTTGGTGGAGGAGACTGTGTATGCATTTCTGAAGCAGTAATATGGAGTAGCTGGTGCTGCTGTGCTGTGGCAGCTGGCATTAATTAGTAGATAAATTAACATTTTCGATTGGGGATTCATATGCTGATTGGGTATTGCGAGGCCATTATGCGTTGGGTTGTTTCTTTTTTTTTTTTTTCCTTTACAATTGTAATATTTGTGCAAATAATAATTGTCAGCAACAGAAACGCATAACCGGAGGCCATTGGGGAGCAGGAGGCCATTAGAGGATGTTGTTTGGGAGGTTTGCTTACTTTGTATGGTTACATCATTCGATGATGCAGACCGTGGTGTTGATAGAGGTTAAATTTTGTGGAATTTTGTTGCAAATTGTTGAAAAATGTTTTAAAATATGATTTCCGTAGTATATGGTCGATTAATCTCTTGTACCATTTGGTTGGTTTATGTAGTCAACAAATTATTGGGCAAATATTGACCCAGTTTTAGGGTAATAGGTACCATATGCGATTTTCAATTTGGGCTTACGGAGAAAGCTCCCTGGACAGAGAGTCGGCCAACGGAAAGTTCATAAATTCCTAGTGAATATCCATCTCCACAGATGGGTCAAAAAGAGGAGTTAAGGCACCGGGCATCTGTCAGGAGAGTCCGCTTATAAACAACCGCACAAGTACTTTTCAATATTCTATATCTACCGCTGGTTTCCAGGTCTATCTGTTTGTCATAAATGCTGGCAAGTTCTTGGGAACTTTTGACAGTTTCTGAGGATTTCTTGACGTTGCTGGTTCCTTCTGTGTTTTATTATTTTGCATTTGGTTGTATTTTACATGCGCAACAATAATTAGCCTCTGAGAGAATTTTACCCCCACTCAACCGAAAGTTTTTAACCAGTGTTGCCTTAACACGAATTCCGGTTATTGAACATAGGATACAAAAAGACCCGAAATGCTTAGAAATATACAAATTATCATTTATTTTTCTTTGTTGTATTATAATTCACAGTATTTTTTTCGTGTTCTTGATACACTACACCTGTATATGGTCTCTCAGTACCAATAAGAAATCCATGAGCAAACAACAGTGATGTACACTGTCGAAGCTCTTGTCTGGTAACATAAAAGAATCTTCGAAGACGATCGCATTGCGTACGACCCTCTCCAAGGAACTACCTCTCCCTAGGTATTTTATAAGATCAAATGGTCAATGGAATAAGGGAATCATTGAACTTTTCCTGATTCCGCGATAGCTCCTCTAATAATAAAATCAAAACTTTAAGCCAACGTTTGAGTATCAACAACTCATACATAACCCTGAAAGGACATAATAGCTTATACGAAGTTTTAAGGCACCATTTTGGTTGAAATCTAGCATTCTGTTGACATAATCTAGCTTTAGTTGGACATAATTATGAAAGGTTACCAGGATGTAATTCCTACAATACTAGATGGGAAGAAAAGTAACCTCATTGACCGCCAGAATGCGTAGCTACTGCAAAACAGGTTATGGTGCCTTGAAGTCCGTTCATATTTAGGCACACATGCCAAATTTCAGTGCGATACTGTCTTTAGTTTGGTTTTGATGGCTGATTGTTGTTAACGTGTTTGGCATCTTGTTGAGTATGGACAAAAACGATTTTCGCCGGCTTCAGACCATTGCCGGGCACTCATTCTGTTCTTTGGTGTGTAATAGTGGATCCAGGTTTCATCAACAGTTACCAATCGATGCCAAAAGTCCGCCCGATTCCAAATACTCTTTCGAAGTGCTCTTGTGTTGGTTTTTTTGGTCAGGAGTGAGCATACGCGGCACCTAGCGGCAGGATAACTTATTCATATGCAGAATATTGCCCAAAATATCTCCCGTCAGCCAACACCATTTCATGTATTTTTTTGACATTGTCCTCTGTAACCGCATCGGAGGTCCTGCCGCTGTGGACTTGATCGGTAGTGGAGTTGAGGCGGCCACCACGAAACTCTCGAAACCAATATTTAACGGTGTAAACTGAGGTCAATGTTTTCTTCAGAGGACTTATGGCTCTCTAACCTATTATGTAGTTCTTCTTTTTTTCTTTAAAGACCTAACTTTGGAAAAATTAAGTGACATCTATCTTTAAGAAGCTATTGACTCGTGTCTGTTCTCTACATCTCAAGCCCCTCATTACGTTTTAGTATGCAGTGTTGCTAGATCTGTAAGACTATGTCAAGTTAAAAGTAATTACTAATACATTCTTCAGACTGAAAGTCCTTGCTCAGCTTAGAGTTTTGATAAATCAAGTGTTTATTAGTCGGATCGTAGACCGAAAGACCGCGGCATCCCCCTGCAAACTTGTAAATTCTAGCATCCACGTTAGAGTGGCTGACTGCAGCGGGTGCAGCTACACTAAGGTCAGGAAGGGACTTTCTCTAACTTCTAACTTCTTCGCTTAATAAAAACCGCCAGCAGCTTACTATGAAGCAGTGAAGGCAATTGACGTTTAAGTCAGAAAGTTCACCTTAATTGTTGAAGAAGTATTCATCTAAATACAATTTCCATCGAAGATGAAGATCGTCTTCTCATACTCCCCCTCATCCATGCAGCTTCTGCAGAAATCATTTAAAGGGAGGCCCAATCTAATTGCGTGTTGTTAGTTGCAAGATGCTTGCTTATGCTTACAATAGATGGAGATCAAGCCAAGCTTGTGTAGGTCTAGTGATGAGAGAAAACTGGATTGAAATGCCAAGTCTAACAGGACTACCTCTTGCTTTGAGAAATGTTTACTCAGGCCATCAGAAAATATAACAAACTCTGGTAGAGGAGCACTCTGTATAGAATCTCTAGCTCCTAAAATCTTTCTGTTGTTTGCCCTAATTCTGTAGTACAGATGTAAATCTCCGGCTCCAGGCAGGGCCAGACAGCGTACTGTAGATAAACCCTGTTCTAATACCCTAGTGGAGTTAGTGAAGATAAACATTGGGGACTTTTCTCAATGCAACGGAGTGGATTTGAATAACCCTTACTCTTTTTACTTTCTCCTATTAGGTTTCACGCCTGTCTAGCTCCAACAGGTTACATGAATTGTGGTAATAGAACGCCGTCCTTTGCTAATTATACGTCGACAGAGGTTACTGTCTACCTACCTACCTAGCTGGGAGTTCCTTTCCCACAGCTCCTACTGTGCAGAGCTCCTAATGACTGGCTCTGCTAGATATAGGTTGACAAAAGAGAGAAAAATCTTATCCGCACAAGAGAAGTTGATTGGTTAGACAAACTTCTGAGGACATGTCATTCATTGTACTACATACCCGATAGGCTGATGGATTGAGGCATCAATTCATAAGGTCCACACGAAAAACTTATGCCTAACTACATTATGCTTGTTCACATCATCGCCCACATTTAGAGCAGCTCTTCGTTTCCGTATCTCTACTCACGGATTAGACATTAAAGACGAAAACTTTTTCCGCAAATCCCATCTCAACTTATTCCAATGAAATTCCCCATAAATCAGAATAAAATCCGAAAATACAATAAACAGCCTTTCATAGCCTAGCAACGCTCACATTCCAACTTGTTGATATGCAAATTGTGCATTATTTCCAGGAATCCGCCTGTCTTCCATTGCATTCCGAGTCTCTCTTGAATCCTTACAAAGATTTTATGTTTTCACTTCAGCCAAAAACCTCTGTTGCTGCGCTGAACAACCACCAACCACCACGGGTACCATTGAAGACGCCACGATGAAGAATAGTGCTAATTTCGCGTAGCTGCTCGTTCGCAAAATAGCAAAGCTCATTTCCTGTGAACACTTCTAGCGTACTCCTAGTGGCACACACACACACACACGAACACAATGGGCCCCAAACGTCGTTTTCGGTGCGGAAGACAAGGTGTTCCTTGTCACCCTAAGTGCACGACATCGGAATTCCAAACCCAAGTAAAAGATGACTTTTCGACCTCTTTACCACCTCTCCTCGTCTTCTTCGTCGTCGTTGTCGTCGTTGTCGTCGTTGTCGTTAGAGAGTCCTTTGTGTCGCGAAACGCCTTGTTCTGCGGGATAGTGTGTACGATGGTAAATTTATAAATTCATATACATTATGGAAAAGGTAATTAAAATTCCAATTTAACCGACCAGCAACGTGAGAGATTTCTACCAGCTCCTCTGCCTGCCGCCCCCGATGTACATATTCTCAGTTGTACTCAGGATCAACCACCGACACCGACACCGTCTTCAGTCAGTCGGAGTTGCTTGGGTGCGAATAAGTTGAAGAGATGTACCACTAAAGCTGTTCATATTTTACGTAAATACAACGGTAATAAGATTGGAGCTTGCCTTTCCCGGCGCGACGACATTGCTGGTTGGCTTTGTTCTGTGTGCCTTCGCTTTGCAGATGCTAATATGGTGAATTGGGGTTGGAGATGGAGAAAGGGTAATGGTGTTGCTGCTGGTGGTTAAGGTATTACTTAACTTTATAAGCAGTGGATAAAATTTATGCGGCATTGCTTCTGTGTGTGCGTGCTCAGGAAGGTGTCATTAAACCATAGCAGCACACAAGCACACACGACGTGTTATTTAAGGTTTGACGCGTTGGGGAATTTTCCCAACGATTAGGCACACATCTTGCCGGAGCCACTCTTATTGCCATCCTGCTGTGGGGGGGTTGGTGGTTTTATTCTTCCGTGAGGTGGAGAAATAGCACGGATTAATTTTCCCAGAAAAAGGGATAATTATCCTTTTTTTGTTTTTTTTTGGGAGGAACTCTGATTTCCTCCTTTTTTTTGTTTGCTATCTCTGGTTCTTATGAAAGGCACACCATTCGGTTAATCCTTCCATGAGGCCATTCATCATCTGTTGGCTAATTGCTGTCCGATGTGACAAAATGACAAATGCATTGTGTTGCATCGTACAGAGGACTTAAAAAAAAAACCAACAGAAACAGCAAAAAAAGAAATGAAATTTAATGGATTAAATTCCCGATGGGTACACCTGCGCTCACATTTCGTACTAATTATGTTAATTAACTTTTGCACATAGTTCTCCGCCTGCCTGCAATGGGAATGATGGGAAAATAAGTGCTGCGGGCACAGGGATTTTACTGCAAAATGCTCCCATCTACACGGTGGATGCTAATCCATTAAAGAGGTGATCCTTTTGGCCCATTCAGTGAAACAATGAGAAACAAGAAGTTTTAAGGTGAACAAGAGTAAGAGAAAACTTTTGCTAAACTTCCGAATGAATGGGTTTCATGGCCTAGTTTATACAAATAAAAATAAGGCAAGGGATTTAGTTCATAGCACAATGGAATATGCGAGCTACGATTTATGGGTGTAAATAGTTTTGGCAAAAAATGTAACTAAACACCTTGGACCAATGTAACTTGACCTAAATATGGGCATAAAAAAAGAGCCTGAATGGTGTATGGATACTTAATTATGTGAATTCTCCCACCAAATTAGGTAGATTGTATGTAGATAGAGGGTGGGGGAAGCTAGTTAGACCTATTGAAACCCCGAACTTGAGCATTAGTCGTTGGGACACGCCAAGTAGAGCTGTAATGATAATTGGATCCTGCGACGATAGAATAGTCCACCTAATCTAAGCTGAAATTTAAGTTCCTGGAGCTGACGGCTTACCAGACGAACTTTTCAAGGCAACTGGTGATAAATTGGTAGAGAGCATACACCAAATCATCTCTAAGATTTTGTCAGACGAGTGCATGCCTGATGAATGGAACCTCAGCATCGTTTGGCCGATCCACAAGAAAGGAGACACCCTCAACCTTAGAGGCATCAGTCTCCTTAACATTGTGTACTTTTCTGCGGTACTGTGTGAACACCTGCAACCTTTTATCAACAGCCAGATTGGCCCCTATCAGGTTCACCATCGATAGATTCTGGGGAAAACACAAGAAGTCAACATCGATACCCGGCATCTCTGTATCGATATCAAGGCCACCTATGACAGCACCTATAGACACGAACTATATAAGCTGTCGAAAATCAAACGCGACCAAGCACGGCCCTGGAATGTGGACTCGGTGAACGCAACCGAATTTGACTATAGAGAGCTGTCATTTTTAGTTCACCTTCTGCCGTACTTGTACAGCGCCATATTCGTTTCAATTCAAATCATCACCAGCTTCCATCGAGTGTTTTTCTTATAATCGGCAACCGGATCGAAGGAACTGGGGACATAAACCATGGCTGGATTTGACATCCCTTCCAAACTTGTTCGTCTGTGCAGGATGACGATAGGGAACGCTCACTGTAATGACAGTACTGAGAGCTTCGATGTCAGAAATCGTTTTAGACAAAGAGATGCGTTGTCATGCGACTTCTTTAACTTCATACTTAAGTGGATTGTGCGGAATTCACAAACCAACACCGGTGGCACAATCTATCAAATAATTGGAAGAACTCAGCGGGCTGTCACTGCAAGCATTGAATCAGAAGCACCCAAAATGGGTTTAGCGATAAACTACAGCAAAACCATGGTCATCAAGAAAGGACAATCAACGCCGACGAATTGGACAAAAAGTCACAGTGGACAGCTATAACTCCGAGGTAGTAAGAGATTTTGTTTACCTTGGTTCTGCTATTTACTCTGACAATGATACTAGCGCAGAAATCAAGTGAAGAATAACTCTTGTCAACTGCTGTTTTTTTGGGCTAATAAGACAGTAAAGCCCTTCCTCGAAGAAATAAGCAGACTCTGTATAAGACCCTGTCCATTCAAGTGCTGCTTTATGACGCTGAAATATGTACTTTACTGAAAGCGGAGCAAGATATCCTTTGACATAAAAAATCCATGGTAAAATATTCCGTCTTGTTTGGACGCGTTTTGCAAGACAAAATTCAACAAACTATACGAGCCGTACAGCGACATCTTCTGAGCAGTCTGAGCTTATTGGACGTCAGAGCAGAGTCTTCGAGTAGAACCCAGACGAACGACGCAATAGAGATCCTCTTCGCCGCAGTTGGCGCGTACAAGTTCAAGGAGACCTCGACGTAGTACCAAACTGAAAGCAATTAGCTAAAGACAGAGCTAAGTAGAGAGGATTGTTGGTTGAGGGCCAGGTTCACCCGAACAGTAGTGCCATCATTCATCGGTCCGTCTAGCTGGGTTGATGTATACAAGGCTGCAGCCTAGACGGCTGAACCGGTTTGCTTCAAACTTTGTTTCTTAGGTCTATAAGGTCACAGCAAAGTAAACACCGAACTATTTTGAGATTAAACTTTCGCCAAGGTATAGTTCTGTAGGAACGCCTCACGGAGAGTATCTCGTCAACACGCAAAAACGTTTTCTTTTTTTTAAGTATTTGACAGTTTTCTAAATTCTTTAACGGTAATGTCAGACCGTTTAAGAGTTTTTCCTTCATCTGTGGTCATTTCTGTCGTCTTCCTCGAGAAGCTGCCCTTGTGCATAATTAATGAAGTTTGGGGAACGAATCCCCTGAGTATTTGATATTCCTTGAGACGTTGCCTTATCTCCTTGTTAACAGAAACTAGCTTTCTCAGAATTCTGTCAAACAAATGGCAAATTCCTTATCAATGAAAAGACTATGATTTCAAAACGCATTATGGGTGTTGTCCAGGCTATTAGGGAGAATTGTTGGGATTTTTCGCGTTCGGTTTTAAGTCGCTGTAATTTTGTTTTCAAGTTCGTGTTCGCAACTATCATGGAATACTTTTTTACTACACCAATCGATATAAACTTACGCCATTATGTCTTCATTCTACGGCCCAAACTATACTATATAATACCCTCCTTCAATATTTACCCCTATCATTCGAGCTTTCAATTATATCGTTTCCTTCCGAATGTCCTTTTTACTACAACGATCTAACCGAAACATTATCATTCTTATGTCCATTGAACAGTTTTAGGCTGTTCTCTCTTTCTATGCTCTCAGTTTGAAGACCCTTAAGGACGAAAAAAAGGGGCCAACAAAAATAAGTGATTCCTTCGAATCGTTCTCTATTTTACATTTTTTGATTATTTTCCAATGTAATCGTATAAATTCTCACACAACAGAAGCACTTTATCCTCTCGCACACACACCTACAGAACGGGAACAATATATTCTTTTCAATTTTATTCCTTACGCACATATAGTTTTGCCATAAAGTCAATAGCTTTTTATTATTCTGCCGAAATTGAATTCAAACACTCATATGTCATAACCAGAGAGAGAGAGAGTCAGAGAGGGTCATGTCGTCGGTGTCGGTGGTAGAAGAAGAATCCTAAGAATCCTTCCGATTGCGAATGCACAAACGTCTAAACAACAACTTTTCTACACCTTGCGTGTGTCGTTCATACATATGTATGTAACCTAAGTTATGTAGGTAGGTATCCTTCAATCTCTGAACCCCTACAAGTTGTGTATTGTGGGTGACGATGCTGATGTTGTTGTATATTGTTGCGGTAGCGTATATTAGGATCATTTCAGGAGCAAACACTGTTCAGAGAAAATTGAATTTTTTTTCCTCTCGTCCTTTTTTTTTTTTTTTGGTGAAACATGAAGATGAAAATAAGCTGGCATAAAAAATACAAAAAAAGGACGAACAAGATTACAAAATAAAGTGAAAACGAAATAAATGACACCCACCACCCGGAGCGAGTGTGCACATACATATCCTGCGCTAAGGTAATAATATTTTCAGGTACCTACGCTACTGTTGGAGAGGAAACTTTTTATTGCTTCTTACCTTTGTTAATCATAACCTTAGTAGTTATGCAAACTCTAGAATGTTTTGCCATTGAGGTGTGATTCAGTGTTTCACTGCGGAGTTTCTTTAAATCTAACCTTGGGTGAGCTAACAAAAGATTGTTTTTTCCTTCTTTTTTTTTTTTTGTGGGGGCGATTCGCACTGCCTCGTCGTCAAATGCTCGTACACACATAGAGGCGCGCTTATCTCTTGGTTGGTTCGTTTTCCCTTTTATTTTTAAGCGTACATTTCTAAGAAGCACCTTAACCTGCACGCAATTACGGGAGCAGAAACTTCTGTAAGCAATGAGTACAGTATAGCTGACAAGTTGGGATATATGTATGTACATTTGGAGGTTCCTCCTAAAAAACACTTACAATTTCCTACTCCTAGTAACGAGTGAGTCTTCCATATCAGAGCCCAAGTACAACAGTCAAAACTGAGACATTATACTTGAAATACGTTACAAATTTTTCCTCGAATTAGTACTCAAAATACTGAAAAAATCCGTCGTCCAGTCGAGTGCTTAGAATGGAAGTCATAAACAGTTTATACTATAGTTTTACAAATAAGTCTGCACCTGAATTATGAAAATACTTGTAACCATTGGCGACTACTCAAAACGAGACATTTTTAGAAGGAAAAAAAGGAAGGAACAAATTTAACTTGCTTTATTCAAGGTTGAAGTCAAGTTGGAGTGCCCAAGCGAGATGCTTCATCATGTGGAATCAAATGGAAATACAAATTTTACCTCTGCATCGCAGTTGAATTTGGATTTGCAAAAACAAAAGTAAAAAAAAAAGCCAGGTGGAAGAAGAAATAATTTTGCAAACTACTCAAATCTCGGTACTCCTACCTCTAGCGTTATATACATATTTGTATCGGATATGATAAAGTAAATAACAAATGCTCGATTGATTTACGTTACTTATATTTAATAAAGGAGACTGGTGGTCTTAAGGCAGCTGCAAGAGTAACTCCTCACATAAGTGAGGATACAACAAACGCAAATTTGATTGGCATATCTAGAGAACGTAGCAACTTGTCTTTCATGTAATATCGTTACTCTGAGTATCGATTTAACGAATTCTAAAAATTTCATTTTAACGAATGACTTCAGTCACTCGTTATATTGGACATTCGCTGTAGTTTTCTTCGACAAGTTTTAAGCCTCAAATAAGTACGATTTCTATCAAATGTAGTTTTATTTTCAACATATGTCTCTTTCAAGTCAACGCGCTTATTCCAGGCTGCTCTTACCACCGCCAAAATGCGATGACTTTCTTGTTCAATAAAAATCCGAAAACTCCAAGCAGAAGAATATATGGAGGAATCACTGAAGGAATCGCTGCTAACCAGATCGAAATATAATGCTTTAATTTTGAACTGACATGCAAAACACTTCTCCTGCAAATGGCCTATAAATTGTTAAGTATACGCTCCCGTGTACCACATGTGGTAGCGTACCAGCGGTCTAGATCCATAATTCTAGGGGAGGTATTTAGAAACAGCATTGCTCGTTACAAAAACAAAAAAAAATATGGAAAATTGGAAATCGAAACATTGCCTCAAATAAGGAATTAAAACAAGATAACGACATTGAACACTTTGAGAGTAAGCAAGATGAAAGAAAGAAGGTGAGTCTGAGTACCAATTGCAACTGCTCCACTCTGGAAGCCTCTGTGGATATGGAGTTGGACTGAAAACCTGAGCGACAAGGCAGGTACCATAAATAAAAGGCTACACTATGTTTTGACGTGACGCGGCTTAGGCAAACCAATAATAATGGCAAAAGATTACGAGGTAAATCGCCTACTCACAGCTGGCGTCATGATCGAACACAAGGACTATCATAGAATCAGCTGGTTGACAACTGACAGCCAGGCAACTTCCAACTAAATTGACCATTTTGGCATTTTAGAAGTGAACTTCTTAGACTTCCTGCTTACTTTACTGATTGCTTAATAATGCCCTACTGCCATTCGAAGATCTAAGGACACAAGGAGTCAAAGAACTAAGAGACCATCTCTTGCGTCGTATAGCAGCAATCAGCAGCACCTACTAGATCATCTGTATGCTGCGAAAACTGTTTTCACGTGAAATATTTTAAAAAAAAAAGTGGATACCTGGAAAAATTTAAATGAACAAAAAGTTCGAATCGAGCTCAGTCCCTATGCCGATCGAAGATGAAAGAAGTGAAGCGAAACCTGAAGTATGACAGGCAGGGCTTGGCCATTTTGTATCCTTTCTGCAATATTGTTTGGTTTATGATGATGTTTGATGTACTAAATGATACGATGCTGACGATGGATAATACACCTTCACTAAATGATGTGAAAATGTATGTCGAACGGCTGAAAATATAAAAAAATATCACCCTGTTATCGAACTTATATGAATTGCTAGACAAA
Source organism: Chalcosyrphus nemorum (assembly GCA_949716465.1). Taxonomy (NCBI): domain Eukaryota; kingdom Metazoa; phylum Arthropoda; class Insecta; order Diptera; family Syrphidae; genus Chalcosyrphus; species Chalcosyrphus nemorum. The sequence continues at coordinate 16,132,859 of OX454334.1, read as the reverse complement.
CAGTTGAGATAATAGAAGAGAGTTTCCAAGAACGTGATTCCGATTTCGGGATCACACATCAGTTTGTCTCAACCAAATATTTAGTATCGACAATACAGTAAGAGCCATGCCAGGAGGCAAACATTGCAATTCCACTTAAGTCTCAACTACAGTGAAGTATTTTTTTAAAAACCCCAAAAAGTTTCTTGCAATCTCTGTACTGACCCCACAGAATTTATTTCTACCCGTCAGCAGGGCCTATCCGTTCAATGTCCCTACTTGCGATGGGAGTTCTAAAAAAGATCTCAGAAATACCCACCGTATGGTTATAAAAATTCCTTCCTCCTATAAAGTTTGTCAAGCAATCTTTTTCAAAGGAAACTTTAGCCAAAACCCTTGTGTGACCCGGAACCCAGCTAAACGTATAGAAAAGCAATCTTGCTATCTAATTGAAAGAGTTCTTGGATTGGACTGGTTAAAGAAATTTTTAAGCGAAACCATTTCACATCATTCTCTTATTAGACACTAGTAAGCATTTGCCTAGAGACACTAGCGCTAGACATTTAATCAGCTATGGAGTCATCCCTAAATATGCGCCTTAGTTAAATTTCTGTCTTAGAATCTTCTGGAGGAGATCACAAAGAAATCTGATCAACTGCTGAAGTTCTGGGTCTCATTACGTCTGACTGTATATCCATTGGCCAGGACACATTCAGAAAAAGCTCCTTTCCATTGCACAACTGATGGACATGCTAGAAACGACAGACCCATGGCGGTGTTAAGTTTCATGTCATGTCAAACGGTCCCAGATCTGGGTGATCAGCCATCAGACTAAGAGCCCATTTAGTGTCTTCAACTTGACGTAGACTTAGGATTAATCACGTGGAGATGACTTTAACAATTTCGCCTATGAACCTGAGCGCATCTGGACGAGAGTTACTTCGACTTTTTGTTGAATCTTGAGAGCTCTAATCCGCAACACATATTATTTAATTTAGTTGCTCTGTCACATTTATTGCCAGCCACACTCTAAATAACAACTCCAACATGTGACATATTAAAGGTTTAAATCCTTCGCCACTGTACAACATATGTACATATGTACAGCGCTCTTAAGTTGTGTATAATGTGTGTGAGTGACGAACATTGAAAATCATTTCATTTACCTTCAAGGACTTTCTGTGGTCTTTGATTAAAAATGTACAACAAAACTGTTCAACTCTCAGCAACAAGGCGAATAAGAAAAAAACTAAAATAAAATAAAAGGAAAAAGGTTAAACCACACTTTAAATGTGACCCCTTTCTCTATAGCATGTAGTTAGTTTGCCTTCATTTCGCCCAGGACCCTGTGCTTCTCGCCTCGCAGTAACTTCTCTTCTTCCATAGAACGCTCGCTGTATGTTGTTGGGTTCCATTGTCCCCTTCCGTTTTATTTTGCATGCCTTAGCACACGAAAAGTATGTGAAGCCCTACATTACTATGGTGTCGCATATTAGGTTACCTCCTTTGGCTCTAGTTCTTGTAGAGAGAGCAAAAATTTCATTGTCGTACAATTCGAAGAATTTATAAAGTTGTTTTATGCCTGCTGCCTTGTGGAAAGATGTCCTGGCCACAATATTGTTGTTGCATACTTTTCCTATGCTTAAGGATATTCATTGGGCTTTTGGTTGGTTCGAAAACCCAAAGTTCACAAGCAGTTGACATTGATGCCAATCTTTAGTTCCTTCCTTCCTTTTTTTTTTTTTGCTGTTTTTCTTTTGTACTTTACTTTTATTACAATTTTCTTTTGTTTACATATACATACATATATGTGTATATGTATGGAAGGATATATGGTGGCAGTGCTTGTTCTTAATTGATTTTCCCTTTCGCTCTCTGATTCAATTTGCAGCCATGGGAATCCTTTTAGTGTACAATTTTGTACAGACGGGTAAAATCCCTTTGATACAAACTCATATATACATATAGAGAAAAAGAGACATGAAGGATCCAAAATGCATGAATCATGTGCATGTTTTATGACACGGTTGGCACTGGCAATATATTTTACTTTGGTTTTAATTTAAATAAAAAAAAAAAACACATATTCCCCATCAAGGAAGAATGAAAAAAAGAAATATGACGACCACCAGCCGGCAAGAGCCAATGAAAAAAAAAAAAAACACAGAAAGAAAGAAAGAAAGCAGAAGAGAGCAGACCATGGAACTGGCTCGTCCTTTGTGTTTATCTCCTTAAACGGAGTAATGTACCTGTAAGCAAGTACGATGCCTGGTTTTTATATTTAACGGCTTCTTTGCCTGTTTTCACAGAGTCTCCTGTGTGTGTGTGTGTGTATTGCGCTTCGCTCTCCCACTATCACCCTTTGAAGGATATTTTCTTTTTTTTAAATGAATCCCCCATGGATGGCTGTTAGTATGGGCGCACATTTATAACAATATAGGTAGGAGTTCTCCCCAACCCAACCCTACCTTTACTCATACAGTTTCGACTGCGCTGAGGAAGTGGCTGGGTGGTTGTATAAAGAATCTGATTGCTGTCATGTTTCGGTGCAGGTACAACTGAAACAAATGAAAGTTGTATTACTCCAGCAGGAAGATACATTTTTATATCCTTTCCGTGGAAAACACCTGTACTTGTATTCAGTGTTGATTCACACAAGAATAAAACTTGTACGAGTAGATTTTGAAGTGAAGTGGAAGCACATCCTAGTGTCCTTTATAACCAACACCACCGTCAAACTGGAACAAATCCCACAATGAGAAAGAACTGCGACCGCAGATTTTATGTTATCTATGTTCTTACGTTTAATTTTCACTTTAACATCCGAGGACACGACACGAAAGGATCGATATTATTTTATTTCATACTTTCACGAGTGTATGTTGTTGCTTTATGTGGTGTCATTTTATGGTGACAGGACATTTTTTTTTTATTGCAAGTGTATCGTAAAATAAAATGTATTTAATTTTTTTTTTCCCCTCAAACAAAAAAACAGCGTTTACTCGGTAGATGGCGCGCGGGCAAACGTCTATGGGCACTTAGATAATGGACTTGTCACTTTATGTCACCAGATATGGGTCTAATTTTTAAACGGGTCGGCAATGTCGTAACAGTTTTACGGCCGTAGATAAGTAATTAGTAAACGAGGGCGCGAGCGTGTTGTATACAAGTTGAGACATTCTGACATAAAGATTGCAATGAATAACTGATTTTAATGTAAATTTTTAAAGGGGGTTTCCCTGTGTAGATACTGGGGGCTTAGTCATGTTTAAGTTTCTATCACGTGGCAGCGCTGGGAAAATGCTGATGAATAATTTATGGCCAAATTAAAGGGTAAGCGTGGCATAACGAGAAGGATGTAGAGTTTTGAATAACATCCTGTTCAAGATGGTAGATAACTACGTGTCTTCAGGTGTTGTAAAGGCAAATTGTACGAAACGCGCTTGGAGATAATTCACCTTTATGGGACTTGGACTGTTAACTTAGTTGGAATTGTTTTGAGTCTTTTCGGGCAGAGTCAAACAAATGTGACATAAAGTAGGTTTTCTACGGTGAAGGTGTAGGCTTTCGACATGAAGTCTCATTGTTGAACTGATAATTAAAAACTAGGAGACTATTAAGTATACTTCGGTACAAACTCACACTACATGTTGAAATAGTAAAAATTCGCCCCAAAAGTAGTGGTAGCATCACGGAAATGATTCATAAAGTTCTTACTGCTTTTGCTTGTGATAAAGTGCCTTCTCGGACAGACATTGTGACTTCAATCGATAAATTTGAACATCTGGGACAGATTAGTTATGTGAAGACTCAAAAGTCGGGCGTGTGCCTTTCCAGACGGTCACATGAAACAGTCCTAAGCTCAACCACTTTGCACCGCATTTTGCATAAAGGCCCAGCCGCAATTGCATTAAGCGTGCTAAAATTCTGCTCGCCCGCTGACAAAATCTAAGCGCATCCATAAATGCATGAAGGAAATATAATCGTATGTCACATCCTTTATGCCTGGCTCTCACACTATGTAATCACCCTCACCTATCCGAACGGAATGTGTGAATGAAACTGCTCTCTACGTAAGGAGCCAAAAGTGAACGAAAACTTAACGAAATTGAGCGGAAAGTAATTATGGGTGTAACATACAATTTATATATATTCGGTTGACTACGTACGACACCGTCTAAAGCAGAGCCTCAATTTCAATTATGGTTAAGCCTTAAGGATCTTAGCCCACATGTTTATAAGATCTCGTCAAAAGAATTAAGGTCAGTAGACACTAGGGGGCATTGATTTGCTTCTCCTATCACAATTGTACGTGTTGGGCGAGTTAAAATTTTCTGCACGTACAGAAGGGACCTTCAGTTTTATGCCGTTTCCGAAGGGTAGAGGGAATTTTGAGAAGCTGACAGTAATACTCCTGGAAGCTCGCAAAAGGTGGGGACGTAAAAAAAAAAATTGAAGGTAATTTCTGAATTCGAATTTGGAACCCGATGCGCAGTAGTCCTACGAGCTAAACACTGAGCCATGGCAACCACACCTAGACCAATACCTAGCTTTTGTGGGGTTCATTGAAGGAAAAGGGCACGAGGATAAGAAAGAGTTGATGTACTATTACATATTTAAAAGTCAGGTGGTATTAGGATTCTATATTTATTCTACATGGGCATGGGTGTAGTTGAAATTGACTGTCGAGAATGGTATGTAGTTTTCGTACTCATTTGTAGTTCACAGTATATTTTTGTTCGTCTTCAAATAAACCTAGTGCGTTCAGAAAAAATTGTTTAATATTGTTATTGTGGAAATATATGGTTGAGACCAAATTTTCACTCAAAAGCCTAATTTACTACCAATATAGTACGGTCACTAACATCCTGCATCCCATTGTGGGTTATAGACCTCTACCACGACGACGCTCTATCGTCTAGATTTCTGACAATGTGCCGCATGTCTCCTTAATGGAGACTGTGCCCCCGTATCGAATCTTCTTCTCCATGTTATCCATAGTCCAACAGGTCTTCTCCCTTCCTGGGTTAATGGATTCTATAGCATTTATCATTTTCCAATGAAATCGTCACATTTTCGAAGCGTGTGACTATTTTAATGCCACTTCCTTCGTTGAAAGGTTGTACCTATTGGTTTCTACGTGTGGTACCGCAATTTATCGTGACAGAGAGATCGGTACCTTGTGATGTTTGACAAGTTTCCATGAAGAACCATCTGTAGTTCACCTCTCCTAAGCCTGGTTTACCTGCGTAAGGCGGAATGTTCATCAAGGGCTTCCGCTTACTCTTTCTAGATTATCATTTTCATTTTCATCTGAGCTTCATTTCCTGTGCTATATTCTCAGAGCTCTGAGCTATTTTCGACAGCTTTATAGGTGATTTGATTCTATTTCTCTGAAAGTGGTCGCCTTCTCTGGAAGGCGAGGGAAGGCCTTTTGCTCAGTCTTGCTGTCACTACAAACACATGTAGTGCATCGCTTCCTCCTGATCCTGAAGCTGAAACCTCAAAGATACTTCATTATATTGCAAACGATAGATCGTGGCTGACTCAGCTGGTCTTGAGCTGTGCATTATCCTACCTACGATTACTTGGATCAAACAACTCGATTGGTTTCCTCGGACAAACTGATCCAGTACCCACCAGAAGGCATTTCAACAAAAATTAAACCGAAAATCGCACAGACAGACTAGTAGAGATCTTGTATAGTTGGTTCAATTCTCTAGAACTCCTTGGAAAAGGGAAAATAAGAAGAATTTTAGCAGTTACTGATAGAGACACAAATCAAAGTTATTCCGTCTGGCACACTCAATTGGATAAGAATCTAAACCCACTTGTTAAGTTTGTTGCCAGCTAAAGGACGTTCTAAATAAATGAGTTTTGTCTCAGTGCATACGCATTCTTGGAATAGGTTTCAACAACTTATACTCTTCCAAACCCAAACATATGTACATATATTTGTTGGTATAACTTTAACATTCTCTTTAATAGATTTTCCGCTGCATAGAAGCAAAATAATTACTGTGATTCCCTTTCGATGTTTCACAAGAGAAGCATTTCCCATGAATTCACTCCTCCCCCATGGGACCTATTAAACAAATGAAACATCTTCCAAGAACTCTCATCGACATTACGTCCGATTGACTTGACATGAACTTCCTTTGCCATTGCCGTGTTGTGCCATCCTATCACCCACCCACCGGTAGCACATTGGTAAATCATTAATATTAATCGCATGACGAAGATGATGATGATAACTCCTCTCTCTCTCTCTCTTTGGATGTGTGTCCTTCTTTTATTTCCATTCGTCGATTGAAGGCCAAAAATATGCTTTTGTCCTTTGTTCCTATTTCCCACCGATACATCATCACCATCATCTTTAGTCAAAGGAAAAGAAATCACACCGAAAAAAAATTATTGAAAACTGAAGGATAAAATACATAAAAAAAACCCATGAAAGGAGGAAATACAAATATACAAATGTGAAGTGAATAAAGAGGAGAATAAAAAAAAAAAAGATTTTTTTTAATGATTTCATACATACAATATCCTTAAAGGATCACACGGCATACGCGAACGCCCGCCGTGAAGCACGGTCTACGTACAAAAACACATACACTTGACAGCGATATCATAATTATTGCCATAGTGCCTCTTTATTTTTTTTGTACCTTTGCTTTTGTTGTTGTTGTGTTGTTATCTTGCCTGACTAATATGTCTAAAAGCATAGATTCATTTGTTGACATCCAAACGTTGGGCTTTGGATGTGTATATTCCTACGTTTACCCAGCCTGCCTGCAGGGATTCGTTCGTTTTTTGCTTCAATTTTGTGTGTTTTTTTTTTTTTTTGCATTTTAAGGACTCTTCGTCCTCTTTTGTGTTTAGCATTGGGGGATGTGTTTTCTTTATAATGTCCTTCAAGTGCTTGGTTCCGTCATGTGTAAATAATGTCGCTGTTGTTCTTCACACAGCAGTGTTGCTGTTGCTGCTGTTGCTCCACATTAAGGATAGAAAAAAACTTTTATACCGGAATCCCTTCCCGTGCTACGCGCAATCAGGATACGTATTGTGTGTCGGGGACACTCACATAAACGCCTTCTTTCTGGTTGGCAGAGAAGATATATAAATTTCGAGAGGCAGAAGATAAAAATCTTTACAAACAGGTCATAGAGATTCACCCTCCAGTGTGTACTGAAGAGGGACGGCTAAAAATTCACTCACATATCCTTCGAGTCGCCTCTTTCTGTTTTCTATATGTTCATACATTTTGAATGTTCTTAATGCAAATTCAAGAGGAGCAAAAAAAAGATAGACGATGGTGGATTCGCCTTCAACTGTAATGAAAGTGTTTTGCATATCACGTTGGTAGACGGCGACAACTACACACACTTCCTCCTCTCCCACAGGAATCTCTAAGGATAACACACAACCGACATCATATTTACGCGGAGAAAATGCGACAAAAAAAAATTCAAGAAATAAAACGGTACAGGACTCGTATTCTTGCCCCTAAGTCGCATTTTAATGATGAAAGACGGAGTAGCTCTCACACATACCTTCGAATAGTCACATATGAGGCGAGCGAGCGAGCACAAGTCAGTAGCCTTTGTCATTAAAGGTGACGACATGTTTCAAGTTTCATGCTCAAGACGACCGAGGGTTGGTCGCCTCGCCACTAAAGCTACCCTTAGCACTAAAGCAGGTGGGTTGATGCATATGGTGGATGCCTGGAATAACCACGATGCGAATGATGGAATTGAGTCCTCTTTTTTTTTATTTTTTTTTTTTTTTGAGTGGTCCGGAAACGAAGGCTATTAAATTGGAACACGACCTCGGTTAAGTGTGCGTCATGGGTTAAGAGCACAGAAGGGGTCAGTGCTGTTATTTTGTGATATTTTCTTTTTTTCGTTTTCCTTCCTCCAGCTCGTGTTTGCTTTTATGTTAGAGAGGCGCAAACAAATGCGAAATAAGAGGGAAAGACATCTCGTAAATTATTATTTTGTTGTTGTTCTTGTTGTTGTTGTTGTTGGATGGTGGTTCCTTGGAAGTGTTGTGTTTTGTGATTAAATTAATGAGTGCACGGATCGCTTCAGACAAACGCCGGTAATTGTGGTTCTAATTGCGATTTATTTAGTGCAACATTGAAACGAATGGAATTATTGTTTTCAAGAGGGTGACGTGCCGTGCGCGTGGTTGCAGTAGCGTCATGGTTGAGTTGACTTGCTGTGCGATTTTAAATTGTGGATTTTTTTTTTTTGCATTAAAGCATGAGAGATTTTGTTTGCAAGGTGTCAGCATTCATAAAAGCACAAGGATCTCTCTGAAATGTAATAAGTGTTAAAGAAGAAGCAAATGAGTTTGTTTGTTTCTTTCAATTCAGTGTGCAAGTGTTTGAGGTTCGGTTTATTTTGTGAATGAGACTTCGACACCTTTTACGCCAAACTCCAAAGAATAGCTTATATCGGTCTTTTACTAGTAAAATGAAAAAAATACTCAGAGTAAACTGATTCCAGGGCTCTCATCATGTAACTTGTAAGACGATCATCGTCTAAACGACGTATTATTGTATTAAACGACGTCGTCAAAAGTTTTCTTCGTGAAACACGACAATCGCATCGTCCCGTCGTGTCCTCTATCGTTTAAACTTTATACAGTTTGAGAAACAGTTTGAGAACTACTAAACACCGTTAAAATTCGATGTTACTAGGACCTCCAAGGTAGCAGACGATCGTCGTCTTACGCGATGAGAGCCCAGGCAACACGCAGATCTCAGCAATCCAGAGGAAGGCCAGAGTTCCACAAACTTTTAGTTATCTTAAGTCTACCAAGTCGTGAGCTCGAAAGGCTTTTAGAGATAGGGTAGTGGTGCCTAATTCCGGCCGGCTCCAGTAAGCTCTGTCTGTTTGTTGGCTGTATTCAGGCAAGATGATTCAAGAAGGTTCTAACTTCTGGAGGAAGGGACATTGTACCTTGCAGAGGATCACCGGTATCTCCTACTTTGCAAGATCACATGACGCTCGATCTATTCTTTAGAACAAAGTAGGGTTACGAGGTTATCATAAAACACCAAAATGGGTCCTTTCCGTAATTTGTATAGCAGACCTCTATTCGAATACTAGCATAGAATTCACATGATCAGTTTCCGCCGATCCGCTGGTGGTCTTCCATCCGGAAAGTATGTATGCGTGGCAGTAACAGTTCGTTGGTCATTGTCACACGTCCTCCAGTCTTACAGCAATTTTAGACTCCAGACTGCTATAGTATAAATCCATCGAAAGTTTATAATGCATTGTCTGTGCTTCCACTAATAAGCCGTATGGAAAGAGCTGAAGGTAGTGTTCGATCTCTTTCTCATGAATAGCAGTAGCTCCATTTTTTGATGGCTTGACTACCAGTTCTTTTGCTGGTCACCCACTAGTTTTGGTTTTTGGGGAACCTTTCGCCTACGAAGAGTAAGGAAACTCAGGAGTAAAACTAATGGTCAGTGTGCTCCTTCCTAATGCCATGTTACGCAGCAACAAACCAGCATAGATATCGAATCTCTGTAACCTTGACTATTGAGTAAGCCGAATTTATAGAAGATTCTCTGTTAAGAGTAATTCAATCCTTAAACGTTAAGCTGTGAGCGTTGGTCAACCTTAGGTTTTATGGTCTCTTACTTTCATTGCGTCTATGGACTGGATGTTTACCGCGCAGTCGTGGCAAAGAATATGTGGAGCTGGAAGTTGTTTTAGCTATTGTTTGCACATGAAATCGCCTTGATTCTGTTATATACTGACCCAGAAAACGGATTGCCTCGATGGGGTGCGTCATCGGTGATGGATTTGCCGGCTTTACTGAACAATTAAAGAGATCTCGGCTGTTATATGGGCCGTTTTACCACAGCTCCAGCTTTTGACATGATCGAGGAAGTGGTCTAGGAGGCTCCACCATCCGAATCGAAACTCTGCCTCTATTGCTCTTCTCTTACAAGAGAATCGTTGACTATGGGTGCATGTCGTCCATAGAACAATGTTGGGGCGTTGGGGCGCCGTGGTGTTGTGTATTTCCCTGATTGCTGTATCACTGTTGCGTGAGGACTAGGGATTGAGTGAAACGTTCATTGTCCACATAGTATTTAGCGCGTTTGAGAATACCCAGCAGTTAGTCAACTTCGGTAGTGATGATTCTGAAGCTTTGGACATATTGACTGCAACTGCGACTGTTCTGTATGATCGCTTCCTCTGATATAGGGCATAGATGATCCATGATAGCTTGCGAAATAAGCCTAGTCTAGGTGTTACGCTGATTTAAGTTGTTCGATCTAGTTTTTTGGCTGCCAGCGATAGGAGTATTGCCCAAATGAATAATAATGCAGGTACAAGCAGATGAAAAAAGATTCCTTCGTGGTGTTAGGTAAGAGTATGTGGATGGGTGCCTCACTTGGACCACCAATTCGGGTCCATTGTGCCCAACCACTTAACACTGGAAACGCTCTAAAGATAAGTCCCCTATTAGAACCACATAGATATTGATATGAATCTGAAGAGGTCGATCAGCTCAAAATTGCTTAAGTTCTCTTCTGACGTGGTGTTACTGGCATAACTTATGGGATTGCGTGAGAAACACCTGAGTAAGCGATGAACTCAACATTCATGTAGAGCTTGGAATGAGATGATCCATGGTTCGATGGTCACATAATGCACATGTCCTCCAACTGGATTCAAAGATATGCCATAAAAGTGATGCCATCAAGTAATTGTCTCATCGGTAGACCAAGAACAGATGTTTCTATTGCGATCGCTGCTGAGTCGTTACCGAATATCGAGAGAGATGGCGAGTTCACTTTACCATTCATACTCCACTGTCTCACACATTGAAATCAATAAGTGGATCTTGTCCTCTACATGAGACATGGACACTTTTAAGACAATGAATCAATGTATGTAAGACAGAAGCGGGGTTGTAAAGCTTTCCAAGGAACAATTTTTGACTACTACTTATTAAAATGAATGCGTCTAAAGTCATGCATTCATTCAAATTCATAGAATTTCCAAACAATTGCACCTAATTGTCATGCCACCATGGCATTATGCCAGAGGCACTTTAGAGCACCTCTTCTGTCATTTTGTGTATTCTGAAAAGCAACCAAATCTAACCTAGAAACACAAATTGTCGGAAAATTGTAAAATCCCTGGAATTAAGCCATTCATTTGAGTGTACTCTCTTTAAAAGCACGCACACAGCTACGTAATCCTGAACAATTGCTGGATGGCATATACTCGTACGAGTAGGAGTTCTTGTACCGCGCCGCAACAGACCTACAATCGAATTTAACCATAAATCCCCAACTACGAACGCAGATTACCAAAAATACTCACCCTTTCGCGTTGGCGTTCTATCTCGACGTATGAATGCAGAAGGTTCTGGTCCTGTCCTGTCATGCAAAATTCACTAATAACAGGCTGACATATAAATGCTTCCAACAGGAGCAGCAGTAGCACCACCACCATCCTACATACATATAACCAAAGTGATACAGTGCCAGTACTGATGATCCCATTGCCGATGAACACATTTCACTTGGTTTGATGCCATGTAATTGTCCGATTAAATTAAACAGACAGCCATCCTAGCTGAATTGCCTTCGTGCAATATTAAATTGCCCAATATAAGACCTAAGCCTTTTTTTGTTTTTCTTAAATTAGAAGGATAATTTCGTCACCTGATTTTGGGTCCGGCTCTTGCCAAAGGTGTTTGTGATGATGATGATGCCGTTGCCGTTGCCGTTGCCGTTGACGATGATGGATGAACACTCAGAGAGCGTGAGAGAAACTCACACACAATGAGGGTGGGTGGGTGGGTGCATGGGGACTGTGCTCGACTGACCATTAATGGAGCATATGTGATTATAGTTTGAGTGAAAGAATCAATATTGACCTACATGCGTAAATCCAGCAATTTCCCTGGAATTTCTGGACCAGGCCTGTACTCGAACACAAAAGTTATGTTATGATACGCAATGGGCAAATAGCACCATCGCAGGACGAGATGACGGAGGACACCCCATGAATGTGTGTTGTTGGTGCGGCGGCGGCAGCTGGAATGGCCGGGCCCAGTTGAATTGGCTGATGCTGCTGCTGGTGCTGGTATGTGCTACTCTCCTACTGCGTTGAAACGAGTGGGTGGTGATGATGGTGGGATAAATATTGGAACCGATGGGTGTCCCCCCTTTTTGTGTGCAATTTATACACAATTCGTTTGCTTTTAAATATCTCGTGTTAAGAGGGGCGTTGGCTGGATGGATTTTAACTTTAGCGCAAGAGGACTTCGGTTGGACACTACACACATAGCACACTACAGAGTGCACAGGCACACACTAGTATCTACGTACATATGTGCTCCGCATCTCTCTCGCTCTATTTCTCAACCGGCTCTCTGTCTGTTTTGTATTCTCGGGGATACTGAATACTCTGCGGCTCTGCATGGCCTACAATATTCATCCGAATGCAAATGCACTTGTTTTTGTTGATAATTGGGGGGTGGCTATGCGGCACACCCTCCTACGCACACGACTGTAAAATCGCCATCGATTACTATTAGTGTTTTACATGTGTGTTTGCATTAAATTATTTTCAGGATACGCACAAAAATTCGATTTTTGATACATCATGGGGGAAGGGGGGGCGGTTGTGGTATACGTATGAGCAGAGCATTAGGCACAAGGACAATGAATTTTGTTGTTTGTGGTTAGGTATTTTGTTTTGTTGGTTTCGCGTTGTGTTTTACGGCGAATTAGTCTCTGGCTCTGTGGCTATGGAGCATCCATATTTTTTGGCAGGAAAGACGAAACACACGTGGGCTGCTACACATCATTTGCATCAGAAAGCACACCAGATCCTGGGCGTCTGTGTGTATAGTGTATGGACGGACGTCAGCAGGAGCGGCCCGAAACTAGGTCATGTGAGAATTAATAAATTTTTTTACGCTTCGCTCATTTTTGTTGCCCAGGTGCATTGTGTATGTTCATTAATTATGACATGGACGCCTTTTTTTGTTTTACTTGTTTTTTTTTTGTGCGCATAATTTTAAATTATGACTCTGGGTGAATGTGATTGCAAACAACACCAAGGCGTGTACACAGAGAGCTTAAAAATGCAAATAGCAGAGTGCAATGAATTTGACAGCGCAATGGCTATGGCGCTTTAAAATTTAAATTCACTTTAAAACTTTGGTCGTAGATAAGTCAGATTTATAAGCGTGGTGATAATGATGCTATGTATATTCTGTACATGGGAGTCGGACATGCCTTGAGGGACTGCGGCAGTACTGGCCTGCGCTTAAAGAAGTAATACATTATTTATTTGGCCGTTTGATTTATCGAAATAAAATGGTGTTCTATGGAGATGTAAGGACTCGTTCTCTCTTATCCTCTTATTATGTTTGTTCTTTTTTTGTTTATTGCTTTTGTAAGAGGAAACAGGGCCTCTACCACAAAACAACAAGTACTGGTTAAACAAGTGAAATCTGACAGCTGCTGAAAACTTTTCTTGTTAAGCCACTCAACGAAGTTTTAGTGTTCTTTTGTTTACAGAATAACTACAAAATGGCTGCCTCAATAAAAACTACCACCGATTAAAGGCTCAACCGTATTTGAACTTAAGCTCTGAACGCTGCAGTGCGTAGGAGTAGGCCAATACGCATAATGTGTACATTGCACCCGTAATGACTTTCCGCTCCGTTTCGTCGAATTTACGTTCACTTCTGGAGCAGTTTCATTCGAGAGCTGAGAGAGACTACATTGTGTGAGATCAAGATAGAAATTATGTTACATATGGTCACGTTTCAATGCAATTATGGAAGCGCTTAGAATTTGACAGCACACGAGCAGAATTTTCGTTCAATTATGACATTAGCTACCACAAACTTAATGCAAATGTAGTTGGGCCTTAAGAATGTACGCGTGAGCTAGAGCTGCGTCATTCGTTCGAGTTTCATAACCGGATCGTTCAAGTATTGGTTTCAAAAATGATTCGGTCAGTCCAATCGATCATTCAATCGTTCAATGATAAAGATAGATATTGAACGGCTCAAACAACGATCATTCATTCTACTGATGTATCGTGTTGTCGAAAGTGAGACAAGTATATTCATAATGTCATATAGAAAAAAAACCCTAAAGAAATTCCAAATTCCTTTTCGGTCCATTATTGCCAATACTTTTGTTTCATTCGTTCATTACTAAATAACTGAGACAACTGAAAGTGCCTGAGTTCAAGTTGTGAGATAAGGATTGGTTTTGTGATTGATTGGTTTGTGCTTGTGTCAATGCAGTCAAAATGATCGAATCAATCACGATTGACACAGCTCTAGCGTGTGCTTCTATTTGATTTTAACAGGGATGTCAGAATACTTTCAAACTCCTAAGTATTTTACATTTTGAAGGGTTCAAACGACTGAAGATGTCTGTCAATAAAGTTTAAAAAAAACTACAATAGGTCGTCTATTACCCAAAACACATATGCAGAAATCCCGCTTGCTGTGCTGCTGACAGCTATGCATATGAAACACACGTGCAGAATTTGACTTACAAGCACAAATACACACTATCCACACAAATACCCTTAAAAAGCAGCCCTTGGTTTAATGACAAGTCTGTGGATCAAAAAGGGGTGGCAGAAGATCCACACTAAAACGCAGCAGAAGACAAGAGCGATGAAAAAGGAGTACCAGAAAAAAGAGAAGAGAATTCTGTGTGTAAAAGGAATAGGTACCCTGTAGTTTCTGAACTCGACTTAAATCGAATTGCAGGCTTTTCAAAGTAAGAATTTAGTGATCGATGCGCAAGGATTTATTGACGTATTTAAACACAACACTTATAACAGAGTAATAGATCAAAATGAGAGCATAACCGTCAGAAAGCCCTTGTCTCTGACTTACACTGAAATTTCAAATTCGAAGGAGAGATTTTGGTATGCGGTGCCGTATGCACCAACTTTTTGGTCAGCTGTGGATGAATGAAAGCATGCTCGACAACTTGAGAATCAACTCTATAGGCCTCATACTCATACTCAAAAATGGCACTACTCTGTCTTTATAAGAACTAGTGAAGCACATTCCTGCTAAATTTATCCAACGTGTAACCATTGGAACATACCAGCGTGTTTTCGCACTTTTAGTAATCCTTAAAAGACCAACGAATATCAAATTGAAATCCGCTTATGACAACACTCATATACTCAGCATTCCGAATACAGTCAAAACTTAGCCAGATGAGTCGATTATTTGATTTGAGTATATTAATGAGGAACTGTGGTGTTATTCGTTTCTTTGTTAGGAATGTGTGGCGGCGTTTCTGTATTCCCTCTTGGGCTCAAACCTAAAGGGGCTTCAAGCACGCTCTACGAGCAAACACACTATTCATAGCAACCCACAATTCTTGCCTTACTTCCATTGTCATTTCAAATCAATCTCTCTATTCCAAACATGTAATGTAGGCTTTCAAATTAATGACTTTGCTCGACATCTATGAAGTCAAAAGATATACAGAAGTCTATGAAGAATGTATGCTTCTTATGTTTTACACCAGAAACCTCAGCAACGTTGACAAGTAAAATAATTTGGTCGCAATCTTCCGCAATCTAGCGTTGGATTCATGTGAAAATTCTCATTGATTTTCATGACCATAAAAAGGATCAGACGCGATATGATTTCCCTGCACGATGTGCTGAAAGTTCATGAACAACTCTTTATAAAGGCCACTAAACGACCGCTGACAGGATCGGCAATCAAAGCATCTTATTGGGAAGAGCATACTTTAACTACTGGAAAGGGATAACATAGAGCAGGCCAATCCTTGGTATAATATCGTCTCGATTCAATGGCCATAGAATATTCCTTCGCTGCTTGGCAATTGAAAAGGGCATTCTACAAAGAAGCTCTTAGTTCTCAGTCTTAATTGTCCTGCATATGTACGAACGGGAATAGATCTCTTTTCAATGGACTAACAGATACTACAGATCGTTTTCAGTTGCCGATTGCTACCTCATAGAAGTATTCCGTTTCACAAGATATTCAACAGTATCCCTTGAACTTCCGTCGAAATCCTTTCCTTAACTTTTTGCTGTCGCAAGGCCATTATTCAATTCGATTAGGTGACAGAATTATTTAATCGTAGAACTGTAAACAATTCCAGCAGTAAGCAGCACATTGTGTTGAGAATCCTTAGAAACAACAAGTGAAGTTGAAACAACAAACGTCGATGTGACGACGTATAAAGATGAAGAAACATACCATCCTTTGAATATTCATGTAATAATTGTGTTGTATCCTTTGACAATGCCATGGATATACTCGTATGTGTATGCACAACACCCCTGTGGATGTATTTAAAAGATTTAGTTTGCTACGTGTACGAATACGTTTGAGATTTTCCGAAATCGGTTTGAATAATGGCTTATTTGGGGGAAAAAAAAAATAAAAAAAACTTTTCACTTTAAACACCACCGGGAGCAAGGATTTTGTCGACAAGTTCCATATAATATGCTGTCTGCTGATGTTGTGCCATAGAATTCAGTTTAAGGACTAAAAAATAACGAGAGGCAAAAAGAAGAACCCAAGGATTGTTTGTTACTGTTGCTCTGTGCAGTTTACGTGCTTTAGAGTTGCATCGTAAAGTTTTCTCTTCAAATTTTCAAGCTTCTCGTTCTTTTTTTTTTTTTCGTTTAGTTTTGCGGATACAAATGGGGTAAGTGGGGTGAAAATTGTGTACATTATGAAGTTTGAAAGTGATTTACGTGTGGGTTAGGTCTGTATATACATACATATGTTGGATGAAGGATTTAGGACTTATTTTGGTTAAGATACGTCTTGTTTTCTATGACTCATTTTGGTCTTTCTTTTCTTTTGGTAATAGAGATTTATAGTTGCGCTCTGTTGCTGTGCCAATGTTTATTGTATTTTTTTGTTTGGTATTCGAGAAAGGATTATATAGGAAGGCTAAAAGTAAAGATGCTTTTACTGCGAAGCTATTAATACGGGTATCAGATGCATATTAAGTTCTTAATTCCGAAATTGAGAGAATAGAACCCAGTTCCGGTTAAAGGCAAAGCTACTACAACTAATATAGGGATTTAGAAAACTGAAAATAATAAGGCCCCGGCTCTAATGAAGTTTGGGATGTCTGCCCAAAGTCAGGAGTCATTTAAGCGTGGAAGAAAATATTAGCTCGGGCACACTTTGAGCTCCGGATGTTCTTTGGAATTTGAAACCAGTGTTTCTGAGCAATGGAGATGCGCTTTGAATTGTTTTGTTTAATATAGTGTTAGAGAAGATGGAACACTGAACGGCAGGCGTAAACACGAAAGGCACTTCATTCAGAACTATTTACAACTGTTGGAATATGCAGCATAGACAAACTAATATAGACAGTCGTCTTTACCCCCCCCTGCCGTAAATTGCGTAAAGGACGCCGAGTCTAAACTTCATATCTGTGAATACATGTGAACGAACGTGCGAACAAGACGTAACTATAAAAACAATCGTGGTGTTCCTTTCTTTGTTTTTGCACAGTAAATTTTCAGCAGACTGTCATTCAATTAAAAACAACAAAATGTACAGAACGACTCAACAAAATGGCTGTGCCCATAAAAACTACCGCCGATTGAGAATGTATGCGTGAGGTCTGATTTGATTTTGCCGGAAACGTCAGAATACATTCAAAATCGGTGGTAGTTTTGCTCTTGTAGGAGCCAATGGTCCAATGGACCGAAGGCGACCGTCTATATTAGTTTGTCTATGATATGCCGATGATATTGACATCGTCGGAAGACCTCGCAAGCGATCGCAGGGGCATTTACGGAAGAGCAGATGAATCAAGTTGGTCTTGAAGAGAAGGAGGACAAGATGAAGTTAAGAAAGCTGAGCTTATATTCGGCACCTTTGAGCAAAATAATATTCCCCGTGGTTCCTCTTATAAGGGAGGGCGCGAGCTCTATTGAGCGAGGATATGGATGTAGCTAAAAGGCCAAGCCAGATCAAGCAAATAGAAATAAAAAATACTGAATGTCGGGTACAAAGACCAAAATGTCGCGAATGACAGAAATCTTAATCTTCACAACTGGAAGCAGCATGCTGACCAATCAGTTTTAGGCGAGGCAAATTTATCTATCAGACTAGTTAAAACTACAAGCACTAATGAGCCTCCGCTGTACAGTTTCTATTATTCGCAGAGTTAGTTCTAACTTTAAATATTTTCAAGAACCCAAAAAAACAAGAATCCCTTCATAGGGATATAGGGCGTCGACCACGTTTGGGTGCGTGCAACTTTTAATCTTATTCCCGAATAACTTTAACTTTTATTTCTTAAATGTGCTCTGCGTTTGTCTATGAAATGGCGTATCTGGGTGAGCGGATTCCAATGCATGAGATTCAGACAATAGCTAGCATTCCAAAGCCACAGCAAAGGTAGTGAGGGAGCGCCACCACTGATGTGTATGGACTGCTGAAGTGTTCCTCAAATCTTTCCCTTGCTAAAAAAAAATTTGAAATGACTAGGCCCTTAGTGTTTTAGCAATCCACAAAGACTCTGATTCTTGACCTACCTTCAAAAGAAAGTAGTTAGTAGTAGTTAGTAGTAGTTCTTCAGCTTTTGAGCCAACTAAGTTGCTATCTTGACGTTCATTACATCTTCGCTGTTTGTCAGTTTTATGTCAGAAGGTTTCTGTTTCAAAAGTCCATACAGTCGGTGTTACTCGCAAAAAAGACCAAGCTGAGAAAGGTTAAGGAAGGTTAAGGACAATGGACATAGTTTTTCTAGCGTCTGGTTCACGATAAGCGTTTAGAGCCACAGGATAACCCTACGGATGTACTTCTTCGTTCACTGATTTGCGAAACAGTGATATATTACGTACTTGCGGCTTCGTAATCCCAATTCCAATTCATTCCCTCACGTTCAGTTGTTTAGGATAAGTGATAACGTCATTATCCAAATAAAGGAAATAATTTAAAGAAAAAAATGCTGCCCTAAGGTATTAACGTTAAACGTTCAAATTGGTACGCAGATAAATCGACCTTAAAATACTCCTCTGATCTATAATTTAATTACTCTCTTGGTTGGCAAAGTTCACTTCGAAGGATATAACTCCTAATGCCTATCTATCTATGCGACACAAAGCGGCTGTCATGAATTTTTAAGACATTCAACTTGCCATTGCCATCCTGTCTCGTGAGATTTGAATGCCTTTGCATAATCACATTACGATAGATCCCTCGGTTTCACTCGGTACATCATACATCAGACTAAGCTTACGGCAAATTCGCCTAAATGCGTTAAACATATCCTTCGCAGCAGATATGCCCAATATATTTCGTATTAATCTCTCTGCTCCAACCATCATTAAGATAAACATCTAGCAATACGGCTTCGAAAAACGAAAAGCCACCCCCAAATGTGCCTTTTCGATGATGTCGAACAAGGTCGTCTCTTGCCATCGATTACGACTACGACTGCGACGACGACGACGACGCATAACATGTTTGTCTCATCTAATTGCCTACTCAGCCAAATGTAACAACAATCGCCGATGGGAAGATAACTTTCCTATCCACACAGTGGCATTATCCCCTCCCCCGCCCCCGTTATTATTATCTAAAGCAGAAACCATGAAACCAGCGTTCAGAAGAACAAATCCTGCCGCCGGCATTGTTTCAACTACATATTCATGAAAACCGGGATTTCCCGCCAATTTGATTACACACTGATCCTAGTACAGGATATGCTACAGCCACATAACTGGTGTATTGTTGTGTCGTGTCACCCAAAATATAATCCACCCGCTTCTGGTTGTCTCGTAAATAATCACAAGTGAATGAAGAGGAACGAAAAAATAAGAACAGTCAGTGCACCAATCCCAAGGACTCAAAGTTAATTTAACCTGTGAAGTTGCTCAAGCGAAATTCGTTAGCAGCTCTGTAATTCAAACAAATTTGAGATAATCATTTCCAAAGACGCACCGCAGTAACGGGAGGGTATAGTATCGTTTTCGCCTCACCCAGACGGCGGAACATACAACATACAACTTCGCCGTCGCCGTCGCCGTCGCCCTTAACTTGCTACCTAACCTAACCCCAAAGACCCTCGAAGGTAAATGTTTATCTTTCTGCTCGTGATAAAAAGTAAATTGAATTCGTTTCCCATCAAAGTTACAAACGAGGGTGGAATTAATTTGGATTGCGCCACAGTACAGTTACCCTCCCTAAATGCTGCTGCCGCCGCGCCACGTCGCCGACGGGGTGCGCGTCTTCGGTAGTCATCGTCACCATGCTCATAGTCATCGTTGTCGTTCCGTTTTTTTGTGTGCCATGAAGTTCGCAAGGAGTACACAAGGAGCAGTACTCCTTGGATCCCTGTTGCAGCTGGTGCGCGTAATTGTTGTGTCTTTGCAGCTTAAGTGTGCGTTTAAATGCAAGTATGCGTTTGTTTTTGCAATTAATGTTGCTCAGATATTTCGTCCGCTCAGAATGGAATTAGAACGGTATTTTTTTTCCAAGAAATGGATAAAGGTAAGGATGTAAAGGTATTCCAAGACTTGCTGTATTAGAGTATCGCATTTATTTTACAAAGGATAGCAGTGTTCAATGAGTTTGAAGGGTGAAAGGACTTCCACAAGAGAAAGACAGTCGGGTGAGAATCTATTAAAGCTACCACATAGTACATAGAGGACAAATTGAAATGAACAGAACGTTGCAGGTCACATTTTAGAGAAACGTTTGCAAGGACTTGGTTTACTGCAAATTTTAGATCCCTTTTTCATTGTCAGTTCACCTAAAGCACACAGGACGGTCGGGAGTAATGATAGTGATCCGTCATATCCATTCAAATTTCACATCAACTTAGTGTACTTCAACAAGAACGCGCAAAATATACTGTGAATTACAAACGAATGCAAAAATTAGATGCAATTCTCCCCACTAATTTGGATACCACCCACAGAAAACAAATGAAGGGTCCACTGGATCCACAGTGACACTTTTTGTCAACACTGAGCTGGTTATGGCACCTTGTAGAAGCTTTCTAATACTTTTTACATTTACCTCTGAAAAGCAGGTTAAATTCTTCGAAAACACCATCGAAACGATATGCCATGCAGCGGAAGAACAAACAAACTGAATCTCTTGTTTAAATTTTTCTTGGAATCAGTGTAAGTGAACGCTTCAAATACTAAGACCTCTTTTCCAATTATCCCTCTGTGAAAGTGTGTAATATATATCAGATCAGTATACTTTGGCTCATGATGATCGTGCTGATAATAAAGTAAAAGGTAGTTCCTCTGTTGTGATGCAGCTTAGAGACCCTGGAAATAAAAACAAAATCATCTGATTGCGCTGATTGCCACAACATTTCAATCTAGGGGTCTACGCAGCCATCAAGTCTCTTAAAGCGAGGGTTTTCTTGAATCGCTGGAGGCATATCCCTGTTAAATGCCGCATATAAGATCCTATCCAACGTATTGTGTGAACGTCTGAAATCACTAATCGGCACGTACCAGTGTGGCTTCCGGCCCGGCAGATCGACAATAGACAACATTTTCACAATCAGACAAATCCTAGAAAAGACCAACGAATTTCAAGCCGAAGCCCACCACCTTTTCATGGACTTTAAAGCCGCCTATGACAGCATTCATCGTCTTGAGCTCTACCAGACGATTGCCCAATTCGGGATACCGACAAAACTTATCCAGATGTGTCGCGTAACGCTTGAAAACACGCGATGCTCTGTGCAATTTGGAAACAACTCTTCGGAGCTCTTCCAAACGTGCACCGGATTCAGGCAAGGAAATGCGCTGACATGTGATTTCTTCAATATCGTGTTGGAGCAGATAGTGCGCAGGGCAGGTGTCAACATGGAAGGCACTATCTTTCACAAATCCATCCCAGATACAGCAGACGATACTGACATCATCGGAAGATCCCGGCAAGCTGTCGTAGAGGCATTTACGGCTAAAAACATTGGACAGAACGCCACTGTTGATAACCATAATTTCCGAGGTAGTTAAGGAGTTCACCTACCTCGGAACAAATATTAATCCTACAAATGACACCTTTGTAGATTTCCGACGAAGGATAACAAACCTAGCAAACCGCGGCTACTTCGGTTTGGCGAGGCAACTGGGTTCAAAACTGCGAACTCGACGGACCAAATTAATGCTCTACAGAACGCTCATCTTACCAGTCCTGCTGTATGGAGCCGAGTGCTGGACGATAAGTAAGAAAGCTGAGCAAATATAAGGCACCTTCGAGAGAAAAATACTCCGTCGGAGGGCGAATGAAGGAGAAGATACAACCGCAAACTCTATGAGCTATACCAGGATGTGGATGTATTCCAAAAAGCCAAAATACGCAGACTACATTGGCTCGGCCACATCGAGCGAATGGACAACAATGCTTCGAATCCCAGTCCCCAGGTTCGAGGCGGCGAAGAAGACCGAACCTCCGGTACAAAGACCAAGCTGTCGCGGATGCCAGAAAACTTTGGTCTTTACAACTGGAAGCAGCGTGCTCGGGACCGCAGAGGATGGAAGGTAACGATGTTTCAGGCAGGGACTCTACAAGGGTCGGGAGCCCTTTAAGTAAGTAAGCTCTCATGGCTGTTAAACAGATAGAGGCCAGCCTTTGGTCTTTGGCTAGGGTTGCTTTGGCTTTGGTGACATGTTCAGGGTTGCATAAGCCCAACCTCCAGTGAGGCGTCCAAGATGACAGATGGTTTGATAATGCACCTTATGTAATATGAGTGTCAATGGAAGAGAGGCTTTGCACGACAACAGAGCCAGGCGTTCTCGACTCATGAGTTTATGCAAAAGCCCCTCCCACTGCATAACCGACACGTCGCGTCAGTAAGAAGTGGTATTCTTGTAGCTACATATATCAATGAAGGGACCCTTACACAGCAAGAACAAAATTGAATTGGCATAGACCAACCCCTGCTCTTTTGTAAGACATTCGTGCGTACAAGTCCTACAACCGAAACTTCACCTTCCAAGCACAAACTGTCTCCAAACCAAACATTTTATGCTCACCCCAGAGTAACAAGATAAACCCACAAATCAAACATCCAATCTGATCTCAAATACAGTTGTCTAACAAAGCCTAGTGTCAGCTCTTAAATCCCACATACCCAATCTGAGACATAATACCAAACCTCATAACACATTCGAAAAGAGAAGAAGAAAGGAATATCCCATTACTGATCAAGCAAGCACGTTTCATAATACCCGTATTTCCTTTTTATCCCACACTCTACCCATTTCACAACATGATCCTTACATAAATTTTCCAAAAAAAAAAAAAATAACTCAATAGACGCCCGCCCGCTCCTTAAGAATAAAATACAGCTTCTCTTCTTCTTGGCTAACCGAACCACAATCACCATTCATCCGGTCAGAGGTTAAGCACATCTTGAACTTGAACAACCATCACATTCACCTTTCAAAGACGAGTGGCAGCACTCCTTGGCCACGGCCCCACTTCAATTGACGACAATGGACCCCGACCACATTGGAATATATTTCAATTCACCCTCCAGATAAGGGAAGGGCGCGCGCACACGAATAACTTCAAAGTCAAATTGGGGATACGGCGGAAATCGACAGGATTCCTCTTTTGACTGATCGCAGGACATGACCCACCAAACTCCACTTCGTCAGTCCATCATGCTACTCAAGAAAAATCTGCTCCTTTTTCTTTTACAACAAAAAAATAAAATGTGCCTTCTCGCACATACAAAAGCGACCAAACTGACGTTTTAATAAGGATTTCCACTCCATACCATGGGTATGTTCGAAAGGAAACTCAAATCATTGAATTCTTTTCGCCACTGCTAACTGAATACGAAATGAAGCCTCCTTGGCATTCACAACGATGATTACAACTACGACGAGTGGGACCCTTCTTCTGCAGCTTTGCGTGCGTCGGAACTCGGAATACACCATACCAGCTCATCTAATTCTCCATTCAGATCAGACAAGTATTATTTTCTTTTCTCTGTGAATTCCTTGGCATTCCTTGCGTAGCCCAACTATTGTTTATGGTGTTGGTTGAGGAATCCCAGGAAGGATGGAAAAACAGCACGATGTTCGGCATGCTGTAAACGCTGACATGCTTCGCATTCTCCACCTTTTTTGCAGAGATTCTAGCCACCCACCACCTTAGCACCCAGTCATGGGAGAACGGCGTAGCTGCAGGATATCTAAAAGAAAGGAGTAATCTATGGGTGGAGGCGCTGGCACTGGTCTCATGCTGTTCAGTGGGTGGCCAATATTTTAGAGGAACCCGCATGTGGGTAGTTATTAGATGTGTGGTTTCTGACTGTGACATGGGTAGCAGCCGTTGCCTAAGTCGTCGTAGTCGTCTTCTTCGTCCTTGTAGTTGTTGTCATCTTCCTCGTCATCGTTGTCATTGTTTAGGTCGTCCTGTGGGATCAGTGGCTGTGTATTTTATTACAACAATAATTATATTAATTATTGCACATGTGCCGACACCTGGCGGAGTTGCTACATAGTATTAATATGATGTGGTATGGCGAATTTCTTCAAGAGGTGGCATCGCATTATGTATTCCGCCAGAGGGTAATTCCACCTTGAATGCCTTGTTAGCGGCACATTGTTGCCAGGACATAATGGAATTCCTTATGTATGCCTTAATGTCGTAGTATGTGAATACTTTCACGGTGATTTACTCACGATTTTGGTCGTTCCGGGGAGAAGAACTTTTTTTTTCCGCCGTAATGAACATACATCGCACACATATGTATGTACGAGTATGTATGATGAGAAGTTTTGTTGAATGGAGTTTCCGCTCGGAATGATTCGCCACTTTTGGATGACGGCAACAGCTAATGGATGAGAAGAGAAGTTGCAGATGCTTTTTGCTAACTTTATGTCGATGTTCGTTACAAAAGGAAATTAAGATGAAGAATCTACATAGTTTCGAAAAGTATTCCTTTATGGGAGTTAATGTGCGCTAAAAAGTTTTTCGGATTACATATTTGGTTGTACGGGAACAATTCATTCACATTTCTTCCTCAAATAAAAACAAAAAGAAAACGGGAATATTTAGAGTTTTGATTTCTATGGAAAAATTTACCAGAAGTAATTAATTATATTTGAGGATTTTGAGTTTGTAGAATATCAACTGATTAGCTCATGATGGTCCCTATTCTCCTGATTGTGAACTAACGATAAAAGTAAGGCTCGTAGAAACACGTAGTTTTTCGATCAAAGATATTATTTTCAAGATAGTCTGCTTTCAAGCCAATGCACGCTTCCCAGCGATGCCTTTCATCCCATTCAAATACAGTAGTCTTTATCCACGAAATAGGCGTTTATGTACATATGCTTCTCGTACGATAAAGATCTCTGTCCACCAAGCGAAACAGAGAAGTCGATGCCTGTCATCCAAAGATTTTTAAACCCGTAATTTTTGGCTAGGAACAGTCTGTATCAAGCATTGAACTCTGTGTCCAGTGCAGAACCGAAGACTTTAAGTTCTCTCAATCGATTTCGTAGATCCTTTATCTCCCTATGAAATGGATACTCATTTGCACTACAAGAAGCTACAGCGTCCTCATGCGGTATGATGCTCATTGCCGAAATTTTTCTGAGATTTGACCTTCCAAAAAACTTTTTACTCACTTTTTTGGGACTAACCAATGTTTAATACTCCTTTACCATCTCCAATTTAATCCAGTGGAACGGAAGAATCGTGATTTAGAGACCCAATTTCAACTGGCCTGACAAATTCCCATTTATGCGATTTGTAATGAACATTGTTCGATGTCAACTACAGAATACAGTGCTGCAATCGGAATAGAAAAGATGATGTCCAACATGATTTTAGAGGCATTATTAAACCGAGACCTTCGTGCCTCACGCCATGTTTAAAAAAATTGGTTAAAATTCTTAAATATGCCCACGAAATCAACGAGAAGCAGCAGGATCTAGAGAAGGCCTTTGAGTTGAAACTAAAACCCTCAGCAAGCTAATAATCCTTCGCCATCTCCATTAAGTGAATGCAATAACAAGCAAGGTGCAGGAAATACTTTGGTCATGATAAAACACCGAGGACGTAAGAAACTATGTTTAAAGAACAAAGTGGCTACACTGAAACATCTAAAAGAAGCGCCATCCCTAATTTTCGCTCCGAATATGGGGATTTCCCTTTTTAAGTATTGGAAACGGTGTGTAAAATGATTAAGCGAAAGCCCCATCGAAACAATCCAAACTCGTTTGTAAAAGTTTGAGAACGATTTTAAATATGATTGATAAATATATTTTTGTCGAGTTCAGCGTTCTTTTTGGCACTTGATTTCAATTGCATTCTGTGTTCTCTGTGTATGTGACATGTTGTATTTGCATACTTACATAACTAGCACCAAATTTTGGTTTCCCATTTGAGCTCAGTACAAAAATAAAACGATTTTTACGAACGTGAGCATTATCAGATTATTACAGAATACATAATTACTATTGACAGCCCATAGAATTTATTTAAAAATTAAAGATATAAAAAATATTATAAAAAGAAACATGAAAAATACGAACCACATAACCCGATATCAAACTACCTTGCCACAAAAGTTTGACACTCAATGGTGTAGCCATAAGCCGCCATCATTAGAAATAATTCGCAGCCGGCTTGTGGAATTCAACCCAAATCCGTTTCATCGGACGCCATATTTGTGTGAAAATTTCTGCAGAACAAACGCTATTCAATTAATTCAACCGTTCGGCGAATAATTTCCTTAATTTTTCGCTAAAAATATCACACAATACATTTAAAAAAGTTTTCCAATAGATCTAAGCATCATTTTAGTGAAATATTTGACAAGTTCTATCCCCTAAATGTGAGTTTTTCTTTAAGTTTTTCTGTGCGACTCCATAAGAAAAAAAATGTATTTTTGGAAAGAAATGAAATTAATTTTTCTTAATTTCTTGTAGAAAAAATGGTTCGTGGACGTGGATACACCAGTCGCGGTGGCGGACGCGGCAATTCGTACCGTTCGTCCGGCTCAACATACAGTCGAATGGGAGGTTCGCGAAAGCCCGACTTTCATGAATCCGGCTACCGCGGTGGCAATTCGCGTTATAACTCGGGCTACAACAGCTATGACTCCAGGAGCCGCGATAAGTTTCCATCACGTTATGACAATCGTCACGATGGAAAGAGGTCGTATAGGGTGAGTTGGTACTATTTCTAATTTAATTTTTTTTACAAGCGAGGTGCTTTTTTGGGGGAGGAAACACAATACATAACTTGTGGGGTTTCTTAAGAGATAGTGAATAGCATAATGTTCTCTACAAAGAACATTCAGTGGTCAGAATACAAGCTAATATGAGGGTAAACACTAGAATGCCGCTGTGTCGGAGCAAGATGCACTGTTCAAGGATTACATTTCTTTGAGTCCTCTAGCTGCTTAATCGCGATAGCAATCGTTCAGATGTTACCTGCATTTATAACAGAGCAAAGAGCACACTCTGATGACCCAAATTTGTGTGTTAGTTTGAATGATGCGCAGTTTGTTCACTTAGTAATGGGTAGTGAAGATTATAACCTCAAAAAATAAACACCCAAAAAATACTCTGAAAGCGTTTTAAACAGAAATATATTGCTGTACTATCGAAGATTCGAATGTAGCGAGCTTAAAATCCGTGTAAATTCTGTAGAATGATGTTGTAAGCCCTTTTGGCGTGTAAAGTTCCTTGGAAAGTTAAAGACATCATTCGTTCTTGGCATTGTGCTTATGTGTGATAAGAATTATCCTAACCATATGCTAATGTCCCACCTGCAGCCTACATGGCACTTTTTGCTTCAATCCAAGTACTGTTTGCAAACGTTTCGTTGGTGTTGAATGGATAAACGTTCTCAAACAAGAAAGAGGGACATATTGTTGCCATATAGTCTTTCATGTTCCATTCAATGCATTAAAATAGGACACACCTTTGCTCGCATTTAAATAATAAATATTTCCTTTCCAGGACTCCTCCAGAGACCGCTCCAACGATCGCAAGCGTCCGCGTCAAGAGGTAAGATAAAACTTTCATCTAAACATTGACTTGCCATTTATATTTTGCACAACATAACCTTATACAAACTTTTTTTTAGCTAAAATAGCATAAACAATTATTTTATAACAATTTTATTTTGATGTTTACACAAATAGAATATAAAAAAGTATAATTAGAGCCAAACAACTCTGAAAATGCTTAGATTGAGCAAAACAAAAAACAAAGTGAAAAGGATCCTCGCGAATCCTTAACTTTATTGAGTTGAGTTTTATCTAGCAAGTGTTTAAGCGAAACTAAATGCCAACTAGCAACAAAAAAATAAAAACCAAAAACAGATTGAGACAAACTGACATCAGTTCCCAAAAGTATATAAATATACATACATAAAAAAAAAAGCCCAAAGCGTTTGAAGCCTTTTTCAAGTTTGTTTCTGTATTAACTAAATATAATTCCAAAATGTATAACCTTGTAATAACTGCGCTCGATCGACGGCGACGGCGACGGCGCTAACTCGGATAGAGCACGCTGCGCGCTTTAAATGTGAAGCATGTAAAAGCATCGTCTGCTGCACACTTTACTAAAGACAGTTTTCCACATTATTTAGCTAATAATTACTGATTGGATGCGAGCGCCAATAGTTATAGCAGACAATGTTTCATCCTCTCTATTACAATAAAATCTAAAAAAAAAAAAAAAAATATGTATATCTAATCTCTCATGAAAACAAGTGCGAAACTGAATGAAAAACAAACAAACAAACATTTCCTCCTCCCCTTTGTCAAACAGGACTCAAGGATAAGCTCAAACTATGCGTCAACATCATCGTATCGCAATCGTAACAACGACACAAGCCGCAATCGTGGAAGTTCGCCCAGCTACCAGGCACGCGGATCCTCTTCTACGTATCATCGTGGCCAAAGAGAGGACTCGGCCGGTAGACGGCATGCAGCCGCAAACGACTCAATGGGGCCACCAAAGCGACCAATACGCAGCAGCTATGTTGTACGTCCACGTGGCAGTGGCACAGTTAGTCGTGCACGCGGAACAGGAACCGCCCGAGGAGGCATGCGTGTTATACGCAAAGAATCATCGGACATGAGAATCATGCGAAGGAAACTGCTCCTGGCCCGGCAAAGAGATCGTGCGCGATTGATTAAAATCGCCCGATTAACGAGGTAAACATAAAAAACAAAATTCCGAAAATTTAACAAAAAACATTTCTAGAATCAGTGTCAGTCACATCACACATGCGAAATTTCCCCAAAAAAATTAAATAAATAAAAAATCAGAAAGATGCTGATAGCTGCTTATGTGTATCGCTAGCATGCGTCAGCAGTACATGTGCCGCCCGAGTCGTCCTCTCAAAAAAAAAAAAGCAATAAAAGCCTATATATCATCAAGTGTCCAAACCCCGAACACCCTTGGTGGTTAGTGGTTGGTTTAAATCTTGAAAGTTCGATTGTGTGTGCTGCTGCTGCCTCGGTGCAAAACGAGATGGACACGCGCGCATAACACTAATATTGTTTTGTGTACTATTTGTGAATTTAGATTGTTCTAGTTCTCTCTAACTAGCTACTAGCTGAATTTCTGATCGAATTTCTCTCGAAAAATAAAAAAAAACAAAAACAAAGTCCAAATTTATAATTCTCACATTTCAAATGTTATCATTACCTATTACTTAGTTCGTTGCGCAAACGTAAGCCTCGTTCGTCTGAGAGCCCAAGCGGTGGTCGCAGCAAGTCTCGCGGCGACGATAAAAAATCAGACAACGAAGAGGAGGAAGAAGAGGATGAAGAGGAGGAGGTCGATGAAGAAGACGCCGATGAGGATGCTGGCAAAGCGAAAGAGAAACGCGAAAAAAAGAAATCCAAATCATCTGGTGCTTCGTCTTTAAAGAAAGAAGCTGCAGGTGGTGATGACGCCGGCGACGGCGAAGTTGGTAAGGATGGTGAGGAATCAGATAAGGATGAGGATAATGTGGTTAAAAAAGAATTGAAAAAAGAGGATGCAGAGGCAATGGATGAAGATGCCGCCGAGGGAGACGATGACGACGACGAAACCAAGGAAGGTAAGAATTCGTCGGTAGCAAAGAGCACAGATGATGCTGCTGAAGATGGCAAAGATGGCAAGGACGCATCGAAAGAGAAGAAGGACAAGGACCGCAAAGAGGGAAGTATCAGCAAGGATAGCCGTCGCAAGCGTAGCAGCAAGAGTCCCCCAAGGAGACCAAAGTTCATCAAGCTAACATGTGTCCATTGTCGCATGAATTGCGTTACATTTAAGGTAAGTGGGAGTTTTCATTTTAATTTGTTTCAGTTGAAGGGGGAAGGCTCTTTTTCTATGACTCAAGTCTTCTTAATCAAGAAGAAGCGATCATCATATTGTAAGAAGTATATTCTCTTTTGATCCTTTTTAAACGTAAAAGACACCCAGACAGTCGGCATTTCTCCTTAACACATTCATCACCGATGGTTTCTATGCCTTTTTACCCTAAACCACTGTGAAATTCAATTCAAATTCATTCTCAAACATGTTTTTCCATCAAATCCCACCCAACAGGAGTACACCAATCATTTGTATACTCGAATGCACAAGATGGCAATGCGTCGTGTAGCCATTCGTCAACGTGTAACCCTGGCGCGTATGCGCACTCAACAACGTAATGCACAACGCAACATTGAAGAAAATTCCAAAGAAGATCTGGACGACGTTAAGCCCCAATTCTGTCTTCTATGCCGACTGAACTATCGTCAGCCAAAAGCCAAGCATCAGCTATCGGAACACCATAAGGACATGAAGAAATTCCTCATGCCGTACTGTTCTACTTGTCATTTGGCCTTCAAAAGCCCAATGCTGTACGAAGCGCATCGTTGCTGCTTGGAGCACATTAGGGTATGTTTGAATTTGCTTATTTTTCTGCTCCCAGAGTCCTAACATAGTTTTTTTTTTTTTTTTTCTAATGAATAGCGTAAGGCACGAAGCAATGAAGCCAACAGCGACGTAAGCGGTGATGAGGAGAAAGAAGTTGACCTTAAGAACTTTATGACTGTTGATTCGGTTGGCGAAATCGATGATCTCGACGACGAGGATCTGGAAAATCATTTAAACGAAGATCCGTCCTTGCCCAACAAGGAGAAGGTGCCGGTGGGATCCCAATTTATCAAGAAGGTTGAAGCCTTCTACTGTGAACTCTGTCGCACATACAATGGCGTTAAGGAAGACGAAGAGGCGTATATCAAACAGCATTGTGGCTCACGTAGTCACTTAAAGGCGTTCCTTCGCCACAGAGAGGATGAGAACCTCCAAGCTAAGGCTGAACGTGCTGAGAAAAAGGATCACAAGCAAAAGGATAAACCAGTTGAACCTGAGAAGAAATCAGACGCAGCTGAAGAGACTGAGGAAGCCGGCGAGGACAAATTGTGGGAAGATGTTGACAAGGACTTGGGTGATCTCCTGCGTGAAGTCGGTCCCGATGAACACGATGGAGAAGAAGAAGATGAGGATGAGTCTGTTCTTAATATTGACATTGAAAGGTAGGTCTTGGAAACTTCTGCATGGTTGTTTGTCTCCTTAAACCGTTCTTTCTATTTAGTGAGAAATCCAAGCCAAGCAAAGAAGTAAATGGCAAGAAGGAAGAAGCAGCCGCAACACCCCCTGCCGCCTCCGTAGCAGTTGAAGAAGACAAACCACTGAAGAAAGATACTCCTGCGACAACGCCCGTCGTGAAGGTAAAGAAAGAGAAACTCGAAGGAAAACCAGGACCAGCTTCCAAGACAAGTGCTAAGGACAAGGAGAAGAAAGCAGTAGCTGCAGCTGCTGAATAAACAGCATCAAATCTCTTTTTTAACAAATAAATGTATAAACGTTGCTTAAGGAAACTTACAAGTAGAACTAGCAGTAGAAATAAACGATCACTTCAACCCTTCTACTCATGAAGAGGATTACCAAGTAAACTTTTGTTTTGTCTTTTATTTGGCAAACCAAGTGTGACTCATATATCTCAATTGCATAACAAATTTCCTCGACTAATGCCAAAACAATGTAAATTGAGTGCAGCACCAGATTGGGGGCATTGGCTTCTGTCTGTATGTCCACCTGGTGTGTGTGTGCTACTGTCCTCTCACTTTTCACAAAAAGCCGATTTTATGTGCACAAGCAATTTAATAATTTGCCACTTAAACAGAGCTTTCCATTCACTATCATCGATAGTTGGTGCAGATGTGAAATGTAAAATTCTCCGTAAAGGGCATGCTGCCAATTGGGGAGTGCAGAGCACATTTATAATAGCACGATGTGTGTGCCCATATTGTCGGTTGGAAAAAAACATCTATTACTTGCTTAAGTGACAGTCTTTTAGAGGAAATTCAATTTTTCATTTAAAGATTAGTGCTATTTGGAACCTTTCCAAATACTTGATACAGTTACGTGGTCAAACTTTAATTGACATTCATTTGGCAATGAAAGCACACTAGGTGATAGTTGTGTTTGATAATCATGAGGAGCATATTGGAAAATTTAACTCTATCCTGAAATGTGTTTCGCAATCGGTTAAGAAAGAGTAATGGCAGTTGACTATTGATAATACACATAGAGGGTAGCTTTCATCACCTTTTTGGGTCATGAAAACACCTTTGTAAAGCTCTTAAATTAAACCCTTTATAGTGGATATGTGGAAATCAAAAAGATTGATTTGGAAGGCCGAATTTTTGGATCTCACCTTAGACAGGAAGCTCAACTGGAAAGCCAATATTCTGGAGCGCGTCAAGAAGGCCAGCACTTGTATTTTTGTATTCCCGCAAAAGAGCAATACGTAGAAGATGGGAACTGAAACCTCATGTCACTCTCAGGCTGTACACGTCTGTTGTCAGACCTTCTTCAGGATTTCTTGGGTGTCCATTTGTTGGACAGCTCTATTAAAGACTGTCATTCTCCTAGGAAAGGTTCAAAGAGCCGCATGTCTATACATCAGAAGCCCACTTAGAATCACCCCTTTCGCAGCATTATTTACCTACAGCCTTTAGATATGTTCAGCAAACAAATTCAACAGCGATCCATCTCACTGCCTCTTCACAATGAAGAAGGACGCATCGAAAGAGAAGAAGGACAAGGACCGCAAAGAAGGAAGTATCAGCAAGGATTGCCGTCGCAAGCGCATCAGCAAAAGTCCCCCAAGAAGACCAAAGTTCATAAGCTGACATGTGTCCATTGTCGTATGAATTGCGTTACATTTAAGGTGAGTGGGAGTTTTTAATTTATTTTTTTTCAGTTGAAGTGGGAAGTCTCTGTTTGTATGACTCGAGTTAAAGTCTTCGCCTAAACAGCGATCCATCTCACTGCCTCTTCACAGTGGCTATGCCTTGACTTTGGCCACTCCTCTATTTTGAATGTAATCTCTCACTACTGATCCCATCCCTCAAAAGCTCGGTTTTGGTCGATCAATCCCGGCTCGGGACCTCTGGTCCAATCATGAGCAGGCGGATGTCAGAGCGATCTACATGTACCCTGATGGATATGAGACCTCTACGCAGTGCGTGGCGGTGTCAACTCCTCTGAGCTTAATCTAAGCGTCTCTTTCCGCCTCCCCGATCAGTGTAGCGTACTTTAGGCGGAAATACTGCCAAAGAGGAAATACATTCCGGGGAACTGTAGTGCGGGTGAAATTAGGCAGACTTCGCACTATCCCCTCAATCGAACCTGATAAGCTGGGGGTTGGTTTGCCCCTTGTAAATTCACCAACGTACTCTGGGAAAATAGTCTTTAATATATCCAGACAACTTTAGTCTAGACTGGACCAGAAGCAATCAAACGGACTGATGATTCTGAGTTGTACAGACCTGAGCATCATCATCATCAATACGAGACGACGTGTGATTGGTCTGCACGTTAGACGTCTGGGCCTCACTTCAAATGATTTTTGTAGGGATGAGAAAGAAGAGGAAACTATCTTTCATCTTCTCTGGAACTGACATGCCCTATCGTCAAAAAAGGAATGTTCACCTGTGGTCCTGGGGTTCACCTGATCAGACATCTACTAGGCCTTATCAAGAGCAATTTTTACTTAGCCATGAGTCATTCCCAAATCCGTTCAACTTTTAGATTTCTCAACTCATCTCCTTACATAAGTTCTTAAGTGAACATTAGGACCCTATTGAATGAAAAAAAAAAAAAAAACAAGTGACTTGACAAAATCGTTCTCTCCTGTAGAATCTGCAGACACTAATATGCAGAAATTTCAAAGAAAACAATCTAAGTGCGCCTTTGCCATAGGTTACATAAAAAGCTAGAATCATAACAATGTTCTGTCCAACTAAGATGCGATGCTAAGAGGAAACAACAGCCTTACCTAACTACAATGAAACCTCGAAATAAACTTTACGTTTCTATCTACAGACTGCACTTGAAATCAATACCCGATTCCGAAGCAAGTGAACAACTTAATTGCCTTAGGTAGAAACCTCTCAAAGTTGTTAACATACCTGCACCGCATGACTCCTAAAAGGTAAGACCAACCGACCACGAGAAGTTGATATTTAAGATGCAGAATAGATGCATATTACTAGATAAAACCTATGCACTTATGCTTATTTATGCCAAAAGGTGTCTGCCTAGAGAAACCAACTTTCGGCGCAAAAACACAGTCTTGAACTTCGCTTTCCCTACACATTAGAGGTTTTCTTTTTAAACTCGTCTAACATCGATTTAAAATATGCATAAAACAAAAGAAAATCGTTACATTAACATCTTACAATTCAAACGAAGAAGAAGCAGAAGAAGACAAACAAAGCTCTACGGAGATGAACCACCTTGGCATTTAGGCATTCAGCAAAAAACTCTTCAACACAAGAGTGACGACGACGTCAGAGTAAAACACTTATGAAAAACGGCAACACTAGCAAAAGTTAATCGCCAACAATAACATCTATTAGCAAACAATGCAACGATAAATCGCAAAGAAAATATCTTAAAGATGTAAATCAGAGTTTTTTACTTCAAATAGGTACTTATGCCATAACAAAAATGAATGATGAGAAGAAAATGATGCGTAAAAGTGAAAGTATATTATATCCCGCAGATCAAGAGAGATGGCAACGCTTCTCTCTAAGTTATCCAGCGCGCATCCTCTAACGAATTAAATAATAAATTTATTTGTATCTTAAAACATAATGATCATGTTGTTTGATATCAGAGTTATGTCGCTAAACAATGAAGAAGCCAATTCTAAAGGCCAAAACCGCTATGCAACATCACCACGAGAGATCCATAGGCCATACACAGTGACCAGGCAAATGCAGAAACCAGAAATGCACACGACTGCTGCTGCGGTGATGCTGTGGATAATTGTCTCCGCGCGTGATTGTATAATTGTGATGGGAATGGGGGGAGCAGCGCGCACACGACAATCGGATGCCTTGGCATCTGGGAACGAACGCTGGAACGGGTTTGACTTTGGCTTTTTTTTTCAATTTGGAACTTAAGTGATCTTATGAAACCTTCAAGAAAATGAGAAAAACCTAGATTCTACTAATAGGCGGGTGGGATCGTGCTCACACTAGTGTACATGTGTGAAGTTCTCTTTATTGGAGCGCCTAACACGGAGCATTTATCAGTCATTTGAAAGAAACACCAATCAGCCTCTGAGAAGGTCCATTTGGTAGTTGAAATACACATTCATATGGGCTAAATTTAGACCATCATGGAACTCAAGATAAATTTACTTGACTCGTGATCTTTTTCAAGATTTCCTCTAGAAAATTGCTGTGCAGTGGAATAATTTATTACGTGTCTTGTGTAGCTTTATATGTTTAGGCCATCTGAGCCAATTAATTTTATGGTTTTATTTACTTCGACACACTGTCTTAGTAATGGAACACTTTCGATGGGTAAATTGGTGGATGGTCTATGAAATATTGCTCGTAGAAACGTGGTGTAAGGTTGTGCATCAGAACTCCAGCGGAATGGTGACCTAATCCTCCCCTTGGTAAGCATTATCTTCAGAAGCTACCCGAATACCAGATGCAGGCAAATGCTCACATGTCACTTACTTACCTACTTAAAGGGCTCACGACCCTTGTAGAGTCCCTGCCTGAAACATCGTTCTTCCATCCTCTGCGGTCCCGAGCACGCTGCTTCCAGTTGTGAAGACCAAGTTTTCTTTCATCCGCGACAGATTGGTCTTTGTACCGGAGGTTCGGTCTCGTCTTCGCCGCCTCGAACCTTGGGGCTGGGATTCGGAGCATTGTTGTCCATTCGCTCGATATGGCCGAGCCAATGTAGTCTGCGTATCTTCGCTTTTTGGACTACATCCACATCCTGGTACAGCTCATAGAGTTCGCGGTTGTATCTTCTCCTCCATTCGCCCTCCTCGCATAAGGGAAGATGAGCGTTCTGTAGATCATTAATTTGGTCCGTCGAGTTCGCAGTTTTGAACCCAGTTGTCTCGCCAAACCGAAGTAGCAGCGGTTATTCTTCGTCGGATCTCTACAAAGGTGTCATTCGTAGGATTAATGTTTGTTCCGAGGTAGGTGAACTCCTTAACTACCTCGAAATTTAAGTTATCAACAGTGATGTTCTGCCCAATGTTTTGGATAGATAAATTTTTGTTTGTTGATAACATATACTTCGTCTTGTCCTCATTCACTTCAAGACCAACTCGTTTCGCCTGCTCATTAATAGCCGAAAACGACTCTGCAGAGTGAATCCTGATCTCATGTATGTATGGACCAAACATCTTCAAACATCTTTGAACTGCAGGGAATATACTTTGGGTGCTTTGCTTGACATAAACGGAGCATTCACCAACGTTTAGCCCATAACAATTATAAGCGCACTGTCAAAGCTTGCAATTGAGAGATCGTAAGCCGATTCGGTGAACCAGTTACTTAAATGCAAACAGGATCATTAATTCTAACCTGGGTGATGCCTCAGTTCGGAGATTTGTCAGTAGAAAAGTGTGATCTCTCCTCTTCTTTGGAATCAGAGACCTGCAGCAATTAGCTCATTTTGTGAGCCACTCGAAATATTCACTGCTTTTCACGTATTCACACACATTCGTATTGTTTCACAAGAAGTATTCGTTGGGCTTACATTTTATTTTAAACATCGCCTTCTAAGTTCTGTTCACTCATCCTCCAACGAATTTTTACAGAACTACGTTTAAATACAGAGATATTTCATTGTCTTTTGCAGAAGAGAATACTAGCAAAAATCTTTCTTTTTGGTGCAAAAAGAACGCGAACATGACTAATCTAGTTTTTATCGCGTCTTTCTTTTTTTGAGAATGATAAGCGAACAGGACTATTTGAAACAACAGTAGCTACTTGAAGTCAAAGTAATGAAATCATTTGATCAATGATTGCATAAGACGAAAGGCTACTTAAAACTTTACTTTCTACTTAAAAGTTTGCAACTTAATATGCCCGAAAGCATTGAGTTTTAAAATCCCTACTTACTATCTATTTCCACTTTAAGATCAATTGGTTTCCTAATTTAACGTCAACCAATATCAGTGTACACTTCTAATTTAACTGATCCAATGATTTGCAACAGATCACCAAAAGACGGGAAATAATTTTCAACACGGAAAATAAAAAAAAAAGAAACCGTGCATCGAGATATTGTACTAATGTCTAGTGTGTATCTATGACTGTTCGTTTTCTCCCAAGGCTTTAGCTCTCTGTCAGCCAAATGGCACGAAAGGGAACTTGCACTGCGATTGTCCGTTAATTTGACGTTTGAGAGTTATTCAATTAGATTGCACCTTCCGCATTGTGTGCGATGGTAAATTTGGAGACTTTTTTATTTCACTTTTTCTTTATAGTGGACATAAGAGTTTATAATAATATTCGAGGAAAATAACCGGTAATCGTTAATCAATTAGCGCCAGGTGATAAGTGCCATTGATCTTTGAATTGACTATCAAAGCTGAATGAATGAAGTTGTGTTGGAACGCCCCAGACTCCAATGCCAAGGAAAGTATTTTTTCTTTTATTTTCTTGTTTTTCCTTTGCTTATGTATATTATGACTGGAAATCACGTTCAAGTGCTTTTGTGTTAATAAACAGATAAAGATTGGTCGTTAAAGATAGTGTCAGACGTTATGGTTTTGATTATAACACCATTGGGCTTTGGTATAGATTATATAAATCAGTGAGCCATAGACATAAGATTATGACGGATTTTTATTTCTATTTTCATCTGAATCGCACTGTTGGCTTCTCTTATTAATTTGAAATGCCTTCCAGCTAAGGCACTTATAAATTTATTGTAGGGATAAGTAGTACAGGGAAAGTGGAGAGTTTTAGGACAATTTTGTTTCGTGAACTTTTTTGCGAAAACGGAAACGGAAAACGAGAAAAAGAACAGTGAACTCACTCAACTTAAAGAAGTCATTATAATTGACGAATGAGAGTAGTATCTTCCAAGCCGAAGCCTTCATCGTTAAGAAAGCTCCACCGTCTTAATTTACTATAGTAATAAAACTGAAGCTGATGAGGTCTTCCCTAAATCTGGAGCTATTTCAGGCAACAAGAAAAATGAGGAATTCGCAGGAGAAGGTTCGGCGGTTGTTTCATATCAATCGGAAGCCCTTCTAAACATCCCCTCTTCCCTAACACCCAGCGATTACACGTTACAGAAACTTTAGTCTGAGAAGAACTTTGCAGAAATTTTGATGATGGCGTTCTTCAGAATACAACGCCGCTGTCAGATGTACAAAATTAAAGCACAAATTTCTTCGGAACTACTCTTTTCAGGACCTGGAAGAACTTTTTATTTATTACATCAACAGAAAAAATTATGAATTTGTAATCATATCTTTAGGATAAGTAGTGAATTAGTAGTGGACGAGCTTACAAAGAACAAGGGTAAGTTTTCCTTTAATGGCTATAACAATCAGTATCGACCTAAGTGTGACATGAAGTATTTCTTCTCACCAGCTCACTTAACCTTACTCACAAGGAAACTGAATCCATCTAGGATACTATGT
Source organism: Chalcosyrphus nemorum (assembly GCA_949716465.1). Taxonomy (NCBI): domain Eukaryota; kingdom Metazoa; phylum Arthropoda; class Insecta; order Diptera; family Syrphidae; genus Chalcosyrphus; species Chalcosyrphus nemorum. The sequence goes on along the minus strand of OX454334.1, from coordinate 16,093,859 downwards.
GGATAGTTAAGTGGTACTCAGTGAGACAGTCACTCTCTGCTTAGTTCAGTAAACAAGTCAACAATACTAGATACAGTACCACAAATCATTAGGAATTACATGGACCAAAATACTACTATATAACCAAACCGAAACCTTTAAGTGGATACCGTGGATCAGTGGTTAGTATGTTGGACTACTGTGCATGGAGTTCCAAGTTCAATTACCAGAAAATACCACCAAATGTTCTAAGGCCCCACCTCTTGCAAGCATTGGACAAGCACACAGGAATATGAGTCATAAGTCACGTTCTTTAAAAAAATCCTTCTGCCCTTCGAATACGGCATAAAAGTGCTTTACAGAAATAGCACGTACAGTTGTGAGAAGCCTTAATCCTCTATGGGTCTTATGGTGATATGTACTTAGAAACATTCAAGTTTCGTGTCTCTACTCTCTGCTAACAGTAGAAGTTATAGACTTATGTATATTAAGAAGACCACTATTACATATTCAGAGAGGAGTATGTTACTACAAAATTCGTAAATTTTTTTAAAAACCGTTAAATAAATAAAGTCAATCTTATGCCTTCTGCACCAACGTATGTTTGACAACCGTGTCACTTCTTTCGACAAATTGATGAGCAATTGTTGTCAATTAGTTTATTATGAAACAAATATTTCACACTTCAATTTTTACTCATAACTCTGAAAATTATTAAGCGCCATTTTTGGGATTTAATCGCATTTTACGTCAATTAAGTAATCAATTTCTCATTTCTCATTAAACAAACTCTTTGTGTTGGTCAGAAATCATTGAGGTGTTGGTGTAGCTTTAGTTCAATTATTAAAAAAAATACAACAACGTATTTCAATTATGAAAATTACAAGTTTCGTGAACGAAAAACGAGTGGTAGGGTATATTTATTAATTTTTAAAAGTCTTTGTAAAATAAAATAAAATAATGCATGTCGCTTTCCGGAGATTTATGATCCTCGGCTCAGGAAATTCTGCTTTAGAGTTCACTTACTCTGCTCAAATGAAGTTCCCTAAACAGGGCAACTCAAAGGTTGCAAGAGTTGTAAATAATTTAAGTTATATAGCACCAGATGAAGCTTTGTCTTTAATAATTGAGACACAGTTGGCAGATCAACAATTCCGCTTGTATGGCTTATAGCTAGGTCCGTTCGCGTACCCTCCTAAAACAGCGAATTTTTACGAAAATTTACGAATTTCCACGAAAAGCTGTTCGCGTATGGAGAATTTTCGTAGTTTTCGCAGAAGAGAGCGCTCACGAGAGAGTAAGAAATTTCGCCATACTATGAATTTTAGTGCAAACAATATCTTTGGGCTGGTTTACGAAAGCTGTCAAAGCTGTCAAACCAGTGTATTTTCAACTTTTTCTTGTTGAACCCGTTCGTTTACTTTTTCGTAATTTTAGTTCTCTCTGAGATAATTTTACGCCCACTCTTCGAAATTTGATCATCTACGAATTTGAGTGCAAAAAGTACGTGAACTGACCTAATGCTATTCGCCTAATTTGTCACTTATATTTTTTTTCGACAATAATAAGTAAGTCATTAAGCCAAATAATTTTGGCAAACGCTATTTGTCCAAATCGCAAATTGTGATACCAAATAATCGGATCTTGTGGTGTTCTCTATGACAAACTTGTTTATCCGGGGTAAAGCCTATGCATTTAACCTCATTGGAGTAGACTAAGAACCTGTAACCCTTTGGGGTGCTAAAATGGTCATGATATACTTACCACTAATATTGATCGTTGGGTCATCAGCAGAAACAATGACTATGCACAATAACCTCTGTAGATCCACTAGAAGATTATCGAAGGCTTTTAACCACAGGAGGGTCACAAGTCTGTACATAGCCTTAGGATAGCCTAAAGGCAGATCACAAGATCTATTGCTTGTCCGCATCCAGAGGACTATAACTTAACGCAGCAAGTATTTGTAGAACAAGTACAATTCAACAACCTATACAAAGTCGGTGATTCGGAGAAAAAATTCAACCAGTGAAGTGCTGCACAGATCCCATAGCCAGTTGCATTCGGCCTAACGAACCGGTGATGTGAACCATACGCATGGTTTTGCATGCATACGGTCTGACGTGAGGGTTCCATCAGCGTTTCTTAAGATGCCCAACCCACGTAGGTGCCTTCCTTAAATTATAGCAAAACTAACTACATATGTGTCTTGGTACCAAGAGGTATCCAGTTAACTGATTGTTTAACCATCATGCATGGCTTTTCATAAATTAATATTAATGAAAACTTGTTGAATGCAAAGACGCGTCTGGAACTACTTAATTAACTAGACAATGATTAAGGTGGCATATTGCTTTCTAAATTAAAATAATTTACTGCTGTCATTGCTCGGCAGGCACCTACGACAATAATACGCTATGCATGACAGGCTTAACGCTTCAGTTTCCTGAACATGTTCAACTATTAAATAATAGCTTATACACTCAAAACCAAAAAATATAAGAAATTACTTCACACAATCGCTAGAAATTATTCCCTATATATGTAGGTAGGTAGATGCCTATAAATTAAATAATACACTTTTATAATGAAAACACTTATCTGCTTATAATCATACATCGTGAACCGCACAATGGCCTAAGCCAATCGAATACAATACAAAAAATAAAATAAAACAAATTATGTAAGCTAATGATGAATGTGGTGACTAGATGATGCATGCTTAATGCTTTGAAAATATTTCTCACTTTTGTCTTAATTATGTTCATCTCATTTGCGGAATTACGTGTTCGCCCACAATTATCATTCGACTTCCGTAACCTGCAAAACAAAAAAAAATTACAAAAATGATTCCCTTTCCTATCCCTCCTCCCTTTCGATTTGAATTGTTTGATCTGCTTTTGATTGACCCCATCTAACTTTCAAAGTGACTGTTATCCAAGTGGTTGCAGTTGAACTCCATCAAGTCACGTCTTATTAAGTAATTACCGTCACTTTAACATTTTTAATTGCCGTAAATATTTGTTATTTCGTGAAGATTGACTGTCGATTCGGAGTTCGAAAAATAGGCTCACCCAGTGGCGCTATAACTACTTATGCTTGCTTATACCAGACTTTATCAGAGCTTCCACTCAGTTTCTCAATCTCACAATTAAAATAGAAAAAAAAAATACGAAAACTTTAATAATTACAATTCCATTGCATGTAAAGTGATTATTTTCAACGGGGCTCAGGTCGGCCGGATGATATGTATTACCCGCCCAGGTGAGTTAATTGACCCCCATTGCGCTTGGCTTGGAACGGATAAAGAAAATGCAAAAAAAAAATATAAGTATATATGTATTTTTATCAACTTTGTATCTTAATTTCGTTCGGATGCTAATAAATCGGTCGTCGTTTCATGAGATTAATTTGCAAATCCATGGGTTTGTCAGCGCAGCACAACGAAGTAAAGAGATGGATGGCGGCGGGTTGCGAAAGATGTACCCACGGTGTGACTTATTCAACAGTAGCACACTAATTTATTACAAGGAGAAAAAAAAAAAAAAACAAAACTTTAGTGTCTCACGTAAGAGTTCTCTTGGGCTTACAGGTCCATAGGTACCACGAAAAAGTTTATAACAAGTATTTAGTTGGCTTTTTTCTGATTTCTTGTGTTTCGGAATAGAAGTAGTAAAATGATTACAGTAGCGGTTGAGATACAACTGGCAATTTTTATTGTGAAAGGTGTAATTTTCATTTGAGAAGCTGTTACAGGTAACGTTTCATTTTGGACGTTGCAGGTAGCTTAAAAGATTTGAAAGTCTGTTCACTACTTACATTGTACAGGGTGGATCTTCAATTATGTGCATGATTTATATTTGTTCCGAGGTAGGTGAACTCCTTAACTACCTCAAAATTATAGTAACGAACAGTGACGTTCTGCCCAACGCTTCTGGCAGATAGTTTTTTGTTTGTTGATAGCATATACTTCGTCTTGTCCTCACTCACTTTCAGACCAACTTGTTTTCGACCTTTTGGTTGGGTTGGCAGGAGGAAGAGACTTCCGCCGGCCTCAAATCAGAGCTGAACCATCGAGGTATTTAACCCTTACAATGTCTACAAATCACTTAGTGAGTTACTGTCCTATTTTCAGAGCATAAAAACCACCCTGATGATCTGGTGAGGCTTAGCATCTTGTCAATGTTTATGCTAGAGAGTTCTTCTAGATTGCGAAACAAGTATTTTCCGAGGAATTTGTTTCTGGAATTCTGGAATCCAGGGCATTGACAAAGGAAGTGGGTGGTGTCCTCTACTTCATCGCCTTACACCTTCTTCATCCAATGGAGTTTCTTCATATAGTGCCGCAGAGTGTTATGCTCCGTGAAGAGCCCAACAAGAATGGATAGAGATCGCCTGGCCTTACGCATAAGTGACTGCTTGAAGTTTCAATGAAGTTCCGCCTTAAGGTCACTTCATATTAGATATGCCTGCTTTAAGCTGAGAACGCAGTGCGAATTGTTTACAGAGGGATCACCCTGTTTGTTGTACGCTTTTTCATTGCCATGGACACCCCCTTGTGCAGGAATTCAGAGAGCAGGACCTTCTGTGCTGCATGAATGGAGGTTTACAAACATAGTACAATATCAACCACATCTGCTACAAAATTTTTCAATGTATGTAGATATTTCTCAATAAGCGGTCTTCTTTGGAATTTGGTAGTTCTGGAGCACTTCCATTCAAGACTCTATCTCTAATTGCTTTTGGGAATAAATTAGGCTTGCAACTTCGTTTTATTAGTGTTCCGGACCTTAAAAGGTAAGACGGAACACTTATGGGTTTGATACGGTGTCTGTCTGTCCGTCTGTCCGTCTGTCCGTCTGTCCGTCAGTCTGTCACAGCCCTGTAACTTTTGAACCGATAGACATAGAGAGCTGAAACTTTCGCTATGTATACATTATGTGGAAGCCTGCACAAGATGGCGGCAATGAATTTCTTTTTGGGAGCCCTTTTTTGGGCACCTTGTATGAAGGGCAAAAAAAAATTATTTTGTTCCCCATCATGTGGCACATCAAATTAAAGAGAATTTTGCAAGGCCTCCACATATGTAAGTAATATTTTTTTCTGACAAAATTTGTTGAACAAAAAAGCTCGGCAAACATTTGAAAAATGTTGTCCCCCCCCCCTAGCGGCCAGACCATAAGTGGTAAAAATATGAAAAAAATTGGAGATACGTAGAATTTAGTGTAGATTGTAAAAACAATACGAAAATTCCTGTATTTTATATATTTTCTGAGAAAAATTAAAAAAATGGGGCATCTAGTTACCCCACTGTATCTCCCCCAGTTTTCATGTTATCCAAATAATTTTTACAGCAGATCATTTTGATACTACGATTTGCTCAAGTTTCAAGTTTCATCCAAATCCGCCACGTAGTTCCCGAGTTACAGATTTTAGAAGAGCGCATGGACTTCCCTATAAGCTCTTCTCTTGCTGCTACTGCATTCGATTTCGATTTTTCAAAAACGAAGTGATTTGCACGAATGGATCGTATATGTTAGCTCTATGCTGCTTTTGAAAACTAAATAAGTTTAAAAAACTAATTTTTTTTTTTAATTAATTTTTTTTTTCAAAAATATATTTTTCTTAAATTTTAAAACTCTAAATGCTGTATTCCTTCGCATGTCGAGTATTGTCAGTGTTTTACTTTACTTAAACCATTTAACAAGCAAAGTACGCCTAAACTTGAAACCATTTTGGAGAAAAATTCGTGTTTGTGAAAATGGCGCAACGTGAAGGAACTCTAAGAGGGCTAGAACAAATATTTCAATGTCCCCTTTAGGGGCAATGCAATAGCTCCCTAGTATAAAGTTTGAAGTAAATTGATTCACTCGTCATACAGACAGACAAACAGAATCAGCAGACACACTATAACGAGCTTCTCTATCAACGTAATTCCAGAATTGTTTAATATCTCTCAATTTGTACACGGATTCAATACATGTTTTATATCGAAGTGCAAGTTAAAATGGACTGGAATCTCAGCACAGTATTACTAGGACATACCTACGTACTTTTGATTTTACGACTTCATAGAGTTGATAAGACATTACATTGTTCATATCAAAACCAGTGTTAGATGGACCTATGCAGGATATGAATAAATTGCCTTCTATTTAATGACAATATAAAATGTCCGGAACACTATTGCACGAGGCCCTCCTCGCACTTGCCCAATTTTTTTCATTTGTTACTTTCAAATCGTACTGTCAGTTGACAGTTCTTTGATATTATTAGGTCCGTTCGCGTACTTTTTGCACTAAAATTCAAATTTGAAAGAGTGGGGGTAAAATTCTCTCAGAGAGAGCTAAAATTACGAAAAAGTAAATGAACGGGTTGAATAAGAAAAAGTTGAAAATACACTGATTTGACAGATTTCACAAACCAGCCCACAGAAATTTCTTGCACTAAAATTTGTAGCATGGGGAAATTTCTTACTCTCTCGTGAGCGCTCTCTTCTGTGAAAAACTACGAAAATTGGCGTACGGCCAACAGTTTTTCGTAAAAATTCGTAAATTTTCGTAAAAAGTCTCAGTTTTGGGAGGGTACGCGAACGGACCTATTGCTTAGTATTGTTCGAGAAAAAACATCATCCATATAAGATCCGGGTCTAGTCTCTACCTCTAAGCCAAATAAACAACAAGCCAATATATAGATACGAGTATAAAAAAGCGGAAATGCCAGTGGATTAATCGAATCTATCAAAAACAGCCCTGCAACAATCTACGTCTGTCAGAAACACACAAAATGCGTAGTCCCTTTCAGAGTTAGATAACCACAGTCAAAGTGAAAGCACATAAAATCACCAATAAATCACCGCTGACAAATAGCTAAAAATAGTAACCAAATTAGACCCACACGGAAACCCAAAGCTAACTCACTGAACTATCATGCTCCTACCACTTCCTTGATATGTACATACATACATATGTCCTATAGCTTGCACATGACTAAGCAACTCAAATCGTAGACAACTTGTGTACCACCCTGTATAGCAAGCTAGTAGGTAATATGTCTTCATTATGCCAAAAATTCATACCTATTTGCAACGATCATATAATCTAATTAAGCACCCATTATTATCGCTGCCATAATTAATAACAACTGATCTAAAACATGACCATGAATGGAAAAGAAACCCCTCACCACATTCGACACACCCAGTTAGCTCTTCTAATTCATCCAAACCAAATACCAATCTCATTTTAAATTAATGACATGACATAACATCTCACAGAGTATTTCGTGAAATCCGCTTCTGTCTACATTGATTCTGCTAATAAAAACATAAAAAAAAACTCGATCGGAGTAATCCACTGCTCTCATTATTTGCTGCAGTCCGTCTTTCTGTGACTGTGATTGCTCCTTCATTTCCTACAGCAGCGCGATCACACAGCGCAATGGGGGATTCTGAAGGTCTTTCGTGGAGATTTGAACGAAAAAAAAAAAACAAAAATATGCATCTAACCGGAGTAGCAACCACCAGGTGGCGGATACTTAAAACGATCTCTTCTCAACAAATCACGGTAATAGTGGCTAGCTGGGGCTAGCACGGCACAAATTGGGTGGCGGAATTCAGTTAGCGGAAAAATCGTAATGATTTATGCTTCGTTTTTTTTGAGTTTTCCCAGTTTAAATCATTTAGCTCAGTTCGATTGGGAGAACGATCAAAAGTCTTATGAGTGATCTTAATTTGTAGCAAAATTTATCTACGGAAGTTGAATGTTCAAAACAATAGTATGGAAGTTACATTCATTAAAAAAGAAAAAAAGAAATAAACTATTTCCGCAAAATTATTCATGAAAATGTCCTCGTATTGTATCTGCTAATGTGCACAATGAATGTAATAATATCTACATATTTCGTTGATAGTGTTTCCTATGATGTTCCGGATTCGCTTCAGTTGGCTTTGGGGAAATCCAACCGGCGAAACACGGACGATCAAATCGCTTAGACAAAAAATAATAATCTAATGTCTAAAATGGAGCTATTGGCGTGGAACCTTGTGATGTCGTGCAGGAAAATCATATGATTTTTTTGATTGTTTCATTGTTTCATCTTTATGTAAATGGATGTGTCTCACAGGTGTGACATGACTGTGATGTTAATGTTTATCACATTTTTGCAGACACACATTCAAGCGGATTTAAACAAAACTGACATAGAGATCAACACACATATGAATATTATATATTTATGTTGCAATAAGTCTATGGTACGTTAATGTGGCGAAGGATTCCTTGGATCAACTTAAGTGAACATAATTCAAAAATGCTTTTGCATTAATTTAAAGTTTTTCATTGGGTCTGTTTAGAATCTAGACATTCTAGACACTAGCGGTAACTCGGGAAGAAATATAATACATACATATAAAACTATTTCAAATTATGAAGTCTTGGACAGTCGGTAGCAGTTTGTATGTCCATCTGCCTAAGAGCTTAACACATACCTGGTTGATGCTGCTTTTACTCAATTTGATTATCTTTATAGCGTTGACGTTGCCTTGAATCAAAGTTGTTCTATCCTGAGCCTTATCTGGAATAATGCTGAAATGCTGATTGTCCGTAACGTGTAGAGGCTATACTATAGAGCTAATATTCTCCTTCGTCCTTAGTACTTTTACTTACTTATATCCTGTATCCCCTTGTGGGTTCTAGGGCCTCTAAATCGTGTGCGGTTTTTTGCGGAGTTGGGGTTTTTCCCCAACTCTTTCCCGTGCTTCCTTATCCTAGGACTACCTCTTAACCTGCCACCCTGGGTAAGCGGGTTCCATTGCATCGCTTAGTTAGCTATGGATCTGTTCCCCTTTCCGAGAGTATGACCAATTCACTGCCACTTTTGTCATCGTATGTTTGTGACTTCCCTCTCCACATTTGCTGTCATTTGGTGAAGGTCCATTATTCTATGAGATAGTAGGCATACATCATCGGCATAGTCGAGGTGTTTGAGTTCAGATGTAAGAGTCCATCGAATTCCTCCATTTCCTGTTGATAATGCGGCATTCAGCACATCGCAAGTGCTTAGCTTACTTACATTGAAGTGGCATACCATACAACAAACCACTCTGCATGTGTGATGTGATTTTTTTGTTAAGTATACGACATATAGTTTATTGTCCACTGTTACTTCAAGGACCGCCTTAACTTAAAAGTTAGCAAATTCAACAGTTTCCCGACTGGTTACAAATACAGCTTCTGTCTTATGATTCACTTGTTCCAATACGGCAACTAACCAAGCAGGTTGTTGTTAATTTACAGCTGATTCTACTGCGTGGATCTGTAGAGTTATACTTTCAATTATCAATGAATCCAGTTATCGTTACTTTTCCTGGTAACATTGACCGCAGCAGGCCGTCGTACATGATGTTTCATAGAAGCGGCCCTGTGATTCGTTACTCTGGAACTCCCACGATGATTTTGTAGCATTTTACCCCTTTTGCTGAAATAGTTTGCCACAATTCGCAGTATGAAATATGGCTTATCCATTTTGTCGAGTGATCTTCAAATGAACTCGCAGTTCGCAGAGTTAAAGGCGTTTTTGACATCTATCGTTGGTACAGCGCAATACTCCTTTGTGCCATTGAGTCATCTTTCGATTGTTTCTTCTTCTGATAGTTTTTATGCCATCAATGCATTGCTCTTAAGTATTTCCAGAGTCAAGGCAAGAAGATCCAACACGAACACAAACCTGGGGCTTTCAAACTGTACTGGTAGAAAGAATCAGTGCAAATAAAATGGATGTTCAATCATGTTACTAATTTCTTACTTGTCGTTCAAACGAGGAAAGTAAGACCGACGATAGAACCAAGATGTGGTCAACTAACTCTTTTGGATTGCAATGGCTCTCACTTTTCGTTAGTAAAATTCAGCACAACTAGTTCGTGGATCACTTAAAGAACCATGTAAATCAACACACTTATGCAAACATTTATAATTTAATAGTAATACAAAATGCTACGCGACTTTACGTATCCATTAACCATTTTATTGCAAAACTATTCCACTATAAGCCAAACTTCAATTAATTAGGAAATCCACAATAGCACACATACGACATTGCAAGCCTTTAATCTAAATGTTAAGGTCGACTTGTGTCGCTGCTTGTCAATTACCAAATAAATTCTTTCCCAAAACATTTTAGATCTCACTACCTGTCATTACATAGGGTTGCACAAATCCAAAAGACCCAGAACCCAACACGACAATTTACAACTTCTCTCCATAGCCACGAGCATTCCAACATGCAATGGATTACGTCTTCAACAACAAACTATAAACAGATTTTTCTTCTCGTCGCCGAATAACGAGATCAGACAATAAAACTTTACAGGAGTTTGTATGTTCGTTGTTATGTTTTTTCTTCTCCAGCCAATTAAACACCTATGCTCCTCGGTATCAGACTGAAAAATTTCAATTGAATAGCATCTCATGGCTATGCTAAATGTTAACTATGTGAGCAACACCATGAATCAGAGAAGAGAAGAAGAAATCTATATGTATATCTACAACCAGTTATGCATAAAAGAATACCCCAAAATGTGGTGTCCAGCTTTGGAGTCTTAAAACTAGAGCTAAACCACACGACGACTTGGCTACATTAATCTTCATTTTCGGAATCTTCACTGGAAAATCTATCGACAGTGGATAACATGGTCCACAGTGCCAACAGACAATACCCCCGTATGGAAATATGTATAATGAAAATTTGAACACAAAGCATACAAAATGCCCACCACCTCCTCACCATTTCCGTGGACAAAGTAGATGGAACTCCATCAGCAATAGTAGCAGCAGCTCCACAACCATAGATGGCCTTTCTCTTTCCGTACGAGGAAAAACAAAAAAACCTAAAGAAAAAGACAAACAACCAGGGAAAACACATACTAAATCTATCGCAAAAGGTCTCATCGGTGGTGAGTTTTTATAAATGCCAGTGCAAGATAGATTCATTCCACAGAATCGTGTTTGGAGCCGCATAGAGTATCCGTCCTCTCTTCTTGGCATGTTGTGTCTTAAGTCCGGAAAATTTATTCCATCTAGATGTTACGTGAATTGTTTTAAAAAAAATATATCAACGCCTGGCGTCTATCGTCTATAGTGTTTCATTTTTTCTTGCTTGATTAATTGTAAATTATTAATTAGTGTGGATAAAATATTCAGCATCTATATCAAGAGGATAAATTTATAGAAAGGATATTGTGCAACAGGGATTACAAGAGAGAGAGAGAGAAAAAATATATATATAAAGAAAATGTGTAAAATTTTCTAAAAAAAATCAAATCAAAATAAATAGTGCGTAAAATAACTTACAACTTACAACATAAAAAATACTTTAGTATACTTCACAAAAAAATTATTGGAATTTAATGGGCACTATGAGAGCCACACTACTCGTATGCTGCCTTGTAATAGGTGAGTGTAAAGTTTTAATTATTGCAGTGATCATAAATCATTTTAATTGTGCTTCCATAAACACTTTACGATCGACTAGTCAAAATTTAGGTACATTCACTTGTTAAAAGTGTAATTAGTGTGAAATTTGTATTTTGTAAAGTCGTTGAGTACCATCATTTTGTCTAACCAGATGTTGTGGCTAGGATCTCAGTTGCTTTTCTGAACTACAAGATACAGTCAGAAATTAGTATTCATAAATTTTTATCTTTTATTTCGTGAAATAGACCATATGTAGATATTGGCCACGTTCCCTAGCCAAGCAATTCGATACCCATTAAACTGCTAAAACCCGCTAGAAGAAAAAACGGCCCACTAAAATTAGAATTACTTATCCATAAAAGCCGAAAAGTTTTACGAGCCACTTAAAAATATAAGTAAGTGGAGCTCTGCGTTTAGTTTGAACTGATTTGTTTTCATTTAGAAGTATTATAATACATTACAGCGAAAGTTTTCCACGCTAGAATCTGCTAAAATCCAGTCTGTTTTTATTCAAAAGGCCGCTAGATTCGCCAAAGCGCCAAAGCTTTCATCCTGGTGCAAGATTATTCTAGCAACTAGATTAGCGAAGTATTGGGAACCCGATCGTCGAAAAATGATGATGAGCTCCAAATTGTAAAATATCACTCATTGGTTACTGCGTTTGGGGTTCCAGGTTCGAATTCCAAAAAATGCGATCAATGTTTTTTTTAAGCCCCTACCTTGACCGTCTGAGATAGCTTTTCAAAAATCATCCACTCTTCGGATACGACATAATAAGATACGTACAGAAATGTATTGATTGATTTCGCCATAAATAAAATGTCGTTGATAAATTGAGTCCTCAATTAATGAATGCTGGTGTGAGGACCATTCCAAATAGTGCACTCCAAAAATGGATTAGCCTCACTTCAAAAATGCTTACTGTGAAAGTATATTCTCTGGCAACCAAGGTACAACATTTTTCGAGCGTGATGAGCCTTTATAGAAACTCTAGGTTACTCAAAAAAAAAAAACGTAAATACAATAGAAAAAAAAGTCACACTCTAAAAAGTTGACCAAAAGTCAATTTTTAAGGCAACGCACGGAGCTCAAATTTAGTCAACTTTTTTGTGAAATAAACTTTTCGTAGAGTCAACTTTTCCGAGCTTCTACTGTAGTACCATAGTAGGTCCTAATCCCTGTCAATCGACTACCAATACCTCTAGGGTCTCCAGGACAGAACATGGAGTTTTGACGATCTATGCAAAAGAATCTGAAAGACAACTAAGCTAGGCAGATCACTAAGTAGAACACTGATAAGGACTTTTTTGACATTGGGCGCGTTCCGTACTCTAGGTACTAGGTAGTCAAACGTTTTTCATTTGTCAAGAGGTTCAGTTTTGACTACAAAGTAAGGCATTTCTTTTAGAAGTAGTGGACTAGATTTGAAGGTTAGAAAATTCACCTAAGTTAATGTGTTAAATATCAAAAATCATTTCCCGTTCCATGCGTTAGGCCTTACCTCAAAAAGTAGGCCCAGAGTGTCTATTGTGTGCTAAGAAAGCACCCCAGGAGTCTAGTTGTCTCACGCTCGTATACTACGTATCTGAAAATCTAGCCATTGTTAGGAATAGCTTAAATATATTGGAAGCTTCTCTTTTCACAGAAGAAGAGAGAGAGTAAGAAATTTCCCCATACTGCGAAGTTAAGTCCAAAAAAATTCTTTAAACAAAATTATAAGCTCTATCAAATGGTTGTTTTGTTTTTGCTTAAAGTAAAACAATACAAAAAAGAGTGACGTCTAAATCGTGGACAGTTTTTTTTTGCTCAAGAGAAGTGAGTATACACTCACAGAAATTTGACAAGCAGGTCACTAAAAAAACAAGTTGTCCTCTCGGGATAATAATGTTCCAAAATTAGGAATAAGTCTCGCCCGGCATTTGAGAAACAATTAGAAGCCAGTTAATGAATTTTAATGTCCAACAATGTCCAAATTAGTTTCAATCAGATCAGCTTAATTTTTACTTTCAAATCTAATAGACAGAAAAAATCTTTCACTTGAGATAATAGGATAATGTTAACCAATTTTGTCTGATAATTCACCACATGTTTTATTTGATGTCTTACAAAACGTCTTCGTCAATGATCAGGATGCAATCTCAGATCTCAGCTGGCTGTCACGGAAATTTGGCCAATTCTCATTTCACTTTCACTTGAAGCCAAGTAAAAGCATTTGAAGCAAAGTATTTGAAGTTTAAAATACTTACTGTCAAACATGAGGTTATTATATAAAGAGCTGTTTTTTAAAACGTCTTGCAAAGACACCCGTTTAAAGAATAAAATTGCGCAATATCACCCTTGAAGTTTTTAACAAAAACACAATTAACCACTTATGTCAAAATTTCAACCGTGGCTATGGCAACTCTCCTTGATTTTGTAGCACCCAAGTCAACCCAGGTTGGTAAACAAAGTAAAACCACAAGATAGTATCTGAAACTTTAAGAAATTTTACTCAATGTCAACCATTACACAGAGCAATTAGTCAGTTTTGCAGCACTTAATAGGCTTCTAAAGTTTATTACCATGTGCTAACCTATGATTACCCTACAAAATTCCCACGGCTACTTTAAGTAATTTCTTATGAAATATATTTCTTTTTTTCTGCAGGCATTCTTGGCGCATATGGCCTCGAGAAAAAACCAGACCAGTCCAAAGTCAACCCTGATGACAACAAAAAGAGCTCAAGTTCCGATACAAAGGACAAGCGACAAATAGGCAGTCGCGAAACAGCCGCATATCCAAATGAAAAACAGGATGATCCTGAACAGCCAGCGGAGACTATTTATGGCGCAAAACCTGGTCATTTTCTAATTCGTCCACTATCGCCGCATGAGCAGCAGTTGCGCAACTATCAGGCAACCAGTAGGCCACAGAGTCAGCAGTTACAAGCACTAGGGACACAACTGGAGCAAAGTCAAGAGGTAAGAAAATTAGACAGCGACATTCTTAGACCGGTTTCCGGTTCCGGTTTTTCCATCTCGATTAACTTTCAATAAATTTGCATCTTTCATTCAAATCTCTCGCGTGCACTTTCTTTAAGACGCTAGATTATGTATCTCAAAGTGCATTTGATAAATGTATCTGCGTTTAAAGAAGAAGAAAGCTTTTTTTTTTGTTTCGCTTTTTATTAACACGCTCGCCATTTGCATTTTTTTTTTAATGATTCAGGAAACATCGACAATGCGACGCGAGTGTTGAGTCGTGTTCAGTTGTTTGTATTGTGAAAGTGAAAAGATAAAAGGTTAATGCAATGGCACCATGATATTCTGGAATATAAGTTACTGCCAAGAAGAAAAATAACAGAAAAAAAAACAGATTATTCAAGAGGTCGCTGTCGTGACTTGAAGTTCACGTTTCTTCTTCGATTATCACAGCTGGCGGGGTGGTGGTGTAAGCATCGGACTTAACTCGGTCCATTGGCATCAACCTTAAGTGCTGGCGGTTGTATTTAGCAATTTTTTCTTTTTGATTCGCGTTATGGCCTCTCATTAAGGTTTTGCTGCTTCTTATGAGTGCCTACAACAAAGTACTTAAGTTTTTCATCGAATATTTGCACCAAAGTGCTGGACACATTTATGTATCTAAGATGCACAGTTATGGGACATTTGGTTAGTTAGAGATGAGTATCTCTAAGTGCTATTGCGAAGTATCAAAATGAACGTGGAACGTTAAGTGATTATTTGTGTTCAATGATTAACATGAGAAGTAGGTAACGAACAAAATAAATATTAATGAATGGGATACAACTGGGCTTAGTAAAAGAAAAAGGTTTGGTTACTCACTATTTTTACGATATGGGATGCTGAAATATCATCTTAAAAGTGCTATAAACATCCAACAGACTGCCTGTCTGGTGGTGACAGATTTGATGAGATCAATAACAATAGCAGCCCTGGAAGCTATATTGAATTCTTTTCGATTTGACATTGAATACGGAACTTGGCATCTAAGACTGCACTAAGTCTAAGGGAAACTGGACTATAGACGGCCAAGTCCTACGATCATAACTGAGCCCTGTATATCGAGGCTACGGATGGAAACAAACTACACGATACCACTTTCAAATTGCTAGAGGAGGTTCTCTATCAGAATTCCTAGCAGAGAAGAATGGGATACATCTTTGTACGTATGGTCTGTAGAAAATGATGGATCCAAGATGGATGTACCTATAGCCGGCGTATTAGCATTATTGGCTTAGCTTGGCCTTATGCTATACTGCACTTATCTCATCTCTATGCGGTATAAGAACTGTAGCTCGATCCTCCATGCCATTGGAATCGGTGCCATTCGAGCTCTAAGCTGTTTGATTTTATCGACCCTTCTTCAGGTATCCTGGATAAGTCGCGCTCTCTGACGAACGAAAATCCTTTCAGAACCTAATGTGTAGTCTTCATGTTGGTGGGCAGTATGTTGCTAATGCTACCACTCCGCGTGAGAGATTTCTGACGGACTTTGCGATCACTAACTTTGGGATCACTAGTTCGATGTTGAAGCTGGGTATTCTTAAGTGGTGTTAGGTCTTTGAATGACAGCTGTTTGTAATAAGAAGTGATTCTGCGATCATAAGATAGTGACCACACTCAACTTCACACCACTTACCCTCAATATGTTTCAGCTCTTCGCTTTTGCTTGGCATTCAATTGAGCCATCAAAACAAAAATATTATGACAGCTGAATGAACGTTGAAATGAAAACAAGTTCACGCACTAGGTTTGTTCAGTTTGACAACCTCTCAGAGAAGGATGAACTACACGAGCGATCTTTCGAGGATGGTTCGTCGAAAAGATGAATTTTCGGTGCATCAAATGGTTAGGCGAGATTTGGAGAAACCTCGCGGTTTTGTCCGGTGAGAACATGGTAATAGGTCTCCTTTCTTTTCGGAGAAGAACAGTCCTCTTTACGAAAAGGATTCAAGTCAATCTTAACCAAATTACAAATTGAGAATAAATCGATTCCTTCAGAGATTACTTAAAGACAGCCCTTTACAATTATAAACCAGCTGTAGTAAGTTTGATGAGTGTCAAAACCCAGATGTCCAGAATCCTACCTAAACTATAGCTGCCCCAATCATAGCTTAATTACTTGTGACCGTCAAATGGAATACTTAACATCCCCCATTTCCTAATCTATAATACCTACCTAAGCCCTCTTAGGCAACACTATTTATGTTGAAGACACTATCATAAATGTTCCTATTACAAGCAAATTGTGTAAAAATCTAAGCATAACAACGCATGTAACGTTGACATCCGATTTGCCAAGATTAACATTATATAAAACACGGGTTTGCTAGACCACAATTGCACGTAAATAAATTGTTTAACAAGAGACTCCATTGCCCTGCTGCCAAAGAACTGTGACAATTTACGTTTCACATCGTTTCGGTTATTAATTACACGCAGCCGACTTATGCCGCCTACATTGTGCAACACCACCACCAACAGCTAACACACATCCATCAGCCATGACTGTCATACATTGTACGAATGAAGTCGCATTGTTACCTTATTCTCTGGCCAGCTCCCTGGCAATTACATTGCCCAACTCGACTTGTGTTTTTACTTGTTTTTTTTGCCACACATCTCTGTGAATCGATGAGGAGAGATTCTCATGGTGCACGAGAAGAAAGACTCCATCATCATGCATCATGTAGTCTGTAATTATTATTTTTTTTTCTCTTTTTCTCAATGTGAGTCACTTTCTTCCCACGCATTGTCTACCTTCTTTCAGTATAGATCTACTCTTTGTCTATATTTTTAATAAACAATTTTCTGTCTTGTCTACTTATAGATTCAGCACTTTGCCTATCTGCAAGACATCAGTCGGAATCATCAGGCCAAAGCTGTTGCGGAGGGCAAGTCCCATACTGTGCCAAAGAAACCTTCACCTGCACAACTTCAGCAGCAATATGCTGCCGCTGAGGAGCAATATGCGCACCAATTACAGCCACAAGCTCAGCCACAGGTTCAACTTCAACATGGTCAATTCCGACCATCGGCTTATATACCTCAACAGCAGTCGCAGCAACAACAACAACAAGAACAGCAACAGCAGGCACAATACCAATCTGTTCAAGAAGAACACCTATTGAAGCTTATTGAAGAGGAACTGCAAGCGAGGGCGTTACAGGAAGCTTCGTACCCAAAAGCGGGTCCACAAGGTCACCCACAAGGTCATCCACAAGGTCATCCACAGGGTCACCCAATTCCAGTAGAGAGACAGGGTCTGGGTAACTATCGCTCGAAGATTGAAGAATCCCCTGAGTATGCCTCCTTCAGTCAGACTCCACGAGCAGGTCCACATCAAGGACCTCAGTATCTGCCGCTTCCCAGTCAACAACCTCAACATATTCGCCCTCAGCAACAGGCACAGATCAGAGAACAACCAGTCAACTTCTACCATGGTCCATCGGCCGTAAGCTACAGGACACTTCCCAATCATCCACTAGCCGAGTCATCGCTCGAAAAAGAAATAGAAAAGTTACTCGCTTCAAACAGACCAGCAGGATACCGTCACTCTCAGCCCCCAGCAGTTCTCTCAAGCCGATCACCATTCCTACAACAAAAGTCCTATTCCACAACACAATCGCCACCAACGACAGTAGGTCAAGCAAGTCAGTACTCATTCGCCCCATCAGTGGTTCAATACAGTGGATTTCAACCATCACCAACAGTCCCATCGATTTCACATGAGCATCAGCAACACAAGAAATACGTTCCCACAGCCTATTCAACATCTCAACCACAATATTTGATCGAGTCATCTCCAACAAAGCCCAGCAAATCCGCCTCATCCAACGGGCAGTATCGTGTCAAGCAACAAAGTCAAAAATCAAAGCAACCCCAAGTCAAACAAAATCTAGGACCTGTTCAATTCTATTACAGTGAACCGCCCCAACAGCAGCAACAACAACAACAACAACAACACCAGACACAACCCTCTCAGCAATCGCAGGAATTCCATCAATACCCCATTCCCTCGCCAGCTCCTTCACAATCCAGTATTTTTGTTTCACAAAGCACTGGTATACAACCCTCTCCAAAGTCTAAGCAACAGGGAAGTCCTAAGCCACTAGCGTTGCCACCCCCAAATGGCAAGCCAATCAGTCAAGCTGAGTTCCAGGCACTTGTCGATGCTGGATACCCAGTGGAAGCTGTACCCGTGCCAGTTCCAGTACCATATGAGCAATACATCAAGCAACACTCAGAATATCCAGGACAACACGTTGAAATTCCCCATCGTCATGCACAACGTGGTGCCGGCAACGGTGACTCCATTACTTACCTAAGACCACTTCAACATGAACGACAACAACACCAGCAACCACGTCACCCACGAGAGCAAACCGAAGAAGTTGTTCCTGGCAAGAATCCTTCGTCGTAATCAAAAGACAGTGCACATTTTTCCTTGTGCTGTACACACTTAGTTTTTCCAGTTTAGTTTAACTTGTTATTTATATTCATATTACAAACAACGAATTCAACATTTCCTAGGTGTTATCCTTTAGCCAATAAGCAATGAAAATATCAGCGTTGTAACAAAAGAAAGTCCTTTGTTTGTAGTAAACAAAGTGCTCTGTAAAGTTTTATTTTTCTGTTAGAAAATAAATTAAAATAAAATAAAAAATACATTACAGATTTTTCAATATTGGCAATTTGTAAGAAATTTTCGATAATCCGTCTCCTATTTAACAGTGACACCTCCTTGTTCGGCCTCAGAAACTGGTGATCCGGCTTCAGTCATTTTGGTTTTAATTTCTTCCAAATCTAGATCCTTTGCGTCACATATTTCTTTAAGTAATTCAAGAAATTCATAATAATCCAACCGCCATTTTCTGAAACAAAATTATCTAAATTTTTACCTAAAAATTTTCATGATCTTACTTGAATTTCATCCAAGCCGTTCCAGTATCCGTTAGGGAAAAAACTGTTTTTAAAAGTTCAGACTTCTCCAGCCAAATATCAATCTGAGTCAATAATATCGAATCGTACACTTCATTATCGAGATCGAGTGGATCAAGCTTGAAATTTGAATAAATGACAAATAGTTCCTCAAATGTTTTTGGTATCAAAGCGTTTTCATCGTCGGCCATTTTAGAATTTTTTTTAACAAAAAGAGAAACAAGATTTTAGTATAATCTATTCAAAGGCGATTCAATTTACCCAAATGACATGATTATAACGTATCGTTATGAACTAAGCAATTTTAATAAATAGAACAAAGTTAATTTTCAAGTGAGTTTTTCTCAAATGGACATGTTTTGTGCATCGCTTCTACTAGCTATCTTTCAGTAAACATAAACTACATACCTACGAAAGATTATTGCTAGGAAACCGATTTTACTTCGATTTAACAAAACAAAAGGTTTCTTCTTTCCCTAATTTAACTTCATGCTGCGGAAAAAGTATTATCGGACGTTTTATCGGATTTTCCAATAGAGATTTCTGAAGTTTGATAGGTGGTTGCGGCCATATTGTTGAGGCTATGTATGTACGTCTGTCAAATTGCCTGTCATTTGTTTAGTCTTTATACTAGTGAGAAATATAATCAGCATTATGTAAGTCTACGAATACTTTGAGTCTTATTATCCAACGATTAGTTAAATGTTCATTCACTTATGCAAACATGAGCAAACAAGTGCCGTGACACTAGGCCTTAAATAACAGAGTGTGACATCGGAAAGTTCGGACGCTATCTAGTTAAACGTGATTGATTGGTCGAGAGAATTCCCCCTACCTTTTAAGTCAATGTGAAAACAGTCAAAAATCGTTTGCCGTTCCATATGTTAGGCCTCAACTCAAAAGGTGAATTATCTTCAAAATTACATTCGAATCATAGATGGCATTGATTATAATTGTAGACAACAACTATTAACGAATAAATCGTACTGTCAGCGTAAAAAATTAAGGGTTGTTGTCCATAATTTTTGTCTTTTTAGTCTACGCCATCTATGATTCGACTTTCTACACACTTTATGTTCACTTTTGGTTACTGACTAATTTATTTTCATTTTTTTTGTTTTGTTTTTGCTTTGTGTGCAAAAAAAATACTAAAACGCTTCCCGAAAATATTAATCTTCTAATCCTCCAGCTTATTAGAAGAATAATTCTTAGATTTAATGCATATTCATAGAAAATTGTATTAACTTTTTAACAGATCGCTAGATTAAAAATTTAGTTTCTAGGGTATATTTAAAAGATATTTGCTACTCACATATTTCTCCAACAACGTTTCATTTTCTTAATGACTTTTAACTTTGTACATCATTTACGTGTTATGAAAAAAAAACGCATTTCTTTTTTTAAATCCACTGAATGTAGCCACTGCTAATTGCGCTCTCACCCAAAACACTTATTGACCAGTTCACTTTTTTTACCCCTCTACTGTTGTAATTATCTGTCATAAATGTCATGATTCTCACAAATGTAAGCCATGTAAACACGGATGTTTTATATTTATTCTGAAACTCGAAACAAATAGCAACAAATAGTTCAAAATGAAAGTGGAAAAAGCCGAGAAACCTGAGATTACACGTCCTTTTAAATTATAAGTATTTCCCGAGTTAATAATTTTGCTAAAAATACTAACTTTTTTCTGTTTTTGCCAACACAGCTCACCAAATTGTCAGCCTCACCGGGATCAGCTTCGAACGCAAGAGTATTATCGTAAGTTCGAGTATACACCATCGCAATTGCGAATTTTAACAAATTACTTGCTTGTTTTAGGGCTTCGTTGAGCTTACAATCGTTCCTGCCAAGGAGAATCTACATATAATTCGTCTTAATGCACAGCAATGCCGAATCTATAAAGTCGTCCTGAATGATGTTTGCGAGGCGAAGTTCGTCTACTTTGATCCATTCATGAATGTTTGTCAGTTGGACACTAAAACGTACGTTAATTGGAATTCTGTCTAAAAAATAAATAAATACATACTTCAATTCTCTCTACTACAGGCGTTCGCTAGAGACCTTTTCAAAGCACCACCTCTCCGCCGCTCAGAAAACAAATCCTGATGTGAATGCCGGCGAACTTATAATCGAGGTGCCACCCGAGGGCTTCCATATGATTCAGGAAGGTAGAGGACTACGCATTGGCATCGAGTTTTCAATTGAAAATCCCCAGGGGGGAATACACTTTGTAATTCCTCCCGAAATCGAGGGTCAGCCACCAACACCCAACTCTGCTCATATGTTTACATATGGACATGAAAACTCTACTCGCTTATGGTTTCCCTGCGTGGACAGCTTCGCAGACCCCTGCACATGGAAGCTGGAGTTCACTGTGGACAAACACCTGACAGCGGTATCCTGCGGGGAGCTTGTAGAGGTCGTGATGACACCGGACTTGAGACGAAAAACTTTTCATTACTCCCTTACGACTCCGGTGAGTGCTCCAAACATCGCTCTGGCAATTGGACCGTTTGAGATATACGTTGATCCGCATATGCACGAAGTAACACACTTCTGCCTGCCGCAGCTCATGCCGTTACTGAAGAACTCTGTGCGTTACATGCACGAGGCATTTGAGTTCTTTGAGGAGACCCTGTCCACGCGGTATCCCTTCTCTTGCTACAAACAAGTATTTGTAGATGAGACTGATGTGAATATCGCCGCCTATGCGACTCTTAGTATCGTCTCCACGCATCTACTACATTCGATTGCAATAATCGATCAAACATATGCCACGCGGACGGCCATGACAAAGGCAATAGCAGAACAATTCTTTGGGTGCTTCATCACCACGCAAAAATGGTCAGATACTTGGCTCGCAAAGGGAATTGCCGAGTACCTTTGTGGTCTGTACTCGAAGAAGTGCTTCGGCAACAATGAGTACCGCGAGTGGGTACAAAAGGAACTGGCCGCAGTAGTACGCTATGAGGAGCAATACGGAGGTATTATCCTGGATTGCAGTCAACCACCGGCCCCATTGCCTGTATCCACATCGAATCCCTCGAATGTGGCGAACAAATCCCAAGAAATTCCACACTATTTCCCCATTAAGAGTTTGCACACAGTTTCACCCAAGTACGTTGAAGCGATGCGCCGCAAGGCGCACTTGGTCATTCGCATGTTAGAGGATCGCATCGGGCAGGAGCTCCTTTTGCAGGTATTCAACAAACAGCTAGCGCTGGCAACAAACGCTGCAGGCACCAAAATCGGCAATGGACTCTGGCACCACCTGCTCATATCGACAAACATCTTCATTAAGGCTATCTTTACTGTGACGGGTAAAGACATGTCTGTCTTTATGGACCAATGGGTTCGCACTGGAGGTCATGCGAAATTTTCACTCACCTCGGTATTCAATCGGAAGAGAAACACAATCGAATTGGAAGTTCGACAAGATTCGGTCAATCAAAAGGGTGTTAAGAAGTATAACGGTCCTTTGTTGGTACAACTGCAAGAACTGGATGGAACATTTAAGCACACACTTCAAATAGAGAACACAGTGGTACGAGCTGATATCACTTGCCATTCGAAGAGTCGACGAAATAAAAAGAAAAAGATTCCCCTCTGCACAGGCGAGGAGGTTGACATGGATCTATCGGCCATGGATGACTCTCCTGTGCTCTGGATTCGACTGGATCCTGAAATGATTCTGCTGAGAGATTTGAACATCGAACAACCCGA
This sequence comes from Chalcosyrphus nemorum, assembly GCA_949716465.1. Taxonomy (NCBI): domain Eukaryota; kingdom Metazoa; phylum Arthropoda; class Insecta; order Diptera; family Syrphidae; genus Chalcosyrphus; species Chalcosyrphus nemorum. Next base: position 16,070,740 of record OX454334.1, on the reverse strand, counting down.
TTTTCAGTGGCAATTTCAACTGCGACACGAGCGAGATGTCACCGCACAGTTTGAAGCAATACAAGCGCTGGAAAAGTATCCAACATCGGCGACCAGAAGAGCTCTCACCGATACAATAGAGAACGAAAGGTGTTTCTATAAGGTTCGATGTGAAGCGGCACATTGTCTGACAAAGGTTGGTACTGAAATTGCTCTATTTTACCATTTGTTTCTTATTTACTTTGACTTTTTAGGTAGCAAATGCAATGGTCACATCGTGGAATGGCCCACCAGCGATGCTAAATATATTTCGAAAGTTTTTCGGCTCGTTTAGTGCACCACACATAATAAAGCAAAACAATTTCTCGAACTTCCAACATTACTTCTTGCAGAAGACGATACCAGTTGCAATGTCGGGTAAGTTTAACATCCTTTCATTGGCTTATTGGTATTAACCTGAATTTTCTCATTAGGTCTGCGCACTTCCCATGGAATCTGTCCACCTGAAGTTATCCGCTTCCTCTTGGATCTGTTCAAATACAATGACAACACCAGGAATCACTACTCAGACAATTACTATCGAGCTGCATTGGTAGACGCTTTGGGAAACTCTATCACTCCAGTGGTATCTGTTGTGCTTCGAGGAGCACCAATCACATCTGAAAATCTATCTGCTGATGCTAAGTAAGTCTATAACTTAAATCTTCATATTGATCTAACAAAACCTTCTTTGCAGAGTGGTGCTGGAAGAAGTGACTCGCCTGCTAAACCTTGAGAAACACCTTCCCTCGTATAAGTACACTGTTTCGGTGTCATGCCTCAAGGTAATCAGAAAACTACAGAAATGTGGTCATCTACCATCGTTGCCGAAAATATACCGCTGTTATGCAGCATACGGACAGTACATTGATGTCCGCATAGCTGCCATGGAGTGTCTAGTGGATTTTGTGAAAGTTGACGGCCGCTGGGAAGATCTCGACCATTTGATAACACTTCTGGAAACTGATCCAGATCCTGCAACACGCCATGCATTGGCACGTCTTCTCATCGAGAATCCACCGTTCACAAAGATGCAAAGAAGCCGTCTAGATAAGCCGGAACTTGTCGAACGCATTTGGCGAAATATGAAGTAAGTTTTCTAAACATATTCTCAATTTTCCTTTCTTACGAGTTCTTTCATCTGCAGCAACAATCTCTCGCACGATACAAAGCTACGTTGCGACATGGTTGATCTTTACTATGCCTTGTATGGCATCAAAAAACCCGTTTGCTTACAATCTGCCGATATGTCCGGTATGTTCAAAGAGTTTGTCAAAGAATCCGCACCGAAACCACGTAATCTCGATTACAAGCCCTTTGACATTGATTCACCGCGGGAACCACTTGAATCTGTCAGTAGTCAAAAAAGAACAGCTGCCGAAGCATTTGATGAACCACCTATCAAACAGGAAACAGATGATGTTAAGGTGGAACCATTCGATGGTGATGGCATTGACGTCAAAGCCTGTATAAATCCTGAAAATGCTCTATTCACTGGAGAGACAAAAAGGCTCAAGAGCGAATACTATTCAGATAACTCCGTATCGCTGCCAGACGCAGCACCAACACCTGGGCCAGTTGGGTTCGAACCTGGAATGTTTAAGCAGGAAGATGACAGCAAATCAAAATCCGATAATTCGTCAAAGGTACGAAGGATTGTGTTAATTTATATGTATGGCATATATTTTTTAAATGAAACCTTTCTTGCAGACGAAGAAAAAGAAAAAGGATAAAAAGAAGCATAAACACAAACATAAGCATAAGCACAACAAGGATAAGGATCGCGAGAAGAGGGAAAAGAAAGATCCAAGTATATCACGTATTCAAGCTAAAGAGGAAACACCAGAAACTTTAAGCTCTGGTGACAGTTCAAGCAATAGTAATCCTCCGCTGAATTATACGTAAGATTTGGAAGGGTGTCCTTCTGTAATTTTATGTATTATATAACTGCTTTTATTCTAGGAACTATTTTTAAAATAAATATAGTGATGACAACCCTACAAAGAATTTACCGTTGTTTTTGTTTTGATTTCTTTTATCGCCGAAACTAAATGGCCATTCATTCACTCTCTTCAAAGTAAGCAAAGAGGAACGAAAACTTAACAGATCAAAGCCAAAAGACATTAGCTTTGTTCAGTGACTCTGTACTGCACAGTCCATTACATGTTTTTGCGTTCAATGAGAACAAATATCGTCCAAAAGTGTTCCTTCTTTTTGTTCAATGAGTCTGTACTGCACAGTCCAGCACACTCTTTTCTGCACCTACTTTTGTGGTAGAGCATATTCGTCCATGATCATGCGCACGTAGGCTTCTGCCACTCGTTGTCTTAGTCTTTGGCCCATAGTAGATCTCTTGGTTCCCCATCAAAGTTTTTTAGGAAAGCCTTTAAGTAATCACGGTGCTTTCCATTAGGCTTCTACGTACTTATGTATATACTTTAGATAGCATTTATTGCTGAGTTCCCTGAGACAAATTTACTTACTTCAGTGGCTCCTAGGACCTCTACAACGTCTATGCACAATCGTATGCGGTTTCTGAAAATGTGCCTCAGCTCTTTCCCAGTTGCCGTGCTTTCTACTCGACTGTTAAGCGGGTTCCATTGCATCGCTTGGTTAGCTATGCATCTGTCACCCTTTTGGAGAGTGTGATATGGCTGTGCCTATAGGTTCATGGCCCGTTCTCTGATAAAGCTGTGAGAGATACGGTTTGGCTAGAATCCTATTGACAAACGTTTGCAGCTTCCTCGTGATAGTGACGGTCACTCTCCTGGTACCACATCCATATAGCAGCACGGATTCAACGTTGGTAGCTTGGTGTTTAATTGCATTATTTCGCTAGACGTCTGGGCCTCCCGTCTAACAATTTTTGTCGGAGTTGCAGGGACGAGGAGGAAGAAGAAACGATTCCTCTTCTTCTTTGACGACCTCGGCGAACTGACTGGTCTACCCATTAAGCACCTTCTACGCTTTATTAAAAGCTCCGGTTGGTTCTCCTGACCTAGTGGCAGAAACTCCTCTAAGTGTTATTGTGCCTGGTAATTTATTTGTATTGGTCCTCTGTCTCTCATTGTAGAGTCGTGGTAATTAGTTATTGGTTGTGATTATTGTAGATCCGGTGGTACTACAATGGGCCTTTTAGGCCTAAGTGAGCTGGTGCCCATCTGTATCTGGGCGCTAGCTGCCACGAACCTATTACTTCGTCAAACTGTGGATAGCATCCCAAATTCAGATTTTGCTCCGCCTACTCGGTTGACTATATCCAGTTTGGTTCCTTCATCGATTGAGACAGTCTTTTCAAGGTATGGGAAACTCTCTACTCTCTCAACCGTCTGTCCAGCAATGCGTATATGAGTTGATGAGTTCGGTCCTAGGTTGATCATTTTGGTTTTTGCATTTGCTGTCATTTGGTGAAGGTCCATTATTCTGTGCGACAGTAAACATACTCGTACATCGTCGACATAATTGAGGTGTTTGAGTTCAGATGTAAGAGTCCATCGTATTCCTCCTTTTCCTCTTGCTAAGGCCAACAAAAACAGTACTGGTGAAAGTACGCCGCCCTGTGGAACCCCACTTGAACTTTAAATGAATTAAAAAACATTAAATAAAAAAACCAATTCGCATAAGTTTATTCAATTTATTTACATTATTCATATTATAAGTGTATAACTTCAATAATATAATATATATTTACTTGTTTTTTGTTTTTCTGCAATGAAATACTCATATACTTGTATAAGAAACTATTACATTAGTATATGTGTGTTTATTATATACTTTTCCTAACCGGCACTAAATATATCCTTATGTACTGTGTGTTTAATGAAAATATTACTTTTAACCATTTTCTTGTATATTTTTTACTTTTTCTTTATTTTGTTCCGAAAGTTTTAGTAATTTTGAATATGCGTGTATAGAGAGAGAAAGAGAGAGAAATGATAAATGTGGTGTTGTTTCTTTTAGAGAGAAAATAAATTAATTTTTTTGTAATACACAACATTCGTTACACAGAAAGAGGGTATCCCCCCCTATCACTACTGCATGCCAAATCATCCTCATCATTATCATAATTAATGGCGCAATCAATGTAAAAATAAAAAAAAAACGAAAAACACAAAGAAAATTAAAACATTAATAAATTCGATAATCGAAATTGCAGAAACCGATCACCTATCAATCACATCGCAGCAACTGCCAGGCATTCATTATCGATAGCAACACAACAATTTGTTTTAACTAAAAAAAAAAAAAGCTACTAAATTATATTAGGTGCATGCTCTAAACGGTAGACTTGATTTCTGTTTTCTTTGCTTCCTTGCTTCCCTTTGATTTATCATGATTTATCTTCTCGAACAACAACTATTGTAAAAAAAACCTTCTTTTTTGAAAAAATATTCTTTTTTTTTTTTTTTTTTTTTATGTTTAATTTATGTACGTGTTATTACAACTGTTGCTGCTTATTGTTTTTTGTTTATTTTTTTTTTACTCGAATTTTCTCTTTGTAATATCAAAAAAAGGAATGATAAAAAAAAATGGTTAAATCTTTTACATTGGGCCATCTATGGCACTAACTTTAAGGCGGAAATAATAGACCGCTCGAGCGAAGAGAAACGAAGCAATTAGAAAGGCGCCAATATAGGCAATAATAATTCCTCCATGATCCTGAAATATGAGAAATCCAATAGGACAATGATTAGTTTTGTAAACAAGGGTTAATGAGTAACGACTGACTTTGGCATATCTGTAAGTTCCAACGGTGACTCCAATACCAGCGATCAGGAAGAGCAAACCGAGTACTGAGAAGATCACACCACGCCCGCAGGCAAACTTTGATCCAACCGATGAGACTTTTCGGCAATGTGGACAACGTGCCAACGCATTGGTGAACGTATTAAACTGATGATGAAAAAATAGGGTGTAGGGGGTCACTTAGTTTTGAGGGGGGTGGGGGGACATTCAAGTTGTGCTTACCAAAAAAGTATCCGAGCAATGACCACATGTAACACGACACATACCAGGCATTGCGGGCACTGGTGGGGTGACGGGACTGGGTGCCAGATTGATTATTCGCTTGCAATTGGGTCTCGGGCATGCAATCCGTTGCGATGAGCTTTTACAAATCAACAAACAGTTGCATGGACAACGAACGTACTTCTTACCGGGTGGAGCATTACGTATGGGCTGCAAAACAAATTTCAATTAGTTATTTTCATTAGAAATTTGGATAATTGTCTACATACAGTTGCTTCATTGCACTGGCCACATTTGACGACATGCTGCTCCCGTTTGTTTGTTATATCAATCATACTTTGACACACACGGCATGTGACCATTGGCACGCCGCCGCTCACCGCCTGCTGGTATGGCGGAGGTAACTCATCTGGTCCAATCGATGATACCACAGCCTGGGCAACGCCACCTGAAATATAAACAAAATAAACGTAATAATTTCCAACACCACTGTACTTTTCGCAACAAATAAATAGTTCTAATTTGTCTCTTTTGCCACCAATAAAGAATTATATTAATAGGGTAAACAATTTGGTGACTAACACGTAAGCACAACCTGGCACGTCCGGCCCGAATGGGCGATAATGAAAAGTATTAGTTACCTACTCTTACCTGTTGCGGGAGATAAAACAATTACGATAAAGTAAATAAACACAACTGACCGGGAGTATTATGAAATACATATGATTTACGCAGAGCGCAGAATTCTTAACACAGTTATTTAATGGCGCGCAGACGTTAAGACGTTGAATTCATTTTTGTTTTTATTTGCCGACGAGTTAAGGTTTATGGTTTCTCTATTTCTGCTGCGAGTTATAAAGTTATCTTTGGCTTTAGATGATAAGACTAAAGTCCTGATAATTAAATGCAAATAAATAACAACAGCATAATACTATTTCTGTCTAAGCTTAGAAATTTTCCTAATTCATCCAATGCATCATAACCAGAATGTAAAAGTAGCCAGTATACTTCACATACTCTATGTTAGAGTTCTGGTAGCAGAAGTGGTTCATGTTGAAAGGAGTTGTCCTACGAAACCTTTATAAAGAGCAATGCAAATCGAAGTTCCAATACAAGCGTGGAAGGCTGACAGACTTAAAAACTCCTAGCGGAACGCGAGAACAACAGCATTTGAATGAGCTCAGTGACGAAGAAGCTTACTTATCGAAGTCTGATCAGCGGACTACACAGACGTCCAGTAAAGTATACTATTCGTATATTCTTGACCATAACCTCGCTGAATTAAGGAAAAAAAAGATAAGAAGTTAACACTTCAAGGAGACTTGGGTACAGAATTACGAGCTTTTGACCAAACGAATACCAAGAGACCTATAAGAAGAGCACAAGAAGATTATAAAAAGGGCATAAGATCGCTTTCAACACTCATTGGATTTACCACGGGAGAAAAAGAACTCTGCAGAGGATCTTATGCTATCATTCAGTTGGACGTCATAGTCTTGGACGAGCAATTTTGGGAAACGCCAACAAACAAAACAAAAAGCAGAACGGAACGGAACTACTCAGCCACGTGTGCAAGTAATATTGGTTTGTGTAACTCTTAAAAAACCGTTCTCTCTTTGCATTGTATAAAATCCCAAGCCATAAGCAGTCCATAGAAGGGGTCAAAACCTAGCTTCTGACAACTGTTCATATTCTGCCCGATACTCGCAAGAGGCGTGAAAAACATTGATAGTATTTTCTAAAATTCGAAATTGAAACCCCATGCAGAGTAGACCAATGCACTAACCAGTGAGCCCCGACCACGACACACATTAGATTCCATTCTATGATGAGCTTAAATTTGTAGATCATCACGTGAAAAACACACATTCGATATATCGAAAACTATCTTTTGCTGCAACTTTGCCATACGTACAAACATCCACCAACAAATCTGACTTGACTTGTTTTATACGCTTCATCAGACGAGGTTCAAATTTCAGTTCGAAGAATTGCAGCTTTCGCACTTACTTTGGAATTGTTTCTTGTAATTTGATAGCTCAATACACATACTTAACTAGACAGCATCAAATGGCACAAGTGAATCATAGAATATTGACATTCTCTCCAAAATAAGAATAGAGTAAGATCGCTAGATCAGTTACTATCGCAGACTTTAAAAGAAAAAAAAAAAAAAAAATACTCACGAAAAACAAACAAAGCTCCCCAAAAAAAAAGCCATTTACCACTTCACTGAACTGAAACCTGATGTTGTTCTACGATCACTACAGGTTTTTACCTTTTTTATAATAGAGATTCATTTCCAGACCACTTCACAAACACAGATTATCAACAACTACCTAATGAATGCAGCCAAATATCATACTCATATATTTTGTGAGATCATAACTGATTGCATATTGATGTCAATGTTAAGCAAAATACCTTCGTAACAATCCCATCTTTTGTTTTTACAATCACTCAAGAGTGGCTGTGTAGAATCTATTTATTTTAATTTTACTTCAGGCGTTTGTTTATCACAGCGGCAACTGACTCGATAAGAATGCCAATAGATATTGACAACATATGAGAAAAGCTTAATCTCCAACTCAAGGCAGAGAGAGGAAAAAAAAAAAAACAAAAGTATACTTATCAGTAGAGACGAAATGATGCATAGACAATTGCTTGCATTGGGTGAAACAAATCAATGTGCCTAGCCGATGAGTCACGGGCGAGGCAGTGCCGTGGTGGTGGTTGTAAATTTTAAGGCAACACAAAACGCATTGCTGATATCAAATACAAATAATGGTTGGAATATGATATGTTTCTTTTTTATCAACCTGCATGTATACTCTATAAAATAGTGAAAGTACGTTTTCTTTGATTACCACTGCAGTGCAACTATATTGCGGCTGCTAATTGGCAAAAAGCGACACTTAAAGGGTTTCACCATGGCCGCACCGACTGATGGAAGTTCAATAACCAGTTGAATTGTCATTCCCAATGCAATGATTGATTCCAGAAAGACGTTGTGAAAGGAAAATTAGGAAAATATAAGCACTCACCTGCACTCGCATTTTCGGCTGCAGAAGTGGTCCCATCGCCGGTAGTGTACATATCACCAGACGACTCATACTGCTTCGGGAGCAGGGTTTGCTTCTCCGCATCGGCCATTGTTTCTCCTTGCAAAAGGAATCTGTTTTAAAAACGCTTCCAAGTTTGCAGCGAATTTTTATAGTTTGACGATTTTTTATGCAGTAACAATGGCGAATGGGTTTATGGGGTTTTTTTCTTCTTCTTTTCCTTTCCTTTGTGTCTTGTATCCTCCCTTCGACGATCCGGAGATTGGAATGTATTTTTTTTTCTTCGTCGTGTGTTCGCTGACAATCTTTGTGCGGCGGACAACAATGAGGCTGAAGAGGCGAAAAAAAATACGACTTATTTCGGTGAAAGAATTTGAAAATAAAAAATATTAAGTTAAGATAGCAGTTGCAGGGAAAATAGGCAAAAAAATGTTTAAAAAAAATCACCTTTTTACATCTAATTACTTGCGAAATGGAAGAAAAAACGAAAAGCACTAACAACACGAACAAAACGAAGTAAACAAATGTCAAATACAGCGACTAGACATCTAGTAGTGAGATTTGACAGTGGAGGTAATTGCTAGGGTGAGCCTGCATTGCTTGAATACCTTAATTTTTTTTTCCATTCTAGAAGATTCCATACTCCTTAAGGCCACATTGACACTGAATTTCATTCTTGTTTTAATGCATTGAAAAATGCATTGATGTCAGCGGTTTATTTTTTTTATATGCCAACAAGTTTTTTCTCGCTTATTTTTATGAAGAAGAAACTTAATGTTGCACGTCAGAGAGAGCCTACAATCTCTCTGTACCACCACAGAACCAACAACCAGTGGACCACAACATCATCAGCAATGTAGCGCTGACTACTTCCCTATATCTGAATCCAGAATCCGCTGTAATTGGATTGATCTAGTTAGAAAGGAATTGAAATCGAATGACGCTTAATGCTTTTTTCCCTATGTGCAGAATTAAGTTTCCGTGTATCATAATTCTGTATGTTAAGGACCAACAATAATTGAATTAAGGCTATGGACCCGCCCGTACGTAACCATGAGAATACACATAATTTGTATACTGCACCCATAATGAATTTTCCATCAATTTCGCCGATTTTCGTTCCCTTTAGCCTTTATACGTAGAGAACGGTTTCATTCGCACATTCCGTACGGAGCCCTGAGGATGGCTACAACGTATGAAAAAATATGGCATACGGTCACGTACGTCCTGTATCTATATGAACGGATTGGGGAAACGGCTTGGGTACGCATTGGGTTTCAACATTGTTTTTCGCTATAAGCGGGAGTTAGAAACGAATGGAAATCGGAACTTGCTTGACACTTTTTTACAAATGTGCTGAGTTAAGGTCGAACCATAATTGCATTGAGCGTGCGATAGCAAATATTATAATTGAACGAAAGTTCTACTCTTGCGCTGTCAAAACCTAAGCGCACCCATAATTGCAGTAAGCGTGACCAAATGTCATATATATTTTGTCTGATTCTCACACGATGTAGTCACTTCCAGCTATCCGTACGGAATGTACGTGGAGCCAGAACTGAACAAAAACTCGATTAAACTGAGCGGAGCGGAGTTTCATGACCATATTCCTATGAAATAAGAGGGCAAATGATAAACTGAGAAAAAAAATACATAGAAACCAAGTCCATGCAAAGTAATAAAATGCGAAAATTAATAGAAACCAAGCTTATGCATTGTACAGTAAGTAGCAGAAAGATACCGATTTTTTCTTTAAAACGGATTGTATAATAATGCTAATGTATAAACAGATCAGAACAGAATGTGTGTGGAGTACACACGATAAAATAACCCAACAAAACTAGAAAAATCCAGTCGCAACATGGGATTTATTATTTGTTACTAAGAATTCTGCTCAAAAATATAACACTTATTTCAACGTTTGATGGGAATTTCTTTGCAAAGAATTCTGTCATGCCACTAACATCTACCCATCGTTCCACTGCTCGACTGAATCCACCCTTTTTCGATGCCATTTTCAGTTTATTACTGTAGAATACATCCACATCTGGCAACAACATTTCCATGGCATTTTATCCCAAACAACAGACAAGATTTTTTTCAAAGATTTTCTTTTTTTCCGAATTTCAAGTTACGTGTTTGAGCAATCGACTATAGTCAATTAACAAATATTTACCCAATTAATCTGGTGAGTATCCATTGCATCCATTGCACCCGTCGCACGATCGATAATTCCTTTTGTGCGTCGCCAATTCCACGCATTTTCCACACCAAAGCGAAAGATGCGATGATTTCATTTCTCCTTGATTTTCACTATCTGTCAGTGAAAACAAAAAAAAAAATCAAGATTTTCCTTTTCCTCTGGTGTACTGGTCACCTGTTAATAATCGAAATTTTCACCAAAATAGTGCTCCATCGGTTTGGGATAAGCATTCATTGGCATCCACGCACATCCATTGGCCCTCAGGCACTACTCGCCACATTCAAGTTCCACAGATTTTCTCTCCTCAACAATAATAAAAAAAATAAAAATAAAAAAATATGGACTCTCCGCCGATGTTCAATAGTGTCGAAGACGAATGCAGATACTGGAAGGAAAGGGCTAAACTTTACCACAAAGAGTACGACTTCTTTTATGTTCCACTTTATTTTTTTGCTTGCCTTTCACTCTCGAGAACTTGTCTTTAGATGGACAGATGTGAAGCAGGAATACGATGAATACGTTGAACAGTCCAGGCAAATGGAAGCCGAAATGGATGCAACACTCGAACAGAAACAGAATGCCATCAAAGATCTCAGATTGAAAGTAACAAATTTAGAAAAGGAGAACGAGTCCCTTAGAGTGAGTATATTTTGAAGTCCTGCTTTTTATTTTCGATTGCATAACTTAAGTTGATTTTCTTTTTGCGGTGGTCTTATGCATAGATGAAACTAGATTCTCATATAATTGAGTTTGCAAATGTGGAAAAACAATTGGAAACTGTTAAAATCGAAAGAGATTCAATGAAGCAGTACCTGCGTCAATTGGAACAGAAAAACGACGATCTCGAGCGAGCTCATCGGATATTAAACGAGAGTATAGCCGATTTCGAAGCGATGCTTGACAAGGCATACGAAAAGAATGCCCTACTCGAAATGGAAGTGGATGAGAAAGAGATGCTACAAGAGAAGCTACAAAGGCTGATGGATGAAACGAGAGGTGAGTTCGATTTTTTTTTTATCTAACAATCAAATAAATTGAAGCTGAAAATATATAATGGTACACTGATTGCCTGTCTGTGTAGTAGGACGGCCAAATGTCTGATTGCAAGGAACATTCCTGCGAAAATCGAAATTTGGTGTTACCACAACCCACAATGATCTCAAAAGCATGAACTATTCATATCCTGTGAGCAAAGAATCGTAATCCGAAAAAAAGTTTCATATGAGAACAGCTTCGAGTGTAAATAAAAATGTTATCAATTTTTTGAGTTATTGAAAGGCAAACCTTCTGCATGCCTTTAGAATCATGACGTTCTGGTCGTCATAAACTTTCACATAAGCATTTAATGGACTGTACAACGTTCGATTCACATGAATGAGGCCCCTTTAGTCGTTCTCTTCAAGCTGTCGCTTTTCTTGTGTTCTCTGTATCTACTAAACAAACAATAAAGTTTGAATAAATGTAAAAACTACGAAAATTTTTTCTGAACAAATTTTCATAGAGATTTCTTAAGACTTTATCTTAAATAAAATCTAATGATTTCTTTTACTATAAACATCTCTGCAACGCCTATTCGCCATCGTGTGCCTTTGCTGACAATGTATCTTAGCTCACTCCAACTCTTTTCCAATTGTGTTGCTTCTTTCTCAACTGTTCTGCGCTACTCCTAGGATTCCCAAGTATCCTGCCATTCTGAGTTCCGTTGTATCTCTAGGCTAGCTATGAACATGTCACATTTTTGGGAAATTCCAAAGACCAATCTACTGCTACTTTCGTTGTTGATTAGTTATGCCTATAAGTACGTGGCTCGTTCTCTTCTCGCTGCTTGTTTCGCAGCGCATATATGAGTTGATAAGCCTGATAATTTTCGCTTTTGCTGACGCCCAACGACGTCTACTTCCCTATACATTTGCTGTCATTTGGTGGTCCATAGTCCTGGGATATAGTGGGCATACTACATCATCAGCGTAGTCGAGGTGTTTGAGTTCAGATGTAAGATTCCAATGAATTCATCCATTTCCCGTCGATAAAGCCACATTTAGCATCAAGTCCCTTAGTTATTTCCCGTCTTTCCTTAGCAATTTGACAGCCTTTATGGTCTCGTAAAATATATTGCTTGGATAAGGTTCACTTCCTTGCTTCTTATATTACCCCTCCTCACTGTCAAAAAGTATGCCTTCATGTGTACAGGATATTCATTGTTTTATTTACGTTTTCTACTACTTAACTGCAGTCATTCATTTGTCATTTTTTATTTCTAAACATTGCCCAAAAGTTTCCAATAAATCCCAACAGAACTATTTTCCTTTAATAGCTTGCAAATTTATTCTTTCTGAATGGTGTGTCATTATTCATAATTAAGTATGAATACCAAATCAAAATGTTCCGTCATAGTATCTCATCCCATAGTAGATGTATCACGCCTTTCCTAAAAATCGATACACGAACAGAGATGTATGAGCTAATAAGCATTGTGGTGTTCCCCAAACTATCGTAAAGTTATGTGGCAAAGTTTGATTTATTTCTTTCGTGCAGGCAAAGAACTGCGGCATTTTTTACTAGTCGTACAATTATTCACTGTGTAGAACCGACATTTTAGCTCCGGATTGAAAGCAGTTAAACTTTTACTGCTGTGTTAAATGTGTACATACACGTGTGCTGTTAAGTGGTAGTTTTGTAGTGATTTAGTGTGGCGCAAATGATATACCCTCACATATCCGTCACATTTTATTGTAAATGAAGGGGTTAAACAACTTAATTTGCTTCATTGATTAGAATAAAATAATGGAAGAACAATTTTTGCTTGATAAAAGTGAGTGAAAGAGTTTTAATGTGTTTTAACAAGGGACAACATAACATTAGATACGTTACGTATCGAGATGAAATCAAGAATAAGTATACATACATGTGTTTTGTATATTGTACCTGTTTATGTAACTTTGAAATCAATCTCCTTGTTTAAAAAATGTCTAAAGTCGTGAAACAAAACTCAAAATCCTTGTTTAGTTGAAACTAGCCTTCGATTAGGATGTACTTAGACCAGAACTTACTCTGGGTACCATTTACTTCCTTCTATAAGGAGCTAATCTTAGCTGTGCAAGCGCTGCTGATATCATTCATATTCACCAAGTGTAGCCTTTCTGATGTTGGCGAGTACAGGGCATAGGTATTCACTTCTTATTCTTTGTCCCTACAGTCGTTGTAGTCCAAATTCTGAGTATGTTTTCCTGAAACACAGAGCCCTACATTAACCTCCAGCCAGTCAGTTACTTGACAGTCTCCAGTAACCACGGGCAGTGTCTCCGGAAATAAGTTAGTAGGTTGAAGGAGTCGTTGATATCCAGGTCTTCTGAGACTAGCATCGACTGAGTCCGTAAAAATATTCTTTCAGCAAAAGATTTTTACCTCTGACGTTCGTGAAATGTGTTATATCGTAAAAGTTTTGTGTTGATTTTGCCACAACCCAGTAGAGTGACTTTGTGTTTCAGTTTAGGTTTTGACGGCATTTCAAAACTTTTTTACTGCTTAATTATATGCGACAGTTGTATGGACTTAGAATCTCTGTGAGAGTGCTTCTTGGTTTCCTAATTATGAACACTTCAACTTGAAAGGTACTCCAGTCATCTGCAAGCTTGAATAAGTCGTTAAATTTAATCGATTCGATTAAGTAGAGACAATAAATGTTTCTATAGAAATGTTAGACGTTTAATCCGAATGATCTTGTCAATGAATATATCTCAATTTTTTTCTCTTTACAGATTTGAAACAAGAACTCAATGTTAAAGCAAGATACCCCAGTAGTACACCCAACGGCGTTGCTGAGAACTCAGTCCATTCAGAAAATCTAACGAATCCTACAAATGCCACCATCGGCGGCATAGGCAACAGCCAGTCCTCGCTTAATGAATATAATCAAAATTCTCTAAAAAGTAAGATAATCTCATCATTAAAACAAACCAAACGCGCCTTTAAAATCTCCAAGTCATGCCGCATGTGATTTGATTTCATTTCGTGTACATACATACATATATACATTCATAATATTTTATATTTAATTTTTTTTTTTATCATCAACATGTACTTCATTTTTTTTATGCAAATACATACTCTTTGTAAATTATTTACACACTCATACACACACATTAAGCCGAAATAAAAAAAAAAAAAAGCAAAACTCTCATCTCTAGGAGTTAATTTTCATCTTTTAACTTCAATGTCGTGTGCACGTCTACAAGTGATTCTCTAAAGATAAAGATCCCTTTTGTGCTAGTATAAGCGAATGATGTTGAGAAATCTTTTTCAGATCCAGACAATTTGCTGAATGGAAATGCCATGACTGCGAGTTCCCGCACAACAGCGTTGAATATCGTTGCTGATATGTTAAGAAAGCTGAATGTAAGTATAATCTAAGCCAGAGTATACTAACTCAGTTTTTAACCGTTCAAAAATGATCTATGGGTATCCTTTTTTTTTTATTTCCTTAGTTAATTGAATAATTTAATTTTTGTTTGCTTATGTGTCCCGCACGCTTACTCTTTTCTTTCCCAAAAAAAACAAAAAAACAATTTTTAAATGTTTTCTTTCAGTTGGATAAAACACTTATTTGTTCACGTTGTGATAAGTTTCGTTGTATTTGCGAACAACGAGCACTTCCACACGATAGCAATCTCGTAAATATGACGAGCAGTAGCAGTCGAACGAGTAGTATGAGTTTTGATTCAGCCAACCAGAATTTCGGGTCAAATATTTTTAAACGTTTTGCGCAGCGTGTTAGTGGTGTACAATCGCCTCCGCATCCGCCCTCGTCTTCTTCCTCTTCAACTACTGCCGATGATCAGAACAATGTAACCACTTTTGTTTGCTATAATTTACCTCTTTGCATCTCTTCATATGTACTTCCTTTCTACTTACCATCTCATCTTGTTAACCACAACAATTTTCTTAAAATATTTGAATTTTTATTCATAAAAGACCGTTACTAACCTAAAGTAAAAGAAATCTCACGAGTTACGACTGTGAAATGTTTTATCAAACTGAAATGGAATGATTGTTTACTAAACCACTTTTTCTTGTGTCGAAAAAACAAAACAAATAACTAACACTCCTCCGAGTTATACAAGCGCCTTAAATTGATGGGTTTTTGCTTAATTTTTGCTTACAGGCTATGGAAACAAAGCTGAAAGCTTACCGTGAACAGCCGCCCAGTATGCAACCGCGGCAATGACAACTAGCCAGAGTACACCCTGTTGCGGATAATTGCGCTGCTTAAATTACCCAAAACAACAGAGGTCTTGTACTGTGAAATGTCCTCACCAAGGATAATAATTTGTTTTCATTTGTATTATAGGTACTATTTTTGTTTAATTTTTTTTTTTTTTTATATATAGAAGAAGAAAGAAAGTGTTTTTATTCAGAGACGCAATTCCATGAGGAGAATTTGGAAAGTGATTTTGTGATTTTATTTTTTTATCCGGGGGGCAACAAAAATTGTTTTACCATACAGACAACAGACACTCTCAACTCTCAATCAAACACAAATACACCACAGAGGTATGGATGACAGACAGTGTTAGCTAATACGGGTTATTAGCTAAATATATCTGCTGAAAAGACCATGGTAACACTGGCAAAAATATATATATATATAGAATAAAAAAAACTCATGATGATCATGATAAACAAGGAGGGAACGTATAAGAAGAAAACACATAGGATTTAGTCGTAGAAAGCAGGACTTAATATAGAGAAAGTATTTCCTAAGCGTATGTAAGCCTATGAAATATTTTTTAAATTATATTAGAATAAACTAAACTGTATATCCCAGCAATTTCCAAACAAAAACAAAAAAGAAAAATTAACAAAAAAAAACTATGTGTTTTTATTTGCCTTAAATACAAAAAAAAAAGAAAAATAATGTTCTTAGAAGGATTTTGTGTTATGCATGATGTACAATTTTATTTAAATAACGAATATGATAGCAAACTTATATTTAAATAAAACTGTTATAAACTACAGAATTGCATTTTTTAAACTTAAAATTATTGACGTTGAATTTGTTTTGCTATCCAAACCGATAAGCTGCCTCAAAGATTAATTTTATGAAATGTGTTTTATTTCCTCGTTCATTGGTATGAGAAAAAGGTCACAATTATGCGTTTAACTCAGCCTACCACAAACCATACCTCCGCAACAAAAAAACCTATAATTTTTATTTTGTTTACCAAGAAATACTATTCTTTACATTACTAATTATATACATATGCCAAAAACTACATTCAGTCGCCCCTATTCTTGAACTCGAATACACCGGTAGAATCCGATTATAGTCGTATCTTATCCCGCCATAGTCGTCTCTTACGAACAAATATATGTACGACTTTGATATAACTGAATGCGACTATGGTCGTATTCGACTATCGTGTTCGAATTCAAGAATTGGGGTGCGTTTTTCAAAAACCAAAGCTCATTATTTAAATTTTGTAATCAGATCTTCTTAGCTCAAAAATAATCAAGGATTAAGACACTCTACGAGTATTCAAGTTCAATTTGCACCATTGATGTAACGACGGGTTACAATCTAGGAATACAATCACTCACACTGAAAGTGGAACAAATCAAAAAAAGCGTCCAGCTAACTTTTTAGAAAGTTATCAAAAGATAAAAACCAAGGACAATGTTATTTGAAATAATCTTTAATAATAAGCAGTTTTGTAGGTTGTCCCACCTAGAGCGTGAATAACTGTATACATGTGTATTGTTTTTTATCAAATTGATTTTGGAGTATCTGAAAAACTTCCGCCAGTTGGACCGGTAGAAATACACGAAAATAAGAGGGTCCTGCTCTTGTCGCCCTACAACAAATGTAGAAGTTTTTATGGGGATACCTATTACATGTCAGTAGTTGCCAGTAAAGTGCTTAGGTCTGTTCGCGTACCATGCCAAAACAGCTAATTTTTAGAAAAAAAAAATTTCCGAGTACGGAGAATTTCCGTAGCTGTGTGTGTTTTAAACTTTTTTTTGCGTTTTCGTTCGAGTACTTTTTCGTAATTTTAGATCTCTCTGAGAGAATGTTACACCCTGTCCTTGAAAATTGACAATCCAAGAATTTTAGTCCAAAAAGTACTCGAACGGTCTTGTTAATAAATCAGTTTTTTTTTTTTAAATTAATAAAATTTTCACATAAATTTGAATATTTTTTTTAATATGAACTAAACAATCTGAAAACTTTCTATACAATGCTATTTCGTGTTTTGTTAACAAGGTATGATGCCGATCTAAAGTCAATTCCTTCTATGGTTTATGGTTCCTTCTTTATATGGTATTATTATTAACTAACTCCAGATAATTATTGAAGCCTAACCCAAGTAAAAACGGTGCTGACAGCCTTTGAGTTATAACTATTTGTGTGGTGCCGTGGCTCTGTGGTTAGTGCGTTGGATTTTCTGTTCAAGGGGTTCCAAGTTCGAATCGAGAAAAATAACATCAACGTTTCTTTCACGGCGCCATCTCTTGAGCGTCTGACAAACATGCAAGAGTATTAAGAACTGTCATGAGAAAGCTTCTCAAAAAATCCTTTTGGCAGCATAAAACTTTAGGTCCTTGTGTATGTGAAGAAATGTATAGGTTATATATACTATTTGATTTATTTTACTTTTTAGAACTAATCTTTTCCAGGCACCAATCAGCCATATTATTAACATTCAACACCAGAAAAACGTTTGCGCTAGAATCACATACACTTCATAACAATTTTTCAAACATTCTTAAAGTGATTATCAAATTTTTTTTTGAGTGTCGGTACAATTTGATTTCATGTACATATATGTATATAAAAAGTTTTCAGTACCTATAACATTAGTCCGTCTTTTTTTTCAAAAAGAAAGAAAAATGTGTCCTAGGCCTTATGCCTGCGAGCATAATGATCTTAAACACCCTGTAAACGCATGTTCACCTCTGCGTTGCATTGCAACTCAAATTACTTACCCGCCTGAACCCGTACTGTCAACTTGACGTCTGTCACCTACGTTTTGTTTGCGATTTACCGTGCACGTGTATTGTATTCCATTGCAGATAAAGATTCAAATTTAAAAAAGAAATATGGGTAGAAAGTTCCAAAAGAAAAAAAAGGTTGTCGCTGTTGAAATACCAAAGGATGAAAATCCTCCACTTCCAGCTAAGAGGCTTTCTGATGACCCGATCCCCAAGAAGGTAAGTTAAATTGTCCCTAATCCTCCAACAGCATAACTCAAAAATTTCATCGCTAGGACAAATGGACCAACAAACAACGAGTTCTTGTGTTTGCCGCTCGTGGAATCAATCACCGCGACCGGCATCTAATGCGGGATATCAAAACCCTAATGCCTCACCACAGACCCGAATCGAAAATGGAACGCTCCAAGACCCTCTCGCTTGTGAACGAAATGTGTGAAATGAAGCACTGCAACAAATCACTGCTTTTTGAGGGACGCAGAAAGCGTGACCTGTACATGTGGGTGTCGAACGTGCCAAAAGGTCCCTCGGCGAAATTTCTCATCGAAAACATACATACAATGGGCGAGTTGAAAATGACTGGCAATTGCTTGCGTGGTGCTCGTCCACTTCTCTCCTTCGACCAAAAGTTCGATGAAATTCCACATTTGTCGCTTCTTAAGGAGCTGTTTATTCAAACGTTTGGCGTTCCAAATTATCACCCAAAAAGCCAGCCCTTCGTCGACCATGTGTTCACGTTCACATTCCTGGACAATCGAATCTGGTTTAGGAATTTCCAAATTCTCTCCGAAGATGGTGGATTGGCAGAGGTTGGCCCACGTTTCGTAATGAATCCTGTGAAAATATTCGAAGGTTCATTCACGGGAAACGCGATCTGGGAGAATCCCAACTATGTTAGCCCTTCGAAGCAGAGGCAGTCGTTGAAGAAGGCGGCCAGCGAAAAGTATGTGAACAGGGTTGAACAGAAGGTACACCAAGAAGCGACAAAACCTATGCATGCATACGTAGGCGATGAGTATGATGATTTGTTTGAAGCAAAGGATGCTCTTGCAGCCGCTAAGGTGTTGGCAGGTAAGGTGTTTTCCACAATCTAAATCTAAGACTTATCCAACCAACTTCGGTTTTAGTACTCCAATCATATACCTACATACTTTTAATTATTTATTTTCCTTTTAGAAAAACAAAAAGCCAAGGTTAAAACAACAAAACCAATAAAAGCCAAACTGGACCAGAAGATTAAAGAGAAACAACTGAAGCGGGTTCAAAAAGTAATTGAAAAGAAAAAGGGCAAGGGAAAAAAACAAAAGGAAGCTGCAAATGTTGAAGAATCGGACGATTAATTAGTTTTTAAGTGTAGATCAGCGGTTTATTTTTTTAAATAAATGTTTATCCAAACGAATATTGTTGTGTTTATTCGACTGAGAATTAATATGAAACCTTAAACTTATTTATAGGTATGACACCACGTCTCCACGAGCAATATTTTCTAGAAAACTAACTAGCTAATGCTATAATTGAAAGAAAATTCTGTTCGCGCGCTGTCGAAATCTGAGCGCACCCATAATTGCCTTAAGATAACTACATATCACACGTAGCCACCCTCTAAATGCAGTCCACTACCTCAAAAAGAAATGTCTTACTTTATAGTCAAATCTGAATCGCGACCAATTCACGTTTGACTTCACAGTCCCTACAATGCGGAACCTATCCACTATATTGAAAGAAACTTCTGATTGAATGTTTGATTTTTTAACTTCAAAGTGTGACAGATTAAATGTCATAATACCGTTATCATGCGTTCCACATCTACATATATTGCTTTATGCACCAAATTCTTGTCGAAACTTCACCAAATTATTGTAAAAGATTACCAATTTTTATGTATTTCATGATGTCAAAGATAATGTACAGAATTATGTAAAATTGTTTATCGGTTGCGTATTGACAGATTTTATGTAAGCAACCTTAACCCGAACTGGCTTCGCATCTTTATTGTCCAAGAACTTTGCTAAATTACTTTTCGTCCAACGTCCTCCGTAGCCATAAGTTTCCTTGTCCTCACAAATACAAAGAAAGATTGTATCCACTATCATCTTAAAAGAAAATAAAGTTGAAAATCCTTCCATATTAAGAAAGTACAAACTCACTTCAGAGAGGGCAAAGACGACGTGTGCAATGAAGAAAGCGATCACTGTACTTAAAATAACAGGCGCCATGTAGAAATACATATCTTTTACATCTTTCACAATGAAAATCCCAGTTAAACACGTCGTGATAGCTACCAAGAGCTTCGCTAAAAAGAAAATAACGTCAACTGTCCTGTTAACAGGCTCAATTTGAGGAGCATTCCTTGAAAAAGTATCCCATGCCTAAAATGTTAGATAAAAACCATATTAAAATCTGCTTTGTATTCAAAAGCCTAGTCATTTTGACTCATTTAATTGATCTTTTATAAAAGGAGATCATTTAAAAGAGGCAAAGCTACTCTCTATCAGTCCAAACGCAATGCACTCACGTTTCCAGCTGCCGTATTGAAGTCAATCCCATCTCTTGCTGCTACAGAAAAGGCGTTGTGGTTTATAGTTCTTATCCATTCCCATACCAATCCAAGTCTAGAGTGTCCATCACAGGTATTGAGTCTAAAGTTGTACATATTATTCTGTGTTTATACCTAAATTCAAAGAAATGCCCCCTATTTCTGTGCCGTTTTAGGTTAACGCAATATCTGTTCTTTTAGGACTGACATCAGTAATAGGGGTGCATGATGAGTTCTTACTTTCTGCAGAGAAATGTTAAACACAATCGTGGGATTTTAAAAATTGTGATTACCATCGAGCCCTTAACTACAGTACCCAAATGGTGTTTTAGTAATGTGTTTACAGCAAAGGTTAGGGGTGAAGTTGTTGGCTTTTTAAAGTACCAACACATGACGGCAGCACCCAGGACGAACTCTTCGCAAGCAATGATGAACTCCGACGTCCACATGAAACCAATAGCATACACCCAAAATAAGTTGGTTATCGAGTTAAAGTCAATAAATTGTATTTGCTCATATGCTGTCCCAAAAAAAAAAAAAAAAAGAAATCAGTATACACTTCGTAACACAATCGTAAAGAATTGTTAAAAGATCCTTTCTTGTACATATGTATGTACCTAGGTCGGTTTGAATAAATTGAAAATCACACTGTTTGGAACTCGTTTACGGCATAGATAGATAGATAGATAGATATTTATTGCGTTTATAAATTACCACCGCACAATTTACATACAGAGATATGATACTTATGCACATACATATGTATATCTTACAACTAAAACAAATTAAAAATTATGTATCTACAAAATTACTTTTAGGTAGCTGTGATTTGTATTTAAGATGAAACAACTAGCTCATTCAATAGTTTACGACATTAATTATAGATTTATACTTACATTTCATTGGATCTAATAAGGTAGTCATGACAGCGCGAACTCTTTCAGAATCAACGACAATTTCAGGATAACTTGCAGTTGTAATGCACAGCAACACATAAATAGAAAACCAAAATGACCCCATTAGTAGTACTAATGTAATCGATGGAGCTATCAAAAGCACCGGCAAGTTAGCTAGACAATATGCTGCTTCGTCAAAAACCGTATTCAGTTTAAATATTTGATTTCTTAAGAAAAATAAAATAAGAAGAAGAACCACCTAAAATGTAAATCATCATGAAGTTTCACTAGATGTTAAAAATTTACTGAATTTACCATTGTAACTGAGACCAGAACAGATAGCCAGTAAATAACTTGATTGTTTAAACGAAATTCCTCCACAACACGAGCCAGATCAGCTGCTGTTGCAGTTCGTGTACTTGCATAAATATGCCATAACTCAGCACAAAGAATTGAATTTGCAGTGATTAGCATCAAACATATGAGAAACGAGATCACTCTTGTGAGCCAATGCATCATAACTACTAAAACTATCGAAATAACTGGAAAAGAAAACATAAAAAGGAATATTTGTTATACGAATATTTGCATTTTATATTCAGAATAAATAATTATGATTTATTTTACTTACTGAACGCAATTCCAATTAACGCCGCAATATAATTCCTTGTTAAGAATACATACACAAAAAATAATTGAAACCAATCAGAAAATTTTAATGATTCAATTTCGTCTAAAGACTGGTATTTTAGTTTAGTTCCTCTTACGCAGCATGGAGCACATCTGTTCCTTATTATTACGCTAAAAAGTAATATGTATACATACATATGTGTGTAGTGTTCGGTATGAATAGAAATTGAGTGCAACTAACGTGTCTAAATACTAAAGTATTATCTATAATTTACTTTTTAAATTGCGAACTATTGCATATATCTAGTATCAAAATGGGGCCTATTTTAAAATATTAGTAGCAATGTAGCAAACTGAGAAAGCTGAGAAAAAAAATAAGCACTTTAGCTACAAAAGTAATATTGTGGCAACGCTGGCCTTAATACTGCCTATAAACGTAGTTAATTGTGAAATTGCATGCTTTGCAATGTTGATTATGGTTGGCCCTTAAGACTTGATATATGATATTCAATATATAGGTACTATATGGAACTCAAACGCAAATAAAAAGTATAGCTATAGGGAATTATAGAAATTTATACAACCCAGTCGTGCCCTTTACCTCTCAGTTAAAAATGGATCTGCGAGTTTTTCAGAAACAATTTCTTTTTATATTGCAGCAGTGTGTATAGTGTATACATACACCGACTATTGTTAAAATTTAGGAATGAGTATTAGCTGCACATTGACTAATTTATGAATTCCACAGTACTAAAGGCTAGCTAATTGTAGCAAGCACTGCCTAATAAATACTCAATTTGTTACGGAAACATAAGTTCGTATAACGAACTAGTTAAATGACGGCATATACATACATACTTGAAACTTAATGATTTTCTCGTCTATTCTAAATACATAGAAGCCAGTGCGTACTAAATTTTTATCAAGACGGACTAAAAGTTAATTTACAGCTCAGCGATCTGTGAATACGCACGAGCGAATATTCGTAAATTATGACGTTTCATTCGCAACTTTTATCTAGTTGCTACAATCAGGAAATTTCATTTGTCATTTTACAAAGAAAAAATAATTGTGAGGTTAAACTCACGCAAATGTGTTAAAATTTTACAATTCGCAATATAATCAGCGAATTGTTGATTTCTTCGCAGAAATTAATTCTCGCTGAGTCGCTGAGCTGTGAATATACCTTAATGTAGTGAGCACATAATATTTGACTTATAAATATATTATTCAAAAGTAAACCTCATGTTCGCCATGACAATAGGACACGGTCCGAGCCTATTCAAAAAATTATAAGGGTGCTCGTTATTTGATTTCTTAAGATAATCCATATCCATATCGTAACGACAGAGTTTATGGTTGGTTGATTTATAATATGAATATACGTCTTCAAACTCAACTAGAGGAGTATTGGGGCATCCTTCGACACAAAGCTTAACTCCATTTATTGGGTCTGTATAGAAGTCAAAGTAAAGCAAATGCGGCTTGTCGGATGTATCTACACCGGAGTAGGAGTAGTTCATATAACGCTTGTTATTTTTAACACCACAGGTGTTTCCATAGCTATCATAGCCGTTTATGATGGGAAGGTAGTTTCCTCCATATACGAATGCGATTATAGCGATTGTTATCTGTAAGGAAAGACAATTGTATTTCAAGTACTGGTTATAGTTTTTACAATGCTAGACAAAATATGTTATGATAGAATAAGTAAAAGACATCAGTGTACAAAATTATTTGAACATTCTACTTACTAAAGCAATTAAAACCACAAAGAAGAAGCAAAACCAAAATTTATCGGTGCACGTCTTAAATTTTGCTCGGTAGTTTTCGAACATACTCTTATCGTCCGCGGGTCTCATTTTTAAAAACTAACAATTTTAGTGTACAGTGTAGCTTTTAATGTAAGCAATTTGTCCTGTTTTCAAACTATGCTCGATATAATGCACGTCAGTTCTAGAGCTTTAATAGAGTGTCCACTTTGTTGATTGGCAAAGTTCAGGGTTTCATAATCTGTTTTTCATAAATCGGTGTAAAGCAAATATGATTAATTAAAATTGATAAAAGGCCTATGATATGGCTTTTCATCAAATTAAATACTTTCAATCAATATGCAACTTAGTGGAGTGGGTTGTTAAGCAAAGCGGTTATGTGATATAGTTAGATATACTCGGGACCAATAAAACGAATTCTCTTTTTTCGTTTTTAGTGTTCCGGACCTTAAAAGGTAAGACGGAACACTTATGGGTTTGATACGGTGTCTGTCTGTCCGTCAGTCTGTCACAGCCCTGTAACTTTTGAACCGTTAGACATAGAGAGCTGAAACTTTCGCTATGTATACATTATGTGGAAGCCTGCACAAGATGGCGGCAATGAATTTCATTTTGGGAGCCTTTTTTGGGGCACCTTGTATGAATGGCAACAAAAAATTATTTTGTTCCCCATCATGTTAAAGAGAATTTTGAAAGGGCTTCATATATGTAAGAAATAATTTTTTCTGCCAAAATTTGTTGAACAAAAAAGCTTGCCAAACATTTGAATTTTTTTTTTTTTTTTTCAAAAATATTTTTTTCTTAAATTTTTTAAAACTCTAAATGCTGTATTCCTTGTCCCTCGTCGTACTTGCCCAATTTTTTATGTTTGTAGTAGATGTACGAAAAATAAAGGAGTTAACCGAGCTCTTCGCCCTATTATAGATCCATGTGTTCCTTATAAGATATTTATATCCTATCCAAAGTTTGTTACATTGAATGTAGCCATATTTTATAATCAGATCCATATGGAACATTAGTTTCTATGCATTATATTTTAATTTTATTTATTATATCAAGTTATATTTTACAATTATCATCGATACAAGACCAGATACAACGAAGCCCCTAATAATTAACAATTAGTAAAAACTTCAAATTTCTAAAACCTTGTAACTGAATAGTAACCTTGCTAAAATTTCTTCTGCAACAACTAACATTTTTTTTATGAAGTCCTCTTTAATATACTATTTCAAATTCATGTACATATGTATTTAAGGGTTTGAAAGATTGTGTACAGAGCTATTTCTCCTTGTTGATCGAAATGGTTGCGTGTTGGCAGATTTTATGTAAGCAACCTTAACCCAAACTGGCTTCGCATCTTTGTTGTCCAACAACTTTGCTAAATTACTTTTTGTCCAACGCCCTCCGAAGCCATAAATTTCCTTGTCCTCACAAATACAAAGAAAGATCGTATCGACAGTCATCTGTAAGGAAAATAAAGTTAAAAAATCCTTTCATTTTAAGAAAGTACAAACTCACTTCAGACAGGGCAAAGACGACGTGTGCAATGAAGAAAGCGATCACTGTACTTAAAATAACAGGCGCCATGTAGAAATACATATCTTTTACATCTTTCACAATGAAAATCCCAGTTAAACACGTCGTGATAGCTACCAAGAGCTTCGCTAGAAAGAAAACAACGTCAACTGCCCTGTTAACAGGCTCAATTTGAGGAGCATTCCTTGATAAAGTTTCCCATGCCTAAAATGTAAGACAAAAACTGTATTGATAACTACTTTGTATTTAAAGGCCTAGTCATTTTGACTCATTTAATTGATCTTTTCTAAAAGAAGATCACTTAAAAGAAGCAAAACTACTCTCTATCATTCCAAACGCGATGCACTCACGTTTCCAGCTGCCGTATTGAAGTCAATCCCATCTCTTGCTGCTACACAAAAGGCGTTGTGGTTTATAGTTCTTATCCATTTCCATACCAATCCAATTCTAGAGTGTCCATCACAGGTATTGAGTCTAAAGTTGTACATATTATTCTGTGTTTATACCTAAATTCAAAGAAATGTCCCCTATTTCTGTGCCGTTTTAGGTTAACGCAATGCCTGCCCTTTTATGACTGACAATGGTACATATTTGTTTTATTATAATAAAGCGACGGCATCAGTAATAGGGGTGCAAGACGAGCTCTTACTTTCTGCATAGAAATGTTAAACACAATCGCGGGATTTTGAAAAGTGTGATTAACATCGAACCCTTAACAACAGTTCCCAAATGGTATTTTAGTAATGTGTTTACAGCAAATGTTAGGGGTGAAGTTGTTGGCTTTCTGAAGTACCAACACATGACGGCAGCACCCAGGACGAACTCTTCGCAAGCAATGATGAACTCCGTTGTCCATATGAAACCAATAGTGTACACCCAAAATAAGTGGCGAACTGGTTTTAAGTCAACAAATCTTATTTGTTCAAAAGCTGTGCTTAAAAAGAAAAAAAAGTTTAAGTTTTCCTAATTTGAAAAGTTTGAGCAAATTTAAACTGTATACTTTTATTGATATAATTTGCGCATACAAAAGGGGATATGAATATCCTTATAATGACATAGGGCACAGGCGATGGGTAATATTGGACAGGAAAAGATTGGAGGATAAGGATTGAATATTTATTTCTCGTCGGTAATACTCGTATGTATCCAATTTTGGAATTAGCTTATAATTTTTTTCGAGTTAGTGTTAAAATAGAATAAGTGCTTATTGGTTAGGGCTTTAGCACTAAGGTTATCTCTACTTAGAAAGTTATGAATAAAGTTGAAAACAAATTAAATGGAAAACTGAAGTGCTTAGAATTCTTTTAAGTACATTTTTACTTACATCTGATTTGGTCTAGAGGGTTATCTATGTCAAAGTCTATCATATCGAAATCAATGGCAATATCTGGATAACTTGCAGTTGTAATACATAGCAACACATAAATAGAAAACCAAAATGACCCCATTAGTAGTATTAATGTAATCGATGGAGCTAACAAAAGCCCTGGCAAGTTAGCTAGACAATATGCTGCTTCGTCGAAAACCGTATTCAATGCAAATATTTGATTTCTTAAGAAAAATAAAATAAGAAGAAGAACCACCTAAAATGTAAATCATGATAGAGTTTTACTAGATATTTACAATTTGCAGAGCTTACCACTGTAATTGATACCAGGACAGATAGCACGTAAATAACTTCAGTGTTCAAAATAACTTCCTCCAAAACATAAGTAAGATCAGTCGTTCTTCCAGTTGGTATACTTGTGTAAATTTTCCACAACTCAGCACAAAGAATTGAATTTGTAAGGATTAACATCAAACAAATGAGAAACGAGATCACTCTTGTGAGCCAATGCATCATAACTACTAGAACAACTGAAATAACTAGAAAAGAAAACATATCTTAATCTTATTTATGCCACTTTTTTAGTTTTCGAATTTAAAACACTGAAGAATCTAAAATCGATTAAAATAATCGAATTCGAAATCTCTCATGTATAACCTGGATAATTAATATTATTTATTATAAAATTGAATTAAATTTTTTTCGTTCGAAGGAACGTTTATTATATGAATATTTGAATATTTAGTTAGAAAAAATAATAAGCTATCTTTGTACTTACGAAACGCAATTCCAATTAACGCCACAATGTAATATCTTGCTAAAAAAATATATACGAAAAATAATTGAAACCAATCGGAAAATTTTAATGAGTCCATGTTTTCGTAAAAGTCCGTTTCGAGGAAAGGAACACATCTGTTCCTTATTGTAAGACTAAAGGTAAAGAGCGATGAATAAAAATGGAGTACTTTCCAGATAATGCCAATATTTAAGTATTATCTAGAATTTACTCCCCTGAATTCGAATTATGTTGCGATAAGTGTTTTTAAAAAAAAAATTATAGGTGAATGTTTTGGTTATTATCGAAAATTGGAATTTTAAATTTGAGTATATCCTTCTACTGAATCAACGCTCAGTATCGAGATTACGTTTGACTATATTCTAGATAATACTCAAGTATTAGCATCAGCCAGTAGGTACTAAATTTGTATTCATACGAACTAATAGTGAGTATGAATTTTAAAAGAATTATTAAAAATTGAACCTCATGTTTGTCAAGACATAAGGACACGGTCCGAGCCTATAACAATAATTATAGGTACTCTTGAGCTTTGTTTTCTCAAGCTCATTTATATCGAAATCGTAACGACAGAGACTTTGGTTAGTCGATTTATAATGTGAATATATATCTTTAAAGTTAAGAAGAGAACGAGTGGGACATCCTTGGACACAAAGCTTAACTCCATTTATTGGGTCTGCATAGAAGTCAAAGTAAAGCAAATGCGGCTTGTCGGATGTATCTACACCGGAGTACGAGTAGTTCATATAACTCTTGTTATCCTTAAAACCACAGGTGTTTCCAAAACTATCATAGCCATTAATAATGGGATGATAGTTTCCTCCATATATGAATGCGATCACAGCTATTGTTATCTGTAAGGAAAGATGATAGGATTTTAAATATTCTGAGATTTTGATATTCCCTCTTTTAACGATTAAGTTTTAGTTCTAACTATGCTAGTCAAACATATCTTCGGATAAAAAAGAGAGCAGTTATTTAAGCACTTAAGTTTCAAATGTATAGCGATACTTACAAAAATAATAAAAACGATTATGAACAAGCAAAGCCAAGATTTATCGGTTAACATGTTAAATTGTTTACGGTAGTTTTCAAATACACTCTTATCCCACGTGGATCCCATTTTGAAATGTTTAAAATTTTAGTATAAACTGTTCCGTTTAAAGTCTGAGCTCGATATAATGCACTAAAGTACTATAGCCCTAATAGAGTATCCACTTTGTTGATTAACAAAGTACATAATGTGATTCTTGACCTAAAACAATTATGGATAATTAAAATTGATAATTGGCTTTTCATCAAATTAAGTAGGTAATTCTAATCAATATGCAATGTTGTTATTTTAAAATACGTCCCACGTTGCAGAAGTACTATACACTGAAATTTTTTCATTGTAGACTGTTCTTGACCAACTCGCTTCAAAAACTTTTCTGTATTTTTATTAATTTTCTTGTTTTTTATGTTTTGTTTAGATCTACAAATAACAAGAAAGTTAACTGAGTTATTCGACTTATTATAGATTATCATGGTATCACCTACATGAATTTACTTACATATTTGAACGATAGGCGAATTGATAGAAAAACATTCGACTGCTGCTAGGCTAACAATAGTTCTCGGTCCCCAACTACTGACAATTGCTGGCAACACAAGTCCATTTAATAAACATAATGGAAATGCTACAATGCGTCTGCAGCGGATAATTATTATAAATTACTTCAAAACAAGTACTCAAGTCTGAGCCGTAGAGTTGACATTAGTTGATTGAAATCGAAGAAAACCTGTTTTTTTAAAAACCGCCTCTAAAAAGTGGGCGTGGCCATATAGAATGTATGCGAAATCTGTAGAGGAAGTGAATATCTATCTATAAATATCTGCAGCGTTTTCCTATTATATAACAAATATAATTCTTCACGGCACAACTTCCATACAACTGCGCCTAATTGAAACAAAAATTCGTGTACGAGTATTCCCAACTTAATCGAAAAAGAAAATAGCAACGAGTGGTGGCAAACTCTTTTTTATGGTGCTAATAGCAATAATTTTATGACATATTCGTACATGTATTTAACGATTTGAAAGATCGTGTACAGAGTTATTTTTAATTGTTGATCGAAACACTTGCGTATTAACAGATTTTATAGAAGTAACTTCAACCCGAACCGGAACTGTATTCTTGTTGCTCAAAAGTTTTGCTAAATTACTTTTCGTCCAACGTCCACCGTAGCCATAAGTTTCCTTGTCCTCACAAATACAAACAAAGATCGTATCCACAATCATCTTAAAAGAAAATAAAGTTGAAAATCCTTCCATATCAAGAAAGTACAAACTCACTTCAGAGAGGGCAAAGACGACGTGTGCAATGAAGAAAGCAATCACTGTACTTAAAATAACAGGCGCCATGTAAAAATACATATCTTTTACATCTTTCACAATGAAAATCCCAGTTAAACACGTCGTGATAGCTACCAAGAGCTTCGCTAGAAAGAAAACAACGTCAACTGTCCTGTTAACAGGCTCAATTTGAGAAGCATTCCTTGATAAAGTATCCCATGCCTAAAATGTTAGATAAAAACCATATTAAAATCTGCTTTGTATTCAAAAGCCTAGTCATTTTGACTCATTTAATTGATCTTTTATAAAAGGAGATCATTTAAAAGAGGCAAAGCTACTCTCTATCAGTCCAAACGCAATGCACTCACGTTTCCAGCTGCCGTATTGAAGTCAATCCCATCTCTTGCTGCTACAGAAAAGGCGTTGTGGTTTATAGTTCTTATCCATTCCCATACCAATCCAAGTCTAGAGTGTCCATCACAGGTATTGAATCTAAAGTTATATCAATCCGTGTTAAGATATTTAAAGATAAAAATCACCCCTATTTCTGTGGCCGTTTCAGGTTTACGAAATTTCTGATCTTTTAGGATTGACAATAGTGCCTATTTGTTTTATTAAAATGGAACTTCTTTGCATCTAAAAGCTTTACTAGCGACGACATCAGTAATAGGGGTGCATGATGAGCTCTTACTTTCTGCACAGAAATGTTAAACACAATCGCGGGATTTTGAAAAGTGTGATTAACATCGAACCCTTAACAACAGTTCCCAAATGGTATTTTAGTAATGTGTTTACAGAAAAGGTTAGTGGTGAAGTTGTTGGCCTTCTAAAGTACCAACACATGACGGCAGCACCCAGGACGAACTCTTCGCAAGCAATGATGAACTCCGTTGTCCATATGAAACCAATAGCATACACCCAAAATAAGTGGCGAACTGGTTTTAAGTCAACAAATCTTATTTGTTCAAATGCTGTGTTTAATAATAAGAAAAAAAAATATCAGTATCCTCTTAAGCATTTAAATAATATGTTCCAAATATTGCGTCTACAGTTAAATAAAAATAAGTGCATTGTTTTGGTTTTAATAAATTTAAATCATACCATTTGGACCTCGTTTAAGGTATTATATATATGTATATTTATACTTACATTTCATTTGATCTACAAGGCTATTCATGTCAGCGCGAACTCTTGCGGAATCAACGACACTTTCTGGATAACTTGCGGTTGTAATGCACAGCAACACATAAATAGAAAATGAAAATGACGCGATAAGCACTATGAATGTAATCGATGGAGCTATCAAAAGCCCTGGCAAGTTAGCTAGACAATATGCTGCTTCGTCAAAAACCGTATTCAGTTTAAATATTTGATTTCTTAAGAAAAATAAAATAAGAAGAAGAACCACCTATATGAAGAACATGGTAGAGTTTTCCTAGATTTTAACAATTTACAGAGCTTACCATTGTAATTGAAACAAGAACAGAGAGCACGTAAACAACTTCAGTGTTCAAAATAAATTCCTCCAGCAATTGAGTGAGATTAGTCGCAGTTTCAGATGTTCTACTTGTGTAAATATGCCATAACTCAGCACAAAGAATTGAATTTGCAGTGATTAGCATCAAACATATGAGAAACGAGATCACTCTTGTGAGCCAATGCATCATAACTACTAAAACTATCGAAATAACTAGAAAACAAAACATAAGAAGAAAAATTTGTTATATGAATATTTCCATTTTATATTCAGTGTAAAGAATTATGATTTATTTTACTTACTGAACGCAATTCCAATTAACGCCGCAATATAATTCCTTGTTAAGAATATATACACGAAAAATAATTGAAATCGATCAGAAAATTTTAATGATTCAATTGGATGCAAAAAATCGTAATTTCCTTTATGTAATCTTACACAGCATGGAGCACATCTGTTCCTTATTATTAGGCTAAAAAGCAATATAATGGTCCATATAAATGAAAATTAAATGTTACCAGTCTATCGAAATACTTAAATATTATCCATATTTTACTTTCTTAAAAAGTTTTACTAAAATTCTAAAGTAGAAAGCATACCTAGCTAAATGTAGTTAGGACTACCTTACCTACTAAATACTCAATTTGTAACGCAAACATAAGTTCGCATAACGAAGTAGTTAAATGAGAGCATTTACTCGATTACTTTTCAGTCTATTCGAGATAATACTAAGTATTAGCCAGAAAATTGTCATCCATTCGGACTAAAGGTCTATTTACAGCTGAACGACTTGCGAATACGCACGAGGGAATATTCGCAAATTTTGAAGTTCCATTCGCAGAAACTTTTTTGTCTAGTCTCTGCAATCAGGGAATTTTATTTATCATTTTATAATAAATTGTTTAATAAATAATTGTGAGGTTAAACTCACGCGAATGTTTTGGTCACCCGAATGTTTTAAAATTTGACAGTTCGCAAAATAATCAGCGAATTGTTAATTTCTTCGCAGAAATTAATTACATTTTAACGTTTCTGTATAAATCGATAAATAAAATAAGCTCCCTTAATATTTTTAATTGTTTTCCCTTAAATACGTTTCTGGTCGCTGAGCTGTGGATACTTATACCTTAATATATTGAGCACATAGTATCTGATTTATAAATATATTATTCAAAAGTAAACCTCATGTTCGTTATCACAATAGGACACGGTCCGAGTCGAGTCAAAAAATTATAATTTTGATCACTATTTACGAGTAGTTTCTCAAGATAACTCATATCCATATCGTAACGACAGAGTTTATGGTTAGTTGATTTATAATGTGAATATAAATCCTCAAAGTCAAGTAGAGAATGATTGGGGCATCCTTCTACACAAAGCTTAACTAGAGTTACTGGGCTTGCATAGAAGTCAAAGTAGAGCGAGTACGGTTTATCGGATGTATCTATGCCGGAGTATGAGTAGTTCATATAACGCTTATTATTTTTAACCCCACAAGTATTTCCAAAGCTATCATAGCCGTTTATGATGGGAAGGTAGTTTCCTCCATATACGAATGCGATTATAGCGATTGTTATCTGTAAGGAAAGACAATTGTATTTCAAGTACTGGTTATAGTTTTTACAATGCTAGACAAAATATGTTATGATAGAATAAGTAAAAGACATCAGTGTACAAAATTATTTGAACATTCTACTTACTAAAGCAATTAAAACCACAACGAAGAAGCAAAACCAAAATTTATCGGCGCACGTCTTAAATTTTGCTCGGTAGTTTTCGAACATACTCTTATCGTCCGCGGGTCTCATTTTTAAAAACTAACAATTTTAGTGTACAGTGTAGCTTTTAATGTAAGCAATTTGTCCTGTTTTCAAACTATGCTCGATATAATGCACGTCAGTTCTAGAGCTTTTATAGAGTGTCCACTTTGTTGATTGACAAAGTTCAGGGTTTCATAATCTGTTTTTAATAAATCTGTGTAAGCCAAATATGATTAATTAAAATTGATAAAAAGCCTATGATATAGCTTTTCATAAAATTAAATACTTACAATCAATATGCAACTTAGTGGAGTGGGTTGTTTAGCAAACCGGTCATGTGACATAGTTCTTGGAGGTAATAGTGAAACCTCTTTAAAATGGACTATTCGAGGCCAGTTCGTTTAATTTTTTTATTTGCTATTGTGAGCTTAAAAAATTCAAAATTCTTGTTAATACAAGTTCGCCCTTCAAACAACAATTTACACCGATGCGGTTAAAAAATGGAGTGTGGTGTGGGGCGGGGGTTTTCTCTGAATCCCTCAGAGTCTCCATTTCCTACCGGCTTCCATTTCCAGCGTCTTTCAGTCTGAAGTACTTGCTGTACGTGAGGCTTGCCGTCTACTTAGCCAAATCTCTTTAGCCCCAAATACTATAGCCATATATCTGCCACCACATCTGGTGGAAGCTGGTAGAACAGTGCAAAAATTATATATAATTTATATTAGCCGTGTTTTTTCGAAAGTGTATAGCCACTTTTCCACAAAAAGCAAAAACAAAACCAAAAGTGAACATAAAATGTGGAGAAAGTCGAATCATATATGGCGTAGACTAAAAAGACTAAAATTGTAGACAACAACTCTTAATTGTTTTACGCTGACAGTACGATTTATTCATTAATAGTTGTCTATGCCATTTATGATTCGAATGTCATTTTAGGATAAAAATGAGAAGTGAGTGTGGGCGTTTTATTCAGAGGTTTGGAAAAAACACGGCAATAATTATGTGTCGGCTAGATCTGCTTTCAAGAAAGCGTAGCAAAATTGACTTGTTTGGAAGTTGCCCCTGCAAAATGGCAGCGCTGTTCGAGATCAACTTAATACATACAACGCATTCTTTTTTTTCCTTCTTTATGTTTCCAGTAGAGCTATTTAGAACAAGGGAGTCAAACGAGTGAATCGGTTATGAACTATATTTTAATCTGCTGACGGATACATATATATATATATGATTTCAAGATATAGGGTCGAATACTAAATGCTTTCGTATACTTCGCTTTATCTCATTATAAATCATTGATCAGCAGCACTGCAAACAGAATTTCTGTTGTAGCTACCCTCAAAATGAGGGTCATGAAATTGTTCTGTTAAAATTACTTCTACAAGAACTAAATTTCTTTTTTAATTTATTATCTCACGTGCGTAACAATAATTAAATGAATTTTATGTACTTAAGAGTTTAAAATATCGTTTACAAATTTATCTTTCATTGTTGCTGCGGCTGGGTATTGATAGATTTTATGTAAGCAACTTTAACCCGAACTGGCTTTCCATATTTGTTGTCCAAGAACTTTGCTAAATTACTTTTTGTCCAATGTCCTCCGTAGCCATTAACTCCCTTGTCCTCACAAATACAAAGAAAGATTGTATCCACAATCATCTTAAAAGAAAAAAAAGTTTAAAATCCTTTTATTTTTAGAAAGTACATACTCACTTCAGAGAGGGCAAAGACAACGTGTGCAATGAAGAAAGCAATCACTGTACTTAAAATAACAGGCGCCATGTAAAAATACATGTCTTTTACATCTTTCACAATGAAAATTCCAATTAAACATGTCGTGATAGCTACCAAGAGTTTCGCTAGAAAGAAAACAACGTCAACTGCCCTGTTAACAGGCTCAATTTTCGAAGCGTTCCTTGTTAAAATATCCCATGCCTAAAATATGAAATATAAAAACCGTCTTAAATTGACAATATTGATCAATAAGTAGGTTTTTATTTAAAAATATACATAGTTATATAAGGTAAATCTAAGATCCTATAAATCCAACAAAATGTAGCTACTCACGTTTCTAGCGCCGGTATCGAAGTCTATCCCCTCTCTCGCAACTAGTGAAAAGGCGTTGTGATTTATAGTTCTAATCCACTCCCATACGAATCCAGCTCCATCACATGTCTTTAGTCTTAAGTTATATTGATTCGTGTTAAGGTATTAAAAGTTAAGAATCACCCCTATTTCTGTGGCCGTTTCAGGATTTAGAAATTTCTGTTCTTTAAAGATTAACAAAAGTTTGTTTTATTAAAATAAAACTGCTTTGCATTTTAAAACTTTTACAAATCACTTAATGAAGCGACGACATCAGTAATAGGGGTGCATGATGAGTTCTTACTTTCTGCACAGAAATGTTAAACACAATCGCGGGATTTTGAAAAGTATGATTACTATCGAACCCTTAACTACAGTACCCAAATGGTATTTTAGTAATCCGTTTACAGCAAATGTTAGGGGTGAAGTTGCTGGCCTTCTAAAGTACCAACACATGACGGCAGCACCCAGGACGAACTCTTCGCAACCAATGATGAACTCCGTTATCCACATGAAACCAATTGGATACACCCAAAAGAGGTTGCGAATCGGTTTAAAGTCAACAAATTTTATTTGCTCAAATGCTGTGTTCAAAAACAAAAAAAAAAAAAAGAGAAAAAAATCAATTTGAAAATTAGCATCCACTTAAGCCTTTAAACAGTCGTTTCGAAATATTTCGCATTAAGTTTAATCATAAGGAATTTTGGGCCATTTTTTGAAAAGTCCAGAAATTAAAAAAAAAATTCAGACCAAAATCTACACAAAATTATTTAAAGTGTTAATCTCAGAAGATAAGGCTTCATGAATTCTGGATTCTAAGATCACCCAAAGGCTAATCTATAATAGAAGAATGGGTCTGTACGATCACTTCCGAAACTGTGGGAAAACAAAGGATTTGTATTGATTTGTTATATGTATTGTGCGTGGTGTACATTTCTGTACGTACAGAACGGACCTACAGTTTTATGCCGTGTCCACTCGCAAGAGTTGATGTTACTTTTCTTGTCTCGAACTTGAAACAGTAGTCCAATGCACTAACTACGGAGCCACGGCACCCACTACGTACAAAATGCATCAAATTTAAAATTTTAAACAGTCTTTAATGAGTTATATACAACCAACAATTATTAGAAATATTTATTATTCAACCCGTTTACTTTTTCGTAACTTTAGCTCTTGCTGAGAGAATTTTACCCGCACTCTTCAAAATTTGACAATTTATGAATTTAAGTGCCTAAAGTACACGAACGTGCCTAATGATTTGGCAGATTTGACAGTTTTTACAAACCAGTGCAAAGAAATTTCTGGGAGTAAAATTGTATGTTGCGGTATTTTTTTTACAACAAGAGCCACTCTTAGATCTTTCTTTCCTTTTTTCGTTCACTGTTACTGCACGATATGGTCCTATCAGTCATAGGCCCTCTTTTTCACTAACCTGCAAACACAACTCATATGAATTTTTTAGGACTATTGCAAATATGTAATGTGAAAACAGTTCACCCCGTTACTAAAAACTTTTGAAGAAAGTAAAAATAAAAACCAAAATAAATTGAAAACCATACACTTAAGAGCTCGTTCAAGCCATTACTTACCTCTGAATTGATTTGCGTGGATAGTCATATTAGAGTATTTCTTTTCTAAATCAATTACAATTTGGGGATAACTTGCTGTGGTAATACATAACAAAATATAATTAGAAAACGAAAATGCAACTGCAATCAATATTAATGTAATTGTTGGCGCTACCAAAAGCCTTGGCACGCTAGCTAGACAATATGCTGCTTCGTCAAAAACCGTATTCAGTTCAAATATTTGATTTTTTAAGACAAATAAAATAGGAAGAAAAACCACCTAAAATGTTAATCGTCATTGAATTAAGATAAGATTAATAATTTACAGAGCTTACCAATGTAACCGAAACCAGGACAGATACCACGTAAATAACTTGATTGTTCAAAAGAACTTCCTCCAAAACAAGAGTAAGATCAGTTGTAGTTCCGGTTGGTGTACTTCTGTAAATACGCCACAACTCAGCACAAAGAGTTGAGTTTGCAATGATTAGCAGCAAACATATAAATGACGAGATCACTTTTGTGAGCCAATGCATCATAACTGCTAAAATTAACGAAATAACTAGAAAAGAAAATACATACATATATTTTTATATTATTTGTTATAATCGTACCGAAATTTTAATTTCCGAAGCTGAACCTTAAATGCCCACATACAATTATTTGAAATTCAAACATATAGATTCCAAAACTAATATTAGTATATAATTCGTTAACGTGATATCCTGTCTCAATTAATATTATTTATTTTGATTTTAAAATAAGATCTACTTCTCGTATTTTTTTTACACAGTAATTAATGATTTGCTTTTACTTACGAAATGAAATTCCAATTAATGCCGCAATGTAATGCCTTGCTATAAAAATGTACACAAAAAATAATTGAAACCAATCGGAAAATTTTAATGTGTCATATTTTTCGTGAAATTCTAGTGAAATTTTTGCTTCATCCCATGGAACACATCTGTTTCTTATTATTAGGCTGAAAAACAATAATGTAGTCCGTATGGATAAAAATTTAATACTTTCTTGCTAAGGTCAACAATTTATAATAGTTATAAATAATTTATTCATTTATTTGATGAATTATTTTTGAGTGTGTTCTAGATAATACTTAAGAATTAGCCTTAGCGAGTAAGTACTCAATATTTATGAACACGATGTAGTGAGTAGGTACAAATATAAAATAGTAATATTATTAAAAATTTAACCTCATATTTGCAATGACAAGAGGACACGGTCCGAGCCAATTTATATATTCATTAGTATTTTCGTTATTTTCTTTCTTTAGACGAATCATATCGAAATCATAACGACAGAGTTTATTGTTGGTTGATTTATAATATAAATAAAAATCTGCTTCGTCAAATAATATTTCTTCGGGGCATTCAGTGATGCAAAGCTTAAGTACATTTCTTGCGTTTGTATAAATGTAAAAGTAAAACAAATACGGTTTCTCGGATGTATCAATTCCAAAGTGCGAGTAGTTCATATAGCGCTTATTATTTTCAACTCCACAGGTATTTCCAAAGCTATCATAGCCGTTAACGATGGGAAGATAGTTTCCATATATGAATGCGATTACAGCTATTGTTATCTGTAAAAATTACATTCTGTTATGCATTTATCGACATAGTATATATAAACAAATCATTGTTTTCCCTTGTGCGGGAGGTGTGGCGTAGTGGTTATTGCTTTGGACTAACGTTGGACTATATGTATCTATGTTATGTAAATATCAATAAGTTTTGTCAGGACGCCACCTCTTGAGATCGTCCAAAAGTAAAGCTCAAGAATTCTCTCTGTTCAGGTGCAAACCAAACAAATTAGGAACAACAATTTTTTTCAAGAACAAGTTACATATAGCTCTGATTATAATAGGCACACATATATATACATATGTTCCGATAAAAAAGAGGTAATGTTACATCAAAGTAGTCATTTAAGCACTTAAGTCACTTAACTTATATGTATGTTTGTATAACGATACTTACAAAAATAATTAAAAAAACAATGAACAAGAAAAGCCAAAATTTATCGGTTAACATCTTCAATTTTGCACGGCAATTTTCGAACATATTCTTATCCTCCGGAGATACCATTTTGAAATATTTAAATGTTTTGTTTAAACTGTAAAAATATGTTCCGTTTTGAATCAGCACTCGATAAAATGCACTATAATACTAGAGCTCAAGTAGGGTATCCACTTTGTTGATTAGCAAATTTCCGAGATTCATAATCTGATTGTCATAATTGTTAAAAACAAATATGATTAATTAAGATTGATAATATGTTTATGAAATGGCTTTTTATCAAATTAAATACTCAAAATCAATATGTTAACCAGAATTCTTCTAGAAACGATGGAGTGTTGTTCTTTATGTTTCAAGTAGAGCTACGAAAAACAAGTTGTTCAATCTGTCATAAAGTTCTGATTATTGTGACATCTGATCTACAATCTCTGGCTGATCTGACCTTAACGCGTCACAGATGATTGAAATAAATAGGCTTTTGACCAGACCCTGTAACTGACTCTCCAGGTTGGAGGTTCTGCCATCGGGTAACTCCTGTACCACCAAAAAAATATATATATATTTATAAGAGAAACACGAGCCTGAAACTGAAAATGATCTCCCATATTTGGCAAAGCGACTATGATTTTCGAGTGTGTACCTGCATAAATATTTGAATCTGAGCTTGTTATGCGCATGGATACCAGGTTCCATCGGTCAGCATCTTTTCATTTAAGCGTGCATGGAATATGACTCCATGCTTGTTTATTCATTCGCCCATTCACTTATACTTCAAAACAAAGAAGAGCAAATGCAAAATACGGTATGTAAGCACTTTTAACTTGAACTTTGTAAACACATTTGATACGTTGCAAATGTGTTTCCGTTGGGCATTGTGATAAAGAAATATGGTAAATGCTGATTGATGCGAGTTGGTGTTTGAATGCGGGCTTCTCCCTCTCAAATAAATGTAGATTAAGTTAGTTCGTAATAAACCCTTAAACGTGAAACACCGCATTAATAAAACTAAAATTTTATAAACGAAACTTTATTCTTTTATTTTTCACAATCGCACTCGGTACGCATAACAATTTTTGGTGGCAGCGGTAAGATAGATCTTGAGTCGAGATCGCGATTTAAATTTCTCTAATCGCTTTCGTTAATTCGATAAAAACAAGCATCAAATATAAACGCAAACGCAACAAAAAAAAAAATCAGTGAGTGAAGAAATGCAGTGAAAAAAAAAGAAAGAAATATAAAAAATAGTGACACGAAATAAAGGGATGCAATAGGTTGCATACGAACTCTAACATCAAATAAATAAAAAGAATAAAAAGCAACTAAGCAGCAACAAGGAAACGTATAAAAAGCAACAAGAACGACAAAAGACGACGGCGATAAAGCAACAAGAACAATTACATCAAATAACTAAGTCAGCAGAAACAACTACAGCAGCATCAGGAAATGAAGGCAACAGCATCAGGACTGTAAGTCGTAGTAGTTAGATTATTTTAATATAGTATTATATGTACGAGTATATGAAAATAAGAATATAATATTGTAAAAGAAAATATAGAAAAGAAATAACAATGGCAACTGCTAGATCGGACGTAATCGAATTTGAATTCAATGAACACGCGTTAGGCAGGAAGTTTAAATGTATAGGAACTAAAAGTGGGAAGGTACTCGAACTTACGTTATCGCAAATTTTAGATAATCACAGAATTAGCGTAGACGACAAGGAAGAAGATTACTTAGTGTATTATGATTATAGAAGTTATCGAAGAAGATTATTCCTGTTTATAATGGAAGAGGAATGTGAAACTAAGGAGCAATTATCATTAGTAGAAGAAACTATAAAGAAAATTAGGGATTGTGAAATTGAAGCTGGAGAAATTCGGAAACAAAATAAAGATATTGAAACAAATATGGATAGAATAGATTCGCAGTCAATAGAGCACGAGACTAGTAGAATTCGAAATATAAACATAGCAACCGGAGCAATTCCGAAACGAAATGGATCTAATAGCGAAGTAGGCAATGTTCAATCATCATCAGTAAAGAATGAGCGTAACAAAATAAATAATCGAGAAATGGGAACTACTGAACGCTTCTTCAAAACGGGTAATAATACCTCACCGAATGTTTTGCTTGAAGATCAGCATTGCTCTCATAACAACAATATGCCGCAAATGAGTTTAGATTTGCTCTGCAAATTAATAACCCCATTTGATAGTGATCCAAATAAAATCCATCACTTCTTGTCAAATGTAGACAACGCTATGTCATTAGCAACGCCTGCACAAATGTATTGTCTTCTACCGTTCATAAAAAGTAAAATTTCTGGGAATGCTGAAACAATACTTATGAACAAGAAACTTAATTCGTGGATGGAATTAAAAACCGAATTGAACCGAATGTTCAAGGAAACATATTCCCCAATGCAACTACATTTAGAAATGACCCGCCTGCAACAAAGCAAAAATGAAACTGTCATACAATATATTCAAAGAGTCGAAACTCTTCAAAGGCGACGCATTCAAGATATTTATCTAAATAACGAAAATGATAGGCTTTTCGAAGGACAATTATACATGATAGAAAAGGATGTTCTTAACGCTTTTGTAAATGGTTTAAAAGAGGAAATAGGAACATTTGTCAATAGCCAAAGACCATCATCATTGGCCGAAGCTTCGTCTTTAGCAATACAGGAAGAAACTAGGTTAATCGGTAAAAGGGCAACGTACGGGTATAACAACAGGGAATACACTGCAAGGAATTTAATTAAAGTAAATCACAATGCGATTAAATGCTTTAACTGTAATAAACTTGGTCATATTAGCAGGGACTGTAGAGCTCCGAAAAACCAACAGATTGAGTACAATCGAAATAATACAGACAGAAGAGAAAATCAGAATCATTGTAATAAGAATAGGTATTCATATCCTAAAACTTTTACTCCGAAGACAAATAATGACGATAGTAAACAAACGAAAAAAGACGCAAATAATTACGTAAATAAGAGAATAAATTTTCGACTAAAGGAGCAATAATTGAGGGTGTTGCTTCCAACAACAATGAAAGCCCTCACATTATTCTAAAATATGACAATAAAAACTATAAATTTCTAATAGATACAGGTGCATGCATAAGCCTTATTAAAGCAAAATGCATTTACGAGGAAGATATAAATTTTGAGAACAGGATTAGTTTTAAGGGAATTGGGAAATCCAATAGATGTACTATTGGTAGTGCTGAAATATCTGTCGAATACATTGACATTGAAAGCAATAATGCGTATGAAATTGACATACTATTTCATGTGGTAACAGATGATGTCTTAGTATATTACGATGGTATTATAGGAATTGATTTTCTAGTAGAGTTTGGATTTTGCGTAGATCTGAGTATGAAGTTAATGTATAACAGTAGGATTACTATGAAATTAATATTTAATGAAGAGTTAGAGGAACATGAAGTTAACAAAATAAAAAAGCTAAAATGTAATAGAAACAACGAAGATAATAAATACAACAGTGAAGATATGTATAGTACCACAAATTTGAAAAGGAATAATGTAGATATCGCAGGTAATAGTCACCCAAGGCATACTATGTTCGGAAATGAAATTCCCAACTTTGATGACACAGTAGAAAGAAGCCAAGGATGTATGACTCAGACCAATGAAAAGGAGTTTGGTTCAAATAAAAAGCTAGGAAATAGCGACAGATTTGAAAAACTGTGGAAAAACTTAAGGGTCGATCACTTAAAGAATGAGTTAGAATTAAAAACGTTGAAAGAAATGATAAGAGAAAATGTTGAGATTTTTTGTTTAGAAGATGAAAAGTTAACAGAAACGTCTGTTATTAAACATCATATACGCACTGTAAGCGATGTGCCAATTAATGCGAAAACGTATAGGTATCCAAAAATACACGAAAACGAAGTAAAGAAACAAATAGAGCAATTACTAGAGGAAGGTATAATCAGGCATAGCATATCTCCATGGTCTAGTCCATTATGGGTAGTACCAAAAAAATCAGATGCTAGCGGCAAAACAAAATGGAGAATGGTAATTGATTTTAGAAAATTAAATGATATAACTATCTCAGATAACTATCCAATACCAAACATAACGGAAATCTTAGATCAGCTGGGAGGTGCTAGGTATTTCACCACCCTAGACTTAAAATCTGGATTTCACCAAATACCATTGAGTGACGATAGTATGGAAAAAACGGCTTTTTCGACACCTTATGGGCATTTCGAATATACGCGGATGCCTTTCGGGTTAAAAAATGCTCCATCTTGCTTCCAACGCATGATGAATAATGTTCTAGCCGATTTACAAGGAAACCAATGCTTTGTCTATATCGATGATATAGTGGTTTATGGTAAAGATCTACGAGAGCACAACGAAAGACTTAAGAATGTATTCCAAAGGTTAAAAGAAGCGAATTTAATAATTCAGATGGATAAATCTGAATTCATGAAGGATGAGGTTGAATATCTAGGTCACCTCATTACAAGAAATGGTTTACTTCCTAACACAGGAAAAGTAAATGCTATTGACAGGTTACAGGAACCCAAGAATCCAAAGGAAATTAAAAGTTTTCTGGGTATGATAGGCTACTACAGGAAATTCATTAACAATTTCAGCATAGTAGCATCACCTTTGTTTAAATTATTGAAGAAAAATGTTGAGTTCATATGGAAGGAAGAACACTCTAAAAGCTTTAATGAATTAAAAAGGTTACTTAAAGAATTCACTTTATTACAATACCCAGATTTTAATAAACAATTTGTAATAACAACGGATGCAAGTAATCTAGGTATCGGTGCAGTCTTATCACAAGAACACTCAGGAAAAGAACTGCCGATACATTTCATTAGTCGAACTCTAAATAAGGCAGAGCTTAATTATAGTA
Source organism: Chalcosyrphus nemorum (assembly GCA_949716465.1). Taxonomy (NCBI): domain Eukaryota; kingdom Metazoa; phylum Arthropoda; class Insecta; order Diptera; family Syrphidae; genus Chalcosyrphus; species Chalcosyrphus nemorum. The sequence continues at coordinate 16,026,840 of OX454334.1, read as the reverse complement.
CGACGGAGAAAGAATGTTTGGCTATTGTATGGGCCGTAAAACAGTTTAGACCTTATGTATTCGGAAAAAGATTTAAAATCAAAACTGATCACCGACCACTTACGTGGCTGTTTAATGTAAAAGACCCTGGATCGAGGTTGGTTAGATGGAGGTTGAAAATGGAGGAATACGATTATACTATAGAATACAAAAGGGGCGTAGACAACGCAGTTGCAGATGAGTTAAGTCGAAATCTAATATACCCTATAGAAAAGACCAACTATAGTAAGGAAGTCAGAGATAACATAAAAGAAATTTTCGGAGAAGATCTCTCTGATTGCGAGGATGAGAGTGATTTACTAAGACAAATGTATGACGATGCATGTAAAAATCTTCCAAGTAGCAGCGCACCAAACGTAGAAGATATCGAAAAGGCAGCTGAAGAAGAGTTAATAGAAGAAAATAATGTTGAAATAAACGAAGTAAATCATATTAAGGTCAAGGTTATAAACGACGTTGAAGAACAACAGAAAATAATAAAGGAGTATCACGATGGGTTGATAGGTGGACATGGTGGACAGAAAGCGACGATTGCTAGAATCAAAGAAAGATTCTATTGGGCAAATCTAAATAAGGATGTAATTGTTTATATACGAAAATGTGTCCCATGTCAAAAACAAAAAATAAATAGGCACCCAAGTAGGAACCCTATGAAAATAGTCTCATCAGCTGAGTATAGCTTAGAAAAAGTAGCCATGGACTTAACAGGACCTTATATAGAAAACAAGAAAACAATTTACTGTCTTACTATTCAAGATGATCTAAGTAAATTCATCAAATACATTCCTATTCAAAACAAGAAAAGTGAAACTGTTGCTAGAGCTTTCACGAACGAATGGATTTTGGATTTTGGAATACCAAAGTATATTCTTACAGATAATGGTGGAGAATTTGTAAACGAACTGATGAAAGAACTATGTAAAATGTTCGGTATAAAACATCTTAAAACTAGCAATGCATATCCACAATCTAATGGTTCAGCAGAAAGATCACACGCACGTCTAGGAGAATATTTAAGACTTGTAATTAAAGATAAAACAAAACCGGAATATTCCAAGTTGTTTAGATACGCAGCATTTTGCCACAACACATCTATTCATAATAGCACAGGATTCTCACCTTATGAAATGTTATTCGGACGAAAGGCTAACATACCAAGCGAATTCATGAATATTAAGTTCAAAACCACCATGGATTATACTCAAGAATTACAATTAAAGTTAGTAAGGATGGAAATGCAAGCTAAACGAAACCTGTTAGGTATGAGGATCAAAGCAAAAGAAAGATACGACAAGAAACTAGGGCCAAAGGTAAAAGAATTTAAGGTAAATGACTTAGTATTAATCGAAAACGATAAGAGGGATAAGTCAAGCGAAAAATATGTAGGACCCTTCAAAATAATTAAAGTAATAGACAACTGTGTCATAATTAGAAGAAATAATAAATCTATGAAGTACAACAAAGGAAAGGTAAAACATCTCAAATAAAGTAATTGATTCTTTATTTTATTGTTTACAGGTTTATGCTAGTGACTGGGGTGTTCTCTCTACAATGGGAAACTATTCCATCCGCCGGTATTTACTTCAGAAACATGGGAGAGCTTAGGCAAAAAACAGGCAAGGTGTCAGTAGTCAACAATATCGACTTAAACGAGATAGAGGACCAAATAAATATAATATCCTACTTTGTTACCAATGTAAACGAAAATTGTATAATTGAAATCCCCGAATGTATAGGGACTATACAGAAGAATAAATTAGCAATTTTAAATTTGCGAAAAAATTTAAGAGTTATCTATCAGTTATTAGGAGTAGATAGAAGGTTTAAAAGAGGACTTATAAACGTTGTTGGTTCAGGTCTGAAATTTCTATTCGGAACATTAGATAGCGAGGATGCTGAACATTATGAAGAAGCCATTAGAATTACCAGGGAAAACAGCGAATATGTACATAAAAGTCAACAGGAAGAAATAAAGATATTAGATAGTTTAAACAAACAAAATCAAGTTGTAAAAGATGCATATCTAGAACTAGGAAACTTAACTAGTAACATGATGAATAATCTAGAGAAATTGGTGGATACAGTAAATAAAGATCGAAGTAGTAGAATAATCAGGGAATATTTCATCGAATTTAAACTTAAAACTTATTTCCTAATAAACCATACAGAGTTGATCATTGATCAAATTATTGAGGGAATTTTGTTTTTAAAAGATAAAGTTATACATCCCATAATAATAGAACCAAAGAAATTTGTACAGGTATTGATGGAAAGTGACAGAGAAAGTGATATGTTATTTACTCCAAATTTGGAATCATATAATTCCATTGTTCAAGAAATTAACCCGGTATACTATTTAAAAGATAACCGATTAGTAGTTGTTTTGTCGGTTCCATTAGTGGAAAAAATGAGATCAAATGTTTACGAATTGATTAATGTACCATTCAAAATTCAAAATTTAATGTATGTTATTGAACAAAAAACAAATTACTTTGTAATAAAGGAAAACAAAGATGAATACTTTTTGATTAATAATTTAATGGAAAATTGTAAGAAAATTAACCAATTTTTCATATGTAACCAATTTGCTTATAAAAACAGCATTATTAACGATGATTGTGAACTTACCACTTTTATGAATAGAAAAAGCAAAAATTGTAATTTAAAACAAGTAACCAATCATGTTGAAATTTTCCATAAAATAAACGAAAATAAATATTTGTTCGCCTTAAGCGATCCAACTAAATTTAAGTATAAATGTGAAAAGGAAGTAAATAATAGTGAAGGCACTTTAAATGATATTGGCGTATTGAATTTGGATTCAAATTGTACATTTGAAACAATAGAAACAAGAATTGTAACTAGAGATATAGAAATATATATAGAAATCAAAGATGTATATCGTTTTGCTTTGGAAGATTGCTGTACTAATGTAAAACTCAATAATATACCTATAGATAACGTCCATATGCCTAAAGTAAAGCTAAGAGACTTGAAAGAATTGCAAGATCTCACAATTGTAATAAAAAATCATGAAAATTATATAGCAAAAAAACTGAAAGGTATACCACCACATACTCAAGGCGTAATGCTGGGAATTGGCGGGGTAATAATAATTATTTTGCTAGCGTACTTAATTTTAAAAATTGTTAAAAGGCGCGGAATAACTATCTTCCAAAACTGTGTTAAACGAAAAACAAGAAGTCCTTTTAGAGAGGATAACCAAATAGCGCATACCCAAAAATTAAAAACTTTAGTTAGAAGACCAAATTCGAGGGTCTTCAGGGTAGAAGATTGCGCATAGATTTTAAGAGTAAACAATAAAATTTTAAAGGTTATTGTTTATTTTTATGGGGGGAGGTGTTATGCGCATGGATACCAGGTTCCATCGGTCAGCATCTTTTCATTTAAGCGTGCATGGAATATGACTCCATGCTTGTTTATTCATTCGCCCATTCACTTATACTTCAAAACAAAGAAGAGCAAATGCAAAATACGGTATGTAAGCACTTTTAACTTGAACTTTGTAAACACATTTGATACGTTGCAAATGTGTTTCCGTTGGGCATTGTGATAAAGAAATATGGTAAATGCTGATTGATGCGAGTTGGTGTTTGAATGCGGGCTTCTCCCTCTCAAATAAATGTAGATTAAGTTAGTTCGTAATAAACCCTTAAACGTGAAACACCGCATTAATAAAACTAAAATTTTATAAACGAAACTTTATTCTTTTATTTTTCACAATCGCACTCGGTACGCATAACAAGCTCTTACAGTACAAGTTAGACATTATTTGCTAAGATCTGGAAATCGCCTAAGATCAAATTTATTGATCTTAAACCGGTAAGCGATCGCCTGACAGTTATCCGAATCAGAATTCGCATCACCGAAATGCTTTCCGTTCAAATTTGAATTTGAGATTCTGCTACTTCTACGATTGTTAATGGTTTTAGTTCCCTTAGGAAGAAGACTAAGCAATATATGCAATGAAAAAAAACTAATAAACAATGAAATCAGTCAGCTGCATCAAAGATATTGATGGAGTATAATCCGTGTGTTTATTAAAAACAAATATACGTATATGTCAGTACGTACTTAACACGAGTAAATATTAGTGAAATTTACTTATTTATGAATTCTACATAAAAACACATAATTTTTATATTTTTTTGAGTAACTGTGAACTTAAATATTTTATTTTAAGGTGATTATAACACCTTATATGATTGAATATATATATTTAACGATTTGAAAGATCGTGTATAGGATTATTTATCATAGCTGATCGAAACGGTTGTGTATTGACAGATTTTACGTAAGCAACCTTAACCCGAACTGGCTTCACATCTTTGTTGTCTAAGAACTTTGCTAAATTACTTTTCGTCCAACGTCCACCGTAGCCATAAGTTTCCTTGTCCTCACAAATACAAAGAAAGATTGTATCCACGATCATCTTAAAAGAAAATGAAGTTAAAAATGCTTTCATTTTAAGAAAGTACAAACTCACTTCAGAGAGGGCAAAGACGACGTGTGCAATGAAGAAAGCAATCACTGTACTTAAAATAACAGGCGCCATGTAGAAATACATATCTTTTACATCTTTCACAATGAAAATCCCAGTTAAACACGTCGTGATAGCTACCAAGAGCTTCGCTAGAAAGAAAACAACGTCAACTGTCCTGTTAACGGGCTCAATTTGAGCAGCATTTCTTGATAAAGTATCCCATGCCTAAAATGTAAGACAAAAACTGTATTAATAACTACTTTGTATTTAAAGGCCTAGTCATTTTGACTCATTTAATTGATCATTTATGGAAGAAGATCATTTAAAATTGATCTTTTATAAAAGAAGATCATTTAAAAGAGGCAATGCTACGATCTATCAGTCCAAACGCGATGAACTCACGTTTCCAGCTGCCGTATTGAAGTCAATCCCATCTCTTGCTGCTACGGCAAAGGCGTTGTGGTTTATAGTTCTAATCCATTCTAATACAAATCCAACTTTTAAGTTGCACGAAGAGTGTCCATCACATGTTTTGAATCTAAAGTTATATCAATCCGTGTTAAGATATTTAAAGATAAAAATCACCCCTATTTCTGTGGCCGTTTCAGGTTTACGAAATTTCTGATCTTTTAGGATTGACAATAGTGCCTATTTGTTTTATTAAAATAGAACTTCTTTGCATCTAAAAGCTTTACTAGCGACGACATCAGTAATAGGGGTGCATGATGAGCTCTTACTTTCTGCATAGAAATGTTAAGCACAATCGCGGGATTTTGAAAAGTTTGATTAACATCGAGCCCTTAACCACAGTACCCAAATGGTATATTAGTAATACGTTTACAGCGAATCTTAGAGGTGAAGTTGTTGGCTTTCTAAAGTACCAACACATGACGGCAGTACCCAGGACGAACTCTTCGCAAGCAATGATGAACTCCGTTGTCCATATGAAACCAATAGAATAAACCCAAAATAAGTTGCGAATTGTTTCAAAGTCGACAAATTTTACTTGCTCATATGCTGTGCACAAAAAGAAGAAAATAAATCAATCTTTAAACAATCGTTTCGAAATATTTCGTATAAGGCTTAATCATAAGGAATTTTGGTCAGCTTATAGCACAATATTTCAAAAAAGACTTGAAATTCTAAAAAAAAGTTCGGAGCGAAATCTTAAAATTTATTTAAAATGTTAGGTTCATAATATAAGGCCTCAAGCCTTCTACAAGCTCTTCGATGAGAGGAAAAGTTCGCACTCGGTATCATCGGTATCAGTATGAGCACCAGTTTTCGCGCCCTTACTAATGGTAGAGTCGATAAAGCCATGTTCGTCCATCCGTTTGTCTGTCACCAGTTTTTGGGCCTTAAATTCTGAGTTCTAACTCGAAAAAAAATACTTAAGCTAATTTGTAGATATTTCCTTACACTATTCCTATTTCTGTGCCGTTTTAAGATCTTGTAAAACATACATAATTAATCTTAAAAAGCCATTATGGTATATGTTTCCACTGGATGTGGATCTAGACCAAAAAGTGAATTCGTGGACACATTTAAAAATTTATGTAGATAAATACAAACTTAAGAGCAAAGGGAACAGGCAGGCCAGTAGAAATGCCGTAGGATTGTGATGGTCCTACTTCGGATCATAACCTTGTTAGGGGAGAAGAAGTAGAAGTAATGTCGCAGCTTTAAGGAATAATTATTAATAATTTTCAAATAATGAATATAAAGGATCTTTATCTTTATTTTGGGCGTTTTGAATAAAGCTAAAAAATAAAAATAAATTAAATTGAAAACCATACCATTTAGAGCTCATTTAAGCCATTCCTTTCAAAATTGTACTTACATTTGAATTCATTTTCATAGTTATTTGGTGAAATATGCGTGTCATAGAATTTCGATTGTAAATCGATTACAATTTCTGGATAACTTGCAGTTGTAATGCACAGCAATACATACATACAAAATGAAAATGACGCGATAAGCACTATTAACGTAATCGATGGAGCTATCAAAAGCCCTGGCAAGTTAGCTAGGCAATATGCTGCTTCGTCAAAAACCGTATTCAGTTTAAATATTTGATTTCTTAAGAAAAACAAAACAATAAGAAGAACCACCTAAAATGTAAATCATCCAAGAATTTATCTAAGTTTGATAATTTACAGAGCTTACCATTGTAACTGAAACCAGGACAGATACCACGTAAATAACTTGATTGTTCAAAAGAACTTCCTCCAGAACAAGAGTAAGATCAGTCGTAGTTCCAGTTTGTGTACTTGTGTAAATATGCCATAACTCAGCACAAAGAATTGAATTGGCAAGGATTAGCATCAAACATATGAGAAATGACATCACTCTTGTCAGCCAATGCATCATAACTACTAAGGTTACCGAAATAACTAGAAAAGAAAACATACGATTATAACGTTATTCAGGAATGAGGAGAACGAAAAGGTGAAAAGAGTGCGGGACTTAAAGAGGGGGATAGGGACGAAAAAACATAAAAGTCGAGAAGAGAGCCATGTTACATATTCAAAATGTTCCGTTTGTTCCCCAATTCCATGAGCGTATATAATATGTTTTCAAATATATATACGTGTACTCTTGCGTCATGAAACTAAAATGGCAAACAAGGTTTAAGTGTTTGGCAAACTTAACTCTGCACATATGTAGGTGATAAAGTGTCAAGCATACTTCATGGCTACACAAAAATGGCTTCATTAAAGAATAAAACCAATTCTTCTCTTTTCTACTCATTTAAAATCTATCTATCCTAGCCGACATGACTTTCATTGCAATGAACGTGTTGCAAGGCACAAATAAGTGCATGAGTGAGCACTACAGCGTGTACACACGACATCACTCCATACTTCTTATTCGAGAGTAACCATCTACACAGGAGGGAAATTTGGAATAAGGGTGAATGATTTGTTTTTACTTACGAAACGCAATTCCAATTAACGCCACTATGTTATGTCTTGCTATAAAAACATATACAAAAAATAATTGAAACCGATCGGAAAATTTTAATGAGTCCATGTTTTCGTAAAAGTCGAATGAAAGTCTTCTTTCGTTCCATGGAATACATCTGTTTCTTATTATTAAACTGAAAAACAATATAATAGTCCGTATGAATAAAAATTGAATATTACCATTAGCCGGTTAGTACTCAATTTTTATTAACACGGTGTAGTGAGTATATACGTAAATATTTTATAATAGTATTATTAAAAATAACCTCGTATTTGTAAAGAGAAGAGGACACGGTCCGAGCCAATGTAAATAATTATGTTTATGTCCTGTTTTCTCAAGATCATTCATATCGAAATCGTAACGGCAGAGTTTATGGTTGGTTGATTTATAATATAAATATAATTCTTTCGAGCCAATTAGAGGACTATTGGGGCATCCTTCGACACAAAGCCTAACTATCTCTACTGGGTTTTCATAGAAGTCAAAGTAGAGCAAATGAGGTTTTTCGTGAGTATCTATGCCGGAGTATGAGTAGTTCATATAGCGCTTGTTATTTTCAACTCCACATGTATTTCCAAAGCTATCGTAGCCGTTTATGATGGGAAGGTAGTTTCCTCCATATATGAATGCGATTACAGCTATTGTTATCTGTAAAAAAATATGATCGGATTTTAAACATTTTGTTATGCATTTATCGACATATCGACATATTCAACAAATCATTGTTTTGCAAGTGCGTTGGACTAGTGTTTATATGTATATACATATATCAAAGTTTTTTCAGGACTCCACTTCTTGGGATCATCCAAAAGTATTACTGTCATTAGAAAGTTCAAAAATTCTCTGCTTGTTCAGATCCAAACCAAAACTATTTAGGTTCAAAAATTAGCTTTTTTTAATAACAAGTTACTTATAGTTCTGATACATACATATATAATGATTTTAGTAGTTACATCAAAGTTATCATTTACGCACTTAAGTCCTTATGTATGCATAACGATACTTACAAAAACAATTAAAACAACAATGAACAAGAAAAGCCAAAATTTATCGGTTAACATCTTCAATTTTGCACGGCAATTTTCGAACATATTCTTATCCTCCGGAGATACCATTTTAAAATATTTAAATGTTTTGTTTAAACTGTAAAAATATGTTCCGTTTTGAATCAGCACTCGATAAAATGCACTACAGTACTAGAGCTCAAGTAGGGTATCCACTTTGTTGATTAACAAAGTTCCGAGATTCATAATCTGATTGTCAAAATCGTTAAAAACAAATATGATTAATTAAGATTGATAATAAATGTTTATGAAATGGCTTTTTATCAAATTAAATACTCAAAATCAATATGTTACCCAGAATTCTTCTAGAAACGGTGGAGTGTTGTTCTTTATGTTTCAAGTAGAGCTACGAAAAACAAGTTGTTCAATCTGTCATAAAGTTCTGATTATTGTGACATCTGATCTACAATCTCTGGCTGATCTGAACTTAATGCGTCACAGATGATTGAAATAAATAGGCTTTTGACCCGACCCTGTAACTGACTCTTCGGTTGGTACCACAAAAAAAATATATATATATATTTATAAGAGAAACATGAGCCTGAAACTGAAAATGATCTCCCATATTTGGCAGAGCGCCTATGGTTTTCGAGTGTGTACCTGCATAAACATTTGAATCTGAGCTCTTAAAGTACAAGTTAGACATTATTTGCTAAGATCTGGAAATCGCCAAAGATCAAATTCATTGATCGATAAGCGATCGCCTGACTGTTATCGGAATGAGAATTCGCATCACCCAAATGCTTTCTGTTTAAATTTGAATTTGAAATTCGTCTACTTCTACGATTGTTAATGGTTTTAGTTCCCTTAGGAAGAAGACTAAGCAATATATGCAATGAAAAAAAAACTAATAAACAAAGAAATTAGTCAGCTGCATCAAAGATATTGATGGAGTATAATCCGTGTGTTTATTAAAAACAAATATACGTATGTGTCAGTACGTACTTCATACGAGTAAATCTTAGTGAAATTTACTTATTTATGAATTCCACGTAAAAACAAATGATTGTTATATATTTTTGAGTAACTGTGAATTTGAATATTTTATTTTAAGGTGATTATAACAATTATTTGATGAAATATATATATTTAACGATTTGAAAGATCGTGAACAGGATTATTTATCATAGCTGATCGAAACGGTTGTGCATCGACAGATTTTACGTAAGCAACCTTAACCCGAACTGGCTTCACATCTTTGTTGTCTAAGAACTTTGCTAAATTACTTTTCGTCCAACGTCCACCGTAGCCATAAGTTTCCTTGTCCTCACAAATACAAAGAAAGATTGTATCCACTATCATCTTAAAAGAAAATAAAGTTGAAAATCCTTCCATATCAAGAAAGTACAAACTCACTTCAGAGAGGGCAAAGACGACGTGTGCAATGAAGAAAGCAATCACTGTACTTAAAATAACAGGCGCCATGTAGAAATACATATCTTTTACATCCTTCACAATGAAAATCCCAGTTAAACACGTGGTGATAGCTACCAAGAGCTTCGCTAGAAAGAAAACAACGTCAACTGTCCTGTTAACAGGCTCAATTTGAGAAGCATTTCTTGATAAAGTTTCCCATGCCTAAAATGTAAGACAAAAACTGTATTAATAACTACTTTGTATTTAAAGGCCTAGTCATTTTGACTCATTTAATTGATCATTTATAGAAGAAGATCATTTAAAATTGATCTTTTATAAAAGAAGATCATTTAAAAGAGGCAATGCTACGATCTATCAGTCCAAACGCGATGCACTCACGTTTCCAGCTGCCGTATTGAAGTCAATCCCATCTCTTGCTGCTACGGCAAAGGCGTTGTGGTTTATAGTTCTAATCCATTCTAATACAAATCCAACTTTTAAGTTGCACGACGAGTGTCCATCACATGTCTTGAATCTAAAGTTATATCAATCCGTGTTAAGATATTTAAAGATAAAAATCACCCCTATTTCTGTGGCCGTTTCAGGTTTACGAAATTTCTGATCTTTTAGGATTCACAATAGTGCCTATTTGTTTTATTAAAATGGAACTTCTTTGCATCTAAAAGCTTTACTAGCGACGACATCAGTAATAGGGGTGCATGATGAGCTCTTACTTTCTGCACAGAAATGTTAAACACAATCGCGGGATTTTGAAAAGTGTGATTACCACCGAGCCCTTAACCACAGTACCCAAATGGTATTTTAGTAATACGTTTACAGCGAATCTTAGAGGTGAAGTTGCTGGCTTTCTAAAGTACCAACACATGACGGCAGCACCCAGGACGAACTCTTCGCAAGCAACGATGAACTCTGTCGTCCACATAAAACCAATAGCATACACCCAAAAGAGGTTGCGAATTGGTTTAAAGTCAACAAATTGTAGTTGCTCATATGCTGTGTCCAAAAAGAAGAAAAAAACAGTTTATTTCCACTGAAGTCTTTAAGCAATGGTTTCCAAATGTTTCATTTAAGATTAAGTAAATATAAGTCCTCGATTCCCAGCTCCACCAATTTGTAAATAAATTGTTCATATTTCATACCGCATCTAACTTGAAAGAATTAAGGAGTAACTAAAACTATTGCGGAGAGATTGTTATTGCAAGTACGAGTAAGTTTTTCTCGTTACTTATGAAGTTTTGAATCGAGTTTATAGGAAAAAATTAAAAATTTCATTGAAAGCCATACCGCTTAAAGTTCGTTTAAGCCATTAATTACTCATTTGTACTTACATTTGAGTTTATTTGTAAAGGTAGTTAGGTCATTTTCACTTCTTTCGAAATCGATGACAATTTCTGGATAACTTGCAGTTGTAATGCACAGCAATACATAAATAGAAAATGAAAACGACCCCATTAGTACTACTAATGTAATCGATGGAGCTATCAGAAGCCCTGGCAAGTTAGCTAGACAATATGCTGCTTCGTCGAAAACCGTATTCAATGTAAATATTTGATTTCTTAAGAAAAATAAAAGTAGAGGAAGAACCACCTAAAAGAAGAACATGGTAGACTTTTACTAGATGCTTACAATTTAAAGAGCTTACCATTGTAATTGAAACAATTACAGAGAGCACATAAATAACTTCAGTGTTCAAAATAACTTCCTCCAGAAATTGAGTGAGATCAGTCGTTGTTCCAGTTGATGTACTTGTGTAAATATCCCATAACTCAGCACAGAGAATTGAATTTACAATGATTAGCATCAAACATATAAGAAACGAGATCACTCTTGTCAGCCAATACATCAGAACTACTAAGATTACCGAAATAACTAGAAGACAGATTATATTATTTGTTATCCTTGCACTCGAATTCGAAAATTAGTATTCATTAGTTAACGTAATATCTTTTCTTTTTTACTTACGAAACGCAATCCCAATTAATGCCACAATGTAATGCCTTGCTATAAAAATGTACACAAAAAATATTTGAAACCGATCGGAAAACTTTAATGAGTCTATTTTGTTGTAAAATTGTAGTGTATTAGTTCCTACGCCACATGGAGCACATCTGTTCCTTATTATCAGGCTGAAAATCAGTATAATTGTGGTTATGAAGATAAATTTAGAACTTTTTGGTTGGTGCTAATACTTATGTAAGTGTTATCTAGAATTTATTTCCTTGATTACAAATTTGATTTTAGGAATTGTACGCTGCAGTTGTTTTTCGTTGGAAATGAAGTCGAATATTTATGGGAATCAAATCAAAATCAAAATTAAGTTGATTATTTTTGAGTATATTCTAGATAACACTTGAATACTAACATTCGAGCCATTGAGTACTAATTTTTATTTATCCATTAATAAAATTTTAACCTCATATTCGTGAAAATAGAAGGGCACGGTCCCAGTCTACTGCAATAATTAAGATTATGTTGTTCATATTTTTCTTTAAGAATATCCATATCAACATCGTAACGGCAGAGATTTTTATGTGTCGATTTATAATTCAAATATAAATCTTTAAAGCCTGCTAAAATATAACTGGGACATTCATTGATGCAAAGCCTAACTACGTCTGTTGAAACTAAATTAAAGTCAAAGTAAAGCAAATACGGTTTATCGGATGTATCTATTCCGGAGAACGAATAGTTCATATAACGCTTGTTATTTTTAACACCACAGATATTTCCATAGCTATCATAGCTGTTAATGATGGCAAGGTAGTTTCCTCCGTATAAGAATGCGATAAATGCGATTGTTATCTGTAAGAAAATATGATTGGATTTTAGGTTTTCATGTTTTGCATTTATGGACTTAAAATAAATAATCATTGTTTTGTCTAGTAACCAAAGAAGTCTAGTCATAGTATGTAATGTAATTGCGGAAACGTATTTTTGCCTTATGCCACTCTTTAACAAGCTAAAACTTCTAAAAATAAAGTCGCGAGTTCTGTTCAAGTCAGAAATAGTGCGGTGATGTCAAATCTTTTTAAAATAACTTTTTCCATTTTTTGTCTTATAATATATGTATTTAAAAGCACAGAAAGCACTTGCTGTATTTCAACATGAACGCAAAAAGGAAACTGTGAGTTATGAACGAGTGCAAAAGTTACACACAACTCTCGCCCCAGTCAAATTGGATACCTCCCATGGAGAATAAATTTTGAAACCTAACCTTACATCACCTGAGTTTAAAATACCACTACACCAACACTTTCCAGATCCCTTCTTCTGTCTTCAAAATTAACTAACGCCCGTGCCCTGTTACTCAGTAAAAGGGTCCTTTGGCAAGTGCATATTATAAAAACACAAAACAAAAAAATGTATAGGCAAATTTTATAGGCTTAGTATGTACAAACTGTGAATGAGTATGAGGTGAAAATACTCTCTCGTTTTCATGTATGTAAACTTTTGTACGAAGCCCCTTCGAACTTGCTCGTTTAGGAAAGTTAAAAATTTCTAAAAACAAACTGGTTATAATGATTTTGATAGGCAAACATATATTACTTTACATTAGTCAATTAAACACTCACATAAATACACAAGTATACTTACTAAAATAATTAAAACGACAATGAACAACAAAAGCCAAGATTTATCGGTCAACGCATTAAATCTTGATCGGTTGTATTCGAACATACTCTTATTATCGGAGGGTCTCATTTTTAAATATTTAAAATTTTATTATAAACTGTATGTTTTCAAGTGAAAAATGCGTTCTCTTTTAAATCCATACTCGATATACTGCACTTTAGTACTAGCACAGTATCCATTTTGTTGATTAGCAAAGTGAAAGGATTCATAATCTGTTTTCTGTAATCGGTAAAACAAAATATGGGTAATTAAAATTGATAATAGGTTTATGAAATGGTTTTTTCATCAAATTAAATACTTCCAATCAATGTGCTACTACAGGTCTTCAAGTATCCAAAGAGTGTTGTTCACCAGCTGTACAGTGAAACCTCTTTTGTGGCTAACTCAATTTTATATCCTTTTTTATATTTCGAGTCGAACAACGAATAACAAGAGGTTTAATAGATAAGGAGGTAAGGCTTAATAAATCAAGTAAAGTAAATTCAGATTTTTTTAGCTGAGTGTGTATTGACATAATTACCCTAATTATAACAGGCGTTTAACTTCTTTGACAACTGTCGTTTTTTTGAGTCGAGTCGGTTTACTCTCGTTTTAGTATCGGTATTCTGTGATTTATTCATTCAACATAGTTTCCACAACAACAGCTGATATTGACAAGCAATTTCCTTGTATTTAATGATGTATTTAGGCTATGTTATGAAGGTGTGTGATGGAAGAGGATCACATCGCGTGCAGTCTGAGAAACTAAAAGATCAATTGAGCTTACCCTTTAAAAGGAGTGGGATATGAAAAAATGAAAGATGCAAAAGGGCTCGGGGCTCGGGGTCATTCATTATCACCTCCCTCTGAGAGATCAGTGCCTGATAGAATGACGATGAAGTTTGTTCCGCGACAGTTGTCGAACAAGAAAATAGGGTCCACATTTTACGTTTTACGTCATTAAAGGCCAGCTGTAATGCCGAGTTCACATTGTCGTTTTGTGAACTGGCGTTAAACGACAGTGAATGTTTTTTGCTGGAAATCGAATATTGAATGCCATGATCTGTAGGGAAAAGTGATCTACCACATTTTCCCTTGGTAAAGTGGATGGAGGCGGGGGCCATGACCTCAGGTTTAAAGGAAAAAGAAGGGTCGGTGAGGGCTCATGGCAGAGCATTCGAGCACTATGTAAGGGGTTTGAGTACCAAGCCCTAATCGGGACCTGGTGTTAGGTCGTGCCATAGGACTTTTTTTTTGTTATTTTTTATTTTGTTTACTTATTTGAAAAGAAGAGAAGAGATAGGTGGGATGGTTGTTGAAAGGTGGTACAGTGCGGAAGAAGAAAATATGTACCATTATACGTAAGTTAAAGAATAGGTTGGGGGTTGTGTTGAAAGTCACGTTATACGTCATGAGACAATTATAGAAAGAAGAGTAAAAATAAACTTTGAAACTAGAAAAGCAGCGCCGTTAAATGTATGTACCTATAAAATACAAGAAAGAAATGAGAGAGCGTATTAAGTATAAAAAATTATATTTTTGAAATTTTATTTTATGTTTTACTCTAAAAGTCTAAAACATTAAAATAGTGAGTTAAACAAAAAAGTTAACTAATGCCAACAACACGCGGTGTTCCCAAGCGGTCCCCCATCCAAGTACTAACCGCGCCCGACGCTGCTTGATTTCGGTGATCGGACGAGAACCGATATTTTCAGCGTGGTATGGTCGTTGACAAGAAATAGTTTACTAAACTTTACCAAATGGTAGCACCACAAATTTGTTTTTTGTGAGAAATATGTATGTATATGGTAATGTTAGATGAGTGTGTGTCCCCTCACAGCAAAAAATTTTATTAGGTATGTCAGGCTTTCTTTAGTAATTGCAATTAATTAGGAAACATGCTAAGAAAATGTACTTCCGGTCGAATTGAGAAGAAATATATGCGCCTTTCAAGACTTTGTGTCATTTGTTTTCAATATATTTTCCTCCATTCGTACGTCACGGCCTTCAAATTTGGGCTAGGTAAAAATTATGTCCTTGTCCTTGCAAAAGTACACATATAAGTGTATTTTTATTAAATCCGCCCACTCGTATAAATTTTGCAGCATATTTGGCGGCGTGGAATACGTGATCGTTTCATTGGAGATTGTTATTGATGCACATACTGTTCTTCAGTTTCCGTGATATATGTACCATTCAACAAATATTTTCTTCGGCCTCTTTTGGGGCTTTCAATACAAGTTGTATTGGATGGCTTCAAAGCTGATAGCCACCACATAGATGCTGTGATGTTCCCCAGCGCTCAGATTTGTCTCCTACTCTCTTTCATTTTTATAAATTACCAATCCTGATGATGACTTGTCTCGGTGGTCAAATCCAGGAAATACCATTAAAAGACCCTCCAGATAGGTCTTGACCCTCCATGGGCTGCTTGTGGCCCAGTATTTATTTATTTTCTTCTCACAAAAAGTCGATTCTGACTTTTAATGGCAGCTGCTTCATCAAAGACCGTATGATGCTTCCAGAGATTCTCTTTGTAGTTTACAAAAATAAAATAAAACAAATTCTATTTAAATATAAATATATTTAAACAAGTTTTCGTATAAATAATTTATAAATAATTACCGAGATTATAATTATACATAAAATTAAACATTATAAAATTTGAACGTTAAATTGTACGTTACGCGCATTACTTTGTGCTTAAATATCGAGATGTACAAACAAAAATATGAAAATATCAAACAAAACACTCCGACGAATGGATGGACTATATAAAAAAGTTTTTAGGCAAAATTCTTCACATCTATATAAACTGGATTAAGTTGCACTTAAAATTATATCTTAGTTTTGGTCTAAGAAGTTGGAGTCGGAAGTGGAGGCGACATTGAACTGAATGGCTGTTTATTTATTGGAGTCATTTCAACAACTTGAATAGGTTCTTCCAATGGTCCGAGCGGTTCCTCTCCCAACAGTTTTGCTAGATTTCCTTGTGCCCAACGTCCACCGCGACCGTTAATAGTTTTATCCTCACAAACACAGAGGAATAGAGTATCCACAACCATCTAAAAATATTAATGTTACTCGCATGTTTAAAAGAAACAAAACACTGAAAACTTACTTCAAACAAAGATAGAATGATGTGTGCAATAAAGAATGCGAATACAGCAATTATTATAACTGGGGCAATGTAGAAATTCAAATCTGTACGATCTTTGAGCAAAATAATTCCCACAAGACTTGTCAAAGCAGCTACAACTAGTTTTCCCAAGAATAGAATGAAATCACCGACGCTGTTGATAGTTGCAACTTGCAGAGCATTTGTTGCCATTGCATTCCACGCCTAAAATTTTTTAATTATTAACTGGGTTTTATCTTCTGTTGAGATATGTCAACTTACAATGCCAGCAGCTGGACAGAAGTTAATCGATTCGATGGCGACCACAGTGTAGGCGTTATGATTTAAGAATCGGATGAATTTTTCCAGCAACCAGAAGCCGCATATGCAGCATTTAAGGCAGCACGATGCGCACTCAGATCCTTTGTCTTCGGATTTCTTTAATCTAAATTAAGAAGTTTAACGTTTTGTTTTCGTTGAGAGAAAGAAAAATGTACTTACTTCGTGTATAGGTAGGTTAGAATCAGTCTTGGGATTTTGAATAGTGTAATTATAAACGATCCCTTTGCTACCGTACCCAAATGGTACTTGAGCAATTTGCCAATGGCATACCATGTGGGGGAATTCGTTGGTTTCCTAAAGTACCAATAAGCTACGGCGGCAGCTAAGGCAAACTGCTGACAGGCAAATATAAACTCGGTCGTCCATATAAGACCAACGATGTATATCCAGAACATACTGCGGATCCATTTGGCCTCAACGTATTCTACTTTAAGAAGAGCTGCAAAGGGAATACAAAAGAAATGTGATTACCAGATAAAAAGGTCTCCAAAGCTATAGAAGTTTTCATCAAAATAAATAAGTTTTGGCATAGCATTTTGATGGATTTCCTTATCTCAATTGGCACACATGCCATGCCAAAGATTACGACATTTTAGTCTGCTTTCAGAAACATATTCCCAATTTAGCATATTCATGGATCATAAATTGTATAAAGAACATACTTTCGCTTTCATCATTTCAGTTCATAATGAGAAGAGAAGAGGAGAAAGAAAAACATCTGTGCGCATTAATCAATTATCGACTATTTTTGGAATAACAATCACTAATAAACGATTGGTCATCAACTGAAAGTGTGAGTGATATTATTCAATGAGTTCGCTTAACCTGATGTGTTTAGTTCATTTTTTATTCGACGGATGACGTCCACTGGAAAAATAATATTCCTGAGTGCTTTAAGTTATTAGGCGCGTTTGGAAACAAACGTTTGTTTACGCTTATGGTTACTAACAATTCGCAAGAAGGAAATGTTTTGCATGGAAATATGTTTAAATTCTTCTAAATAGCCCTTCTTTCTTCTTGGGAAATTAGAGTGAAAGGCATGATCTTATGAACTAATATCTTATGTAGCCACAACCAACAGAACAGCAAAACAAACTTACATTACACATATTACTTACACTTGTAGTCATCTTGATTGTTGCTCTTTCCACCCTCCAGCGTTGTATTGTGCCTTATGATATTCGCATTTGGGTCCATCATTGTCATTCCTGGTGAATTTGCCGTGGCTATACAAACCACCACATAGATCCAAAATGTTAAAAATGCCGCCAGTACAACAAATGCAATCAATGGTGCAACCAGTAATCCCGGCAAATTAATCATACACACTCCAGCTTCTTCGAAGAGCGCTGCCAGCCCAGCGAGTTTGCTTTTTAAGAAATAAACTATAACAATGAGCACCACCATTGTGATCGTAGCAAGTATTGCGAGTGTGAAAACTGCTTGTTCGTTTCGTACATACTCCTCCAGCATTGAATAGTGAATTTTTATTTCAGACTTGTGCTTGATGTTGTAGTAGGCGTACCACAAGACAACACAAAGTGCCGTGCTTGCGACAATTACAAGGACACATATTACCCAAGAAACAATTCGTGTCAGCCAGTGCATCATGATGACCAGTGCAAGTGATATAACTAAAAAGAAAGCATTACGATAAGTTGGCCTAAACATTCTAAAAGAAAAAACTCCATATATCCTTCACTCACGCAATGCCAGACCACATAGTATAGCAATATAGTGCCATGTCGAGTAAATATCTCCAAGAAACTGTTGAGCAACATCCCAGGAGTTCAAAAGCGAGTATATTTCCTTAGTCTTTTCCACGCCACCCTTCGGCACGCATCTATGTAGCACTGCATTACTGCAAATCAGAAATTATTAAAAGGACTAGTAGATTTACATAATCAACAAACCTCTCGCTGACGGGGAGTGTCGGGCAAGGCCCAAGGATATCGAAATAATTCTTATTGGGCGCACCTGTGTTGGCATTCAAAATGCTCATATTGAAGTCATAACGACACAATTGCGTGTTCTCATCCTTGTAATACCTATACAGGTCAACGGGCGAGTTTATTACCCTTTTGGGACACTGATTAACACATATTTTGAGCGCTTTTCGCAGCTCTTTAACGTCAAAGAAGAACAAATCTGGTTTATCCGATGTATCCATGCCCGAGAGAGGAAAGTCCTTGTAACGTTCATTGTTCTTAATGCCACAAGTGTTGCCAAATGAGTCATACCCGTTGATAATACGCAACGGATTGCCATAAACAAACGAGAATATAGCAATAACAATCTGAAAATGGATTAGTTTTACATCAAAAGTGGAAAAAAATCATGGGACAATAGATGAGATCACCGGGGTGTTGATTTTTTCTTGACACATTGCACAGTGCTTGTGCTAAATAGAGTGGATTTCATAAAGATGCCCACTCCACACGCACGCATAATGATCTCATCCGACAAAATTAAAAGGCATTTCCGCAATCCTACCAAATTGTTAGTCAGAACTCTTACTTAACCTAAATAAAATTCGAATGGAATTTAGCGTCCTAATTACCATAATTAGAACGCTCTGATCTAAGATAAAACTTACCAGAAAAAGCCAAAAGAGAATGAACAAGGCAAGCCAAAAGGTGTCGGTGCACACCCTATACTTGGGGCGTGAGTTACCCTCACTGTCTCTGCTCTCCGTGCAGCCCATATTATGAGGCTATATTAATTTACTTAATTTTGATGTTAATTTTGAATAGACACAGCAAATTTAAATTAGTTAATCCGCAAAAATAGAAAGCGGCAACAGCAGACAACTTGTTCGAATGATGAATGGTGGAGAATAATAAACAAATGCTTGTGTTTTGCTTGGCTTGTGTGGAATTCTTACGCAGAAGGTGTAGAGTTCGTTGGAGGGTAAGTGATACAGTTGCTGTTGGACGGTTTCTAATTCGATATATATAAAGAAAAACGCTCGCTCTGCTTACTATTAAGATTTATGGCCGTAATTGTCCTTCAAACATAAGATACACATGACATTTGATTTTTAGGTTAAGGTCCGATTCAGCACAATGGACCAAATACTGGTCTAAGTGCATCCTCATCGAGGGCCGGTTCCAACCAAGGTTCGATTACAAAGGATGGATGGCCTGTTATTTCAATAAAATATTGAGCCCGTCAGCGGTAATATGTTACTACAATGCGTGGAGTTAGGAAGCTACATTGAAAACTGGACTCAAAGCCACACATACACGTCACTGTATGTATCTTCTTACGTGCCCTAAGTCGGCAAAGCTAAATAGCAAAACAGATTTGCTGCGATTTATGTTTTTTCATGTCTTTCTTTTCAATGTCTTTATGGCGAGAGCATATTGTTGAAATGTCTTACTCTGCGGCGCATGCATAGTAATCTATCGATAAGCCCATCCTAAATCTCTTTCTACCAAAAGTGGCAGACGTTCTATACAACATTGCCCATGGAGACGCAGTGTAAACGAACAGTTCCATTATCCATCAATTTGACATCAGATTGGGAGGTACGATTTTTTTCCTTCTCATTTGTAAGGTGCGATTATTTTCTTTGATTTCGTAATTTCTCACATAAAATTCTTGTGACAACTAAAATAAATTTATTCTACAGATAAACCAATATGTTGCGCCGCCTTTCTCACACTTGTGTCTCGAATTGCCTAGTTCGATTTTCAAAATACTCCACTCAACCTCAATCGAAGGAGAAATGGGATCTGTACGCGAGTGTGCTCGTAGAAAGGCTACCCGTCATATCCAAATCACTTAACACTATCGAAACCGAATTCCAGAAGCTCCTCTGGCAGGTGGAATTTGAAAACAGCCTGAAATCCAACCACGAAATGCAACACGAAAAAGATCTTGCCCAAGCCGAATTGATTAAAAAGGGTGAAGTAGAGATTGAATTCGACGACGCTGCTTCAAAACAAACCGCACAGGATCTAAAGGATGCCTACATAGAGGAAGCAAAGAAATTTCAACTTGCTTCCCGTGTAACCCCCGATGATAAGACCAATAATTTGCAATCAATTAATCGTCGTCTTGAAGACACTCTGTATCTTTTGGTGGAGCAGAAAATTGGATCTAAATCGTTTTTACTGTTGCCTCAGGGAATTCGTGTGGAGGGTGAAAGTATGCGCCAGGCAGCGGAACGAGTGCTAAAGGAACAATGTGGCGATAAGTTGAATGTGACCTTTTATGGAAATGCTCCCTGTGGGTTCTACAAATACAAATATCCAAGTGCAGTACGGGGCGAAAGTATTGGCGCAAAGGTATTTTTCTTCAGAACAGCACTGAAGTCAGGAAATATCGATAAGACGGCTAACAAAAAATTTGAGTGGTTAGATCAAGAAACGCTAGGGAAGAAGCTCAATGTCCCTGCCTACTCGGAGAGTGTACAACGGATGATATTGTAAATGTTGTTTGAAATAAATATTTGTAAATCGAATGAAGGGTGTTTGCTTACTTACTCTGCCTCAGAAATAGTAGTCTTTTTTCGTCGTTGATTCAGGTAATATCTCATCTACGAATGCGGACCACGCACCAGACCATTTTTGTACTGGAACACCAAAAGCAATCGTCGTATCAAACCAGAGTTGTTTTAAATTTGATTGGTAAAGCCGCGCCAATGCAGCTGTTTAAATTGTTGTTTTTTGAACTGATTAAATCTATCGCAGCTGGAAATGTGCCTCAGCTCTCCCCAACTCTTTCCCAGTTGCCGTGTTTCCTTTTCGCTTGGTTAGCAATGCATCTGTCATCCTTTCGGAGAGTGTAACCATTCCACTGTCACTTTTGTCGTCGTATGGTTGTGCCTACAGATTCATAGCCCGTTTTTGATAAAACTGTTCGTTGGAGATACGGTTGGTTCAGAATTGGCACCTATTCGCAGCTTCCTCGTGATAGTGCCGGTCTCCCTCTAGGTACCACATTCATATAGCAGCACGAGCTGAACGTTGGAACAGTTGTTTCTATTTTCGCAACCGTTTTTCCAGCAATACAAATATGAGTTGATGAATTCGCTCCTAGGCCGAGTTAATTGTCAGCCCAGCGACGTTTGCTCCCTGCTCCACATTTGCTGTCATTTGGTGAACGTCCATCTGTGAAACAGTTGGCATACATCTTCGGAGTAGTCAAGGTGTTTGAGTTCAGATGTAGGAGTCCATCGACTTTCCCCATTTCCTGTTGATAAGGGCACATTTAGCAGATTTCTAATCACCAATAATAACGGTACTGGTGAAAGCATGGAGCCTTGCCAAACACCACGTTGGACTTTGAATTCCTCAGACAGCCTTTCTCTGTGCAAAACGTCACTTGGGGACCAATCATATGCAGCCTTGGTAATTACAATTGACGATGAACTAGCGATCATGTACACATTGCTCGATGATAATCACAGGAGGAACCAGAGCGGAAACCCACTTGTTCGAAAACGCCCTGGAGTCGACTCTATGTCCTTAAAAAAGTGTGTCCATTTAAATTTACCAAAGAAAATCAAACAACCAACCGATTTAATTATTTGACATGAATCAAAGTTTTTTTTTTTTGTTTTATTGTTTTTGCTCATTAAATATATAATTTACGTGTAAATATATTATATGTTTTTCTTTTGTTTTGTAATAAAAATTATTTGAAAAAAAAGGAAAAAAAAAGCCTAGCTTCATATATGCTGCCTGTCGGTTAATATTATGTAAAAAAGACCAGCTATTGATGGTTTTCCAGTAGTAGTATTCGTTATGACTTAAATAAATATTATATGCAATTGTTTATAGATAATTTTGGAGAGTTAAATATTTATAGTTTTGGAAAAGCTGCTGATTAGTGTTCATTTATAAAATATTTGTAAAAGGTTTTAAAAATTGTATTTTCTAATCTACTTTCAACATTTAATTTCGGAAGGAAGTAACACTGGTTTGCTTTTTCTTTTTCTCATTTGTC
This sequence comes from Chalcosyrphus nemorum, assembly GCA_949716465.1. Lineage (NCBI taxonomy): Eukaryota > Metazoa > Arthropoda > Insecta > Diptera > Syrphidae > Chalcosyrphus > Chalcosyrphus nemorum. The sequence continues at coordinate 16,003,862 of OX454334.1, read as the reverse complement.
TATGACATCAAGTTTAATCCTATTTTCTATGAAACAAAAGCTTACTTAGCCGAACTAAGGGAAATAGCAAAGTATAATTTAAATGCATTACGTTTGGTGAAAAATGTCGGCACACACTTATTTGTTATATAAAAAATTTATTTTAGCTGTTTACTGGGAAAAACAAAATGGAAACTTTGTTTTTGTTTCAAAAAACCTTGAATTCAATTTGCGTTTAAAATATTGTAAATATAAAGACTCTTCGTAAAATACTTAATTTCTAAAATAAAATAATTATTTATTTTTTGTTTAAAAAAAAAAAGAAAACGGAAAACAAAGACATCCCGCAGGTTGTGTTTAATTTTGGAATAATGTTCGAGTGAATTCGATATAGTCCAGGGCGTCTTTGATCGACTGTCCAGAGCGGGTGTCGCTATAGGGTTTCATACGTTGAACACAATAGTCCGCCATATCCTTGGTAAGGTTCTTTAGAAAAAAACAAAAAAAACAAAGAGACATTACATTATGGTTCTCAAATGGAAACAATTAGTAGACTTACGCAATAAAGCTCTTCCTTGGTAACGTAGGGACGATCGGAGGCAGTAATAGCGCGGAAGGCATTTTCGATTTCCTCATAACTTTGAACATTCTCAGTTTCTTTGGAAATCATAAATGCAATGTACTCCTGAAGGGATACGTATCCATCGCGGTTGGGGTCAACAACATCTAATATAGCCTCGAATTCCGGGTCGGGTTGTCCTTCTTCAACCATTGGCAGATCGTAGCCGAGAGCGCGCAGACAGGATTTGAATTCTTGATGATTGAGTTTGCCGCTTTTATCCTTGTCAAAGTGTTTGAACATCATTGAGAATTCTTTGAGTGAGTCCTCTGATACGCCCGAGTGATTTCTAGCCTGAATTTGTTGTTCCAAATTGTGTTGCATTCGCATTGATAGTTGATCCAATTGATCCCATTGCTGTGCCAAACCGACTGTTGAGTGTTCCGTGTAACGATTATCCAAAATTAAGTGTTCCTCTAGAAGTGCACCGAGCTCTTCGATTTTCTTTAAATCGACACGACGTGCACGTACTTCGGATGCTTTAATACGAAGGGCTTCCAGTTGTTGTTCCAGAGAACCAGATCCTTCCATCATTGATGTTCTACAGAAAAGAAAGGTTGTACATACATGTCAACGAAGATTTTCATTTGAATTAAGTGAAAGAAGCTGCATAGCCTGTAATTTTAGTTAATGGCAAATGCATTTATTTGCACACTCTTAAGTCTATTTGCGTACAGTTATTGTTTTATCGCTTAGTTTTGTTATTCTCACAGTAGCCCAAAGACTTCCTATTGTTCTGTTGCTTGGAAGAAGGCTCATTAAATCGTGTAAACAATTACACTGCTCCACAAACATGGAGCCGGTCAAAACCCAAGGGCGCCGGCGATTTATTTGCAGGGAAAAAACTAAGCCTGGGCTTGATTTGATTCCCAATTTGGCGGTGGTCTGATTGGCTTTTTGACTGATTTGTGTACATGATAACCGCAGTTTCTGCGATCATTTCAAGAGAAATTTGCTGGCAAGAAATCATTGAAACCACTCTCCAAAGTCCCTCAGAAAATCTATAAAGAAGGGGTCACGGTGCTCTGAACCATGCTCCTCTTATAGTGAAAGTTAAGTTTGTTTTAGATTTGTTTTACACACAAAACACGCGTTGGGTTAATAAAAGCTAATTAAATATTATGCTGCCAGCAAATATAAAACGCTATTCATTAAAAAAAAAGTCTTTACCCTTGACCATTATAACCCAGCATATAATATCTAAAAATATGAATATTGTTTGAGTTAAAAAATAGATGACAAGAATGTTCATGATGTACTGAGAGAAAAAAAAAAACTTAACTCACCTTGTTTCAGTTAGCCATTGATGGAAGAGATTGGCGTGTTTGGCAAACTCCTTTCGCAGTTTATCGTTCTCTTCTTGTCGTTTAGCCTCCTTAGCCAGCTCACCGTCACGCTCTTCGATAATCTTCTGCAAGTTTCTCCATGTCTCTTCGAGTGCTTCCATTGTGAACCAGGTGTATGGATTCGGTCCAACATTGAAACTCTTAATCTTTTGATCAAGAGCAGCCAGTGCCTTGAAGTCGGCTTCAGCTGATGACAAAGAAGCCTGGAATTGAGCATGAGCCTCACGAAGAGCACGGATCTCTTCGATCGAATTACAACGAACAGGATCGGTGAGATCTTCTTCGGCATTCTCGAACCAGGAGTTAAATGCTGAAGCCTTCTTGGCGAATGTCAGGTACAACTCTTCGATTTGACGGAATTGCTCCTGCATGGCAAGCAAGCGTTGCTTACGAGTCTCAGAGGCATCACGCAGTTTTTGCCAACGAGATAGGACATCCTCGTGCCGTTTCAAAATTGCCGGAGATTGGGCATGGTTCGCGTTAATGAGTTGATCCTTAAGGGCTGTAATATTGTGAATACCCTCCTGTTCAAAGGCGTTGAGACCTAAAAAAAAAGGATTCTGTATATTCAAAGAATTTTAGCAAATAAATTAATTTCATACCAGCATCAAATGTCTCTTGCTTTGTCAACAGCGTTTGAACAGTCGACAAGTCACGTCCATACTCATCGGATCGAACATAGTTCTCCTTATCGGCGATCCAACTCTCGACGACATCAGCCTTCCACATGAACTGCAAGTATGCGGAGTTATCCAGGAGTGCTCCCTTACGTCTGGCTGCCAAAGAGTTCAAGTTCTCCAACTTGTTGCGAAGTTGCTGGCATCTTTGGGCGATTGAGTCCCCATGATGGTTCTTTGCCTCAACCAAATCGGATCCCTGTTCGCAAATCAGCGAGCAACGGTCCTTATGGGCGGCGAAATCGGTCTCAAATGCATCGTGTTTCTTCAAAAGACCCTGAACAGCGGCCATGGAGTCACCGTAATCATCAACAGACAACAGCTGTTGTTTCTCAGTAATCCAAGCTTCCTCCTCCTCTACTTGAGCCAAGAATTGCTGATAGGTCAGCGATTCATCAAGTTTTTGTCCACGAGTAGCTGCCAAATTCTTAAGCTCTGCCCAGGCTTGATTGAGAGCCTTCAAACGCTGTTCGATCTCTGGTACTCCCAAATTGGACACGTCCATAAGTTTCTCACCAGCCTCCTGGACAGCCTGAATGGCTGGCTCGTGCGATGCTAGTTCAGCTTCCAAACGCTTATGCTTTTTCTTCAAATTTTGAACACCAGTCAAATCGCGACCATAATCATCGGAACCAACCAACAGCTTCTTCTCCTTGATCCAACTTTCTTCGTCAGCAATGTCACGGAAGAATTGATGCAGTGTCAGAGCCTCGTTCAATCGAGCTTGACGATGAGCAGCCAAGTTACAGATGCGCTCATATCGTTCGTTAATGCTTTGACGCTTCTCTTGGATTCCGGCGCTGTCGAATTGTCCACTGTCAACCAAAGAGTCAGCTTGGTTATTCATGTCCTTAATACGATCTTCATGAGCCAGAATATCAGCTTCGACGAGTTGGTGCTTCTTCATAAGATTCTGAACTGAAGCCAAATCCTTGCCAGCATCTTCGGTTGTCAACAGACTCTCAACTTCGCCCAACCAAAAGTCCAAATCCTTTACAGCTGCGATGTAAGTGCGCTGTTTGTTGGCTTCCTTCAGTTTCAATGACTTCTCAGTCGTCTTGTGGGTCAAATATTCCCATTGATCGGCAATCTGGGTAAGACGCTTCTGAACCGCATCTTCAGAACCACTGCACTGCTTTTTGTCAATTAAGTTTCCGCCCATGGCCAAAACACTTTGAATACGATCAGCGTTAGCAGCCAATTCAGCTTCGAAAGCTTGATGCTTCTGATGTTTCGATTGAATATTAGCTGGATCTTTATAGCTCTCTTCGGTGGCCAATTGTAGTTTCTCGGCGATCCAATTCTCAATTTCATCAGCATCACGAGAGAACTGCTGCAGGGTTTGTTCATCGCCCAATCGCGACCGCTTCTCAATCAAACCCTCCTTCAAGTGACGCCAGCGTTCCAATACCTGCTTGCGCTTATCATCGATCAAATTGGATGCATAATGATTCTGAGCAATCAAAGTATCAGCCAATACTTGAAGTGCTGCAATCTTCTCCTCATGACCATTAATAGCCTTGTCAAAGTCCTCGTGCTTCTTAATCAATGCCTCAACATTGTCACCCTTCGAGTCGACTTCTTCAGCATTTAGGAATGCCTCGCGAGCTGACATCCAATTCTCAGCTTGTTCACAATCACGCATGTACAATTGCAAGTCAAGGTTCTGCTCCAATTGCAAGCGACGTTCGGTCCAGGCCTTCTCCAAATTCTCCCGTGTCTTGGCAAGATCATCGATCTTTTCGCGAATTTCAGGCGAAGCATAATGGTTAGCCTGAAGCAATTCATTGCCAAATTGCTCGAAAGCAGCAAACGTTCCAGATCGGGCATCGATTTCAGTGCGATGTTCCTATGAAACAAAACAATATTAGAAGGGATACTTTTCACTGAAAAGCATATAGTTGATTAGTCCAGAACCACAGAACAGAAGGCGCTTGAATACATGATTATTTGGTTTGATATATGATTGAATTGGGTGAGCGTGATTTAGATTGCGTTTGTAATATACAAAAATGTTTTATTTATGGTGTGAGGTGTATGTATGGTTACAAATGAATTGCGAACGATTAAACAAATGTTCACTTTAAAAAAACGAAAACATTTCATTAGTTAACGAACGAAGAAACTAAAGCTTCTCACAATTTTTGCAATGACTCACATTAGCGGTTACAGACAAACAAAAAAAATTATATGCACATAATAAAGTGGGTCTAGGTCTACATAGTTCTTATACGACTGGGCTATGGTTTGTATTCTTGTGATAGAATTGATTATATACACATGAAGAGTGGCTTACGAAAGAGGTACAGCAACAAAGGTTAAAAATAAATGTGATAATGAAAAACGACTCAACTGTTTCAGGAACACGAGTTACAAATATTTTTTTTTAACTAAATTTTTATGTACATACATATGTACCTAGTTCCTTGTACTTATTTGATACCATAGTGCCTAATATATTACAATTTTGAGCAGCTGAAATTCTTGAAATCTAATACCGAAAAGTACAGACTCTTGGTGCAGGTTTGCCTTCAAAAAATCAAACAGTCCATAGATTGCTCGTGTAAAGGCCGCTTTATGTGTGGTGTCAACTCTGTCAAAAGACTCCTGAGAGTATTTGAACACACGCAATTCACGTTATGTCCCACTTCACGTGAAAATCAATATATTAACCCTAGCTAGACCTATTGCTCATCTTCTTGAACAGCCAAGAAGAAACAAAGACAAAACAAAAGAAGCAAATAACCTGTTTTTTACTATTAGTTGCGCAACTCTCGCGGACTGTCAATAGATGTCTCCAGCAGCAGTCAATTTTGACACATACAAAACGTAGCTTAGACAAAACAAAACGTTTTGACATTTGTGATTTTGGTTTTTTTTTTTTGAAAATGTCTGATTTTGTGTCAAATATTCGTCATTTGCCGGAAGTGCTGATTTTCTTCTTTCATTCCAAGAAAACAGCCGCTGTAGCACTTAGAGTGGTCCAAATAGTTTACGGAGATGCTGCTGTAAGTGCAGTAACGTGCCGTGATTGGTTTTGTCGCTTCAAAGACGGTAATTTTATTGTTGACGATCGCTCGTGTGAAGGAGGACCAGAATCTTTTAAAGGCATTGCTCCAATTGAACTGTTAAAACCCAGCGAACCCCTTACTAGGAAGCGGTATTGACTTCAATTGATGCGATTTAGCCGAGCATTGCTTCAAAAATGGCCACAATACGAGGAGAGGCACGAAAAAGTGTCAAGACCCTTAAAACCTATCTGAAAACGCTCAAATGGAAATAATCTGGCTGATAAGTAGTTCCGCTGATACAAAGACAGCAAAAAATTGCTTGAATCGTGGGTGAACACCCTTACCGTAACGGTATTCAAGCTCTGCGAGAAAGATAGGAAAAAGTTGAAACTAGTGCTGTGTAATACTTTGAATAAATCAGTTGGAACTATTTTTTTCACAATAAAGTTGCGTTTTCATTGCACCCAGTCTCCACGAGACATAATTTCAGTCAAGACTCAAGTCGTGACATTAATATGTCTCGTGTAGAACGCACTTTCACGGACTTGACTTGCAGTCGGACATCAACCCTGACTGAAATTTGACTTTTGAAGTTTGGCAGTCGTTTTTTATAAGAAAAAACATGTATCGCGACCGATTAGTGCTTTCCAGACGTGCAAAAATGGCAGAATTTTGATTTTCACAAACAATAAGATTGTTGATTTTTTTTTAAAGCAAGTGAGCTGTTGTTCACCCATCTGATGACATAAAAATTTGTCGGACAAAAAAACCATTTATAGTTCCTATTTTCTGTTCATGCTTTGCCTGCAGGGGCACTGCTACTTTGTTGCTCAATTTCTTAAAAAACTTCAGCACATTTAAATGCAAACTTTAATTAATAAAAGCAACAGCTTTCCTCCAATCTCGCTAATTCGTTGAATTGTACTAATTTCATTCAATTGACCATAAATTTAATGAGCGCACATCCTTCTTATTCTATCCTACTCTCGAATCAAAATGCTATACACAAAGTGAACACATGGTTGTTGTATTGTTTTTTATAAATGCGTTTAAATGATGTTATACTGATGGAAGAAGAAATAAACAAATGTACCTCCTCTGTCAGTGTTTAATTAGTAACAGCTCTAAATGATCTAACTAGTCGTGGTTTTTTTTATTTTTTGTTTCATCTTTAAATTTAAACTGCGGTCACATTTCTAATCTTCTTTTTACACAAAAAAAAATTGTTAGGACAACGAATAAGACAAAAAACACAATTAGACATAATAATAAAGTAAAAGCTGATTACTGATTAATTTAAACAATAACAAAAAACACATTTGCTTTTAGAGAAGAATAGAAGTCGAGTGGCAAAGTTGTTTTTGAAAACAAAAATAAAGTTATTATTATTTTCTTTTTTTTTGCAATTATTCATCTACCTCTGGCAATAGACTGATTCCATAGAGGAATTCAATTTCGGCGCGATGACCCTAGACATTGGTTTGGTTTTTTTTTTTTTTGGTTTATTTTTGAAGGGAAGTGGTGGCAATGTGATGTGATTTATCCAACAAACGAACGAAAAAGCAATATAAAAAACGAAACAAACGGAAAGAGAGAAAATAAAAAATAAGGATTACATTATGAGAAATTGATTTCAAAATGTTCTTCTCATTGTCCAGGTGAAATAGGGTTTTTCTTTTTTTTTTGTGGGATATAAGCATTTGGATGGGGATTTCAATAATGCAAGTGAATCAAAAGATTGGAAGTTCAATCTTACCTGATGACGTTCAATCAGAGCTTCAGCACCGGTTACATCATTGGCTAGTTCATCAGAAGTAACCAAACCCATCATGGAGTTGATCCAGGCCAACAAGTCACGGTAGTCGCTGAGGAAGCGTTGCAGATCGTAAGAGTCAAGGAGCTTCTCCTTGCGTGTGGTTGCCTTGGTGATGATTTGATCCCACATCTCGTTGATTTCCTTTTGCTTGGTGTAGGTCTGGTCAGCGGTGTCCGGATGGGATTGCATAAGCCGATTGGCGGTCTCATCAAGTTGACGGATCTTATCGCGCAAGGCGGCCAAATCGCGCTCAACTCCCTCATGCTTCCTTTGCAATGTCTGCACACTGCGGAGATCCTTTCCAAGATCATCGTTGTTCAAAGCATTCTCCTTTTCAGCGATCCAATCCTTAGTTTCGTCAATGTCACGATGGAAACGTTGTACTTCATGAGCAGATCCCAATTGGCTGGCCTTTTCAGCTGTTAGTTGTTGCAAGTTTGTCCATTTATCATTCAAATCTTGCATCTGAGTCTGAATCTTAAGAGCTGCTTCAGTTTGTCCCAAAGAAGTCAACTGAACAGCGATTTCATTCATGTTGGCCAAGCGTACCTCATTGGCCTTCAAGTCATCATTGAAATCGTCAAACTTCTTCTGCAACACTTCGACTTCCTCGAGGTCTTCACCGACAACATCGGCGATCTGGGCATGGTTCTCCTTGTCCTTGATCCATGCAGCCAAATCGGCAGCTTCACGCACCAAAACGTATGCCTTGGTGGTTTCGTTCAACTTATTCTGACGTTCCCTGGCCAAGGCCAACAAATTGTCGTACTGAGAGTTGATTTGATTCTGTCTCTTGGAAATCGAGTGATTATCAACGAGATTCTGTTGACTTGCGCTGAGACCAGCTTCGATTTTCTTGATGTAAGCGGCTGGCACAAAACCTTGACGATCGTTTACCTCCACTTTCCACCAGTCCTTGTTGTTCGAGTTGAGTAATGTCAAAACGTCTCCCTTCTTCATTGACACTTCACGGGGAGACTTCTCTGTGTAATCGTATAAAGCAACTACGCACTCCTTGCCGGTGATATCTACAACAGGAGTCTCCTGTTGACGACAGTTCTTTGCTTGTTCTTGCAAACCTTGAATGGTATTGCCGAATGCCTCCAAGTCAGATACTAAAGCTTCATGTTTCTTGAGGAGAGCCTCAGATGAATCTTCATCCTTGCCATAATCACTGCCAGTTGCGATCGGTTCCTTCTCACGCATCCACGACTCAGCTTCATTGGCATCAGCAAAGTATTGATGGGCTTGCAGAGAATCTTCCAAGTCTTGTTTGCGCTGACTGGATTTCTCCTTCAAAGAATTCCACTGTTCTTGTAGAGTGTCGAGCCTCTGGCGAATATCATCGCTGGCGAAGGGTTGATCCTTTAGCATATTCTCTCCCGAGCTGATGACATTGACCAATCGAGCTTCGTGGTTGTTAATTTCGGCCAAAACAGCTTGGTGCTTCTTGATAAGATTCTGAACACCAATCAGATCGCGGCCGCGGTTGGTGGATGCAGCAATTGGCTCCTTCTCACGGATCCATGCAGCTTCATCTTCCAAATCTCGGAACAATTGCTGAACCTGCAGTGAGTCCAATAAGTGTTGCTTGCGCTCTCCCATTGGGGCAGCCAATGCTGAATAACGAGCAGTAAGGTTTGATTCCTTGTTCCTGATGTTATCAGCATCAAAGTGACCGGATTCAATGAATTTGTTGGCAGCTACCTTGATACTCTCAATACGGTCCTGGTGGGCCATGACATCGGCTTCCAACAAAGCGTGCTTCTTCTGCAAATTCTGAACCGAAGTCAAGTCCTTGCCATGATCCTCCGACAGCAATTGTCCTTCGATTTCACTCAACCACAACTCAATGTCTTCAATGGTTCGGTTGAATTGTTGCTGTTGACAGGCTTCTTGCAACTTGCAGCCCTTCTTGTCAGAAGCTTGCACCAAAGTCTCCCAGAGAACAACAACTTCTTGCATGCGAGTATTGATCTGATCAGCGGCATAGTGCTTGTTTTCAATCAGTTCTGTGCCCACATTTGTGATGTCTTCAATACGCGACTTATTGGCGTTCAGCTCATGCTCAAAGTTCTGATGTTTCTGCATCTTTCCGTTCAGATTTGTTGGGTCCAAATAGCTGTCGTCAGTGGCGAACTTAAGTTTCTCACTGATCCAACCCTTGGTTTCATCGCAATCTCTTTCGAACTGCTGGTAACGATTCGAATCATCCAACAACTGCCTGCGCTTAGAGGATTTCTCTTGGAGAGCAGAACGACGATTCAACAGCATTTGACGACGTTGGGCAACATCATCAGCAGCATAGTGCTGACCGTCAATCAATTTGGTTGCAAAGATGTCTAATGCCTTGATTTTCTCCTCTTGAGCTGCCAAACTCTTCTCAAAGTCTTCGTGTTTCTTGATCAAAGCCTCGACAGAGTCCAATGAATCGCCGAGATCTTCGTTAGCCAAGAATGCCTCTTGCCTAGCCATCCAAGTGTCAGCCTGTTCAGTGTCACGATAGAATAACTGCAAGTCCATGCATTGCTCGTAGAGAATGCGACGATCTTCCCAGAGTGACAACAATGAACTCTTGTCATTCTCCAGTGCAGCCAGCTTCTCTTGAATTTCAGCAGCAGCGTAGTGTTCACGTTCCAGCAACTTTTGTCCAGATTCAGTGGTCAACTTGAAGCTATCTTCACGGGCATCGATCTCTCCCTTGTGCTCCTGATGTCGCTCCAAAAGTGCCTCAGCACCAGCTACGTCCTTAGCCAACTCATCGGCTGAGATAATGGCCTTCATTCCGTTGATCCATGAAACGAGATCGCGGAAATCAGCCAAGAAACGATGTAGGTAGTAGGATTCATCCAACTTTTGCTTGCGCTCCCTAGCCTTGGCTGTCAAACTCTGCCAGTAGTCAGCGATCTCCGACTGCTTGTCACGGATTTGATCGCTGTGATCCGAATGAATCGAGCACAATCGCTGAGCCTCAGCTCCCAAGGTAGAAACTTTGTCTTCCAAAGCAGCCAAATCACGTTCGACACCCTCGTGCTTCCTTTGCAACGTCTGTACGCTAGCCAAATCGCGACCATAGTCATCTGAAGACAGCACTACATCCTTCTCAGCGATCCATGCAACAGTCTCGTCGGCATCACGATTAAAACGCTGAATCTCATGCGCACCGAAGAGTTTCTCTTGCCTTACGATGGCCAACTGCTTTAGCCTCTGCCAAGCCTCATTCAACTCCTCCTTTCTCTTTGTAATTGTATCTCTCTCTGGATGACCATCTTGGATCAACTTATCTGCCAACTGGTTCACCTCTGTCACACGGTATTCCTGCGAAGCCATGTCCTTCTGGAACTCGTCAAATTTACGCTGCAATACCTCGACATGTTCCAAATCTTGTCCAAATTCATCAGCAGTAACAAATGCTTCCTTGTCCTTAATCCAGAACATAACCTCCTCACATTGTCGAAGGAATTGCACCAAAACCAATGCCTGTTGCAATTTCTGTCCCTTTTCGGCAAGTCTGCTCAAGAGCAACTCCCACAAGCGATGTAACTCATCCAATCGCCGCTGAATAGTCTCTGATGCAAAATGTTGCTGGTTAATCATCTCCTGACCGGTGTTGTCCAACGAAACAATGGCATTGCTGTGCGCAGATACTTCTGCTTCGAATGCCTGATGCTTCTGGATTTTGGCCTGCAAATTTGTTGGATCGCGATAGCTCTCCTCACTTGCTGCTTGTAATTTCTCATGAATCCAGCTCTCTAATTCATCAGCGTCACGCTTAAAATACTGAAAGCGACGTGAATCTTCGAGCTTCTCACGCTTTTGCCTAGTCTCGATCTTGAACTCATTATAACGTGAGAGAACCTGCTCACGACGTTCCTGGATATCTTCGACGGTTTCGAGGATTTTCACCTCCTTCGGTGTAAAATTCTCCATTCTGTGGCTCTAAATTATGCTACTCTATCGTTCGTTCGATTCTCTTTTCAAATTGACACTTTCTAAAATGTGGGATTGTGTTCTTCTTTCAACGATTTTGTAATTTGTTCTGAAACAAATGTGCGAAACGTTAATTCTAGCTTGACTTTCGCACTTCTATTTTGTACTCACCTAATTTTGCTCTTCTCCTTCGTGATAATACTGTTAGTTCATATAACGCGTTCTATCTAAAATTAAAAAAAAAAAAGCAGAACAAAAGTTGAGTCATTTTGAATTGTGAGTGGGTTACATAATCGTCGGTACAGTATTAATTGTATGAGCAAGCTAAATGGGTACGCAAAGTTTCATTCGCCAGAATAGTAACAAGAATAAAAAACGAAACAACAATGACGTAATGCTCTCTCTTATTATCTGTGACATTTGAAATTGTTTCAATTGAATTTAAGTTCCATTACTGTCTGTTATCTTATCCGACATGGTTTGCATGTATGTTCTATTAGTGTATGGTTCTTGAACTAACAAGTGGGGTTGATTAAATTCTTGTTCAAATAACATAATTCTCGTTAACATCGATAAGGCGTTAAATACAATTTATCGGTTTGACTATGACAGTGAAATTCTTCCTTAATGGTTATAACATAACCTAAGGGGTGTCAGATTGGGTGTGGTTTCTGATGGTTTATACAAAATACCAATTCGTTTGAAAGGATTTTTTCCCTTAATTGCTTCTAACAATGAGAATTACGAATGTCCTACTTTGTACTTTGCCGTGTGAATGACACCGAAAGTGTGTCAGCTCTGTGTACCTTGAAAGCGCGTCGTAAAACTTATCACCAGGCTATTAAATCAGTTTAAGAGTATATGGGTGGTTCCTGGGAACTTGCAGTGATACAATTCTATATTTCGAGGGTTTTTCAATGGGAATTTCTGAACTTTGACAGGTGATTGGGGTTATATTGTTGAAGCTGCATCTGTCAAATTGGCTGTCATTCGTTCACATCACAGATGTGCAAATGATTAAATTGTTTAATGAAAGTGAGTCTTCTGTTCGCGCGCTTTACGGTGGCCATTATTGTCCTTACGAGAGGACTATTCGCAATGTGGTAGATAAATTCGAGTCGACCAAACGTAAGATCTGTCGAAAATATCGCCGCTGTCTGTGAGAGTGTGCAGAAGAATCCGAGGCTGTCAATTCCGCGCCGCGCACGAGTACTCGCAGACCACAACTTGGCGAATTTTGCCTCATGATTTAGGCCTGCATACGTACAAGATTGAACTGACCGATGAGCTCAAAGTTAATGACCAAAGACTACGCTGTTTGTCCGCTGACTGGGCTCTCGAGCAGATAAAAGTTGAGCGTAATTTCGATTGAAAAATCATATTTAACCAGTAGGCCCATTTCTGGATGAATGGCTTCGTCAAAAAGCAAATTGGAACGATAATAATCCACCCGAAGTCCAACAAATTGCAATGCATCCATTAAAAGTCACTGTTTGGTAGGGATTTTGGACCAGTGGCATCATCAGTTCGTAAGTTCGTACTTCTTTGATAAAGACGTCAATGGCAAGCCCTATCGGTCGATGATTATCAACTTCTTTAGGCCCCAATTGGATAATATGGGCACCGAACCCATGTGCTTTCAATAGGACGGCGCTACGTGCCTCACAGCCCGTACCACAATGGACGAGAAATGCTGCTGCACTTTGTAAGTGCACGTTCTAATCCAACCAAAGGTGAGGTTATATAATGACACATTCCAGTAAGTTGGAGGTTCATGCGATAGCTTCTTTATTTTTGCTTCTAATTAGGAGACCCTTGAGGTCTATACAAATCAATTAAAAGCAAGTCGGAGATACCCAAAAGAACACACATAAGGTGCAATGTTTAGAGATCTTTATTTACTTCGATTCCCATTAATTTCTAGCTGTCAGAATACTACCTTAACTAACACTCAACAGACAACAGCACCAATCATTCGAATCAGAAATTGTCAGTCTCTCAAGCCGTTAGTTCATTGTGCAACCCTCATTGACACACATTGATTCATGTCTTTCCATTTTACTATGTTCTTTTTCGTGTAGACAATCGATTAAGGCATTTACATTTCATGTGCCCTTTTTGATCCCATGTACTCAATTGAACAATCAAATTAAGGCTTTCATTCCCCGATGGCGAAGGGCTCCGCCCGTTCATCAAATAAAGACAAGACACATTTTCTTTTATATAAAATCTATTTAATCAACTTTTTAACATAAGCTACTTAATTTTCTTATGACAATTTTTCCATAAAAGAAAGAAAACTTTAAATCCTAATTAAACATCGAGGAGAAACAAAATGATTTTACTTTCTAAAACAAGTCTATGTCTCTGGAAAAGTCAGCTAAAACTTCCATGAATAAATTCGACCGTCCATCACCGTCTGTGGGTTTCTTCCTGCTCGCCGATACAATTCGCAGCAATGTCGATATTCGACTTAAAACCCACTCGTTCCATTCTACCTTGAATATTCGAACGAATAGCTCGTTCAAATGATCGATTGTTATCACATTATGTTCAACTAATTTCAGTAGTAAAAGTTCCAATTTGTCAAAGGATTCTTCCGTCCGAAGAGATCTAACAAATGAGGTCGTTATTAGCGATGAAAATAGGTTTGGCGATAGATTCTGCTTAGCTGGTGGCTCTTCGTCTTCTGTGCTCGTTTGCTTGTCATTTGGTCCGAGTTTCGCATGCGAAATACTCTGCCATTGTGTGAACTCTTGCATTCCATCGGAGGTCCACACATCGACAAAATGGTCGATCAAATCAGATGTTACCATATGGCTGTGATTCACAATGAGATTCTGGATTAGATGAACCACCGAAGATCCGATTATGCGGTAAAACGATTGCGGCAAAACGTTGGCAAATGTTTTTTGCAACTCCACAAGGAACATTTTAATTTTCCCGGATTCTACCAGTTCAGGACGTCTTGATGAGCCATGCAACCAGAATTGTAGATCTTCCAGCACGTCGGAGAGACACGGTGTGTCCACAACTATGTCAAGGTTCGTGGATAATGGTTTCTTGCTAAGCATGTTCACCTTAAGGATCTTTTCCACAGTAAAATCGATGTCTTTGATATAGAAATCGATATTCTTTAGATTCGTCATTCGCCAGTCGATGATCTTGAGCTGACATTTTTGGCGAACCAGCGCAAGGCAGGTTTTCTTCACGACGTCTTGAGTTTCGTGCGGCAATAAGGCGTCAAGAGCCATCTTTACTCGAGTTTCTACCATGTTTGGCACTTCTGCGTCCCATTTGGCCATAGCACTTTCGTTCGCTTGAGAGTAGATTTGTAGAATGTCCTTTTTTATCTTTAAGGCATCAGTTGATTGAACTTGTTGAACCTTTTTGTTGGCCTCGTCTTTGGATGGCAGTAGGATCTCTATTTGGGCGTCTTTAATTACAGCCGAGGTTGTGCGCTCGATAACAAACTCTATTATCCGACGGACGGATAAGTTCTGCGAGTGAAGGAAGGCTTCAATAAGCCTGCTCTGACTGTCTTGAGATGGCTGTTGTTTAAGACTCGGACTGCTTGTGATTTCCGAGATTTTCGGTGTTACGTGGCGATAGCGGCCGGTGCGGGAAACGCACTTTGAGTACTTGGCTGGCATGATAGCCACGCGGAATTCAGAAAGGAAGGGACATGCCACGTTTAGAATGCACTCCAACATCGGATCGAATCGACCAACGTCTCGTTGCATTGTCAATTGATTGACGTTTGGTTCTGACTTCTTTGCAGAACGATCCATTACAAACAGCATACCGTCGTCTGGAAGGGTTCTCATACCTTTCACAAGGAACTGCTTCTCGTCATTAAGTACTGATTCAGATGCCAAGGCGTTGGGTATGAACACAGATATCTCTTTCGTCTCAATTAATTGACTCAGCGACAAAGTACGGTTCTGCCTGTACACATAATACGATTCTGCGATGTTTGTTCCCTCAAAGAGCCACCCCAGACAGGTTCGCAATATAAACACCGATGTTGGTCGCATTTTAAGCACATCCGTTGTGCCACCCAAGCAAATGTAGAGTTCGTAGAGTAAATGTAGAATAGTTCGATAATAATCCAGCTGCAACGAGATATGATCCAGCATCGCCAAGTATTGCACCATCCAGGGAATCGTTATCAGTAGTTTTCTTTCGGCCAAGGCTACTTTCAGCAGGCTCATTACGTCAAAACTCGGCTGTACCATGTTCCTTAGCTCAATTTGCTTCTTATCTATGCTCAAACAGCCATTGGTTGGAGTGTATAGGAATGGTTGTGCCTGCAAGAGACCTATAAACTTCGCCAACACCTGCATCGTTGACAGTATCTCCGGTCTAACGACGTATTCTGTAACGAAATCATGACCATCATTCGATGTTAAATTTATTACCTCAAACGTTGAACTATTGAACTGTAACAGTTCAGCCAGAAGGGCGATCTTCACCTGCTCGTTGAACGACACACAGGACGAAGACAGCAGAAAGTCTTTAAAGAAGGCCTGCTTCGATGGGAATTGATAGTCAGTGCTAAAATTACTCGGCTCCACCAATCTTTGTGTCAGTTTACTGAACTTCTGCAGGTCGACGTGTGCCTTCAGTTCAACTCCAATGTCAGTTGGTGATGTTTCACTGTAATTCGACGAGATTAAGAGCTGCGATACGAATAGTTTCGCCAAATGTGACATATTAATCGGATGATCACTTATGTTGAAGAGCGATTGAATCTTTGGCAACAATTCTGCCTTGAAATTCCACGTATGAGTAAGATGATTAGCATCCCAGGTCTTGAAAATCGTATAAAACAGATCCCGTTGTGACTTAAAAGAACTAAACTCTTTGTCGCTTGGAAAGTTATTCCTTGTGTCGTTCTCCTGTTGATAGAAGACATTATTGAATGCCTTACTGATGCGGAATGAAGCTTCATAGGAGGATTTTGTCGCCTCTAATTGTTGCTTCTCGAAGGTGATTTTCTCCAGGAAATCCTTCAAGTCTACAGCAAGATCATGGATGCGCTCATTATTCAGCACCACTCGCAGTGTTTTCACATCTAACAAGGCAAGTAGATGCCTCTGCCGTTTGAGTACTTCTAAAGCAAAGTAAATGCAGTTTGTTAGCGATTTGAGGGCTGTATAGGCTTCGTTATTCACCCGGTTTATCACGGTCAGCTTATCATCCAGTTGAGATTCAAAATCGAATGAATGGTGAGGGGTTAAGGTCTGCGATGAACCATTTTCAGCGTTGAGAATCCCAAGAAGATACGACAACTCGCTTAGTATATTGGGGGTGATGTGTAGGTCGATCAGAAGCGAATAAATCTCAGCAAAGCGGTCCAAGATTGTCTGGTTTGTTAACTTTGTAAAGTCTATCCTAATGCTTGCACCAGTATAGGTTCCTTCTTCGTCTAGTTTCTCCATTCGTTTTACCGCCTCGCGTAGACTCTGGTTGATAAGATTTGGACGGTTTTCTTCTTCAAGTTCCCTGCTGATCTCCAGTTTATTGGTCTTTAGGGATTTTCTTGCTTCCGAAACGGCGCACTTTTCTTTATCAACGATTTCGGCATCATTGTATATCTTGAGTATATTATTCTCACTGCTAAATGCTGGATTACTAAATGAAGTCGTAGTCCCGACAGAGGCTTTGCTGACCTGCGTTGGCACTACCCTTTTCTTCGGTTTCTCGGGCTTTTTGGCCTTTTGATCTGTGTTATTCCCATCCGAGAGATTCGGTGAATTATCCTTTTGCTGTTGCTTCTTTCGGGGCTTGGAACTTGAGACAATAAAATCTCCCAGGCAGAAACTGCTATTGCCGCTGCGATTGAAGTCATTCGAATTGTTACCACCTGATCTGTTGAAACTCTTGTGCGGTGTCGACGTATTCCCTCGGTGTTGGTGCAGTGTATCATTCAAAACGGAGGTATTCCTCGTTGGGGTACATCGAAGCTGCAAAGAGTCATCGGTTCTATTTCGATAATCCGGCGTTAACTGAACTGCAGAGTTATTTGCTGGAAAAAGACGTTTTGGTGTCCGTGTTCCACTTGCTTCGGATCGCACGTTTGTTTTATTACTCGTATTTACCGGTGTGCTAACACATTTGGGTGTTCCTGCTGTTCGCAGAAGTTCCTCGGTCTGCTGGCGAATAAAATTTAAAAAAAATATTCCAAATTCTTCCAATGTAGAGGGTTGTGATGAATTGTTTTGGAATTTTTCAAGAAACCATTCAGGGAAATTCGGCTCAAAGGGCTCTTGTGCCGTAATGATTACGTTTAAGAGTTGGTCTGCCATTTTTATTGTCTCTAAAGGCGTTTTGTTTTTGTTTTATTTAAGAATTATTTATTGCATTTTAGTGGTTTGGTTTTTATTTTTATTTCTAAGTGAGGGTCCCAAAATTAAAAGAAAATTCGCTTTGTGTTCGCTCGATCTGAAGAAAAACAGAAAAAAAAAAAGCAGAATGACGTCAGGATTGGTTGAAAATTGAAGGTGTTTTTTTTAAGAATTTTCTAATGACAAAAAAGTTTTAAAGAAAGGAGCAAAATTGAAAATTTGACATCATCCTACTGCGCGTGTGCTGCACAACACTTGAAACTTTATCTCAAAGCGAATTTTCTTTTGGTTATTTTGGTTTCTTTAAAAAAACAAACACTGTAAATTTGGTTTGACACTGTGCATATAACGCGATCACTTGTTAGCTTAGTAATGCAAATTTAAAAATTGTTTGTTATATCCCATCGAGGAATTTTCGTTCGTCGTGTTTTAAAGTCGACTGAGACGAAAGGATCACACATGCATTCACAAAACAGGTTCGATCATGAGGCCATTAACAAAAATGTACAGCCTCAGGAAAAACTATTGCAACAGTTAATTTCCTTGGCACAACTTGTTACACTACTTTACCGACATTATTTAAGAGGAGATGAGGGAGTGGCTCAATCTTTCCACCACAGCAATAAAAACAAATATAAAAGTTGCCATGTCACAAATAAACAAATATTGAAAACAATGATTTCCAACCTCCGCAGCGGAGAGGAAGTTTAAGAAGAAGAAGACTTCACCTAAAACTACGAAAACCTGTGAAATTTTACGAAAAATATCGAATTTCTGTTCCGGTACGTCAAAGTTTCGTTGTTTTTCACAGAAGGGAGAGCTCACGAGAGAGTAAGAAATTTTCCCATGCTGAGAATTTTAGTCCAAGAAATTTCTTTGCGCAAAAATATGAGTTCTGTCATATGGTTGTGTTGTTGTTCGCTGCCAAGATAATTTGAAGTAAAACAATACAAAAAAGTGGTCAGCTTTTGCGTTCAAACGGTTCTTCCTCTGAGAGAATTTTATGCCACCTCTTAGAAATTTGACAACCTACGATTTTAAAGCTCTTGCTAAAGCTACCAGAAAAGTACAAAATATTCAATCAAATAAGTTCCACTTCTCTTCATACATACAAACCCTCCCAAAACAGCGAATTTTTACGAAAATTTACGAATTCTTACGACAAGCTGTTCGCGTACGGAGAATTTTCGTAGTTTTTCGCAGAAGAAAGCGCTCACGAGAGAGTAAGAAATTTTCCCATGCTACGAATTTTAGTGCAAGAAATTTCTGTGGGCTGCTTTGTGAAAACTGTCAAAGTTGTCAAACTAGTGTATTTTCAACTTTTTCTGGTTCAACCCGTTCGTTTAATTGTTCGTAATTTTAGCTATCTCTGAGAGAATTTTGCCGAAATTTGATAATCTACGAATTTTAGTGCAAAAAGTACGCGAACGGGCCATTGTTTCTAAAAGATTTTCTTTACTTTTCAAAGCCCCTGTTGCTGTGGTTCCTATTATGTTTCTGCTATTACTTTTTACCTTTACGTGTTTATAATTTAAATATAAATTATGTATGCTTCGTGTTTTTTATATCTTGGCTTTAACATACAATTTCGTATTAAAAAACCAACAGAAACATACATCATGAACAAATGTTTACTTAGTTTTTCATTCGAAGAATCTAATGAGAAGGGGAAATACCAAAAAAGGGAAAAAACCGAATATCACCCCTAGTCTGATAAGCCCTCCTGAATGCCAAAAAAAAGAACATATGTACATGTACGCACTTTTAATTAGCATGTTTTTGCAGAAATTTGAAACTTGGCCTCATGTATGGTAAGCACTGGGTACCATTCTTGCTAAAGCATGTGACGGAACAAACAAAGCTTAGAATCATGCTGAGCGAAGATTGCGAATAAGAACATAATGAAGTACTGAAAAAAGAAAAAATGTATTTGGAAGAAAATGGAAGAAAAAAAGCCACAAACAATAATAAACAAGAAATTAATCTTTTTTTCTTCATCTTAAACCACGTACAACCTCCAAATGCTCTCTTTGGTACAATTTTATAGAGAGAAACAAATGATATTTTATGATTATGCCGAGAAAATTGAAAAGAATTAGTTATCGCAGTGAAATAAAAGAACATACTGATGATACTCAAAGTCTAAGTTAAGAAGACGTGACCACAGACCACAGATATGGTTCTTCTGTCGCCTTCTTTTCGCAAAATTGTTAGAAACTCGATTCTTTCCTTTTAGGTTAATTAAATAAATATTGTATGCACTGTTTATTTAATGAGTACAGTGCGATATATGCTTACAAGGCGTACATTGTTTATTTGCTAATCTTGTATTTTTTTGAACATATTTTCATTTTTGACAGATATACGTTTTCGCAGACGGATTCAAGAAACTAAATAAAGGCAATTTATAGTATTGTTTATCCTTGATTTGTTTTTGGGACAAGTAAATGGGTGTAAGATATCTAAAGTGATGTCAGAATGTCGTTAAATTAGGTGGGGCCTATAACATTCAAGAAAATGTGTATGAGTTTTGTTTTACCAATTTGAATCGACGATTGGGACCGCGTAATAGATTAGAAGAATAACAAAAGCAATAGGTCATCGTACAGAAAAGCAGATCGATGAAGCTACAATAAGAAATTCTTGTTATTGCACACAATGTTTTAAATTTGACGACACCTTTTTCTTGGGAGTCATATGAGATGCTTGTAAGGCTGTTTTTTTCTTTTTTGTATTACATTTGTTCGCTTGTTTGCTTGCTAAAACCACAAGGTGAAGTTTCTAACTACAATAATTCGAATTTAACTCATCGTAATGTATGACCAACAGAAAAGAAGATGTAAAGAGAAACCTGTCAAAAGTACTGGTGGGCATTGTTAGTGTATTTATTACAAATTTGAGCAAGAGTTAAATTGCAAAACTGATTTATTATGCCTACCAATTTCACGACAAATTCCATCTTCGGTTTGACTCTAAATAAGACGAACAACAAGGTTTCTACTGAGATCTATGTAAGTTTGACCTTACCCTTTGGTCCACTTAATGTATTCAACCTAACCTCACTACTTATTTGAGAAGTACCTACTTATCGTACATATCAAATTTATCGATGAGAATAAAATCATGTCTGGCTTGTATGTATACGGCCATTTGGTATACAAAAATATCTCTTCTATAGCTTAACTGCATTCCATGGCTTATACATACCATGGAGTTCAAAGCAAAGCATATTTCTGAAAAAGAATCCATATAGACACCTTAAAAAAGCAAACAAATATTTGCTCTCAACTAGATTGTATTTTTAAAAACAAAGTATACTGATGACAAAAAATTCGGCTAGCGTGACACAGA
Source organism: Chalcosyrphus nemorum (assembly GCA_949716465.1). Classification (NCBI taxonomy): domain Eukaryota; kingdom Metazoa; phylum Arthropoda; class Insecta; order Diptera; family Syrphidae; genus Chalcosyrphus; species Chalcosyrphus nemorum. The sequence continues at coordinate 15,982,783 of OX454334.1, read as the reverse complement.
AACAAGCAAAAAACTCAAGTAAAAAGAATAAATATCTATTTAATTGTAAAATCAGCTCCAAAATAGCAGAATGACGTAATCCAACCATCTAACACAGGTCTCTTTCCCTCGTACTTGTAGTGTATGGAGAATAGCGCACACACAATAAACACATAACATACATAAACACATAGGGGGAGGAAGAGACTCATTACGATGACGACCCCAAGAATTCCACCAGAAGCTGAAGCTCATCCACCCACCACTTCATCCCATCAAAACCAATTAGATGACTTAAAAAAAAATACATTCAATCCCCTCATTATAACAATTCAAATATTAAGTAATCGAGCAATGAAATAACACTCATTTTATCGATTTATACACAGGTACACCACTCTGAAGAGTCCATGGTAAAAGAGGAAGAGGAAAAAAAAAATTTCACTTTGCCGATGGTGACGTCGTCGCCATTTCCCTTAGACATTCGAATTTTTTGTGCAATTTTACGCATGCACTAGGAATTTAAGCAAACAAAAAGCAAGGCAAAATTATTTAGCTTATGGAATATTAAACACTTTTTTCGATTTCAATTCAGTAATATTGTTTTATGCACTTTTTTTTTTGGAAAATACAGATCGATCCAGCGAGAGCGAAGAAAATTTTTGTTGAGGGTGTGGCGGAGAAGAGATGACCCAAAATTTTCAATCGAGCTTTTTCATACTAAACACAATCAAATTTAATAGGAATATAACTCAAGCTAGTAGATAATTAACTGACTTACACTTTTTTAATGTAATCCTTTTATTTAAGCACAGTTTTATGAATATTTTGTTGAAGAATCTTTAGCGTTAGTTCATCCCCATTTGGTCGTTTTAAGAGCACTTTACAAAATGGTGAAGATTTTCTAATTGGCAGTGATGCCAATTTTTCCTATCGTAGAGAGCGATGATGGCTAGTTTTGAAGTGTGTCAGATGGAGAAGTTTTGTTTGATTTTTTTGGGTCAGCTACCTGCCAATAAGAAAATTTACAAGCATTTGATAACATTTTTAATTTTCGGTATAAAATATTGTTTATTGTTTCGCATTTTGCATGGAAATTATATTATTTCCCTTTTGTATTGTGCAGTATTGCCGACAAGCCTTGCTTAGTTAAATTAATTTTGGTTTTATATGTATGCCCTGTATTTCCAAATTTGAATAATTAGCTGAAATTAGTAAAAAAATTAGATAAAACTATTACCCAACATAAACGTTTTCAAACGTCATTGCTATTGAAAATGATTTAGGTTTTCATCATAAACTCTACCTTAATTGCCTTAAAATTAAACAAAGTCGAAGTGGATTTTTAGCTCTATCCCGTGTATTTTCGATTTAAGGTTTTGAAAAACAGATTCATCACAAAGGTTAATTGCTGACAACACGAACAAATAGGTTCTGTGTGCTACTTATCAAATCCCTTTTGACAGCTTTGTTTCAAAGACGTCGCTCTTGAGCAAATCGATTAGATTATTCGCTTCAAATGAAGTTTTTTGCAACTTGCCTCCCAGAACTTGTCCACGGGGCCGCTGACTAAAGAAAATAGTTTTTCAGACTTGAATTTGCATTCTGCTTCTTGCTAATTAGTACATTAATTAATTCATTGCTTCAAGCATGTCGTAGAGAAATGTATTAAACAAATAGCAGATTTAATAAAACAAATTTCTTATAATAAAACTTTATGAACCTTTTGGCAACGCGGTTTATCTTCGTTATGTTGCCAGTTCTGATTGTTTATACCTTCGAATGATGGAATATGGCGGTGCATCAGCTGTTTGTTGAATATCTGTAATCGCCTTCCAATTGAACAAAGGAGTATTTTTCTGTTTTTGTTTATCTATCAGAAAATATGGAAAAAATTGGCAATCAAATTGGATATTTAATTCTCAAGGACGATGGGGCTGTCCTCGAATCTGGTGGCGATCTCGAAAACGATGAGCGCAGTGCAAATATCTTCATGGGTTTGCTTCAAATGTCCGAAACGTAAGTGTTCGCTAGAAATCCAATAATTTTCGCCACTAATCAACATCAATCCACTGGACAGAGTTGATGAAAACTTCATGGCAAAGAGTAGCTGTGAGAAGATTTCGATAATCTACGATGACCACAGCTATACTATGTGCATGTCGAATCGAAAGATCTACATCATCAAGCAGAAGCACGTCTCGGCGGCGAGCAGCGGTGGTGGATTCTCTGATTCGAGCGCCGACATTGGAACGTTAATTGCTTGAGATTTATTTGGCTCCCGCGGCAATAGGGGCAAGAGGGAGAAGCGTTTCAATTGGCGGACACCGTTTATCTTTATCATAATTCTTTTTATTTGTCAAAAAATACATCATTTGTAATTTCTTGGTCGAAAATCTTTTTGGCCTCGTTAGTGATGTCCAATAAAGTGGCTTTGTTGTTCGAAATTATTACATAAAATTGCCGGTAGTTGGAGCTTTTCTTGACGATCCAGTAGTCGTTGGTGCTCTTGATGTGGACCTCCTCGAGCTTGTCGGTGGATTTTTCCTCGTGCAGATCTGCGATGAGATTCATCACATTCGGCGGAATGGAACAGTTTTTCGGTCGTCTATGATCGGCGTAAATGTTGCCATAGTGGACCAAACTTAGTTCGTTGATGAAAAGGAATTTGGGTGCATTCGTGTCGGTGGTGTCGACAAGTGGCATATTGGTGCCGGTGTTTGGAGTTTTTGTTGTAAAGGATTCACCGATGTCTGAGGCGATGCTAGAAAGCTGGGGTCCCATAAAGGAGTGTAGTTCAAAGAAGAAGTCATCGGTCAATGTGACGTTAGCTAAAGCAAGTGGGGAGTGTGACAGGATAAATAGTATGAATGAGAGGAAAATAGTATTTCATTGCCTACAGCGCAAGTTCGTCTAATTATCCAAAACATTAGAAACAAATATAATAAAAAATTACCATCAACGAATAAACAAAGAGTAGCACTCATTGCCCGATAGATAATCAAATGGAAGCACTGCAGAGACTCATTTGTGGTAACCAATGAAACTCTTGGAGCTTTTACTGAATTCTCAAAGTGTTCTGACTTTTCTGGACCCGTAATGAATGATCCATGTCGATTGCCCTCCAAGCTGCTCGATCGCTGCAATGAACCTCCACTTAGCTCAATGTTGGTCGCCTTTGGAAACATTGTTCCTAGTAAGTATTCATGTATGCAATACAAATCTCGTGGATCTATTTTAGAACTAAACAAGAGAGGTATATAAGTAGACGTTAGATAAAAGTTCAATGAAAATCTTACCAAACAACTTGTTCGTTGTAAAGAAAGACCGTATGCTCGATTGTTGGGAATGTCGCTTGAATCATATTGATGAAGTTATGAACTCTCAAGAAGAGCGATTTTCCCAATGGAATATACTGAATAGTCCGTAGAGCATCAAGAATATCACAGGTTGGCAGCTTTAACGTCAAAACGTACTAAAAGGCAAGATTGTAAGCTGAAGAGATTTTGAAAGAACGCCAGTTTCTTACCTTTGAGAAGAAAATCTCTAATTTATTCCTTAAATAATTGACTTGCTCCAGTTCAGTCTCTCCCACTAGATTCGTGGTGAACAGACCACCAAACAGACGAAACATTCGATAACATTGCTCAAGTACAGCTCGAAACACTTTATCGTGGACTTCTCCTCCCCTATAGTCGGCAACTTCGATGCCATCTTTTAGTTTTATTTCCTTTGGAACATTCAAGACCTAAGGAACTATCAAATGTAGTAGAAATTAGAAGGATTCTCCATGTCATACCATAACCATCCAGTAATCCTTTTCTGGTTGGAAGAATATTTGTGTTGTCTTCTGCGTGTGCAGTGCCTTACAACTATCATTTGAAGAGAAGGTTCTTCGAAAGGAATAGATAGTTATCATATAGCTAGAGCGGGTAAAAGTAGTGTCTTACCCAGAGAATTTAATGATAGCTTCACTCAAACCAATGTCCTTTATTTTGGTGTCTAGCTCGATGTCTTTGGGAAAGTAGAAGAGGATTTTGTTTTCTTCCTGTTTTTTTGGAGATGATTACGAATGATTTCATAGTGAACCTAGAGGAACTTACCTCTCCTTCTCTTTTGGAATATTTGGAATTGAATATGTAAAAACTTCGAAGGGACATATCAATTTTTTGAATCATTTTTTTGTATTTAATTTTTTGCGAGTTGGGTTTAACAATTCATATGACAAATGATGCCAGTTTTGTTTTGACAATTATTGACAACAAAGAACATTGGGACTGTTTGATTTTGGAGAACATTTTCAGTAGCAGAGTAGAGTACATAGGAAGCTAGATTTTACGTCTGTAATACGTCCCAAAATAGCGAATTTACGAAAAAAATATATTGTTCGCGGGAGTGTAAGAAATTTCCCTATGCTATGAATTTAAGTGCGATAAATTTCTTTGCGTTGGTTTGTGAAAACTGTCAAATCAGTGTGTTTCCAATTTGTATTTGTTCCACTTATTTGATTTCTTTTTCATCATTTCAACTCTCTTTGATATAAGGCCAAAATCGCAAAAAGACATAACAAAGTCATTGCTCCGTTCTGTTATTTCCACTTTTACTATTCTGCTTGTTCAAAATGTGGTTTTATGTCACGGCCTACTCAAATTCTTGAAAATTGCCCATAATTCATAAAATCGTTCTATAAGTCAATGGAAAGATAAAAAAAATTAAACGCATCTACTTTTAAAGAGAACCTAGATTTGGCATCACATCATTTAAAGGCCATCAAAAATCAACTGCGTGTCAACACGCTAGTACCGTCATCAAATTGTCAAATTTGGTTTTGCTCGTCCCCCTAATTTATTTGTTTGCAACGCATCGGGTCCGGACGACGGTTCCCAAACGAATTTCATTTAATTTCTAACTGCAAAATGGACAAATTAAACGAGAAAAATAATGGCGATGAGCCCACAAGACCGACGGAAGTAGATTTGCCCCAAATCATTGTCGCTGTGGTAGTTGGACTTCTGTGCCTGGGTACGAATAGAATACGCGCAAAAAAAATTTCATTCTGTCTGCAATAACAATTAACAACTTTTTATGTACAACCTCTATTTGCATTTAATTTCAGTTGTGTATTTTATCTACAAAAAGCGTTCGTCGTCGCGAAGCAGTTTTGTTCTAACTGGACTTTGTGACTCGGGCAAGAGTGTGGTGTTTACGCAGCTCCTGTTCTCAAAGGTACCGGAAACTTTCACTTCGATTTCAGAGAATGTTGGCGACTACCACTCGGGACGACTATCAGCGCGGGTCATCGATATCCCTGGCCATGAACGCGTGCGTGACAAGTTCTTTGATCAGTACAAGAACACTGCAAAAGGAGTGATCTTCATTATTGACTCGGTTAGCATACAGAAGGACGTGAGGGATGTTGCTGAGTGAGTAGTTATCTTCCATATTGGTTATTCGTCGGTGTTTGGTATTAATTGCATTTTTTAGCTATTTGTATACAATTCTATCGGATGCTGCTGTTAATCCCTGTTCTGTGTTGATTCTGTGCAATAAGCAAGACGAGGAGATGGCCAAGAGCGCTCAAGTCATTAAAACCCTTCTAGAGAAGGAAATGTAGGTACTGCTTGAAATGCATAGAGAAGTATTAACCCAACTGCCGCTCATTCTAGGAACATAGTTCGCAAAACTCGAACAAGTAAACTGCAATCGGTTGATGACACAGAGGCAAAGACCGTTTTCCTCGGCAAAGAGGGCAAGGATTTCGAATTCAGCCACCTCAACCAGAACATACAGTTCTTTGAAGGTTCCGGCAAGAACAATCAACTCAACCACTTGTCCGATTGGATCGACCGGATGATGTAAAGAAGGTGTTGAACATTTTTCTGTTTCCTGTGTTTGATTCCAATATACCTACATCATTTACATTTTATTATTCGCGTTGAAAACTATTTTTTTTGATATCAGGGATGTGTGTGTCCCCAAATTTCTAGTTAACTTTTTTTTGTAGAAAATATACAAATAAATCAACAATACAAAAAAAAAAGATGATAATCTGTTTTCTCTCATGTGATGCGCGCTAGTTAGTTAAATAGAAAGTGAAGTGGAGAAAAATTGGGAAAACACGAATCTGGTTTAGTGATGCGGGTTAACGACATTCGTGCGAAGGTAGGGCAGCATCTCGGTCGCTTTCTGTTTTTTTGGTTTTCGGCATTTGAACTTTGATTGCATGCGCGAGTTCATTGTTATATGGGTGCAGCGACACCAAAGAGTATGCAAGCAAGATGTGCGCCTAGACGATGTAATACATTATGTGATTTTTTGTTGCATATTTATTGGAGTCTGTGGCATTGTGGCCTCGAAATATGCAAGACTTTTGAAAGTTTTTACCTTTGGAATTTTAATGAAATTAATGAGAGATCCTGGGAGCATGTTTGCGGGAGCGACGTTAGAGCCATTATTCCCTGCACCTTCGGCAATAGTCATTATGCAGCATACTGAGTCCTTGCGTTGTTACAACTGAGTATAATCAGAGTTGATGATTTCTTCTTACTAAAGGCCAACCATAGCGCTCTGACCATTACGCAGGCCTTCAGATGAACACAGAGTCTGTTTTCTCTTTCATCATACGTTAGTGGCTTAAACATACTGAAGCCACTGTGCATCACCCAATTCCCATCTTCAAGGCCAATATATTTCTCCAATTGGAGAAACTTATCGTTCACGTCATCCGAAGAATATTCCATTTTGCGAAACCTCTTGTCCAACTATTGATGTGATCTTTTAGATCCCTTACCCCTTTACTTTAAAAAGTTCCCGCTGAAAGTGATCGTGCAGCTAATCTTCACGATTCCATTATTCGTGTATTGCTTCTTTAATGCTTTATTGTTCGAACTACCACTTTTGGAATACAGAACAATAGTTCCCTCATCTTTCTGCACCAGCGAAAGTTCCATGAAGAATTCATCTAGAACGACATCGATTCCCTTTTCCTGCAGAGTCTCGGTCAGTTGCTGTTGTAATTCTATCTTATTTCCAACTGTTCGAAGGCTTAAGCATACCAGTTTCTCATTTACGCCTTCTTCTTTTAATTTTGCGAATTTCACTCCACTTCTGACACCAACTTCTACAAAAGTCTCTATTGAACTTACTTACTATTAACTAGTAGAAGGGTCTTACGCCTACAAACCTCGCAAACAGTTTTTTGAGATTCCGGTAATTATACGACGGTGACGCTAATTAGTTATGACTTTACATTCCTTTGCCAAGTTTTTTTTTTATGAGCAAAAGCCACTCCTTAACTAAACGCAGAACTTCGACCTGAAAGTGACAAACTTAGCTGTTCCTTCATAACTTCTGGTGCCTCACGACGACGAAAGTATACAAATTATATAACAATCAGCGGGAGGATCAGCAACGCTTTTATAGCAACCATGCTGATCTTTAATTAGCAGCGGTAAAGTAAAACTATAAATATTTACAACTCCAGAATGAAGTCAACCAAAGTGCTTCCAAGAAATTTTATGTGTGGAAACATCATCGCGGACACTATGGCTCTCGCAGGCTGAGGGTCACTCTGAGGGTAATTTAACTAATTACCTCATTTATTGAATTCCATGACAACGTCAGGAGCACCCGGCGAAAAGCTTCCAGAGGACATGTCTTTCGACATCGATTGCTGTAACAGTCTTTGTTGTCTTCTCCATAGTGAATGTCACTGTCTCTGCCACAGAAAAAAAGCCGGCTGGCTGGTTGCCTCGTTGGAACACTCCGAAGGGCAACCGCAATGATCATTTCGAATGGAATTGTTTAAATCGGATAGGTCTCTTGTATCAGAGGCACAGACATAAAATCTGTAAATGTCCTCCCCAAAAACACAGCATTAAAAATGTCGTCTTGTCGCTGGCAGAATCTGTGTCAGGCAGGCGTACACCAAATCCGCATCAAAACGACCACAATCGATTTCATTTGGCTCCAAATGTTTTGAATTCCAGTTGGTGCTTAATTGAGGTTGGTCTCGGATCCAAGGGACCCGTTGTGATACTTATGTCACGGTGACATTTTTCCATGCAAACAGCACGGCAGGCGTGCGTGCAGGTCTCATTTCACGTGTGTTCCGCTCCTCGTCCTCATGGATTGCCGCTTTGTTCAATCGACAATTATGGCCACAAGTAATTGATGAAGAGTTATTGCTGTGTGTCCTGTGTACACATCGTCGTCGTGGCATTGTTTTGTTGGTTGTACAAAACATAATTGCGCGACGTTTAAAGGCCAAGAAGATGCAGAGGATTTGGTGTAATTTGCTCATGTTATCCAATAAAAATCATAAATACTTTTAGGTTGTGTCGTTAAAAAGCAGTTCTTAATTGCTCTTGTGTGGAACTGAACTGTCTATTGACATCCTTTGTTGTCCTTCTTTGTACTATAAATTGAGCAGTCTCATGTAAGCATTTAAGCGTTGAGATAATTACAACTGCGCAGGAGCAATTATGTATAATGACGAATTGTAGACTATACTTTGTATTAATTTTTAATAAATTTAACGTTGGTGGTCCTTGCACGGATCTCAATGAAGGATATTTGTATTTCGGGACAAAATCACTTGTAGCAGATGTGGGGAGCGAGCAAGATGTAATTAAATTTCTTTAAATTCTTTAGATCGAGCAAGTTCTAGTGGCTTGAGTAATCTCAGAGCGGGTAGACAATTATTTAGAATATGTTGACTATGAATTTGGGATCTATCGAAGTTTAGGAAGAGGACCAGAGCGATCCTCAACATTTGCAACAAATATGAACATTAGAATGTTTAATGTCTAACGAGATTGAATTGAGACTCTCAAAGAATCTGCACAGCTAACCCAAAGATGCAGTGATAGAGCAGAACAAGCTGAATCGGTTCATGTGGCACATCCTCTTGAATGCTAAAATCTTTGGGGTCATAATGCTCTTCTTCGGCATTGAAATCATTAGCACTATTTTGCTACAGAACTTGAGCGATATAGCAATTGTCTGGGTAGCATCCCGAAGATTTGTTAGAACATAAACCTTGTTCCCCAAGCCTGCAGATGTGTTAAAGTTATTTGCATTCCGCGTAGGTCATAAACCTAACCTCGAAAAGTGGCTCACAAAGCCGGCAACAACGCTTACATTGGAAAAACTATTCAGTACAAGCAACATAAGGTAGATTCCTTTTTTGACATATCTAGAAGGAGATTTCAATAGGATCCTTACTGAATCGATTCAGCAGTCGCATAGTATCCATGCCTAGAAGTTGAATTATTCAGTCGACATTGGGGCAGACGGTACAACTAAGGTACTAAATACAAGGTGGTGTTATCTCCTCTTGGCTCTTGTTAAGCCAAGTGTCTTGGAGCGGCTTGATTGGGATAGCCTTAAAGTAGTTGTGATGTAAGTTAACTAATGGAAAGTCCTTTGCTGCTTCTGATTAAACCTTACAAATATCGAACTGGTAAAGGATTGAAAGTAAACAGTGTCCACTCAAGTATCACATAATGAGTCTATAAATGACGAGCCGAGGATTATACCTTGAATAGCTCTTTAGGAAAAAAAAGAGTCATAACAAGCCACTGGTTAGCTAGATACTCTGCGGCCAAGCTAAGTATGGGGAAGATTAGGGAGATAAAGGAATTCCCACACATGGGGAGCAGAATGGATCCGTTGAGATATCTTGTGTGGGCAGCACCTTTAAACTGCAGCGTTCCTTATTTGACCTAACCTACTTACTACCATAAGGACTAACAAATTTTCTTTCCTAAGTTCCTAAATCTCCATTACATGTTGCGGAAGACCTTGTGGGCTGTTAGCGCTTAATTTCGGCAATAAACTGAAATCAACAGTATTGAGGATTAGCTGGTCATCGGGCTTAAATAAGGCCGTGGAGAAAAAGTCTGAAACCGGCCTTAGCCTTTGAATATAATCACCAAACTAATAGTATTAAATAGTACATAATTCTTGTGCTCCCAATACCTCACTCCTTTTGTACTCTTACTTAATTATTCACAGGAAACTTTACAAACAGGTGAACGTCAAATTTTTACTCCTCAAGTCACGATTTCCTTCCTTCCCATTGCCCTAATCAGCATTTTAACCTTTCCTCACTTTATGTCCCGACTTCTTGTCCCAATTACCGAACAACACTCGTGCCAGCGCTGTGCATCCACAATTAAGACAGCTTTCGAGACAAAATTTCAAGACGAAGCATTATTTTAAATAAACATTTCGTTATCGTTATCGTAACCATGTCGTTACATTATTTCAGAGAACAAGATAATGGCAAATAATGTTTACATGTAGCATCCCTTTTTGAATAGTCTCTGATGCAGTGTCTTAACGCTGCAGCAGCCAGCAGCAACTACCAGCTCCAGCAAGTAGTCTTGTTCCACCCATTTTGTCGGCTCCAAAATTAAACATAATCGCACAATTTAGTGGACAAACACTGTGTCCCGTACAAAAGGCCATAACACTTACGTAAATCACTTCAAATTCATAAATATCGTCGGACATGAGTTCGCACTCCACTCCGAGAGTCGGAATCGCAATTTACACTCTTGTTTGCCCGGGAGATTAGCTTCCGAAAGACCAGGACGCAATTAGACCAGCATTCGACAAGGTGCTAAAAGAAGACAATTTTGTTGTGATTGTTGGCAGCAAGTGTTGCGACTTAAGATGTGTGATGCGATGCGATGCGAATGCAACGCATCAGCCCTTGGGCTGTCTCTTGTTTTTTTGCGCTTTAATCACAAATTTTCAAAGAACATGCGCACCGTAATTGCCAACTATGTTGGGAGCTGGATGGTGTCTTCAATGGACTACAAATCGCGCCTCTGTATAGCAATCTTATTACCTATCTCTGTGTCGCCGCTTTGTGAGCACAGCAGACGACTCCAGGACAACACACAACACTAGCGACCAGGAGGTGTCGTGGTAAATTGCCCACTTATCAGGATACTTATTTAAAGTTATTATAATGTTGTTTCGAGGGCTTTGGTTGGCCAGTGTATATGACGCCTTAATGATGCACTAATGCGGGTAATGAATGAGGGCCAAAAGAAAACACAAAATGATGCTGTAATCAAAGTTTATTGTTTTAAATAACTATACTATAAAAGTGGAGAAAAATGCAATCTAGTGTTGCATCGTGTCCAGTACTGTCTATGAAATAAATGCAAGTCCTTAAATGGGGAAAAGAACTACGGGTATCATATATTGAAACGCTGTGAATGATATTTTTAACCAAGGTTGACTGCGTACAGTGCGGCCAATCGTTTTTCGAAAAAAAGTTCATTAAAAAAAGTACCCCTAATTATTTACGGAAAATTTGTTGGAAACATAACATCCGAATGGTGCGCAACCAAAACATCAAATTTTCCATAACTCTAGCACATAAATCATTAATTTCTGGCTAAATTTGCCCTATGCCATGGATTGTGTTGACTTTCAGAGCAGTGGTGGCTTGTGGTTTATAGGCATAGACCTGTGACTCAAAAAAAAAAAAAAAACCCACAAGAAGAAGTCCATGGCTTGGTCATCACCATCGTTTTCAAAGAAGTACTGTCGCCAGTCCAAAATCCACACCAAATAGTGACTTTTTCTGGATGTAGTGTTTGTTGGACCAAAATCAACCAAAACCGCCAAAATTCGATAATTTGGGTTGTCCCTATGATTTTTCGACCGAAATTGTGGCCAACTTCGAACTGCACGAGAGCCAGTCAACGAAAAAACCGCGTTGTATATGGTCTTTGAATTTGAGCATTAAGGTCTGTTGAATCTAGTTCGGCTGAAGGTTCAAGGCACGACGCAAAATTCGCCAAATTGTGGTTTGCGAAAAGCCAAGTTCTTGCACGGAATTGGTTGTCTCTGATTGTCTCTGATTCTTGTGCACACTCTCATGGACAGCAGCTATATTTTGCGCATATCGGAGACGTAGACGTACGAGTATTTGGCGAATTGCTCACTGAACCGGTCGACTCGAATTTATAAACCACATTGCGTATATATCTTTCGGAAGGACAATTATGGCGGCAGTAAAACGGGCGTAGCACGAAATGTTGCTCGAACAGAAGATCCGCTTTTATTAGACCATTTAATCATTTCCACATGATGTTGAACGCTTTAATTCTTCGTGATAAAATGGCAAGACAGATTTAATAAATAGCAGTCAATTTGACAAACGTAGCTTCAACAATATGGCCGAAATCACCTGTCAAAGTTTGGAAAGTCCTATTGGACATATTTCGAGGTTGAACCGATGATCTCCCTGATCCTCTCCTGAATCCAGACCACAACATCAGAGGAAAAAAAGGAAGAATCAGCTTTTAGATTTTTTGTCTCCTCATTTGAATCGTATTGCCTCAGCGAGCACCCACTGTGCAATAACACCCGTTCGCCGTTCGCGTGTGCATAATATTTTTTTTTGTTATTTTAATTTCACCCCAGACCAAGTGGGGGAACTTTTTTACTTCTCACGATCCCACATGACGATGAAACCATTAAATTCACTGTAGCAAGTAGAAAAAAAAGACAAGAATTATTGAATCCTCTTGCTGCTTCTTCAATAGATTAATCCCACACATAGGAGAACACGTGTATTGATACATCCATGCAGTTCGAATGCACTCTGAGGGCATGTCGTACACACAACGCGTCTCTGAGTCTATACAAAAATAGCCGGGCGCATGCATGTACGACTCGTACATTGGGACGACCCTGGTTGAACGTGAGGTCGGCGATGTGCATCTACGTGCGCATCTTGGAATTAATTTTATTTCACTTGCACGCGCTCATGGGTAAGATCACAGAGATTGTTGTTGCGGTTTGTGTTACCCCATAGAGCGGGACAGGCGCGCAGCAGTGACACTTTGCCAAGAATAGCATGTGTTAGAAGAACTCCAGCGGATTCTATTTTCAGCGGAAGTGTTGCATCCCAATCTGAAGGTCACCCATCATTTTGCTCCTCGAATTTAATCTATCCAACCTGACTTTTCAGAAACAAATTAATAAATAAGCGAAGGTAACCCACTACCTGAAGCGGGAGAGAGAGAAAGAGAATAAGAAAAAGAAGGAAACCAAAAAAGAAGACAACACAAATCCATGCTACCTCGCACGAGCCTTGGGAACTTTCAATCGCGAGCCGTTCTCACGGCCTTTATATGACTTCTGGAATGAGAGGAAACCAAAAAACCAAAAAATGAGAAAAAAGAGGAGAAGAAAAATAAAATTACAGCAGATCGCACTGAAATCAAGGAGCACGATAGTCGAATGCCAGACTTTTTTGCCCACGATACACCACTTCAAGAGGTATAAGCGCGACAGGCACACGAAACCTTCTCGGCTCGATCCGACTCTTCTCAATGATGATGATGCTGCTGCTGCTGCTGTTGATGATGATGATGATGATGTATAGATCCATTTAAAGTCCGGACGTCGATCGTAGTCGGTCGTCATCGCAAGGTAAAATGTGGCTCCTTGGCCAAGTCCAAAAGAACCCTTTTTTTTTTGTCCCAAAATAGATTTTGAATTCCACCACCATCACGAATCCATATACCTGCACACAGAGTGCTATTCGCGAATGAATTGCAACGATCAGAACGATGATGATGGCACTCCGCCGATGATGACGGCGATGAAGGTAAAAGCCTCTACTCACCGCACGGTCTGAGACACCAGACAGGAGTCTCACGACTTGCCCAGGTCTGCATCTATAAAAGGCAAAGAGGTACACGGTGCATTGTTGAAGCGTGTGCGAGATAAATGACCGAACGAACCACCGATCGCGATCATGGTTCGTGGCAACAGATCCATATGCAACTACCATAGAGTAGCTATGTGTGTATAGTTACTCCATGGAAGGGTAAAACGTGCATCCATGGGACGTGCAAGCGCACCTCAAATATGGCCAAGTACAGCACACGCATACACAGGTATACCTACTGCTTGCTTTGTCGCAAGCGCTGTTTTAGGTAAATCAAGAAGAAGGGGCAACTTCACTTGAATAAAAGTGCCAAGAAAATGGTGGTACATTAATCCAGGATCCATATCTAGCCACGGTATGTGTATTTACTCTGTGTATGCCGCGCAGTCGCAGTCGCAGCCAGTGTGTCTTGATTGCTTCATTTTTTCCAATCGGGTAGATATTTGTCTCTAAGACATCAATGGAGAGTAGTTCCATGGTCATGAATCACTCCATCTCTATAGATGAGCTGAGCAGCTCTAGGAATGGCTAAAGTGTTGTGACTCGAGGCCAACGTGGTGGCATGACTTTGAATGCAATTATTTGAGAAGTAAAGCTGCTGCTGTTGCTCACGTGTTGTGTCTGTGGTACGAGTATGAGTACACAGACGATGCAGGAGAGCACTAGTCGCGAGAATGTTTGTCTCGAGAGTAATTTCATTGATCGTGCGCTTGATCGTAGATAGCAATCACATCGAAAGCATGGAAAGTTATCGACTCTAATTCTATGGCTGAGGGAGGTTATAATCTAATAGAGACCGCTCACGAAGGATCATACAAATACCACATGCAGGCCTTGCAAGTTTTCATACTAATGACTTTAAGTAAGGAAAAGTAATGTGTGTGGTAGGTCTAGGTAAGTATTGATAGTTGATGGATTGAAATGCATGGTTATGTGTTTGTGGGTGTCCTGAAGGAGTGTGCCAAGGAGAAAATCTTTATGCAGAAACCGATCCTGTAACTTGTTGTCAGGCTTCTTGTAAGTTGATGACTGTGACATCCATTTTCTGCTAGCAGCAATTATGCTGGGAGTGTAACGAACATTATTTTAAATAGCGCCATCTATCCCTAACAACATGATGTATGATTGCAAAAGCACCTTTATGCATTTGTGGTTTTAGGCCAATAATACTGTGTATAGAGGTATAGAGATATACATATTGTCGACGAAGTTGTGAATGCAGAGAAACATTGAAGGAACGCATGGATCAATCTATGAATGGATGTACCTTAACTGCCTCCAGTCACCAGACAGATGGATATTAGAGAAGATGCTTGGGAAGAAGTAAGCGAAATTGTGGCAACCATTTATAGTGAAAATAGGAGCGATAAAAGAACGCGTCGCAGAAAGTTCGCAATCAAATGCTAGATGAAGTAGCCCGCGGGTTAGAGGTATAAGGGAAGAGAAGAGCTTAGTAGGTGGAAACCGATCCTGTTAAGAGCTGTCCTTTAGATGGCAGCTTGTTTAAAGTTGTGTCCAGGGTCACTGCAGTGCAATAAGGCCCAAGGAAATAAAGCCATACTACGGTCTTCTTTGAGGAATAACATCCACGGGCTTTCTCTTTGCCAAAGAAAGGGAAAGGCTTTATATTCTAGTGCCTTGCACTGCATCCCCTGGGGCCAAGACGTTAGTGATTCTTTATTGGGCGCTTTGTTGGATTAAATTACTCTGACGTGACTTTAATGATGTTGAGGATCCAGTAGACAATTCATTGATAGAGGTACATAGTACTTATGAAAGCTAAAGACGAAAAGACTTCAATATATTTGGCTTATATAATTTCTGACTACTTTCCCATTCATTTCGGATTGAGAATTTTACTGCGAGAAGAATATCCTGGAAGTGAGTGTGTATTAAAACAAAGGATGTGTCAAATACTTGGCAAGGTTGTTCACTTGAACTTTAAACTTCATGGACTCACAAGAATCACGTACCAGCTTCTATTTCCAACTCTCCTTCTTTAAACCACGAACAGACACCTCCAGAATCGAAATCGTAATTCATGAATTATGTTTCAAAGGGAGACTCATACATACTACATAGTAGCTTATATTCTAAATTGCCAAAATCTCAAATGACTCCCTGGCGAACGCATTTAAAATTCAATTGATTCGTTTCCGAGTAGAATGCCGAACGACTTTCAGTTAAGTAAACAATCTGTTGCCTGCAAAATCAACATTCATTGAATTAAGTAATAGCGCTCGCGACACATTTAGCATATCAAATACGACAGCAAAAAAAACAACGACACAAGTCGGAAATTACCACAAAAATGACAGACGTGAACGAATTCACGTTCTCCATTATTTAAGTTTCATGAATGGCACAAGTGAAAAAAAAAATATCAGCAAAAAGTATCTAGTCCAACAGCCAACAGTTTCACAGATTCACACAAATGGCACAATTTCGATCGCACGAAGGAGTACCTACTCCGTCTCCGTCTGCTGATGTCTGTCGTCATTTTTGCTCGGACAACATATCGAATTAACAATTCAGCACGTGGATAAAAATGAGGGTGGAATACTGGCTCGCCGCATATATCAATTTCTTTGAAGCAGATGAAAGATATCGCCATGATTTTCAAAGTATCAAAATTCAGAAAGACTTTTTTTTTCCGCATGGTTTTTACCCCGAAAATAGACTCTCGACTGAGATCTATAAATTTGGAATGAACTTTTGGTCAGTTGCCCATTTTGAGCGGTGTGCCTTATGTTGGTCCAACAAAGGAGACTTAGTCAATGATGCTAATTGATTTGGGATTGTACCCACTAAGAAAGGGCAGATGTTTGATATGAAAGCTTGATCTCTTGTCGGCATGGTCAAAGTCAATTTGAAGAGAAAACCCTAGCTAGGATTTCTAGGACATACGGCTCACCACAAAAAAATTCTCAGAATCACAATTCGCTTTGGTCTTTTGCGAAAGTAGTCGAAATGCCAGTCAGCCAACGGACAGGAGCAGGTGCTGAATCAAGTCGATTAAATCTACAAAAGCCATTTAAGTAAGAACAATCATTTCATCCTCTTCAAAGTGCAGATTAGGAATTCGATATGTTCATTTGGAAAAAAGGTTTTCCATGGCGTAACCTCCTTAGTCACTCTTGTAGAATGCAATAACTTGAGAAAGGAATTCTTAAAGAAGCGCTCTCTAAAGACATGTAAACCAACAGAGGTGTGTTACATTTTCTACATCACTTTCTTACAGATGCCACACTTGAGTGTGGACATTAGTGAGGGCGTCTGTCTGTTGGCATCAGAAGCAAACAATGATACTATTCTAGGTTCCATTCCCGCGATTCTTCAATTTCTACTACACAGTCCATAGATGGCAAATGCCTGGGCGAACACGCTATAGAAATCCACTCAACTTACGCATTCCTTATACGCACGCTTGCGCGACGCTAATCCGTGGGAAGAACTATACCTACACGTTGGTATCGTTTTGCGAATGGCCTTTGTCGGTTGTGTTTAGGTGCGATAAATGAATCATTTTTAAATGTTTTGGAGAATTAATTTACGTCGGACCAATTGGGTTGTTTTCCGGAGAATGATACCCAGGTTTGAATAAATTTATAGCTTTGCTTCGATGGTGGACTAAATGTTATAATTAGATACGCCCTATAAATGTATCTGTGGCAAATTTGGCACGAGTAATCTTCATCAATTTGGTAAGTTTATTTCGCGCGTGTGAAGATTCGTTTATCTCTTGAATTTGGTGGGATATCCGTACGAAGACCCAAATAATGGTCAATTCATTTGCAGAGGCGAGATTCCAAACTCGTAAGAGTTCTATGTTTCTTAATTTAAATAAAAATGCAAGACAGCTTCGGAAATCTGGTGATTTTGGCGAAGGTCTGGGGTAACATGCCATGCCAAACCTTGACAAGCATCAGTTCCATAAATTTTTAGGCTAGTCTAGTTTCCCGCTTTAGAGGCAGGATACACCAAAGTGTTTTTGACAAATTGAACTCAACTCAGATATTCGCGTCCCAGTTGATGATTGCAGCAATATAAAAGTTGAGCTCGATTGACGTTTGCTATAGGTGAGACTACAGTTTAGTGTCTCAGCCGTGGTGTTAGCAAAGAATAAGTCCAGAGTACTATCATCTGCAAAGGAATGGAGAATCAGTAGTTCACTGTAGAAGTAGCCTTGATCTTGACATTAAATTCGGCTGAGAGCCAAAGCAACGGAAATCAAAAGACTGAGAGTTGAGAGTGACAAATAGGGTGTGTCATTTCCAGAGTTTTTTTTTATGAAAGTGTCAGTAAACCAACTTTTAAACTACTAAATCGAGAATCGAAATATTCATTCTTTTTGTCGAAATATTCATTCTGAGTACGTGGCTCAGTGTTTAGTGCGTTGCACTACTGCGCAAGGGTTCCAATTTCGAATCCAGAAAAATGCCCTCAAAAGTTTTTTCATGGCCCCACCTCTTCCGAGTGTCTGACAAACATTCAAGAGTATAACTGTCATGACTCATGAGGAAGCTTCTCAAAACCCCTCTGCCATTCGGATACGGCATAAAACTGTAGGTCCCTTCTGTACGTGTATAAATGTATACCACGTATAACATATACTGTCCTGAGAAGCTAGATCTTAGCCCTCAATAGGCTGCTTACGGCCAAATATATATTTTTTTTTCAATTCATTCTTTGAAGTCAAACAAGGAGTTGATCCATAAACACACAACTCAAACCTTATACTAAATATTTAACATGGAGTTATGCTTATATGCCAACTGTCTGCTTAGTGAAAGAAATTCGTAAAAATTAAAACACAGCAAAGCAAAGGACTGAAGTGAAAGTGTTTATTCGAACTGTCACTTTTAGGTATGTTCGACTGGAATTTCTTATAAGTTAAACTGGTTGGTTAAAAATTGTCTATTATCGAATAAAAGTTAAATCTTTCTTTTAAGTTTAAAGTTGGGTTCTTAAGATGAGTAGACTAGAATTTTGCTTTAATATTATTTTGTATTCAAAGTAGTCGTCTCCGATTTTCGTCAATTATTAGACTAAAGTGGATATCATTGCCCAACAATTTTATTACTTAGTCAATAAGCAGTCACTGTAAAGGCCCATTTATAGCTCAGTGAACTGGAAATACGAACGAGCGAATATTCGCAAATTTTGACATTTCATTTATAGTAACTTTTATATCTAGTTGCTTCACTGCAGTCTGCGAATTAAAAAAAAAATAATTGCAAGCCATTATGTATGACACTACATTTTTTGTATTTTTAATGTGATTGATATTAAATTAGAGCAGTACGAGAAATTCACCGCTGAAATTCTCAATAGGTGTGAGTGTACTCGTATACGCACTAAGCCCATAAACGTGAAAATGTCAAAAAATACACTTTAAAAATGTACTTCTCACCACATTATTCAGTCGCTGACATCTTTTTTTTTGACATTTCTGCATTGAGCTTGTTGCTTGTTGTTTTTGCTTTTCAGCGAAATTTGAAAACAAATTATGGCACTGTACAGTGGCGTGCAAAAAAATAGCTTTGCTTTTCGTAAAAACAAACTTGCTGTCTTTTTCACGCGAAGCTGACACTTTACCATTGTTAAAATTGTAATAAAAATATAAAAAAATGTAGTATCATACGGGCTTAAGGTTAAACTCACGCGATTTTGTTGGTCGTGTGAATGTAGATTGTGAACAAAAATTGAGAGTTCGCAAGAAGCATTCGCTTTTGAATAGGTTCGAGAGAAGTATCAGTTTTGATTTGAATTTTTTGCAAGAACCACACGATTAAATTTAAACAATAAAACATTTTTACTACACACAAGCGTAGAATTACTCAAGTACTGTGCAATCACCCAAAGTGAGTCCAACAAACTAATGGTTTGAATCTTGATAATCAATCTCAATTTCACTATTCATGTTCCGTCTAAAATAAAATACTGCTTGACCCCCACCTAGAACTTTGAACGTAAATCAAAAGACATTTCTGTCAAAATGTCAAGTCTCATGATCAAATGATCGACGCAAATATTAACATCACACATTCACACAACTACCGCTCGTGGCGGCATGCCATCCCGATCCCCCAATTTATCCGATGGATGCAACATACCACACAAAAACTGCTTGTGCGGCGTCGGCGGTGGCAGTGGATTTCTATGTGGGAGATGCTGTGTTGTATTTGTATCCCGTACTCCGTCACCAGTGATGATGGGCTTGACGGCAATGACATCGGTTTCTTACAGTGCAGTCAACTACTATTTGCTCAATGCCTCGCCTCGGGCTTCGTATGTGTGTGAGCGGAGCGTAGTCGTCCGGTCCGTCGAAGAGCAAATAGTCACATTTCAGTTTTATTAATTTCGGTTAGCCTACCGCTTTCGTCTGTCCACCTACAGTTTCGTTTTCACAAAGGTAAAAGCCAGAAGGAGGCAGAGATCGACTGTTTGTCATGTCTTCGCCATTGTCAAGATGTATTCGTGTATCGCCTTACATACATATATAGCCTTGCCTGTACATAAATGACACAAAAGATATTAATAAAGAAGAATTGAAATTTTGTGTTGAAGACAAACTCTGCGGGTGGCTGGCTGACTGCCTGCCACTGCCACTGCTACACCACCGCACCGACTGGGGTCAGAAGTTAGCTAGAGCATCCGAATGGGAAGTCAAACGGGAGTTCAAGACGCGATTGTTTCGAGTTTTTGACAAGTAAAAATAAAAAATCTCACTTTGTGGTCCAAAAGAGGGTTCCAAATGGATGGCAATTTGAATGAATGACGAAAATTGATGAGTAATTTGGACTGCTGGCTGCTCAATCGGGTGAGCGTTGGCGATGTCATTCAAAAGAGTTTATTATTTAGACATATTGTCGGCGTATCCTTTAGTATGGATTTTTTTTTCTCATCTTTAAGATACTTGCGTAAGATGCGGGTTTTATTTTATGTCATTTTGCATTGTAGTTCTTCCGTGACTAAGTTTGGTGTTGACGTTGGCGGGCGATTGTATTTCGTCTTTTGATCTTTGAGATTGAATTTTAGTTTGGTCGAGGGAATTCATTAATAAGTTTTGTTTTAATTGGTTTTTGTTCCGGTGGACTAAATGAACCAAAAGTAGTGTATCATACAAAGTATGAGTATGCTACACATTTTAGACGATCTCACTTGAACCATTTTATTGCACAGCACACATTTTTCTAATTTCTTTACAGTTTACGAGGGAACACTGTGAATCCAGTTTTATCTCGTGCATGTTTCTATACTAAATAGTCTTTCTTCTCACATGATTCGCGTCCAAGCTACAGACCCAGGCTTGCTTGTGTTGTCCATTATCCCACTGATTCATAAGAGACATTCTTTAAGGAGCAACACATTCCCTTAAGCGAAGTTCAATGTGAAGAAAGTCGCAAAAGGAAAGATGAAATTAGTCCTTCTCCTCTTGTTTTCCATTGTAACTTTCTAGGACCATTTTCTGCTATTCTCAACATGCCTCTGCCAGATGTTTTTACCAGATCAACAGCAGTCATAAGTACCTTAAGAATCAGTCATTTAGCAAACTGGTATCCAAATGTGACGATGTCCTTACAGATATTTGGGTCATGTTCCCATTACAGACTACGTCATATCTAGACTTTAAAATGCTATTTACCTTCGATTACCACAGACAGAACCGAATGCTGAATCCATAGCTATGCATGTACACGGATGGATCAAAAATGAACACCGGCTTTGGGCCTGGAATCTTCTCTGAATCACTGTGGGTATCTAGATCCATACGACTCCCAGACCAGTGTTTTCCCAGTGGAAAGCCGTGAGTCCCCCGTAAGAGCATTATCGACAGCCAAGCAGGTGTAAAATCAATTACTGTTACAGAAATTATATCCAAGCTTGTAAAGTACTGTCGCGAAGACCTTAAGGTTCTTGGAATATAACACAAGGTTCTGCTCTGCTTGAGTCGAGAGTGTCACGGGAGCAGATAAATTAGCAAGGAAAGGTTCATCAGATTTACTACTACAAACTGATAAACATTCCGCCCTGCGTTCTTAGGCTTGAATCAGAGAAACTAGCCACAAGAGAGGTGAACTTAAGTGGGAGTTCCATGGAAATGTGCAAAATTGCAAGCCAATTATGGCCATCTTTCGATGAAGCAAGGACCAAAAGACTTATGCTTTCCATTCTTGTGCGGTTCTTTACTTGAAGAAACTGCGTCGAATGGAAGAAGAGGTACCCCTCGTCTGAAGTCCTTGGCTAGCCCAGGTCGCATGCATCCCTTGAAGACAAACACAAGTAAGCTAATCACTTCATGTAGTTTTTAGATTTCTACGTGAACACTTCTCAACTCTACATGTGTTGCTAGAATCTAATAGACTTACTTACTTAAGGGGCACCCGACCCTTGTAGAGTTCCTGCCTGAGACATCGTTGCCTTCCATTCTCTGCGGTCCCGGGCACGTTGCTTCCAGTTGTGAAAAACAAATTTTCTGGCATCCGCGACAGCTTGGTCTTTGTACCGGAGGTTTGCTCTTCTTCGCTGTCTCGAACTTAGGGGTTGCGCTTCGAAGATCCTCTTGGCTGGAGCATTGTTGTCCATTCACTCGATGTGACCGAGCTAATGTAGTCTGCGTATCTTGGCTGTTTGGACTACATCCATATCTGGATGAAACTGGATGAAACTGATTCATCCACTTTAAGCTTCGGTCTGCATGTAGCAGGGAACGATAGATACACATTCAACCAAGCTTCTTTTCAATCATACCGATTTTTTTTGGTGGCTTTAAGAGCAATAAAAAATAATGCCAATCAATTTGGAGTCAACACGGATTAACGGATAAGTTTTAAGTCCGAACAAAAAAAAAAAAATAAATGAAATTTTAATAGCTTCTCCAAGGCAATGATCACTTGAACCAGGAACAGAACTGCATAATTTTTTTTTTTTCGGGATACATGATCCAATGCAAATCGGTAATTTGGCTCAACAACCAAAAAAAAAACAGAAGATTTTCTCCTCAACTTTGGCTTGCTTATCTGCGATCGAAAACGGATTAAAATAACGACACGACCATACGCCACTGATGCGTAAATTCAGCGAAAATGCCAGAAAAAAAAAGAACACAAAACCAAGATGCACGAAACGAAATTCCGAAATTATACTCGAATCCACGAATGGACACCGGATCTTTCTCTCGCTTTGGAGAAACAGCAGTCAGTACAGCACTTGGCGGGCGGCGATTTTGCGATCAGCAGAAATAAAAAAAAAAAAAAACAAAAACGCCAAGAGGCCGAATGCATTTCAGTGATGCTGCAATTTTTTACGTCCAATTACAAACGCAGAAAAAAGGTTTCGTTAATTCCTGGGCCGCCGATGGAGAGCGCAAAATCAAGATATTCCCAAGCAGGTCAGATTTAATGGCATCACCAGCCAGCCGCCGCGAAATACTCGTCTCTACTTACATACATATGTACGAGTATGTAGCCACGGGTGCGGTGGTGGAAATTTATAAGCATACTGTCCTGGGAGCTGCTGCCGCGAATAACTCTCTGGCAGCGTGTTCCAATTTGATGTTACACAAGCCGCCCGTCATGTTGAGCCCCACCTGAGGCCTCTGTTTGCGCGTCTGGTGCACTTTCCACCTATGATCTCTCTCTCTCTTTCCGTTTCTCTCTCTGCTGCTGAGGAGTAGTTCTTGTTGTTGGTTTGGGGTTTCTAATTGAATTTCTCTGGGGGCGACAGTCCTCCTCATACAGGTGATCATTTGAGCGTTGTGTCGTCGTCCCTTAGAGAGTCCACACCGATTCCAACCCAAAAGCAAGCAATGAATAACTCAGCTGACCCTTTTTGGGGGCAACAGTGTTTTTTTTTTTTCCTTTCCAATAATGCGGTGCCAACATTACGTGAAATTGCAACGCTGCGCGCAACGGGGTGTGGCTGGTGGATTTCATTTCTTCAGGAGCACCTGAAGGTATTAGCGCGAGATCTCATCACCAATGGAATTTTGGCTGAAATATGTACGCAAACGGTATGAGTTATAGTGCTCTTGTAATGTAAACACTATAATAATGCCGTCCTGTTATATTGGGGGCTAGTGCGTCTGCTGTATTGGCGCATGCGGTGGAAAACTTACCACCCCAGGGCTGTTGAGAAAAAGGAAATGATCGAGTAATTTAGAGTCTAGAAATGAGACTTGATTTGCTGATTTTTGACAGGAAGAAGACATTAACGGGGTTTAGCGTCAAACACTGTAAGGTATTTATCATCCATTGTTCTTGTGTGTGTCTGGCAATCTGGGACATAGAGGTGTGATTTTTCATCTCGAATGCAGGTTAGCTTTGAATCTGGAATAGCAATCAGTCTTTTAAGGTTAACATAGGGTGCTTGCAAGCCTAACGAAATACAGCGGTCTGGAAAGAAGTCTTTTGTGCTATCCCCTTTAGATTAAGTTTTTGTAAAGAAAAACCCTAGAATAAGACGCAATCTGGCTGGGGACTTAACGTATTCCTACAGATATCCAGAGGTATTAAATCACACAATCTACTCATCGAAGAGTTTCCTTCAAAAACCCGATTATGATGCGCGCTGTGGGGAATGGTTGCATCCTTTTGTTCAAACCTCATATCTACCGCATCTATTCCATTCATTTGGGGAACAGTAAAGTCAGTATAATCATGGATCTATAGCGCACAACATTGACATTGGATCAAAAGCTTTATCGTTTTCGACGCATGAAATGGTTAAGGGCCTTAAATTCTTAACTAGTTGAAGTAGTGAACTCTATTTGTGACTTCCAATTGGAATGGTTTTTATATTGTTTCAAACGGTCTATCCCTAACTTTAGTTAGCAGGTATGTAGGCAGTTTGGGTTAGGAGTCTAATTTCACAAGTTCATCAGCAGTGTCGATGCCTTTGTGTTCTGGAATATAGTTGTAGAGTAGGCTTAAATTTGCGGCTTCTGGGTTCAAATCGATTCTGTATCACTCGCGAAGGTGTCCTTAAATTTATAAGACCCAGTGATGGAGTGAAATGAAAAAGCGTAAAGCTGAGAGTTAAGTACTCGAATGAGTAAGGAAAGAGAGAGAGAGAGAGAGAGGTAACGTTTCGCGTTAAATTTGAATAGTTTTGAACACAATGCTAAATCAAGCTGCAGCTGTAGAACGAAGCGCTGTCATAAAAATCGCTCAGTGAGGTAGCTGAGAAGGAGCGTAATGGTGAAGCGACTCACGGTTTTATTTAGTGTTACAATCAATTTATTTGTTGCATTGGTTGTATCTAACTTTGAAAAAAGCTTCATTATACAACCTTGGTAGCACCCGCCCAAAGAGCAGGCAATAACTTATCTGTTAGTTAGTTTTAAAGAGAATATTAAGGATATTTTAAGGAAGTTCGAAGAATAACTATTTATTACGCTCGTAGTTTTTAATCACAAAATTATAGAATAATGAATTGATTATAAGTCGAGATTCTAAAGGTTCAAACAAAATCAATATTGGGAAACACAAGTTAATATTATAAATAAAAGATTTACCTCCTCATGTTCTCTAAATTCCATCCTCCGCACAGTGGGGCAGAATACCCTAATAATTGGCATTAAATTAACCAATAAAACTAGGAACCTGAAATTTCGCCTAATTATTGCTGGGCTGTAGAAATCTTCAATACATTGTGTATGGCCACGCCCACTTGGGGCAATTTTGCTAAGAAAATTGACCTACCTGTCAAATTAAAAATTCATAGTTCCACATTTGTTGTTTTGCAAATTTGCAATAGATACATATATGTCATCTGTCAAATTTACATAAGCAATGAGCGACTGAGCGACTGAGCGACTAAAAGCGCTCTCTTTTATGTTCGCTCACATTAATTCAGTTGGTGCATCCTCCCAAAACATGTAATTTTTACAAAATTTTATGAATTTTTACGAAAAGCTATTCGTGTAAGGAGAATTTTCGTAGTTTTTTACAGAATAGAGTGCTCACGAGAGATTAAGCATGCCCATGCTACGATTCTTAGCGCAAGAAATTTCTTTGGGGTAGTTTGGCCAATTCTGCCAAATCAGTGTAATTTCAACTTATTCTGTTCAACCAATTCATTTACTTCTTCGCTCTTTCCCATAAAATTACTCCCTCTCTTCGATATTTAACAATCTACGAATCTTAGTGCAGAAAGTACGCGAACGGATCTATTACTAGCAAATGTTGACAATGTTTCTCATTTACGACTATGTCTACCTTGCGCAATCTGGTGGTTGTTAAAGAGAATTGACTAATTGATAGCTTGTGAACCCCTGCATTCAGTAGGACGAGGATGAAGTCGTTAGTAGACATACAAGGAAAAATTAAAGGACAAGTAACTTAACCCGTAATACCAACTCACAAGGAACCTCAAGCAAGACTTGATAAGATCGTCAAAAATAAAATAAAATAAATTTATTTGTCCCTATTGTCATCCCTTCATCATGAACAATTTTTAGGTCAGTTAATGATGTAATGGCGATAATGACATCGGGGAAATATTTTCTCTAAATTGCCCTATGCTGTTTTTGATCCTTACACATTCCACTCGTGGTGGTCTGGTCTCGTTGACCGACCACAAAATGATGACAGACCATTTAATGGACCTACCACTGCACCGCATACGCACTACACACAGTTCTTGTGTGTTTATCTAGGGTTCATCACATATTGCATTGTCAATATGTTTTTTTTCTTTTTTCGTTTCTGATTTATGACGTGTTCCTGGCATTCCATGCCGTCCATAAGAATAGAACACGAAAATAGACACTTCAAATGGACTGTCTAGCCTTTTTCGATTTTTTATTGGCTTTTTGGGGGTGTTGACAAAATCAATTTAAAAAAAATGTTAGCCCTAGCTATGGATGGTAACACTGATGATGGTGCAATGACAGTTCGAGGCAATTTGCTGATTTCCCTCTGTCAGCAGTAATTCAACGGCACTTTGCTCAATTGGCAATCGGAATGGAGCAAAGTGTGTGTGTTGTGTGTTGTGTGTGCCATTTACAAAACATCGCTGATGCGAAAGATTAAACCTAGCTCAAAACTACAGCTCAGCAAACCGAGACCAACTGGGTGAGTCACTTTACTACCATCCACCATCCACCACCCAAAGAGACGATGATTATTCCACAAGAAGTGAATCTAACGTGCGGCTAGAGTTGATGATCGGCGCGCGGGGTATACTGTGGAAGGGAGCCAATGTAATTCGCAATCGTTGAGTTGAAAAAGCCGGTTACACACTCTGCCGAATTTGGTGTGTAGCAGTGCTACACGCGCGGTCAGTCGAGTGCGGTGTGAGGCAACCGAATGTATCCGAATGCAACCGACCGGTATCTTTTATTAATAGTTTTCTAGTAGATATTCTAATTTCCATTGCTGTGGCGTTTTACAGTGGAGCGTGCCGGTTGCATGAACCTACAAAGATCGACATTAAGCTACCGATCTGATGGTGAACGTGTGCTCTAGAGTGCATGGTAAACATTCATACAACTTGTTACTAAGTATGTATGTACATACAGAGAAGCAGAGGATCCTCTTGTCTGGTTGCAACATTTTGTGATCAGTGATGCCATTTAAGTTGATTTTCATCTCTACTCGGTGGAGGAATTGGTTTCATCAATGGTTCAGTAGATATATTGAGTAAGGATGGGATGCAATGGGAACTGATATGTCTTGATTAATGGAAGCCAACGTGCTTACATATGTATTTATTAAGGCGCTATCAAAACAGTTGAAATCAAAAAAATTAATCGGCTTGGAGGAGGTTTAGTTTGTTTAGTGTCACACTTAAGTTTCGTTGATCTTGCATGATGATCGATCGGGGAACTACTGATAACTAATAGCACAAGATGGAATCCTCGTTGTGGTCCCGGACAAGTTCAAGACTAGGTAACCGGGACCACCATTCGGCATTACCGAAGAAAGTGGTAACACACAAACCTTGGACAAGCAATGACAACTCGTTGAACTCTTAGCTGCTGGATATAGATTGGTTTCTGGCAAGTGAAGACGCTGCATTGAGTGAATGACCTCAGAGTGCCAGATTCGGTCAATTGCCTCAAGTGTTCATTCGCTAAAGGCTCGACATATTGGTAGAAACCGAGATTAGATGGTTAGGTTAGGTGACTACCAACGCCCGACGCTTAACACTATACTGCTCTACCAAAACTGTCCAAAAATCCCAAGAGAGCTTAAATGTTATCAGTATTCAAAGAGCACAGAGGAATGGTTTATATGATTTCAAAGGCTAGATCCCGGACTGAACACGTTGAGTCTAAACGATGGTTTGTCTGAAGAAGATAATGAGACTTTCTACACTCTGCTGGTCACTATTTCTATACAGTGCTGAACAGCGACATAGTCATGCTGAATGTCAAGGTAATGAGGCGATCTTATGTGTTATGGTGAGACTTGACTAAGGCTTAAGCACCTGCAAGGACAGCCTTGTTGTAGGTGGTATCATTCATCAATCAAACAGACTTCTGGGTGTCAACTGACAAGCGACCTTAGCTCCAAACAAATTGATCATTCTGCCAACAGGTACTGAAAGGATAGTCGCAGCAAAACCATGGAAAGTGCCTTCCCGAAAGTACCTACGGAAAAACTGATGGAAAAAAAAAATTGCTTAGAGCTTACATTGCAGCGACTCCAGCAGCAGGACTGTCCAGTTTCAATCGTAATATGGCTTAAAGATGAGAGATTAGAATCAAGTTTACATAATACAAATCTTCTTGAAATCCATGTTGAGGACCTATGATGATTTCTGATCCATTCTTCCTGTTAGATTCTACTGCTTCATTGTTCTCTATACCCAAATAACCAGCTATCCAGCAGAATGCCACATTATTTCTTCTTCCAATTCCCTATGTTTGTGTAACTTTTTCCACATGAGTTTGAGCTTAACAAAATATAAGTCAAGCTTCAAGTTGTGCTGACTAGATTGACTCTCTCTCATACAAACCTTTCACATGTGATCATTGGCTCACAATAGGGATGTGCATCCATCCAGTTATCTGTTCTGTATGTTTTTCCATTTACGTAGGATGGACGTATTTCCAGATATTCGTTTTCTTAGCTGTGGAGCTTCCATCAGTAAACATTATGGACAGTATCAGGGCATCGATGTGTGTTCCCTTATAACCCTATTTAACCTAAATCTAGCCTACATTACTGTCAGTGTTGTACCTCACAGCATGCATGAAACACTAGATCCACTGGCCAGTACAGTGCATGAATTCATAAACTGCGTCTCGGAATCGCAGATTGAGTTCCTTCGGTAAGGTTTCGGTAAGGTTTCTCGACTAGAGCTTGCAATGAGTCTTCTGCTGGGGCATATCAATACACTAAGTACTGTCAATCAATCTGTTTTGCTTAAAGGCCACAGATTTTATCTAAAACATCTCAATCCCAATTATGCGATTCGATAACGGACTAAATGATCTGAATGGTCCTTTGTGGGCTTAAAATCAAGCAATCAAGAGGATATTCCTTGGTGGAAAGCCAGGACTCTAACGGACGGAAGTACAAAGACTTGTCACAAGTAAAAGCTCGAGAGATTTGAGTGAACTCAATATTGAATGAGAATATTCAATGCTGACAACTAAATGAACACCAAAATAAACTGAAGTTCACGCTGTAGGCTTGTTCGATTTGACAACCTCTCACAGACGGATGAACCCAAGGAGATTTGAAGTAGGTTTCGCAGAAAGCTTGAGGCTTCGAAACCTCGAAAATGTTTGAAATTTGACGCAACTTTGCGTCGTTTGGTGGATACATAGTATAAGATTTTATATATGAAAGATCTACGAATAATACCGAGTATTACCAACCCCAAATCTTTAAAGAAAAAAACTAATGAAGCACTCAAGTGTAAAGTGAACCACAATGATGTAGAATTTTGCTGCGAACGTGCGACCATTACGACCTTTGCAGAAACTTTCTTAAACGTGGAACGCGTTCTTAAGATATTAACTAGAAAGGCTACACAGTACCGGCCTTATCACTACCAATGCAAATGAGGTACGTCATCTTAAAAGAAAAATCCTCTGCATAAGCTAAGTCGATCTATCATTCGCAGTGTTGTCTGCTACGTATCCTTTGGACTGTCCTAAGTATGGCACTCAAAGTAATTTCAAAATTTATAGGTCATTAACGAATGAATTCGTTTTCTATTTTAAGGTCTCGCACAACATATTGGGAGGCAAGCAATACGCATTTTAAATGACTCCAAATCAAGTTTCGTTTTAATTATAAAGACCATATGATTCTGGCGATCCTTAATTGCCTTCACTTAGGCTTAGGCTTAATACCAATTTCGATTCATCTTCATTGTCGTAATACCAACTTTGTATTTTCGGTCAAGATAAACTCTCCAAATCGCTGGTACTCAAATAAATGACATCGCCTTTAGCGGCACACACAATTTTTATTACCATCACTGCCGTTGGCCGGTTGGCTGGTTGGTCGTTTCGGCGCGCGCATGGACAACCAAAAGACCACCCATGTCGGACGTTGGTCCCGAAGATCTTTCTGACATTAATTTAAGAAGTCATTTGGCACGTGATGCCTTCCTTTTCGCTGAGCTGTCAAGCAGGGATATGCTAGTCTCTTTTTTTATTTTATGAGATTTTGGGCCGACTGCACACTTTTCTTTCTCTCGCGCGGCATTTTTTTACGATTTCATTTTTTGATGAATGAGCACACATTACAATGCTACGATCTGAGACTTGGGCATGCAAGCAAGCACTCTCGTCGAGTGTGATACGCTATCAGTTTTAAGACTGTGTGCCTTGTAACGACTTCGCTGACCCATTTGTCAGGGACAGAGACGCAGTACCTTTGTGCGATTGCTGCACGCACTGCACTTGAATGCTAATGGGTCAATATGTAGTTCCGCCCACGGAACACTTGGACTCAGAGCATCCTTTTATTAATTAATTAGCCCGTGTGTATGCTGCTTTTCGTGATTAATATGTTAGCCGACGTGTGAGTTCCAGAGCAGAGAGGGCTTTGCCCCGTGCCCACTAATGACGAAGAGCCTCAACGGCGACGGCGACCTACCTGAAGCCAAACCGTGATGAAGTGTTATTGATTGCGAAGTTTCCTGATTGATATATGCGCACGTTGGGTGTATGTACATAACGTGAGAACTCACACGGACGTGGAGGCGTCAAAAGGTGTATTTTTTTTTTCTCCTTTTTTTTCGCATAAAAGCCACAGGCATGCAGATTATGACACTAATTGCTTTCTGCGGTTAAGGTTGCAGCGACTTGATGTGGTTCTCTGTCGTGTAGGTACCTTGTATATTGGCAGGAAGGTCACTTGGCTCAATTTTTTTTAAGAACACAGCTGAATAATTTATAGTACCTACATATGCTTATATGGACGCGGATGAGAACACCACGTCGTATGTGTGTGGAGTGATAAAGGGCGTAGCACCCTAGCAAGTCTCTAGACCTTAATTCCTTTTTACGGTCATTTTAGTATCCATCATCGCGGATCAGTGAATCGGCTCTTCTCAGTGAACGATTTCGTTTCTATTCAGCAAAAAAAGAGAACAAAAACAAAAAGAAAAAAAAAAGCGAAAAAAAAGTACACGAAAAGGAGGAGAATATTCTCGTGAAAAATAAACGCACCCATAGTCGCGATCGCGAATCGTTCAGTCTGGTTGGCCACATTACGGACGGTGGCGGCACGATATAATGTATTAGTGTGGTCATCGGTGCATGAAGGACGGCTCCAAACGAAACCGAAAGATAAATTCACCGCGCATAGTATTTTTTATTTTTATTTATTCGCTTAGCTCAATGAAAGCGCCAATTTTGGTTTTGAATTTATACGAAACTACTATCTGCATGTTTGAGTAGGATGCATGAGGTGGTGTTTGTTGCATCTCTAAGGATGAAAATCGAGGGGATGACCCCTGCTATTCTATAAATCGTTTTTCAAAATATAATGATGGCATGATTTGTTTTTGTTTTTGTGCAGCAGCAACAAAGAGTGAACTGTTGGGAGGATCATTGAACTATAATTTTGACTTCGACTACTGAGAGGAGGTTTCGTACCACGCTGGTGTTTCATTGCTTCTCTTAGAGCTTGTGATTTTGGGTTTTGAATTGATATAAGGTATTTCCAAATGGTCCATGGATAAGTGGACTAGAACCTATAACATGCCGTCCCTTATTTGAAACAAGGCTGTACTAAATTACCAATGAAAATCCAAACCGACGAAGCAGCAAGACCAAAAGATTGTTCTTTTCTGAGAAGTCTTTCTTTCAGCGTTATATATCAGTTCTTATAGAGATATCATATCCTGAGCATTGTTACCTTTCGGACCTTTTAGGGGCAAATTGATCCCTTTTTTGATGACAAGAACTCCTCTCTTCGAAAATCATCGACCCTTTTGGACAGAAATGACAAATTCATTCATCGAAGAGCAATCTGTCTTCAATTTTATATGGGATCCTTTAGTTTCGGCAGGGACCCTTTTCATCACCCTTTCCGAAAACTTTCAGAGTTAGCACTGATACTCAGATCCAAGCCAAGCCAAGAGCAAAGAATAAAGAGCGAGTTCGGAGAGTCAATCCATTCATGCAGAATATCTTTCTGACAGGCAGCCATAAAAGTTTTCCATTAAGTGTTTCCTATCTATAAATGGGAATCAAACAAATAATGAGTGAGACATCATTGAAATTTTGTATTTATTTGAAAGGCCCATGTATGCCATTATTAAAAAAATGTAAAATCATTCAAATGCCTGCCGCGGCTTTGCTGGGTAGCGCGCATTTGAAACGTCTAATTTTCCATAACTCTGCCGCATAAATCAGTCTGAATTTGACCAATACAATTGATTATTTTGGCTTTCAAGGCAGTGGTGGCTTGCGTTTTATTGGCATAGACTATTGAAAGAGAAAAACCGATATGAAGAAGTCTAGCGGAGTCAAATCGCACGATCGCGCTGATCGTTTCCGTGAGATAACCATGTTCGGAAATTGCTCTTGCAAAAGACGCATTGTGGCATGAGCTATGTAGTCCTGTTGAGACCACATATCGTTGGTGTCCATATCATCCAATTGAAGCCAAAAGAAGTTGGTTATCATCCAACGATAGCGCTCGCCTTTGACATTTATGGGCTGGCCAACGCCAGTGCAAAATCCATACTATATAGTGACTTCCTTTGGATTCATTGCAATTCGGTGGATCTCATATGGATTGTTATTATCTCGAGATCGAACATTTTTATTTATCACGAATAGTCCTCTGGAAGGACGATATGGACGAAGCTTGAACTTTAATAAAACAATTTAATTCTGTTCTGTTAAGAACATGTTGTTCTAGTTTGCATTACTCTCAATGTTGATTTGGCAAGACTAAATAAATGACAGCCGATTTGACAGATGTAGCTTAAATAACATGGCCGAAATCATCTGTCAATCAAAGATAGTTCTTAAGAAGCAAACCCCTAAGAAGAAACCAAGAAGGTGACGGTAGCCACATTAGCATTCAAGAAACCAATCAACTCTCCGAAAAAAGTCCAAGAACTTTGGAGTCGGTGATGTCGGGATGCAAGTTTTTGGTTCATAACGCTAAGTTGGAGTGCTCTAAGGCAATGTAACTGACACGATAGTAAGGACAAGTCTACGTTCCTTGAGGTTGTGGCTCAGCTAAGAGTCGAAGAAATCATTTCTGCCATCGATCTTAGAGAATTAATGCTTTAAGTGATTAAAGGGTTAAAGCCTTAAGTCTGACACATCCCTACAAACAAAGATGCTTCCAGCTTTTCATCTGCACTTCTTAATATAGTCTGGAGCCATAATTATCTTAAGTCTTCACTTGAAAGGTGCTGCATGAAGAAGAAGACATCAGCACTAGACCATTGACGTCTTTTGGAATTCTCCTTAAAACTGATTCCATACTCAACTCAAAATCTGAGTCAAGGCAAACCTGAATATAATGAAAGCATATGTCATTGACTGTTTATGGGCATCTAAGGAAGAGCTCGCTTGGCTCATATGTACATACATAGAAGGTAGATGGTCCCTTCCTTCTTTTCAACTTCTACAGAGATCATTCGCGGCGAAGGTCAGCCTAATGCCTTGAGATTTAATAGTCAGAATTTTTGTATGATATCTGAGCCGACAGGTATCGTATTGATGTTGAAAAATGTCACCATAAAATAGGACTTAAAAAGGCTGGTACCTGCAGAAATTTTGGCAAAACTTTGATCAGTGATCTAGATCTTCAATACCTTTAAGCGATAGTTCAAAACTTTGTAAAATTTGGCAAATGTGACACATCATACTCAAAATCTGATTCACCGGAAGCTATTCAATATAAGCCAAACTACAAACTATAACTCTGACTTCTGAAAAGACCAAACTATGTATCATCTCGCAAGCCTGACTATGTAAACCGACAAAACCTCACCATGGTAGTCCTTCCAATTGAACAAAGAATATTTAAACAAAATGTGCATTCAAAGGCATAACCTGTAATTGTTTGCAGTCGAACGACCGACGGACGACGCGCTCCGTGTGTGTACAAATTGTTGCGTGCGGCACTTGATGGTCCTTTCTTTAGTCTATCCTCGAGCCGTATGCTTGGACATGCCCAGACTGTGTCCTGTACACCATTTTCCCCTAATTTGTTGAGTAAACAAAATTAAATTTTGGTTTTTTTTTTTTTGTGAACAAAACTCACCAAATTAGAGTTTGAGTCACACATCTCCCGGCGGAATGGTAATAAGGCTGCACTATAGTTACAAGGAGCCTCCGGAGAAGAAGTAAAAAAAAAAAAATGGAAAACAAAGTGTTCACTTCGTGTGTGGAGAGGATTGTATTTGCTTTTCTCATGAAATTTGGTATTTACACTCATGCGGATGGTGGACGGCTTCCTTTTTTTTTCGCCTTCTCTGCCGCCACCGCCAGCCAGAAGAGAAGTTAAATAAATATGGACAACCGTTTCCAAGAAATAACAGATCACTCGAGCCCGAGGACGGTCACACCAAGTATTTTCTCAAATCATTACTCTCTGACGGAGGCACATTCATCATGCATGCACCATCTGATCGAATTGGGTCACTATCGGACAAAAATGGGACAATCATCGCCCATCCAAATGATAGAGGATGTAAAACTCCCCCGGGCTTAAGCTACAATCTAAGTCTCCGAATCTTGCGTGATATAAATCCCTCTCTCATAACAGAGAGAGTAGGTATCTTAAAGAAATATCACACAGATACGATCTGGCCAAAAGTGAAGGACATTGCGAATACAGTTTACGATCTACACAACTTTGGCAACACGTAGCTTTGCGTGCTGTCGCCTTTAATAAGATTGTTTTGGCCTCTGGTCGATGTAGTTACTTCACTGCTGGTCGGTCAACTGGCCGTGTGGTGATCGCGAATAATGGAGGCATTGGTCGAAAAGCATGCCACCGTCAGTTGTAATTAATCGTTGCACCGCATGCATTTTTGAGGTGGCAAATTCGCTTTGCCCAGGAATAATTAGTCCTCACTTAAGTTCGTGTGTTATTTAGATTCAGCACCACACAAAATGCTGTACGTGTGTGGGTAGACGTATAAGCAGGGGCACTTTTGATCGTGCGTCACAGGCGCACGGGCTGATGCGTTGCGCCCCGCTGGATTTATGTTTAACTTATCTTGGGTGTAGGGATAGTATGTTGATGGTAAAATTGTCCGTGTGTGATTGACGGTCCAGTGATTGAAATCTTTTTCTGGGCGCGACGTGTTACTGTTGGTGGCACATTGTAGCCAGGACTGTACAACACGGATGCACTTTGAGGTTTAACACGTTTTGACGGAGAAGTGTACATTTGGCCTTGGGTGAGATCAGTGTTTATGAAGTGTAAACTTCCTTAGGCGCACTAAATGCACAGTTTTTTTGAGCATAGTTTGAATCATCAGACTCAGAGGAGAAAGGTTCATGGAGAAGGAGCGAAAACAGGGAAAATCGAAGCCCAAGGGCCTGGAGGCCGCTTGATTTGAGCCGATGGCCTGAAGTAATCACTACTAACCGTCTATCTAACATCATCTTCCGTCAAAAATATTAGCAAGTCAGGCAGAAGATTCGTAGGAGCCATCAATGGAGTTGAGCATACTTTCTGGAGTTTACACATCAATCACATCCCTGAGCCTTATAATCTTCTAGATGACATATTCGCATGGAGGGATTCTCTTGAGAAACACTTTGTTCTAAAGGAGCCTACTAATGCTCACCATCAGGTCTTTCATCGTTGCACGCCAAAAGATACCAACCACCTTGGCAATGAATTTCCTGATCGGGGAAGTGTGTAGCCTTGATTGTGCGGTGGTAAGTGCCTTCGTACAGTTGCTATTGCGTTGGACTACTGCGGATGGGGTCTTAGGTTTGAATCCTGCCTTTTGCGAGCGTCTTGCAAACATCGAAGAGCTTTACTGTCATAAGAAAGTTTCTGAACCCTTGGATACGACTCAAAACCGTAGGTCCGTTCTATGGATACCGTTCACATCACGTGTAGCTGTGAAAAGCTAGGCATTGGCCCTCGATGGACTGCTTATGGCCTAACATTTTCTATTTGTTTAGATTTTTCGAATTTAAGCCTAGAGAAACGAGGCAGGAAGCATGCTCTACGACTGCCAAATAAAACGCACAAATATGTACCTCTTACGAAAGCTTACCCTTGTAACTTTACCAGCGTATTTTGAGGAAGTGTTACCACTGTTGATAACCAAAAAACTATGAAAACAGCGATATTTTAAAGGGAGGAAGTTTCGTCAACTGAACAGAAGACAAGCAAGTGGTAAGAATGGCCAAAGTCTCTGTAAAGATCGGATAGATTGTATAAGAGATGATATCTTCAACAAACTTCAGAAATTCCTGAGCAGCTGAAATTCTTACTTTCATAAGGATTAAGGTAAGTATGCCAGCTGTTGGACTGAATATACCCTTCTTGCTTATGCTGTGTATAGAGCTTAGGGGTTTTAGCTGCTTTCCTTAACTCCTTACGATTTTAGTAGTAGTAGATCTGATGGCCTTGACGACTTCTTGACTGCATCCAAAGATATGCACATATCTAAATGCTTACTACACTTCATTATGGATTGATTCCAGCAGGTTTCGGCGAATGCATACACTTCCCCTGGATCAATATGGGCTATGGGGTCGCTTTGTCATCCTTTCTTTGCTCAAAGTCTCTCTCAAGGGAATTTTGATATTCTAGGTAGTACAAAACCGTACCAATGTTGTACCAGTGATTGTGTATATTTTAAGGATGATTGCGGCCGACCTATAGAATAGATTATCTGCCAACAACACTTCCTCTTACACATTTCCAAAAGGTCAAGTTGCGAAGTGTAGAAAATCATACAACAATTTAATTTTATAATTCCTGCGGTTAACAAAATAAAAATAACAATAATTTATTAAAGGAGTAAAGAAACAACAAGAAGAAAAAAATAAACTGCATTGTGGGCTCGCTTCGTATATCAAGCGTATACAGCGCGGTAGCCTTTGACGTGGTTTGGCTGGTTCACGCTGATGCACACTTTCAATGTTCCATCGACAGGCTCCCAGATGTAGTTGCGAAAGTAAATCGTTATATATTATTTTTTTTTTTTAAGTTTTTTTCTTCCCTCTGCTTCGGCATTTGCAAATCAAAGATCAGATCCGGTAATGGTGGTGGTGGCGGTTTGACTAATTCGGACGACTGATGTGGACTCATGCCTTATTAAGTAATGTTGCAGTGAAATTTTATGATATCACTGAGTTTTGTTACGCAGGATTTGCACACACAAAGATGCACTTCTAGGCGCTGTGCTACAAAGGGACAATTGCCCGCTCGCTGGGAGATGAATTTAGCCGGCCAAAAAGGAGCGCTGCATTGCATTCCGCGTCTCATTAACACTTCTTCGTTACATTTCACACATAATTGCGCGCCCTGGCAGTTTTGATGAATTCGTAGTTCGGACGGACGGTTTTAAGGATGAGCATGAGTGTGAAATTCGATGCTTCTTTTGCCGTCGCCCAATTAGTTTCATTAATAGTACAACTTTTGAAGGCTACGTTTCATGGTTTCTTTTTTTGTTTTTGTTGTGCGCATGATCTTTATGGGTTTTGTTCAGTGGGAAAAACTTAACGCAGCAATTAGCACTGGTAGTTGCCCAAAGAAATCGTTTTTCTTTTTTTTTTCTTGTTCGCTTATGAACAAAGAATTTTTGAAAATGAAAAAGAAACAACAATAAATTGAGGTATTAATCATGCTGGCTGCTGCCGCAAGAGGAGCTCTGACCCGCTGTGAGCGCGAGCCAGTGAAATATTTGCCAAATGACTTTGCATAAATCAAGGAGACGGTTTCTTTTTTTTTTTGTTTTTTGGATAAAAAATCGAAACAGTATTGCCAATTTGGGTTAACAGTTTGCATGCTGCCGTACCATATTGAGATCATAATTCAGAACTTGTTAAAGAAGAAACGAAAGTAAAGCCAGCAAATGAAAATGAAACTAGCAACCAACTTCAGATCTGGCTGCAACTCTCGAACACACCTTTGACTTGTTAAACAGGACTCATCACGGAACCTTGGTTTGAAGAATTCAAACTTGAATCTGCTTACTCGCCACGTCATGCACTTTAAAGTGTGGAGAGACAGAGATGTTAGGTCAGGTTGGGTTAGGTATATGAATGCCCTTGTTGACAGAAAGTGTCAATGGCTCACTTAGACTGTGTTCAAAAAAAATTGATGGATACCTTAACCTGTTCGACCGCTTAACTTAACCACCCAGATACGTCTATGAACTCTATGTTCCCTAGATCATCCAGCTCCGTAAGAAAATAGCTCTCCAGAGTATCTTTCCTCTTCACGACCAATGCCGGTCACTGTAAGTGACGATTGGATTCTATGTCCTTTTCGTTCCTACAACTTCTACCGAAGTCTTTATGGAGTATACTTAGCCTTGCCATAACGAACTGGCTGTAGCGCATGCGTCTAAACGACACCATTGTTAGCTTCGTCGTATGACGGACTCACTGTCTATTTTGCTGTGCAATGTGCTTAGAAAGGTGCCTACGAATAGCTTAGATGTGACCCTTCCCTGACCAGACCATTTTCCCCTAGCCACTGGAATATTATCGTCCAGACTTTTGATGCACATTTTTACGAGCTTGGATCGTTCCGACTGTGACTGGTGACTATAACGCTTTAATGGCTGCTTGACTGTCAACATAGATACTAAA
The DNA here is from genome assembly GCA_949716465.1 of Chalcosyrphus nemorum. NCBI lineage: Eukaryota > Metazoa > Arthropoda > Insecta > Diptera > Syrphidae > Chalcosyrphus > Chalcosyrphus nemorum. The sequence goes on along the minus strand of OX454334.1, from coordinate 15,943,865 downwards.
ATATTTTCCTCAATAATCATATCCGCAGCTTGTTTTATTGAAGAAACTTCAGCCTGAAAAACATGAAATATTAGAAATATTAGGTGATTCATTTAGAGGTACTTTTTTCAAAAGTAAAAAAAAATTTAAAAATTACAATGTATTGGTTTTTTCTTTTATCAAATAAAAGAACAATTTTTTACATTAAGCTTTTCTTGCTTTTTAGCCCAAATACGACAATTTTGCTTATTGACGCATTAAGAAAGAAATGTGTCGCATTGCTGAACGAAATGTTTGCTGTTAGTGCAGGAAACACATTCCTCGTAGAATTTTGATCTTAGTAATACAGCTGAATTATTTGTAAACGCTGTAAATGTCAAATAATACAGAACAAAAATACCATGACAAGTTAACACGGCTCATTGGTCATCTGTCAAAAAATCTATAAACAAAAAGTGCCTCTAAATGAATCACCCCTCACTGTCTCCGTAGCATTATCACCAGACGATCTGAAGTCTGTGTCTTGTTTCAAAACAATTTTTTTTTCCAGTTAATGACAGAAGACTCAGTTCTGTCATTTTTACGTTTCTTATTTCAGATAATCCCAACAACTAGCGCCTCCTTTGAACACGTAGGCACTAAACATCCAATTTACATTCACTAGACTGTTACAGACGCTTGCCGGACCGTAGCCACCATTCAAATGTAAATCCATGATAACAAATACCTATTCCATTGAAAAGTGACACAGTTGTGATGAAACATACATATACTCCTCCTAACCTTTACACTTCATCTTCACTTCACACATTGTAAGGAGCGTGCTCTCGCAAAATATGTTTCATCTGCAAGTCCACGAATAATAAGGTGATAAATGAACCTCATCCTGTGACTAATAGCAAAAAGTTTCAAACCTCAATACGCAGCTCGAATGGAATTTCCTTGGCACTGGACGAACTGTTACGATAATATCACACTTGACGTGCCCACTCCAGAGGAGAGAGATAATTTTTTTCTTTTTGTTTTTTTTTTTATTAGGAATTGTTTGCTTTTTGAGAATATGTCGTACCTACTTATTTGCACAATCACCCGACGTTTTCGAAGGAAAAAAAAGGCAGATAAGTTCTTTCCGTCTGTGATGGGGTGATGTGACGTTTCCTTTGTTATGTTTCTGTCTATTTTAGAAAAAAAAAAAACAAATTCCCAAAAAAAAAGTCCACAAGAACACATTCCATTTCCCGTCGAGTACTTGTATTGGAATATTTTCGACAAGTGCTACTGAACCATGCGACTTGGTTAAATATTTATCGGACAATATTTACTGTGAACGTGTGATCGGTGATTCTAAGAAATTCGCAACATAAATAGGTTGAAACTGTTAAGGCACCCGATCACACACATCCCAATGACAAGTGTGCTCGACGAGATTCGAATTTTTAATCTGTTTTTTTTTTTTATTTTATTTTTTTTTTGTTTGTTGGCCCCTGAGACGCTGTGTTGCTATAAAATTGATAATGAAAATAATTGACGTAGGAAAAGAGTTGCACGAACCGAAATTTAATAAAAAAAACTCAGTCTTATGGCCTACATTTTAATTTGCCTAGAAACTAAGTGAGTTGGGGTAAAGTCTATGAATGTGATTCATTGGCTTTGGAACGGTTCCGGGTTGTCATAAGATTATGACCTATTGACATTAAGCAGAGGCGTGTGCGTTCGACGAGACGAAGTTCATACTTGAGATTGTGTAACGTTGTTTTTTTGGGAGAGAAATCATGAGGCGCGCTTTGTGATTTATTAGTTAAAATAAGTTCCTATAAAACATTTTTTTTTGTTTTATAGTGTAAGAAGCCAAATTGTAAATAGGTTTCCACCTGTAGTCTCCTAGTACACCGTTGACAACCAGAGTGCAACTCACTTCACACTAGAGTTGAGAGAAAACGTCACCTAACTTCAGGAGAAGGGGCCATTTTGTTTTTTTAGGAATTGGTGAAAAAAGAAGAACATTTTCTACGCACTTGACAAATGCATTCGTTATCATGTGTCCGTATGACATCTGACACTAACGGTAGATGTGAAAAACGATTTTAACTCTGCCAACAGGACATGCATTGGCAGATCAATGGTCAGAATGAATGCACTAGGGAATCTATTAAGGATAATAACATAATAATAAGATGCCGTTAAGTACTACCAAATCACCGCGGTAGATCTGCAGGGATCAGCCCTAGGACCCCTTTTTGTGGTACATATATCAAGTACGACGCTGACTTGCACCACTCCAAGCCGCGATGAGTGTGGTCAGCATATGCACGAGGATCGGCTTTGACTCGGCCAGCATTGAACTAGGTGACCACAAAACTGAAGCTGTCCTAAAGGAAGACGCGGAGCACGTCATGTTCCAGTGCAGAGGCTTTACAAGCGGCATCCTTTCTACCTTTTAGATCCAGCGGGTTCAGAAACTTGAATACTTCTTGCAAAATGTCAGATTTCAGTCACACCGTCATGCAATCAAAATTCGCAAGACTTGAAGCTCACAATGTTGTGCTGTGAATGAAATGTCAAAATTTGCGAAAATTGTCTCCTTCGTATTAACAGGTAGCTAAGCTGTGAATGGACCTTTAGCCTTACTTCTCTATTCGCGGACGTGGAGTGCGACTTGATTTGGTGGATATTTGTTGGCCAGATTTTGTTCCATTTAAGGCAACTCCATTAGTCTTTATCTAATAGATTGCTCTCCAAACATAGTTCAGCCAATACTACAACTATTTAACGACTTAATTGCTTCAATGCTTACTTTATACCGAAATAAGAAAAAAAGAAAAAAAAATCGAAATCACTGGAAAAGGAATCAGATGAAATTCGTTTATAATAACCATCTGATGGAGAATTCGTTGAACCGATAATTTGACAAACCTCGACTCAAATTACTCGCTATTCAGCGCAGACACAAAGCAGCCTAAAACTCGATACTTTTTTTGTTGATCGCAAACCTAGCGAGCAAGGGCGGCCCGACAACCCGACAACATTTGGAAGAGTTTAATTACCCATGGCAAGCTCTCAACAAGAAACAAAAGGACTCAACCCTAACAGCGTGTGTTGTCGTTGTGCTGCCTAACAAAGAACCGTTTATATGGTTCTGATGTTGAACAGCGATGTCATATGATCCACCTTGACACCTATTGGCTTACTCCATATGAAATACGGTCAAGGATCTCGGGCTTGGGGTTCTACTAACTTTTTTTTTATTTTCTTCTCTCGAATCTCGACTAATTGCTGCTAATACTAATCGACATAACTGCTACCGAATTAGTTTATGCTGGTATTGTCTCCGTTACTGTTACAGTTATCCTTTTTGGGCTTGGCCCTCGGGTTGTATCAATTTACACAGAATGGTCGAGAGGAGAAAAAAATGATTTTGGACATGTGGATCCTTTTTTTACTCTTCAATTAGCACGTGCTCGACGAGTTTTTGAATTCGTTTTTTTTATTATGATGGTTTCATGCAGAAAAGAGGTTTATTTTTTTATTTTAGATTCTGGATAACTTTTCCGTCCATAGTCGATGGATGGTGGCCCATATTCAGGCCAGCGATTAGCCGACAGCTGCACGATGATAGATTCTACTAACAGAGCTGTAAACTATTTCACTGCACCGGCCTCTGGCCAGGTCATCCTGCAGAGACCACATAAACAACTTATGCATTCGTGTGACGTTCTTGGCAAAAGTTGTGGAGAACGGAAACAACAAAGAGTAAAGGAGGACAATATAGCCCACTGGCATTATTGAGATTCTTTCCTTCTAGGACTTGGGGATTCGAAGTTTGAGGACGTCGTCGTACAAAAAATTCCTCAGTAGTGGACCTAGTACGAAGCCCTAGGCTCTATGGCCAATACCCACCCTACTTCGGATAGTCTCTAGTTGGTGTTAAGATTCAGTCCACTTTGTCATTATAACAAGTCATTGTGCCAACGGTATTTAGGTACACACCCTTAAAGCCCCCAATTTACTTAGATCGTCTCCCTGACAATCTTATGAGGAGGAGTCTATAGCACATTAGCAGCTAAAATCTGTCAGCAAGTACGGACAAAGGCTGGACAATAATAGGGGCAGTGTTCTGCGATACATTTAACAAAGAGAAGAATGAGTAGGTGCTATGATACGAGTATAGTTTACTCAATGCACATCAATAGTCCAATGTACACATTTACATTGCCAACTTCGCACCGACGCATGTATCTCCTTTCAGTTAAACAATATGTCCAGTCCCAGGGTCAAGATTAAACCCTTGACCCAACTCCATTAACCTCTAAATTATCATCTAATGTAAAAACTAAAAATTTTAACCTCCCCCTTGATCCGCTAAACACCGACCGCTTTCTTTGTTCTGTGGAATTTCCCTTTTCATCACATAATTCAACAAAACCCAGGGATGTGCGTCATTCACAGAAATTTAATTATCATAACCACAAACAAAAAAAATTTACTACTTAATTGCATACCAGACACAATCTTCTTCCGTCGAGAACTCGTGTCATTCCAAAATTAGATCAATGAGTTAAGGTCAAAAGTTTCCACGGCACATGTTCTATCGCTGGCACAGTCGCTATCTGTTTTTTTTTTATTGTGTGGATACGCTTATCACCGAATGGAATTATGCCTATGCAGTGTGTATCTATGTATCTATCATACTATCTTGTGGGAGCTATAAAATAAAAGTAACATATGACCGTCCACTGTGTTTGGATTCACACCTCCTCCATGCTATATGTAGTAGAACTCCATCGGGTGGTGGTACGAATATTGTCAGTCGTTTAGATTGTCGTTCACACGGAGGCACTCAGGCACTTGTCAACACGCGACCTTCTCCGATTACGAATTTCACGTGAAGCACACTCAGCGCTCAGGCAAGAGCGCCGATCGAGCGATCATTTGTGTGCCACTCTACAACACACTGGAGCACTATTGCTGGTTTCTGTTTATTTCTCTTCTTTTTTTCATTTTTTTTATCGCGATAATTTTTTATTTGTTTGGCTTTTTTTTTTGTGTAATTTTTGCTGCGCGGTGTTATTGTGTTGTTTTCGTTTTTTGTAGGTACCTGTGTGTATGGTTAATATTATTCACCAAAGTAAACAAAACGTGCTCAAATGGCATCACGTCAACCCCCTCTCTTGTGTAATGGGCGGACGGCAGGCGGGCGGCTTTGGGAGTCACATGCCCCATCGTCGTCGTCGTCGTTGTGTATCCACCAGCACACGGCATTGATAAGACGCGCCGCGGCCCATTAAACAACAGCGCCAACAGTGTACTTGTTGTGTTCATTTTTTTTTTTTTTTTTTACATATTTGTGTAGTAGATGTGGTGGCACGACTCAGCACTACAGTGGAAGATTCCCATTGCTAGGCATTTTTTGAATTCGCCGTAAAGTCCGAAACTGGTTCAATTGGAGTCGGACGGAGACGATTTTGGTTGTAGTGGTAGTGGCTGTCCAACAGTAGGTCTGGTAGGGTGGGTTAATAGTTTTGTCTACGACTGTCAGCAAATATGTACAGGTACGAATCTACTATTCGGATTATGTAAGTTGGAGTGGCGCTGCTGATGAGAGACTTAAGTTTTTGAGAGTTGAATGATGATAAGATAATTTTCAGGAAGTAGATAAGGCATCATGGTGGAAGGGCCACGGCCATGACACTATTTGGGGCCTAACTTCCGTGAGCGTGTACGTCTTCTAAATGGATACCTAAAATCTTAAAAAAAGAAATAAAGAAACAACTGGGTGTAGAATTTGGAATATATTTTTACGAAATGTGGCCAGATCGTTGGAGTATGAGAGTATACGACGGTCTTAATCCTTAAATTTGACAATAGAAACATAATCAGTGCTAAAAACAAAAGGAAGAATCATTTCTCTAGACAGTGAAACGGCGATGATGGACAATATTTCCGCGCGGCATAGTTTGACAAAGGAGGACGATATCTGTACATCTAAATGTAGGTTTAATAAATCTGCTGGGCAGAACACTAATAGGCAACATTTATACTCCCCTGACTACGGTAAGTTCTCTAAGATTACAAAGAACTGCAAGTGAAAAACATACGATGACCCCAGCTCTTTGGAGCAATGGTAGAGGACTTTATAGTAAGATGGGGCTCAAAAGCGCATAACTGATAACGAGAGAGCTGAAAACTTTCTATATCTAGGAAGTGTGATCTATCTACTCCTCTGAATTCGAGCCAATTCCAAGTCCAATTCTCTGACTATAGGAAAGGAAAATCCACAGAAGGTTCTTCATTATTTCAGAAGGAGCAGTCGGCTTGCAGAACAAAGCCGCGTTCGATAATACTGGCTACTGATTGAGCAACTCAGAAAGTCAATCGAATATTCAACTTACCAATGGAGTAGGACCTTTTTGGCAAATGGAACTGTAACTTGTTCTTCTATATACATATTGTTTTCTTCCCATTCATGTGATCATCGAGAATTCACGCTTTAGATTGATGCATCAAGAATAGACACTCCATCAATCCCTGGAAGATTGTTTTAACGACTTTTATGAGAAGATTACAGTTTAGTCTTTACTCTAGGAAACCACATAAGTGGTACTCGAACAAGTCCCCCCACTAAGCGTGCTATAAGGTGCCTTTCCGCCTTCCAAAAATTCCATAACTTAGAAAAGCAAAGTATCAGTAAATTTGAGATCTTTCTAAAAGGTCACTGTACAACCAACAACAGGTCTGACGTACCACCTCAACAAATTGAATTTCTGACAGGAGGCCAAATGTCAGTTCTGAGCACATTGTCTGTGAATGCTCGGCTCCAAATTGTATAGGCAGACATATCTTCCAGAAGGAAATATGAATGTCCAGCGGAATTGAAACACTTTTCTACTGAGGGCTTATTTACCTTCATAAGGAAGATGATCTAACCTAATCTTGTTTAGGCTAACCCTAAACTTTTGATTCAATGCACTGTCAGTCCTGCAGGCTAGGGTTTTGGAAGAAGGGAACATCAGTGTCTTAAGCCGAATATGATCATGATCAAATCATCCGATTGCACTAATTTCAATTCATTTACCTCAACATTGTACACAAAATTTTTGTACAACTCATTTGGTGTTTAACTAGATTGAGTTGACTATAATTTTACACCCTTGTCCTACTGCCACTTTCTAAATGAGCCTTTAAATCCTTAGTCATTATTCAATTTTCATCTACAAGTATTAATATTCAATTCAAATGCTAACCAATTTTTATTTTTTCAAATATATTTCTCACCACTGGCAATACCTGTCTAAGAATGGAGGCGCGTCAAAAAATGCCGTACCATTTTCACTGATATCATTCAATTCTCTTCAATTAAACATTTGAACTCAACAATGTGACATTGTTTGGCTGTCAGCACAAGGCAAAAGATATGCTAAATACAAGACTTGAGGTCTAATGCCAGAGGTGTCGACTTAATGATAAACTAGGGAAAAAATAAAGTGGATGTGCGTCAATACAATGGCCTCAACCCGATAGATATGTCAACGTGCCTTAAGTACTTTGGCTGCAAAATAACACACGATGATGGGGCGAACATTGATACTCTACTACTTGCAAAAAATAGCCACCAGAGACGTTTTTTTTTTTTTTGTTCATAAACTAAATAGTCCAAATCTGAAGAGGAGAGATAATTACTTAATTAAATTACTGGTATATTTATTTTTAAAAATGCTAATAAAGTCCGATTGCCATCTGTCGTGTGTACTCGTATGTCACCCCACATTTTAGATTTTGAGTCCGACAGAACTCATAGCTTTAAGTAGGGATTATGTCGCAGAAAAATAATGAAGAATGCAATAGATTGCAGATTCATGCGAATCTAGAATTTGGTTGGGGGAATCAGTCCATTCTTTAAGTTCTAGGTGCGTCATTATCGAGTGCCGTGATTTGACTCTTCTACAAGGCCTCCAGCGGAGAACCACAAGGCTAAGTGCTAAGACCTTTACTCTGTACTGTCATCCTCGACGAGGTTCTACGCAAAGGTGATTGGCTTCGCTGACGATATTGCAATCACCGTGTTTGTACAGCGGGTAAAGAACAACATTGCTTCCTCCAATGAGTATCGCAATGCTTCAACATTAACCTCTTCGCGGCGTGCAGTCTCCTACCTATCAGCTCTCGGTAACTGATATAACCTAAGAGGCCCAATGCACAATCGAATATTACTTTTGGCCCAAATGTCATGGCAATAACTTTCTACGCTCCTCCAATCTGGGTGAGAGCTCTGACGATTACATCTAATAGAATTGCTTTAGTATCTACACCGTGTCTGTACTTTGAGAATATTGCAGAGTTTTAACGACAATACGTGATGAGACATTCAGAACGAAAGCAACCCGTTTCAATCTGCTAAATCCAGCAGGTGCCACTAAGAATTCATTAAAGAGTAGCAGATAAGCTGGAATACCTCTGAAAAACGAGGGTAGACGTTCATTTCTGTACCACAAATCTTGCCATGGATAGAAAGACAAGAAGAAAAAGAGACAACTTACAAAGTTTTTGACAGCTAATGTATGTTTCCGCTAAGAACTGCGTTCAATCAAGCTTGTGACACCCTTTATTGTCCACGATGCGTTAATTACATTGAAAATGGTCTGGAGAGAGGGAAACGTCAATCTGTCGGGCTCCTTTACCACAATTAGGTCTGTTCGCATACCCTCCCAATTTTTAAGAAAAGCTCTTGGCGTACGGAGAATTTTCGTAGTTTTTCACAGAAAATGGATGCTCAGAAGAGAGTAAGAAATTCCTTCATGAATTTTCCTGTAAGAAATTTCTTTGGCCTGGTTTTTGAAAACTGTCATATCTGTCAAATTTTTTCTTGTACAATCTGTTTGCTTACCTTTTCGTAATTTTAGTTCTCTCTGAGAGAACTCCACTCCCACTCTTTTGAACTTGATAATCTACAAATTAAAGTGCAAAATGTACATGAATTTCGGATCTAAAATTACTAAAAATATTTGAAAATAATTAATAATTGATTTTGCACATTCAATTCAGTTTATTTCGCCTTTCAATTTTCGGTCGATTTGGTTCAGTATTCATCAATTTTAGAATATTACATTTAGGATTGTGCACAATTTTTCCTCTTCTGTTCCATAAAATTACATCTTTGTGTAGGGAAAATGTCATTCAATGAATTATGGACAATGGAACTAAACAGCTTAAAGAAATGCATGTAAATTTGCTTTGTTCAAATTAATATTTCAAAAAAGCTCTTTGGCTCTTGTCTAAGTTGTTTAAGTTGCTACACCGTAATTTGAATTGTAAAAACGTCCCAAAGTCATACATGTTTTACAAATTCAGTGATAATGGTCGATTTAAGAGATCATAGCACTTTTAGCTCAATTTCCCACAAAAAAAAAAAAACAGGAAGGAAGTTAAAAACTCTTCCACAACGTCTAGGTGTGTCTAAAGTGTCTTGAAGTGCACCCCACTTCGTACAGCATGAACATTTTACATGAAATTAGTGCTCAAACAAAAAAATAACCTAGTTGACTTCATGAGAGTGTCAATGTCCAAAGCGTGTTCCTCAAGTGTCGCTCTTATCACATCTACTTGAGGTTCTTTTACACAATAATGAGCGCTAACCTTTACGTCGCATTTACACTTGTCGTTTTTATGATCACACAAGTACCCGCTGCCCGCCATTACATGGCAACATGACGTCGCGACGTCGGGCAGAGGAAAAGAAAAAATAAAATCATATTAAACAAATGAGATTTTAATTTAGCGCCGCACGCGCTCGACGTTCTCTACGAGCTTGTGAGGAGATCGTTGATATAGTCGCGTAGCCCAGGCTACGGTTTGGCTTGCTGTCGTGGAACCTGATTAGAGTCCGGTTGTGATAATTGAAGATTGCAGGCGACCCGATGACGCACTTGAACAGCACCGACACCACCGTCGTCGTCGTCGTCAGTTGATTTATAGTGAAAAAAAAATCACTTAGCGCTGAGGAAAAGACCACAGCACTCGATGCTCAAGCTGCATCCAGGTGAGATGGTCATTTTCCTAAGTGTAATTACTCAAACCCATAAATGCTCTCAATTGAGGTGTTCAATTTATGATCGACGATGGAATTTTAATTAGAAAGAGGCTTCGCGCGATGATGTTTATAATTTTCTTAATTTTAGCCCGTCAACTTGCGATATCAATTAGTTGCCTTGCCACCGACCGCCTTCCACGAGTTGTTTCCAAAGTTGCTGTTGTTGAGAAGGGCGTTTACCAAGTCATAAATAATTAAATTTCTTTTTTTTTTTATTTAACTCGTTGTTTATCTTTTTTTTTTTTAATTTTAAATTATTCACTTGAAGTGGTTTAGTTAAAAGTTTTCAAAGTTCAAGTCCTGTTTTTTTTGTGAAACTCGGTGAGGTTGGGGTTTCTCAAAGATTTTTCTTGTGCAAAATCCCCTTCTTCTGTAAAATTACGGTGAGGAATCATATTTGCAAATATGCGAGGCAGGAAATGACTAGACAAAAATGCTTTGCTCTCGGGGTTGTTTCGTTGGAAGCTGGGGAGATTCTGAGTTCTGACGCTCTAATGTTGGTTGGTTTAGGTAACTCCCCTCGGAATTTAATTAGAAATTCTACCGCCCTGAGTTCGATTGCCGAGAGAAGACTGGCACGAGGTTTTATGGCTCGTTAGACAAATGGCACCAATGTGCTAAGGGAACTGGTTTGATATAGCATTTTTGTTTGTTTGTATGAAGTATTGTGATGGCTTTGTGACGCACAGAGAGGTCTTAAGTTGATTTGTTGCATCAGTTAATTCCGATGGATTTCTTGTCGAGTGTCAATTAACATGATGGGAAAAGATTAAGCAAATGGATTGATGGTTGACTGACACGTAGGGCAAGTGAGGGCAGCGACAGCTTATATGTTAGCCATCAGGTCAGGTATAATTTAATATTTATGACGCGTTTAATAGGACGGGTTTTATAAGAATATGACAGAGTAATTCCGTAAGTGAGGCTATTCAGGGCTTTTGATAGAGTTTACAGAAGACTTTGTAGGAAGTTGAAGGACTAACGTACACAAGGTCAGTGTACTGCTAAGAAAATGGATATGTAATCGGTATCTGAGAGGAAAAAGGATCCATACAATGTGTCTAGATGACTGGCAGATGAAAAGAAGTTCAGCTCTGTATTAGGTGAAGGAGATCGTTTGGAAGGCCTTGAAAACAGAAGAAACATTGATCGGCATGCACATGCGACTTTAGAAAAAGTGAACACAAATGAATGATTGCACACATCTTGGCCAAATGGAAGCCGGACTAGAACGAGAATCTGTCTTTATGAGAGTGATACCCATTCTCTGCCATTTTTTCTGTCTCGTCCTCGGTGGTGTCTCATTATCAATTCGACTACATGAGTCTTTCTCTCTAGGTTTCTTTAGTCTATACTTATAAGACCAGCCATTAACTCTCAAGGCGTTAATTCAATAAACTGGCTCCGCCTTCTTTACGTGCGGATCTGTCTTCATAGTAGCCATGGATTATGGATGTGGCAACTCTTGCTAAGAATTATGTATATCTTCTATTGATACGCCGATATATGGTACGATATTACTAAGCCTTGCATCTACACTAAACTAATTCCAATCCAAGTTACTTCACCTCTGGTTTAGAACCTACAACTTAGTTCCTCATGGCTATTCTGTTTCTTCTTCTGCGAGTTGTATGTCCATGCTTACTACTTATCATTAACTATAGTTAAACTCTATACTAGTTAAACTCAGTCGTTCTAAAACAATGGCAATTACAGGCCAAGGGCCTTTACGCGGAGCGACTTGGTGTACAGAATCTATTCTTTAAGCTATCCTGCCCTATCCGTCAGAAGAATGAGAACTCTTGGTAATAATTTCCTCTCGAAGCTGGAGAACTTAGGTGTGTTTTGGTCCGCTACTATATGAGTTAAAAGGTAGACCCATTTAATCTGAAACATTTGCCGTTTCAAACCACTCTTTCGGGGAGAATTGCACTTCCATGAAACAGGATTGTCAAGCATCAGTAGTTTAGTTGGCTTAAGGATTGACATATTCTGTTTGGAAGTATAGTCTAGTTCAGTGTTGAACGGAACTCGATGTAGGCCGCAGATAAGCTAGTTGGTTGCGACTGTTTCCAATCGGTACGAGTCTATTATTTCGTAAATAAACATCACTGATCTTTGCATTCTGCAGTCATTTGTAAATAGAATAAAAAAGGAGACGAATTAGCATGAACAAATTCCTCAGATTAAGTAAAACAAATTGATCTCTCTATAAGCATCCCGCTCTGCGTTCCCAGACTTGAAGCAGTGATACTTGCCACGAGAGAGACTAAAATAAGATGGAATTCTATGGAAACTATGGTCATAATAAGCAAGGACCGAGAGACTTAACCGTCAGGCACTCAGGACAGGCGATCCTTTTCCATGCTCGTGGAGATCAATGGGTCACCTCTGATCCAAAATGCGGCGGAAGTCTTTTCCTTCTGCCAACCTTACCTTCGTAAAAAGAACCATACTTAGGACATTCTTGTCTAGTTACCATCTCCATTGCTATGTTCCTAGCTTAGCAATCTCTGGAGGTCGCCCTGAAAATGAATCAAGTATGTAGTTCTGTCGAAACGGGATGTAGAGCTCTGAGAAAGAGCTTAAGTGCGTGTTCGCACGCAGGTATTGTCAACCTCATATGGCGCTAAAGGAGTCACAGAACACGATAGATGAACTGTTCTGCTTCTTATTTTCCTTTCCTATTCCACTTTCGCTTGCAAGCATATTTGGTTTTCGTAATCCTGTAAGACCAAGTTGCTTTTGTCTCCCTTAAGGGCAAACTAATAACGTGACCTTAGTCCAGGGTATGAGCACATTCCTTCAGTAATACGTCTTTGACTTTCTGCACTTCATAACTGATTTATTAAACTTATGTATCTCCAATACCTTTGACGTACACACTTACAATCTATTCTTAGATAAAAAAAAAAAAGTCTAAAAATACCCACGCTCAACAGCAAGCTCAGTCAGCGTATGAAGAATATTCTAAATTGATCCACAACTTTTAATTAGGACATCTCACTCCGAGTTCGGGCTCCTTCGGATCTAATGATTGGTTATCGCTTCAAAAATCAAAACGCAGCACAATTCCCTCTATTAAGCGCGCAGATATCTTCCTTTGCTTCACCACCACTACCACCCGGTGCTTCTCTGACCACCGACAGGGATTAATTGTTTGCATCCTCTCACATTTAAATATCTACCACCGGCGAACATTATAATGGATGCTATAGCCTCCGCTGCTGTTGTGCGCCCAAGCCCAAGCCCCGGCATCGTGCCTCAGCCATAACCATGGCCATGACTAAATCCACATGTTCCATGCCTTAATAACCAAAATAATAAAAATCCTTTCTTTCTCTAGACACGAGGAGTTACACATTGAAAGCCAAGCCAACCGCACAGCAAATATTGACCAAAAATACAAGAAGCAGAAAAAAAAAAAAAAGATTTGCATCGACAACAAAGCCAAAACGACGACACGACACACAACGACGAAGACGACGCATGGTTCCTTAATTAGTCTGGTGCTGCTGCTGCTGTTCTCGGAGGGGGGAGTGGAGGTTCGCGGGTGGTATAGAGTGCAGAAGCAGAAGCAGATACCACACCACTCCAACTCTCCATATGCCGAAATTGAGCAATTTGAAATTCAATCAGTAGCCCCTCCAATAAGGGCAAATTATAGCAATTCACTTGGCCACCACCACACAAGAGGAACAAGAACGGATATCGTCGACTACGTCGCCGTCGCCGTCGTCGTTCGTCCTATGTTTGTTGATAAGAGGGTTTGTCTGTCGGCTGAGGCCGACTGCAAAATGGAAATCACGGCCCACCACGCCTGTGCAGCTTCATCATGCAAGAGGTCCACCACATGTTCTCCGGTGGTCCCTGACTTGTGGTCGCGGGGAATCCGGTAGGTTAGGTACAATAAAATGATTAATAGTTGGCTCTAAAATTTTTATAATTTCGGGGGTCCTCTACCAACCCAAACACAGAGCCCAGCAGCCCGCACACACGACAACGACGAGCGTGTAAATTTCCCCCCAAGCCTTCCAAGATCAATTTCGCGCAATCGTCGAGAAATATTTACATTTTACTTAGTGGCGGCACGATGGTCAGCCCAAAGACGATACATTGCGGTCAGCCGGCAATCCAAGCTGGTGGTCATAGCCTCTGTGTACTGCTACTGCGTGTGTTCTTAGCGTGAAAAGCTTACGCTGATGTCATTGTTTACCCTCAGGGCTCACAACAACTTGATAGCAATCAGCGACGAGTCTCACCGCCCGACCGCCCGACCGCCCGCCCGCTGGATCAAGGGAGAAAACTGATAATTTGGTTTGTCAACTGTATTATTAGGTCAGGGAATGGAAATAGTTTATTGACATAATTAAGACATTATTATCGACTTGGGGCTTGTACAGTGCAAATAAGAGAGAGAACTTTGTGCAGCGTGCAATAATTTTATTGATTGCTGGTTATTTCCCCCACTCGATGTGAAGAGTTTCTGTTGCACTAAGCAATAATTCGTTAGAAATTAATTGCATCGAATCACCGCCATTAAAACTGAGACTGATACTGAAGTGATATAACAACACAGTGATCTAACCCTTATCGAAAAGTGCTTTATTCTATCAATCAACTGAATCAAGCAATCAAATTTGGATAAGATTATGCAACAGCCTTGGATGAAGTGCAACTAAATTTGAACAAATTCTGTTTGAAAAAATATTATTTTACACTAAAGAAAGAGATCACGATATCTGATAGTCTTGTGGCTATTTTGTGAACTATTTCTAGTTGTCAAAAAGGTCTGTCATTTTTAGAATCTGTAATACCTATTTAATTGAATGACAGATTGCGCAAAATGTTGTGCTCAAAAGGAAAGAAAGGAACAGCGCTTATGGTTGGTTCCTGTCACTTTTAGGCTTCGCTTATATTATTTATTGCGCAAGCGGATGAATGTCAAAAATTCGATGGCACTGACATATTCGGCACAATTTACGTCAGCAAATGTCAATACAGTGTGAACGATCGTATATTTATTAAAAATAACTTTCCCAAAACAAGCCGATTTATTATTTTCTGATTAATTGTCAGAATTGTGTTGTTTTTGTGCCAAATTTTGGGTTGTTAAGTTTTTATTTTTCCTTTATCCTTTTGTACAAAGATTAGCCACTCGATTTCTTCAGGTCGTAATTTTGTTTGTAGATGAAAAGAATTGGTTCCGCAAGGTCATATTCTTTTATACTTTAGACGCTTAAAATTTTGACGATTCTGTATTCAACACATCCCAGAATTCAGAAACCGTTAAAGAAGGCGATCTTTTGGATCAGTTTAAAATGCAAAATAGGAGAGACGCTTAAGTCCGGCAAATGACTGGCTATAAAATGTTCATAGTCGCTAAATCTGCGTGTGCGATCGTCCTGCCGAAAAAATTTAACTAGTCAATATAGAGCAATCATTAAGTAGTCGTTCTGCCAAGAGCTATAGTTACCGACACCGTCCTAGAAATGCTAAAGTTCATGCCAGGCCCAGAAGCGGTAATTTAGCTTAGAAATGTCTAATTAATGGCACATGACCAGAGAATTTACGACAAATTTCGGGGATTCCATATTCATGTTCAAAGAGCTGTGATTGACAATTATGATTGTGTCATCTGAATAAGCAAATGAAGTGCTTGCTGTTTTTGAACAGTCGAAGCAGTTCATTCGCACAGAACAAATAGTATCGAGCCCAGTTGGGAGCCCTGTGGTACTTTGTGTTGTATACCTCTTAATAGCTGTTAATATGCACTGTTAGTTAGCACTTTCTTCTCCCCCTTTAGGATAATCCCTGATCCAGTCAGCTATGAGTTTTGCTATAGTGTATAGTGTGATAGTATTAGTAGTAGTGGTAGAAGTAGTGTAGGAGGCGTAGAACTGGCAGCAGTTGTAGTAGTAGAATTCGTAGCAGTATCCAGTATCAGGTAGCAGTAGTACTGTTGGTAGTAGTAGTACTGTTGGTAGTAGTAGTAGTACCTACTGGAAGTAGTAGTACCTAAATTAATGGAGAGAATAATATGTAATCTTTCCACTCGTTTGTAATGCACAGTAAATATATTTTTTGCGTGCAGCTATACATTTCAAAGTAGTAGGCTCTAAGTCCATATTCAATTGAACTAAATATACATATGTTCACTCCCTTCTTTGCAGGCACGAATTCCTGAAGTTTTTCGAAAGTAATGACGTCGCCTCGGTGACGTTCACCTTTAAGTGAAATATCAAAAGCCAGAGGTACCATAGAAATATTTCAGGGCTTTCTCTGACTTTAGCCGAAAATGCCTAGCGTTTCAATGCAATTCTATATACATATGTATTCATACATATGCAAATCGTATCTATTCTCAGAACACAATTACCATAATTAATTTGTTTCCAAATAACAAACAAATATTCCCATTGGCGTTGTCATTATTTAAATCATTGCTATGCTCAATTTTTATAACTAAACTCCGACATTTTTGTATAGTTTCTCATGACTACACGTGATAGTGAATGCCCCATTCCGCCACAACCCGCAGTCAACAATAATAATAAAAAAAAAAGATAAAAGCATAGCACATACATATATGTAGCTATGCAATAAAAATGCAAATAAAAATTATAGTAACAAACAACAACAAGCCGCCGCGCCGCCGTCGCGCTTCTAGCTAAATCGAGTGACTTAACGATGAAAGCAAGCACACTTACGTGCTTTTGGTGCTGCTCAATGCTTGATGCCTATGCCAGCAGCAGCTTCAGCAGCGCCGCCATTAGCTGGCGTGACACTCGACGAAAGTGCTAATAAATGAACTTAATTTATCGCTGGGTGGTGGTGTGGAAAAATTTCCATTCATCTTCGGACGCGTGTTTGGTACATCGTAGTACAGGAGGCTTGAATCGCCGTCTAATTAATCGGACAAACATCGATCAGTCAGACGAAGCCGCGCACCGAGCACAACGTGACGACAACACAATCGAATGGAAATTTTTGCGCAAAAAAATCTTCCTCATAGGCGACAGCGTGTCATAAAAATAGATCATCTCAGCGAAGATGGACGATGGATCACTATGGAACGGCGAACGGATGATCAGCGATCAGTGATCAAGTCAGTCAATATGATTCGCACGAGCTGTGCTAGTTTTGTTGACGTCAGAACGAAATAAAATGTTTATGTCGCTGGTGTTGGTTGTTTTCCTGGCCACCCTATAGCCTTGTCTCGGCAAAACAGGTAGCCTGCAATCTTATCTATTTGCGTGTGACTCCAATGAACTTTATCTTATCGTCGGGGGCTGAGAATAGCTCGGGGAAAAGCACGTGCCAACTCGCAAATAGGCACACACTAGTGCCTTTGTGCCGGATCCCCTGTACACCAGTACTGTGGTGGTGCTTTGCCTTATCAGGAGCGTTATTCTGAGAGTTGGCTGCCCTATCAGGCGATCGTGTCAAATGTTGACAAATGCCCGTCTCCTCTGTTTGTTGGCTAAAACGGCTAAAGCACAGCTTCAGATACTTTTGCTACTGAAAAAAGGCCAATAGGGCTGGAACGAATCAAAGTCCGTACAAATCTCTGACGCACGAGATCGCTATCAGTTTCGATTTGGTTTGGTTTGGTGTTTTTTTTTTTTTTTATTGCGATCAAAACAACAACGGAATGCGGGGAGTATGCAAAGGTCAAGCGCTGCCAGCGATAAACGGGGCAAATAGACAGAGCGCTAGTCGTCTGTGTGGCTCTCTTAATTAGTGTGTTTGCGTGAGTCATGGGACCTACTTCTTAATTTTTGATTTCGAATTTCGCCGGAACAATGATTTAGCATTTGGTTTTATATTTCACGATGAATAGGTGCAAATGCTGGGAAACGATGACGTTAGGTGATGTCATTGTGATAAGGCGTTTTTTGATTAGTATCTTTGTGACAGGTGACGGTTATTTTCCCCGCACACACAAACACACAATTAACTATAAATGGCCGGTGAATCAGAGGATCTGGTTGCGCTAACTAAACAACATGTGAGCGGATTTCATCAGCGACGTGCTTTCAGTAAATACAAATACTTACTTACTTTTCTGCTGTTTAAATGCAGTTCGCTGCCGTTGGGTCACACCTTAAGTCTGGAAGTTTCTATTGCGTCATAAAGTAAGTGACACTTGTGTCTGTGTATGCTTATCAGTACAAGTGTGCAAAGTTGTCAATTAAGGGAATTTTTTCTTACCAAAAAAACAGAAGAAAGAATGAAGCAACGACTTTGTGGATAGACGTAGTAGTGCCTCGTGAGTCCCTGCTTGAGGCAGGTGTATCCACTTTGCATCGCCGCATTTGCGTCATATCAATTTGTCAAATCGTTAATCGCGCTAGATTGGTAAAACACGATGGTCTAGTAGAAGTTTCCAAATCCGCATTGTCACCTTGATTGAAGTAAAGGAAATGCCATATCATTGTTTATTAAAGAAAACAGAAAAAGAAAAATTATATTTTTTGAAACTAGATCTGAGTAGTGGTGGACTTGGTGAGTCTCAGTACTGAGCGGTCAACGAACAGTAAAAATGAAAACAAACAAATTCAATGCCAAGAAATCAGAGTTCGAGAACTTGTTTAGTTTTTTTTCTTTTTTTTTTTTTTGGCAGGAAACTAGACAAATATAGTTTCACTTAGATTATGATCCATTGCATTTATTTTTGGAGAAGTGTGTGGCTTTGGGCTCGTTGTTTTATAGTTTAGTGACCCGGACATGGCATATGGTTTGGATGATTAGGATGGAAGTACTGACAGTTGTAGATGACCTCTTTTAGTTTTTTCGTTTTGCGGGTGACTGTGTGATTACAAGTTTCTCTCGATGTTTAGGGAATTAAATGATTATTTCATTCTTTTTTCATTATATTGAATGTAATTGTTATTCTCCCAAAACTACACGTTTTTTAATTTATTTAAAGATAAACTTAAACTAGTGTGCAGCTGAATACGTTATGTAACATCCCTGCTTTTTTAAATAGTTTTTTCCTTGGTATTCTCTTATCCATAAACAGGGGGCACGCACCGAACTACAGGCCCACTTTTGGAACGGCAAACAAATTTTACACAGTTTGCACATTGACTTTAAAGGTAGGGAGTATTACCTTCAATCCAGTCCACTACCTCCAAAAGCAATGCCTCACTTAGCAGGCAAAACTGAATCTCTCTACCAATCAAAAACATTTGACTACCTATTTTCTAGAATGCGGAACGTATCCAATTTTATCTATAAGCAGAAAATCTTCAACTTAGGAACGGCAACTTTGACAACCGGAGCAAATATTTTGGAACTAACGTATTCTACAGACACAATGCACATTGATGCCACCTTCTACATAAGGCCTAAAATGGCAACCATAATGGACTTCAGTGAGATAAACCTTATGTCAAATCCGAACGAGAAGAACTCAATTTCATTCAACCGCACTAGTTCCCTGAAGTGAACTTAAGCTATCTTTATAATCTGTCAAAAAATGGAACATAAATTAGGTTCGTTCGCATACTCATATGTAAACGTTTGCAAAGCTATTATTACGCCTGAAAACATCTGAAAACGTTCGCGTACTAAGAGAATGAACGAAACTGAGAGTGAGAGAGAGAACGACACCACTTTCGTTCAATTTTCTCCCAACAGAATTTTGATGTAACAAAAAATGAAACTGTCAAACGAGTGAAAAAATTCCTTAACAGAAAATTTAAATTTTAAAATTGTTTTTCTTTGCCGTTTGTTTGACAACTACATATTTACAAAATCTTATAAAGATCTAAATTCTATTGCTATTGCTATTATTATTTTTTTTTTTGTGTCAGCTGTCAAATTTCCTATTGAATGTCACACTTACACATTCTGTAAGACGGTAACGGAACCTGCTGCTCTGAATTCGCTGCAATCGATAGTGTTGACAGAAAAGAAAAAAACAATAAAATTTGGTCTATTTGGTATCACTGGCCCTTAAAGATTTTTACCCAAAACACATGTGCAGAAATTCTGCTTGTATTGCTGCTGACAGTACTGCAAACGAAACACATTTATTGTTATTCTTCCGTCTGTTCCAAGCAAAAATAAACAATCAAGGTTTAGAAGCCGGTGATACCAAATATCTCAAATAGTATTTTCCTTTCTTTTGTGTTTTAGCAAGACTGTTGATTGCAGCGAATTTAGAAATAGAGATGTCTTGCAGATCAGTGCGAATGTGAAAATTTCTGCACATTGCTTTTTGGGATTAAAATTTTGTGGCATATTACTTGAACATACGACAAACACTATTCGTATGCTCACGAGGCTTTAATTCTTGCATGAGCTGAATCTTGTAATCTCTTGGGTCCAGATTTTTCTGAAAAATTCAAAATTCCACAAAAACCGATTTACCTAAAACTTTATATCTAAGCTTTTTCAGGGCGAAATCGACTTTCGACTTTTTTGAAACCATTCAAAGGGCTGTCAACTTATCTAGCTAAAAACTTAAAACTCAAAGTTGCTATGCACCTTAAAACTTGCAGATCGCATCGTTAATTATTTTTAGTCATGA
The DNA here is from genome assembly GCA_949716465.1 of Chalcosyrphus nemorum. Lineage (NCBI taxonomy): Eukaryota > Metazoa > Arthropoda > Insecta > Diptera > Syrphidae > Chalcosyrphus > Chalcosyrphus nemorum. The sequence goes on along the minus strand of OX454334.1, from coordinate 15,923,262 downwards.
CCTCGATAAGTATCGGCAATGAAACTGCACTAAATCTACTAGCTTAGCAATTTTGCTATTTTAACATATATCTACTTTGTAGTTGAATATGCACTACTCCATATGCAATGAGGAGAAAGCCTATTTTCAGCCAGGGCATCCGACTGACTCATAGTCTAAGTGCGTATGCGCACTCTGTGCATAGTTTAGCTCTCAAATTTTACTAACGCAATTAATACCGAACCGAACGTGTTTTCTGCCTCAAATTGGCACTGCTATACCAGATGACGAATGCATTTGACATTAAAAATGTCCACTCAATCGTGACCAGCTGAATAACATACTTAGCATCACGTGAGTTTTTCGTTTTTAACTAATAAACAAAATTTTGTTTTTAAGTTTACGACCTACCCCAGATTATTTTCGTCTGGTATCTTTCCTAATAAACTCTAACCAATCTTTTGATACGCAATTACAGAAATAAACAATCGTAGGTACCTATCAACTTATCTATCGGACTTCCAATCACAGTAGCGGAAGTCAGTTAAATTCCTTCCACTGAACACTCAACCAATATATATTTTTTTCCTGATTTTCAATTTTGTATTTGTTTTCAGTAAAACAATAGGTGAATGCGCATTAATTTATTTTTATCACTTATTTTCAAACGAAGCGAAAACAACAGAAAAAAAGTACAAAACAAAAAAAAAACCTCAGCGACGAAAACAAAAACAAAAGACTGTGCAAAAAAAAAAAAAAAAAAAAAAAAAAAATTTCATATACATTTCATATTACATTTCATGTGAATTTCAAATATTTACTTTTTTAATTAGTACGTAAACAGATAGCCCCCGGCCTGTGGTCGGTAATTCCCCCGGACTCCCTTACCTACTTCGGTGTCGGTGTGTAAGAATGTGGGGCACCGCCGAACATCGCACACAATCGGAAATATTTTTCATGTGTATTTAGCAAAACGGAAATAGCCCCGTGCTACATACACCACACAACTTGTTGGCGATCGCACAAATAGAACCTACCTGCTGCCACCCATTTGCATAACGTGCCAACGTTATCAAAAATTTTACGATATATACGATACACAGGCACTCAATTAAGGGCGATTAATGTGCATCAAGGAAATTGATGGAATGACAGTTCTTTTTTTACGTATGTCGCCAAAAACTGTGTGTGCTATTTAGTGCTGAATTGGATTTATAAGTGGGCGCGATTGTAGCCCGATCGAGGAGTGTACCTGACTCGTGGCACGGCAGCAGTCCGTACGTGCTTAGGTTTTTCAATGTTATTCACTGTCGAGGTGGTGAAATTAAGTCACTCTTCCTCCGAGGAGGACATGATCGTTTTGCTAATGTCCTTTTAGAATCATTTTAAAACCGGAAATAGGCACATACAATGTACTTGTTGGCATGTTAGTGGAATATTTTCCTTTTGTTTTTTTTTATGGTTTTATCACACGTTTTTCATGTGTTGTCGCGTGTGCATGATCATTATCAGAATCGCGCGCACAGGAGGAGTGATACAAGGGGTGCGCGACCGTGTACTTTACCTCTAATCAGCAATCAAAGATATTTTTGTTGTGTGACACTGACAGGTTCCATGTGATATGAGACTAAAAGTAGAAAACATTGAACTAAAAATTACCTAGAACTGATAAGGGGACACACAAAAAAAAAAAACATCAATGACACTTTTTTTGGCGCTGAAATATTACTATGAGATAAAATTACAAAGCAAAATAAACTTCCTGACTAATCTCAATGGTTTTTTTTAGCTGAAAAACAATGTCGTTCGAGGGGTTGTTTTCGTTCGTTTGTGAGAGACGTACCAAGGTCTTGTGGGGTTTTTTACCCTGACTGGGAAGAATATTGGTAATTACTCGCTAACGCTAATAGATTGAATTAACACAATGCAGAGGTCAAGTTAGATTAGTAAAAGATAATCACCTTTCGGGCGATTAAAAACAAAATAAAAATTATGTGGTTAATGCCGCTTGGAAATGTGTCGTGTATTTATGTATGTAATTAGTATCAGACTCATCTCATGAAGGTCAGGGTAGGCAAGGCTAGGTTATCACCTAAAAATTGTACGGAATGATTGAAAGGGAATGATTGAAAAGTTGTGCTTGGAAGAATAGAATCCGAGATTCAACTATATTCTAAAAAAAAATCAAAGAATTCGAGGTTATATTGTGTTGTACACATGAACTTAGATGAGCTTATGCCAACTCATATAGTAGTGCGTGGCCCTACTCGGATTATGCTCAGTTTCGTTAAGTTCTATGGACATGCGCAACGTGTAAATGAAATGGGACATTCAGTAAGGAAATTTGACAGCTGACGCAAACAAAAAAGAAAAATAGCAATACAATTTTGTTGTGAGTACAATTTTATGACATAAGGAAACTTCAGCAGCAAGTGCTGGCAATCAAAGTCAAACAAGTGGCAAAGCGGCATCCTGCAGAGCTCGAGACAAAAACAGCCTTAGCGACAATACCTTAACAGCAGCAGACTAGTCAGCAATAGCAACCACAAAAGAGCGTTCTAAAACAGCAGCAATAGGAGGGGAAGGATCAGCAATAACCGTCAAAATAACAGCAGTAGTCAAAGTGGCAACAGCAGCAAGAACAGAAACCAAAGAAGCAAGCAGCTGCAGCTAAAGTTACAGCAACACAAGCAGCAAGTATTTACAACAGCAACAGATTAAAACTGCAAAAGTAAGAGTGCCACCGAAGGACAGCATAGAACTGTGTAAGTCGTGTAAGCCGGAGGAGATTCTTAAAGCACTCCAACAATTGAAGGGCGACGGTCTCACAATGTCACAGTGTCACAGTAAGGGCCAAAAAGGAGAATCAGAAAATTCAATCCTTTCTTGTCCAGATGTCTCCCGATAACATAGAAAAGTTCTTAGAGTGGTCTTTGGTCATGTGCCTGTCTGCGTGAACTTTTAGTGGAGAAGAAGATAAGCCGACTTGGTCAGAAGAGTTCCCATACAGCGAATAAGATGGCTGGGTTATATAGAGTGGATGAATCTCAACATTCCAGCTAAGTGCGTCTTGGAATCTACCTCGGATGCGCATAGAGGATGACCTCCAGGTATGTGGCACAAACAAGTGGAGGGTAACCTCAAACAACTTATCATCTTAGCAGATTTTCAGGCCATGCTCCCACCACAGACTACACTACGCCTTACCTTGACTTCAAAATACCATATACCAGAGAAGAGTGGAAAGACAGCCGTACACCAAATGCCGAATCTATAGCTATTTACACAGGAGGATCAAAAATGGACACCGGTGTAGGATCTGGAATGAATGGGTATATCCAGATCTATATGTTTCCCAAGTGGAGGTCCTGGCAGTGACAACAGCTGCCCGTGAGTCTGCCGTAAGAACAATACCGCCAGAAGGTATCACTTTCTTTATCGACAGCCAGGCTTATGGTTCTTGGAACACAGCACAAGGTTCTGCTCTGTTGGGTCTCTGGGCACGAGGGCGTCCCGGAAAATGAAAAGGCGGATGAATTAGCAAGGAAAGCTATATCGGACCCACTTGAACTGACTGACCTATCCATAAGCACCCCGCCCTGCGCTCTCAGGCTTGAATCAGGGAAACTGGCTATGAGAGAGTCGAACTTGAGATGGAAGTCCTTAAATACTTGCAAAACTGCAAAACAACTATGGCCAACTTTTGACAAGGCAATGACTGAGAGAATTATTCGCAAGGACAGACGTTCACTGTCCATGCTGCCAGTGCCCTGGACTCCAACATTCCAGGTAGAAATTCCTTGGCAAACACTTCTTTCAGGATCTCAGAGAGCTCTTCAATGCCAACACCGACATGTTATTGAACTTCATCAGAACAATCCACAAACCTAACCTAACCTAGCGTCTGTAATTGGAGGGAATTGGCTCGTAGCTGGACTCTCTGGAGATGTTTGTTGGATGAGGCCTAGGTCCACGCCAGACTGTAACACCACTCAAGTAACTAAGTAAAGCACATACAGTATTTATGCATTGGGCCTGATTATATTAATTGCTTATAACTCTGTCGGTAATATGTATCCTTCACCTATAAACTATTTAGAGCTAAGAGTAATCATCTCACCAGGGTCTTCAATTTAGATAGAGTTACAAAAGTCATTTTACGATTCCTCACACTAAAATTAATCGATTTATAAGTGGCATCAGTTAGTGCCTCTAACTTTATAGATCTTCTTTACACTTCAAATGCCTACTTAAGTTTAAGACCGAACTGGTTTCTAAAATATTGAAAAATGTATCTATTAAGCCTTTCAATTATTTAAGCGTAGATTTAATTGCCTTATTGGAATTTTAAGAAATGTATAAGAACTGGTTCCGTAATAAATAGATCGGCCATCAAATGCCCCGAGTCCAGTTCAATTTTCAATTTCAGGTGTCAATTTACGGCAGAAATTCCTCGTAGTAACAAAAATCCACACAAAAATCTTCAGTAGCTGATTTAAAACAACAAAGATTAAATTAATCAAAGATGTGCCGATTAATTTGCACGATAAGCTGAGGATCCAATATAAGATTTAAAGGCACTAATTTGATTTTCTTGTCAACCTTGATATAGTTTTGAGATGGTTGGCAGGAAATACATTGATAAGAATAGTCATAGAATGAAAGCTGTGATGGTTAACACTTAGTTTGATGACAGATGATTGCCAATATCGAGTAATTGGGAAATAAACTCCTCAAATGTCACAGGTGATGACATTTCGAAATAGAATTTTGAATATTTATTTCGAGGCGAGAAATCGTTGGGTGAGAATTATGGGAGAGTCACGTTCGCAAAAAGGAAGTGGTTGTGTTGTGGTTTTTGGGATTTGAACCTCGATCTCTCTACTCTAACTAATGAGCCACGGAGGCACGAACAAATATATGATTTTTCATTAATTTGTATTCATTCATAAATCAAGACTGTGTGCAGTTGTGTGCGTGTTACAATGAGAGCTAAGGGCAGGGTGCATGAGGCTTCCTTTAGAGAAATCGAATTCCAGTATTCGACTTTTTTATACCCCATCTAGTGAGTAACACATTCTGCAAAATTTACGTCAATAAACGAGGGGTGGGTGCCGTGACTCAGTGGTTAGTGCGTTGGACTACTGCGCAAGCGGTTCCGAGTTCGAATCCAGGAAATTACCACCAAAGTTTTTTTCACGGCCCCACCTCTTGCGAGCGTCTGACAAACATCCAAGAGTATTTAATGTCATGAGAAAAGCTTCTCAAAAACCCCCCTGCCCTTTGGATACGGCATAAAACTGTAGGTCCCTTCTGTACGTACAGAAATGTATACCACGCACAATACGTACAGCTGTGAGAAGCTAGACCTTGGCCCTCTATGGGCTGCTTACGGCCTAATATTTATTTTTATTTTTTAAATAGAAGGCGGCCCTTAATGCGTTTCTAATTTTCTTATTCGAATGCGTATAGATCAGTACCTACTCTGAATAAAAGTTTTAGACAGTTCGACTGCAGCTTGGGCATAAAGTGGAAGGACTTGAGAATTTTGGGAGGTTCTTTATATGTTTCTTGTTAAAAGACATCAGCTTAGATTATAGAATACAAGGAAGCTTGTGGTTGGGTTCAAACATATATTCCAACTCCTGTTTCGTTTGACATTTGTGGCTACTATGAGCCCTGAAATGATAAGGTATTGTGTGTCACGAGAGTAAGGACTACTTAAATATTGCTTAGTGCGGATTCTTTACAGGACGATTCAGGAAAATTCCCTTTATATCCACACTCCTATAATAGAGATCTTCAGAGACTCACCAAGCCATACAGAAAGCTTCTAAGTCGAGGGTTAAAGACAAGGTTAGAGGACGGAATCAATTAGTCAATTTGATAGTACCTTCATTGGTACGAAAGCGGCTGCATCTCGGCTTTTGCTTGAGACTCATTTTCCAGGTACCAATCTAGAATCTAGTCGGGCTATTCGGGGAAGCTAAATTGTTGCTCCAACTGTGGTTCCGAATGCAGTCGTTCACTTCACTTCCTATTGGCGTAGTTTTGATACCTAAAGCTGGTAAAGATGACTACTTTTACCCCAAAAATCGAACAAGGCTTTTTACTGACTCAAACGAGGTGACTTCTAGTATGTCTCTCAAAGAGGCACCTGCTCCCAACTATACCTTTCCACAACCCAGGGCAGTGAAAACTACATACACAGAATTTACTAGGAGGGATCGTCTCATATTACACCGAAGGATTTAAAATTGACGCTAGAGTGGAAGAATATATCATCTTCGCAATCTAAGCTAAAAGATTTCCTTCCATCTAGTCAATCACAGCAGTGCCTTTCAGGCAGTAATAGGGTCTAAGAAGACCTTGTCGTGGACACTGTCTAAAGTGAACATGAAAAATTTACTGTGAATTACAAAGGACTGCAAAAATCAGCTACCTGCCTTCACCTCAGTAATTGGGACATACCCACGGCGAATAAGTGTCGAAACCTAATTCCACTACCCCAACTGATCCGTATTCTTTTTTCTCTTTTCGACTGAGTTTTGTATAACAGTTTACGAGTACACATATCCCCTTTGTTACACTCTGCCTGAAAAGAGAAAATACAATAATAATTTTCTTCTGCTTTCTTTGTTGCGAGGAACTCTGCAGCATTATAGAATAGACTTGCATCTTAAGAATGCTGAGAGCTTTGGATGTTATTTCGTGATCCCAACGCCAATATTTTGGCGTTTTTGACAATCGAACTTAAATTCAAATCATATGTTCGTTCGAAAGGTGCGTATTAGGAAATCTAATCCTCATTGAGCTACCAAAAGTGCTTCAGTATTTTTCCAATATTTCCCCCAAAGTTGTTTACCCTTTCAAAGTAGGTACCTTTTCCAAATAAACAATCAACACCAGTTAATCTCTGTGTCCTGCAGTAATCAATAAAATTCCCAATGACATGACTAAACACTCTTACATCATCCTTCACACGAGTTCCATTCACTACCTTATCAACAAAATTCAAAAACGTATCCGCTTTGACTTAAAAAAGAACACACAACACACCTCCAATAGAGATTTTTTTAAAAACAAAAATTCCACGCTATCTATAAATTTATTTGAAATTTTCTAAAATTAAATTTGATTCCAATATTCGTCTGTCCGTCTGTCTGTCTATTTTTTTTTTTTTTTTTGCTGTTGTTCCAAATTCCAAACAACACTGCACAACAAGTTTAGATAATGACCCACATATCGTTTGCCATGTTTATCATATCGACGACAAAAAAAAAGAGGATTGTCACTGTCAGAGAGACAAGCCTCTAGTGTGCCTGTGGCTTTTTATTATCTGACAATCGTTTGCGTGTGCCATGGCGGATGCCTTTTTCCATTTAAAAAAAATTTCCACGATTTATTTGTAGTATGTTTGTCGGCATACAGCAAGCGTCGCTTATCAGTCATGAGTCGCCGACTGTGTTGTTCTTGTGTCAGAAAGAAGATTGTATGAATTTCTCCATCAGCCCACCCCACTCTACTCAAATATACAAACATATGTATGTAGTACCCTTGTTTCAGATGGAAAAACACACAAAAGTTCCCACATACGGTTGTGTAGACTTACACTCAGGCTTGTTGCCCTGCAAGTATGTATCTCACTGGCTCGACTGATAAGCAGCCCGTAATGACCTCATAAGGAGATTGTTGCTACTACTTGTGCCCATCAGTTTTGTGTAAACAAAAATCACATGGCAAATTGTTTATTGATTTCGGTATAATAATTGTCTGCAGCCTGGGGCCCCAACAAACAACATGATGCGAGTGCGTACGTGAGCTATGTCAAATCGGCCGATGGTTGGTGTAATCTATTAAGTAACCTACACTGTACCTTATCTTACGGTAATTAGACTAAACTAATTCATAATCTCGGAGCAGTGAAGTAGAAGAAGCTTCTGAAGTTAGCAACCCGTGCCAAGGTAACAGCGCACGACACGATTTATTGTTTTTTCCTGTTTTGCAAGACTCTAGACGACCTAGAAACTTCTGATACCGATACTGATACGGCGAGTGTAATCAGCAAGGTTTTTTTCATCGTCGCACCAAAGGCCCATAGCTCACCTTGTGACCCTAATGAATCCAACTCTACAAACGGGTTAAGTTAGATTAGATAGACGACATTTTCTCAGGCCTGCCGTCGATCAATAAAACTGATCGTTTCCGCCTTAAGACTCCGCCTTTGATAAGGTATTTCCGCAAAGCCAGACCCCAAAATCAAAATAATAAAAACTTAATCAATTCGATGGAACATTCAAGACCGTTTCGCTTATCTCAGTGCAGCGTGTACCTCCTGCCGTCGAACGAATCGAACCTACTTGGCGCAATTAAAAAAAAGACAAGTTTTCCGCTAGACTCCGACGACTCGACGCTCGCGTTCGGACGATGAACGTATACAAATTGATAATTAAAAAAAAAACATCCAATCAAGGTCTAACAAGGTCGCAAATTTGACTGAATTCGGACGGGTCCAATGACCCATATACTGACTTGAGCTAAACAACAAATACATACAATCTGCTATTGCTGGCCAGCAGCCGGTTCGACTGGTGTTGAGTTGAGTGTGACCAGTACCGTCACGGTGGTAGACGGCGACGTCGGCGGTGGCGAAAAAATTTCTCAGCCGGAACTCGGTTGCACAAGGCGAACGTCAAAGTTGGTGTGCCCGCCCGAGTCAAATGTGAGCTTCTCAAGGCCGCGTGCTCTCTTACGGATGTCATACATTCATATAAGTATTTCCCTCCCGCCCCTCTCTACAAATTCAACAAATTCTGTTAAAGTTCAAAAACAGAAAAAAAACAAAATCACGGCGCTAACTGCCGAAGGAGAATCATAAAACTTCAAAATCAAATTTCAATTTTAAATGAACTTTTTTGGCAGTCAGCAGCCAGCAGCGCAAGCAGCGCGCTACTCTAATACTTATGCTAATGTCAATGCTGGCTTGGAATTCCCCAAAGTGCCTGCTTGTCATATGATCGCCTCGAACGGCATTAACAAACAATAAACCAACAAAAAAATGTTTAAACAATTTCTCAAAACCAGTCGACGCGTGGTTACTCATTTGTTTTTGTTATTTTTTCTGGTGACTTGCGCTTAGACGCGCTTGTATACATGATGATAGGCAGGCTTTAAAGCGTCACCGTCACGGTACGTACTTCAATTCCCTCTTTGACAGGAAGATACATTACGCACAAGGGAGCTGTCAGTGTCATTTTGTCGTCGGCTTTGACCGGCCGATAAGTCAAAAGCGTCCACCGAAACTAAACATGAAAAATTTATTGATCGATTATCGAATCAAGAGAGAGCAACAACAAAAATAACTTTTTTTTTTTTGACATTTCTGACGCGTGCATGTTGTTGTAGTCGTCGTCGTTGTCTTCTTCTTCGAATGAATTATTAGTCTGTTTTGGTCTGCTTTTTCTTTTTTTATATTTTTTTTGCTGATTCGTTGGAATTTTGACGTCAAAGTTTTTTAATGTCTATTTAAATTTTATTCTAGAAAGAGCGCTTTAGTTCCGTAAGTTTGATTTAATTTGGCCACGGAGGAATGAAGATGATGTTTGTTACCGCATATAGACATATGTGTTCAATGGTTTCTGGAATTTTTTTTTTTTTGGAAATCCCACTTGTTATCTTGTAATCACTAGGAGTAGTAGGCTTGAGGCTTGGGATCAACCTTTAAGATTGGAATCCTGTCTGGCGACAGTGTAATTTGTAATTTGAGGTGGCAATCTCTCTCTCTCTCTTAAAATATGCGTAATGAGTTTTAAGCCGATCGTGAATGAGGGATCGTGTGCTGGCCAGCTTAAGAAAAAGGCAGTTAATCCGAGATTATCTGTGATTTTACTGACAGCTAATGCGAACATTTCAGCACGTGAGTGTTGATGTCTTTCTTAGGAGATCTTTCAAAACATAAAATGGTGTAACAAACAATCTTAATGTATTCGGGTCTTACTTTTTCTCGGTTTCAGTTGGATTTGACTTTGGGTAGAATACAAATCTGGAAAGACAACACGAGATTGATTGATTGGTGCCTTGACTGGCGCCAATTGTTGCTTTAGGTTTTGCATATTTGTTTCTGAAATTTAAAGTGACTTAAGGTTCAAGTGGAGTTCTTTTGATGGGTCTATTGGAAAGCATCAAATATTTGTGTGATTTTGTTACTTTTTCGTACCAAACAAGTACTAAAACTTGTACTTTTGTGTTAGATGAGCAGTGGCCAGCTGCTCATGGAACAGTCACATTAAGATCGGTCCATTGTTATGCCACAGCTTTGGGTTTTTTCTCCCAGTCTACCTGGAAGAGCTGGTTGAAAGAAATTTATCCTAGTTTGCCAAAGATTGTTTCTTTGTCTGTGAGTGACAAAGGGGTACCACAACAACATCCTCAAACGGCGAATCCCCAAGTCCTCTAAAATAATTGGCTTTGTCGATCGTTGTAGTGACCAAACTTCTTGAAAAGCTGGAACGTGACTGCAATGAAGCCATCGGGATGGTACAGGACTGGCTAGTGAGCATGGATCGACGACTAGCAGGGGTAAAGATGGAGGAAGTACTTATCAGTAGTTGAAGGGTTATGGAGACCGTAAGAGTGGCCGTTAACGATCGTGTTGTAGTGTCGAAAGAAAAACTGAAGTACTTAACTTTTATGCAATGCCTAGAACATACAGCGAAGAAGGCAGCGTGAACAACGGCAGCCCTGGCAGAGATCATGCCAAACACTGGAGGACCTAAACAAAAGAAAAGACTACTTTTGGCAAGAGCTTTGCTGTGACGTTGATGATGATGTACTGCTTCTTAATATGGGCTGGGGGAATAAGCACCAAATCATACAGTAGAAAAATAGAGGCAGTTTTCAGAATCAATCCATGTCAAGTATGCAGCGCTTTCTGAACAATCTCATACGACGCAGCAAGCATGGTGGCTGGAACGGTTCCGATAGATTTCCTCGTTAAAGAAGCCGCATTAAAATATCAAGCCAACAGAACAACAACACTAGTCAAAGTAAGGATGAAGTACCACGAACAGATATGCAAGATACGAGTAGATGGAACTCTTCTGATAAAGGTAGATGGACACAGAGACTGATCCCCAATATAGACCTTGGAATCAATAGAAAACATGGCTCAAAGCGCACAGAAATAGTTGAAAACGTGAAACACATAATATTTCCCTGTCCACGATATCCTGAAGGCCGTAACCTGTTGGCCAACAGACTGGGGGGAGGCTGACAGCAGGCTAAGATTGATACTGAAACTAGTGTAGGTATGTTCGTATGTACCAGTTCGTTTCTCAATAGTGTTCAGGGAAGAGGATGGCACCTTTTTTCTTCGCAAGAAGGCTCAGAACTTTGTTCTACGAATGTCCTTCGTGTAAGCTTTATCCTACCTTGAGTACAAGAACCGCATTGACAAATTTGTTCTTCCACTTCCTCATGACAACCGTCTGTTCTTCTACAGATTCAATAGAAGCCATATAAACATACATATGACTATAGATGTATCAAAAACTGATCGAGTGTATATCGATAAGTAGTAGAATCAATATACTTTGACGCACGGTGACAGGGTAATCAGATAGGCAGCTTATGAACTTATTAAAGCGTTTTTTTCCACCAACTGAAATAATTTAAAGAAAAAGGTAAATAACCCATTTAGCTACGCTTTATAAGAAAGCATTCGTCAACAAGTGCATGTTTACTTGTCGTTCGAGGAATTTGAATATTTTTGTTTTTGTTTTTGGTTTTTAAAATGTATGCATTTTTTCTGTGCTGTTTGCTTTCCTGTTCTTGTTTTCAATATTGCATACCTCTGGCTCAGGCTTGTTTAAGGAATTTCTCAGGCAATCAATTTTGAAAAACAATGACCGGAATTTTTGTGGACAAAAATAGTTACATTAAGCAGTTGACTGATGGAATTTGTAGAACAAAAGAGTTGACATCACCCAGATAAGTTTAAAAGTTCCAAGAAGAAGTAACTATCAAAAGTTATTATTCTGGCCAGTGTATTCTGACAACAAAGTCCAACCCTAGAACTATATCTCTTCTTGTTTCTTATGATAGGCCTATCTTGACCACTGCCCAGAAATAGACAGAAGGTTGAGAATAATGTTCAAGTTCTGACTCGGAACTTTATGATATTTTGAACTGTCATACTCAGTGTCAGGAACTCCTTTAAGATATCCAGTTCGGTAATTCAATTCAGACCTGCAAAGTCTATGGAAGGATTGTAAGAAAGTTTTAAGCCGGTTGTTAATTGTAAAGGAGACTGATTGATTCATTCATTAAAAAGAGGTGGGTACAAATATCTACTCCGAGTGCTGGACGATAAGTAAGAAAGCTGAGCAAATATTGGGCACCTTCGAGCGAAAAATATATATTAGGTCCCTTATGCGAGGAGGGCGAATGGAGGAGAAGATACAACCACGAACTCTATGAGCTGTACCAGGATGTGGATGTAGTCCAAAAAGCCAAGATACGCAGACTACATTGGCTCGGCCACATCGAGCGAATGGACAACAATGCTCCAGCCAAGAGCATCTTCGAGTCCCAGCCCCCAGGTTCGAGACTGCGAAGAAGACCGAACCTCCGGTACAAAGACCAAGCTGTCGCGGTTGCCAGAAAACTTGGTCTTCACAACTGGAAGCAGCGTGCTCGCGGCCGCAGAGGATGGAAGGCAGGGACCCTACAAGGTTCGGGAGCCCTTTCAGTAATTAAGTAAGTGTACAGATGCTATGGTATCTGTTGTTAGCTTCAACATACTGACGGTGTATATCCAGCAATACAGCTACTGGGAATAAAAGAGCTGCTGCCCTCTTTTAAAAATAGTTTTCAACACGGGGTTAGCGCTGGCCAATATTCTTTCTTCTTCATGTACAGCTAAAGAGGTTTTCATATTTAAAGCTGGTAAGCATGACAGGCTTCATCATTGCGATCATAGATGAAAAATAAACATCTTGGAGTGACCCTGAATAGGAAGCTTCTCAGTTTTATGGCTGTGTCATAGGAATTGCCACCGGACAGACATTTCTAGCTTATGCGTCGGTTTGTTTGGTGAAAGGTGGGTGATTCTTGAACAAAACTCGAGAAAACAGTTTCAGTCACGCAGGGACTACTCTAGACCCTTAACATGTTCCAAGCCTCTATCTGGGATGCTTGTGAAAACGGCAACGATACTGGAGAACATCTCTTCCCTGATTCTCCTGCCTATACCCGCATCAGTCTACAGATTTAAGGTGCTGATGTATAGAATACTTAATCTGTAAGCTCCTCATCACTGAACCGGACAGACGATAGTTCTTTTCCTCTAGTAAAGGTACTCCCGACCATTAGGAGCCTTAACGCAACCAATAAAGTTGGCGCTGTTAAGGAAATATATTTCAGCAAGTTCTTCGGTGGTTTAATAGTGGTAATGACATCCTTACTAGGAGTTCTTAAAATGCAACGGATTTGACGGTTGGTCAGCTCTTAACTTGATGATTACTTACAGTCACGATTTAATGAGGAACACTCTCCACTAAATATAACTATTCACACAATATTATTCTCTTACAGATACAAGGACGGTAGGCTCTCAATTATAAACTATTTATAGGTGTGTACTTTGCGTGTATTTTAAGATACGACACATGACACACAGACGTAATTTGACTGACAAACAAATGTAATTTTTTTTTTGATACTGTTTTTGCATATTCATTCATTATACAGAATCTGGGCGAGCAATATTCTATGAATATGGTAGAAATTCTTCGAAACTAAAAATTTCGACAAAACACACTCAGAATTTTAGTCGTTGGTTTAGTACAATAGAAAAAAACTACGCCGTAGGCATCCGTGCGTCATTTCTCTGCTATTATGACTCTCTATTGACACAAAACAATTGCGCCAGTAATTCTCACTTAATCACGTTCATCGTCCATAGAAATTTCATCATCCAACAACCTGAATTTAGAGGCAGTTTAGCTAGTGTAAGAGAAGAACGGATGCAGTGGTTTATTCGAACTGCGGTCGGATATAGACCCGTCTTTGCCAAGTTTTTTTGAGCTGACGGACTTGTTGATCAGAGAACTCGAAGTAGACACTACGATGGTTAATAATCTTGATAAAATAGGTCTATACATTCTGTCTGTCTGTAAGTACGTTCTTAAGACTACAGCTCAAAAGCGTATGGAACCATTTGATTCAAACTTTATATCTGGAGTCTGTTTCAGAGTCCCCAGACAGACCACTGTAGTTTTGTCTGAATGTAATGGCAGATCTTCGATTTTTTCGGGTTGCTCTTCAGTCCAAATATGAAATCCTGCTAATTGTTGCCAGAAGCCAGAAATGTTCCACATCGCTGAACAAAATTTAGACCATAAGTCGCTCTAAGTGTATCAAGCGCATTCTTCGTACAATGGTGATTGTCATAATACAGCTGAGTGATTTGTAGATACTATGCTGGCATAAGGCTTTCCATGATGAAATGTCAAACAACATTGAGCAAACAATTTATGACAGGTTATCAAGATTAATACGCCATTTGTCAAAAAATTTGTAGGCAAAAAAGTACCTCTAAATAAATCACAGAACTATAATGAACCCCAAGTGAGCACAGGTCATTTGACACTTTGATTTAACTTCCCGCGCAGAAAAGATGAAAAGAGGGAAATTGAAGTAATGAAGATCTCATCTAAGAAAAACTTCCTGATAATCGTTCAACTCTAAATGCGTACCAGACTCGTTTTGTTGACGTCTTCATCTAATGCGCTTGTTCAATATTCGATCTCTAAAGAATGTCACAAAAGTTCTTGAAGAACAATTTTTTCCCATTCCAATCAATATCTATAATAACCTTGCTGACCAACTTAATCGAAACGAAATTTGTGAAATCAATAGTCAACAGCCGCCTGCCTGCAGTTCCCATATCAGTGACTAAGGCACAAACAACTGTTCAAACGTTACAGTCCTCACGTGCACCACCCATCCTGATACACATGTGTACATTCCCCTATCTAGCCGCACTAACGTAATCAATCAACAAATATTAAATATTGTACATTTGTCCGCGACCAATGGAATTGTTTTTAAATTCCGCTCCCCAAAGTTCTTTGGAAAATTTCAGCTTAAATTTAATAAAAAAAAAAAAAAAACTCTGACGTCTACACTTAGCCGGATGGTAACACCAACTATTGGTGGGTCACCAATGTTTTATCTTATCATCTTAGCCATCGGAATCGTTCTGTCAGCCATTTCTATCGTGTGCACTGTTAGATAGCGACCTCATGTGCAAAAAAACGAAAACAAAACTTTGGACGCCTCATTGAAAACATAAAAAAAAACTCACTCCCAATGAAGGTCACCCGATGATACGTGAATCCGGATCAAAAAAAAAAACTCATATGTACGAGTATATTCTAACACTGACCATCAAAACGAACGCTAAGCACCCCAACCCCAAGCAACCTTCAAACAAAAACCAAATCACGTGTCCAAAATAAGGTTAACACGACACGTACGATACGCGATACGAGTATATTGTTTTCCATCACACATTCTGTCGCCTCATGCTAATCATCAGCGTTGACGTTTGTCGTCAGATCGTCACAGTTATCGAAAAGAAAAGTCAGATTTTAAATTTTTTCAAAAATAAATTGATTTTTTTTCTTTTATTTTTTTTTTTTTTTAGTTTTTTGTGCTTGTTTTCTTTTAATTTAATTTAAATTTCACTTAAGACTAAGTCATAAATTATGCATAATAGAAAATAGTTATTAAATTTATTTTTATGTACAATATACAATATTAACTGAGAACATCAATATGAAGTATGTAATAATGCTAGTGGAAGACTTGAGGGATTTTATTGTCACCATTTTCTTTTTCAAAATGTAAGTATTTTTATTTTTTAACTTAAAATGTATTTTTATTTTTATTTTTTTTAAATTATTTACATGACTTGTGCATTAAATTCAATTTGAAATTGCATAATACATTCACAGCAATTTGTACCTATTTCACAGAGCTTTTTTTTTTTTTGTTTTTTTAATTCTATGCCTGAGGTAGTGGATCTTTTTGCTTTTATTGAACGTTTTCATGAACTGTTCTTTTAAATGAGCAATGGTTCATATTTCATTGAGATTTTTCTCTAAGCTCTCCGGTTGATTGGTGAGCAATGAGCAATGAGCGAATGAAATGATAAAGATATGATGGGTATGATTAGCTTCATTTATATTTTCTGAACACCAGTTCTTATGAGCGGTGAACCGGTGAGTCGGTGAAAATATAACGAAGCCTTTTTGAGAATGTGAGTGATGAACTTTTCATGAAAACATTTTGTTCTTTAAAAAAAATGTCAGAAAAATTGTTTTTTAACTTAATTAAGCACAGAGGTACAACGGTTCCGTGATTTTTTTGTTGATTGAAGAGTTTTAGCCGCCGCAGAAAATAGCTCTTGACTCTGTTCTTCTTCTCCTCCGAATACTAAGCGAATGCGCTTCTGTTTGATGTGCCATCTCGACTCAATTCAAATGAGTGCGGCCAACTCCGATCCGATTCAGTCTTATATGTGCGTGTATGTGTGTTTTTTTTTTTTTTTAATTTGTTTGTTTGTTTGTTTGTATATGTGTATGCATCATTCCACCTTATTTGGTTTTGCTTAAACGCTGACCTCTAGTGACTTGAAGCGCTCACCATGGTCTCCATGGTTGGTCTTCTTCTTTGATTTTTTTCACAACCAAGGATAGTGGTGCTGCCTCGGGGCTGTATTGTTGAGCCGCCTGATAATGTTGCTGCTGCTGCTGTTGTTGATGGGCATGCGCTGCGGCGGCGGCGGCATGATGAATGACAGATGGCTTACAGTCCATGGCTTCGTATGAATTCGCCGGACTTGGGGGCGCATAGTGAATATTTGTGGGTGGTGAGAGTGTGCGCTCATAGCTAGATGACGCATGCGATGATGCCGACCCTGTGGATGCCGTACGCGATGGTATGGGCACTAGCATGGGTGGTTGATTGTTTTGGGGTAGAGTTTGCGGTAGGACTAGGGCAATACTGCCGTTGGGTAGTTTTGTTGGAATTACTTGAAGGCCATTCGGTAGGAAATAACCACCGTTGACGGAGTGAATGATTTGTGGCGATGCAGACGAGTGCATTGGTTGATCTTGTTGTTCCGGTGAGCTGGGTGGTGATGGTAGCATATGCGACTGAGGTTGTTGTTGTTGTTGTTGTGACGCAGCTGATTGACGATGATGATGCAATTCTGATTTGACACCATTAATGCAGTTGCTAAGGTGTTGCAGCAGGCGACGCTTTACGACCGGATCAAGGCCAGGGAAACGACTCACTTCGTTGGCGCAATCAGTGAAACCGGCTTTGAATTTGTTTATCACTTTTGGATCGGCCGCTTGAGCTAGGGCGGCCTGTTGACGCTGCAGTTCTTGCAGGTGTTTGACTGTCTTTTCGAGGATGTCTGCTTTTTCTAACTTGGAATGACGCGCTGGCTAGAAGGAGAAACAAAAGAAGAAAGTGGAAGGTGAGTATAAAGTGTTAGAGCTTTCGAAATTGAGGGCAGGATTCGGGAAGTGTTCAAAATGAAGTGACAATCTGTGGATCGTGTGGATGTTTTTATAGAGATTGTGGGTCTTTATGGGATTTTGTGCATTTGTATGTAAACGATAGGAGAAAGGATTTTTGTTTAGGATTTTTTTGAAATACTTACGTCTTTCTTTGTGGCGTCCAATATGAGAGTTTTCAACTCATTTAGACAATTGTTTATCCGTGCGCGTCTCCTCTTCTCCATAATCGGTTTGTTGGACTGTAAATAATAAAAAGAAATTTCTGATTAGATAGATGTCCACTTTAATGCTATTAGAAAGCCCTAAACTCTGTCCAAGAGAATAAAATTTCACATTCCAATAAAAAAAACCCAAACGCAAAATGTCATCACCGACTTGGCCACATTCCAGGTAGGCAACACAACAAGATCGTTAAACGATCGCGTGCTATTTTTTGTTTTACCCCACGGCTATACATTGTTTTGAAGATGAAAATATGCCTCGCAAGCCGAAAATAATGAGCAAAAACCATCCAAGATATAAATCTAAAAATATTTCTCCTACCGCAGTACGGTATAGAACGGATTTTCCTAAAATAGACACGCGCGTGTCTAAAAATAGATAAGTACGTTTTTTTTTTTGCGAGCGATAAGAAATTTGAAATAGCAATTATTGTTCGGGTGCGGGACAAGGTCATGAGAAACGTCATCACGTCATCTTCCAGTGCGGCGCTCTGAAGCCATATGACCATCGCACATTAATAAAATGCCACTGACCCGTCGTGTGACCATAGAGAGTGTCTACAACCTACATCCACGCACCGGAAAGTTGCATGCCAAATACAGTGAGTACCTACGTAAAAAACGCCCTCACTTTTTGCCGTCGCCAAAAAAAAAATACAACAGCGTACTTTACCCACATTATGATCGTGCGGTGATCGCGTCAGGTAAAAGCGCAATTTAGCTTAAATGGTGACACACACAACCAGCAACGAGGCGGCTATTCAGAGCCTCAGACCTCACCTCCGCTGCCGCGTCTTGCATACATAAGAGTCTAATGCGGGGTATCCACCATAAAAAAAAAACCGATCGTGCCAAATTGGTTTAATTAGAGATTGTGAAGTATCCACGCGCCGATCACTTTTGGCTGGCCGATCTTACAACTTTGCTGAGTAGGTGACTGCTGTCTGTTGTTGGCGGATGACATTATAGTGACGACTGTCTTGTCAATTTTACCATTTTAGGGCGCCCCCTTCTATGTAATATTTGCAGGTTGTAGAGAGATCTACTAAAAAAAAAAAAAACTCTTCCACATGTGGGTCTAAGTTGTTGATCGTATTTGGTTGCACACGATACACCGACGCGCTTGCAAACATGCCGTCACCCCAAAAACCCCAACAACGACGACGACGACGGAAACTAGTGGGCCAGGGTAGGTGGACCATCCGCCGTGGGATTTTATACTATGGACAGTAGTAGTCTGATTTGTAGATAGATACATACCCGACGATCACTTTTGACTGGAGCATCCTTGATGGTTGGTTGAGATCCGATTACGTTGGCGGTCATTGTTACTGTTGGCGCGGTAACTCCAGTAACCATTATAATATGACGACAAGGGGACAACGAAAATTGTTTTTCAAAAAATTTAATTTTTTATTTATTTTTGTTCACTAAAGTGTTTTTTTTTTCTTTATGATCACTTGTTTTCTTTTTTTGATCACTTTTTTCACTTGTAATTTGTTTTTTAAAATATTTTATTTTATTTTTGTTTAACACGATTAAATTAATTATAATCCAAAATAAAGGCGTCTGTGCGGTGTACCACGATCGACGTCCGATAAGCGAATGAGAGCTCTTCACTGCGAACTGAATGTTAAAAGTATCTCCTGGTAGATTTTTATTTTTAGCCGGCGAAAGTATCTTCACCTACGCGATTAAAATGTACAGATGCGGCGGATTAGTGTACAAAATTTTGCTGTTTTATTTGAATTGGTGTTTACCGCTCGGAAATCAGAAGACGACTGAATGATGTTGATCAACGAGCTGGGAAGTACATTCGCCAAGCCACACGACCAGCAGGCAGCCAGTTAAGTGCCCAACCCATAGAATCCGTCGATCCGTTGTTCCGTCGACGTTAACTGACAGCTCGATAAAATACACACAACCTTATGGGAGGCGGCCCATAACCAACGGATGGATGAACTTCGACGGACAAAGTAGGTTTACTTTCTACTTTTTCAATCCGTCGATCCGTTGTCAGTACACACATTCACGTATTTAAGTTCACACATTCACATATTGAAGTTCACGCATAAGAAAATTGAGAGTACGCATTTTCATTGGTGGAAGCAGAGAGAGAATTAAAGAAACTATCATCGCCTTTGACAATCAGCTGACGGTTGTGACGGATTCTATGGGACTGTTCTATCCGGCAATGCGTCAACTTCAACGTCAACGCACAACGGATCGACGTTGACGGACGTCGACGGATTCTATGGGTCGGGGCCTTTAGCGTTCTACGGCGAATTGTACTGTAATCAGCTGGCTGCACACGCACACATATGTAGTAGCTCGCGCTTTTCAGATACAAATACTTGGACAAAACGCAATCTATTGTTGATAAACACTTTACCCAGCACAGCAGTAGCGCGTACTGTGTGTCGGTCGGTTCGGTGGTTGTCGTTGTCGTCGTTGTCGGTGGAGCGTGATTCATTGAAACGCTACGTGATTGTATGAGGACGGACGAACGGCAATGGCATAAGCGCAAAGTGGAAGTACACAGGGCAAGGTTGTCCATCCGATCGATCGTTTTGTATCTATGAGAATTTGTCTGTGTTGGTAAGGTTAGGGTGGTTTTGTTGTTCTGCAGCGATGACAGGATGAGAAGGGGAAACTTCGGTTCGGATCGGATTGTTGCCGAACGATCGACGATCGTGTCGTGTGCGGCGGTGGAGATTTTGATTTTTCTCACAAAAAAAAAAAAAAAATTATGTATCTGCGACGGAGTGGGGATGATAATGATCATTAATTCTCAGGTAGAAGAAGGGGATTTTTTTTTTTTTTTTCATTTTGTCTGCAAAGTTGGGATCTTCGTTGAACAGGTACCTTTTCTCTGATCTTCGTCTGCAGAGAGAGAGACATGGAGTTCACACTCTCTCTTTCGTAGGAAGGCATTCTGTCTGTGCTCCATTCCTCCTCTGGCTTTGTTTTGACTCTTGGATGATCTATTTTTGTTGTTTTTTTGCTTTGTGTTCCGTTTTGATCTGGAATTATAGATGAAGGTCGTTTGGATTTGATTTGAAGTGTGTTTTCCGTGAAAGTGGGAATGATATCAACATTTTCCATGAATGAATGAGATTTACAACCGAGTTTTTTGGTGGGTAAATGTTGAGAGACCCATTTACATGTTGAGTGTGGGAGGTGGTAACATTGCAGTGCAGCTTAATAGATCGACAGCCACGCAGCGCCAACATTTATAATACACCGCTAGAGAGACACGACCATTAATAGGCAAAAGGTGTCGGTGTAGTTTTTTGCAATGCAAATGAGTCTTAGTCGTCGTCTATTTTCAAATGTTTGGCTCGACTTAAAGCCTCGTTTCGCATGCGACAGCGACAACGACGGAGTGTGGCATTTTAACTTGCATAGTAATTAGCCGAGCGCCGCAGGTCTCTGTGTGTTAAAATTAGAATGCGATGGAAAAAAAAGGAAGTGTTGAAAATGTATAAATTATCGGTAGGTTATAGTAGTAGTCAAAGGAAAATAGTACTATTCATTGATGGGAGTTTATTGCACTTTAATTCTTGCAAAGAGGGTGACTTTTTGCGTAATGGGTTTTGTATGAGTCCTTCATGGGCAAAATGCTCACTGTCTCTGACTTGTAAATTGGTCTGAGACTAAATATGGAAACGGGTAACCCCCTAGTTAATTTATCTTGAGTTACTAAGCGGCTATTAATTGATTGTCTCATTTCTACTTTATAGGTAGATATAATGGTTGTGACGTTTTTTTTTTTTTTCAGTTCTGAGATTATAGACGTCATTGGGGAAAAGGTTGCGTGTTTAAATACCTACCTTTCCCCCATCCGGGTTATTTCGGTGAGAAAGAAGGGACTTTGTTCTTAATAGGTATTTACATATGTACATACCTAATACTCGTTGGTATTTTACAAAATCATTGGAAATTGAATAAGCGCTGAATTAAGAATAACTGAGCATTATTTTTGAGTCAGAAAATTCTTGAAAATTTTAAAATTACTTCACACTATAGGTTGGTAAGTACCTATGTAAATTTCTTCTATAGAAGGAGGTTATAACTCCGTGGGAAGGAATGATTCAGTTGCTGTTGTTGCAACAGGACAGATTATAGCTTCAGCTTTTGCTTTATCTTGTTGGAACTACATATTAGTGATGTAAAGGCCATTTGATTTCTACCAAAAATATCCTTCCAAGAGCCTTAAATCTTTAGGCAGATGTTCTGTCTGTCTGTCTTACATGAACAGGAACAGAAACAGGAACTTTTAATTGGTTCTTAAGTACCAAGTGAATATGTGGACTCGATTTTATCCACTCTAGCACACAAAGCCTGCCTGGTGGGACGATTATTACGATCTTTTTTAAAATTGCGACCACAATTTCGGTCGCTTGACTATGTTCAAGTGGGCACCGATATCATATCGTGCAAAAATATCCGTCTCCAAGAACCGTTTAACGAATAATGAAGCAATCACTCTCTTCTGGAGTCCCGGACCTTGAAATATACTTTAGATGGAAACGACATAGACCACAAATCGAACGAAAGAATCACCATGAAAAACTGGGTCATGCATACTTACATTTGTATCCATCCTTAAAGGGATACTGTAAAAGAAATAAGACCTTAAGGCAAGAGAAACGACGAGCTTTAGAGGCGACTGTGTTATATTTCACAGCTTATGGCCGAGGCCGACTCTGAATGGAAAAAAGTACCAATAGCCTTTCGTCTTCAACGAAAAATAAATCAGAGATTAGACGGGTGCTTTACGACTAGAAGTTCACTGTGTGAAACAGATTACACAGATCTGTGTATCCCCTTGTGGGTCCTAGGGCCTCTACAACGCCTACGCGCCATCGTGTGCGATTTCTGGAAATATGCCGCAGCTCCCCCCAACTCTTTGCCAGTTGCCGTGCTTCCTTCTCCACTGTTCTGCGCCACGTACTCTTAGGACCGCCAGGTATCTTACCATCCTGGGTAAGTGGGTTCCATTGCATTGCTTAGCTAGCTATGGATCTGTCATCCTTTCGGGTGCCTATGTTGTGCCTATAGGTTCATAGCCCGTTCTCTGATAAAGCTGTTCGTTAGAGATACGGTTTGGCCAGAATATCCTTAAGATGTAGCGCAGACACCTATTGACAAACGTTTGCAGCATCGTCGTAATAGTGACGGTCACTCTCCAGGTACCACATCCATATAGCAGCACGGAATCTACGTTGGAATGGAACAGTCGTAGCTTGCGGTTAAGGCTAATTGCATTACTTCGCCAAACTGTGGATAGCATTCCAGCAATGTATACATGAGTTGATGAGTTCGGTCCTAGACTGATCATTTTTGTATTTGCCGAGTTGATTCTCAGCACAACGACGCCTGCTTCCCTCTCCACATTTGGTGAAGGCCCATTTTTCTGTGAGACAGAAGGCATAAACTCACGATTGAGTCCATATGTATTTGACTCATTCGTTAAGTACTTGAAGTAAATTTTAGGATGTTAATACCAAAGGCCTAAAGCTAATGCCACCTACTGAGAGGTGAGCAGTTCAGTGATTGAAAGCCGCAAACAATTAAAACATATGAAATCGAGCGTTGAATTAACACTTAATGACACTAACAGCGAAACCGAGGGGTCACTAGTAAATTGTCTTTCAAGCTAAGCGGCTAAGACAAACATCACTCGACAATTAGTCGCTCAAACGATAACACTCCATAAAAGGCCATTCGTTGCTCAATCCCTCAGTCGTTTGACTTACCTCTAAGCAGCCAAATTGTAAATCAGATCAGAAAAAGCCGACCCCTTGATGAACATCCCACCGTGCTGCTTCAGTGTGGACATGAGTTTCTAGCGTTTCCAGTCCGTCCAGTTCTGGATAGCAGACATTTGTCAAGGATCTCCAACAAAAGATCCCCCCCTGTCGTTTATCTTAAAGAGTGATGACGTTAAAAACACATAAATCTATTTATATACAAATGAATCTAATTCCCAATTTTAATATAGAACCAATTAATATGATAATTATAAGTTTTTTGCAACTTTATTTTAAGTTTTTCGGCGAATTCTTATTCAAAACGTTAGGCTATTTTTCATCGTGATTAATTGCCAAAATTTACAACATGCTAAACATTGACGCATTCATTACGGTTTGACGTTCAGAAATAAAAGAGTTTCAGGTGTTTTGGTGTTTGAGGGGGTTTCATACGAAATGCATGAGTATAAAAAGGTGAGGTCAATTGTAGGCTAAAGATGACAATACAAATTGTCTGTTATTTTGGTAGATCCCGTGGTACTGTGGGGAATTACACAAAAGATGGATGTGGTAACCTCCTAAAGATACCAGTAGTAATGGCAACTAGTTTTCATAATTCGGATACACGAATAATCGATGTTACGACGACGGGTACACACTAATATACACGTTGGAAACATTTGACAGGTGATCGCGGCCATATTGTTGAAGTTACATCTGTCAGATTGGCTGTTATTTATTTTCTCCGTCAACGTAGAGAGTTACAGCGTTCATCAAACTGTGGAAATGATTAAATTGTCTTTTGAAAGTGGGTCTTCTGTTCGAGCAACATTTTGCGTGCTTCGCCGATATTTCGGTTGCCATAATTGTCCTTCCTAAGGGACTATTCGCAAGGTGGTGAATTTGAGTCCACCGATCCAGTGAATAATCCGCCAATGCCCTTAAGTCACAGTTTGGTGTGGATTTTGGACTGGCGGCATCATACTTCTTTGAGAATGACGTTGGCCAGTCCATCGCCATGAACGAGGACCACATTTGAATGCTGTTTTATCTTGAACATAATGGCGCATATGTGCCTTTAAAATAAATAATAAATTTTAATGATATCTTATTCACAGTTTATTTTATTCAAATTTAAAGATAGCAACTGCTTAATGGAAAATACTTCCTTAATGCGTAAGCAGCCTGTAGAGGCCGATGCCTTCCTTCTTACAGATTCTGTATACCTGGCGTGCGCATTATATATTTTTGAACTTAGGAACTTACAATTTTGTGCCATATTTGACGAGCATGGGGTTTTTTAGAAGCTCTAATACTCTTGAATGTTAAATGGGCCAATCATTGAAATGATCCATCTAACTAAAGTGATTTTTAACTCCCTCCATCCATAAATTTGAATTTTTGATAACACAAGAGCATTTTCAACTTATCTTGTTGGTAAATATGGATTTTGAAACAAATTACTCTCAAACTTAAGCTGCAAACCGAGTATAGTGGTTAGATAGTTCAAATTCAATTCTTTTGATCAAAACTCCTGAAAGCGATTAGAAAATTAGGAGTATGGCCTAAATAGATCTAGAATTGGAATTGGAAGCCACTTAAAGAATCCTATTTCCAAGTTAATCACAATTTTACAACCTCAAAATTTGTAGCATTGGTAATAGATGAATCAAAACCGTTAATAGACTCTTAAGGTGATGTCAGCCTTACTCCCCATTTGATTCTTTCAGATGAATTGAATTGTTATTGTTATTCATATGTACATAAGTCTGAAGGTCACAAGGGGCAGAGAGTATTTTTTTCAAAAACAAATTCCTTAAATATCTGCACACCTACGATTGCGCCATAAATAAAGACATCATTTGACTTCCGCCTGCATTTACCTCACGCTCACAGAAAGACCAAGCTGTTGGCCCACCTCGGATGTTGTTGAAAAAGATTTTTTCTTAAAATACAGATATTTTTCGATTTCGGCCAAAATCTTAAGCAAAATAGCTAGAAATTTTCAAATTGTTTTATGCTCTCCACTTTCGTCGAGTCGCGTGTGGAACCATTTAGTCCGATTGAAAAAAAATTTCTCCTCTCCGTCGTCGTCGTCGTCACCGCCTCCGGTTAGAAGAGGGGGACGAGGAAGAGGTGGAGGAGAAGGAGGCTAAGTGTGAATCATGCACCTTGTTTTCGTGAGAAAATTTTGAATTTATTTTGAATTCTTTCTTCTCGATAGAGATGGGGCTAAGGCGATGGCGTATTTTTAGGATATGTGGTGGCGGCAGCAGCTACGGCGTCGAATGTGAGAAATTGAGGCAACAATTCAAGGTATAATAACAATAAAAATATTTCTCACGTGGGCATCATCTTAGAGCAGAAGAGAGTATTTTGGGCACCCGCCAAACACACAATCAGCATTCAGATTCAACGACGACGACGACAACGATAAAGACAGGCGAAAGACTACCTTTGGCAGAGCGCGGCGGCGGCGGCGGCTGTTTCTAAATATATCGCAGCGTTTTTTTGGCACTCGCAACACTTGTTTTTTTCATTTACACCTTCGCTACATCTGCCAGTGGTTAAAAGGCGGGGGCAATTCATTGCCATCGGCACGATAGAGTTACCTGGATGCTGCCATCGCGCACCATTAAGCGCTAAGCATCACTTCATTTCGCTTGTGTCGCACAACGCGCATCCTGTTGTTGGCGATAACTACCCCTTTCCCCCCCTCCTCGTGGCTCGTGAACAAAGTACTTAAAGTCTCGTATAATTATTTTGTACAAAATTTTATCTATTTTTAGCGCACGTTTAAGATTGTAGCCCAAGTTGTGGCCAAAATAGTGTATGCGCGCAATTTTTTTTTTTGGGCTCCTTAGGGGGAGGGGGGCGCACCTGGTGGGGTGGTATATTATAACCGCTTCAATGAGATATTTTTAATCACATCACATTCGCGGTCGTTGTTTATCACCACAAACAAGCGCTGAGGTACTCGTGATTAGAGACTTTGGCTTGTTTGTTTGTTTTCAGAGTGCCTTCGCCGCCGCTTAGGAATGCGGTGGCGGTGCTCGAAAATAGAGTCAGACACACAAGTGGAGTCCTTTCGCGGTGCGCGCTCCTAAAAATAGCCATGCTGTGCGCGAACTAACTGCCAAAAATAGCTCTAGTCAGCGGAATTTGTTTTCAAACGGACACAGCACCACAAAACCCGCCTAGTCATCATGAACGATGCGTATTTTATCTTATCATATCGTATGTCGCATGATTCAAATGAACCTTGAAGCGCGCTTGACTCACATGCAATGCCCCAAAGTGGTTATACTTATTGGTGCTGGTGGTGGTGGTGCCATCGAAATTAATTCATGGAAGATTGGGAAATAATAGAGAGGGATCCCTTTGAACAAGAAGGTGTCTAGCATTAGTCATGACATTTCCCCCTACGGTGACTAACATGAGTCACTTGTGCTACTCGCTAGTGTGGTGTTTTTTTGCCTCTGGAGTGACGAATGACGGTCAGCATAGGGAAAGAGAGTCAGAGGCCTATTGCGCCGCGCAATGCAATTTTTCAAGGTATTGCGCAATACATATACTACTCGGAGTCCGATGAATAAAATGTTGTCGTAGAACAAGAACGTTCGCGTGCAATCTTGCTTGGCGTAATCTTTGCTGGCGTGACAAATAATAGATAGGCATCAATGAGTGGCCATATCGAATGTGGGTACAAAGTGCATTCAACATGAAGGGGGCAGTGTGGTCGGTTTTAGTGTACATATGTCACTTTGGAATGTCAGTATGACATTTGGGAAGCAGTATGTGTTCTCGGTGATTGGCTTTTATACTTGTGCTGAACGTCATATCTTAGGTCATCTCTCAATTTAGAGTAAAGACTGTAGGAGTAGGATGCGAAAAGATTTCCAATAGCGAAAAGGAAATATTGGACTTCATCTGCAAGTTTGACAGAAGCTTATGACGAGGTCGATGAGAAGATTTGACAGATAATCTTAGAGAAAAGACTAAGCTGTAAAAAGTACTAGATTTCTCATAAGAAACAGAGTAGTTTTAAATTAATTTTTTATTTAATAAAAGTTTTGTTTCAATTCTGTTAACTTACGATAAATTCTTCGGCGGCAGACAAAAGTTTGTCAGGGTCCATTCACAGATCAGCGAATGGCCAAAGAAAATAGCTTAATTTATCTACCAATCAATGCAAAAGAAGTTGAATTTGTTTTTGCAAGGAAATTAAGGATTTCTTTTAAGGAATAAGCAAATACTTCTTGCCAACTGTCAAATTTTATTCACGTTCCACAGATGTGGAACAAAACAGAGTTTAACCTTACGATACTTTCTTTCTTTGGTAAATTAAAAGTTGACAGCTGACAGATACAAAAGTTGCTGTCAATAAAATGTCAAAATTTGTGAATATTGGTTTGTTCCCTGTGTAATGAATGAATCTCTACGGTACAATGGGACAGTGACCCAAGAGTTTGATACAGCAATCCTGTAGAATCAGTTCAAAATTATAGGAATAATTTGACCACACGATTTGAAAGTATAGATGCCAATTTGCCAATCAAAATCTAAAGTACCTACTCCTTAAGTAAGAGATTTTGCTACCAAAAATAGTTTTCTCTTTAAAAAACACGTGATCGCCTTTCTAATACCAATAAAAGTATGAAACTTCAGCTATTCAGCTTCGGTATTCAAGTTTGTTTTTTACAAAATGATGCTCGAATCGATTTGACAGATGCGTCACTTGGCATTAGCTTGACGTCCACATTCTAAATCTATAAATGGATGTGTCAACAATGCACGCACTTCTTTGACCGAGAAAACGAATTATTTTCCAATCAACTTGTATTCTTCTGAACTTTTTATTACTCATTTGCATGAAAACTTTATCTCAGCGATTTCATAATCGTCTGCAATTCCGCCTTGAAGAGGCCTTTGTCTCTTATTTCAATTAATCACCATCAACCGGATAAGATAGACTATTTGCTCAGAGATAAGGCCATGGAATAAACGGGGAAATACCGCCATCTAGTAGGCCTCTTGATACTTTACAAATTTAAACTTAAAACCAACAAAGGTACGCAGTTTATCTGCGTTTGTTTGTTTTGAAATTTATTGTGAACATCCTAAACCCTTACAAAGTCATTTGTGTTTGCAAATATTTTCCTTAATACCCCGAAAATCTGTAAAATCCTTTTGCGGCTCGTACTTAATCCATTAACAATGAAGGCGAACGCGAAAGGATTGTATTGTAATGTGTTTGCAATTTGCAAAAATTTCTAATCGCTTTAGTTATGCTCCTGTCTGGTCAGGACACAACTAAAGCCTGATGCCAAGAATAGTCAGCACAATAAAATCGACTCAACAATCCTTTTTCGCCAGGCACATACACACGAACACAAGCCACAAAAACAAAAGGAGTTTTCGTTTTATTAGTGGGATGATCATGCGCATCAAAGGGCTAAAACCACACACCCATAAAAACGGGGGAAAATCATCTTTTTCTTATGTTTGTTTGTCATAAAAGGATTAACAGAAACATTATGCGCATATTCACTCAGGTATCCTTTACAAATAACCCTTGCCATAAAAATGAGTAGCATTGTGTTTGAAGAACCCTTCTTCTTCGGCTTCTTCTTTGGACAGGTAACTTGTACGTACAGTGTAACCCCTTTCTCGCGCACGAACGAGGCGAAATTCATGAATAACTCCTTCGTGAATCCTTTAACGCGTGAGTTGAACGAAGCCGCCTTTAGGTATAGAGAGATTTTAGTAAAACGTATCCTTTCTGTGAATGCGAATGGTTTCACAGAATTTGCTAAAAAATGAAATTAGTTTTTACGCAATTTGGCGAAGGAACCGTTTTTTAGATTTTTACTGTTGAAGGATAATAAAAAAATTTACGTAAAAAACGGTCAGCATATCCCGCTTTCAAGGAAAACTCCTACAAGAACAATGATCAACCCTAACAGTACCAAGTTCATTTCTAACGGGTAAACGTAATATCCTTGGCAGGACAATACACCCATCTTGAATGGTTAATTGCTGAAAGCATGCAAAAAAAAAAAAAAAAGTGTTTTTGGCAAAATCCTTAAATCATATCGTAAAATGATAAACTGCACAATTTTGCAGGACTCAGAATGCTAGAAGAATGCCGAGGAAAAATTCTTGGCAATCCATCCAAGGGAGCTAGTGAATAGAACAACGCGCACGAGAAAGGGAATTCTTATCCTTCTTCTGGCAGCAGTATTGCTTATCCTTTTAAGTGAGTTAAAATTGAAGGATTTTATGGTTTTATTAAGGGTTAACACGGTTTGTTCTGTGTGCTGTGTGTCTACCTCTATCCCAGGATAGAGTTACACAGAAAGAGTTCTGTGTATTTGTATTGAAAGAGGTATCTGATGGACGCGTCAAGGTGAGATGAGGTAGTAGCTTGGGCTTGGCTAGGTAGGCGGCAAAACGTGTGCTGTTTGCGGAGAGGTGATGGTTTTATTGTTTTACGGTTGAGTATGGATAATATGACGATGGTAAAGGTTTTTTCTTCTTCTCCCTTTCTTTCGATCTGGAAAAGGATGCGCATTGGAAGTGTGGGTAAATTAACCTTTCGACTAGTTGCAATGCGATTTAGAGTGAGAGTATAGTTCATAAGTTGCGAAAATTTGAATTCGTAGAAACCCAAAAGGGGAAGGTAGAACCATGCGATGATATTCTATGTTATTTCTTCTAGGAGGTCGGTTAGGATTTTGAGTACTTTTTCCACTAGAGGGATTCGGTCAATAAGAAAAGGAACGTTGCTATTGTCACAGGGAAATTGACATAGACATATAGGTCCTTTCTCTTGTTACAAATGCACATACATATATCATGCGATAGAGTCCAATGAGAAACTTTACCTTGGTCCAATTGGTTAGGTTCCCCCTATTGCGTCGTGGCTTTGCGGAGTCCAGAGTATTGGTGTCCTGATCATTTCAAGCAGTTTGTTTTGGACTAGGCCGCTGTATATCTCTTATAGTTGTTCGTTGAATATTCACCTGCAAAGCACAGTAACGCGAACAAGAACAAATGTTTTGCGAAGCGACCTTTCTACATACGCCTTCCATAAAGTCCATAGTTCAGTACCTTAAGGCAGGACAATGATGATCGTAGTCTTATATCGAGCCCTGGATGAGAGATCGAGCTTCACTGTAGAACTGATTAATAAGCTATGCACTGACGTCGTTTTCATAATAATTAGTCGAACCAAGTTAGGCAAAAGCCCATACCACATCCTTGATAGCTGAAGACTTTCGCCGTGGTCAGCGTACTGGATATGTATATACGAGAACGGGTCCTTGCTTCCAGACTGGGAAATGTAATAAATAAATCGATACCTAGCTCGAAGTAGCATTCCGCCTAGTGTCGAAATTGTTGGAGTTGACTTTTATTCCTATTTACCGCTTCTGATGCTTCTGATCAGTGTTTGCGAATTCTCCGGTGACAGGCCACTTATCGATGTCTATCCTCTTTTGGAGATTCTCACATTCAGTGACGAGGTGATTTGGTGATTCTTCTTGATTTCTGTCCAATCTGCAATTCGTTTTCTATTCTCTTAAAGTCTTCAGTGGCATGGGTACTAGTTTACGAATTTTTTGCTGTGTTATCCTTTTGGTTTGCAGCCCATTTCTTTTGAGTGTAACAGCTTCTTCATTTTTGGGATCTACTACATAGACGCGTCATGATCATCCCTGGCCAATCTAGATGATGTATAGATTTGGAAAGGATTTCTCGTTCTTCAAACGCAGTGCGCTAACCTTTTCCATTGCAATCTTTGCTGAGTTTCAGTGTGGTGTCCTCTCTGCCACAGTGTGGAGTCTGTATAGTGTTAAGTCCTACTATTAGCTTGAATTGGACCTTTTCTTCACTTCCTCAAGACTAATTCACCAAATGTTCAAGATCTGATTTTCTGAATGATTTCCAACCCCAAATGTGTTGACAATCACTTGTTCGACAAAAAAAACCCCTCATTCAATTCCTTCCTGCAAATCCTTCCTCTGGCCAAAGATTAAACCAAAGTAAGTGCCACTGTGATGGTCATCATTTCGAAAGCCAATTCCCCGGTGGACATTTCCAGACATGTTCCCTTAAATGATTCAGCCTTGGTTAATAAAGAAATACTTATGGTCTACGAATACCCATTTTTAGAAGTCGTGACCAGTCTGCGCTGCATGAACGCACTGCCACCACTAATCGGAATACTCATGGGGAACCAAGTTGTCCTCACGTTGCAGAGGAGGACTTCTCTCTCTCTACATACAGTGTCCATGTGATATAATTTGGCCCTGATAATCTTGGATAAACCAATCATTCCATTCGGCTAGGTATTATACGCAACTCCAAGCTGTTGCTGCTGGACAAAACAAAAGAACCATGAACAAAAGTAAAAAGCAAACTCATGAACTGCTGCATAAATTATCCACACTCCAAGTCAGTAGCTGGTATAGTATAGTCGTAGGTACTACTATGGAACGTGTATCTTTGTGGCCGCTGGCACGCTTATTTTGACTCGGATCGATGTCAGTCGTGAGATGGCCCGATCATCGTCACTTGGATTTATACCACTTTTTTTCGGTCTGTGGTGTTTGTGTTGCCGTTTTTTTTTTTGTTAATTTCTCACAGACACAGACAGTTTGTTTGGTAAGTCACGATTATAAAGCTAAGTTCCTTGAAGTAAGATAACACCACACGATTAAGCTCTACTGGTCATCCCAGCGAGGAGAGAGAAGATTCGGTATTCGGTTGTGGGGAGCGCGCCAACTAATGGCGTGTTATGTCAATGCCTGGTGGTGGAAGTGCTTCGTGATATCTCAAGAAAACAAACCGAACAGGAAATCATGAGTGAAATCAGTACACGATTTTTCCTTGAAAAATTCTTCAATGTTTTCTCGATGGAGTTCAGTGTGTGGTTTTATTATTATTTTTTTTTTTTTTTTTTTGGGGAACAACTGACGGCCAGTCGGTTGACCATTCAGGTATTTTCGGTATCAACAACCAAGCAACTGGCACTGCTGCTGATCAGTGACATCAACTCGAGTGTGAATAAGAGTTCTTTTGATCACCTAGTGACGGTGGTGGTAATTAACTTCCGGCTCTTGTATGCTTAATTTCGGGGGTATAATTGTGACTCATAGTTGAATTTGGCCGTAGGTGAGTTACATTATTTAACGATGGAGTGACCTTTTAAGTATTCTGTTGGAAAATACAATCTACTAGAGTTTTTTTTTGTTCAAAAAAACAGCGATCTTTGCTTAAGGGTTAATAAAAAGGGGAATTATTTTACTAGCTTTACGAAATACCCTATGGATGATGATGATTTCAGTTATCAACCGAATCACACTGTTGGTTTAAGTAAAGAAATTGTATGTTTGCCTGTCAGGAAAGCCTTGACACTAAGCGTTTCATTGATGAGGTAGGAAAAAGGCCAGTCACATGAGATATCCAGTGTGCGGAATGTTCAAATAAGGTTTCTAAGACCAGAGCTGGCCAAGAGTCGTTGAAGAGCAACGCTCCTGTTTTTGAACTTCAAACCGCATATGAACTGACTCTAAGAATAGAAAAGATCGAGGGCAGTCGAAAGGAGATTCCTTCGTGGTTCTGCTGAAAAATGCCAGAGGCATGGAAATAAAAAAGTTTTGAAGACCTACTTCTCCGAATGGAATAAACGGTTGTTTAACTCTGTAGAAAGCATGTCTTCAATTGGATCCAAAGATGTGCCATGAATGTAGACATCATATCTGTAAGGATAGAACTCTTTTCAGAAGAGTTTTGTTTGAAGCCTTAAGCTACATATCTATTCACGGTAGGTGTTGGATGCAGAAGAAGAACTTCTGAGAGAGGCTACTGGAGAGTTACTTTGGATACAACACACTTTCAATGCCACTGCTTGGGTTTCCATCAGCATAGTAGGAATAAATTCCTGGGGACGTAGCTACATACATATTTCTAGTGCAGTATCGAAGAGCTTTCCAGCATACCAACAAGCAGTTTCTATGAAGCAGCACTGTAAGTATTCGAATAGATTCCTTTTTGAACAGGATTTCTCTGAGAAAGGGATTATCTTTTCTCCAGGGCAGGTGTCAACACGGAAGGCACTTTCTTTCACAAATCCGGCAAATGGAGGAGAAGGTACAACTGCGAACTCTATGAGCTGTACCAGGATGTGGATGTAGTCCAAAAAGCCAAGATACGCAGACTACATTGGCTCGGCCACATCCAGCGAATGGACAACAATGCTCCAGCCAAGAGGATCTTCGAATCCTTGCCCCCAGGTTCGAGACGGCGAAGAAGACCGAACCTCCGGTACAAAGACCAAGCTGTCGCGGATGCCAGAAAACTTGGTCTTCACATCTGGAAGCAGCGTGCTCGGGACCGCAGAGGATGGAAGGCAACGATGTCTCAGACAGGGACTCTACAAGGGTCGGGAGCCCTTTAAGTAAGTAAGTTTCTCCATATTATAATTGGTAAGTATTGACCTGAGTGTAGCATGGTGTATTCTTCCTCGGCAAACCAACTTACTAACCTGACATGGCTAAAGTTTTCAAGATGTTAGATCTGCGTTCATCTCTTGCCATGCCTCAAAAAAATTCATGGAACCAATACCTTTAACAGAGCACTTACGGCCCCAAACAGACAACAACTGACATTTTTCATAGGAATCCTTACAAGCCTTAAAAGTTCTGTTCCCTCCCTTACGTCGAAAGATACGTTGACATTTGACGTATTTGACGGACGTTGTATATAATGTTAGTATCCTATTGCTAAATATTTTCTCCTCTTTTCTCCTTCTCCACACTCGAGTAAGGGAAAACAAATGTCAAACATTCTTTGTTGCTAAAATTGTCAATTAGTTGCCAACGAAGATCCCTTGAAGATCCATTCACTGTTCAGCGACGAGTACAAATGATAATTTTGGGAGTATTCACATATTTTGACATTTTATTCACAGCAGAGCAACAATTAGTGATTTTCTCTCATCATTCACGACAGAACAAAAGAAAAACAAAAAGAGATTCGATTTGACAGTTCTGTGGAAACTTTTGCGTTTGGTATTCCAACTTAGGATTATATTTATTTAAGTGGAAAGGTTGATTCATATGTCCTAATTGATACTTCTTCAATCCAATTGCAACACTTTTTTTTATTAGATAATTCTGTGCTAATTACCACAAGCGTCTTCAAAAAATACAAGCTTTTTCATGACTTACTACGTGGTCGAGGATCTTACTGGGAAAATCCAAATGAATTAGGTGAAGGCGTCTGTGATTTGCTGTCGACGGCACCAGTTCAAGGTGGTCTACATCATGAATGTAGGCTTAATCATTAAGTGTATCGATGGTGTTAAATAGCCCCTCTTGCTTTCCGCTTCTTTTCACATAACTTGAGTAATAATCACGTTTCATTAAAGTTTCTACCTTCTGAGCATTAACTTGTCGAACGCATTGCGTTCATGTGATAAGTGATAAGTGTTTATTGGAATTTTCGGGGAAGGAGCCTTGCGTACTTATCTCAACGTCAAACCTCTACAATGGATAGCCAATTGGTTCCCTCATTAGGAAATCAGACGAAGAGTCTTCTGGAATCATGAGATCAGTAGTTCCCATCAAACCAATTGTAACGAGAAAGTATAGAGTTGATTATGGGTTGGTCTCTGTTAGAATCTTCGTGTAGAGCTAACTTCCAAAGGTATTACAATAGACCAATTACTAAGCAGAAGCGAAGCCCAGTTAAGTCGTTTGCTTAGAACTAGAAGCAATTAAATAGACACCACAATAACTATTGCGTTGAAGAGATTTGCCCTCAGTATTACCCCAACTAAATGATGCGAAGGTTCTCTTCTTTACTGAAACTTGAGCCCCAATTTCAGCATTAGGTCAACCCAGCAAAATCCAGCATAGAGTTAGAACTAACTTTGAAGAACGTGTTGTAGTTGTAGAGTGTGTGTAGAACAAGCCTTTGGCCAAGGTCAGATCAGTTTACATACCAAGCTGGAAGTGATCCACACTTTGAGAGTGACTGAAGCTGCAAAGGTTCATTGGGAGAACATAGCATGGGATGCAGGATATACACATCTGAGTTAGTAAATAGAAAATGATCTCCCAAAGTTTGATTCGATTCCAAGAGATGCTGGGATAATTCCATTGTAATTCCTGCCTGGTGTCCACCCAGTGGTCGTCTAAAACTTTGACACAATAGCCCGCACTTAGCCACCGTCCTTATTCTTATGAACAGCTACAGCTTCTAAATGCAAATTAATGAGAAATTGTCAGAGTTGAACATTTCGCTAGGTGTATTAACTGCATGATTGAAAAAAGTTCTGTTTGCATTGAAAATCTCGAACCCCCAGTAGTTACAAATTCAACAAAAAGTGTCACCCCAACAAATTGAACCTGCCTACGGAAACGGAATGTCGGTTCTGCGTAGAGTATGATAGAAAAACTCCCATGAATGGGTGTCTTAAGTATATTGGTTAAGGAAGCGCTTCCTTAGCAAACAAATATTTTTGTCAATAGAATTGAAAAACTCTTCTACAAAGGATCTACTTATCTTCATAAGAGAGGCGCTACGTCTATTCGGCTTACTCCAACCTTTTGATGCAATAGGTACCTATGTCTGCCACGCGGGCAAGGATTGTACCAGAATGAAGAAAACCACAACCGAATCCAAAACAGGATTCTCAGGAATCAGGAACGAAGCAGGTTCCTGCTGAATTCATCACCCGAGACACCTTAAACTTGAAACAAAATTAACAATGTATTTATGTCTATACCCTGAAGCGCTGTTCTCTTATGCAAAATTCTTTACTTCCAGGGTTACAGCCATCCGATTCCCACCTTAATAAATGGCATTTTAACGAGCCAAGAAAATTGGCCCCCATGAAACATGTAAACGAACTCTCATTACCCAGATTACACGTCAAACGGGTGAGAAGTGAAAACTCCTCGTCGTTCAATTATAAACGGCTGTTTTTACAGAGCATTCAAATCCTCTTCCTTCTGTTTCCTCTTCCTTCTGACATAATAACAGATCTGATAAACATAAGTTTGTGCAAAAAGAGTACATGCAAAACCGTAAGTAGGTGTTAGCATCCTTAAACCTTTTAATTTTCTCACTTTAAGTGTTAAATCGATTTGCGACTGCGCACCGCAGAGAAAAAACGAAACAGAACTTGAAACCAGAAATCAGAATTAACCGAAACCGAGTCCTTGTTCGAGTCACAATTTTGCATTTTTACGGCGAATTCAGAGAAAAAGGTCACGACTATTTTAGACACACTTTTTAAAATACACAAAACAATATTTATTACGTATGTCCGCAATAAGTTCTCATTATGACAGAGGTCCTCATCCTCACAGATATGACACACCACAGAGCGGTATTGGGAAAATTTTTATTCTTCCTTTTTTTCTGGGATATTTCTGTGTAAAAACGTGAGTATTGTACCGATACAAATCGACCTAGATAAGTGCTCAAAAAATCACTGTTGCGTCGACCTCATTGTTCTGATTTGCGAAAATGGTTTCAAGGTTGGCCACTACCTTACGTAAGAATCGTTTTATGACTCGATGTCATATTTTATGACACAGACCGGACAGAAAAAAAACTACAAAACATAATTTTCCAAAAAAAAAACTAAAGTCTCACGTAACAGCATGAATCTGAGAAGTTCTGAGAAGCATCCGCAGTGAGTTTGAAAAGATTTTTGAACGAATTTACTGCTCTCATTTTTTGGCCTAATTATTTTTTACAAGCCAGACAATTGAACTACTGTCAGTGCGACACCAGATAAATATTTGTTTTTTACTTTGTTTTTTTTGTGTCCACACCCTGGGTCTGAGGTCCAATTTTTAGGCTCACTTTAGGACAATAATTGGGTCATTTTTTGTCCCATTCAAATGTGGTCTGTTTTGTTGTGGCGAAACGTCGAAAATTGGATCGTTATTATCTGGCAAAGTGAAAGTGAAACTAAAATGTGTGCCGACAGAAAGAAGACCTTGGATTTATGCGCAAACAATTTGGCAAATGGCATCCTTTCACCCTTGCTTACCCCTTTTAGCTGGAACTCCGTCAGAAATGTTCAAAATTCTGCAAATTCCTCATCCAAAAGAGTTAAACCAAAGGATTGACTCTCCAGGAATCCTCTGTGCAGCAATAAAAAAGGACTCATTATTTGCGGAACTTATATAACCACTAACTTATTACCCAACACAAAGGATCTTAAGATGTCTTTACACAAAAAAAAAGGACCAAACCCTAAAATTACCGCAACATAATTTTTTGTCATTCTTAAAAAAGGACTTGTCTTTCTAAACAACACACCGCCTAAGCGACAAACAATGAATCGGGGGTAAAAAAGGATTTGCAAGGACACTGTAGTAAAAAAAAAAATGTCAACTAACCATAAAAATGTGCGTCCTTTTTTTAGCACGCAGAGTAAAAAACTACGAGGAAGAGAAAAAAAAAACAGAAACGAAAAACACATTCATTATTACCTCCTTTCATCGCGTGTATCCTTGCAGATAGTTGCATCCTTCACTGTAATCGTCATTTCAACAAATGGCATCATAAAACCATAGCAAAGGTATCCTTTTGTTGCACTATCTCAAGGCACCCATGCAAATATCCTTTATTGCCAAACGCATTTCGCCATCTGAATCGACGAAAAGGGATTGCCAATATTTTGATTTTAAGAATAAACACCACGCCTCGAAGCAAAACAAATGTAAACAGAGGTGCATCCTTGGAAAGGATTAAGTGGAAGTGGCGGCGACAACGACAACGACGGTGGATTGTTACAGATACTACCTGCGATTATATATGGATCGTGTAATCCTTTTCACTCGGAATTTCACGAAATGTGTATCCGCACGATCAAAGGCTTGTGTTATCCTTTTCCACGCTGAACACTAATGCCATTCAGTTTGACCATAATTAGAGAAAACAAGTAATAAAGCCATTAAGACGGATGTTGCATTAGAATACAATACTTTCTCTTCTAAAGCACAAGGCCATGCTCATGTCAAGGATTTGTTTCTTTTCCTTCTCACTCTGATGCGTGAAATCCATCGAAAGTTTCATCTAAATTTTTATGTAAATTCATCCTTTTTACACGAAAAGGGTTAGAAAGTGAAATGTAAATGAATGCTTTATTGAAGTGTGAAAATTGTTCTACTCATCTCATGCTCATCCTTGCGGCAGATTTTCAGCTTCACTTTCAACCCTTTTGTCCGAATTTCATGAGTTAATTGGTAGGACACCGTGTCCGTGTCCGTGTTCTATTTCGATGTCACTTTCCCTAACGGTGACATTTCATTGAAAGGGTTAATGAGTTCATAATTTTCACGTTTCTTGCCCGCCGTAAAAGGATTAATATTTATGGTCCAAGAGGATATTTATGGAAGGACTTCCGACGAAGAAAGTGAATTCAGACAAAAAAGTAGAGCAGTTTTTACAAAAGGATATTTGTTTACTTATTCTTTTTTTTTAATTTTTGTGTTTTATGGTAGTTTTTTGTTTCTTCTTTTATAAGGACATTTTGAACCGAAAAAAGGAAGGAACACAGAGTTCAGGGAATTTGGGAGTTTGACAAAAAAAAAGGGTTAGGCGATTAGAAACTAGATCAGTCTGGTGTCCTCGGGATTTGTAAAATTATTCAAAATTTAAATTCTTTTTAGATCTGGTGGAAGGAAGGATGTTTTTTTGTTTTAGTTTTACCCGTTTTATGAATTCTAGAGAACCACGAAAACGTTTGTTATGAGTACCCTTCAAATATAGTAAGACCTTATTGGGACGCAGCTTAGTCCTTTTATTTTTTTATCCTTAAAACAAATAGTCGTAAAAACTGCAATATGGATTCTATATGTAGACCAAGGGCGTCCGCGAAAAGAGAAAGAATTAGACTTTCGTTGGATAATAAAAAAGCCTTGTTGGGGTTTTCGCTGAAATTTTTAAACACAGAAGTGATGTCTTGATAGAGGCATTAATCAAGAATGAGTGGAGGAACGCACGCCCTAGGTCCTGCTATAAGTTCTACATCACCAGCTCTATTAGCCCCATCATCAGAAAAGGCGATCCTATGTTCTATCCAACGTGTTGTATGAACTTGGAAAACCTTTTTGTCACAATATTCCGCAAGTTTCCGAACAGGCTACGCGTCTAGGTAATAGAAGAACAGGCTAAACAAGTTGGTCTTGAAGCAATTATCTCAAAAAGCTACAGAGAAGTGCCGGACAACAATAAGAGAAGAGAATTCTACGGCAGAAGATCCGGGACTACGCTGTTTCCCAGCTTAAGAATATAGAAGTCTCGCGAGGGCATATGTGGTCGCATACCTTTGCGAGGAGCTTGAATTGATGAGAGGATACAACCACGAATTCTATGAGCTGCACTGGGATGTAGGTGTATTTCAAAAGCCAAGATCGTCGACTACATTGGCTAGGCCACAACCAACGAATGGACAACAACGCTTCATCTAAGAGGATCTTTAAATCGCGGTCCCCAGGTTTGCCGAATCTATAGGTACTCTGAATCTATACGGCCATGATAAGACCATTTCTGGCTTATGCGTCGGTTGTTTGATGGAAGGGTCTTTCTCGTAAATTCGTGGGTGCTTCTTTAGCCAAACTGTAAAGATGTAGAAGTTAGTCTCTGGTGCACGGCAGCCTTTCCGAGTACTCCGGGCTCGCTCTTGATACTTACTTATATCATGGGGTGTTCGTTAAAACCTATTCACAGACTTAGGCGAGGTGGTTTTTGCTATGAGCCGCACTAAAGCTTTGATGATCTTGCACGACACCTATGCTCTGACTCTGATCTATGAATATGCTGTCTGATGCTACAACACCGAGGCTTCATCTGCGACGCAAGTATGATTTCGACTTTCCTGGCTTTGAGGAGTCTACGACCAGAGTCTGAGCCAGAAATGGAGTGTAGTCTTACCTTCACAGAAAAGCCGATCAAGGATCAGGGCCTGGTGGATTTGTGTAAGACGACAACACAAGACTACAATAGTCACCTCTGTTTTCCAGGCGTAGGGCTTCGGTGATCCTAAGGTCTTTCTAAACCCTTTAATCACTTCCAAACTAGTTGTTCAAAAGACTCTTGAACTGTTTCGCAAGATTCAATTTCATATGGTTGTCTGGTTACACTGGTATCATGGGAAGTTGGATAGGTATTCAATGAGATTGATAGACAAGGCTCAGGAGAGAATTTCTCAAGCCCTAAACTTGTGTTAGGGCTTCCTGCATCAACGGTTAGGGCTTACACTCTAGATTGGGTTTCTTATGAAAACATTTGTGCGTAGTCCTGGATGTAGGCTGACCAAACGGAAAACAACTTTTGCCAACCACTTTGACCACTTTCATTTGTTTCTGTACACCAAAGGCGAGACGAAAAATAAATTTACATGACCCTATTCCCATGTGTGCCATGTACCTTGCTCTGCAGGAAACAAATACAAATACACACATTACATCGAGGTTGAGATGGATAAGAGATTTACTACTCTTGGAGGAAAAAAATGCCTTTGAATATTTCCCTTGAATTTCTTCTTTCTATCGCGACCGATCCTCTGTCCAGGACTACCCACTAAAAATGTACAACTCAACACCCGCTGCGTAACCAACAAATTGGCCACATTCATTATAGAAGATAATGTTTCTGTAAAAATCCTCGTCGTTCAAGGTCTTTCGCAGGAATGTGCAAACCAAACGATTTTCCAAAAACAATCGCCGACAGTGTGTAACTTCACGGTGTATTAACTCAACTGCAGCGTTGATGCGACTGGATGCAGATCCTGGAAATGTTTTTAAAGATTTCACACATCAACTCGACTTTTTTTCTCCCCCTCATGAGGAATGTTTAAAAATTTGTTCCATTTTCTAAAAACACAAAAAAAAAACTAATCGA
Organism: Chalcosyrphus nemorum; assembly: GCA_949716465.1. NCBI lineage: Eukaryota > Metazoa > Arthropoda > Insecta > Diptera > Syrphidae > Chalcosyrphus > Chalcosyrphus nemorum. The sequence goes on along the minus strand of OX454334.1, from coordinate 15,881,778 downwards.
GGCAACGATTTTTTTGCAAACATTTTTGGCATGTGTGTCGAGAGAAGATAACATTAATTATGAGCAAAAAACTTGACCAAATTTCAAATAAAATCTAGTGTGCACCAGTGATGCCAGATTTTTTTTTATGAAATTCCCCATTTTTGGGGATTTTTTTCTTAAATTTCCCCATTCAGTAAGCGTTTTTTCCCCATTATTTTCCCCATTTTAATTTTTTTCTAACATACAATTAATGACTTCAAAAGGATAATTTAAAACAAAAACAATTTCATTTTCTTTTATTGAAACAAAAACGGTAATTAAAACATATGAATATGCTACAATCCGTCTGGAGCGGATCGTTTGATATCCCTTTCCTATACACTTAGCTTCTTCTTCCGCCGTATATTGGTGCTTAAGCAACTTTTTTCAAATATCTTATAAAATGACTCCAAAATACGAATTTTCTCAATAACTGGGCGTGGTAGTGGCCGGATTTCAAAAAATGTTCAACATATTCTGTATTTTGTCCCTAAAAGGTGCTATTATTTTGATGAAACTGTCGAAAATCAGTTTTTGGACAAAAACGCCCCTAAAACGTGGGAGTGGCCGTATACTTTGTATGGAGAAAGAAAGTTAAAGAAAGAAAGAAAGTTTTTTCGAGTTTCATATAAAAATATTGAAAAAAGTGATTTTTTGAAAAGTACGCCCACTTTTTTAGACTTGTATTGTTTACTTCTGCGAGGACCTTGTATAGAAAAATTTCATCGATCTAGGTCAAAATTTAAGGCCCAAAAACTGGTGACACACAGCCGGACGGACATAGCTATATGGACTCGGCTAGTGATGCTGATCATTTATATATACATATATTTTATTGGGTCTAACTGTAATATTTCCCTATGTTACAAACTATGTATCCAACTTAATATACCCTTGGGATAGGGTATAAACACAATAGCAACGGAGAAACTTTCTTTGTTTTGTTTTGAATTTGAATGTGCAAATCTGCGCATTTGACAGTTGATTTCGATTCGGTTGAAGTCAGTGACATATGAGATTGTAGGTTGTGTTCAGCTCGAAATTTATTTTACATTCAACCGCTTGAGTTTCTTAAACAAGTTAATTTCTTTTTTCATTTTTATTTGGAAACTAATTATTAGTGTAATGCTTTTTAATATGTATGTGAAATTAACATTTTGTGTGACATCGGTTTTTTCCCCATTTGAAGACCATTTTTCCCCATATTCCCCATTGACTCAAAAATTCCCCAAAATGGGGAAATTTCCCCACATCTGGCATCGCTGGTGTGCACTAGTATAGATATACTTAAGTCGTTTTGTTTTGTGGCAAGCACGTTTCTTTTGAAACGGGCTCGTCGTGTCAAGGTTATCCAAATATATATTATGGCGATGAACTCAGAGAACAAGTACTTGCTTAAACGTAAAGTATGTTTGCACTGATACACTGTCTAGCCGATGTCTAACGAAAGTAATCAGCGTGGCTCCAAGTTAGCGATTAAACTTTGCGTTATGTTCTTCACGTAGGCATATGGGTGGGAACTACGTCAAAGCTAGAGCCAGTGTTTCAGTATGCGGTGGTGACCTTTCGAGTGATTTCGGAGCCAAGGAGAAGCAGTACACAATATTTTCAAGATGGGTTATTCCATTCAAAAAAAAAGACAACAACAAAATCATATCTGAAAGATAAGCAATATTTACTATTCGAGTAGACTATTGTGCTGCGAAACAATACTCGAAGGCATGATTGTTTGCGGTTAGCGTGTGATAAGTACGTGACAGAACTTGGACATATGAATGGCATTTGCTAAGCTGAAATTGATTGAATAGACTTTACCCTAACTAATGTTTGCGATTTTCGAAATTTCTACATTGGAAATGCCCCGGTCATTTGTGATGTGCAGTTTTGTACAGCGTGCTTTTATTCTGAAAAGAAATTCAAGAACTTCTTGAACATGAACCAGCGCAATCTGTGTCAAGGTTAAATTCGACAACAAAAGCCCAATTTATAGGCACATTCCTGATGGGAAACTGGATGATGGGACCATATAGATATACTAGTTCTTGGACAAGACATTTGTGCAACGCCCTATACCTAAACACTTAAGGGAGTATAAACGAAAGGCCGGGATAGAGTGAGTCTTTAGAAGGACTGCTTCGAGAGCCTTCACGAGGCCAAATCAAACAAGGAATTCAGTTCAAGCTAGTCGATTAGTCGGTGGTCTTAACGTCAGAATTCATAGAGGAATATGGCACTGTTTTTGTTGCCATGCACACAATCCAGTATTCTGAAAAGCCAGCCTTTCTGTGGAGCAAATATGAGCACGGATCAGTACTTCGTTGTGCCCAAGGAAAGAATTTGAATAGACAGAATCAGAGTTAAACCAACAAATCATAATCTGAAGGGGAACTTCTAAACTTTGACAGGTGATTTTCGCCATATTGTTGAAGCTATATCTGTCAAATTGGCTGTCATTTATTGCATCTGTTTTACCAAATCAAAGGAGAGCTTTAGCGCTCTACAACATCTGTAAATGATTAAATAATTTTAGTCTTCTATTCGAGCTACATTTCGCGACTTGGTTTGTTTTACTGTCGCCACAATCGTTCTTCAGAGAGGACTATTAGCCACGTGGTTCAGTAATTCATCTCCCATTACCCATACGTCAAAAAAATGTAAGATGTGCCAAAAATATCGCCGCTGTCGGTGAGAGCGTGCAGGGGAATCCGAGCCAGTCAATTCCGTGCTCACTTACAGTTTCAAACTGATAGGAAACCATCTTAATGGAAAACTCTTTTCAAGAAACAATCTCAAGTGACTGAGAGAGCTTTTGTCGATCGAGTCTCTTTTGATGTCACGAGTAGCAAAGACCAGTGGCAACATTGCCAATAAGCTATCAGAGATGCCTCTTCTGATGTGCGGGCTCCTACTTTGAAATTGCATCCTTCATGTCAGTAGGTCTAGGTCAAGCGTTGCCATCAATAAAAGTTCGCATTTTTTTGATGGATCAAGTCTTATGTTACAGTGACAGGCGTCGTGACAGCTTGAGGTGTCATGTAGAAAGTGTTGATTTGAGGTTAAGGTCTCCTTTGACAGAACACTTTTTTAGGATTTTAGATGAATTCTGTATCCAGCTGTTATATTCTTCCACCACATAAGAACTGCTCCTAAGTAGGTAAACCCTTCGTAATCATTTTAATGATGATCAGATCATTTCCACTCTGCATGAACAGCTAATAATCAAAATTTTACCCACCTCCTGCTTAATATTCGTGTAGCTGACCCATTTTCCTGATCAGTTTCAGATTTCTGTGTAAAATTTACATAATAATCTGTTCAAGCCTGTGATCATCCTACAAGCATGCGTGTCTGTTGAATGCCCACCATCTGTTACCTATCCTTTTTTTTTGTTGCAAATTTACTTTAATGAATCGTATTTTTGTTAACACACAAGTTCACCACAAATGACCACTAAGTGCTCAACTTAACAACACGCGAATTTCGATTTCGCAAACAATAGCCGAGGCAATTAAAGAACAAGTTTCTGTTACTTCAGTTGGACCACTTGTTGTGTCGTCCTTAAGTGGTACCTTACACACATATGAATCCGCATATGCGTTCAAGGTTCAATTTAAAGATTTAAGATTCCAATTTGATTAAATTGTGGGATATTTTCTAAAAAAAAGAAAAGAAGTTGTGTAGTGTAAGACGTTTCCAGTCTGTCACGTCACGTGATTATGCGGTTTAGTTTTACTAAACGAACGCACCCATCACAGCAGATGGGAACTTGACGATTACAATCAAAATATGTATGACGCCAAATGCAAAGGAAACCTGTGGAGGCACCCAAATTACTCGGTAGTTATTTACTTTTCGTCAAACAGGACGAAGCCTCGATTTAGCAATGCAAATATAATAATTCCTTTACCACACATGTTGACGAGCAGACGAGCAGCAAATTTATCTAAATATTTACAAAAAGGATATGTGCGTCGCCGGGCTTCTGTTGATTTTCAAGACAGTTGCTGCTCTTGACGTTATCCTTTACGAAAACACTTGAGAAAAGGACTGTAGACTGTTTGTATAGAGACGGACCAATAGGATGTTCGACCACTCTAGCAGAAATTATGCATGGAAAAATTAATTAGCTTTTGGTAGTGACTGTAAAAAATCAAAAAAAGAAGAAAGTCAAATACCGAAATCCCTTTAATGTCCGACAAAAAATAAACGGAACCGCCTTTTAATGGCTCACACCAAAGGATAACTGATGCCGTTGCCGAATCTGCGCACGCTTCGTCCATAATTAAGTTTCAGTCTTGGAAAATATTAATTATGTTGAACGTTTAATAACCTTGCACCTTTAAAATGTCCGTATATTAATTAAATTTTAATAAAGATACTACCGCCCCAAAATACACACGACACGTCCGGTGCAGCCCGACTCTACCCGATCAACAGGGATTCCGTGAAGATTAACCGAAAAGAAGAAGATTTCCTGCTGTGCTCCTTGAAGAGATATCGAACAAGAATTTCCTGATGTAAATTATTAGGTTAAGCAATTAATCAAAAGAACCATCCTTCTCATATTTCTGCTGCCATCTGGACAGGGATTTCAAAACCAAAAAAAAAGCAAAAACCAACAACAACAGGAACCTTTACATTTTTTTGAAAGAACCGGCCCGGGAAGACAGTTGTTTCTATTCATTCCGGCATACCGCGATTATCCTTTCTTCTTTAGTGTCAACTCAGCGAATTTCCGTCATTAATCACCGCAAGAGGGAATGTGAAAACAGAAAATATTTCACTCTGATCCTTGATATTGATCTGGCGCAATTTTATGCAAATTTAAATCACATTTCACCGGGACCGTTGCTGGTGCTGTTTGACTTTAATATTTAATTGTGTGTCGCGTCGTGTCGCGTCGCGTCGCGGTTGTGTGTTTGTTTTGCTGTGTGACTTGTTGTCATGCAAATTAAGTTTTGCCACATTTATGACATCGCGATAATGGATTGTGTAATTGTCCCTGATGATAATGATGGCTTTGATCCTGTGGTGATGAACAGATTGAATTGATTAATTTCGTATTTAATCATTGGAAAGAGTTGACACTTTACATAAAAAAAGAGATGGTAAAAAATGAAACTATCCTGATTGACGTTTATAGAGAAATGGATGCCTTTTTGGTGTTTGCAAAGGAGGGGATTAAATCTGACGTGATGTAGGAAAGTCGGCAGCAATGTCTGCGTTTTTTCTTACAAATTTTGCAGATTTGAATAATTTAAAGTTCTTTTGGCGATTTTTTTCGTATTTTGGGGCAGTCGATGGGTTACAGCACATAAAGGGTTTTCCGATAGGGATTTTCAAACTTTGACAATCGATTGCGGCCATGTTGTTGAAGCGACATCTGTCAAATTGGCTGTTTTATTCAAATTTGTAGATAGCAAAACGTAAATGGAAAACCCTTTAATAGTATCAAAAAGCGGACAATTATCATACGTGTCTGCATTGGTGGGTGTAGCGGCAAGGTCTGACATTCGAAGAGCTGGGCCCTATTTCATAAAACTATTAGTCTAATAATTATTAGCAAATTTACTAATATTTTGCTATTTATTAGTAAAATAGTGTTTCATAAATATTTTCGCACACTAATAATTAATTTATCCAGCGCTAATAATTATTAGTGGGAAATTATTACTGTAGAAATATTATGTCTCATAGAAATAATTTTATTAGTGATTATTTCTCTGCACTAATAACTAATAATAATGTTTTTATTAGTCGAGGAACGTGTGTAAAAATTCTCTAATAAGAAAAGTGTGACTAGGCAAATGCGATAGACCGTGAAGAAACGTGCGTAAATACAATCGTCGGGAGCTTATGAAATACAATCTTAATAAATTTCCTTATTTTTAGAAAAATCTGAAATGTTTTCGAGTAGTGATGATGACTTGAATGAATACGAACTTTTAAGAGTACGTCGACGTCGGGTTTTTAAACAGAGAATCAATTACGGAATAAATACCAGTTACGAGTTCAATGAAAAATTCCGAATTAACAGCGAATCCCTTGAATATTTGATGCAACGAATAGGACCTTATCTCGAAACTCCAACAAGACGAAATTGTGCCTTGTCCCCCAAGCAAAGGCTACTTACAACACTCCACTGGTTAGGAAACGGATGTCAATACCACGGAATAGCAGATATGCACGGCATTTCAAAAGCAACTGTTTGCCGTGTAATTAAGGAAGTAGTTACAAAAATTAACGAAAAGGTTTTCCCACATGTTGTGAAATGGCCCAATGCTATGGACTGTGTTGTAAGGAAATTTTACTCAATAAACCACATGCCTGCTGTTATTGGCTGTATTGATGGTACTCTTATTAACATTGATGCACCCAACAATCATGAAGACCGTTTCATTGATCGTCACGGAAATCATTCAATTAACTGTATGTTGGTTTGTGGACCCGATCTACGATTTTATTACTGCAGTGCTAAATGGCCCGGCAAAGTACACGATGCTCGTGTCCTAAGGAACAGTATTCTGTATGAAAAAATGGAAACTGGTTGGCGCCCACACCCAAGATCAGTGCTTTTGGGTGATTCGGCTTATCCCCTTAGAGAATGGCTAATTACACCTAAGTGTAGTGATTTGGAAGATCCTGCTGTGCAAATGTTCAATAGGGCGCATAAACGTACACGGTGTTTAATCGAAAATTGTATAGGTATCTTAAAAGAAAAATTCCCCAGCCTCAACCACTTAAGAGTACAACCCATATATGCTTGTGAGATAATAAAAACATGCGTTGCAATTTGTAATTTGACCACTATCGAACATGAAATTTCAAATGTCTACAGCGATCAAAATTTTAATGAAGATGAATTCACAAATGATGGAGTAGCGACAACATCAACATTAGGTGTTTTAAGGCAACAAGAACTTGTAAATTCATTCAGGCAATAAAACCAAAAATTTAGAGTTATGTTTTCACATTTTTTATTTAAAATTACTCGAAACGTATAATTTTAAGAATTTCATCATCCTGATTCCCACCTTCATTTTCAAGTTGCCTTTCAAAAATTTTGTTTTTTAGCTTTAAGTTTTTAATTTCTAGATCCTTTTTTATACTGTCCTTCTTCAAGCATTCTATTTCGAGTTTTAATTTTTCTTCTCGTAAACAGAATATATTTTCGTTATCAAATTTTCTTTGTTTTTTGTTTGGTTCTGAAAGTACATACATATGTATATCTCTTGTATTTGCAAGTATTTTATTTTTTAAATTATGTTAGCTGAAGCTGAAAACACTTGTCTCCGTGATGAATTTGTTTCCCTTTGTAGACGATCAACACGGTCTTCGCTTTGTTTATCTATAGCTTCTTCTGCTGTCTGAGGGGAGTCTACCCTAACGGCCTCCATTGACTCCGTTACTGGTAACCCAATGACATCTGGAGCGTCCTTAGACAAGATCTCGAGAACCTTCTCGTCAATTTATGTTAAAACACATTTCTTCCCCCCTTCTGACCCAGTTCTTCTTGCATTGTCCACTTTCATCTATTGAAGTTCGATACAGTGCTTCCTTAATACATAATTTAATTAGTAAGTTCTCACTCACCATAGTACATTTTTTGAGATTTGGCCAAAAAGCGTCACGGATATATGCCCATGGTTTATCATGGAATACTCCACTTGCAGCGGCTTCTTGGTGAATTTTTTTCCAACCATCACTTTTATCTTTTTTGGAAATTATGCTGGAAAATGATCCAAATAGTACGTCTTTCTCTTTTAATATTAGGTTCAATAAATGCATTTTTAATTCCTTGGAACACATCGCTGTATTTTTTTTTTTATTTATGTTATTTTATTTCACACGAATGTGAATTTCAAAGAGGTAAAATTATAAAAAACGTGATTATTTACACTCAGCATACTTGGAAATTATATAAAAACATCGCAGTCTGATACTTGTTTGTCAATGATTTCTGCACTAATAAATACCCACTAATAATTATTTCGGGAATTATTAGAACCTAACAATATTTTTATGAAACGCAATTTTATTAGTCCATACATTATTAGAACTAATAAGTTTGAAATTATTAGTATTAGACTAATAGTTTTATGAAATAGGGCCCTGCTGAGCAAGTAGTTTCAATGTTCTCAATCGCTACCTATAGAACAACTAATCGAAGGAGAAAGTGACAATCGATCGAACACACCCTAGGTCACTATACACAAACGCCATTAGAGTCCGTTCATTGGGACAGACAGAACAACGAAATACTCTAAGAAAATGTGGAGTAGAACACTAAAGGAGGTTGTAGCTAAATCGCGTTGCAAAATTCCGAGTAAAGATATTGATGATGTCCCTCGATGGATGAGTGCGAATCAGTTTGCTTTGCAATAGGAGCATCTCCAATGAAACATTCAGATTGAACTAAATCACTGCGCTGACAGGAAGCAGACCAATTGACATCTTAGGGAAATTTCTTCGTCTTTCTAAAATTACAATATCATAGACATTCACCACATATCGGCACGGAAGATTTGACAACAGTGGTGATGGTGAACAAGAAGAAGAAAAGCAATGTCATCACCCTCACTAAGCTTTAAACAGCGACCAAAAACACGTCTGGCGTCAATGGTAGCCTTAGGAATCAATTGGCGCTTAAACATCTTCTCAGAAAAATGCAATACTGGTCTCAAAGACCGGTCCTTCTACCAAAAGGGTAATAGTCACTGCTTCGTCGTGAAAGCCGCCTTGACGCGGTGCTTCGGCTACCGGCTACTACTGAGTTGACTTGGGAGTAACGAGCTGAAATTCGTAAATTGCTGCGACCCACTTTCTTCTTTAAGATATTATGCTCCTTACTTACTTACTTATTTAAAGGGCTCCCGACCCTTGTAGAGTCCCTAGCTGAGACATCGTTGCCTTCCATCCTCTGCGGTCCCGAGCACGCTGCTTCCAGTTGTGAAGACCAGTTTTTCTGGCATCCGCGACAGCTTGGTCTTTGTACCGGCGGAGGTTCGGTCTTCTTCGCCGCCTCGATCCTGGGGGCTGGGATTCGAAGATCTCTTGGCTGGAGCATTCTTGTCCATTCGCTCGATGTGGGGCAGCCAATGTAGTCTGCGTATCTTGGATTTTTGGACTCCATCGACATCCTGGTACAGCTCATAGAGTTCGCGGTTGTATCTTCTCCTCCATTCGCCCTCCTCGCATAAGGGACCTACGAGTAATATATATTTTTCGCTCGAAGGTGCCCAATATTTGCTCAGCTTTCTTACTTATCGTCCAGCACTCGGCTCCATACAGCAGGACTGGTAAGATAAGCGTTCTATAGAGCATTAATTTGGTCCGTCGAGTTAGGAGTTTTGAATCCAGTTGTTTCCCCAAACCGAAGTAGCAGCGGTTTGCTACGGTTATTCTTCGTCGGATCTCTACAAAGGTGTCATTTGTCCTTAACTACCTCGAAATTATAGCTATCAACAGTAACGTTCTGACCAATGTCTTGGATAGATAAATTTTTGTTTGTTGATAACATATATGTACTTCGTCTTGTCCTTATTCACTTCAAGACCAACTCGTTTCGCCTGCTCATCAATAGTCGTAAATGTCAACATCGTCTGCGTATCCCAGCAGTTGGACGGATTTGTGAAAGATAGTGCCTTCCGTGTTGACACCTGCCCTGCTCCAACACGATATTGAAGAAATCACATGACACCGCATCTCCTTGTCTGAATCCGGTGCACGTTTGGAAGAGCTGCGAAGAGTTATTTCCAAATTGCAGAGAGCACCGCGTGTTTTCCAGCGTTACGTGACACACCTAGATAAGTTTTGTCGGTATCCCGAATTGGGCCATCGCCTGGTAGAGCTCAAGACGATGAATGCTGTCATAGGCGGCTTTAAAGTCGATGAAAAGGTGGTGGGTTTCGACTTGAAATTCGTTGGTATTTTCCAGGATTTGTCTGAATTTAGCTGAACAAAAAATACATGTGTACATTTCACTTCATAATCGCATATGCTGCTTCTAGTTCTTGCTAGAACCGAAATCCAGAGAACCATCTGCATTGCCATAGTCCTCTTCAGCTTTAGTTCTCTGGCATCAGCTGCATAATTTTGCCTAAAGAGCTGTCAGCGAGTGATAGCTTTCTGTTTGAAAGGCCCAAAAATAGCGCAGGATTCTAAACGAAAGATATCAATGAAAAACTCCAGTTTAAGACCGCAACTAACTTTCCACAGATACCATGCTCGTACGGATGCCCTAATTTTGTGTTTTACCTTGGCCTTCTCCTTTATGAAACTAAAAGATAGATGGACGACCACTTCCTGGTATTAATTACTACCCACTTATTTGTACTTAATTTGTTTCTCCTCTAAGTGAATAGACTTATGCCGCTTATACCTGCCTGATGTTTTCTCAAATTCCGACCTTTATTGCGGAGGGATAATTATTATTGCATAATTGCCACGCAATAAATCCTTTGTGCTCACTTGCGTAACACTGATCGCTGCAATTTTTTTGTTCTCAGCGACCCTCTGAATTTTTACCTAATGCCTTCGCATTATATAAAAATCTTTTGCTAAAGAAAAAAAATATACACATTTTCCTTTAAGGATCTGCATATGTTTTGTAGTTTTTACAACTTTTTTTTGTTTGTTAAAAACGTGAACAAATTTTGCGAAAAAAAAAGAATCAAAATGAATTATGACCTCTAGAGGCGGATTGACAAATCCGCCTGCCTGTCACTTCGCCGAATCACATTTGAGAATAAAAAAAAAAAAGAAAGACCAACAGACCCACATAAAGAATCGCTCTAATTTTGTAGACTAATTTCTGTGTTTTATTAGAGTAAAAAGGACACTCGCTTAAAAATGTTGACTTTTTACATTGTCCTTTTTTTTTTGCGTGTGCTTCGGCGAGACACTATGCCTTTTTATGGTCTGTTTGCAGTAGTCTCGTGTAGCGGTCATTAACTTACACATTGAAGTGGATCTAAAAAAAAATTGCTTACTAACTACTCTCTAGGGGGCGAATCATGGAATAAGAACAAACAAAATTGAAGAGAAAGAAAAAAAAAAAAAAAAAACACGCACAAACAAATAAATTTTCCAAATCCCACACAGAAAATACGAGTACGTGCCTACGTCATTACCTTAGCCATTGGAATGCGAGGCACAAATAAACACAACACAACTCTTACGCGAACACCCGAAAATAGCATGTAAAGAGCGCTTGCAGCACTACCATCCTAGAGCATCCTCGCACATCGCGCAATCACCAGCACCAGCACCACCACCACCGCCAGTGGCTCTGGCCGCTCACATGCCGAGCCAAAAATACCCCTTGTGCGTCTAAATTTAAAGCGCGCCTAAGAATTAGACTAGATACATTTCATTCATGACACAAATTGCCCATGAGAATCCCAAAAATACATCAATATTATCTGAGAGGTATTCTAAATATAGATTGGCGTAATAGTGCGACTCTTTAGTTCACTTCGAACGGACGATTACGACGACGACAACGACGGACGAGCAATAAGATGGAGGTGCGTCAATGAGCCTCGTGCTCGGTTAGACATGTAGGTGGTAGTGGTGCCGCGCTATGCTCGAACAATTTAGCGTTGGTTGGAGGCGATTAAAGCCAAGAACTGCGCAAATCACACATGTGAACTGAACCAACTCACCAAATAGCTCCCCTGCCGCTATTGATGTTTAAATTTGAAAAAGACAAGGAAAAAATACACTCGCTGGTGGCCCAAACGGATGCCATTCGATTGGAACACATTTAAGTACAATAAAATGCTCCTACACACGCGGATGGTTGAGCGTTTTATTTCACTCCTCCGCAGTGCGAACGATTCATCTGATCTTTTGATGATGAAAAATAGAAAATAGAAAATTGTGTGATGATTCAGGTAGATTGAGTACGAATAGAAGTGAGGTGTTAATTCCCGTGGGAATACGAATCGAGAATAGAATGGAATTCGATACGTGAATGTCGATAATGAAGTGAAAAAGAATTCAGTCTTCAACTGCTCATTGCACTACATTATCACCTCATTCGATTCAATTCACTTTACATGCCTTCAACGATATCCAAATCAGATAAGGATCTGATCTGCATCCCGTGTCGGCTTATCCATCAGTAAAAAAGGATTAATAGCTCAAATTTAGCACAGATTATTCTTATCGTCTGCATAAATTTTAACACGTAAACTCTTCCCCCAAGGGGTTCTTCCATCAACAACAACATCTGCAACACACCGTAAACTGCACAAAGTACATTGTTTGTCTCTGCCCCATGGCAATCAGGAGAAGTCCTGTTCTCAATTTGCTACCAAATTACAGGTAAATATGTCCGCAGTAATCGCATTCTAATTACGCTTTATGACTGTGATACGAATTAATCACACGGCCGCGGCCAATTACTGTCTTTTCATGGAATATGTTTTTAAGCAGCGCTGCAACGCTGCAATTAAGAGCGAGCGCAGAGCGCAGCGCGCATGTGATGTGTGATTTTTCACATTTCCACCAGATACGTGACTGTCGTCGTCCTCAGCTCAATCAAAGCCGAAGAATGGAGCAATAGAGGTCCTCCAAATAATTGCCCACAGGCAATGACAATGAAGCAACCTCACACTTTTCTTGTTATGTTATCTTGCCTCTCTCTAGTGAGAAATGAAGACGCATCCAACTTAACTTTGGTAGCGAATGATTTACGTCTGAGGACGGCCGGGCATCGAAAGAATTCGCTGCAAACAAGGTGCCGAAATTCTACACGAAATTACGTTCGCCAATCAAAATTACGTATCATTAGGACTAAATCAGGCGCAACAAGGCTGTAATTTGCCTTCTTGTCTCTGATTATACCCACATATGGAGCAGAAGCTGGACTCTTAACGCAAAGATGATTGATACAGTCCACCCAAGTGTTGTACGCAAGCAAGAGAAAGCTTGATGAACTCATCAGAACTTGTTTTTTGTAGGACTCCACTGTTAATTGCCTTCAACTATGTTGGTATGTATATCCTGGCCTGCGTGCATGACCCACCCTCGTTTTTGTGGAACACAACCTCCACATGGATATATATTACAAATTGATGACCTCCTTCGCGATGCAGGCAGGTGCATCTTGCAAATCGTAATCTCGACGTGAACTTAAGTGCGAAGAACATTAATTTCCTTCTGGTGGACCCATACCGTTCCGCAGTCGCCTCCTTTCTTTTTTTTTTTGCAAAAGGAATACTCGTACACTGCATCGATACTTAACTGCTTTTTGGCCGTCCCAATCATCCATGTTGCACACGCGAAAGGGTCGATAATTGCGCATGCCTTCCAGATGAGGGCATGAGGGCATCCTCCGTACAGGGGAACAGTACCATACTGTATCCAATTTAGCGGTGAAAACAGCGCACGACAAAGAGCATCCTCTCATCCTCATCGTCATCCGCATCATCCGCATCATCATCATCGTCGTCGTCGTCGTCGTTCGGCTATAATCATTTATCGCATTTATTTTGAAGGTTAATCGCGACCGACCGACAAGCGGTGGCTTACGCGGCTGCTGCCGTCGCCTCCTTCCTTGCGCCAGCCAGGTGAGTATTTGCGATTAAAAAAATAAAATAAAAAAGAAAAACTGGAATCTGAATGGAATTTCACTGCACCATTATACGTGCATTGTCCTTTGACGAGCTAACGACGAGCCGCGTGCTTTATGCGAAAATTTATTGTCCCATATGTGCTGTGCCGACGACGAGAAGCCGCAACTGGCTTGCAACGGTCGGTCCAACTTACTCGATGCAGGTTGGGCATAGTATTCGTATCTATATATCTTTGAGTTGTTAAGATGATTTTGAAGTGCATACGTTATTGGGAAAAGGAACCGTATCTGGAAATTTAGTTCAGGTATAATAAACGCGCAAAGTAAAGCCAGTTGGGAGGCATGTGTAACATAAATTGTCCGACGAGTGTCGAGTGTGGTTATAGCCATGAAAAGTCACCAATTGCAAGGATAACAATTTGAGATATCGAAACGAGTTGTACTCTGGCGCATTTGTTCACACTGAACGCTTGAGTGGATCTTATCAGGAGGTGGCATTGGTTCTTGACAGGTGGTAGGTACTCTCTTTTTCTAAATGAATGTGATGAGAGTGAAAATAATGCGTTTTAAAGGAAAAGGGGTCCAAGTCACCAACGTTTCGTCAATCTACTTTTTCTAGGGTAGGTTAGATAGGGTTATGAGATTGCCATAAAAATAATAGGCTTCACACTAAAACCATTGGGATATTTAGGGAAATTTAGGCAGTTTATAGACAGTCAACGCACGAAGATAGATTTAGCTATCTTTTATCCGTTTGTTCCATTACAGATAATGACTGTGTACGTTAAAATCAAAAGCAAAAAGACACTCAACTCTAGCTTTAATGTCATTGGTTTCCCACTGCGAATGAGGCGCATTTGCATCACATCCCACGATGTAGATCAATTTGTGGATGACCATCAGATGCTAAAGCTTCTCCGACTTTGGATCGTTTCTGACACTAGACAAATTTATGTGTTGATCTTAGATTCGTAGACTATCGCTGTCATACTTCGACACTGAAACTATTAAAAATAAAACCATTGAAAACAGCTCTGAACGCACCCTTCGGACAGTCGATAGTACAGTGTTAGAAGAATACAGGGGAAACGTCAACCATTGCCAAGTACAAAAATACTGCCTTCGGTTACATCACGATTCCCTGTTTTTGGTGTAAAGGATCTGTGACGATTTTTTCTCAGGATAGGTACTCCTGTATGTGGAGTTTCAGCCTGTTGTCGAGAATGACACCAAAGTAATGTCTCTAAGAGATGGTCTTCCGCCTGAATCTTTGGGCAACGTTGGTTTCATGATCCTCTGTTTTTAGGTCGATAAAATCTGCTTGTAGGCCTTTTTAAATCATTGTAGAACTTAAGGACTCGTATGCTCTGTTGACTATGACTCTGGCGACTGTTTAGTCTGTGGAGGATGATATTTCTAGCTCATTTTGGTAGCGTTAGTCGTGTCATATGTACATTACGTATATGAGGAGAACACGTTGTAGTACCTATTTAACGTCTGGTACCATAACTTCATGACTATCTGAGTATGACGAAGGATAGCACCATTTGTTGAAGTTTCCATGATTCAGAAAAGATCTTAAGATCCTTAAGGCACCTCAAAGCACCTTTAAATAATTGCCAGCACTTTGCTTAAGAAACACACATACTTTTGCCAATTTCGCTACAGCAACACACTTCAATTCGGGACCGTTCCCAACTTCGTACCTTACACTGTCTAAGGACTGTGGCCTTGTTCGCAGAGGAAACAATCTTGCAAACACCCTTCCAACCAGCGCCATCGAACTGAAGCTAACTATTCTCAGTGGCCAAAAATCCTTCTATACGGCATCCTGAAACTTCCCCTCCAGAAGTATTCATTGGTCCATTTTCAGGTCCCGGCTTAAGTCATTTGCCATAGCAACGAGAAGCTCATATGGGGTCCACTTTTTTTTCCCCCGGACTCTATTCGTTGGAACGAGACGGACGGTTTTTTGCAAAAGGTTCGCTAATAGAGGAAGACACGCCGTCATAGGTTCTAGCCTTCATTTAAATTACTCATCCATATCAGTCTATCAGGAAGCCCTGCTCGTTCTTATGGCTTGCCACGCTTTTTCCAACAAAACAGTTGATGGCACCGACAACGACGAATATTCGCGCCAACTCCTTTTTTTTATTCAAAAACAAAAAATGCACATCCGCTCTGTTATGCTAATGCCCCCAAGTGACTATGTGCTGCCGACTGGTGACTGGTGACTCTATACGATCGACCTCATGCGTTATGATAAAGACATCACTGAAAATTTCTTGGAATTCTCCGATGGCAGCATGGCCAAATTCTAAACACCTTCTGCACGTTCCATTCCATTCCATTCAGTCATTCATTCATTTAAAACGACACAGCCAGCTCAGTGCACAGATTGAATGCAAAATCAGGTTCAATAGACAGTATACGAGTGGGTGAGCGTGTATGCCTGTGTATGTCTACAAAAGTTAATAGCTTGATACCTTTTGAAAGGAAGACTTCTTTCGTGAGCGGCACACTTGTCTGTCAGCCGTTCGTACGACTTCAGCGCCTCGGGAATGAGATTTGCATATAAATGTCGAGGAGATACTTTATTTCTTTGCAACAACAGCAACAGTCTGTCTGCATTGACAGATCCCATCCACTTGGCATGGTTCGTCATTGTAATTTGCATAGAAAAAGTTTTTTCGGAGACAGATGCAGCAGGCTGGCTTTCATTGACCTTCAATCGCTCGGGTGTAAGTGTAATGCTTGCACGTGCTTTGGCATCCTTTCAGCTGGAACATGAGATCTAAAAGGATTTTGATGATTTTCTAACAAAAAGGGTGAATTTTAAATTAAAATGTAATAAGTTGTCGATACATTCGTATCAACTGGTAGCTCATTCCAATAGATACACTCTGGACGTCATGCTGATTTTTTTTCCTTTTTTGCGGCACATTTTGGGTAAAAAAAAGAAGCGAACTGATCCTTTTGTTAAAACTCGTAACCTGTAGGACCGAGATACGGTTGAGGAGAATCCTTATCGTCATTTAAAAAAACCCAGAGTGTGATCCGAATGACCACAACCGGTATAATTTGCCATGCGCTGCATGCCGGCGACTGGATGCTGTGGCCATTTAGATAATAAATTTTTTAAGAGGATTACTCCGAGGAAATTGATTGTGTGATTGCGAATTTGTTTTGTCCGCCGTATTTCCCCCCGGGAAGGTATAACTTAAGTTCACACACCGTGAGATGAATCCAACTGATGTTGGATTTTATCCTGGTTGCTCTTGGGCACGCGGTAATTTGGATAATGATCAGAGGGTTTTTTTTTGTAGACAAGGCACACACACAGCTTCTTGTCATTAATGTAAATTTGCGGTAATCCCTTTGAATAATGAGAGGAGAACTTGTTTCGTTTTTGTTGGTTATCTGGTCAAGTCCTTAAGAGAATGACATAAATGAAAGTGACCTTTCTAATTTGCTGATACTAATTGAAGAATACTTTCTGTTTAAAGTAGTTTTGACGGATTAAAAAAAAAAAGGGATTCATCAATCACGGATCAGTCTGTTTGACAAGGTGACAGCGAACTTATGATCATCACCTCAAAACTGCTTGTGCATTGCACCCCTCTCTCGATAGAGGTATCATTCATCAATTTTAAGAATCATAAGCAAATTATCTTTATATAAATAGAAGACCTACCCTCAAAGGACCCTTATGCAAATTAGCTCGTTAAGGGTAAACAAAACCACGGTGGAGTGCAAGCGTAATCAATTTTGTGGTCTCGGTGGCTGGTTGGTGATGTTTCATCGAAGTCTAAAACGTATCTTCATTTATCATACCGAGTTGAATTTTCATAAAAAATCATTGCTCTAGGATTAGGTAGACTCGTATATGGGGTCTCTCGATCAAATAGCATCTATTGATACTTTTATGTTGTCTGGTATCCATGGAATACGTAATCCAGAGAGGCTGTTTCTGCATAGGCATATGCCAGCTTAGCGTTGGGTTAAAGGAACTGCAAAGCCCAGCGATCACCAGGCAATCAAGTATCAGTTACAAGCAGAGCAAAGACGACAGTCATGGAAAACATCCAAAGGAGCCTAGAAACTGTAATCAAAGGCATTAAAAGGAGAGGTTTCAAAGAACTGATCAAAACCTTGGGAGAACGCCTAACAAGTGCCTATGATGAAGGAGAAGGCTGGCAGAAAACGTTCGTCCAAGTCCAAACTATTTCTGCAAAACGTGCCTGTACAACACCGCAACAGGAAATAAAGGAATAAGCGAAGACGAGAACTATGACGGAGACGTTACCATGTTCTGCAAGATCGAAATGTACATGCTGACTCCTGATTGATTTTACTCTACAGTTCTGATGTTTGTTAGGATAGAAATGGGTTTTCGCTTAATCCTCTTTCATCCTTTTCATTGTCACTAGAAGGATGATTATGACGGGTCTAAATTAGCCAATTTTTAAGGGACACAATCATCTAATTATCCACTGAAGCCAAACATTTTGAAGAATCGTCTCAGAAGAGGTTGCTTTTGGTGGTGCAGGGAAACTTGTCCATAGAAATTTACTACATCTCTAGTGGGCTTTAGAAAACAGAAGTCTTTTGGAAAAATCGGCAGCATTCTTGCTGGGTTTCAGAAAAACAGATTGCAAGTTGATTTTTGGCTTTACTGTGTGAATACGCAGTGGAATCAGTAAAGATTTCACTGGTGCTTAGCGATGTGCTTACCTCTGATCTGCCATTGGAAACAGTTGAAGCAGTTTTACTTCGCTGACGAAATGTGCTTCCTTTCTCAGAAATGACAACAAATATGAAGATGGAGAGCCATGGTAGTTACTGTCAAATTGACATTAATGGACTTATAACTGGCTAAGAAAGTAGAGAGTTTTTAATACCTTGGTTGGAAGCATTGCCTCAGGCAATGAAGGAATCAAAGAAGATCTCGGAAAGAAAAGTCAGCATTTGTATGGCCAACATATTTACTTTAAACACCAATATAAGACTGTTTATCCATTTCCGACGAATAGCCTTTATAACAAGAAGTCATGATAGTCCTGGGATACTAGCAGACAGGCCTGTGACGGGAACTAAAAGCTGTTTTGTCCCTCTTTGTCATAGGCTATACACAGCGATTTGATTGTAGTCCATGGGTCTAATCGCCAACATCGTTTTTTTGAGTTTCTCATTGCATTCAATATCTATTTCAAAAGGACCTTCAAAGAGCTTACTATGTGCTTACTTCTGTGGCTCACTTAACAGGTTTTTCTTCGTTTCCAGGGACTTTTATGACGGTACGGTACGGCACGGTATCCAATGATCTAGACTCTTTATTCATATTTTAACAAGCTCTGATTGAACCTTGTTCATTCTGTTCTCCTGCCGACTGTGTATTAAGTTTTCGCTACCATCGTTTCGCTAGTAGCTAAACACCATTAATTCATCATTCTCAGCCCCGGAAGTGATTACTATGTAATTCAGGCAGCGCGGAACTCCTTTGAGAAATAACTACTTCTACATCCTGATTCCCTGCTGTTCATGGGAATCGAAATTAATAGGAAGTTATCGGATCAGCCCATGTGGTCATTTACAGTGACCGCGATCAAACAAGTGTCCGAATCCGGAAACCAAAGACACAAGTGGATACAATAGGTATTCCTCAATCATTACCTGAATCAATCTAAACTACGAAGGGGTTCTATCACCTAACGACCAATGACCCACGCCATATGTGTAATTGAAAGTGCCTGCTATAATGACCAGTGAATTAATGTTTTTGATTTTCTAATAAAAATCAGTTTTAAGCAAAATGAATCTTTGAAATAAAAGATTGGTTTTGAAATGTTTTTTAAATATCCATCAAGAAACAAACACAAATTCTACAACACGCCGTCGCATATCGTCACAAAGGACCATCACACACTCGACAAATCAGTCATGTCGGCAAAAATGTTAACTACAAACTACTTAGGGTTTACCGTAACAAATTTTTGAAATTTCGCCCACATCTTGGGTTCTCATCTTTTCAGGATTTTTAAGTATTTGACACGTACCCCGTACGCACTTGCCGAACATGTTGCATTGTGGGCCACCGGACACAGCAGGATTCCGATGCGGCATTTTGCAGAAACTCCTTACTTCGAGAACAATGCGACGATACCGCTTGTGATGTTCTCAAACGGAACCTCATCAGGATTCGAGGCGTTACCTCTTAATTGGTTTTCGGCTCATATCCATGTGTGTCTTAAGTAAATCCTAACCAGGACTCGAACTCCATTGAATTTAAAAACCCTAACCGGATAAGAAAGATGATACCGTTGACGTACTTTAGCACGAACCATTTTTCCAAAGAACAAATTACAAATTTCGCACAGTTTCTTTGTTTTGCAAATAAAAATGTCAGATTACTTTAAAGCCTGCTAATTAATATAAAAGATAACCGTTATAATCATCCTATGGCACGGTTTAAATTTCACACCATCGCGCATCGCACATGAAATTAATTCGAAAGGCGTAATGTATTTTATCGGTCGGGTATCAGGTTTCTAAGCCCCAAAAGCGGTACGAATGCTCCTACTGATCTAAAAAGGAAGAAAAAAAAGCCTTCATCTAAATTCGAATGGAAAGAGAGAGAAAAAAGGAGTAAATCGAGTGTGGGTTTGAATAGAAGTTGTATTGGTGAACCGAAGGAACATCGTTATCATGATGTGAGCGGCGGCATGTCTGATCGTATCATGATCATCATCAATGGATACGTACTTAATCGGCTTAATGTTGGAGATCTTTTATTTATAACACTTGAACGGAAGGCTGGTGGATAGTTGTCTTCATATAATCAGGAAGCACACGCACATGGGAGGCAAAGGACGAGGAGAGTATATCTCTCTATCTCTCTCCACGCAAGTGCTGGGTTTCGGGGGGAAAAGATCAGAGAGTCTCTTTTGATTTTGCTAAGATAAATCTGCAGAACCCATTCACATTTCAAAAAGCGAGATAAAAATCTTCGCCTTGTGCGCAGAAAAAAGGTATTATTTTTCAAAAGCGCACAGTGTCTCACTCGTGTGTTGGAGAACGAGGATAAATCATTGCCAAAACAAGGGAGCGTGTTGGAGTAATATACAGAAAACAGGATGAAGTTTGTTGGTTTTATTTTCTTTTCGTGAATAGTGAACTGAGGTTTGTCCTTCGGGAACTTTGTTATGAGAAAAGAAGTAATGGACTCATAAAAAGATGATTTCTCAATACCGTTGTATAGAGGGCTAAAAACATGACTTGATGGGAAATAGATAGAGCCAAAGAAGTAAAACTGTAGTCACAGCTGAACGAACTGCGAATAAACCATTTTCAGCACACTTAAAGGCAAACAGTTGACATTTAAACTATTTCAAACGAACAGAGCTTTATTTATTGTCAATTTATATGAAAGCAGTTAAATTTTAGTTAGACTCTGCGAAAATCAGCTGATTTTCAAGCAAATAAGCGAATGTGCAATGAGATGATGTGAACTAAAAATCAAAATTGGCGAATAGTCTAATCGCATTCGCAGGTCGTTGAGCTGTAAATGGACCTTTAAGTTGGCCTTTTTCATAATATTAATGTAAGTTATCTTCATTGAACATCCTTTTGATAACATTTTGAATGACGTTGTTAATAAATAAATCTGGATTTCATATAGTTTCTACTTGACAGCTACGAACGAATGATATGTTTATGACAGGTGAAGCTAACGCGCAAAATACAATAGTTCTTGGCCTGACGTTTATGAGTTAAAATATAGGAAATCTAGTACTTTTTAAGCTTTGCTCCAAAACTAGCTGTCAAAGTTTCTCTTGGCCGCTAGATTCCAAGCGAATCCCAATCCGCCGATGGGGTCTTGTTTGTCAAATTATGAACAAGTTCAGGCACCTTCACGATTATTGACAGTTTCCCTACTTGGTGTCTATGTCTAATAGCTCATTTAATCACAATTTTATTGTTTTTACAGACAACCAAGGCCCAAATCTCACAGACGGATCAGTAGAAATGCAGTAAAGTGAAAGGGAGATACTCCTCATCCAGAGGAAAAAAGGAAACAGACACCCAGTGATCCCCAAAATAACCTTACCGATTGATAAGTTCTATGCAATCGGTTCCTTGACTTATATTTTGGCTTTCATGTTGAAATAATAAAAATCTAAAGAAACAAACCAGAAAAGCGAGTTTCAAAGAAGCAAAGTGTCGAATTTTGTAGCCACCCTAACAGACCTTGTAGAATTTAAAGATGCCAATTGCAGGCTTGCTCTATAGAATTGGCTACTGGTGGATGTCAGAAAGTGTAAACCCCTAAATTAGGAGCTCGCTGAATGCATTAAATTGTAGGCGACGACAGAATACGTTTTATTTCTCGTGCTCCTAATTTGTTCAACAGACTGTGTTTAAAACATATTTTATTTACCTATGTGTATTAGTCTAAGTTTGGTCGCTCAGTCGCATGATTTACCCGATATGTCTCCACTAATGTATACAGTATTAAACTAGTATATAAGTTATGCTTTTTGTAATAAGTAGCAGTCAATAAAGACTCTTTAACTGGAGTGGAAACCGCTTCATCTTTTCTTTTACTTCTACAAAATGTGTTTGAAAAAGCTTTCGACAGCTTGAATCGCGACTGGCACAGTGAAGGCATTCCAGGAAAAGGAAGCTAAATTTAGGCAACTTAACTTTATGACCTACTTTCACAATAAAAAGCACTTTGATTGAAGACATTGAAATCAAAAGTAGGGTACCTCAGTGGTGCATACTCTCACCGCTCTTGTTGCTGATAAAGACTGACAGAAGGTAGCCACGCAATTCATTGAACTATCTCATCGTACTTTAAACATCTGTACTACGCTGACGTTGTTTGCCTTCGTTTAGATCAGATAATGGACCGAGATCTGATGACCATCAGTCTAGAAGCTGAGGCGAACAAAGTGGGCGTCAAAATAAGAGGAAAAAACTAAAAGCCCTGAGAGTTTCAACTTAACATTGCCGGACATGGAGTCGAGAAATAGGCAACTTCCTACCAAACTGTCGCAAATCTGACTATTTGAGGCAGAATCAAAAAGGCAAAACCTGTAATAGGAGTGAGTCTTGAGCCCAGCTCTTCCAAGTCCTCTTGTTGTTCTATCGACGCCAGTAAAACGAAAGATATACTTAATAGATCGCCCGATATGTAATTTTCAGCAGAAAAAGTCTCAATTAAATAAGTTCTTTGATCAAGAAGCCTTCCTCAAAATACCATTCAGCCAAAGTCAAATACAGGATGTATAGATACCAGGCCACACACACTTGGATCTATAGCGCCCCCAAAAATAACTACCAATTTGGTGCGAATCTTCACAGGTCCTAAAAATGTTTCTCAGAAATCAGAAATCAGAAATCCCTTTTTGCACCTGGAAGAACCCAGCAAGTCCCACACCATCATCTCATCATCTCGTCACTGCAAAAGCAAATAGCAATATGTTCCTTTTTGCATCAAGTAGCATCCAAAATAAATATTTGTTTTCGGATGGGATAATGCCTGACAAGAAAGTGGGAGATTCAACACATATAATTGAAGGCTTCGTCCTGCGAAATTGCTATAATCCCAAAGGATGTACGATATAGCCGCTTGTTACCTTGTAATTCGCTCTGGATCAATGCAACAAAAAGCGCACAAAAAGAAAAGTTGTTTGGCCGGACAACTTCCGAAAAGGGGTGGATCCTGCTTATTGGATCACTCACACTCATCTCTCATAGTGCAAAATTTATCATTTAATTGCAGACGCAGCTACTCGGTAATTTTGCAGTCGAACGTCATAATTAATTGTGTAAATTTTATTGCTTTGGCCCCAGACGGCAACAGACGTTTATCTGTCGAATCATCTCTTCGAGTGAGTTTTGTGAGGAAACGCACAAACGAATGCTCTCAATTCACCTCATGCGCACGCGGCTTTTAAGGTAGCCCCATGCCATAACTCAGCCGATGGCGTTTTTAAGCAAATTTACGAAACAAAAATATTAGCTCCCGAAGTCCTTGGCGCTGCGCTGGACGATCACTGAGCAGTGAGCTGCCAACTAACTACCAGACAACAGAAGCAGATTCTTTTTAATTCTTCTCTGGGATGCACTCGGCAGCAGCAGCAGCAGCAGCAGCATCTGCGGCTCAATATTTTAAAGGCTTATTAAAATTCAAAGTTTATGATCCCGACTCGATGCTGCCAGTGCCAGCCCACTCGACACTTGCTCTTCCGTCCCACGATTGGGGTGCGCACCATTTGAGAGGAGACGACCGACGAGTTCCTGCGAAATCTGTGAAAGGTCGTGGGGCTATGTTTAATCTGGTGTTCGCATCCACAAGACCAATGTGCGATTTTAATAACCCCTTTGAGGCAAATTTTCCACATAGCTGGCGTTGCTAAGTGCCAAAAACTGTTAATGACTGAGAAAAAACAAAAAAAGGATATGAAATGAAATTTCATCCATCCAGCGCTTAGTTGTTTTTGTTGCTCTAAAGGAGGCGTGCGACTGGTTATAATTCGTTTCGTTTAACAAAACAAAATCGGCGATTCATAATGGCAATGATCCATCCCGTCCATTCTGTCCATCCCGCCGCTCTTCTATGGAACTCTTTCTTCTTCTCATCGGGGGCCGAACTGTAAGGCGATTAAAATTAGAAGATATGAGAAAATATTGTGAAGTGATTTTGTGTTTTGTTGATGCCCTTCTTCCAAAGTGGCCGTCTCTTTGGATACTGCCGCTGCCGCTCCTTGGGTCTTAATTCAAATGGTTGTAGAGAAACCTTTTTTAGCTCCTTTATTTTGCTACATAATGGCAATGGAGACGCAGACGGCAGACTGGTGGAAGTTATCGATACACACGTCAGTCGAGTGGGGCCAAACCGCTCATTAGGACTTGGCAAATTATGATTTGCTATTTTTCGCGGGTATTCTGCGCTACCTTGTTGAGGAATTGTTTTTGTCTGCTCTTGTGTCTTTGGGTTAGGAAATGATTTTGTGGAACTCTGTTGAGTATTTGCTTTGTGCTGGACTTTATTGTTTCAGCAAGTCCAAGATTGAAATGTGATTTATGAAGCTTTATGGGTTAACGTGTTTATTCGGTAGCACAGTTTGAAGTGCTGGTAAAAATTCTTCAAAAGATGACGTGAGTCGTGCACGAAAATGAGAGGAGTTCGATCCAGCAGTAGACTTTGAAGAATGTTGCTTCAGAAAGGCTTCAGATCCAATATGCCTCCGACTGTAATCACATACTGATCGCCTGTTTCTACTGCAGAGTGTTATGTCCCATAAAGATCCCCACAAGCTTGATCGTCTGTCCTTTATCGAAGGATGGCCATAGTTCTCCATGGAATTCCACGTTAAGTTTGCCTCTCTTGTGGCTAGTTTCCCTGCTACAAGCCTGAGAACGCAGGGCGGGAAGCTTAGAGATCAGAGATCAATTTGTTGTAGTGAATCTGATGAACATTTCCTTGCTAATTCATCTGCTCTTTCATTGCCCGGGACTCCCTTGTGCCCAGGAATCCAGCAGAACAGTACCTTGTGCTGTGTTCCAAGAACCTTAAGCTCTTCACGATAGTACTTCAAAAGCCTGGATTTCTTTTCTGTGGCAGTAGGTACCTAGTTACTCTTATAGCTCCCTGGCTGTTGTTACTGTCAGGGCCTCCGCTTGGAAAACACTTCTGTGGTCTGAGACTCGTATAGATTTGGATATCCCCAGTGATTCAGAGAAGATTCCTCCGCTGGTGACCATGTTTGATCCATCAGTAGGTATACCTCTATATAGCATTCGGAATTCGGTATGTGGATGTTTTTCCATTCTTCTCTGCTAGTGTAGTCTAATGGACGAATGTCCTGTCGCATTTGAATTCCAGTTTGCTGTCTGACTGATTCTTAAGGGACTAATGGCTGCCATTGATCTAGTTAAAATAAATAGCGGAGGCAGGTCAAGAATAGCCTCAAAGCCTGCAGTTGGAGTTGCTCTACATCTACAGGTCCCCAGGTTCTTCCGCACGTTTGGTTGCACGCAAAGAAGGCTAGCTTTCTTTTTAGGTAGCTAAATAGCATTTCGTCGTTATTGTCGTCACAATATTGCTCTTTCTTTCGCTGAGAAAGCATGTATCAGGGAAGCCTTTTCCTCCAGAAAAAAAGGGAGCTCTATACAAGGTTCCAATCAATCCTGCTGAGACTTGGATCGTGTTCAAGTAAAAGTTAAGATCTCCTTCGAGCTAAAAATTCTTGCTAAAAATCTCCCTTCTCCAGATACTCGTCCTTGTTCCTGACTTGGAGTTACATAGACTAATGTTTTTCTTTTCCATTAAATCCTTACAATTTTATTGGTTAACACATGAATCAACCTTATATCACAATACATTCGTGGGTTCTCTGAGAAATCACATTTCAAATAAAACATTTTTTATCACATAATAAACTTAACTAATAGTTTTGCTCTTCAGAGCCTCTGGCGTGTAGACATTCACAACGGAGTCCCATCCACAATCGGCCAATTGGTGAGGATTATTCGCATTCCAATCGAGTCCATAGACGAATTCTGAATGTTTTGCAATAGTTTCTATGGCCTCGTGCTTCTGAGAAAGATCCCAAATCCTAAAATTCATGAAAAATGAGTGCGACATTCCTCAAGATGGTTGCAAACTAAAATCCTTACCTCGTAGTAAAATCATAATTCGCCGAAGCCAACACCGTCGCCGAGGACGGTGAAAAAGCCAATCGTCGCACAGCATACTCCCCACTGTACAACTCCAAAGTGTGTTGTCTGAGATTTCTTAAGTCCCATCCGCGTACGGCACCATCCGAACCTCCTGTGACCAGGACATTTCTGTCAAACTTACTCCAATCACAGGTGAGTACCTCGCCTGCATGTGCTGGCACACTAATCAAAGGTTTACCTGAAAAATCCAAAGAATTCCATAAATTCAAGTGTCCATCGGTACTTACGCTTGAAAAGATGTTCGCTAGAAGAGGAGAAAATTTAGCACAGTAAATCAAATCAGAATGACCCACATAAGTGGCCACCGAGCTCAATCGATTCGAGTCCCACAGCTTGATCGATCCATCCCAACTGGCGCTCAGAATGTAATGATAGTTCCACTGTTCACCCCAATCGATGCTGTAGATCTCATTTTTATGCTCCTGTAGAGTTGCCACTGGTGTGGTTGATTTCTCTGCCTCCTCGAGATTCCAGATTTGAAGTGATCCATCACCGGATGCTGTTGCAGCTATGCTATCAACATAGGGACACCAAGCGACGTCGAACAAACCATCGGTCCATTCAAATTTACAAATCTCATCCAACTCGGTGTCGGATCGTTGTTCTAGGAGGTACAATGTTCCACCACCCGCTAGACCATACAACTGACTGGTAGCTAGCAGAAGATGATTACTGTCGAATGGGGAGAATTTGACATTGTAACCATGACGATCGGGGGTGATAAATGTCGATGACATCTTCTGTGGATTCTGTAAAGAGCTGAAGAAAATTTTAAAATTATATCCGATTCACATGGTTTGTGTATGAAATAGAAAAACATTTCCGGTCACTGTACGGATAAATGAACGCGGGAAAGTATGCAATAAATTATCAAAGGAGAGTTATCGTTTGTCCCGCGTGGATATGCTACAATTTATTTATTGTTATCTAAGACGACAACCTAGAATGATTCAAATGGATAGAGGTCTCATGGGCGCCCAGAAATAGGCAATATAAATTCAAGATATGATATTCACATGTTTAGGGTGGAAACACATTGTTATAGTTCTTTACATAAAATAATTAGGCAAAAGTGAGTGTTTAATGGAACGATAATTGAGCGAAGAACAGAAGGTTAGGTAGTAGATAAAAGAAGTTGCGAGCAAGTATAGGAAGCTCGAGTGGCTCTTGGCAGTTGAAATTTCCAATAAAGTGCAATTGAACATAGGTACGAGTATCAACGAATTAGTATTTTGAAATCACAAAGAGGCTACTACCTGGATTAGGATATTCTACCCAAACAAACCTTTTTCCGCTGGGAGTGCTGTCTCCTCTCATTTGGCAATAGACAAATTTTTTAACGCATAAGCAAAATTTCCCTTGTTCTCATAATGTTTAATTATGACAGCCATCACATGCTTAATTATGGTTGGGCCTTTAGATAAGCGCTTCTAAGACATGGAGACGAAGACAGCCCACAATTCGCTATTCTCTTTTGGTGTCACTTTAAACGTCGAGACGCCATACAAGACTTCTTTAATACTTCTGATATTTTACACATCCAACTCAACGTCGAGAAGACAAAAATAAAGCAAATGAACAAAATTGCGAAATGAGCTAATAAAAAAATACGAAAAAGTCTTTCTGTCGACACAGGCTAACCCTTTTACTTCTCACCTCTCTTTCCAACACCTTCGAGTGTCTCGAGTCTTCGTCTGCGTATCTAAAAGTGGTCATAGAATAGTAGTGTATGGCTATATTGGAATTATGATCAGTTTCGTTGAATTTCGTTAGCTTCTGTGCGCTTGCGGAATGAGCAAATGAAATGGAACATCAGTACCTACGAAAATCTGACAGCTGACACAAAAAAGAAAAAATTACAATAACTATAGACTAATTGACTTTTTTCTTCTCTTTTCTTGTGTATTTTATAATACTCAAATAAATTCCACAATTAAAGGATGTGGACAACTCTTTGGGCGAGGAATAATCGATAGGATTTAGTTTTGAACATGATTTTATAAATATGTACTTTGTTTCAAAGGTGCAATCAAATAAATGTCTATTTATTCCTTCCATTGTTAGATAGAGTAATAATTACATTTTATTTTTCTCTTTTTGACAACAATAAAGTTGGCTTAATTTTATTACGACATGAGGAACTATCGCGTTTGGATTTGATGTAAGGTTAATCTCACTGAGGTGCATCATGGTTGCCTCTTTAGGCCTAACGCCATTAAAGCGCTGATATGTTTATGCTATTCCTGGCTTCAATAATAGTTCCACAATTTTATAACACTTGACGGGTCGGTTTGGGCGTGTTCGTCAAAAGCTGTCAGAATTTGGCAACTCGCTTGGCAGTGATTTAGACTTTCAAAGGCATTTCTTAAATATGTATGAGCTTCTAGTTTATCAAAATAGCACTCAATTTGCTCGAAAAATACCTATCAGCAGCTAAGTCACGCACAAAGAAAACTATTGTTACAAAACCACCTGCCAAACTCAAACCATAAATTGAGCAGGCGCCAACAAAACGCATGCGATGCAGATATCAATATCAAATTATATCTCCCCCATTTGAAATTAAGACAACAATTTCAAGGTTGTCTATGCAAAGGCACAATCCATCCACCGACTATAAAACTTTGACGTTATATTGATTAGGTATTTTTTTGTTTCTTTTTAATTCGAAAAGAAAAGAACCACAATGCACCAAAGAAGCCATTGATGTGTGGTGATTGTATCATTAACTCAAGTGCTAGTGCAGTCCGTAAAAGAAATTAATTTGCATGTATCTACGGCAACTAAATAGTTTTATTCTTCTACCGAGGTGTTAAATATAAATGCTTTAAAGAGCGGAACACATAACTGGAAGTAGGAACTTTATAAAATTAACACGGAAATTGTGGTCAGCAAAGTACCGACTATCACGAAATTACAATGACTTTTCTTAAGCCAAATCAATTAAATAGATTAAATAAATCAATAAATAAACAATAACATTGGCCTATAAATTGCTGATGCTATAAAGTCCTTGAATTGGTATTAAATTCTATACAGTCTATCGATTAGAGAATTCTTTGAAGTCGATGAAAATTTACTTAATAAAATTTGCAACGTAATCATGGAGCATGAGTCAAACAACAAAGATTACACTGGGTGCGCAATGTTTTTTTGTCTTTTTGATGACGCAGTTTGCAAACTGAACGAACGACGTACGACATTTGACTGTATAGAATGTCAAGTGTCACTTTACTCATATTGATAGGACGTCACGTCTTTATCACTTGACTTGCGAAAGAACTACCTCCTTAACTTGTATAAGGTGTCGCTGTCGAAAATGGTTAAGTGCTCCAAAACCCCATCGGTGCATAGCGCAATTACCCTCGGACTCCTGTAACAGTTTGCGTGTGTTTTAGGCTTAAAACAAGGTTCCTAAGTAGGTAAAAGCTGACCAATAAAGATTCGCATGGTGCCACCCGTCTTACCCGGCTCCAAGGGCCTTTTTTTTTTATCAGGATTGGTATTTTCGAGGTCATGTCTGAGCTTCATCGATAAGTTGCCCTAATCTCAAGTTCCAAACATGTCGTCAGCAATACCTACTACAAGTTCAAACTCGGAAGTAAGTAATGTTTCTTTCTAAAGTTGCCCCTTACAGGTTTTGTCATCACATTTCATCGTTATGGCTTTGAATGTCGTCACTTTGGAGCTTGTAAATCGTTATAACGATTCCGTCTGTAATCAGTCTGACACCTCACTATATCTTGGTGCTTGGTCGAAGCACTATGCGAACCGACATTCACATTTTTCCTGATAGCCAAGGACCGCAGTGTATGGTAGGAGCTAGTCTTGGTCTCCCAGAAAGCCCGCGTCAAGAAACGTGGTATTCCAGGCACCGAAGACTTGAAAGGGAATAAAATATGCACTGTCTGACAAGAAAAGGGGTTTAACATATCTTCGGCCTTGAACTATCAGTGGAGCTAGCAGAATAAGCTAAGTGAGCTCGAGTGGTAGAGACTATTACTTTGTTCAGCACTCTTCGGTCTCTTCAGCCTCACAATCTTTCCTCTGATGATGCCCATGTTAGATACGTTGTGATGACTTATCCTTTTAAGAAAAATTGGCAAGTATATTTGCACACAAAGCGCAGCCCATTGAGCGCAACTTGTGGATCACTTTAACTTGATGGGCACATACTTCAAACTAATATCAATTAAAGGCCTGCGTCTAAAGACGCTGACGTAGCCTCCTATGACCGCACTCTTTTAAATTAAATGAAAAAGATTTAAAGGTCAAATTCCTGCTGCTTTCTTTCAGACTTTTTATTCGATAGATGTTGACGTTCACATTGGCGGAGGATTACGATGTTCGTCATCACGATTTGCTCCTTTGTGTAGAGAGAGGCCTGTTGTAATGAATCACGGCCAAAGTGCAATAGGTTTCCATCAATGCACTCTTGCCACTTATATTATACGTCTCCCTTTTAGGCTAACAAAGCCCACATTATCGCAACAAAGTTATTGACGTACTAAGTGTTCAATACTTAAAATACCTTACACGTGATTTAATTTGATTTCTTGCTTCTGGTCTTTTGAATGTTTACAGCGCTAGAGAGTTCCTTCTAACGTTTAGCAAACTATATTTATTTTTTTAATAAACAATTACAACAGGGTATTAGCATTTCAACTGCGTTGTATGCGTTCAGCGCTAACAATTGTATGTGTCATTGTTCTTACGCCAGCGACAAATCCACTTAGCCCCAATTTGAGGACAGAGAAACCCTTTCAGTGCCAAAAGGTATATAAGGTAGTGTCCATCCCCAAATCGTATGCATTGCTTATTTTGCAAACGATACGGTTAGTCCGAAGAGGGAGAAAAAAAAAACAGAACCCGGGGGAAAAAAATCGTGCGCGCAAGTTCTACTTTCAATTCGAATCCACCCGCAATCCAATTAGACCAACTCCAACCCCAAGGTATCGTGTGGGTTTCCTTAACTTTTAGTTCGCGAGTGCTACATACGCCAGCAACATGGTTGTCTCAGTGAAGGTTTTCAAGAAAGCAACTCCCAATGGAAAAGTCACCTTCTATTTGGGTCGTCGTGATTTCATCGATCACTTGGATTACATTGATCCTGTGGATGGAGTTATCGTTGTGGATCCGGATTATTTGAAAAATCGTAAGGTATACGGACAACTAGTAACGACCTACCGTTATGGACGGGAGGAAGATGAAGTCATGGGTGTAAAATTCTCAAAAGAAATGATCCTGTGCAAGGATCAGATTGTTCCTGTGGTCAACACCAACATGGAGATGACACCAATGCAGGAGAAACTGGTGCGCAAACTGGGCGCCCATGCCTTTCCATTTACATTCCAGTTCCCACCGAATTCGCCCAGCTCTGTTACCCTACAGCAGGAGGGTGGCGATGATTCGGGCAAACCACTTGGAATAGAGTACACCATCCGTGCTTATGTAGCCGATTCGGAAGATGATCGTCAGCATAAGAGGAGTATGGTCAGTTTGGTGATTAAGAAGTTGCAATATGCACCACCAACTCGTGGCCAGAGACTGCCTAGTTCATTGGTTAGCAAAGGATTTACCTTCTCCAATGGAAAGATAAGCTTGGAAGTGACACTGGACAGAGAAATTTATTATCATGGAGAAAAAGTCGCCGCTACCATGCAGGTTAACAATAATTCGAAGAAGCAGGTGAAAAACATCAAAGTCATGGTGATTCAGCACACTGAGATCACAATGGTTAACGCTCAGTTCAGCAAGCACGTCGCATCGCTAGAAACTAAGGAGGGATGTCCCATCACTCCAGGGGCCAACCTAACGAAAACATTTTATCTCGTGCCATTGGCATCTAGCAACAAGGACCGTCATGGTAAGGCAACATTACTTGATAAAACAACTAGGACTAATGGTTATTCTTTGCGAAGGTATTGCACTCGATGGACACTTAAAGGACGAGGATGTGAATTTGGCCTCCTCAACCATGGTGCAGGAGGGAAAGTCAACTGGTGATGCCATTGGTATTGTGATATCTTACTCAGTTCGAATTAAGCTTAACCTGGGCACATTGGGAGGCGAAATTCAGACTGATGTTCCATTCAAGCTTTTGACACCAGCTCCAGGTATGAATCCCCCAAAAGAACCATTCATATGAAGGTTCATAATTTTTCTTCTTTTTTGCAGGAACCGTAGAAAAGAAGCGCGTCAATGCAATGAAAAAGATGAAATCCATCGAACAGCATCGCTATGACAAAGGACACTATCAGGACGATGATGACAATATTGTATTTGAAGACTTTGCCAAAATGCGCATGAATAATGTAAACATGAATGATTAGTGTTACCAGGTGTTGCTGGCTTTTATTTATTAATTTATTAAGATATTCTGAAGAGGGGAGACAGAGTACTGTAAGAGTGGAGGATATTTAACTGAATATGTAGTAATCTTTAAAAGTACAATTGTATGTCACACATACAAGTGTTTCATAAATAAATCGATACAATAACTATTGAGGATTGTTTTAATAAGTCAAAGTCTTTGATTCTATCAGCAGGAAATATTTAGCTTATTCGTAAGTATTAGACCATAAGCAGCCCAAGGCCCACACATTTTTGACTACACTGGTCTAAGCAAAGGAAGGAAGGAAGGAGTATTTCCCAGGCAGTGGAAGAAACAAAGACTTGTTCTTTACCAAAAGATAATAAACCACCACAGGATCCCTCATCGTTTCGGCCTCTCTGCATGCTGGAGCGCATGATAAGTGACAGACCGGGCTGGAGAGTTCGTTCGATGAAGCAAGAAGCCTCGTAGATCTACAGTACGGTTTCCGCAAGACATATTTCACAATCCACGCTATCAACGAAGTAATAAATACATACAGCGAAAAAACTGGGTGCCAATAAACACTACTTTACAATCATCACGCTGGATGTTAAAAACGACTTAACCGCTTAGAACTGAAGCAAAATTCGCCAAGCACTTAGCCTCAATAGAGTACCGGACTACCTACAGGGGATAATGACGGACTATTTTACAAATAGAATACTGCACTACGACACCGACGACGGGATAAGGTAATATAACGTCACAGGCGGTATCCCCCAGTGCTTCGCATTTGGTCCACTACTATGCATTGAGCGTATGCAGCGCCCTCCGTACAACCTCATACGACATAGCGTGTGTAGTGGCTGAACGGGTTCCAATAAAGGAGAAGTCCAATGGACAGCAACGAGTCGAAGAGATGATGAAGTACCACAACACCATCATAAACGAAAGCCGAGTATATAAGGCTGAAGTGCCCCCCTTGCGATGAAATGCTTGACGACAGTGTCGCGAAGAACAGGGTTAGAAGGAGAGGTGGGTTTAATGAGGTGAAATCCCACCGTGCTACTGAGTACGGGCTCAGTTTCGTCTTTGAAAGATTCCCGCTTCTCAACATGGATGCAAAACGAAGCTAAATGTATGAGTTCCTCTTGATTTGAGCGCGTAAAGCTTGACAGATAGATGAATGCTATGAACTCGAGGCACTAAAAGGTAATCAAAACATCCACCATGAATGAGATGCTTCTGTATTCTCAATTCTATGTTGTTCACAACACGGCAATCAATAGAAAACGGTCCGAATTGAGTAATAGTCATCGCGACAACCACACTTTTTTAATAACCCGATAGAAATTGGGAGTATTTACTTAGGAAGCTTTGATGCACTCATCGTAAAGTCCTGACATAGCACACTCTGATTATCACTTATCCTGGTCTCTGTAGAACTAATCTAGTGGGGTCAAGCTGGCTTCGAGAAGAGCCTGTCAAACTACTTGCTTATATTCTTCAATCCAAAGGCAAAGAAGTTCTGTTCCTTGGCATCATGACTGTAGTTGAAAAATGTCGAATAATTATAGAGCATACTTCTTCCACAACTCTTTACTTATTTCACAATATAACTATTTTACAGACACAAGTAAATTTAACCTTTTCTCTTCACTATTTCACTACTAAGAATTTCACCAAAGAATTGTATTTTTAATTATGAAATCTCAAAGAAACTTAACCTCTTCACACTAAAAACCATCGAACCAAGGCATGGAATAAATAATTTTTTTTTACGAAAATTGCACATCTTTAACAATATTTCAACTTTTAAAATAAAAATTTAAACTTACCTCAAAAAAAATTATTTATCACTCCGCCTCTAGTAAAAATACAAAAAAGAAATATATTAATAATTTGTTCTTAAAAAAAGTGATAACACAGGAAAAAATTATATTTAATTATTAAAAATATTTTATTTAATGTAAGCAGATTAAACAAAATCTTGTTCTTGTGGTAATAGGGTAATTCTTGTATCAACTTCAAAAGTTGAATGAGAATTAAAATGTCTTCGACTTGAGTCCTAAATTTCTTGTACGCATAAGGACACGCAATATTCTTATGTATTGTACATTAGGGTTGCAATCGTCATGGGTAATCGTTTCTACAGAGGGTTGATACATGAACTCCCGTCTTCGATTGAAACCACAAACGAATTCTTCACCAATCAGAGTTCAGCAATTATCCTGACCCTAGGTAGTTTGCGATTACAAAAAGGGGGCTGTCTGAAACCATATATACAGTAATTGTTATAAGAAACTACGCATTTTAAATATGCAATGACCACAATGCTATCCAACTTATGTAATTGAAAATTTGTCCGTTAAAATGCAGATTAAAAAAAAAAAGGTTTGCCAATCAAGGTGTTGAGACCGTGACCATGCGGAAATTGAATCGCTATGGACCATTGGATATGAGATTGGTTTTTTATCCACCAACAGCTTTCTGGTAATGGGATATAAGATCTTTGAATCGAACAGTTTTTCAGTTGAACTTTTTCATTGTGCCCTGCAACATATACTCGTACTTTCGGCAAGAGTATGAATTTCATTTTAAAAGTGCACCTCCTTTCGGTTGTCTTTTGTTGTAAAGAAATTCTCGCGAATAATTACAAGAGGAGCTCAACAGTTCCGCCAAATCTTTCCTTATACAAATACGAAGGGAATTTCTATCCTTCATTCGCGTCTAGGAATGTAAATCCTAATGGATACCAAGGATACAACGCAAGATACCTAGTACCAGTGCATTTAAGCCATCAAGTATATCATGACGAACAATTAAGTGGAACGGGTAGTGACAGTGAGTATCAAGTGGCAATGAACGTGCAACCTTTGCAACAAAGAAGCTCAAGTGAAAAGCTGCTGGAAAGTGGTATAACCCAGCGGAGAAATTCGAAAGTAGATCCAATGCCAAGTGGGATGAAAAATTCAATAGATAAACAGGATTCTGTACTGAAGCCAGTCAACAGTGTCAGTCGTCATTATCAGTAAGAGATGATTGGTCTGCTTTTACGAGATGCAGGAAGTGATACATTTTCCATTTTACTATACTAATAGTGACATCTATTTGAAGTTGAAATCGCCACAGGATTTGGTATTTGGTCATGTGTTAAGTTGGCCGGGACTTGCGGAGAAGAAGATTGAAAAGCGAAAGGAAAATCAATATAAAGGACAGGTAATTGAATTTAATTATTGAGTGTGCAGTGCATTATCCCACGAGTGTATTTCGGACTAAATTCAATACATTTTGAAGCTATTTTCAATGACTGTATATACCTCGCATTAGTTGAATGAATTGTCATAATGTTTGGTGTCCAAGTATGATCTATAACTCATATGCTGACCCGATGATTAACCAGAAGTGAAACTAAGGTCTTAAGTGCCAGGTTAGAAGGTTATTGGGACCCACAGTAGTCGTTTTTTCGCGTCCTCTAAGTTTTCTCAAACAACGCATGCCGCCGATGAGTGGGTGCCCAGCGCCTCTCGTTTCCTTCAAAATCTTCATGTCCTATGATCTATGATGAAATAACATATGTTGCACAGCTACTGTCATAGACAACGTTTTTTTTTTGTCTGTGATTCTAGTTCTGAAGAGGTGTTCTTCCACGCTGGCAAAACCTCTGCGTAAGCTTTTCTGTCTGCCCTATTATTCTGGGCTCTTTCCAAGTAGATGGAAAACAGCATTTGTCCAGCCTGTCCCTAAAGCCTGTCCTCTCCATCCAATTACCGACCCATTGCACTTATGTACGTCCCTTCTTTCCTATGTCATGGAAACGCTGATAAATTGTCAGCTTATGAAATATCTTGATTCACGAAAACTCTTCAATGGCCGGCAGTATGGTTTTCGTAGCAACAGGTCCACTGGTGATTTGATGATGATCTCACCGAAAAGTGGAACCAATCTCTTCATCAGATCGGCGAATCAAAGATAGTTGCGCTTGATATTTCCAAGGCATTTGACAGAGTTTGGCATTAGGCTCTTTTGTCCGGCTTTGATGCTTTGGATGTTGTAACGAATATTCAGATGGTTCAGAATGTTGCCGAACTTAGGTTTTAGTACCAATAGCATTATAAGAGTGTGAGACTTACAATTGCCATTGATCTGTCAGTGTAATCGATCCTGTCAATGTAAATATTCTTTTGACTTGTATTGGCTGGTCTGGCGATTGTGGATCATAATCTTCAGTTCCAGATGTGTTTTTAGTGTTCCGGACCTTAAAAGGTAAGACGGAACACTTATGGGTTTGATACGGTGTCTGTCTGTCCGTCTGTCCGTCTGTCCGTCAGTCTGTCACAGCCCTGTAACTTTTGAACCGATAGACATAGAGAGCTGAAACTTTCGCTATGTATACATTATGTGGAAGCCTGCACAAGATGGCGGCAATGAATTTCATTTTGGGAGCCCTTTTTTGGGCACCTTGTATGAAGGGCAAAAAAAAAAATATTTTGTTCCCCATCATGTGGCATATCAAATTAAAGAAAATTTTGCAAGAGCTCCATATATGTAAGAAATATTTTTTTCTGGTAAAATTTGTTGAACAAAAAAGCTTGCCAAACATTTGAAAAATGTTGCCCCCCCCCCCCCTAGCGGCCAGACCATAAATGCTAAAAATATGAAAAAAAATTGGAGATACGTAGAATTTTATGTAGATTGTAAAATAAGTACGGAAATTTCTGTATCTTATATATTTTCTGAGAAAAATTAAAAATATGGGGTATCTAGTTACCCCACTGTATCTCCCCCAGTTTTTATGTTATCTAAATTATTTTTACAGCAGGTCATTATTGATACTAAGTTTGGCTCAAATTTTAAGTTTCATCCAAATCCGAAGAGTAGTTCCCGAGTTACAGATTTTAGAAGATCGCATGGCCTTCCCTATAATCTCTTCTCTTGCTGCTACCTCATTCGATTTCGATTTTTCAAAAACTAAGTCATTTGCACGAATGGATGGTATATTTTAGCTCTATGCTGCTATTAAAAACTAAATAAGTTTAAAAAACTATATTTTTTTTTAATTTTGGGTTTTTTTCAAAAATATTTTTTTCTTAAATTTCTAAAACTCTAAATGCTGTATTCCTTTGCATGTCAAGTATTGCCAGTGTTTTACTTTACTTAAACCATTTAATAAGCAAAGTACTGTTACATCCATTTTTATCGAAAAGCTTGGTACGACTAAACTAACTGAAATATGAAATTATATCAAAATCGTTGAAACCATTTTGGAGAAAACTCCGTGTTTGTGAAAATGGCGCTACGTGAAAGAACTCTAAGAGTAGGGCTACAACAAAAATTTCAATGTCCCCCTTAGGCGTCATGCAATAGCTCCCTAATATGAAGTTTGAAGTAAATTGATTCACTTGTCATACAGACAGACAAACAGAATCAGTAGACACACTATAACGAACTTCTCTATCAATGTAATTTCAGAATTGTTTAATATCTCGAGTTCAAATTTTTGCACGAATTCAATATATATTTTATATCGAAAGTGCAACTCAAAATGGACTGGAATCTCAGCACAGTATTACTAGGATATACCTACGTACTAGGCATTACATCGTTCATATCAAAACCAGTATTAGGTGTACCTATGCAGCATATGAATAATATTGCCCTCTATTAAATGACAATATAAAATGTCCGGAACACTACTGTACGAGGCCCTCCTCGCACTTCCCCAATTTTTTTTGTTGAGGGTTACTTCAAGATATGTTTTGCTTCCCTGAAGGATTCCTGTGGATATCTTTCGGTGGCATTTCACTCAAATCGAGTTCTTTCTTCTTAGAAAAGGGTACAAAGATAAAGCATTCTCCATAATGATTTCGCAGAAGCTGCAAATGCGAGGAGGACAAAAAGACCATCGGTCACTTTTGATGAACCATCAGTTCCTTGACTTTACTCGCTAACATCTACATTGCCACCGTCTGGGTGAATACATTACAAGTATCTGTTTCTCGAACCGAACTATTGTTAATATGAATCTAGACGACGATTGGTAAAAGGTGTAAGATGGCATTCATTAGCGTTTGGTTAGATATGTCATAGGTCTCATTGCGCATAGAGCCTCATAAACTGGCTCTTGTGATAATCTTGTCCAAATCACCTTGCATAATATCACTCATCAGGACCACTGAGGGAAACAATAGTAAAAGCACATCTACACAATAACCTTGATTCTATTTCTGTAAAGCCTGGACAGGATGTTTTCGTCTTCCTTTAGCTTAATAAAGGGAAATATGACCCCTACTTGATGAGTAGGCAGATGTGGCTGGGCAGCTGTTACCCAAAGTCGGTTCGAACATATTAACCCTCCACTCTTCCATACTCTATTGGAACAGAACTTCATGAATCGCATATGTGCTGACGTCTCTGCATTGTTGGACAAATAGTTGAGAGAGTAGAAAGTTTCCAATACCTGGGAGTATTGTCTCAACCAATGGCGGAACCGAACTGGATATAGCCAGCCGAATAGGTAAAGCAAAATCTGCGTTTGGAATGCTATCCACAGTTTGGCGAAGTAGCCTAAACACCAAGCTAAGACTGTTCCCTTCCAACGTTGAATCCGTGCTGCTATATGGATGTGGTACCTGGAGAGTGACCGTCACTATCACGAGGAAGCTGCAAATGTTTGTCAATAGGTGCCTGCGCTTCATCTTAAGGATATTCTGGCCAAACCGTATCTCTTACGAATAGCTTTGTCAGAGAACGGGAGCGAAAGTGGCAGTGGATTGGTCACACTCTCCGAAAGGGTGACAGATCCATAGCTAACTAATCGATGCAATTGAACCCGCTTACCCAGGATGGCAGGATACGCAGCGGTCCTAGGAGTACGTGGCGCAGAACAGTGGAGAAGGAAGCACGGCAACTGGGATAGAGTTGGGGGGAGCTGAGGCCAGAAATCGCACACGATGGCGCGTAGGCATTGTAAAAGCCCTAGGACCCACAAGGGGATACAAGATTTAAGTAAGTAAGTACGTCTAAGAAAGTTGCTATGGTGTGAATAGCTCAGTGGTTAGTTCCTTGGACTAATGTGTGTGGGGTTCCAAGTTCGAATCCAGGAAATCACCATCAACGTTTTTTCACGGCCTCATCTTTTGCGAGCGTATGACAAACATTTTAAAGTATAACTGCCATGAGAAAGTTTCTCCAAAATCCATCTACCTTTCGAATACAACATAAAGTTGTAGGTTAAGTACGTGTAGAAATGTATACTGCGCACAACACGTACAGTGATGAAAAATTATGGCTTGGTCTGCTTATGTCCTAATATTTATTTTAAAGTGCGAATTGTCGCTTGCACAATTCCGTGGAGAGGTTGATGAACATCAAGCAACAAAGAAATGAATGATTGACAGATGATTACTTACTCATTGAGTTTTCTTTGTCCGTACCAAGCCAGCTATGACGATTTAAAGTTCACTTATGTAGCCGCTGTATCTTCTTTTTGTTTGGTTTTTTCTTCTATCAAATATGTACTTTCTTTTACTGCCAAGTCATGAACATTCACATAATTGTATGCAATTACAAGTTCAATGTCGCTGGTGCATACTTAAGCTGATCCTATCTCTATAGCCCTCTAATTAATAAAAAATGCTAATTATTTCCCAATAAGGAAAACTACTTTCTGTTCAGATCATACGTTCACTTTTTGGTTATCATTAATAAAAACCGACTTCAAGTGCATTCTGAGTAGGTACCTATGCAAATGAATCGATATTACGCTCAATAAGTCAATTACTAAGATGACTTGCCGAATTTTATAGCAAAACCATCTTCAGTTTCAAATTAATGATACACATTTCTATTTTTATTCTGAAAGGTAATTTGGGCTGACAAGAATGGAGGATACGGTGAGCACTACTGGGACCTCGCACAAGGAGCTCTCTAAGAGCAACCAACCAACCACTTTTTCAACTATTGTGTCCTTCAAACGAACGTGACTCTGGTGCATCTTCAAATATTACCATCAGTGTTTGTATGCAAAATGTAACACATAAATTGATAATAAACAGCACTCCAAAGGAGACACGAACTATATAAATGGATTAAGCGATGCAATTCCTCAACCCTTATCTAAGAAAAGATCACACGACGTACACACCAACGAAAGTCCTTTTGACTTGAAAATTTCCCACGAAAACTGGCCAGTCCGGTTTTGAAAGATCCCCGTTCCACCCCTTTAAAGGTCATCCAAGGCACAAGAAAGCCCATTTCATAGACATTTTCCAAAGATCACAACTAAACAAAACCAGTTTTAATGATGACCCAAGATGTCCTTGTCCATGTCTTGTTTGTCTCTTATATGTGAAGATGGAAGGGTTATGTCGCAAGAAGGGTTGTAGGTCATAGGATAATTTGCATAACTCAGTGGGACAGTGACTGTCCAAAAACCGGACTTTGTGTAGGAATTTACTTTTACTTTAATTGCATTCGACACGAAGGTTCAAGGGAATGCAATTCAGTTTACTTGTATATACATTGTCCTCAGGGTCATTCATTTGGGATGTCCAGAACCGGTTTAAAGTATTTCTTCTTTCTTTCCGTTTGATGAGAAAAGGGTCACTTTGTTTGATAGATACACTCATGAGGATATGAAAGATAAAGCCCTCATTGCGATGTGTCTCTGATTTTCACCCCTTTTTCCCATAGCAGTTAAAAGATAATAAGAAAGGATGAGGTCCTTCGAATGTGTCTTTGCTGGGCACATGCATAAAGCATTATTATTCCCATTGCTCGGACTTTGAATTTGAGTTTTAATTTATGCAATATTGCATGATGGTTGGCATTTGGTGTGTACATTGCTTTGAAACCGGTTTGACCGGTGTGTTGACCACGAAGACGAGAATTGGAATATCTTGTGTGTACTGTGTTTTGGTTGATATACTCGCAGACTGTGGGATACTATTTAAACAAGGTGAAAGGATTTGCCATATTCGGAAGGTAAAGAGAGCGACATGCTATGAATGGAATTAGAAGAAGGATACCATCAGATTAAGTTGAGGTTGTGTGCTACTGGTAAGCAACAGTTAGGATTATGGAGCGATGATGCTGGTCGATGCGACGACTAATAAAATTGAAAGTGAGGCGCCACAAAAGTATTTGATCTTATTAAGGTAAGTAAGCTATGTATGTACATATGTATATCTGATTATTTTATTTGTATACCTACTCGTATTATCCTTATATTTTAGCGAATCAATATAGAGCTCATTTTTGTGATTGATAATATTCACTTAGACCAAGTGATGTGCATTTTGTTACCACAGAATGGTAAGAAGGAGAAGAACTCTTAGAATAAATTAGATATTCGGATAAATTTTCCTGTACCACTGAAATTCGAGTCCGCAATATCTCTAGTTACTCCAACTAGTTTAATCGATGCGGATAGTACCTAAAACAGAGAAGACAAAAAGGATATTCATCCATGCAGCAACGACAGCAGACATCGACGGGGATACCAAGAGTTCTGATGAGTCTTGCGACTGTACCATGACCTGTTAGTATCCCTACCAGATTACCAGAATGCTCTCAGTTAATGTTCAGTGAGCATAGGGCGCCGTGTCTCAGTGGTTAGTGCGTCGGTTTACTGCGCAATGGGTACCAGGTTCGAGTCCTAGAAAATACCATCAAAGTTTTTTCACGGCCCTACCGCTTGCGAGCGTCTGATAAACATCCAAGAGTATTTACTGTCATGAGAAAGCTTCTCAAAAACCCTCAGTCCTTCGGATTCGGCATAAAACTGTAGGTCCTTTCTGTTCGAGCAGCGACGTATACCACGCACAACACGTGCAGTTGTGAGCAGCCGGGTCTTGACCGTATATGGGCTGCTTATGGCCTAATATTAATTTATTTACTTTCAAGCATTTCTCCTTAGCCTGTAACAGTGCTATGCAGTATAAAGTTGCACTTTTCTGTTTCTAACGCCAAATGGGGCCATCTTTCTTCCTTCCTGCGAAGGAATGTGCAACAATGCCTAACCTATTTGGATCCTTTAATTGGGGATTCAAGTGCTTACAAGACTGTTTGGTTCTCAGTGTAGATGACGACATCGTTACTTGTCATTGTTCTTTTACTCAGTCGCTTCGCAAAGTTCTATTTGGAAGACACTGCACTAGTTCGGTAGTATGTATAAAAGAGCATCCAGCTCCAGCCGTGACAGCTAGAATTACAAGTTTTTAATCCATTCGCGTACTCTCCTAAAATAGCGAATTTGTCCTAATACGGAGAATTTTCATAGTTTTTCTCAAAAGAGAGGGCTCCCGAGAGAGTAAAGTGAGAAACATAATCAACATTTGGCTGCATATGCATACGCAGATGTAAA
Organism: Chalcosyrphus nemorum; assembly: GCA_949716465.1. Lineage (NCBI taxonomy): Eukaryota > Metazoa > Arthropoda > Insecta > Diptera > Syrphidae > Chalcosyrphus > Chalcosyrphus nemorum. The sequence goes on along the minus strand of OX454334.1, from coordinate 15,838,743 downwards.
CCCACGAGTACACACGATACTATGAGCCAACACGTAAAGCCCAGCGTCGATTAGTTTAGTTTTCGGTCACTTTCGGAAACATTACCGAACATTAGGGAGAGCACTCTCAGCCGATTTGGCAGTTGACCACCCTTGTGTGTTTACATTAATGTTTTCTCTCATATTTGCTTATATTTTATGTTTGGAAATATGCAAATAATTACTGCTTTCATTCTCTTTTTATTATATTCCTGCTTCTATCCATTTTTTACGCGAAAAATTAAAACTAAAAACCAACAACGAGGGAGAAAAAATTGTAGATTGAATTGTGCGGGCAAAAGTATTATGGCCAGTGGTTGGAAGGAAGTATTTCATTAGCTTATGCTTCCCAATGTTGATTATGTTTGGCCCTTAAGAAATTTCCCCATACTGTGAATTTTAGTGTAAGAAATTTCCTTTTCAAACTGTCAAACGAGTGTATTTTCATTTTTTTCGTGTTCTTGTTTTCTCGATCTCGCGAAATGTTAGCTCTCTCTGTCGGCAATCCTGACAATCCACTAATTTTTTTTAGTGCAAAAAGTACGCGAACAGAGCAAGTTAAAATATCATTAATTTTGCTTAAGTAAGTTTTTTTGCAAGTTTCACGTTAAAATACTGAAAAAAGTTTCGAAAAAGGGGCGTGTTAGTGAGAACATTTAAAAAAATGTTTACACTTGTATTGCTTACTTTTTAAATTCCTTGTGTACAAAGTTTCATCGACTTCATAGTTGAAAATGTAAGGTCCAAAAACTGATGACACATTTACGGATCATTTGACAATCAACTCGGACAGTGATACTGATCATTTACATATGTTCAACCCCTTTATAGAATCTATGTTTTGAACAAGACTGAAAGTCCAATTCAATTTATGAAAAAAAACTTTACCAATTCAGTCCTAGACCCTCAAAAGCAACCAAAAGCAAATGTGTAATAAAACCAACAAATAAAAATAAAAAAAACTGATTCACACTCTGTGCGCATTCCAAATGCAATACTCGTACTCCATGTGCATGTTTGTTATTCCGTGATATTACCCTTCATTACCAAGTCAGGCGTTAATGCAAAATTATTTATTTCCATTTCGTGTTGGTATAATTGATATAACGCCTTACATAAGCCTTAGTCAAATATTTCATTATTTTATTAAAATATTTACGAATTAAAATATTTTTGTGCAAAAAGATTTCCTTCACTTTTGAGTGTGATCGCCTTTTCATTGTAATTGCATGCAATTTGTGTTCCTTGGAAAGAGTTTTAGAAAAATAATTTATTTTAAATCTGCACGCTATTTTTTTTTTTCACACACTAAGCAAAAAATGTTTTTGTTTTTATTGTTGCTTTGTGTTTTAGTTTTAGTACTGAGTTTTGTTGCATTTTGATTGATTTAAATTTTGAAGAATTTGAATTTGAGCAAAAAGCGAAAATTGTGGATTTTCAAAACAACGCCATTCGGCCAATAGTGAACCGATTGAAACGTTTATTATGGCATATTAAAGAATGGTATTTAATCTAAGTTTTGTTCCAGCCCGAATTTTGAAAAATTGTTTTGTTGATGTTTTATTTAAAATATACTCAGACAACTTTCGTGTTTTTTACGAAAAACAACAATTTTCAAAACAAAACTTCAGCCAGTTAACAGTATAAATTTGATATTTTTTTGGTGTTATTGGAAAGGTAATGAACGAATCGAAGTTTTGTTCGAGATAGAATTTTGAATTTTGTCCTTGTTTTGGATATATGTGCGTTTAAAAAACTGTACAATTCTCCAAATTCAACACTGTTTTTCGTACAGAATTTGCAATATTTTCTGGTAAAAAAATTTTGGGGACATACCATCTAACTGTTAGAATGGTCAAATCAAACATTTTTGGACTATTTGCTGAGTACAATTGCATTTTGTAAAACACTTTTTCACGGTTTTACCCAGGACATAAACCGAGAATTTTTAGCGTGGACGATTTTAGTTCAAGATATTCACACTACAGAAAAATTTTCTCTCTCAATTTCGAAAATCACTTATTCTCCGACTTTTGACTTCGAAAACCTTCTTATGCTCTTTCTCTTTTACATGTTAAGCTTTCATTGTGTGTGTATGTTAATACGTAAAGATGAAGATGTATAAGTTTAGAAATTAACATGGCTACCAAAAACGCATACATAATTATGTATGTATATTTTTATTATATTTTTTTTATTTTTAGAGTTTGTACAGTGCTCCTTAGTTCTTTGAAATTAAATGCTTTCTAAATTGAACGAGTTCTTCTGTCACAAGTTTCCCAAAATCTTAACAAGGTTTTGTAGGGCTGATACATTCTTACTTGCAATTAGGTATATTATAGAGCCAATTGCGGAGATGTGATCCGAAATGGAACTTTAATATTTAGTGCCGGAGAGGTACGAAATTAAAAAGTACTAAAATAATTTCGGTTCTCGAAGAGGCACGAAACTAAATTATCGGCACTAAAAGGCACGAAATTAATTTCGGATCACTATATACGACTGCTTTGAGGGATTTTATTTGGTTTGCAATTTAATGATTAGGGCAAATGATTGGATCTTGGGAATGCAGGAGTAAAGTGATCCGAAATTATTTTCGTGCCTTTTAGTGCCTTTTCGGACCGGAATTTAGTGAACCGAAAATAATTTAAATTCGTGCCTTTTAATGAAATTTCGATTCTGATCTCATCCCTTGCCAAATGTGTGCCAATTGTGTCTGATCACGTTTATTGGACTGTAACCTAAGCGGCTGGACCGATTTGCTTTAAACTTCATAGCTGTGATCTGTTGGGTGGTTCAAAAAGTGTAAGTTTGAATGTTTTTGCTAGCCCTAATATAATATTAAGGGTAAGTTTACTTAAGGCCAAGAATACTTTAAGCGATTTACTAATAAACGGGTCTAAGGTATTTGGTTAAATTTCATATTGGAGTAAGGTTTGATAAGCTCCATAAAATTGCATACAAATTATGTAGTTCGATCTTCACGAGAAGTGCTTATACGGGTACATTACATAGTCGCCAACATTGAAAAATTTGATCGATTTTGGTCAAAATTTGTAATCAGTAAGCAGTTAGCTTAGTATTTCAACGTACTGAAACTGAGTATCAAATTTTGCTCGAAAGTCAAGAGAGTCATGCCATGCAGAAGAGTGCTCATTCGTAATTCCATTTAGACCCTCTGATATCGGAAAATCCCTGAGATTTCTGCTCGCTAAAAACCTCAGCCGGAGACTGAACATCAACGAAATGTTGATGTCATAGAATATTTGGGTAAACCTAAAAACCCTCTCCCAAGATCAGGCAGCGGATCCATATACCGCTTTTCTAAGTTCTTTATGTACTGACATATGTATAGTCCCTATGGGCAAGTTGTAAGCAAGAGCATCAACCAACGAAGCCACAAAGACTAGCCTTCGCCTAGGAAGCAAAACACTCTATGCCGGGCACAGACTTTGGCTGAAGCCAGGCTTGGTAATTTCGAAAAGGAAAAAGGCCTGAGCAACTGAACACAATGTGCCCAGTATTGCTGAGAAAAGAAGCTTTATCTGCATCAGGTAAAGACTCTAATGAGCCAGCCAGCCACCCACTAGTAAGTATACGTATCACCACTTAGTACCCAAAGTCCGATAAGCTGTCAGATTTATTTCCAAATACCAATAAGCCTAGGAACCTTGAACACCACTTAGTGAACATATAAATCAATCCTTTATGGAATCATGGCTTATTCTTAACCTCAATCTAGAAGAAAAATACGTATTTACAGCAAAAATTTATATATGTATGCTTTTACTCACTCACTTCTTTTTGCCCTCCGAGAGAACTCTTTTTAATTTCAAAGATAAAAATCGTTAATCAAAGTGGTGCAAATAGACGCGACTTCAATAGCATTGCAGCCCGAAAAAAAGAATATGATTGCCTTCTCCCATTAGCACGATCTAACACACCTTAGTACTCGCAGACATAAACGTACTTTTATTTAGAAACTTTTTCTATCGCCGCTTAATGCCACTTGTACCATTACTGCTTATTATTCTTTTGCCAAGGACCAAAAGATCTCAAGTTATTTATAAACGACCTAGATTTAAAAACGCCTGAGGTCTTCTATGAAAAAACAGATACACGCAAAGGTTACCCATTCACCGACTCAAACAGAATGACGTTGAAGCCCTTTCCAATAACATCCTTCACCAGCACAAACTGCAATCCGTCACAACAATGACTGACCGCACACAAATAGCACAGCAACCACATCTAAACATTGACGTATTCAATTTCCTTCTACAGAGCGGATTTATTGTCTGTACGACCTAATTTCCATCAAAACCTCATCCTCAGCTAGTAGCTAACTCAACCAAAATTGAAACTTGATTCCCCCATGCACGCGTGCATTGTTTTAAAATGCTAAAAATGTTTTCACAATTTTTTTACATAAATTACTTAAGCAGACACACCACCTCAGCTTAGTGTAAATTAATCCTTCCGTGCAGTATTCCCTTATCAAATAAAAAAAAAAAAAAAAAAGAATTGTTAGCCTTTCACCTGATGAACGCGCACATACATTCCAATGAACATGTAATTCAGCTCAACTTTTCATAACATAACGAATGAGTTCAAACAAAAACCGAATCTCTTTAAAGAGTCACGTTAACGCAATACGTAAGAGGAAAAAGTTGAACACACGTACATACTCTGAATATTATACAATAAGAAAAAAAAAATAAAAATTCAACAGCGTAACCATCGAACGCACAAAATCTATCCCATTGTCTTCTAAATTGACACCCAAACCCACAAATCAGTTAAGAACTCGCATAGACTCAACTCCCTCTCCAATTTTTGGTTTGATTGTACGAGTAGAACAGACAATTCAAAGAAAGTTTAAAGGGGAACACAATCATTATCGTTGCCACCAGTTTTATAACGTCAGCAGAAAATGCCTCCACAACTGACGTCATGTCAGTTGGAGTAACTCTACGAGCAACTATATACATCTCGTGCAGACAAACGAAAGTACGAACCAACTTGTAGGTTTATTACCCCCTACCCATTGGGTAACCTACCACTACTCGGGGTCCGATGCATTAAAAATGGGGGGTCTCACCAAATCGATCGAAACCCTCATATATAAGGCCAATAGTCAGTCTGCAGATCGCATCTGAGTGGCTTTAGTCGGGAGACATATTCGGTAGTGGTTGGTTTCAAAGTTGTCTACCTCCATAGTACAGAGATACTTTTTTTGTTTGTTTTTTTTTTTTCATCAAATAAGTGATTGTAACCCTATAATCATCGTCATCGTCATCAGTGTATGTGGTTGTGCGTGTAAAGAACAGTGTTATAAAAATGCGTTCCTTTGAAACGGTTGTCGTTGTGTTAAGTGCCCTATTGGGGGTCAGTGTAACAGCTCAACAAGCAGTTGATCCTGCATACCTACGGCAGTACTATCAACAGATATCTGCACAAGCATCTGGTGGTAATCCAGATGCCACGCCTATTTATGAACAAAACCCCGAACAACAGCAACAGTATGTGAGTTCTGGACAACAAATCAGAGTTAAGGATAATGTACAAGAGCAGGTATTGTATAAAAAAAATAATAAGTAGAAAATAAGGGTTGGTACTCATCATGTAACTCACAGATACGAGCACAACAACAGCAACGTAATTCACAAGCTTATGTAGCACCATCGGTTAGGGATTACTTGCAACAGCAGCAGCAACAACAACAGCAACAACAACCCCAGCAGGCAAGTTCCTCCCAAAACAACAAACAAATTTTAGATTTGTGCATATAATGACCTTTGCCTTATCATCATCAGGTTCAGTATCAACAGCCTCAACAAGTAGTTTATCGGCAACAGCAACCAGCTGCAGCTCCACGTCCACGTCCACAGGCGGTGCAATACCAAACACCAGCCAGCAAGCTCAAGCAACAACAGCAGCAGCAGGAAGAAGATGAATACGATGATGTAAGTTTATTGAAAATTAACAAGGACTAGGTGTTTTGCTTAATTTATGGCAGGTTTATAAAAAAACTTAGAGCAATATTATGCAAATCGTCGCTACGATGCGGAACTAGTCTAAGTCGAAAATTTCGAAATTTGCGATTTTTACATCAGAATCGCGCAGAATGCAACTAACTTTCATCTGATGTAAAAATCGAAATTTTGGACTTAGACTAGTTCTGCATTGTAGCGACGAAAAAGTTCATGAAAGAAAGTTAAAATGAAATCATGAAAATTTTATGACATTTTCACCACAAAATCATGAATATTTTAAATCAACGTTAGATACTGAAAACTGAGTAAAGGCTCAACTATAATTGAATTATCCCTATGCAGCGTGTCGTACGTAGCCATGAGATTACACGTAATTTGTATATTGCACCCATAATAACTTTCCTCTCAGCTTCGTCAAATTTTCGTTCACTTTTCGCTTCATTCGCAGAGAGCGGCTTCATTCATTCATTTATTTCATTCCATACTGAGACCTGAGAGTGACAACATTCTGTGAGAGCCAAGCACAAACAAAATGACATACGGTCAAGTTTCATTAACACAATTAACCTTTAGATTTAACACTTAAGGTAGCCCTAGCTACTTGCTCGTTTGCGTTATCCCTTACATAGGGCCAGCATTCATTTAGTGTGGTTGTAGTTTCCACGATATGAACTCGGCGGCATTCACAGCAAAAATGACGTGTGCTCGCGAACATGGCCCTACTTGGCGAACATTAAAGGCAACAAACACGAATAAATCTAAATTTTTCGCCAACAGCGAGCGGCTCGCGAACCAGCCCCTAGACGAGATAAACATAGCGAGCAGGAGCATGTTCGTCGGGTAGGGCTACCTTTAGATTTTGACAGCATGCTTAACGCAATTAAGTGGTGGAAAGTTGCCCGCAAAAAAACGTGTCCTTACTTGATTTTAGCAAAGGGATGAATATATTATAGCAAGCGTGAGTTTTTTGATAAGTCCTTTACTACAATTTACAAAATTTACCAAGCTGTGATAAGCGTAACGTGGCTACTCAGCTCGAACGTTAAAACATGTTGTATAGGAAGTTTTAGACTAATTTATTGTAACTAGATGGTAATTTTAAAGAAACATAATTGGCGTACCGTCTGTTTAATTGGTTATTCTCCCGCAGTATGGTAAATTTTCACACTCTACTTGTCTAATGGTCCGCTAAACACTGATTAATATTTTATGAGCCAAACCCACTTTGCGTCAAGCATTGTTACTTTTTGTAATTTTATGTATCCCGGACTTTAAACTTTTTCCAATAATTCGAAACTGATTTTATGTCAACGGATCCGGTTAGATATCCAATTCCTTATTACAGACATTAACGTTTCTATAAACATTCATTTCTGGTCACATGGCTGTTTTATTTTTCAATTTCTCAAGGAATAAACTGGATTTGACCATAATTACCTCGAAGACTCTTTCCAGTGCAACCTTTTAAGTACAATTACTAGAAAATTATCTAAACTTCATAGGTCATATCCGTCTTCTATAAAATAAAAAAAATAAAAATCCCATAACAATTCATTCCATTACGTAAGCCAATGTATGTAGGTCTTTAGATACATTTATCTTGTTACTTCCCATTGAAATCATTGAGCTTATTCACCAAAGCCATCGATCACATTGTTAAAATTTTCGCGAACACAATTCCCCCGGTGCGCTGCGAACAGTTTAACATTTCCAAATGGCCGCATTGGAATGAAGTTTAAGTCCAATCTAACAATCTTCATCGAATCCCATAGACATAAAGAAGAAACTGACATGAAAATGGAAACAGAAACAGAAAAAAAAGAGACTCTGGTGCATGGTATTTAATAGCGCGCTTTTCAATGTGGCAATCAAAGGCCATTAACTTTACTCTGCGCTGCGCAAGCGCGCATGGTAACATCGACGACACAACGACGACGACGACTACGAATCGAATATCTTTCGATGCATGGATATGGATAGTTAAAAAAGTTTCCTTCCGGAAATTTAAATTTTTATTGCAATTTGTATGCAGACGAGCGATTAAAGAAAGTGCAAGGTTAATAAACCTAGACGATGTACCGATCATGGTTATGATGATGATGATGGTGGTAGCAGAGAAAGAAACGCATTTGAATTTGCATAACAGGAAGATCTTTTTACGATGTGGCTGGCTTCTGTAGGACTTTCCATGCTGTGGTACCGTGGGTGTATTTGTTGGTTGAACTTTCCTGAAATATGACTTTAGACCTTGTGTAGATATCTGCAGTTCTTCTTTTTATTTTATCGAGTGCCTAATGCTAAGTAAAGATACAAATTACGTGTTTCTATATTTCGTCATAAATGTGACTATAATTTGTCATGTCCTTGTACCAAAAATGTGCAAAGTCTTATCAATCCAAATGGACTCAAACTGGTAAAGATACATACATACATATACCTTTCTGTCAGAAGGAATCCATTACGCCTTTCTACCAACTTAATGTTGTCCCCAAACTAATACCCTCTAATCTAGAAATTGTAACTCAAAACCAGGCTCTGCCTTTGGCGAATAGCGAACCACAATAATGTCAATCTAAAAGGTGTACATTCCCTCGGCTCTAAAGTTGTTATAACCAAAAACCAGCTCATAACAAGTTTGTTGAACTTATTCATGTCGTTGCACAACGATCTTGTGCTGTGCGTAGGAAATATGCGTAAACGCAAACCGATCGCATTAATTATGAAAGTGGAGTTCAATTGCAAACGTCTAGTGGCGGTTGTGGTCCATCGTGAGCCATATTAAGGCGAGACGGCAAATTGCACAATACACACGATCACACTCGATCACCGAGGGAAGAAATAAAACCTCAAATCAAAAACATTTCAGCAATGCGAGTCACTTTTCCTTTCTCTCTCTTTCTGTCTCTCTATCTAACTATATGGGTCTTTTGACTTGTGGGAGCCCAACCCAAAGAACTGCCTTAACCTACTTTTGCTGCCAGACAGTCGATGAATACCGCCCTCAAGACTCGTCGCACCATTCTGAAGTGTATGCAATTGCAATTTGTATGACCTTCTACCAGCAGAGTGACGGGGTTTTCGAATTCATGGGTGTGTACAAAAGTTCTTTAAACTTTTCAAGTCATGCGAATAGAAAGTCGCCAATTTACGTATATACGTAACTTGAAGCTCTTCCCGGTGGCGTGTCTCTCCAACCACAAACTCACGTAGGATATGCATTTGAATTCGTCATGCGTATAGCTGTTGCATAATAAAATCCAACGACGACTATGGTCCGGCATAGAGTGATCTGATTTACTTTCACTTGAAACCAGTTCGACGTGCTGTTTGTCCATTGCACATCGAAGTGTACGTGCTACTCGAATCCACTTATGGAGGACTTTAACCGGTCTTCAGAGATCATTTATTGGACAAATGTTTTTTTGTTCATATCACTCCAAATGTGTGTTACTAAGTGGCTTTTCTATATCTCTTTTTTTTGCAGTCTAACTCATCATACCAATTTGGATTCGATGTTAAGGATGATGAATTCACCAATTACCAAAATCGTAAAGAAGTTCGTGATGGATCAGTGATCAAGGGTAGTTACTCGGTGGTAGATTCAGATGGTTTTATTCGTACTGTTAAATATACTGCCGATCCAAAGGAAGGTTTCAAAGCTGAAGTTATCCGAGAACCAACAGATATTGTGGTGAAAATTCCAACACCAGCACCGCAACAGCTATTGCGTCAACCCCAAGGACAGGGTGGTGGTCTGAAACCCCAGGAGTATACTAAGGCACAACAATATCAACCACAACAATTCCATCAATATCAACAATAAGCGTGGAGAAAGTTTTCTAAATGGTTTTCAATAGGACGTGTTGCGTCTAATTGAGCCTCACGTAAATTATGCGAAAATGCGAATAGTCTGAACAAACTTTTCGGATACAACGATCCAAGAACTTTTATTTTTTAATTTTTTTTTTATAATATGTGTGTGTAAATTTAGTTTAAATAAATTATGAAAATTTATAGAATTACAATAAAATTAACTAAACAAGTTGAATGTTGGTCTTGTGTGAACAAAAGTTAACCTTAAACTTTTGGAGTCTAAAGCTCTGAATAGAAAGGCACCCATTTATTTACTTACTTATCTCGGACTCCATCCAATCCTTTTCAAGCAGTTGTTCATCGCAACACTTATTATGTTTATATACATATACTACGTTTATATGACCGGGTTGAGAGATGGAATTGAAATTGGATTGAGTTTCAATTCGCGTTTTTGCTGTAACCGGATTGAGGGATCGAGTTATAATCGAATTGAAATAGGATTGAGTTTGACACTGCTTCTGCATTTTATTCGCATTCGTCCAAATATTTCTACCCCTAGTTTCTTACTTTTTACTTTACTCCTTACAACATCTGGTCGCCACAACAAAAAAACACGACAGAGCACGAAATTTTTTATCCTTCATTATTTTATTTTTTTTCCATCTGTCAAATTCAATCTTTCGATCTGGGTTTATATAGGAAAACTCAACTCGATAGCAGAATATTTTGTGATTGGATCGAGTCAATCCTATTTCAATCCGATTTGCATTCATATGGTACTTTTATTCGGTTTCAATCTGCCATATAAACGGGGGGTAATAGTTGAAGCCAGATTCAGCTCGGATTGAATTCATATAAAAGCAAATCTAGTTCAAATGGGGTTTACAGAACTGGGTCCAGTTAGAAAAGTGCATGTATACCTGGATTGAGTAATTGAACTGACGTGCTGGGTTTGTGTGCGCGGTTTTTCTTTTTATTGCATGGGTACGATTGCGTTTTTGACCTCTGTGCTCATCTGTCAGTTTAATCAGTATTGAACTTTTCGATTTTTCGGATTGATATGCTAGTCCCCATCCGAACTCGATCCCTCGACTCTGCATAACGCATAAACGTAATAAGGATTGTGGCTTTATAACAACCCTGGTGTCTAGCCGATATGCGTTCAAAAATGCATAACACCTTCAACTATATTTGCGATAGATCAGTGAGTAGACAGTTTCCTTGTTCTTTAAGTACTTGTCAGGTTGTATTGTAAGCTCCAGAGCTTGACTTAGTTTGTAATAGAGTCATCGATGGAGCCTGTAATCCACTTTCAGTCGGGCTTAGCGAAAATCATGCCCTAGTTGAGTGGATAAATTTGAATTACAGAGAATGGACATGGTAGAAGAATCAGTCAGATGTTACCCGCAGATATTGCAACAGTCCTAAAACTACAGCCTCTGTAATGCAATTACATATTCTTCGTATCCAAATCAATCGAGTATTATCCGTTGTGCTGGAGGAGGAGCCGATGAGCTGGCATCTATATTCAAACGACTTTCTTGTTCTTGCTCCAACAAAATAAAGCTGTGAACTACTGACAAATGAAATTCCCAACGTTGAGGTCCAAGCACCACCGTAGTAGCCGGAGCTTTCAAAGAGCACCTGGCCTGGTATTGAGTTCAACAAAAAAAAAAGATAAAAGAAGAAAGACATGCAAATGCAACACAAGAATAGCGAATGCTGACCTTCGAGCCAAAAAAAAAGCGCTCAGATCTAGGAAGACGTCGCGATTTCAGGATGATCCTCTTATGACTTCTGTAAAGAAAAAGAATTCCGTTACGGTTCAAAAAGCCCCTTAGCGAGTTGCTTAAGAATATGAGACTAGTTCGACTTTCGCTCTCGCGTTGACGTTTACAATATCAACTATACATTCATATCTATAAATATAATGCGGCTCAACGCATGGAGGAAAATTTTGGATTGCTTATAAGTACCCATTGTTTCTATTCAATCTGATGTATCAACTCATTGACGTTTGGGCACACAAAGTTAGCGAATTCAAGTCATAACTAAACATAACAGCTTTGAAAATAATAAAAATACACCCTTCTTGAATTGTTTTAGATAAATTTTATTGAAACTTTTAGATATGTATAATAATAATATTATTTAAAACAGTGTAAGAGAATGGTTACATTTGCACATACATGACTTGGACAAAAAAAAAATAAAAATACACAAGTATACTGTACGGCCGGTCTTAACGTTTTATTCTTCTCGATTTGCTGACTAGATTTCACCCATTTTCCGTGTCACATATTGCATAACAAAGTAAAATAAGACCTAATTTAACAATTAAAATATAAATAAAGCTTTATTTTCTTTCAATTTAATAAATATTATAAATGGACTTAATTGTTTTAGTTTTTCTTTTCATTCGTTTTTTTTTTCTTTTTAGTTATACTATATGAAGTATAAATTATAAAAAATAAATAATATATCTCTGCGTTTCGATTAAAAAAAAAAAAATAAAAATAAAAGAATATTTCGTTTTTTTTATAAAGAAGACATTTTTTTTCTTGTTCTTTTTTTTGTGATTTCGAATTTAATTTTAATACAATAAATTTTATTTATTTAACTTTAGGATTTCAACACATCGGTATTATGATAAAACATTTATTATTTACTCCACTGTATAGAAATTCAATTTGTTAGTTGTATTTTTTTTTTTTTTTTTTTATTTTTTATTTTTGGTGTTTTAATTAAATTCAATTTTAATTCATTAGTAATCAGTTGTTCCTAGAACGCTGTACATCAAGCGATTGAATGAGCCACTTTGGCGGATAGTTTCATCATGTGAGTTATTTACCACCTGTAAAACGAAAGGTATGAAATGGAATTAATACAAATAGTTTAGAGTTGTTGTTCGTTTAAGAAGTTAAATAATATTATTATTTTAAGGGTGCTTAAATCAACAAAAATCTGTGAAAGTTGGTTTGAGCTTAATGAAATCGGATGTGATAAAATTTCACAGTATTACACTTGAATCTTACGGAAATAAAGTGCTACAAAAACTCATGAACTGTCATGCATTATTACAAGATCAGAAAAATCTACAACTGAAAACTGTCAAGTTTGATTTCAGGTGTTGAGGAGATTGGCAACCTACGTCTGGCCTGACGAGCCCTTTTGACAACAATAAAATACTTGATACTTGCAGGAAATAGATAATAGCATAGAATTATACTAGTCAAAGGGTTTGATTTAAAAAAGTTAAGACAACAACTACCGACTTGATTAGACAGCTTGAAATCATACTGCCGTTATTTACAGTATTCTTTTTCCAAAGAACTATGTAGTTGTATAAAAACCTCGGTTGCAATAATTTATTTTAAAAACGCTATAGTATTAAAGCCTTCAGAAAATTTTGACAATTTGAACGTCAAACAACGAAAAGCTGTTCTTGACTATGACATTTTCTGACGACGCCTTTATTCTATTCCAAATAAATGTCAGTTCCGTTTGAAACTTCAAAACAATTACTGCTCGGTGGGCAAATTTTCAAAGGTTTAGAAAGAGGTTGAATATAAACTAATATTAGTCAAGTTTGACGAGTTTCAAAGAACTTTAGTTCTCTCTTCTCTCTTCAGGGAAGAGCTGCAAAATTCATCTGTACTCGAACAGAATATCGTAAGAGTTCGCTGTTTTGGAAGTGTTCGCGAACAGACCTACATTTACTACCTGACAAGTCTAAATAGAAAGAAAGATAAAATGTTATATACTTACATAGTACGGCGAGGCACTTGAAACTGGCGCTGGGTGTGGTGAGGAAGGTGGTTTCTAAAAGGTTTTTCAAATATAAATCAATATTTTCCAAGCAAAAAGAATATTTTTGACAAAAAAATAAATGAATAGATTCGCATGTACTTATTAGTTGTCGCTATAAACATTTCGGGCACTACTTAGACATGGCGATGAATAAAAATATTATAATAGACACAACAATGCATTGCGGGACAATATATTACACATGACTTAAAACAAATGAAGTTATTTTTATTAACAAAAAATATATGACAAGGATATCAGATTCAGGTATTTTTTGTTTTTACTTTTTTTTATTGTAAGAATTTTGTTCTTCACGTGTATAACAACATTTAGGCACATCGATCTTACCTTTCCCGGAACCAATCTATTCGGATGGAACACCCTTGGTTGCACTGGATGCGCTACTTCTGCCACCCTATCACCGTATCCGTATCCTTCCTCTTGGATTGCTCTGTATGTTTCACTTTTTGATGGATCATATACAAGCGTATTCTTGTAACTGTCATTTATTCATGATATTTTATTTTTTATTCGAATTCGAAGTATTCGTTTCGATTTTCGAAGATTTTTATTCAAAAATTCAGTCATTGTAGTTCATCATGTTCATTCAGCATCCATGTTGGTTGTTTATTTTACAGATTTGTTGTTGATTTTGTTGTGGTTAGAAGGATCAATTTTAGATATAAGTATTTTTTTTTGATTTTTCGTTTTTAATTTTGTTTCAGTTTTTTTTTTTTTGCATAAATGGTCAACAAACGTATAGTAAAGAGAGAGAGAAAAACAATGTGCACAATATGTTAGAATTGTTTTTAGGTTTAAAAAAAAAAAAAAATGATGTATAAAATGTTACAAAAAGATGTTACACAAAAAAAGACTGAGAGTGAGATAGAGAAGTAGAAGAGTGCGAATTTTTAAATCTCTAGTCTAAAAATTTGATGTTTTTGGTGTTTAAATTTTCAATGAGAACGATAGGTGGTGCTTTGTAAAATGTCTATGTACATAGGAACTTCTTATCACATTTAATTTTTAAGAGAAATTCAAAATAATAATAAAACTTGATCACAATTTGGTCTTAGGCATAAATTTTGTTAGCCATTAAATAAAATTAAAAATTTATGTAAACTAAAACTAAAAAACAAAACACGCCTTAGTGAAAGCATAATAATGCTATTAAATTATTTTTTTTTTCTTGTTTTTTTTTAAGCCAAACGCGCCTTGCATTTAAGCTTTAATCCGTCTAGTGGATTTTATTGACTTATTTAATTGTTTAAGGTTAAAAGTAAATTAACAAAACGCTAGTATTAAAATAAATTGGATTTTTGGGAGGTTTTTTGTGGTGTTATCGAGTGCTTGTTAATTTCAGGGGTATAGTATGGAAAATTATCGTAGTTTTTTTTGGTTTGGTTTTTAATTCAAAATTTTTCATTTTCCGTTTCTGTATTATGTCTTTCATTTTTTTTTTTTTTTCAGTGGTGTTGAAAGCGTTGTTGCTGTTGACGCTGAAGTCGTTGTTCTTGTTCTTGTAGTTGTTTTTGTTTTTGTTGCTCCAGGATTTTATGTTTTTGTTCCAGGAAAGATAGATCGATGAAAATTCTAATATTAATTGTGCAGCAATGTTCTTTCAGTTATACTTAACTACTTCTATTTATTTATTTATTTTTTGTTAAATAACATCGAATTTTTTTCTTCTAGATTAGTTAGTTGTTATTGATTGCTTACTCTCTTTTTTTGTTTTCTCTATTTCAACAATAAAATATAGAAGACAGCTATCGACGATAGGAGGAACATTTTACAAGATTTGAATGTCCTTTTCTCTAAATAAAATTGTCTGTGATGGGATTGGAGATGCGTCCAAGCAAAATTTAAGTGCACTGACAATTAACGGTGTGTGTACGTTCATTTACACATTGTTTTTCATTTGCACAAAATACGTGTTGGTATTATATATACAATGTCTTGACATGTATGTTTGTCAAAAACATTTAAAAAAGAACTTGCCTTCTCACTAGGAGCAACAAAAGCCTAAACAAGTACGCAGCACTTACAACATCAATGTGTGTTTAGGTTGATCAGATGGTTTTATATTTCGAATAGATGGCATTCAAATACTTCTGACGCAAATTTAAGATGTAAAAACTTTCTAATAAATCTATTCATAGATTCCGTTTCATTCTTTACAACCGTCATAAATGTCACAGCTTGAGAATTTTTCATTAGATGAATGAAATGTGTTGTATTCAAGGTGTCACTAAACTATTCTCATTTCTTAAAATATAACAACCGACGCGACGTGCTCTTCATCATATTATTGTGGTGTTAACCTTGGGTGACACTTTCAATATCCTTGACTTATTTCAATTGTCAGGGCCAGTTATTCTTAAAATACTCAGTTTCAAATATTGGCAACACATTTTAGCCCTTAAACTTAGAAGTCGACTTTTGTTTCTATAAGATTGTGTGGGATGAAACAAACTTAAAAGAGATCGTCTTTTTACTTAATTTGTATATTCTGAAGATTCTGAATATTTCCAAAAAGGGTCTTGGCGTATTTCGTAAATAAAAAAACTTGAAACAAACTTATAACTGACTACTGACAGAAAACTCTGAAAGGTACAGCTAGAACCAGTTTTAAATCTAGTGTCATTATGACAGATTGAATCCGGGTTGAATTCAATAGTAGTGTCAAAACTGTGAATGAAAAATCGCCATCGATTTGTGAGGATTTGGCATTACGATCTCGTAATCGAGCATTCGCTATCGAACTTGCAACTTTTATGAAATGCATCAAAAATATGTAATATGTAACATCAGAGTAATTTTCGAGCAGCATTTCAAAAGTAAATATATTCATTTCGTAGGTTTTTTTGTATAAAAGAATTTTGTGCATATTATTAACCATTCTGATCAACCTAAAATTGAACTGAAAAAATTGTTTAAATTAAATAAAAAAAAAAAAATACATAAATTTGCACGACGACTAAAGCACATCGAATACATTGACAAACGGAAAGGAAACACACAACAGGATAACATAGTTTTTTTTTTTGGGGGGGAAATTTGAAAGGTTTTTCTGACACTTAAACGAGTGCAACATGCCACGTAACCAAATTCTGCTTTTGTAAGTGTAAATGTATCTGTCGATATATTTTGCTTGGATGTTGTTGGTGTGTATAAAAATATAGATAAATGTGTTCATTTAAACTTCGTGTAGACATGAGTTCTTGTAAAATTGAAAAGCATTCCAATCAATTGAAAACAGCTACAGATAGAGAGTTAAGAAGCTATTTTGTTTAAGAATTCTATGATTGTGATTATTTACTAGAAAATTTTATAAATAAAAAAAAAGAGATTGTGAAGTTTTTTTTTTCAAACTAAAACACTACAAAGTAAAAGAGAAAAAAAACTGCTCTACTAATTGGTGCTTTTGAGTTTTTTTTCTTTTAAGAAAACTATCCATGAGATAAAAATAACAAAAAAATAAAGTGAAAAATCATAAAAAAGAAAAACTTAAAAGAAAAGCAAAGAAAAAACACATTTTGTTTTATTTTATTATTTTTACCGGTCAAGCTTTGATGGCAAGGGACGATCTAAAGGACTACTCCTTTCTCTGTCATACATTAATATATATATTTTTTTAAGAAGAATAAAATATAATTTTAAAAAGAGAAACAAAAAAAAAATATACATTGTCATTAATAGTTCCTCTAATGAAATAATTTGTTGAGATTTTTTTTTTTTTTTTCTAGCGCTTGTTTAAGTACCGAAACCATAAATATTAATTTTTAGGCTAAAAAAAAATAAAGGCTACCTAAGCTCAAGCTCGTAATAGCCATACAATTAATGTATAAAGCTTAAGCTTAAACATTACTAATCTAGTTGAATTGAATTTTTTTAATTAATTTTGTTTTTAAGCTCTTAATTTGTTTGATTATATATGTAAATTAAAAAAAATTAACACTTACGGAACGGTTTGTCTGATTGTGTTTTCAATATTGGTATCTGAATACAAGCCAATTGGTGAGTTGAATTGTTTATGATAGACCTTTAAAGGTAAACGAAAAGTTTTCCGTGAAAATATGTTCTTTTGGTTTAACAATTACCTACGCACCCTTCCGGTGTCGGCTTCTTGTCCAACAACTTTGTGCAACATTGTGTCGGCAACGCGTTGCTTCATCAAGATATCGTTGTAATCATGACCGGGTGCCGCACGCACAGCTGGATTTGGGTAGTGTCTCAAGTATGAATCTGTTGTTGGAGCATCCTTCTTTACTTTGGCACCGGGTAGGACCAGTGGAGTTGTTCGGTATGGCTGCAATAAAATGTACACTCATTACAAAATTTGCATCAAATTTTTCTTATTTTTTTTTTTGTGTCATTTAAGTTTAAATTTATATATAACCTTGGGCCAAACAGACAACAAACAAAATTATTTAGTATATGTGGTAGTGTATTCGCGTGTTTGCGCCAAAGCTTTTCTAAATTTAAATTCGTATTTTTTTGATTCGCCCCTCCCTCACTACTCAGTCTTAAAATAGATGATCTTTCCCTGTGTCATAAAAGAAATCCTCAGTATTTCGTATCGAATTCAAAATACATACATTGTTGTATGATGGCAAGAAGAAATTAAATTTAAATTACAATTTAAGTTTTAATTTTCTATGCATTCATTTCGTAAGAAGTTATTTTAACAACCTTTGTCAAGTAATAAAATGAACTGTATGAAATGCTCATCTCCAAAATATCTACCAAAGCTTACAGCTATTTTTAGATGTTTACGAAATTTGAATCCTCGAATATGTTCAGAGAAAAATTGAATATTTTCAGTTGGAGTATTGGAAATTTATAGAGAGGTCTTGTTGGTTTGCTGCAGAGGTATCTATTCCATACGATTGTATAGGTACTTATTTCATCTTCTGCCACTTTTTGGTGTTGGTTTTAGAGCTTAAAAGGTAAGTATGCATAATTGTCATTATAAAAACATAAATAAAGCACGATTTAGAGAAAAATATGTAGCTCTCCTTTAACCAATGCAAACATAGAATCTTTCTTGCAACATATTTAATTTCGTTTCCAAAGCTCAGCTCAAATTGTAAGAATTGTTGCACTACTTCATGCTTGAGTTTCGAAAAAGGGCAAAAAGTATTTCGAAGATTAAAAAAGAAATCTAAATCTCAGACTGCATCTGTCCACTTAATACCAGTTGGCAACCATAAATATTTATTAAGTTTACTTGTGGAAAACGATAGCCAAAATTGTTTCTCTCATATGCATGGGTGGCCTTGCTTAGATATCCAAACTTTCAATCTAACAATCAATTTTCCTCGCTTGGATATAATTATTCACTTGATAGAACTTAACTATTTAAAATAACTGAAAATGACTAGTGTCTTTAAAAATTCAAATAATTTGCGAACCAATTACTCTATTGTGGACATACCCTTAAGTTCGGACTGAGCTACCCTACCGACATATGAATGTCATCTGTCAAAATCATATGCGACGCTGCACCAGCTGCCAGCTAAGGACACTTGAACACAAAGGCAAGTTGCCACTATTTCGCGCTCAAAATTCATCTCAAAACACAAACTTGTATCATTTTTAAAACTTTTATCAATCAATTAACAAGAATAGTTCTTAAAACCATGTCCACAATTCGCAGATCAACAAGACTGAGTAGCGTAAGTAAAACGCCGACGACTACGGCCACGAACAAGTGGCGGAGAACCCACCTCATCGAGAGCGACGACGAAGAAATCGAGAATCGTGACATGAACTCCACTCCAAAGACACCAAAGTCGCGAAAGAAACGTGAAACCAAGCGAAAAGTAGTAGAATCCGATGACGAATCGTCATCTAACAAATCAGTGGACGTGTCGCCACCAAAACAAAGTCGAGTCCAGAGATACCCCAAGGAGGAGCTAATAAGTCCTTCTAGACTAATTGACCGTCTAAGTATTGATGGAGAGACGAAGGAGGAAGAAGAAGAGCAGCGCCTAGTGAACGAATCAAAGAGAAACAAGTTTCAGAACGCACGACGTGTGCTAAACAGTGCAGAGACCAACTTCTTGCCGGGGCGAGAAAAAGAGCTAGAGGAATTGAGGGATTTTCTTCTTGAGCATCTGAACAGTACCAAATCGGGGAGCTTGTATGTGTCTGGCCAACCAGGAACCGGGAAGACAGCCTGCCTTTCAAAGTTACTCAAATCTGACGAGTTCTCAAAGAAGTTCGTGAAAGTATACATTAACTGCACATCGATTTCCACAATCGGCAGCATCTATAAGAAAATCTGCGCCGAGCTGAACCTTAAGGTGTCCGGACGAACCGAAAAGGATCATCTGGCGGCCGTCCACAAGCACCTGACCACGTCACACAAGATGATTCTTATGGTTTTGGACGAGATTGACCAACTTTGCGGCCAGAAGCAATCGGTTCTCTACACAATCTTTGAGTGGCCAGCGATAGTGAACTCCAAGATTATCCTTATCGGCATAGCGAATAGTCTGGACCTCACAGATCGAATGCTGATGAGACTGAACTCCAAGTGCGATTTGAAGCCTCGTCTTATGCACTTCTCGCCGTACACCAAGCAACAGATCGTCGATATCTTCAAGTCTCGGCTGGAGGAAGCCGGCGTTCTGGACATCTTCCCACCGGTCACCATTCAACTGTTGGCAGCTAAAGTCTCAGCGATTAGTGGCGACGTTCGACGTGCCCTCGACATCGGCCGTCGTGTCGTCGAAATCGCCGAACAGCAGAAGAAAGTCGGAGGAGAACTCAATCTCTCCGAATTCGGCATCAAACCTGAACTCGAGGAACAAAAGCCCGTTCAGGTCACCCAAGTAATCAGCGTCCTAAACAAAGTCTACGGAGCTTCACAGAACCTCAACGACGACATTGAAGAGTCCTTCCCGCTGCAACAAAAGATCATCCTCTGCTGCCTGATGCTGATGCTGAGAAAAGAAAAGAACAAAGACATCACCATCGGTCGCCTGCACGATGTCTACAAGAGAGTATGCACCAAACGCAACATCCTCGCAGTAGATCAAGCCGAATTCGTTGGATGTGCCGATCTCGTCGAAACTCGGGGTATTATCAGAGTCATCCGAAGGAAAGAGCCCCGCCTCCATAAGGTGCAACTACAGTGGGACGAGGAGGAGGTGAATGCAGCTCTGCAGGACAAACAACTCATAGCGTCTATATTAGACGACACTTCATGCTTGGGGCGGTAGTTAATCAGATCAGAAGAAAAGAATAAAATTTATATTTTTTTATTTAATTTTGACTAAATGGGCGTTTTATTTATCATTTTATTCGGACTGCTACTAGAAGCTTCTAGCGGCTGCCATCTAGCAGATGGATGATATTATGTTAATTAGTTATTTTTATTCGCCTTGAAAAAGTTAATGGTTCGAACTTTTTTGTTTCAGAATCAGAATTTCATTGGACTGGTGGAGGTGGGTATAAATAGTTTATTTTTTGTTTGTAAGAATTTCAGCAGCTGTACGTCGTCATCGGGTTTAAAATAAACAAATAAACAATTGTTATCCACGCGCCGGCGGGCGGAGGCGAAGGCGGAGGAAGTGGAAAATTCACTTTTATTTGGGCCAAAATAATATATTTTTTTTTTTTGATTCAAATTTTTCGATACGCTTTGTTGGCAAGAGTAAATGGCGGTTGTTTTTATTTTTTGCCATTTTGTTGTTCCAAAGGAACGATATATTTTAACATTTTAAATGATCAATGGCTGAAGTCTACGCAGCTATTCAGAGTGGTAGCTTTGATAAAGCTATACGCGAGGGCATTTTAATTATAGTCTCTGGATAGTCCCACTTCCAGGGATAACTTTGAAGCTGTTTTATTTGTTACTTTTCAGGAAAATTGCGACTCAATAGCAACTAAGCAAAGAAGCAACTTTGGATTCAAAATAACGTACTCACTAGGGGAATCATGACTCGTGGACAAATTGTGTTTATATAGCAGATTATTCACAGCAATATGCGAAGAAGAGAAGAGGATTGGTCGATTGGTCAATTTTGAAAGATTTTTGAATTTTTTTTTGCATTGTTATTTGCTCAGTATGCTGCAGAAAGCAGAACTGGTCTAATAGGATCTTTGTAAATGCGATCAGATTCAGACCAATATTGGTTCAATAGGCAAACGTTAGTAATAGTTTTATTGCCTTTTGTGTGAATAATGATCCACTACAGACAACAATAAGTTCACGTAAAGACCCCGACAATTTAGATGATATTTTCGTATAGGGGTACCCACTTCCATACTTAATTGAGGAGCTGTTATTCGGTGTATACATATGTATGTGAATGAAATATTCACAAAAGTTTAAAGATCTGTTAGACTGAGAAGAGAAACAGAGCAGAGAATTCAACTAGTTTTTTTCCCCGAAAACATGAACTATTATGTAGGCTGGGAGAACTATTTTTTTCCGATTGCCCTACTTTTTGTAAATGTAAGCCTCACAGTAATGGAAACGTACTCAGTTATTATATGGAAGGTTCGTCTAAGTAAAAATACAAAACGCCAAAACGTACATAAGAATTGCAGCCAAGCTTAAAAATTAGAAACTATTCTCTTCATTTGTTTGAAGAGTTTATATTGAACCCTTGACCACCTACGTTTTTCTTCATGAACGCATCGTCCCTTTTATACGTGCAAGGTTGTATACCGGTGTATGAACTCGTTATACAATACAAGTGAGCAATGGTTGAATGTACCATAGTCTTAGCTGTGTCCTTAAACTCAGATTAAGGTTACCATAAATTAACCCATCTAACGAGCTAGGTTCTTCCTACTTTCTAGCACAAGTCTATAAGATTTTGAGGTACCGCATCGACTCCACAGTTTATCTTTGTACCGTCGGTGTATATTGGTAGAGTGGAATTCTTCTTTCTTCTTGCTATTCTATTTCCAGGGAGGATTGTTAGGTCTAGAATCTGTTAAGGAGTTTCCAGAATATCATTGTACCCATAGTTTTTCGCTGTAAATAAACTCGTCATCCTCTAACCTATCTATATCCCACGCTTTGATCTGTTAGAACAACAGGTTACTTTTTCCTTCGTCTATAAACTTGCCTTATCTCTTTCAACACTTCCGTTGCAACTTATAAAAATATATTTCATTCCTTGTCTATTTGACGTTCAGATTTTAAGAATATTATCGTTTACCTATATCATATCATCTCATTGGTACACGACATGAAACCTTTGCCACATGACTCTACAGGTTTAGGACCAAGAAATAAACACTATTGCTTAGATCTCATATCATAAATTTGAAGATTGTCTATAATAGAAGGATCTATTTTTTTTCAATCAAGGACCGAACTACAACATCAAGTGCGTGAGTCACAAACGATCGCAAAAGATTGAGTCATTATGTTGAGATGTTGACATACACTGAGTGCCGAACAAATATGTTTATCGATCTTAAATCCAAAGTAGATTATAGTTCTACATTTACAAATGACTCATTAGTATACAACAACAAACTGCACGTTATGATGAATAAGCGCGCGCCAATCTGGCTGCTGTTCTCTCAAGTGGAAGTCGCTTAAAGATCGCTGGCAATTTTATAGAGTAGCTAATCTCATGGAATGGCAGGCCACTTTGCATATAAGTTGTATATCCGGTCCATAAAGTAATCATCACATTCGATGTATACATTTTGTGCATTCTTGGCTATAGTGATCTGCACATATACTTTGATAAGATCAATAAAAGAACAAAACTAAATAAGCGAGTGGAGTAAAACTGGGTCAAAACAACTTTCATATTTTTGGCGAACTCCAAAAATTTATTTTTGCTGAGTCACTGTCCTATCTTACTGGCTTAAACAATTCTAGATACAATTCAGATGATAAAGTCCTTGAAATATACCAGCGAACTTTGCCTTTAGTTGGCTAAGTAAAGCTTGAATCAACATTCTTTTCCTCCAAAGTTCGCTGATCTCTTCCAGGGACTTTGTCGACTTACTTGTTCAATAGAATTGTTTAAGGTCTCTAATGAGATGAGATTTAAAAACCAAAATGCTGGCAATATACGCTCTATTATTAAACAGTTTAACGTTAACAATTTAATTCATCTATAAGTATACTAAAGTATGTATTCGGTAACTTACAATTTCTTCAGGCAATAAGGTCTGAATACATTGCAAGAATACTGTAGAAACTAATTATAATGTTCCAATATTGCCAAGCTCATTAAGTTACCCTTAGCTCAACCAAGAGTAGAACTCTTAATGACCGTCATAATTTGCAGAACGCTAAGCACTAGTTTTCAAAAATTATATTTTTTGTTTAAAAATTGTGTGCTTTCAAAACGAAAAGACTTGTGATCTCGTACTTTGGCATACAAAATTCCAAATCCGAAAAAAACACCCACATTTATGTACAGTGGTACAATCTCGCGCGCTACAGTGACGCAAATAGTAAAGTTCCTCTTCGAAATAGAAGAAGCTTTTTCACGAATTGGTTTTATAATTAACCGGGCCATATCAATGTCACTGTTTCCGCTTATTAACATTCAAATAAAGATTTGTTATACATAAATTAACAAACATGTATAGACACTGTATTTTTTGGCAAAGCTAACTGTTTGAATTTTATTCCCTCTGCTCTATCCAGAGTTTCTATATCTTTTCTATCTTTCTTGAGCTTCTGCCATCACACACTGTTTCCAATAAAAATAAAATTTATAACGTAAACTTATTAAGTTTCACAAATATTTTTAGGCATGCGCGAAGAATTTCAAATCGGATCGGATCGGTTCTTTTGGAACAAATTGGAACGATTACTCATCGATGGCGGTTTACAGAATGTTCTCGCATCCATTCAATCAATGTTTACACCAAACAAGAACTGTAATATTTTATTTTTCTCTCCCCCATCACGCGATCAACAAGAAGGTGTTATATAAATGTTATGTAAACAGTTTTCAAAAATCGTTATAAGTTAGTTGGTTTGATCCTTACTTGATACTGGATGGCTTCATTGAAGTCTGGAGTATCTCTGTAGTAGTGTGGAGTACCATTTTTAAATTGTACGTATTCCATTTTTAATTTGTTTTTTTTTTTATTTTATTATTTTTCTTTTTGACCAAAAAAACGTCCTTTCAAAAATAAATCAGAAAAAAATTGTCACTTTAAAACACGAAAATTTTAAATAAAATTTTTGTTTCAAAAAACAAAATTCACAAAATCAAAAGAATTGTTCACTATAGAAATTAAAATTTTATTTAAAACCTGCTAATCGTTTTTTCGAAATTCTCGCTCGCTACTGATGCTGGCTAAGAAATTTCACTTCGAGATCGTGTGGAATTATTCACTGAAGATGATGTTAATTATACAATTTTCCGAAAGCAACTGAATATTAAAACGAATAACGAAATGTTTTGCTTGTTGTTCAGAAGGCAAACAAAAAAAAAATATATATATATATTCAACGTTCCTTGGTATATTTGAAATAATTTTTTTTTCTTCTGTTTTTATTACTGAATATAGACGTTGGGGAGGCCACAGAGGGGGTGTTGGAACATATCACCTTCCAACAACCTACACCAATAGCGAACACAATCATTATTGAATATATATATATAAATAGGAATATTTAAACATACACACATCCTTTAGCGAATATGTATCTGGTTTATTTTTTATATACCTTGTGAACCCACACACATAAGTTTCTGAGGAAAAACAAAAATTTTTCTCCGCTGATCCGAGTGTTTATGTAGATATTTTGGAAAATATATTGCATGTAGTACATTCCTCGAATGAGAATACAGTAGAAAATGATCTTGACGGAGAGATTTTATTGAATGCTGAACTGAAAATAGAATAAAGTCTGCGCCCTCCTGGTTGATTTGGATTGGATTTGATAGCCCTTTAGATCTCTCTCAAGGATGTTGCCATCAGTCAAGAAAATAATCAGTTTACTGCTTTGAAAACAGTCAAAAGAATTGTATCAAGGTTAAATTTTGAAATGTTAACTCACAGAATCTGTTGTTGTTTTCGTCGAAATAAACGCTGTGTTTTCCAAGAAAATACAGGAAAAACAAGAACGACTAACTGATGGGGAATGGAATATTTTCGAGACGTAAGGTGAGGATCATGCGGCGGGCGCCGCGTTTCACAGAGGCCGTTGTGTATCGCCTAGGGTGTCTGCGGCATGTCGTCGTTCATAAGTAAATATAAAACACCTTGATTTTATTTTGGTTTTCTTGAATGTGCGAGATATTAGGCTTGTCCTTGATTTTCAAAGCGATAAACGACAGTTTTCATTCTTAGGTCAACCGCTTATTGGAATTTATGCTACAACCGCCCTTGACCGAGTAAATTTTTTTTCTTTTTCTAAATATGAATTATTAAAATATACAGTGGGGCCAATATGTACTTGGTAATGTGTATGCATTCATTCGGACAGCAATTGGGAAAAATATGATGCCTAACTGCATTTACATTAATTTTATAATTTTAATTGGAATACAATTTTATTTTTGGAAAATATTATAAAATCTAAGAGCTATTTTTGGAATCCTTGACTTCTTGTAATAGTCGCCCAGATACAGCGAGATATTTTCATGTGTGTTCGTGGAGTAGCGAGGTGGGTGTTGACTAGGCCAAGTCAGAGCCATGACCAAGAAAAAGTGTCCAGCCACGAATAAAGATATTGCGATTCTCACTGACTACAGATCTTGTACAGTGAATCTATACTTAAGACATATCAGTTGGATTTGAGGCTTAATGAAGTAAGTACACCCTATTGACTTAATTAACATTTATAGGCAAGGCTAGAATTCTCGTTAAAGTAAGTTTTGCGCTGCAAAGGAAAAAACTTCAAATTGGCGATGGGTAAAATATTTGCTTGGCTTGATTTTAGTTAGTTCTATTTCTTCATTATTTGATTGTCTACTTTTAACCTTGATCTTTTGATTTTCATAAAATGCTATATAGAGGATCGGATAGATTCTTTCCGAAGCTAAAATAAAATAAAATAAAATAATAATAATAATAAAAGCTAATAAAAGAATTCCTAAAAGGAAGGAAAATACAATGCCATACGTACACGCCTCGGGAGGATAGGAAGAACATCCTTATTCTAAAAGGTATCCACCACTCATATACGGCACAGGAAGTGCAGGAAGGTCTGACGGACGAGGGCATAGCTGCCATCAAAGTCTCGCCATATAAGCCCACCAGAGCGAGCGACAAGCTCTATAACTGCTTCGTGGTGGAAATCACGAAGGAATCAGATATAGCTGCAGTCTATAAACAAACACTGCTAATGAATCAGAGGGTCCATTGGGAACGCCTGCAGAACAGGGACATCGTTCAATGCAGGAACTGTCAACGATTCGGGCATGTGGCAATAAACTGTGGAATGCCATATGTTTGTATGAAGTGCAACTCCAACCACCAGCCAGGAGAATGCAAACGAAAAGAGACCAAAGGTCCAGACGTCTACTGCGCCAACTGCCAGAAACATGGACATCCGGCCAACTATAAAGGTTGCCCAATATACAGGACGAAAATGGCTGAAAAAAATAATATCAAGGACCTAAAGAAAGCGCAGCAGCAGTTCGTTGCCAAGTCTGCTTGCACTCTGACGAATCCAGGAATCAGCTTCGCCGCTATGACCAAACTTGGAGCCAAAAACATGCCACAGAAGCTTTCCCAAATCAAAATAACACCAAAAGCGCAACCCAGCAGTAGGACTCCGCAACCTGCTCCAGCCAAAAAAGCGCCGAACCTGGTCGATGAAGTACATCGTGTGTTCGGGACTGACCTACAGTCAATGATGATAAAAGCTCGCAAGGCAGTACCACCCAATTATACGAGTATGAGCGATAAGAATAAATCTGTGGCTCTGGCCGCTTTTATTTTTGAGTTATGCAGCACATAAGAACCCTCCGGATTATTGCGTATAACCTGAGTGTCATGAGCCTCCTAAACGAAGATCTTTTCCCAGACCACAATGACGAAGAAGTACTAAACTTCTATTACTCACCACCGGGGCTAAGACCCGGACAAAACCAAACATCCTAACCAAATCAAGAACACCCGGATCTGAACACCCTGAGGTCAACCCCATCAAGGCACCAGCAATTAAATTTACAAAGACAAGTAATTAACAAATGTATGAAATATAATGCCAGTGTAAGCAGTTGGGCCCCTATTGTTGAGCCAACATACTTAAATATTATTTAGCCACTAGTTATATTATTAAGTAAAAACAATTGTAAATACATTTATCAGTTCAATAAAAAAAATCTAAAATCTAAAATCTAAATCTTTCCGAAGCTAGACCCTGTGATGCACTCCGATAGTACTCCAATGACAATGCCTACTAAAGTTCCATTTCGATTGGCTAAGAGATCTTCTGTCATTAATTTAAAATACTTCTCGTATATTTGCAATAATAATTAGCTACATGAACGAGAGAGAAACTAAACCGATCACGACTGTAAACATTAAGAGCTACATTAAATCTTCACAGAATGAATGATCAATGTTCTATTTCTATCAATCCCATTCGTTCATTGTGCGTATTTGTATCTCTGTAAATTATTATTATTACTAGTTTTCTAAACCGATGGATCGGAACGAATCCAGCTTTTAGGACGTCTTTCTAATGTTTTGACAAACTAATTAAGAAGTAAAGGTTTTGACAAAAATGATTCCTTTTTTTTGTTTTCAGTATCATCTAGCTGCTTGAATACTTATGCACCAAGATGACAGATTTGTCGCTAAGTAATCTAGCGGCCGCTAAAATGGAAAATAGACTAGATTTTAAAGATCTTCGCTATAATGTAATAAAACCAAGTAATACTTCCATGAAACATAGTTAATATGGTAAGCAAAGGAAATCGGTTCAAATAAAAGCACACATGGAATGTATACAGACCTCCACTTTCCTAATATTTCTATAATACAATGGTTAGGTTAGCATGGCAGCTAGCGCCCAGATACAGATGGGCACTAGCTCACTCAGGCCTAAAAGGCTCAATGTAGCTATAATACAAGAGGGAGCCCGTCAAATTTATTGACTGTTTCGAATAAATACTTTTTAATTCTAGCTAACCATTTCATTCAAATTTATTGGTATTGGGGTCTATTAGTATATAGAAATCAAGGACTCCATATTCACAAAAAATTTCAAAATATGTACGTCATCCTTTAATTGTCAGCAGGAAATCGTATTGAATAATTGTAAAGTAGATAAGAATGTGGTTCCTAGAATAAATAAGCTTCACGGTATATACATAATTAGGAAATATTTTATTTTATTTTATTTGGTACAAATAAGTACACCCAAATGTGTAAGTAAAATATTTTATATAATTCGGCAGCATATCCGTTAAAGTAGTCATTTACAACCAATTTCGTTATCAACTGCTAAGTTGTGCCAATATTAAAATGATTTACAGCAATTAAGCCTGAAAAGAGCACAAGTTTTGTGTTTTTTAAAAGCAAATTGCAATTCATTCACACAAACGAGTAACATTTAGAAGACGATAGGATACACTGTACGAATTAAGTAGTTATTTTTAGCGTAAAGAACTGACGCTAAAGGTATTGAAGTGCAAATCAAAACAGAAATAACGCCGAAAATGTATGTATACATCACTTAGTTTTGAGCGTCAATTTATTTTATTTAGGCATTATTACAATTTAATTTGTTCAGAATTCTTTCCTTCATAAGGCTCAAGGCATCAGCACCAAAGTCTTTTTGTGGATTTTAAAAATATAAAACACGTTGGGGTCCTAACGAATTCAGTGAAAAGAATATGGGAAGACGTTCTTTAAATCAAGCCTTAGTCAAACGACAATACTGGTTCATTTCAAAAGACTGTAAACATTTAGTAGCCAAACAATGATACCTTTTTCAAAAGTGTTTACTAGCTTTTGCAACGTTCAAGGTAGCTGGATCCAATTGAGGCAACACTGAAAACTAAATCCATATCTACTGATTATTGTATCGACTCGCTGAATGCTTTCGGAGAAGAATTTCAAAACAAGACTACTCTGTATGGGATTCATGATTCAGAGCCCAGAATATACCAAAAAGTTTTCCCAACCTCTTGCAAGTGTCTGACAAAACATCGAAGAGTATTACTGTCATGACAAAAACTTCTCAAAAACTCAGTCCTCTTTGGAGACGACTTAAAGCTGCTGCGACGTACAGGACGTATAGCTCCGAGAAGCTACCCCTGGTGGGCTGTTTATGACCTAATATGGTATGTATTATGGGTGTACTCCGGGGAGCATTAGCGGAAGGTAACTATTGGCTCATAATCTAGGCCAAAACAAAAATTCTTCGCACTACTAATACCCTCGATTAATTTAATTTTGCCAGACAGAAAATCGAGAAATTAGACAACTTGCTATAGCTGGCAAGGATGGTCAAGATGGCTAACAGTGATGACATTGCACTAGATATAGGATAAAGAAAGCTATAGTTCTGTTCGGCATGATATTCATCATCAGTTTAAACACCAAGCTACGAATATTCCTCTCGAGAGTAGAATCAGAACTACTTTATGAGTGTAGTACTTGAAAGCACGCTCAAACGCAAGTACAACTCTTCGTGAATAAATTTCTAAGAACCATATTAAGGAATGCTGTCCCAATCGTATCTCCAAGGAGCTTTATCAAAGAATGGGGCAACTAAATTTATATTGGATATTGCAGTGAATCCAGTTCATCCTATGTTGCACAAAAATAGTAGTAAAGACCAAGTTCCTGAACTCTAAACAAGATGGGCACAGGGGCTGTCGATGCTCTACGCCCCCCTAGCGCTTGGAGAATATTTGTAAGTATTACTTAACTAAGTAGATATTACTTAACAAAGAAAACAGAAAAAAGAATATTCCACTAAATGACAAGCGTAATAAGTCGCTCTTACTAGCAAAGTATAATTGTCTTATTATTCAAAATTACATTTTACCCAGTTTAAGCATTCTATTCGCCTCTGATTGAACGCTTTCTACAACAGTTTACTCTTTAGAATTATGACCTGACTATAATTATACAAATTTAACGTCTTGACCGCATTAAAAAACAAAAACTCTACTCTTTTGCCCACACATCCGTTCTAATGAAATAGATCAAATTCATCATTTTATTAAATTTTCTTTCAAACTGGGACAACAATGATTCATTGCTATGTATTTCGCTCCAAATAACAAAAATCTTGAACAACTTGACCAGTCATCAGAAAATTATTGCCATAGTATATTTTTAGCCCCACACTTTTATTTTTTCCTCTAAATCTTATCCTACTTTTAGGAGAAAAATTTTTATATTTACGCAGTAAAATATGCAACGTTTTCACTTGAACAAACCGTTAGGTAAGAAATATTTAAAAATCATTGCTTACCTGGTTAACAATGGCAGCTTGCTCCTCCTTGACATCCTGCTGATGATCTCTGGTGGGCATTGGACTAAATCTTTGTGATGCTTGTGAGTCTGGACGATATGGTGCAACATATCCGCCAGACTCGTTCAAATTCGGAAATACTGTGTGTGGCAGAGTGTTCAAGGGTGAATGCATAGCTCTTTCATAATGTCCAGGTCCAGGCAAAAATGGTGATGGTCCTCTAGAAAAAAATTGTTTTGTATCCTATTTGCTTATAATTGAATTAGAGGACTTTTTTTACCTATGGGGTGTATTTCCAGCGTTTACGGGACTTACTGGTGGAACAGCCGATGAACACCTTGAGGATTCATTACTTAAACCCTGTGTGTATGCAATTTTGCTGTCTCTGTAAGATTATTGGTTTCATTTAAAGATCTTTGTATGTGGGATTTTATATTTCAGTAAGGTACCTATGGACTACTATTCTTATGTTATTGCCTGCTGTGCGAAAGAGCGTTTGTGCGTCAGAGTGACGTAAGTCTCGAGCATCATACTCTCCAATTTTGGAAATAATATCACCACGCAGAACTTCTCCATAAGCTGGACTACCCAATTGAACCTGAAAAAAACAGATTAGAACCATGCTGTTATCTATAGCATTTAGGTACTAAAGCCATGACATATGTATTTCTCAATGAGTCCACAACAAATATTAATTTCGTTGGCTTTTATGTGTCTACTTAAAATGCAAAAAAAAAAAGTATTATAAATGATTGCATCACTTTGGTATTACGGCACTTTTCCAAAATAAAATTCTTTCAGATTTTAAAAATAAGAGTCTTTGCATTAAGACTGTCTACATTCATATCGTACGTGGTTAATTGGATATGAATATTGCGGCGTTGAAAATACATAGTTTTGATTTCACAAATCTCATGTAAAATTATTGACGCCAAACCAAACCAAAATGTAAAAAAAATTAAATATTTTGTGAATCTAGCCTTAGATTCCAATATTTCATCAAACTTTTTTGAGGAATGTGCTTTCATATAAATATTCAGATAGGTCGCCAATTTATGCAAAAAATGTTTTGCCAAAAGAAATAAGACATTTTTATTGCCAAAGAAAGAAGACCCGCGTACGCAAGTGATTTAAGCTTTCAATTGAATTGGGGTAATGCAATTTAATTGACAAACAAATTTACAAAAAAAAATATAAAAAAAAAGTCATAAGCAAAATAGCATTTAATATTTTTCATGGGAGACATGAATGACTTTGGCACACAAGACATATGAGTACGTATATATGTATGATACATCCTGTGTTTAATGTCTATAAATCTTAAGAGATATAATCGTTAAGAATCGGTGGATGATAATCACTCTACGGTAGTTTATTCCACATGAGAAAAAGTCCGATTTGTACCTACCTTTCGAACGAAAATTTGGAGGAATAGTTTGTACAACTAAGGATTCTATACTAACATGAAAAGGCCAGCAACCCTTAGCAAAGTAAATGTTCAAATTGATAAATAAGAAGCTGCTATATATTTCATTAATTCGTATAACCTTTTATATTAGAGTATATTAAATAAATATTTTTAGGATTCTTAGGTGCCTTGATTCCGTAATGAAAGAATGAATGAAATTGCATATATGCAGTCGCATTTTTTTAATCCGAAACTGTCCTCGGGTAAACATATGTAATACTTAGACTCCTTTAGTTCAATTTGTTTGACCTAAAATAATATAAAAATTTAATCCAAGAAATGATGACTATTCTCTGATAAAATATATGTAGGCTCCCAGTAAGCTAAGTTTTTTTGATGAGTTACTCCTTCGCAGATTTGTAAAGACCAAGATATCTTTTGATTTAAGGAATCAATCGAATTAATGCTTTCGCTTTGGTGCGATAAGGAATTCTTCGAAGCTTGTTTAAACCTGCACGCATGCTGTAATAAGAAAGACTTAAACAAATTCGTTTGAAGTCCCAAAAACTTCATCAACAAATTGTTTAAAGCCCCAAAGACTTCAACTGAATGGTAAAAACTTCAAAGTGACTTCAATGAACGGAGTATAATTCTAAAGACTTGCATTCAATTGACTTCAAAAGAATGAGAGATTTCAATGCTGAAGTCTAAGTCATCAAA
This sequence comes from Chalcosyrphus nemorum, assembly GCA_949716465.1. Classification (NCBI taxonomy): domain Eukaryota; kingdom Metazoa; phylum Arthropoda; class Insecta; order Diptera; family Syrphidae; genus Chalcosyrphus; species Chalcosyrphus nemorum. The sequence continues at coordinate 15,805,583 of OX454334.1, read as the reverse complement.
TAAAGTCAATTGAATGAATCACATATCATGAAATACTTTCAAAGAATTCGGGGATTGAATTACAAAAGATTGCAGTCTTTTACAACTCTGCTCCTTCGCAACCTATGAAAAAATAGGTTTATGTTCATCAAAATGCCTGTCAACGTGTCTGGCAGAATGCGAAGTTAATTTTGATTAGAGTCTAGGTAAGTTTTGCTACTCCATGGCTTGCTTCAAGTGAGGGATGAAAACAAAAAATAAGCTGGTCTTGGGACTGTGATAAGGTCAATACCAGAGATGTTTATCACGATTTTGAGCGAACACCATCAAGCGCCAAAATATATATATGGGCAAGTAGGCCTAGAGTTCGGAACGTTCCCAATATAAGATAAAACTATGCTAAATAAATGAACACCGAATTTTTCTTCCTATGTTTTCCTTTCTAGTTTGGCATTTGAGTTATTCGTGGTGATTGAGTGATGAACGGATAAAATGCTTTGTTCAGCGACTCTATACTGCACAGTCCAGGACTGCGTTCAACGAGAACAAAATTGCTCTTCTTTTTGTTTAATGAGTTTGTCCAGTACACGAATTTAAGTACCTACTTTTCATGTGAAGTGTCATAAACGAAAATTGTTTGACAACTTGATTCTTTTGAATGCTAATAAGGAGAATGCGTTGGGACACGTACTGACTCAAGGAAGTAATTTTCTGTTCTGATACTTTTCAAAAATTGTGTTGGGCTACCTTTTCAGTCATTAAACAAAGCAAATGTATAAAATTTCAAAATTTAAATTAATTTTCTTATTATAATACTCCCCACTCCTTTAATGCCTATAATGCAAGAACGCATTGAAATGGTTTGGTCTTCGACGACTGAAATAGTAATCTATAAGAAATTCGATCTAAATTCTGTAGACTACTTTATCTTGCTCTCTATATGAAAAATGACAGATGCGTTCCTTCAAAATGACAGATGGGTTCAAGGCTTGTAACTATTATCAATTTTGTGACCTGCATCTACACTGTTGAAATTAGAATCAAACACAAGCTCAGTATGGAGTAAAACAATATTCAATAAAAACCAAAGAGACCCAATAAGTATTCAAATTAAAAATATTGCAAGAATATTTTTAAATTTGGAAGTTTTTGTATTTGTCTCTTATACGCTATTACTATATCCAATGTAACTCAATACATTCCTTGCTGTGAATAATAATCAAATCATTTAACACAATAATTATGTTTAACCTATCAAAAAAAAAAAAAAATAATTTAAAAAGCAGAAATCATCTTATTTTCATTTAGAAAATATGTCACTTTTACTAGACTGATTATAAATTATGGAGCAAAATGTCAACGAGCTTGAAATTTATTTAAAATTCCATTCAATTTGCTGAGGTTTTTTTTCTTATAGGAAGTAGCAATAAACAATTTAACTCTGCGCAAAAAGTATTTTATTTTTTTAATTTTAAAAATAAATCTTTCTTTTTCATCTGTTTCTAAAAATACAATAAAAAATAGTTTCTAATTGATTTATACAAATGATTCATTGCATTGCATCCATCGTATAGCAGGTGAAAATGAACTGTGTTAAAAATAAATCACCCCAAATTGATTAATGAATTGTTGTTTGAACACAAATGTCAAGGACATTTGTAATCTGAAAGCAAAAAAATGCAATTGCAATTGCGATTTAAGAACTGTCTAATCTTGTTTAGGAAAAATCATTTAAAAATTGAAATAATTAAGTTCCTTCGGGCAATTTTTAATCACCGATCTTTAAAAACTAATTTATTATTTTTGAAAAACCAAAAATAGATTCGAAAATTTTGAGATTTTTAAACGATTTCCAATGACAAGTACTGACAAGTTCAGGAATACTACTCTTTCAAGTTTTATCTCGAATAACAAATAGTGGATATGTGAGCACCGAAAAGCATATGTTCATGTCAAAGTAATGGACAACACAGCATGGTGTATGCTGCCTCCAAATAAATTACCTATTGACATAAATCTGACTAATTGCCTCAAAACGCAAACATATGCGTGCGTATGTACATTTACGAAATATTATGTCAACGAAACGAAGACCTTCATTGTTTCGCCAACTAGGCCATGGATCAGGGCATACCAAATGAAATAACTATAAACTACAAATTTAGATCGAGTTTATAAGGGTGTGTAAACAAAAACGCACTCTTGCACACCGATGATGATGATGATCGTTTGCCATTGCAACGCACGTTTTGCCGGAAATAGAAATGTATCTCTGTAGATTAACCCGATGCACAAAATAATGCAGACACATGTAGGTAATTTGTGTAGTTTCTAAAAGCGGCGCGCAAAACAATTAAATTTGTTGCCAAAAAAAAAAGATTAAAACAATAGTATCGAAGAAACTTGGCATCGAATTCCTAAGTGGCTGCTACACTAAACACAATTAGAGATGTCGACAAAAAAAAAAAAAAAACACTATTTGCGAGATAGTTGTTAAGGCCTAGCCCGTTGCGAAATGCATGTTTTATAATCCTACTATATCAGATTACAATGTAATAGATTTACTTTGGTTATGATGAGTGGTGTATCCAGATCACTTCCGCCAACCAAGCGGATACCCCATGGAGTATCCTGCCCATCGCGTTGTAGAATCACCACAAACTCATGCAACTTTGGGCTCATTGCGTATGTGCCCCTTTTTCTTATCTAGATCGCGGCACTAAAATTTCACTAAAAAACAACAAAAAACACTAAACACACTGAGACAAGTGCTCTGGAACGTTTTCCACTATCGCAATGTCGAAATATACAGCAATTGTTATCGCACTATAATATGTAATTCTTATAGCTGGCGGTTCACTTTACGGTTTTAACGGTTTGTTCGAACTGAATGCTGCTGAAATACTAATTTTAAATCTACAACAAGCAATGGTTTCGATACGATACGGATTTTTGCATATCCACAGTGTTGCCTCTCATTTCACATGATCTCCCTAAATTTCTGCTTCTTCGTCGCCTGGTGCTTTTGCTATCCTTTTCATTGCCGAATAGTTTTTCTTGTTTTTTTTTTTTCTCTCTGGTGTTATACAGTGGTGTATGTCAGTATGTCCTACATTTTGTGGGGTTGTCACTCTTGTTTTATTTTAGTTCCATCGATCAATTACTAATTGTTTCAGTGTTTGTTATTGGCGAATATTTGGGACAAATTGCTCAATAGATTGATCTACTCGTATGTTCTTTTGGCCGTCTATGGATGACCCTCCACTGTTTTGTTTAAACAATATTTATTTTAAGTTCATTAATCAATCACTTACTGATATTTTTTTCTTAAAGGTAAATTATTGAAACACTTAGACTCGTTTAATAGATGGATTTATATTTTGTTAAAATGACTGTCTACTCTTAATTTGGCGAAACTTACTTAGATCCTTTAGTAGAGATTAATTGTCATCATTAGATGCATTAGATGACCCTCTACTGTATATACTATTGCGGTGTTGTTTTGTTTATTCTCAATTTAAACATCGTTTGCCAATTTATTTGCGAGGAAAGAAATATCCCATCTGATTGTGTACAGAATAGAAATCTATACGAGTGGTTTGAATGGCTATATAAACATTCGAATGAGGCAAACAGCAAACATACATATGTATGTAACATTGCAATACATTTTAAAATCCTATTCAAGATATGATATTCGTCCGAGTAGTTTTGTTTTTTTATTACTCCCCCGCCTCAAGTACATAAACATTATTTTCTAAAAAAGATTTTTCTTTTAGTTTTATGAAGGTAATATCAAAAGAAAAAGGGGGAGCAGAAAAACAAGTCCCAAAATGATATCACTCTTTCATCGTAAAAGTTATGAAGTTGTGCCAAGTTTTCTTAGACCAGTTGTTTAGATGAAGACCATATTAATCAGAGCGGTGAGGAAGTCTCGATTCAAAGAGAAATGTATACATGCAGACAGACTTTATCGCGATTCATGAACATTACTCACTCTTAGGTGGAAATAGAGAAAGTAAGATACGTATACATTAAGTGAATATTATACTTTTTATAAAGTACTGAAGCATTGGTAACAAAATATAAAACAAACTGCAACCCCCTGCTTAGCTTAGTGTCACTGTTGGATTTGGAGTATGAGCGAAGTTTGATTCTTTGATTCTTTTATGTATGTATATATCTATATTATTCCATTACTGACTTATGTTCCTGCGCCGGTGCGACTGAGGGGACGTATTGATGTCGGATTTCGCCTGTAAATGCTAATCGAGTTCGCCACCAACTGAGGAGACGTATTGAAGTAGGGTTTTTTTATACGCTTTCCGGAACTAATTTCATTTTAACCACACAATGGCCGCTAGAAGATGAAACGTACAGCTAAAGTTAGAAAGTACTAAACATATACCCCACATGCCCTGTTTATATGAGCAGATTGTGAGATTAGATTGGGAACGAATTGGGTTTCAATCTGGGTTCGATCGAGTTCGAAATGGATTCTAATGCTTTAATATACGACACTACAGAGGTGCTTTTGCAAAACAATTAACCCCTATTAACTATATTAGTTTTATGGCTTTACAGTATATCTATCTCATTCGTATGGAGGAAATACAACCCCTTTTTGTTATCTGACGCCACACTGATTAATTTCGCTCTCTGCATTTTTTGCCTACGAAACTCGATCTTTCTATCCTTCGATCCTCGATATCCATGAAAAATTTCAATCCGATCCAAGAACATTTTGTAATTAGATCGATTCAATTAAGTTCGAAAACGATTCTCACATACAAACGGGGCAATGCATATTTTTTTACTTTTTCGTCAAATTAAAAACATGCAACATACATAAATTACCACTTTCGCCACACTTAAGAGAATAGAAAATTACCTTAAATAATTAAATACATATTGCGATTTACAAATTCAGAGAAACTTTTTGACAACAAAAGGCGAAAATACAGACAGCTGTTGTTTGTTTTGATTTCTTTAGTTGATTTACTACGTTTTATGCAGGTACTAATTGGGTTTACTACTTTGCAGCGAGGGTCTCCGTGGCTAGGATTTGCTAGAATCTAGTCAATTTTTGGTCCTAGATGCCGCTAGATTCTCTAGGACAAAATCTGTCATCCCGGTGCAAAAGTGTTCTAGAAGCTAGATTAGCAACGTATTGCGAACTCGGCCAATTCAGACAGAAATACGACAATCCTATCATATTATATACTTAAAATGTATATAAAGCATTTTCCAATAGAGATTTCCAAACTTTGTGACCATACTGTTGAGCCTACATCTGTCAAATTTGCTGTCATTTATTTAGTCGGTCGTGCCAAATCAAAATGGACATCAGCTACTATCATCGATTTGGAAGACTGGAATCTGATGCAGACGGTGATGGTAATCGTCCTTCCGAGAGGACTATTCGCAAAGTGGTGGATAATTTCGCCCATACGCTAACGAAACTCAAAATCTGCAGAAAATTCCTCCGCTGTCCGTAAGAATGAATAGGATGTAATTGCAATCAAGTAAAATTGTCCAATTTAAGACGAAAATAATCCTACTTGGAGTAGATTTTTGGACTGTCCATACTTCTTTGAGAACGACGTCCCAGCCAGGTCATCACTGTCAAATGCAAGCACTACAATGGGTCGATGATAACCAATTTCTTATGGATTATATGGACACCGACGCATGTGGTTTCAACAGGAAGGGCCATTTTGCACAAGCGATTTCCGAACATGGTTCTGACGTGAAGGCAATGTGACTTGACCACCGTAATTGTGCGATTTGACCCCGTTAGAATTCCTCATGTGGGGATTTCTCCATGCCGAGAAGCTACAAACCAGTACTTACCTAAAATCCAAAATAATCAATGCCATTGGTCAAATTCACCCTGATTTATGCGCCAGAGTTGTAAAAAATTAAACTTTTCCGATCCGTGCTATCCAGCGAAGACGTGATAGACATTTGAATGATGCTATATTTCGTACATAACGGCATACATGGACCCTCTTAAAAAATTAAAAATTTCAATGATATCTTACTCACAGTTTGTTTTATTTAAATTTAAATATATGAAACGCTTAATGGTTAACCATTCTGCAAGTTCGTGGTTGGGTTATGGATTCCGTCAAAATTGACTAGCTGCGTTGTTTGGTGATATGCAATGCTCTTTGCTGTTTAAAAATAGTTAAATTTAGCTGTTCCAAATATACATATAGGTATCAGATTTAGGCAAGGAAATCTGTGCGCGACACGCTTGACCTGCGAAAGTGAAAACAGCATACCAATGATTAGCGAGATCATGTTTCTCATTCAGAGACTATTCATGTATTCCCTACACATTCTCTGGGAGAAAAATAAGTCAGTAAGTACATCCGTAAAAACATTAAGGACATTGCCACATTGACAAAGTGGCTTTTTGTTTACGACTTAGTTCCAGCAAAGAAAGGATAACCTTACAACCGGCTGATGCAATTTTCGAACTTATGCTCTTATTAAAGATCAAAGAAAAAAATAGAAAATTATTCGTTTGTGGTCCAGAAACAGAGCTACTCGCAATCTGGCGAACACTGATTTTTCTCTTTCAAATGTAGGTTTATAACGTCGCCTAATTTATTCTTCTCTTAATCATACTTAACTAATTATTACCCATTTCCACTAAAATTGAATGTTTATGTACACATTCTAAAGCATAATGGCTGGAAATAAAATGTAAATTTTAATTATTTGTGCTTCTGACTTGAAGAACACGTCAACGGATCTGATATCCTTCACGAACGCGAAGCATCTAAATTGAAAAAGATTACGTCACTGCATGAATAGTATTATCTGTGCACACACTCTAAATCATCTCATTAATTAATATGTTATTAATTGAGTACACAAAATTGGCAAAACATATTCACAATTTTAGCCGCAGACAAATTCAGATCATTTACACTGCTCCAAAAACACTGCCTCAACATATAAAACATTTATTTGCACATGTTTCACATAAATTTTGCTTTCAAATAAATCCTGCATCATTAAAAGTACACTGTATGCTCTCACCTCGTCCATAAAATGAACACGCTTCTTGGACTTCCTCCGTGGGGATTCCCACTTATGTGCGGGCGGTAGTAGTTGTTTGTCCTTTATCCCATTGTGTGTCAAGTTGTTCCGCAAATATGAATGATCGTACGACAATGACGACATTTCTTGATCCTTTCATTTATGAAACCAAACACAATAACTATACTATAAAGGTATATAAAAATGAATATAGCACAAGGTGAATCACGCACAAACGATTACACGCACAACCCAACGCCACTGTGGTTCAATGAAAAATCACATAGACTTTGTGTGAATTTTATGATCACAGGAGAGTCTGCGAACGTGTTCTCAGGACCGCGACTGGTGGCGGTACCCCTTACTCGTTATACAATCTTTTTTGATTCTTTTTTTTTATTTTAGTGTATGAAAGCGAAATCCTCAGTACGCCAGCGTGTATAAGAAATGGAAAAAATTTTATTAAAGCGCAAACAAGACAGCATACTACACACCGCAGTAGGAATTTTATTTTAAATTTAGATTCTTCCACTGACGTTTTTCAAGTGAAATCAGATAAAAGTTTGTAAAGTAAAAAACAAGAAGAAAGAATTGCAACGATACAGTACTCGTACTTCCAATGGATATTTTGGCAACCTCACGGAAACAAATTACTGACAATACTTTATTGTGTATTTATTTGTTTAGTTTTGTTGAGAAAATTACCCCGATATTAGCCGGATGACCCTGAATGAAAATAGTTCAGATACAAATTGCGCTCTTAAATCTTCGCGAAACACTTTTGTTTTCTTCGAAAGGAAATGAGAGTTATTACTCGGGAAATTATTAAAGAAGACAGTTTAACGGCAGCAAATAAATATACCCCACTGTATGCACACCTTAGGGGGTGCGAAATAGTGTTTTGAATCATTTAAAATGAGTTAGAAAATACTATGAAGATCAAGTTTAGATCTGAAGCAAATGTAGACTGAACAAATGCGGGAACGAAAAATAATTAAAAGATAATAACTGCAGGATAAGGAATGACAACTTGCTGTTGACCTTTAGCTCTGGTGATCAAACAATTCTGAAATGTAAGAACTCTTTATAATTGGCAAGTTGAAGGATGCCAGAATGCCAGAATTCTGTAACTGCATCGAGATGTTTTTCGACATGGTATGTTCCATGATGTTTACAGCTCCTTACAGTACGCCGAGATTCCGAAGTATTATGAAGCGTTACCATTTTGTAGTGTTACGTCTCTACGGATGGTTCATTTAAGGTACATTCACAGCTCAGCGACCAGCGAATAGGCGAACCTCGAACAGATCATTTGTAGTACATTTAGAGGCAAACAATTGACAATTTACCTATTCCCAAAGAAGAAAGCTTAATTTATCTATCGTTTTATAGAAAAAAAAAATTGAATAGTAATTAATTTCTGCGAAGAAACCATAATTTCGCTGATTTTTTCCGCCAATAGGCGAATATTTTTTGCGAACTGTCAAGTTTTAAGACATTCGCGAGAGTTTAACCTCACAAATGCAAATGTCAAATGAAATTCGCCGATTGTAGCGACTAGATAAAGTTGCTGTGAATGAAACGTCAAAACTGGCGAATATTCGCTCGTTCATGTTCGCAGTTCGCTGAGCTATGAATGGAACTTTAAAGATGAAAACGATACCTTTTTTTTATCTATCTATCCGGCCTTTAGCAGGAATCTATCCTCTGGTTAAACTAAGTCGTTATAACGCATTCTTGGTCTAAGCAGTGACTTCCTTGTCACAAGGCATTCATCTACTTAACCTAACCCATGCCATGCCCATTTGACACATTTAGTGATTATTTAGTGATGCAGCTACGCATCAGCAAGTAGCTACAAAAACAAAACCTTTTATATTCGCATAATTATCAAAGAATTTACAAGTGGTCTAAGGTCCGTTGCAACTCTTCCACGGTTCAGGAGATGAAATAGTCACTTGCTGTCTGTATTCGTTAACAATTTGCACTCGAGTAACATTGAGTTGAGATGACAGAAAAAATAAATTACTGAATCTACCCAGCCTGCATACATGCTAACGTTCGACCAAATGAATACGACACAGATAACTAAAGAGGAACCCAGAGATCACGAGGCAGCACAGCAAAAACAAAAATTTTTAGCCAACAAATAAAAAAATAAAAAAAACCTTAACCAATTTGTGTTTGAATTATTCCGGAAACGCCACAGATACCAGAGAACCTCAAACTACAATTCGGAGTTTAGTCCGAAAAGAATAAAACTGACAATCAGCTGTCTACGATGTCAACATGACAAATATTTGTGTTTTCATACGGAAACGACAACAAAAGACGACCAAGGAACAACAAATGTCCATTTTTAAAGCCAGGTAAGCATAAAATTATCAAAAAATTTCAATCGTTCGAACTAGCTGCTTAATTTCTTTCAAATTTCAGAGTAAAAGAGTTCGAAGATGCTCTCGCGCAAGAGGATTTGGACATGAAAAAGCTCCGAAACCTCTGTTTTCACGGTAAACAACTCGAATGGACCCTTATTCTTGTGCTTTAAAATACTCCCCTTTAATTTCCATAGGCATTCCTGATGTAAATGGATTCCGTGCACTTTGTTGGAAACTCCTGCTCGGCTATCTTGGTCCAAGAAAAAGTAGCTGGGCATCAACTTTAGCCAAGAAGAGAGCACTCTACAGGCAATTCATTGACGAACTGGTAGTGCCTCCGGGATTGAAAGAATTGAACGAATGTCACGATCATCCACTAAGTGAAGGCCCAGACAGTGCGTGGAACACATTCTTCAATGACAACGAATTTCTCTTGCAAATTGACAAGGACGTTCGTCGTCTCTGTCCGGACATATCATTTTTCCAGCAGCCAACTGATTATCCGTGTGAGATTGTGGTTAATAGCAAAGGTGAACGGAGACTCCATCAGCGGGTGGTACCGTCGGTGTTGAATTCAGCGAATGTCGAACGAAAGGGTCTCGGTATGACAAAGGTATGCGGAGTGATTTTACTTAAATTGATTTTAATAAAATTCTCTTAAAAAAAAATGCTTACCGGATGGCTAAACAGCAAGTAAGTAGGTCAATTATATATAAGTCAGAAAGCTGCTTTTAAACAGGCAAACATAGAAAAGAATGTCGTTGTACCTTTGGGACCATAAGGCAACGAGTTCTCAGTTTTTGAATTCACTTAGATCGATTCGGTAATGTTGAAATCGGACTCAGTTTAAGATGCAAAAAATGAACAAGATCGTTATCAGCGAGATTAACTCGTTGTTCTATGTAGAGTATGAAACTAAAATTAAACTTTATCCCCTTCTGTAGATTAGTCTCATCACGAAACGTTCAAATGAAAACTACGCGGCGATGGAGGAAGGTCAGGAAGCTCATTGGGAAGTTGTTCAACGAATACTATTTCTTTATGCCAAACTTAACCCCGGTCAGGGCTATGTCCAGGGAATGAATGAGATCGTGGGACCAATTTACTACGTGATGGCCTCAGATCCAGATATAGATTATCGAAGTTTGTTTCACCCTTCTTACATACTCCAATAGATCTGTTAAATCAAACGTTTTTTTTTTTTTCAAGAATACGCTGAGGCAGACTGTTTTTTCTGTTTTACATCACTAATGGGTGAAATCCGTGATTTCTTCATAAAAACATTAGACGACTCTGAGGGAGGGATTAAATATATGATGGCGAGACTATCAACAATGCTCAAGCAAAAGGATCCACTTATCCATGAAAGACTCAAAGAACAGGAATTACATCCACAATATTATAGCTTTAGGTAAGTAGGCGTCTTATATTCCCTCTAAAGCACACTTTGAACATCCTGTAAAATTAATTGTCTACTTCCAGATGGTTGACTCTCTTACTCTCACAAGAATTTCCACTGCCAGACGTTGTACGTATTTGGGACTCGGTGTTCTCGGATGAAAATCGTTTTGATTTTCTCATAAAAGTGTGCTGTGCAATGATAATGTAAATTCTCTAACCACTACTCAACCTTAGAGCAACTCTAAACAGCTTTTTACATTTATTTTCAGAATTTTGCGTGAACAAATATTAGAGAATGATTTCGGTTCGAATGTGAAACTTTTACAAAACTTTCCTCCTTATGATATTAATGATGTTCTGTCCAGAGCGGTTTCATTGGGCGACTAAACTACATGCAATCCCTTGTCAATTGTACAAATGTATCTAGTATATCGTCTAAGCAATATGAAAAGCAAATCCAAATTATTTTACACAAATCAACTTCTCATTTTTGGCCAAGTAAAGTTCATAGAAATGAATTTTTTGATATAGAACATATATTTTTACACTAAAACATGAAGAAAAAAAAAACTGAATACCTTTTAATCGAATAAGAACATACCACTTTTTAACAAACTAAAAGATAATAAATTTGCTTTTTAATTTTATTAATAAATTTGTTTTTCTTTTCACTAAGTTAAGAAGAGCCTGCACTTTCAGATTTTTATTGAATATTCTATTCATTGCCCTTGGACGCCATTGAATGGACATAAACGTGTAAGCAAGATTAGGTACAAACGCTTTGATTAAAGGGAGAAAATAAAGCGAGAAATTTCTGAATATATTTCGATATGCAACACCAGGTCTGTTCGCGTACTCTGCCAAAAAAAAGGAAATTTTTCCGAAACCTTAAATTCATTTAAGTTCATTTTGCAGTATCATTCGAAAGTGAACCTTTTTCATTCGAATCTCAAAATACACAAAAATCTTTCGAATGAATAGAGACATTCTAAAGACTTGACTATTCATTCGAATCTCAACATAAGCATGACTGTTTCTACAAAACAGGCTCTCAAACATTGAAATAACAAAATCTCTCGAGCGTAGCGTTTCGCCCTGATGTAGTAGTTGGGCTTTTTAGTTAACGACCTACCACATCTAGTCTAGACGCAATTTTTTTGCCGATTGAGCGTATCCAAAAACCGAGAACTATAAACACATATAACAAAAATCATAAAATATAAGAAAAAAGTGTTCTTATCCGCAGTTTGCAGGGACAACGTACAAAAAGGTATACAAAACCCTCCACCTCCAAATAAGATAAGTCCTCGATATTGACACCGAATTTCAAGGAAAAATAGATAGATAAGAGATCGATCGTCTTAAAAACGGCCTACTAAATTTAAAAGTTTTGTTCAAAAACCTTAATAAATATATAAATGTAAACAAATATAATAAAAAAAATATATATAACAACTCCACTACAGTTCGTAGGGAGGGTGATCCCCTGAAAAGAAAAAGAAGAAATATCCCACCACCAAAAGTCCTAATCCTCCTGCACTACCGACACCGAGAGGCAAGCTGATAAACTTCGACCGTCTTATGGGCGGTCGATTAAATTTAAAAGCACTTGGTTCTGTCTTACGAAGGCTTGCACTTTTATAAATTTTTGTCGAGCGATACTACCATATCCTCATGAATATATAAAAAATAAAATAATATATACAACAACTCCACTACAGTTCGTAGGGAGGGTAATCTCCTGAAAAGAAAAAAAAAAAGAAAAAATCCAACCACCAAATAAAATTCCTGAACTAAAGCCCTAATTTCCCCCCACACTACCGACACCGAACTTGGATAAACCTCGACCGTCTTAAGGCTTTCACACACCGCCGTAATAGCGATCTACAGCAACGCGTTACGCGTGTATTGAAGTTTGTGCATGCACACCGAATTCGAAATAAAACTATATCGGCGATATATATTGCGATTGTTGCAATTAAACTTATCTATCGTTGTATTCAGCAGTCGATCGTTTTATCGCGCAATGGTGAACATGGAAAAGATACTTTCTTATGGGATAGACTATTCAGTGTTATATGATTTGGATAATATGTAATGAGTAACTCGCAATCGCTATCGCAGCGTTGTGTGAAAGCCTTTAAAGACAACCGATTAAATTATAAGAAAGAAAAACACTCTCTTTTGTAGTTTTGTATAAATGTCTGTCAAGCGATTCTACCCTATCCTCATGAATATATATATAATAAAAAAATATATACAACAACTCCACTACAGTTCGTAGGGAGGGCGATCTACTGAAAAGAAAAAGAAAACCCCACCACCAAAAGTCCTAATCCCCCCCCCACACTACCGAAACCGAATACCGAGATTAATCTTGCCCGTCTTAAGGACGGCCGTTTAATAAAATAAAAAACACACACACATACTTTTGTTTTTTAGACGCCGATCGATACTTCCCTATGCCCCTTAAAAAATAATATAAAAGAATATATAGAACAACTCCACTACAGTTCGTAGGGAGGGTGATCTCCTGAAAAGAAAAAGAAGAAATATCCCACCACCAAATGTTATATAGATGGATATCTCCACTTCTATTCATATGTCTAACCAACGCCAGTTTTCCGGAAAAAAACTAAAGCTCTTCGTAACGTATCGTAAAAACTTACCGGCGACGTCAAGTGGGAATCCAAAAATACAATAAAATATAAAAAAGCATGACTCACATAGATTTTTTATGCTGCTTGCTTACTGCTGACACTGCTACAATTCCTGTTCAATAGCTGTCCTTTGTCATCCTTATTTGTTGTTCGTTGTTCTTAAAAGGCCTGCTCTTGAAGTCCACATCCAGTTGCAGGCCACAGCTTCATTCCATACACACACACACTCACGCACTAAATTATTCGACCACCGCGACGTCGTAGTCGAAAAATAAAATATAAACCAAGAAATTCCTTAAAAAAAAATTATTTCTTTTTTACGCATTAAATTCACTGTTTGTATGAACATATGTATGTTTTTACAATACCACTCACGAAAAATAAAATTCACTCACTAAACCGATCTGGACCACCCGAAGGTCCATGTACGACCGCACTCCATGAAACTACACTCACGACTGAGCCCGAGTAGCCGGCCACTAAACCGATCGATTCACGTCTGCACTCCGCCAAACTACACTCACGACTGAGCTCGAGTAGCCGGCCACTAAACCGATCGATCTACGTCTGCACTCCGCGAAACTACACTCACGACTGAGCTCGAGTAGCCGGCCACTAAACCGATCGATCCACGTCTGCACTCCGCGAAACTACACTCACGACTAAGCCCGAGTAGCCGGCCACCCACCCCACCGACTGATCCCGATCAGCCGACCCGACGACCGATCTGCACCCCACGAGGGTGCACCACCGACTGAACCCGATCAGCCGACCGCCAAACCGATGGGGTCCCCATATATGCACAAACGTGTTTGTGTGAATGTTCTTGTGTGAATTTTTTTTGGATAATTTTTTTTAAAATATTTCTTTCATCACGATCGAATTAATTTGTTTTTTATTCTACTGAGACCTGGGGCGGTCAATAATAAATGATTGGGGTGAACATAATGGGATTCATTAGGAGGACTATTAAAAACGAAAGGATGACAAACTATAATACAACTGTTAAAGATGATTTGCACCTTGAAGAATCGCTTTACTTTGTGTTTTATTATACAGTCGACTCTCTATTCATTTATTTTTTCTGAAATCAGTCGTGGGCTATAGACACCACTCGTCGACTTTAATCCATTCTTAGAATGCCATTCTTAACTTAATATCCCAATAACTTTTAGGTGAGTGACATAACTTTCAATCATTAACTAAACAGCTTATCAATTGTGTCTTTTTTTACAGAAATGTTAAGCAGCAGTCTCTAGCACTTCCACATACCAAAAACCCAACTATCGCAAGCAAAAAACAGCCGAATGCAGCGTCAACTTTGTACTTACCCATTCGAAAGGCACATCAAGAAAGTTATTTCCTTCATCACAGTCGCCCAAAAACGAAGTTTATCCTGCACAGCAGAACAACTCTCAACAAGTATACAGAGATACTTTATTTTCATTTTATTTTGTCTTAAAATCGTACATAATTACTGAAAATAAACTACACTTTTTGTTACTGAAATGCTGAATTTTATTTAAATAACGAACCACCCTGTGTCTAGAAGGAAAAATGGAGAAATTCTACACCCTTTGACGTAAGCTTTGTTCTTTGTTTAATGGCTCTAGCACGTCTAGAAAAGAAGATATTGACTGCACAAATTCTCCAAGTCATTCATTCACATTTAGACCAAAAACTAATTGACCACCCTGTGTTCAACAAATCTACACACTTCAATGCGATTCAATTTTGGTGTTTGTTTCATGCCTCTAGCACTTCTAAAACAGAAGTTATCGACTACGCAAGGTCTTCAAGCTGTCCGCAAAAATCCCCTGAGATTTTAACCAAAAATTGTTGTGAAACACCAGGCCACCAGAAGTCCTCTTCGAGCGCGAATTCGAAAAAGTTATTTTCATTTCCTTTTCCTTTCGAATTTTTTGAACATCAGATTTCCTGATAAATCAACCGGATTTCCTCATAATCCAGCGTAACATAATCCTTAGTTACATTTCAGCCATTTTATAAAATTGGAAATTTCAAATCATTGCCCTCGTGATGGAATCCAACCATTTCAATTCATCTGACAGAAAATGTTAGCATTGCCATGACCAAGCAAAAAGTGACGAAGTGTAAAAGAATATGTACAAGTCAGGACGCTAAAGATGTTCCATTGGCTATTCGAAGTGCTCTGCCGGATGTATTTTTTTGTTCGGAGTATTCTCAAAATGGGCTAATACATCGGAATTACTTGTCGAAGTCATATAGCAGTTATTTGGTGGCTAACGTCATTCAGATGTGTTTATGAATAGCATATTTCCTCATTCAGAGAACCCGCTAGTGATTTCTACTGACATCTATTACTGTAGGCCTAAATTTTATTATTTCACTGATCAAAATCAATTCTAATGAACGGCTGATCCTCATTTCTGTAATTTGGAACACAATCGCTTTACTGATGTGTTCACTTTTCATTCTATTGTCATCTGTCAGTTTTGCTTTCAATGAGCAACTCTAACCTCAGAACCTGTGCTTTGTTGGTGCCATTTCACTGACAGAGCATTCCACTGAATGCAATTTTTCAATTATTGCTATAACTGACTTGTCAACAAAATTAAACCACTGTTAAACTGATTCGTTCCAACGATGCATTTGAATGATAGCCGCAGTAAACCGTCAAAATGTGCTTATTAATGGACTTATTTGGAGTTCACTTTCTTTTTCTACTTAACATCTTATTGATCTATGAAACTGATAACTTACTTATTTTCTTTTAATCCTAGTAACACAATTTACTCCATTCAAATATATATTTTATAAAAAGTAGTTCGCAAAGGGAAAATTCGTCGATAATACTTTTTTTGTTTGAGAAAAAAATTATATAGACCATGCCACCATGTTGAGTAATTTGGCTTCTGGCTTTCTAAAGCCCACAAGACGAATCATTAAATCTGTGCAAAATCATTCCAATCAGGCAGTTACCCATTTACTCCAGCTTTCCAATACCGAAGTTTGTTCTGAACCAGCCTTGAGGGGCCTCGTTTTGGGCATCTATGCTGATCCAGCTATAAAAGGAGATAGTGGTATACTAACGCCATCTGCAAGCCGTTATAATGAAAATAAAACCTGTGGAAGGCTGCTGGAAGTAGTGCGAATGACTGGCATTCCCAAGCGTGGAGAAGTGCGTATATATTACTGCGTTGAGCCAGAGAGAGTACCATTCTTTACATCTGTAGCAATGGTTGGGTTGGGAAAAGAGTGCGCTGGTTATAATTCCTATGAAATGATCGACGAAAGAAAGGAGCACATTCGAAATGGAGTGGCAAAAGCTTGCAGAAAACTCGGTGCATTAGGGATCGATCGAATCGAAATAGAGAATTTTGGGCACGCTGAATCAGCTGCAGAAGGAGCTGCCTTAGGCATCTGGTCATATCAGGAGCTTAAGGAGTCAAAGAAACGCATGGAAGTACCAAATATTGAATTGCACACGCATAAAGACGAGATTTGTGATTTGGATGGGTGGCGAATCGGTCTACAAAAGGCAGCAGCTCAAAATTTTGCTCGACAAATGCAGGAGACGCCTTCAAATTATTTGACACCAACGGCTTTTGCCGAGAAGGTTGTCGAAGTATTGTGTAAATCGGGCGTAAATGTCGAGGTAAAAGTTGAGGGCTGGGCAGAAAGTCAACAAATGAACGCTTTCTTAGCTGTGGCTAAGGCGTCTTGTGAACCACCGATTTTTCTCGAACTAACCTATTATGGTGGCACTAAGGATGAAAGGCCCATTATTCTAGTTGGGCAGGGAATAACATACGACTGTGGAGGACTAAATTTGAAGAGTCGGAGAGAATTGAAGCGTATGCGAGGTGACATGACCGGAGCAGCTGTCGTTGTAGCTACTTGTAAGGCAATATCAGCGCTACGTTTACCTGTAAATATTCGGGCACTTATACCGCTCTGTGAAAATGTTATGGGCTGTAATTCATTTCGACCTGGCGATACTGTAAAGTGTATGAATGGCAAGAGCATAAAAATTGAGGGAACCGACCATGAAGATGTGTTAGTATTGGCCGATGCGCTCCTATATGCACAGAACTTTTGTCCAAAGTTCATTGTAGACGTTGGTACATGTTCGGGCTCAATGAGAGGGCTTTTAGATGAAGCCGCGTGTGGTGTATTCACAAATTCGGAAATCTTATGGCAACAAATCAAACACGCTGGCATTCATACAGGCGATCGAGTGTGGAGGCTTCCCTTATGGAATGTTTATGAAAAACCCATTTGTTGGGGGAAATCGGCCGATGTGCATAATTACGGTTTGGACGTAGAAACCGGAAGAGCATGTAAAGCAGCTGCATTCCTGCGAGAATTTGTTCCATGTGGACAGTGGATGCATTTAGTAAGAAAACTTTGTTTCTTTTTTTTTTTTTTCTTTTTATGCTTATATTAATTCTTATTACAGGATGCAACTGGTGTAATGTACACAAATGGCAAGGATTGTAAATATCTTTCCAAGGGTTTTTCAGGCAGACCAACGCGCACTTTAATTGAGTTTATTGCTCAGACTATTTGTAGGGATACTGCTCCGAAACTTCCACCGAAAAAGTAGTCTGCAAAGGAAATTGCGGTGCCACCGTTGTGTTTGTACATACATACCAGTCAATATTTTAGTGTAGACAAATATATAAAATTCAAAAACAAAAACTTTTGTATACCTATTTGTTTCTTCTTTTTTATGATGGACGCACTAAAATTCTTAAATGGCCAATTTTCAAGGAGTACCTAGAGTTCATCGAGAGAACTAAAACGAAAAAGTAAACGAACGGGTTGAATAAGATAATGTTGAAAATACACTGATATGACAGTTTTCACAAATCAGCCCTAAGAAAAGGTACGTTCGCGTACCCTCCTCAAACAGTGAATTTTTACAAAATTCCCCCATGCTACGAATTTTAGTGCAAGCAATTTCTGTGGGCTGGTTTGTGAAAATTGTCAAATCAGTGTATTTTCAACTTTTTCTTGTTCATCCCGTTCGTTAACTTGTTCGTGGTTTTAGCTCTCTCTGAGAGAATTTTACCCCTACTCTTCCAAATTTGATAATTTACGAATCTTAGTCCAAAAAGTACGCGGACGGACCTATTTTCTGTAGTTAAATTCGTAGCATGGGGCATTTTCTTACTCTCCCATGAGTGCTCTCTTCTGTGAAAAACTACGAAAATTCTCCGTACGCGAACAGCTTTTCGTAAATCGCTGCAAGTAAAAAATATTGTACATTACTGTACCTTTTTACTTTCCATTCCTTCCAATGAACGTGAGGCTAGGCAAAGACATAAAACAAATCAACAAATCGCATTAACTTAATTCTTGTTTTATTAAATAATTACAACGTAGATCTACTTATAATGTTAAAAATTAATCATAATATTTACATTCATTCCATTTGTTACATTTTGATTAAAGGGTTGTAAAGAATTAAAGAAGTCAGTGCTTCTATTTTTAATATCTAGATTAAATTATTCTTACCAGACCTTTTTTTTAAAATAGTTTGTCAAAATACATTCTAACCTTAATGCACTAACTTCTTTATTTCTATCCAAAAAAAAAAACAAATATCTCTAACTAAAACTAATCACTATGACTATAAATTAATTAGAAGTAGAAATGAATACAGTGAAGGCGTTTCTTAGGTTAAATTCTAGTTAAGAGTTAAAAAGTCAACTCTAAGGTTCAACGAATTGAGAATTTGAGCTGAATTTTAATTATTATTTTTTTTTTAAGTTTAAAGCTTAGATACGAGTATTTATATTTAAGATATTAAGTAGGTATAACCAAGATGAGATATAGGATTGAAAAATTTACTAAATTCATAACAATGATAACATCTATTTGTAACTGTGTTTTTTTTTCTCTTAAGAAATAAAAGTAAGGTTAAATGTTTATAATTTGTATTTTGTTTGGATATATGTATGTTAATAACTATTATAATATTCGAATGATTGTATATATAAAATTTGAAAATATTTGTATAAATCTTTTTTTTTATGATTTATTTGTTGTCCCTTGTTTGAAGGATATGTTCTAATTGTACTTAAGGATAGTTAACTGTAACTTCGTACTAATGTTTGACGTTAACAAGATAACAACAGTTTTATTAATTATACACTTTTTTTGTGGTGGGATTTTTTTGTTTTTTTATTTCTCACACAAAGCTTTAAAATTAATTACAAACATATTGCTTTCTAAAATGCTCGATTAGTACATGGAAATTTTAACTTTTACTGATATTTTTTTTGAATTATTGCTGTTTTTGGGTTGCCCGCATTCTTGTTTTATGTCATTTTTATAATGTCAAATAATTTGGAATAAAAACAAATTGACATTTTGTTCAAAAACTTTAGCATTCATCTTGGACTGATAAAATTTGCCTCGACTCAAAGTCTTTTAACTAAACAAGTACAGGTTTTCCAAATTGAGAATGGAAATAATTATGATTAAAACAGAACTGTACTGAAACTTGAGCTTAAAAACAAAAATTTGGTATCAATGAAAGAAATATGTTTGCCCAAGCTATTCAACGTATAGGCACGTTTTTGTAAATAAAGTGAAATCTAACCTTTTTAAGGCTAACATAACCTGCATATGCAAATTGGCACGTTCCACGTTTGGGTTAGCTAAAATTTAACAATATTTACACATTTCATTTTGTCTTTAATTTCTGTACAATATTTATTTTGTTAAATGTCTATTCATTTAAAAAGAAAGTAACTATTTCCTGGTCCAAGTGTTAATTTTGTGTAAGTATCACTCGAAACTTCGATATGTTTCCATTTGATTAACATTTTTTATATATTAGTATCTACATTCCTAATAAATAATGATAAGCTAAAGTGACAAATGTAAAAGAATCTTTGATATAGAATATTATTAATTGATAGGTAGTAGGATAGATAGGGTTTAGAACAATATGTTAGTCTCAAAGTAATTTATTCACAAATTTAGGGAGGATTTAGGCATAACAAAAGTATTAAATAAGTGTCAATGGCATAGCGGTCTTCGAAAAGGAAGCCAATCGTCTGCACAAGATTACTCAATCCCTGTGCATGAAGCCTTATAAAGGACGTCAAAGGTCGACGAATTGGCTAGCAAAAATTCTGCTATCAGATTAGAACAAACTGGGGCTGTAAAAATGAATATCCAATCTACATTATGTTCCACACTCTTTATAGTATGCATCTAATACCAACATTTCGTCGGAAAGGATCGGATCATAGGTATTAATCGAGAGTTTTGCTTTTTTAAAAGTTTATTTGAGCGAAAAATACATGTGTATTTTTAAACTTTCACATAAATTTGTAAAACAATTTAAGTAACTAATATGCTGGCTGCTCTTTCCACTCAGCGTAAAAAGATTCTTTTCGATCAATCATTTGATTTCCTGTAACGTCAGAATCATAGACGAACTAAATTAGGCTATCAGCTTTGGATCGTTTGACAGTTTCTCTCCGTCATCAAAATTAAATGAGACCTCACACACACAAATGTAGTTTTGGGTGACTTGGTTCACAGCACAAGTCTAAAATAGTAGGTCCGTTCGCATACTTTTTGCACTAAAATTCGTAGATCATCAAATTTTAAAGAGTGGGGGTAAATTCTCTCAGAGAGAGCTAAAACTACGAAAAAGTAAACGAATGAGTTGAACAAGAAAAAGTTGAAACTGGTTTGACAGCTTTGACAGTTTTCATAAACCAACCCACATAAATGTCTTGCACTAAAATTCGTAGCATGGGGAAATTTCTTACTCCCTCGTGAGCGCTCTCTTCTGCGAAAAACTACGAAAATTGACCGTACGCGAACAGCTTTTCGTAAAAATTCGTAGATTTTCGTAAAAATTCACTGTTTTAGGAGGGTACGTGAACGAACCTATAAATTCGGAAAACAATTTAAGTAACTAGTTTGCTGGCTGATCTTTCCACTCAGCTAAGCAAGATTCGTCTCGATTTGTCATTTGATTTGCTTTAACACCAGAATCATAGACGAACTAAATTAGACTGTCAACTTTGGATCGTTTGACAGTTTCTCTACGTCAAGCTAAAACCAACCAAAATCGAAGTTGTATATTTACGTCTCAACAAAATTAAATGGGACGTCAGTTTTGGGTGACCTGGTTGACAGCACAAGTCTGAAAAGGTATCTATCACTGAATTGAAGCTAAAATAGAACACAACTTCAATTTAGCATTATGTAACCAATACCAAATACAAGATTCATTCACGGATATCAATTCTACTCAGAAATGTACGCATCATTTTTATAAATGAAGCAATTGGCTTTGATTTTTTGAAAAACATTAGATACACTCAAAATTATACCATCTAGTTTGGACTGTACCAATTAAGCATAATTAATTAATAAATTACCCTTTCCAACCTAGAACTAGTTAAATATGTTATATATTATTCTTTTCTTAATTACAAACCTTGTTAACTATTTTGATTTTCTTTGATACAAATTGAATTACATACTAAATATATATATAAATGTACACTCTTAGTAAATATTTTTTTCTCTAAGAACATTTGAGTATTTAATATGTGTATATCAATTTTAAATTAAATAACAATTACATTAAGTAAAGAATGGCAGATATGGCTTATCAAAGGAAAACAAACTATAATTGAGTCATTCGAACATTTTTGATTTTTCAAAGATTCATAAAAGATATCTACAAAGTGTAATCACAAAATAGTTGTGACTGTAATTGAAGCGCCATCTGGATTGACATACTGTTCGGTCTCGACCTTAGCGATAAAACTTTCGCTTTTTATAGGAATGGGTTCGGATTGAAGCTCTGTTGTTTCTATGATTTCCAAAGGACCTAAGCAGCTACTGTCAATCACCTCCACTGGAGTTGATGTTGTTGTCGCTGCTGCTGTTAGTGGTGGTGCTGTTTTCTTTTCAACAACATGATGTGTAGCTTGTTTTGAAGTTGATGGACCAGGCATATAAATGATTCCATCATCATCGTCTTCGTCCTCATCATCGGTTATTTCTCTATGCTCATAACTGTATGTATTCATATAGTTTCCACCATTTTGATACGGATTACTTGTTGTTTTGACGTATGAGCTACGGGAACTCACACCCCCGCCGATGGCGCCACTTTCAATGTCCTGCGGATAGCTATGGCTATGATGTCCATGATGACCATGATGGCCATGATGGTGATGATGATGATGTTGATGTTGATTTTGATGTAAGCCACTACTGGATCCCTGAACCTGATGGCCCACAGTGAGTTGACTGTGCTGCCCACTCCCACTGTGGGCAACTGATTGCTATATGTGCGAATGGGAATGTGCCATCGATAGCGAATAAGGGCTTAGATCCTTTTGTATGTCCATAGTGTCATATAGTGGGAATTCACAGCATAGAATAAATTTCAAGGCACTCGGCACCTCGACATACACTGACGGCGGTATGGGTATGAGCGGAGACGTGGACGCCTTGTACTTTCGATACTCCATTAGGCTGTAAATAATTTAGAGAATTCCTTTTTAACAAATTGATCTACGAGTGAATGTATTACCTCCTTACTCTTTGTATTTCTCATCTGCAGAACGTTCTCGTAGCGGTATGCCCGACAAGAAGAGAATGATGAATGTGGTAAAAATTGGGGATGCTATAGCCACCCATTCGGGTCCGTGTATGACATTGAGCGACACAACGAAAATTCCCCACCAGATAACCACCTCGCCAAAGTAGTTCGGATGCCTTGACATGCTCCACAGTCCTTTTTGGAAAGAAAATACAAAATAAACACAAAAAAGAAAGAAATATAAATAAACACATGAATAACAATGCGGATGCTGGGTGACATATGATTCTCTTAATTTGCACGTGCATTCCGCTCTAATGAGCACAACATCTATCTATTGTGTGCACATACTCGTATGTGTATAAGCGTTGAAGGTCAACCTCAGTGGTGCGGGTTAAGTTGTTCCATCAACAGGAATGTTGTCACTCAGTGTTTTATTATTTTTTTATATGTTTTGAGTTTGCAGGAAGAAAGAATAAAATAAAAAACAGGTAAACATGCATTTGCATATGTGTACGGCTGAAGGAGCAGGATTAAATGGGCTCTGAATGTATGCATGCATTCATACTAAACTTCATTCACATGATGTCCTCTTACAAGGGATGCTCAAAGGATTGAGACGAACACAAAGCAATTTGGAGCACATTTGCACATTGTTATTATCATCCTGCGGATTTATCTAGCAGATGTCACAAACACAGACACAATATACATATGTATTATGTATAAGTTTGAAAGAGCCTTATCTTAGCACATCACAGAGTGTTGACGCTTTCAACTTTGCTGCATGATGACTTTTAAATTCAATCAAAAATCAAATCGATATGAATACATGCAGGACCATGAGTTTTAATCACACAGCCCATTTCACAGTTAATTAAATTTCATTTCGCCTTGCAGAGCGGTCGGTGGCACTGGTGACTAGCCGTCAGCAAGCTATAAGGCAACAGCGAGGTAGGTGACGTTTTTTTTTCTAATTGGGGTGATGCCTTGCTTTGCCTTGCCTTGCCTGTTCGACGTCGTCCTCGTCAGTAGGCGAATTAAGGATAGATGAATAAACATGAGTGTACAGGGAGTTCGTTGGGAACTTCCACCAATTAAAAACAAATTACGAAACAAATTGGTTGTGGCTGAGATATGCACTTAAAAACAAAAGGCACAAAAGGCTTTAAAATTAAGTTTACCATTTTGCCCATACATATGTGTGGGTAGCAGGAACTAGACTGTTGATACTAAATGTGATCGTAAATTTTGGAACGCGATTTATTATAACAAATTTTAATTAATTTTCGAGATGTAAAATTATAATTAAAATTTATAGCTCTTTTTTAACGCTTTAATAAATCTCTATTTTGAACTTACACGCACTGTCCTGATGTAGACCAAAGTGCTGCCACATTTTAAATTTGTTCATTCAACTCAGTGGTTTGAATAAGATAATCAGACTATAAATACATGAGATGTTCCGTTGTGGGTAAACAGGGAAACCGCACCGGTCCATTCGAAAACTTCAAAAAGTAGTTAGTTTGACAGTCAATTTGATTCATACAGTGTCTGTCAGAGCAGACCATATTTTAGGAGGATAGGAAGCCTTAACCAGGTGGGTGCCGTGGCACAGTGGTTAGTGCGTTGGACTACAAGAGGTTTCAAGTTCGAATCCAGAAAAAATACCATCAAAAGTTTTTTCATGGCCCAGCCTCTTCTGAGTGTCTGACAAACATTCAAGAGTATTACTCTCATGAGAAAGCTTCTCAAAACCATTCATATACGGCATAAAACTGTAGGTCCCTTCTGTATGTGCAGAAATTTATACCACGCACAACATGTACAGTTGTCAGAAGTTGTCAGAAGATATCTATTTTTTTTATTTTAGGAACCCTTAACCGCAGCCAACTTTAGTTCTTCTCTAAATTAGGACAGCAAAGATACGAAGAATATTTCAAAAGGCTCATTATACATAACTTAAATCGCCTCTTTTTCGAAGAAAATAGCAGAGCTGTGGCCTAATTTCAAACTCAAATTCGTGCTTTTGGATCTTAACTACAAATTTGCAATCTATCACCGGATCGGCTGCACTCTGTACTCAGTGCTCAAGTTTTACTTTTAATTTACTTACCATCATTGCAAAATTTCCCTTGATTTGCTGGATCTTGTCGAAAGGAGAATTTCTGCAGATCAGCATATGTTTCTGCTAATAGGCCGACAACAAACATTCCTGAACCTGCAGAATCTAAAGTTGTCATAGTTTTGGGTGCATGCGGCTGTGAGTGGCGTGGTGAATTTATAATTATAACGGGAAGTGACACAACAAACACCCAAACTGCCTGTGAAATAAGAAAACCAAAAAAGTGAAGAGTCCATTATCACATGTTAATGACTAAAAAAAAAAAATCATAAATTAAAAGAAAACGTAAAATTGCAGTTCATAGTTCTGTTACGAAATTATGACTTTAAGAGTACATATTTTCTAAAAAAAAACACTTTACAGTTGTTGATTGGTTTATTTGCATTTATCACAAATGAAAAAAATCGTAAATTTCTTCACATCCTGCACATTCTTCATGAGCCCAATTTGCCCACTATACCCCACTATATACTTTTTTTAAACTCATCATACATAATGTCGATTGGTCTAACTTACGCTTTGCTTGTTGTAATCTACACAGCTACCACTAGTTCTGAATTTTAATTAAAAATGTTGACTCTTGCACATTGTATACAAAAATACTAAGCTATTTACGCACCGAAAATAAAATCAACGACCAGTAAATTTTAGTTCTGTCAAAATTTTTAAAACCAAACGTGATGCTATTCAAAATTAGAAAGCATTGTTCCTTATTCAAAAATTCCTGGTGGCCCAATTGACACGGCTTGGCCCGATTTACCCCACCTTCCCCTACATGCACTTAATTCGAGAATTCATTCATTCTTTTGATTTTTCTGAAAAATAAAAGCCCAGGAAAGCTATACTTTTAAAACTTAAATTAAATATAGAAATCACTATTCATTTTGAAGTTGTTAATTCCACAAATAATACTTTTTAATAAAGGATAAACTTAAAGGCACTCAATGCCATTAATTAAAGTTTTTTTTTTCCATTCTCAAATAATGGAACTTAGATCAATGATTGAAAAAGAATACAACACACAATTTAAAAGGGACATACTCAAATAAATGAAATCTCTTGCAGCACTGACACTTTCCATTAACTTTGAAACTTGAGAAAGTAAATGTTTAGCTAAAGAATGTTTTTCTACTGTAACCAGAATATAATGGCATCTTCCGAGACTAACTAAGACTACATTTTAAACCTTGTCTAGTATTTGTTGAAATGCATATAAAGTCGTCTTCAGACAAATAAAATATTTTAAATCTCGGTTTAGTGAATTTATTTTACTAAGCTTATATCCGTTGTAATGTAATCGAATTGAGTATGAGTCCAGAATTCGACCTGAGTACTTCTGCACACCGAGGCGAAGGTGTGTTTCAACCAAATTGAAATAACCTAGTTTATGAGAAAACCAACACGTCAGTTAAACACGACCTATCTTGAACTAGCCCAGTTCCTGCATTTATAAAGTGAATGAGTTCTTAATATTAACTCCATTTCTCTTTAACTATGCATATAAACGAACATGACTTTTTTTTCCTTCAAAAAGTTAGTCCTTCAGAATAAATAAGGAATATCACTCAAACGAGTCAAATACTTCCATATGTTTATCGGGAAGAATGCTAAATGAACACATTGCGTTATTTAAATTCTAAAAAAAAATATCTACGTACATACGAGTAGATAGGCCATGGAAATGGTCTCAAATCTTTTGACTGACGTGAAGAATGAATGTATTTTTAATGATCTGGAATTTTGAATGAGTTAGAACTGACACAAAACTAAATACTGCAGATGAGTAAATATTAATTATTTTTCTTAGAATTTTTTCCCATCCACCTATGCCTGATGATGCGATAAAATATTTGCTTATTTTTGTTAATGCAATTGCTAACAAGAGTAAATTATAATGCTGAATGCATTACATTATTGTTCATTAAGACCGTTAGTTTCAATTAGAAAATGTTTGTACGTATTTAATATATTCTGCGCTTTATCATACATCATTAGCATAAACATTTGCCATTTTTGAGTGTTGTTAGCTGAGGGAGCCTTAAATATTTATAGTTCCGGATCTTAAATTTATGATTTATCACTATCTGTCTATCACAGCCTGGTAATTTTAGTCTACTCAGCTCACCACAAGCAGTCGATTCGGTTTTCAACACACCATCGAACATCAACTGTCATCTACGCAAAAGCGTTCCTTATAGCATTTATCTATTTCAATTACATTCTATTAAATACTAAGTTCTATTCAATCTCTAAATATATGTAGATTATGTGACAGACAGCACAAGTTAGTGGCAGTGGGCATTTTGTGGTCAACTTTTGGACCTTGCATGAAATCTGAAAATAATTATTTCGTTCCCATCATGTGGTATATCAAATTAAAGAGAATTTTACCAGCACTCCACGTTTGTACGTAATATTTTTTTTCTGTCTAAATTTGTTGGACTAGGAAGTTTGACAAATTTAATTGACATCTGTCAAGGACTGACAGCTTTATGATTGAAAGTTAAAATTGTGCAAAATTTGTTTTCATAAATTTTCTTCTTGATCGTTAAAGAATAGCTCCGTTCGCGTACCCTCCTTAAACAGCGAATTTTTAAGTAAGAAATTTCCCCATGCTACGAATTTAAGTGCAAGAAATCTCTGTGGGCTGGTTTATGAAAACTGTCAAAGCTGTCAAACCAGTGTATTTTCACTTTCTTCTTCAACCCGTTCGTTTACTTTTTCGTAGTCTTAGCTCTCTCTGAGAGAATTTTACCCCAACTCTTTGATAATCTACGAATTTTAGTGCAAATAGTACGCGAACGGACCTAATTATTCTTATATTCTATCCGGAGGAGTACAAATGTAAAAACTTTCGAAAAACGCCCACTGACACAATCACTTTTTCAGTAATTTTACGAAAAACTCAAGGAAACTAACTTTCGGAATCTTTTAAATTAAAGCCTTGTTTCTGAACTTAAATCTGAATTTTGAAGAGTTCTTTTGGTTACACTCTTTCGCAAAATGTTATGTTTTCTCCTGTTTGAAACATTTTATAAACTTTCAAAGAAATGCAGATTTTAATTCAATAAAAAAGTAAGCAAATCCTAAAACTTTGAGGTCCTGACTGTTTCCTCCATTGATTTATTTTATAATAAACATTTTTGTTATTTATGCTTGCTCAGTTTTGAATGGCATTAACTTCAATTATATTTTGCCAACAATATCAAAGACCCAAATCAAAAGCAGAGATAACGTCAAAAGAATGATATAAAAGTATAAGACAAAAACCCCTGACATTCGTCATTCTATTCATCTCTGTAAAACCCCAAAAGACCAGACATTTTACCATTAATGGGTACACAATCTGACAACTAATGTAATCTTAAATTTCTTGGAATTCTACGAAACGTAAAAGCTTCTTAAACAAACAGAAAAAAAATATCAAATAACAAACCACAACCGAAGACACGTATCTACCACTTAATAAAGTCATTTAGTCTACAAAAAGAAAATCACTTTTCAAGTACAAAGTCCAAGCCAAAAAAAAATCAATACACATCTATCTGTATGTAGATATGTACTTTCACTTCAGTATCATCGATTAGGTTTCCCTTATCTTGTCATCGGTGAGCCAATGTACATATGTTATTTATATTCACCCGATGAATAAGTTAACTAGGAAATAGAATACCAGCAAATCAATGAAAACAATGCAATCCGATGTGCACGGACAAGGCTTCCACTTACAAGTATATCAACATCAGTTTTTTTAAAAAACCAATCGATTTGTTGATTGGTCATAGAGTATCTTCTGTACTCGTACCTGTCGAAAGTTGAAATTTGCATGATTTATTTTTTTGAAAATTTCATTATAGTACTCATGGTACGTGTTACATAAAAAGGGAATCTCCTTAGTGGCGCCACACGATTTCTTTAGAACGCAGCGTAATTATACTCTTGTGCATGTGAGGTGCACCATGTCCTTCCAACCCTGGGAATATCCAAAAGTTGTGTAAGCTTGTGAGTACAAAATTTCAAAAATCAAAAGGCATTCCATGTAATTGGTCTTAATCACGAGAATTGCATAGTTTCTACTTGCAATGCCGAGAAAACATAAAACAAAAAAAAAAACATGGGAAAGATTAATGGCAGCACTCGCTCCTGGAGATGTGAATACATATAACGCACAAGCTAGTAGTGATGAACAAAATTAACTTACGTAGGAGCAAGAACTTTGCAGGAGTAGGTAATTTACTCCTCTTTCTATTCTTTTATGTGAAGTCGTAAAGTAAAATTAAAACATTTCATCGATCAGTGTGGAAACACAGGGCGCTTCCAAGTGAGGTTGTTGTTTTTTATGGAGGTGGTAGTAACTGATAGCTTAGAACCATTATTAGTTTTAATATATGCTTTAAAGGTTAAATAATAGGCTACTGCTTTTACTAAGTTCAAGTTTAGAGAGTAGTATGTATGTGTATTTGTTTAAGATTCATTTTAAAAGTTTGAAAGCATCTGGTATTTCTACATTTTATTCACTTCTTGTTTTTAACTCTTGTACGAGTAAAAATTAAGTCATAAGCCATCGTTATGAAGAAATTAACCGGCTGGTGAACAACCAGAAAGATACTGAGGATGGAAGAAGCTTGGGAAGCCGTTAGTAGCACTGTGGCAACCATCATGAAGAAACAACGAAACACTGCGGACCCGGCGACCAACACGAATTAAAGGTCCAATTACAGCTAAGCCACCTGCGAATATGAACGAGCGAATATTCGAAAACGTTGAAGTTTCATTCACAGCTACTTTTTTGTCTAGTCGCTGCAATCTGCTTATTTCATTTGTCATTTACTAAAGAAGGAAAGAATTGTGAGGTTAAACTCTCGTGAATTCTTTGGTCGTGCGAATGACAGTTCGCAAGATGCATTCGCGTATTCGCAGAGAAATCAAGGAATTATAGATTTATTCGCAGAAACTAATCACAATTTAACTTTTGTTTTTATATAAATTGATAGAAAAATATTATAATAGTAAAATTGTCAATGGTCAGCCTTTAAATGTGGTAGAAACCCTTCGTTCGCGGTTCGACAATTCGCTGGTCTCTGAGCTGAATTCCCCCTATCGAATAACCGCCACCACGAGGACTACGGTTAGGAGAAGAGATGGGTTTACTATAGGTATTGGAAATTCCACACTGTTACTAAGTTTCGTCTTTGAAAAACTCCCACCTTCCAACGTAAAAAACAAAAAAAAAAAAAACAGCTTAGTGGATTTGCACATGTCGCTAAGGTGGGAAGGCAAAAGACGATAGCCATAAGAAACATAATAGAAAGAAGCACACGACTTATTGTTGACTACAATTTTAAACCCTTTCTTGTTATGTGACACCCTGCACCACAATAAGCAAATGTACAAGAAAAAGTGTTGTCCCCTGTAGTAGCTCAGTTATGACACACGAGGGTCGAGGTTATAAAAAGCCTCAAAACATTTTTCCTTGTACAACATGTTTCGGGCATGTGTGTATACATGGTGCCTATCACTATTAGAAACGTTCATTGTTGTTTTTTTTTTTTTTTCTGTAACTAATATACGTACCTACTTACTAGGAAGTTCATGGGAATAAAGAGCGTATGAGTTTTACTTGCGATTTCTATGCAAAATTATGTTGTACAAACGCAAACTGCACTCGTTTTTATGTGAACCAGTAATTATGATTTGAGAAGCAGTTTGGGAAAAGATTTCACGCTCTAATGCTCAGGTATCTCTTAACCTACATACGATCTATATATAGTATGCCTGAAAGTTTGCTCTACCATTTATAAAGCTACTCCAAGTAAAGGAATTGTATTTGGCAACAATGCTTAACCAATTTGTAGCAATAAAGAAAACATTCTGTTGAGCACTATTGTCTTTCGAAAAAATTGATTTCGGTAATAGTAGATTCAGCAACTGCGATACGACAAATGATACCTTGCGATGTCATGGACTTGCCAAGAAATCAAGACCTTGGAGAGAGCAACAACTAATGAATGATTCAGAAGTTTTTTCCATAGAAGAAGCCTGTCTATCATAATCTTACAGCGAGATAAGAAAAAAGTACTTTTTAATGAAGATCTTTAATTGTGCAGCTCTTCACTTTTTAGGTGTTTAATTGGGAAAAAAGAAGACGAGATTTTTACAGCTGAAATGAATGCAACTCAGCATCGATAGGAAATATCACAGGAAAGAAAACATTATTTTTTCACCAATCAAGTCCCTGCTGAACTCTCAAGTAATATGAAAATGAAAGGAATAAAGGGAATATGCAGAAAATGGAAAGAACATTAAGAAGAGACTGCCTTGTTGATGACTGCAACAGGGGGCCAGATTTTAGAAAACCCAGAGTGCAGAGCTGCTCTGTCACCACGGTTGCTCTTGGTCGTTGTCAGCGATATACTTGGGTCAGGTCGTTTTGGTTGGCACAGTAATCGGTAAGCCCTTCGTTTCTCTATTGTCTTATTGTCGAATGAATACCACTAGGTGGCACGGCTGAAGAGTGAGCGCCCACGCCTTTTCTCGAAAGATGTTAACAACCATCAGGTCCCCGCGCGCAGCACTCAGATCAAGCCTGACCAACTGTGGTACCATAAGAGGATGTAAGATTGTCCCTTACCTCATATAAACGTGTATTACATACAAGCCATACTATAGATTTAATGAATTTCCATATACTTTTCGTTGGTATTCTGTAGAGGTCCTAAAAGTCGATGAACAAGTGTCTGCACAGGAACTTGAACCCCGTGTGCTGCAGGAAAGGGAAATGGCTTTACAAGTGGCTGGGTTCTTGTTTTGTCGAACGTGGGCCATAGTTTCCTTGTGATGACTTAGTTTCATCTGTTTCCTGCTTTAAGTTCGAATGTGTAAGGCGGGATATTCTTCTAGGTATTGCTTTACCACGGGGCATGGGGAATGGAATTGACCGTGCTATTTTCTGCGGTTAAAGGAAAGTATCATACCAGAACCTGTGTCTGTGATGGGGTGGTGTGTGTGGCGCATTTAATATGCGACTATTTTCCATTCTTCCCTGCTAGGATAGGCGCAACAGTAAGGTCTCATGAAGTCTAAAAATGGCTTCGGTGATCGGTGCATAGCCAATGTATAAGGGCACTAATGGCTGCCCGTGACTGTATAAAGATGTCTAGCGAAAGGAGGTAGAGGATGACCATAAGACCAGCAGATGGTGTTGTTTATATTGTACAGTTGCTGCCTATGCACGCTAGTGTCTTGAACATTTGTGAGAAGACTTAGGTCAGTGTAGATGAATGTAGGTGTTGCGATAGCTCTGTATGTTTCCTCCCCAGTATGATCTGAGCGGAATGGCTCCAGACTGCAAAAGTGAGTTTATTTTGGCTTTTGGATTCTTTTATGTATTAATGTCCGATTACAAAGCAAGGTTTTTTAGGCTGTTCGCCGAGGTGTCTATAACGCCTCATCGTTTAGCTTGATAAGGGTAGAGAGGTATTTGCCTTTAGAACAACGTCATCGAGATATTCCGGGACTTTGACGCCACTGTATCTTAACTGTTAAAATACTTTATTCCGGACCATGATCCAGAGCAGTGGGAAGATTACCCTGGCTTGAGGACTACCTTTAAGGGCATATGCTTCTATCTTCATTCCTTAAAGTTAGGTGATAATGTGTCGGGCTTTCTTTAAGTGAATACCACCCTTACCTCTCTCCAACTACTACTCTATCGTAGAGCGATTTATCTTTATTAGATATAAAACATTCAAACAATTAGACTAACTCGATTGTTACAGGTTCCGGCCCCATAAGGTCTAATTTTTTAAGGATTCACACTCTACATTTAAAAACACGAGCAGTTTCGTTAAAAAATAAAAAATTCGCAATCCAGATAATAATCTACCACTCATCCATTCACATGAAGTATAGAACGATTTGTTTTTATGAAGGGTCGCTTGTCATATAAATTTAATTATTTTTAAGTGATCCAAGAAAAAATTGTCTATAGGAGGAATCGCTTACATATATGAGCACAGGCTGAGTGTCTTTCTAAAAATCTCCACCTCTGTTCGGGCGAAAAAGGCAAACCACTTATTTAAAATGACTACCCACATTCATGACCGTAACATTACCACAAAAACCTCACGTCAAATTGTCTGAATGTTTACGAAAAATAATGGAATGGAACCTACTATATAAAACAAAACCCATAAAATACATTTTATACATTCCCTTCCAGCAAGTTATTCATTCAACCCGCTCCACAAAAAGGACTAGTTTCAATGAAATAAAGTATATTAAAGTGTTTGATGAAGATCTACGAAACGAAATTATATGCATCAAAAGTGTGTGACATTACCTGAAATGTCCAAAATATCGCATATCGTATGATATTCCTCCTCGTGTCCTCGAACTGTTTGTCACGACCGATTTTTACGATTCTGTAAAACAGGTATCCAGATAGCCTCGCGCCCCAAAGGCATACGAAAATCGTTACCATCAATTGACGGCTGTCATACGACTGAAAATAAACACAAAATTTTCAAATTTCCCAAATGCAAAACGAAAAGCATAAAAATTAACATTTATTCGAAATTCTGAACTTCATTCAAAAAAAAATTTAAAAAGCAAAAATCCAAACACACACATCGTCTACAATAATTACGCTGTAAACGAGATTTCATGCATTTATTTTGATTTTAAATATGTATTTTCTCCTTCTTTATATTTGCGTATATATATTGTGTTTTGTTTATTTTTAGAGCCATGGATTTGAAAATAATTTCCCTCAAAACTAATAAATTTTAGGTTTTTTTTTTTCTTTTATTTCGGAACATTTTGTTGTCTAACGCGTGGTTTGGCGGATGAGATTTATCTGTTTATCCACAGGGGGTGTGTTCAAAAGAACCCCATGTGCGGTCTCATAAAAAATAGGAAACAAACAAAAAAGGAAAAAGTGTTCAAGTTAATTCAAGGAGTTTTCATCAGTGATTAAAGTGCCCATCAAACACTGGCAAAGTGATTTTAAACAGAAGGAAAAAAAAAAGTCCTTAAAACAATAGCTTAATGGCATTTTACACCCAGACAACCTTCAAAGCAGGCCACTCAAGTGGTATTTGTCCAGCTTAATAGAGTAATTCCTTTTGAATTTGAAAATTTGAAATGTGCCTTCCTTTCAAGGCCACCACGGTTAGGAGGTTATCCATTCGCCTCCCTATAGTTCATTGATTTTCGATACAAAAACACTCATTGTATGTGTATATATAAAGTGAAATACAAGAAAAGGTTTAATAATAACTTACATACGTTGCACTGTAACCACATGCAGTTACTAGTGCACTAACATATAAAAATGGAAAGAAAAACAGCGGTATTATAATGGTACTCACCTTGGAGGGCCGGTCGATTTGGCCCAAGTAGAATGTCAAGAGGGCTATTATTATAAAGTTTACTCCACCGGCGAAATCTGTTAGCTTGTCCATATGGAACGCTGAGTTGATCATAAAAAATATGATTTGCATAACTGCAGTGACAATAGCACTTATGGCGAAATGATCGACGTCCAAAATGTTTACGGCCATGTTTTGTGTTTATTCTATGTTTAACGGTTTTCATTCAATCGAAATTTTTCTTTCAACACTATTTTGAATACTGCCTCTTGAATAGTTGTCGTCGTCAAGCACTACTACTTTGTGTTGGTCCTCTTTTTCTAACACTTTGTTTGACAGTTTTATTGCTATTCATTCTAAGGATAGCAATCTAAATGCTGTCACTGTACAAAAAACTTATGTTAGACAGAAAACAGAGATTATGAAATCGCAATTTAAGAAAGCAAAACATAATAATTCAACCTAAAACAATGGCATATTATGACAGACAAAAAAAAAAACATCGTATTGACACCCGGAGAACACACAATAGATACATAGATAATTTCAAAGAAAAATTCAATAAGCAAAGGAATTGTGTTTAAAAATAAAACATCAACCAACGACGCGTTGTGTTTAAAACAAAAAATGTTCTGGTTTTCCTCGTCATAACGTTTAGAGAATTATACATGAAGATGGCACGAGAGTTCAGGTCTGAATGTCACCAGACATTTGTTTTTAGGTATTTTTTTCCACGCTAATTGAACGGAGCGGTTTGGCATTTACAAAAGAATAATTATTTATAACATTTGAAACATTTAATTGAGTGGATTTAATTTAAGTCTTTAACACTTGCAGGACGACAAGCAGCGATTTGTTTTAAGTGGAAAAGCTAAGCACCCAGCACTTAGTAAGGTGTGGATTATCAACAACAGAGTGTATGTTGTTTTGTACGTTTATTTTTTATGGCACGCCAGAGGAATCGGTAGCGGTATGGCGTCAAAACAAATTGGCATTCCTACGCAAGAACATAAAGTTTAGTCAAAATGATGACAAGCATTTTAAGCTATTTGAATCACAAAGGCCTGGGGAAAGTCCCACATAAATTGCTAGTAAAACCAAAACGATTTCCAGCTCAAGTGTTTAGAGTGTTTTTAGGTTTTAAAAAATATGAAAGTTTTTTTTTTGTGATTTATTTGTGGCGAATTTAGTTATGGGTTACGGTTTGATTAAGAACTAACCAAAAAAGCAGGCAATGAGGTCTTAATTTCGCAAACAAGTAAAGAAGGGCTTGGGGATCATTGAGTAACTACCAACTAAAAGCATGTAAAGGTTCATCATGATAGTGGAATGTATCGAGAAGTGGGGTAGAGCTGCGACTCGAGTAGGTGCAATAATCGCCCTATTTAGATAGAGATATAGGATATAAGTGAAGCAAAGTAATCACTGAACCAAGTTGCTACTAAGCAGATAATGTTTACATATTAGCTCTGTGACTCAGTGACTGAAAAGTAGCACAGTACAGAACAGAACAGCACAAGTTTGTGAAAACTATCAGAACAGATTAGAACAGAAAAGTACAACCTCCTGTTCAATGAGTCTGAACGTATCCTAAAGCATTCTTCTTATTAGCAGTCAAACGTATTTAATCGCAAATAATTTTCGTTATGACACTTCTCACGAATATGTTTTACCCCAAAAGAAGGTGCAGAAAAGAATGTGTTGGACTGTGCAGTACAGACTCATTGAACAAAAAGAAGGAACACTTTTGGACGATATTTGTTCTCATTGAACGCAAAAACCTGTAATTTTCTGTACTGGTCTGTGAAGTAGAGTCACTGAACAAAGCTATTATAAAGAACAGTTTGCTTCTCGACAATTTTTTGCAATTCATTAACCTATGTTTTTGGGATTTGCAAAGTAATAATATCACAACATAGCTCTTACTAGACTTTCATAAAAGTTTCAACTTACTTTAAAAGAAAGACTGAGGCTCAAAATGAGGAAAAGGACGTGCATTTAATAGAGGAAATACATATGGTAAAGATTTGTGAACAACATATGAAGTTTTAAAGTTCTTCAAACCGAAAGAATGACAGAAAGTATTCCATGAAAGTGAGGTTGCCATGAGAGGTCACTCGCATGCCTCAACTCAAATGATATCGTTAGCCAATCAATTGCTCTATTTTGCTATATAATATTATCGTCCTTAACCAGTCAATGATTTTACGTCCAGTACAGTACATACATACATACATAAAGATCGATGAAGTGATCAAACACGAAGACCACACCTACATTACAATGCACATATATCCATATTTGGAGTTAAAGACTAAAGAAAATAAAATAAATAAATATTAGGCCGTAAGCAGCCCATAGAGGGCCAAGGCCTAGCTTCTCACAACTGTACATGTTGTGCGTGGTACATACATTTCTGCATGTACAGAGGGGACCTACAGTTTTATGCCGTATCCGAAGGGCAGAGGGGTTTTTGAGAAGCTTTCTCATGACAATTATACTCTTGAATGTTTGTCAGACACTCGGAAGAGGTGGGACAGTGAAAAAACTTTTGATGGTATTTTTCTGGATTCGAACTTGGAACCCCCTGTGCACCAGTCCAACGCACTAACCACTGAGCCACGGCACCCACTCAAAGACGACTAAAGGGTCAACCTTAATCAACATTGGGAAGCAAAAGCTAATTTCATAACTGAGCGAAATGCTTCCTTATGTTCTGTCAACTCCAACCACTGAGCATAATACTTTTGCCCGCATAGTCACTCGTCAACACAATCTACAATTTTTTTCCCTGTCGTTGTTGGTGTTTAGTTTTTATTTTTCGCGTAAAAAATGGATAGTAGCAGAAATTTAATCATTCGCACATTTTAAAATATAAAATATAAGCAAATATGAGAGAAAACATTAATGTAAATACATAGGGGTGGGTAATTTCTACCAGCTGTCAAATTTGCATATGCAATGAGCGACTGAGAGCGCTCCCTCTAATGTTCGGTAATGTTTCCGAAAGTGCCCGAAAACTAAACCAATCGCTGGGCTTATTATGTGTTGGCTCATAAGATTGTGTGTATTCGTGGGTTTACATCTGATTATGTTTCTCACTTAAGTTGTTGGCATCAACGCCTTCTCTTTTTCTACATTTTCATTGACATTACGTTCATGCGTTGTCGACTTTTTTCTATGGCAACGGCTCTCAAATTACGTAACATATGCATTACGGTTCAGTCACGTGACACAGACTTCATCATTTTTGATTTTTACTTTGGCTTTTGAGGCTAATAAATACTATGTTCAACGTGTTGGAGCGATACCACATGTGTATATGTCTAATGAAATTATGACCAA
This sequence comes from Chalcosyrphus nemorum, assembly GCA_949716465.1. Taxonomy (NCBI): domain Eukaryota; kingdom Metazoa; phylum Arthropoda; class Insecta; order Diptera; family Syrphidae; genus Chalcosyrphus; species Chalcosyrphus nemorum. The sequence continues at coordinate 15,767,694 of OX454334.1, read as the reverse complement.
GTACCACGTTCCATAAGCACTCAAGAAATTTCATAAGACAAAGCTTCTGCACATGTGCTCCAATAAATTTGACTTAACTGTCCATTCCTTGTCCCCCTAACCTTAATCATATATATCTTGTAAATGCCTTTCATAAAAAAAGATTCGTTTTGTTAATTTTCTTCCTTATTTTATTAAACTATTTTTCAACTTGTCTACAGCATCGCAGGATCGTGTGTATGAAATTCTTGTTCTCAGCTTAGCTTAAGCAAATAATGGCATCAGTCCACTTCACTATGGCGATATTGGTCCTCATGTCGTGTCGTCATACTAATACCTTGACTCTAGTGACAAGGACACGAATCTTAAGAAAATGAAAAAATGAAACTTATTTTTCTTAAACTAACATAAAGCTTATCAGTTTGAAGGAATTTTGTTTTTTGAGAGAAAATCTTAAGTAATTGCATGTAATAAAAAAATATTAAGTTTACGGCACATGATTGGCTTTATAATTAGCTTTTTATTACCCCAACTGCTGGAAGTATTTAAGCAAATGTACTGCCGAACAGTGTTTGCGTCTGGTCATAAACCAATCCAATTTTTTTAATCTTCCTTAGATTTATATCTTAAAGTTAACTAAACTCATGTAAATGGAGAATGTATGCAATGATGTGCAACGAACGTTATTACGATTCACAAATCCTATAATAATATCCTTTTCAGAAATCAGTCAAACGACCTAAAAAGATCATTGATTGCAAAACCACGAATGAAACAGATTTCATTTCAACCAAAGTCGTCTGTAAAATATGCAAACCATTAAAAAACGTAAAAACTAAATTGAAATATTGATTACACCCTGCACTTAGCACACTATCAAACCTCTTGATTGACTGCCTTTTTGGTGTTAGAATTCCCGCATAATCATCTCATTAAGTTAAAGGATACAAACTTCTCACTCTCTTCCTCTTAACCCCTAAATTGATATAAATTTTTCTCAAACTGCTATTCACCCAGGCTGCTACTGATTCACTTTCGAGATAAAAGTAACCACAGTCTAGGAGGACACCCATTGTTCACAACCATAAAGTAATAAACTAAACTGTTTATATGCAACCATAATCTTTTATCGTCAGTCAATGGCCCAAAACGTAAACTTAATTAATGAGCTCATAACTAGTGATCGTGCTATATGTAGCACCATCATCAAAGACACCCATCCAAGTCTCTGTCGTACTCTCACAGGCAAAACAAAAAATTAATCAGATTAATATTCTTAATGTAAAAACAAGGAAAAACCACTTGTTGTACTCGTTTCCACATTGCTCTATCAATTGACCTTACTAGGGCTTGATTGATAATAAATATCGATTCTCGTTTCAACCCCTTGATGATGGGGTAGTTCGTGAGATGTCACGGAAATAAACATACATACCATCACTCAATGGAACGCACACACGCCATAAATAATAAATTCACCTAAGCATGTTGTTCACCATTCTGTCATAGATACCACAAAGTCACACGGAATGCAGAGCAGATACTTAAAGGACGAAACACACACATGAGAAGGGCGACGACGACGATGAGAACTTCACACTTTGAAGACATCCAATACAAAATTCACTGTGGCGTATGTGAAACCTAAAATCACTAATTTATGTTGCACTAGCGCTTCTATGGGTGTCCTTCTTTACGTCCACCTCCTTGAAAGTAATTAAAATGACAGTTTGCTTCCGAGTAAACAACATCACAGCACACACACACATAAACAAATACAAATATCCAGGAATTCATCATCACTCGACGTTACACTAGAGTAGAGAGATAAAAGGTTTAAGAGCGACAAAAACTGCGGGTAGTCAAACAAATATTTTTGCTCTTGTCTGTGTATCCTTGAAATGCTGTGTACTCATAGAAGGTTAGATGCAAAGCACTACACATAGCAAAACATACTCCTATCAAGGGAGCAGCAGGGACGACGAGGATGCAAGGCTCTCTTCTCAGTTATATTTGTGCTTTTAAAACATCTTCAAGGCAAAATAAAGCCATCGGGTTCGGGCTCGGGCGAGACCCAGAAGAGCGGAGCTGTATCACTTGATGACTCTTTTTTTCCTTTTTGTTTTTCTTTCATACCAGTATACTCAGCTCATTGTAATATTACAGGGGTATTCTGTTCTTGTTTTTCAGTAGTATCTTTGCAATGGAAATGCATATAATTTTTTTTTTTGCTTTTTTGCCACAACATCCGAGGTATGTTGTTCACTCTTACTTTTGTTTCATCGTACTTGTGATTACCGGAGATGTTAGACACTACTACGACACTTGAGGAGAGATTTTGAAAAAAGAAAAAAAAAAACAGGGTTTCAAGGATATTTTCACTATATACATATATATACACACTTAAACTTCCTGGTTTAACGGAAACAAATGTAGAACTTATTTTACCAAGTGCGATACAAGTAAATAAATCTATTATCAAATAGAATATATAACCACGACGGCGGATAAAATTGTGTGTCTATCTCTAGGATTGGATGCCGGAGACGGACTACTAAACATAAGATGATAGTTGTTTCAAATTATACGAAAATTGTGGAACTATGGACTTGACCGTTCAGTCCGGTATGTTAAGCGTACAGTACCTCGGAATAAACTGAGCATTATGGGTGGCGAGAGTTCTTGGCAAGGTGCTTTTCCATGACATTTGTTATTTGTGTTCTGCGCGTGGAGAGTCATTCGGAACAGTTTTGGCCTGCGTACTATGGAAGACTGTATTGTGGATTTCTCTCCGTTGTATACAAGTTTTCTTCCTCTTTTTTTGTTTTTTTTTTTTTTTTGTTTTAGTTGTGTATGCCAGATGGATGGCATTATTGTTTTGATAAACAGCATTGACCATCAATTATGATATTTTTAGAGGATACCTATGATACCTTACGGTGACAACTACTCTTTTGTTTTGATGATTTTAAATTAACTTTAACTGGCGAGAACTTTAAAGCGCATGTTATGATGAAGAACTACCTTTAGTTCTTGACATCCTGACGTGACAGATGAACTTTTCATCCATTGAAAATTTTAATTCAAAAATACTGCAACGAAGGTAAAACTGTGAATGGCATTGAGAGTGGCTACTGCTGTGTATCTATCTGTTTATATGTTGTATTCTATCGGCAAGTTGACAGCAAATAAAATCTGTTTGTTATAAGGATGAAAGTATACTGAACGTGAATGCATATATTCGTATGTGCAAAATCTATTTACCTTAGATATGTAAATCAGATGTCGAGATATTCATCTCAAGTAATACTCTCAAAGCGATGCATGCAGAATGCAAAATGATGCATCATCGTATGCCTATTCATGCTTAAATTAGAATATCATAATGCAAAGAAATAGTAAGAGGGCGATAATCATTTCAAATACATAAAATGATTTCAGTATAAAGCATTTCCAAACATCTTTTTAAAAAAAGAAAAAGATTCTTTACTAATATGCATTGACATCGACAAATAAAGGACGATTTACGGACATCATTGGTTCTTTATGCAGAGAATAAAGTGGATGTGATCAATGCAAAAGTAAGTTGTAGATAGCTTATCCAACAAGGAAAGCAATAGGTCTGATCAACTTTTCGCAAAAAAGTCGTTGCTTGTCAATTTCAAGGAATGGAGGTAACATTCTTTCATTTGTGACTCCTAACGAAACTAGACGAATGCGTTAAACGTGATTTCGTTAAAATTCGTTGTGACAGTTTGAAAAGTAGATGAATACACCTAAAACCTAGTTTTCTTCCTTTGTCAAATAAGATTTCAATAGTTAAACATACTTAATATTCAAATTACTTGAATTTAGACACCACAATTTTTGATGTATGACTGGTCATATGGTTTTAAATCCCAGCCATCGGTGAACACAAGTTCAACATATAATTTAGTTACTAAGAGAATATTAAGAATTCTCTAAACTGTTTTCCTTTTAATAAAAAAAAATAAAAAGCTTAACCACAGTTTCCTAAAACAACTTAATTTGCCGATCCATAAGTTCACACAAATTGTCTCTTTCCAAAGTGAAGCAGTAGTCCACAATAAATGTGGGAACTATGACCTATCGAAGTGTTTTTGTCAAAAAATAATAAAAATGTCCAAAAATATCTTTGAAATTCTGTTTAAACGGTTTTTTAAATATAAATCCTGTTAACAGTAAAATTCGCAAAACCCCAAAAAAAACGTTTGCTCTAATCAATGATCACGTTCATTTTGGAGAACATGGAGTGTAAATTTCGATAACACCATAACATGTTGTACGATTCCGACATTCTCGGGAACCGAAGGTACATTCACAGCTCAGTGACCAGCGAATAGGTGAACCGTGAGCAAACCATGTTTAACAGACTGTTCCTAAAGAAGAAAGCTTAATTTATCTTTTGATTTATAAAGAAAAAAAGCTAAATAGTTGTCAATTTCTGTAAAGAAATCAACAATTCGCTATTTTTTTCGGGAATAAGCGAATGCTTCTTGCGAACTGTCAAGTTTTTATATTCACATTCCACAGATGCGGAAAACAAGCTACATTCGGACGACCAAAACATTCGCGAAAGTTCAACCTCACATTTTATTTCTTTGTAAAATGGCAATTGAAATTCGCAGATTGCAGCGACTAGATAAAAAAGTTGCTGTGAATGAAATGTCAAAATTTGAGAATATCCGGTTGTTGGCATTCGCAACCGATTGACCTCTTAATTTGTGACACCCTGGTATAAATAATACTCGCCGCACGTTAAAACTGATTTAGGGGAGACATATCATCACCTAGTATCGATAAAATTATGCTTGATTTGTATGTTATTACACTTTTCAACCATCCGAAGGCTATAGTGATAGCTTGATAGGTAATATTTATTTCATACATTATTTCTTACATTTCTAACTCGAAAACAGCGAAAATGCATTTATGTCACTAATTAATGTGAGCATTATACAAAACATATTAGAACGTTTCTAAATTTTAATTCTATCATATCTATATGTTTTCCTTCAACATTATTATACAAATGTATATACATATATTCACTTTTCAAAATTGTCCTAAATGTAATCGCACCTTTATATTTCCATTCCATTCCGTTTCGGATGTCACCTCCATTGTGACCTTAACCTCTCAGCCAAATACTACCGGCTTTTACAAAACCAATTAGCCACTAATTAACCATGTTTATCATCTCAGTCACCCTCCAATCCATCATAAAATGGAAAAGTTAGCCTAAATCCAAGTTATCTTTTCACACGAAACTAAATAAATCACTTAGCACCAACAAGAAATATTTGTAAACATCCCGCAGCAGCAGCATATGACTTTGACAAAACAACTGACAACACTAATTGACAGCTTCACCCAAATGATTTCGATAAATCAGCCTATTTGACCAAAAAAAGAAGAAACACTGCAGCTAAAGTGCAACAAAAAAGAAGACGAATTTATGGGCTTTGCTGAAGGCCTTGCGTAACATGACTTTGGTTTTGCAGATCGCACGAGTAACGTGCGTTTCTGACTCCCGATTCATCCTAACTCCCAGAGTAACGTCCGCCCGACATTACTTCAAGTCAGTTGAGCAAATCATCGAATTCGACGTACTAATGACCTTCTTTTCTTGTAGTGACACCAAGCCACCACCGAAACCCAATACTAAGCCAAACACTACGCTCAACCCAACAAAGGTACGCAAGGATGTACGCTCGTACGTGTTCACCCGGTTCTTTGATCGAGTCAAGAACTATGACAAGGTTCTGGAGAAGAACTTCCCGTCTGCCATGCAAGTATACCGCATGTTCTTTGACGGAGTCAAGGATTTCTTCGCCGATATGAAACGATTCCTGAAAGTTTATCGCATTGCGAGTTATTCGCCGCGTGGACCAAAGGTACTCAATCGCAAAGAGTTAGAACTATTCATGCAGATGCCACGCGATATGATAAAGGTCGCTCCAACAATTTTACTGTCTTCACTGCCGATGGTTGGATATGTCGTCTTTCCCCTTGCGTAAGTAGAGGAACTATTCAATTAAACCAGTTGAACAGGCAAATCCCATTCAGTTATATGTTCCCGAGGGCGCTCCTGACCTCACATTTCTGGACGTTACAGCAAAAATCGGAATACCAGCAAGCTGCACTTACCGAAAGACTGCAAAACAATCGTCCTATACTCAGATTCCTGCAGTCAAAACTAGATGAAGTCAAAGACGATCAAGGCTTTGAAAAATTGAAAGTGGTCCTAGGACAGCTGGGCAGTGGCTTCCACCCGTCCGTCGACCAGATTCTTGATGTTAGAGATATATTTGAACGACCACCCTATAATTACGCATCCCTCAGCACTAACCACATTGTAAGAGCAATCTCAATGCATCTCTAACAATTTTTTTTCATGAATTTCTCTCGTAGAAACACCTCGCCTTTATGCATGGACTACCGGGAGCTCTTTTCAGGCGACGCCGAATGGCCGAGCATGCCTTCTTGATTCATTACATGGATCAGGCAATTATGCGTGAAGGTGGAGTACACAATATGCCAGAGGAATCCATTCGGTATTCGTGCTATCTGAGAGGTCTTAATCCACGGAATTTAAGCCACAAGGAGATGGTCGAGTGGCTGCAATCGTGGACTAGAATATCTCTAGAGTTAAAGGAAGAACATATGAGTTTGTTTTTACATTTACCAATTTTCTTGGGCTATAACCATCCCAATAATTGGCAGTTGATTTATTCTAAGCGTTAATATCAAGTGTTTTTAATCTTTCGTTACTGTTGTTACTTATGTGAACAAAATTAAAACGAAAAAGAAGAAAAAATACATTTGGTACTGTAGAAATCTCATTAGTGTGTTATGAGTGTGATGTATACTGGAACATATTCACATTTAATTTCTTTATTTGGAAACCAAGAGCTTCCTTACGCTCTCCAACTATTTATGAACTATCTCTCAGCTTCGATAAATTACTCTTGCATTGCATTGCACCTTATTCTATTGCCAATAAAAAAAGAGATACCTTGTGCAAATAAGCGAATCTGAAAAGATGAAATCAAATTATTTGAATTGGTTTCACTTGTCTGTGCATGCCCTTGAGGGAGGTAAGGACTATATTACGCCTAAGCACCATAATGTAGAGTTTCTAGGACCAATTACCCAACCGCCGTGTCTCCTTCTTAGTCGTTGATTCGTCGTTCTTATACCTAGGTTCCTGAGTTAGGTCGAGTAGAGGTGTTCGCTAGAGATGTCTACGGTTTGGCCAGATAATCCTTAAGATCTTACGCCGCCGCTTATTAGCGAACGGTTGGAACTTCGTTGTGAAGTGAATGGTCATTTTCCACGTGCTACAATCATATAACAGCGCTTGGTGTTTGAACTGATTGCTGATTGAATTTTCAAAGAGACCTGACAAATATTTCTCCATTGCCTGTCAATCGAGTACACGTTATCTCAGTTCTACACCCACGTTGCCTGCAGTGGGTCTCTGTGGAGCGGACCTTACTTTGATGAGTAAACTTCGATGTCGTCCACGACTCTAGAAACAAACGACACGACTGTTTGTCGAGGCGGTGATCGACAAAAGTCGTCTGAAATTTATGTGGAATGTAGAGTCGCGTCGTTTTAGTTACGCAGCGTGAAATTTCAAGCGCCTCGACTCGACAGATGCCGCCAGTCGTTTTCGACAGACGACGACGACAATAAGGGTGAATGTGTTTTGCACAGTATCAAAAGCTTAGCCGCTTAATCCGCCTGATCTTCAATATTCCACGACACATATTGCGACCATGAATATATAAACTCCTACAATGTGGTCTTTCAAAGCCGTCCTCGCGCCAACAGTATACCCACGTTGCAACATTTACCTGACAAAAAGCCAATTCTTCTTCGAACCACCATTGCAAAGAAAACTTCCCTGGTACCAGAAGAATAATGGCAAAACATTGCATTATCTTAGTTTTAAAATTTATTTTAACGGCGCTTTATAAAAAGGTTGACGACAAAAAACTAGACTCAAGTTTTGTTTTTACTTCTTGACTCCAGCCTTTTCAGCCTTGGCTTTGAGGATCCTCTCGCGTCTGTCCTTCTTTATGACACGTACGGTGCCGTCGCTCTTTGTCCTCTTCTTCAGAGAATTGAAGGCGATTGTCAGAAGCTTGTTCCTCTGGCGCTTAGCATACCTCAACTTGAACCTATCAAAGTCATTAAGACGGGTGCGCTGTAAAGAAAAACGAAAATTAAATTAGAACCCGATTTTCCAACAAATCACAGGATATTTTAAAGGCTTTCTATCAGAATGGACGATTAGCTTCATATATGTATCAGCCGGCATTTCCTATCAAGAACGTATTCATCACAGAAAACTCTTTAAGACAACCAAATTATTAAGCGGATCGCTGTTTACCTTGCAAATGTTTTGTGATTTGACGGACCATGGGGTCTGCTTCCACTTGGCCTTTAAGTCATTGTCAACCCAAGCCTTACGCACAATCCGGGTTGGCGCGGTGAACGGGAACTTGATGCGGAATTTAGTCAAATGCAGGTTATTTAACCTGTATTCTTGACGTGGTACGCCAGTCAATGGTCCATCAACAAGTACCTGGAAAAGACAAAAACACAAAATATGAATTTCAAACCGAGAATCGAGCCACGCACGTCTATTTCTGGTTAAATTTCAGAAATAAATGTTTTGTTAGCTTCATATATGTATCAGTCGGCAATTCCTATCAAGAAAACGTATTCATCACGGAGATAGTATCCCAATTGGGTACTGTTGAGTTAAAGACTTACCCTATTTTGGTCGATAACATCGACAATAGCAACTAGGCGTCCCTTGAGAGGGCCCGCTGAGCACTTGGCAATTCGGCCTGTCTGTACGAATCTTTGGAACGGCTGCAAGTAAAACGAATATTAAACGTTAGCACGGTGCTTAAAATAACTATTTTGCATGGAAAATTCATGTCGAAAGTACAAAAGAAACGAATTTAGTGTTCGCGTAAGCAAAATGTCAACTTTTATACACGCCATGTGCTAAAGTGGTTTCAGTTTTCCGCGAAAAAACTTATTAAATCGCATGAATTTCCGCACAACTTTATTTTGTTCATTAAGCTTATTAATTGAATAGTTGTATTTTTAACCTTCTTGATGAATTTTCCATTTTATTTGAAGTTATTTGTGAAACAGGGAAAATTATAACTTTTCCTTACCATGGCTTACCGGAAAGAAAGAATTGCGATTGTGTGAGTGACAAGTAATATGGATGAGAAGATGGCGGCTATCTGCTAGAATGTGGGACAATGTGGAGGAAGTGAGTTGTGTTCCAAAATATTATGAGAAGAGTGTTTGGAAAGTCAGTTGGTGGTTTTTATGTCCCAAAATAATTGTGAAATTACAAGTGATATACGTCCAATTGAAATAGTTTAGTGACTTAATACATCCATGCACATGGTTTAATATTTCTCAGATTTTTTCTATATTACATAAAAGTGGAATGAGATGAATGTGTATATTAGAAATATATATATTTCTACAATAATTGACTTGTATTAACTTTTGGTAAGAGATAAAATAGATGCCTATTTTACTACTGCACAAGGGGTTTTAAGTTCGAATACGGAAAAATACCATCAAGAGTATAATTATCATCAGAAAGCTTCTCAAAACCTTTCTGCCTTTCGGATACGGCATAAAAATGTAGGTCCCTTCTGTACACGCAGAATTGTATGCCACGCACAACATGTACAGTTGTGAGAAGCTAGGTCTTGGCCCTCTATCGGCTGCTTACGGCCTAATATTTCTTTTTATTGCTATTATCCTTTTAAGCCCTTAGAAACTATTTTATATAATTATGCGAATATACACATATGTAGGTATCCGCGTAGCTGCTGGATGTGGAATAAAAAGTCATAAACAATAGTAAGGTTAAGCTCTCGCGAATGTTTTAGTTGTGCGAATGTCGATTGCGTTCCACAACTCGTCAGAAGCTTTCGATGCCGAAGTTCCGTAAATTGATAGTTTCTTTGCTGAAATAAATTAAAAATCAATAAATTATTTGACAAATTGCGCTCCATTTCGCCAGTTTTGATGTTCCATTTACACCAAATTTTTTATCTAGCATTTGTCATTTACCACAGGAAAATAAATTTGTGAGGGTAAACTCTCGCGAATGTTTTTGTCGCGCGAATGTGGATTGCGTTTCATCTGTGGAATGTGAATAAAATTTGACAGTTCGCAAAAAGTATTCGCCTATTAACGCTAGTGGTAGATAAATTAAGTCCTCTAGTAAAATTGTCAATCGTTTGTCTTTAAATGTGCTAAAAATAGCTTATTCGTGGTTCGCCCATTCGCTGGTCGCTGAGCTGTGAATGTACCTTAAATGGACTTTTGAATGTAATCTAAAACTACTTGTTCACTGCCTTTTTTTAGCTTTTCCGAACACGCTTCTCAAGCTATATTCTACCCAACGAACCTCATCCGGTTTGAACCATTACTAACTGCGCCCATAAATCAGCTGTAAAAATCTACAATAATTTTCCAGTAATCTCTTATTGTAATTATTTTTTTCTCTGTGGTGTCTTGTCTATTGTTTTGTTCCTTGAATTTATTTTCTTAATTTTTATTTAATAAATTCTAACTTATCTACTAAACAGCACATACGAAGTACCTAAAAATAAAAGTTGCCATTGAGCCCACCTCTGCTGAAAACTCGTAGCCGAATATGTTCCCCGTCGAAAAGACGACGTCCTCAAGGACAATATTTATAAATCCCAATTTCAATAAGCTCCCTCCCACGCACATCAATCCGAAGTTCCTGCGCGCACAAATTAACCCCACGATACATGTTAATCCAAACTTCCTAAGCAAAGAACCTGTCCAAGCCCAGCCACAAAGCCATCCATTGCCAGTCCCTCCTCCCATCCTTCAAAAACAAATGGGTCCACAAAGTGCAACAGTTGTACCCCTACTGCCAAATAAAATCATATCTAAGTCAAGGACGAAAATTGTGAGAATACCAATGAACCCAGTGCCAGTAAGAATACCACCACAAACACCTAGTGTGACGACATCAGCTGGTCCGTTAATAAAAATCGGTCTGCGAAAGCTTATACGACCTACAACGACAGGGACAGTAAGCGCAAAGCCAAAGGTAGCAACTGATTTAGGCAGTCGGACAAAGTATAAAGTCGATAGACGGCAGTTAACCGAAAGCAATCCAATTCGAACGAGAAAGACTTCATTCACGGGGCGATATGCGCTAAGGAGAAGTTCGGAGTCACTGCCGAAGAAAATCATATCAAAGCTTGTCAAAAGGTATGTATAACAAGTGAAATGAAGTTGCTAAGAGGGCGACGATTGGATGAGGTGATCCAAGTCCGATTGGAGTAACACTTTCACATGCTCTGACCCTTAAAAGATTCCCTGTTATTTATGTTATATTCTATTGTGTGTGCTTTTTATATTTGTTTTTCTTTTTTAGAAATCCCAACGCATTGAGTTTTTCGAAAACCGCATTTAAGGCAACGTCCACTTCATCAACAAACAAACAGTTGCAGCTACTAAACATCAATGGTGTGCTATACAAATCAACGAGAAACAAACTGGAGCGAAAGGACGTAAGGAAAGTGGTACAAGTCAGCACCACTCCCAAGAAAGTCTCTGGCGAACGGGCAATATTTGTCCGTGGCACTAAGTACCTGCTCGATAAGACTGGTTTCAATCTAACACGAGTCACAACACCAAAACAGTCGACTCAACAGAAATCTCTCAGACGTATCGACATCGGTGGCCTTACTTATGTGGCCAATTCGAAGAATGTTCTTGTTCGCACAGCAACACATTTGACGCGAAACCATGTCAGCAGTGCTAAGCAGAAGAGTATCCAAATGTTGTCGCGACGATTTGTCAAAACCAACATACCATGTCCAATATATCAACGAGTTGGCAAATGCGCTGCTTTCGAAAGCGGTAAATGCATGAAGGCTCACGATAAGATGCATGTTGCTATTTGTCCAAGGTACGCTCTTTATTTTCTACAATGCTTTTACTTCCTTCTAATCACTGCTAAATAGATTCCTTCGTGGAGATTGCATGAACACATCCTGTTTGCTATCGCACAATGTTTCGCTGTCTAAGATGCCTGTTTGTAAGTTTTTCCTTCAAGGATGCTGTGTGCGTGAAGATTGTCCATATCTTCATAAAAAGCTCAGCGACAAAGCCGAAATATGCATGGACTTCCTCAAGGGATTCTGCAAACTAGCACAGAAGGTAAATTGTTCCATTTTAAAATTAGTTTCGTGCTAACATTGACCCCATTTTTCGTGTCTGATAAGTGTAACAAACGACATGAGTTTGTCTGTCCTGACATGGAGTTAAAAGGTAAATGTGAAAAGGTTAAGTGCCCCTATTGTAGGAAACAGACAGTACAGCTGACGAAAAGAAAGGAAATCCGTACGAAGGAAGTTGCTACATCTAGTAGCAATGTGAAGACAACAAGCATTGCAGATCATGATGAACCTTCAATGCGTACACGGTACTTTGTCACGGAGTCGACGACAGAATTAGGTGAGAAAGTAACAAAGGTTTCAGAATCCACTGAGAGTTCAAGTGATGACGAGATTAGTGATCATGTAGAAGAGGTGACCAGTGGCAATACCGTTCCTATGAGAAGACGTCGTCCACAATTGGGCGAGCTGCCTGCTTTTATACCATTTTCATAATATTTGCTAAAATAATTATTCCTACACAAGATTTTTGCAAAATAAAACAAAAAAAAAACTTATCGGTGAGTTGCTCAATGAGCGCTCTAGAGCTCTGTGATGAAGCTTGAAGTACAATATAGTATAAATATTCTTTTATTTTTTATTCTAGACAAATAAATAAGATTTTATGAGCAAAAGAACAATTAGTTTTATTTTTATACTTTGTGATGTATGTAGTTGGAAAAGGCCTTCAACAGTGTTAACAGGAGAGCAATGGCCAATAAAATAGTAGTTAATGGGCATCGTAATTTTTAATTTTTAATTCCACTAATCCTCTCAATGCGCTCAACAACAGTTTTCATGGTACCTTCTCAACTATTCAGCGCAATGTACTTCTAGAACCAAAGAACTTATCAGGAAATGAGAAGATGGTTAAGAAAGGAGAGAATTTCTGCACCGATTGTAGAATCGAACTTAAGCACCAATGTTAGGTTAGGTTAGGTTAGGTATGCGGGTTGCCAGAAGAAAAAAGACTTTCGCCGCACTCTGCTCAGAGCTGACCCATTGTGTTACAAATGTGTTCCTTTGCCCATTAAACACATACAATGTCTAAAAAACTACTTATTTTCAATAATAAAAACCACCCTGATGATCTTGTGAAGTTCAGCAACTCTTTATATTCCTTATTGTCGAGCCATCTGCAGAGTTATTCCTTCTTCAGTGTCTGCATATGGGACCGCAAAGTGCTATGTCCCGTAAAGATCCCCACAAGAATGGAAAGGGATCGTCTTTCCTTATGCATAAGTCTCTCTGTCCTTTCTTTATCGTAGGATGGCCATAGTTGTCTTGCAATGTTGTAAAATTCAATGGAATTCCACCTTAAGTTCGCGGATCTTCTTCTTCCACTTCGAGGGATCTTCTCCCTAACCTAAAATTTTTACACTGGTGAGCGAGAATGTGTTAGTGAAAAGCACTATCTGTGAAAAATCACTACATTCTCGCTCACCAGAAGCTTTTAGATCTTCCCCCTAACCTCCGAAGTGGACTATCTAATATAGGTTATTTGTGACCTGAACATTCTCGTGTCCAGGCAGTGAAAAGAGCAGAACCTTGCCCTGTGTTCCAAGAACTAAAACACCAATGCTCCTTAGTACAGGATGTAGTAATGCGAGATGACCGCAACTATCGTGACATTCAAAAGCGAAAGTACGAAAGGAGGTAACCACACGAAGCATGACGGCAATCTGAAAGTCAAATGGCACAGAACAGTCGATATGTAAGAAGACGGACTCCATACAGTACATAGTCGTATAGAATTCGCAAAGCGACCGATGATATAAGTATGTAAACCTCCAAATACATTATTCTCTGCAACAATCATAAAACGTTCACGTTGAACATGTTTATTGGTTATTGCGTCAGGAAGTGAAGTCAATTAACTTCGTGTTCCGTGTTTTAAAATACTAATCCCCAACTTAGTCTCATCATAACTAATCATAAAGAAAAAACAAAATGAATATTGACTCAGTTCACCACATCCTGGGCAAATTCTGAAATCGATTTTATTTTACAATAAACATTGCCTAATACATTGTACATATCGTCTTTATATAAATATATTGCTACACATCCACTTCAAACTTAATTGGTGGTCAATTTGCTTTTCCTTTAAACATACACATACTTGCATATGTCTTTTTATACACATAATAATCATAATCTTTTTTGTTTTGTTTTATTTTGCATAATGACAAAAAATAAGCTGCTTCATTACATTTACACAATGATATATCATATTTCTTTGCTGCGCTTCCTGTTTTTGTTTTCACAAATAAATTTATTTAGCTAACATTCTATAGAGTGCATCATTCTATTAGTTCGCTAGCAATAAGTCTTAAGAGATGAGTAAGAAATACGAATTGCCTTCCAATTACTAATCACCTCCTGAAGCATATTGCTAGCCAAGAGCACTCCATAAATATCAAAACACAAAATATGTAATACAAATTGTTGGCTACAAATGTGGTTCATCAAATATGGTATATGTATGTTTGTTGTGTTGATATAAAATCTACATAATATTCGATGTTTTATTTCTATATATGTGAATACAAATATTATATGCAGTTGCGTACAGAAAACAATTATCCATTCACACGAAACAATTTTATAACTTGCTTTTAACAGAAACCATTATCTATTCTTTATATTTAAGGGAATGCTAAACGAAAAACAAAAAACAAAAGAAAGACTTCTTATCGAGCCAAAAAGCAACATTACAATTTATTAAAGTCACAATACAATATAGTTTGCGCACATGTTTACATAAAGACCATCAATATCACAAGAATAATAATAAAAAAAAAACAGAGTATAAAAATGAGTACACGGCGCAAGATATAAATATAATAATGTTGTGAAATTAATATATAAATAAAATAGTCTGTAAAAAATATATATATGCATATATAAAGTTGCCTAAACTTAGGATCTAACTAAAATGCGCGAATGAGATCTTAAAAAAAGAAATTTCGTTAGGATTTTCTTCTTCTTGCTTTAGCAGTTAATTTTGAAATAATACTAAACAATAATACGCGGGCTGATTTGGTGAACGTATCTTGATGCAACTGTTTTGTCGGATAGTCATGGCCGCCGCTCATTGCTAAGAAAATAATTTACTCCTGGTCCATAAGAGTGTGTGCCAACTACTTTTTGGGGGGCAAGAAGTTTTGTGTGGCTTTTATATGCACTTCGCATCGTATTGTTTAACTTTGTCTGGTATGGCGGCTTTTTCCACTGCCACAAGTGAACTGAGTTCATTCAGAGATTGCACGTAGACGAGTTTTCGCCAAAATTTCGAGCTGCAAATAAAGAGAAATGGTAAAATTAGAGTAACATGATCGATGTTTAAATCCTACAATCTTGGTCCGTCCATAATGTATGAAATGTAGCTGTCCTATTAAAAACGTGTTAAGATAAAGAGTGGTTAAGTTTTAAGGGCCGATGTTGAATGTGAACCACACCTAAACGTCAAGTTTTTTTCTGCATTTCATTTGACATTTCTCAATTTCAGACTAACTCAATTTGAACCATGGAAATTGCTGCATTTGGGCGAATGATAATCCAAGAGTGATTGTCGAAAAACCAATGCACCCACAAAAAGTGACTGTTTGGTGCGGTTAATGGGCTGGCGGTATCATCGGGCCGTAATTTTTCCAAAATGAGGCCGGTCAGGCAGTTACTGTGAATGGTTTTCGCTATCGTGAGATGATAACGAACTTTTTTTGGAAGATATCGATGTGGACGATATGTGGGTTCAACATGATGGTGCCACTTGCCACACAGCTAACGAAACAATGGCTCTGTTGCGCGACAAATTCAATGGCCGTGTTATCTCATGTGGTGGCGATGTCAATTGGCCGCCAGGATCATGTGAATTGACACCGTTGGACTTCTTTCTTTGGGGTTATTTCAAAGAAAAGGTGTACGTCGATAAGCTAGCAAAAATTCAAGAGCTAAAGGAGATAATTCGGCACATTAACGGTATAGAACCTCAATTATGCCTCAGTGTCATCGAAAATTTGGACCAAATGGCGCAAATGTACATTCGGTTAATATGATTTCAGAAAAGTTTGAAATCAGTCAAACAGAATTCGCTGCTTGTGCTTGTGGGAACGAGTCCTCTCAAGCGTAAGTGATATTAGATATTCCATGCAAGAAAGAGTCGAGAAGGCTACTGTAGTACTATTCTAATGCTAAAAAGCTATTGGGTAGAATAAATGGGGTCTACAACGTCGAATATCTCACTGGCTCTATAAAAAAATAAATGTTAGGCCGTTAGCAGCCCGTAGAGGGCCAAGACCTAGCGTCTTACAACTGTACATGTTGTGCGTGGTATACATTTCTGCATTGACAGGGCAGAGGGGTTTTGCGAAGCTTTCTCATGACAATTATACTCTTGAATGTTTGTCAGACACTCGGAAGGGAAGAGGGGTCGTGAAAAAACTTTTGATGGTATTTTTCTGGATTCGAACTTGGAACCCCTTGCGTAGTAGTCCAGCCACTAACCACTGGCTCTATACCTCGGGATAATTGTATGGTGGACAGCGTTAGAGAAAGAAAGAAATTCCGACCATCTAATCCACTTCAAGCACTCAACTTGTATGTGCATAAACCGAGCACTACACACAACACCGTCTGCGGAACTGGATATCATATTCCATCCAACACCCCTTGACGTATTCAATGAAATGGCGGCGAGTGCAGCCATTCTTTGAAGGAACATCCTAGTGGTCAAGGAAAAGTTATGCCCACGCTTCCATTCAGAAGAAGCTCAGAGTCTCCTCCGAAAACACTTGCTACACCACCACTTCGACTAAAATTTGATCGTCATGACTCTGGAGCTAGAATGCATTTGTAGAAGGTGAAGCGAATCACTTCTACACTGACGATAAAGACCAAAGACGGAGTTGATGGTGCTTTCTCAGATTTTTTCTTCAATCATACCAATGCCAGCGGTTAAGTGTTCTTTTGGGGGGTTTCCAAAAAATTCCCATTATCACGAACATGATTTCATTCCAATCAGACCAAAATTTCCCAACCAACCTATTTACTCACCTCACAAAAGGTCTAGACATCCAGACGAGCGATTTCAGCCAAAACGTCGGGTGAACCAGATACAAATTCTTCAAACTCTTTCTCAATCTCCGATCCAAAAGTTGGTAGCACCTAAAAGCAATACAAATTTAGTATCGAACTAATGTACAAATATAATTTTACGTACTTCTTAAGCCATGGAAAGGGTGGAACATTGCGACGACTCGATCCGCCGTGCAAGTAAATTAACACATAATCCTCTGTTACTAGTTGCTCCAGTGTCTTGACCACGTACAGGAACAAATTATCCATCACGTAATGGTAATCAGCTCGAGATCTATCGGGCAAGTGACACGCACAGAACATCACTATCGCGTTATGTCCTCCGGCTTTTAGATAGCCTCCGTGCGAAAGAACCCGTTTGTACGGCTCAATCACCTTCATGTCTATCTCCCTAGTACGGCCATCTGGTAGGGTAATTTTCTGCCAGTTTCTTGAATCTCGCCGTTCGTCTTCCGCTGAGTAGATTGGAATGGGATCTATGGGCTGGAGATTTGTGGGCGTATCCAGCTCTGGAAAGTCATCATCTCTGTCATCGTTGAGACCATCAATCAGCGAGCTAGAGGGACTTAGGGAAGCCAGATTGTGTTCAATGTCGTCATCATCGTCAAAGCTGTGATTCGAAATTGAGTCCAACGATGACATGTCGTCCGAAAGCCGGTGCTCTGGCGTGGAAATGTGGTTCACCTTGCGAGTACTTAGTGGTTTGGGGAGCGCACGATTCGGGGTATTGGCTATCAATGCCACGGATTGATAGTTTGCCTCCACCGCCGCTTGGAACTGAGAGATCTCTGCCTCCGACTCGCTGCTTATCACATCGGGACTGGGAGCACGCAGCGAAGACAATTTTGTTCGATTCTTCGGGCTCATTTTACCGAATAAGTGATTAGTGTTGAAGGAATTCTTCGCCTCGATCAGAGAAGCAGTGATTCTTTTGCTCGAGGGCGGCGGCGGCGGAGGCGGTGTCACACTCATCTGTTGTTCGCTCTCAGGCACAACGTCGGGGAAATTAAAGTTCTTCTTCTGGCTCTGATAGTGACTGTTCTCTGAATCAGAGTCAGTGGCTGTAGGTGACATAAGAGGATGACTATTGGCTAGCGTAAGCTCACTACGGAGTGGGCTATTGTTCTTTGGCTGCTGGGCATACGGATTCTGACCCAAACGCAGCACATTCGGTACAGAAGTATCGTTGTCCAAAAAGCTATTGTTCGCGTGCTCGTCTGTTGTGTTCGTGAGGAGTGACTCAGTAAATTTGCTCGTGTTCAGCTGAACAATACTCATCTTTGTGTGGGTTTCATTGAGATCTTGGGTGATTAGACTGTCGCTCGTCATATTGTCATTTATCGGGGAAACCCCGGCCGATTCCTCCTGAGAGGTGGTGGCCTCTGATATGTCCATTTTATTGTCCGAACTAGGACTCTCCTCAAAGTTTTGGCTAAATGAGACGAACATTTTCGATCGATTTTGTTGTTAAATATTTGCGAATCGTTTTTAACGGGGTTAAGTCACTCACCTCATTTGTGGTCTATTGGGTTCTGTAACTTAGTTGCTAGCTGCGGGAATTGTTTTTAAAAATGCACCTCACTCAGGAAACAAAGAATATTTGTTTTCAAATTCCGAGCTGAATTTTTTCTTTTGGTGATGTAGGAGCACAGAAATTTCCTTTTTCCTTCTTTATTTTCACTTCAACATTTCTCTTTTGAACTGTCAGCGATGTGTAGTATTAGCAGCCAATTGTATGGATTAGATTGAGAGTCATGACGGGGAATGTAAGACCACCTTATGCTTACGTTATGGAGAGGGAGATCTTCCTCTTGTGCAGTAAAAATATTTTCCATATTCTGCAGCAATCCTCACTGGAAGTTCTTCACTTTTAATTTAATTTTATCAAGTGGCGCGATACCTTAGTACAAGAAAGCTTCATTTTACTAGGACTAGAATATGTCAAAGTTTTAAACAAACACTCCCGTAGCGTCACGTTTTGACGCTTCCTCATAGCCCATCTGACTACTTGCTTAATGACGCAACTCACCCTGTTTTTGACATTTGAGATATATTTCGTACGTCTGCGGAGTGTTTCAGAATTTGTCTAAACAAAAAAAAAACAACTTTATCAAAAATTTTAAATAAAACTATGGAAACATCGAGTGAGCCTACTAAGTCTGAAATAGCTACAGTGTTTTCGTCTTCTATGCAAAATCTGCCAATCGAAATCCAAAACGATCAAAAGCGGCGAAGGTTCGATTATTTCCTCGTCTCCATCGCCCCCTTTATTGTAGTTTATTGTAAATTCTTTTCATTTGCAGCTCATCTCGTTCAATAAAACGCAAAAGATTTGACGACGAAATAGTCGAGTATAGTATCGGCATACCACAATCGCAACAGAGTCGAATTGCTCGACCTCGGACACAATCTCAATCGTACGTGAGCACAGTAGCTAATCTAGAGGTAGCGTCAGCAGCACCAGTAATTCATCCGCCCAGTAGTGCTACACCGCCGCATATAGTCGCAGTTAGTGCTCAGAATATACCAACGCCTCCACTGATGTCGTTGACGGGCCAACAAAGCGCCGAGAAGCGAAAATCCCTGAAATCGGCGAAGAAATCAAAAAAGCCAGGCAGACCACCGAATCAGACTGCGACCAAGGATCTTGGTAGGTGGAAACCTATTGATGATTTGGCCCTGATAATCGGAATTCAACAGACTAATGACCTACGGATGGTCCACCGTGGGACAAAGTTCTCTTGCAAATTTACGCTTCAAGAGATGCAGGCCCGTTGGTACACTCTTCTGTATGAGGAACCAATTTCCAGAATTGCCGTAGCGGCGATGAGAAATCTTCATCCTGAATTGGTGGAAAGCGTTCAAAGCCGAGCCTTGTACACAGTGCAGGAGGAGGAGCTACTAGGAACCATCAAAAGTGTAAGTGTTATGGTAACTTTTGATAACTCCTACGTTACCCGCTTGACTTTTGAATTTAAGTCTTTCGTACCCTTCGAGCCAAGCGTTTAATTTTGTTTTAATGTTTATTAGACGGATAATCCGCGCCTGGAAACATTTCAAGAACTTCTGGATAGAAACGCATCCCTGTTCTATTCTGCGCGAACAGCTAAGACATTGCAAAACCACTGGCAGCTGATGAAACAATACCAACTGCTTCCTGATCAAATAGTGAAGCCACTCTTCAACGAGGATCAACCGCTTAGCTTTTCCGATGCTGAGGATTTAATCCAGGACGCAGAATTAGTGGACAACAAGGACGACGCCATTGAGATCGAACTCGCCCTAGCAGACCGTCGTAACAAACGCGAAATCCGCCAGCTTGAGAATGAATTAGGTCGTTGGAACGTATTGGTCGACTCACTGACCGGAGCTGGTGTCACGCCTGAATTCGACGGTCAAACCCTGGCAGTACTACGGGGTCGTTTGGTTCGCTATCTGATGCGCTCCAAGGAGATCACTTTCGGACGTGACGCCAAAGAAGTTGTAGTCGATGTCGATCTCTCACTGGAGGGACCAGCTTGCAAGGTTTCACGCAAACAAGGCACAATAAAGCTACGCAGCAACGGTGACTTTTTCATTTCCAACGAGGGCAAGCGGCCAATTTTCATTGACGGGGTACCATTGCTGTGCGGCAATAAGACACGGTTGGCCAACAATTGCGTTGTGGAGGTATGCCAATGGAATAGGTTTTCATTTCCTGATTAAGAAGACTTGTTTTTCTTTGCAGATTGCTGGTCTTCGCTTTGTGTTTTTGGTGAACTACGATTTGATAAATGCTATAAGACACGAGAGTGCCAAAACGACAGCCGCTTTGAACTGAAGAATGCTTAACTTACTACTCTCAAGCCCACTGTTTTGTTGTATTACGTTACAATAAAAAAAAAAAAAAAAAAAACTATAAACAAATCAAATGATGCACGTGTTTCATTGATACGTTTACGACTTCTATTATGTCTCAAGGCCTTGAACTGTTTTTATTTTGTTTTATGTTGTAAATGCATATCAATTTGTCGGCTGACTGATAGCTTTCACTTGATACTTGCTTCCCGCAGTTTAGTTGGTAGAGGCTTCAAAACTAATACACCATACTGGAGTGGAATACTAATTAGTTTTGTCATGAGGTGAGTTACAATCATGAAGCATATCCGAATGATTTCAAATTGGTTTTATTCAGTTACGGGCGGAGTTCAGTTTGCACAAGAGTGTCCGTTAAAGACTGCAACCCGATGTGCAATATACGCGCGCTATATGAAGTAATACAACGTAAATAGCGGTTAAAGTGATTTTTTTTTTGTATAGTGAACAATGTGGTAAAGATGAATAATTAAATTTGTTGTGCAGTTATTACTTATTAGTTTAAACAGACGAGGTGTTAAAGTGCATTAAACTAAAAAGGTAAATAAGTTCACTTTTTCATCATTAATAGTCCGTTCGCGTACGTCACCTAAAGAACGATTTTTTACGAAAAGCTGTTCGCGTACGGAGAATTTTCGTAGATTTTCACAAAAGACAGCGCTCACGAAAGAGTATTACTATTTTTTACTTGATAAATGCAACTACGATCGGATTCGACTGTCGCATTCAAGTTCAAGAATAAAGGTGACAGCCAAATCAGTGAACATATATGTTCAAACTTTTTATTGTTCGTATATTTTATCGTAATTTTAGTTCTCTCTGAGAGAATTATATCCCAATTCTTTGAAATATGAAGCTTTGTTCAGTGACTCTGTACTGCACAGTCCAGTACATGATTTTCTGTACTTGCTTTTTGGGTAGAACATATTTGTGACAACTGTCATAAATGAAAATTGTATGACAATTTAATGCTTTTGACTTCTTATAAGACGAATGCTTGGGAAATGTTCTGACTCATTGAACAGAAGGTTGTAATTTTTTGTTCTAATCTGTTCTGACAGTTTTCACAAACTTGTGCTGTTCTGTTCTGTTCTGTGCTAGTTTTTCAGTTACTAAACAAAGCTATAACCTACGAATTTTAGTGCAAAAAGTACTCGAACGGAGCTATCAATTTTCTCATATTTAAATGAAAAAAGACTTTCTGAAATGGTTTAATAATTTTGCCAATTTTGTAGGGTAAATTATTTGTTTCGCATTTTTTCAAAGGTCTTAGCCTTAAGTTCCTATATTTTCAGTTAATTATTCACGAAATTAACAACTTTTCCATGAGTTCTTTGTAAATAATTGCGGACATCAACTGTCAATTATAAACTATAAAGAACATTTAACTCTGTCATTCTGGTCGAATACCTGCTATTGCTCATTACATTCCCCCTTTGCATAATTCTATTCGCAACAAAATTTGGCACCAAATTTACCCAATTTAATTAAAAGGTATAAAGTTCTAGAACATGTGTCATTATTCACTTATTTTGCCTGCAAAATGTACTCTTTCACTTGACATACATACATATTTACTTATGTACATGTGTTCTAATTGGATACCATTTCTTGGAACATAGGGTAAGTTATTTTAGATGATGATGCAATACCGTCAAGTAGTTAGAAATTTATACTAAGAAACTGCTTTATATAAGAACGATGAGGAACAATTGATCATAAGTTGGTGTTCTGAAGTTGAAGTGTGAAGCACGGAGCAGTGAAAAATAAATTGAAATAACGTAGTCAAAAAATAAAATTTGATTGCACCTGAACTGGCCACGCTGTCACGATTGGAATGCAACCATTACGTATTCTTTTTGCACATCACTACCACTCAGCACACAGCTGAATGAGTTTTCTCAACTGTCAACATACGTTCCACACAGTAGTGCACCCCTTCCGTCGCTCGCACACACTTTTTTTTTTGACTGACAGTCGAGTTTGAAAATTGCTGGTTGGTTGCACATTTTTTCCAGTCTTCGTCTCCCTCAATTCTTTTCACACATCATAAAGTCTAACAAAAAACGATATGGATTCCCAAAAACTATAATTTACCGGGACAAAAAGCCAATTAATTAAATTCGCCAGTGAGTCATTCGAGTGATTATTATAGAGTGCGTGCTGAAACCTTAAACGAAGTCGTACTTCTTTTTTTTTGTCACTTCGAAGTGCGTGTGTCTGTTATGTGGAAACCGTCACCGACTACTTGGTCGTCGTGTGTGTCACAAGTTCTTTTTTTGGTCATCTAGTGCCGCGGCGGCGAGCATTAAATATTTGGAGCACGCATCAAGTCGTGGACTTCAAGGCGATATTGTTTAAATAAGGTAATAATTTAGTTTTGCATTTTTTGCACACGTTTTTGTGTTTCAATTCAGTTTTCATCCATAAATGGGCGAAATTTAGTGTGCAAAAAGCGGCAAGCGGAACATACGTTCCACATGGGTATTTTTTTTTTGACGTTTGAGGATATAGAGGAGAAGGAATTGCATTCCGCCGCAAGGAGAGAAAAATAAATGCAATTAAATTTGCCAAAAAAGGCCCTCAGAAGATGAATTATTTGTAAAAATTTGAGGGAATTGGCTGCGAAGTAAATTCGAAGACCGGTTGTGGTGTGCGAAGGGGTTGCCTCTCGACACGAGGTTGGAGGGAAGCCCGGTCTTGTGCCGGCATTTGTGTTTGTTTTTGTTGTTCTCAAAAAAATAAGCGCGTTGAATTAAATTGACTTTATTAACATAATTCAGAACGCGTTACCATTAGATGTGAAATAAAACGCAATGACCTATATTTCTACACATAAACACATTTGTATTTTTAGATAACGCACAACCCTCAAGCGTTTATGGTTTTATTGACTAAAAATATCACACTCATCTCTCTGTGTGTAGGCGGAGAAACGTGCTGTGACGGATTTGCATTGATAATTGCTCAATAATGACGCTTGTGGTTACGGAGTTGCTGCCGAACAGCTGTTGAACTGTTGGGAGAAGTGCCTTATTTATTGGTTATTGGCTATAAACAGCGCCTACACAGGACTGTCGTGCGAAGTTTTAGCTTATCAGCTTTTACACTCATTTGTTTATCTCTGCGACTTTAGTTGGCGGGTAGTTTGATTCTAATGAATAGTATTGCTTGTGTTTATGAATGAGAGATAACCGTTAAACAAAAGTTGTTTTATATGATAGGTATGAGTCAATATAAGATAATAGGTGCGCAATTCAACAATGGTGACAAACAAATCATTTAAAGTATTGCTAATCGTTAGCTACAACTTTTCCCCATCTTTCTGGTAGAGTATGATATCTTATTTCGTTTACCAAGTACCTACATACTTATTTTTTCATATATGAACCGGAGAGTTTTATGCGAAGTTGTGGGTGCTGGACTGATAAGCATGCTCGTGAGCGCTCACACACTCATGTTAAAATCCAAAAAATCCAAGTAGATTTCATCATTTGAGGGTTTTATGAGTGAAATTTAGTATTGCACTTCACACTGGCATGCATGTTTTGTGCGCACTAAAGTTAAGCTTTTAGTCCGAGTTAGAGCCTATACCTAGTTTATTTTTCGCACACCAGAAACCTAAAAAATTTTAGTTAATACAATTTAAGCGGGAGAAGTGTTTTCATCGTAGAACAGATGCAATAGTTACTAGTTAGTTATTTTACTTAACTCACGCTCAAATATACATACATATGTACATTCAATAACATACAGCAACAAATGTACGCATGGGATTCCAAGTTCGAATCGGAAAAACAAAGTTCTCTTACGGCCTCGCCTGTTAAGAGGGTCTGACAAAATTCTGGAACAATGGTTGAACAGTGGTTTTAATTTTTTTTGACAAGTCAGTTATAGGAATCATTGAAAAAATGCTATCAGTGGAAGTCCCTGTCATTGAATGGCAACAATAAAGTATAGGTTTTGAGGTTGGAGTTGACCATTGAAAGGAAAAATGACGGATGGAGAACAGAAAGAGAATAGAACACATCAGTGAACCGATTGTTTCCAAATTATAGAAATGAGGATCAGCTGTTATTAAAATCGAAATTAAAGCTAATCTTAATCGTCTTAAAATTTTGAAATCTAAATTTTCAATGATAGCTATAACTGGCCCCTAAGCTAGCATAAATTCTAGCTCAAACTTTTTTACTTTTATAGCCCTATGAACTAGCTCGCCACTGTCACCAAATAATGGTTTCTGTCTGTTTTTTTTGGTGCTTAGATTTATCTCTCAAAACCTCAAAGCTATAGTTCCTAATCTTTTGAAAAGCAATTCAATTTAAACGAACAGCATTCATGTGCGAATACGTACGACAAAGTTGGAGACTTTCAAACTTTCCACTTACGTATGCCTAACATAAAAATTAGATAGAAAAAACTTACGGATAAACTAATGAATAACTAAGCAGTGTCAGTGTTGTGTGTGGCATTAATTTCTGTTGTTAAGTAAACCGATTTGTTCTTTTTCATAGCGACACTTAAAATCATATTTATAATTGGAAATATTGTAAAAGTTTGTGGCGACGTAGTTTTTGAACCTTCCCACGATATCGATATCATCACATGCCTTCCCTACATCCGAATATACCTCTTCTTAAGCGTTCTCTCATTTTATTTCCTCAATAATATCGATCACCTCCACCTTACTCACAGTGGAATCTATTCCTAGGTGCGACGACAATCAATCGATGAACGTCTATACAATTGAATTCATTATACTATACAATTCATTTCATTAATTATATTTATAATTTATAATGCGATTTATTCCGTGTTATCTGTAAGATTAGACTCTTGCATAAATATTCGCCTTCATCATGAAATACAATAGACAAAGTTTCATTGGCAAAAAGCAGATGCACGCAGGCGATGTTATTGCACTAGATGTATACGTATACCAGTAACAATATTCAATTGATCCTGATCGTGGGTAATATTCTTTTACCAAAGGTTTGAATCAATAAAGATAAATTATGTAGTACATATTACCTTTGATAATGGAGTGCAGACAGCATGACAGACAAAGATAACGACTAACTCGTATCAACGCTGATAAACTGCTATTATCTTACCTAGTTCGAATCAAAGTTTTATAGGTTTTCTCTTACTGGGCCTTTCATAAGTCGGTGCATCACGGTATTCGAGTCAAAACAAATGTTTGCACACGCTAATTGGTCAGTCTCGCACCTTCTCTTGTGACTTGGCTTCAATGCTATTGGAAATCAATTCAGTAAATTGTTGCACACGGTAGTCCGTCTTCTTCACAACAGATAAAGATAAGGTGCTTGTTATCAATTAAATAATAATCGCTTCATTAGCGAAAATGTTTTATTGATAAACGTAATCATAATTATTTTAACATTTGCATTTGTCAGCTTAAAAAAATGTTGATAACGTCGAGTGGAATGCTTGGACACTCAACTAGCATTTTGCCTACCCGCACATTTCCCAAAATAGGTGAAACCTTGCCGTGCTTGCGTTTGACCTAACTATTAGCGTATTGTGATGCTTTCTTCTTTCCTTTTGACCAAAGTATTTTTCCAGCTTTTGATTCCTTAAAAAAAGATTGTACACACAGCTTTTACAAAATGGCCGCACTCTTATGCTATCAACCAAGTCACCCAAAACTGCACTTGCAGAAATGAGGTGGCATTTAATTTTGCTGAAACTTCAAAATACAACTGTCAAACAACCCGAAGTTGACTGCCTGAATCATTCCCTTCAACATAACAATATGTATGTGTTCACAGAACATTTTCTTTGTATTTGTGCATTTTTCGGTCACAGAAGGTAGCGGAGTCTTTCCACGTCTTCATCCACCTCTTTTTACTTACTTACTTACATCCTTTAACCTTTCGAGCACCTGCGTGCCATATTGTTCGTACTTCTGCAACGTGTTTGAGCTCTCTCCAACTCATTCCTTAAGAGCTCGATTCCTCTTCGACGAATCAGCGGCACGTTTGGATTTCACTGCATGGCGTATTTCGCAATGGAGTTGGATGAATCCAAAGCCATTTTCTCCTTCGTAAAGCTGTTCATTGGAGATACGGTTCGGCCAAAAAATCCTTAAGATGATTTATATTAATTATTTACGAAGACTTGTCTTCGTGTCCACCTTCCAGAAACTGCACCCATAAATCAACACCGATTCTACGTTTGAGCGGAACAGTCATAACATTAATTTTTCAGACTATAGACTGCATTCTGAACGCAGGTTTGGCCTTCCCGATTCTGCTGCACATATCCAGTTTAGACCTTTACTTTCTAGATGTAGAAAGTTGTGAACTTTTTTGACTTCCTGTCCGGCAATGTTGAGTTAAGCGCTGATATTTGAGTTGCTCAGGTCTTTTGTATTGACTGGGTTAAGTTAGAGCGCGACTTTGTTCGCCTCAGCTTCCAGTTTGTAAGATAAAATGGAGGCCATTATGCAGCGTGAAAGGAAAGTCATCTAGGTGTTTAAGGTAAGATGTCATACTCCAACATATTCTATAGTTTCCCTCCGTCAATGCTAAACGGGGAACATCTCTCATCACTGCTAACCACCCAAACAATAATGGTGACAATATGTATCCTTATCGTACTTTACTTTCGACTTCAATTTCTTCTGAGACCTTTCCAGAGTGCAAGATGAGACATTTAATGCCCTCGTACAGCCTTAATAATAGGTCCGTTCGCGTACTTTTTGCCCTAAAATTCGTATATTATCAAATTTCGAAGAGTGGGGGTAAAATTCTGTCAGAGAGAGCTAAAATTACGAAAAGGTCAACAAACGGGTTGAACAAGAAAAATCCACTGATTCGACAGAATTGACAGTTTTCATAAACTAGCCCACAGAAATTTCTTGCACTAAAATTCGTAGATGGGGAAATTTTTTACTCTCTCGTGAGCGAGAAAAACTACCAAAATTCTTCGTACGCGAACAGCTTTTCGTAAAAATTCACTGTTTTAGGAGGGTACGCGACCGGACCTAATAGCTATAAGTTTTTCCAGCATAAAAGCTTGCCTGTTCGACGTCGAGAGTTGAATCGAAATGATCCTTGATTCGTTTCTGGATTATTCTTGTCATTTTATTGGCTATGTCAGGTAGAACACAAATACCTCGATAGCTTCCACAATTCATCAGCTTCCCCTTTTTCAGAAGCTTGATCATAGATGCAAGATATTTGAATTTTTCGCACTAGGTAACCACTTTTCCATTAGAGTAAATGTCTTTAATAACCAGTGTGGTTATAGTGCTATAAAACTGAAAGTAAGTCATTCGAATCTGTCGTGTCGATCTTACACGTGCATTTCTGAACTTCGTGAGCATTTTCTATTTAAATACATTTAAAAGTACTTCAAAATTTCGAAAAGTTAAATGGCTACAACACTTTCCTTAAAAACAGGATCCATCAACGGAATTACTGAGAGTAGATCAATAAGTTCTATAGGTACTACGTGCATCTGTAAATAGTAAAATAGATGTCATTCAGTCGACCATGCAGTAAAAGCTGCACCCGCCTCTCATCTATGTATATAAATATTGTTAACATTCTATTATTAAGTCTATTAATGGTTAACCAATATTTAAAAAAAAATTCAAAAGGCATTATGTATCGACGAACTTGTGCTTATACTGAAATGTTTTCTTGTTTAAGTCACGTCCCAAACAAAGCAATATATTCTTGTCGATATTTTCTTACATAGCATTTGACCTCGAGAGGCGAGAGGAGGATGTTCATTAAATGAAGCAACGATTTTAATCTATTTGGACACGAGTGGCATCATAATCATTTATATTCCTTGTCACGGTGGGCATACATTTTCCATTACATTCTGTCTGTAGCTAAACAGAAGTTATACTTAAAATATTAAGTATGTACATATATGGTTGCGTAAGATAAGGTGATCATTGTCACATAATATCAAAATCAAAATATATACATATCCATCATAAGTTCAATTAAATTGTAGCCTAAGAAAATATATTTTGTCAGCAAAATGTTCGCAACTTGATATCGTCTAGTCTATCAATTAATTGATCTAGTTCATTCTCAAATATCCAATCAACCTAAATAAATAATTCGTCTATACGAATGGCAAATCTTAATAGTACGTTGATCAGGTTAGTTAAACTCAATTAGAACGCATGGATGCATTTGCCATAGCCCAAAACTCGATGAATTAGTCACAAACTAATGCAAGATACAGATGTATCTATAGAGCAGTAATGAAGTGAGATTTTTAATGTTGCCAAGCCCCCGAAACCCTGTTGAATGTGTAGTATAAAGCCAAATGAGCTATTTGTAAAAACGCCAGTCAACCCTTTAACTCGGCTCAGCGAACATTACAATTGTTCAATGTTTTAAGAGAGTTGTTAATTGATGGTGGTGGCGGT
Source organism: Chalcosyrphus nemorum (assembly GCA_949716465.1). Taxonomy (NCBI): domain Eukaryota; kingdom Metazoa; phylum Arthropoda; class Insecta; order Diptera; family Syrphidae; genus Chalcosyrphus; species Chalcosyrphus nemorum. Next base: position 15,738,066 of record OX454334.1, on the reverse strand, counting down.
GGAATCTAAAAAACATTTTAAATCTGTGCAACGGAAATAGATTTCAGTGGTCGATACCATAAAAGTCTAAAAAGCGTGGGCTTAATATCGTGTGAGTGTTTTTTTTTTTAAATAAGGATTCAATTTTTGAGTTTTTGTTTGTCTTTCCTTAAAAAAACCCACTCATTGTTCTGGTATTCTGGTGCTCTGGTACTTAAATGGTATGTTCTTAGAGTTCAACCCACCAAATAATATGATGTGTGTTCTTTGTGTCGTCGTGTCGCGTCGCTAGATGCGAATATAACAAAGCACCTACTATCGAATTGATTTTGTATTTAATTGTCTATCAAGCGGAATGTGTCGCGTGTAAAGGACTCCAATTTCATTCGATAAACCAACAAAAAAAATAAACCCCATAGTTTAATCTCAATCCATAGTCTGTGCATTGTAATACGATGCAAGTATAGTTTTGTTTTTTGTTTGTTTTAAATAACCGCCGGTCGTTGTTGCTCTGATTTCTTGGAATGTCAATTGAGCGCTTCAGACGTCAGCGTCGGGACAGTTTATTATATTTCAGCCAAATCAAAGTATGTATATTTAATTAAAACCATCACATTGGTCAATTTATATTAATTTATTTTGTAAATTGCTTTCGCTGTCGCTTTCTGTGTTTTGTGTATGTTCTACCACCTACTCTGTGAATTATGTTTAGGTATACATACATACATACATTGTTCTTCTTATAACCCGAAATAATTTTAGCAATGCGTGCAACTGATTGAGGAAGTCTGTAGGCAATATTTTATCGATATCAGTTCGTGCTTCTATGCTAATCCTGTTAATTATTACTTTTCGTCCTTGGCGAATGTATTTCTCCTTGTATGGGGGCTAAACCACCGACGTTGTTGGTTTCGAGGTTATACTTTATACACCATCTAAAGTTTTGTCAATAAATTTTAGTGTTGCTATTCCTTGATTCGAAAGGGTTCAATATTGGGCGGTTTATCTTTATTTTACTTTTTGTTTGAAATACATATGTATAACATTGACATTGTGAATTAGCATATGTTACATAATTACTGCAGTTGACTTACAAGTGATGAATAAAAAAAAAATAATCATTGCGTAATAGTGTAACTGATCGCTTACTAATTTGGTTTAATTATAAAAAGTCATGTGTGTTAAAATTTTATTTATAAAATGTGACTTCAAATCCATACACAGTGACACTTGTTGAAGTACGAACTGCATAGATACTCCCTTAAGTTCATTGTTGAATACTAATTTTCTTTTTTATTATTATTTTCGTTGCAATGTCAAGCAGTGGAAAACGCAAACACTCAACGCCCACTGATTAATACAAATCTTTTAACGACAACCTGCAACTGAACTTGAACTTGTTATATAAATCAATTGGCGTAATAGGCTACCAAATTAGTTTGGGAAAGGTAACGTGGGCTTTGTTGTGTGACGGAGAGAAAATGTTGAGTTGAAATAAATGGATTTAATTGAGATTGAAGTAAAGTGTTCTGTATAAGGGGGAAATGTTTGTGCAAAAAGAAGTTAATCGCAGAATTGGTTAAAAAGTTTTTATATAATTGGGAAACTACATAGAAGGTATTCATTATTGGAAAAAATATATAATAATCTGTTCGTATCGTAATCGTAATCGTATAGAAGATTCTATTTTATCGACAGCGGTACTTCTGGTTGCAGGGAAAAATTTCTAATGCAGAATGGTGTTTCTAAGTCAAGGTGAAGTAAGGCTTCAATTTTCTTTGGCCGCATCATGTGCCTCAGGTATACATCCCTGACTTTCCCGTATGTCATTGGTTTTTGTGTAAGCTATGTGTGACAGAACTGGCAAGGGCAAGATTTAACTTTGTTCAATCATATGAAGAGCCCACTTAAGTCCTTCAAGCCCCTCAATTTCCACAATTGGAGTAAAAATATTTAAAAAATAGGATTGAGAAGGAAATACATCGCCGTAATTATTTTTCCCTTTTTTTGTCAGCTGTAAAATTTCCGTACTAAAAGTCCCATTTCATTTACCCTTTGTATAAACGAATAGAAGTCACGTCAACTTAACACCCAGTCTCCACGGGACATAATTTTAGTGAAGACTCAAGTCGTGACATTAATATGTCTCGTGTAGACCTCACTTTTACGGAATGGACTTGCAGTCAGGCATCTAAGACATCTTGTCTTCTCTGTAAACATCAACCCTGACTGAAATTTGACATTTAAATTTGGCAGTCGTTTTTTTATATAAAAAAAAAAAAAACATTTGTTGTGATTTATTAGTGCCATTCGTGCTTTCCAGATTTTTTATTTTCACAAACAGAAACAATAAGTTTGTTGATTTTTTAAAAGCAATCGAGCTTGTTTTGCTGTTGACGAAATGTGGAAGAATGAAAAGTTATAACAAAATTCGCCCATCCAATGACAAAAAAGTCTGGCGGACTAGAAGTCTTTCATTTTTCAGACTCGTGGAGACGCAGTGCAACGAAACTAAGCATAATCCCATTATGGCCTTATACTACTATTTCTATGTCATGGGGCATCCCAGTGCGCTCATTTACATCCATCATTTACTTAGTTGGTCCTTTCGATGGATTTTATAAGAAAAATTGTATATCTACAGTGTGGGTCTCATATTTTTGGTTAGTATTTCAAACTACTGTATGCCGTTCAAGGTTCGAATCCTAGAAAATAGCAACAATTTTCACACAGACTTCTTGCCAGCATCTGAAATAAAAAATCTCAGATCGTCGCTGTTATCAGAAAGGTTTTCGAAGACGGACGCAATCAACACGTAAGCAAGTGTCAAAATTTCACGTTAAGTTTTCTTCAGTGCAGTCATTTCCACAAGTTGCCCATAAAAGAAGTATGTGTTCGGAAGCATCTGTCAAAAAGTTTAATTTTGTGTGTTTTTTTTTTTTTTTTTAGATATTTCAATTGTATTGAGGAAGTTATTAACGTAACTCATTCAAGACTGTTTGAAAATTAAAATTTGATGCATTAATATAATTTTAGAATTTTCCACAGCGGGCTGTCAGATTTTCATATGAAAGAGCAAATGGTATGACAGTTTCGGAAGTGAGCAAAAGTGACCGAAAACTAAGGCTATTAAAGCTCAACCATGATGGAGTTCAGTGGGATTAACCTTATGTCAAAACCGAACGAAAAGCCCACTAAATTTCTTCCAACCGATCTAGTTGCCCATAATGAACTTAAGCAAACTTTTTAACCTATATAAGGGTAAAATAAAAACGAAAATAAACCAGAATTACCCCATCAATGGATGAGATAAGTAGCCATTTATTTGCTTGCGTCATTGAAATTAAAATATTTAGTGAATTGTATTCACAACTTCTATTGCCGAAGTTTTTTTTATCCTTTTTGTTATGTGTGTTGTCAAATTTCGGTACTGAGTGTGCCTTTTCATTTACTACGCCTTCCTTTAGCCCACCGAAGTTAACGAAACTCGACGAAACTGAGCATATTCCCATTATGGCAATGTTTTCGAGACACATGAAAATATGAGTTTAAGTTTTAGGTCATTCTTCCGCAGCTTGGCATATCGTTTTGGTAGAATTTTCAAAGAATTTAAGCTGTTTTTAGAAGTTCCACAAGATGGGACAACCAGTTCAATTCTGACAAAAATGGTCTTAGCACGTTTTTCCAATTGACCCTTCATTTGCTTAATATCGTTCTCAAAGTATTAAACGACCTTAAACTGTGATAGAAAAAAATTATACCATAATGAGGGATTTTGTTGCACTTAAGCTCAACGAACTTGTCGATTTAAAATGTTCCTCAAACGTGCACTTTTTTATGATTGCATTTCTCATTAGGCATTCTGAAGACGAGCATGAATAGTCTTATTCATAAGGAAATATAAAAAATTAAAAAGTATAAGTAATCAGCCGTCTTGGCATGAGTTCATAGTTAAAAGCAAAGCAATAGTTTGACACCAACAAGAACAAAAAAACGGTGAAGGAAACTAGAGAAAACGCTAATTAATATTTCTATTAATATTCTTCTCCTTAACTTCTCAATCCATTAGGAAGTAATTAATATTGTTCTCTCAACTCTATGTGAATCTTTTTGGGTTAATAGTTTTGTATGTGCGCTATGCATTTTTAGTTATTTGATCTGGTAAGACTAATCCGTAAGGTCCACATTACATTAGTTGACATTATGCTTAACTCAAAATTTCCTTGCAAACGTATGCACATACGAGTCTCATGAAATAAAATGTTCTCAAAAAGTTATTATTAGAATATATAATCTTATGTATTCTTGTCAGAAGTGGTGTCATGCACGCCTCTTATTTCAAAAGAAGTTTTTAAAGTTGTGTTTCTGAACACAAATATAAAAAAATATGTCGGAGATGTCTTGTTATAAATAAAACTCCAATGCGAGGCTTGCTTTAAGCATGTAGTATGCGTACAAATGGTAGAGAAGAGGAGTTAGTGGCATATTGAAGCCACACGTCTTGTTACTTTTAATTTAATTTGGTTTATATTGATATTTAAATAATTTCAGTTATAAAGGTGGCTATTTCTTGGGGCAATTAAATGCTACAAAAACAGGTTTTTTAAGAGAAACGCATTTATGTAAAATTGACTACATTTCATAAATGCAATCATGATGTGAAATTTTAGAGCCTACAGTAGCTTAGTCGTAGCTCAGTAGTTATTGGTGCGTTGGGCTACTGTCGATCAGGGTTGCCAGAAACTACAGAGGTTTAATCGCCTGATTTCGGAAATTTTGTAGCCCAAAATTGTTGCCCAGAAAGTAGCCCAAATATTGTTAAACTAGGAGCAGATAATAGGACTTAAAATCAATGTTTTCTTCATTGTAGGGACTCATTCAGAATGAGCTAGAATTCACAAAGAATCATCATGACAGTATTCTTCCTAGGCATCCTTTTAGTAGTGCAAAGCATCCTTATTTCACTATGAGGAAATTGCATTTTGACTATCATTATGGTTGATTGTTTGGTTTAAGGCAGAAGGCGCTCTTCACTTGGGCCTCTATGAGCCTCTTGTGTCTCCCTCGTCTATTTAGCTATTAAGATTATGTGAAAATTGTGTTACGATGGGATGTACATATGTATATATTGCAAAGAAAGACGTCATGTTCGTCTCCCGAATTCTACTGTGTCACGGATACCCAACTTTCTAAGGTATTTTAGTTGCTTTGCTCCCTCGTTAATATTTCGTAAATTAGAATTGTAGTGCAAAATTGGTAGGCCAGCATTAAGAAAGGTGTGTTTCCTGATTTATCTCAAAGGGGGTGTGTTGAAGATGCGGTCAATGGTGACAGTTGTATTTCTGCAGCTGTCAAGTCAAATGACATTTCATATCTATATTTTGTTCCTGCGTTTGATGAGTAGTTTCTAATAAGATCTACATCTTCCTTTAGCTTATGAATAGGCTCGCAGTGACAGTTATCTCGATTATTTCAGCGAAAAATACTGAAGTTTATTACTCTTAAATTAGAAAACAACCGAAAACGACCATGTTTTCGTATTTATAAGTGTTTAACATTCTTGCAATATCAATTTCAAGTTGAAAGCTTTGCTCCTGGTGGTGTTCCCTTATGAGTCAGTCTTGTACCCTGAGATAAGGAAACTGTCAATAAGAAATGTCTACACCAAGGCTGCAAAAAACTCGTACAATAACATTGCTCAAAAGATTATTAAATTGAAATGGACAACAACAATCAACTGTAGAAAAGTTTACATTATTAATTTTCTTGTTTTTTTTATTTTCTACTTTTTGTACACAGATCTTCATCTCATGGCACACATTCCTCATATTGAATGAGAGGGCAGTTATCGCTATAATTGGAAGCATCCATGTACCGATGTACAATTAGACATTACATACAAATAGAATTCGAATAGAAATTTATGATTTAACTCGAGTGGAACGACGATATAATGGCTCGTCATATTATGGCTGTGTGTGTTGTGTGTCTGCTATGTGCAGAGCACTTACCCTGCGAGGAACACATCGAACCGATATCATCTGTCACACAGAATCTCCGGCTGAATGCAAAAGTCTTCCAAAGAAGCGATGTATCTGGTGGCGGGGGGACAAATGATTATGTGAATTTTCAAACGAATGAGAACCACTTGACTGATGGGACTGCGTACTATGATAAATCAAAACGTCGTAGAAAAAGTGTCTCGACACAGACGGCGGAAAGAAGAAGCAAACGCCATGCGGGACATGAAACCACCAAAGCTTTGGAATCTATAGAGAAACCAGAAATCACAGATGACTTTTTGCAACGCATATTCAGTGAATATGGTCAAGCTGATGGTACAATCAATGTTAAGGAGTTCCAACGTATGCTCAGGAGGCTTGGACTGTATAAAATGGTCGAGGAGAAGGCGTCCAATGAAACAGTGAGTATGACGGCGGGTGGCGTAGGGTAAATATTCTAAGTTTTTAAATTTTTTTAGTGTGCAAGTGATCATCAAGTGTTGGCCAGTATAAGGCCTCATAAGCACGAAGATCATCGAACAAGGGTAGGTAATAAGTGTTTAAAGCACCCGCTTTCTCGCACACAAGAATTAAGTCCAAAGAATCCGCCCTGTGAAGACCCGCCACTTGATAAGGAGAGCTATTTCTTAAACTCTAATGATTTGATGAACATCTGCCCGATACTTCTTTATCAATTAGCGTCGCCTGCGGTGCTGGATCGAGCGGGTTGCCTGAATAGTACATTTCTTATTGATGCTGATCAAAGTCAAACGGTGGAAGTAGAAGAAAAGGAATTGTTCTACGGTAAGTTTGATGACATGTGGCGTTTAATTCTACAGATTCTACAGATTTCTTTATTTGTTTTAGTTTGGGCATATGCCTTTATATCAGTGCTGGCGTGTGGACTGTTGGGCCTGATCGGTGTAGCGATCATTCCCTTCATGGACTCGAGGTATTACAAACACATCATACAGTACCTCGTATCGCTGGCTGTGGGTACTATGACCGGTGATGCCCTCTTGCATTTGTTGCCACACGTAATTATATTCTGATTAAGGCCAATATCATTTTGTTATAACTTTTCCTTATAGTCTCTTGCAGGACAATCTGAGTCGAATATGGTGTACAAAGGCCTGACCTGTATGGGTGGCATAATATTTTTCTACATCACCGAGCATGGTCTGACAATGATATCCGAGTGGCGCAAGAAAATCGCCAAAAAGGAGAAACAAGGAACATCGCGAGCCAAGGTTGTCCGCGATCCAGATTCGTCTATTAATAATTCAGTGGCCGGCGATAAGTTATGTAAATCAAAGTACAGTTCCTATCCATATTGCTATGATGAAATTGCAATGGACACAAAAAATGATGTTTGGTTGCATTTACCCAACCCCGAGGGCAATGATATTGCCACCGAGAAGAATAACAGTAGCAGCAGAGATACTGGCGATGCAAATGAAACGGCGCAAAGTCTGCTCTCTCAAAATTACACACCTATTTCAGATATGAACCATCGAATCCCGGACAGCAACACAATATCAACGAATCTGGACGATACATCGCTTGCCGATGGTACAACTGGAGGAAGTTGTGGCAAAGATAAGCCTTTAGTGCGAAACGATACTGTGACTGTGATACTCCGAGAGCATGAGTCATCGCACCATGGACATTCGCATAAGCATGGGCATGTTCATTCGCCGCCCGAATCATTGAGTGCGGTGGCGTGGATGATCATAATGGGTGATGGATTGCATAACTTTACCGATGGCATGGCAATTGGTGAGTGAAATACTTTTTATATGAATATTTTTGGCAAATGGTTTCGCAATGTTTCCTAATTAATTTTGTGTTAACAAACTGACTCATTAAAAAAAAAAAAAAAAAAAACACCTGTTTTCAAGCGATTATCACATACATACATACATACATGAAGCTAATTTACAAGTCTAAGGGGGAAAACGACGAAAAACGAAAAGCTTCTATGCTCTTTCATTAATTATCATCACCGGTGACGATTAACGGTCGATGAAATAAAATTTTCATGTTACGCATCGTTGACTCTTCGTATGGTTGCCGGTTGGTGCTAAGCAAACGCCAAACAAGTGGAGTTGGGTTTAATTTTAGTTGTACATGTGCCTTGTGTCACCTTGGGGCACTTTTAAATTATGTATTTATCACCCTAAAAGGGTGAGTAACTGTTTTTTTTTTTCTTTAAAGAATAATATAGTAATGTTAATTGTGTAATTAGGAAGTGGGTGGATTTACTTTATTTTTCAGCCACGTGTTGCCATTCGTTTTTAGTTCTTGGGGATGTTGCACAATCTTGATTGTGCTTAGAGTTTCATGTGTTGGCTTATTTTGGTGCCGATATTCGAGTGAATTGGCGAAAGGAAATAATTGACAGCAACTGCGTAACACATCAACCATACTTTGTTCTTTTAATTTTACTTATCTCGGGTTAATGGCAATTACAATAAATCTAGCATTGTGTGATTTTTCAGTCGTTTTATCTGTTAGTCTTGGGTTTATGGTTGTCAGTTTAAAAATTTTGAAAAATTACTGATCTATTGATATTTGATGCAGTGTCTGAAAAGTATCACATCTTAGTTCGGATGATCTATGCGTCTACTTGATCTTCTCAAACTATGCATGGTTACTTGACCTTGTGAAACCCCTTAACGTTCTATATTGCTTTATCATCTGAATGCCGTCTGTCACTGAGCTTGAAGCTGTTAATTTAAATATGTACTTCGATCTGATAGTGCTTCAAACGTGGGTTGCTTTGTTTTGTTTTACATTTGAGCAGATTTGTGGTGTCGTGTGGGCCAGTTCAGTAGTATTCATTGGATTTGTCTTCGATGGAGCAGTGCGTGCATATACATATGAAATTATAAATGTACATAACGCTGGTTAGGGAGCGGCAGATATGTTAAGAACGATCTTATACAGGGTGTCCGCCGATAAATGTTTTATTTAATGTCGGCAATTATGTATGGAATACAATATTAAGTAAATGACAGCCTCTGCTAGGCTCACAAATGCTAGCCCTTTTGAGCACATTTTTCATTACATTGTCACGCATTTTACGCGGTATAGGTATAGGTTGATGGATTGTTTTGAATACTTCCTTGAACAGCAGTAATGTTTTCAGCCGCCGATCTTGAAGTACGTTGTGGCCCATGCTTGGGCCTATCACTTACAGACCCTCTTTCTTCGAAATCATGCACTACACGTTAAATAGTGCGTTTTGTTGGCACGTTATTTCTCCCAAAAAATTCACGTAACTTTCTCATAGTCACAGTAATCGATGATTAATTTTTATAAAATGTTTTAACGATTAAAACACGTTGGTTTATCGAATATTTTTTCATAATAAATTTGCCACGTGTCTACTTCACGACTGCCAAATATGAACTGTCAAGACTAATGTTTACCAAAATGGCGGCAAAACAAAGTAGTATACGTTCCCGGCTGACACCCTGTATTATTGATTTTATTTTTCGTCAGCGATCTTAGTTTGGCTACAGTTTTTAGGAATAGAGTCTCTATCGCTTAGGAAGCTGGCAGACCGTGAACGCTATAGAGCATCATTGTATCATCAAACACAGGACAAATGGTGCCAATGTCGTTTTAGTAAATTTAACGAGCAATTTGTAAATTGTTACTTGTCATAGTTAATTACCCAAGCAATGTTGTTTGGCAGTTAGATAATGGGGAGTTGGAAATGTCTCATAGAAGCAAATCTATTTACAGCTCAATGACCTGCGAATATGAACGAGCGTGGTTCGCTTATTCCCGGGTCGTTGAGCTATGAGTGTACCTTAAAGCTAATGATTGTCGTTGGTACTTACTTTCTCTTTAATTCTTATTTTTACCAATAAACATGATTATAAATAGAACTTTTCATAAGGCTTACAATATTTATTTACAGGTGCTGCATTTGCTGAGAACATTGCTGGTGGTTGTTCAACGTCGCTGGCAGTATTTTGTCATGAATTGCCCCATGAATTGGGAGATTTTGCCATATTGATGAAAGCTGGAATGTCTGTTAAATCGGCCGTGTACTATAATCTCTTGACTGGCGTACTAAGTTTCATTGGTATGATTTTCGGAATAGTATTTGGGCAGTCACATGAAGCTGCCCAATGGATGTTTGCTGCCGCTGCTGGTCTCTTCATCTACATTGCTTTGGTTGATATGGTAAGACTAACTTTAAAGTTTTCTTATTTTAGATTATATTTTTGGGCTTTTTAGATGCCAGAATTGTCAGCAGCACACAAATCGTTGGAACAATTCGCATTACAAATATTTGGAATGTCAACTGGTGTCCTATTAATGCTGCTAATAGCTGTGAATGAAAGCCGCCTAATGACATTGTTCTCACCCAGTCCTGGATCGACAATAGGTCACAATCATTAGGTTTTACTTATAAGTCAAACGTGGAAAGAAGATATAGACCCAAAAGTACCAAAGTGGGTCGTTTCATATAATGTGTATAATTTAGGTACGCATGTGTTTTGTCTACTTAACTTAACTATAGAATAAGACCAGATATGGAATGAAGGAAAACTACTCATCAATTCAGTGTGAACACAAATAGACATATTGAATATATATATATTTTCGCTACATTTACTATTAGAATACTATCTTATAGAGAAGACAACAAGAAAACACATTCTATTCTATTACTTAACAAAGTGTATTTATTTTATAACGATGCAATTCTCATGATGATCTTAAATGTATAACCTGCCGTGCATCCTAAAGTTAATTACATATTTCAAAAACTAAGAAAGAAAATTTTAAATGAATGAGCATTTCGTAAATAGTAAATACTTAACTACTAAAAGGCTTGTACTTATCCATACACACCTTAATTACTTTTCTTAAATGAATGTGCATATGTAACCGAAATAGATACAAAAAAAAAAAAATTGCTCTAACAACACCTGATAAAGCTTCTAATTTAAACTGTAAATAAACAACACAAACAACTTCTTTTGTATTCACACAATAACGCATTTGTTGTTTGGTTCATTTGTGTTCTAGACTGTAGGATAGATTCTCAAAACGACGAATAGCATAGCTCATTAGTTAGTCTGTACAAATTTAGTCTGTTTAAATTTGAAACTTAATAATTTTTTGTTTGTTTTCCAATTTTTGTATTATACCATGGGGCAGCTCCTTCTTTTCAATTATTTTGAAGAGTGTTTTTTCCTTATTTTTTTTGTTTTAGTTTGTAAGCTAAAAGTAAAATGATTTAGTTTTTAAGTTCTGTTGGATGAAATAAAGATGCAAGCAATTTCCTTTTACAGAATACAGATTTGTTGGTTTTTGTTTTATTTTCAGCAAATGTATCCTTTTTTTTTGTTAAATATTTCACAAAATCATCAATAATACTTTCCTTATCTTCCAATATTGTGAAAAAAAACGAAATATATATTATATCTTGATGTAATTTTATGAATAATACATAATGTGTAGATCCTCACTAGTGAAACTAGATACGGTTTGTACTTTTTAAAAGAACAATAAGTATTTTCTTAAATTTAAACTTTATTGTTTTATTATAAATTATTCTGTAGGAAATAAGAGAAGAATTTTACTACAAAATTGTGATTATCTTAAAGGTTTTTATGAACAAAACAAGGTATATGATGTCACTTATGCACGTGTCAGTCTTTAGAAACTAAGAAACAATTTTATAAAGGAGATCATCAAGATAATAAACGAACTAATAAATCTGTCTTAAAAGTGTGATGAATACTTAATAGGAATGGCATTAGGAAGATCATTGAAGATTTGTACTTCGCTTTAAAACATCTTTTAAACGACAATCGAATATGTGGAATCTGATCAGAACTAATGCGAGCTCTTTAAACAAAACTCCTGAATCGTCATATACATAGAAGAGGGGAACAATCGATTTATCTAGCCGATTCTAGTCGGATCGGTAAAATCATAAATAAAGTACAACCAACGTTTCGAAGACGTTTTTACGAGCAACTTTGTAGTTTTACTGTATGCGTGCAGAGAGCTACAAGAGAGTTTAGAGACAACTTTAAACCATCTTCGACTCAAACTTACAGGACATGAGAGCTTTGAAAGCGGCTTAGTTATCTGACAGTAGGTTGCCTTTTGATCTACAGAGGTTTCCTCTGATACATTTTCTCGACATCGAATGGAGTAAACTAGTAAGTTGTACTAGAGGAATAGAAAATTCATAGTTTGAATAATAAATTGCAGTTACGTCTGGTTAATTGACGTATTTAGGGATTGTTCAAAAACTGCGGCCTAATTGATAAAAAATGTTATTGAAATGAATTCAATTTAGGCATGAAGTCCGAGAAGCATACTGCTGGAGAAGATATCAGCGGAATTTATCCTACGATCTTCATGTATTCAACAAGGTTAGAAATTGAGCTGTTGCATCAATGTCTTCATTATGGTTATATGAAAGGGTGGGAAGTTTAAGAAAACTTCCTGTACAGCTTTGAGGAAGGTGCGCATTGAACTCGTAATTCTTACCAATACTAATCGTTGCAATCTAAAGGCAGAGCGGTTGACGGTTTGTTGGAGTGAGATAAGTCCAGTGGATTATTTTTGCCACAAGATTGTGATAATGAATTAAGTTTATTTTGCAAAGGCTCCATATATACATACATAAGTTGCTTTATTAAATAAAAAAGCTGGACAAACAGTTGAAAAATATTGCCGCTTTTTTCTGTACTGGATGCCGTACCTCGTTTTGCTAGTTCATCAACAGTTGTTGCTGAAATTCGCGTTGGAAATATGTAATTTGCTTTTGATTACATCCTTTTTACTTATGTTATGTACATAGATAGTTTTAAACACAAATTTCTTGAAAAAAAGAGTAATAACTATTACTATTGGACTATTTAGTAAATTCGGTTTTCCTACTCAAATATAACAGTCGGCATCAACTTTTACAAAGTTTCTCACAACCGCCCAGCAGGCGGCAACATTTGCGCTTAAATGTTACCTTTTGGTTCATGTCAATGATTAAATTTGTCTTTTTTTTTTCAACAGTTTTTCAACCGCCACTAACTTCGGCACAATTACATTATTACGCTGTCAAAAAATGGCTGTCACCGGTTTGACGTTACGTTCCTCTAGCATTTTATTATTTTCTCTAATTTCTTTAATTTTCTCTCAAAAAAATGTATCGGGAAATCTTAATAATGTACCAACCGGTGTGCATCGTCGTTTCGAATATAAATATTCATTTAAACCACCTTATTTAGCGCAACGAGACGGCACAGTCCCGTTCTGGGAGTACGGAGGAAGTAAGTTGGATGAACCACGTCAGATGGTTTTACATCTTTTTCCCACCACTGTCCATTCAAGTGGCGAGTGAAAGAAACAAACTGATGTTACATGCATGTCTTTTGAAAATATTGACACGCGTAAGATTTTTTTTTTCGTTTAAAAAAAAAAATTAGCGATTTTGGAAATTTTTTCTCACAAGAAGTTGACTAAAAATTGGTTTCCATTTTAGATGCCATCGCTAGTGCGGAGAGTGTCAGAGTGGCACCGTCGCTGCGCTCCCAAAAGGGTGCGATTTGGACAAAATCGAAGACGAACTTTGACTGGTGGGATGTTGAGATAGTCTTTCGGGTTACGGGTCGTGGTCGCATCGGTGCCGATGGTTTGGCCTTCTGGTACACACAAGAAAAGGGCGACTACAATGGACCGGTGTTTGGATCTTCGGATCAATGGAATGGTCTTGGTTTGTTTTTCGATTCGTTCGATAACGATAATAAGCACAATAATCCGTACATCATGGCTGTGGTGAACGATGGAACCAAACAGTTTGACCATGCGAACGACGGTACGACACAGTTGTTGTCTGGGTGCTTAAGAGATTTCAGGAATAAGCCCTTCCCCACAAGGGCTCGCATTGAGTACTACAACAACGTGCTGACGGTGCTCTTCCATAACGGTATGACGAACAACAACGAGGACTATGAGATGTGTCTGCGAGCCGATGGAGTGCAGCTCCCCAAGAATGGTTATTTCGGAGTGTCAGCGGCAACCGGTGGTCTCGCTGACGACCATGATGTCTTCCACTTCCTCACAACCTCTCTGCACGCACCCGGTCAGTTTGTACAGCCCTCCGGTACACCCGAAGGCTCTGAGCAGTTGACACAGGAGTTCAAAGAATACCAAGACAAGCTGGATAAGCAGAAACAGGAATATCGCAAGGATCATCCAGATGAGGTATAAAATTTTTAATATCAATTCAAAGTACTTGTTCCTCCCTAAACCTCAGTTAGGAAGCCCTTGATCTTCGATAAGCAAGAAAAAGTCAAGGCTAAGTTTATTGTGTGTAAACAAAAATATTCTAATTGTTAGTAAGCAAAGGGATTATGAAACTATAAGATAAGAAACTTGTAGTATGATTGACATCTCATAATCAAAGGCATTAATGTGTACATGGATTCATTCCACACACATTCATTCGTCAACTGAGGTTGTAAATCTCCCGAGTTACACTTTTTGATTTATGGGTCTCCTCGGCTCTATTGAATCAGTACGTTTTTGTTTACATTAAACCTATTTTTTTTTTGGAATCAGCCTATGGCGCATGGCTTTTTATTTATTTGTTAATTGGCATGCGAATGGAAGAAACAATATCAAATAACAATTGTTATTCTGGGAACAGTGCCTGTGTGTACATATATGTATTGAACAAACTCATACGTGAGATTAAATAGAAACTATAGGTCAAAATGACAAGCAAAATAGACTGCTGCTTCCTTTTTGCTGGTGCAATTTAAATTATTGGCTATGTTGCTGCCATTCCGCAGTTAAACAACGGCAAAGTGCACAGTCGCTTTTCATAAGATAAGATACAACTTTCCTCAAAGATAAACAGACAAAAATAATTAATGATGTTTCATACTTGCCTTTTGAAGTTTCCACTATCATGATTGATAACAATTTTACCTTGCTTAACATTTTTTTGAATTGATTCTAGGCCAAGCACGACGAAGAATGGGAAGAATTCTATGAATCGGAGAATCAACGAGAACTGCGACAGATTTGGCAAGGACAGAGTCAAATTGGCGAAACACTTCGTGAACTATCAAGAAAAATGGACGAAGTTATTGGAAGGCAAGAAAATACCCTATCGCTGGTGTCGCGTGGCCTCAGTGGGCAACAACAGGTGCAGGTTCCTGGTCAGCAGCAATTTCCAGCTGGACAACAACCTCCTCCAATGCAGGCCGCCCCCATTGGTGGCACTGTTACCCGCGTTGATGTCGATATGCTGTTGAACAATCAAAATATGCTTATTAACACAGTCCGAGAGATCAGAACCCTTATCGGCGAAATCAGTACCCGTACCGATACCATCATCACAAACCAAGCGAGAGCACCAACAGCTTCCATTCAGTCAGCCACTGGATATGACATCCAGTCGGTGGTGGCCGAGATGCGTGACGGTCTCAATCAAGTCAAGCAAGGAATGGCACATGTTGGCCAAAAGTAAATCAAAAAAATACATTTCTGATCTTTCAATGATTCTAACTTTGTCCATTTCAGATTAAGTTCTCCAAATGCAAGCCCGCAAGCAACGTGTCCAACCGGCAATTGTGTCGGTGTAACACTTTTCCTCGGCGTAACAGTTGTTCAACTGCTTCTAGTATTCCTCTACAACATTTACAAGTAAGAGTTGGCCGTCTTTTCTTTCCCTTTTGATATCGTTTCCCTTTCCTTTCAGAAGTCGAAGTGAAGCTCAGGCGAAAAAATTCTATTAGGCCAAACAAATTGACAGGATCTTAGAAATATGTACAAGTTTTTATACTTTTCAATGCAAGCAACTCGACAAGAGAGAAACGAAATAGAAGGCAACAATATAAAAAGCGAGCATTTAGATCCACACACACACAGAGTGGAGACTAAAAAAACAATTTAATTTATAAGTCAACAAGGAGTTCAACTCGATTTAAATAGTTTTTCTTTTTCTTTTTTTTTTCAAAGAACTGTAAATGTGTGCAACCGTGCATCTCGTCATTCCATAAATAAACAAAAAACAACAAAATAAGAAATATATATCAAATCTCCACCAACCATCGTTGTAGATGTACACCTACACCGTTTGTTATTACTTTTCTTTTCGGCTACTTAAGTTATCTTTTTCTTTTCTTTTTTTTGTAAAACAATTGTTAGGATTTATTGTAAAGCAATTAATATAATTGTTGTGATTTGAAAATTTGGTTTTAAAACAAAAATTGTATGATTTACTTAATTTCTTTTCTATGAGAAATAACCACTATTGTTAATTTAAAGGCTAAATGAACAATTCCTTTTTTACTTTTCTAATTTAATTTATAATTTCCTTTGTTATTCGATATAAAAGAAAATCTTTTTACAAAAACAAAGATATTCTCTCTTGATTCGTAGTTCGGTGATAGAGATTATTAATTAAGTCACACAAAACTGTGATATGGTAGCAGCGCAAAATTTGTTTTGTTTCTCGATCAAATTAGAATTGAATTGTGTAAGGGTATCGATGACACAATTTACTGACCGGCAGCAACATTTAGATTGAATGTTAACTCCTTGCTATCATTTCTGTCTAGCATTTCGTATGTGAGAAAAATGTGCTTGAGTCATAAATGAAGATTCACTTTGACCTAATGTGTAAACATTATTTAAAGTGATAAGCATGGGGAGAGTTTTGCTGGCTAAAGCGGTTGTGGTGATACTACCGCGCACTTGTTTAAATATATATGGAATGCTGTCGTAGTGGCTCGTTGATAGTTTGTTGCTTATAATCTCAAAAATGCTTCATCTAGCCTTAAATCGGACAAAATACAGACACAGGGTTGCGTTTAATGAGTAAGCACAGTGCGTTTCGAAGCCTTTTGTTGCTAGCAATCAGTCACAAGCTTACAAATATTCACTCCATTTCATCGACCCGACTCGACAGCCGACCTGAGGCGTTTTCGACTCCCGACAAACGTAATTGGGGTGATTATAATGTGGAGTATTTATTGGGCAGCGGTTAAGCGAAAAGGATGATGTAAAAATTGTACTTTTGAAATTCGAAATCATGAAAATCGGTAACCAAAATATCTTTGCCGTGTTGGTTGGTAAACACAATGTTCATTATACAAAAACAGACAATGTTTTCCGACAATCTAATCAACTTTGCAGCACCTCGTAATAGGATGATGAGTACTACTGGGTTCCCTAGTCTAACAATCCATACAGCAAGCTGGCTTTCATTCGACGCGTTAAGATCTCTAACAAACGTCGACTCTGACCATTTTCTTGTTGCAGTTGCTGCTAAATTGAGAGGGTCCAAACGAAACAATATGCGAATCACGAAGAAGACAAACCTTAACGTGGGACGTCTTAACCAGAGCCTACAAAGACCAATTGACTAGGAACCCAACCATAACAAGCGACAACAACAAGAGGACCGGATACCGCAACATCACCAACGACGTAGCCGTTACCTTCCTTGGCAACCAAACGCAACCGAAAGGGAGCTAGCATCTGATTTCACATGCCAAAGGCAGGCTCAAAATAGCAACGGCAACGTCACCGAAGTACAGATAGAGTTTGATGTGTCTAGGCACTTTAAACAGTTCAAGAGAGCGATAGAGGAAGAAGAGAACTCACTTCAAGTCCAGAACGAACTCCCCCACTCAGTATTGTAAAAGTTAGCGCCGCCAACTGTTAAACAACAAACCCAATGGCTCAGAGATAGGGTGCATGTTCTAAATTAAATAAAAAAATAAATATCAGGCCGTAAGCAGCCCATAGAGGGTCAAGGCCTAGCTTCTTTACAACTATACATGTTGTGCGTGGTATACATTTCTGCACATACAGAAGGGACCTACAGTTTTATGCCGTATCCGAAGGGCAGAGGGGTTTTGAGAAGCTTTCTCATGACAGTACTACTCTTGAATGTTTGTCAGACACTCGGAAGAGGTGGAGGCGTGAAAAAAACTTTTGATGGTAGTCCAACGCACTAACCACTGCGCCACGGCACCCACTCTAAATGCTCTAAATTATATTTCAGTTCCATGAAGCATACTCTCGAGTATCAACTTGATATGCTCCATCTTCAGACAAGGCTAACCTATGTATTATAAGAACTACCTGAGACATATTCCTGCTAAATGTCGCATACAATATCCCATCCAACGTGTGTATTGTCTGATATAAACCTACAAAACCTTTTTTGCAAAATCTGTAACATATCAATGAATATCGAGTCGAAACTCGCCAGATATTCATCGACTTGAAAACTGTTCATGATAGCATTCATCGTCTCCAATTCTACCTGCCGATGATCGCCGAAAGCTAGAAAATACGCTATGCTGTGCATCTTGAAAAAAGTTTCTAGCGTACATATACCGATTTTGGCAAAGACGTTGCACTTTCATATGAGGTCTGTTCGCTTATTTTCTGCACTAAAAATCGTACGAGTAAATTGTCAAATTTGAAACAGTGGGGAAAAATCTCTCATCGAGAGGCGAAAATTTGAAAAATTATGGAACGAGTGAAGCAACAATTGTTACCCACGTTGTTGTTTTAAATACCACCCTACTCGTATAAATGGGTTAGAATGTCTTAGGAGAGCCTTTAATTTTGATTTGATTTGATGTACTTTTCACAGCTAACACCAGCTGTATTCATAAAAAAAAAACAATTTCCAATTTCTTACCTACGAAACAACAGAAACCTACGATTTTGCTGCTAGGGAACGAATAGCATGTCAGAGAATCACCAATACCAATGGTCGGAAGTACTTTAAGTAAATAAATAGGTCCGCTAACGTACTCTCCCAAAACATCGGCATTTTACGAATGTTACATAGCTTCTCACAGAAGAGAGCTCTCACGAGAGTTCATTCTTTGAACTGATTTGCCAAAATTTTACCCCCTCTCTTCGAAATTTGACAATCTAAGAATTTTATTGCAAAAAGAACGCGAACGGGCCTATTAAGATATGATTCTCGTAGTAGACAGGCCGAACTTGGCAGCATGATAGTTACAGTCCTGGCCAAAGGGATGGAGAATTGTTTGGAACACCGTTTGACAAAGCTAAGCGTAAAGTTGACTTTGCGTATGTATAATATGTAAATAATACGTTCCGGTAGTTCAGATCATTACCGCATAGGACACCCAAGTCACGTAGTGAATAGATTAGTGGAACAAGACAAAGATAGATTGGCGAACAGACCTAATAATAGAAGCTGTGTAGCTTAGGTTCATATATTTTATGCTTCGTGTGATCTACTGAACTGATACGAGAAGATATAATTTGACTCCCTATGTCGATCGCCTGAAACTGATTAACCTATGCCCTGAGATTGTTGATGTTTTATTCACCCTTAGTTGGATAACCTGTCATCTACTGCTGATAATTAACCCCTTAAATAAAAACTACGTGGGCATAGCTCTTTACGCATCTTCTATTATTCTAAAAATTCTTAGCTCGAGAACTACTTAAAGTATTTTGATCATGTAAAAAAAAGGCTTGAATTCGCACTTTGAACGCATTTGCTAACACTTTGGCACCTAGAACGCAGACAGAAGATTTTGATTTTGAGTCACACAAAATGTCAAAAAATCAAAATATTTTGTTTGAACTCTATAATCGTACACCCCAAAAGTTACAAATGAATGAAATTCGTTACCACCGTCTTGTTATGTAGTTTAGCTTTCGTTGTCAAACACCTAACATTTACTTGAAATGCAAGACGCATTCTTTATATATGTATAATAGTTTCGGACGATCCATGTTTTATCTAGCTCGGTTAGGTGTGTCATTAGTCTACAATATTGTTAATTGTTTTCATATATAAACTTGTTTACAGAAACTTGCCCGACTGTTATTGACATATCCTTAGAGGAGCGACTAAATCCGGCGGGAAAAAAGAGTAAAATCTTGCTGGCGAGTCAAGTGAATCAGCAACCTTGGACTCCAGCACACTCGCTCACAGGCGTCTGTCAGACAGTTGCTAACCTACTTTTCGCGGAGCACCGAAGTTACGTGACTGAAATAAGCATTTGGGTGGTTCTTTTTTTGTTGGCTGCGCCATGGGTCTTTAATCTTCATAGATACATACTAAGTAATAGCCCGAGCACTATTAGCATCTACGGTTTGCAAAGCTGAGTAATCGATGTCAGGAATACGCCTACTTACCAAACACACTGTACACACTTCAAGCTATTCTCCCTTGCCTCTTTCTGCTGTTAGGTATTAATTCGAGGGGCTGGTTAGCAATTTATGCTATTCTTCTTTTGGCTTTATTTGCCTCCTCGGGCATTTTTAATGCTTCCAATCGACGTTGTTCAATCTCCACGGACCAGAGACCGCCAGCTACAACACAGGCTGCTTCGATATTGGTTGGAAACCGCAAATGTGTTTTAATTTTGCAAAGCCTGTAAGCAGAAGAAAGTTTCCTCTTTATTTCCTTCGATGAGAGTGGCGCCGCTCAAAATGGGGCATCGTACAAAAGGATGGAACTTACTCGTAGCACTCTGGATAGCAGAATTTTTCTTGCGAATCCGCTGATTTTTGGCAGCATCTGTTATGCATTTGGGTGGGTTATAAATTCATAATTGATTTGTAGGCCTGCGGGCTTATAAAAGAGGCTAGACGCTCTGGGTTAGCAGTCATAAATTAATACAATGACTATACACTGTAGTATGATAGTTTGGCTGACACTCGTGTGCGGAATGTTAGTATATTATGTAGTGGACAGCTCTAAGCACAATCAGCTACGACTCTTTTTATCGAAAGGTACGCTGGCATTGTGCATTGTTATGTCACTGAGAGTCGTCCAATTTGAATCTCAATGATACAAGATACGTCAAATTTCTAAACCTAGATAGAAGGTCAAACATAAGTCACAGACTACTGCATTTGAATTCGCACTGGATACGAGTATGTGTAAAGTACTGAGCAGGTATTCCCGGGAGTATTCGTATCCATCCGTCAGTTTACAGACCGAAATCAAACGTATGTATTCGAAAGCAATTGTCTGTCGATGGGATTAATGCTATACAAGGAATCTTCCTGCCATGCACTATAAAAACTGCATAATCCTGTCCAAAATTTTGATTGTCAGTAAAATAGGGAAATCTATCAAAAAATCAGAATGATTCTTTGAGTAAAGGATCTGGCTTATGCTATAATAATATCACAATAATTGCCATATACATCCAGCCGATATGTAAGTCTTCAGCCTTTAGCTCAGTAGAGAAAAAAAATATACATACGTACATATATACATGTCATTCATACATTCCATCTATTGACAACGATAAAGAGAAAAGTCCTAGGTACCAGGTTAATTATTTCTATGATCTAAAAGGAAAGCTGTATATGCTAGCAACTTACGACAAGTCCTAAAAACTTCTAATTCGCATTTTTAAATAGATAGTTCCTGCCTATTTTAGTAAAGAAGACTTGGCGTAAGCGCTTGTTTGTTTAACTTAATAGATGCGTTCGCGTACCCTCCTAAAACAGCGAATTTATACGAAAAGCTGTTCGCGTACAGAGAATTTTCGTAGTTTTACGCAGAAGAGAGCGCTCACGAGAGAGTTAAAAGTTTCCCCATGCTACGAATTTTAGAGCAAGAAATTTCTGTGGGCTGGTTTATGAAAACTGTCAAAGCTGTCAAACCAGTGTATTTTCAACTATTTCTTGTTCAACGCGTTCGTTTTCTTTTCGTAATTTTAGTAATTTATAATCTACGAATTTTAGTGCAAAAAGTACGCGAACGGACCTATTAATTGTTCACTCTCAGTTCCTACGATAGATAGGTATTTCAAATGGCTTTTCAGTTTAAAAAAGCCATCATTAAACATAGTAGCAGAAATGATTGCATTGTGTCGAAACTAAGTATAAATAATTGTTGTTTTACTTGTTTTCTAAATGTCCATCCATAAGCCCAATCTTAGAAGGTATCAATTCATGAACTTTGGTTGAATTTATAATTTTCAATGCCCGTATAAACTTAACTTGTTTATGCCAAAATGTGTTTGTATTTTTTGTGGGATAGGAATCTCCCGACTTATTCCACTTCCATGGTTGGGCAGTTTTACTGTTCAATTTTTCTTATTACATATTTTTTCCTGCGCCACTGACAGGGCAATGTCGTCAGGCAGAAGAAAAAAAAAAAAAAAAAAACGAAAGCAGCAAAAATAACAGGATAAAAGAGTAAATAAAATAAAAGAAAGTTTCAAAGTGCCATTACTCAACTATGGAGCATCTATTCAGAATTTCTTCCCCATAAAATTTATCTGCACAGCCATATATATCTGCATTTTTATAACCACTTTATCTAGATCATGACTACCGAATAGTGTAAAAGACAAAAACCGAATATGGGAAGTATGGCGCCGATTTGTCGCATACGCTTGCCAAAATATATGATTCGTCGTCGTTGGCGTTGTCGTCCTCGTTGTCCCCATTCTCAGTGACTGGAGTTATATACTCGTGATTTGCTGACTTATACACATTTGTATCTTCAGTATATAGCTGCCCTCCCTATGTACACAAGCGTATACACCACTTCTATTCCGCAAAAAGGATATTTTTATTGCCAGACCGATGGCTGCTGTGTGGAGAGAAACCAACCAATCCGAGCGAGTTACGTATTCAAAATGGCTCCAATTATCGTGTGGGTGAAATGGGTGGTTGGCTACGAATAATCGCAATCGCAATAGAAAATAGAAAAAAACTTTCGCGTATTTGTAGGTGGGTGTAGTTTTCTAAAGGATACATTTTTCTTATTGATTTCTAAAGGTCAACCCAAGGGTATTCTCATGGTTGTTGAAACCCAGCTCTTTAGCGGGTTGTGGTTAAAACAATTAAAATAAGTACCTACTTGAAGTAACGTTGAATATTATTTTAATGCCGTCGCATTACTCTTGAGATAAATTTATCAAAACTTAGTTTTGCAAAAACACAGTAGAGGTTTGAGTATGAATTCTCCGAAATAAAATGAGTGTTTAAAAAGGTTATGTTATGAGTGATTCGTATTTCTATGTGCACTTATAAACTAGCTACCTATAGCAGGATAACAATCGAAATTGATCTAAAACAAAGTGCAATTGAATTTAATTGCAAACTTTAGTTCGCAGACTGCAAAGCTGCGAACATTTTTATAGAGAAATTTGTAGTTTACGTTTTTTTTTTAACTTAGTGGATTCACGCTGCATTCTATCTGGTATTATGATCTTATGAAGTTGTACAGTTATAGTATTTCCATACGAAACAGCAACAAAATTCACTGGCTGTCATTTTGGTAACTTTAGAATTGCTCAAAATTTTTGTACAATAAATTTCTTTGGGCAAACTGTCAAATCTGTCAAACCAGTGTCGGATCTTGTTCAACCCGTTCGTTTACTCTTTCGTAATTCTAGTTCGCTATGAGAGAATTTTATCCCCATTCTTTGAAACTTGACAATCTACGAATTCTAGCGCACTTTTTGCACCTATTGTAACGAAGTGGCGACTTACTAGACGGCTTTAAATGAAGAGTGCCCAAAAATCACCTCCTATGAAAATTCAAACCTCATCAGTTCGGTGCAAAAGAGACTCAGAGTAGTCATCAGAAGAAAAGGCTAGCCAAAAAGTTAACTTTTTTTTATTTCCCTGTTAAAGCGCATTTTTGTGTACGTAGACTTTTTTTTTTGCTAACTTTTGGCACTTATTTTTACTTAGCGTGTTTTTTATACAATGTTTGAATTTTGACTGAATTCGAATAAACATAATAACAAAGTTAAGTTTAATAATGAAAGTGTGACATAACATTTAAATTCTAAAGAATTAAATATTAGGTGCTTAAAGCGATTGTAATTCATTAGAATAGGTGTACGCAGACATTTTCTACCAAGTGTATGTTCGTTCATCTAACCGTATAACAATCCATCCATCCGCCAATCCGTCCATCCGTCCATCCGTCCATCCGTCCATTCGTCCATCCGTTCATCCGTCTATGGATCCGCCAATCTGAAAATTCGAGTATTGGAAAATTCGACCATCTGCGAATCCGATAATTCGTACATCCGCCATTTCGAAAATCCGAAAATTCGATTATCCGCCTATTTGAGCAACCGAAAATTCGACCATCCGCCAATTCGAAAATCCGCAAATTCGACCATACGCCAATCCGAAAATTCGATAATCCGCCTATTCGAAAGTCCGAAAATTCGACTATCCGCCTATTTGACCATCCGCCAATCCGAAAATTCGATTATCCGCCTATTTGACCATCCGAAAATTCGACCATCCGCCAATTCGAAAATCCGCAAATTCGACCATCCGCCAATCCGAAAATTCGATTATCCGCCAATTCGAAAATCCGAAAATTCGATTATCCGCCTATTTGACCATCCGCCAATTTGTACTATTCTTTAAATTCGACCATCCACGAATCATCCAATTCGAACATCCGCCAATTCTACCATCCGAAAATTCGACTATTCTTTAAATTCGACCATCCGTCCAATTCGACCATACGTCCATACGTCCATCCGTCCATCCGTCCATCAGTCCATCCGTCAATCCGTCAATCCGAAAATTCTAGTATTCGCCTATTTGACCATCTGCCAATTCGACTATCTTTTAAGTTCGACCATCCGCCAATCCGAAAATTCGATTATCCGCTTATTTGACCATCCGCCAATTCGAAAATCCGAAAATTCGACTATCCTTTAAATTCTACCATCCGCCAATTTTTGGAGATTTTATCTAATGGGGATTATTTTTTTTTTTGGGGATTACGTACGCCTCCCGGACGGCCGGGTATTCTAACATTCTGGGTTGACGGGTTCCTTTTCCTTTTCGAAACGTGTGACCACTTCTGTCATTGGATGATTGTGTCTATAGGTCTCTGACCCGTTCTCTGGTAGAGGTGTTATTATACACTAACAGCAACTATGTACGCTCTGGATCGACAAGGAATGTCGTGGCTTAAGTTAAACTTAAGGGGAGTTTATATTTAAACCTTCACTGTGAAAACAAAATTTACGTTCATTCTACGTTTTTCTTGAGTTTGTTTGTTGAATCGACACTTAAGCTCGCACTGTGAAAACGGGCATAAGTGACTCGGAAAAGCAGACCGAATGTTAGTTTATACAATCCTCAGAGAAAATAACCTAAAAATGCCCGAACGAAGTGGCCAGTTAACAATTCAGCACTTGAAAGTCAACGACGCAGAGGTTCTTGAAAACTACCGTCCGAAAGTCAAATAACTTGAAATTTGCGAAAGGCGAATCACTACTTATAGAAATCGTAAATTGCCAATCAATCATATTTATGCACTCTAGGATTCTCAATGTATAACCTCATCCCTCTATACTCATCGTGTCCATTAACTAACAACCAAATGCGGAGTAATAAAATCAAAGTACATATCTCCGGCAAACATGTTGACACTCTGTGATAGCTGGTGAATGCATTAACTGATTAAATTAATAAATACCGCTAGTAATTTGTACCCTAAAATGTTAAACGCTCAACACCCAAAAACGAGGGTGATAAATTTAATATTTGGAATTGCATCATAAATTCGAATTTTGTGTCATGTATCCCTGCAAAATGGTCACATTTGCAAATGTTCACATTTTCGCATGCATTTTTGCGTATCATTATAGAACTTATTCTATTAACTCGATACAGTCGAAAAGTTGACAGCCAAACATAGGTAGGTACATAGATATGTATGTTTGTTCCTATGTATGGATTTGGTGAAAAGGGATTTTGCAAACTTAATCTTTCACTTGACTAACTTAAGTCGTTTGCACACCCATCCTTAAAGATATCATTTTACCAAACAGTATTTATGTTATTGCGGTTCGGATTGTTTCTAGGGTGAAAATAAAAAAAAATCAGGGATCTGTATAGAGAGTCAGCATTCACCCTCAGATATTTATCCTTGTCCTGTCTATGCGATTGTAGACAAGTTTGTTAAGACAATAATTCATAGAGAATTTTTATTTCTATGATTAATGGCTTGTCGAACATTTTGGTGGTCCTTTAGCGATGTATGAATTCGTATGTTTAGCTGGATATGTTGTAGAAGTAGAAAATTAGATTTGTTTGTCTTCAGCATCTTAGGGCTGGATCGCACTTGAGATACTTCTGGAAAAGTAAGTGTACTAGACGACCAACGATTCAATGTTTTTTAGTTTTAACAAATTAAATAAATTCTAAGGAAGATATATGAATACATATGCCAGAGGCTCTATGTTTTACACGTTAGTGGTGCGTTAGCAATGTTGTTAAGTTCTGTAACCCCTTGTAGGGTCTAGCGCTTTTATTGTACCTAAGCCCCATCGTGTATGGTTTCTGGAAATTGTTTGTCAGTTCTCCCAACTCTTTCCCAGTTGCCGTGCTTCCTTCTCAACTATTCCGAGCCATGTATTCCTAGGACCACAGCTTATCCTGCCATCCTGAGTAGAAGGGTTTTATTTCATCGCGTGGCTAGCTATGGATCTCTCATCCTTCCGGAGAGCGTGACCAATCCACTGCTACTATCGTTGTCGTTTGGTTGTGGCTATAGGTTCTTGGCCAGTTTTCTGATAAAGCTATTCGTTAGAGATACGGTTTGACCAAAAAATCCTTATGATACATATAGAATAGGAGCCTATTGACGAACGTTTGCAGCTTCTTGGTGATAGTTGTGGTTTCTCTCTGTGTTGTGGTACAACCATACGTCAACGTTGGAACGGATCACACGTAGATTATCGCTTAAGCTAATTGTATTACTTCGGCAAAAAGTGGATCCCAAAGGCATATTTGGCTTTGCCTATTCGGCTGACTATATCCATTTGGGTTTCGCCATCGATTGAGACAATACTTCTAAGGTATTGGAAACAGCAATGCATGCATAGTATATGAGTTTATGAGTTCGGTCCTAGGCAGATCATTTTCTTTTTGTCAGAGTTAATTTTCAGACTAACAGTGTCCATTATTATTATGCTGAAGGTCCATTATTTTGAGACACAGTAGGCGTACGTCGGCATAGTCGAGGTGTTTGAGTTCAGATGACAGAGAGTTCCTGATAAGCATGCCACATTAGAGCACCTCAGGATGCTGGTCATAGGAAATCAAGAATACTTCAGATTCTGTAGAAAGAAGAAACAACAAACCTTGTATCTGAGGCATTATTTCAGAAAAGAAGAACTTGCCAGATGTCCATACATGTTATCAGAGTATGTCTACCAATAATGATACTCCGGTTCATTTAAACAATCTGACTGGAGCTACTAGTCTAATAGAGAACCACATACACTAGGGCCCTAGCATGGGGGCACAATAGATCGAAAAAGGCCACAGTTCATCATCGCCCACTACCTTAATCTAATTGTTGGAACTAGCAATTACTACATAACGACCTAACTCCCAAATGAACTGTATCCCAACAGCAGGAACTAAATTCCACTGGTAAAATTGATAGCACTTAGTTAGTTACGCCATTCGGTGCCAGTGGGGAGAGACACGATGTTTAGTGAGTGAAACTACAAAAAGGTGAATACTTTTGTCAGTATGAACGACTACTTCGAATTGTTCCCATGCATACTGTTTAAGCTCTAAACATGTTAGAAAACTGTAAGAAATAATAATGAACAATAATACTTATCTTTCAAACAATCCTATTTAGGGATGCCACCAAAGATTGTGCATTTAAACTGTCTAAAGCTTCATGTCCCGATAGGAATCTAACAAAATGGGATCGCCATATCGTACATGTGCCGACAATATAAAATGTCAAAACATTATTTATCCTTTCTGCTCAGACTCAATTGAGTTTCAAATTGTTTCTCCTTATCAAGATCTTCGTCATCTTGATACGCTGCTGACACATTAGAAGGACAGAATATTTATTTATTTTTAATTTTTTCTCATTGCGCCACTTATCATTGCGAATGTATCTTCGAATCCTTGACAATGGCTGTAGAGATAAACACATCTATTTTTTTTTTTTTTAGCAGTTCCGCCTGAATTAATGAAGTCGAAGTTGAATTTTTGGGGTGAACACAGAGAGAGGTCCTGTGCACATTAACCAAGGATGACAGTAGATACACAAAACCCAATGCATTGCCTAAATAGTTAAAGTGGTAATAAATTATCCCATCGAGGGCGTCTTTTTTGGATATATGCGTAGTACTGTACCAACCCAACTAATACTCATGTACATGGGTGTTGATAAAATTCTATGATTGAATTGGAACATGGTTGATTGAACTTTAACGACAACACACAGGCCAGCATTCGACATGGGCTAGAAGATAGACCAGAAACCCCAAACAACAACAATAACTTCTCGGCTGTATATGGTTCTTAGAATGTTCGAATCGGTTTATAGCAGGGGTGAGATAGTACAGACTATGGGTAATTTTAATGTGTTTGCATGTTTGCTGTGCTAAAAGATCTATCCCTAAAATAAATGACAATTTTTGTGATTGCTCACTTTGGCATTGCCATAGATTGCAATAGAGAGAGTGAACTTGTGCAGAGTGGTGGAATATTGATGGGATGTTGGGAGGGCTTTGCCCTTTTGACTGCCTCATATTTTTTGTTCCGGCGACTCCTTTTTTTTTTCGCTGAAATATGCAATGAGGGGTCGCTTTTCTATTGTCATGTATGTGGCTGTAATGTTATGCATTTGATATTTATTCAAATTAAAGTGGATAGAATACGAAGTATAGTCTTATGAGTGAGCAAATTTATGAAGAATAACATTTACGCTAAAATGGATAATGATTTTGCAAAAAGAATTATTTGCAGGAAGCATTTGAATATTATGTTTAAAAATGTCTTCCTTTTGCTGCTGTAGCACCAATTTTTTGAGGAAGGTCTAGTAATTTAAGGATGAAGTAATTTAAAAAAAAAAACATTTATCACCTAGTGAACATATTGATATCCTCTTTAACACTAGCACCCAACTTCTGGAGGTATCACTCTTTATTCAGTATCCATAAAGCTTCAAGAATTAGGTTCTTATTACCTGTGACGTCTTTTGTATTTTCTGATATTTCAACGTTGAAACCTTAGTAGCCCGGGTCAATGATCACTGTGCCCTTTTACCGAGACAAGGTGCCGCCGCGATTCAGTGGTTTGTGCGTTGGACTGCTGTGCATGGGGGTTCAAGTTCGAATACAGGAAAATGCCATCATTTTTTTTACGGCCCACCTTTTCTGATCGTTTGACAAGCATCCAAGAGTATTAATGTCATGAGAAAGCTTCTCAAAAAATTCCCTTGAGCTCTAGCAGCAGTTTAATGACATATGGGTGTTAGCCCAACAAAAAATGATAATCAGATACTCAGACACCTATGTACAATATATTAAGGCTAGAGAGGGCCAAGAGAAGTCGATAAGACTATAAAGCACTCCGACCTAGATAGATCTTTTGTGCTATTCCCTAACAGGATGGTACACCCAAAAAAAAGATGCTGTAAGAATAGAGTAAAATGCTGTAGATTCTACTGCATTCATTGTCAGAATCGACCCGACAATTTTCGTTGTAAATTTTACAGAGGGGTGGTTGTAAA
This sequence comes from Chalcosyrphus nemorum, assembly GCA_949716465.1. Taxonomy (NCBI): domain Eukaryota; kingdom Metazoa; phylum Arthropoda; class Insecta; order Diptera; family Syrphidae; genus Chalcosyrphus; species Chalcosyrphus nemorum. The sequence goes on along the minus strand of OX454334.1, from coordinate 15,708,525 downwards.
TTTAACAATCTAGTTGTGAAAATAACAGCTAAAATTGTAGATTTCACAGCACTTTGCCGTCGAACAGCTGTAGAACAGCTGTAGAAACAACAACAATTTGCATGTAAAAAAAAAATCGCTTTCATAGCACCACATAAGCTTAAAGTTCTAATTTATTGGTATGGTGCGAGAAATGGGGTGGAAATAGCTTTTACAATCCAATTAGATGGTTCTTGTCCAAGAAATACTTAGTGTGTGTTTAAACCGAATTATATAATTTAATTTACTTACAAAATGTGAAAAATGTTTGGATCTGGCTGGGGTTGAACTTGGAACCTCTTACTCGGCGACTGCATACACTACCACGACGCCATGGCCTCTGAAAATTATCATGCGAATATTCTCAAATGGTATCTACTTTTTACGTTTTCGTAATAGATGCTGAATCTACAACTTCTTGTAATTTCTACAGCTCCTGCTGTAGTTACTACAGTAAATAGCTGTAGATTCTACAACATTTTGATGTAGATTTTACAAATTCATATCTGTAGATTTAACAGCCGAAATTGACAACGCGCTGTTGATTTTACAATTGGGGGTTGTAGTTGATTTAACAATTTTGCTGTAGAAATGACTGCATTCGCTGTAAAATCTACAAAAAATTGTTAATTTAACCAGATTCGCTGTTAAATACACAAATCTACAAGGAATTGTTAAATCTACTGCCTTCAATTGTAAAATCTACAGGGCTTTTTTTTTGGGTGTACCTATATACATATGTAATTAATTGTTGTGAGGTTTAGCTGAAGTCTAGTTCACTTATGAAGCTAAGGACTTTTTTAACTGAAGCAAAACAGCCATCAGAGGGTGATGTGAAGCCTTTGTTAAAGTACTTAAGTCCCAGCCGAGCAGTGACTAGACATTCGCACAGTATATGGTGGGCTGTTTCAGTGACTTCAAGACATAAGCCACTCGTGTCCGATTGAGGACTGTCCGTTTTCTTGAGACGATAATTGATAGAGCAATGTCCAGTTAGGAGGTCAGTGAATTTCTTGACTTATTTGCTCATGGAAAGAATGTCTTTTGTTCTCTTTTTTGAGAAGTTGATGTATTGTTTGCCGTGGCTTAAGCCAGTTTGAGAGTTTCAGTGGCAGAGCATTTCTTGACGTTCCCATCTACTCTGCTCTATCCTTAATTGGTTTGATTGTAAGCCACAAAATGGTTCAGAACCAATTAGTGGAGCCTGAGCACCTTGTTTGGTAAGTTCTTTAGCGGCTTCATTGGCGGGGATGCCCCTGTGTCCAGGGACCCAAATTAGTGTGACTTTGTTGAGTGCGGCAAGCGCAAGAGGGGTTGGAGATAGTTCCAGACTAAATAAAGGATCTGAGAGCCTTGAGAGCTGCCTGGCTATCTGAAAATATATTAATATGTGATCTACGGAGGTTTCTTCTAAAGAATTCTCTGATACAGAGCTCGATAGCAAGGACCTCTCCTTGAAAGATTGTGGTTGCTTTTCCGTCTTTCCGATCCGTCAATATATCAATCTAATGAGGAGGATTTATGGGGCATTTGCTTATTGTCCCCGGAGCTCCGGATGGATTCTCTTGGGCATAAAGTCTGAGAGGCACACTGCTGGATTGGATAGCAGAGGAATTCTTTCAATGATTTTTATGTGTCCGACTAAGTTAGGGGAGGAATTGTTGCTTTAGTGCACCAGCTGCTGTAGTCTTCATAATAGTAGGTAGAAGGTCTAAAAGAATCTCTAACAAACCTGCAATATAGGGGCAGGAAATTCTGTGAAGTTGCTGGGAGCAACTCCTGGTATAGGAGAATGCTGCATCTGGTAGGAATACTGAAATTTGTTTGGCCCTCGTTAATACTTACTTATTTTCGAGTTGGCCACCTCTGATGTAGATTCTGAAGTATGGATCCCCAGGCTGTATAAAATATATACAATTTTGGCCTATAAGAGATCTGGTGCCATATACTCCAAAGGTGATGTGCGGAACAACAACATTTGCTGTTCATTCGTTGCAGTGCTGCTGCCATGAATTCTAAAGTCAGACGTTAGGTCAATGTGAATTGTTTATGTTGCTGCAATATGACTCTGATCCTTCGGATGTATCCTCCGTATGACACCTATGCTCCGGTGCAAGTTCATGATCAGTGACTGAAAACTAGAGCTGGGTCAAAGCCTTTAGTTGTTTTAGTTCCATTTGAAGTAATGTTTCCGCAAACCTATTCCTGATAAGTAACTCTAAATAACAAAATCATTGCTGATGCTAGTCGCAAATGACAAACGAAATTGTGATAGAGGATCTGGTTTAACTATTGAATTTTTACAGATATATTTCATGAACATGTTTCCAAATTACATTCCATTTTAACACGGACGATAGTAATAATCCAATCCAGAAACGTTGAAAATATCCCATCACCCTAAAGACGATTTAGAAATGTTTAAAGAATAAATTTTCGCCCTCCTTGACGATTAAGTTCTATTGTTACGCGAACCGTTTTGCACCCTCTTCATTTATCATTCGAATCTTCTCTCGTTTTTATAGTTTAAAAATGAAATTGTCTTCAATTAAAAAACAAGTGTTGTGTTGAAATTTTGTGACCATTAAAAAGGATATGGTCCTTCTCCTCGGCTTCGAATCGTTAGAATTCCACCCTTAACTGTTTTATAGTTAATGGTCCGAGGATGCTGAGTGACGCTGCATAATAATTTCAGTTTTCAAAGTGCATCCTCATGACCATTTCATGTCAATTTATGTGGCATTTTACAAATCCGACAAAAAAAAAACCCACCCAAAGTCCTAACTAAGACATCAAGATGATTGTGGTTTCAACAACCCCAGAAATTCTAGAAGCGGATTATTTCGGTGACGAGCCGCTATTAAATTTTCGTTTTATGGCGTATGATATTACTTTGTCAAGTGTATTTTTGTCAATTCGAAATCTCTGGGGCTGGAATGAACTCCCTGACTTAACCAGGCATGTGGAAGATATTGTGTATTGCAAGTCTCTGAGGGTTCATTAAAAAAAAAAAAACAATAAATTAAAACTGAACCGGAAAGAACATCAATTACAATAATTTTGAGCTTACTATTCATTTTCTTGGAGGAGAATGGGATTTCAAAAAACCCGTTTCCAAAAACTTGAACGAATGAGTATGATTAGAGTCAATAAATTATTTTGGTGTCCTTATTAGGGCCTCTGGTCAGTTGAAAATTGAAGTGACTTAAGTTGAAAAGTTGAGAGATCCTGCTAAAGAACTCAATTGCAATAAATCTTTTACGCCGAACCCATAGTAGAGAGCGTGCAAAAACCGGAACTAACGCAATCTTCGATGCTACCATCCCGAACTGATGTGCGTATGTGCGAAACAATGGGAGCAATGAAGTCGATCCGCAAAGAGTCAGCTGTCAATAGTTTGTAAGATTTGCAAGGGATAGTGGCTGATTTAGAAGTTTATCGACATTAGGTTTCACCCCGTATCTGGAGAGGGTAAATCGACGGATGACGACGGGCGACCTATTGATATTAATTCAATTCACTTTGTAAGGATATTTCGACTTCCGATGCATGGATGTAACCATTACTTCCTGAAAGCAGTTCTCATTTGCTTTTCTTTTTTTTTGGAAAATTCAAAACAATTTTCCTTGCATGGTTGATATGGACCAACGAGTATCATTAAATGATTTATTATAAGTGTCTTTTTTTTTTGTAGCACTGGTTGATGTATGTTTTTCTACGGCCGTCAGCAAAGTTTTCAATGATTTTATTGGGGAACGGATTGCAGGAAATGATGATGGATATTTTTCTTATGTCTTTTTGCAGGAAAAGGCATGTTTTTGTAAGAAAATATAAATTTGTGCACCCTTGCAGCGTTATTCTTATTTTTGTGGGAATAATGTAACGCAGTTGTGGATCATATATCACTTAAGCGGGCGTATTTTTACACATAAGATATATTTTAGTGAAATTTATTGAATACGCGATGTAAAGAGGGAGTGCTCGGAGTTTGATTTTGGAATAACATATTATAACTTTACTACTTTACATGCTTTAAATATGTATTGCAATATTTTGGTATTTAACTTCCATTAAAAGTATGCGTGATATAAAAACAGAGAAGGAGCCTTCAAGACAATGCCTTTTCTGGCTTTTAAAAGGCAAAACGAAGAAATTGGCTGTATGCCCTTGAGGTGAAGATTAATTTGGACGAACTGCAGCATTGCTGTTCCTGTAGATAAAGACCCAGCAAAGTAGTGTCTAATGGTGAGCCAGAAAACCCTCTTCACTAAAACAATTTATATAATCGGCTATCATCAATCAAAAATCCGACTTGTTTATTTAGCTTGAAATCATCACATTCAATAGATTTAAAGAAAATGAGTTCTCCAGGATATTTACTGTCTGGAGTCGAAGCACGAGGATGGGGAGTAAATTTCCTTCCTAGGTTTTTTCAGTCTAAATTGCTGAATGAATGGATTTTGCTAAAATTTGGTACAGAGGGAGCTTGAAGAATGACAAAGGCTTAAGGCTGAACCATAATAGTCCGCAGAGCTGTAAGAGAAAGCAATCATTTTTGAATATAATTTCTTGGAATGCTCCAAAAAATGATTTAATTCATTTGAAAAGTGATTGTGTTGTCTACCCTGCCTTGAAATATTTTAAATGACTTCAAAAGACTAAAACTAAGTGAATGCAATCATTGACTTCAAAGATTTCAAAGACTTCAAAAGAAACTGACTTCCGGAAATTGAATGCAATTAGTGAATTCAAGTGACTTCAAAGAATGCAGAGCAATCAAAAGGATTGCAAGCTTTCCGACTTCACCATTCCGAATGCTAAAAATTATTGCTAAAGTCATGACTTCAAAATGAATGGTGATTTATTTTTTTCAATATGAGGTCTTTATTGTAGTCAACTGAACGAATCGAAACCAAAAGCTATTCCCACATACAAACTCTTTAAATTTGCACTGTTCGAAACCATTATCCTGTTATAGTTCAGTCTTTAAAATTCATCCACTGACTTGGAAACTTCTTGAAAACGTGGTAAATTTGAGAGGAGCTCAAAAAAACTCAGTTTACAAATCATCAGTCCGTTATGTGTAGGCGCGCGGAGCCTTTTTTCCTCCTAAAACAGCGAATTAATACGAAAATTTAAGAATTTTTACTAGAAGCTGTTCGCGTACGGAGAATTTTCGTAGTTTCTCGCAGAAGAGACCGCTCACGAGAGAGTAAGATGTTTAATATTTGCTGCGAATTTTAGTGCAAGAAATTTCTGTGGGGTGGTTTATGTAAACTGTCAAAGCTGTCAAACCAGTGTATTTTCAACTTTTTCTTGTTCAAACGATCGTTTACTTTTTGCAATTTTAGATCTCTCTGAGAGAATTTTACGGAACTATTAACACGCCAACTTTTCAGAACGTATTTTTTGAGTAATTTTACAAGAAACTTGAATGAACTTACCCAAGTAAAGATGCTGTCCCTAAAGAGGGCTTTATAGGTAAGGGGTAGGGTATCATATCATCTATTGTAGGCGTATCTTAGCATTTCTATATAAATTATGTATGACCGCGCTCACTTTAAAGGGCGTTTATAATAGAAAACTGTTTTATTTTTCGATTTTAGTAGAACTAAAGTATTATTTGTCAGACCTTCAAAATACCCCATTCGTCGAAAAGACAAAGTTCCGAATGATAAGGTACCTAATGGTCCGTTTTTTCCATATGTTCTTAAATTAAAAAAAAAAAGAAATCGATTTTTCGAATATAAGGAACATTTAGCTTAGTACTCATCACTCCTTAAAATACTAATTCGATTGAATTCGCTAGTCACAATATTATATTGTATATTAGAGAAACTGTATTCAACAATCGTGAACACGAAGTTTGCTTCTATTTTTTATTCAATCTTCTACTTTTTTTTTGAAGAATTCTTTTTTAGGGGAATATCGCTAAACATAATTTCGTTCAAAATTTATACATATATATATAGTTTTGTATGGAAAGAGTCAATAGATGTATTTATAATGTAATAATTACAATTAACCTCGCTAACCGACCGACATGTAGTAAATAGTTTCTATATATCCTTATTTATAAAAACAGAATAATAACTCATTTAATTCTTAAACATATTCATACATTTAAAATTAAAGTATTGTAGATTTTCACATTAGATCAAAGAATAATTGCTCTAAAACACCTTTCCGACATCAAACCACCAATGTGCCCACCACCCAATGTTTTCCAAACACTTTTTTTGATGTTTGCAAGAACGCCCGATAGATGTCAACTGTATCGGCTGAAGCGATGACATATCTCAGGGCGTATGTATTTTTTTTTCTTCCAAATGACGAGTGCGTCCAATAAGTGTTTATTTTTTTAGTTTATTTCTCGAGTTTCCCAATCAAAATATACAAATATCCGTAAGTAATTAAACTTAATAGTGTCTCCTACAAGTGCGTGCATAAATTTAGTCCCAAAACCCCTGTGCAAGTGACATATTCGACTTTAATTCCATCATCTGCTCCAGATTCTGCCCACACTCCGCCATCTTTGGACTCAGTGACCGAATTTTAGGGGAAAAAACCCCCTTTCACTGTAAAATTCGCCTTATTTCGCAATTCTACATTGATTTTGTCACCTGCTTTGTGTTCTAAACAATCCTGATAGTTAAGTACATCCGTGTATCACCCGTGACGGCACAGATTCCAGTCGAACCGGAAATTTATTCCATATAAGGTCCGGCAACGTCGATATTTTCTCCCTGCGCGTTGTATAAACAAGAATTCTCCACTCTGGGCAGCCGATAAAAGTTGTCTAATCTGTAGGAGTTCCCAATTAAGAGGTGCGCTATCAGTCCGCGGAGTATTCTTTGTTGTTGCGACATGATTGTGAGGTGAAACACCTCGCCTTGAGTTTTAAACTTGAAAAATGTTTTGCTTGCGTTTCTTTGGCCGAAAGTTAGGTCATACACGCACGTATAAATCACAAAACAGTGAATATTACCTCATAATTTTATTTTTAGGGGCAGAAACGCTTTGCTTTCTGCTGCTGTACAGTTTTCTGTGGGTTTGTTTTTTTGCTTCCAATCTGTTAAGTCTTTCGAATCAAATGAAGTGGCTTTACATAAATTTGAAGTGCTTTATATATGCGTGTGGGTGCCGTGGCTCAGTGGTTAGTGCGTTGGACTACTGCGCAAGCGGTTCCGAGTTTATCTAGGAAAATACCACCGAAGTTTTTTTCACGGCCCCACCTCTTGCGAGCGTCTGACAAACATCCAAGAGTATTCACTGTCATGAGAAAGCTTCTCAAAAACCCCCCGGCCCTTCGGATACGGCATAAAACTGTAGGTCCCTTCTGTACGTACAGAAATGTATACCACGCACAATACGTACAGCTGTGAGAAGCTAAGCCTTGGCCCTCTATGGGCTGCTTACGGCCTAATATTTATTTTATTTATATATGCGTATTAAAACGCCTATAAGTGTTCATAATGGAAGGCTTTATGCTGCATAGAGCGTCAAAAAACTTTTTTTCTTTTTCCAAAGATAAGATAGCGAAACGCAATGTTTGCTTTTCTTTTGGCATTAAGCACATAGTATACATCCATCATTCAGTCAAAGAAAGTGCTGGCATACTGGCACTCTGGATGGTAAACACAGTCAGCGAAAATGCCAACGTACTATGCGAATTTGTGCAGAGAAGTAGGCGGCCTAAGAGTGGAAGACAACTATTTTATTAAAATTTAATTGTAATTTTTTGCATGAAACTGATACTGAACCTAAGGACAATGTAGTGCTGCTTTAATGCTTCAATCTTTTTCGCTTGTATGGAAGGAAATCATTAATGAATGTAGCCAGCGCAAAGAACTATGTACGATTATACACAGTTCTTAGACACCTACATAGTTGTCCTGTTTGTACCTATTGACATTGGCTAGCCTTTTCTTTACAACACTGAAGCGCAAGTTGAGTAGGGAACGACAAGGAATCCTACTCAGCTTATTTGTAAATAAATGTGTACCTATCAATGTGATACTTCAAAAATTAGATCGCATGATCATCAAGTTGCTCTACAGGCGTTGATTGGCAAGTGAGCTAAATACTTTGGTCAAATTTGGTCTTGTTTACAAGGTCTCAAAGCGTGAAAGAACAGGCACAACTGCGCGAGTCCCTTCTTAAACTTGGTAATCATAATTGGAACTGACGAAAATGATTTCTCGAAATAATTATCCACAGGCTGTTATCTTGTGCACCTATTTTTAGAATCATTTTTTTTGTTTCCATTCTTCAATAAAAACGATAAACAACAATTGAATAATTGCGCACCGATCAGAAAATTAGGCAATTTAATTTTTAATCCATTTCTGACATTTATGCATAGTCTGTTAAATAAGATAGTAACTCATTGCGCATAAAAGTGGATTTAAGTCTTCAACAATAAGGGTTAATGTCAAGAACAATGTATGCAACGGATCTGAACAAAATTATTTGGTTTAGAGCTTTCGTCTGAATCAAAAAAATGTTAATCATTGAACTCAGGGATTTTAAAGAATCTTCACTGACGTTTTTCATCTTGAAGGACCTTGTCATTTCCTATTCTCTGTAACTGAGTGGCAAACACAGAGATTAAGTGATCATAAATATAAAGATCGTTGACGGGTGTGAGGTTGTGTCTAATAATACGGCTAACTGATGGCGGTTAAAGCAACCAAAGTATGAATAACATAATGAAAAACACTGGTTGGGTTCTTGGCAGAGAGCTAGCGCTAGCGCTTAGGCATCTAGGAGTTTCAGAATTTTACGTATAAATTATTTTGGACATTTATGATGGAGCAAAGACCTAGAGTAAAATGGCTCACTGTATTTGCAGTCAAGAAATCTAGCCGCAAAAAAATGCAAGCGCTACCGGATCAGTTAGTGTTCAAAAGAGGGAACCTACGAACTCAAGAGAGCCAGGCGTAAGAGGTCCTTAATCACACAAATGCAAATGTTCATCCTCAGTGAAGAAATTATTCGAAACCGGGAGGCTTGCAAATACTTTTTGAGTTAGCCCGTCCAGTAGTGATGCAGTAGAATGGGAGGGTAGTGATCCTGATGGTGGGTGCCGTGGCTAAGTGGTTAGTGCGTTGGACTACTGCGCAAGGGGTTCCGAGTTCGAATCCAGGAAAATACCACCAAATTTTTTTTTCACGGCCCCACCTCTTGCGAGCATCTGACAAACATCCAAGAGTATTTACTGTCATGAGAAAGCTTATCAAAAACCCCCCTGGCCTTCGGATACGGCATAAAACTGTAGGTCCCTTCTGTACGCACAGAAATGTATAGGCCTTGGCCCTCTATGGGCCGCTTACGGCCTAATATTTATTTACTTATTTAGTGATCCTGATCAGAACCTTGTCAAATAAATCAATAAGAAAAAGCGTAAGAAGTGTTCCAACTTTAACTAGGCGCGACCCTGTAATGGAAGTGGTTCAAAGTACATACCTAATAAAATTATTAATAAAGATTAAAACTAACTAACTGTTCATTACTTTCATGAATGCACTATGTATACATTAAAATAGTGCATTACGTACCCAACTGTTGTAATTTTTAGTCATAAAGTGTAGGCCGGAAGGTGGTCATATTATGAGTAACCTTAACCTAAGGTAACAGCTCCAGTTGGTGGCCACCTAATTCCGTTTGTTACACACTTAGTTCTTGTGCAAGTAACTTGAACATTTGTGCATATGTACGTATAAAGTTGTGGTCTTTATAATCTTAACATAAGACTAAAATCATATTTTTGAACTCCTTCATTACTAAAATGGGGGGATGTTTCCTGGACTAATTAACACCAGAAATACAGTCATTATTTTTAAGTAGTTTCTGAGGAGCACGTTTTACATCGTAAGTACAAACAGTATGATGCTTTTTCTTCTGCAGAATTGGCTTTTTTGGGTAACCCTATTACTCTTGGAACCATTTACCTACTTTGTTATGAAGGATGCCCAGTCTGTGAGCACAATGTCCAATGAGCGCGTCTATGATTTTTGAGATGGCGCCTCTATTATTTATCAACATATCTTCTTTTGTTTTATGTTGACCAAAGTAGTCTAGCGGCGTAAGACTGATCGGTTGGTGGCATCGATAGTTCACCTCTTTAACCGCGTCGGTGTAAATAAGGTACTCAACATAGGAAGTTAGCTGGTTAATTTTACATTACTATATAGATGCTAGATAACTTCATGCTCTTAAGTACTAATCGCAACAGAAACTAATACTGTGTTTACATTGGACAGATTTTGAAAATTTCTTCGCTTGCATTGCTTACTTTTTCAAAGACGTCGTACCTATACAAAATTTTGTTTATCTAGCTCAACATATAAGACCGTAAAACTGGCGACAGACAGACGATTGGGCATGGTTTATTGGATCGTCTAGTTATGCTGATTCACCAATCATTTTGGAATGCATTCTTTGATGAAGTCAAATTTATGATTATATTCATTGACATCATTCTGTCTAATTCATCTATGAACTTATAAATGCTTTTGCATCCCGCGCTTTCTTTGTATTCTTTTGCATTTTGACATTCATTGGGTGCTTTTAAATAAATGCATTTAGAAAGGATTGCATACTTTAACAACCCTGCTATCTACAATAAAATATTGCTTTGAACTATGAGCACGAACTTGTGTCTATTTACCAGCTGTAGAGCTGTAGAGTATAAAACCGTTTTTATATTATTTGAAGGAAAGTCTGTAAGTGGCCGACCACTAGTGCCTTTACCCTACCAAGAAGAACAAAATATTTCAGAACTAACAGCCAACGAAACTATATGCTTATGTACACAATGTTATTCATATTTCCATAAAACTTAAAAAAGTATAGAAGAAAAAGAGCCTCTTTCCTATTAAAGACTCCAGATTATGGCTAAATGTAGGATTTATTTGGCAGTGACCTTGAAAACATATTTTTGACTTTTTAAATCGGTGTGAATCTATAAAAACTTCGCTCACTGTTCAGTATTCGCTCTTGAATCCCCAACACATCGTATATTTCAAATTCAAATATGTGCTTATCGTGACAATTTTCCATAAACCAGCAGCATACACAAACATGTATAATATATTTTCTGTATTTGTTTTGCAAAAAAATTCCTAACAATGACAACAACTCAGAGAAAAATGAGAATACAAATAAAACAAAATCTTGCTCCGTCCACAGTCTGTCCAGTTCCCCACACTATTCGCTAATAATTTACGCTCTCCACACTCCCAACTGGATATAATATGACGATGATGATGATGATGAAAGTTTCTCATAACGAACACATAAAAAAAAAAGCAAACCATAGCAACATTTTTGTTTTGTTTTTTGTTGCTTTCATATGTGTTTCTTCTGTATTATATTTTTTTCATTCCATCGTAGCATAGCAAGAACCTACTCACCGCCGCCACCACACAAATTTTTGCTCGGTTTTTCGAAAAGTGAGAGAATTTTATTCGTTTAGTCGACCTAAAGACTTCTCCTCGGCTGGCGTGTGTGTGCGTGTAAAATTTGTTTAATAAAATAAGAAATACAGGACCTAAATTCACTCGGTTGCACTTAGAAAAAGAATAACACCTTAAAGGCGAATGTTTACAAAATCAAGACAAATCATCTTCTGGTAGTAAACAATTCGATTCGATACAGTGAATGTAATTATACCAGATACAAAAATTTCCCCCCATAATACTGAACGCAGGCGTGAAAATCTCCTTAAAAAGAAGAAAAAAAAAAAACCTCCCAACCGCGCTCGACATTAGGGAGGAGGGTGTGCTATTTAGAATAGAATTCGAAGAGAAAAATCCATCCTCTGTGAGAACAATCCTCTTTGCTGTGATAGTGCTAAGAAAAAAAAATAATAATTTATTGATTTTATTTGAAAAGTGAGTTTTTTTGGTTTTTTGTTCTTAATTGGTGGAATGTGTGTTAAACATCGTCTGCAGTACTGAAATTCAAGCTACTTTTGGTATGTAGTGCATACACGTCTTTGATTCGCATTTATTCATTTGACATTCGCATAATTCGCTGAACTATTGAATGACACCAAAACGGACAAATAATTGCTTTGGCTCCATTTGATTTTTTACAAGTGGGTGGGACGTTTTTTTTTCTTTGCATTCGAAAACCAATTTTGTCTAGAGTAGGTACTTGTTTTATAATATCTATCTCTTCAAATGAACGTGGGCTGTGCATCCGTTGTTTAACTGGTATTTTGGTAAAAAAAAAAAAAAAATTACACCAGCGACCTGTTATTAATGCATATCTGATTGAGGACCGAAGTAAGCGTAACAAAACGCACTCACAGTTCAAATGTGAATTGTGGTGATGATTAAGTGAAATTCCTGAGAAGCTATCGTTATGCTTAAAAATTAGTCATTGCACACTCACATACAGTGGAGGCGGCTCCGCTCTGAGTCTCATTCATTGTTAAAAGGGAAATACTTGGGTCGGTCATCTTAATACGGCCACCATTTCCACCGCATACACTCTTGATTCAATTACGTCAGAGCAGCAGGTTCGAGTGGAGAGCGTCTTTGAATTTAAATTTTTTTTTCTGAATAAATAACATTTTATACTCTTCTTATTATTATCTTTTAACGCACACGCACACTCGGCGGCGATGGGCTGACTAATATTTGAAAGAGGCTGGCTACCGGATGATCTGTTAAGTTTTGTTGATTATTTGATTAAAAATTTATACTTTACGCCGAGGGTGCGGGCAAGATTAACTCCTGCTATAATTTTATGGTAGAAGAATCACAATTTCCATATAGCCACAATACACACCGATAAAAATAGACACCAAGGTAAACAAATGGTGGGTCTGTGTGGCTGTGTGTCTAAAAGCGACGACTGATTGAATGAGTGAATGATTCATTCGGTTGCCGATTGAATTAGTAGAATTTGGCAGCAAATCATAAGAAAAATACAAATATACATACGTTTTCTAGAGGTAGAGACGTTTAGTATTATTTATCTTTTTGATCTGAGAGTTGGCGCCTAATTGAAGCGATTTCCGTGGAGCAGCTTTGAATTTGTCATTAGCTTTGTGAGTTGCTAGAATACAGATATTGATAATGTATACATTGTTTTGTAATTAATGTCACTTTTTGGGCTATGATAATCTCTTGTGTCGAAGTTATAAAAATAACAACTTAATACGTCGCAGTCGAAATAGTTTTCAGTTGGGGAAAATGATAAAAATTCATTGGCTTGGACTAGGTATGCTCAATTGAAATGGATCGATTTACAAGGCCCATTCGGGTACTTATTGAGTTATTATTTTATCAACCTTCAAGTACTGAGAAAGAAGTTTTAAACTTTCAATTGAAAGCTTACGTCATCGCTTAGCGTTATCGATACATTATTTCTGTCAATATTTACAAACAATTTAAAGGTGACCTTCCCTTTTAAATTTGACTTAAAATTTAAATTTGAAATGCATGCAACGACGTGGGAATAGAATTGGGAATGTCTCTAAATGATTTGTATCCTTATAGGATTTAATGCCTACAATAGATCAAGCTCTTTACTGTACCTCTATACAAATATGAACCAATTAGATTTGGACCGATAAATTCCTACGCTGACCTGGGGTATCAATTGAGTTCAGCTTGTGTCCACATTCCAAATAAAGAGAAGTGTTTCCGGCCGTCTATTATAAGTGTCTGATTGTTCAGTTTGATCGGTGAATTTCCTTGTAACACAGCAACTACCTTGGCTTAAGTTTTTGTCTTAGACTCCATTGGCAGCCCTTGCCTTCTTTGTGAAGACACTTGCTACAGTTTGGCCATCCATAGTTGATTCATCTGCAAATTTAGTTCTTTCTACCACACTGTCAATGTATATCAGATTATGTAAGCCGTTAGTAAAGTTTGATATGCCTTCCAATAAGAATGGCAAGGCTTTACCTCAAAAAGTAGGCCTAGTGTTTGGAACGTGCCCAACAACTTTCAAACTGTGACGTAATTTTTGACAGTCATTTGACATTTATGTTCAGTTTTGTGTACCAAAACATCATGAATACGACTCCTAGAAGAGAACCGTTTTTTTATCATTCTAACCTGCTATTTGTCGCTTTTAAAGCACTCGCAATCTACATGATGATGTGGACAGAAGAAACTGTAGCCGCTGTTCAATTCAGCGTCTATCACTGTAGTTTGGCCGTTGTTTGACCACTATGTGGCAAATTTTGCTTAAAGATGCAAGAAACTAAAGCCAAGCGACTATGTCTTGCATCAGAAGTTCATCAATTGGGCTTCTTTAAGCTGGACACAATGGGTACAATGGACTCGAATTGTTGGTCTAAGTGAGCAGTGACTTTCTTGTCACAAGGCAAACATCTACCTAACATAAGCTGGAAACAACCTCTCATTTTTGACTGTGGATTTTTGAACAAGGATTACTGTCGTTTCTGGAGTGAGACAAATTCAGAAGAGACTCAATTACATCTACAAAAGTACATTGTTTCTCGTGGTTGTCCCGTCTAGAGGCATCATCGATCTTATACACTAATAGCACAATATACCAGCATCGTTTTCTCTCTCAATTATGAGCTCTCTGTCTTGTGCAATTCTACCCCAACTCTACAGTATAAGAACTTGCTCGAGAAGCACTGATCAAATGGGTCTAATCTTTGATTTTAAATAGTAAATGCAGCAAAATGTGCAAGAAACACTTTACTACGACTGATTTGGCCTCAATTTATAAAGCATACATCCACTCAAAACTGCAGTACAACGCCCACATCTGGTCACGTACACCGAAGACTGTTTTGCACTTACTGAATAGAATTCAGAAGCGTGCTTTAAAACTTAAATGTGATAGTGACATTGTGAGCTCCAAAGTCTCACTAGATCATCGAAGAAATGCCTCATGCCTTTCCCGTTTTATCGCTTTTTTCATCAAAAATGCTCCAGCAATGCCAATGGCAATGGCCCCCCTTCAAAATTTCACGTCACGAAATCGAATCATACGTCACGCTTTGAATGCACATCAGTTTGCTCTTAAGTCCAACTTCGGACGTACTGTCAAGTACACAGATTCATTCATTAGCCGAACGTATTGGAACGAACTTCCAGGCTCTGTGTTTCCTCACCATTACAGCCCTCAAGCATTTAAAGCCAACGTGCAGAGGTACCTTCTCTGTTCCTCTTTTCCCTGAGGAACAGAGCCCTGAATCATCACTATAAGAGTATTCATATCCCCTTTGGTGCGCGTAAATTATAAAACAAAAAGTAATGTACACTATCGTTATTTCTGATCTATACCCAGACTTCCTTTAATTTCATAAGCGATTGTCAAAAACATTTACCATTGCCAAGGCTATTCAAAAAATTCTAATCACCTTATTATCCCGAAGAAACATGTTGTTGATTTGTTGGCATCATATTAATCAAATTTAATTACAGCATGTTTCTTTCTTGGAAACTTCGTCTATCGCCACAGGTCATCCGGTGTGAATCATATGTCATCGAACATATTTTTGAGTAAAAAATGATGAAATGATTCTAATTCTTATCTTTAGAAATTTGGCGTCTTACACTAGTGTAGGTAATGTAATCCGGCAATTTTTCTGAAATCAAGGAACGTAGGACTGTTGGTATATTTTGAGATTAAGCTAGCTCACGCTCAGTAGTTTCATCGGACCAATGAACCTTACTGCAGTTTCTAGTTTTCTAATCTCATTTCAATGTGGCTTACATTACCTGTTCTTAAAAATATCCTAATCTTTAATGTAGTTTAAGAACACGAGTTAATACCCCAAAACAAGAAGTTATCAACTGCTTCTTCTGTATTTTTGTATTACAATAGTAAGGTTTCTGAATAGGATCTGAATCTAAATTCAATCCGAAAATTGAACCTTGGGACTATAACTAATCAGGCAAGGAGAGCTCGTGCCAAGAGGAATATGAATACTCTTTCACTGATGTGTATGGCCCGGGCGTTGTTTAAATTATAAGAGAGAAGAAGATATATATTTGGAATTAGGTTGTATTAGGGTTCACTGATTTTTCGGCGCTGGTAATGCTTAATTTTGCATTTGTTTGTAATTCACAGTATTTTTTCGCGTTCGTATTGAAATACACAGTGCTTAACGGTCGAACAATTTAATTTTGTTACTGCGAACGTGGAATTGCATTCAATGATTGAATAGACTGCCACTTTAGAATCTAGGAATGTGGCACAAGGAGACAGTGTGGAGATAGAGAAATGTCAATACCTCACACTGTTCACAGATGAGTCAATAGGTAATCTGCAGCTAGAAGTACAAACCAGGTTATCTTGTAAGACACCTGAAAATAATTCTGTCAAGTCCTAGAAAGACATGGTTTCAACTTTATGGTTGGGGAATACTTATACTGCCTTAGAATTCTATGTGCGGAAAAATATTGCAACGTGCTAATTACCTTGTGGGCTCAGTGGTTAGTGCGTTGGACTAACAATCCAAAAATCTTACTGTGGTGTTGGGTTAGGTTAGGTAGATGGGTGCCTTGTGACCAGAAGGTCACTGCTCACTTAGACCCATAATTCTGGTCCATTGTGCCCAATCATTTTACCCTGGCAACGCTGTAAGAAGGTTAGAACCACCCAGATAGTAATATAAATCTCAGGAGGTCCACCAGCTCAACATTGTCTAAGTCCTGCAGCTCCGAGAAGAAATGACTGCCTAGAGTTCTCTTTCTTTTAACTGATAGGGCAGGACAGTCACACAGCAGGTGACGAATAGATTCGATTTCTTCTTCGTCTCTGCAGCTTCTACAATAGTCATTATGCAGCACACCGAGTCTCTCTGCGTGAAGGCCAATCACACAATGGCCGGTAATTACGCCAGAAACGACCCGTGCGTTATGACGACTGGGTTTAATCAGAGTTGAAGATCTCTTCTTGCTAAAGGCCGGCCATAGAGCTCTAGCCGTTACGCCATATCCAGATGAGTCCAGCGTCTGTTTGCACGATCGATGGCTTCATCCTCTACTTTTTCTTTAAAGAACTGACTGGGGCTGCTACAAAGTGATGGGCCCGCGATATGTGCAGCGTCGACCCTTTCCTAGCAAGCTCATCCGCCTTCTCGTTTCCTTCCAACTGAGTGTCACCGAATTGAATCTAGATATCTCGTTTAAAAATGATTTGCAGGTTCTCACCAGCCTCGACCGAGTTATAGCAGAGTACAGAGCCTTAATGATTGCCTGGCTGTCTATAGAAAGTTATCGTTTTTCCGACGATATTACTCTCGCGTATAATTTCAGCAGCCTGCGTAATGGCAGTGACTTCGGTTTTAAAGACGCTGCAGTCGTTGTTTATTCTAAAGGAGCAGTTAATTCCTAGGGCTTCACAATAAACTCTGGCTCCTGTACCACTGTCCATCTTAGAACCGTCGGTATAGAATGCCAACTTCTTTTTCTTTTTAGTCCTCCAGTTCTTCCAGTAACTTCTGTCAGGAATCTACTGTGATGTTAACTGGGCTGTTTCCTCAGGATTGATGGTAATCGATCGGTAGACTAGGAACGAAAAATCCTTCTACTTCACTGGCGTGATTTAGATAATCTAAACGATTAATCGATTATCAGAAAGTTTTCTCATAGACATAAAACCTCTACTCAGAGACGGTATGACGGTTCCATCCTCCAAACGTAGTTTTGCATTGCAGAATGAGTAGGCTTTTTGAAAACTACATTTTTATCTCACGTCAGTCATGCTGACGTAAAGTGTTGTAACTTCAGGTTATTCATAACTTAAACTTGCATTAAAGATATTACGTAGAAGGGGCTTTGAAGCTCTGGTTATGAATCTTCATTTTCGCAAGAATATGACTGAACTAATAGAACGCCTTCGTGTCTGAGTAAACCTTTTATACTTATGGTATTATTCATTAAATGTCTTGAATCATATTCGTGCTGATATTAAATGTTTCAAAGCTTACCGGAAGTTCCAAAATATTCATCAGTCGTTTGAGGAGGAGGACTCTATCAAATATAGAAGTTAAAAGTTGTCCTTTGAAAATTGTGACTGAACAACTAAAAAATCATAAATAACATTCGCCGCAGACATTCATTTCGCCCAATCCGGTAATAAAACATTCCAAGCAAATAAGCACATTTTTATAATACAAAACTCGTATTCCAATCATAAATATTGAAAATAGGCTCTAGTCAACCCACCGCCATACAGTAACATTGGCGCCAGACAGCCGGGTTCCAGCATTTTTGCCGACTGAATTTACTGAAAACATTTTCAATACATACTCGTACAGCAAGCATACGAGTACACTACCTCTACTGGCTATGTGACAAAACCCGATTGCTTTTGATCAAAAGAAATCGGTGCCAATTCCCTTTTGCACTTGACATCGCATTAAGTCATACGAGTCTTTCTCCTTCGAAGCTCTCTTCACAACACACAACAGTAGGTATCTCAAGCGAAATTCCATCCAAAGCTCTGATACAAATAAAGTTCACATAGAAATGCATTTTGAAATGCAATCCCGTTCTTAAATACTGCGTCAGTCAGAGTACTGAGTCAATTGTTTACACTTTACAACCAATGAACAATAATAAAAGAAACACAAATTAATAAAGAAACAACTAAAAGGCATTATCTCCGAGAGATGAGATAAGTTTTAATGAAATGGTATACTGTTACGACGCATGGACGACGACGACGGTGTATGAATAGAGGTTGTTATAAGATTTGCTATAATTGGCTTTACTTTGAAGATAGAGATACTCATCTTAACGAAGGTATTGTGTGAGTAATCACGTGACAAAGAGTACAACCCTTATGTTAGTTCCAAAAAAAATTACTCGCTTTCCCTTATGTAAATAGGAAAGCATAACTTTTTATTTGTATTTTATGATGATGTCGAAAATTAGAGGTTCCTCGAAATGGATATGTTAAGCAAGTCAATCGGCATAAGAACAAACACTAAATTCTTTTGATTATGATAGTAAATTAATTTCAAACACCTGTCTGTCTAGTTTCGTTCTTTTAGAAGGAGTAATAACCGTTGAAAGCACCTTGCACTGAGAGTATTTTAGACAGTTTTTAGTAGCTTAAATAATGTATCCTTTTGGAAATTGATATTGACAAATAAAAGCACGTTCTCTAAAGATTTTCTTCCTTGGACATTTTGTGTTAGGCGCCAATTAAAGATGATGTGTTTTAAGAACCTTTATTCTGTCAAAACTAGAAAATTCTTTTAAGTGGTCAGAGCCCCCTGGATTGTTTCGGAAACACGCCCGAATACTCAGCTGTCATATACTAACAATGGGTACATTCCGAACTCTAGGCCTACTTTTTGAAGTAATGCCCAACATATGGAACGACAAACGAATGTTTGACAGTTTGCACATTGACTTAAAAGTTAGGGAGAATTTTCTTACCTTCAAATCCAGTCTACTACCTCAAAAAGAAATGCCCTTCTTTGTAGACAAAATTGAATGTCTCGACCAAACAGAAACGTTTGATAACCTAGTGCCTAGAATGCGGAACGTGCCCAATCAAATCGACAGCTGTCAAAATATGTAAATGACAAGTTCACCCATTTAAACACTAAAATGAAGTTTATAGGTAGATAAAATATATTCATAGTTATGTAAGCGCCAAGCAGACGAATAAAGACGATCAACGCACTTGTTGGTATAGATTGTGGCTTTATTGTTTACTACCATCATATTATTATGTGTTCACAATGTGACTCTGACGGCTATTGACCCCTTATCTCTGGCTGAGACATTCCTTATAAAGGTAGTTGGAAGGGCGCATGCACCGGCGACTCCTCTAAAGTTATTAATAAAAATTTGCCTTTTTGTAAGTCAGAGCAAGAATAATCGACAGCCATATTAATTATTTTTGATGTTTTTCTTTTATTCTTGTCTATGCAGTTGCTAGTTGATTTATCCAAAGTTTATAGAGTGTGCTCTGAACGAAAAAAAGAGACCCAAAATCCAATATCAGGGTTTGGAAATGCTTTTAAAATTTGTGACTGGTTTTGTCTACTGTTTAGATTAAGCTAGGTTGAGGTGTTAGGCTGCACACTGAACATTGTACAGCAACACTTAAGTGAGAAACATAATCAACATTTGGCTTTATATGCACGCAGATGTAAACCCAACTCATAATAAGCCCAGCGTCGATTAGTTTAGTTTTCGGTCACTTTCGGAAACATAACCGAGCATTAGGGAGAGCGGTCTCAGCCGCTCATTGCAGATGCGAATTTGACAGTTGATAGAAATTACCCACCCTTATGTGTTTTCTTTCATATTTGCTTATATTTTATATTTGGAAATGTGCGAATGATTACTGCTTTCATTCGTTTACATTGTTTTATTAAATTTCTGCTTCTATCCATTTTTTACGTGAAAAAGATTATCTTGTCGGCTGGCTATGCGGGCAAAAGTATTATGGTCAGTGATTGAAAATGACAAAACATACGGTAACATGTCGGTCAGTTATGACATTAGCTTATGCTTCCTAGTGTTGATTATGTTCAGTCCTTTGGCCTAGTATATGTAGCTCCATTGTGATGCCACCAGGATGTAATTTCTCGGACAGAAAACCAGTTGAACGAGCCGGAGCTTATTTTTAAGCCCTAGAAGCGTGCTTATGTAAGCTAATTCGCCGAGGTTCTCAGAGCGAAGACAGTTTGACATGGTGATGGTGAACCATGCGGTTTCTGCAGAATCGGGTTATCGGGTTAGTGAATATTCTCAAAAGGTTTATCTTCGCTCCGTCAATAGTTAGTAGATCATTTGAGTAATATTCTCAGCCATAAGTGTATATCTAGGCTATTATTGAGCGACTTTTTCGCAATCTGTCAGTTGCGGAAATCATTCACAATGGATTGAGTATTTTAACTCAACTGTCACGTATTTCTTACAAGTATATAGATTGAACTCGCCGTATTCCTTTATAGTATGAAAAGCCGACCTTATTTTTAAGAGAACGTGATTAATATGAAATTAATTTTTTTATGGGTTCTTTCAACTTTTGAAAGGCATCACAAGCAATTCACTTATTTGATAACAATGAAATGGTGCTACAGTGTGTTCTTAATGCAACATTGGTGTGCTCCCAGTAAAGAGCAAGTATATGTTTTGGCAATGACTTGTTGTTTCTAGGATTGGTGTCTATCTGTCGGTTAAATAAATCTGTAAGAACTCGCTATACATACAATTTGTGTATAAAAATGTACCAAAATCTATGACCATCTTTGAGCTATCGCCAGTCGTGGATCATAAGTTTAAACTACTTTGACTTGTAGTGTGACTTGGTCCTATTTTATTTTAATTCTATTTTACTTTTCTTTGAGCGAATGAGGACGAGTTGTCATGTGAACTACAAGAAATAAATTAATAACCCAATCGACTATCTATTTATACATATTCTCTATTCTCTTATTTTCTTTTTAGAATTGGATATTGAAACGAACGATACCCACATACGAACGCTAAGGTCCTAATCTGTCCCTACACCAAGGTATGTACACTACATATTTATATATTTAATTAAATCATTTTTGTGTTAATTTTTATTATTCGTTCAATTCCTTTCCACTATTCTGTGTACGAAGGCAAATTGATAGGGACATTTTCACCTCCTAGAAGAGCTTTCATTGCCTCCCACGCCCACCCATTCGGAGAGTGTATTTGCTTGTGTCTGTGCGTACAGCAAATATTCATACCGAGTGGCGCCAGGATGTCGCGACAATTAAGATGCTATGGCGCGCCTTGATGTGTTTTTTTTTTTTTTTTCGTTCGTGTTGTTGTTGTTCTGTTCAGCATCCTAGCGCTGGAACAGAATCCAATGTAAAAATTGTTCCTTTTTTCCCTTTGATTTCACATTACATACATACACTTTGGTGGTTTTTTGTGTTACAACATATAAATTTAGCCAAGGAGTAGTAGGAGTCGTTAAAGTTGATGTCGACATCATTTATAGCATTTTTCTTTTAGTATATATATGTGACAAAAGTTCGATGCTGGAGATAAAGAAAGTTATTCTAAAAAAACAAGGTACATATATCGTAAGGGAATTTAGAACTTTGTAGCCCTTTTGACTTTGACTTCGGGTACATAATATACACTCTCCATCGAACACATACTGCTCTCAGCATGGTATTCTGTTCAATCATAGTGATCATTGTAAATGATAAAAAAAGGAAATCACAGCATGCGAGGGTAGAACTCCTCTGCAAAGTAGTTTGGTGAAAATTCTGCATGGGATATCAGCTGCTGCACATAATAATTCCGCTGCTAAGTTTCTACAGTATATAAAAGTTCAACGCTGCTGGCCAGCAGGACTCACTAAGGGTGGGTGGTGGTGTTGTTCCCCTTCTTTTGCTCTGTCTCTCTTTGTCTATCGAAAAGGATATTCGATGGGAAATATTTCACTCGCCAGTGGTGTATACCGAAATGGGGAAAGTGCCTTGATACTGCTGACCCCAGAGTCTGCAAAATTTTGTCACACACACAATGAGTGGTTAAGCAGCGCGCATTTTAGAAGAAGGACTATGCGTGCAGAAAAGAAATGGCTATATACTGTACTCCGAAGCGTGTTTGAACTTCGGCCGGGATGAAATCATAGCACTTCGATGTCATACATTCAGTGTATCATTCTAGGCCTAACCACAGATCAGGAAGGACATCTACTCCTGGATCCTTCCTTGCCTAGAACACTCACAAAAAGTATATTTTTTTTCAAAAAAAAAAAAATATTTTTGTGATTTTGTAAATAGTTTAAAGTCTTTTTTAATCTAAGTTTTCATTTGTGTTTTGTACCAACTTGAAGTTGGTGTTTTTTTTTTTTTTTTTTAAAAAGTGCCTTAGTGAATTATTTGAATTTTATTAAATTGCCTTAAGTTTAATAAAAGTGCCTTATATAAAAACGACTCTAAGAACGTTTTAAAATAAAGTATTAATTCACAATTGTGCCTCGTATAAAGTAGTTAAGTTTTTGTTTGAACTTGTTTTAAAAAAAATAAAAAATAAAACTTAACGTGTCGTCGTTACCCAGTGCCTATAAACAAATTTTTGTTGACTATTATTGAAAATATATTTTTCGTTAAATTTAAAAATATATATATATATATATTTATATGTATACAACTGTTAGCAAATAGTTTTACTTTGCTAAATGTGCCTTATTTGTTATTCCTATAAGAAGAGAACAATTCTTTAGGAAATTGTTTTTTTAAAAGTAAGTACTATACCTTTTTAAGCTTTATAAGTAAATTATAAAAATGAAATAAATTTAAAATAAATGTGTGCACCTCAAATCTCAAGCAATTTAAAAAAAAGAGTGATCTTTCCGTAACTATTTCCTATGAGAATTTCTACTTGAAGTTGTCGTAAAGTAAAGAAATTTACGAATTAAAAAGGTACTTTTGGTCATAATTAATTGATCGAAATCAATTGTAAAAAAAAGTTCGAACAAGTTTACTTATTTCATTGTTAAAACTTATCTCAACCTAAGCTGTTTTGTCTAATCCTTCCTTATCCTTTAAGGTTTCCAAAACAATTTAGTGTCTAAAAATATAATTTAAAAGGAGTAAATTAGTTGTAGCTACAAATATCAAGTGTAAGCCCTAATTTTTGTAATATAATATCTATTTAAAATCATTGATCAGAATATTTTTTTTTTTTCTCAATAAGTCCACACATTCTTGTAGATTACTTATCCTTTCTCCTTACGAAGAATTAAGGTTTTTGTTTTATTGTAAATCGGTCGAGTGAATTTAGTTTTATCATAACTCCGTCTAAATATTTATATATAATAATCTGAATAATTTTCTTCTCAAATCGTATACCAGGACTTTATAGTTCGCAGCCTGAGATGGCAAGTGTAACTTCTCAAATAATTCTGATTGATTTCATTGTGGACTTAAACTTAGTCAAGTATATCACAGCATTTTCCAATATTTGATGCATGTAAGCATTTTATTATTGAAAAAATTGTCAAATTATGGTAACGATAGCAAAACCAAAAGCTCAATATTCGATACGTTTTAGTAGAAAATCCAAATCCAAAAACGACTTACATATTGTCGCTACAATCCAGAACTAGTCTAAGTCCAAAATTTTCGATTTTTACATCAGAATAGCGCAGAATGCAACTAACTTTCATCTGATGTAAAAATCGCAAAATTTCGAAATTTTGGACTTAGACTAATTTTGCATTGTAGCGACGATATGTGGTTTATTTTGTAGCCCCAGAAACATTTTACTTAGTGTTTAGCAAAGAGGGAAGTATTATAAATGTAAGAAGACTGAAACTATTTAAAAAGTTATTATATGTCTCAAAACCTTCTTTTGGAAGTAGCCGTAACTTGTCATATCAATTTTAAAAATTTTCCTCTTCACTTAATAAATTATTCAAGCGTCTTCTTTAGAGTTGAAGTCATAAAAACATATGTAATTTAAAATCGTTTCCATGTTTATTTTTTTCTTTTTAAAATTTACGATAAGTTTTAACAAAACTCATAAATATTTCATAAAAAAAGTGAAGTGACACACTAGTTTTCATCTGTCATAAAATAAAGTCGTTAAATGCTTTTTTTAAAAAGTTCAAGATGTACTATAATACTTAAGCAAATATTCTCTGAAATAAAATATTCTTAAACTAACCCTTTTCTCATTTTTACTCTTAAATAGAGATTCTAAAAATATTTGTTATCTTTGAATACGGCAACAAATGGTTTTCCTATGACTACACTCAACTTTCCATCGTGTTTTATTTAATCACTGTTTCACAGCGACAAATTGTGTTTGAGAAATAAGTTTTTTCTACATAACAATGCTCAGGGTATGGTTTACAAAAAAATTCAAACCTGTTAAGATGTTAAGAGATTTGCTTATTTTGCTCTTACCACAGATTTTCTTGTCCAAACATAACTACATATTTACAAGAGTGGGTGTGCAAGTTTAAATAATATTGGAAAGGAATTTATGCGATAACACCCTAAAAAACTTTATCAAACAGCCACGTTCTTGTTTTTTTTTTCCCCCGTGGCTGACCTTTATGATAAGCTTGTTTTTAATTGGATTAGTTGTTTTTTTTCTTCTCCATTTTGGACCGGCTTGTTCATTTTCTTGTTATTTAATAAATGATCAGCACTAGTCATGTTCTACGCTTAAAAATTGCTTATGAAGAAAAAGAAAGAGTATAGGACTACCTACCGATCTCCTTTTACTAGAATCCTAATTAAATCCCTCAACCGACTGGGTTTATCTAATTTCTTATTTTGACTAATTCCTTAATGGTAAGCCAAACTCATCTCAATTATTTTCTTCAGCGAATACATAAAATCTCGTAAGGGTAACTATTTCGTACGATACTAATAAGCAAGCTAATAAATAGAAACTCCATTAGCCTCACAGTGTGTGGTGAGGATGAGGCTGGCACACTTAGTATTGGGGGAATCAGTCTACTTTTTATCAGCCTTCTTTATTGAAGTCTATTAACTTACAGTGTACATAAAGTTTGAAATGATGACTTTCATTCAATGTGTTGTTTGTTTACCCGTTGTTCTTATTATTTTTTTTAATGAAATAATGAAAAGGAAATTAGTAAAGTCACTTTAAGTTAATACATATTGTCAGCAAGAGATTGCATTAATCAACCAGCAGGGGTCGTCTCATTCTCTTCTTGTTATTATCTTAAGGAGATTTGTTTTTAACTGTACGTATCAAATTAACAGAGTCATTTTTATTTATTTGGAAATCTTGTAACCGGGAGGACATAAGTTGGTTGAAAGTGGGGAGGTTTTAATCCTTAAAAGTGACATGAGAAGTCGTGCATCTTTCTGTTGGAACATTTTTTGGTTTTTAGTTTGTTAAAAACAGTATTAGACTGCTTTTGCAAACATCGCTTGACAAATAGAGAAACAACTAAAAACCAGCTTTGAAGCAAAATTCTTTATCCTGAAATTGAATATGTTTAGACTTATTTACCATATCGACTAAATAATCACGATACCTCTTAAAAGTGTCTAATCTACTACACACACGTTCCATCCACTTCATTACCAACCTGTGGTGTCTTCTATTACATATGCCACTTATCTTCAGTTTCGCCAAACAAAAAAATGTTCTTTAGCAACCAAATTACCATCAAACGCATAGTGTAGCCCGTCCATCACCCATACCCAATATCTCCTATTAACTCGTTAAAGCCCTATTTAGCATGACCCAGAAAAAAACAAAAACAACAACAACTACTTTCAACATGCTGTGGGCGGCAAAGATTCATGATGAACTACCATTGAATTCCGAAAGACGACATTTTATGTACAAAAAAAAAAAAAAATAACAAAAGCGAGAAAATCCTTGGCACCACATTGTCGGGCGCCTTAGGAACGGTAATACATAATCTTTTTATGTGGCGCCAATTGACTATCACCTCGACTGAGAGACTGAAAATAAAAGCAAATTGTGTGGGTGTCCTTGATATCACCACTCAGATTGTGCATCCTTGCAGGGTAAAGGAATAAGAGCTTTCATTTATTTCCATCACAGTCTGATCGTTTCATGTTAACAGAGAAGGGACTTCCCCAGTTAGTCGAAAATAACCCCCGTTTTTGCAGACTGAAATTTTAACATCTTGACGAAAGTCCTGTGGTTTTTTTTCCAAACCAGCGCATGCTCTGTTCAGACATGAATTTATCGAAACTACCCCTAATTTTTATACCAATCATATTGCTCGCCCATTTTGTATTCTTGTACAAGAGCTCAGAGGGCAACCACCCCTCTGAGAGAGAGAGCAAAAAAAAAAAAAAAAAAGAAATAAAAATGATTCCGCGCAGCATCCGGCTTGTACCACAGCCCGACAGTAGATTTTAGCAACCGTGCATTCAGTTCTTCCTCGAATTTCGTTAAGCGTGGTTGTCCTTAAAAGTGCAAAAAAAAACCAAAGTGAATATTCTAGTTTGAAAAAGTGAGTGTCTACCGGATCTAATAGTGTTTGTCTTTTTTAAAAAGAAAAAGAGTGAATAAATATCCTTTTTGGAATTTGATATGGCCTGCTCCCTTCTCCATCCATATCGGGTTCTGCTCCCTCATTGTTTGTTTACGAAAAGGTTTTTTTGTTCCATTCCTTTCTTCTTCATTCAAACAGCTTTTAAGATCTCAAATTTACTTGCGATATCGATTGGCTTTGGCACTGGATTTTTCTTGTTCGTTTTTTTTTTTTTTGTATTTAAGTATGAAAAGAAAAAAAATCAATTAGGGAGTAACATCAGCCTATTGTATGTGCATTTGTGTCTGATTTGAGATGAGTGATACCCAGCCACTTACCTACTGAACGACGATAGTGTGTACCTAAAGTCTAAGGGTGGTGTGTGTGGTGTAGAATCTTTCTCTCTATTGACAGAGGGTATTATAAGAAGCAAAGAAAAAATGCGTCAAGGGTGGGTTTCTATGGGTTTCCATGGGTTTCCTTTATTCCTTCGTCTGTGCGTTATGTCCAAGTAAATCTTTTACATACTTAAACCACTTTTTTTATTATATTCTAAAAATTTTAAAATGTTTTTCTTTTTGCTTACAGTGCCTTTCAGATATATAAACAATGTCGACGCTGTCTTTACGCATAAGTCTAGAAGGTGGCCGCGTAACAAAGACCATACAATTCCAGCCAAATACGACAGTATTTGATGCATGCAAAATAATTCGTGATAAATTTGCCGAAGCTGTACAGGGACAGCGTAAGTATTCAATTTAAATATGTGTATATGTGTATATAAATGGTGTGGTGTGAATATGTATAGTGGATTTAAAGTTCTGCTTAAAGTTCAATTTATAATAGTTTTCCACTGCTGAGGGTTTTCGTTAAGCCCCTTCCATATTAAATTTAAATCCTTTTTGTGAGACAGTGACATGAGAAATGAGTTCCTTAAAGTATTTGCCTGCCCCTTCAAGCGAGTGGTATAAAATGAATAAAGTGAGTAGAAAATTGTTTCGACTGTTTACTTAAGAAGTGACACTTTAAAAGGAACTTTACTTAAAGTTGGACTGTTGTATGGAGTTCTAATACTTTTACAATGCTGTTCTTATACATATATTGCAAAAAAACACACAACTTTATCCTTTTCTTCGTTGAAGTGTACTTTGGGATCCCACGCATCTTTAAGCAAAAATTTAGGAACACGGATTCAATTCCCAAAAATGTTGGCAAATAATAAAGATACATTCACAGCTCAGCGACCAGTGAATGGGTGAACTGCGAACAAACCGTTTTCAGCATATTTAAAAGCAAACAATTAAGATTTTACTATTCCCAAAGAAGAGAGTTTAATTTATCTGTCTTTTTATACAAAAAAAAAGTTAAATTCTTATAAGTTTGTGCGCAGAAATCAACAATTTGCTGATGCTTCTTGAAAACTGTCAAATTTTAATTCACATTCCACAGATGAGTGAGTTTAAGCTCATAATTATTTTTCTTCTTTAGTAAATGACAAATGACATTAGATGATTGCAGCGATTAAACGTCAAAATTTGCGAATATTCGCTCGTTCGTATTCGTAATTTACTGAGCCATGAATGAACCTTAAGTCAGTAAGGGCATTTCCTTACTGAAATTTACTTCAAAGTGTACGCACGTGATGGAATTATTTTTTACTTCAAATCCAAATCACTATAGCATATACAAAATCAACTATAAGATATGATCGTTTTTATAACCATGTCTATTCCGTATTTCGACTTTTATTCAATTTTGTGCAAATGACATTCCAGGTTTCGATGTCGATCGAGATTTGTTGTTTATTCATTTACTCACTCGAGTCAAATTAAATGTCATTCTTCTCTGGACTAGAATTTGTTGTCGAGTGTGTAGTGAATGGAGCCGAGAAGGGGAGTATTTTAGAAGTTAACCGAGGAGTATTTTGTGCCTGAGGGTAGTACAGGAGTATAGTTTGTGTTGTAAACTATTTTTTCTGCTTGCTTTTCCATTTCGTAGTTTAACTTTCAAGGACAGATGCAAGACGAAGCCCATCACCCACTGAAGCAATTTTGCCCTAGGGTAACCCCGAGTAAATTTTCCTAAATTGGCAGCTCGAATAGAAAAGAGAAAATGTATAAGTTACTCCGGCTTTCAAGAGCTTCAACACTGGATGAAGATTTTAAAATGTTTCTTGCTTTACACCTCATCTTCCTCTTCTAAAAAGCCAGTCTTACCCCGGGGTAATTGCACCAGTTTATGATGGCCCATTCAATAAAATAAAAGTGACAATATACTAAATACAATAAGAGTTACTTTCTAATACTATTTTGTGCAAAATATCGAAATGTTTTAAAGGGAGTAAAATGAAGACGAGGGGAGTACGGGAATACAGTGTTTAAGAAGGGAGTACGAATACTCCCTTAGTAGTACATTTGACAACCCTGGCCGAGGTGCGATATCTTTTGAATTTTGCATTCTTTTAAACTACACATTATTTAATTTAATCAATTCATGCACAAATGTATATAACGTCAGTTTTTTTATTTACTTTTTTATGAAAAAAACATTTTTGATGTCACACAGCTGATTTCGAAAATCAAATTTATTAAATCTGTTCATTCGATAATGAACATCGCTCGCTCAATGCTCAGAGTAAAAAAAAAAGATTCATTCGAGTGAGATTTGTTACTTGAGTGAGATCTTTGTCGAGGGAAAATTCAGAATAAGGGTGAAAATCATTGTATTTTAACCTCCCGATATCGGAAAAATGGTCTTAGGAATTTTGTATTCCTCTGCATTCTGAATTTTTGTTCTTATTCATATTTACGAACATATCCGCGAACAATCTTTTCTTCTTGCTTATTGGTTAGGACTGTCATTCCTGACAAACGACCTAATTCCTTTTGATCAATATCATTTGACCTTTACTTGTATCTGACAGAAGCAAATATTGGTAAAATTGTCAAAACTATTAACATCTGTAAATACCTTCTTATTTTCATAATAAAAAATATACATTCACGTGAACATTCCCTATTATAGCCTACGCCCACATTCGGAGGAACTACTTTTTATGGCAGGTAAACACCTGACCTGCTATTTATAAATCGGTCCATGGTGTATCTGACAGATACAGAATAACATTCAGTACTATCAGAATCTTTAAAGCAAAACGGAAGGCAGATAAAGGCGTGGGTGACTGGTGGAATTAATTTTTTTTTTATTCCTTGTGAATGTACATATATATAAGTATATTAAAGCCCAGTGACTTTGACATAAATTAGAATTAAACTTAAGTTCATTGAGCATGTCATCAAATGTGTTATAGCAATAACTACTGCATAGATGACGCCCTTGCGCTGGTGGTAGTTATTTTTAGAAATCAAATACAACCTGTGGAAGAGCGAACTATTTCCTACAAATCATTGATTTGAATTTCACGTTCAATTCTCCATCAATCCATAAAATGATGGATGTTTTCCTCTTTCACCTTCTTGTTTTTTATAGCTGACAACTGTCATCGACTTTTTGTCTGCTGGATGATTTATAGCTTAACATTTCCACCACTCGTTTTCTTGGTTGGCATTTAGATTTAACCAAACGTAACTTTAAATCGGACTCTATCGACCCACATTCTCTGTTTTACACCGCACATTCTCTTGATTTTCATATTCTGAATTCTTTCAGCAAGTGAATATGGATTATTTCTGTCTGACGAACAAAACCAACAGGGTGTGTGGTTGGAAGCTGGACGCACCCTTGGCTATTACATCTTGCATAACTTAGATGTACTGGAGTATCGCCGTAAATTGCGTACACTGCGGGTTCGAATGTTAGATGGTGCGGTTAAGACAATTTTGGTGGATGACTCTCAACCCGTGTCCCAGTTAATGGTTGTTATTTGCACGAAAATTGGTATCACCAATCATGAAGAATACGGCCTGGTGCGGGAAGAATCAGAATCACAAAATGAAAATCTGCCAGATAATAAATTCGGAACGTTAACGTTGAAGAGGAAATTCGCCGAAAAGGATCGCGATGCCAAGATGGAGAGTTTACGTAAGAAACTTAAAACCGATGATGAAAGTAAGTTTGAAATGGAATTTATGTATGTATGTGGTTGGGGCTAAATGGCTTATGTTTTCAGTCAATTGGGTTGATGTTGGAAAGACTCTTCGCGAACAAGGCATCGATGAATCTGAAACAGTTTTACTAAGGCGAAAGTTTTTCTTCTCCGATCAGAACATCGATTCTAGGGATCCAGTACAGTTGAATTTATTGTACGTCCAGGCAAGAGATGCCATTCTTGATGGTACACATCCAGTTACACAAGATAAAGGTAAGGCGATGGGAACTATAAAAATAAAGTAGAAGAAAGTGTCTTATTATTATTTTTTATTAATTTTAGCTTGTGAATTCGCTGGTATTCAAGTTCACATCCAGTTTGGACCACACAATGAATCCAAGCATAAGCCAGGATTTTTAGAGTAAGTACAAATGTTTGGGTACCTATTTTTTTGGTGATTTGGTTTTGTTTTAATCGAAATTCAAAGCTGCTCCTCTTTAAATTCCTTTCATAGACATAAGTCGTGTTAAATTTTAAGACTTTATCTCCTTCTCCATATCGCTGGCTGACTAAGGTTTCTTTTTTTTTTTTCATAGTCTTAAAGATTTCCTACCACAATCCTACGTCCGTGTTAAGGGTATCGAGAAGAAAGTCTTCGCCGAACATCGCAATCATGTCGAGCTCTCCGAAATCGATGCCAAAGTTCTTTATACGAAAACTGCTCGTGAATTGCCAACATACGGTGTGACATTTTTCTTGGTAAAAGAAAAGATGACCGGCAAAAATAAGCTCGTGCCACGTTTGTTGGGCGTCACTAAGGATTCCGTACTACGATTGGACGAAAGGACTAAGGAAATCTTAATTACCTGGCCACTGACAACAGTGCGAAGATGGGGCGCTTCACCAAACACGTTTACACTTGACTTTGGTGATTACGCCAATCAGTATTATTCCGTGCAAACAACTGAAGCCGAACAGATAGTTCAATTGATTGCCGGCTATATTGATATCATACTAAAGAAGAAACAAACAAAAGATCATTTCGGTATTGAAGGCGATGAGGGATCTACTATGGTTGAGGAATCAGTCGCTCCTTCAAAGTAAGTTCAAGATCGAGCCTTCCATCCAACAGACTAGTTCTATTGCAAACTTTTATTTTTAGAGCAACATTCCTACAACATGAAACCAGTCGTGTGGGAAAGGTCAATACAGAGTCTTTGGCCCAACCGGGTGTTATGCGAGCCTATGATGGTATGTATTCGTTAGCTTTTGTACATAATTTGTTTGTAAATATCGAAATGGCTTTTTTTTTTGTTTTGTTTATTTGTTGTACTTTTGTTTTGCTTTAATTTTCGTTTTTTGGATTATAATTTGATTTCTTTCTTTATTTTTTATCTCTATTTTGAAAATATCTTCTTCACCGTAAACCGCAGGCGAAAAGCCATATACACAAGGTGAAATGCAATCCATGCAATATGGTGCATTTGTTGGGCAAGTTAATCTTGCTCATCAGCCGCCAACGGTGAGTTGAATTCTATTATTTTTCTATACATTCACACACATATATTAAGTACGTTTTCTATGAGCAGTGTCGATGGAAATAATTAAGTTAAAATATGAGTTTACGAATCACAATCAAAGAGATGTATGAGTTATCCAATTAACTAAAAGAATTCGAAGATTTTGCACTTAATCATGAAATCATTGCATTCTCTGTGCGTTTTTTTAAATCAATTAAAACTTTTATGACAGCATTTGTTTCGCTTTTAAATACGCTCTCGCAAAAGGGGCCACAAAAGCTTTCTTTATTTCCCCATCATCTTATAAAGAAAGAGTGTAGGCCAGTGTCATTTTGCAGAGTACAGTTTGAACATTGAAAAATGCTATTGTACGTTTGTCTAATTTGTTTTCCTAAGCCACACCCAAAATTTACTTTAATTTTGTTATATTTAGATGTACATTCACCGTTCAGCGACCAGCGAATGGGCAAACGGCGACCAAACTATTTTATGCACATTTAAGGGCACATAACCAAAAAATTTACTATTCTTAAAGAAGAGAGCTAAATTTTTCTATCGAATTATACAAAAAAAAAGTAAAATTGTAATTAGTTTCTGCGAAGAAATCAACAATTCGCTACTTTTCTCAAATTTTATTCACATTCCACAGATGTGGACTAAAACATTCGCGAGAGTTTAACCTCACAATTGTTTTTTTTTCTTCGGTAAATGACATTTGTAAATAAACTTCGAAATTTGCCAACATTCGCTTGGTCGTATTCGCAGGTCGTTGAGCTATAAATGGAGTTTTAGAGACCATCTAAAGATTTTGATTCGTATGCGTCTTGATATATTGAAAGCACTATTCTTCTGTAAAGTATTGAAATATTTCCATCAACACTGAGAATCACCGCAACGCACATTCAACACATAGTATTTCGCCACCTTAAAGTAGCTGTTTGCATTCTTTAGAAATTGATTTGCAATATAAGAGGCACATGTTTGCGCACACACACTTAGATAATACATTTTTTCTCGAAACAAAATCAATTCAGTTGTAACATTAAACAAAAATCTATCTATTTATTCATTGCTGCTGGCCTTGTTGGTCTAACAATTTAAAAATTCTAAAGTACGTTGACAAGACGGTATACGTTTGGAATATATTAAACCCTTTAATGACCAGATTTATTTATTCTCTATTACACATATGTTTTTATATTATTTTCCTTGGTTCGTTAATTCTTTTATTAGTTCGTACAAACTCTTGGTCTTTCGAGGGTTTTTCTGTTTAAATTTAAGGTGAAAAGAGCCTTTTTTTTTTATACATTTTCCCAACTTTTTACAGACAAAAGAAATTCGTATAAGCTCGGTGAATCTAACAGAACCACAAAGAGCTCTACTAAGCTACATCACTGCCGGTCAAGATATTCTGCTGCGAGCCGATGAAGAACTCAAGACAAAGGTGAGATTATTAGCAATTCATTGAGTGTCCATTTCAGACGGATTTAATTGTCTTTACAGGCATCTATCCAAGAATTGGGTACAGATAAACGATCGATTGAATGGCGTGAGAATACCTTAGACACATCGAAACAAGCTGTGACCAGTCACGTGGCTACAATGAGTGCTGCTACAGCGCAAATAATAACTGCAACACAACCAGATGAAGTTGACACTGAGACGATATCGGCATCTGTGTCGCAAATCGCACAGACAATACCCGAGGTGACAAAAGAGGTTCGTTTGATTGCGGCACTGATGGAAGATGATAGTAGTGGTGATCGCTTGCTGGAAGCTGCACGTAACTTGTGCAGTGCATTCAGTGACTTATTAAAGGCTGCTGAGCCTGAGAATAAGGAACCAACGCAGAGTTTGATTAATGCCGCAAGCCGAGTGGGAGAGGCCACAACTCATGTGTTGAGTACGATTGAGGAGGAACCACCGGAAGATACCGATCTGCAGGATATGCTCTTGGCTTTGGCTAAAGCAGTAGCCAACACAACAGCTGCTCTTGTAATGCGTGCCAAATCGATTGCGTCGAACTGTGAGGACGAGGAGACTCGTAATAAAGTCATTGGGGCGGCGAGCCAATGCGCGTTGGCTACAAGTCAGTTGGTTGCTTGCACTAAGGTCATAGCTCCGACATTGCACAATGCTGATTGCAGGGAACAGATTGAATTGGCGGCGAGGAATGTAGCCAAGGCTGTTAATAACTTGTGTGAGGTGTGCAATGAAGCGACAGATGATCAGAAATTGAAGGGAGATCTGCTTAACGCTGCTAGAGATGTGTCACGTAGTCTCGCCGATTTGTTGGATCATGTCAAGTTGAGTGGACGCGAACATGCCAACCGCTTATCGCAGGAGATGACACCAGTGGAGAGTGTAATAATTGGGACAGATATTTTGGTGTCCTCCACTGATCCACAGGAGATGGTGCGCCACGCAAAGGTCTTAGGTCAGGCTACAGCTCAGCTGATTCAGAGCATCAAGGGCGAAGCCGAACAGCAACAAGATTCAGAAATTCAAAGACGTTTGCTCTCGGCGGCTAAGCAGTTGGCTGATGCCACAGCAAAGCTGGTGGAAGCTGCTCGTATGTGCGCAGGCAATCCTCATGATTCAGACAATCAAGAGAACTTGAGGCGAGCCGCCGAGGAGTTGCGTGAAATAACCACAACCAAGGCTAATACACCGGCCATGAAGAGAGGTCTCATCAATCGTTTAGACTACTGTTCAAAGCAAGCTGCTACAGCGGCGACTCAGTGCATTTCTGCGGCTCAAAACGCTGTCCAACATAGCGACGACCAGCAAACTAAACAGTCGCTGTTACAGGATTGTAAGCGGGCGGCAGACACTATCCCGAGGTTAGTGACATCGGTAAAGACGACAAGGACTAGTCCAGACGATGCCAATGCGCAGTTGAACTTGATTGAAGCTGCGGAGCAATTCATCGAGCCAGCCATACAGTTGTCGAGTTCAGCACGCGCTTTGCAGCCAACAGTAAATGATATACCGTCGGCTCAACAGCTTTCAAAAAGTGCCTTGCATCTAGGCCAGACTGTGCATGAGTTGAATTCAGCTGCGCAAAGAGCACGAGAAGCCTGTGGCGGTCAAGAACTTGAGTCAGCTTTGGAGGCGGTGAAGAATTTGAGAAATGTCTTGGATGATACTAGACATGCTTCTCAAACAGGTTCCCTTCGTCCGTTGCCAGGTGAGACAGTTGAAAACACAGCACAACAGCTCAGCAAGTCAGCAAAGAACGTAGGAATCGCTTTAAGTCAGCTGTTGTCAGCGGTTTCACACGGCCAACGCATGTATGCCGGTGCTGCTGGACGCGATACCGCTCTGGCTCTAGGTGATTTCACCAAGATTGTGCATGGCGTTGCAGCAACTACAAATAATCCCACGGTAATTGATTCAGCCGATGAAGTAGTCATCAATTCGGTGAGGCTTATCGAAGAAGCACAGAAAACATTGCAAAATATTGGTGAACCGGGTGCTCTAACTCAAGCAGGACGCGATGTTACAGCAGCGCTTTCGAAGACACTCGATTGCATTCCTGGCCAGAGGGAAGTTGACAACGCTTTGAAGAACGTGAGCGAGTTGAGTGAGATTCTTTCCTTGAATGAGTTCCCTCCGTCGACTCGCAACTACAATCAACTCCAAACCGAACTGAAACATACCGCAGAAATACTGAGCTCATCGGGTGGACAAATCGTCCATTCGTATGCCAGTCCAGCTCAATTGGCCAGCTCAAGTCAAGCGTTTGCAAACAATTACAAGGACCTCCTTTCGGTGTCAATGGAAATGGCCGGACAGACAAAGGATGATGCGGTACGTTCGCAAATACTTGATTGCTTGCGTCATGTCTCCACCCAGTCGTGTTCGTTGTTGTCCACTGCGAAGACCAGCGCTGCTGATCCAGGCCAGCCCAATTCGAAGAACTTGCTGAATGCAGCTGCCAGGAGCGTTAATGATAGTATCAATCAACTTGTTGATGCTAGTGTGTCATCGGCTCCAGGACAAAAGGAATGCGACAACGCTATTCGGAATATAGAATCTTTAAGAGTCCTCTTGGAATATCCACATGAAGCTATAAGCGATCAGGGTTACTTTGAGTGCGTCGAGACTGCAACTGGTAAATCGCGAAACCTCGGCTATGCCATTTCGGAAATGATTAACAACGCCAAGCAGTCGCAACACGTAGAGTTTGGACAATCGGTAAACAATGTGTCTGAATCCATTCATGGATTGATTGAATCATCTGCTCAAGCCGCATACCTCATTGGAGTGTCTCATCCCAGCAGTGTTGCTGGTCGCCCCGGAATTATCGACCAGGCTCAGTTGAACTGGGCATACCAGGGTATCGTACAGTTTTGTGAAATTGTCAGCAGTCCCAAATCGACGAAGCAACAGAAGATATCCGCTTTGACAGGAGTAGCTAAGCACACCAGCTATTTGTGTTCGATTTGTCGCCAGGCAAGTATGAATACCAACAACCCTGTGGCAAAGAATGAGTTCATTGTGGGCGCTAAGCATGTAGCGGGGGCCACATCCAACTTGGTGGAGGAAGTCAAACGTATTGAAGATGATCATTCGGTGCCTTCGCGCCAGGGATACGTTGAGCCTCTGTTAGATGCAGTTAAAGCTGTTCGTCAATATGCTTCTAGCCCGGAATTTGTACCTATTCCAGCTAAAATCTCTGCTGAGGGACGCAAGGCTCAAGAGCCAGTCTTGAATGCAGGCCGTGGTGTTATCGATGGAGTTATCGAAATGGTAAAGGCTGCCAAATCGTTGGCACTTTCTCCTGATGATCCACCAGTGTGGCAACAACTCTCAATGCACAGCACCCCTGTGTCAGAGAGTGTTAAGCGTTTGGTAGACAACATTCGTGAAAAGGCACCAGGTCAGGCGCAATGTGATCAAGTGCTGCACACTCTTGGAACTTGTACACGGGAATTGGATAGTTGTGGATTGGCCGTAAACGCTCAGGGTCTAGCCCAAAGAAGAGACAACAACTTACAGGGCTTTAGCAGTCAAACACTGAATGCTGCAGCTGAATTGCGCGATAAATTAGAACCAATTCGAATGGCTGGTAAGAACAACGCCGAGAAGCTGGGTCATGCAGTTGGAGAAATATCTCGCTACGTGGTTCCAATGGTGAACGGAGCAATTGGAGCTTGCACGCATATAGTCCACTCGAGCCAACAAATGAGTCTGATCAACCAGACGAAATCGGTGGTCGAAAGTGCAACACAGTTGGTGCAGGCTGCTAAAGAGTCTGCCGGAAACCCAAGAGCCACTCACGCTCATCCTCGTCTAGACGAATCGATCGAGAACACTCAAGAAGCCATTCAAGAACTCACACAGACGGTGGAGAAAATTTCCGCAGAAAGCGGTGTTGTTACCGGACTCATGGAGCAAGTCAATCGTGCCATCACTCGTCTCACTGACAAGAGACAGAGTTTGTTGAATGCCTCCTTTAGTGACACTTTCGTAGACTATCAAACCAGAATGGTACAGTCCGCTAAGGAGATTGCTCGTTTAGCCAACGAAATGAACGCAAAAGCCGGATTCGATCCAAGCAAACTGCCGCCACT
The DNA here is from genome assembly GCA_949716465.1 of Chalcosyrphus nemorum. Classification (NCBI taxonomy): domain Eukaryota; kingdom Metazoa; phylum Arthropoda; class Insecta; order Diptera; family Syrphidae; genus Chalcosyrphus; species Chalcosyrphus nemorum. The sequence goes on along the minus strand of OX454334.1, from coordinate 15,670,393 downwards.
AGGCGTAGACATGGCTCAGCATTATACACAGGTAACCCAGGACTCGGTTGGTGCTTCAACAACCACAACCTCACCCGAAGTTGCAATGCGCATTCGGTCGACAGTCATCGACTTGGGTCGTTCTGTAAGCCAAATTATTCAATCCACCGCCGGAGTGCGGCCCAATGACCAGTCTGGTCAGAATGACATCGCTCGCAATGCACGGGATGTCTCCGAGAAGGTGGCTCAAGTTTTAGCCGCCCTCCAAGCAGGCTCACGAGGCACACAGGCTTGTATAAATGCCGCCCATACTGTCTCTGGAATAATTGGAGACTTGGATACAACAATTATGTTCGCCACTGCCGGTACCCTCCAATCGGATGGAGATGGTGCCTTCGCCGATCATCGTGAACATATTTTACAAACTGCCAAGGCCCTGGTGGAGGATACAAAGGTCCTGGTCGCTGGTGCTGCTGGCACACAGGATCAGTTGGCTACTGCTGCTCAAAATGCTGTTACCACTATTTGTAAGACAGTTTTTTTCTATAGCTAATGTGTAAACTAATTGTGTTTTTTTAGTACAATTGGCAGAAGCAGTAAAACGTGGAGCTTGCTCTTTGGGAGCACAACAGCCCGACTCACAGGTAATGGTTATTAATGCTGTTAAAGATGTGGCCTCAGCTCTAGGTGATCTTATAAATGCAACAAAATTGGCATCCGGAAAGCCAATTCACGATCCAACTATGGACGGACTTAAGGAGAGCGCCAAGGTAAGTGATTTGTTTTGGTTTATCTATTTTAAAGTTAAATCATTCCATTCAATCATTGGAGTATCAGTTAAAATTGCTTACTTCTACCGGTTAATATAATCTCTACATAGATGTTGTTTAACGAAGAAAGTCATGTAACAAAACAAATGATTATCATTAATTTTATTTTTGGTATTTGGTTTTTTATAGATAACCAACATTGTACTCGTCTGTAACATGTGTATATCATGTTACAGACTAGTAAATTGCTCACAAGATAATTAATGTTGAATCGCTTCCTTAACAAAACAAAAATCTCACCTTATTCAGAGAAAAAAAGAACCAGATCAGATGTAACATAAAGGCGACCTATATATACAAAAACAGTGAATATATGGGAAGCTGATTCATTGTTATTGTACATAAACACACTTTAATATTAAATAATTTATTTGTATAACTTGTAATGGATATGGCACTTAATAGGCTATGCGCTATTTAGACAGCTGCAACGGATAGTATCCACATTCTAACTGAAGTTTATATTCCACACATATAACCCAACACAACATACTAAACAACAACCACTCTGTAGCCTTAAAAGTATACATTTTATAAAAATTGAAGCCATTATAATTGCTCGCTTAAATTGTTAATAAGATGCACCCCATGAGAAATGCTCGCTATCGATGTTGTAATTACATTCTTCTCTCTCCTTTTCCTACTCTAGCAAAATATGCAAAGCAAAATCTATTGTTTTCTAATTAGTACAAGATTCCTTTACTTAAAAAAAATTAACTAAGACGGACGAAAAGTACCTACTGTTTAATTAATACTAAAGAATGCATATTACCGCATCCCTGGTGTCGCTTGCTGTCCTATATTCTTCTTGTTTCTTTCTGTTTTTTTTTTTCTATCCGAACCGAACTCCAAAGATGTCCAGTAAAAATATAATATAAAATGGAATCTACTTATCGCTGCACTAAAGTAAAATGTATATTGTTCTCTTGTTTTCCCTTTTCAAACAGATGCTTAGGGATGTGTGCCTCTCTGGCACTAACAATTAGCAAGCGCGTGCATCAATGGATAAATATAATCATAAGAACAAAAAATTGGCTATAATCATATTTTAAATGCAATTCAACTAAGCGCGTTATATTAAACAACTTTATATATATACTTAAGTCTATTTCTTGAAATTCACATTTTATTATTTAAGTTGTGTGTAAGCTTGTAACACGTTGCATTTGTAAGGGAAGTAGGTGATTTGTATTTGCTCGGCTTTATCTCTCTTTTAGACCGCATTTTCCACACTTGCATTCTTAATTTATGTTAAGTAAGTTGATAAAAGTAAAGTGTTTTCATTGAAAAAGCATTGCATATAGAATTGATCTAAAACTTTTTTTAATTTCCCAAATATGAAATTGTAACTAATGTAAGATCTTGAATCTTTAACTCTGCCCTTTTGATCGATCATTAAGCTGTAGGTACTTTCAATTACGAATTCAATCAGCATTTTAGACAGCTACGCTTGCTGCAGCTTCAAAGATCTTGAACGACACCTATCCTATGACTCTGGTCTTATGGATATGCGGTCAGATGCGATGCTATGACACCGAAGCTTCAACAGCGGCGTTAGTATGAGTTCGACTTTGCTAGTATTCAGGACTGGCTATGGTCAGAGTCTGTAGTCGTATATTCACAGATGGTTTCCGGACGACAGCACAAGACTGTAATACTCATTGGACAAGCATGCGTCTGTCTTCCAGGCGGAGATCTTTACAATCCTAATGGTTGCGAGCTACACCGTCGGGAATAGGTTATGTAGTGTCAGTCAAGCTGCACAGAATGCCTTGCTAAACCCTTTAATCACTTTTAAATTAGTTGGTGAATGCAAAAGAGCCTTGAACTGTTGCGCAAGATTCAATTTTTTGAATAGTGTATATTATATTATTGATACACTGGTATCATGGGAATTGAGCGATCCGATGAGGTTGCTAAACAGGACTCAAGGGAGAATTTCTCATGTTTGGAACCTGCTTTAGATCTTCTTGCACCAACGGTCAGAGCTTCCGTTCATGATTGGGTTTCTTATGATTACAATTGTGCGTGGCATGGTTCTTTAGGATGTAGGTTGACTAAAATGCTCCCAGACTTCATTGAGAAATCCGCAGAAAAGACTGCAGAAACATCTGTCTGCGACGCTTGTGGCGATGGAGACGACTCTGGGGAACAAGTTGATGTCTGAGTGCGAACGAAAAGATTAAAGCCAGCATTTTCTACTTTCGAAAGTCTTGTTAGGACTACACAAAGTCGTGTTGTGTTGTTAGGACTACACAAAGTCGTGTCGGAAATGCTTATGTTAAAGAAATAAAAATCGCCATCCTTCTAACAACACCTACTTCTCAAAGTAATAAGCAAATATGCATATAAATTTTGTATTTTGTATTAATTTCTTCCATTCATCTTGAAAGATATCTTCAGTATTTCTATTTACATTCATTCACTTGCAAGTGCCATAACCAGTTTCTTCTTACGCAATTATATTAACGAGAAAATTGTATTATCACTTCAAGTATTAAAAAAAATAAAATAAAATAAAAATATCTATTTCATTTTGCTCACTTCTATAAATACAACATCCATAGTTCACCACTTCTTTCTAAACACTACTGTACTCTTCAATGAACCTGAAACAAATTATCCTATTGCATTGCATTTTATCTCTATGTTTCCATAATCTCTATAGGTAATGGTTTTAAATGTATCCTCCTTGTTGAAAACAGTAAAAGCTGTAGAAGATGAACACACCCGAGGTACTCGAGCAATGGAGGCAACTGTTGAAGCGATTTCACAGGAGATTCGTGTAAGTTCTTTATTTTTTCGACTTTTTTTCTACAGAAAAATTAATGTTTCACTTTATTTGCAGGCAATGCAAGCTCCACCACCACCTGGAACACCACAATGCAGTCCTGAAGATTTAATTCGTGTGACGAAAAATGTAACACTGGCCACAGCAAAGGCAGTTGCCGCTGGCGCTTCCAATTTACAAACTGACATTGTTGCGGCTGCAAATTTGGGTCGACGTGCGATATCTGAAATGCTTTTGGTTTGTCGTACTGTGGCTTGGAATTGTGCTGAAACAACTGAGTTGCGACAGAGGACATTGGAAGCCGGTGCTGCTGTGGGTGAATCGTACAGGGAACTGCTGAATGGAATTCTACACAATTGCTCAGCCGATGAGAGGATGCATTTGTCAAGACGTGTGGCAAAGTGTGTCACTGATCTTGTGGCAATGGCTCGCCTACTAAAGGGCTCTGATTGGATTGATCCCGAAGATCCAACAGTTATTGCAGAGAATGAGTTGCTCGGAGCTGCTGCATCTATTGATGCTGCCGCCAAGAAGCTTGCTAGTTTGCGTCCACGTCGTCAGCCTGATGTTAAGGTAAGAGTTCATTTTTTTTTCTTGTTTTCTATTAACAAATGCATTGTGATGTGAATGTCTTGATATTTAACAAAAAAAAAAAACTGTTTATATAAGAAATGGTGATGGGTGCTCTAATGATAAACATAAAATTAACAGCGCTATGATGAATGCTTTTCATAAAGATAGTTCCAGTCAGATATGTTTGATATTCTTGGTTGTAATTAAATATTCACCCAGGAATCAAACATATTATTACTGTGATTATTAACCTTCTTCCGCTTTTTTTTCGCCAAAACTAACTATAATGCCTGTAACATACTTCATAACATACCTACATATAAATATACTTCCTTAACAAGGTGCTTTTATATATATACACAACCAATTAACAAGAAAATCTCTGTGAAGATGTGAAAACTAATTCGTTACTGTTTTGTATTACAGTTAGAGCTCGATGAGAATATGAAATTCGATGAGATGATTTTGGAGGCGGCTAAAGGTATCATGGCAGCTTCATCTGCCTTGGTACGTGCGGCCAATGCCGCCCAAAGAGAACTCATCGATCAAGGCAAAGTGGCTCGCACTCCGCTGACATCATCCGATGACGGTCAATGGTCTGAGGGTTTGATATCTGCGGCGAGATTGGTAGCCGCTGCAACACACAGTCTTGTAGAGGCCGCTCAGAACCTAGTTCGTGGAGTTGGCACTGAAGTAATGTTGATATCGACAGCGAAACAAGTGGCAGCATCCACTGCTCAGCTACTGATTGCATGCAAAGTGAAATCCAATCCAAATTCAGAAGCTGGCAGGAGGTTACAAGCTGCTGGCAACGCTGTTATCAAATCGACCGACAATTTGGTGCGTGCAGCACAACAGGGTCTAGACGCTGAAGAGGAACACACCCTGAAGATCAACACTAGTATGGTCGATGGAATGGCACAGGAAATCAATGCCAGGTCGGATGTCCTTCGCATGGAGAAACAACTAGAAGAGGCACGAACCAAGCTGATTCGTATTCGACAGGCGAGGTCGAGAAAGACCAACCAGGGCTTCACTACCGATGAGAGTGATTCAGAGTATCATACGGCAACGTACGGAAACTTGAGTCAAAATAATGTAAGAATTTGCTAACTTTTTTCTTTGGTTTTTCTAATCAAGTAGTCGGAGTTTAACCCAGTTACAATTTTTTTTTTTTTATTAACTCCTAACAGACACTTAACCGTTCAGGGTATACTGACACACCAACTTCTCCGAGTTATTATCAATCAACCAAATCACATTATACTTTCCAACAAACTCCCCAACACTTCCATCATCCGGAAGCTGTATCACCCACATTTAACCAAAGTGAAAACTTCCCACCCCCTCCTCCGCCTCTCCAATCAGCAACAACAACAACAACTAGTAACACCAGTACATATAGGCCTAACCCAAAGCTAACAGCTAATGCAATACCTCGCCCCTATCCGGGTGCGAGAATTGCCTCACCAATCAGTCCATCGCCCATTAATAGTCAATCTTTTGAAACCCTAACCTCTGCATCGACATTGAAAAATGCTTATGTTGATCAATTGCCGCCACCACCATCGCCAAAGAAGACCTCAAATAACTTAGAAGCATGCGTTAAAGACCTGCACGATAAGACATTTGGACAAGGTGGTATCGTACAGATAACTGGTGCTTATAACCCTGGTCAGAAATATGAAGGTTACACCTCAAGGTGAGTCCTCAAAAATGTTATAAATAATAAATGTTCTAACCAATGCCCTCATGCTCTAGGTATGAGACAAGGAAGTACGAAGAAAACAGCGATGTTAAACCCCTGGAAGCTGGCTTCTCCCAGATCACTCTAAATGCCGATGGTGGTAATATCTCGCTCGTCGATGAGGGATCCCAGCGGCTGTCGTCGATTACACAGCGTGTTTTGGAACGGAAAACCTTTACAACAACTACCGAGTCTCGGTCCGAGAAAAAGACCGAGCAACACAGTTTTAGACTAGAATAGTTACATGATTTTTTTTTTTTTACATACAAATAAGTTGTTTGACGAGCGTTTTATAATTAAAAAAAAGTATAATATATAAATATTTAGCTTTTAACCATAAACTAATAAACGAAAATATTCACCAAGTGCCAGATAACTAGCCCTCTTCTCCCCGATACTTGTTTTAACCATAACCTATAATTTTCTACCACCATTTCATTTCTACTTAAGAGTATTAAATTTTTAGACAAAATCTATATTCTCCCTTCTAAAAAAAACCACCACAAGTGCTTTGAATAACAACAACAAGAAAAAAATTTAGATGTTACAACACAAAAAAAAAAAAGAGATTACCAAATTTTAATCGAAATTTTTAGATTTTTTTAAACTTTATATATTTTTATTTTGTTTGTCTACTACTAGGCTGTAATTGGACGTATGAAATTGATTTGCCAACAGGTTGCCAAGCATTGATGTAATTTTTTTTTTGAATTTGTTTACAAGGAATGATTTTTTTATTTTTTTTTACGAAAGTATACATTTGTCTTACTAGGGGAATTAACCAAAAAAACAAGCTTTTAGTGTTTTTTTTTTTTTTATAATTATGAGAGATAATTTACAATAAAGCCGAATTAACATGTATTTTTTTTTTTTAAATGTATGTACATATATAATTTATAATTATACACATATTTTAATTTTTTTGAGAAATAAATATAAAGTTTATCTAACCAAAATTGTGTGCGATTTTTAATGGTAGACTGTGCTGCTTATTTTGGATGAGAAAGAGCTCGGTAGATGGAGGAGGACTTTGCTATAGTTTTCTACTTCCAGCGATCTATCTAAGTTCCAATATGCAATACCGGATAATAAGAATAACCTTCGGGATGACCCAATCTGGAGTTAGAGTCGTCGCCTATGCAGACGATGTAGTACTGATGGAAACGGGCAAATTCCTCCCTACGCTCAGTGAGCAAGCAGACGGTGCCCTCAAGATCCTGGTTAGATGGTCCAAGACATGCGGCCTTACCGTCAACCCCCAGAAAACTGAATTGGTTTTATTTACCAACAAAAGGAAAATTCCTCGGTTCAGCGCATCCTGCGACAGTGCGAAATACCTGGGTATCATTTTAGACAAAAAACTCACCTAAAAACCAAACATACATCTACACGGCCATACACCCAAAACAGACTACACTGCGTCTTACCTTGACTTCAAAATATGTACCATTTACCTCAGCTTACCCTAGCAGAGATGAATGGAAAGATAGCCGCATACCAAATGCCAAAACCATAGCTATTTACACTGATGCATCAAAAATGAACACCGGTGTAGGATCCGGAATCTTCTCCCAAAACACAGCAGTGTTTTACAAGCGGAGGTCCTGGCAGTAACAACAGCGGCCCGTGAGTCTGCCGTAAGAACAATACCGCCCGAAAGTATCACTTTCTTTATCGACAGCCAGGCAGCTATCAAAGCAATCACTGCCATAGAAATAAAATCCAAGCTTGTGAAGTGCTGTCGCGAAGAGCTTAAGTTTCTTGGAACACATCGTGGACCTCCCAGAAAGTTTGGAAAACTGTTCAAATGTATATATGAAAATACGTCTTCAGCAGTTTGGGATGGAAAACAACTGTCGGGTTTATTCGAAACTTTAATGGGGGTAAAATATGGATGCAATTTTAGCCCTCTAGCATTCGTGTTCTTTGTGGGGGTGCAACAGTTGGCGGAACTCATATCAAAGCTTTGTTATACGCAGACGATTTAACGGAGGCACCAGATAGCTTACAGATGATGATCAACAGGCTGCAGAAGTACTGCGAAGAGTGGAGACTATGGGTGAACGTAGATATATCCAAGGTCATGGTTTTAAGGAAAGGAGGAGGTACGCGAGAAATGAAAAATGTTTTTTTGCCGGTGAAGAACTAGAAATAGTTAAATCATACAAATATCTCGGTATCCTTATCACCAGCGGCTTAAATTTGAAACTTCATCTCATAGAGAAGCTCACAGCAGGTAAATCAGTCATTAGTGCGGCTTGGAAAAACCGTCTAGAAGAGAAAGCGGTTTCCAGATCAGTTTTGCTGTATGGGGCACATATTATTTAAATTGCCTCAATGCACCCCAGACAGTATACTCCTGGTTGAGACTGGTCTTCCACCACTTTTTATAAATACATTAAAACTTCACTTTGATTATTTATTGAAAACACTGTCTTTGAACCAGGAAAGATTGACTAGACGAATAGCGGAGTTCATTATAGAAGCTAAAATACTTTGGGTTGAAGAATGGCAGACTCTGACAGAATCTTGTACCGAAACATTTGGAAAAAGGAGCTGTATAACTTACTAATGAATTTGGATGAGAGAATGCGAACAGATAACATCGATAAAGTAGAAAGTTCAGTACACTGGGCAATATATGCAAAACTTAATCACAACCTTTGCGACAATAACTATTTCAGGGATAAATACTCGATCGAAGTAATATCTTCAATTTTCAAAGCAATGGAAGAAATTATGAACCTCAATTTCATACCACATAGACAAGATTTACCAGTCCTATGCACTTTGTGTAATTTACGTGAGAGAGAGAATGCGTTTCACTTCCTGGGATGGTGCCAACATTTTGGCGAGTTTAGGTGTCAACTATTTGGTAAGCGAATTCTGGACGAGTCTAAAATGGTAACTGACTGGAACAAACTGCACATCTATTGTCAAAAAGCATTAAAATACAGAAGAGCAATAGTTAAATAAGCTTTTTAAATTCACATGCATCGTCAAACTTAGGCAGACGGTTTCGAGCCATGTCTTAAATTTAAGAAGTTTTAACCTGTTTTTGTTAATGAATAAATATTATCTATCTATCTACCTATCACTAGTTATATGTACCCAAGTCAGGCTGAGTTTTTGAAGGCATTGGGGTTTGATGGTTCCCTAGCGCAGCTCTTAAGATCAGCGGCAACAACATCGGCCCAGCTACTAATCCCATTTATCCCAGACAAGGAAGCGAAGAACATTGAGTTGTCTTTGGGAACACTATTAATTTGGCCGGAAGGATTTATAAACAGAAAACCTTTGTTGGCTGTTTTTCGGTGCGTCATAGCAACTAATCACCTTTTTTCTTTTCATTGTTCAGTCCCAAGTAGGTTAGATTGGCTGATTGCAAGAATCTTAGCTGCTAGGAGCTGTGCTACAGAAAGCGGGCTCTAAGGCAGAACTTCCAGCCAACTTCTCATTGGTAATCATTTTGGGAGAATTATTGAGGTTATGATCTCGTTCAAAAATAAGATACAAAACTTCGCATACTTTGTTGACAAAATATAAGTTACTTTCATCTCTTAAATAAGAAAAAAGCATAAAATAGTGTAAATTGCATAGAAAATATATTTTTCCTCTTTATTTTCAAAACTTAAGAATAGTTGTAAATAGGTGTGTAGATAAATGCAAATCCATACGGTCAAAAATAAATTCATAACAATTAAGCCATTATAATGCTTAGCATCCATTTTTACTTGGCGTATTCTTTATTCAGTGCCCTTCCAATCAGCCAACGCCTGATTTCGGAAGTTCCAGCACCGATTTCATACAGCTTTGCGTCCCTCAAGATCCTTCCAACTGGATAATCGTTTATGTAACCATTTCCACCGAGAATTTGAATGGCATCTAACGCAACTTGTGTCGCCTTCTCAGCACAATATAAAATAACACCAGCACAATCCTTTGCACTCTTATGCCCGCAATCCGTGGCTCTGGCTACGCTGTACAAATACGAACGACATGCACTCAAAGTCGTGTACATATCGGCCATTTTTCCCTGTATCAATTGGTACTCGCCAATAAATTGATTTTTCTGTTTTCGCTGATGAGCATAGTCAAAGGAAACATCACATGCAGCCTGCATAAGGCCAACAGGGCCAGCGGCTAAAATAAGGCGTTCGTAGTCCAAGCCCGACATCAGCACATAGACACCTTTGTCAACTGTTCCCAAAATATTCTTAGCTGGCACTTTCAAGTCTTGGAATATCAATTCGCATGTACTGCTACCGCGCATTCCCAATTTGTCCAACTTTGTACCCACACTGAAGCCCTCCCATGCGGTTTCGATAATAAATGCAGTAATTGAACTTTTACCCGAACCTGTGAATGCAGTCAGTTACAATCTACACATTTAGTTTCCGTGTAAATTTCTTACCATTTCCAGTTTTGACATAGACAATTAAAACGTCAGCATCGCATCCGTTTGTTATCCAGAATTTCGTGCCATTCAGTACGTAATAGTCGCCCTTTTTCTCCGCCTTGAGCTTCATGGAGATCACATCACTTCCAGAACCGCTCTCAGACATTGCTAGTCCTCCCATGTACTCACCACTACAAAGTTTTGGTAAATATTTTTCTTTCTGTTCGCAGGTGCCGTTCTTAGTGAGCTGATTGATACAAAGATTTGAATGCGCTCCATATGAAAGAGCAACACCTCCAGCAGCTCTAATCAAACAATACAGAACAGAGTGTTTCAGTTATAAAGTCAAATAAATGAGTTTTGGTGAAGAATCTTACACTTAAGGCCTTTTTAAATGTGGAAAAGTTGAAATGAAATATACATATGCTTTGTAAGATTAATAATGAAGATGATAACAGAACATCTCTTACCTAGAGATTTCTTCCATGACAATGCAATGGTCGAGATAGGATCCACCATTGCCTCCAAATTCTGGCTCAGCTGTGATTCCATGTAAACCTAAGGCACCCATATTTTTCCAGAAAGTACGTAGATTTCTAAAGGAGCCAATCAATATTAAGATGCTGAGAGTTTTCGCGAAATCGAAGGTACTCACTTGAAGTTGTCATTTTTATCGATTTCTTTCGCGAACGGAGCCAATTCCTTTTGGAAAAAGTTAAATGCAGTTTGTCTTAGCTGGAAAAAAATATGTACAAAGATTTGGTTTAGATTTAAAGGGTACAAAATCTTGATTTAAAGGGTCACAGGGCTGTTCCAGGGAACTTGCTACAACCCTCTCAATGGAGCCTGATAAGAATTTACTTTTTGGGAAGATCAACGTTCTATGGGAGAACAGTAATTTCCAAATTTTTGAGGTAAGGCCTAGCATATGGAACGGCCACTTACTCAGAAAGAAATGCCTTAATTTCCTTTTATTTAGTCAAAACTAAATCTCTCAACCAATCAGAAACGTTTTACTACCTAGTTTCTAGAGTACGGAACGTGCCCAATAGCTCTAAAAACTTTGGCCTAACCTCAACAAGAAGCATTCAAACGAATTGATGGTTCTGAGTAGTTCGAACTTGAGCATCATCATTGGTGCTGTACGCTAGACGTATGAGCCTCCCTTTAGTTAGACGATTTTTGCAGAAGCTGTAGGGATGAGGAAGAAGAGGAACTGATCTTTTTTCTTCTCTAGAACTGCCATGCCCCATTGCCAAAGAGGAACCGCCACTTAGGGTCCTACTTCTTTGATGATCTACAAGGGTTTACCTATCAGGCCCTACTTCTTTGATGACCTTGACGGAATATACCTAACAGGCATCTAGTATGCTTTTTCAAGAACTCCGGTTGGTTCTCCTGGTAAATCTCCTTCTCTTTCTGTTTTGCACACATTGAGCTCAGTGTAGTTTAGTCTCTAGTAGGTATACCTCGTAATTTTCCAAGGAATTCCAAAGGGACACACTTTTTTAAGATGCCAGCATACTTGCAGCAGAATTGTCCAGTAAGAAGCAAAGCAATTGCGAAATCATTGAAAAAAAAAACAATTCTTTTCAGCTTTTTAGCGACACCCTTCATGTAAAAAAGTTGTTTTAATTAACATCTATTAGTCTTAATAAAATAAGAATGCCTATATGTACGTTGCTGGGCAATTAAATTTTGCAAAACAAAAAACCTCAACTTACACAGCAAGGTCATCGAACATTTATTTTCGCTTAGAAATAACGATAATAACAGGTTATCGCAGGCCACTTTTACATTTAAATTTGTACGTTTACTCCAATTTATTCTAATTGATAGCTAAATTGAGATAAGAATGTCTTTTTTTAGGATAAGATAAGAAGAACTTTCAATCTTTAGCATTACAATCCTTTGAACAGAGATCCGTAAGTGGATCATCCACAGGAGTGCAATAAATCCGTGATAGCACTTCAATAAATGATTGCAGCTGATATTTGTTGATAAGAGACGAATAACAACGTGTCTATCCGAGCCTCTGACACACTGACACACCCCCAACGAATGGCACTTAGAAATTAATTAACAGATGCGCAAAAATTGAGTTCTTTTTTTTGTATTCGTGTATTAACCTTTTGCTTTTCCTCGTCCAGTCCAAAGAGTTTATCGTCCACCGGATAATAGGCCAGTTTTCTTTGGGAAAGTATAGCTGGTATTCCATTTTTTGACACTAATTTACAAAGAATACGCGACGTTAAAGGGCAAGACATCCTAATTTTGTACGAGTTTTTGATTAAAAAAAAAAAAATACACCTGCTGCACGTTTGATATGGCACTTGCTTTTCTTCTAAATTATCTAATCAGAAAAATGTCAAATGAGAAATTGTACTAGATTTTGTAGTAATCAAACGATGTTCAGGGTTGTTATTGGAGGAGTGGTTTTATTCGTTGGCTGTTGGAAATTTTAAAAATTAATAAGTTGATTTTAAAATAATGACAAAGTTTTTCTTTTGTTTTTGTTTTTTCTTTAATTTATTTGCCGTAAGTTGTGTTAAAAATAAAAACGATCGCAAGACTACAGTTCAGAAATCCATAACCGGCTCTAACCGGACTATCATTCCCTTCTTCCATTCTTCTTAAAGGCTCGGTATTCCAGTTTTTTTTTTAATAAATGGGAGCATTAGCTCAACCACTTGATGCTGCTAAAATAAGGCTCGGCGCGTAATTCGTCAGGCCCTACAAACTTTTTGCTTTCAGTCCTTTGATTTTTGAATTACTTTTGTTCTTATTAAGGGTAGTGATGCGAATTCGGGCAATTTCTTCCTCGGACATCAGAGTTCAGATGGGTATAGTTGCGGTTATTTTCCAGTTCCTTGGTGATCCTACAGACTGTAGGACAAAAGGACTGTATGTTGTTACACCTGTTCCTTTTGCTACAGTAGCTAGCGCACTAAAGCGATTACACTTGTCACGACACACGACACAGGCTAATCTACAAATCTTTTATCTACATGCGATATAGGAACTCTTGCACAATTATTAATTCTCATTTCAGTTAACCACTGGCCAATGAGTCTTAAATTGTGTCCGCATCACTTGACAGGTTGCAACATTTCTCTTGGCGTACTATGTTATGTGGTTGGTTGGTTGAAATCGGCACTCGGTGAGGATGCCCTTAGACCAGGAATAGATCCATTGTGCTGCCGATGTGTAAGGTAGGCGGGTCACCCTCTTACTCTGGGAACCATCTACCCCTTTGTATGAAGGAGTCAATTTTAACCGTACAGGCATTGTTGAGATCAGTTAGATCGTTGAACAGGTATTCAGGTATCCTAATGTGGCCTTTCTAATGTTGGCAAATGCGGAGCATGTGCATAAGAAGTCACGGATAGTCTCCTCTTCTTCTTCATCTCTACAACTTCTACAGACGTCATTGTAGTGGAAGCCCAGTCTTTGGGCATGCCTTCCTATAGCAAAGTGTCCGCTGAGGGTGTTTACGATTTGGGTTCCTCTCTGGTGTTTCAGAAGTCCGTGGGCCAGAGCAGCCTTGCAGTGTTATGTTATGTGGTTACTAAGTCGGTCGATCCTAGGCTCTCTTTTGTTATTAGATCTTCGAAAGCAATGCATAACTCCACGGACTCTATCCAAAGACTGTCATCTTGTACCAACATTTACTTCTAAAGCGATGTCAAAATTAGTTGAATTTTAATAAGGCGGATTGCTGGCCTAGATTTCCTAACGTATAACTAAGACCCGAGACTGGTCTCTACCAACAAAGCTGGTCAGATTTTGTACTGTGCAGTGGTAAACTGTGCGTTAGAATTAAGGTTCAATTTCCGGAAATCATTAACAAATTTAGGTCACGATTTCATCTCTTTTAGATATCTGACAACATCCGTTAATATTAATGTCAAAACTCATAATAGAGGATAGCTTTTCGAATACTTTGGAGCCGTGAAATTATTGTTTAGACATCCACAGCATATTTGCATAAAGTTTGTGCAATTTTTATACGACTTCCTTCTTCCAGAATCCTGCCACAGATGGTTCCTACATGTTTTCTTTTTCGTTTCCTTTAAATTATCAAATTGAATTGAAATAATTCAAAATGAAATTTATTTTTAACCGTTCTCTAGGAACCTTTGACTGATTTAAGGATGCACCTCTGGGCGCATGTCCGGGAGAATGTTACTGAAAAGCACAACCTACGCACGGCATTTGTGTTCTCCCTAAACACCCTTGATTATTGTTTTTTATTATGTTTATACTCACTCTCACTGCTGTTGAGACGTGGTGTTGGTGTCATCGTGGAAAAATGCATTTTTTCCATTCTCTTACTGTGTGGGAGTTGATTAATTAGTTAAACCGGAACATGTCACAACTTCCAGGGTACCTTCTTGAAACAAAACTTCTTCTAAATATTCGAAATCAAGTGCAAAATGTTTGGTGAATTATTTTCATATTTATCAGTGAAAATACGTCGTGTAACAAGTAAGTTTTTTTTTGTTTCTGTTCCTTCCGTAAAAAGCACACACCACACGACATATGATGTAAAAAAAAAAGAGGTAACAATTGATTTTGAATTGTATTCGCATTTGGGGGGTGCTTAATAAATAAAGACATTGAATTATACTTTGTGGTTCTGCTGTTGGAATATTGAGTTTTTCCCTTTTTCGTTCGTTTTTTTACCTTCAAAAATCAATACCATTAACAATAGGCTATACTTATCAATTGACATGACAGAGGAGGACATTCTTCTCCTAACTAGGTTCTCGTGTCATAGTTGCTAGAATACGTTCTTGTTGTTTTTTTTGCTGTCGCACTGTTGTTCGTTTCAAGATATGACAAGAAGGCATAAATTTGCTTTAAGGACTCGCAAAAAGGTGTGTAGTTTTACTTTTGCTTGCGATTGTAAGGAATGTGTGTTTGTGTTTTATATTCTTTTTTTATGGCGGTAAAGGAATTTTTTGTGTCGACAACTGCAAGTGTCCTACAACATTTTATCCCGGTCAAAGTCTTTATTTATAGGTGTGTGTCCAATTTGAATACTATACATACCTACACATATTGAATGTTTGTCTAATTTTAAGTAAGTCTTGAATGTAAAAATAAAAATATATACTAAAGTGTCAAAGAGTTCAAAAAACGGCATGCACTAGCTCTACATAATGCGTTTTGTAAATGCTCGCCACTGCATTGCGAAAGCAGTGCATTGTATTTGAAAACTGAGTTGCCAACGTTCAAATATCGTAGTTTTTGAAGGGCAACTCCATTTTTCGTTTGATATCTAGTTTTTTTGATTCCTTAAACTTAGTTAAGAAAAATCGTAAACGAAGGAAAGTAGTGTAGTTAAAAAGATAGATAGCGTGTATTATATCTATCCTTATCTAGCAGTAGCAGTGCTGCGTGACTGTTGATTCGTTGGTCTTTTACGAGTATAATGCCTAAGGGAATTTTCAAAGTCTCACGAATTTGTTATTGTAGTGCTACTGCCAGGAAAAAGTGTGGATATCTTACCTACTTCACGAGACTTTTACACGTGGTTTTAAGTGAATTAAAAATAGAACAAATTTTAATGAAAACCATCATAAAGATTCACATAAACGCAAGTGTTGTCCAATAATTTTAAGAGCTGGTGATAGATAGTCAACAGTGTTATATAATGTGTAACGTAGTTTGGATTTAGAGCAGCCCCGAAAGTTAGTGTAATATTTAGTATTTTTGATTACATTTGGCTTTGAAATTTGGTCTGGAAAATGTCATTTGTTTTAAAGATTCTTAATTATTGAATGAATTTTTGACTTAAGCCGACATGGGCCATATAATTGCCAGAGTTTATTTTACTTTTAAAACTAGGTTTTAACGTTTTATGCTTAAAAATTGCTTCAAACTAGAAGTGAGCAAATGGTGCATTCATGGGAATGAAGAAGAGCTTTAGATTGGGCGAGGATTAGAGAGTAAAAATGATAAAGATGCAAAGTGTTGGATATCCATTCATTACTTAATCATTGTAAAACTTGAGTAAGAACTAAAGTGATAAATTTCTAATCGGATGAACTGATTCTGTGCAAAAGGATAAGCACCGATCGTGATTTTAGTGGAGGAGAAGAAGTATAGTAAATGGAATATTAAGCGTCCTGAAATCGTTCCCGATATGATATTTTGAGCTCTATTGACTCAGTTATTTACCATAACCCAGATTGAGACTTTTCATAACACCCAATAGTAGGTACCCTAGGTTCAAATTTTCGAGCACCTGCCCGATGGGTGGAGTTGTCGTCCCTTGGAGATCTTGAGTATTCACAAAAAATTTCTGTTTACTGTAGCGTCAACATACGGTAGCAGTATTATTAGGAGAACTAAGTAGTTAGTATTCTCAAATTTTACTTGCTGATCTTAAATAGTTATTCTTGCTCTTGTTAATCAACTTTTCGCATGTCCTTCCATTGTTTATATTCATATCACTAATGCCCGGTTTCACAGTGCGAGCTTAAACCTCAGCTGGAGCTTAAGCTACGGTTTTATTCAACCTAGCTCAAGTATTGATAAAACTTAACAGCCGATTTTGGTGGCTTAATTACTGTCAGAGCGAAATTCATCATGCGATGTTAACAGCATTAGCACATTACCTTTGTTTAATGTAACTACTTTATTTATGAACATGAACCTAATCCTGCAAAATACTATTGTTTTACAACATTATTACATCACTTGAAACTTTTATTTCTGGTCCACCACCCGTGGCATACCTACAATGGTCGCTCTTCCTCCGCATACTTTGTTTTTGTTTAAAACACCTGAGCCTAGAAATATATCTCCGCAGCCGGCATTGAATTCAATCTGATTTTTTTTTTCAACCTCTTCATTTCCTTCAGAATGTTGGTGCCCTGCGATTTAAGTCATGGCCTGGGGCTTTCGGGCACGACTCTGTCAAGCAAGTTATTAATAATTATATTAAAGACCCTTTATGCTACTTGGCTGTCTGAAAAGATGTAGATGTAGATGCGAGTTTCATTCGTAGTTCTTCGTAAATATTATCGAATCCAACGGTATATTGTATTTATTTATGGTGGGTCACTTTCCAGACACTACTGCATGCTAGAAACTATATACCCCAGTCTAAGAACTACTATTTTTTAGCTTGGAGCTTCATGTGTACATGTTGGGTGCTTAGTTAGGGCCTTTTCCATTCTTGGCAGTCACTACTGAGCACGCAAAATTTCCTAGAGAACTAAAATATTTATGCTTTCTGTCTAGTATCTTGAAAATGGAGTTATTTTGACAGAAATTAGACCAGAAACCCTCTAATCAATTGACTTTTTTCTTCAGTGGCTGTAGAGGCAAAGAAGAGAAGAAGCATTCTTTTCACTTTCTTCCTGCATCTTGAGCCTCATTTCTCCTTCGCTGGTGTATTATAGTAATTAAATACTGGCTTAGGTTCCATTCGTGTTGTTCCTTAATGTTGTGTGATTGGATCTGAAGATATTCCAACAAACACTTGTAATTTAACTGAGGTTATCCCTCACTGTACTTGGATACCGAGAATATAAGTTTTTACAAGTTCCATAAAATACACACATTTGTTCCAAAATCATTCCTCTTTCTCTGTAAAAAAGTTGTCCCATTCTCATGAAGCTACTCTCATTCAATAGACATTAAGGTCACGGGTGTTGATTACTATCCCGAACGCACCCTTACTTCGATCCACCTTGCCACACACGCCTGCAATTAATTCTTTCGGTTGATAAGGTTCTTCATTTCATTCTCCCTTTTCGACCATCCCTTCACATTCGCAATCGTGCAAGAAATTACAAACAGGAAATGCATGTGCTATCAGCCACACTTTCGAATTCATCTACACATATCCTCTATTTATTTATAACGTATCCATTTGCGAATGTCTTTCTTCCATATGATTATGTAGACAAAGAAATAACGCTTCTCTCAATAAAGTTTAATTTAAGAAAATCTATAATTAAGTAAATAATATTACAATAAAAATAAATCAAAAAGTAAAAAAAAAAAAAAACACAAACCGCGACAAACGCAAAATATTCAAACACACATATCCCATCCTATGAAAAGCAAAAAAAAGAGAAAAAAAAAAGAAGGAGGAAAATCGCCACACTCAGGCCAGCAGCAGTATCTTTCCAAAGGCGAATGGGATAAAACTGCAAAGTGTATTGGTCTTCAGTCTTCATCTATCTTTAAATACTGATTATTTAGTTGACTGCGCGAAATCAAAAAAAAAACCGTCGTTCAATCCGCCATATAGGTATTCATCGGACTATAGAGGTACCTACCTACTAATAAAAAGCATTTTTACTCACGGCGACACACCGGCACGACGACACTAATACACTACACTACACAGAGCCGCGACCAAAGCTACCTACTAACTTGGGCCAAAACGATACGACGACCCAACCTCAGTGATAGAACGAATACGATTCCGATGAGTAGAGTTTAGTGAATGGTCCCCCCAAATGCTGTTAAGGTGATAAAAAAAAAAAAAAATAATAGAAAAGCCATCATTACTGTTCAAGGGAAATTATTAATTTAAAAAGAATACAAGTGCGCGGAAAAATGATTTGTGTTTCCGAGAGAGAATAATAATTGCAAGTGATGCCTCTGTATAATAATAAATGTGACGAATTTTGAAAAAAAAGAAAGAAAGAAAAGAAAAGAAAAGTTGTTCTCTGTTTTTTTTAAAAACGTTCTTGTGATTCACACGAGAAATTTTGTGTTGAATTTTCAAATTAGCGAATACAATTTCGAGCTCCAGGATTAACAATGGATAACCAAAATGTGCCAAACGACGACGAATTCGATGAAGGTATTCATACTTTTTTTTTTTGCTACATCTAGAGATAATCGGTTTTTTTTTCTGTGTGAATAGTTAGTAAGCGCAGAAAATGTAAACACAGTATGAGCTAACTATCGACATCCTCTGCTGTTAGACAATTGCACAATATTTACATTGAATAATTTTGCAATTACCTACGTACTCTATACCGTACTGAGTATCTTTTATCTCAGTATATTTTTACTGCTAAGATAGGAAAATGGAAAAAAAACACGCAGCACAGTGTTTAACTTTGTGAACTTATCTCAATTAAAATGCGCGATTATCCGCTGAATAGCTTATAGCCTACTTATATGCGCTCTCTATCAAAGCATGGACTTTGGAAAATGTTTGATGATTTTTAAGAAAAACAAAATTTTTACAGGATTTACAGACTTCTTCTCGGCGGGCACCTCATTGACAAGATTTTTGGCTTGCATGGCTCCAGTAATGGGTAATAATTTGTTGGCCCTTTCAAAATTTCATAAAAAAAAAAATTGCCTGCGTTTAAACCCTTGTATGGTGGTTGTCATTACAGCGTCAGAATCATTGTCATTCATAGTCATCATTAAATTTGTTGTTATAACAAAACAAATTATTTGTGTAAAAATTTAATTTTTTAAATAATCCATGGGGACTATTTGGTTCGTATCTTTTGGGTTGGTGTGACATTTTATGTTCGAAACAGTTTTTGCTCTTTCCATTTTGTGTACGAAATTAGTTCGTTGAGCTAGTTATACGTATTTTTTGTGGGTGGGTGGAGGACTCATCGGGGAATATAGAGAGCGAAACTGTGTGTATTTAAATCTATCTACGAGGTCAGTATTTGGCTGCACGTAGAAATAATAATAATTTATGTAGAAAATTATATCTCATGCAGAATATAGTGCTTAACACTTTATGTAAATTTAGTCAAAGTGAACATGGACAGGACGTGTAATTAACACAATGTTGATAGATGATTTTTTTGAAATTGAATTAAGGTCTGTGCTATTTTTCATGACTCATGGAAATATACATTTTTTTTCTATCCGCTGCTTGTTTCTTCTCAAAATATTTAGATGTAGTGCATATTGGTTTTATACATATATGCGAGGAAGCTGCCTGTCATTATTTATTTATATAGTCAACTTATATACGCATTGTCTATCTAGTGAATTGTTTACATTCGGATAAGAATTCAACTCGTCGTTTTATTATCTTGAATATGCGAGGAATTTAACTTTTATTTGTTTTAGAAAAAAAATATTCATAAACACTCAAGTGTTTGAATTTGGGTTTATGGAGCATTATTAAAAATTAGTTTTACTACTTATTTATGGACATCCTTGAGGGAGACTATTTGAGAGAAAAAAGTCAATTGCTTTGCCCATTTATTATTTTCTAGTAATGGCTCTTAGTAATGAAAACACAGAAACCGGCATTTTTATTTCCGAACCGGTAAAATGTAATGTACATATGTATCTACTGAGTACAATTGCATTTGTACATGAAAATAGTCTTTTTTCTGAAATACATTTTGGCAAAGCGCCATTAAGAAGCTGTAGAGGAGCTGATTGTCATTGAGTGCGTCTGCTTGCAAAAAAATAAATCACTTCTTTAATTAAGGAAACCTTTATTATTGTGTTTACCATAGGAATATACCTAATATATGTATGTGTTTACCTATGAGTTCATTTTGAGAAGATATTCACTATATACCTTGCTGCGGAGTAGCCTGCATGAATAAGTAACTAGATCGGGACATAGTATAGGTAGAGTGCCTTAGCATTGCCAGGCTGATTGGAATCAAGATTGTTAGTATTTACCAATTTTGTTTTGGTTAGCTTATAACAATGTATGTTACTTGAAAATATGAAACATGTCTTTGAACTTAATATTGTTCTTATGAACCCTGGTATTTGTAGATTCCTATCTCATCTTCATCCCAGTTTATTTTTTCGCCTACAGGATGGATTTTACTATTGATGTTACTTTTAGGTCTGTGGTAAGTACGTTGGACGTACTGTTGTTGGATTTACCTACTGCCGCACCACTTGCAAACGCCTGACAAAAATCCAAGAGTATTTTGAACATGAGAAAGCATCTCAAAAACTATCTGCCTTTCAGATGGGGCATGAATTTGTAGGTCCCTTCTATACGTGTAAAAATATATACCATGCGTAATACGTATAGCTGTGAGAAGCTAAACCTTGGCCCTCTTCGGTCTGCTTATCACTTGAATCCATTAACGAGCCGGGGGACACCGCCTGCGTGCCATCTTGTTCGTACTTCTGCAACGCTTTTGAGCCTTCTTCAACTCAAGTTGGTTTAGCAATTCCTAAACATTTATTTACGAAGCATGCGTGTTTTAATGGTGTCCACCTTCTAGGTGCTGCATCCATAAAGCAACACCGATTCTGAGTTTAAGCGGAACAGTCGCAGCTTGGCTGGAAACATTACTTTTTCAGATGGGGGAAAGCATTGCCACCCCGATTTGCCGAGATCAAACTTCCTGAATATAGGAAGTTGTCAATTTTCTCGACTTCCTATCCGAAATGTTAATTTGGACGCTGGTATTTGTAGTGCTAGGGTTCTTGTTTTGACTGTGTTAATTTTGAGGCCCACATTTTTTGCCTCAGCTTCTTGATTGTGAACAATAAACTGGAAATCCAGTATCCGGTGTGAAAACAGACAAACATCGTCAGTCTAGATGTTTAAGATAAGATGTCATGTCCCCCAGATTCCATAGTTTCCTTCCGCCAATGCTCCAAGGATTACATCACTCGTAACCACCAAAAAGATGTGACACTTACTGGCCTTCATAATGGATGCCGTGGCGCAGTGGTTAGTGCGTTGGACTACTGCACAAGGGGTTCCATGTTCGAATCCGGTAAAATACCATCAAAAGTTTTTTCACGGCTCCACCTCTTCCGAGTGTCTGACAAACATTCAAGAGTATTACTGTATGAGAAAGCTTCTCCACACCCCTCTGCCCTTCGGATACGGCATAAAACTGTAGGTCCCTTCTTTATGTGCAGAAATGTATACCACGCACAACATGTACAGTTGTGAGAAACTAGGCCTTGGCCCTCTGTGGGCTGTTTACGGCCTGATATTTGTTTTATTTTTTCTTTCTCGAATACCTCTCCTGCACAAAGCCAACCAAATAGCATCTCTATTGAAGCTGTCGAAAGCCTGGTTCTAAATCATGTCTCCACCATACGAGCTGATCCTCATCCGAAATCAGAAGGTTGTCATCTGGGCTCTTCACCGGGTGATGCTATAAACAGTCCTTCTGCCGCACTTGTTAGCTGCTTCTTCAGCCCTTGAAGCTCGTATCGATCTATCGACAGTTGTCATGCCTCTTACTACGCTGCAAGTGAACAATTTTTCTTTATGCTCGAGTACTTAAACTTATTTTATTTATTTTTTTTTAAATTTAAAAATTAAAAGTTTTTCACAAGGTATTCAAAAACAACCTAGAACCGCAACGGCACCCTACAAAATGATTCAACGCCGGCATCGGTATAATCTTTAATCGGTACACTTATAAACAACAACAACAAAATAGAAAAAAAAACTATTAACGATAATTCGTGATGATAAAAGCTAATTACAATAAATCACGTGTGCTTTTGTACTTTTACAAATGTATACAATTGGCAAATGTACACCACAGCACACAGCATAGCATAGTACATTTGCCCGAAACGAAACATCATTGTTCCGGGCAGAGATCTCGCACGGATTTCTACTACATTCAGTATTCATTTGCAACCGCAGGGTAGGTAACAGTGCCGCCATCAAACTGTGAAACAAATGTAGCCACTATACATGTTTACATATGTAATTAGCGCAATTATATTTTACCGGTCAGTGTCTAAATATACTAAAGAGCACACAACCAGTGATTGCCTAAATAGAACATATTACATCAGAATCAAAAGAAACATTCTAATCGCTTGTCAAAGCTCAGCTGAAAAAAATAATAACTAGTTTTCAAATCCGAATGCAATTACCTATAGATAATCTAGGTTGCAGACTTCAAAGTTCAACAATATCCAGTTTTGGCTAAATGTGTCCAAGACCTCAGCTGCATCACATTCGAGTGCAACTAAACGTAACAACTGTGCGCAGAGTAAAGTTTTCTGTCAAACAAAGCACCACTATATCTGTAGCTTTTGTGTAAGTTTTTTGAATGAATGAATGCAATTCGAGCGTATCATGTGATAACCTGTTATATAATCGACAATCAAATCAATTAAAGCTCTCGACTCTTGGGCCACCATCATTGACCACCAAGATCAAAGATCTGGGTAATTTTTCACTACTTTTCGCAACTAAACTGATTGACGTGAGTTTTGGCAGGTTTTTCAAAAAAATATAAAATTCAGATTCAATATTTGTTTAGCAAATGAGATCATGATTGACAGACAGACAAATTCAGTGGTAGAAGCTTTCTTATTTGTCGAAATTTTTACTGATGTATTCGTATTCCATAATAAAAACTAATCATGTGTGTACATAAAGCGAACAATTTTATATTTCGCGCATATATCACAAAACTGAAACCAAGCATGTCGCACAGCTACCTTCGGTTGAGTGGTAAAGAGTATAACGCGCCTTTCATAGAGCGCCGCATATTGGCCGCACAGTATTCAAGTCGCGATTACTCGGTAAACATGTGAAAAGTACATAGCACGAGAATGTTTTTTTTTTTTTTGTATTTTTATAAATTTGCTAGTACTACAATTTAATTAGAAAATATTTTTGGGCCCCTGACCTTCAAAAATTATTTTATGTGTACCTGAAACAACCTAAATTTTATTTCAAAAAAATTAATAATAAAAAAGATGATTTATTTATTTTTAAGTATCGTGGCAAACTATGGTAAGTGAGATATATGTACTTTCCATACACGTTATCATTAAATGTGGATACACACGCATAGTTTGAGTTTCAGCTGTTACGACACGTTTTCATTGTAAGCCCAAGGGAGTTTTTTTTTTTTTGTTTTGTCTCTCTTTGCGATAACGTTTGTATCGCCAAATTGGTTTTACACTTGAAACAAAAGTATCTACAAAGCGAGATACAAACTGAAACCAAATTGACTGATTTGGTTGACTTGACCTATTGATGTGAACTTGTTAAATAATCGCTAAAAATGCAAAGCGAAAATATTACGTATACGTCACAGTCACAGGCGCACTGATTTTTTTCTGTTTTAGATGAAATTTAATTCATATGATTTTGTGTTTTTTGTTTTCGGTTTTTAATAACATAATCATAATATTGAACTTGTTTGAAGATAAGAGCAATCACTCGGGTATTGATGTTATTGTGATCAATGATCTTGAAAGAACGATTTCCAAAAGTCACAGTTGGTTGATTATCTACTGAAGTAGACAGTTGGTGTACTGTTAGAAAACAGTCTGGGACGTAAAATTTTATACATATGTATTTGCTCAATGTGAACGCAACAAATATCAATATTTTCATGCTGTTGCGAGCGTATGATTTATTCTTCTGTTGGGTGTAAGTAAAATTTATTGAATACAGTAGAATTTCGGAAAAGTTTATTTCACAGAAAAGTTGACCAAAATTGGAGCTCCGTACGTACTATTTAAGAACCAGATATGAATTTTCTACAGATTTTGAAAACTGTCCAGAAAATTTGACTGTTTTTTTATTCACAATGACTTCAATCAGTACGGAAAGACCCACAAACAGACGGAGACAAAACTCCAATTTTGTTCTATTCCAAATCTGCTAAAATCTGGTCTAGTTTTTTGTTCTAGCGACAAATCTGTCATCTCGGTGTAAAAGCATTCTAGTAGCTAGATTGGCAAAGTGTTAGGAACGCGTTCAATAGGTCTGTTTCTCTGCACTTAAATACGCAGCTTGTCAAATGACTGTCCACTTTTTAGACGTCAGTCTTTTTTATTATTTTTGTCTTCAAATTATTTTGCCAAGCTACAACAACATAACCATTTGACAGAACTCATAAATTTGCCCAAAAAAATTTCTTGGACAAAAATTCACATCTTACTTTGTCGCTCGGGCACAGGAATTCACTATTTGTCGTTGAATAGATTTTTGTAGTTTCAGTCAGTGCGCGAATTGACATAATGGCTGTCTAAAACCTTTCCTGGGATATGAAAGTTTTGATAAGAATTAGAGCTCAGAGAACTCAAAACGTAGATGATTTGGCAAATAGGAGCATGAATATTTTTATGAAGATAAACTCCTATCCCAGGAGGGCGACGTTTCAGCTTTTATTTCTTCGGAAACTGAAAATTTGCAATCACTTATCTGTTAAGATAGAAGGAACACACAACTGCCCTATATATTTGATATCTGTACTTAAAAGGAGACTCCATCGCCAATAATTGTCAAAAAATTTCGACAATTGAATGAATCGAATGTTTTAAGAATCAGAAATAATATTCGGGTTTGGAAGAAAGGCATCATAGCAGCGAATATCAATCGTAGAGGGGATACGATGGTATAAGTTGTAGAACCTAATTGGCACTATATTGTGCCATTTGATACTACGACTCATATAACCGGCTTTTGGTGTGTTGGTAAGAACTAAGTCTCATTAATATTCTTACCTAAGATCGCCGAATGATTGTTGTTTGGCGCTCTTTGGGCATGCCTAGTTTGTCTACGTGATTTCCTGTCGGGCAGTGTCCCGCGGTAAACTCTGTCTGTTATTCTGACAATACATATGCTTGCGTGTTCTGATTAATACCTAAGTAGGTTTTGCTATAACCAAGCTCCCTTGCAAGTCCTACTTTTTTTGGCATTCTGGTACTAATTTGCGTAGTATGGTAATGGAAGCAACTGTGGTTATCAAAGAAATTGTGTCATTTGGCGTCAGGCTTCGCAGTGAACTCTGTAAGATTTCCAAATGTTTAGGGATTCCAACTACACAGTAGGTCCGTTCGCGTACTTTTCGCACTAAAATTCGTATATTATCAAATTTCGAAGAGTGGGGATAAGATTCTCTCAGAGAGAGCTAAAACTACGAAAAAGTAAGCGAACGGGTTGAATAAGAAAAAGTTTTAAATACACTCGTTTCACAGTTTTCATAAACCAGCTCACAGAAATTTCTTGCACTAAAATTCGTAGCATGGGGAAATTTCTTACTCTCTCCTGACCGCTCTCTTCTGCGAAAAACTACGAAAATTCTCTGTTCGCGAACAGCGTTTCGTTAAAATTCGTAAATTTTCGTAAAAATTCGCTGCTTTAGAAGGGTACGTGAACGGACCTAGTTTTGTGAACAGATTTGGCCTTACAAATTTTTCATTTTACTGAAACAATACAATTAATATCTGATTCAATAGTCTAGAATAAGTTTATAAACAATAAAAATAAATAAAACTTTATTGTCGTGTATATAATCCGACTTCGTTGAGTGTTGGTTTTCTCTTTTGGTCTTGCTTCAATTACAATTTAATCATTTTCATTTCAAATGTAGTTTTATGCCGTGGCGCCTAAGTAATTGCGTTCTACTTAGTGTTGCTTACCGCTTGCAGTGATTACTTTTCCGTCGCTTAAAATGTTCTTATGTGTATTTTTTTTCAACCAATTTACTTTTATTAGAAGTCAATCAAAGCATCGTGAGTGCAATTCAATTTGATTACTTATTTCAAAAGTCACTTATGCACTGTACGTCGAATGAGAATGACTGAACTCTGCTTATGCCTCTAATTAGTACAAATCGATTTTTTGTTTAACAAATTCTTAATCGATATATGTACATATGTATGTATCAGACTTATTAATAAATTCAAACATAATTGAAATTGATAAAACGTGAGTCGCACATTGCCCGGCACAGTGGGTGGGGGTAATAGTTACAAAAATGAAATATTTATCGGATAGGCTTATGTAGTATCAGTTGAAGTACTTTGCAAACGTCACTTCAAGGTAATACTTCCACTATCACCTATCACATAGGCAGGAGGAATGTGTCAAAGTGCTTGGTGATAAAAGCTATCGCTTATAATATTTATTTCAATTTAATCAGCTAATACTTTATGATACATGGGAAATTTAACAGGTAGATTGCATACGACCTCACATTATTGCATTATTATTGTGCTCAACTAATCTTTAATTAAATTAATAAGCAGAATTTTGTAGATAATGTAAGTATTCTTCTGCATTTGGCAGATGTCAATTAATCATAATGTTATGAGGATAGGGAAGCTAGAAAAAGTAGGTCTGCCAATTCTGTTAGGTTTTATCTATTTTAAGTATTTATTTTTTGCCCAAAAGGTACATATATATTATATTCTAAGGATAGTTATAACCAGGGTTAGTATTCGATTCGCAAACCTAAACAATCAGAAATACGCTTAAGTGCACATATGTACGTACACCCAACAATTCCACCATTCTCTTCATGGGTTTGTCGTTAGGTATTACTTCCGGTGGCTGATTAGTTCTAAGGCTATACTTCGTTACTTGTTGTCGTTTCAGTTTCAGACTCCTACCCTGCATCATTTTCTAGCTGCTTCAGCATAAAGATCGATATTACGTTTCTGAACGCGCTCCAACTTCTCTCAGTCTATGTGCCAGTCGCAGAGCATAGAACAAGCACGATATGTGTACAGTTGTTCTCAGGCTAGTAAGACCTTTAAGTAAATTTATGTTTTGAAGATATATGCTAATGCATTTATGTCCTGTAAAGATCTCCAGAAGGAAGAATTTTAAATCTCCACTCGCAAAACACTGCTCCATGCTTGGGGCCCATGAAGTATTATTGACGTTTGACAGAAGCGGGTTTTTTCTACGTCATGACTGTCTTGTCAGTTGTAAGACATACTTCAAGAACAGCTATGCATTCATGGCTCTGCGAAAGTTTCTAAACTTTGACTTGCAATGCACTTTTCTGTTTGTGTGTCACTTAGCGTATGTGCACGTTATGCTGCATCCAAAACTCTATGTCTGATCTTTACTTGAACGCATTTAATTCAAGCCATATAAGAACTGATAAAGGTTTTTACCTAAAAAAAAAAAAACTATATTTAGCTTAACTAACGGGACTAATAAAGCCATAAGCATAATTGCATTAAGCGTGTGATATCTAATGTCATTACTGAACGAACGCTTGCGCGCTGTCAAAATCTGAGAGCACCCATACTTGCATCAAGCGATCAAACGTCATATCTTTTCCTTTGCGCGCGGTACGGAATATGGGAATGGAACCGCTCTCTACTGAATGAAAGTGAAAGAAAATGGACGCAACTGAGCGGAAAGTCATTATGGGTGCCATATGAGTATTTGAATGACAACGTACGTCAGCGTCCAGAGCCTTTATTCAATTATGGTTGGCCCTTTATGTTTTATGCTTTATTGTTTGACTAATATTTCTTTATTTTCATTATTTGTTCATAGTTTCTCAAATGAAAAGTGAATTTAACAGGTTTGTACAAGAAATTTTTAGAATTTTGCTCTGTACATTTTCAAATACCACTTTTTCCTTGAAATATGCTTAAGGCCCCACTGTTCTTAAAGATAGTTTTACGTTTCTTATTTATTCAAATGCACGACTTGCTTTTGACAGATTCATTTCAAGTAGTTTCACACCTGTGAGAAAGTCTGCTTAAAGACATATGTAGCTCCTCTTGGTTGTTAAACCTTTTTATTAGCTTCGAAAAGCCGATACATACGTTCATCTTCTAAGAGTGTTCATAAAAAAAAATATACTCGTACTTCAAACAAAAATATTTAATAAAAAAAAAAAACAACATTCGTCACATTCATTCGTGCGTCAAAAGATTCACGTCAGTCGGACCAAGTGTGCCTCAAAGAAATTTTCATTGATTTTCCTTCAATTAAACTACTGTTTACACAATATTTATCCCCATGTGGTCGAAGCGTACATATACCGCCGTTTAAAAAACAATAATTATCTAATATTCCGATAGAAACATGTTTTTTAACTTAAAATAGGGTGATGACAGCATGAAATCTCCATCGCCGTGTCGAAGGAGACCCTCGTTCCTAGATTTGACCCTGACTTATTACACAAACAAAACAGAATATATATACAAGCGCCTAAGTTTTAAATTAAACAAAAAAACAACCTGTTCTGTAGCCACTAGATCATTAATTTTCATCAAGAAGCTTCTAAATATTCTGACCTATCCCTTGGCCCTATTTAAATTTGTGTGTTTTTTTTTTCTTTATTTTTAAAAATAACCTTAACGTGTGGCCTGTATACGAAAGTAATAATTTTGAAAATACTTTCTATGCATCTTTGTGAAAACAAATCAGCAGACTTTTTAGAAACAAAAAAAACATACAACTTTAAGGCCTAAAAATAGCCACGAGAGAGATTATAAGATCCAAATGGGAGAAAAGCCAAACCACTGAACGTACAAATAAACTTAAAAGTTCGCGCAGACGGTTTATGTTTGTTTTTTGGTTTTCCAAAAGCAAATATCCGCTCTCACTTAGCCAAAGGCTCTCTCTGGCTGGCGAAAATGGCAAATTTTTCGTCTCGAAAAAAAGCTCTAATTTTCTCTATAGAGACGTTAAGATGAGATGAATCTTCAGTTTGCCTAGACGGTATTCCACGGTTGGACTGCGACGATTTTCCAAAACGAACAACGAAAAGAAAAAAAAATAAATTTTGAATATCCAAAAAAAGATCAGCAAACTCAATTTTTAAAACGAGAATTTTTGTGTTGTAATGTAAGTGTGTCTTCTTCTTCTGATAATTGACGTAAATAATATATTCAATCATCTATCTGGGTATACTCAAATCAACTGTATCTAGTATATGTATCTAGGGTGAATCTCTGTAAGCTTTTTTCATCTGAGCTCATTCATTCTTTCATTAAAAAAAAAAAAAAAAAGTAGCATTCACATTTGCAACGATGAAGAAGAAAAAAAAAAAATTAAAAGTTTTACAACATTTTTGGCTAACTAGATCAACAAATTGTTTTATGTCGTTTCATATGATCACTTTTGCTTTCCGAGACTGCTGCTAAGCTCTCTCTTATGTAATTCCTGACGTGATTTTGAAATACATAATTTTCTTTTTTGTTAATTTTAAATGATTTTTTTAACGGTGTTTCTCTTTTTTTGTTCCGACTTTTGTTCATTCTATTTGTAGTGTCTTTGCCGGGAGTGGGAGATAACGAACAACCAACTATTCTCGAAGTACTTAACAGGGGCATCGTAAATACAGAAGATGGAAATGTAATCGAATCGACAAAAGGAGAAGAGCAAAACATTGGTGATACTCTAAATACGATAAAGGCCAATTCTACATTGGAAGCGGAGACGAGGAAACGGCCTAAAAACGATCAAGAAAGTGATAATCTAGTCAGTAGTAGTTCGAGTAGTAGAGGACAGCAGGCTGAATGGAACGAAAAACCACAACGAAGTCAATTACCGGAAGATGAAGAGAATGTTTTACATTTCGAATCTCATCTTATCGAAACTTTAGATAATTATTCAGTTAGTGAGGATAGCGATACGTGGGGTGTAGATATTAAGGAACTTCCGCCAGCTGAGGGGGATTTATTACATACAACTTCGAAAATTCAAACAGATCCTTCGATTGGGACTGTATTTGAGGTTGAACCGGCAACGCCTAAAGTTTTGAAGCCGGTTGAAACGAATGTTCCAGAGCCGCAGAGGCAAATTGGACTAGCACAAAAAGCACAAGTAGTAGAACAAAGCTCTCCAGAAGTGAAGGTGAAAGATAAACTTGTGGAAGCTGAGAGTTTAGTTAAAGCATCCAACGGTGTTGGTACGACTATTCCAGAACCAGAAAGTGAACTCGCACAAAAGTCAGATAAAGATCCCCAAGTTCAAGGAACTTCCAAGGTCTACACAGTTGAAGAGGCCTTAGTCACAGATGACAAGCTTAAAAGCTCAAATTCAACTGAAAGTGAAAAACCAAAGGACGTTCTAGTTGAACTCGCACAAAAAACAGAAAAACCAGAAGCGCCAATAGAACCTCAAGCCGAGCTCAAAGAATCAGCAGAAGAGCTTGACACTGGGTGTACAATCGATGGTACCAAACCAATTTGGACAATTGTGAAAGAGCTACAAAGTGAATTTGGAGACGATAGTATAAGAAGCACAGATGCAAGAGCAGACGTAGAACGAAGAGTTTCGCATCCCTTAGTGGAATTCGCGCACAGTATAGAGAACGTCGAACCAAAGCCGAATGAAGAACTCATAGTAGAGTTGGAAACACAAGAAGATTTATCTGCAAAAGAACCAGAGATAGAGCTCAAAGAGAGTGAAGAAGGTCAAATCGCACAATCTGATGAAAATACAGAACGGGAAAAGACTAACACAGAAGTGATTCAAAACAGCAGTGTAGATCACAAAGATTCCAAAGACAATAAACCTAATCTGGAACGCAGTGAAGCTCCCATTGAACAACTCGAACTGATAGCAGAATCTAACGCAGCGGAAGCACTAAGTGAAAATACTGTAAAAGAAGATTTGAATGTCATTGACGAAGTTCCAGCAAAGGGACAAACTTCTGATGGTGATATCCAAGGAATAGAGGATAGCAAACAAACAATAGATGCAACGAAAACACAGATAGGGCCAACTGAAGCTACAAACGAAAAATCCAACGAAGACACCAAGACTGATTTGTTAGCAAACGAATTAGAAGCTCCTTCAACTGAGGAGAAAGAATCAGCTTCATTGACAAAAGAAATCGACCAGAAACTATCTGAGTTGACTAGTCATCTCACAAGTGGCTCGAAGGTCGATTTGAATGGAAATATTCCCAAGTCAGATGGATACGTAGAATCCGAAGAAGTAGTTTTAGATGTCAATGGTCTGCCTTTGCCCAAGACAGCATTAGAGGAAGAACAACGACAACAATTTTTAGATTCATTGCCACAAATATCGTTGGAGACTGATTCGAATAAGGTTGCAGCGCTAGCCAAGCGGGAGTATTATCAATCTTTGAGACAATACCTAATCACACACAGTGATAAGCCACCAGTACCACCAGAGACATATCGTTGGGAGGACCTTAAGCGGGCGAAGCAAAGGGTAAGTTTTGTAGCAAATATTCACAAGATAACCTCTAATAATTTTGTATGTGCATTTTAGGGAGGATACCCGTGGACACATCTCTACAAACGACCCCTTGGACCAGACGAGGAGCCAGAAATAGTTTTACTCTTACGCAAATCACAAGAATTAAGATTTGCTTCCGAGTCACCGAAATCCATTAAAAAAGTCCGTATAGACGATCAGGTTTCGATTAAAGAGACCGAACGTTACATTCAAGAACTATCAGACGTTGAGGATAATCCTACAACAGAAGACGAAGCCGAGGAGGAGCAGGAAGACACACGAAGCGAGTGCATTTCATGTGTATCTGATTCCGTACTGACGGTGGAGAAGAGAGCTTCGAAATTAGGAAAAATTCGTGGTATTCTCAAGAAACGCAGTCCGAAAAAAGAATCAGACGCAAGATCATTGCCAGACACTTCTACAAGTGCCCCCAGTACATCTTTGGGCTTCAATCATAAATCCGAAGAGGACGTCCGACCAACTCGACCCAAAAGGCAATCAGAAACTAACGCCAAGTGTTTCCCAATCATGAAGAAGCTAAAGAGCATGGCCGACCGGCAAAAGAAGAATTTCCGAAATATTAAGAAGATTTCGCTGAAAAAGGACGAGAAGATCGCGCTGGAAGAAGAGCAAAAGATCATCAAATTGAAGACTTCTCCCAAAGCCGAACGCAGTGAAATTCCTCACTTCATCGAAAAGCAGGACAGTGACGATGTCTTGGAGATTGTTGAACTCGATGAATCACCAAGCCGAAAACGTAAGGATCAGTTAGAGCTACAGGAGCAAGCGGCAGCAGCTGAATCGACTGTTCTTGTACCCGATGAGATTATTGAGATTCCAAAAATTGTTGAAAACAACTCTGAATCAGAGAAACCACTAACATCGGAGCCAATAGAGGAGCCAGTGGTTCTCGCAAAAGAAGAAGAAGTCCAGTCAGCGCCACCAAAGAAACAAGCTCGCCTCCGTAGGGAACATGTATACGAAGATATCGAAGGCGATACGGGCGATGCAGTTAGTGAAGAGATTAACAACATCCTAGAATTAGCATCGGTGGAAGCCTTAAAGCAATCATTAGCTAAACAAGACTCGTCGACGTTAAGGGATGTGGAAGCCACAAAAACGGCTTTGCCATTAGAACGAATGGGCAGTAGCGAAGAAGAAGTGGAGCGATCCCATTTGGCACCCATATCATCGTTAGACTCTGCCTCTGAGGATGAAAGAAAACCACAACTGTCGTCCGTGGCCGAAGAAAGTGATAGTGGTGTTACATCGGACAAGGAAGATGGAGAAAAACTTGAATCTGTGCCGGAAGTTACAAAAGAAACTACCGAGCACATCCCATGGAATGATATCGAGCTGAAGCCAGCCTTAAAGAAGGAAGCATCACCATCACCATCCGACAAGAAGGTTACATTTTCCCATGTCGAAGATGAGGCCGAACCACATAGAGAGGATATTGAATTGCCAGAAGGAATAAGTGGAATAGGGCCAAAACGCTGGTCCAATTTAAGGTAAGAGATAAAGAATAGGAAATTTATTTAATTTATACATAATTACTCGTTCTTTCCAACACTCTTTTGGAATTCCTGAGTTTGCCTAGTTAGAACGTTTAGCATGATTTGATGTTTCCACCAAACCTCCGAGGTTTCGCCATACATGATCCAGATTTCGAAAAAACCTCGACGTTTCAACGAAACCAACTTGAAATCTCCTTGAATTCATCCGTCCGTAAGAGGTTGTCAAATCGAACAAGCCTAAGCGTGAACTTCAGTTTATTTTGGTGTTCACTTTTAGACGTCAAAATATTATATGTCAAAACAACTCCCGCTAGTGTTGGGACTTTTACCAATTAAATTCAAATTTAGAAGGTGAAGCACTGAACACTGATTGTAACGCGAACTGTGGCTTAGTTTAATGGAAGATTCAGAGCAAATAGTATATTTTTATAGGTGCTAGTCCCCAAGTCTCTTCTGTTTTCGTCTCATTCAAAAGTAAACCTCGTTCTTGGCTTTAGTGCCTGCATAAATATATCTATACATACTTATAATAAATTTTAAAATTTTCCTTTTTTCCAAAATGGCTGAAGCACAAATAGCATTCAAATTTGTTATTAAAAGACATACTCACATCTGTCAATTCAAATTGGCCGAAATAGAATGGCCAACGGAAAAATTTAATTGCTATTGCCACAAATATTGTCCGTGAATCATTGACAAACTAAACTAGACAGTCAACTCGAACTTCCACTGCCCCCTTAGTGCTGCAAATAGGAGGAGCCTAATTACCATGTTTGTGAATAAATGTGAAGTAGCGTGTGGCCAAGACCTAACTATTATTTTTTCGGGCTATCTCTTTCATTCCTTTTGAGCAAACATTTTTTCCGGTTGTTACTCCATTAACAACAACAAATTGTATGTACAAAATGGCTGCGGGCATAGATGTCAAATAAATCGCCGGATTTTGTAATTGTATGTGTGAAATTAGTGAGCTCCCATTTGATTTTGCTTGACTGTCAGAATACAATGACAAAATCTAGCGGATTTTAGCTTGGATGAGCGAGTCTGTCAAACGAACTGAAGTTGCCGATTATTTCGAAAATTTATAATTCTGGATCTTCTGCCACACGATCCCTTTATGTATATACATATACAAATACTGACGTATTGTTGGCTTTACTTCATATATACACTTTTTGTGGTTGATTATGATTTTCAAAAATATTGGAATGATACGGAAATGGCGTGATCCTAATCATAATGATTTTTCAAATGTTAATGTCAAAGAACTGTCAAAAATTGACAGCACGTTCTTCGCTACTGGATAATGTTTATCTTACTACAAAAACGTGCACCCATTTTTAACATATACCTAGGTTTCTAACACATTTCAATAGAATAAATATCATTCGTCTCTTAAATAATGACTCAATGTCCCATGTATATGAAAATAAGTATCGTCTGATAAAAATGTACAGCCAGCGAAAAAATGATCTGCATTATTAGTATCTTCATTCATTGATTTGTTACATGAAACAAGGAGAAAATATTGAAACCATTTAAAAACACTTTGTGTAGGAAATAATATTTGCAAACTAATTTTCTGAGTAGTTCAAAATTTCAAATTAAATTCTTTGCAGCAAGCATTGTGTACCTATATATTTTTTCTTTGTGATATTTTTTTATATACATATGTTACGGCTATCAGAAAATGTATGCCAAGACACAAAAATAGATAACTACATATATTGCCTTAGATTATTATTTTACAAAAGAAAACATTTATCTTAAATATGGTTGTTTTCAGAACCCTACACACAATTCGTTAAAATTTCTTTCCTTACTTTCATAAGTAATAAAAAAACAAATCTGTAAAATATGACACTACACCAAAAAGGTAAGAGAACTTGGTGTGGGATAAATAAAAATATATCTCAACGCTTCTCATAAATCATTGTCTATAATTGCTTCTTTTTTCGAATAAGGAAGACATTCTTATTAAATATATTCATTTTTGTTGCTCTCCATCACATGAACAGCCAATTTTCCACCAAAAACACAGAAAATCTGTCAAATTTAACGAAAAAAAAACACGCCATTATTGCAAAAAAACACAGTAAAACAAATACAGTGCTCAGTATTTTACATGTCATTGCAGAGATATCGCCCAAAAGCGGTCGAAAAACACATTTGAAAATAATCGAAAAGAAAATCGGTAGAAAATTTTCTTAAAATAGCTTATTTCCTCTTTGCAATTCATTCGCTATAGAAAATGTTCTGTTCATCTTCGTGAATTTTTTTTTTATGTTTCTGTCTTTGACAGAAATATAGAAGAAGGAAAAAAAAAAATTGTAAAATATCGGACAACAAAAGTTAATTTTTTTTTTTCAAACGCAAATTAAAAATTTAACAAACCGAAAGGAAAAAAAAAAAAACTTGAAAATATATTTAAAAATAAAAATCTTTTCCCCTCTCTCTCTGTCTTATTTCGAATGCTTGTAGGTTAAATTTTAAAATATACATCTCTGTAGATGCTTAAAAAATATGTATATAGATACATGTGTAGTTATGCTAAAATTGAACACCCTGCAGACGACCGTTAGAAGGAAATTATTTAGTTTTCAATAAAACTGCCAACGATGCAGACATGAATGTATAATATGGGACGGGCGCGATTTAAAACGAAAAGTTTTTTAGTTTTAATTTTTTCGTAAAAAAGATTAATTATTATTTTATAGTTTCGTACGATTTTTTTTTTATTCTTTTTTTTTATTCCTCCTTTAATAAGTAAAGTGCACGACGCGTAATATTAAAAAAAAAAATTAGAAAGAATATTTCTTCTCCATTGTCGGAAAGGGAGGGGGTGGAAAAAAAAATATTTCTTTTAAAAATAAATCGAATGTCCACCCTCGGGAAATAAATCGGCTCTTTCGAATTTTTCTTCGCTCTTCTCTCTCGCTAAGGATTATATATTATTTTGAAGAAAAAAAAAATCCGAAATTAATCGTTTTTTGAAGTGTTTCTGTGTGACAGTGTGACCGTGTGTATGTTTGTGTAGAGTTGCCAGGAAAACTCATTGCGAATAAAAATGAATAACCAGCGCTCGGCATCGGTGGGTGCATTACCCGTAGAGAAGAAGCACTTTGTGTCGCGTAATGAGAGTGCTAGTGGCATAGTGTTGGACGTGCGTTGTGCATGTCAGTATTTCCAATGTGAGTCCTTGCTTCCTGATAGGGCCAATCCGGTTGAGTCCCGGCCCACGTCTAAACAGGGATTCGTGAGTGACATGGAACATGGAGAGCATCAGCACTTTGACAATTTGTCAACGAGAAGCTTCAATCCGATGGGAAGGCATACGGAGTTTGATAGGATATCAGCGGCCAGTTTCGGTGGCCGAATGCATGGTATGGAGGGCCGGGGACTTATTGTGCGAAGCATTTCAGATGCTACAGAGCAAGAGATGGCCGGCGGAATGATAGCTGGACATCGAGGGCGTCAAATGTCCATTGGTGGCATGTCGAGTGGTAGCTTTGGCGGGCGAGACCCCGATGCGGTGTCAATTCGAAGTGGGATTTCTCTGAGACGAATTTCGAGATCACCCTCGCGTGCAGATTTGTTTGTTGCAGATCTGAATATACCCACAACACATATGCCAGGTCAGTCGCGGCGAAGCTCAAGGGGAGAGATTCCCAGGCTTAATATAGTCGCGCCGACTCCGACACCGGGAATTGGAGGTGCAGCTGCACCCGATTTCGGTATTTACGATAGAAAGACGAGAGCTCAGCAGCCCCGGCGTTGGGCTGACGACAATAAGGAGAATCTTATGGGCCACCATGAGAGAGTTCTGCCGCAGAACAAGCCCATTGATGTATCAAAATATGCAGAAAGGGATGCATATGGTAGAATTATCAATGATCAAATGGATGTAGACATAAATTCTTTAGAGCCTGTGGTAGATATAAAAGACAGTATCAGAATAAACAGGATGTCTCCACCATTGCAAGAAACTGTTCCCAATATATCGCCGGTGGTGGAAGATGAGACAAGAATTGAAATAACAGATTTCGCACCTCAACCTGACCTGCGACCGATTGACGAAATTCTAGCAGATGACAGGCCACCTGGACAATATGATGCTTTGAATGGCAAAGGTCCATCTAATGGTCAGCTGAAACGACAGCATGCTCATGAAAGAGATCTATCGCCTGATTACTCGAAGAAGCAATTCATGCAAAGACCATCATCATCAGTGCCACCGGGGTCAAGAGGAGCACAGAATATGGAAACGAGGCAATTCATGCAATATGGATCGTCTGGCATGTTCCAAAGGGAATCGTCGCCAGCACCAACAAGCACATATCGTACAGATACAAGGCAGGTTTTAACTGGCACAAAACCTTTTCAACGAGGATCATCTCCATCGCCAAGGGAAACGCAACATTCAGATGCAAAACAATTTATGCACTATGGGTCCACATCAACTGGGAGCCAAGCCTTTCAAAGAGCTTCCTCTCCAGTACCAACAAGTCCTGAAAGAAGGCAACTTTTACACAGGGGATCACATCCTACAATAAGCGAAGCACAGTCGTTTCAACGAGGTTTTTCTCCAGAAATACAACGAGCCTCCTCGCCAGGGCCTAGTGGACTACGTCAAATGGAGACAAGTCAATCGTTTCAACGAGCCTCCTCGCCAGGACCGTTTCAGCGAGCATCTTCTCCAGGACCGAGGGGAATGCATCAAATGGAAACAAGCCAATCGTTTCAACGAGCTTCTTCTCCAGCACCAAGGGGGATGCATCAAATGGAGACCAGCCAATCGTTTCAGCGAGCATCCTCGCCAGGACCGAGGGGAATGCATCAAATGGAGACCAGCCAATCATTTCAGCGAGCATCTTCTCCAGCACCAAGGGGGATGCATCAAATGGAGACCAGCCAATCGTTTCAGCGAGCATCCTCGCCAGGACCGAGAGGAATGCATCAAATGGAGACCAGTCAATCGTTTCAGCGAGCATCCTCGCCAGGACCGAGAGGATTACATCAAATGGAGACCAGCCAATCGTTTCAGCGAGCAACCTCGCCGGGACCAAGAGGAATGCATCAAATGGAGACCAGCCAATCTTTCCAACGGGCATCTTCACCAGCTCCAGCAAACTCGCAACAGGGAAGGCCTCAAACGCTTGCACAATCATTTGAAAGAGCATCATCCCCAGCCCCAGCAAGCTCTGGGTTTATGCAGAGAGGTTCACCGTCAACTGTTGCACAATCATTTCAAAGAGCGTCATCCCCAGCACCAGGAAACTCGCAACAGTTCATGCAAAGAGGCTCACCACAAACTTTTGCGCCTCCAGGTATAAAACAAACACTCCAATCCGCGGACAAGCCTCACGAAGAGAAACAATCCTATTCCTCCCGATTCATGTCCATGTTCCATTCTAAAGCGCCCGATCAAATGGCACAATTGGAAACTCCTCCACAAGAAAAGCGAAAACTATCAGTAAGCAGACTTCTCCACATCGATCGCGGAAGATCACCATCGCCAGGAAAAGAGTCAAAAGCTGATCACTCGCCAAAGCCTACTAGACAAAGACTTTTGTCCGTTTTCAAGCACGAAAAATTCGAACCCACTGCAATGGCGGCAATGTCAGTAGTGGAAGGATCGCACGTTGCCAACGTATCGATCAGAAAGGCCCCAGAAGAGAAATTACACTCTGTGAAGGTCACTGAAACATTCTCCCTCAAAGTCGACGAAATGGATCAGTATTCTAGTCGCCCGCCGAAATCGCCCTCGCCCATACGACAAACCCGTCCATATGCCAGTTCCGAGCAGCTAGGATTAACTCAAGATAGAATATCCGAGTCCATGGACTTCTACGGAGATCGACAAGAAGCATTTGCACCCGTAATTCTTGCCAGTGCTCGATCAAGTCAAATGCAACTACAAGCCGGTGACCGCAGCCAATACATGTCGTCCAGCCAATCCGATATAAGATCTTCTCGTGGATTCGACTCCCGCGAACATATCCCTCAACCGATTACATTCACCAGCAATAATAAGAAACTCATATCAGTTCCTATTTCGTTTCCTTCCGACTACGACATAGAAATGACCAGTTCCGAATTCATTCACGAAGAGCCTTTCGAACAGACAAACTATTCCCAACCCCAGCCTAGAGCGAACCTAATCAAAGCCCCCTCAGAACAGCGCCTAGCCCGATCCAAACTCCTCCAACGCAAATCCTACACAAGTGATCGCACTCAATCGCAAGATCGTGCCGCCGCCCTAGAACGTGCATCCGAACTCGATAGTCTCAGCATCAGTACAAGATCGATGTCGAAAACCGTCAGTTTCAACTTTGGTGAGCATGGTTCACGTTTAAACCCACACGAGAAAATGGCCTCATCCAACAATCAATTAGAGAAAAACGTTTGGCTAGAAAGGACATACTTTTCTCGGTAAGATCACAACCCACAGCCGAATCCTCCGTTCACACAAAATCAAATAAAAATTCGAAACATTACACTAAATAAAAAATAAAATAAAAAAATCAAACGACCGTAAAGTAAGTATACACTTTACCACAAGATACAGCAAAGTACATACCTATAAGAAAAAAAAAGTTTTTTTTTTATATTTGACAAAAAATGTCTTGTTTTTCAACTATGTAGTTAATGGATGGCGTTTATTTTTAGTCCCTAGTTTGCTTCGCTTTACTTTGCTTAAATGCATTGCATTCGTACAAAGTGTGGTATGCACTTGAGAGAGGCAGACCTCTTTTGATTTCTTTTGAGGAAAAAAATAGTTCACCAAACCTGAACTTCTAAATATAAACAAGCAGCTAAATGCCTTAGTAAATGAAAACCGTCTGTGGCTATGAGGAATATCTTAATTAAAATGCACGGCGTGAGCGTGACATAACATTCTATCCTTTTATCATAGTAGTTAATGAAATCTAAGAATTTCTGTTCAGGCATTCACATAAAAGCACCGCTCTTGTTGAACAGAGGTTTATTCGAAAATTTTCGAATTTAATGTTCTTTCCATTGTCGAAGTGGAAACGCAAGGCAACAGCACAGGTAATTAGAACGATGCTGTGAACGTAAGACCCATAAGCACAGCACCTGCAATAGCATTTTTGACAAATGAATCAAATGACAAACGCAGCAAGCCAATGTATTTGAATTGAACACATTAATAGGAACTTCAACAACGGATTTAGAACTTAAGGGTCAACAATAACGGCCTCAGAGGAGCATAATAAGATTAAGGTCAGTTTCGTTAAGTTTCGTTACATACAGTGGGCTTATGGAACGTGTAAAAGCTGAACTATAATAGTCGAAAGCAATCGGAACCTAATGTCAAAATTCTACGTTCAGTTTCCTTCAGTGCAGTCATTTTCACAAGTTGCCCATAATAGTAGTATGTATTCGGAAGTATCTGTCAAGTACTTTCGTCGGATCAAAATAAATTCAATTGTTTTGAGGAAATTGATAGGTTCATTCGCATACTCATATGCAAATCTATTATTACGTCTGAAAACATCTGAAAACGTTTACGTAGTAAGAGAATGAACGAAACAGAGAGAGAACGAAACCACTTTCGTTCATTTTTCTTCCAGCAGAATTTCGATGTAACAAAAAATGAAAACTGTCAAACGAGTGAAAAAGTTCCATAACAGAAAATTAATTTAAAATTTGAAATTTTTGTTCTTTGCTGTTTGTTTGATAGCTACCTCGTATTGACGTTTCTCAAGTTTTAGTACGAAAAGTGTATGGGTCCAATTTCTGAACTTGAGAGGATCCTCTCTCGATTTATGCAATTTGACGTTATTCATTTTTCTTTCAGAAAAGTTACCGACCGGACCTAATAAGATAACTCATTCAAGACTGTTTGAAACTTTAAATTGGATGCATTTTGCGCGTTATGAAATCTCATTTTAGAATTTTATTCAGCTGACTGCCTCATTTTCATAAGTGAGAGCGAATGGATTCGTACTCTCGGAAATGAGCAAAAGTGACCGAAAACTGAACGAAACCAAAAGCTATTATAGTCGCTTAGTACTAATCCTGTGAATTCGCACTGTTTTGGAAGTGGTCGTCCGAAACCATTCGACTCTTATAGTTCAGCCTTAAGGGCTCAGCGATAATTGCACTAAGCATGCGAACGCTAATGTCATAATTGAATGAAAATTCAGCTTACGTGCTTTCAAAATAAGGTCTGGCTCTCACACAATAGGTCCGTTCGCGTACTTTTTGCACTAAAATTCGTAGATTATCAAATTTGGAAGAGTGGGGGTAAAATTCTCTCAGAGAGAGCTATGACTACGAAAAAGTAAACGAACGGGTTGAAGAAGAAAGAGTTTAAAATACACTGGTTT
This sequence comes from Chalcosyrphus nemorum, assembly GCA_949716465.1. NCBI lineage: Eukaryota > Metazoa > Arthropoda > Insecta > Diptera > Syrphidae > Chalcosyrphus > Chalcosyrphus nemorum. The sequence continues at coordinate 15,628,302 of OX454334.1, read as the reverse complement.
GACAGTTTTCATAAAACAGCCCACAGAAATTTCTTGCAGTAAAATTCGTAGCTTGGGGAAATTTCTTACTCTCTCGTAAGCTCTCTTTTCTGCGAAAAACTACGAAAATTCTCTGTACGCGAACAGCTTTTCGTAAAAATTCGTAAATTTTCGTATAAATTCGCTGTTTTAGGAGGGTACGCGAACGGACCTAATGTCATTATTATCGCTCTCCACGTATCGATTAAGAAGTGAACGAAAACTAGACGAATCCATTGTGAGATGGAATAATTTTGTTTTTTGCTTGCACGTATTGGACTATTGAAATATGTAAACTCGAAAAAATCAATTCTCTCTCTAAGATGATAGAGAAGCTTGAAAAGTATGTAGGTCTGGCGATTCTGTTTGTCTGCCAATCTATCGGTCTGTCTGTGTGGATGTATGCATTTCCTTCAAACTTCATATCTGATCTCTGTAGGCTCACAATTCTAGGCCAAATCGGAATTATTGGTTAAATGCTGTTCTTAACGGTATGTTACTTAAGACTAGTTTTACAAAACAATATTTCTTGCTATGTATCAATCACATGGCTTACCACGTTTTTGGCTACAATTAAGTATAACGGTATTTTTCGGGTAATACTTAAAGCAACATTTGATCTGTGCTAAATTATGACACCTAAATGAACTTTATTTTAGTTCATTATGGGCAATTAAAGCGGTTGGAAATAATTGACTGTGCTTGTTCACATTGTCTTGGAAAGGACAAGGGTAAGCAGGTACATCGCGTTCACATTGCTGGAGGCATACAAACATTTTTGACAAAAGGAATACTTGAATCGGTTAATTTTTTTTGGATTACCAGCAAGCAATGTTTACGTCTGATAATGAAGTGTACGGTGTTTACGCTTCGGAGGTTATTTACAAAAGATAAAAATTGTCAAAAATGGAACGAAATGGGAACAAAACGGTTTGCTTCACTGGTGAATCCAGTCTGAAGTTGGATTTTCGGTGCAAGCAACCATTTTCATTTGTACTTATTAAAAATTGTTCCCTCTCTTTCAAACAATTTAGCGTGCGTCCACCAAAGTGAACAGGCACTTTGACATAAAGTTAATTCCACTGAAGCCCATAATGGCTGCCACTTAAATCCTAACGTTGAAGTTCCTGTTGCTATAGTCAATGTGTTCTGTTCTATTGATTGGTTCTGTCAAATTTGCTTCGGTTTTCAAAGATTCTATTGCTGCGTTAATATGTTTTTGTAATAGTAATGATTTTCTGAAGATATCTCTCGAAATTTATGCACGTAATGGTAAGGTGTTTTGATAATTATATTTGACATGAAGTCCACTCTATCGTTATTGCCTCTAGAGGGAGTTTAAGTCACCCGAAACGGTGGTATTTAACATAAAGATAAACTTAGAAGAAGCTCGTTAAGAAAAGCAAGACAAAGCAATGACTGCAGCTGCAAACTGTCATTTTCGATCTGTCTGACTGAAAGTTCTTATAAATACATAAGTTTGCGGAAGTGCCTATTATTGAACAAGAGTTAAGGCATGGCTCTTAAGTTTGACAATCCGTGTAAATAGTTCGTAGGTAAGCTCTTAAAGATGAGTTGATTATAAAGTTGTTTCAATGTCTTTAAGTCAAACCTAATATGTATTATGATAAGGTATCTTCTGTCATTCTGTCAGTCTGTAAAAGCTTGGTAGCTTTTGAACCTTTTGACATACGAGTACATAGACAGTTAAAATGAGTTTATTATGATTCAATTAAGTAATTTTTGCAGTTATTTTAAACATTGCATTCGTGACATTCAATAACTGAATATTAATTATACAAAAATGACATAAGACAATGAGAGAATGGGAATATTTTGAACGACCACTCGCAGGAATCAATTAGGTATGTGTCATACTTGAATATCACTTTTAAATTAACGTAGAGATCAAATGAACACCAAAAGTAATCACTTTATTTAAACAAATAAATAAATAAATCAGTTAAAATAATTATATTTTACTGGCTCGAATAAATTAAGCAATATTTCAACTATCAGTTAACTGGATGGATTAGGGAAGTTTGTAATTTGAGCAGTCGACACAACTGATTTTTTATTTCCATTCCATCACCATTTCTGTGTCTCAAACCATTTGCAAGGGATTGAAATTCAATTTCACGATTTGACAGACATCTTACATCTTGTATCCTGATCGCCGTTTGTGTCTATTACTGTCTTTTCACAATCATTGGGTAGCAAAAGATGGCCTAAGACATTTTATGTTTCAAATGCGCATATACATATGTATATTTGTTTAATATCATATTTTTCATCTTTTACAATAAATATACCCATATATATGTATGTAGTAATCTAATTAACGAATCGTTTTCATTTTAGCGACCATGAATACGAACCGATTGGAGAGCCAGCAATCGAAATCCAAAGCCAACCAACCGCCGAACCATTAGTCTCTGCCCTCAAGAAGGAAGCATCACCAGCTCCACAAGCACAAGAACCTCTTCCTAAGGTTGAAGTTTCACAACCTTCGCCTGAAATCATCTCAGATGAGGCTTCATCACCATCCAAATCGGATGAGCTCAAAGAAGCTGAAGAGCTGCAGAAAGACATCGAAGATCGTTACTTCAGTTCGACTGAAAGTACACCACATACCGAATCTCAAACAGATTATGAAATCCAGACAAGTCAGGTTGACTCAAGTGCCTTAGAGGAACAGTCATCGAAGCCGGAATCTCGTAAGAAAAGCTTCATGGCCAGTGCCCAAGATAGAACAAGGAAAATGCAAGCCGGGATTAAAAATCAAGCTGGAAAAATCAAAACGAAATTCCGAAAAGATGGTCCAAAGAAGGTGCCATCGGGAAGCCCTAAAGCTAAAGAGCGAAAACGTTTCAAGGCACCGGAATTTTCGAAAATCAAAATGCCCGAAATAAAGCGACCAGATCTATCCGGCTTTAAGCGTCCAGAGTTCACCAAGTTTAGTAAGCCTGACATGTCAAAGTTTAAACTGCCCGATAAGTTCTCTTCGTTGAAGCTGACTCGTAGTAAATCCTTTAAGGAACCAACCGAAATCGATGACACAACCGTTTCAGGTACAACTCCCGAATCAACTACGGCTCCGGCAGCACCAGCAGCCAAGAAGCAGATGTTCGACTTCAGCTTCGGTACATATCCTCGTGCATTTAGAAAGAAGAAGAAGCCCGCAGAAGTGGAGAGCACTGTAGACGAGCCTAGTGTGATTCTGAGTACCGAAACCCAACCATCAGCAGAGTCTACAAGTACGCCAAAGGGTGATAGAGGGCCAGGTCCGGTGCGATCACGTTGGGCTGACAAATTCTCTGATGTCAGCTACAATGATAGTGAAGGTTCGCGCTATCGTCGCTATGGCAGCGAGCAGGAGAGTTCCTTTGATAGAGAATCGTCGATGGAACGTCGCATGAAGGAGGTGCTGGACGACAATGCAAAGGAAGAAGCTGAACTCGCCATGCTGGGAGTAGTGGAGCCGAAACAATTCGCCGATTATGATGAAGAGAACAGAGTCATTCATGAGATATCGAAGACTCGCGAAGGAGAATTCAAACGCCGGCCCATGGTTCACCAAGACTCTGATCTGATATCCGAAGAAGGTCGGGATATTGGCTGGACCGAGAGGGAAGCCGAGAAGAATCGAATTCTTCGCCAGGCCGAAGATGAGGCGGAAAAAAGCCTCAAATTTCTGCATGATAGAGAATTCAATCCGGAAACTCGCTCAACAGCAAGCTCTAAGAAGATGATCTTCGAAGAAATTAGTGCCGATGAGTTTTTGTTAAGAAAAAAGGGCTACTCGCAGGAATTCAACATCGCAAATCAACGATTTCTTGATCCAAACTTGGAGGCAGGATTCGATAATTCACCCAATAGCTTGGATCTAGTCGGGTCGCAGACTGGCAGTTTTAATGGGAGCAGTGTTGATCGAATAGACTACGGGTATGATGTTCCACCACCGAAGCCAAGACGATTGAGCCATCAGCAGCGGCAGCGTCACTATGACTCTGAGAATGCTTCTCAAGTTGAGGAGTACCCTGATGATGTCTCTCTGTCACAGGCTGGAAGTGATTACTATCGGCATGCGGCACCATCACGTCCCTTACGTAAGGGACGATTCAAACACAGTCAGGAGATTTCCATTACTGGAACACCTTCGGCACAGTTTGACGATGAGGAGTATGTAGATCGTGGTCGGAGTATACCCCGCGACTATGACGAGGAAAAGGAAAACATCCTTAAAGATCAACGCAATGAATCGCCATTGCCACCGCCACAAGCGCCCAGACGCCGTCGTAAACTGAGGGACTCCGTTGAGAAAGATTCATACGTAAACGGGTTCGGTGGCAGATCTGTGTCCAATAGCTATCTGAGGGAAGACAACAAGCCAGAGGAAGTGAGTCTCATCAAGAATATAATGTACTTTTGTCTTGTTTTTGTTTCTAGATTAACCTTCTCATTGTAGATGATCGTCTATCGTACAGAGCACGAATATAAAATCCCTCTAGCCACGCCTGAGAACTATACGGACACCTCTGCCACACCATCTCGAAAGTCTAGATCGTTGTCGCGTTTAGCTAATGACGAGGATGATCGCACATCCCGTGGAGCCGATTCGCTAGGACACGATCTGGCAATTCGAGGTGACAACGACACCGCCAACATTGATGAGGAGGAGGAGCTGCAGGAGAAGTACATCATCGAGATGATGGAGAACGATGGGTAATATGAGAACCACATTGATTGAGATTTGTATTCCAATGGATGTCTTCTCTATTAAAGATATGCCGTCGTCCGTAAGGAAAACTTACCCAAGCCAACCCCGCCTGCCCGACGTAAGAAATTCTCACGTTCACCCGGCGAACGTTTTGCAACAATGCCACACTTGCGTAGAGGTTCACCCGCCGTGGGTGAACAAAAGTCCTCGTCAAAAGATTACAGCACAATTGGAAGACCGACACCGCCAAGGCGAAAGTCTGCCCTGAGCTTGGGTGCAGATTCTCAAAAGTAAGACACACACACAAACTTGTTATACGAAACAAGATACACAAACACACTTCCATAGATTGCACTGGAAGTCAAAAAGTTCTTCTATATTCTCTATCATTAATTATTTATTTATTGTTTTTTTTTTTCTTTTTTTTTAATTTCTAATTTATTTTTAATATATGTATATGTTTGGTTTGCTTTTTATTTTGTGGAAGCCTTTGAACAAGAGTTGTATGTTGTAGTTGTTTCCTATTTATTTTACAAAAAAGAATAATATTATATAAGAATTGGCAATGCTGACACCACCCCTCGAAACTAATTGTAAATTTTGTTTAAGAGTAGTTTTGTTTTTTTTTTATTTAAGTTTAGTTGTGCTTAGCTAATCGCGCTAGTATCTATTAGTTGTTACTAATGTTTACCAAATGTAAGCGAATACATAAAATACTTAAAATAATTTAATAAAGATTGTATTCTTTAAATAATTTTGGGTATTGTTTTGTTTTGTTTTTTTTTTATTAGTTTGCATTAAATTTTTTTTTATCAATTTTTGTTTTCTATGTTTAACCATGGTTGGTGCATTTAAGATATCACTGCTTTCGTAATATTAATGCTCTTAATTTTGGGTTTGATGGTTTCACTTTCAAAGGTAAACTATACACAATTAAAAATGTTTTAAATATATTGTACGAAGTATAATCTCAAGAGTGTACAATAATTGTTTTGGGTTAAAAAAACCGTGCACACATCATTTATAGGCTTAAAACTGCACAGCAAGTTGGTAATAGATTTTTTTTTTAATTTTTTATGTTTAATAGATTTGATAATGAACTACTTATACATATATATACTGGGTCTTATGCACCTTTAGATTTATGCAAATATACAGTGTAGAACAAAAAAATTAGAACAAGAAGAAAAGTTACATATTTTTACCAATAATAAACGGTCGATATCTGGAATATAATGAAATAAAATAGAACAACTTTCTTGTGCAGAATTCATACCGTAAATCTATTTTCTAGATTTATTTCGAACTTTTCAACTGTCAGTTCACAAAGTGTCTCTGTTTGTAATGATGCTGTGAATGAAATGTCAAAAATTGCAAATATTCGCTAATGCCCGATTCACAATATCGCTTTGTCTGCTTCGTTTTGACAATCATTACGGGAACTGCTTTCATGGCTTCTGTCATTTTCTTTTTTGAATTGTCGGTCAGCTGTATTTTGTTGACAAATTAAAAAGAAAATACGGTTTTAAAAAATTATCAAAAAATGACCCGACAACGTATGTAAAACCGAGAGCTAAGTCTTAAAAGAGATTCAGAAGGATTTTTTGCCTTAAACAAATTCTCACAAACTTCAAAGCGAAGCAAAAGTTCAATTGTTTTGATTTCTGCTTCGCTTTGAGTAATATTTATTTATTTATTTAATTTTTTAAGCACGGTTGCCACTTGCTAAAAAAAATCCTACCAACTTTCTCAATAAAACCCTACCAAAACAGTGAAAAACAAAGGTTTCTAAGTAAGACATCCATAAATCCTGAGAGAATTCTGTCAATTTCAATAATAGTGCTTGTACCTTTCCGTACGGAAATTTGAGAAACGTCAATGCGAAGTAGCTGTCAAATAAACTCCAAAGGAAAACATTTGAGTTTTAAACAGCAAAACGCTTGGATTCGTTCATAGATGGTTGTAGAACATGATAACTGATTCAACATCTATATGGATATTTGCTGCTTCGATAATTCAAATAAATTAATTTCCTGTCGAACCTTAATTTTCTCACTCGCTTGACAGTGCGATAGCTTATGTCAAAATCGAAAGAAAAATTCTGCTCGCACACTATTAAAATCCGAGGGCACTGAGCAAAAAGTCATTATATTGACTACGTACGACAGCGTCCAGAACCTTAATGGAATTATGGTTCACCCTTAAGTATGCAAAAGGGCCTAACATAAGCCCCAACACAATAAACATAAGGATATCGCGTTTAGGCAAGTTGATTGAAATAATCTTTGCTTACACATGTAACTTTTATTTGGCACAAATGTTCTTGAGTTGATTGGAAATCAGTTATATTTGTCAATTGTTAAAAAAATAAATTCATAAGGATGCAAAAAAAAAAAGCCTACCAACCTACCAAAGCTGAAAAAAAAACTACAAAACGGCGACCGTGACCTTGAGTACTTTCTGATGTGTACATACATGTATGTATAAACAAGTTGGGTACGGTGACGTGAAATATGGTCACATTCATAATGTAACCTTATTACTATGAAAAATATGGAAATAACGACAGCCGGGTCTTCCAAGACAAGTTGGGAATAACACCACATTTATTGGAAAATATAAATAAAAAACAAATAGTATATACATATGTATATTGCACTTTTTCTTTATTAAGTTTAGAATGCATAAAAAAATAAATATTTATGGGGGGCCCAACTGATGGCAAAACTTCACAACTATATTTCTTCCTATATACATGTGGCCTATATCCGTTTTTGTCCGCTGTATATACAACTCTTAGATCGAACCCCCATGCATCCTTAACGTTGTAGCTGCCCATTACAACAAGTTCTTCATTACTAGTGCCAGGGTTCAGGATTTTACCCTCTTCGCCATGCCAGTCATCGTAGAGATGGCCTGGCCCAGAAAAATGTGGGTCGATTCTGTAGTATCTGTTTTGTGAATAAAAAAGGTTGATAATACACCAAATTTTTAATAAAAATCTGTGTGTATTCTCTTTTACTTTTGCAACATCTTAGGGTGACAAACTCACCTGTACTTGTATCCATTTTCAGTTCGTTTTATTTCGTATCCTGTGGGCCCTTCTCCTAAGCCCTCGTGATAATCAGCCGTATAATAACAACGAGCCTCATACTGTACCTTAGCCGAATGTGCTTCTGAATTGAATTCTGATGTGTCTTCCTCTTCTTCCTCTACAGCTTTGGAACATGTTATTAAATATATTACCAGAACGAACTAAATTTGGAAGCAGAAAAAAACATATTTTAAGATTAAAATAAATCTTTCATTAAATGGTTTATGACTCATTTATCTACAACATAAAATACCCACGATTTTCTGTGCATACTTACAAACTTGAATAAATGCATTTATTTGTAAATATTTGCACGAAAGTTAAGCAAACAAGCTAATGGATATGAAGATTAAGTTTGACTAAAGTCGTTTCTCTTTAGGAAGATGCTAAATAGATGGCAATTTTAACAAAAATCAGATAGATTAGCATAATATGTATACAGATACTCGATATTTCTCTATTTAGAGGTTATCAATATACATACATATATCCGAACACACCGAACGGTATTTTGCTATAGTCAACTGGGAAGAGTTCAAAAACTAGGGAGTAAGTTATATCATGACGTCAGAACGACTTGACAGTTGCTTCCGAACATATCGGAAACTTAAGGAATTAACAGCACTGAAGAAGGTTTGAGTAAAATTTTGATATTATTTATTACTTCCATCTTTTATAGTTTAGCCTAAAAAGTCTATTTATGGACAAATCTGAAATGAAAAACCATAAATTAGCTGTCAGCTGTGAAATTGGTTGTCGCTAAAAAAAGAGTTGTTAAATATGTATCTGTCTTCAATACCAAAACGATGTCTTAAGGGGACCTAGACGTTTTAGACTCTGGTTTAGCCTCAATTTTTAAAAGGCCTTAATATAGGTATAACATCTATAATTGGTCTGATGAACCCACGATCCTTCTGCACATCCTAAGTTGGGTACTATGTTAAAAATTATAACAAGCCTTGACAAATATATTTTTGGCGATTGAAGTTGGGCTCAAATAGAGTGGTACATTAAACCAGAGATACTTTCATCAGTTTATAATTCATTTTACCATCTTTTAACACTTTTCAGTTGTATGCTAAGCTTTTATAATTTATTTGTATATATTATTCTTAACTTAATTGATTGGCATTGCACGCAATAGTTACATCATCCTGCACAACATAAATCATAATTCCACTCAAATCGATTACCAATATGTACTTATCAAGCTCTCCTTCCAATTGCTAGGGAATTTGGAAGTGCAGACTTTGACGATTATGAGGTACCCGAACTAGATGATCGTACAGAATCGCCAAGGAATCTACAATCAGGTGATATTATTAACAAAATGAAGTACCGACCATTGCCGGCGCCACCTCGTCCGCCTCGAGAGAAGAGGCACACCCAAAGGGACAGGCATGGCGATGAAGATGACGAATTCGATAGTCGAGATGATCGTGATGGTGGCGGTGAGAGGATCGCTTACGATGAATCTACCGAGCTAAGTAGTGAGGACTACAATTTACAACAGAACGTTGAGGTGGAAGTATCTACGCAGACAGATCCGCTGCCTGATGATTTTGTATGCGAAGAATTTGAGATTACAGATGATATGAAAATCATAGAACCAAGACGTTCCAAGACATTGGATGAAATTCTAAAAGAGGAAGAGGAAGCTGAGCTCGAACGGGCTAGGCAAATCGATGAAGAGGTCCTTCAAAGAGGTATACAGCGTTTTAGGGAGGCGAATCAACGAAGCGTTTCGGAAAAATCGAGAGCCTCATCGCAAGCGAAATCTCTGAGTAGACCGCAAACACCATCTGCTATCCTTATTGAGAAGCGTGTACCCACACCAGTGCCTAATGCAAATGGTCAGACAGTTTTAGAGGCTTCGCTTATTGTCCAGCCTATTGACGATTTGGATTTGGAAGAAGAACTCCTGCGAAGGGAGGGGCTGTATGATGGATCACATAGTAAGTCGGATGCCGATAGTCGGTATCGAGATGAAGAAGAGGCGGCTCATGACTCAGAGGAAGAGAATGCCAAAATCGGTGAGGAGGAAGAAGGTTCTTACACCAGAAGCACTGATGCCGAGAGTCAGCAACAGGATGACGAAGAACAAAGATTACTAGAAGAAAAATTTTTGGCACAGAGATTACAAGAGGAAAAGGAGGACGAACAGAGATTGATGGAAGAGCTGGCAAGAGAGCAGAGACTACGCGAAGAGGAGGAAGAAAAGCAGAAATTATATGAAAAACTGAAGAGGGAACAACGATTGCGTAGGGAAGAGGAAGAAAGACAGAAATTATTAGAAGAGTTGGAAAAACAACGAAGACTACAGGAAGAGGAGGAAGAGAAAGAGAGGTTGCTTGAAGAGGAAGAGAACAACCGTATATTACGTGAGGAGCAGGAAGAAAAACAGAGATTACGTGATCAACTTGAAAAGGCGCAAAGATTGCGTTTAGAATCTGCATCTGAACAGCATGCCAGTTATGATGACGACAATATTGAGAGGCTCAAAGCGGAAGATTCATACGAGCTTAAGTCGGATGTAAGCGAAGAGAAAGAAGCTACTCCTCCTCGACCACTCACTCCGCCCGTTTCTCCTTCACCACCACCACCAGTCGAAGAGTGGACTTCAATTTCGCGCGAAAAGGTATTGCTTTCCGAATCTAAACCTCAAGAACAACCCCGAACGGAGGAACCTGATGAAGAGCCACAAGGCCCTCCACCAATGGCTCCACCAAGAAAACGTTCCGTGCCAGCAACAGCCTTTGAAGAGCAAACTGACTCATTATCGTTGACCGAACAACAGTCCCCTACAGAAGCAGTTCCATTAGCATCAGTTATGCCAAGTCATCTTGCGTTAGCTGATCTTGAAGTTGAACGCCTTCGAGTGCACGCGTTACAGGCTGGCCAGATTATGGTCTCGCACCTGCACGGAGCACAGATTGAAGCTGATGAATTAGAATGTCGATCAGGAAATTTAGTCGTGAGAAACATCGAACTACCAGCCGGGTTCATCGAAGACATTGTTGAACGTGTTCGTAGTACCGAACGCGAACACTCTCAAGCCGCCACACAAACTATTTCAGAAGCAAAAACCCAAACCGAAGTAGATTCCACCTCACCTCCACCAATTCCAACAAGACAGTCCGACATCCCACCCGTTCGACCACCGCCACCACAAAGAGAATCAGTGTTCCCCTTAGAGTATATGCAGCCGGCGGCGCCAGCAGCTGCATTCCTACAACAATTGCATGACCCAGACGAACCTCCAATTCTCCCAAGGGGTGTCCTTCCGACAGAATATCACCTGCAATCAGGTCCTCCTATTGGATTTTACAGCCCTCGATTACCTGATGATGATGGCGAACCCACTCCGCCAGTATACAGGCGACGACGTCATCATCGCAGGCGTGATTCCTCTTCGGAAGAGGAACATCAACGCCATCGCAGCCGTAGTGCCCGTCCAGAACCACAAAGTGTAGCTCAAGCTGGTCGACAATTCGTCTCCGCTTGTAGTCTACCACTGGCGAATGTTATCAATCAACTCACAAACGCTGTACGTCCAAACAACGACAATAAACAGGACGTCCAGGTGCAACCAAGGAACATATCCACAGTTGTAGTGCTCTTCATTGTCATGACACTAAGCTTTTTGTTTTACCTATTGTCGGGCAGAAATATCCATCACCATCATTGGGACTATTTCAATCCACCGGGAAACGATGGACGACTGTCGTAGGAGCAGTCTTACACGGCATCATCGAACCACTCTCGGTCTTACTGCATTTGTTTATTTTTCTTTCTTTGGTAAATCTCGCATTCGCTGCGGGCTAATTGAATACAGGACATCCTTCTTCCATTGAAGAAATGCTTTTTCTGTTTCTGTTTTTGCTACGAACTACAATACTACTTAAATCAATAAACCTATTTATTTATATTTGGTCTTTCGTAAGAATGTTTATTATGTATTTTATTATCAAAAAGGGCAAATTGTTATGTTGTTTTTAACCTAGAAACATAAAAAAGTGAATTTAATTTATAAATAAAATTGGATTTAAAAAAAAAAAATCAAATAAATTTTTGTTTAAATATAAAACAGAGTATGCGTTTCCTATTGAGAGGGTCAGCATCGTCATTGGAGGGAGAAAAGAAGATTCCATTCCTTTTATCTTCCAAGGAGAAAAAAGACTGCCGATCATGTTCCATTGGTTCTTCGGAAGCATCTTCTGGGAGATCTTTTCGCTTCCCGATTTCATTTAGGAAGCCACTCAGAATATACTTACACACATAAATGCTATATGGGCCAGCGTTTTTTCATTGTAAAAACACAGACAGGGGATCCTGAATGAGCTCTAGAATGAGGAAGTCACAATAGACCCATAGACGCCGCAGTGACAAGTTCCATTGGAATCCAGAAGAAGAATTTGAGGTAGTGGACTGGAATTAAGGTAACTCCCAGTCTCCACAAGACATAATTTCAGTCAAGACTCAAGACGTGACATTAATATGACTTGACTTGCAGTCGGACATCTAAGACAGCCTTTTTGTCTTGTCTTCTCTGTGGACATCAACCCCGACTGAAATTTGACATTTGAAGTTTGGCAGATTTTTGATTTTCACAAACAAAAATAATAAGTTTGTTGATTTTTTTAAAAGCAAGTGAACTTGTTTTGCTGTTGTCGACATGTTGAAGAATGGAAAGTCATAACGAAATCCGCCCATCCAATGACATAAAAGTCTGGCGGACTAGAAGTCTGTAAGAAAACTCTCCATACCTTTTAAGCCAATGTGAAAACTGTGAAACATTTATTTCCCGTACCAATAAAACAAAACGTGTCCAATTTCACGTTGTGACAGTGACTTCCTTTTTGGCGTTTGTTGGCGGCAAGTAAACGTTTTACAGAACTACGGTTAATAAGAGTAAAAATACTCTCAACATCCCTGGCTAAAAACTTTTAACTAACCGATATATTAACGGTTGTACAGATATGTACATATGTTATAGAAATAGCTTTGTTCAGTGACTCTGTACTGCACAATCCAGCACAGAAAATTATAGGTTTATGCGTTCAATGAGAACAAATATCGTCCAAAAGCGTTCCTTCTTTTTGTTCAATGAGTCTGTACTGTACAGTCCAGCACACTCTTTTCTGCACCTACTTTCGGGGTAGAACATATTCGTGTGAAGTGTCATAACAAAAATTAATTGCGATTTAATAAGTTTGACTGCTAATAAGAAGAATGCTTTGGGATACGTTCTGACTCATTGAACAGGAGGTTGTACTCTTCTGTTCTAATCTGTTTTGATAGTTTTCACAAACTTGTGTTGTTCTGTGCTGTGCTACTTTTTCAGTCACTGAACAAAGCTAATGTTCAGAACTTTGGGCAGTACCAAATCAAGCGGAAATTGACAGAGGAAACTAATTGATTTTGTGTGAGGTAGGTAAATTTGATTTTTGGTAAAAAAATGACCATCAACTAGAACGACTGTGCTTTAGAAATCTTTGGGAGAATCATTATAGGTCCGTTCGCGTACTTTTTGAGCTGAAATCCGTAGATTACCAAATATCGGAGGGTGGGGGGCAGAGAGAACTAAAGTAACAAAAAAGTAATGGGACGGAAGAAACAAGAGAATGTTGAAAATACACTGATTTAAAACCAGCCTAAAATTCGTAGAATGGGGAAATTTTCTTACTCTCTCGCGAGCGCTTTCTTCTTTGAAAGACGACGAAAATTCTTCGTACGCGAACAGCTTTTCGCAAAAATTCGTAAAATTTCTTTCGGAGAGGAACTTACCTAATTGTCAGAACTTTACCTTCGGGTCGATTCGGAGCGGATTGAACATGTTATTTTTCGCTCTAAATGTACAAGGTTGATATTAATTCGCCAATTCGTTGACATAAAGGTGAGCGCTAGGAAACTTTTTACTTAAAGCGAGAAGTGTTGAGGGAACCGCTAGATGGCGTAGTTATGAAAATAGTGTAACTCGGCGGCTTTATTTCATATTGCTGATCTGTTTTGTGTAAGTGATCATGGTTTTCATCAGGTGCCCTCGACAAGATCAAATGTACTTATTTAATAAAACTACGAAACTAAATAAAAAATAAAATTGTATTTAGAAAAAAAGTGGATTTTTAATTTATTTATATCATTTTTACATAATGTTTTTAATTATACTTTTAGAAATGTCTATGTACTTATTTAGAGCAGGAAATCTTCATCGTATTGGACCATCTCTCGGCGGTCCTTGTGGCTTCCTTTCTGGGATTTACTGGCAGCTGAAAATGAAAATAAAAAAAAATTAAAGGTTGTACATCAAAAAATTAACACAGCATATGTATAACATCCCTGAAAATAGAACGTTTAAGGCCGACGTTACTATGTTAAATTTAAATGGTTTATTTTTTATGAGTTTGAGTTTCAACTCGTTTTCAGATGAAGACGAGCGGGATTGAGGATTAATTCCTTCACTAGGTGAATAGTAGGCATTCTGCCGTAAACGCCAAAGAAGTTTTGGCAGTATTTATAGAAATGTTTATTTATATTTATTTATAGATTGGCAAGGCTCCTCTGATAGTTTGAGTCCATGCCAATACTGACTGAGACCGACAACGTGACATAATAGTTGAAGCCGAGTTTCTGAGCTTTTCTGTATAGGTAAACCCTCTTAAAGGAGAAGAAAAAGGCATGGTATCAGGCATGATGAATGATTGCCTTGTGGTGGTGTTTGAATGCATGAATGTAAGAATATAATTTACACATGCCGCCTAAAGAAAAACCTATAAAACCTATGATGAAAACGTCCAAACGATTCGAAGAAAACAAATAAAGCACACTTACCGATGGTGGACCACACTGCCGATGAAGAAGCATCATTGATTGGCTCAATTTGAGGCTGACGTCTTGCGAGCTGCACCTGCAAGCTTATACCTCCAACATTCTTGCCGTGCATCTCTGCAATAGCACGATCCGCAGATTCTGGCTTCGAAAAGGTCACAAAGCCACGTCTACAAGTAAAAACAAGTTAGCAAACATATTTTGATTTACAGTTTCAATATTACCCCTTCTCAATTTCCATAGAAACATTGACAATATTTCCGAAATCGTCAAAATTTTTCTTCAAGAACTCCTCCGTGACTTTGTTGCCAGAAACAAAGATCGTGTGTCCAGCGCGTGGCTTATCGCCCTGTGTTGCATCTAGACCCTTTTCGTTGAGGCCACGTTCTTCACGATCGCGTTCAGTGGCGAATTTTTGATACAAGTCTTGCACGCGAGGCTCCTCCTTGATAATTTCGCTGATGTTCTCCTGCGCGACGTCGTTTTGTGTCGAAGAGAACGGTTGGTAGGATGAAACGCTTGCCTCGGGGATGACACGCTTTCGCTCTTGACCTATAATTGGGATTATAAATATTATATCCCTCCGTATGACAAGATTTTATACCTTTAGGCCTCTTGAATGAGGTCTGATCCTGTTTCGTCTGTTGCTTTTGAATCGCTGGAATGGCGCCACTTTTGATGAGTTTTCGGGCGACTTCTCTTGCATCTCTTGCGTCAGTTGGTCGCTTTAGGGTCAGAGGCTTTTCGGGTTCTTGCTTAGGTGCCTTGAGGGCTTGTAGCGCTTTTTTCTGTACACATATGTAAGTAAGTAGGGTATTCAATTGGATTTGAGAACTGCCAGCGGGTGTCTTACCTTCTTTTTGAGCTTTTGATATTTGGCCTGGAGCATGTGCTCCTCTTCGGTCAAATGAGAAGGAAAATGAATATAAACCATTGGTTTTGTTGGCTTCTTATCCAGGATGAAAAATACGAGCTATTTGTTTAATTTGTTTATTTCTGTTGACGGCTGTGAGAAATGACGTTTCGGATCTGTCAAGTGGCAGCGCCGATGGAAGAGTTCAGCTGCTAGGTGGTTAAATATTAAAATATAAAAAGTACATGTTTTAAAAGCGAGTGGTGCATTTTAGATGAATCATGAGTGTTAATTCCTAATCTTTAAAGCTTTAAATTTGTTTAAATATTCACGCCTAACTCGATTTTCAATATGTGAAAAGTTAAATGTTATATATAAAGAAAATCCTAATAAATGAATTGCCACACAAATTTTTAAAATACTCACTCATTACTTTTATTTTTCACAGAATCTCATAAATGCAATTGTTTATTTCTTCTGATTATAATTAAAAATTGTTTTAATTTTTTTATTGTACCTACTCCACTTTATTTGTCACCTGAATGCTGTGCCGATTCGACCTGAAATCATATAGACCAATTCACAATGACATTTTAACCGCGTGCGATAAACGTCATTCCCAACAGCCGGTCACCGAACGTTTATTTAATTTTTTGTTTCTCTGTAAAAAATGGGTAAAAACTCTCATAAATTTAAACGCGGTGGCAAAAGCAACAGAGGACACAATTTTAGGGACTTTAAAAGCAAGAATTTCTCAAAACCAAAGCCACACAGCGAGTGGCAAAGGAACAAACCACGAAACGATGGTCCTCGCCCAGAGAAGTTGGTCTTGAGTCATTTATTTTGAAGCCGGTATCGTCTATAAAAACGTCTTATTTCACCTTAGGCATCAACAGGTTGAAAGAGTAACCCTCAAGGAGCATCAGGTTGGAATAACTGAATTTGTCAGCACCGGCAAGGGCTTCACAGGCGTTGTCAAAGCCAGATACTCTGACTTCCATGTGAACGAAATCGACTTGGACGGAACAGTTCTGGAATTGAATGATTTGTCGGTTCCCAAAGAATCCGATTTCGAAAAAGGTGTGAATACTAATAAGAACTTGGTTTTTTATTTGTAACTTTGTTTCCTGTGGTTAGGACTCTCGACAGAGGAGCTAGAGGAGGCCAAGAAAGAGATCGCCGACGTGATAACTGAGCACAAATGGAAAGAGATCGAGGCATTATCTAAAGGCGAAGCCAGTGAACCTTTAGAGATCGACGTGACAACTTTGGACAAGGACAAGAGAACAGCTATTCATAAGGTGATCAAGAAACTATACGAGAAGGTGAATAGCACCACATTCTCAAAAACCGACGAGGATAAGTTCATTCGCGTGACTAAAGCCGACAAAGGTAAGACCCTTTACTTGGCTGACAGTATAGGCTTAGTTCACTTTGGTTTTTTAGGTAGAATAAGACGCAATGGATGGCCTTATCCCGGAGAGTACGTACACTTTTTGATCTACAAGGAGAACATGGACACTTCTGAAGTCGCTGTGATTATCGCCAATTTCAATAGGTAAAAAAAGGGGGACGGGGTATTTGTCTCTTGTGATTGAGTTAGGCACTAACCATTTTATTGGATATCTACCATCCTAATTCTGTTTTCTTTTTTAGATTGCCACCATCACAAGTTAACTACTGCGGCACAAAAGACAAGCGCGGAAAAACTACCCAAAAGTTCTGCATTAGGCACAGGCATCCTCACCAAATCGCTCGGGCAGTCAAAAACTTGACATCAGTGAAAATAGGCGAATTCTCTTTCAAAGACAAAGTTGTTAAACTAGGCGATCTCAAGGGAAACAGGTTTGGTTGCAGTTGAACAGATTATAAACAAGAACAATTCCAATTATCCATTAGATTCCGCATAGCACTGCGTCATATCGATGGTGATCGGAGTGAAATCGAAAAATCCTTGGAGAGTGTTAAGAAGTATGGATTCATCAATTATTATGGTCTGCAACGCTTTGGAAATAACGCCTCTATTCCAACATACAAAGTCGGAATAGCCCTTCTAAAGAGTGACTACAAAACGGTAATACATATTCGTCTTTCAATCATATATCCTTGAGACTAATTTCGTTCTTAACAGGCATGTGAGCTCATTTTGAAACCACGAGACAACGACATTCCTTTCATGACGAATATTCGTGAAAAATGGTGGAAAGACCGTGACTCAGCTGCGGCCGCAGCAATGTTTCACAACGACAAATTCATCGAGAAGAAACTGCTAGATGGCTTAGCCCAGTATGGAGAGAATGATTATGCTAATTCTCTGCGAAAGGTAATTCATAAACTAACGGTTTTATGGTGGTAATAATTTGTTTTGTTCATTTTAGATTCCTAGAAATATGCTGCTTTTGTACACCCATGCATACCAGAGCCTTATTTTCAACCGTGTGGCTTCGAAGAGGATAAAGGAACACGGCTTAGAACTAATAGTTGGTGACTTGGTGTATCGCAATCAGAATGAACTCGATGAAATAGCCCTCGATGCTGTTGACCCCGTTTTGGACGAAAAGCCCGAAGAAACTAAGGAAACTGAATCTGCCTACAAACAAAAGGTGAAATCCTTAACAGAAGAGGATGTCGCCAGTGGAAAGTATACAATATTCGACGTAGTATTGCCTCTACCCGGACATGATATCACCTATCCAGCTAACGAAGTGGCTCAGTGGTATGAAGACATCTTAGCCGAGGAAGGTCTAAGCTCTGAAAAACTCAAACACGGCGTGAAAACGTTCTCCTTAGCTGGAGCATATAGAAAAATGCTGATACAGCCAGAGAATATGACGTGGTATTTTCAACGCTACAACTCGCCCGAAGAAGATTTAATAAAATCACATTTCGAGAAATTAGCTGTGCGAGACCCAATCGCAGACGAGGGTGAGGGCAAATTCACAGCTTTAGTTTTGGACTTTTGCTTACCGGCTTCCGTGTATGCGACGATGTTTTTAAGAGAGCTTCTCAAATCTGACACTTCATCCACAAGTCAGGCTGAAATAGGACGAACTGAAATGAAAAAGTTCGAAGATAAGAACAGTGCCGAGGAGAAAGATGAAAAGGAAGGTGAAGACGATGAAGTGAATAAGGAAGTGGCGGAGGAGGAAACTTCGGATAAGACAGATGAACCTGATGCCAAAAGGCCGAAACAAGATATCGAATGATTACAAAAGCAATAAAGATGTTTAATATTTTCTTAAAAGCTTGATTTATTTTTATTTTTTTAATGCTCAAATCCATGAATCTTAAAATGCGAATAAAGTTTGAGGTAAATCACTCAGTATAGCAATGTTGTTTGAAAGTTTGTACACATCTAGCTAGCAAATTATCTCATCCCTTAGCTCTTGAATTGTTGTTGGTTTATCGACGTATCTATTATCTTTCAAATAAAACCCCAAAGAAAGAAGTCCAACGGTATCAAATCACATGATCTTGGCGGCCAATTTACATCGCCATCACGTAAGATAACACGGCCATTGAATTTGTCGCGCAAAAGAGCCATTGTTTCGTTAGCTGTGTGGCAAGTGGCACCGTCCTGTTGAAACCACATATCGTCCACATCCATATCTTCCAAATCGGGCCATAAAAAGTTCGTTATCATCTCACGATAGTTGGGCACAACGACGAGTTGAGGTGGACGGCTCTTCAGCCACACTATCGCGAACAGCAGCAATATTTCCTGCATTACGAGCTGTACGAGCATGCACTGGTGTTTTCACATCTCCTACAGACCCGGTTTGCTCAAATTTTTGCACGATTTTTCCGATTGTACGCACATGTTTACGTGCCTGCACCTCACCTATTAGACAGTGAATAGGGAAGTATTCAAACTTGGCACAAATTTCAATGGTCTCTGTAGAGACTGTATGGATGCACAAAAGAAGGAAACTATTAGTATACTTCTTGCTTCAATTGAGAGGTTTCTTTTGTAATGATGAAGATAACTTTGTCTGCTAACTATTGTCGTCCTTCTCTTAATTAGTTGTAATGATTAGAAAGATGAAATCATCTAAGATCCAGTTGTTATCAACTCAAACTTTTACATGTCTAAGTGTCCTGACGTTTAAGTTGTCTGGCTCTTCTATCTAATCTGATCTACCCGTTGCATCCAAATATGGGATTGAAACTAATCGCGACTCAATAACAAAACTTGAAGCTAATCGATCCTATTTGTCTTCAAGGGAAAAAACATAAGCAACGTGTTGTCTTCAACTCATGCTTAGGATTTGCACCTAACTATCCACCTTTAAGAAGTATTTATAGTCGTAGCCTGATTTCTACTTTAGAGCATTGGTTCTTCAGTCTTTGGAGCCCAATAACTCTCATTGTGGTGATGTATAAACAGTTCCACTTCCACGCTGCTAATCTGCCAGTTGCGTTTTCTGCCCTTGATGCAGGTTCACACATTATACTGCGCTACCCCTCTTTCTCTTCACGTCAAGTTTAGTGCTAGGCGTAGTTGCAGCTTACAATTACAGCACAATATAGGACATGGATGTTCCTATATGACTCAATTTGGCAAGATAAGAACAACAGGAAAAGAATATACAATATTACTTGAGCGGCCTCCATAAAACAATATTAAAGAGCTCTTCTTTCAACGGACGTTCTTCTGGTAAAGGGAATTCTAGGACGAAGAGGAAGCACTAGGTCTGTTCACGTATTCTTCCAAAACAGCCAATTCTTATAAAAAGCTGTTTGGGCTCTCTCTGAGATAATTTTATCTTCACTCTTGCCAATGAAACAATCTACGAATTTAAGTGCAAAAAGTAAGCGAACAGACGTGTTGTCTGTCTTTTTGTTATGAATTCACATCAAAAGGTCTTTTCATGCTTTTTACTGGAGGGTGCTTGAAATCTTCTAGCTCAGTTCTCTATACATACTTTCAAGGCAGATTGCTGTGCTCTTATCGATCTGCCTCAAGATCACTGTCGACAGTGATACACGGTGATCTTTCTGCCTTTCATAGTTTTATTAGTTGAAAGCGAAATTAAGGACTTTGGTAAGCATTTCTAGAGCATAAAAATCGGTGAGTTGCATAGCTATCTCGTATTTTTCAAAATAGCGTACCTAGGTTAGGTTAGGTAGATGGGTGCCTTGTGACCAGAAGGTCACTGCTCACTTAGACCCACAATTCGGGTCCATTGTGCCCAATTATTTAACTCTAGGAACGCTGTTAAAACCACCCAGATAGTAATATAAATCTCAGGAGGTCCACCAGCTCAACATTGCCTAGGTCCTCCAGCTCCGAGAAGAAATGACTGCCAAGAGTTCTCTCAGTCACGCAGCAGGTGACGAAAAGATTCAATTTCTTCTTCGTCTCTGCAGCTTCTACAATAGTCATTATGCAGCACACCGAGTCTCTCTGCGTGAAGGCCAATGACACAATGGCCGGTAATTACGCCAGAAACGACCCGTGCGTTACGACGACTGAGTTAAACCAGAGTTGATAATCTCTTCTTGCTAAAGGCCGGCCATAGAGCTCTAGCCATTACGCATGTATTCAGATAAACCCAGCGTCTGTTTGCACGATCGATGGCTTCATCTTCTACTTTTTTCTTTAGAGAACTGACTGGGGCTGCTACAAAGGGAAGGGCCCACGATATGTGCAGCGTCGACCCTTTCCTAGCAAGCTCATCTGCCTTCTCGTTTGCTTCGATATCCATATGCCCTGGTACCCAACTGAGGGTCACCGTATTGGCTCTAGATATCTCGATTAAAAGTGATTTGCAGGTTCTCACCAGCCTCGACCGAGTTATAGCAGCATATAGCGTACCTACCTATCGCAATAGCTCCGCTTATATTCCTCGATTCATATAGATAAGTAGGTAGTTAACTGATCAATGAAAGCTCAATTGATTATCGAACCGTGGCCGAATTGCCGCAATCGATAACTATTGAGCGAGTATGATTCATGTACTGGCATATCTTTGTTGGTTCGCTTGAAAACTCAACAGCACAATAATATTCGAATGAAATAACGAACTATAACGTGTACTGTCATTTCAAATTTCAATACTTAATGCACGATCACGACAGCTTTAATGCCATAAACCCTCACATTTCGCTTCGTGTATCGGGTGCTGTAATCTGTAATGTAATAATTCGACCCCCGATATCTAAATGCACTGTCTTTTCGATCTAAACTGACAACTGATACTGATTGTCTAAATGGGGCTTAAAACTTTGACGTATTTTTAACAACATCGCTGCTATTTTAATTTAGAAAAAAATATCTCCTATGCTTCGTTTTAACAGGTCAGTTCGCGTACGAAACTTTACGAATTTCTACGAAAAGTTGCAAGAAATTTCTGTGGGCTATTTTGTAGAAACTGTCAAATCTGTCAAATCAGTGTATTTTCAGCATTTTCGTGTTCAATTCGTTCGTTTACTTTTTCTCTCTGAGAGAATTTTACCCCCACTCTTTGATAATATAATCTACGATTTTTAGTGCAGAAAGTATGTATGTGAACGGACCTAATAATTGACTGATCAATTGATATCTAAATGCAGTGTCTTTTTGAGCTCAACTGAGAACTGCTACTGATCGTTTAAATGGGGCTTAAAACTTTAACGTATTTGTAACATCGCTGCTATTTTGGTTTATAAAAAAACTGTCTTCTATGCTTCGTAAACAAGTTTCAAAATGTCCAACATCTTTGGTATTCTATGGAAAGTTACTATGTATTTTATTGTGTCCAGATCTGAAAAACATGTTCTAATGAAGGTTCATGCCCGTTCAACCAATAGAATTCTGAAAACCACATCTTTATTCCCACACAGCGTATAGTCCTTATTCCCCAACCACACAGAGTCCTTACTCCATCTGTTAAGCTTATATGTAGGTATTATAAAATCGATTCCATTAGTACCACTATGCCATTCTATTAAAATCAATTACAAAAAAAAAAATAAGCATTCGATTTGTTATCCTTTTCTATCAGCAAATAAGCAAATAGAGACTCTCTTCATCCATTTACCCATGGATTTATCGCTCGGCTTTTATACTAACCAAAACAAAACATAGAAAGAAAAAAAAAATCGATATCCTCCCTCGCGCACTTCTGGATCGATAAAGGAGAGACGTCCGAGAGACCAATATGTGTGTAGGTACATACAGCAAACTGATGCTGGGTGCCTTCACCCACCGCCCGCTATATTCGCTACATCCTCCTGCCACCCCTACGCCATACTATAATCCAGTTCGATTACGAATCGCACCAAGATGTCTCCGTCGAGCATTCGATGCAATTCATTGCACGATTTGCCTCGCAGTCGTTCGGAAGTGTTACTCATTGGTTGTTTTAAATTTTCTACGTTTACAAATATTACATATTGAGCGTTTTCGAGTGTCTCGTCAACGAGAATAGAAACAGAAATCTTTATTGCTAAAAGGTGGTAGATGATAACAAAAAGAAAACCGTCTAAACGGGGTGTGTAATGTAAGTATATGGAAAAGGCGGGAATACTCTCAGTTTTTTTTTTGCTCTGAAAAGTCCTGAGTGGTAGAATCTTTTCGATTTTTTTTTTGGTTTGAGTGTGATTTTGAGAAAAGTGCAAGTGTAAATGGATAGTCTTTGCCACCATTAAACTTTAGTTATAAACAGCAATTTCAAAACATATGTGCGAAGGCGAGAACAATACTGAATTTCAAAATAAAAGGTAAATAATAACAATTGCTGGGGTGGGTGGATTGGATATCATCCCCCACCTGTCGATGCATCATCATCATCAATTTGATGTTCCATTTTCAATTTTACTTTGTGTTTAGTTGAAGGCATTGGTCGCCTTTCATCCGAGGAGTGCTTTTGTTTTCACATCTTTGTTTGGTAGCTTGTCCACTGGGAGGATTCATTTCGCGCGTAAACTGTAAATTCAAGTAAAGATTTATGCACTCACCATGTCATTGCAATAATTCCAACTCCAAAGCAATTTTAATTAGTGACATATGCACATGTATCTTTAGAACACTTTATTCATCCAACGCCACTACCACATTCCCATAAAGTGAACTCCCACTGAGATGTTACCCATTGTTGTTTCGAAGGCAAATATCGATTTATCGATTAGATTTTGGTCCTTGATAAGTTTTGTTGGATATGGATTTCTATTTACTTTCATCGATTTTGGGTGGGTTTTATGTATAGTAAGTACATACATTGCATACTTGTATTTACACGAAAAGGGGTTGAATGCATTGTTTTTCACCGTTGAACGTTTAGTTTGTATTTTGTGATTTAAAAGAGTTCTACATTTGGAATTTAAGTTCAAGCACATTGCGCCAAAGGGTATTTGTATTCACTTATACTGCCATTCAGGGATCGGACGGGAATATTGGAAGGGGACTAGGTTTCTCTCTGTAGGTGATGTCCAAATGTGGAGAATTATATATGATTTTTTGCAATTCGTGTTGGAATACACCGAATGAAGAAAAAGAGAACCCCAGCAAGTGGCTTGTTCTGTAGCCACTCGAAATATTCACTACATTTTAAGTATTCACATACATTAGTAATCATTCAAAAAAATTATGTGTTAGGCTTAGTTATTGCTTCTCAAATAATGAATCTGAAGCGAGACTTCCTTCCAAGAAATGATTGGCTTTCCTCACACTTTGTTGCTTGCCACTAAATTTTGAATGAAGCAATGAATGTTTCAAGTGGCTCGTGCGATCTTCTTTGTATGTAGTAAAAGTTGAACGGATATGGTTGGAACTTGAGCTCCGAGTCATGCGGACTGAATATACTTCCTCTACATCGTGACCGTGACCACCCAAACTTTATATGCTATAACCCATTATTAGACAAATTATCACTAAACCCTACACGACAAGGCTCATGACCGCATTCCGGGCAGTAAAAGCATTCTAAATGGAAGGAAACTATGCTTTGTGATCTGTGGCTGCCTCAGAAGCTTCAATTTAATACCCGCGACGTAGTTAGATCTTCCAGGCTATCCGAGAACCTTCAAACGTACAAACCTTTCGAATTTTGAAGATAACCTAGGTACTTACTGGAATCTGATGTACGTTTGGAAGAGCTCAGAAGAGCCGTGTCCAAGTTGCACAGAGCATCGCGTGCTCAACTGCGTTGCGTGACACATCTGGATAAGTTTTGACGGTATTCCGAATTGGGCCATCGCCTGGTGGAACTCAAGACGATGAATGCTGTAATAGGCGGCTTTAATCCTCTGCGACTGAAGTGGTGAATGAGAAACTCTCACGTTTTTAGTACCTTTCTGTTGAATGCTTAAGCTTGCGAATAATAGCGTAGGAATATAATGCGAATTTAGATTTTTTACATTCTACCACGTCCGTAGACGTCACGTCATTCGCAGAGGGCAGGCAGAGGGTTAAAGTCGATGAAAAGGTGATGGGTTTCGACTTGAAATTAGTTGGTCTATTGCAGGATTTGACTGAGTGTAAAAATTTGCGTCTAGCCACACTGGTACGTGCCAAGCAGTGTGTTGCAGACGTTCTCACAATACATTGGATAGGGTCTTAGGTATATGCGCCATTTAACAGGGATATGCCTCGGTAATTCTTACAAGACATTGGATCCCCTTTTTTTAATGTCAGGTATATAGAGCTGATTTTCCAGTCGTCGGGCTTGTGGTCCTCTACCCATACTTGGTTGATGACTTGGTGCATACAACCTACCAAGGTATGGAAGTCCATGCGAAACAGCGGCTTTGTTCTTTTTAAGATTTCTGATGGCCACATTAATTTCTGCAATGCTTGATGGGGACGTTGGTTTTTCATTGACTGGCGGTTGGTTCTCTTCTTGCCCTATAACTCTGTCTATTTGCTGCCCACTAAGCAACTGCTGAAAGTGTTGCTTAAACACATCAATGATTCCCTGTTCTTTTGTGACTAGGTTGCCTTCGTTATTTTGAAGAGGCTGCATTTGATTTGAAGCCAGACGCCACACCCAAAAAAAAAAGCGCTGTAGATTTTACAATTGAAGGCAGTAGATTTAACAATTCCTTGTAGATTTGTGTATTTAACAGCGAATCTGGTTAAATTAACAAATTTTTGTAGATTTTACAGCGAATGCATTCATTTTTACAACAAAGTTGTTAAATCAACTACAATCCCCAATTGTAAATTCAACAGCGCGTTGTCAATTTCGGCTGTTAAATCTACAGATATGAATTTGTAAAATCTACATCAAAATGTTGTAGAATCTACAACTATTTACTGTAGTAACTACAGCAGGAGCTGTAGAAATTACAACAAGTTATGGATTCAGCATCTATTTTACGAAAGCGTAAAAAGTAGATACCATTTGAGAATATTCGCATGGTAATTTTTAGAGGCCATGGCGTTGTGGTAGTGTATGCAGTCGCCGAGTAAGAGGTTCCAAGTTCAACCCCAGCCAGATCCAAACATTTTTCACATTTTGTAAGTAAATTAAATTATATAATTCGGTTTAAATACACACTAAGTATTTCTTGGACAAGAACCATCTAATTGGATTGTAAAAGCTATTTCCACCCCATTTCTCGCACCATACCAATAAATTAGAACTTTAAGCTTATGTGGTGCTCTGAAAGCGATTTTTTTTACATGCAAATTGTTGTTGTTTCTACAGCTGTTCTACAGCTGTTCGACGGCAAATTGCTGTGAAATCTACAATTTTAGCTGTTATTTTTACAACTAGATTGTTAAATTTACAACCACCCCTCTGTAAAATTTACAACGAAAATTGTCGGGTCGATTCTGACAATGAATGCAGTAGAATCTACAGCGTTTTACTCTATTTTCACAGCACCTTTTTTTTGGGTGCAGTTACTTGGCTTTTTGATACAAATTTAGCAGTTTCGCGAGTCTCCCCGATATCCTTGTGCTGGAAACTGCGTAGTCGCTTTACGCAGGATTTTCTTCTATTCCCTTCTTATGGTCCGGTACCCCTCTCTCGCTCTTGTGTGCATCTTCAGTAACCCTCTTCCGCTCTACATCATCGATAATACATAAAAATATAAAGCTTTGGTAACACTCATAATTTTTACTCATTTTACAGACTTTAAATGAATGATTTCTAAGTACCAATTGCGACAATGACAGTAGAAAACTATCACTTGCGGTGGGACTCCCACTTGACACATTTGAATACATCAATAGCAGCTTTATACAGGTAAGCTAATGGAATATGTTTATTTCGAATGATTGCTTACAACGCTCATCTTCTAGAAATGATAAATATGCTGACGTTATGCTATACAGTAGCACTCCAGGTATGAGCTTTCCAAGAATCGGTATCTCAGCGCACAAATTCATTCTTAGTTCTTCTAGTCAGGTAGAAAATAATTCGTACTTACAAACAACAAATGCTTAACCCATTCATTCTTTTAGTTCTTTGCTTCAATTTTTGATTCATCTTTAACAACGACGTCTTCTGGTGTTTTTCACATTGTGCTTCCCCCAGACTTGACTCAGCGCACCATACAAATTCTGGTACAGTACATGTACAGCGGTGAAGCAACGGTGCCAAACGATATCCTCAGCGAAGTTCTTCGTGGTGGAGAATTACTAAAAATTCGTGGTCTTTGTCGGGCTACGCCGGCCAATTCGGAGGAAATTCATAAAACTTATCCAAAGACAACCCCTATCGAGAGTAGTAACTGCCCACGTTTTGCCAATGAGTTACGAGGCTTAGGCGCTTCTGTGCTTCCAGAGACGAGCCCGGTGATAGTCAAGTCACCAAAGCCACCACCACCACCACCGCCGCCGCCGCAAGCACAGCAAATGGGTTTATTAAGAATCGTGGACTGTTCAAGTTTAGGGGGAGGAATCAATGTGAATAAAGAAGTCGCCATCGATCCAGATCCCGATCCGTATTTAGTGCGTTCGTCCTGCAGAGAAAGTGGCTGTACAGGATGTCCTGATCGCATGGATATGGAGTGTCCAATCGAGTTACCTCCAGCACCCAAACTAACTATGAGAAACGATCTACATCGCGTTGAAAAGAAACCCATTAAGGTCTATGGAAGACCAAAGTTAGACGCTCCTAGTTCTCCAAAACTATTAGGACAGCCAATGTCAGAGGAGCCATCCTTTCAAATAAAAGAAGAGCCTTCCGATTCTTGGCATGGTGATCAATCGAATTGTGATGATTCATCTGCAAAGCCGACTGTTCCCAAATTGTTGTTAAAATTGAAAGTACCACGTGATACAGTTCCAGCTCCGATTAAAGTAGAGGCCCCAACTAGTTGTGATGACGAGGAACCACCGCCTGATCTAGAACCTATATCGTACACGCGTCTTACATGTGAACTTTGCAAGACGTATTTTGACGAACCCAAAGCTTGGGTAAAACACATCGAAAGCCATTCAGAAAAACCAGAAGCCGAGAAAGATTCAGATAATTCTTCCAGCGCTTTTGGCCAGCCGCCTACCAAAATGACTTGTCTGCCAAAGAAACGGAAACGAGTGAGTTGAAATCTGTACTTAAACTGCGAGTCCTTTGTTGATTTCTGTCCTTTTCAGCCATATGATAGTCCCCATGTTACGCTAATGTGTGATCTCTGCAAAAGGTGAGCTCCTCGTAAATGTATAAGGCGTTGTATAAATGTTTTTGTCCTGCAGGTCGTTTACTACTCCCGCTGAATGGGTTCGCCACATAAACACTCAGCACACAGAAACCGAGCTGGCAGTTTTCAATAGCCAACGAAAGGCCACCCATCAGCAGAAACATGATGCGGATGCAGTTAGATACAGCAGACGACCCCATTCAGGTGGAATGTACAAAGCGTGAGTTCCAGCAACAATCCAACAAAGGCATTCTCCTGAGCAGTCAGCAGGAGATTTAGATAAGAACGCATCCTCGTGAAAGGTATTCGTGTTTATTAATTCGAACGCACAAGAGTTATAGCACAGAAGATACAATGGAAGCACGAGATGACCTGGCATCAACAAAACGCGATGCTTCACATGTAATGTGTATTTGTAAATATTTTTACAATTTGAACTTTTTTCAATATCCATTTAAAATATTATTAACTTTTTTCCTAAGCTAAATACATTTACAATTAATTTTTTTAACGTAAATACGTAGCAATGTTGTTTGTTTTCTGGTTGGTGTTGCCTTTATCCTTTTGCTTGGTACCTTTTATAGGTTAAAAAGTCATTGTGTCATGCATAGGCTTACGAGTCATTCCTTCAGAAGCGCGGCCTATATAATGCAAACAAACAGTTTACCTGACCTAAAAGGACTAAAAGGGACTCTTAAAGAATTTTTGACAGAAACACGGCTGCCTTCCATCCGTCGGTCCTTTCTGACATCCACCACAACTTGAGCCTTGCATAAGATATCTGGTCTATTTCGTAGTCTCGAGCTTGCGATATATACCGGGTTCGGGTAATGAGTAAATTAGGAGAAAGAAGAAAGTTGACAGGGTTGTCGAATGTACTACTAAGGGAGTATTCGTACTCCCTTCTTATAGACTGTACAGCCGTACTCCCCTCGTCCAGATTTTACTCCCTTTAAAACATTTTGATTTTTTCCCACAAAATAGTATTAGAGAGTAACTCCAATTGTGTTTAGTATATTTGTTTTATTAAATGGGCCATCACAAACTGGTGCAATTACCCCGGGCAGTAAAGTAAGAAACAGGGTAAAATTTTCATCCACTGTTGAAGCAGTTGAAAGGCGGGGTAATTTTCTCTTTTCTTTGTGTCAATTTAGGAGAATTTACTTTGAGTTACCCCAGCGCAAAATTACTCCAGTGTGTTATGGGTTTCGTCTTGTATCTGTCTTTGAGAGTGATGAGATAATTTTAAACCGTCTTGTAAGCTGCGAAATGGAAATGTAAGTAGAAAAAAGAGTTTAAAACACAAACTATACTCCTGTACTCCCCTCAGGCACAAAATATTCAACTCAATTCAATATTCATATTTTAAAACTCAGATGACAGTAGGTTTCAATATTTATTCTCAATAGGTGATCTCAGACTTGACTGTGTGGAGGTGAATGTGACTTATTTTTAGCATTCGTTCGTAATTCACAGAATTTTTTACGCTTTCGTGTTGAAATACAAGAATTTTTCAATCTGATTTTGGAAGTTTCTGGCTGGGTCTAGGGCATCCGATATGTTCGACCCAATGAAGTCGTATTCCCTTAGCCTATTGGACTACATCCACATGCTCGTACACCTCATAGTATTTGGGGTCTTTTCAAATCTACTAACCAGTCGATTTGATGCATTCCCATGCGGAGTCCATTGAGGGTGGAAATGGATTTTCTGTCTTTCCGAACCAACTCTTGGTTTTTGATTTGTCAAGCGTGGGCTATAGTTTCCTTGTAATGACGCAGGTCTCTATGGATTTCCATCTGTAAACTGTTTCAAGCTTAAGGGTGTACATGTTAGTTCTGTGGTCAATGCTGAGCTAGGTCTTGCTCAGCAATTATTATTTCTTCGGGTGCGAGGAGCCAGCTGACGTACCAAGACCCTTGAGTTCTTTACAGCCCTTCACAACCTTCGATTTAGCCAGTGTTTTCGTACGATCGTTGTATGACCGGTATTGATTCCTCTTCAGTTTTTTGATTGGCTTAATCTTTGAAAGCCAATGGCTGCCTGTAGCTTAGTGAAGATGCCTAGCGAAAGCAGGTTGAGCATAGCCTCCAGACTGGCCCTCATTGCACTTGGGTACCAATGCACGCATGTCTTTGTACCTTCGTGATTTATTAGGTTACTTTGTTTGGTGGCTGCCTTGCGTCAGTATAGCTCTTACAATGGCTGTCATCCATAATATAAGCTTGGGAGAGGGGCCGCAGGTTTCCGCAAAGAAACTGCGGAATCTTCCTTTTATTGGTCAATAGTGCCAGTTCAGGTCTTTTGAGGATTTCACGCAAGGCCTTACTTCTCGGCCAGGTGTTTAAGGTCTTTAGAGCCCCATTGATTTGCTCGATAATGGTAGGAAACTATTTACCTTGTGCGACTAATACACTTTCTTCTGTCAATCTTCGTGCTTTCAAACTTGACTATCGCCCATGATGTTTTCCAGCTTTAAAGGAATACATGGTAAGCTAACTAGGATAAGTTTTGGTGAACAAATTTGATTTTCTCAAATCACTTGTAGAAAGACTTTTGTTAGAATGTAATATTTTTTTATTTTTGTTTCTAATTAACAAAACGTATATTTTCAAGAAAAAATAGATCATAGATTAAATAGATATGTATACAATCTTAAAAAAAATGTAAAAGCTCTAAAACAAAAGAAAGATCAATTTTGTGCATGAGAAATTAAAATGTGAAGCTTCTGTCAGAATGTTTTTTGTTTTGTTTTAGAATTCGAAACCTTGATTGAGAAACACACCTCGAAACACCATCGTAGCTTAAGTCAACTCTCGAGCTGGAGTCTAGAATCACCGCTGAGGCTTTACACATTCATTCAAATAGTTCTCTGCCGTTTCGCCGTGCTTCTGAAATATTAATGCAGATAAAATATACAACGTCTCAAGAGAAACACACAATAAGAGAAGTAGATGATCAAGAAATTAGTTAATAGACACGGTTTCTGTTTTTGCTTTTAGTTTTGTTATTACATTAGATATTTTAGTTTTGCACAATAGATTGTGGTTGTGGTTATATTGCTTACGCGAGCATATCATAATCCGGATTGTTGGTGCGACGGGTCTTAATGTATTTGGCATGAGTCTCTCCGTCCAAATAGAAGCCCTTAACAGCTGGATCCTTGATCATAACTTCACGCCATTTAATCTGAAAACACAATGAGAAATAATTGAAATTTCCAAAACAGCGTTTTGTACTTACTAAATTCTTGAATCGTTCTTGATCCAATTCGTATTTATCACCAAGAAGATACTTCAACATCTCTGCACGCTCGCACCATGGCCAGATCATGTAGTCAACCCAGCCGGGCTTGCTACCACCAAAGAAAACAGTCTTGCGATCTGCAAGTTCCTTCTCGTATATATCAAGTCCTTGAGAGATGTCTGTTAGAGCGCCTGGAGAGTTTTCTGCTCCGTTTAACAATACTTTGTAAAGTGCAGTGGTTACAGCACTAAAACGCTCGACGAGGATTTTCTCTTGTGCCTTCTTGAGCGGATCTTTTGGGAGCAAAGGATTTTGTGGATACTTTTCATCCAAGTACTCAGCAATTACAAGGGACTCCACAATAGTAGGGTTGCCCGTTTCGTTTGTCAGCTCGAGGGCTGGCACCTTGCCCAATGGACTCTTTTGAGTTAGCCATTCGGGCTTTTCAGTTAAATTAATAAATATCGAATGATATGGAATGTTCTTAGCGTCCAGCACTAAGTGGGCCCGATGGGCATACGGGCAAAAGCGCATCGAGTAGAGACGCAATAGTCCATCGTCGGGTAGAGTTGGAATTGATGATCCTGAAAGTGTATAAAATTTAAATAAGTAATTTTGTCTCTAATATTTGTTACAGATTAAGAGCGGAAAGGTTTGATGTGATCTTTGTGATCAAGCAGTTTGTATTATATGCTATTAACAACATTTATCTTGTGCTGCGGTTCTGAATATAGTGTTAAAGTGCAATCATGACATTGACCTTATCAAAATCTATTTAAGAAATCCAAGTTATACCACCACTTATCTACCAAAACATTCTTTCAGATAAGAATTTGTTTTAATGACTTGATAAGCGTGTCTAGAGTGGGAAATGTGTAAATAAAGTGCAGAATCATGACTTAACAGTTTCGTCAGAATTCTTACCGCCAAGTACCTCCATTGACTGTATTGAACTTATGTTAATAGAAATAAGTAACTTCGAGAACACAAGACAAACTATTGCTCTTATCTACTGTTATCATTTCCAATAAACAAGCGATTCATCTATTTCTGTCTGTCGAGTGTCTAGATAGTGATCTGATTCCGGTTAAAAGCCATGCATTGGCAGTGACTTTGCAAATCTGAAGACGAGCCATGCGAACTAACATTGTGCCCATACACGGTATTTAAAAAACCAGCTGAATGTTATTGATAAATGAATGAGGGGTTTATGAGAATGAGAGACTATTTTAGGTCATTTTGTGTGGTAGAGGTTTCCTACCTTCTGCTGTTTTTGTGTTTCTAGAATTTGAAGGACTAAAGCCTAAACTGATAACAAAGCCGCAAAGAATAGATATTTAAAGAATTCAGAGTATACTACGTAAGTACAATGTACATACGCATGAATAGACATGAATTCTTATCGCTATATCGAGTGTAACAGTATCTTAAGTGCAGGATCATTGAATGTGCTAACAAACGCTATTATTGGCACTTCCAATTTTATTTTTTGTTTGCGTGTGTTTTAGCACTTCAAAAACACTGAAACTAATTAACCAACTCGTTCGAAATAAACCTAATTACTCGGGGTCTATGTTAAAGCAGCAATTGTTTAGGTGCACATATTTAGCAGCGGGCTACTTTAACTCTGCCAAATCGACGTACATAAATTTGAATTATAAGGTCATCATAAGAACACCAGGTACCATAATGGGCACATCGCGATCCCAGGGAGAATGAAACCTAAACCATGTCTCCCCAAGCACTTGATTGCCCTACAGTAATTAAGTTAGTCCTTTAGTTGGTTCCTTGAACCTACCTCTTCTAGATTACTAAATAAGTATCTGCCTAGATATAACGATCTATTTCTGGAAGTGGCCTCACAGTAATGTCCTCCGAGGCGTGTAGATCATCACAATACCTATAAACATCCGACTCTGATAATCGTAATCTACTGGCGTGTCTTCTGAGCTGATCCCAATCATAGTCCTAACTTATGATCTCTCTGCATTTTAAACTACAGTATTTTAAAGTTTTGAAAACAAAGGCTCAAAGCATCAATGCCTCCCCCTTAATAAGAAGAGTTGCTTTTCCAAACAAAGAAATAAAGGAGACCGCTTTACAGCGAGAGAAATATGACTGAATTTTATACATTTACCTACACGATTCCTGGATCGTGTTTTAGGAACACTAAACAAACCCAATTTGTAACTGCTGAAGACGATAGAATGAAAGTAAAATTGGTTTTGAGGTCTAGGTATGGACCTGAATGAGATAAGAATTAAATAAATTCATTGATTTGTCTGTCTACATTTTAACTTGATTAGCAAGTATAATAGGCATGTATACGCGATCGCATACTTCACAAGTCGTAACTCAAATGACTAGGCATCTTGGAGTAAAACAGAAAGCAAAATAATAATAGTCATATTTATGGCATTCGCCTATATGAATGATGATGTAAACTAAAGATACCAAGCACATATTGACATTTCTCTCGGAAGTACTCTAAGCCTTATCGCTTTAAACAGTGTTTATCTTCATTTATTTTATTAAAACTTGTTTTACTCTGACCACAGCAATGTACACAATGACTTGCAATTGAATTCTTTGGAGAAATGTAAAACAAATTCAATTCAAAGACGTGGCTCCGACAATAGGCGACCTTTCACGAGTTTGTTATCTCTTGGGAATGACAATTATAAATTAAAATAGTGAAAGTCTCATAAATTGCAGTCATGTGTACAGGGTGGGGAGTTGCTACTACTTTACAGGAAAAATAACAAATGAAAGCCACTCCTAAGGGCTTTATCCATCGAATCATTCAACAGCATCATTCAGCAAAGCTGAATAAAGTTCAAAAAGTGGACCCTATTTGAAAAGCAGTAGGAAAAAAAAAAAAACTCTGCAACTCATGGTTTAATACCAAAACTATGACGTCAAAATCCAAAAATAAAAATTCAACACAAGCAAAAGCCGCTTCAAGTGAATGTTCCAGACTCTTCAACAATCGTTGGTACTTGAGTTTTAACGAAGAAACAATCTAGGAATCAAATGAAGGGTTCCAATTAAAAAGTTTTTAATTAGACGATCATTTTATCGATTGAGAAAGAGAAATGACCTTTTGATGGGTGAATTTGTTTTTTTTTTTTTTTGTTCAACTTTGCACTGGGCACTGGATTGTGTTGTAAAATATGAAATGTTTATTACCTTTTCCTAAATGCTTGCCACCACTCATGGTCGATTGATGTTGTTCACTGGTAAAACACTTGATTTGTTGTGTGGAATATTTGAATAAATTTATATTATTTGAAACGAAGAAGAAAATTGTTGCGGCTCTCGTCTGCGGCTGACAGCAAAAAACAACAAAATCCGGTCGGGGGAATCGGTTTGAATTGAGTGAGTTTCTCTGACACTTGTAGCTTTGTTGCAGCTTTTACTATCTGAAAGCTCAGTTGAAGTGCACCAGCGGATGTGTTCGCGAAAAGTTTATAGATTGGTTGACAAATGTCATTTTAAGAGCGAGGCGTTACGTTAATATTTAAAATGGGCGTTAAAAAAGAAGCAGAGAGTATGAAATGTATGTACATATAAGGCTCGTCAAGCCTTTTTTAGTCAGCGTCTTAAAACTGCGGTATCCTGTTAGTGATTTGTTCTTAGATGCTTGCCTAAGAAATGTTGACTAAATAATCAATTGCAAATAGGTTTTTGCCGGCCAATTGCCAATAATTCATTATTGGTGACTCTCTTTAATCGACTTTTTAAATTAACTCCAATTTCCTGTGAGAGTTTGTCCTATCACCCAGCAGGTGTATTTTAAGTTGCAAAGTCACAAATGGCTTTGGAAAATAACGAGAAAATAATTATACTATATTATTTAGCTTGGGGAAAAGCTGAGCTTTATAGTTTTAACATGACAGCTGTCAAATAATAATAGATTAATGTTTATTTCACTTTCTTAAATTATAAATTATATATATTATTGTTACTAATTTGAAGCTTTATTTGATATTTGTTTTCATGTAATTTTATAAAGAATAATTTTGAAATCGTGTTTTCCAATTGATTTTGGCTCAGGCATATTTTCTAAATCACAATATGAATATAAACATAATTAAATTGAATAATATTAAAAAATCTATTTCTTTTTCAATTTCGATGATACTGTGCTACGACTTTTAGGGCCCGTAATTCTTCCTAAAGTCAATACCACCAGTTTAAATGATAAGTAAAGAAACACTGCAATGATAGTCCATAAAGCCAATAAAACATCCAAAGAATTAGCTTGAAAAATGTTAAGTTTTGCTGCAGGTGATTTAAGATGAGACGGAACTGGATTTCGAAGAATATACTCCACCCACCAAACTGCTTTGTCCAATGGTTTCATAGGTTGATCCCGGAAACGTATTGATCGTAGTCGTACATTTTCAGCCATTTTTGGATCTTCTGCTACTTTTTTGATGGTGTTACGTAAATTATCTGTTGTCATCGTTATAAAATCAAGCTTTTCTGCAACCCCTGCTATCACTGATTGACGTAAGTTCTGTCAAAAACGAAAGAAATGAAGTAAACATTTTTCTTTGTGAGTCAATTAAGTGTTACCCTGTGTTGATCAAGAAACAGTGGAATACCAATCATTGGCACTCCTCGCCATGTTGCCTCCTGAGAACTCATAAGTCCGCAATGTGTTACGAATGCTTTAATCTTTGGATGAGCTGAAAAAAAAGCAATCAATATTATTTTGGGAATCAGATAGTAGAGGCTTAAACCTGCAAACTGGCGGCAGCTACATTGATCCCTACAAGCTAATGAATGGGTAAACTAATGCCAAAGTTAGAGATTCAGATTACTGTGGGCTTAAAGGTCTGGTCCGATGGTTAGTTCGTTGGATTACGGCAAGTGAAGATCAAAATTAAACAAACATCCAAGGTTAACAGAGTCATGGAAAGTTTCTTAAAAACCCCTCGGCGTTTCTATTATAGCCGTTCTGAATCGTGTTATCCATATTTAAGGAGCGTTGTTGGATGTGGGAAGACGATGTGCTTAAGTTCAGCTATTTCGCTGAAATCCATCAAAAAGAGTTTACCTAGAGTCTGGAGACTGGACGCTATGGCTGGCCATATGCACAGGAAATGACATAGTGATTTTTTTTTTAATATCCTTGCAGCTTCTACAAATGAAAGTTGTTGGCTACTATTCCTTAATTTTAGGAGTACATGCCGCAGAATTGTCAAGAATGAAGCTCGGCAGTTTGGAAAGTATTGGGAAGGGCTGGGTCACATTAGCAGATAGCCTACATGATGGCAGGCAAGCGGTATAGCGGCTCCAGAACCGACAAGGGGATACAGGACATAAGAAGGAGAAAGAAAAAGTTCGTTCATTCACCTCTGGTAGAAAATTTAACTACGGATAATTTCCTGAAATCGAGCTTGAGTAGCCAGTTGGTCTTTAGGACGGTGCAGTGACAATGAAGATTCTCTGAGCCAAAAGGTGGCAGTAACTCCTTCTTTCAAAGATGAACAATTGAAGGGAATTGTTAGATGCTAGTAGTGGTAATTAAAAAGTTGAGACATTGCTTTATACACAACAGGGCTGTAAAAG
This sequence comes from Chalcosyrphus nemorum, assembly GCA_949716465.1. NCBI lineage: Eukaryota > Metazoa > Arthropoda > Insecta > Diptera > Syrphidae > Chalcosyrphus > Chalcosyrphus nemorum. The sequence continues at coordinate 15,591,393 of OX454334.1, read as the reverse complement.
AATGCAATCATTGCATGCATTCACATGAAGTCATACTAAGAATTCACGTAGATTTGTTTCAATTCAATGACTTCAATAAAGACTTGAAGTCATGACTGCAGTAGTCAATTTTAGCATTCAGAATGGTGAAGTCGGAAAGAATGCAATCTTTTTGAATGCTCTGCATTCTTGGAAGTCACTTGAAGTCACACGCATTCACTGATTGCATTCAGTTGCTTGAAGTTAGTTGAAGTCAGTGACTGCATTCACTTAGATGAAGTCTTGGAAGTCAGTGATTGCATTATCTACCCTGCCTTCAAAGACTTCAAGTGACTTCAAAAGACTTCAACTAAGTGAATGCAATCACTGACTTCAACTGACATCAAGTTAGCATTCTGAATGCTTAAATTGATTGCTGCTATCATAACTTCAAAATGAATGGTGATTTATTTTTTTCAATCTGAAGTCCAAGGAATTATATTCAAAAATGATTGCATTCTTTTACAGCTCTGATTCACAAAACCTAAATTATTTGATAGTAGTACACTGAGAAGGATGATATAGAGGATAGCAGCTAGACTTTTGTTAGCTCTGGCTTGAAATAGACCAAAATCATATCTACCTCCATTGATAGCGTTCACACTTATTCGTTGATTCACTCTTAATACATATATTATTGTAAAAATGTCCAAAAGAGTTGATTAGAGAAATCAAAAATTTGTTATCGGTTTTTGCTCTAGTTTATGGTACCAAATTGACCATGATAACTCATATCTCAAGTTCATTATAGATAAGTTTATTAAAAACAAATTAAAATTTATTAAAATCAGATAGGAACATATGGGCTTGAGTGCAGAACAGTACAGCAAATTTAAATTTGAACTAAATTTGAAAGGTTTTATTGTTCATGTATCTACAAATAGAAACTCAATTATTTCAGAAAGTTTCCAACTGTAGATACAACTTTACTTATTCGTGGTGTTACTTTTGTATGACTTTGACTGTATTCATTCACACACGTGTATAAGTGTTATCTCACAGATAAGAAATTCTACCGGTTCTTCGACTCATATGTCGCTTATAGCACCGCAGTTTGATAATTTCTCTCGCATAATTATAATCGTTTTAACATTTCGACCGAGTCAAGATGTTTTTCGCTAAATTCGTTTCAATTTTAATTTTACTTTCATTGATTCACAATGGAAACTCGGCTAATATTTTGGGTTTAATGGGAGTTCCATCTCACAGCCATCATCTATGGTAAACACAAAAAATACTACTTTGTCTATTTGCTTAGTAAAATCGGTATCTGTTTAGGAATAAAGTTATCTTCAACTCGTTGGCTGAAAAGGGGCACACCCTAACGATTGTGGGAGTGGACGCTGAGGATTCGCCGAACGATAAAATGTCCTACATTCATTTAGAGGAAACCTACAGAGTGATGAATGAATATCACACGAACTACGATGAGAAGTCATTCTGGGGACCTTTATCTAACGTGTTATTGCTGTATGATTTTCAAATGGTTACCTGCAAGGGTATTCTCCAGTCCAAGGGGTTCCAAGAGGCCTTGAACTTGGAGGAGAAGTTTGATTTGATTTTGTATGACGTAACCGCCGGTCCGTGCCTGTTAAGACTGATTCAAAAGTATCCGGATGTTCCTGTCGTTGGTATAAGTGCATTTAAAATAACTCCCGAGATATTGGACGTTGTCGGTGGACACAACTACCCAGCATATATTCCATTCTATATAAATCAATTGGATGTGCCTATTAGCTTTTGGAAAAGACTCTACAACACGGGCACTTATGTCATTGCTCACGTGTAATGTTTGGTTGAAAATATGGATTAGAAACATTTTTCAAGCTTCTCTTTAGTTATAGGAAGTTTGTGACCGATTCAGTGCTCGATACCATGGTTGGGCGGCATTTTCCAAATCCAAAACCATCTTTGGACGACCTTAATCAGCGATTGCAAGTCATACTTGTAAATACTCATCCTGCACTGGACTATGCTCAGTCTTTACCTCCCAGTGTCATCGAAGTTGGAGGACTCCACATTCAAGAACCCCAACCACTTCCAGAGGACATCCAGACATTCATAGAAAATGGAGAAAGAGGGGCAGTTTACATCGCACTAGGAACAAATATCAAAGCTGAGAGCTTGGGAGAGGCACGTTTAGAAGCTTTTGTAAAGGTGATCGAGAAGTTGCCGAAGTACAACTTCTTGTGGAAAATAGAAACCGAAGGTTTACTTAAGACGGTTCCAAAAAATCTATTAATTCGAAAGTGGTTTCCACAAAATGATATCTTGGGTAAGTACTGGTATACATATTCTACTGCTACTTTATCCTTTGTATATTTTGAAAGGACATTCAAATGTTAAGGCATTCTTCACCCATGCTGGCGGTCTAAGTATACAGGAGGCAAGTTGGCATGGTGTTCCCGTAGTTGCAATGCCATTTTTCCTCGATCAAATGAGTGTAAGAAAAAACAAACAGAACTTGTGAATTGTTTCTATAACTTTGTCTCTATAGAATGCCCATCGTGTCCAGGTAAAAGGATGTGGACGAGTAGTTGATTTTAACACACTCACTGAGAAGTCACTGTTTCAAGGTCTGTTTGGCGTTCTAACAGATGATGTTTATCGTAGCAATATGCTTGAGATACAAAAACAATTCCGTGCTCGACCAAATAAGCCTTTGGACACTGCACTTTGGTGGATTGATCATATTTTGAGCAATCCTCGAGTGGATTATCTGATTCCGTCCTCAAGAAACTTGTGTTACTTGGTATCGAATTCACTTGATATTGTACTTATTGTGGTAGCTATTGCGATTGTGTTTCTGATAAACTTTTGGATTGTGTTGAAGAATATCAAATCATCGCTCAGCAAATCGAAGGACAAGAGTGTGAAGGTTAAGTCGTCGAGTAAGGATAAGTTGGCGAGTAAGAAAAAAGTGAAAAAGAATTAAAAAAAATAAAGAGAATGTGAAAATGATTTAAGAAGTCTTTGAGAAGTTGAGACAGGATACAACTTGGCTGGGTCCCAGGGAGTATAGAGTCAACCGATGGGGAAACCAAACTCGATATAGCCAGTCGAATAGGCAAAGCAAAATATGCGTTTGGAATGCTATCCACAGTTTGGCGAAGTAATGCAATCAGCTTAAACACCAAGCTACGATTGTTTCATTTAAACGTTGGTACCCGGAGAGTGGCTTCCCTTATCAAGAGGAAGCTGCAAAGGTTCGTCAATAGGTAAAGAATTTTTCAGTCAAAGCGAATCTCTAACGCTTTCGGATACGTGGCGGTCCTAGAAGTACATGGCGCAGAACAGGTGAGAAGGAAGCATGGCAGGTGGAAAAGAGTACATTTCCAAAAACCCCACACGATGGAGCGTAGGCATCGTAGACGCCCTGAGCCCCCAAGGCGATACAGAACAGAAATAAGGTCAGTAAAGGAATGCCATCAGGTTAGGTAAGCCTCCCATTGATAGGCCCACAACCAGATTCCTACATCTATTCTGGTTTCGTTTACGAAAAGCTGCAAATAAGTTTGATTCAGTAGCGGCAGATCAAGGAAGATATAAAGTTCACCTTCTCGGCCGTCATGATGAGAAGTCTAGCTTCCTAGGTCGACAGCGAAGGAACCTACCGTCAATAGTTTAACTGACTGGAAAAGGACTAGCATGAAGCAAATGCTTTCTAGGATCTTAAGTATTAAAATAGGCTAATTTGTTAGATACTTACCAAGAACATCCCTTTGCGGGAAGAACGTCCTTACAAGAACATTCTTAGGGAGCTTCTCTTTCAGATATTTCTCGTCAAATTTCCACATAAAGTTGTACTCAGGCAGCTGCGACATGGCACTCAGGATGACTTGCTTCTTTTCCTCAGTAAAGTCGGCGGGTTTCATGTTGGTTCCAAACGAAACCAGAACAACTCCCTTCTTGCTTTTATTCATAAAGTCATCCAAGTCCTTGGGCAATGGTTTTGCATCCAGTATTTGCATTCCTCCAACTTCAATCACATTTGGAGGTATTGGCTCGGCATAGTCAATCGAAGGATGTGAATTGACCAACGATATAGCTGTGTGTGCTGATAGATCTCCTAGATATGGCATATCCTTAGCGAAATATGGTCTCATGATGGCATCAATTTGTCGGAGGTACACTAGTCGGCGATATCTACGAGAAATACCTTTCAATTTCATCTCTCATTCGAATTAGAGCATTCATACTCACGCTGTATCTCCAATGTAGAGCAAAGTATTCGTAAACCTTTGCCAAAAGTTCATTTCGGTACTGTAAACTGTCGAATGATATGGCACATATGCCGGAAAGTAATGATTGAACATTGCATCAAGTGTCAAAGGTGAATTGTGAAATGCTGTCAACCCAATCAATGGTGGATAGTTGAATTTGTGAAGGAATCCCAGCAAATACGGTCCCAAGGTGTAATCATTTAATATCACGTCAAACTTAAAGTCATCGGGATAGTTGAGCAGAGTCTGCAGGCCGTTGGATGCGACAATTCCCTTACAAGTTTCCACTCCAAAGTCATAGAACGGTTTAATTGATTCGAATGGACCTAGTCCCATGTAGGCGATAAGATCGATTTTTTTGTCACCCTCATCCTGGTCATACATGGCGTAGCCTTTCTCCAGATGAATGTAATGAACGTTAGCTGGAATTTTCTCACTTGGTTTTGGTATGTCAACAGATAGAACGGTGACATTGTGCCCCAATTCGGCTAGTCTGTGAAGAAGGACGCCATTCCTTGTGGAGAATTTCAAGTGAGTGAGTGATTATATGTACTTATGTTCAATTTTACTAACCAAATTTGAATGCTTGGAGATGTCATCCCCAACAGTCCTAGAATATTAGCAGCATTGACAGAATAATTATTCAATGTCAAGAGTACTAACGCGAATACTAATGTCACTTTCGATGACATGTTGTTTGTAAACAAGTTTTGCTTGTGAATGCAATTCCGATGGGAGCAGTACTGTTCGTGATAGGGTCTACATCAACAGAGAACCAGTAATCGACTGAATTAAAGTCATTCGAGTAATTGACTGGCATCAAGCGTCCGTCAAACGAGTTCAAGGTTTATAAATAGAAAGATAATACATTTGTTTTACCTCATTTTCACATGATGGCGGGGTTTTGAGCAGTGGCACAATCTCCGTAGGAATTGATAACAAACTGTAAACATAAGGTTTTTAAAATATTTTCATCAGACTCGTCTCGTATACCTTCTGTCTCTCTCTATCGTATGGTGCAGTGTCTTTGGCTTGTTGCTTGTAAAGCAAAGAATTATTGAGCGTTTCCTATCTTTAAATTTGAATTCAACAAACTGTAAGTGAGATATCATTGATATATTTTATTTATTTAGATGGTCCATGTATGCCATTATGTATGAAATATTAATTCATTCGAATGCTTCGCTGACCGGTGCACATGTGTTATGTTCAACTTTCCATAACTCTGACGCACAAATCAGGCTACAATTGACAAATGGCATTGGTTATGCTGGCTTTCAGAACAGTGGTGGCTTGTAGTTAATCGGCATAAACCTGTTACTTAAGAAAAATTCACAAGAAAAAGTCTATAGGGATAAAACCGCACGAATTCACATCGTCTCCGCGTGAGATAATCCTGTGAAATCGCTCGTGGAAAATGTTCATTGTGGCACCTAGAACCCTCCTCCTATCCCCGGGGTCCATATCATCCAATTGGGTTCAATAGAAATTGGTTGTCATCGACTGATAGGGCTCGCCGTTGAAGGGGATGGTCTGGCGAACGTCGTTCTTAAAGAAGTATGAACCGATGATGCCGCCAGCCTAAAATCCACACCAAACAGTGACTTCTTCTCGACAGATTACAATTTGGTGGATCTCGTATGGATTGTTATCGTCCAAATCCGTAAATGGACTGGCCGCTGAATATGATTTTTCGACTGAAATCGGAGTCAACTTCTAATTGCTCAAGGGCCTAGTCTACGAACCAAGTTGTGGCTTACTAAAGGCTGAGTTCTTGTAGGCGGCACAAAATCGACTGCCTCGGACTCTCCTCAACACTCTCTTTGGTGTTGGAGGATTGTTCACTGAACTGCTCGATTCGAGTTTATGCACCACGTTGCGAGTAGTCCTCTCAGAAGGACGATTATAGGGACCGTAAAGTGGTCAAAGCGCGCAAAATGTTACTCGAACAGAGGAACCACTTTCATAAAACAATTTAATCATTTACACATGTTGTTAAGCACTTTGTCTCTTCATTCTAATTTGGCAAAATACTGTAAATATATGACAGTCAAATTGTTCGACATAGCTTCCACAATATGGCCGCAACCGCCTGTCAAAGTTAAGAAATTCCTATTGGAAAACCCTTAATAATGCTCAGCGTACCAAAAGACAAGATAGTGCACGTCCTCAGGACGGTTTGTATGCAGCTGCACAGTATGTAATAGGATAGGGACCATTTTTCCCCTTTCCTTCCATTCTTCCTCGTCATCCCACTTACTATCCTAATCTACCTCTCCATCAAGGATAACCTTGGATTTCAGGCCTTCTTTATTTTCTAAAATTTCACGCATGAATCACAATGTGCTGTGTACAGAAACAAATCATCTATGAATCACTCCAAAAGGTTTCACCATTCAAATTACACGCATATCATTTCAGACTCTCCCACGTGAGTTACGATTCTCAATGCCTCATTCCCAATTTTAGCACCTTATGGCATGAGACTGACCTACCTTATCATAAAATGGGCACAATTCTGTGTGAAAAATCTGAATTTCATTGTACTCCCCCACATCATGGATCCAGAGTTTCAGACTAAAGGGTCAATGACACCCAGCGAAACAATCCAATTCGTTGTGTCGTGTCATCCGATGATCTTCTGACATCTGTTGATTGGAAATATATGTATTCCCATCAATAAGGGGTAAGAGATCAATTTATAAAATCTTTTAACGGTGCCCCGTGAAGTCATCATCAACCAAGTTCGGAATTTCGCCAATCACAACACAATCACCTTTCATCATGTTTATTGATGTTGCAATAAGGAGTTCTTTGATTCTCTCGGATTGTTATTTTCGAAAGGGTTACGCATAGTTTTGTCCGGCACACCATAACCATCGAAAGTCAACGAACTTTCTCCTCTATAAAACAGATAAAAACGGTTGATGATGCCAAAAAGTATCTTTCTCCATTTCTCCCAAAAGGTATCTGTAGCTGTCTATCTTGAATTCGCTTAGTTAGTTTGTTTGTTTCGCATTATGCGCTGATTAAATATGCGCACCGTTTTTATTCTAGTCAGACACAAATATTTACAGCAAAAAATAGTTACGTAATGGCCGTGAATAGGAATTATTTCATCTTGGGTTTCGATGCACTACTGGGGGGTTTCTGAGGTCCGGTGAACTTTTGCCAAGTCATTGACAGGAGGCGGACAGTTAGCCAGGCTAGCAATACAAATAGAGTCCAGAGAGTTAGAAGTACATCTAGAGAATATGCTTGGAAGATGTTCAGATTGGCGGCAGGTGATTTGAGGTGCTGGGGGTGAGGATTACGCAGCAGATATTCAGTCCACCAAACAAGAGTGTCCAAAGGACTCATGGGTCGGTCGCGGAATCGAGATGAGAGGATTTTGGCTTTTTCTGACATCTCACGATCCTCCATGACCTTCTTGATGGCATCACGCAATACTTCTGTAGTCAGTGTTCGAAAGTTCAGGCCAACGGCAACACCCGAAGCAATTGAGTGTCGTAAGTTCTGCAAAATGTATTCAAGTAGATAAGTTTATAATTTTGTAGTGAATCGTGTTACCCTGAATTGATCATAGTATAAGGGAATTCCTATCATTGGGACTCCTCGCCAGATAGCCTCTTGTGTACTAAGGGCACCACAGTGTGTAACAAACGCTTTGACTTTGGGATGAGCTTTAATGAAAGTTGAAGAAAAATGTATCATTTGGTATAAAAATATATTTGATTTTATTAATTCTCCCTATTTGTCTCTGTAAGGATTCACCAAAGAATCAGGAGGTGCAGGGAAAGAGGAAAAAGAGCTTATTCACTACTTTCCCTGCGAAAACACTGACATGCATCTTTTGTGTTACCACTGTCAGTTAATTCTAGCTCTGAACCATAGATGAAGTAAATTAAACAGTCAACTTGCACTTCCCTGCTCGGACATTTCATAAAATAGGCCGCGCCTAAGGATGCGTGCAACAGAATATAAATTTGTCGTGCTGATTCCTTCTTTCTTTTGACTAACAGGTTATAATTCCCTCAACAACAACAAATTGTACACACAGAATCTACAAAATGGCCGCACCTTTGAACTGTCAAGCACCGAGTTCTTCTAAGTATGTGTAAGGTCCCATTCAATTTTGTTCAAACGTCAAAATACAAATGCGTTTTTGGGTGATTTTTAGCTTGGAAGAGCGAAACTGTCAAACGATCCGAAGTTGACTGTCTAATTTAATTCGCATATGCTCTAAATAAATAAATTAAACAGATTTATGCACTTATTTGCGTTGCTTCTGAATAGATTTAGTCTTACAGATAAAATAATTCTTTAAAGACATGTACCTACCCAACAGATCACCTTGAGGTAGGAAAGGTCGTGCGAAAATATGCCGTGGCAGCCTCTCCTTCAAATATTTCTCATCGAATTTCCAAATGAAATCATACTCTGGTAGTTGCGACAATGCCCTCAAAATTACTTGAACTTGATCGTCCTTGAAGTCTGAGCTTTTCATATTCGTTCCGAATGACACAAGAACCACACCATTCTTGCTTTTGTTGACGAATTCTTCGAAGTCTTTTGGCAGTGGATGCGGGTCTTGTATCTGCAAACCTCCAACTTCGATGACATTGGCCGGTACTGGCTCAACGTACGATATAGCTGGATGTGAATTAACCATTGATAGAGTAGTATGTTTCTCTAATTCGGACAAAGGTGGGGTATTTTTAGCGAAATGAGGCCTCATCGCAGCATCAATCCTTGGGACGTGAATTAGGCGCCGATACCTGCAGAAATTATAAACAAAATGAATAAATATTAGTGCATTAATGGATGCGAGTACTATCAACTTACGTAGTATCAAAAATAAATATCAGAGTATTTTCCACTCTCTCCAGAAATGTCATTTCTCCACTAAAATTTGTCGAATGATATGGCATATAAGCCGGAAAGTAGTGATTCGACATTAGATCAATTGTATTTGGTGAGTTCAAGAACGCAGTCACGCCAATCATCGGGGGATATTGGAATTTATGTAGGAATCCCAAAAGTATTGAACCCAGTGTGTAATCGTAAAAGATTAAATCGAACTTGAAGTCATCTGGATAGTTTAAGAGCACTTGGAAGCCTTTGGACTCCGCAATACAAACAGAAGACTTCCAAGCATAGTCATAGTACATAGGGATCGATGAAAACGGCTTGACGCCAATATAAGTTGTGATATCCATCTCCAATTCGTTCTCATACATTGCGTATCCTCTTTCCAAGTAAATGTAGTGCACGTTTGGTGGAACCTTCTGAAAGGGATTTGGTAGATCTACTGACAGGATAGTGACATTATGACCCAGTTCTGCAAGTCTATAGAGGTACACACTATTCCTGTAAAGAAAAGAGGTTATATTTTTTGAATTTGAATTATTCTCTACGAACCATATGTGGTGACTGGGTGATGGTACTCCCATAAGCCCCAAAATATTAGCTCCATTTACTAATGAATCCTTCCAGAGAAGCACAAATAAATAAACTATTTTCAAAAACATTTTGGGTCAACTCAATTTGTATCTCTTCTCAACCGCTTGCAACATATAACTAAACTAAAGTGAGTATACATATCTCAATGTGAAACTAGAAATCTTATCAAGTTTATAATTAATAACTCACACATGGAAACATTATTTGATGGTGAAATAATTTTCAAAAAAATCTCTGAGAAATGTACAATCTATCTGGAAAGAATCAAACGATACCCTATCTCTTCGTCCATTCATGCATACATATGTAGAAGTATGTATGTGTCACCAATTGAGTACTTGAGTTCCATCAAAGATTTCACCAATATTAACGGTTCCCAAACTGTTTTTGAGTTTAATTTCATGAAATCTATTTTGTTTTCATTCTTGAGCTTTAATTTGACAGCAGTAGTGTTGGGGATCTCGAGAAACTCTGCGCACAGAACTGGTGTCTCCGTGTAGGTACTTCTTGACAACCATTGTTCAAAATTATTAGTTCGATATTTCTTATTCATTTTACGAAACCACTAAATTATTTGACAAAACTTCACAGTTCTTTACTGTTTCCTTAGTTTATGCTTAAGGTGTCTTTCATTAAATTTATGCCAAAAATTATTCTTCACGACCATGCAGCGATTGCTTTTTGTATAATCAGACTATAGAATTCTGGCAAGTCTTCCACTGTTCAATTTTTGCTGTCTACTTTAACGGTGTTTCACATTTTCGTCAGCTAATGCTGGTTCTCTATTCTGGATTGTTAACAGCTGAGGTACCACCCTAGAGGTCCTTATGTATGATAGGAAATGCAAAATTTCCACATAAATTCTGTTACAAACTATGTGTCAAACTTAATATACCCTATGTGATGGGAAGAGGCATAGAAATAAAGTGCTCTTTCATGTCGTACGTACTTGCACATGTATGTATGTATTAGCTTTGAAATTTTGGATCAGGAAGTCGTTTTCTAGCCTATGTTCAATGTGGGTTACATCAAAATAGCAATTTATATTCATTATCCTACGAACTACACTCGTATTAAGGTAGACACATAGATTTTAATAAAGAAAATACCGTTAGCAAATAGTAGGCTTCTCCAATTATAACTGTACAGAGCTCAACTATGAAGTTTGAGGCAAGTTGACAGTCAGACAAAATTGATTTCATGCGAGCTTTTCTATAACGATTTCGAGTATTTTTATCACAACAATACTTGGTGCAAGTAAAAAAAAAGTGAACGTCTCTTTAAATTGGAAACAATTTACGAACCTTGAATAAAATAAGTGCTTATAGTGCAATTGTTGATCGTGCTGTCACCCTACTATTAATAAGATAATAATACTCTGGGTGTAACGGGGTGATATTTAATCGAGCTTCTGAGTTTTTATACTCTTTTATACTCTTTACTGTAGGGAGTATTCAGTTTGACACATAGTTAGAGATTTTAATCACCAATTTGAGTTAGACCTTTTCTTATTCATAGATACCTTCGAGTCGACTGTAAAGTTGAAGCCGAATTTAAATTTAAAATGAGCAGATCGTCGGATTTTGGGTGGACTCCCGATTCTAAGAAGTCTACAACTGCTGTTGGTTTTGCACGTTTGTACTTTTAGGAACCTTGGATGGAATTTTCCAAATAACAGTGGGCTGGCTGGTTTAAAGCTTTTCAACGATTTTTGGGGCGATAATTTGTACCCAGTCTGTGAAATATCTAAAAGTGGCAACAACGATAGGAGATTTCAAGCACTTCTATAGAACCTGTTTAGATGATGACTCTCGACTACATGCTATAGTGCTCAGTCCTGCACTACATTGATAAAGTTTAGGGGAGGAAATGAGTAAATTGAAACACTTCTGTATTTTTTGTTTGTTCTCTCGTCCAAGTACTCATTTTAATGCGCGAACTACACTGCTCAACGATCCAACTAGTAATGATCAAATGGAATAGGGACAGAACATTTCGGATGTAGAACGCGACTCTCCTCGATTTTTATATTTTCTTCATGCCCTCTCTTTACCCCTCACTCTTCTTACCCAAAAACTACCAACATAGCCGAGTTTTGAGTCATCATCTAAACAAGCTCCAGAACACCATGATGATTCGTTTTCATTTCGTTTCGTAAAGTGAGCTTCGTTGTTCACAAATTACCGCAGCTTTTCTTTTCCAACAACTTAGCAAAACTGAAATGTACTAGGTTTGCGTTTGACAATGAAATGTTTTGACGTTTGGGTTTGTTTGATAAAATCACTTTATGTGATTAAATATGTTTATGAATGGTCACGCAAAAAACACTAGACAGTCCAAAGAATACGCACAGAGCTCGACAGACAGACAGACACATAGAATTGTCAGAAACACTTCTTTCTCCTAATTTCTATACAGCTACTGTCAAAATCCATTAAGAGTTCGAAGTCCAATATTTTTTCGAATGCAATACATACTTGTCAAAAAAGTTATGCATAATTTTGCATCATAAACCATAGCCATCAGTGGAAAGTCAATGCACTTTCGCCTCTAAGACAAATCAAAGTATCTTTCTCCATTTCTCCCAAAAGGTATCTATAGCTGTTTATTTTGAATTCATTAATTATATATGCGCACTATTTTTATTCTAGTCAGAACGATATTTAAAGCAAAAGCAAAATACTTTGTTACGTAACGACCGTGAATAGAAATTTTATTTCATCTTTAGTTTCGGTGCACTACTGGTGGGTTTTTGAGGTCCGATGAACCTTTGCCAAGTCATTGACAGGAGACGGACAGTTAGCCAGGCTAGCAATACAAATAGAGTCCAGAGAGTTAGAAGTACATCCAGAGAATATGCTTGGAAGATGTTCAGCTTAGCGGCGGGTGATTTGAGGTGCTGGGGGTTTGGATTGCGCAGCAGATATTCAGCCCACCAAACTACAGTGTCCAAGGGACTCATGGGTCGGTCGCGAAATCGAGATGAGAGGATTTTGGCTTTTGCTCTCATCTCACGATCCTCCATGACCTTCTTGATGGCGTCACGTAATGCATCTGTAGTCAGAGTTTGGAAGTCGAGTCCTACTGCAACACCTGAAGCAATTGAATGAAGTAGGTTCTGAAAAATTTTGATTTGAGGTTATAATTTTCTAAGAATTTCACAGCAAGTGTAGTAGTACCCTGAATTGATCAAAGTATAAAGGAACTCCAATCATTGGGACTCCTCGCCAGATAGACTCGTGTGTACTCAGGGCGCCGCAATGTGTAACAAACGCTTTGACTTTGGGATGAGCTTGAATGAAAGTTGAAAAATTATTATCATTTGGTAAATGAGTAGGAGGATAAAAAAATACATGGAAATTTGTTTGTTTATGGATCATCAGAATTTAAGATTGCTTGCGATCGAGACCGCAGACGGAAATGTCCTACTTTAGAAACTGCAATTGGTGATTCTCTTTAAACTAATCTCTGAAAGACTGCCAGTCGATCCTATGTCTTCTAAGAACTATCTATCCACATGCACATTCACACATGCTCCAGCCAAGAGAATCTTCGAATCACAGCCCTCAGATTCGACGACAACGAAGAAGACCGAACCTACGGTACAAAGACCAAGTTGTCGCGGATTCTAGAAAATTTGGTGTCCTCAACTGGAAGCAGCGTGCTCGGGACCGCATAGGATCGACGGCAGCCGCGTCTCAGAGACTCTACAAGGATTGGGAGCTCTTTAAGAAAGTAAGTAAGAAATAGGAATTGATTCAAATGAGAAGGTAACTAGATCGTTGTGGTCAGACCTAAGGTCTTGAAAACTTAGCCGTAAGTAAAAGCCAGTGACATCTCGGACATGATACGTACCCAATAGATCACTTTGCGGTAAGAACGGTCGTGCGAAAATATGCCGTGGCAGCCTCTCCTTCAAATATTTCTCATCGAATTTCCAAATGAAATCATACTCTGGCAGTTGCGACAATGCACTCAAAATTACTTGAACTTGATCGTCCTTGAAGTCTGAGCTTTTCATATTCGTTCCGAATGATACAAGAACCACACCATTCTTGCTTTTGTTGACGAATTCTTCGAAGTCCTTTGGCAATGGGTGCGCGTCCTGTATCTGTAAGCCTCCAACTTCGATGACATTGGCCGGTACTGGCTCAACGTATGATACAGCTGGATGTGAATTAACCATCGCTAGAGTAGTGTGTTCCTGTAGTTCGGCTAAATGTGGAGTGTTTTTGGGGAAATACGGCCTCATGACAGCGTCGATTCTTGGAATATGAATTAGGCGTCGATACCTACAGAAATTATATATACATTTTTTAATGGCTGAACTTTCAAGGACTCATACTGAAACTTACGTAGTATCAGCAATAAATATGAGGGTGTTGTGCATTCTCTGCCAAAAGGTCATTTCCCCGGTGTAATTCGTTGAATGATATGGCACATAAGCCGGAAAGTAATGATTCGACATGAAATCAATTGTATTTGGAGCATTAAGGAATGCAGTGAGACCAATCACCGGAGGATATCGGAATTTGTGCAGGAATCCCAAAAGTATTGGACCCAGTGTATAATCATAAATGACCAAATCGAACTTGAAATCATCCGGATAGTTTAAGAGCACTTGCAAGCCTTTGGATTCCACTACGCCGACAGAAGTCTTCCAAGCAAAGTCATAATACATCGGAATCGATGTGAACGGCTGCACACCAATATACGTCGTAATATCCAATTCAAAGTCATTGTCATACATAGAGTAGCCTTTTTCCAAGTAAATGTAGTGCACGTTTGGTGGAACCTTCTGAAAGGGATTGGGTAGATCTACCGACAGGATAGTGACATTATGACCCAGTTCTGCAAGTCTGTGGAGGGGCACACTATTCCTATAAGGAAAAGAGGTTATATTTTTTTTGTGAAATTGAATTATTTTCCACGAACCAAATGTGATGACTGGGTGAGGGTACTGCCATCAGACCCAAAATATTAGCGCCATTTACTAGTGAATCCTTCCAGAGGAGCACAATTAAATAGAATATTTTCAAAAACATTATCATGCAATTGAAATAGGTCTCTTCTCAACCGCTTGTTACATTTAACTAAACTAGACTGACTGTCATTGCAAGCAGAACTATTTTGAAGATTAAAATTGCTATCTCATAGCGCATTTTGATTGATGGTTCTTATTGCATGTTGTCTACAATTTGTTTGCATTACAATGAGATAGATTCATGTGTGTTTTGAAAACAAGATCATTATTGCATGTTACGTGAAGTAACAATATAATAGTGATGAGTTGCTAATAAGAAGAATAAAAGAGCGTGTATTTAAGTTGACTACAATTGACGAAATTTGAATTAGCTGGCGTTAACTTCCGCATTTTTATTCACATAATCGTTTTTGGTGTAAGCTGAAGTGAGAACTCGACGTAAAACTTTCGTTTGGGCTCTCTCCTTCTAACAAGAATTGAAAGAGTGATTGAGATGCAAGTGCGCAGGTGGACTCTAAGGACATTAACTCCTATCGAAGAGGCAACGTGTATGCCAGCATGGAAAATGTGACGACACTATGGGTCGAATCTCTGTCCACCTGACCAAAGCAATAGTGATTTCAATAGCAATATCCAAACGGAAATCTAACAAAGTTGCTGGATCTGACTGACGACCGGTCGAACTTTTCAAAGCTGCTGGCGATGAATGGGTTGACATAATACACAAACCCATCTCTGAGATGTGTTCAGACCAATTTATGCCTGATGAATGGAACATCAGCATAATTTTTCCAATCTACAAGAAAGAAGAACCCAAAAACAGCGCCAACTATAGAGGCATCAGTTTCCTCAACACTGCGTACAAGATCTTTTCTGCGATACTATATGAACGCCTGAAACCCTTTATCCATCAATCAGTTTAGCTCCTATCAGTGCAGTTTCAGGCCAGGTAATTCCACCATCAGTTCGACACATCCTGGTAAAAACCCAAGAAGTCCACATCATCTTCTTATCGATGTTAGGGCTGCCATCTATAGAGTAGAGACGAACTATAACACGCTAGGTCTAGTTTTGATATCCCTGCCAAACTAGCCCATATGAACAGGATGACGATAGAGAGACTGTTTGTGCATTAACGCCCTGGAGTTGATTAAAGATTGGTGATATGCGTTTTCGGTATTTTCTTATAGTTCTTACAGTGCCTTAGGTCCAGAAGGTCATTTGAACCTATACTACCATGATAAAGCCTTGTCTACCTTATCCATTGTTGTTAGAAGGGGCTTTCGTATAAGTATGTGATTGCACGTTACTCGACTGTGAGGTGGCTTTCTACAGTTCACCTGGTTCTGCTCTCAATACAGTATCTACTCTTGATACCTGTATATATGACTCCACTACACTACCAAAGCTAACCATCGTTTAAGGCTTCTCATATCATTCACACTGGAGTTTCGATGATCTTACTCGCCGCTTATCCTTCGAATCAGACCTTAGACAAATGTCGTCGAGTGAAATGACACTTTTAATGTATTCTTTGTGAGTCATCATTTGATGTTGTGTGACACGAAGCATTTTGATGTCCCAAAAGTAGAATCTTCTCCTCTCTTCCGTACATCTTAAAGTACATTAGGTTACTTCCGCCGCACTCAGGTCAGAACTTACCCATTGTGTTACTCATAGAGGAAAGAAAATCCTATTTAACCCATAAACTGACCGAAAACTTCTTCATGAACTAAATACTTTTAGAGTATACAAACCATTCTGATGATCCGGTAAAGTTCAGCAACTTGTCGATGATTGCACGAAAAAGTTCTTCTAGATTTTGCAATAGTATTTACCAATGAACTTATTTCTTGAATACAGGCAATGGCAAAGGAATAGGGTGGTATCCTCTACATCTCCCTCATCGCTGCAGAGTTCTTCTTTCATTCGACGAAGTTTCTTCATAAAGATCCCCACAAGAATGGAAAGAATTCGTTTGTCTTTACCCATAAGTCTCTCAGTCCTTGATTTATGGACGGATGGCCATAGTTGTCTTGCAATGTTGCAAGTTTCCATCGAAATGCACCTTAAGTTTGTCTCTCTCGTAGCTTGCCTCCCTGCTTCAAACCTGAGAACGCAAGGCGGAATGTTTATAGAGATATCAGTTTGTTCTAGTAAATCTGAAGAACATTTTCTCGCTAATTCATTGTCTGGGAAACCATTGTGCCCAGGAACCCAGCAGAGCAGAATCTAGTGCTGTTTTTCCAAGAATTTCCAAGTACTTCACATGTTTGAATATGATTTCTTTAGCATGAATTACTCTTATAGCTGCCTGGCTGTCGATTAAGAAGGTAACACCTTCTGGTGGTATTGCTCTTACAGCAGACTCGCGGGTAGCTGTTGTCACTGCCAGAACCTCCGCTTGCAAGACACTGCTGTGGTCTGCAATCTGTGAGAAAATTCCAGATCCTTAAAGTACATTACTCACCTTTTCGACACGAGTGTGAACGAACGTACGAGTTAGTGTCCTCCTCACCAATTTGTATTGATACTGTTGAAGGCTCCTACAATCTCGAGGAATGTGCTTGTCCCTTATCGGAGAGAACAATACGAGTGTCAAAAGTTGCGAGAGCTGGATTGCTGTTCCTTTCAAAACTTTGCTGAAGCCTTTTCAATACCTATCCCAAGCACAGTTT
Source organism: Chalcosyrphus nemorum (assembly GCA_949716465.1). Taxonomy (NCBI): domain Eukaryota; kingdom Metazoa; phylum Arthropoda; class Insecta; order Diptera; family Syrphidae; genus Chalcosyrphus; species Chalcosyrphus nemorum. The sequence continues at coordinate 15,574,027 of OX454334.1, read as the reverse complement.
CACACTTTCTCTCCTTAGGTTTATTGGAAAACAAAGTCACGCGTACCTTATCTTTTGCTCTACAATAAGTACGTCCTAAATAAAAAATCAAAATATAATCGCCTTTCGTTTGGTTTCTTACTCAATCTGAGTAGGCCACTCAGTGCTGTTGTGGCAACCTAAATAAACCAATTCTGGGGATACATGCACCCACACTCCTTGAAGGGTGGTCTCCATAACAAGTCTCGTTTTAAAACAATAACTTACACCCCCTCACGTTCGAAATTGACCACTACCACGTCCCATATATCCGATGTCCATACGAAATAGTTGTGTCAAAATGTCCATATCTCCCGCGCGAACACTTGCCACAGTATCACCTAGCACACACCATGTAAGCATATCCATTCTCCAGAATCGCCCGATGATTGCTTCGAAAAACCACAAATTGATACAGAATCCCCGACCAAGCTGTGCGCATAGGCGTTCTTAGGCGCACGGATGGTTACCACAAGAATTCTTATGTCACAATGTTTTTGCGGCTACGCTCTAGCTATACCATCTTATGTTACGCGAACATAATTCTGTGTCCATAGATTCGCGTACCTTTAAACCAAAAAAAAATAAAATCCGAAACCATATTTGGCGATAGTCTTACACCCACACCGCGTCACAAAACCAGAAGTGATACTAGAGAGCGCGAGCGCGTTTCTACTTAGATTGGGCGTTTGGTAATAGGCAAGTGCAATGCTTCCGCTGGAATGGAATCCTTTTACCCTACAACGACCTCTGTGTGTGTATGTGTGTTCAATCCCAGGCGGATGTGTAACAATAAAAATAATAATAAATTAATCAAATGCGTGGCCGCGACTGTGTTTGTGTGCAAGCGTGGGCTACCAACGACGACGCTGGCTGTTACTTGGCGAACTTCTTGTTGGGAATCGAATAAAATTGAATCCATTTGTGTAGCGCTTTGTTTTCTTTCTTTGACTCGATGATGGCCCTGAAGGCCGATAGATTGTGGTCGAACTTTCAGGCTTACACCGACTCACTTAAGTAATTAGTTAAAATTAATGAACGCATAAGCGTTTTAGTGCTGTGCGAGATGGCGCCAAATTCATCATGGTGCCCGTGAGATATGGCATCAATCAGCGCTCGTCAGTTCCGGACTTCGCATCACAAGTTGAGAAGTTAAGTTCTAGCGCAAGAATGCAAAATATAATTACTGTCATTTTTGTAAGTAGTAAAGAACTGCTGGCGACTTTGCAGATTATACACACTGGCTTTGCACGTTGGCGTGGTTAGTTAGGAACCCATCAGAGCCAAGCTGAGAGTAGCACTGATACCAATCAAAGGCGTTAATGTATGTGACAAGAGCAAGCGCCTGTCTTTGAACAATTCTTTGTCAGCCGCGTAGACGGTGTACTTAGTCTGGTACTGAGGATTTACATAGATTCCTAAAATTAGGTGTGATTCGTCGCATGTGGGCTGGTTTCAAATTATTAAAATATCGATGGAAGATCATGATTTTAGAAATCTCAGTAGGAGGTGGTGTAAGTTGTTGGTCCGAGTGACTAATCGGAATTGGATTGGATTTCGTTTTGTGGGGCGCGCACGTATTCAGGAAATACTTTTTGGTTTAATAACCTCTGAGTCCGGGAAGAGTATTAAGAAGCAGGTTAAGTAAATACTTTTATACGTGGGTTTTTAAATGCTTAGGCGCCGTTACTCAAAGAAGTGGCTTTCAAAAATGTATTCTAAAGTCCGACTTCAGTAAGAGACATCACATTATTCTAAATAGGAAATATCTTTCCTAATTGTAAAAGTGTTAGAAGATCTTTGGCGATAGATAGGACTAAGAAAGGACAAGCAACCGGGCAAACAGGTGTGTCTGAGATCGTTTCATAGCATAAATCTGCTTCTTGTGTAAGTAGTGTATAGCAGCTAACTGGATCGGCCAAAAATCAGTATGTTCCAACAATGTATCATTGGGAACAACGCTGACGCGGCTCTCGAAGACATGCCTCTAATACACATCAAGGAAAAGCGTTTTCAACTGACTATCTTGCTGGCTGCGGTTCATAAGAAGCCACCTGACAGAGTGCGCCATCTTTTGTGTCGGTATGTAAACATTGAATGCGTTTGACATTTATCAACCTATTGACTTGAGTGTAGACATGTTTTTGAAACGACAGTTCAACTTTTATTCGTCGTATGATGTCGAATTTTGTTGAGCAGGGTACAGAGGTAGATCGTCAACGTGCCCAGGACGTCCCCAATGAACTGGTTGAAGCAGTATGAGAGAGTATTGCCGACTCACTCTTGCCATATCGACAGCGTGCTCAGCATTTTGGCGTAAGTGGAACCACCTTCCGGAGAATTTCAAAGAATGATTTGCATTTGTTTCTATATAAAGTGCAATTGACTCGAAGAACATTGCCGACAGATCGTCCACATCTCTTGGACTACGGTCAAGCAGTCGCTCGAATGGTCGACATTGAACCTAGTTTTTGGAACCAAATTTTGATGACCGACGAGGCTCATTTCAAACTTTCTGGCGCCGTTATCAAGCTAATTTGCGGCATTTGGGGAATGAAGAATCCACAGATACATAAACACCATTGCATGACCAAAAAGTGACGGTCTGGGTCCTAGTTTGCGCCGAAGCCATAAGCCGTTTTTCTTCAGAGAAGAATCGATTTCGGTGGATGTTGGCTCCTTATATTCGCCCACAAATGTGAAAAGGTCTTGACGGTTACTGGTTTCAAGAAGACGGTGTCCCATGCCACATTCCAAATCAAACAATGCGATTTCTGCAACTTGCTGTCAAAAAACGGCGACATTTTCTTGCCACCCAGATCTTCGGACTGGACCCTCCAGACTTCTTTTTTATGGGCTTATTTGAAAAGCAAAATATACTCAGCAAGCCTCAGATCATAGACTCTTGAGCTCAAGGCAAACACTCGTTCCAAAATCATTGCCTGAGATGCTCGAAAAAGTGATGGAAAACGAATCAAAAAGGGCATATTTTTTGCATGCGTCCAAATATTTCTATCCGTCGTTTTCTACTTTTTACCTTACTCCACACAACATCTGGATGATACAAATACAAAAAACGAAAGCACGAGAGATTTCTTTATCTTTTTTTTTTTATCTGTCAAACTCAATCTTTCGATCCGCATTTACATGGACAAACTCAACTCGATCGCAGAAAATTTCGTGATCGAATCGAGTCAATTCTCTTTCAATTCAATCTGCTTGTATGTGTATGACACTCAATCTGAATTCAATCCGGATTCAACCGCCATATAATCGTGGTAAATATTCTACTACTATTGAGAAAAATGGAGGTCACCATTACACAGTACTGGTGTCAGGGAACTCAAAAATGAAATTTAAACGAACATAATCGACTCAGCATCTTATCCAATTGACTACATATCTATGGAAGCGAAAGGGATTAGATTTGTTGATCTTTTGTTAAATCCACTTTATTTGGACCTCCTTTGCAATTTAATTACACAGTTCAAATAGCATTTGCTTCAATTACATTTCTGATCCAAACGACCCCAAGACTTACCCAACACAGCTTTGTGTTGTCCTCCTTTCAATGGGTTTTCGTAAACGACCTGAAAAAATCATGTCGTGTCAATCAATCTCATAAATCGCTCGATTCAACACCTCACCCTTTCCCATCGCGCGCAGGTCCAAATCCAAGTCTAAATTATATAATTTACCTTTTTTTTTGCCGCCGAAACGCAACGCAATTGTTTCTATTTGTGGATACCCAATTTGAGTAATAAACATTCCTTAAAAAGGTACTTATCACTTTCATAAATCGTTGTTGTGGAAAGCCGTGCATCGGTAGCAGCAGCAGTAGCGCAACGACAATTTCATTTTTCATACCCTACGTGCGTGAGAGAATACTTGCACGCGCTGCGCACTTTAATTATAGATTCTACGAATGTAACTTCCACGTTTTAGTAGGTACACATCCAATCCAAGTTTCCTCCAACAGAGTCACCGTCAGCGACGACAACAACGACACAATGACACATCCAGGCATGGTCGTCGTCGGACTGAACTTCAATTAATAATTTTATAATTGTGTAATGCCTCGATTCAGAATTCGTGATCGATGGTATAATTAAATTTGCAACCAACCATCGATAGCTGCGTGCAAGACCTCCCCGCACGTAGATACTTTAGGTTCGCCAATTTGTTTTCTAGCTGCAATCACGACAAGTTGTGAAATTTTTTGTTCTAAAGAACTCATTCTTACTCCCGATTTAGGATAAGAGTTGGGCAAGATTCGGTGTTGACCATAAATCACCAAACTGTAGCTAGGTATCATATCACAAAATGTATCTTATCAATTTATCGTTCTACTCGTGTGACATGTGCATAACAGTGATTTATTCAATGATCAAATGCTTTTCGAATGGAATTCGAAATGGGCATGTCCGGCGTCAAACAAAAGCCCATCCATCCATCGCTGGATCGGGAATATCGAATGGGCCATCACCTAAATCGAGGTGCGAGAAAACTGACAGGCACATGACCAATGCAGTCCAAGTGGCATGAGCTATAACGAACAAAATAAAAGGAACAAAAAAACGCATTCATTCTGCGCTTATTGACAATGCAAGAGTGTGATAATGGTAATGAGGTGTTGGATATTCCATCAACGCACCCTTCTTCTTCTCCCATCGCGTATCGGTGCAGTAGTCACGTTTCTGTAACTCGAACTACTGTGGAGCGAAGAGCGAACGAAAAAAATAAATAAAAAGGTGGGAACTAAAACATCTACCCATTATAAATCAATTTCCTTATTTTTTATGTAAATTTAGATTTCGATTTCAAAAAATGCCCCAGTGACACATTTTGTGGTCTCTTTTTCTATGAAGAGGCACACAGCAATTGTAGGCAATTGTTAATGAGAGGTCGGTCTATGGTGGTGTACTTTGGACATGATTCACTTTTATACGAGTACGACCAATCAGGTGTACCTATAGATACAAGCAATACCTTACGAATAGAAATGGTTGGGCATAGAATGAAAGAGCTGTAGTCTATTTAGAGGCAGCTGCTGGTACTACTCTGTTTGCTATGACAATCTTTCACACACTATACACCGTTGATAGTTTTCGTTTTGATTCTTTTGGGGTCTCATTCTGGGAACGCTTAGGTCCTAGGTCCTTGGCTCCATTGATAGAAGCAAGAGAAGATGTTTTCAGATGAGCTTATGACGAAGCAGATGTACACCTCTGATGATGACGAAACTGAAGGGCTGTAGGTCGTCACAAATATCGTGCCCAGAAATGCTTAGGACAATAGTGGAGAATCCATTTTCCACTTCTCTGTTTAGAAACACAAGGGAGACCAGCGTGGAACAGATCCCGGTAATGACGGTGGAAGCTGCAAGTACAGTAACCTATGATACAAGCAACGGCATTCAAGAATACAAGATCCCAGATGGAGTACCACAGGTCTAAGTCCTAAGTCCTCTTCTCTTGAACGTCATAGAAGCAACTCTACAATAATGACCTTGCGGAATTGCTTGAGTTCGGCTGGTCTTATGCTTGCGAAACAGTAAACGGAACCTGTTCCTATAAGCAGCAGAAAGGAGGTGGAAACGATCAATAATACTTTGGGTAGCCACAAAATACCATTGATGATCCTCATAAAATACCTTAGAGTCGTACTGGGTATTCTTCAAGGGGCACCTTAGGTATGTGTCTCCTAGAACACTGGACGTTAGCGCAACTCTCACATCCAAATGATGACTAAGTCAGAAGCCCTCTGGACAGAAGGTGGTACCGTAGGAAGAAAAGGTAAAAAGGGAGAAGGGTTAAGGGTTAAGGGACTCACAGATTACTATCTTCCAGCACGAAAAAAGGACCTGAACGAAGCATACGCAAACAAACCCCTTGGATCTGATGGCATCCCAAATATCGTCAAAATGACTATGCAAAAGACACCGGACAAAGGTGTCTTGAAGAGGGATACTTCCTGAACCATGGAAACCTCAATATCTCATGTAGTTTACTACAGAAAACACTGATCAATGGCAGGATGAGGCATAGAGACTGACTCGTTAGCCTCTAATGTAGAACATAAGTATGACGTTCATGTGGTTTGAGGACTGGATTTACTGCCAACGTCGCAGTAGTTACCTTTACATTCCCAAATTAGAGTCCAGGCTAAGGATTAGCTGTCTTAGTAACTTGAGCAACAACAAACAACAAAATGCACTATAAACAACTCTTGTAAAATGGCGTCATTGATGAAGGTGATGCTCTCCCTAATGATACTAAACGTCATCGGGCTAGGATACACCAGAAGGATCCATCTTCACAGAGTGGTAAGTTAAATGCTTCCTTGGTCTAGGCGGGGTATTTACAATGAAGATACAAGAAAAACAGCAAGGTGCCCCGTGAGGACAACAAGAATGATGCTTAGGTTTGGATGACACAGTGATATGAGTTTGAAGGAAACGTTTCTGATAAATTTTTGCTATAGTTTCTTGGAAATTTTCTACGGAGTGCTAGCCTCCCAGAAAGCTATGTAGCTATGGTCACCCTTATCACAGATTTGTGTGTAAGGATTTCAAGGGTGGTAAACAATTTAGCATGAAAGTCACTGGAGTTTGTACTGTACTGCATAAGTTTGGTGTATGATCGATCTGATTCATTGATTGATCTCTATTGATCTCAAACAACATGTTAGGTGCAACCTTCGACAAATAATACCTAACCCTGAGATACACATTGCGTTTGTTTGTACATAACTTCTTTTCAAAAATGCACGAAAGCACTCATTTAAAGGCGATTACTTTGGCCGCAAGTATTCACATGTTATCGATACTCGATAAACGGTGAATGCACATTATCTCTCACGGCTTAAACGCTTACCATTGATCGCCCTGCGGCGCTAACCTTCAACCCACAAACCTTGCCAATCTCTACTGTCTTCTTAATCACTTCAACACGCTAAGACGCAGAAATACATTAATTTTTCTGCTGTATTTATTTATTACACTTCATTTTGACGTTTTAAGTTCATAAACGACAACATTAATATCTATCAAATGGCAACACAAATTAAAAATAGAAATCAAACAAAATATTCGCAGAAAGCATCATTAACAACGGTCTCGTAGATAAATTTGCACAAAAAGTTAATTACATGTAATCAATCCAAACAGCGATAGCATTCACAAAGAATTGCCACGATCAATCAATCTGCGCGATCACTTGAATCACCAGATACTTAAAATGTATCTGCAAATCTATCAAAATGCGTGAGTTAATTATGAATCGCTATAGAAGAAACATGGGTTGTGCCACCAACTGCCACTGCCGTCGCCGCCACCGCCACCTACCTACAAATTGTATCTGTTCAGATAGAGGGCGAATATTTTTCACAAGTTTTCTTTTCCAAGGTTGTGCAGCAGGCAGCAGAGAGTCACCCAAGCGAAGTATCTACAAAAAGTATAACCCCCTTTAGAGAGTATATTGGCAAACAAATTATGTCCTATATGCGTGGTTTGCCATCAATTTGCTTTGTGTTATAGTTACTAAGCTAGCTGGCGTCTTGAAGCTCCAACGCTTTTCCTTATGAGATACATATGCTGCATATATGTATTTTCATTTTCAATTCAGTTCAGGTGGGAAAAACGCGCCGCTAAATCAAAGGCGGAGGCGAAAATCGCACACTCGCGCCCGATTGAAGCCACCACCAAGATCTGCCAACAAGCAACAACCAACAGGCAAGATCTCCCCCAAGCTACTTGCTCACCAGCAAGATCCACACTTTGACGCTTTTGCATCGACTTTAGCAGCAGCAGCGGCAGCGGCACTGAAGTAGAAGTTCGCATTTGTGGTTCAATCGACACACAACAAACGACGACGACGACGACGATGAAATTCGTCGTGTAACTCTTTTCACGTTGTTTACCCGGGATTTAGTGGCGATTTAGCCAGCTTCGAAGTTAGACGTGACTATTTCTGCAATTACAACGCCGTCGTCGATCGTCGATCGCTATTCGTATCTACATTCGAATGAAGAGGAGGAGGCACCGAGAGTGTGTGCGCATAGTTTGATATAGTTTCGATTTGAGGAAAATCCGTGCTTCACTTTGCATTCCGATCGGAAACTCGGCATCGGCACTTCGAATGAAAGTTTTTTTTTTTTTTCTTGTGTTTCAAACATTTTGTATCTTTTCGGTTCTTTTTTTTTTTTTTTTGAGTCGAGTTGAGTTGAGATTGCAATTGAATATAATTTTCCGTGTGTGTTGTTGCTCGCATTCTTTGGGCGCTTCATTGAGTGCACTTTATTGTTGTTGTTGTTTGGTGGTGATTTATTTTTGTAACGCTTTTCGCGAGTTTCCCCAAATTGTTTCTTTTTTTTTTTCAAAAAAAGTGTTGTAAGTTACAAAAAGTAGTGTGCGTGTTTGGGGAAATCGTACTAGTTGCAGTTCGGTTTTATTTTTTTTCGTTCATTGCGCATTTATGAATGATTCGGTGGAATTTTTCGTTTGCTTCTTTTTGGTGACCATTTATGCAATGAGAATCCGTTTTATACAGTAGACTGTAAGATTGATTTTGTTTTGTTTTTTTATTTGGAATTTTGGCGTAAAGATACTCAGAGAAGGAAAGAAGCGGAGAAGAAAAGTTTGCGGAAATGAGGCGCACTATTTGGATTGCATTTTTGCTATGGGTAAGATACTTGAAATTTTTTTCTATATAATCACTAGGGAAGATCGGTATTTATATGTAGATACTTTCAGTTGGTTGATTTGTATTTGAATTTCAAACAAGATCATTAAAACGGTGGAAGTAAATTAAAAGTGACTCATTCAGCGCAAGTGGGGTTGGTGATGGTCTATGAGGTTGTACTTATTTTTAAACTGAAAGGGAGATCGTTCACCTGTGTAGATGAGTTAAGAAAAAAAAAAACAGAAATCCATTAAAATTTATGGCAATGAATGAATGGAGATATTTTCATCCTGTGAGGGGCTTAAAAGGTCTTAAAAATGTTGGGAGTGCAGGAAATTTGTTTTCTATAGTTTAGGAGTCAGATACTTTTGAGGCGTCCTTTTGGAATTAAATGCTACCAATTCGATTAAAATAACTTTCAAGTTCAAGTCATACAATGGATTACTAGATTGCGCGCCTTAGGCAGTATTTAAAACACGCGCTACAAGTTTGATGTGAGTCAATATTTTAGATTCAAGAATCACTACTAGTTGGAAGCTGACTTTGATTGTACTTAAATTCATGGTCGCTTGCCGTTCTATTTCCTCGGAATTGTGAAGATTTTTTTTTTTTCATACTGAAGGAAACAACAACTGATCTTGATACTGAAGCAAGTAGGCTGCACTTAAAAAAAAAAAAAAAAACACGGGTTTTCTAAAATTCTGAGTGACTGCTGTGTGTGGACCTTAGTGTCGAAGGATCCTTTAAAAAAAGGGGAAATTACTTGTCAGCTGTAGGTTAATAAATGTGTGGTCATAAGCCATAACCGCCTAAGTCTAAGTAGTTTCATTGTCCGTGACTCTGCCTTTGTAGTGATAGAGAAGAATCTGTGACCTAGGATTCAAAGGCGTTGTTCTTCTAGAGCAGGGCAGTGGCACTGCATGTGTTGAAGTAACTTTACCTCTTCTTCGTCTCCTTAGTTTTTGCATAAATCGCTGGACTCCATGTGTAGAGAATAGTTCATGTGGCAAATTGTCTTCCTTTCAGAGTCTTCCTCTCAACTTAGAGCCTATTTTTCGGTCGATCGATAGGCCGATGTGGATCATAGAATGGGTAGCACAGATAATCGATCCTCGGACCCATATATCAAGTGCTCGCTGCAGGCACATTCGATCTTCAATTATGATAGCTCTATGGTCAACAAAGCATAAGTCATTCGCTTTGGGGTACTTCAATTTTCCTCTAAGCAAATAATCTCAGACTACAATAAACAGCAAAGGACTAAGAAGGCTTCCCTGGTGTACACCGAATTTGATTAGGAACCATTACCTTGTCTTTCGGAATGAAAAGCCGATTATTACCTTCTGGTTGTAGTGTCGCAGCATTTTTCTTGGTAAGCCTCAGTGTCATTCCCTCTTAGTTCTTTCTGTATAATTTTTGGTCATAGTAGAGCGTCATTTTAACCAACTGAGAAAATAGTCTAGGTCCCAATAATGCAGTTACCTATCCTAATACTTGTTCTGCCTAGCTTTTTCTTCATTCTGGTAAGGCCATCAAATACAACTTTCGATCCGAACTATGGCAGAGTAAAGATATTTGTTTGTTTCTTGCATTATTACCCGTCGAGGTTGAGTTAAGCTGTTCTTTTAATTGCGTAGATCTAAGCTGAGAGGATGTACCAAATAGTTTTTGTAATTCAGTTAACAATCTGTGTTGCAATGAATTTATGAATTCCTATAAGTTACACAAGAGTGCCAATATTTGGAGTGTCAGTAGGGTGTTTGTAAATGCACTCATCTCTGGATAACTAGAAGACCTTAGCCTCATTCTCTATTATGTCATCAATAACACTATTCAGTTTACCGATCGGTGGCAGTATAGATGTGCCAGTTTCACTAACATTCATGATAGACACCATCCATCCCAATTCATGCACATTGTTGTGTCCAGGTACCCAGCAGAGCTTGACCTTATTCTATCTGAAGTCAAAGAGTCTCGACAATTTTTGATTGCTTTTGATTTGACTCTGTTGGTTTTTATTGGATTCAGAGCCGCTTGACTAAATATAAAGATTGTTCTGTCGGACGCAAGGATGTGACTATCTGATACGGCGGCTTTTTCTATTGACAGTATGTCAGCTTTTGGAAGTCTGAAAGACTGAAAAACTTCTGTTTTTGTAATACTACTTCTATATCCATTTAGGAGCCATCTGTGTGAATCCAGATCTAGTAATTTTTTATTACCCTTTTTGACTTCCAGTCTTCTGGACTTGGGTATAGAAAAGGTATATTCAGTATATTCGTATGTCCATAGTCGGGTTATTTCCACATGCTAGATTCCCTCAATCCTGTGGAGCTTGCTCTGGTTATACATATAATAAACTTACATTCCTTGTGATAATCGAGAAAAGTGAACCTATGCATTGTGTTGAAAAGTAAAATTTTGAAGAAGATCACTTTGGAGTGGAGTGGAGTGGAGTCTATCTTCAATCTGGTTACCCAATATATTTTTTTTTTTTTTTCAAAAATCAAAGGTGATGCTCAAAGACAACTTTCGGTGGTTTTAGAGCTAGCAGGAAATAATAAAGTCGTCACTTTATCAATACAAATAAGTAAAGTATCTCTCAAAATTTTGCCAAGAATTCATAAACGTTTTCCACATATTTTCTGGATCATTAAGGAAACCAAACTAAAAAGTAGGTTACATTACGGTACGGACAATGCATGGCTGATCTTTCACTTGTTTAAGATATAATTAAGTTGTTTTTAAATCCTATACTGCGTGGTGAAAAGTGATCTGACGCGTGACATCACTCGAATTAAGATGATGATCGCTCGTAATCAAAGATACTTGTTTTCACCCGCCATAACCAAGGTGTTTCTTGCACTTGTTGTGTAAAATTTGCCATGACCGGTTTTATTGGCGCGGTACGCGGTACACAGGTCAGTTAATCAAGTTTATTTCGATGATTTGTTTCTCCCGACTAAAGAGGAGAATGACCAAGCTAGGGTTACCAATAAAATGACCGGCGGAATGCCGGTCACACATCTTGTTATTCGGTGAAATGTTTTCATTTGAATATTTTAGATGACTAATTTGTAAGATTTTGAACAGATTTTTGAGAGCTGCGAAATAAATCAATGGTCATCATTAGTTGAGCTATTGTTTGTTCAAAAAACAATGAGTTGTAGTAAGTTCTACGAGTGTCTCTGTTACAGTTCAAGTGGTCACTTAATTTGAATGCATTTCGCAAGAACAAACAACCAACAAATCGAAACACCTTAAGTTGTCTTGTTGGTCTTGTTGCACCGTAATTCTTTGTTTGAAACATAATCTGACTCTAATCCTCAGCAATCTCGCTTCATACGTTTTTCAATTGAAAGAACTGAATTAAGTACCCTTTTCCTGTTCCGACACATATGGTTATGTCATAGGAGAACCCATTAACTGGCATAATTGAATGGACGATTAAATTTCAAATCTACTGGAAATAATCATAATCTCCTTAAAAAAAAACAACTTCTTACCAACCATCATCCACGCACCAACAGTGAACATAACAACCGACAAAATTTACACTTATTATACTTGACATCATCAATTGCTGGTAGTTGCTTGTTAAAAATTCTCCCCCACAATATTCAGTGTGCAGATATCTGAAGAAACCTCGCATAACCTTGGAGAAATGTATAAGGTTCCTACCGTCAATATCTACTTGACAATACATAATTTTGAGAACGTGGGAAGGATCTACGAATGGAACACCCACCGTACGAGAGAACACTTTAATTGAAACAATGTCTAGGCTAGATTTATCTAAGTAGCATAATTCTCATAGACCGGTAGAACTGCAAATGACATCGATAGATTGTAGGCGATAAGGCATTAGATTTAATGTATCTATCACCAATTTGTTTGTTGAGAGACGGCTGTAGATGCAAGAATAGATTAACATAAAGTTGTATGTATGTTTAGACAAGAGCTAGCTGAAATGGACACATAAGCGGGCGCTAAAGGGGATGCGAATACCCTTATTCTCTTTTACAAGACACATGTGATGAGTAGGGGAGAAGCAGGGATATTAGGACTTGGCATAATGGCGGTATAAGGTTCTCCTATTTTTCGCGAGTGCTGTGTATATATGCAGTTTTTGACTTCGATTATAATTCACAGTATTTTTTTGCTTTTGCGTTGGAAAACACAAATTGCTGTCAGGGCGACTGAATCATACTCGTTTCTACTAGTAGATGCAGAAATTATGATCAAGTTAATTGATCTACTTCACTCAGACTATGGCTACGGATACATCGTAAATTTTTCGACTTCAAATTTTGTCATAGATGACCAATCAGTCTTCCGTCTGCAGACAGTCCAACTAATTTACTCGTAAAACTACGGTCAAGGTCAACAAACTTGACTTCGATTGTGAATTTTTATTTAAGCGAAAAACCGTTGTTTTGCATAAATTATTAAAAATTTAATGAATCACATTCTGATAGGAATCGAACCAATTATAACCGTCCGGTTCCCCCCAGACCAAAACACAATAGAACCTTACCTTCCACCGAAGAAGATTCGAGTTGATTGGCTTCTTCGGATCGCTATCAATATGGACAGCTCACTGATTATATATTCAAATGAAAACGTTGACTCGAACTACAAGTTTTTGTATATTGACAACATCGCGAAAAATTGGGTTAGCGTGTCTTACGTATTCTCGCAGTTTTTCGTTCGATGTTACCTAATGGCAATAAATAAAGCCGCGCACCATCTGACAGTGTGTATATCTTGTGTATCTTAACTAATTTAAATAATAAAATGCGATCTCGTAATTTGAGGAGTATTAATTAATACAAACGGCATAACCGTAATTTGGACACAACTCCAACTCAAACTCAAGGTCAGCAGCAACAGTGGCGGCGGCGGTCTCTCTGTGAATGCGTTACATGAGGTGTGTAAGGGCCACGCATGATATAGACGGTGACATTTGTTGACTGTCAGATGTGCATTCGATCGTCGTGGTAGGTTTCTATTGTGTTACCAATAACATCGATGGCGATCATGGTGGGAGATTTTGTTTACACAACACAAATGTAATAGGGTATATGCGTGGGAAAGATGCGGGGGACCTTCACTAAAATTGTTATTAATAAAAAACAAGTGATCAACAAATGAGTAACAAATGAGTTCAGAGATTTTGGCGTGAAGCATGACGGATTTCATTGCCTTCTTGAGGCATTTCTGTAACAAAATAGCAATCATTCCTTTTGGTGTCATAACTCTGGATGTGGTTTGTACTAGTATTTATAAAGGTGAGAGGTTTGTTTAAAAATAAATTATTACGATTAGGTTTCGAGTGAAGACATAGTTATCTTTAGAAGACTTTGTTTAATGTCGCCCCGCCTCTATATTGGTGAGGCTATTAGTTTACTTGTTTCGCAAGTACTCACGCGGAAGTACTTGCCAATTAACTAGGAATTCGTGACAGTAATGCTCTGCCAAACACTATTTAACTTATTGTCTGCTTTAATGACGCTAAGTATCTAAGCTGCTTGCAATCTTTTAAGCGGCATTAATCCTGTGATTGTTTGTTGTAATTATATTAGCTTTATTGTAGGTACCTTAAACAAAACAACAAATATAAATAGATTAAATTGCAAGATTGCTTTTCTTTTAAATAACTCTATCTATCTATTTGAATACAATATTGTTTGTTTTCATAATTATAGGCCAAAGTAATAATTGATAGAAAATTGCTGATATCGAATGCTAATAAGGTTTTCTATCTTTTTGTCTGTACTTACATATATGTAGCCAATGCATGTCAAAATTGACTGGATGTGGGATAAGGATCCAACTTTACTTAAGTTAATTACGATGCAATGTGGTGGCATTTTATGTGCATCAGTTCGTCGTACTTTGTCTTAGAACTTCGTAGTACCTAGTACAGGACACTATTTGAACTAGCGACTTTTTTTACTTTATATTCAGCCAAAAAGTCTGTCTGTCTAGTCTGTCTATTCTGTCTGCTTCCAGTTGCCAAGACTGTTGCAAGTTTTTTTCATCGTCTGAACTCTGTTAGCTATGATTCGAAGATCCTCTTGGCGAGAGCCATTTGCTCGATGTGACCGAGCCAATTTTTGAGCTACTTCTACATCTTGGTATAGCTCATAAAGTTCGTAGTTGTATCTTCTTCTCCATTCGTCCTTCTCGCGTAAGGGACCCAATATCCCACGAAGTATTTTTCCCTCGAATGTACCCAATATTTACTCTGCTTTCTTACTTATCGTCCAGCACTCGGCTCCATACAGAAAATTTATAAAATGAGAGTTCTATAGAGCATTAATTAGGAGTCTTGAATTAGCAATGCTTGCTAGGGTTACTCTTCGTTGAATCTCCGAGTTAGGTGAACTCCTTAACCACTCGAAATTATTGTTATCAACAGTGGCGTTCTGTCCAATGTTTTGGACATACTCGTACAATTTTTTGTTTCTTCACAGCACAAGCTTCGTCTTGTTCTCATTCACTTCAAGACCAAATCGTTTCGACTCCTCTACGAAGGCTTGCCAGGATCTTCCGATGATTTCAATATCGTCTGTTTATCTCAGCAGCTGGCCAGATTTGTGAAAGATAGAGTCTTCCTCTACACTAGCTGCTTTTACACGATATTGCAGTATTCACATGGGAATGCATCTCCTTGTCAGTGTGCGCTTGGAAGATCTCAAAAGACTTCTTTCCAAGTTGTACAGAGCAACAAAAAGGGTGGGTTTTGACTTGAAATTCGTTGGTCTCTTTCAGGAGTTATTTGAGTGTGAAAATTTGGTCTATTGTCGATCTGGCGGAACGGAAGGCACACCGGTACGTGCCGATTAGTGTGTTGCAGAAAGGACTTAGACGTTTACACAATTTGTTGTTGGATATAATCTTATATGCGAGACTTAACAAAGATATGCCTCGGTTGTTCTTACAAGACATAGGATCGCCTTTTTTGAAGATGGAGCATATAGAGCTCATAGTCTACATAGTTGTCAGGCATGCTTTGGTCCACCTATACTTGATTGATTTGATGCATGTCCTCTACCAAAGCATCACCTCCTTATTTAAAGACTTCGACTGGAAGCTCAAAGCCAATATTATACCTACAATAAGAACGTAGAAGAACATAGTTTTGGTCCCAAAAACGAAGTTACCAAGTCGTTTCTTACTCATGCGTGACCGTTTCGTTTTCCTTCATTTTAACATGTCCTAAAGATTGTGGCTTCATTGGTTCTGTCCAGTTTTTTTTTCCTTTTAGCAAAGCATGAGTACAGAGCAAGAAGTGTGGTTTTGCTGAAAATTAGAGTAACAATATCTGTTTGTGTGGTTCTTTCAATTACGTAGACCTAAGCTTAGATGATGCTGGGAAATGTACCTAATGATTACGAATAGCTACTCACTCCTGTGACACTTTATAACCCTCTTATCAATCTGTGTTGCAATAAATTTCTGAATTTCTAGCGCATGCGTGCCAAAATTAGGCAATTTCTGACCCTATAAGGTTATAAGTATTGATCACACAAGAGTGCCAATATTTTAGGAATGAACGACATTTTGAAATTAGCATCATAACCATTTTTGGGGAAAAATAAAATATGCATAACACTATTACTTAAGGAACACGATCTATTAGTATAATTTAAATAAAATTCAATTTGTTACACAAACTTTCCATTAAAACGAGTCCCTCGCAATTTACATAAATAAAATCAAGAAAAAAACTTTAACACTTAGTATTTTTAAAAAGAAAAACTGAATATTGTAAGATTTTTTTGGTTCAGTTGCGGCGTTCACACACAACTGATCTGCCACCGTGCACGTTCAATTACAATCGCCTGCGGTGGCATACCTCATTGCCTTGCAATATAATTAATTAGTGTCTATGACGTTGAAACTCTTAATGTACAAACTATTAGATCATCTCGCACAGATTCAGATTGTTTTCGACACACACAAAAAACGTGCAGTGTGCGAGTAGATCAACGCGACGATTGAAATGCCCTGCAGGTAGGTTGGACTCCGGTTGGATCTTGAATCCCGTCTCTGTATGTAAAAACTCGCCTTGCGGTGCATAAAGCTATGTAGGTGTTATAAAATAATAAATATGCTTTGGCGATCGAGTAATTCGACCAATTCGGACGGACAAGAGTTGTCTTATTATGCAACACACACACTCTTCAGTGCTTACCAACACTGCGTTGCCGAATGCGCCCAATACAAAATTCATAAGATACACTTACTGTGTACTTCGGTCGCAAGTATCTCTCGCGCTTTGTTTGTACAATTTCGATGCCCGCGGAGAATGCCACACACCATTCACCAGAAGAAAATACATACAAATAGCATTACAACCAAAAATTGAAAAGTGAAGCAATTTATATGTACGCAAACAATAATTTATCGCACTCAACGATGCGAGTCAAGTCAATCTCTGCGCTGCCAGATGTATCTCTGGCAAATTTGACAGAGCTGAAAGAATTTGCAAAATTTAATAATTCAATTTGGCATTAGCGCTATGAAATTAACAAATTTTTGTGGCTGCCAAATGAGGATTATTATTGAACGCAGTCAAGTTTGAACATTTTATTGAAGCACTCGACTTGAATAATATTCGGATTGTTTGAAACCCTTGACCTTGGTCTGTGCCTCTAATATTAAT
This sequence comes from Chalcosyrphus nemorum, assembly GCA_949716465.1. Taxonomy (NCBI): domain Eukaryota; kingdom Metazoa; phylum Arthropoda; class Insecta; order Diptera; family Syrphidae; genus Chalcosyrphus; species Chalcosyrphus nemorum. The sequence goes on along the minus strand of OX454334.1, from coordinate 15,556,654 downwards.
ATTTGTTATAAAGGAACAGACAGTCATTTTTTTTTTTTTAGATAGACTTACAACAGTCAGCCTACATTATTGTGAGGCTTGAGGTGGGTAACACTTCTTGTCCGCCTACATTTTTATATTATGGAAATTAGTTATGCTTTTGTACTTTAAAAGAGTGTCCAATCGTTCAGCTGGAGTGGCGGTTGAGATTGTTTACTTTTTTTTTTTTTTTTTTTTTTAATGAGTATATCGATGCATAAATGCATCATGAATCGATAAAAATTGAATGGCAAAAGGGTTACAAATTGAAACATTGAGTGGCACTTGAGGTGGTGAACTATAGCCGCGATGGTACAAATCGTTCATCATTGAGTTTTTTCTCGTTTTTTTTGGGGAAAGGTTTGGATAGACTCAAGGTCGTGGTGTATGAAGTTGGTTTAAATGAGATTTTGGTTACTAATAGTTGCCTGACTGTGTGCAGAGAGATGATGCATCTGAAGAGCAAAATGATATGGAGAAATACTTGTAATAACATGGCTACCAATAGTAGACCTTGGAAAGAGGAGAACCTATAGCTTTCCTGCTAGACATGAAGGACTTGAAAAAGGAAAAATTCAAAGGACCATACACATATCTGAATTCGGACAAGCTACTCCAACAGAGCTGCCTCCAGTTTCGCACTCCAAGTCAGTCTACTACACTTCTAGTCATTAGGGTTGACCAAAAGCTATGTATGTGACATCGTCATCTTCAGTTATCCAGAAGGTTTTGTTTTCTTACCTTAAGGTCGAATTACTCTTTCAATGAATTCCTGACGAATAGCACCTAGAAAAGCTGAAAGAGGTCTCTGAAGAAGCTGGAGAAAGTCTCTGCAGATTCTAGAATGCTTCCAATGAGATTCTAAAACACTTGCTAGGAACTTGTGAGCTCTACGAAAGGCTGAAATAATTGGGAAAATCACCATGTATTAGGTTTCTAGGTGCAACTCTTAATTTCAGAGAGAGATAGGCTTTGGACTAGATGGGATAACTTAAAACAGTTCTCCCCTTTGGACGAGAAGGTCTCTAGATCGCACTTTCATTTTCAGACTTCCAAGAGACTTTTGACTAGATCAGTTGACTTTAAACAGTTTTCCCTTTTCCAAGATAAAGTGAGAGTGCAGTACAATCAAGGAATGATTCCGATAGTAATCGTAATGTAAGAATAATTTTATGACACCTCTCTACGTTATTTGTATGGTGATGGTGATTGGACGAGAATTGAACGGATCCTTTTGGAATCGTAAGCAAAGAGAACTCTGTGACTACAAATTTGTGGCTCTGTAAGGCTTAGTAGGGGGCATCAATGATCAACAGATCGCGGTTGAACATCACCTTCTCTCCACCACTTCTCTACCAAGACAACTTCCACTACTAAAGAAGTATATGAATAAGCTTATACCTCACCGCATTTTTGGTAAGATCAAAGAGAAGGGAAAGGGGAGAGTTGGTGCAGTGGAACTATGTTTCAGTGTGGGTTTTTAAGGGAGATTTGTTTATAATTTTTGCATTCAGTTGTAATTCACAGAAAAATACTTTTTCGCGAGCTTGTTATAAAATATTAAGGGATATTCACGCTTAGATAACAACAGCGACTAAGGTATCTAATTCCACAGTTTGAAGGGATTGAAGCTATCTTTATATCGTAGTGGTCTGGTCGGAGCAAATATTGTTCCTCATGAATTGTGCTGCTATTATTCCTTGTCCATTTTTGTTCCTGAAGGCCCTTCTTGGAGTTCTAAAGACACTGCAATACCATACTGTAATCTAGCTTGTAATATTTAACGATTAAGTGAAGTCAACTGCCGCTTATGAAGCTAAAATACTTACGCACTATGAACACAACAGAATTTCGACAACATATTCACTTCAAAGTCACCATAACTAATAAAGAACAACCACGATCAGAGAAACTCCATGATGATCAGTTGCAAAGTTGTCACAGAGTATGTATGCTGCATGAACCTTGAGACCGTTGCCACCATCTCATAAGACTCTCAATTCTTGAAAGTTGTCTGGTCCAACTCATGCCTAATATGAAAAATGTCTGCAGAAGCAATAAGTAAGGTCAAAACGGCGATCAACACCTACTTGATGGAGTTAATGTAAAAAGCAGACTTTGAACTGACAGATGATAAATGACCAAACGAGTTCAACCAAATTGGGTATCAATCAACTAAAAGAGGTCTAATTTGTGGCTTATAAATTTAATAGCTCGGTGGGTGTTCTCTCCAACCGGAGTTTGCTTTCAGTAGAAAGTACATTGGCAGTCGGGGGATTTTATAACTTTTGCCTAGTTTTTGCCGCGATTGTGAATTAATGAGAATAGTTGGATATATCTTTTCTTTAAAGTCCTTTCTTACAAGATACCATTTAGACAGTTCCTTACAAAACGCTTCATTCTTGCCTTCTTTTAGTAGCAACAAACTGTATCTGCCTGCAGAAAAGTTCATTGAGATCTTTGCATAATTTTTAAATAACACATTTTCCTTACCTTGATTTCATTTAAAATTCAATTATTATGTAAATGTATATCCACAAAACAGCCATACTCTTACTACAACTTTCTACATCATTCAAATCGATAATTACGAAGTAAATTTGCTGAATCTGAACGCAATCTGCAAGTGGATTCGATTAAAATTCCGTTAATAAAATCAATTTACACTTTTTTTTTTTTCTTAGACAGCAGCATGTAAGGTAGAGTGAATGTGTTCACTTATTAAGAAATTGGCGTAATGCATTTGTTAGCTAATGATTATCGATATTTTGAAACTTGTTTCAATCTAATTTAAGTTATGAAGCAACTCGTACTTAGATCATGGGAAAATCAGTTGACCATCTTGATGGAGAGTGAATGTACCTATTGAGTGATAGATGTTGTAGCTTAGTGTTGCCTGCACGTACTAATGGGATCAGTGGCAGATTGTGACTCAGCTGCTCGGCTTAAATCCTCTCTTTTACTTATGTCATGTTACAGATGAGTATCGTATGTTCCAATTTGTTGATCAAATGGTTGGCTTCAGCATTCCAAATGAGGTAACTTTCAACTGCTTGAGAGCCCAGTCGACGAACAAACAGTGATCTATCAACTTTGAGCTCCTGCACCAGTTGAATCTTGTACGGCTGTAGGCCCAAGTCATGTCCCAAAATGCGCCAATTTGTATGTGGAACTGACTACACACTCTTACGGATAGCGACAGTATGTTCGGCACTTCTTGCCTTTCGTTGACGTACGAGAGTTGGCGAATTTTTCACTGAAACAGTTGACTCGAATTTACCCACTACGTTGTGAATAGGCCTCTCATAATGACGATAGGGTAAGATAAGCGAAACGCGCAAAATGTTTCTCGAACAGAAGACCCACTTTCATAAAACAATTTAATCATTTGCACATGTTGCTGGACCTTATAACTATTCATGATTTGGCAAAACAGACTTAATGAATGACAGCTTCAGCAATATGGTCGTCTGTCAAAGTTCGGAAATCCCTTTTGGAAAACTCTTTACATGCCATTTACAACATTTTAATCCAATATCGGCCAAAAAATCTGTCTGATTGTTCTGAACCATTGGCCAACAAGTTGGCAATATTTTCTGCCGACATTTTTAAACGACACGCGTAAAGCTTCTCTCATAAAACTTCCAACAATAACGCTCATCAAATGACGTTACTTGGGTTATTGAGATTGATCTTTATAGTTAGTAAGCCATTGCATTCTTCTGCTGCTAAAGAGAGATGTTGCAGTTTTCACTTCAACTCGGATGATTCGCTGACGGCATAAATCTTTGATGGGTATACCAGCAACCCGCTTTCACTTGATGTCTGATATTGATTTTAACCAGGGTAAACATTATAACATATCACAGCCTTTCCCTCCTCGTCCTGTAAGTGAATCGCCGAGAACTTGTAGACAGCTCTCAGGCTTTCAATGAAAAAGGAAAAAAGTGCTGAAGAATTTCCAACTTACTTATGCATTACATTGATATTTGTCTCGTTCTCCTCAACTGTGTTCAGGATGAAGTTGGCTCTTTAGTAGAAAGATACACATTCTGGCCCGACTATGAAAGTGGTCCAGACGACATCAGTCAACTTGCCCTCAGAAAGTCTCTAAGATCAACCTGTCCACGTGTTTCGTTCTGTCCTGAGCTTAAATTACTACTTATTGCTGTTGACCATCAGCTATGTATGCAGATCCCTTTACAGAGGTAGAAAGTTCTGAGTCTAAGAAAGTTGGAAACTTGAAGATCATTCGCTATCAGTGCCACGAGTATATCTTTGAATATCGGCCAATCTCCAGGTTTCACAGTCTTTTTCATTGGTTGGTTCTGGTAAAGCGAACACTGACTATGGTCTCATTGTCTTTACAGAACCGATCTCGGATCTTCGGTGATCTGAAATCATGGGTGTAAGCTTCGGCACAGACTTACATTATGACTCAATCTAATCGTGATGAACCAAACCCAAATCAATAACAAAAAGAGGGACAAACAATAATAATGTATTGCAGTATTTTGTCTTCAAACTGAGCACCACCTTACTACTTACTAAACGATTGTTTCGAATCTTATCTACAGCACCATAAATCTCTACTCAATCACTACCCGTGTCCGACCTTTATTAGCTTTGTTTCTCTGATGACTGTATCGCTTACTTTAAATTCTCCTGATACGCTACATAAAATGCTTATAATATTGTTATTACCTCATTCCATCTACATTACAGACGACAGATCGCGAAAAACTTCACGAGACGCTCGTAAAAAAATCTCATAAAATTTAATTGTCACCAAGAGTGATCTTATTGCGATCAGTTGGTGTTCATTGAGAAAACAAAAATCTAGTTTTACTGGTCCGAAGTACCCAACGCAATTGACTCTGAAATATTTTCTTCTAAATCGGGGTCAATTTTCAAAAGAGAATTTGAAACCCCAAGACAAAAAAAAAGACCTCAATCTCATTACGTAATCCAATCTAGATGGCACTATCCGCCGATATGCTTTTGAAACGTCAATTTGATGGTAAGTGACAAGCTAAAGACATCACAACTTGTTTTGTGTGACAGCGAATCCTCCTTGAAAACCAAATAACAAGACGTCCTCTGTGTACTTTGTATACTATTACTAGGTAGCCATATGACAATCGTTAACCAAATGACAGCGACGACGACTGCGCAGAAACCCAAAGCGTATCGCTCGTGTAGACGCCGCCAGTCTAGTTATAGTAACTGACAGACCCTTTTGACAAGTGTACCTTGAAAAATGTCAACTACTCAGCGCATCGCCAACAACTGAGATATGCAAATGTCATTGTGTACGAGTAGTTACCATATTGAACCAAACGTTGCCGCCTAATTAGGAGCTAAAAAGGAGGGAATTAAATATAATCACCAGCCGCAATCATCTTCATCGGCTGAATGTGGAATTTATGGACAGACCCTGAAGGTCGCATCTCCGTATGCGTTCTGCAAAACGATCGTTTCCGCCCGTGATCAATTGGCAGCTTGGCACCCGCACAATGTCATTCTCTGGATTAATATTCAGCAACTGTCAGAGCTAACTATCTGACACATCCAGATATATTTTTAGCTCAAACGAGTAATTATACCTCGCCTTAGAAAAAAATATGAACCATTCAATAGAATAGGTCGCTGCGTCATGCATACAAAATGTACCTACTTATTGCAATGTGCACTGTTCAAGTCTCAACCCTGCCTTGAGTCGTGATTAATTTCGTCCGACTACGTCGGCGCCTTGGGAGTAATATTCGTTTATGGATTTCCAGTGCCTACGCACTGTATAGGTTTGTGCTATTGAGATCATAATAACCGAGTGCGTGACCAAAGCGCTGGCAAAATCGAAAGTGCTGAAATATTTTGACGGAAAGTAAAAACGCGTTTTCGCAGCGCAAATTGTTACCTAATGGGTTCTGTCCAATTAGCGCAATGAAAGCATGAAACAACGGTTGTTGTCTTGAAATTCAAGAAATCTTTCACATCGATTAGAGATTGTTTTTGTTGTTTCTGAAAAGGATAAGGGGTATTGCCCTTATTTTGACGCTGTTCGCTGTCCGTTATCCGCATTGATTGCAATCTGGTCTAACCTAAATCGGAGCTGTGTAATGCGCTGCAGGAGAAGAGAAAAACTTTCACTCTCGTGCTGATGCAACGATCGCTTAAACTGGTCGCTCGGTGTTATGGTTTTGATCATCGAGCAACAACCAACGATCTCCGGATGTTTTCCATCGAGTAAATAATAAAATGCGCTTACAACCAAACCTGTCCTTTTATGAATGAAGCGCTTGACTGACGTGTTTGTTGTGTGTGCGAATGCGATTGCAATTTTTTCTCGCGTAACGTAACAAACGGAAAAGAAATTAACAACAACAAAAACATCGTGTTTATATTTGCACATGTTGAATTGAAACTTAAATTTATTCGGCACTTCGAATTGAACAAATTTATTTGTGGGAAAAAAGTCGCAGTTGTTGTTATGGCCAAATAATTTGGCGATGGGAAATCTGCTGTTGGCCTTGAGTTGTTGGGGAACAAGTTCGGTGCATTTCTGGGTGTTTTGTGTAGATGTGTGCCTTGTTGAACGTGCTCGTCGTCGATTGAGGTGTGTTCGCAAGGTTACATCAAGCGTAAGACCGGAACCTGTGCCAAATGCAATATGCCAGGTGCGTGAAGCATTTTGCAACGCAGAAGTTGAGACTTTCATAATTAATGTCCTCAATTGGGTAGTCAAACGTGTTAATTATTTCGAGAGTTGTACAGGAAATCTATTTTTGCTGCGTTGATTTTTATAAATTGGTTTTTATTAATAAATTTTCGTAAATTTTTATCGCATTATCTGTATTTGAGCTACTAAAGTGAGGAAACTAGTAGATACACAAGTTTTGTACAGAAAGAAGTTTAAAAATACATTATGTATGACTTAAGTTTGAATGAGAAATATTTGTAAAAATTTAACTTTCCACTGAACTGGCCTAGCTTAAGCCAATCATATCAGGATGCTTATGTTGTCTGCAGGCTTTTCTGCTGAGAAACAGCTTAGTCAGCCTACATCCAGGCACAATCGTGTTCATAAGAAATCCAATCATCAATAGAAGCCTAAAGAGGGTTCGGGGACTGACAAACTTTCCTCTGAGCCATCTCTATCAATCTCATTGGATATCTCATTCCCCGTGATGCAAGTGTGTCCTATCACCCAGATGAGAGAGAATAAATTGAATGTTGTAACACAGTTCAAGGCTCAGTAGCATTCACCAACTATTTTGGAAGTGGCTTTAAGCGTAGCTTGACTATCACTGCAGTCACAGATCCTCTGTTCCTAACGATGTGACTCGCAGCCATTAGGATTGCAAAGATCTCCTTTTCCTTGAAGACAGAGGCATGCTTAATGAGTACTCCAGTCCTGTGCTGTCGTCTTCCATCTATAAACCAGTCCCTGATCCTTTATCGGTTCATTGGGGATTGATATGGGAAGATTGATAAGGATTGATTATGTGACTGAAATCCTCAGCGTGTTTCGTAGAAAGTTTTAACTGTCTTGAAGGGATCCAAGAAATAATCTTTCTCCCATCTTTGAGCCAGTTTCGGTACCAATTCGCTTTGGAATAGCTAAATTTTAAGCCGCGTAGGGTGAAGACAATCACAACATTACGAACACAATTGCTTAGCTACTAGCCAAATCAATGATCAGTCAGATCCCCAAGGATTCATTGAAATCTCTCCTTCAGAGTGTAAAAGACTGCTGAAACTGGTTTATGCCTGTGAAAGGACCCAGAGTCTTATTCCTTATGAAAAGAACACAGGGAAACTTTCTCATGACAGCAGTACTCTAAGATGCAAGCAAGAGAGCTTTCTGTGATTTACTTAAGCTACAGTCCACATCTTATTTTCCCATAATCCTTATTGAATACAGACTCTAAATATATGTAAATCTAAAGTATGGGAATGGTTAAATTTAAAAAAAAGCGGGCTAGACTAAAAATCTATTAAATCATGTCGATTCTAAAACGTTTGTATATCAATCCAATCAGCTGAATTGCAACGACACAGAATTGCACTGGGAGTCTTACGTAAGACAACTTTAAATGATAAATGACTTAAACAAGTTGTACAAATATGGACACAGTAGCCTACTCGAATTGGTTTAATTAGTTGTTTTGTACCCGAATGGAGTGGTAGGTGTACTGACACCGGATCTTATTTACAACAATTTGTGCAATGACATGGGAAGAAACATTTGTTAAATTTATGTAACATACTCGCAGTAAGTCGTATTCCATTTCGATGCTTAAGTTAATTTGAGCTGACATACTTAAAATGATTTAGAGAAAGAATTTGCCAAAGGAACATCAGACTTTTATAAGTAGAAACCGAAGCAGGCGTGTATGATCTCAGGGTTTAGTAAGCGGAATCACTGGGAACATTTCCAAAGATCTTCTAGGAATCAAAAGATTTGCCCAACTCAGCTTTGTCAGACAATATCGCCATTCTGTCAGACATTTATTCACCACTTAAGGAACTAAGGACTGACCTCGTGCGAGTCAAATGAAAAAAAAACTGGTCAAAAGTACCGGGCCATGGGAAAGGAGGCAGATGATGTATCAGCATGAAACAGTCCCACTCATAAGATTAGGACCTTTCTGTGAGATAGGACTGTTCAAGATACGAGAAGTGAAGAAAACAGGGAAAACTATGAGATGATTCCAAGAAAATAAGCAAAATTCGACTGCGTAAAGGGTCACTGCAAAGAGCACCTCACGAAGCTGGGCATAAAACAGGATACACATTGCAGTTTCTGCGGGGATAGAGAATAAACACCAATCCATCTTTTCACTAAATGTGAAGCAGAAATTCACAAAAGAAGCACTTGACTGGGTATCGCCTTTGGATTCAAAAAAGATATGTACATTACAACAACTGGACTGTGGAAAGTGAAAAAAACGTCGACTATGGCTAAATACATTTCTACCTTTTCTTTGGTATCCCTCGATATGTATGCTTATTCCAAAACGTTGTATTGCAGTTCATGTATTTGCACAGATCACCTATAGCCATATATACGTGTGTAGTAGAAAAATATACCACAATTGGCGAGGGAAAGATATTCCTTTGGCTAGGAATGTTTAGTGTTTGAACTAGAAAACATCTGGCGTATCATATCTCATCTTTGGACAATGCACTCATTTGCATTTCACTTTCAGTGGCATAGTGTTGCAATTCTCCCACATCTAATTGAGATGTATCTATTCGTTTGAGCTTGAAAATGAGAACCATGTGGCCGGGGGCCACTCACAGTTCCCACATCAATGCTGAAGCGCTAAAGTGTGATCCCATAATTACACTCATATGCATATTCATGCCTAATCATCTGTCTAATTCACTTTCATTTCTAAACAAACGTTTGTATCTACATCTAAGGGAACAGTACCGTCGTCGGTTGTCGCGAATTTATTTAGAGGTTAAGTCAATTAGAGTGGCCTAAGCTGCTTTTGTATTCAATAAATACAAAACCTCTCTCATTCGAATGGAATAATTCAGCTCGCAAACAATTATAATCCATCTATTCAACTGTGCAGCCATCAGCTGTGTGTTGTGTGCATTCCGAAAACAAAATATGCTGTGTGTATATAGAAAGTTGTATGACTTCTGTACTCGTATTGGTTGTAACAAAAAGAAAACCAAGTAACAAGTATGTACTTACCTTGACACTGAGATGATTTGTTTAAGTCAATAAAATTTGTTGCTTCTTCTTCTTTTTCTAAGATTGAATCAATAGATACAAGAAAATAATTGAGAAATACACATTACGATCGTTTCACGATCAGTATGATCGACACACGGCGGGATTCACCACAAAATCAGGTTCAATGCTCTTCAAAACTTTTTGTCTGACAATTGATGTGATGATGCTGACTTTTTAATTGTTAAACTCTGTTGCTGTTGTTGTTGTTTTAATCAGACAACAAGTACTTACCGCACTTGACCTTGTGTGCTGTAAAAAAAACAAGACCGAGACTGAGAGGCAACGATTTATGTAAATCAAGACTTACATCGTCATTTGATTATGGTCAGATGGGGGGTATAATAAAGTAGCTATCCCCATAAAAATTTACAAGTGTGTTGCAGTTTGTTATGCAACAGATACGAAAACTCTGAGCAGAAAGTAATTTCGATAGTCTGACTAAAGAGGGAAGTTTTCTTGCTTCTAATTTTGGGAGATGTCTGACCAAAAATGGATTTATTGGTCAATTAGAGAAGATCTATTCTTATGGCTGTTGAGATATTTCCTGTTGACAGCACATTTCATTTGGATGACTGATCGGAATGAGTGACGGCGGGACTGAAATCGATTTTCATGAATGAGCAATCAAATTGTTTGGCTTGTGAACGTGATAAATAAAAATATTTATTTACGTAGTCGTGCCTAGTGGCTGGCGGCGCGAATACAATAAAGCGATTATGTCTGTCATCGTTTTAAGTAGAGAGACAAGTAAGAGTGTTGGATTTTAAGTGATACACGTTTTTTTTTTTTTTTTATTCAAATGGGATCACGTACTTACGAAGTAAAAATAAAAATATTTCTTGTGGTTTTGGAGTAGAAGCTTGTACTTTAGAAGTAAGTCCATTTTTGGGAAGAATTTTGTAAAGATTCTATCCCAATGGCTAGGTTTTTCACTTGAATTCATTTGCATTCGGTTAAACTGGTTGTTTAAGGGGTCTTTTTGAAACGAGAACAAGTTGTAGGTCCGTTCGCGTACCCTCCTAAAACAGCGAATTTTTACGAAAATTTACGAATTTTTCTTATAGCAGGGTCTGTTGCTCTGGCACAATCAATCTAACTAAAAACGTCAAAGAATTTAGGCTTTTGTCGAATTATGGATTAAGGTCGTGCCGCATAAACGAATGTTAATTTAGCTGGCAATGTAAAATAAGTAAATACAATACACTAAAGTTGGGTATTTTCCTTCACCCTAGCGGAAAGTTAGTTGAACTCTTGTCAAAGGTAGGAGCATAGACAAAATAATATAGACGGTCGTCACCCGAAAATTTTGTAAAGTGCGCCGAGTTTAAATTTCCTATCTGTGAATACATGTGAACGAACGTGCGAACAAGACGTAACTATAAAAACAATCGTGGTGCCCCTTTCTTTCATTTTGCACACCACATTTTCAGCAGACTCTCATTCAATTAACCACAAAAAAATGTACAGGAAAATGGACGCGCCCATGAAATGTACCGCCGTTTGAGAATGTGTGCGTGAGTTCCGATTCGATTTTGCCGGAAACGTCAGAATACATTCACAATCGGTGGTATACGTGTAATACGTCTATATTACTTTGTCTATGGGTAGGAGCATAATGGTTTCGTCCGACCTCTTCTGTAATAGAATGCAAATTCATTCGCTCTTTCGTCTGAAAATTTGACGTCAGCTCGTGAAAATTCTAAAAATATTTTATAACCTAAAATATGCACCAACTTTTTGAAAGAAAAAAACACTAAATTAACTGACGAAACTATTTGACAGATGCTTCCGAACACATACTCCCATACTACACTAACTTGTGTAAATGACTGCACTGAAGAAAACTTAACGTAGAAGTTTGACATTAGCTTCTGATTGCTTCCAACGGTTATAGTTCAGTCTTTAGGGAATATAATTGCAATTTGACAGCATCTTAGAAGGGATTCCGTAGGAAGTTTGTAGATAGAGTTTTAGTGCTTGGTCACGCCTGTCTTTCCACGAACATCATTCATTGAAATTGAAATAAATAACCCTTCTCTTTTCTTTTCACTTAACATCTATCTGTCTCGTGGGATATGCGTTTCCTGCGAAGTATATACATTAGTATAGCCACGCACTTAGAAAAAACTAAACTTAACAAAAAGTACTCGATTTTCCGGTAAGGCTTAGTGACTTAAGTGTAAGTCTACCCTCTCGGAGACCAGACAAATTTAGTTGGACACAATATTTATAGAGATGCTTTGCAAAAGCAGAAAGCTCTTTAAGGACATCAAAATGGTCCTCTGATAGATAGTAACATTGCCGAGAACTTTTTATCAACGTCCGGAATAAGGCGTTTAGTCAGCGTGCGTCCAGGAGGGTCATGACCACTTATGCAGGAAGACCGAACTCCTTGCAAATGTCTTTCGCGGTCTCAGTGTAACTTGCAGCCCAGAAGAGAGTCAGAGTAGTTAATCTTGCGACGCAGTTCAGTGATGTCTTATAAGTCCATAAAAAGAGCTTGAATGTCTCCCTTCTTCCTAAGAGTTGAGGAGTTCTATGTGGTAAACAGGTGTTGCGTTTTTTTCTCATTGGATTAGTGTTACACCATCTTTATTGAGGTTTACCTTTAAACACGAAAATTCACTGAGTGGTAGCTTCTTCTATACAAATCTCCCTGGCTAATTCACTTTTCTTCGCATTTGTACATACGAGGGTGGGTCAATAAGTCCCTGAAAAATTAACTAAGGAACACTCCTTTCGGGATAAAAATATTTTTTTTTTACGATAATACGATTTCTCGAGCCCCTGAAACCGCTCAAAATAATCGTTTTTTTTTTTTCAGCGATGACCTCTTCATTCGACTCAAATCTCTTGCCTCCGAGCTATTTCTTCATATTTGGAAACAAAAAATAGTCGCAGGAGGCTAAATCTGGGGATGAGGGAGGAGTTCATGTCCTAACTCATGCAATTTTGCCATTGCGGTTACGGATTAATGAAAAAGAACTTGTTTTCCATTTTGAAGAAAATGCTCGTAGGCGTCTATATTCTTTTGAAATATAATTCTCGACAAAAAAAAAAAATAAATTTAAGGTGACGACACAATTTGTGTTAATTTTCAGGGACTTATTGACCAACCCTCGTATGCCTTTGTTTTTGTTTACATGGAGCATTACCATGTGCCGTGCTTCAAGAACACCATTCAATTCAATTCAATTTATTGAATAGGGAAAATCTCAGTCTACCAGACTGTCAATGAAGAAGGTGACACTCTCTGGTGGTATATTGTAATTAGACCTTATTGTAACTGTTTGTTAGTTAGCCACTTCGTTGCTAGCCATTTTAAAGCAGTCTGCGTGGACTGCAGTTGATGGTACGCCTTTAGATGATTAAGAATAGACTTGTTCTACAGTCTCTTGTGGGAAAAGATTGAAGACAAATTATTAGGGTTCTTGGGAGCATTTTTTTCCTACAAAACCTCTATTTGTGAAGCTACCAAAAACAGTCGAATCGGCTTTTAACTTGCGCTAAACCGAATGATATTGGAAACATGAACATGGTACGTACGAAAAGGAATGGCCAATTAAGCAAACAATCAGGTGCACCACTTAACACGCGAGGCGTAAATAAAGCTTACAGATGTCTATACGAGCAGTCAATAGTCTTTGCTAGTATTTGGAAATTTTTCGAGGTGAATGGCGCTGTGACTATTAAGGTGCTCTATTATTTCTGTTGCATGAATCTACAAATCATTGACTCGCTTCGTTGACTTCTTCACCTTAATTTGAGCATGGAAGTGACAGTAAAACACAAAAGTGCTGATTTATTAGTGAGAATCCCAAAATGATATATTATAAGTAATTTGAAATTTATTTTAGTGGAACTGAAGACCAATTTTGGAATGTTTTTTTTTTGTGTCAAATTTGTTCGAGGTAACACATTAAAGTAAATATTATTTTATTACTATTGTAAGTGCTATGTATTTCCTGAAACTATTAAGTACGTATTAGGTGATTTTTTATTTCAAATTTACGAGCAAAATGTGAGAGGAAATCACATTTCAAAAAAAGGCCTCAAAATTTAGGGTAAAAAGATGACATCATAGAGATTGTGAACAGTTGCACATAAAACACTTAAGGCTCATCCATAAATGAATTAAGGCTATGAACTTGTATATCGCACCTATAATGATTTTCCGCACAGTTTCGTCAAGTTTTCGTTCACTTTTGGCTTCATAAGAAAAGAGCGATTTCATTCGCACAATCCGTAAAGGTGACTACATCGTGTGAGGCAAAATCGATATGACATGCGGCCATGTTTCCTTAATGCCATTAGGGGGCGCTTAGATGTTGACAGCGCACGCGTAGAATTTTCGTTCATTTATGACATTGGGTATCGCACGCTAAGTTCAATTATGGTTGGGCCTTTAGAGAGAATATTATTTCGATGTGTGTCCACTTTAGGTTTGGAAAAAAAGGGTAATGGCTTTGACGATAGATGGCGTTACGCTTTACTAACTTAATGACAGCTGATTGCATTGACAATATTGTGTTCCTTTCAAACGTGACTGTTTAGACTTGAATATGTGTGTATGTACGCGGTTTTTGTCGTGAAATGTTAACAAAAACAATGTTTACAAAAAGCTAGACTTAAAAGAAAAGGTGTTTTTGATGGGCAAGCGTTAGGTTTTATCTGTCAAGGTACTTATAGCCTCGGAAGAACTTCACATACAACTATAAGAAGCCATTCCTCTGATCTTTATGTCCACTCATTGCTTATCACTTCAGCAATCTAAATACTAACCATTCCATTTGTCTTCTCTACTTGCAGGCATGCATCACAGCATTTTGTGATGCATCATGGGGCACACCGGGTACTGGGCAATATCACATACAAACCGATGAGGGTCCGGAAAGATACTTTCGATTTCAAACCGACAATGGACAATATCGAAAAGAGAAACGACTCCAAGATGGCACAGTTATAGGTTCGTATTCAAATTCTAAATCATAATCACATTAAGGATGTTTTTTTTTTGTCAATAGGTACCGATGCTTGGATCGATGCTGCTGGTTATCTTCGACAGAAGGACTACATTGCAGATAAAAAGGGCTACCGAATACTTAAATCGAAAACTGTTTATGTCGGACAAGGACGTCAAATTGAAGTAAGTTCAATAGATATTCTCTTTAAAGCTTATAACACCTCCTTTTCCTTCTAGGACGCCATACGATCAGTTAAGGGAACACCTGCACAGTCGGGTATTCTCGTCGATTCTGGGCTAAGTCAAGCCTCAAACAATGTCGCTCCCATACAATCAACGACAGCAAAACCTATTTATGTTCATCCTTCAACGACTACAACGACGACAACAACGGCACCGCCTGCACTGAAAAAACAAGGCTATCTATCCCCACAAGAAGCTGCCTCAATTCCTCCATCTCCATACTTGGGATACGATCACTATCCTGCACCAGAAGTAGTCATTAGACCTCACTCACAGCCCTATGATAATAACGTTGTACCTGATGGCTATTATCCTCCGGCCAGCAGTAGCACTGAAAGTGTTCCAATTCCGTCAGATGGCTTCGAGCCGCCTTACGAAGACATCCGGAAAAGAGTGAAGCCAATTGGAGTTGCTTCAACAACTCCATCTCCAATCACTGTCTCAGACGCCATTGAGTACTCTCACTCCTCGACGACAGAGAACTATCCTGCTGGCTATTCCTATTCAAGTCCTTCGCCATTTTCTATAGCTTCTACAACTTCGGCGCCCGAGGATTCCAGTAGCACGCCTTCGCCGATACAATCAAACGACTATTACGATCCATTTGGATTGAATACATACTCCTCGTCTACAGAGAGACCATACAGTGACTACTCAACTCCTAATGGAGATCTACTGCCACCAACGAGGCGACGAAGACCATCCTACAGGAGTAGAAACGAACCACTAGTTTATAACAATAATCTAGGAAGTGGTTATGAGGATCAGTACTCCGAGTACGATGGAATCGCTGTCACCAGAAATGGCTTCCGCTACTACCTCCCACGACAGTACCACGAAGAAGAGAATGTCGCTCCTCAGAAGCGAGCCGGAAGCTTCGGCTACATAGATCCCTTCGGCATCCGCCGCATAATCTACTACAATGCATCTCCAGAAAATGGCTTTGTTCATCGAAAGAACAATCGCTTTGTGGGCTTCCAAGCAACTCCTTACGATCCAAGGCCCTGAAAACACTTTATTCATCTACTCACTGCACTATTTATTGATTCATTGACTGGACACCAGCAGCCAAAGATGGCCTATCCTTGTAGCATCAAGCCAAGCAAGCCAACATGTGGATCAGAGAAAAACTTATGAACTGTTGATATTATTTTAACTTTTAAGGTTCAGCTTCACCTTACATTTACATATGCCTAACAATGTCTGTGTTAACAAAAAAAATAAGAAATATTTTTTATTTGTAATTATGTAAGTTATTCTAACTTATTATTTTTTTTTAATTTAAATTTATATTTAACGCACAAGCGCTGGCTTTAATGAAAAGTGTATTCGTAGCGCGCGAAAATGACACCCATTTAGATACGTAGATAGCATTATTTTTTAGCACTTACACTATTAATTGATATTAATCTTGCCATATTAACAGACCAGTAGTTGTTAAGTGAACATTTTTGTTGTGTCTTTAGATTAAATTTTTTAAATGAAATAAGGAAGGAATCTCTATACTAATCCACCTAATTCAAATTTATGTACTAAAAACAAAAAACAAAAAATAAAATGTTAAAAGAATTTAGAGAAACACACGATCATTATTTAGATATTTTTTCTTGGAAGATTTCTTCGCCAATAGACTTTCATTGACGGCTTATATTAGTAGTTATGCCAGTTTAATGGATATCCGTTGCGAAGAAATCCCAATCGAAAATGATATAGAATTTTCATTGAACTGTAAATAAACGAATTCGAAAAACTATTTACTTGGGCGTTTTATTGAAGGATAAGCGAGTAGAGCAGGGAAGATGGTAATTTAGCCTTGGACTTAACATGAAATCCAACTACCTAATTTGAAGGATGAAATAATTTTACTTTTTTAAATTTTATAAGCAGAAATGCATTAACTTTTATAAAAATGCCTTATGCCAGATTTCGTTACAAAGTACTAGCGCTAGTACCGGTATCAAACCAAACTTTGGTACTCAAATCGGTATAAAATCACTCCTTCACAAAGTTTTAATAGAAATTTGGTACTGAGTCCAGGTATACCCCGGTTAACGTTGCTCCGCGCAACGTTGTTTCGCTTAACGTCGTGTTTTCTAGGAACGCATTAACGACGTTAACCGGGGTATGCCTGCATAAGCAAGTACAGCCATGGAAAAAAATCCAATTTTATGTAATTTTGGGTTAATTCAGAAACGCGTCACTGGCATAATGATCCTTATGGGGTCTTGTGAAGTATTCATTATTGTAAACAATTGGCAGCACTCAACGTCAAGTGTTCAGTAATGCTAAGTTGATGATCATGCAAATGTGATTAGTTTTCTCATTCTTGAGCCTCATATTGACAAATCTGTGAGATGTTTTTGAGTATACTGTTGAGAAGTCCTGCGTACCGCGAATTGTACTCGACATTCTAGATCCGTTCGTGTACTTTTTGCACTAAAATTCGTAGATTATAAAATTTAAAAGAGTGGGTGGTAAAATGTCCTCAAAGAGAATTAAAATTTCGAAAATGTAAACGAATGGGTTGAACGAAAAAAAGTTGAAAATACACTGATTTGACAGTTTTCATAAGCAGGCTTAAAGAAATTTCTTGTAATACATTTTTTACTATCTCGTAAGGCTCTCTTCAATGAAAAACTACGCAAATTCTCGTGTAAGTAAACAGGTTTTTGTAAAATTTTGTAAAAATTCTCTGTTTTGGGAAGGTATGCGAACGGACCTACTACTGTTTCAGAATCATTGCCTTAGAGCCTAACACGTTATCCCTGCAATTGTGAAACCATGACTGATTGGGTTATCTTAAGATATAAGATCATTATATTCCAGAGTTGAAGTCGTTGTAATTCGGCTATTTGAGGGCCTACCAGAAGGCGCCTTCCTATCATTCGAATTCCAGTGGTATGTACAGGTGTACTTCAACCTTAATGTAATTTTCTAAGTAGTTCTAGTTGCTGACAAGTTTCCAGCGATTAGAACTTTCTACACTACACGACAATAAGGCTCCTCCAATGTGCTTTATTTTTGGAATGGGAAAAGCAAAGAGTCGCTATTTATTAGCCTCTTCTGTGAATGCTCTCTCTCTCTCTCTCTCTTATGCTTATAGTTTCACAGTGTGGATT
This sequence comes from Chalcosyrphus nemorum, assembly GCA_949716465.1. NCBI lineage: Eukaryota > Metazoa > Arthropoda > Insecta > Diptera > Syrphidae > Chalcosyrphus > Chalcosyrphus nemorum. Next base: position 15,538,557 of record OX454334.1, on the reverse strand, counting down.
TAAACTTGAGTTTACTGAGCTTAAACTTTAAATCGTTCGGCCCCATGTTGTTTAATACAAATCGCTGGTTCGATTCATTGGTGTTCAAGTTGGTAAACTCGTATTCAATAGGGATTACTGTTCTATTTTCCAATAAAAATTATAGCTTTCACAGGTTTTTTGTTTTTAATTCAATCTGGTCACACTATTTTTCGACATTATTTCTAGGTTATGTTTTAGCTGTCTGCATCTCCTAATACAGTCGGGACAAGAGCACAGTAGGTGAGGAATACATATGTATGTCCCTCCTGTTCTTCATCTCCATAGCTCCTGTAGACCACGAGCAACACATAGAGGGTCAAGACCTAGCTTCTTACAGTGTTGTATCTCGGGAATTATAAAGGGCTTTGCAATAGGGATTTCTAAGCTTTGACAGGGTATTGCGGCCATATTGTTGAATCTACATCTGTCTTTTGTCTGTTTTGGCAAATTAACATGGATAGTTATAGCGTTCAACAACTTGACCAAATGATTAAATTACTTTTTCAAAGTGGATCTTCTGTTCGAACAACATTTAGCGCGCTTTACCCATAATCGTCCTTCTGAGAGGATTATTCGCAACGTGCTGCGTAAATTTGAGTCGATCGTTTCAGTGAATAATCTGCTAACACCCGTACGTCAACGAAACGCAAAATCAGTTGAGAATATCGCCGGTATTTGTGAGAGTGTGCAGGAGAATGAGAGGCAGTCTATTCCGCGGCGCGCACAAGAACTCGGTCTTTCGCAGACCACAACTTGGCAAATCATGACTTGGGCCTATACCCGTACAAGATTCAATAGACCCAGGAGCTCAAAGCTGATCATAGACTGATCATAGACAACGCCTGACTGGGCTCTTGAGATGTAGGAAGTTGATCCCAATTTCATATTTAGCGACGAGGCCCTTTTTATTCAAAGAAAGTCTCTGTCGGATATGGATTTTGGACTGGCGGTCATAAAGTAAAATATATCAGTCAGCCTCTCTATCAGTCCGCTTGTCTGTCCATCATGTATTACCAGTTTTTGAGCATTACATTTTGAGCTAGGTCAAAAAACTCTGTGTGCGTAGTCTTGTTCGTCCCAATCGTGACTGGATTCTAGTGGTTCTAACTATTCCATATTCATTTTTAAGAATCTTTGCATAAGACCAATCTCTTCCCTTGCACTTTGCCTGACTTTAAAATAATGTGCAATTATTTCTAAATGAGCATTTAATCTGCTCGTACCAATATTTTTGTTCTTTGTATCCAGTCTGATAGATACATGGATATGATTTTATAATTTGATGATGCTTACTCTTGAGATTCAGCGCGCGCTCTTTTGCACAGGGTGTTAATATTATATTTTCATGACCATGAATTAACCAAATAAGAGGTACGTAATGGCTTTTTACTATTCCTCCCACGTTTGAATAATTCATGTGATAGCATATGAACAGAACAATCAGGGTTAAAGAGTTCAAAAAATTCAACTAGGTACTTACCTCTATTATTAAATTTTAAAACAACATCCCTTTGCTTCCTTATAAAGATAAGGTTCTTCAACGTGTGAATTAACACTTAGTCCTCCCCCTACACTATCTTAAATGTAACCAAATATAAACCAGTGAAAAATGCTACAATCCGCCTGGAACGAATCGTATGATACCCTATCCCTATCTTATTTGGTCGTGTCAGTGGGCGGTGGAAAATGTATTCACAAAATTTTCTATTTTGCCCTATAAACTTATATTTTTACTCGAAAATTAATTTTTGAAGTAAACGCCCCTAAAAAGTTGGCGTGGCCATATACAATGTATAGACGTTTTGTAGATTAAGTGGATATCTACATATTTGCCCAAGTAAGTTTTTTCGAGTTTCATATGAAAATAGTGAAAAAAAGTGATTTTTTTTTTAAAGTGGGCGTGTCATTGGGCGGATTTTAAAAATTTTTACACTTGTATTGCTTACTTTTCCAAAGACCTCGTATACAAAATTTCATCAACCTAGATCAAAATTTAAGGCCCAAAAACTGGTGACATACGGACGGACGGACAGACGGACAGACAGACGGACGGACGGACGGACATAGCTCAATCGACTCGGCTAGTGATGCTGATCATTTATATATATACTTTATTGGGTCTATCTGTAATATTTCTCTATGTTACAAACTATGTATCAAACTTAGGATAGGGTATAAAAATTTAAAAAGATTATTAATTATCTTCTCTCACAAAATGACTGTCAATAATCATTAGATCCCTTATAAAGCATATTAATAAATATTTGTCAATTTTTTTCTTTTTTTGTTTATTTTTTACCACAAAAGCCGATGAAATATTTATTAGTCTTATCTCCGTTGTTCATAAGGGAATTTTAAATAAATTCCCAAATGTCGATTTATAATTTCGCACAGATTGTGTTGGAGTGTCTATCGATTGCCAAAGAATTGATTAATGAATTATTGAAAAACCCCAATTTATACTGACAGTGAATTTACATCAAATATTTATGTACATACTCGTACGTGTGAGATGATTTACAATTCTTAGTGCAATTTGGTAGGAATAGATAATATACTTGAAAGGAAGTGACAAAGCAAATATTTGGGTACATAGGTAGGAAGATTTAAGTAAAAAAGTGTTTTAGTTGACTATTCCCTAAAAATCAAATCAAATTTTATCCACATTTCTATTTAATTTATAAACAAGATCATTCAAATTACTTGTAAAAGGATTTGAAGGTCGGGAACATTGAGCCTTCCTTAAGTTCTAGTGTCCAATGTATAAACAAAAGAAATCAGCACCTAAGGGAATTGCTCGAGGAAACTTAATGAAAATGTCAGCATAACATTTCAGCACCCATTTCTCAGTCAAGGTCACCGAACAGCAAAATGCTTATACAAAAGATTCGAATTACTTACTACTTTGCCAACAGACTTGTTGAATTTTTCAGTTAAAACTTTTGTTGCCCTACAATTTGTATAAGTATTCTCTGAACTCGAAGTTACCTATCTAGCTACCTAGTGTTGGCCTTGAATTGTATCTGAAAGAATAAAAATTTGGTCTCTATCTTTTTGAATTTCACTAGCTGACTTGAATTCTAATTGTCTCTTTATCAATTCAATACATTTTTTGTTGTTTGTTTGTTTGTTTGTTTGTACATATAATAGATGGACGCGCTCTTAAATGATTTGGCGCACTGAAAACAATTTCTCTTAAAATGTATATACAGAGGGATTGATGACAGGGATGCCACATCACTGGAATTATTTATTTGTTATCGCATTTTTTTCTTTAATAAATGTTACTTATTCTAGCGTGAAATCGCATTATAAATAAAAAGAAGTAGCCGTTGTTATAGAATTAAAGTTTCTTGAGTATCCGTTCAGTCAGTTTCCTAATTTCTATTGCAATGAGTCAGTTCACAAAACTAGGTGTAGTTAGTTAGTGGTATGGTAAGGAGAAGTTATTCTTCGAGACGTTAGTGCTCTATTGATTGTTTGCCAGCAGCTCCTAACTAACAAACCTTTTTCTCTGCAAAAAGAAGGTCTACCTACAGTATTGTGAGAAAATTTAAACGAACAGCTCCTCCTTTCATACTTCCCAAGATCCACTCCTAAGTCTTAAATAGTAGCCGAAATAATAGTCGAAGAAGTTGTGAAAGTGGTCAAATGTAAGGGAGCAAATGACTCAAACTTTTCATGTCCGATCTGATGAGCGGCAATCCAAAGCCTATTCAGTAGAGGGAAAGTTATCTTCTTTCTTGACACAAACGAAAGGGTGAAACTGAGAAACTATGGATCAAAACATAAGATGGCAGGAAAACTCTCCTTTCTGCTGTGACCGAAAAAGAAAGGCTTTACATCGCATTTGTTCGTCCGGGGCTAACAATGTACAAGAAGTATGAGTGCAAATTAAAGGCTGTAGAGATGATGATGCTCCGTAAGAAGTAAGTTGTTGTCTTGTACAAAGGAGGGATGTCGGAGCCCGGTCATAAAAACAATACCAATAAACTTTCTTATAAAAAAGTGTCAAAAACGGTCAGACTTTAAAACTTCTGGATCACTCAAATACAACAACAGCACCATTTGATTGGCATCACTGACGAAGTGATCCGAAACCAAGAGGCTAGGGGATATTTTTTTAGGTCAAACCGGAGAGCATCAAAGGCGAACCAATAGTGATGCAGCAAAGTGGAAGGATTAAGATAACTACAGCCTTGATCTAACCTCGGTTAATAAAAGAAAGAAGAATGCCTTGATATAATAATTTTGAGAACAATTTCAGGGTCTTTCTTCTTCTTCTTCATGCTCTAATCTGAATGCACACATTTTCAAAACTAAGCGAGATTTAACCAAGCGATGATTAGTTGAAATAAAGATTCTTGTGAGCTTCGTTATACACAGTAGTTCGTCTCTAGGGCAAAAAAGGATTGATTTTCACTTTCAGAATCCACAAATATTTAGCGCCATTAGGAGTGACTTATTTTTATTCATCAATCCTCTGGGATTCAAAAAATTTAACGAAAAAAAATATTGTTTTACCACGATCAGCTTATTTTTCAAAAGTGGCCACCCCAACACGTTATCAAGCATCGCTAGTCCAATATCTAATTAGCACTCTAGTAAGAGAGCTACACAGAAGTATATTATTTCTTCTCACTCGCTTAGCACTTCTTTTTATAATTTTATGTACACCCTATGTACAAAAGACCGGCAAATTTTGTTCTAATAGTGTGAGTGCAGGTAAACAACTCTCGGAATTAAATTGAAGATCAACATGTGGTTCTCTTAAACCAGTTTGCATTTCCATTTCATCGATCTTTTTTCTCCTGTTTCCCGTCTTCTCCGTAAAGATTAGGTATATGTAGGCAATTTAGTTTATTTCTGCTTCTAAGTGCGGGTGGTAGTGAGAAATTTGAAATTTGAGATGAAAAGATTTAAAAATTAAAACAAAAAGAATCCAAGATCAGTGTTTTTACTTAGTCTATATAAAATGCTAGCATCTTTACGAACACATAAGCCAGCACTAAGTAGATGTGCATTGCTATGTACTCAAGCGGAGGCTTCCAAGCAATCGAAACCATTCGACGAGATACCTGGACCTAGAGGTCCTTTCGGCCTAGGAAACTTATACAGCTATCTGCCGGTGATAGGGAAGTATTCATGGCTTAAATTACACGAGTCTGGTCTCGATAAATACAAGAAATATGGATCGATAGTGCGGGAGACAATGGTGCCGGGGGTAAATATTGTTTGGATCTACGATCCAAGTGATATTGCTGTGCTGCTAAACGATAAGGACTATCCGCATCGCCGAAGCCATTTGGCGCTGGAGAAATACCGAAAAGATAGACCACATGTCTATCGATCAGCTGGATTGATTCCAACGTAAGTTCATCACTTTATTGAGGCCACGTTTAATGTTGATGTTTTTAAGAAACGGTGCAGAATGGTGGCGATTGAGATCTGAATTGCAAAAGGAATTGAGTGCGCCAAAGAATGTTCGCAGCTTTTTGACCGACGTGGATAAAATTACTCACGAGTTTCTGGATGTTCTACCAACTGGGAAGGAGTTTAATTTGTTGCCAGAACTAGCGAGGCTAAATTTGGAGTGTAAGTAGATATAAATTGTTAAGTGGGCGATAGATAAGCCATTCAAGGTCAATGTTAGTATATCGAAAAAAAAAGTTTGTTTACATTAACAAGCCAGTGTGAAGAGTTCTAAATAGAGGCTATCTGTATCTGTTGTAGGAAAAGATACATACATACATAGACTGCGAGTTTGGGACTCAAACAAAATACAAGAATTCGTTCTATTAAAAGTTAATTAGGAAGCTTGGCTTATGCTGTCATAAAGTTACACTCGGCGGTCCAAGATGTGGAAAATTTTACAGTTCATACGTTGCCCATGATACCCTATGAACGCTCTCTCTATTCTCTATACAGATGGATTGAAGCCTTTCTCCCTTTCTTTTGTTTCCTCTTTCTACCCTTACTTTTTAGTTCTTAAATTTCCATTTTCGAAACAAGGCACATAATGATTGTGATGCAAGAATACATTACTTCTTTGATCAAATAAAACTCTTCCTTTCAGTGACATGTCTACTAACATTTGACGAGCGCATGAACTCCTTCGCCCCAGAGGAGCATCATCCAAAATCAAGAACCTCCAGACTCTTGCGATCTACAGAAACCACAAACAGTTGCATTCTTCCCACCGATCAGGGACTCCAATTATGGCGTTACTTCGAAACGCCAACGTATAAAAAACTTCGCAAGGCCCAAAACTATATGGAGAGCGTTGCTGTGGACTTGGTCGCACAAAAGATAGCCTTCTTCAAGGAGGAAAACACCCACCAATCATCTAGTGGCAGTCTAACACGAAGTTCTCTAATTGAAGAGTATCTAAAAAATCCAAACTTGGATCTGTCTGATGTAGTTGGAATGGCTGCAGATCTTTTACTTGCTGGAGTGGACACAACCTCCTATACAACATCTTTTGCTATTTATCACATAGCCAGGCATCCAGAGGTGCAAAATAGACTCTTCGAAGAGGCTAAGTTGGTTATGCCAAATAAGAATGATTCAGTGACAGGAGAGGCCTTAAGGACTGGTATGACCTACACCAGAGCCGTGTTGAAGGAGTCATTTCGACTTAATCCCATTTCTGTTGGATTTGGGAGGGTTTTAAACAAGGATATTGTTTTGAGTGGGTTCCATGTGCCTTCAGGTGTAAGTTTTACTCTTTAAATCTTTCTTCTTTTGTGAATTTGTTTTCTGGCTTTGCAGACTGTCGTTGTTACTCAAAATATGATAGCATCGCGCTTGGAAAAGCATTTCGAAAGACCAAACGAATTTGATCCTGAAAGGTGGTTGCAGCGTAAGAACCACATCAACCCGTATGTTGTGCTTCCATTTGGTCATGGAATGAGGGCATGTATTGCCCGAAGAATGGCGGAGCAGAGTATTCTTGTTTTTCTATTGAAGGTATGCTTAAAGCTGAATTTGCTAGAAATTGGTTTAAAAAATTCCTTTTAGGTTGTTCGTCGGTACAAGATTGTTTGGAAGGGATGTGGCAATATGGACATTAAGACCTTACTCATCAATAAGCCGGATAAGCCAGTCACGGTATATCTTGAAGCTAGGAGTTAGATGGATTAGAAAACTATTGATTTTAGCCGGCAGCAGAACAGTAGTGACTAAAATAAGTGGATAGCCTTTAATTTGATCCAGATCTATCGTCTCTCAAAATAATTTCCTTATTTCTAGTTCGGTATATGTCCTAGCAATCGTCTAAAAGTAAGACAAATCATACGTTAAAGAAGAAATGATTCTTGGCCACCACATTTAAAAGTAGAGAATATTAACTGTTTTTAATGTTAGGAAGCTTTAGCCTCCATTAAACTAGTTCAATTGCAAAGTAGTTAGATTTAATAATTCGCTTTGAAAGCGAATTTAAACACATGCGAAAAATACTGCGAATTTTAAACCAGTTCAAAAGCCCCATACGAATCTCTCCATTTATACATAATATGTTTGTATCCCACTACTCCAACTCTTTGCTACAATTTTCTTTCGTTCAAAATAATCTTATACAAAAGCAATTGACAGCACTGAAAGAGACATAACTAAATGTCTACAAAAGCCTTAAAAAAATGCTAATGCGATTGATTGCGCGTGCATGTACACACTCTTTTATTGCTTAGTTTAAAAGTAAGTTCCTCATAATTTTCTTCCATAGTTACTTAAGCCCTAACCATAATTGAATTAAGGCTCTGTAAGTTGCCATGTGCAGTCATGCGAAAACACATTACTTGTATACTGCACCTATAATGACGTTTCGGTCAGTTTCGTTTACTTTTGCTTTCATACGTAGAAAGCGGTTTCATTCACACATTCCGTACGGAGCCCTGAGGCGATGTAGCCATTAGAGCTGTGTCATTCGTTTAAATTTGATAACCGGATCGTTCAAGTATTGGTTTCAAAAATGATTCGGTCATTCCAATCAATCATTCAATCGCTCAGTGATAGAGGTAGATATATTGTATTGGGTCAAAACAACGATCATCCATCCCAATCAGATCTTAGTATTGGATTGGTTTCGTTCCGTTCTTCTTTCATTCTACTGAGATAAGTATATTCTTAATGTCGTATGCAAAAAAAAACCATAACGAAGTTTCAATTTCCTTTTTCGTTCCATTATTGCCAATACTTTTGTTTCATTCATTCATTCCTTAATAGCTGAGACAACTGTCAAAATGATCGAATCAATCACGATTGACACAGCTCTAGTAGCCATCCTCGATATGACATGCGGTAACGTTTCCTTAATGAAGTTATGGGTGCGCTCGGATTTTGACAGCACGCGGGATGAATTTTTGTTCAATTATGACATTAGCTTTCGTAAGCTTAATCCAATTATGGTTGTGCCTTTATGCATACTTCAGTTCCGACGTGAACTCCTTTTAAGTCCACATTTTTTGACAACCGTTTATCTGTAAAAGTCCAATAAAATTTTAAAACTAAATCAATTCATGAGACGCGTTATCTGTGTTAAGTTTTCTATATAAAGTTTATTTGTTTTTCATTTAATTTTTTTTTATAAACTAATGACTATGAACTAAACGTGGTGTGAAATACATTTATATTGATATAAATAAACAAAATTTTGTTTCCGAATAAGAAGAGTTTTCGTTTTACTTTTTCGATATAGACTTAATAGAAAACTATTTAAAAAAAAAATTTAAATAAAAAAGAATAAAACTTATGTAGCACTATAGTGTTGAGTATCAATTTTCACAAAAAAAAAATAAAGCCATTCAAGATGTGAGAACTACAAGTTCATACATTTATTATTCTTCGTTCTGTGATTATTTACAAAGGCATATAAACGAATGGTTTTTTTTTGTTTGTTTTTGAACGAAGTAATAGTTTATAACAATATAATTTTTTTTAGTAGATCATAAGTCCTTGGTTTCAGTTAATAATAATTATGTGTTTGTTTATGCTTAAGTTTATAAATTACATTACATTTATTCAAATTCATTATGACAACATTATGACAACAACATTCTGACATTCTAATAAAAACTAACATTCTAATAGCTCTTTCTTTTTTTTTTCTTTTAAGTTTATTGTGTATGTTTCTTTTTACGTTAACTTGAAATATCAACTAAAGGGATGGACACTTATTTTTAAGTCAAACTACAATTAATATATCTTTTAATTAATATTAGAACTATGTGATGGTGTATAACGGTTATTGTGTTACTCATTGCCTTTAGAAGAACTTTTGTGGTAGTAAGTCAAAGGGGATGCCCAGATGTGTGCTTTTTTTTCTAAGAAGTTTTGAAGGAGCTGTCGTGCTCTGGTGATATTAATTCACTACGTAGTAGTTTGAAAAAAAGAAAGTATTAAATGATATTTGTGGGGACAAGGAATGCCCGATCGACTGATCAATCACTGGTTTTTAAGTTGAAGGGCGCTAGTTATGGTCACAAGAGAAGTTCTATTGATAGATTGACTCGGCACTATGACACATCTGATGTAAGTATCAGGATTATTTATTATATAAAGCTTGAGCAGCTTTCACTAAGGAGTTTTTGCCAGAAGGCGCCTGCAACTGCATTGCATATGCAATATGGCCGCGCTGTCAAAAACTTTCAGAAGTTAAGACTGTGTGAATGAAATCACAGGTATTCAAAATCAGTGATTGCAGCTCTTTGCAGTCAGAGCTAGCTTTCAGTCCTCAGATCCTGAGACTTATTTTATATTTCGCTCATATTTTGTCACTCTTGCAGCAGGTTTCATCCCGAGCGTAAAAAATCGTAAATTTTTATTGAGTGACACATTTCCTATTTTGAGTTTTTGTTAAACTTTTTTTCTTTTTGGTTTTAGATTTCGAGTTCGTTTTCGTAAAAGAAACTTAAACACCTACTCTACTGTATATCTACTGGTCTGCAGTTGGGGATGCGTTCAATAAAGTTTTACAGAGTGTGATCGCATGTCCTATCACAACAGAAAATGTTAACTCAATCATTTGAGGGTACGGAGAATTTTCTTAGAAGAAGAAGAAAAATAATGCTGCGAACTTTAGTGCAAGAAATTTATTAAGGCTGGTTTATGAAACCTGTCAGATCCGTCAAACTATTTTTTCATTCTTTTTTTACTTGTTTTTGAAAACGTTTGTTTACCTTTTCGTAATTCAAAATCACTCTAAAAGAATTTCACCCCCAACTCTTTTAAATTTGACACCATACACATTTTTGGAGCAAAAAACTACTCCAATATGTGAATTAAATAGTTAAGGGGCCATCCCATGGATATGAATGCATTTAGCTGACAGCTGGCTGATGTATTTGTGTATTTTTAGAAGATATAGATCCATAAGCAAAGGATATGACGGATACGACGGACAGAGTATCCTCCACCCTTTCTACTTTTTTTTAAACAGAGTTTATGGTCAGACTTTTTAAGATCCATTTACATCTCAGCGACTTGCGAATACGAACGAGCGAATATTCGCAAATTTTGACATTTCATAAACAACAACTTTTGTTTCTAGTCGCAGAAATCTACAAATTTCATTTGTCAATTTCCAAGGAGGTGAGGTTATGTTTTGGTCGTACAAATGTGGATTGCGTTCCACATCTGTGGAATGTGAGTAATATTTGACAGGTGGTAGGTAACATTCGCTTATTTGCGTATAAATGAGTTACAATATAACATCTTTTATATTAATCGATAAATAAATTAAGCTCTCTTCTTTGGGAAAGGTAAAATTGTCAATTATCTGTCGGTAAATGTGCTAAAAGTGGTTTGTTCGCTGTTCGCCCATTCGCTAAATGTAGCTTTATAGGGCTTTACCCGTGAAATTTGTAGCCTGCTCCAAAAAGTAAAGAATCAGACCTACCTAATGTTCTTCTTAAAACCGCAGATTTAAATTCTACTCTATGAGTTAACTCTGCTACGAGTTCGATCGAAGACTAAAATAATCGCAACTTTTTTGAATGAAAGAACCTCAACTTCATCCTAAAACTGCACTACCATCCCTTAATATAGAAAAGAGAACTAAGCAACGTACATAAAAACAGCTAACTACCCTGTTATCCTGCTCATTCATCTTCTAAATATGGCAACGCTTGGTCCAATATATATATTTTTTTTTAAAAAAACTTTATTGAGATACTCTTATAGTCGAGTCTTCCTAGTATACATTGGAAACTCGTAATAATTATTATTTTTTTGTTTATAAGGCAAGTTAGCTACACTTCTACACAAATAATTATTTCCTAGATACCGTTTCGTTTTATGTTATTTTTCCTAAGCACGTATAGTCTAACAAAGTCTATATGTAGAAAGAGAAACCAAGTATGTATGGGGCTTGAGACTTGAAGTCATGGTATAACCTACATTGCAGTACATAATATGTATATTTTTATAAGGAGTTATGCGGTGCTATGTGTGTGTTGTTGTGTGTAATATATACAATAATGCCGTTAGAAAAAGAAAACACCCCGCGCGCTGTTCCGTCCTGCTTACAACTCTAGCAGCAGGACTTCCTCATGCTAGAGGATGTTCAGCGTGGACGAATCCATCATTCGATCATCGTATAAGCTTAAAGTTTTCGAGGCACGAACTTTCCGCACAGATGGCGGTACATCCCCAGGGGTTTTGACTCGCTGACTAGGATTCCGCAGACGATGATCGGTAGAGCTGCTGCGAGCATTGAATACTTCTCGGAAAAGTTCTAAGCTTCGCTGTCGCACTATTTGCTTCTCCTCAGATGGTGTTCGCAGCGATGGTGGTGGAGCTATTGGTGTGCTTTTCACTGCATTTGACGAGTGGGATACAACCATCCGCGTGGCGGCGCTATTTTCGCCGCTGCTAGGGGGATATTTCATCGAGCAATGGTACTCTTCGGAGATACTTTTGATTAAATTCGACTTGTTCTCCGGCGAGAGTCCATTTACACGAACTGTGATTGGAACAAGGTCCAGATTGTTCGGTCGCCTTGTACTCGACTCAATTGTGGTCAGGATGTTATTCTGACAGTTGTGATGCTTGTTCTCGATTAGATTGACTGTGGTGTTTTTGGTGGGTGAGGTGATCTCTGGAGGAGGTTTGGTTGCGTTACGATTATCGACTAGGTTTGACTTTTCATCGAAACTCTGATAGAAGTCCTTGCGGAAGAGCTTCTTTTGAATGAGAGCTCGGACGCCATGCCAGCCGCGGAGCTTTCGATCTGTGTTATTCTGCTTGGGAAAGCCTTGACCCATGTGTATCGGGTCTTGTGAGAGTTTCTTTGAATTCGCCGAGATGAGATCTTCCACGGAGACGTCGTCTTCTAGGCAAGAGAAACTATTATCTTGCGATTGGTCTTGGAAACTGTGTTTCTTGCTTTTCTCCACAAGAACTGGAATGGGTTTCAAGGCTACAGGTGCGAGGTTCCTCTCCTGGCAGGGATTTCGCCCTTGGTAGGGTTGAATTTGTTGCGAGTATATGAGATGGTTCTTCTCCGTCGTGGGAGCTGCATGAAGGCTTACAATCGGCGATGTTGCCTCATTGCCACAACTTCGAACCCTTGGAATGATTTGGTTGGGTGGAGTGACTATTTGACTTTGTTCCGTTTCTAAATTGCAGGAATTCGAAGAGAAGCTGCGAAGCCGCCTAGTCGGTGATTGTCCCACGAAATTATTAGCACTCAATGGAGGACTAGTGCCATGCCCTAGACTTATGTGTGATCGTGGTCTTAAATTGCAAAGTTCATGCATACGTTCCTCCGCACAGAGGGAGGTAAGCCTCGCCTCGGCGTCATGATCCCAACAGTCCTCGCAGGTGTCTCTAATCAGTTTCCCAGCAGTAGCACCTCCCCAGCCGGCGGGGAACAGAGGCCGAGCTTTATGTCTCGCGACAAGAACCTGCATCTGTTCGAATGTTGGATGCTTGCCCACTTCAGCCTCATAGGGCGCTCTATAGGCAGGCACAGCTTGTCCATAGGCATAAAAGTCACTGCATCTGGTGCACAACTCCCAAAGCACCAAACCCAGTGCATAGACATCGGTTTGCTTTAAGGCCGACTCGCAGTCTCTCAGATTCACTGCGCCTTCGAGGATCTCCGGCGCCATATAACGCAGTGTACCCACTTCATTGATGCTCTTAGTCTCAGCCAAAGCGATTTCACCGCGATACTCGTACTTCGGGCCGAAAACCTTCAGGGCGAACCCGAAATCCGCAATAGTGCAGGTTAGGTCCGCATTCACCAGGATGTTCCTGGTATTCAAGTCCCGATGTGCTATGCACGGTTTTAGATCATCGCCCCTCTGCATTTCAGTATGCAAATGTGACAGCCCCCTGGTGATGGTCTTGGCCATCTTGCAAAATGTCCCAAACGTCGCTGTATTGGCTATAAGCCAGTCCTGCAGGCAGCCAAGCGGTGCCAGGGATAAAACCAGAAAATATTCGATTTGATCGTCCATTGTGCGCCTTTCATCACAACCTGTAGAGTAAAACAAAACTTTTAAGGGAAGGGGTTTTAGGGTTTAAAAAAAAAACTCACCAAAATAAGTCAAAAGTGATGGACAGTCCATGAGAGGCAGCGAGTATATATTCTTTTCGTTGATGAAACATTGCTTATGTTGCGAGGGAAATATTTTAACAGCTACCGCCTTATCGTTGATCATACCCTTCCAGACGGTCCCGTATTTACCCTGACCAATCATTGAGCACACTTTCAAATTGTCCACATTGTGTAAATTCGAACTGTAGCCGGGTCCAGAGGGCGCAAGTGGTGCTGCTTCGGGACCCGCCACACTATTGGGCTTCTTACAGCGAACAAATATACTCCACAAGCCGGAGATGAGAATTATTCCACCAAAGCAGACGATCAAATCGAGTGGGGTATTGAACCAAGACGCACTCTGGACTCGTTCATCGCTGAGGTGATCTGAATCTCTTGATATCACAGAATTTGTAAGCTGAAAAGAAGGGAAGTTTTTGATTAGAAAGGACTCGAAACAGCTGATTGGTTTAAAGGAGTATTGTCTCAAAAGTTCTCCCTATATATCAGAATCTACTCGCGAGTTTGAGCATTTTGTAGGAGCCTACTTTAACACTTGCTTAGGCACAGGTATGAAGTCGTACTTTTCGCGGAGAGAGTTAGAGTTAAAGGGTATTTTATCAAGCAACAAAATACTTGAGCTTGAAAGTTGAAATCGTGAGTTCTGAGTTCAGGACTTTGTACGTTGAAGAGGTCTGGACTCCAAAGAGACTAGACAGTCATCATTCTAATCTAGGAAAATAAAATGCGAATACAACTTACCTCCAAGGGATAACTGACAGTCATATTCTGATTGCACATGTCCCCGGAACAGCAGCAGTAGTATAAGTTCATAGACCCAGTTGTGCGAGGATGATGGCCGATGCTGAGGCATTCTTTCTGCACGCAAGTTACATTTCTGTCGCCACTCTCCTTCCAGCAACCTGTTTAAGGAAAACCAAGTAAACAATCAAAAAGAATCTAAGCAATTTTAAATCAGAAACAAATTTCTCTCGTCAGAAATATACAAGATTTTTATATATATTTTTTAAACTATGCCTCCGGTCTCCAAGCCAAATGAGTTGTAAAAACTATTTCATAAAACAATCAATATTCCATCTAAACTCCTCATTTTTTTTAGAGTAAATGACGATCAACCAAGTGTTTCGAAAAATTCCAAGCCAAAGCGTAAACAACGACGAAAGAAAAAGACCCAATTTCCGACAAAACGCGATCAGCTAAATCTGAACTTCAAAATAAAATTCAAGAAAATCCTTCGCCGTCTACATGATGAGCTGAGGCTCACGGCAAATTCAGTTTGCATTCTCAATTCGTTTATCAACGATATATTCGAACGAATAACAGATCAAGCGATTCACTTTCAAAAGGTTTCGAAACGCAAGAACTTGACGCATCTGGATATAGCGGCTGCATGTAAGGTGTTACTACCTGGGACTCTACAAAGCCAGGCTATAATGGAAGCCACCAGAGCTGTGGTGCTTTATAGAGGCAATAAAATAAATTACGACCAGAAGAATAAAAATTGAAAATATCAAGTACCTTGTTTGACAACTCTTGTTCCGTTTGTATCTAGGTACCAAAGCCCGAAGCAAAAGTCGTAGTCTTGCGAGCATTCGATAATGTTGCTAGAGGCTGGGTTTCCACTGGTTAAGGCAGTCTTGCTGGATGCAGTGGAAGCAAGCAATTCGGGTGATGAGCTGGATACATATTCAGAGTAGTCGTCATCGTCTTGAGAAGAATCATCTTCGGGAAATTGAGCGCAAATTCTCGATTTCGGAACTGAAATGGAATTGGTTGAAGGATTTTGATTTTTGAGACAAATTTTTGACTTACCGGCTAGAGCACTTGCTGACAGTGCTATCACGTACAGCCACACGTAGTTGATGGTTCCCATTTTGTTTTAAGTATTTTTTTAAGTAGTTTTAGGTTATTTTACTATATTCGGTTCAGAAATCACATTTGAAACTATATCGCTGTTTACACCTTCATGATGCCGTGATGGACCATTTTATTCCTCATGTTTACTAGAAAACGATAGTGAAAAGGTGGCGTTAAACTAGGAGATTTAGAGAATTTTCATACTTTTTTAAATTCTTAGTTTTCTGGTCAATCGCATTTAATAAAATCAACATCCCTACCATAAAGGATCGTGTTCCTTTATGAAAAGTGATCGTTACTATATTGAGAAATCTGAAAACGTGCGTTAATAAGTGCTTAAAAACCGTGTCCCAAACTGTTAAAGAACGATTGTTTTGGAAGCCGCAGGAGGGCTATATATGTGTTTGACACTTGCTGCGTAATTGATCAGCTGTATCCAAAAATTTGTCAGTTACTTGTTGTTTGTCAGTTAGTGTTAAGCTTATAGACCTCCTGAGATTCATAAGACTAAAGGAGTAGTTGCTAACGAGCAGTTGTCGCTTTGTAGTGTTCCATTGAGAGAACGGATTCAAACAGAGCTTTAAGGCTGATACACACAGTGACACATGGTAACAGAAGAAGTATTCCAACGTAATTTGAAAGTTTTAGCACCTCAGAACAATCTCAGACAATCTTCACAGATGGCTCCAAAAGAAGGAGTCTGTGCTGGTATCTTTTCAAAAGATCTGAACATCCACCTCTTCTTCAGCCTTCCTAGCTACTGCAGCTAAGTCGAAATCACTGCCATTCGTTAAGCAGCTGATTGGCTGGTGGCTAATGCAGTATCAGTATCGGATATTGTCATATACATCGACAGCCAAGCGGCTATCAAATCCCTCGGATCCAGCACAACGAGATCCAAGGCAGTGAAGGACTGCCGCATATCTCTGAACAAGATAGTTGGACAGTACAACCTCACCCTCTGCTGGGTGCCGGGTCACTGAAATATATGTACCAGGGACTTGCGAAGCTGACGAACTGGCCCGACGAGGCTCCTCAGGTCTAAACAGTATAAACGTCACCGAAATCGAGGCGCCAACGTCCTATGCTAAAAACCTTGTCCATGCCAATGCGGTGAGAGAAGCCAACTATCGGTGGCAACAGCTCGGCCACTGTAACACTGCAAGTCTACTCTGGCCCACGCTAAATGAAACCAGGTCCATCGCACTTCTGAAACATAAGAGAGGAACCCTCTCCAAATTCGTAAACACCCTCAGGAGGCACTGTGCTATAGGAAGGCATGCCCAAATACTGGAGATCCCCTTCAATGACTTCTGCAGAGGCTGTAGAGATGAGGAAGAAGAAAACACCATCAGTCACCTCATATGCACGTGCCCCGCACTTGCCAGCATTATAGAAAGGCCACACTAGGTGAATACCTGTTCAACGATCTAAGTGGTCTCAACAATGCCTGTACGGCTAAGATTGCCTCCTTCGTACTAAAGAGTAAATGGTTCCTTGAGTAAGAACGTGACCCACCCATCGGCAGCACAATGGACCTACTTCTGGTCTAAGTGCATCCTCACTGAGGGCCGGTTTCAACCAACCACCTCAGAAGGAGGCAGAGAATACAATCAGCATCTGATCGAGAAAATCTGAACCAGAAACGCAAACAGACTGAATATCGAAACATCGTCAAGGATGTACCAACCGCCGCCAAGATACCTCTTGGTATATCAATGAGTGCGATAGATGAAAGACAGTGACAGAAGCTGCACATATGAGAGAACAGAGCAGTGAGAGAAGAGTACCGGACCAGATGAAGGAAAGAACTGCACCAGGATCAGCTAAATTTAGCGAATGGACAACAACCCAGCCGCTTAAGAGGATCTTCGTATTCCAGCACCAATTTCGAGACGACGATGAAAACCAGGCCTCCGGTACAAAGCCCAAGATATCGCAGATGCCAGACTCTTTGGGTAACCCTCGAATTGGCAAGAGTCAAAAAGGGTGAAGGAGGAGGAAAGCTCAGTTTGGCATTGAGCTAATATAATATCTTAGGACCAAATCGGAAAGTAGGTATTAAGGTTGCTTTACACTAAACTACTAAGGTAAAATTTCATAAGACAATGCCTATTCCAGTTCTGCTGTATGGTGCAGAGGCATGGACTTTGATAAAATCGGAAAATCAGATAGGTTCTTCGATTGATCTGGTCCCGTCTAAATAGATTGTGAGTGGAGAAGGAGATACAAAATAGATCTCGGCCTCTACATGGACATCGACTTAGCTGTAGGAGTTCGCATACAGTGATTAAGATGGGTCCAGCGCTCCACCTTAGACCATTTTCGAATCTACTCCGGATGTACGGCGCAGTAGAGGAAAACCTAGCGGTAGGTGGCGCAAACCAATGGTGGGTGACGACAACCAATTCGGCGTACGCAACTGGAAGAAGCTGGCTCGTAACCGGGCTTGTTGGAGAGGTTTGTTGTTTGATGCCCAGGTCCACCATGGACTGTAGCACTAGCCAAGTAAGTCAATAAGTAGTTGTTGTATCACCAAAATTTGTTCCCTAAAAATCGGGCTCGGATAGACTGAGAGCTAGAGCAAATTTTTTCCGAGTAATAGGGAAAAATCCACCTCGCGAAGTATTACTTCATGTGGTTTTGCAAGATGAGAGGTTGAAATAGCGGTAAAGGTGTATTAAGTAAAAATTTGTCGCCAAACTTGGAACACGGTACAGAACTCGACAAACCGCATAATAAAATAAAATTGAAAGACATGAAAATATTATAATTTCTCTTCTGCGTTTAGAGTTCATGTTTAGTCCATTAACCTCACCATCTCTTGATAAACAATATTTACTATCACAAAGATCTTTCCGAAAATTCTGTGAAGGGGGACTCAAGCCTTTCTTAAGCTGAAGTGATGCACTTTTAACTTCCCATAATAATTGACTCCAACAGCGTTCCAACACTCATAAAATGCACCAATCTTCAAATCTAATATGCATCCACTCAGACATTCCCAACAAAAAAAAAGAGGACACAACAATCTTTAACCCATGCCAAGGTTTCCTTAAAAGTACCCTCAAGAACGCCTAGGCGTCAACAACCACCACCTCTTCTGCAATTGCATCCCGGTTTTTGTGTTCGTGCACATAACAAGCACAGGCACACACAAAAGCAAACTAAAAATGCAGACATAATAGTGCAAAACACTTAAACATGATATATACGCGCACGGATTGCATTTTAATTTAAAATGAGCTTACTGCCCAGCAAGCAGCCTTTTTTTCCTCCTCGACTCTAAAGTTCACCAAAGAACACCGATTAGGGGTAACTATACTCGTACATATGAAGTCTGCTGCTGCCCCCCCATTGAAAGATGACAGCACAATGTGTGTACATTATTTATAATATTTGCTGCTTCTTCAATGTTTAGTATTCGGAGCAGATAACACTAACAACTAATTGTCTATTCGACCGGCTCCAGTCGATACTTCCACCTCCGCCTCCTCGTTTTTAACCAGAGAAGTTGCACAAGCAGCTAAACTCAAATTAGCATTTTGATAACACAAACAATTTATGCATTCTTTGGAGTATGTGTCACCATTCAAAACAAAAAAAGGTTAACATAGTAAACACAAAACAAATAGTACACGTACAACAACAAAAAAAAAAATGTTTATCAAGAATATAGGTTAGAACTATAAAAACTTGTGTTCTTATCTCGACAAGTGCACATCAAACAAGTTTTCCCTCAATAATCCAACGAAAAAAAAAGTATCTTTCATTTCAATCCAACATCATCATCAAAACACACATAGAAACTTCATCCAAGGGATACACGAACTTAAAAATTGATTTTTCCACCACCAGTAATACGCACCGATTTTTTTTTTCTTTTTATTAACACTTTTTTTCGCCAGTGTTTTTGTACTAAAAGAAGTCAAGATTGTGGAATTTAACTTTCGATTTTAGATAAATTTCAACTCATAGATAGAATAGTTGTTAATCCGATTCGCAGATCGCAGTTTGGAATGTTAATTGGGGGGAAAAAAATAAATAAATTATTTATTAGCCCGGCGCTATCATTTGTGCGAACGAACAACGAACAAATATATTCAACTGCCAGAGTCAGAGAATCCGGTACTGATTTGTCGTCTCCCCTTTAAAATGAGTAAGATACAATTTCACAGATACTTGGCGGTTGTACCTATCTGCAAGTTGGAGTGTCTTTAAAAAGCCTGAATTGCTGAAGCAAATAATTATAACACTGACTGCATTTTAGCTCGTACCTAGATTAGTATCACTTTGAAAAGTATCTAAAGAATAATTTAAAGTTTATGGTAGATTGAAGTTGAAAACAGAACTACACTCCAGCTGTAAGGTGTATACTTTGAAACAAGTACTTGATTGTATATAATACATACTGCGCATCTGTCATGACGCCACAGAGATTGGAGTCGTCTATAGTCGTGCTTTTCTGTTCCACTGGACAGTGCTGTCGTTGGATGAAAGCCAAAGGGAGTATACGAGCTTTGAAAAGTAGTAGGTATCTTCAACGGAAAAAAGTACCATAAAGGTTATTGCTTTGAATTTGTGTAGTCATTAGGTGGAACTTTGGAAATATCAGTAAAAATTTGGTTAATCTACAATGAACTAAAAATTCGAAATTTTTTTCTGTTATTTAGGGCCATTAGCTAAAAGATATCAATAATGCAGTCGAATAAAGTTTAGGGATCTCTATTTCATTATACCCTATCCTAAGGGTATATTAAGTTTGATACATAGTTTGTAACATAGAGAAATATTAAAGATAGACCACATAAAGTATATGTATATATAAATGATCAGCATCACTAGCCGAGTCGATTGAGCTATGTCCGTCCGTCCGTCCGTCCGTCTGTCACCTGTTTTTGGGCCTTAAATTTTGAGCTAGGACAATGAAATTTTGTATACGAAGTCCTTGTATATCGGGACAGAATAAGTGTAAAAAATTTTAAAATCCGCCCACTGTCACGCCCACTTTTCAAAAAAATCACCTTTTTTCACTATTTTCATATGAAACTCGAAAAAACTTACTTGAGCAAATATGTAGATATCCACTAAATCTACAAATTATCTATACATTGTATATGGCCACGCCCTCTTTTTAGGGGCGTTTACTTCAAAAATTATTTTTCGAGTAAAAATATAAGTTTATAGGGCAAAATAGAAAATTTTGTGAATACATTTTCCACCGCCCACTGAAACGACCAAATAAGATAGGGATAGGGTATCATATGATCCGCTCCAGGCGGATTGTAGCATTTTTCACTGGTTTTCTTTGTGGATAATCGAGGAGCAATATCTACATACATATATGTATATAGATATCCACAAGCTCTTCTTTGGTCAAATAAGTAAAGCTGGTAAAATTTATAGCTGTCTGGTTCTATTAATACTTATTATTAAACAGGTGGGCCAGTAGAGTAGCAGTAATCTTGTCGTCAAGGGAAAAGAGGAAGGAAGAAAAGAAAATGGCGTTTTGCAAGGCTAATTGGGTGCTTTTGGGCCTCCGCTTGTACCTAAGCCTTGAGTTAGTAAACAAATAGAAGACAGCAATTCTTCGAGTTATATATATGAGTATTTTATACTTCAACATATGTGTATTTTGTATACAATCACTATCAGACTTGGATTACTCTTCTTGTCCTGAGTTTAGAAATGCAAACATTTTAAATTTAACGCTATTTTTCTGCACTTAAAGCTAGAGAAACAAAATTATTTTTATTAATTATTATTATTATTATTATTATTAATTATATCGAAAACGGGAAACATTTCATAAATATTTAATAAATGTTTCACAAAGCGTCCATTTTATTTATTAAATGTTTCAGAAATGTTTCACTCGGTCTGGACGCACCTAAAGAAATCTTCAAAAGTTTATGAAAAAACAATCCTGAATTTAAAAACGAGCAATCACATTGATTTTGAATGTATCCACTGTTTTTATTCACGCTAATTGGGCATAGATAAGCCGACATCTACTTTATACTAAATAACATTTTATGCTGGCATTAAGTAGTAAAATAGTACTTCAGCTGTGTGAACGGCAACGCTTTCAGATGAAAATCAATAAAATGGAATTATAGCAACATTGGCGTGCCATTTACGGGGGCCTTTGGCATAAATGGGCGGACTTTTTTTTATAAAAAATGTAAACATACTTGTTTACTATGAAATTGTTTGCTTTGAGTTTTTAGATAGCTGAGGCAGATGAAATCTGATATAACTATGTGACAACAATATTTAAAGGACCGATATCCTAACAAAAAGCTACTCTGCAGAAATATAGAACCGTATACAGTAAAAAATGAAACATCAGAATAAGACCAAATGAGTAATATTAACAAAACTAAATAAACAAGAGTCGATCACAGCACAGCACAGTACAGAAGACAAAGGCTATAGACTTGACTGACTTTGCAATGACAAGTGATACACTTTAGATTATGCACCATAAGCAGCTTAATCTGAGATAAGTAGTTAAGTTCTATCGAGTGACAGAGCTCCGACCTTAGGTATTAATCTTTTTTGATGAAAGATCAGTTGGATTACGTTCACGTACAGGTTTTATTAACTAAACAAGGGTGTAACTAATTAGCTTAAATGTCATTAACAAATTATTCATTCGTAAACAAATGGAACACAAAATCTGCTGTAAATATTCTGTTAAGGTGTCAGTAAGGTGTCAGTACAGTGCATCAGAAAACCACCTGTTGTGTTTGTTTGCATTAACGGCAGTTAACCATTCAATGGACTATGATATCTTACTATACATCGGATAATGGACCTTCACCATACAGTCTGTAATCCAAAACCTGAGTAAATAGTTCTGAAACAATAGCTCAGCGCACCTCAAACTCTCACCTTCAACGAAATGTTATTAAAGAGCAAATAATTTTCATGCTGCTAGTGGGCGTAGTGCAGTTTATTTGGGGAGGAATCGAACTCTTGGGTAACGAGTTGGAGGCAACTCAAATGTCTTGTAGAAAAAGCTGACACTACATCGCATGGTCTCCTCTTTATTGCAATCCTAAAACCCTCTTTAAAGAAGAAAATGAAAACAGATGTACAGCGGTCAGGTTTTATTGCCGACACTTAACAAGGAGAGGTCGGTAGTGACTTCTTTACAAATCAAGAGAATATGGGCTGACGGATGTCCTGCCATTCATATCACTAGCATTATATGTAGTTCATAGTTTACACCGGCCTTTTCTTTGCAATGGAACCAATATTACTGGTCTAAGTTGTCGAGACACCCACAAAGCTAACCTAACTTGGAACACTTATAATTTTTGCTTTCTGAGTAGTCTTAGTTTCCCTATCCCATTTTAGAGGTTAATGCATGACCAGCCAGAAGGTTTATACCACAAATAACATTCATTTAAATCACTTGAAGTCGCTAGCATTTACTGAATGCAGTCAGTTGAAGTCAATGAATGCATTCAATTCATTTGAACCCTCCTTCTTGTTCTCTGTTTTGGGAATCTCTGGTCACATTTCCTAAGCCTTTAAACGTATCATCTGAGATGACAAAGAATATGCGAGTTTAACTAACCTTCTTGACCACCTTTTCAAACCCTGTTCCCAGTTTTGTTTTACTTATTTTAATTTAATCAAAACACTGAATAATATTGACAAGAATTTTGCCTTATTTTCTGTTACCATGTGAGATTCAAGAACCAAAAACAAATGATCTTACCATTTTTATTTAAATCAGTCGTACCAGCCCCCAAAACAGCAGCAAGATAAACACATTAATATTCAAACATTCACAGAACTAGTTCTCCGGCTTGCTTAGCATAACATCAGTGATTTAGCAAAACAAGATGACTTGCCCCCCGTTTGCTAAGTTAAGGCGACATGATAAACAGTTTCACACTAAATGATCAGTTTTAGTACGTCGCTGACTGTTAGTGCGATAAGTCTTTCATTCGTAGTCTTAGGTGTTTGTCTTGTGTATCTAATTGATAAGGAAAGTAGCATTAAAACCGATAGAATGACTTCTTTTGTACCGATTCCCGAGGGAAGTGATTTTCCACTTGAAAACCTACCCTATGGAGTGTTTTCAATGCCAAAATATGTGAGTACAGCTGGTTTGAATCACATGTCCAACAAATGTTGGGTTAGGATAAGAATTTTGTTTTTCTGATATGTAAATTTCTGATCTTAAATTAGAAGAAAAGAAAAATACAATCCAGTTATACAGCTTTAAGGGGGTTTGTTTACGATACCAAGTCAGTGAGGTTTGAGGTTATGTCTGATCAAGTCTTTCTATAAAATGCGATCAAAGTTTACAGATCAGTGGCGTGGGTTCATACTTAAAAGAGAGTGTTGCCTCTTTGATGAAAAGTTTACATTATATAAGTTTTATTTCAAGCTAACTTTTTTGTATTTCTTTGAAGCCTAAAAAGAGAATCTGCGTTGCGATCGGCGATCATGTTTTGGACCTCCACGATATAGCTAGATGGTATCCACTCGGAGTGCAGGTATGTATACGACATTCGAATATAGAACCAGATATAACAGTTATCTTTTTTAAAAGGGTGCTGTCAAGTCCGACTCGTTGAACCTTCTGATGAGTCTTGGACACGAAGGATGGAATATAGTACGAAGAACAACCAAGGGATTGCTATTGAAACACTCTCGCCTAGATGAGGCTGAAGACGTTAAAGCAAAGTGAGTGCAAATCACAATATTTTGAAGTAAAATTTTGAAATACTTTGCATTCCAGAGCTATAATTCCCCAATCCGAGATCGAATTACACGTGCCAGCTCAGATCGGAGACTACACAGATTTTTACTCGTCCATTCATCATGCCACCAATGTGGGCATCATGTTCAGAGGAAAGGACAATGCATTGATGCCTAATTGGAAGTACCTACCAGTAGGATACCATGGCCGGGCAAGCTCAATTGTAGTGTCAGGTACACCGATACGCCGTCCTCTAGGACAGACTATACCAGTTGAAGGCCAGCCGCCAGTTTTTGGGCCATGCAAGTTGTTAGACTTCGAACTAGAGATGGCATTTTTTGTTGGCGGTCTTGAGAACGAATTAGGCGAACGCATTCGAATCGAGGATGCATGGAAGCACGTCTTTGGTTTCACCCTGATGAATGATTGGAGTGCGAGGGACATTCAAAAATGGGAATATGTTCCATTGGGTCCATTCACGGCTAAGAATTTCGGTACATCCATATCGCCTTGGGTAGTTCCTGTTGCTGCACTAGAACCATTTTTGATTGATAATTTCGAGCAAGATGTTGGTGTCTTGCCATATCTTAAGCAGCAAATGAAGTTCAACTTTGACATCAAACTTGAGGTGGCTATTAAACGTGAGTTAGAACCACTTTTCTGACATAAGTATTCACTGAAATTTTATGCACTTTAGCGGAAGAAAAATCAGAAACAATAGTTACAAGATCAAACTACAAGTACCTTTACTGGACTCCGTTGCAACAGATAACGCATCACACTGTGACTGGATGCAATCTTCGGGCTGGAGATTTGATGGCTTCGGGGACGATAAGCGGTGAAACGAAGGATTCATATGGATCGCTGTTGGAGCTGAGTTGGAAGGGTACTAAGAGTATTCACATGAAAAGCGGTGGCACACGGAAGTTCTTGGAAGATGGTGACGAGGTCATCATTCGCGGTCATTGCCTGAAGCATGGATTAAGAATTGGTTTTGGTGAATGCAGGGGAAAAGTTCTGCCAGCTATTCCCTTTAAATGAACTCGTTACAAGTAAAGAATTTAAAATTGTATAATGTTGTTTCTAAAGTTAAATTTTTTATTTGTCTTAAAGAGTATTGGATTGTTTTATTCTCGATATTTGATATCCAGTCGAACACTAGTAGTAGTTAGAAGGATCTGCCGAACGTATTCCTGTTAGGTTATTTGTAATCGTAGTTATAAAAAGGAACGACCAGCAGTCAAGCTGCTATAAAATCCCTTACATACAGCACCATGAGATCCTATTCCTTAGGAAGGTAGTACCATATCATCCTCTGGAACTGGACATAAGGATGTTGGTATAAATGGCATAATCGTATCATCGATGCACTAACATCTTATGTAAAGTAAACTATTCACACTGACGCTATGAATGACTCCAGTCAACTATGCCACCAACTAGGTCAATGTAACATCCAACAACGAAATGTAAGAGCCTCTGGAAAATAGCAAACGCCCTCACTGTACAGTTCTCTATAAGCAGGCATACCCAGAGACTTCACATGTGTACAATCAATTCTGCAGAAGTTTTAGAGGCGAGACTGAAGAAGAGACTAAAAAGAGAAGGCTTCACTAAGAAGCAAACCTAGCACTATTGGACCTACTTTCTAACCAACCTAAAAGCGCTTTGAAATTTGTGAACTTTGGAACTCACAAACTTTCTAAATTACCGCTATTTTCTACTCACGCAGCCATTTTGTAGATCATATTGTGAATTTTGTTGTTGCTGTGAATTGAATCCCTGAAAAGAAAAGAAAGAAACAGCACGATACCATCAGAAGTAGAGTTAGTTTTTGGGCACACGTTGTTAATTCAGAAATTGGACAATTTTGAATCCACTTCAGGTTCGTAATGTGCGGGCAGGGGAATGTTAAGAACTGCGTCTAGTATAGTTAGTCTATGGCCTGATTCAGCTTAGGGCTTCTTTTTCCTGGAAACTTTGAAACATCAAATTTATTTTGACGGCAAAAAATAGTAAAAGTTCAGAAATAAAACACATTTGTTCAGGGGGCTAAGTTATAACATTTAAACATTTTTTTTTTAATACACACACATATTATATATATTTTTATGTTTTTTTTTTTTTACTTTTAGTTAAAGTATGCAAATAACTTGAGATATGAATTATTAGTTGTTTTATATTTACGCACAATGTTATCATAATTAAGGTTATCTTCAGTTTTCGTTCTTTGCATTTTTTTTTTTTCTTCAAAAACCAACAAGCTTCTAGATTTAGATAGTCAATAACGTTTGTTTTTTTTAATTATTATAATAATAAGTATATATGTATACGATATGATAAATATGCGTCACAAAATTTAAGGATTAAATATTGACATAGATGCTGTAACAATTCAAAAATCTGTTATAAGGATGTTTCTACTTTTGCCAACTGAATTGAGAGAATTCAGTAGCAGATACAGATGGAATTTTTGTTTTGTTGAATTGTTACATAAGAATAATTTCTTTTTTATTTTGTTTTTAATGTGACATTTATTTTAATTATTGTCAGTCACAGCGAAGATTTCAGATCTAGTTCATGGGCATTCTCTGAATAATATATATATATTTATAGTTTTTTGTTTTTTTTACTGTTATCGTCTCGCTAAAATCTAAAAGTACTCTTAATTAATATATGTCTTCCAAAAAAAGCCAATGTTATTACTAATAATGTCTTCCAACAGCATTAGATCTTAACCATATATATAAACATTATTAAATTGATTATTAACTATATGTATGTATAAATATTTTGTTTTCTATATATATATATTCTTATAGACATGCAAATACGGTTTTTTTTTTTTGTTAAGAGTTTGTGTTTATGAAGATGTAAAGAAAAACATTTAAACTGATGAGATATTGTTTGAAAATTGATATGCTGATTCTATCAATCAAAAACAATATATTAATTCCATTCAATATTTTTTTAATTTTATTAAATAGGTTGACAGTCACGGTGGTGCTTCAATTGCCAGGCACAAGGTACCCTCCAGTCAGGAATGTGTAATATCAATGGACAGTAGATTTTTTTTTTTTTGTTACATGTATATTTGTAAATCCAATTAGGGTTAGGAGAAAATAGAAACCATTTCTTTCAGGGTTTCGATGGCAGAAAAAGGTTTTTTTTTTGTACTAAATCTCAACTCGATAGCAGTGGCCCCAGTGGAGCAAAACCAAGAAACGACCTTCTCGGAGCCTCTGATACCGAGTGAAGTTTTAAGTGCGACACATGAAAGATGCCAATTGAAGTTACAATATACACTGCGGTTGTTCAGCAGAATTTCAACTCAAGTGTCACCGAGCACCAGTCAATTAGAGCGGGTCGTGACAGTCAACGTTTTAATAGATAGCTTTTCAAAAAATGTATATTTTTCTTCTTGATTTTAATAATTAATTTATCATCTAAGGTTTTGCACCAAGCCATCTTGACTTGGCACATGGAAGCCCTTATGTGTTTTGTTGTATTATAGATTTTTTTTTTAAAAAAGATGTCTCATGAACCGAATAGATAAACTACCTCAAAAAATAATAACTTTTTTTTTTTTTTTTGTGTTACACTTGTGTTTTGCTTTAATAATTGTTTTATACATATATATCGTCTATATATTGTTTTGTTGTAACATGCTTTATCGTTTCACAAATTAATTACAAATTAATTGATTCGCATAGGGATTTATTTTTAATAATTTTCGTATTTAGCATAAATAAAAAGTATCTAACGTGATTTGTCATAAAATTGAAAATAAAAAAATTTGCATAACTGAGTAACAAGAAAAAAGAAAAAAAGAAAGATTGCTGGTAACTCTGTAAATTGTGGAAGCCACAAAAGCATTCACAATGAACAATTTTTTTCTTTTAAAAGAAAGGTGACAAATCACAATTGCACAATGACCCGCCATCGCCAGTTTTACAGAGGGACACACAGAGGGCATCCCAGTCGGGCGTTGTAGATGGGGTGGTAGCAGGATTGGCTGGGTCAGCGGCATTGGCGCCCATAGTGTCCTTGTCGGATGTTCCATTGTTGAGTTCTTCGTGCTCGTTCTCGTTCTCGTCTATGCTCCACAGTTTTGGCGGTTGGACTAGATTACATAGACTGCAGCCGGCCAGGGTTTCTTGATTGTTGACGCAGAAAGTTTGGCATACTTGGTTGCGATCCTGTACGGAACGAGCCGATGCAATACTCGAACATGGGCAGACACTCCCACCTAAAAGGAATAAATTTTTTTTATTCAATCGTTGAACTTTAAAAAGTGTTTAAGTCTTAGAGCAGATGGGGTGACTTTGGACCCCTTCAGAAGCCAAATTATCTAGGTCAAGGTCGTTTATGCCTGTTTGTGGCAGAACCTTTCTTTCTGACGTTTTGAGGGACATCTAGTGAGCATTTGAAAAATCAAGAATTAGGTCCAGAAAAAAGATCGAAATGCATAAAATAAGTGATTACAAAACCGTGATGACACTGCTCCTTGCTCTTCAAAAAAAAACGTCAATCGAAGGGCATCTGCAAGAGCCGCTTCCAAGACAAAACAAATCGCGTTTCGCATCTGTTGTGTAACACTGTTACATCAACCGGTTGATATGGTCAAGAATTTACTGTCTTTTGGACAACCTTGTAGTGAAGTTTTTTAGCTATAGAGTTATACAAAATAATCACCATTGTGAACAGACGGAGCGAAATTCGAAAACGATTTGTTTAAACTCTACTTGAAGCATTGAACTCTGTGGTATCCAGGAATAACACTAGGTTTAGAGCAGCAGAGTGAGACTAAGAAGAACCAGAATATCCCTGGGAAAGATATAAAGGCCAGCTTGTCGAGAACCTGTCCTTAGCAGTTGACCGTAAGACTATCAAGCAGTGACAAGGCGTTGAGAAAGGCAACGTACCGCACATAATGAGCGGTAATCCTATCGAAACAGTGCCAATTCTAGAGCGACATACAGAGGAGATTGTATTGGAAAGCAGCCTTCTGTTATGTTTCGAATGGTTTGCTGTATAGAGCAATTAATTAAGAGCTTCAAATTTTGCAGTTTGATCGCAGATATGTCACCGTATTTCGAACAAAAGCAGCATTCATTGTTTGGATTCATTTTAAACTAAAAAAGAGCTGCTTTAAGGGAATTATAACCTCATCGATTCATCTTAAAATAATACTATACATTTAGGCTCCAAATTTAACTGATAACTTACCCAGTTTCAATGTGCAAAGATCTTCACATATGACATCTTTATTGGGACTGAGTAGGATTTCTGCGTTCGATTTTTTGACACTCTCTGGTACCGTTACGGATGTACAGTAGGGGGCACATGCGTCACCCCCTAGGGCAGCCCTAAAAAATAACATAAACATTAATAAGTTTTTGAACTATTTCCAAATTAGTTATCATCCATGTGTATTGTGTACTGCAAACTAGAATCACTTTAATGTCAAAGTTTAAGTTTAAATAAAGTCTTAAAGTTGCATGGCTTAATGGGACATATACTCGTAATTTATGGTCGGATAAAATTAGTAAAAAAAATCCTCTCACATCTTTTTTCAATTTCCTGAAAAGCCTTTTTTAAGCAATCTCTTAAATTCATTTTGACATAAATAACACCAGCATAAGCTCAAATTACATCAGCAGATGCACAGGAAGCAAAAAAAAAAAAAAATCAGTGCAAGTAAAGATGCTCCGGTGTGTAAAAATCCCAGTGAAATTTATGTACTTTCTGCCATGCAAGTGTCGCATGTATCTACACGAGCAAAACGTATGTATGCATGTGAGGGCAGTGTGGAAAAATATTATAGTAATATGGTTTTTTACGTCCTTTCAATCATTGATTTATTGAAGGTTGCATGAAAAAACCTACTGCTGCCATGGACTTGTAGACTTTTTACACTCACCCCTTTCGTGCTTCATTGTTTTGCTTAAGTTAAGGTGTTGCAGTTTTAATATTTTTACGTAAGACATGAGAAACATTTTAATATTGAGTGTACAACTGAGATGAATTTAAAAAAAAAAAAGCATAATCTTGTGCAGAAATATTTTATATATTATGTGTGACTGTCCGAACACAATGGTGTGGCTGTGGCGGGAGTACTAGTTATAGTACGAACTGCCAAATGTAGAATACACACAAAGTCAATATTGTGAACACCATGAGTCGTTGTGGTGAGGCGATAGTTAGGGTTCGCCAATTTTAAACTGCTGTGACGCGATGAGTTTGACGGCTTACTAAAAACAAAATATCAAAACCTCGACTTCGATTTACTTGCGAATGCTATAGGTACTTGCCCTATAAGTGTAATGGGTGTTAATGTAGAATCTACGAGATTTGTGGAATCAAGACATATTAAAGGCAATTTCTTCAAGCTCATCAATCAGTTGACTTCATTTGATAGCTTAACATGGCACATCTTGCCCCTCACACCATTTGAAAGGTACAACTATCACTACTACTATCGATACAGCGCACTGTGTTTCGGCAGTGAAGCATACTAAACTGCAGTTTTGTCGGCAGACTGTCACATATGGGTCTGTGACGTACAAAATGTTTGGTAGGTATTTAATTTTTCGAAAACCAAAAGCCTTCTAACAGAAGAAATCCATATTGAAATTAATGCTATATTTCAACTGGACGGGCACCACGTACCACGCAGCTAGTGAAACAATGCCTGATATTGCGTGACAAATTTCCTTCAAGTGTGAATTTTCGATTTTTATTTCAATTGGTCGCTTTCTTAAAGACAAAGCTTACTCTAAATACTTCTAAAACATTTTTAGCCCTATTAGAAAATACCAGAGCTCTTATCCACCAAATAGAGTTGGCTTTAGGTGAGAACGTAATATTTATTTAGGCAGAGCCAATATGGATATTTCGCAGAACTTGTATTCCGCAACTAACATCAGAGCTTCTAATTTAGTATAAAAACAACCTTAGTCTTACTAGTTATTTAAAAAATACATTGTGTGATTAATCGAGAACAAAATTTATGCCTGTAGTTTGATTTTTTTTTGTATCTTAAATCAAACTGATAGTCGACTTCCATATGGAAATGAAATCAAATATTAAAAAGAAATAAACTAAGCACATGTTATATAAAGCTGTTCTGTGATTCAAAAACAAAATGTTTTCTGAAAATATTTTCGTCAATAGGTACTTGGATTTGTTTTAATCCAAACATATGTTATGTTTTATGAATAAAATAAACTTACTTTTAAGCAAAATAAAATATATTCCAATAACCAGACCCTGCATTTCAAATAACGCCATTTAATATGTTTAATATTATTTTAACATATTTTTTTCTAATTTTAAGTCTATATTTTCAATTCGAATTTTTTGGTTCCACTTTTTAAAATTTGGTGTTAAAGACTTTAGTAAGTTAGTAGTGATTTATTAGGTAGGTAAAGTGGTGGTTCAGAGAAACAGAACCCAATTATTGCTTTATAATTTATTAAACAAAATCATATTTTATTAATTATTCAAATTTCACAAATAGACAGGGCATGAAAAGGAATTGAACTCCGAAAGTGACTGCGTATTAATTTGTATCTTTGAAACAAAATTTCACCAAACTCAATATTTGAACCGATTTAGACGATTGCTTTGTATTTTACTCAATCCAAAATCCAAAACATCTTATTTTGTTACCAATCGAAAATGGGTTCTCCAAAATAAAATTAATTTCGTAATATTGTTAGAAATAAGAAAAATGTTTAGCAGTGGCATGTGTATAACTATCAATAAAATTTTTCTGTAAAAATGATTCTCATCCTCTGGAATAAGAAGTGTTTCATTTTGGTAAAAACGAATAAGGAGTTTATATTTTAGAAGTTAATTTTGTAAAAAAAAATATTCAAATCCATTGATTTGGTTTTTCTCGTTTTGCTGACAACATTCTAATTTGGGAAAGACCGGTAAAGGTATTTTGAAACTACATTCAATTTTGATAAATTATTTTTTAAATAACCCGCTTTTAGTAATGATATTCAAAATCACAAAGAATTGAATGATTTTTTGCCTAATGGAGGATAGATATTGTATTCGGCAAATGTTATACTGTTTTCTAAAAACACGTAAGTCAGGTATGGTTCCTTATTCCACTGGTTTGTACAGAATTTTATTCAAATCTGATGATGATGATCTGATCTTGTATATCATTTGAAAACATATCGCAGCAATCACTCAACTATGCAATGATTTATATAAGGTATTCAATGTGAAGAAAAATACAAATCAGATATTTAAATATGTACATATTAAAATTCCCAGTGTCTATGAAAATGAGATAAAAATTCAAATTGAGTTTAATTTTTTTCTTAAAAATCTGAAGTTTTGCCAAAACTATTCTCTTTGAGTTTCTTTCATTATGAATATTTCGTAATTTTACATCAACTATTAACATTATTATATATATTTAAAAATAAGTCTAGTTACTACTTTTTTATTGAACTGCAAAGCCGATTTTCAAGAAATTTGATATTGAACCAGCTGATATAATTCTGTGGAAGGATATAAGCACTCTAAAAGGCGAAATAGAGGACTTTCATGTAAATACCCAGTATAAAATATTTTTACACCTCTATCTAGAAACCGATTAAGTAGGGCCATATTTTCTGAAATTCTAACTAATTTTTGTAGAGTATCCTTCTAAAATTATATGAATTGCTTGAACCCAGAAATTTTTCGTGTTAGGTATGCAAATCTTAGGGTTCAAATAAAATGTATGCAAACCAGAAAATCAGCTTAAAAATTTGTCGGTATTTTGAGAAGTTTTTAACTATAGAAAAAAGTTATGCTAGTTTAGAATAAATTATTTTGATGTTTATTTTGTGTAAAAATTAACAACTTTCTTTCTATTATGTCACAAAAAATATACTATATGGAACTGCTGAATCTCCTTTTTAATCCAAAGTCTTATCAAATATGATTTTTTTAAAAAATCTATTTTTAAAAAAAAAAAAACTATTAAATTTCCAAACTTATTTTGGAATTAAAAAATGCAACGATTTCTACTGACTTACTTGCATCAATAATAATTCTAAGTTTTTGTGTACAAACTGTAGACCTATATTCAGCTAATTGGGGCTAATTTTCCGCAACATGAATCTGAAACAACTATCAACTTTGTTGCTTGTTATCTCATATGTCAGGATTATTTTCAAATGTTTTGTATCTGTCGGCAGTTAGACAAAATTGTTTTGCATCACCGGGCGGCTAATTTTGTAATCAAACAAATTTTGAAAACACAGTTTCTTAGAGAACCAATTTTATAGTTACTTTGGTGTTTTTTTTTTTAAATACAATGCAAGAATAACAAATGTATTTATTAAAGAAAATATGTTTAATTTTATAAAAAAAAAGTATTAAAATTAATTATAGTGGAATTTAAAGTTTTAGAAATGTTTTTACGTTTCCGCAGCTCAACTACCAACCAAAACAAAATGGCTTTCAAGGTTGTGTAGTTTTTACTAGACCAAATACGTTTCAACACCAAGGCACCTTTTTTTTTTACTTATAACTCGATTTGGAGGTATACATTTTGCCTGGCTTTCTATCTGTGTGTTAAAATCAGTTCTGTGAGTATTTTCCAGAATATGCAGACATTTTATATTTTAAGCCGAAGTGGAGAAGACGACACTCAAGGAAAGGTAAACTTCAAAAGGAGAATGCACACAGAGCACAAGAGGAGTATAACTGGGATTGAGAGTCCTTTGGTTTTTGTGTGAATATATGAAGATGGCGGGTGAATATTTTTATTTCAGTTTTATAGTAAAATACACTTTTTCAAATGGCACTGTAGGTCTTAAAATTTATAAAAAAAACACACTTGGGTTTAGAATTTTTGTAAATTCATAAAATTTGTTTAACAATTCGCAACACTGTACAAAAATATATTATTACTATCGTGGTCATCAAAAGAACACTTGGAAAAATTCACAAATATTTCACGAAGGAGTTAAGGGAATTGCTTTACTTATTGAAAAAATTCCACAACACACAGGATTATTATTTGATTTTATTGTGGCACTCACCCGCAGAGCTGTACGCACACCAAACTCCAATCCTGAACTACACTGACTGGACCATGTTCAACAGCTAATGAAGGAAAATCTCGGCGTACTCTCACTCCCGAATGTCCTTGTGAGTCGTTCAAGTGCGCATCTGCGGCAAAAGTATCCAACAGTGACGTCATATCCCGCTGCTGTCCAGGGGATACGATACCAGCCAGTGCGCAATTCCACAAACCAGCAACCAATAGCAAGAGTCTAACCACCACTTCCATGATGTCCTGTAAATAGATAGTGGGTGGTACATAGAATGTGATTTGTATAAAATGGCCTTAAACGAAGGGCGTTCTACTGAGAAAATGTAGAATTTCCTTTTGGGCGGGTGGGTGTAAGAAAAAAAAAAACCAGGATACAAAAGGTGTGTGTGGGTAGGAGAGCACGAATATCAATACATTCATCCGCCATGTAGGGAAAGGAAAAATAAATCGTACAAGGCTTAAACAGCAAACAATAATCTCAAATGCGTCATAATCCGATTAAATCCCTTCTGGTTAAATAACTCTTGACAACATGCACAACAATGTGCTTCGAACTGAAAACAAAATTTTAGTATCGCCCTAAAAACATCAACAACAGTATCAGTTCATTATTTCATGTTGATCAATGATTTCATTTTGCCTCCGAATTGCGTACCCCAATTAATGCTTAATGAGGGTGAACGAGGACGATGCCCATATCCCGTTGGAGGCGCCTGCAAAATTCATATAACAAAGGATGTGCATTGGAAAATGTGTAATTTATAATTTTCAATTAATCACTGTTAACCAGAGGACGCGCAACTAGATTTTATTTAAATATTAACATAGAAACGATGTTCATATGTTCGTACATATGCATGGATATCGTGTATGACTCTGGTACGTATGCACTTTCCGATTGAAGAGATAATATTTCATGGCACAGAGAAAGTGGTAGCTGTGGCGGTGGTGGTGGTCAGGAATGGGTAACGCGAAATGCGGGCGCAATAAAACATTAGATTAACGGATGCGGATGCAAAATGTAAACAGACAATAGCACGAGGTATTTAGATAAGTTCCACACACAAAAAAAAAAAAAAAAAACTAAAATCTTAATGGATTCGAGTGCAATTAAAGCTTAATCCTTTAATGTTTGCTTTGTACAAATATGCATTCAGATGCTGATAAAAATTTTATAGATACTCGTATACCTGGAGCAATTTTTTTTTCGAATCGGAGAGCCGTTACATTCGGATACATGGAACTATGGACTTGAGTCCCTTTCAGAGGTTGCATCACTGGACAGGAAATACTGTGATGAAGGCTTTGAACTATGTATCCCCGTATCACCTGGAGAGGTAAAATTTGAGTGGAAATCTGAGCTTAAAGCCAAAGGCAGGGATGGCTTAAATTATCGCACGAAGCTGCCGGCTATTGTGGAGGCTATTGTCCACGCGTTTGTTCACAAGCTTAGAAGATAATATTGTGATAATCCATTGCTTGCCTAGAAATCAAAGCATGGCACCGACTGAAATTTTGGAGTTCAGAACTCATACATCTGAGGCAGAGTAGAAACATTTAGATTAAGTCTAGAGCTCAGGCGTGAACTTGAAAGCAATTAGCCCAACCGATTGAGAGACATTCTCTTCTGAGCTTCTTTATCATTCCAATCTCTTAGTGATTGATGTACATATAAAAGGACCTAATACTTGGATAATAAATACTAGTAAGATGTTACTCTGTCCCGAAACTTAAAGCTCAGGTTGACAATAGACTTAAAGGTGTCTAATCAGTACTCGCATCACAAGCCCTGATCAACGTCAAAGTGGAAGACGCATGTTCCAAAGACTCGACGTAATGTATGGCAATGGTACAGTAAGTGTTTCAAGCCTCAGTGGGGATACAGCAGCACATCTTCCTATTCATGGTAAAGTAAAATATAATATCTAAAGTTACTACCTATAAAATAGACCGGGTAGATCTGGTTCCTGGACACAAAAGAATACCATGCAGGGAAGTACGACATCCATCATGGTACAAATCGATTCCTCTGTAAGTATCCCGCCTTGCACACAGAAGCTTTTGCTAAATTTGAAGTTTTCCTTAGAGCTGTCAAGTCCTTCTTCCCAGCTGACCGCCGAATTTTTTTTATGAAAGAACGAATGGATGCGCTCATCGCAAGTGAGCAAAAGTGAACGAATCGAAGCCTAAAGTAGTCCTTCAAGTCCTTCAGCTTTTAAACTCCTTCAGCCTTTAGCTTAAAGCAGGGAACAAACAACAAGAAAAGCTGAAAACAGGTGGAATTCTATAGAAACCTACGTAAACTATGGCCCACGTTCGCCGTCAAACAGATTGACTTGTAGGAAATAATCGGAAGTCCTTTTCCATTCTTCTCGGAGTCATAATCGGGCTTTATGGTATCGGACAGAAAACAGCATTTGCCGGTACTCTACAGAGGCTATGGCAGTGAGGGAGTTATGGAGTACACAAGCTTGTCATTACAAATCTAAGGGCCAACAAGTAGATTAAGAAATTAAAAAATCCCTATTGTGTATGACCTTAATAACAAAATCCAAATGTTATCAGGCTCAGTAGCAGTTCGGACCAGAAACCTTTGCTCTTCTCCACTAGTTGAAGAACAGCATATCCTTCAACCCAAGCCATTGTCATCATTCCTCGAATCGGTCAAACTATTTAAAAGTTTACTTTAAGAAAACAGCAGTCTAAGC
Organism: Chalcosyrphus nemorum; assembly: GCA_949716465.1. Taxonomy (NCBI): domain Eukaryota; kingdom Metazoa; phylum Arthropoda; class Insecta; order Diptera; family Syrphidae; genus Chalcosyrphus; species Chalcosyrphus nemorum. The sequence continues at coordinate 15,501,613 of OX454334.1, read as the reverse complement.
TGGAACAGAGAATATATTTCTTGTAAAGCTGTTCACTGCAACCTTGTCCCCCACAAGTTCAACTTAAAATTTATACATTTTATGCCATTAAAAGCCCATAGAGGGCAGACTAGCTTCCACAATTATACGTGTTGTTCGCGACACATATTTCTGCATTTTTAGACGTTTTTGTAAAGGTTTCTCATGACAGTAATACTCTTGAATATATGCCACACTCTCGAAAGCTGTGAAAAAACGCTGATGATATTGTCCGAAACATGGAGCCACATACACAGTATACCCACTATCCACTGAGAAACGTTTATAAGTTGCTTTTGGAGAACATTTTCTTTGTTAACTTATCCGAATATAAGTTGAAAACGTCATCTATATGGATTTGAAAAACCCAAGATTATAGTCAATTACAAAGAACTTTGGATAACACAAAACACACACATACAGCTCCTTTAATTTTACAAAATTTTAAATAACACTTAAAACAAAGTATGTTTTTAAATACATATATATTTTTCTAATTACTGATATTTTTACCTAGATCACTAAAATATTTTAATTGTTCAAAACAAAATTGGAGGTCTTTAATGGATTTATTTTAGATTACACTGTACAAAATTTATTTTAACTTCAATTCTGTTCTTATTCCTAAGTAGATTTTGCAATAAACAATTGTTTCACTTTGAGATACCCGTTTTAACTAAATTAAAATTCAACCAAGTAGCAGTTTTTAAATAAGCTAATTTTTCTGACTAACACCTCTTTATATACCGATAAGAGTCTAACGAAAAATCCAAATATTTGCAATGAATTATCTTCAATATTACGAGTACGTCTATTTGTTAGAACTTTACACTATTATTTTTATATTGTTTCTCATTGTGGCTTTAAAGTATTCGCTTCACGGATAACAATATGTTTCAATCGAATGAGCAATATTTCAACTTAACAATATGAAGTTATCGAGGCCACAGGCTATTACCACCTGTCAAACAACAACCTGTGCCAAACTGATAAGGATCCAGTATTTCACTTCAGAACTCATTGGTCGATAATACTTTTGATAACTGAGTCAGTTTGTTAGGCAGGAAGGTGAAGGGTTCATGAAATCTATCGAGAAACGTAAATATTTCTCCCCATTATTGGACATAACACAGCCAAGTTTGTGGCAGGTTGCTTATCAGGAGAAATTAATTCATTCGATTAAAATAATAATGACATTTTATGGCAGTTTCGTCTTTCTTTAAGTGGATGTCATTATGGGCGTAAATGTTTTGAATGTAATTAAAGGACGATACGTGCTGGAATTTTAATTTATGTGTATTTATTTTCAGTTCGTTGGAAGAAGTCACGAGTCACATTTGTCAACGAAATGAGTTTTTGACTTTAAAAGTATAATTGTCAAGGAATTTAGTGAGGTTTTCTTGACGCTTTTGCTTGTATAAATATGATTTTAGCTAAAACTAACAATATTTAGGTAAAACTACCAAAACGTTATCTAGTACTTCTTTTTAGGCAAAAATATTTCAGCTTCTCACTGAACTCTTTCTCAGATTCTGTCAATTTCCTTCCTCAGATTCTGTCAATATCGGACGCTGGTTTCTAATCCAATCCCAAAATTTCCAGTTCGCTGCCCGGCATTTTGGAACCTATGGAAACTCTGCGTTCCACCAACTCTGCGAACTACTTCTGTGTTTCAAATTTGGGCTGGGTAAATCGCTTCTTAGTGCTTAGCCGCTCACGCAACTTTGTCGCCCCACTAAGGGTATGTCAGCAATTGTCAGGTAGGCTACTGTAAGCTGTCTGCTCGAGTTTAGACTATGTGGTTCGGTTAAGCTTCCAAACTTGAAGACTTATTGTCCTCAACCATGAATCAAACCCCAAATTGTGAATTGCTGTCGCGAAGAGCTTAAGGTTATTGGAACACAGCACGAGACTCTGCTTTGCTGCGCACCTGGATATAACGGATTCCCCGTCAACTAAGAAGCAGATGAATTACCAAGGAAAGGATCATCAAATTTACTACGAAAAACTGATCTCTTTGTAAAGAAGCCCTACGTCCTCAGGCTTTAAACATGGAAACTTGCAACATTGCAAGACGACTTGGACATCCTTCGATAAAGCAAGGGCCGGGAGACTTATGCGTAAGAACAGACGATCCTTTTCCATTCTCATAGGGATCTTTACGGGGCATAACACTTTGCAGTACTATATGGAGGAACTGCGTCCAACAGAGAAGAAGATGTTGAGAACACCCTCCACTTCCTTTGCCACTGCACTGGACTCCAGCATTTTAGAAACAAATTCCTCGGTAAATAGTTCTTGCAAAATCTAAAAAATTAATAATCGCAGACTTTGACAAGATGCTGGGCTGAGTATACTCTCAAATTTCTTCGCCCTATGGGTAACACAATGAGTCAGCTCTGACCTGAGTGCGGCGGAATTCTTTTCATTCTACCAACCCGCATACCTAACCTAACCTAACCGGTTAACTTCATCCGTTCTTACTTGACAGCTGTCATGTTAGATTTGCATTTCAAAAAATCAAAATAGAGCGACACTATAAGAAGGTTTCTATGTTGCAAGTTCTTGTTACTTAAACCAAGTGCAGCATTTCTATTTCCCACTACTGTATAAGAGCCTAACATGCTATTTACTTTTCGATTAAGTGTCCACCTCTCACATAAAACGAAAGAGTAATCTTCGCTTAAGAAAACATGTCTGACTGACATCAAAATCACGCTCCTTTTCCCCAAATAGATTCTCAATTATTACACACCGATAAAGCGTCACTTGGCTTCATACTCGTATGCTAAGAAAGCCCTCACGAGCGATTTTATCGACACTCAAATATATGTATGTTTTTTTTCCTTCACAACAATGACATGTATGTACGTTTCCGATTTTTATCGTACAACCAACTGTCAAATCTAACACACAGCCAAGCGCAAAAAAAAAATTATAAGCCAAAAGTCAAGTTGTCATGTCAGTCGCTTGCTTGGTGACTGTGGAATTCTAAGACATGTCAAGGAATAAAACTGATTAGGCTTTTGTGATTATCCATTGCTTGTCATACCTTTCTACAAAAAAAAAAAAAAACTACCACTGCTTGCCTATTCATAGAATTTTCTGCTGACTAAGAAGAACATTCCATTCCCTATCACACGACATACTTGAAATACTTTTCTACCTAGTAAATTCTTTTTGGCATTTTTTAACTCGTTTTTTCACAGTCTTTTTTCCCCTTCTATTGTAGGTACGCTGTTCTGCTCTCGTTCTTCTAGATTTGAGATTGTGGTTTATTTAAAAATGTTTATTAAGTCGTGTAAATATGTTTTATATTTTTGCGAATTTCATATGTAAACAAAAGTTCAAAGAGCAAAAGAAATGCATTATAGTATGTATATACTGTGAAATGGCGCCGTATTCTTCTTCAACAATACGCACGGGCACGCTAACTTCATTTTGCCTTAGGATAACTTTTATTTCATTAACCTTATTGTAAAGAACAGTCCTGGTGGTAGGTACCTATACCAGTCACCCACCAGGCAACACAAATCAAATTAAGCCCCGCCTACTTTTATTTAATATGGCTGACTCTACTTAAATGTCATCCGTGACGTCATTCATCCCCGAAAATAAAATACTGGAAAAAAAATCCCCCTTTCTGAGACTGTGTGCGTGTGCATTGTATATCTTTAAGGACACTTTTACGAGGGTGTCATCCGCCCCCAACTTTCAGATATATCCTCCACCAAAAATGCCTGGACCAGCATTCCAGCAAACGTATTCCTGCATAGCTCCTCAGGTCGTCAGACAGTGAAGCTGCTTTCTGTTCTGTTCTGTCCGTCCTGCCACAAGACAGTGTTAAAGTTGTGAAAATTATTACTTAAAGTGCAATAGTTGGAGGCTGTTATATAGAAAAGAAAAAAAAAAACTATAACAAAAGTGAGATTTAAAACAAATTAGAACAAAAAAAAAGTTATCCTTCGATACATACTACTACTTTTTCTTTTGTATATTCCCCACATTAAGGTCACGCATTCCATCAGAGACAGACAGACTCGTGGTGGTTTTTTCTTTGCATAAAAACACATAAATCTACCCATTTAACTGCTTCTGTGCTTAGTTTTGGAAAAAAAAACAATTTTCTTAGTGTGAAGGCGACATTTTGTTTGCTTAGATTTTGATTTTTGTTAAATTCCACCGCGAGAGGGGGTGTGAATTTTTGTTTCTGGAAATTTTTTAAACCACCCTACATTTTTTTGAAAAACAGTCAAACTGATTTTCTTAAAGCAATACATCGAAGATCTCCGCAAGATTATTGGTAAGATTTCTATAAGAAAAAAAATCCTTAAATTTTTTTACCTATCTAATTGTATGTATACCCTTTAAATGTAAAAAAAGAAAATTGCTTGTGACGCCATCTTTTACGTGTTACGTGAATTAATTGGCAACGCTTCGAGTATTCCTTCTTTTCGCTATATATACAGGCAGAACAGAAAACAGTGTATTTTAGCGTGAGAATGCGCACTTTGATTTTCCAAAGCGGACACAAATTAAACAGACGACAGGGCATGATCATAACCTTCAGGTGCCCTTGCGCCAGGAAGTGGGTCATGATGTATAACAACACTCTCAAAATCACAGCAGCGCATGCATGTAAAAAAACATAACAGTTATGTGATTATTCTGGAATATACATATCAGTTTGTAACGAGCGTTTTCGTACGTCAGCACGCAAAATTAGTCAAGTAAAAGTTTGTTTTAATTTCGTTAAAATTTTTAATGGCGATTCACACATTTTCATTGCATTTGCTTTCAATCTGAACATCCTTCTTCTTATTTGTTTTTTCTTCTCATTCATTATAGTAGTTCTTAAATATTAACTCATTCTAGAATGTTTGTGTAAAATTTCGATGTATTTTGAAAATTTCAGAGGAGAAAATGTCGCTGAACCCGAACAACTATAAACTGTCTGACAGGACTGGGAGGCTTACGGCTTACGGTGAGTTTTCATTTTAAATTACGTAACCAAATTTGAGTATACACAAATTCTGTACATCCTTACACCCAAAAGTTCCATTTACAAAGGTCGTTTACTTTTTTCCTAAAATATGTAAAACATTACGTAAATTGAACAAAAAATATCATTTATATTTCAAGTAAAACGATGTTTTCAACGTTACTTCGAAAATTCGAACATCGAAATTCGACCTATGTACGAAAAAGTGTATGACATTTTCTCAGTATCTACCCACTGTGAACACCTAAAAATTGTAGTAGAGTACAATTGTGCCCTGCGCAGGATTTATTTTCAAAGATGGCTTCATCTTTTATCCTCCTGAATAGGAGACTAAAATAAATAAAAGGGTTTGTTTCACATGTTAATTTTCATGGAAAAGTAAACAAACTAAGAGTAAGTGCACTTTTATCTCAAATGTCCCATATTTGTATCTTAACTGCAAGTTTCACTTACATTTCAATGGACGTGTTAGTACAATGGTCTGCGATTGTAGGTGGCCTTCGTTAAGTGTTGATTCAATGACGTCAGAAATGGACGCCATGTTTTTTTTACTATGTAAATAGAGAACCTATCGAAAGGGGAGAAGGAGATACATTATGTACGAACTTTTTAGAGGGTGGCAGCTTTTTTCTCCAACTTGGTTAGGTACCTATTACTTTCGTGTTCTATTTACAAGTAACTAGGGAATGTACATATTTTTTACTGCGAAGTTACTGTGGATACATAAATATCGATTTAGCATAAAGTTTTTATTGCGTTTAACTAAACAGATTTTCACTTATGTAATTAAAATTTTACAACGGATGGTGTACTTAAAAAGAAAGTACAAATGTTGATTTCTTTAAAAGGAAAATGAAAGAAAGTCATTCGTTTTGAGATAATGTCACCTTTTGTTATTTTGGTCGAAGGTAATAAAAAAAAATATACATCCTTTTGTCAGAAAATTTGCCTATTCTACATTAGGCTTTACCTACTTTAAATTATTCATTCGGGCATGAAAGAAAAATATTTCCAACGGTTTTTACACAAATTCACTTAACATGTCAATGCAGTTACATCTACTTTTTCTGAGTAGGTTTTTTGACCTTTCTTTCCATATTTACTACATCCGTTCACAGAATGTATCCATGATAGTGAATATGATTATGCAATATTTGGAAAATTGGATGAAAATTCTCTAAGCCAAGCAAGCTGTTTGTATGTTTTACTTAATCAATCCTAAAAAATATCCTATTTCAAAAGGCCCGATCGAAGCAACTGCATGAAATAAGCATTTCTATAGTTACACTTCCGCTCAAAAATTGAATTCAATGATTTGATTTGTTCTTCCAAATATGGCACTGCCTTATAAATACAAACAAACATACATATGTATATTTGTATTCCCCAAATTGTAATTAAACAACACCTTATTGGCTGCTGAAGTCAAAAGTGATTCGGTAAATTTTGAGCAGTTTTCTTATAGATTCCTATCAAATTCGTCAAAGATTATGAGCAAGCTTATTTATATTTGAATTTGTGGGAAAATGTATATAATGTATAAACCAATTCAAAATAGAAACAAAATATTCTTAAGTATTGTATTCCAACTTGAACTTACATAACTGCTTACGTCCTGCCAGCCCTCGAAGAGCATAAGATGATAAGAACGCATTTGCCCCATCGTACACGGACTGCCACTTCCTTCATTAAATTGTAATGGTTATAGGTTCGTGGTCTCTACTGTTTGCTATAAATGGAAATAGCACAGAAAATAATAATGATTGCTAGCTTTTAAGTGGCTCAAAGGACAATACATGAGGGTAAACAAAAATCACAGAAAGCTTAGTCACTGGCAAAATCACATTCAACAGGAATAAGTATAAATTATAAAAATCATAAATTGAAATTCTAAGACTGAAACTGCGATTTGAAAAAAGTTGATATGCTTGGCATACAAATATGAGTTGTGATAACTTACATTTTTTTAACAAAAAATCAGTACCAACGCCAAATGAAAACTCTTGGAAAACTAACTGTGTAAATTACGAAATTTTTAGATTTAGAAGTACGTCCAAACCGAGGGAAACATTTTAGAAATATTTCAAAAACAAAATATTTACGAAAGGTCTTTGACATGTTTCTGAAGCAAAAGGGGAATTATTTCTGAAACGTTTCTAAAATAATCCGCCCGGTCTTGAGTACAGTTCCTAAATTTGAGGACTCAACGTATGCTTTTGGTTTCGTAGTTCTTTAGTTAGGTTACGTTAGTAACGCATGAGTGCGTTGTGGCAAGAAAGTCACTGCTCACTTACACCAACAATTCGGGTTCATTGTGCCCAATCATTTAACGCTGGAAACGCTATAAGAAAAAGTTCGCTATTAGAACTACCCAGATAGTGAGATAAATCTCAGGAGGTCCACCAACTCAACGTTGCCCTCCAGTTCCGAGAAGAATTAACTAACTACCACGAATTTTCATGCTTCTGACGGATAGGGCGGCATTGGATTTTTCAATATCTTGTACCGAAAAAAACCACTTGAAGGCAGTTCGGTATCAATGTTGGAATTATTTTATTTTTCACGGCCCTACTTCTTAAGAAAGTTTCTCAAAAAGATTTTGCCCTTTGGATAAGAAACTGTAGGTACCTTCTACCCCTGCAGGAATATAATATGTATGTATAATATATATGTATAATATGGTAAGCATATATAAGTGTTAGAAGCTAGGTCTTGCCCTATTTGGCATCCTTATGGCTTAGTTTTATCTTTCTTTTTAGGACTATTTGAGAGTGCAATGGCTCAATGCTGAATGCTTTGGACTACTATCATTGAATTGAGTTTTAAGTTCGAATCTTAGAAAATATAATACTATCAAAGTTTTTTTCGGTCCCTTGAGAGAGACTCCGACAAACATCCAAGAGTTTTACTGTCATGTGAAAGCTTCTCGAATTATTATAATAAGCGCGTAAATGAGCTGTAAAAAGTAGTAGAATCTATAAAAAGTAAAAGGTGCAGAAGTGGAGTCAGGAAATGTATGAGAATTACATATATTGATTTTCACAATATTTTCTGCAATGCCGTCGGAATATTTCACACATTTTAGTTTTTTTTTTTTTTTCATAAAAATAATTTCATTTCTAAAATAGAAAATAGTATATTAAAAAAAAATTTAAATCCGTGCACTGAGACATTCCCTTTCTACAAAAGAATTAAAATTTTAAGTAACTTTAAAGAGAATACAAAAAAGGAAATATAGGTATTGCTGATTTATAGGATGGGGTATATGTATCAGCTGGCATATTATGAACATATTCATTAAGCAAGAAGAGATCATCGTTATAAAGCACTGGTCTTTCTGGCATAGTTACCGACCATGGCCCCATAAGCCTTTACGCAAAGCAACACGGTTTGCTGCATAACGACTATTGCTGAAGTTGCAGGGACACAGAAAAAGTTGAACCTCAGCAAATGGAAAATATTGTAGATAAGAAGTTACTAACGCTTTAGCTTCATTTCTGGCCATTAACCATAGATAAAACACTAGTTTTCAAACAAAATTATATTGACCTTAATGCCGTTGAAAAGCTGGTTCTTAACTTACTGCTGTTACCAAATCTCATTACCCATCAATGTCTCTATCCTATGCTAACTGATTCTATCCTGGATTTCATGGCATAAAAATGTGACGTAAGTTAGACTACTAATGGTTTAATTAAAAAGAACAGAAAAGTATACGTTTATGTGTTTTAAAAAGCATAGTCACTAACCAATTTTGTTTCTAAATAAATTCAGTACATGAAAGAAACAACTCGTCTAATTCAGATATCCTAACCCATATTCGAAAACACTTTTCATTTACATTAATTGGAACTCCTATTGTTAATCCATTCTAATAACTATCCTCGTCATTTTGTTAATTTGTCTGCAAAGTGGCTCACACAAGTAATCCTCATTTCCAGTTGGAGTCTGGTTCTCTGCAAAAGTATACGAAGGATGTTCCAATAATGTGAACATCTTTTTTCGCAGATTACAAGTGAATGACATTCAATATTAAGGTCATAAACATGGTGTTTCCCTCGTCCTTTTCCAATATTTTTCTGTGAATAAAATTGGTATAATACGAATGTTAGTTTGCTAGTAAAAAAAACTATAGGGAAAATGAAAAGGCTTGTGCGACAGCCTGAAGGGAAGACGAAAATTAAAATAGCTCTGCACATATTGCGACAAGTTTTGTTGCATTCAAGGCTTAACCCTAATGAGTTTTCCATGACTTGGCAGAAATTGAAAAACAAAAAAAAACTAATCGTGAGTGAATTCGAATTGAGTTCTGGCGTCCTTAATGGTTTTCTAATCACAATGATGTGTGAGGATGGGGTCGTAGATACTATACAAGGAGCTTAGCAACTTTTTTTTTCATTTGCATGTGGTCAAATTGGTTTCGTAGAATTGTCATTGTCTATTTTGCCTTTAAAAGTCTTTAAGTTTGACGATTTGCCCTTTTTTCAAATCAATTTTGTTCTTTCTTTTCTCACTTCACAAACTTATTCCGTCGAAAGACAAAATAAGGAATTTTTTTTTTCGAAATTCATGCTAAATACTACTTAAAGACAGGAATTTTGAAAGTATTTTTCAAGTTCTAAATACTTTTCGAAATTGTAATTTGTACTGTATACAACTTCTCTTTCTTTTTTTGTAACTTGAAAACAATTTTACCGCATGAACTCCAAAACCCCTTGTGGGAAGCTCCAACTTTGCATGCACATTTGTGTGTTTCTGTATGTACATGTCCAAAATCTATTGGAATATGTCCAGAACTTCGAGTTGAAGTGGTTTAAAAACAACACATAAAATATTTAGGAATTTAACCACAAACTCATGCCACATGTGCAATTTGCTTACTCCACTCGTAAGGAAAATCTATATGTTTTGGAATTTTGAAATCATTGCTTTCGGTTACTGTCTTGTATGCAATTTTATTAAACTTTTTGTGCACGAAATGCATCAACAGATGCAGTCAGCTTTAACTGTCAGAAAGTTGTCGGTTAGTTTGGAGTTATTAAGGATAATTTTCCAATAACTTCGTCGCTTGCATTGAATTTTATTTTGGTCGAATAGTCGCTGATGCCTATTTGTCAGTTGTTGAAACCTTCTCAAACTGTTGCTAGTGGCTTTCAGTTTCAGGGGATTTTTTTAGGGACAAGGATCGGTATTCATAGTGGTGATGGAACAACATAATATTTATTAACTAGTTACCTACAAGAAAGTACGAAGTGATTCACAAAAAAGGTTAGTTTTAGAAACAACACAACTGTTGTTGACTGTTGTTGACTACTGACTGACACATAAAGGCATTTGACAGCGCCGAAGAACACTCTACATACAATTCTGACATTAGGGATATTCAGAATTCTTGTCACTAACTAATGACGTGAATACTAGTCGCTGTAGTTGGTCGAAGGCTGAAACTAGATGAATTTTCTACTATGTTCCATCTTTATAAAAAAGGGATGAATTACTATTTAGACGAATTGGATGAAGAAGGGTAAACGACAAGATAGATATTTACGAGTTATGGCATCTGCAGTTTGCTATTCAGATCAGAATCAACTGACAAGCTTTTTTTGAAGTCTTGCTTCTTTCTTACAATTTTACGCCGCTTAACTAAAATATGTACCTACATATATCCCCTACTTTAAGGCAATGAAATCTTAAAATACATTTGTTACCTTTGCTCGGTTTTGTAGGCCTTACTGCCGGCAAGGGTTCCAAATTTGAACTACCAGCTGAATTTGAAATAACTCTTGAAAAACATTTCCTTGCATATATTAACCGTGTTATTTTGCTTCATCCACATGCAATAGAGGCAAATTTTACAAATAAGGCAAAAACAAAACCTGATACCTACAACTCTTGATTTTGTCCGCCGCAAGAGAGCTGCTGCCTAGAAGTTCGGCAACATGTTGCGTGAAATCCGTCACATTGACTGTCACCGAAATTTATTCGGTTCAGTAGGATGTGTTCGTAGTGATGACAGAAACAATTGATTTTTTAAAGAAATTCTGCTTTCATAAAAAGAACATAAACTTAAAAAGAAGCCGTGTTTTTTTCGAAAGCGTATAGCCACTTTTCCACACAAAGCAAAAACAAAACGAAAAGTGAACATAAATTACGCAGTAACCAAAAGTGAACAGAAAGTCGAATCATAGATGGAGTAGACTAAAAAAACTGAAATTGTAGACAACAACCCTTAAATGTTTTCGGCTGACAGTACGATTTATTCATTATTAGTTGTTGTCTACAATAAAGTCTATGTCATCTATGATTCGAATGTCATTTTGAAGATAAAAATGAGAAGTGAGTATTGACGTTTTATTCAGAGCTGGCTATACACTTCCGAAAAAAACACGACTAGAGTCATAACTTACGAACATAGCCACGAACATATGTTTTGTTGACAGTTAATGTCTCACCTGGCAATAGCCTGCTGCGGGGTGTCCAATTGAAATCTTGCCTACTAACTTTCGTGTCAAACACACATGTCATTCTGTCGTACAAAAAAAACTGTACCTTCCTGAACAGATGTCTAGTCGACAGAATCCTCTTTCGGCACAACCATTAAGTCCAAGAAAAGAACATATGTGACTGATATTACCCTGAAGAATCTCAAATTTAGACTCATCAAACGGAAAGATGAACGCGAAAAAATACTGTGAATTACAAATGAATGCAAAAAATCAGATACAAATCTTTCCAGTTACTTTGGACACCATACATAGAAACCAAAACTTTAATCCTAATTTCACTTGAGTTTCAAATATTGTTACCCCAACTCTTTACTATCGCATCACCATAAGTATAAGAGTATCCTCTGACACTCGTTACACAAAAAGATATGCTCAAAAATCTCTTCAAATTGGTGATTTCAGAAATCAAGATTCTTGCATCCTATGACTTGACATGGCTTAAAACGTTTTTCCCTTGAAATAAAACAATAAATCTCCATTTTGGAGTTAAATTTCTGTACAAAAGAATAATAAATCACCAAAGTAGTTACCAAAGTCACAGAATTGACCGAAACAGCAGTTTAGAAAATTGGTTTTTGGCCAAAGACAAATCGCTTTCTTAAAACTTTGCTTTACCTTCTCACTTGATTGTTATATTCCACTTCAAGTTAAGTGAAGCTTAATAGTTTTAATGTGAATGTCAACTAAAAACAGCAGTCTTTTCCAAATCGATTTTCATGTTCCTTGAGCTGTTGATGAATTCATTATCCTGGCAAAAGTCCAAATGTCACTTTCAAAACGAACTTCTCTCTGAAGTTTGCTATTTTCTTCTATTTTTTTTTTTTGTGAGAGAATTTATACACAAAAGTCCTGCACTTACACTTAAATGTAAGTCTAAGCGCAAAACAAATAAAACGACAAACATTTCTTCTTGTGTATGTCCAACACATTTACCCTGCCTGTGATAAATTGTCTTTAGTCGACCATATGATGGAACAGATTTCAGGATCACAACCCACACCCTCACCCTCTTTTGGTGTGTGCTGCACACTTATTGCTGGCTGGCATCATAAGGTAGAAAAGTCACCCTCCTGTCATAAGATTATAGTGTGTGCCAAGAGTGTGCCCAGCGAATGGTACAAATATAAACCGTTTAGTCACAGGATATTACATTCGATTACATGTTGGCGGAATTTTATATTTGCCCAGGAATGTGCTGAAGGGTGCTCTGTTTTTTTTTCTTCTTGGCACTAAAGGGGGGTGGCTTTTTATACATAGTAGAGCGGCACTTAAGCATCCTGCCATGTCAGTGGTGGATCAGAGTGGATATTAAATACGTTTTAGTGAACTGGAATTTCCAAATGCCAAGCCAGAGGAATGTTGGTATCGAAATTGAAAATTCACCGCTGATTTATTGATGGTAATTTGGAAAATTGTTCTGCGAGTCCTTTTACAGAAAGCAAACGAAGAGAAGAGCCATATCCTTAAGCAAACTATTGAATTGTTTTATTAATTTGCTCAGGGGTTTCGCACAACATCGCTTCTGGAAAGATTCAATCAATTTGATATACTTCACGGCCGGTTGGGTTTAATTACCAACAAATGGCAAAAGGAGAATCGTTTTTATTATGTTTCCTGAATTCGGTACGGATGTACCAGTTGGCTCGATGTTTTATACATTCTTTCTTGTTTTTTAATTAAATTTTAAGTTTCCGGCAATGATATGGATGATTTTCACGCCTTTCTGCACAATTAATGGCGGCGGCGGTGGTGGTGGTTTGGTTAAATGAAACGAAAGAAATTAAAACAGCATTGCTGCTTCCTGTTCAAAATGGGATGTGTGTAGCATATGTATCTGTTCGCTGGATAGGCCTCTCTCTCTCTTTTATTCGGATGATGATGATCATATCCCACTAAAACACAACAGCAATTCAATAAACCAACGCGTAATCCTGCACCAGGCCATAAATTTGAATTACTTCAGTTATTTGCATCTATAGCCCTCGAATAGTTGCTCTTTCTGAGCCATTAACTGCGACAATTTAATCCTACTGCGGGCAATCCAAATCCTCAATTAGCAATTATTCAAGTAGCTCCAGCTACAGAGTGGTCCTAGTGGGTGGGCCGGGACCTGTGTATGGCTATGGGTTCTGGCGCAGAGTGTAGTGAAATAAATGTGGTGCTTACTCGACTCCATTTTAACCGAGTAGCACAAGCACCACCACCGGCTTGTAACAGCTGCAGAACGTAATCCACGACGCAGGATGGTAAAATGGATTCGAAACAACATTGCTCTTGTTGTTTATGGGGTGGAAAAGCTAACAAACAAAAAAAACGAATAAGGGACTTGAACGAAAACATCGCAGCAATCGGATTCTTCGCAGAAAGTCGCATACGAAACAAGTGTAAAAGTTTATCGTGATTTTTATGAGATCCAACAGCATACACCCAGCTGAAACAGGATCAAGATTTTAGCAAATTGTTATTTTATAAGCACCAACTACCTCCTACCGAGAAACAATGATGATGACGACGAGGACTGGGACTACGACTGTGTAGTTTAATTATCGCCGTTAATTGAGAAAAGTTTTTGGTAAATTAAAACTAAAAATTCCTTAGATCGTATAAAACACGACTTACCCACGCACACAGCACACTTGCTGGAGAAGTTTGAGATTTTATCGTCTTCAAAAAGTTATTGCTACTTAGTCTAATATGATTTTCTTGAACTCGTGGAGTGGAATAAAAAATATATTATTTACGAATTTAATTACACACTGATTTTGTGAAACTGTTTAACGCTCAGACTGAGACATACTGTACGTGCATAAAGTTTGGAGGGTTTATTTGTTTGGAAATGGTTTCGGTCGAAAATGTGCATTAATCCTTAAGATACTCATTAGTTTATCACCAAACTGATATTTTACTACCACTTGAAGATAAGTTCTAGTTAGTTAGTTTATCTTTATTTAGTACAGTCATTTAAAAGGTTTATTCGCATTATGTATGCTCAACTATAAGTCAGAAGAAAGGTTTCAACCATTGTAGCCATCTGCCATTTCGGTTCCATATGGTAGCTTTTTGTTAGTCGAGAGCTCTTCATGGCAGCATCTAACCAATCTCGATTTGACTATCGTGGATGAGATGCCTTTTATAGCAGCTTAAACTATCAATGCAGACGTCAATTCGCTTCGGACTTTGTAGTTTCGTTGTGGCACTTGTGAATCATCTGCATTGGAACTAAACGTGCTCTGCGTCTGCCTTCTTTTCTGGGCATTTTGGGCATAAGGGTGAGCTAGAGGCACTTTCGATGCTTCAATGTTGGGAATCTCTCAACTTTTGTCCCACCTGACTTGACAGAGTGCCGAGAAGTTGCCCTCTCTTCCGCCTTCAACCTCCTGGGAAGTCCGGTATCTTGTCTTTCATTGGCGAAAATGTCAATATGGACCAACCCATATACAACACAGACTGCTACGTCCAAATTTGTTCGAAAACGGCAAATTGTTCAAATTGGACACAGCGTATAAACAGACGATAATTTCCGCCTAATTTCCTTTGTTGAGAGCGCCACTTCCTAAACTGGTATAGCATACAAAAGAATGGAACTTACTACTCTGGATAGCAGAGTTCTCTTTGCGTATCCAGACCCGCCGAAGTTTGGCAACATCCAAGAAAGCACTGCCTGCTTCAGGGACGCCTTTTTACTAGAATACTCGACATGTACTCGGAATTTCATCCTGTTATTGAGGATGACTAGATTGTATAGTTTCCAACTGGAAAACTTGCTTATTCCGCAGTCTATCTGCTGGTTATTAGGACAGCTTTGGTTTTGTGGTCAGCTAATTTAAGGCTGGCCCAGTCAAGCGAATTCTTGAACCTGATTATTGCTTTATCTGTGGCGGACTCTATTTCGAAACCACGACGATAGCAAAACCGATCACCTCCTTGCGGCAGCGTTGTAGTCAAAATACCATTGTACATGATATTTAACAGAAGTGGTCGAAGGACTGACACCTGCGGAACTCTCGCGGTGATATTGTGGTAATTAACGCTTCTGAACTAAGCTGCCTTCCTCCTTAGTCCCTGACTATCTTTAATCGATACTCCGGTGCATTAATTCCAGTTTTAGCGTCTAGCATTAATACTGCGCAGTGTTACTTTGTCTTCGTCAATTTTGGACTTTGTGTGGGTTGATAGTCATTCCACTTGTTCAGTCCTCCCTTGTTGGCAAGCTGATTCCTTGACGTTTAGGTAAGTTTATTGGGAACAGTGTAAATATTGCTTCAAGGGCGGTGGGCTGTGTGCACGCTAGTCTTTCGATCTTTGTAAGCTCTTAAATATTAAGTACCTAGTGACTTTTTCTGCTGACTGACACCCGTTTGTTAGAATGGCTGTGTACATTCATTGGAAAGTGACTCCAATCCAAGTCTAAAAGGTCATATGTATATGTTTTCCTTACTCTTTCGGATGGGTTCTCTCTCTCGCTTAGTTTCGGTCGAGTATGGGCGTTTGAATAATGAAATTTCTAATTGCGGGTCTATTTCTCGACTCTCTTGCACACTGATGCTCCTTAAAGGCATTTTGTCTGTCTTATCCGCTTTTGGAATCTTCCAAGGCAGCTATATTCGTCATCTAAAATTGTCTTGGCCCTTTATGGACAGCTTGTGGCTTAAAATTGAGTCTAGGTTTTTTGCGTTTTCTTAGTAAAACTCAAATATTTTCTCAGTGTATAAATTAATTTATTTCAGCCAATTATGTTCCAATTTTATTGACTATATTTCGGGTAAAGTCAACAATACCTATACTTTTAACAGTCGTATCTTGGAATCACCTTAAATCCATTGAAGAAGTTCTATAGAGGTGTGTCTTAAGTATTTGGTTAGTGCATCAAAAATTCCCAACCAAATTTAAGAAATTTCTGACGGAACATCAAAGAAGTATTCCATTGTCAGGATGGAAGACAACACCTTTGGTCAAAAATGTTGGACTGGTTTCTTTCAATTGCAATTGCTTCGCCTAGTCTCTCGAATTGTTCATAGATAAGTTAAGTATGCTCTCTCGCTTGCCGGTTAGTGCGTGGCGCAAGCCTAGTGCACCTGCACAGTTGTTAAAATTATGGATTAGGTTTGCTTTTGGTCCAAAATCGGAATTTTACCGTGCTTTCGATACTTGAACTATGCAAGAGTTAGTTGATTAGATTAATTTTAAACAGAATTAGGGAATGTATGCAAAATACAGTGCTGGCAACAGAAAATGAAAGCATAAATTAGTGATTGAATCACTGAGATATGTAAATGTAACCTTCTATCCTCTTTCGTACCAAATGAGTAAATTATTAATCAACACATCTCTAATGACATCCTTTGTATTTATCTGCATATTTTCAGATCTGCTGCCAACAACGGTCACTGCTGGACCAGAAACTCGAGAATTCCTTCTAAAGGTCATCGATGTTCTTCTCGATTTCGTGAAGAGCACCAACGATCGAAATGAGAAAGTTCTGGACTTCCACCATCCCGAGGACATGAAACGCCTTCTGGATTTGGAAATTCCCGATCGAGCAGTTACCCTACAGCAATTAGTCGAAGACTGTGCTACCACACTCAAGTATCAAGTCAAGACGGGTAAGTTTTCCATTCATATTTGTGCATAAATTATTCCCAAAGTTCTGTGTAAACATCCTTCAACTAATTACTCCTTGATTAGCACCCATTCATGCCAACAACGGTCACACACTCTCAACTCAATACAAGAGAGAGCTCAGTCTTAATCTAATCAATCAATCAAAATGTGCTTCACCACAAACGATGTTTATTGAAATAATCAATTGAAACTTATCCTCACTCCTTGTTCGCTTAATTTCCTCACCACATGCTGGATGCCGTCGCATATCCTTTGCGGCGATAACGTCAACGTATCCTGGGTGACACTGGTAGTAGCATCCGTTTACAAAAAAGGGGATTTCAGATTTCAGATTCCTCGACCCAGGCGAAGAGGGCTCCCAAAGGAAGCGGCGTGTTGATAACACTATTGTGGTCACGTGCGGCGGCGGTATTAGATTAAAAGTAAGAGAAGTGGCCTTAATTTTCGGGGCGCACCATAATTCAAAAGTTTGTGGTGGGTGGTGGAAACTTTTTCAATATGCTTTAGTTTTTTTGCTTTTGGCCTGATGTTGAATAGCGACTTATTAATGGCGGGGGACGACGCCGTCGTCGGTTGGTCCTCCTGAAACATACGCTGCACGTTTTGATTGATGGCTTGACTTGGGTTTTTTGTTGGTGGTGCTTCTGTTCTTCTTTTTTTATTTTTCACCCCTTTTTTCTGTTGGGTAAGAGGACCAGATCATAACCAGGTCCTTTGCGAAATCAAATCAAACGACACGACGACAACGGCAGCGATGATGTCGATGGCGAATCATAAATAGGATTACCGCCTGCAAATGAAAGGTGAAAAGGATCAGATTGTATGTTTATTATTCAGTATTCAATGGGCCATAAAATGGTGTCGTTAATGTGGTTATCTTCTTGGATGCACATTTTGTTTGAGGATTTTCAATTCAATCTTAACCCTAATTCCAGCCACAAAGAAGAGATAAGCGTGTTTTAAGGACACTTCTTCAACCCTGGTGTGTGTTATTCTTTTTTATTATTAACGGATGTCGTGACTACTATATACATACGTGGGGGGGATCGCAGATACTTTTTTTAAGCTGGCAAACAGTATTGGCCTGAGTAAACAGCGTTGAGATAAAAAATGCTTTGGTATTAAAATAATAATTGAATGAGAGAAGAGTGATTCTTTTTTAGCGCACCCCATCCGAATGCAAATTAGTATTTTGGTCGTAAAAACAAATGAACATTGCACATTACACGGTTACATGCTGCGTTCAAAAGCTGGAATGGAATGCTAGTGCGGTGAAAAGGCAAATTTCATCAATTTTATCAGGTACTTGATTTTGTGTTCCCCAAAATCCCATTCATTTATGCAGCATCAGCTTTTGTTTTCGATGGTTTTTGAGCTTTGAGTATTTATCTACTGTCAGTTTATCCACATACCACATACATACCTATTGAAATTCAGGTATTCTTTGATTTCATTTGAGCACGTATCTCAAATAAAGTGTATGGAATTTTTGGCATTTTTTTTAACTTTATCACAGGAAAATACAATTACTGTTAGCTGCATTCATGCATTTAGTGATGAATTTTTTATTTTTTAGACTTTGCATCTGCATTTTGTGGTTAGAATGAGAATGATTACGATATCATTTGCGAAATTACTTAAATAAAACACGCCCTTTTCATGAGCCTACCTCGTTTATCTACATACATGTGTGCTTTTCATTATTTTCCGATGTGAGTATTTGGGATATTTTCCAAAAGTCGCAAATTTATGAATAAGCAGTTTCATTACAGTGTATATAACGGGCATCTAGAAGTATATCATGAAATAAGATGAATTCTTTTTCCATTGCATATGTTTAGGCTCGAAATTTAAAAGTAGTTCTGAATGGCTAGTTTATTTGAGAAAATATAAACCAAGCAACTTTTAGTTTCAAGTTAAAGATAAATATAAAGTTATAGATGTGACTCTTGAACTAGGAACCTGAAGTATAAGGATATTAAGATAATGCTGTCGTCAGTGAGTTCTGCAGATACCTTGTATAACTAATGTCTTTGACATTAAATGGGTGCTTGATGAATTGAAAACTTAAGTAAATTTCACTGTAAAATAATTCTAAATTTCTAAGAAACCGAAGTAGATATTTGGAAATAATTCGCCGCAAAGATTAGGTGTCGTGCCATCAACCGACCAATGGTCACTTATTGATCTTTAGTCAACCCTACAAGTGAATGCTCAATAATAGTTACATAACACGAAGGCATAGGGACAATGCTTTTTTTTTCTAAATTATTCTTAACATTATTCTAGTGTTAAATGACACAGTCGACCTAAACTGATGAATCCACATAACCTAAAAATAGTGCCCACTTAAAATAGTAAGCTGATGGAATTTATGTAAACTTTGTATTTCATCATCCTTAACAAAGACGGGTCTATCCCATTCAGCTCTCGATGTCAAGTGCATCATCTGCCTTCATCAACTACCCTGCCATGATGGTACTTCAAAATCACTTCAATTCGTCACTACTAATGCCGCTCTCCAGCTGGAGTGATATGTTCTTGGGTCTTTGTCAGCTAGAAGGTCGAAGTACTACTCGTGCGTTGGTCTTAAGAGATTTTTCTAAAGACACCCTCAACATTCTGATTCTATAAGTTGCCTCCTTGCTTTTCCTAAACGACTTCATGTTTTTTGAAAAAAGGGACTCTTCGGGAGCCGTAACTCTTACCAAAAGCAGTCTCATCCCCTGCTTGGGTCTCTGGTTATTGGCAAGACGACTCTTTGGTTACTCCTATAGTATCCATGACTCTTCTGCAGCTGATAAGCACAAGTTTTGCTTCTTTCTCTGCAGGTTTTACGTCCATACGTAGCCAGTCATGAGCCATCCTGATAAGTCCATTGCAGTCATACTCTTCCTTTCTGCACGATCAGATGACACCTACAGTTTTATGTCGTATCCGAAGGACAAAGGGGTTTTGAGAAACTTTTTCATGACACTTGTTCTTTTGAATGTTTGTCAGACCCTCGGAAGGGGTGGGCCGTCATAAAACTTTTGATGGTATTGCGCAGGATACCATTGCAGGCTATAAACTACAGCCTTCAACTTCAACCTAACCTTGGTTTTGGGCCTCGTAAAATATTGTCCTGCAATGATTTTGAAAATTTTAAGTATCTGATATTCAATTAGACATATCAAAATGTATTGTGAAACAGAGGAAGAAATGTAGCTCCTCATACGGATAACAAAGTGAACCTTATAAATAACTTTTGAATAGAGTTTTCTGTGTTGAATTAATCATTATGCTAATGAATATTGGCTTAGTAGTAGTTAAACAGAAGTCAAATGAATAGCATTGTTAGAACTATTTCTATACTTACTCTATTGTTCTTTGATTTCTAACTTCATCAACTAATTTGTTTTGTGTAATTTGAATAGAGAGCAAGTAGTTGTAAAGACACAAGCTGGGAAACTTTTGTTTTCTGGTGAAATAGTCAACGTACGTCAAGTTCCTTCTGAAACAGATTATCACTTACTAAATGAAAAAAAGGCTTACAAAAAATACTCTTTGTTTCGATTAATAATTTACATTGCATGAATCACTTCAACAAGCAACTGATAACATTTTGAATTGTGTACAATCTGTGAATACCCGTTGTAATTTGATTTAAAATTATCAACAAATAGACAATACTTTAGGCGTTCTGAGAGGTGAGTCCCCAAAGAAACATCATATGTAGACAAAAGTTCAAATGGAAATCCCCCTCTGGGGACCTACGCCGCGTGTAGGTAGTATAAAAGGCCGATAATAATGTTACAGAGATATCAATTGTACATTCTCTACTTAAGAATACTTTACTACATCCATCCTTGCAATGGCAGCATTCAAAACGATTATTTTTTGCGGACTTTTGGCCGTAGCTTTGGGTTTCACTATTCCCGACAAAGAAGCTGTAAGATCAAATACTTGGACAAACAAATCCTTTAAATCTAACATTTTAATTCCTTAGCAGGCTTTCGGAGATGAATCTCCTTTCGATGGGCAAGAAGTTCTCATCAGAAATGCTCGTTCACCTCAAAGAAAAGTGGAAGCTCATATGGAACACAGCGATAGACATGGCACAAATGCAAATGTAAAATACACTCATCCCATTAATGATAATTTGGATGCCTATGTTCAAGCTTCCAGAAATTTCAAGTACAATGACAACGCCGGACATGTCGGTCTGAGCTACAAGTTTTAAAAGAATTTGGCATTAGGTTGAAGTTTTAAACGTCAAAATAGCCTTTGAAAAAAAATAAAGCTAAATCAATCAAACAGCAAAAGTATGGGCTTTTTCATTAGATAGCATTCATCTGCTCTCGCATTGACTAAAACTTTGAAAATCTACAATATTTTACGAAATATAGTAAATGCCCGTTCCCGTACGTCCAAGTTACACACAATAGAGAGCTCACGAGAGAGTAAGAATTTTCCCCATACTATGCAAATTATGAGTTCTGTCAAACAGTTGTTGCTTGGCAAAATATTATAGGTCCGTTCGCGTACCCTCCTAAAACAGCGAATTTTTACCAAAATTTACGAATTCTTACCAAAAACTGTTCGCGTACGGAGAATTTTCGTAGTTTTTCGCAGAAGAGAGCGCTCACGAGAGAGTAAGAAATTTCCCCATGCTACGAATTTTAGTGCAAGAAATTTCTGTGGCTGGTTTATGAAAACTGTCAAAGCTGTCAAATCAGTGTATTTTCAACTTTTTCTTGTTCAACCCGTTTGATTACTTTTTAGTTGTTTTAGCTCTCTCCGAGAGAAATTTACCCCCACTCTTCAAAATTTGATAATCTACGAATTTTAGTGCAAAAAGTACGCGGAACGGACCTATAATAAATGTACTTTCGTAGTTTTTCAAAGAAGAGAGAACTTACGGGACAGTTCTGTCAAATAGTTGTTGCTTAGTAAAAAATTTAGAGTAAAGCAGAAAAGATTGACGTCGAAAAAGTGAGCAGTTTTTCATTCAGAATTTTCCCACACATTTTTGGACTCTTAGAAATTTTGCAAGCTGCGAATTTCAGTGTAGAAAACGCGGAAACAAAGACTCTCTTCGTAACTCTTCGCCATGGCGGGAAGAATGTGTGCTTCCAATCATCGTTTCAAGAACTTCTAAGTGCGCTTATCCTTGGAAATTTTCACCGATTCCGTGGTTCTCTTTTCTGACGTTATTCCTCAAACCTATGTATATTTTGGAGCGCAATGTTGAATGTTCTTTAGCTGGGAACGATCTTGACTTTCTTGTCTCTTGCGCTGGTGAAGAGCTGTTCGAAGTTGCATAGAGCATCAAGTTCGACGACTAATTTGGATAAATTTTGATATTAACCAGGGGCATTTGCTCGAAGACGAGTAATGCTGTCTTAAGTGGCTTTAAAGTCGATGTATATGTGCTGAGATTCAACTTGATATTCGTTAGTCTACATATAGATCTACGAAGTGGAAATATGTTAAACGTTCATGACCTACTTGGTTCCTAATGTTGGCGTTTTGTGGTTGTTGAATATTCAGCCAATGTATTCTCGGTCTCAACTTTTTGGCGATTCTGGCTCCTTCTGGTGTGCAGAATGCGGTTCTCCTTCTAGCCGGCTCGCAGATTTTTCTCGTTGGATAGTCGGGCTATGAATTGAGCTGCGACAGGAGTTAGAGTCGACTTTGACCCCTTGGAAGATGTGCACTTTGAAGATGTTGTATGCGTGCCTTGCGTGATTGCATGATTGTCCATTAGGCTGTAGTAGAGGCTGCGTTCAATCTTTGTATTAACAATCGCACAGCAAGTTTCTATTTCTTCTGCGTCATGACAAATCCTGCAGTAGTCAGGTGAGTGGCACAATGTTTAGTTATAAGGTATTATCATCATGATACTAGTTTCTATTTCCTTCATTAGCAATATGTTTTTGATGGTTTCTTTTCGAACAGTGTTGGCCATTATCTGTGAGATATGGCACTGTGACCTCTAGTTGTCGAGGAGGCGCTGATCGTAGGTAGGCTTAGTTTCTTTGCTTGTATACTCGTAGCCAGTGTGGCCTTCCTTTGGGAAAGACTTGAAAGATACTATAGCCTCTATCGTTAAATTAGTTATTTACAAAAAACTTCGCTTGGAGTTCTGATATGCAGATCATTAGCAGAGACTATAGAATTCTTAAGATTTCTTATAGCAGCTACAGTACACATATGTATATGAATATGATTAGAACTCGTTTAGAAGCTATCCAGTTTAACAAAGAGTAAAAAGATCTCAGATCTTTTGAAAACAATTTTCCATAATCAAACATTCCAAGTTCAAGTTGAGGAGGAACAAAGTTCACACTTGACTTGCCTATCAAAGCCCAAGTTATTTCAGTGGGCTTCTAAGCGTGTTGTTTTTCAATTTACAAATCAAAAACACTGCTACGAGTACAAAGGCGTAGCACATTCTTTGGCAACGAAAGAATGCACACACATTTGAATTGAAATATCTCTGTACTCGCTCATGTAAAAGACGTATTGCGTACGAAAAATGCTTCTCCTTGTTCAAAGTATCTAAAAGAATGAAACCATTTATGATCCATAATCTCTCATAAAATTCAATCCCACACACATTGTGTGTGCCAGGGCCAGCAGCAACCCTCTTTTTATTTTGCTTCTTGTTCTTCTTATGAGAAGATACTCTATAAAGGGAGCTTTAATCAAAATCCGTTGTTATTTTCTGACTCGCTGCACTGATCCCCCTTCAACATATAAATGGTAGAACGTATCTGAATCAAGGGAGAGAAGGTCGACTCGACATTCCCCATCTGTGGCAACATTTCAATTTGCAAAATGCTCTAGCTGTAGCTGTAGCACTGTCTGGACAAAAAGCAAACTCTTGGTCTGAAAACCCAGTGTCTTCCATCAAAAAGGATTCGGAAGTGTGTGCATTGTAACCCCACCCCAGCACCTGCCATGCCAAGAGGGAGATTTTCCTCTTCAATGGGATTTTAATCACACGACTTATGGCACCCAGAATGTGAATTGACATTGCCTTACCCTCTGGAGGGCAAATCTTTTATTTGTTTGTCCACTGGAAGGGATGCTATCCTTTGGGGATGTTTATCCTTCTTATTAGCTACAATAAATGAGCATTTGATTATCTGCTACCTATAGTTGTTGTTTGCTGATTGAAATTTGACTACTGATCAATAAAGTTTGACCAAACAGCTAACAGGAGTGATGACAGCCGTCCCGGAAGGACCATAAGGGCCATATAGGAATTGATTTACGCTAGAATACCTCCGAAAGGATTTCATTCCTCTTTTTTCAGTTTCATTTTCATTGAAGCGAATAGCTTTTGTATCCATTGTGCCTATTGTTTTAGGAACATTTTTTCCACCATCTGAGCGTGAGAGGGAAATATGCACATTCTATGCCAGGCTGGGATACAACTCACTGCAACTACAGAGATACATATTTGTACATCTGTATGTATAGAGAAGCGGGTACTACTTGAGAACTTTCGCGTAACATAATCCCGTCTATCTATTCAGGGCTTAGGAGTGAAACTATTAAATTACGCCACATACAGCTCCATTAAAAATAATTTCTAACAGAGGACCCGTCTGTCAAGCTTAGGGAGTTTTATCCAAACGCGCCAGGGATTACTGCCAATCTCTTGTCTTTTGCTACAATAATTATCCTTTCCAACAAAGTAGATAATGTGTTGTAGACTCGGAGCATCCTTCAATTGGAGATTAGTTCATATATATTCTCTTTCTCTCTCCCATGAATGAGTGAACGGGGGAAAAAAAAAAACGAACGAATTTCGAAGGATTATTCCGGGACATTTGCTGCAAACTCAAACTCGTGCAGCGCTACAATCACCCTCGTTTCTTTTTTGTAAATGATTTGTCTTGGATGTTCGGATCGTTGTCGTAGCTAATATAGCGAGAAATTGTTTCCTTTCATTGAATTCTTCTTATGTTTTTCTCTCTTTGACAGGACATCCACATTTCTTCAATCAACTGTCGAATGGATTGGATTTGATCTCAATGGCCGGCGAGTGGTTGACTGCAACTGCCAATACGAATATGTTTACTTATGAAATTGCTCCAGTGTTCATCTTGATGGAGAATGTCGTCTTGACAAAGATGCGTGAGATCATCGGGTGGAGTGGTGGCGATTCGATTCTGGCTCCCGGAGGATCAATTTCCAATTTGTACGCATTCTTGGCTGCACGACACAAGATGTTCCCCGGCTACAAAGAGCATGGAGCTAGTGCATTGCCAGGACAGCTGGTTATGTTCACCTCAGATCAGTGCCATTATTCGATAAAATCATGTTCGTCGGTTTGTGGTCTTGGCACAGACAATTGTGTGATGGTACCATCTGATGAGAATGGACGTATGATTACCAGGGAACTGGAGCGACTTATTATTGAGAGGAAATCAAAAGGACACGTGCCATTCTTTGTGAATGCAACTGCAGGAACGACAGTTTTGGGAGCTTTTGATCCACTCAATGAAGTAGCAGATATTTGCCAACGCCACGGATGCTGGATGCATGTTGATGTAAGTTTTAGTTTATGGAAATCCTAAAAAATCCTAAAATTTGTATGAATATTAATTGAAAAGAGAAGGCTTGTAGTCGAGGTAAGATTAGCTCCAGTAGGAGAAGGTTTCGAACTCAGGAAACTTTGCAACAATCCCACAAAGATTCAAAAGAAAATTGTCCGATCTTATTTTGATCAACTTTGGCATTATGTCTCTACGCAGCTTAAGTGTTGGTCAGGACTCGGAGTTAAGAGTCATAAAAGAAATTCCTTACAAAAAAGTTTAGCCACATCATGTAGGACAACAGAAAAGATGGTATCACATAACCTAGTGGTCTTTTTAGCTGCGAATGAGGGACGAATTCTGGAACATCATACTAAATTGACAGGTACTCATAAAAGACACTGATATTTCGGAAGATCAAAATTCTTCTGCCAATAAATTGACTCGGAAAGAAATAAGCCACAAACATATTTTATTGACAGCTAATGTCATAACAACGAAGTCACACGTTTTAACTTGAGGGTATATAAATTCCACTGCCGATTGCCTGCTGCGGAGTGTCCAAATGAACTGCCGGCTGCGGGCGTCTCAGAAGAACCCGACTAATAGACTAATAGCATAAAAAGGATTGTATTCTGAAAGCCTCAATCTTAGATTCAGATAAAGTAGAATAGAAAACAGGGAAGAGAGTCTTTTGTATGGCAAGTAGAAGCTGCAATAGTCGAAGTTGGAAGCATCGCTTCCCTGCTCCTCGGGGCATTATCGTCTTTTTGGCCATTCGTTGTCAACATTCTGCGTTCGCTTTCTAATATTTGCCCAAGCGTCTTTCGTCTGAGCTCTGCAGTTAGGTCATTATTAACCCACCCACCACACTTATAAAAAAACTAAATCGTTGGTAAAAATTAAATGAATTTTATTAAACTAATTCCTATTCTTTTTTATTCTTCTTTCCTCTTTTCTTATTCGAAGGCTTCACCATAGGTTCCCCCTCATGACTCCTTTTTAGCGCATTACATAGTTTCTTTAATCCTTTTATGAGACCTTTGATTGCAAACCACAAGAGTATCAAAACAATTGCAAGCAAAGCAATCGTTATTGATATAGAATCAAGGGAGTTTGCCACAAAATACGACATGTTCCTTGAACCTGGAATAAGATGATCTATGCAACGATTCCTCAAAACATATTCAATCCACCAAATGGCTTGGTCCAAAGGCTGAATGGGCCGATCCCGGAATTGTTTCTGTAGCACCCGCATATTATCACGATAAAGGCTGTTTGTAAGAACTTCTGAAAGACTTTCATACAGTAACTCTTCAGTGAGCTCGTGGAAGTTAATCACTACCCCACATGCTTTCATGTCGACACGGAAGGCATTCTACAGAGAATAGATCGTACGATTGAGAAGTAAACTTGTATTGCAGACACTTACACTCAATTGATCAAGAAAGAATGGCATTGCGACTACTGGAGTTCCATGCCAAGTTGCCTCTTGAATGCTTAAGCCCCCAGCGTGAGTGAAAAACACTTTAACTCTTGGATCACCTGTAAAAAAACCAAAAGAATAAGAACTCGAGTTTGAGAAAAAGACCAAACTTTACCCAAGATGTCATTTTGTGGGAACCATTCTCGAGTGAGTAGATTCTTTGGAACGGTCTTGAGTAAATCTTTCTTCTCGACCTTCCACAGGAAGTGGTACTTTGGAAATCTTTCGATGACCTTTATGAAAATATTCAATCCCCTTTCGCCCAAGTTTTCAGCCTTCAAATTCGTGCCTAGGGATATGTATATGGTACCAAGTTCCGCAGCTTCTATGAATCTTCTGACCTCCGGAGGGAGTATGAAAGGTTCCTTAATGTGAAGACCTCCGACTTCAATTATGTTTGGTGGTAATGATAGGGCATAATCCACAGCCGGATGGGTATTTACAAGGATGATTTCCATTCGTGCGTACAGATCTTCTACAGATAGTTCTGCATTGGGAAAATATGCAGAAACATCCGAATTAATTTGCCGATCGATGACCGTCCTAACCCTGAAAAGAGGGAGTGCATTGCAGAGCAACAGATTACTATTTACGTGCATATACTCACACATAAGCAGCAGCATATGTGTATGCATTATACAGTCTCCAGTAAAATGGCATCGGCACTTCCAGTTGATTTATAAACATCGGAATATACGCCGGATAGTTGTGTCCTCCCCCAATGGCCACAGCTTCAGGTGTCATTTTGAATGCAGTCACTCCCACAACAGGAATACCGGGGTAGTTCTCAAGCAATCTCAAGAGACAAGGACCCGTTGTGACATCGTATAAAATCAAATCAAATTTCTTTTTGTCCAACTTTAGGGCTTCTTGGAATCCCGATGACTGAAGAATTCCCCTGCATGTTACCCATTGATAGTCGTACAACATTTTCACATTAGGCATGAACCAGGATACATTCCAATCATAGTTCTGATAATATTCTGCCATGACTTGATACGTTTTCTCCAACTGAATATAGGTCAAGTTAGCTATTGGTGATTCGCTTCCGTCCACAGACACCACTGTTAAAGTGTGCCCCTTGCTGATCAACGCCTTAAATATAGCTTCATTCCTAGATACAAGATAGATACAGACAATTTTCTTCATAAGGCACAGAATTCATACCATAGCTGATGACTGTGAGAAGGGCATCCCATCAGACCTAAAATATTCGCCGAGTTTCCATTGTGAAACAAGTGAATAAAAATAAGAAAAGCCGCGCCTAAACTAATGAAACGCGTCATGACTATGACACTGTCTGAGCGGTATTAACAAACTGCTGTACGAAAAGCGGCATACGAAATCGAATAACCGGAAGAACTTTAAATCTTTCAGATAATGTTCATAAATTAATTTAAATAAATAAACTTGTAACCGAATGAGAGAAAGAACGCGAGCTGACAAATTTGTGACTACTTCTAGCGGCTCACTGTGGCAAGTTGGCGCGCAATCCCAACCCACAAAACACCGCAAAAAAAAAAAAAATTAATTGCTCATGTTAAAGCCGCTTTCTTTCGATATAATTGACTTTATCATGATGTCATACAAATGTCAGTGTGACCAGCTATTTCAAAAGAAACTTCACATTCTTTGTCTAGAGCTTTCAGAGCTTATGAAGAATTAATTCTTAAAAGGTGTCGTTGCTCAGTAGTTAGATAGGGCTTCCAATCCAAATTCGAACCAGGAAAATACCAAGCTAGGCCCTGGCACTCTATGGGTTGCTTGTGGCCTAGTATTTATTTATTTATTTGACTCTTAAAAGTCTGAACTGTATTTAACCTATTCATTTGAAATTAACGACAACTATTGCTCAGCACAGTAATGTAGCGGATGGGTGTGTTGTTGTTGCTTAATACAATTGTCTGTTGTACCATCTGTTGTGTATCGGTAAATAACAATTCCTGCTTAATCAATGAATCAATTTTGATTAAAATTTATGCAAATCAGTGTTACCATACGCGCATTTGCAGTTTTTATTCAAAATTGTAGTTTATACACTTGTGTGTGTCAAACTTTTAAAATGAATTCCAAGAATTATAAATGAGCCTTAAGAATTGAAGAAGTCTGTTCAATTGTGTTCATGTTTACTTGGTAAATGGGATGTTTTTTTTAATGTCATCCCTGATCAGGTGGCTTATTAAGAGTGACAGAAAGTGGCCATATAGGGCCTGAAACGTCAAATAAAACGAAATTGTTGTTAATTATGGTGCAGTGGAAACGTATTCCGCCCTAGTGAGAGTATACTAAAGATAAAGATCCAACCCTTTTACATTTTAGTAGGCCTATCAGGAGTGTCATCTGGTCCGTGAAGGTATGAGTACACTATTTTCGCTAAATTCTTGTTGAAGGCGACCTATAGCAATATTTATTGCCAGATGGTTAGATTACACATCTTGTCATTCCAAAGGCATTTGACATTTCAGTTTTTTTGCAAAATGGCTGAATACTGACTTTACTGACTAAAGCGATTTTCTAGAACAGAATACGGATAGTAGGTACGAAAGACGAACCAAATTAGATCGTCAACTTCGGTTCGTTTGACACATTTGCTCAACCAAACTAAAATCTACTCAAAAACACATCTGTGTTGTGACGATTCAGCAAATTTAAATGGGACCTCACCCATACAATTACAATTCTGGGTACAATATTTGACAGCTCTGGGCGCAGTCATTTTGTAGATGATGAATGTACGGTAATGAAAGGAATGAAAGAGATAACTCGACAAATTTGTATGAAGGTCACACGCTACGTCACATTTATTCACAAACAGGGAAATTTGGTCTTCGCCTGTATTAGGTTATGTGGGGGCAGAGGAAGTTCGAGTTGACCGTCTAATTTAAGTAGTCTATGGTAGGTACTGAAATATTTCTAGTTCAGTGACAAATTGACCTTTGACAAATCAAATTGCCAGGAATATGCGCGTGGGAAGCACATATTTTTCACATTTCAATTGAGATTCTGTATGATTCCTTGTACTACATACCTACATATGTAGGTACAAAAAATATTAAGACTTCATAGTGTCCCCACACTGATTTAAACTACGAAAATTGACATCAAAGTCGTATTTTTTTACAGAAGAGAGAGCTCACGAGAGAGCTTTCCCATGCCTTAAATTTTAGATCAAGGATTTCCGTTGGGCAAATTATGAGTTCTAGCAAATATATGTGTTGTTGTTCGTTGGCAAAATAGTTAAAACAATAAAAAACACAATAGGTTTGTTCGCGTACTCTCCTAAAATTTACGAATTTTTACGAAAAGCTGTTCGCGTACGGAGAATGTTCGTAGTTCTTTGCAGAAGAGAGCGCTCACGAGAGAACTACGAATTTTAGTGCAAGAGATTTCTGTCGGCTGGCTTATAAAAACTGTCAAACCAGTGTATTTTCAGCATTTTCTTGTTGTTCGTTTACTTTTTCGTAATTTTAGCTCTCTCTGAGAGAATTTTTGCCCCCACTCTTCGAAATTTGATAATCTACGAATTTCAGTGCAAAAAGTACGCGAACGAACTTTGTCGCTAGAGAGAATGGAAGGCTTTGAAGAAACCTTAAAAAAGGGTCTACGCCAAATCCACGAAATCACACCACTATTCTGCAAAATTTTATCAAAAGACAACTGTCTCGGTTTTCTTTAATTATTTTCTAAATTTAAATAACAAATTTGTATCTCTGAAAATGTTAAATATCTAACTTAATTGCTTTTACACATACTTTTCAGCTAAATTGAAATTTTGGAACATATTTTGTTTTTCTCTTTTAGGCCGCTTGGGGTGGAGGTCTTCTTTTATCACGCAAATATCGTCACCCAAGATTGACAGGAGTTGAAAGGTAAGTGATTGATAAATCTGTTTTTTTATCCTCTTTTATCCTTAAAAAAATAATACATAAAAATAAGACTGACATCAAGGACAACACATAAGAAAAAAGAAAAACTCTTTGAAAATTGCGAACACAGATGGTCAATAGCCTGAAGCCAAATTGCGGTTCCCGAACAATGTGTCTGTCCACAAGAATAAGTGTTCTCATAAATCACTGCAAAGTCTGCAAGTAATTGCCATCTAATCAAAAACAGTATCCACACCAACTTATATTATATATGGCGGAGGGTTGGTTGTAAAGTAATTTTACTCCCGAAAACAACAAACCGAATCCTGCGACGAGGACGATGCTGTTGACGGATGATTTGTCATCGTTGTATTGTTGTTCACTTACTTTCAAACCGATGTTTGCATTTGGAAGAAAGCTAGCTATAGCAGGGACCGACATCAAATGTGCATCGGTGCGGGACTAATGATTTTCAAAATCGATGCTGAAACAATGTGCCACCCAGTGGACGGACGGACGGCTGTAAAATAGTAAGATTAGTGGTTGAGATGCATTAATTCTAAAACCGAGGGACGCCCTTTTGTTAAATTGATGGATATGGTAATCCTTGGATGGATACGATTGAGTTTTCTTGAAAGGTTTTGCCACCGCAATATGCCAATACATCTTCACTAAGTGGGATTTGTCTAATGCGTTCTAGCTACACCTCCTGTTCCTTACTGGAACCCACAAAGCAATTCAATTAAAGGATTTCTGTAGTTTTTTTTTTTTCAGGACCTAAGCATTAGGCATAATTTTAAATGGAATGCAACTTAAAAGTGGGAAGTTTAAGTGAGGTACGCACCCTGCTAATTGCATTTTCAATTTCACTCAAAACCACCCTTATAATGTGATTGATGAAAACGGGCTGCTTTCCTTACCCTTCTTGAACACAGGCATTTCGTTTTAGTGTGTTTACTGTTTGCCATAAGGATTAAGGAATTTGTAATGAAATAAATTACCCACTTATTTGAGTTATATGAGGGTAAACGATAAAGGATGCTGCCGCCTTTGTGTGCATTAAATAATATTGACTTAGTAATCTCGAGGTATACTTTAAGCACCTGAGTGTGTGAAAAATTGTTCATTTAAGGGATTTCTCGATTAAGAAAGGGGAGCATGTGTTTTAGAAGTCGTTTATTTTTTGGCAGCTTAAAAACAATTAAAAAAATTAAATCAAAATCGATATGGAACGCCAAACAATCGCAGTGGATATGAATATGTCTCCGGCAAGTGGGGAAGACGCCAAAATCACCCCTTCATACAGAGCTGAAAATTCCAACGTAGAATTGACAGCTCCAGATGATTTAGATGAAGACCGTCAGATTTCTTCCAGGGACAATCCAAATGTGAGTCCTTCATTACCAGAAGACAATACAAGTTCAGTTTCATTACGCAAGCGTCGGAAATCTGCTGTTAAGAATGTTGAAAAGCTGGAGCCAGATGTTGGGCTAGAACACACGAGTCGGAGTATATCAAAAAATAGGCCGAAATCAAAAGCAAGATTATCGAGGTCAAGAAAAAGACGACAATGAAGTGAACTCGAAAAATAGTCTGATTTCGTTCCATAGTTTATATTTTTATTTATTTTTTATTTAACAAATTTTGGCAGAAAACATTTCTAATAAATAAAGGCTGTGACAGACTGTGATGCACAACAGTTTTGATTCCTGGAAATTATCCAAATTTTTATACAATTTTAGTTTATTTTAAATTCGGTGAATTAAAAGTTTCATTGACCAACTTCAAAGTGAAAAATCTGCGGGTTCTGAACCAACAACAACCGCCTAGACTTATAGTACGTTTACACCGGACCCAAATACAACATTTCGGCTGGTTTCTGCATTTCAGCCCAATCACATTTTTTTGCGTTCCAGAATGCTGGATTCCAGCGAAATACGGAATTCCGTCGCTGCATTTGTAAATTCGTGAAATTGAAAAATCCTCTTTACAAATTCAGTACGTCAAACAATGACATTTGAACCTGCTGAATAAACAAAAAAAAACCGCTGTCAACTAAACAATAAGTCATTTCAAGTAATCATTGCAAAAATAATGGAACAACGAAAAATTTATAAGCAAGGAAGAAGGATATGGACAGACATAGACGTGGAATATTTTGTTGAACTCTGGGTAGAGAAAATTGGTGAGCTCCGTGGCAACCGCAGAAATAGCCAAATTGAGTTCGCGTACTTTCTGCACTGAAATTCATAGATTATCAAATTTCGAAGAGTGTGGGTAAAATTCTCTCAGAGAGAACTAAAATTACGAAAAAGTAAACGAACGGCACAGCACAAGAAAATTCTGAAAATACACTGGTTTGAAAGTTTTGACAGTTTTCATAAACCAGCCCACAGAAATTCCTTGCACTAAAATGCGTAGCATGGGGGAATTTCTTACTCTCTCGTGAGCGCTCTTTTCTGCAAAAAACTACGAAAATTCTCCGTAAGCGAACAGCTTTTCGTAAAAATTCGTAAATTTTTGTAAAAATTCGCTATTTTGGGGGAGTTTACGAACGGACCTAATATGTGGTAATTTTAAAAGTAAAATCAAAAAGTATTAAATTGATTATGGAATATATTCGCATAAGGCAAAACTTAAGGACTCGCTACCTCCCTCACGAGACAGTATAAATCTTGCTTGATGTACTGGGAATATAACAGCAATGTGATATATTAATCTGCTCCTTTCACCATTTATTCATTCCTAAAACAGATATTTACAAAGCATTTTATTGAAAATTAATCAGATAAATATTGATTTACAACCCAAACTGAGGACGTATGCTGACAGTGACAAGGGATATAATGATTTATGTTTACACCCAGTAAATCCTGTCATTCACATTTCATACATACGTGTCCCTTTTTATCGTTTTTTATTAAAAGTTATTGTGACCTACTTCTATGACATGAAAATGAATGTGTTGTGAATTATTACATTTTTTTATTTCTATAAAAGGTGATTTCTCCATGACACATGTATTTACATATTTAGTATGAAATGTCCTGCATCAAAAATGGCCTTAAATTTATTGACATAGATACCACATTTTTACAAAAGGAAAATGGAAAACGTCATGCCAATACGCAATGATTCTTATTCTTCCATAATTGAATTCCATTCGTAGAATTTAGAAAAATGTATTTAGTCGACAAAAGGCAAACTATTTAAATACTAAACTACCACTGAGAAGATGAGATCTGTTCCCGTACTGACTAAAACTACGAAAATCTACGAAATTTTACGAAAAATAGTGAATTCCTGCTCCCGTACGCCAAAGTTTCGTAGTTTTTCACAGAAGAGGGAGCTCATGAGAGAGTATGCAATTTCCCCATGTTGCTAATTTCATCTCAAAAAATTTCTTTGGGCAAAAATATAAGTTCTGTCAAATGGCTGTGTTGTTGTTGGGTGCCAAGTTAATTTGAAGTAAATCAATACAACAAAAAAAGTGACGTCTAAAAAGTGAGCAGCTTTTTTGTTCAACCCGTTCCCGTACTTTTCTGGAGTCTTTCTCTGAAAGAATTTTACCCTCACTCCTAGATATTTGGTAAGCTGCAAGATTTAGTGTAAAAAGTACGGGAACAGACCTAATATTTATCAAATTTGTTTGAAATGTCAAACGTGTAGTCAAGTTCGATTGGGACAAACAAATACCTAATTGAACGACATCTATTGCTAAACATGTACATATATGCAGTATGCACCCAAGACTAAGATTGATACAAAATAACCTCAAAATAGTAGTTGAGCACCGAAAGTGGAGGTGGTTTTCTCATCCAAGGGGAAGTCCTCAGAGGTTATACTTTTTGACAACCCCTAAGACCCTTCCCTACGACTTAGCGTTTTAGATGCAAGAGTTCCAAGAAGTCCAGCTTCAAAATTGCCTAAGAATGTGTTAATATCTAATTGAAAAACAGCTGCCTCTGTATTGAAATTGAAAACATTCCACAACACGGAATTCCTCATCAAATATTTGAAAATCACTCAGAAACAAATCTCAGCATTACTTTCCAATTGAACATCACTCCCTTTGCCACTCCAGATAACACTCTTATCCTTCAAATGAAACGATTATTTCATTAAGTACACATAAATACTGTTCCCGCCAGAAAGACAACATATTTTCTCTCATTCAGTTATGATTTAAACTCTAGATGTCATCTACACCAACGTGCGTCGTCTCATCTGTCTGTCAGTTTTAGTTGGATTGGGGTGTCATAGAGAAGATCCGGAAGAAGAAAAAAGAAATGACACTCGCTGAGCAAATAAGATAACACACACTGAGGGTAGTAAACCACCCTCTAGGTCTGTTCATGATTTCGGCAAACAATCACCAAACCATAAATAGCTCCCAAAGGGATGTTTATGTTTATCTTCGGCGCTCCCTCTTCAATTTTCGAACCCTTATAGCAGAGGAGGACAGTATGCAGCCACCCCTTGATACTTAGAAATCAATTATTCAGTCGATGGTTTCATTCATTTAATCAATTAGCACCTGCGGGTGGCCTAAAGCACATTCAAATCATCTCTTGTTGTTTGTTTAATTTCAGAGCCGATTCAGTTACCTGGAATCCACACAAGCTGATGGGTGCCCTTCTGCAGTGTTCAACAATTCATTTCAAGGAAGACGTAAGTATACTCACTGCCCACATAAGTTTTATGCATAATATTTTTTTCTCTACCCTTGAAAGAGTTACACAACTACTCGTACACTCTTGGTATTCAAAATATCTTTTTGAAATGCCAATCTGTCCATCTCAGCAACACAGTAGAATTGACTTCGGTACAATGCCAACGGGCTTTTATGGCCGACGAGCACAAAAAGCATTTCTCAGCAGTTTTCTTCTACTCCATGACAACATATTTGCAATATGTTACCCATTGGCCACAGTTGTGTTCGACATTTTTGCCTCCTTTGTGAGAGGGAATGTTATTCAAGGAATTTTTAATTAAAATTCCCCTGAGTTATTGCTTCCAAGTGGTGTGCGGCTACGGCTACACTCTGCTCTCTAAAACACGAGGGCTTTCGTTTTTATTTTTTTGCTTAAGGGTGGATTTGAGGGCAAACCCCCAACTAAATGAAAAGTCTACCAAGATGAATTTACAGCGTTAGACAATAATAAAAAAAAAACAAGAAACCTATCAATCTTATTCACTAAACAAAGCAAAACAAAAAATAGCAACAACCTCTTCTTAAAGTTTTGAATATTTCCAAATCGAAATGATTTTTATGGTCCTCGATAAAATAAATAATCTGCTGGCTAAAGTTTCGAACTTTCTCTAAGTAGGAAACGATGTTAGAGGCCTTTTGTGGAGTAGATCATGGGAAATTCAGCAGAAGGTGAATACCGCCAATCAAGTGTACAAGGGGATTATCCTTTGCCGGAAGGCGAAATCTGTTTTAAAGTGTTTAAAAGTAAATAGAACGAGGAATTTTTAGCGCCCTTTTGTTTTTTTTTTATCCGCAGGGCCTTTTAATCAGTTGTAATCAAATGTCTGCTGAGTATTTGTTCATGACTGACAAACAGTATGACATCAGCTATGATACTGGCGATAAGGTGATACAGTGTGGCCGACACAATGATATCTTCAAGCTGTGGTTGCAGTGGCGTTCAAAGGGTACCGAAGGTTTCGAACGGCAACAGGATCGTCTCATGGACTTGACAAAATACCAAGTGAAGCGCATCAAAGAGCAGTCAGATCGATTCCATTTGATCATGGAGCCAGAATGTGTAAATGTTTCGTTTTGGTATGTGCCAAAGAGGCTGAGGGGTATCCCACACGACAGTAGAAAGGAACAGGAGCTTGGAAAGGTGAGTGTTTAAAATTTGTACTATATTTGATTTACTATTCTTATAGCACGACAAATGTTACAAACGAATCGAAGATACAGGGAGGAAGAAGGTGCTGTTCGACTTCAGATCCCCATGGGTGCTGTCTGAACTAAATTTATAAGCAATTGCAGAGTTTTGTTCACTTGCATTATGATTCGCAGTAAATTTACTTTTGATTACTCTGTGGAGAGCTTTGACCTAAATTCTCCTGGAGCTGGTGCTTCTCGCATTTGTGTTGGCTTGGCTGGGTGAATTTAACCCAGTTCATCGATTTTATGTTTATCTTGTATTAGTCGAAAGGTCCAGTCTCATACTTCGTAGGTGGTCTTCACTTCACTTTTCAAGATATTAGTTGGTAGTGCTCCTTGAGCGAGTTTTTAGCCACTGACAGGCTTAATCCTCGTAGCGTAAGATTTGGTTTTTGCCCTTCGGTCCAAATCGGTGCCGCAGGAGTAGTCTGCCGAAGCGAGACCGTAGGGAACAACAGGAAAAGGTTCGGCTAACTAAGAAAGATCCTGATTTATCAATTTGTCGTCGACTAAGACAGTTTGGCTTTTGTCCGTCCAGCTTTGAGGCTTTTTTGCTAAAAGATTTGAATGATGAAAATGCAGTAACTAAAGCGAGGAGCCATGGCGTGGATCGACGCACGGTTCTTGAGCAGCTTGAAGTGGAACCTTATTTTGATATAAAACTCATGTTTACTGTCGAGGCTCACTTTTGGTTCAATGAGTTTGTGAAGAGCCAAAGTTGCCGATTCGGGAGACAAATTTAGAAAATACTCCTAAGACTCAATTATATCCACCTAATGGACCTTAAGTTTTATACCGAAAAGTAGAGAGGATTTAAGAACTTTCATCTGAATGTGGTCAGGCGTTTGCCTTTAAAAAATCACATACAAATTCATTTGCAGGCCTTTTATCTACTTACAATATTTTAAATAAATATTTTTCTTATTTTTTTTAACTAGATCTGCCCCATCATCAAGGGACGCATGATGCAAAAAGGCAGCCTAATGGTTGGCTATCAACCCGATGACCGTCGGCCAAACTTCTTCAGATCAATCATCTCATCTGCAGCTGTCACCGAACAGGATGTCGATTTCATGTTAGATGAAATCCACCGCCTCGGCGACGATTTGTAAATTATTCCTTATTTCATTACGCAGTAGCAATGTGTAGTATTTATTTATTTATTACAAAAAAAAAAAACATAAATAAGGACTTCAAAACTGTTATATTTAAATGTTTTAAAATATATTATAAATTATGTATTATTATTATTATTATTAATATCGAATCTCAAACCACAACCAAGGAGTATCTTTAAGGTAAAGGCATATCATATAATCCAACCATTGTTGCTTACTCATTAGAAAACAAAAAAAAACGAATTAAAAAATATCTATCATAAATGTTATGTTCGTTAAGTTGTTATTATATATCTATATATTTAAAAAAATAAAAATACATATACATGTTAAATTCTAAATCAAACAACTCATTATTGATATAAAGAGAAATTGCATTTATTTACGCAGTAAAACGCATGTTTATCTATTGAATGTATATGTAATGTATTCATCATATATTTAAAAATTGTTGTACATTATCTGAGTACTCGTGACTGTTGACAATATTAGAAATATAAAAATAAAAAATGAAAAGTTTTGAAAATGTATCATACACACAGAACCTATCGCAAATGTTATCTTATAAAAAAAATACATATATTTAAAAGAAAAAATCAAGCAAATACACATCGTAACATATCGCTGATAAAAAATATATTTTTATGATTTAAATTTAATTTAAAAATAAAATCGTATAAAAAATTGGAATTTAAATTAGTTTCGCTTCTAGTCGGGAAACGTGCAATTATTTTTTCAAACATAAAACGCTTTAATTTAACCAAAAAATAAAGGTGCTTTCAGTCCATTAGTTTTTAACAAAAAAAAAAAGAAACTTTCAAAATACTTGACATTTTTAACACAAAAAAGAAAAGGCCGGCTTTCTCAGAAGATAGCCACAATAAATAAATGTACCTCCAACCCTGATACCTGCTTAAAGAAAATGTACATTAAAAAAAAAAAAAATTAAAAGAAAATAGCTACAACTTAGTTTATGATTTATATACACTAGTTATTACGCTTGTAAATGTCTGATTTTAGTACAATTTCTTAAGTTTAACATTCACTATATGAAAATATATATATGACAAGTATATAAATATGTGTGCATATATATATTAAACGTATCACCTAGGGTCAATTAAATAAAAAATGCGTTCCTCAATAAAGGATGCCTAAGTATCAATTAAAATAAAAACAAAAAAACATATAAGTTTAGCAATGAAAGTAGACTTGGTATAATAAGACGAAGAGTATTGTGAGCCTCATTAAATTCCACAAAAAAAAAAGAGATAGAAATGGTATAAACAGAAAAGAAATTCTCAAAAAAAAAAAGGAACTTTAATATAATTTCTTCTGTAAGGAATAATTTCTTTGTTATATACAAAAGATATATAACGACTTAATGTTTGAGATAATTACATAAATTAATTGTTGATTAATTTTTATTGTGGGATAATAGTTTTTAGCATTTACATAACCGCATCAATGTATACATACAATGCTGATATTAATGTTATGTGTTGGTTATTATCCTTATATTATATAAATATGTATAAATATCAATAAACACAAGAATAAACATAAAACATCATTATATTGTAAAGTAGAAATATTGTATTTTTATTTACATAACTTATTATCTACAACTTTCTTTGGAAAAACTTAAACGATCAGATGGCAGACACTATTGTAGCTGTTGGACTATTTTCCCTCTGAAGCATCCATATATATAAAAAAAATAAAGGGACTTAAGATGTTTTCCTCTGGCACACCATTTTAATTGAGATCTCCTCAATGACTGCGACTGACCATCTCAACCTTGTCTTTGTTCCATCAATACGTGCATACATATGTATGGATATGTATTTCGTTTTCACATTCAGATAATATAAAACCCATAAATAGCGCTTATGTGCAGATCCGTGCAAAATGTAGCCCTAGCACGCCGATGTTACATTCGTTATGCAGAACAACTGGGTCCATATTTCTTACACATCGTACCAGTTCTACTTTAAGACGCCTAGAGCTGTAGGATAAGTAAGTATAGGAGCTTCGAGCGAAAAATATTTCACCGGTATCTCATATACAAAAAGGGAGAGTGGATGAAAAGATAAACTCTATGAGCTGTACCAACATGAGGATGCAGTTCGTGAAGAGTATCGGAGCCCCCAGCTATTGTGTAAGCTAAAAAACTTAGTATCCACAATAAGCAGAAGCTCTCCAAGAGTTGGGTGCCGCTTAACTAAGTAAGTCTGTATTATTATCCATGTCTCGTTGTTTTCTATTCGTTATCATGATCCTTTGGATAGCATCCAAGGTTAATTTACCCGTGAAAAATCCGCAACGTTAGTCACGTGGCAGTAGTAATTCTTGCAGTCGCCTATTACCCGCTCAATGAACTTCATGGTATGCAACACCAGCTTGGTCGGACGTAATTATCACATATGTATATCTTACGAAGAAATTAACCTACCCTCCACTAATAAGGAGTTGGATTCTTCTTACAAATTTGGGGATGGACATTTGACTGTGTAATGTATTTAGAATATTCTACGCAAGTACGCTCTTGAAAACTATTGCTCTTTAATTGTTCGTCGCATTACAAGCCTCGAACAAGAACCTTGAGAAATGTTAATAAAATATGGTAAATAAATCCTTGTCTCTACTCTCTGCTTGAAGTCGCACACTTATCCTCTTCATTATATTACTAAATACTTTGACCAATTTTTGAAGGGGGCCAGAAAGTTTAAATAAAAAACACGTTACGCCGCCATCTACCAAAGGAAATTGTAGAAAATCTCTTTCAAACTGTTAGCATAGACACGCACCATGATTGTCATTTTTGTTTCGGACTGTAGCCGTGTTCTAGATTTTAAATGTAAGGGTGTGTTCAGACCGAGCAAAACTTTTTTTTTTTGTTTATCTCGGAAACAAAAAAATAAGTTTTAGAAACGTTTTATTTTTGGAATTTTGTTTGCATTTAGAATTAACAAATGCAAAGATGCCCCTTGCATCCAACTAAGTTAGACAGGCATATTTTGTCGATTTAACGTTTGGTTCCTCCAATTCAATTAAGCATTGCGAGAGACACGCGACAGGATATGTTGATTGTTACGTTTTCTTCACACGTTCGTTCACATTAATTCACTTAAAAAAGGATAAGTGCGGGCAGTGGTATATAAAGATCATAGACAAACTAATATAGACGGTCGTCTTCTCCCTCCTTTGCCGAAAATTTTGTAAAGTACGCCGATTTGAATTTTCCTATCTGTGAATACATGTGACCGAACGTGCGAACAAGATGTAACTATAAAAACAATCGTGGTGTCTCTTTTTTCCTTTTGCACACCACATTTTCAGCTGACTGTCATTCAATTAACAACAACAAAATGTACAGGAAAATGGCTGCGCCCATGAAATGTACCGCGGATTAAGAATGTGTGCGTGAGCTCCGATTCGATTTTGACGGAAACGTCAGAATACATTCAAAATCCGTGGTACTTTTGCTCTTGTGGGAACCAACGGTCAAATCGGCCGAAGACGACCATCTATATTAGTTTGTCTATGATAAAGATGCTTGTCCATTTTTGTGACGTTTTCTTTTCATTTATACCACTAATATTTAGTTTGCAACAAAGAAATTACTTTGCAGCTGCAAAAATGAAGGCCGAATTCCAAAACGTCAAAAGAAATTTGACATTCTTGATGGTTTTGTTCGTCTTTGTTTACGAAGCACTCACAATGTGTTTTTAAAGGTATGCATTGCATTTTAGTTTCGAACTCTAAAAAAAGGTTATTTTATCAAAAATTTAGTCACCCCCATTCTTGAACTGTAATACGACACCCGTATATTTGTTTGCAAGATACGACTATGGTCGGATAAAATACGACTATAGTCGGATTCCACTGTCGTATTCGAGTTCAAGAATTAGGGTGAGTATTATAAAACGATTGAGACGTCTTAAGACGCTTATATAGACAACCTCACGTCTATCTGACTTCGTTTACATTTATCAAAATTTTCGATTCACAATGCTCATGACTGCTTTATGAGAAAGTAGATTCGATCTATCGTAACGTTAAAACAGTCGTTTTCACATTCATACATTCAGACAATAGTATAAAAATTATTTTAACTCCCATTGTCATTGGTAGATAAGAGATGCAAATGAAAATTTGACATAAGTCAAATAAAAAATGTACAAAAACATACAAATTGTTTTGTTGTTAAAAATTATTCGATTTTTATTTCTTGCTGCTTATCAACTAACAAATAAATTATTACTTTTTATTTGTATTCCTCTTTTAGTTTTTTTGTTTTTTTACTGCTTTTACAAATTACATATATTGTTTTCGTATTTAATTTAGTTTTAGCAGGAAATTCATTCATCATAAGATTATTTAGAACCAGTATACATTCGTTTATCGATTTGATCGATAACAATTTCTAAGCCATCCTTGTATATCTTATTTCTAATTTTTGTTTTTTTGTTTTTTTACAAAATTAGTATAGAAACTTAGTGGACGTTATTATCATTGTTTTGTTAAACTACAATCTCAAATATATACGTTACAACAATGCATTCTTAGTTTTGTTTGCTTTTGTGCGGCAGCAATTAAGGATAATAATTATCATCAGCTTATTCCTATTGAATTAGTTTAAATAAGTACAAACTACAGTTAAATAACAAAGAATAAATCTTATAAAACTAAATCGAAACAAAAAGTTAATATCTCACGAGCACTTAAGAATAACTATTTAGTTTTGTAAATATTGAACAACAAAGATATAATTTTCTAAGAATGATTAACCTGTTTTTAAAAAATCGATTGCACTAAATTAACAATTTTTGTTTTTATCTTTAAAAATAAGAAACAATATTAAACAGTTAGAAATATACAAAAAAAAAATGTGTAAAAAAGGCTTTGTTTACTTTTGATATAAATTGGCAAGGATAAAGTTTGTTTTACGCTGTTTTTTAGTAATCACGTTAATGCGTTTTTATAATTGATCTTTTATTTATTTGCATTTAATT
The DNA here is from genome assembly GCA_949716465.1 of Chalcosyrphus nemorum. Classification (NCBI taxonomy): domain Eukaryota; kingdom Metazoa; phylum Arthropoda; class Insecta; order Diptera; family Syrphidae; genus Chalcosyrphus; species Chalcosyrphus nemorum. Next base: position 15,458,541 of record OX454334.1, on the reverse strand, counting down.
AATACATAAATTTCGAGCTAGTTTCATTTAGTTAATTCATTTTTGTGATTAAGAATATAATATTAAGCCAAACGATTGCGTTACAATAATATCTGGTGTGTATTCATTGGCAGGATTAAGGTAAATAAAGTTAAAATGAAAGAAAAAAATAAAGTAAAAAGTGTTAAACATAATTATGTATGCAGATTGAGGATAGTTAGCATGAAGGCAGACGCCTTATTCATCATTCGGCCGATAGCTCATCGATTCGACAACGAACTGCATGTTCTACCACCTCTAAGCTGGGATAGTCCAGCTCCTTGACAAGACACAATGTAGCTGATAGTAAATTAGAACTCTGAAAAATGAAAAAAACAAAAAAGCAATGCAGAAAATTAGATGTTAGCTTAAATAGTAAAAAGCTAAATTATAGTCAACACAAACAAGTTGAACTCCATTCTAGTCACACCCAACTTTAAACTTCAAAGCATGCTCTAACTTTTGCTCCATAAAAGACACTTTTTAACTTGCGACTAACTTACAAGAAATTTCACTCAAACAAATCTAAGAGTGACAGTTTGTTTTTGTTTCTTTCTCTGAAATGACAGATGACAAATAAGCCTAACTCCATGTTAAATATTTAATATGAGGGTCGGGTGACTTTTAACGCTAAGCTATAATAGTTGGAAGCAATCGGAAGCTAATGACACTTTGAGAAGTGAGCATAAGTAATCGAAAACTTAACGAATCGAAGTCAAAAGAACTATCTTCTTTATAGTTCAGCCTTAACTTTGACAGGAGAGGTCAGTTCGCGTACTCTCTCAAAACAGTAAATTTTTACGAAAAGCTTTTCGCGTATGACGAATTTTCGTACGAACTTTAGCGCAAGATATTTCTTTGACCTCGTTTGTGAAAACTGTCAAATTAGTGTATTTTCAGCTTTTTCTTCTTCAACCCGTTCGTTTACTTTTTGAAATTTGAGCTCTCTCTGAGAGAATTTTACCCCTATTTTTTTCCTAGACTAGACGCACCTGATCAGAGGAGTTCCCTCACACTTCTAAGGTACAAGAAGGAGAACTTACTGGACACTATGGGACGGGTTTCGAATCTCCTTCTATCAACAAATACATAAACAGTTGAAGAGTAAATACAAGAACACTACTACTATCTAGGGACTAGAACTTGAAAACCTACTTGCCAGGCTTTGACGAGGGATGCTAGTTACATTAGCCGAGTTACTGCTCACAATATTACCGAGAGTTTACGAGGTTAGTATATTTCCGGGTTAGTGGACGAAGTGATCTTCTGCCTAGATAAAAAGAAGATCTTCACAGGCCCTAAGCCATTCTAAATCATAATTCAGTGCAAAAGAAGTGTTCAGAAAGCTAGAGTGTTCGTTACACAAGGCCAGGCACTGGATCGCAAGGGAAGAGGCAGGTTGAAAAACTCATAAGGAGCTATAACCGAAATAATTTCAAAGCATACATGCATCAGCAAATATAGGCATTTAAGAAGCAACTAAGGGAGCCAGGTAAAGCGAAGGAGGTCTCTGCCTATTTGTCTAATAAGATCCCAGGACACGGGCTAGATTCTTGCGGAGTATGTCCTACTTGACTTGATGGGATATTCTCAGGCAGTTTTCTTACGCCAAGATGAAATAAAAGTACACAACTCTCAAAGGATTATTTTGAAGGAATCCTCATGCGAAGGGAAGTCTATTGGAGAACACACATTTCCAAAATGTTAAAAGGGTGTACAATAGACCAAAAGGCTGCTGTATAACATACTCCATCTGATTCCGCTCAACAGTTGAGCACTGATCCAATGCTTGTGCAGAAACTATGGGGGTCTGTTTACTGAACCATGTGGTACATGTTCTGGTCATATTATTTAAGTATAACTTTACTGTCTGTACTCAGCATTTCTCATTTTAAATATTCCAATATTTGAATTCCTGACACAGTAGTAACAGTCTTAGCTTCATGCTACATACACTACATGCCACGATCCACAATTCATGCCAATCGACTCCGTTTCATGCAGATTATAACTTACCCTATTGATTGGGCGTCTATGATAACCAGAGTAGTGATTGAGAACCGCTGTAGACACTACACTTGCCGAGTCACTAAATCTGCCGTCCGGTCGTCTACAAAATGAAACCAATTAATCAATCAAGCAAAAGAAAAAAATCCAATTACTCACCTTCCTGTGCGCGGTCGCTCCTCACGATCTTCCCAGTCTCCATTCTCTCTTATATTGCCATTTCGATAATTATATCGGTCTGATATTTCTCTGTCAGTGGCTCCAGCGCTTCGCCTTTCCATGGGATGACCTCTGGCCACGCCACCGCTATTGTATTGATTATGGTGCTGCTGATGCTCTTCCCATTCGGTTAAATCAGTCTGACTGTGTCGATAGTGTGCAGGATAGGACGGTCGATCTGACTGATAGTATTCCTATAATAAAATAGGAATAACTCTTTTCACACGTTCCTCAACAATTATTCAAATGGTAGTTTTGTTATTTATTTATTTATTTATTTATTTATTTTTTTAAAGTGAACGCATTCATCTTCACCTTCATGGAATGTGTTGATATACTGGGCGGAATCGGTCCCCTTTCTCGGTATCCTCCCAATGGACTCTCTTGGTCAGATCCCGGTGACCTTTGCTATTTTTGTTATGATTTTTCATTTTTTAAATCAAGCAAGTTAAATGGCAATGTGTTAGATGAGCATAATTTTTATTAAGAAAAAAAAAAGAACAATGAAAAGAAACATAGAAACAAGAAAACCGTTACAAGTATGAAAATATTCAAAGAACTTGAAATATAAATCAGATAATTTTTGATGGGTTAGCTAAGAATATGAGTATCTATCTACTTATAATGCCCGATTGCGTGCGATTCGGTTATTATTACGACTAGAGTGATTCATCTACCAAAGTTATAAATTCTTCTTTGAGTTCAACGGTTAGACATTACTGACATTGTTAGTGGTTTCAATAGATAACTCAAGAAGTGTGTGTATGCAAAAATGTTTATTATCAACATGCTAGGCTCTTATAATTAGCAAACAACCAAATACCTTGCGTGTAAAAAAAAAAAAACAGCAACTTTTATTTGCAATCAGTTAACCATTGAAAGTATATTTAGTATAGATTATGATTAAGTTTCTGAAGTATGTATATTTTTGCAAGGGAACTAATGACAGAGGAAAAATTCGTATGTAAAAATAGAAAATAAGTGGGTAAATGAATGTAAACGGGTGGTAAGAGGACACATTTTTCCAACGTTGCCTTATTCATACTGATGATTTTGGGAGTACTTCGAAAGACCAAAGTAAAACAGAATCTGAGGGAGAACATTTAGAAGGGTGAGAACTAACAGCGCCCTACCAGGATTACCAATTCGCCAGAACAAACAATTGATACTGGGGCTTAAGAACTGACAAGCAGGATATTAGCACTTCCGTTGCCACGGTTAAGACTGTTTAAAGTTGGGTGATTTTGTGATCCAATTTAACAAAGCATTTTCCATAGGACACATAACCTCTTAAATTAACCTAAAAACAACGCCATCTATCTTTCCTAATGTTAAGCAAAGGTATGCTAGATGTCTTTAGTTGTTTCTACTTCGTCAACAATAGCTGTGTTCACATACTTTCCTAATACTGTAAAAACTATGAAATCAGAGTATTTTCAATTTTGGTTTACCCTGTTTTATTTATTCATAATTTTACCACTCTTTGAGACAGTTTTAACTCATTTTAAAAATTCGGCAAGCAACTAATTTTGGTTCTCTTCAAAGTACTTCAAAGTACTGTCAAGATATTTCTAAATTCAAGCCTGTTCCTGCAGTTTCTGCGCCCAAAATTTGAAGCTTGTCAAATTTCTAACAGTTACCCCCACAAGATAAAGACAAATAGGTACTCAAAAATGTGCGGGAACGTGTTGTCTTTTTTGCATTCCTTTCCATTCCACAACCATTTGCCATAGCTTCCTGTCAAAACAATCTACAATTTTTTTCCCTCTCGTTGTTAGTTTTTAGTGTTTATTTTTCGCGTAAAAAATAGATAGTAGCAGAAATTTAATAAAACGAAAGCAGAAATGATTCGAATATTTCGAAATCTTAAATATAAATAAATACGAGAGAAATAATTAATGTAAACAAAAAGGGGTGTGTAATTTCTACCAACTGTCAAATACGCATATGTGCTTTCTCTAATGTTCGGTAATGTTTCCGAAAATGACCGAAAATTGAAAGAATCTACGTTGGGCTTATTATGTGTTGGCTCATAAGATTGTGTGTATTTGTGGGTTTACATATGCAGTCAAATATAGATTATTTAACTCTCACTTAACACTCTCATGAGCTCTCTCTTCTTTTCAGGAATTCACTATTTTTCGTAAAATTTTTTAGATTTTCGAAGTTTTATTTAGTGCGGGAACAGACTTTTGTCAATTTCTTTGCTCAGATTCAAGAAAAAACCCATCGAAAAACTTTTAACAAATCAGGTAAAATCAGGAACATTTTGATAATTTACAGAATCTTGCCTACGTTTATAAGGCTCGTGATTTTGACGAATTATTATGAAATTCTGTTTTATTTCTCCATGCTGCGAATTTGAATCTAAGAAATTTCTTTTGGCTGGCTTCTGCAATCTTGCAAGTCATTGTATTTTTATATTTTTTTGTTCACATACTTTTCCATGTATAGTTTGTAGTTGGTGCTAAAAGTTCGCCTTTGGGCCTTAATTTATGGCAATAATACATAGAATTTGGCTGCAAAAGAAGTTTTCTATCTTGTCTTTTACAATTAATTTGTTCATTAAGAAAAGACTACAAAGCAGGATCCAACAAGTAAGGTAAAGTAATAACCAAAACTAGCAATTAAAAGGGAGAGTTTTCATATCAAACATTTTTGGTCAATAGTGTACGCTGTATACACTTTTAGTTTTCATTTGACTATAGTTCCGTTCAATCGGTACGTTTTACTTGTCAACCCACCGTGCAAGAACAAATTAGGGGTCGAATTACCCCGATCGTAGCTCGTTTTGTGAGCAACTCGAAATATTCACTGCTTTTCCCGTATTCACGCAAATGCGTATTCCTTAACAAGAAGGGTTGACATTTTATTGCCTCACAAAAACGAATCTTAAACGAGCTCCTGTTCACATTCATTCCAAGAAATTAATATCTACCCTCACACTTTGCTACCTGTGACACTGTATTTGGAAAATTACTAAAAAACTACTTTTTGTTTTTGCTTTTTTATGACAAGAAAGATTTGTTGTTTGTTTTCTACCAAATTTTTAAACCCAAAAAAGGCTCGTGAATCAGTTGTACATTTCACTGCGTTTGTGAATACTTTGAATCAATGAATTCTTTGAATGGGAATGAAGTACTCAAAGATTCATGAATACCAACACCATCATGATTCGTTTTCATTTCGTTTCAGAAAGTCCTACATAATTTATACTACCTTGTTTTCTTTTTGCGTGAGACTGTAAAGGGCTCGCTGTTAGCGAATGATTCACAGCGGCAAATTAATGGATTCATGCAGTTCTCTGTTGTGTACTAATTATCTTTGTTGGTTCGCTGAACGATTCGACAGAAGAATAGCGGTCGAATAAAAAAAAGCACTCTCCATCTCAAATGTCAATATTAAATGCTCGAATACGAGAGTGGTAATGTCAAATGTCAAACATTTCGATGTAGAGTGTTCTTATTCGATTCCAGTTTAAAGATCTAACAATTTCTACGACTAAGTAATTAATAATATTTCCTGCTAAATTAATACTTAAAGCAAGGTCTTGTATTTAGTAATTATTTAAAACAAATTGTGTGTGAATTCTGCTGTCAGAATTGTTCATCTAAAATGCTTTAGCTAGCTGATGAGAAAATGAGTGTTTCTATTCTCACTAAGCATCAATCTTCTACAGTCACTATTTAACGAATATAGCGGTGTGTATTTGTGTGTGTAAAAAAAAAAAGAAAACATCAAAAACAAAGTTTTTAAACGCATGCAATGCTTCAAATGAGTCAACAACAATTAACTACTCAAACTACACAAAGTATTTTCGTAATCAAAAAAGAAGTAACTTAAAACAATAAAACCAAATCTTACATCATATTGCGTGTAAGACAGACGATTTTCTCTAGACTGATTGTACTTGGGAGATGGCGGATGAGCCTGCTCCGGCGGTGAATAATCCTGGTTAGTTGGCGAACGCTGTAAGTTTTTTTTCACAAAAATAAAAGGAAAACATTTTCTATTTTAAATTCCCATTTTTTTTTTACAAAACAGATGAAAGACAAGCAAATCTAACTACTTCTAAGTAAATACAAAACAAAAATTTGGTAAAACAAAATTTTGAGAAAAAAAAAATACCTGAAGTGGTGACGTTGGGACGGACCCTTGATTATTTTGTTCACTTAAGCTTTCCTCGGTATTATCAGGGCTATTATGCTGTGAGTTCTGTTAGTTGTTAATAGGATTTTTATTTTTACCACCAAAAACAAAAACAAGTTACAAAGGGTTAATATCTAAATAATGGCGTAACAATGTGAGCAACAAAATTGTTGGTACTAGGAAACATTTTAGCTCTATGCCCACTGTCAGCACCATCATTTTAGTTTCTTTTTTTTGTAAATGTGTCACATTAAGCAATTAGTGAGATAGACAGTGTAACCTTTATTCCCATGGTGCATTAGTGGGCAGCGGACAATACAAAATAACACAATAAACTAGAAACTTGGTTACCTCTTTTATCGGGCTAGAACTTCTTCGCTGATGTGATGCATATTGCTGTTGCTGTTGATGCTGCTGTTGTTGTTGTTGTTGTTGTTGTTGTTGTTGTTGTTGTTGCTGCTGTTGCTGTGAGTATTGTTGCTGTTGTTGTTGTGATTGTTGCTGTTGGTAGTGTTGTTGTTGTTGCTGACGCTGTTGCTGTTGGCTATACTGTTGCTGTTGTTGATGCTGAGAAGATTGTGATGGTGCTTCGTAGGGATCGTCTTCTTCCTCTTCTTCGACTTGCGCAGGAGCTGCATTTAATGCTTCTTCTACCTCTTCGGCGGTGACTTCAACATTATCCAATTTTTTTAGATTTGGTAACGCTCGAAGAACTAAGGCTCGATAGCTAAAAAGAGAGTTTGTTTGCGTTTATGCTTTCTGAAAACAAAATCATCTTAGTAGATGCTTACTTTGGACCTGCACTATCACAGCAGGGATTTTCTTCGAGCCACAGATACTTGAGTCGTGGAAGATTTTGCAGATATACTATTTCACTAATGTCCTGAATGTTGTTCTTACGTAAATATAGTTCCTGAAGGTTTCGACAGTCTTCAAAGTGTTGTAAGCTGGTTATTTTATTTACACTAAAAGAAATAGAATACAAAATAAGCTATTAGGATTGGGTGGTTGAAAAAGTTTGAGTTAAAGAAGTTTACTCCGCAAATTGATAGCAAAATCCCACTAAAGAAATCTTGTCTGTTGTTCGGGAGGGAACTTTTCGCAAAAAGATTCTAATAGATGATATGGACAGATCAAAGTTTCGTCTAAACAGCAATCGCTGAAGGTATAACGTCAGAAGATATAAGTTGAAAATATGCGCACATTCTATGACCAATCTAGAACTGGTTTGGTAACACTCTCACACAGGTGACAGATCTACAAGTGACCAGGTCACTGTGTAGGAACAAGTTCTAGAGTGGCCTTCCAGCATACCAACAGAAAATATAATGAACTTTGTACACAAGAACACAGCAAGTAACTAAGACAGGACACTATTATCGGAACGGGGTTTTAGGGAACAAGTGACAACCTTCTTTCACCTATGGGCATTACAATGGATTCTTCTCCCTGTCACGTACATAATCTAATAAAAGATTCTAGTTGAAGATGGCAGAATAAGCAGCAGAATCCGAAAAGCACATAGCACATGGCTGGAGTAAGAATCCTTAAGAAGTTTTCTGGTATCCGCCACAAATTGGTCTTTGAGTGGGTCGCAGCTTCTTTTTGTTAGACAGTTGCGCCCCGAATTTAGCTGCAACTAGGTAGTGGTCAGACTCGTCGTTTGCCCCTCGAACGGTACGTAAATTTCGATTTTGAAACTAAGTTCAGAGCCTTATTACTAGCTACGACATTCTGGATGTCCACCAAAGAAGAATTCGTCTAACCTCACCTAAATTTTGAGTCGCAAGTAGAGATTTACCAGTCGTGATTCTGATATACAAAACAGACAATCAAGTACCTAACGATCTGGATGAGTGGGAGTGTTGTGAACCTCTAAATTTAGGTCACATACTCGCTGGAAACAAAAGGAATCATCACATTTTTTGTCTTAAAAAGAACATTTTCGTGAGGGAGCCAATCCAATGCCGTCGATGGCGCACACACAAAGCTTTCATTATATCACTATGCTCCGATTATTAAAATTCACAAATACATATGACTTTAAGGAGATACTCCAAATCAAGTACTTTGTTCAGAGACGGTAAGAGATTGACGATACAATCCAACTACCTTGTAGTGCCACTAAACGTTTATCTTTACAAAACAACTCCTCGATTTGTGTACTTTAATGACGAGTATGTACATGTGTCTTCTTCTTTCGGTTGAGTTCCAAAAAAGCGCCTTCTTATCGTGTTACTATGAATCAAATTTCTTGATTAAAAGTTGGTACAACTCATTCAATTTCCGTTGAAGAACTACTACTCATAGTTGTTCGTAAAATTCTGATAACAGCTGGTAACTGACATGAACACCAAGTTAATCACTTGATGAACAAACAAGTAGCAGGTCTCAGCTGATTGATATCTCAACCACAATCAAATAGGTCCCATTGAATACATTATAGTGGCAACTCAGTTCAGCTACCTTGTGCGTTCCTAGTCAATATTAAGCTTTCGATTCACCCTCACTAACCATGCTTAAGTATGCGAAAAACCTAAATCCATAGAAGCAATTAAAAATACATTAGCATTGCTTTCATGATTCCCGAAAGTAAAAACACTAAATATCACCTTAATAGCAAAAATAAGTATATTTATATTTTAAAACGTAACATTACGCTTTAATATACTTTTAATAGTCTCGTCGCCGCCGCTCGCTCTGACGAAAAGTGTCAACACTAAAGTGAAAACAAAAAATCAACACAAAAACGATTAAACCATATCGTCTGCTTAGATAAGAAACGCTGGATAGATATAGGTACTCATGAAGGAAATCCAATAAATAAATAAATAATTACATAAGCGTATGAATGAGCTTGGTCACGACAAATGAGTACTCCTTTCTTGGATTTGCTTGACTTAAATTTATCTGCGCGCGGCAATAATTAAAACAACATTCGCGTCTTTCATACGTGATATCACATTTCAATCGATGGAGGTTTGTTTTTTTTTTCAAAAAGAAAATAATGGACATATGATAGGTATACGGGGGCACACAAACAGATTAAGCGACTCATTGAGTTCCGCATATTAGTCCAGTCGAGTCGACGCTTTGGTAAGACGAACACTTAACGAAAAGTATGACGTATGTACACATTTCTGTGAATCAGCGGTAATTAGCACCGTTTCCCAAATCTATCTTATGGGTCAAGGTCTTTGTACCCGTACGGATACACTTGGTCCATCTTCTGTAGATATTCTAATCCGGTTTTTTTTACAGAAAAAAAAACATAGAAGCAGTGAAATTCTTTGGTGGTAAATTTGCGGGATATACGCTATACATCCATCAGATGATGAAAGTGAAAAGACGTACATAAGTATCTACTTCTATGCACGCATTCCATGGGAGAGTGTATAATTGGAATTGCGCAACGACCGCTTGAGATTGCACTTCAAAATTGTTTCAATCGATTGTCAACGGGTTTTTTTCTTTCTTTCTTTAAAAATAGTTTGCGATTGATTCTTTTTGTTATTTTCAATCGATTGCCTTTTGGATTAAGTGAATACTTAGTCGTCGCACAGAGCTGGAATGCATTCTTGGCAAAGAAGTACATTGTGTCCCATTCTAATTATAACGGCTAAACTATTTCACACCATGCGGTGGTTTTATTTTTGTTTTAGATAATTTTCTTTTCTTTTTTTGCACTCCAAGGGGTATACATAGCATTTGGGAGCAATTTCAATTCTTGAAAGTGACTCCACCTCGACAGCCAGCAAGCAAACTCGATTGACAAATGACCAATTTTCCAAATGAGTATGATTATGTCATGATATATGATACACACACCTTTGTTTTGGTCGGTGGAGGTTCTTAAGCAAAAAAAAACAACATTTTTAGCAAGTTTTTCATTTGCAAATTTAGTGTACACGTCATTTTTTTGAAAGCTACTAATTGCGATGTGTCAGACAATAAATCAGAGAGGAACCGGTCCGTGAGTGTGTGTGACATCGAAATAACTGTGATATTTGTACTCTAACAAGGGTACTTTTGAGTAGTCAAAACATATGGCAGGTGTGTAGAAGGATGTGTGACTAATTTTGGATCATATAAAGGATTAGCAGGCACGATTCACGGTCAACGAAAAATTGCCTTACAAAATCACTCCTAAAAATTGCGTGACATAAGGGTTCTAAGATGACCTTGCAGTCTTCATTAGTCTGCCTTGTTCAGTATTTAATGTTAACCTTTACAATACGCAGATATTAAAGTCTACTACGTTTCAAACTAAAAGGGTTATGAAAGGATATCTGCAAGAATCAGAATTGTGAAGTAAAAAGGAATGAATTTCGATATTGTCACTAGAGTTCACTGAATGCATTCGATCCATTACGTTGGTTTGAAGTCACTGGTGGCTTTTAATTTAAGGTGGTAGCTAGAAACAGACACACTTGATGGAGAGTAAGAAGGTTTCCGCTTTGGATCTCCAACATCAACACTTTGCGGTCTACTCCTCTGTACGCAGATTCTGAGCCTGCCCTAGGTAGTTTATTGATAGATTTTTTGCCTAATTTCCTCATACATAACCCAACTTTAAATGAAATAGAGTGACTATATAGTTAGCGCTTAAAAGAGGGGACTTGCTAGGTCTGGCAAGAGAATGTAACCAAAATTGGAGTCATTAAGTTGAAGTTTCTTTTCAACACTTCACAGTGCTCTTAGTCCAAAAATACTCCAGAATACATATTTGATCCAGACCATCGGGGACTACATTTTTAGGACTCATTACCAGACCACCATTAGACCAGTTTACACGGTCCAATACTTAAGGCAATAATGTTACTATGTTCTTTACAGGGAATCAAGAATTTTCTGATATACAATCTTGGTTGTACTTTGTTCTGGTTGCACTTTAATAGCACATCTAGCATCTGTCTTCCTAGTAAATTTTTTAGGGATGTTACCCCAGAAACAGTTCCTGAGCTGCTATAGGCGGGAGTGCACACCGATATAGGAAAATCCTTCAAGTTTCTGATGCTTAGTTACTGTTGTTTGGCCCAAGAGGCCTTAGAAATAAAGCTTAAAGCAAATCGGTTAGGCGATTTAGGATGCAGTCTAATAAACAGACAGATGACCAGGCAGACAGACAGACAGAATTGGCAAACCTGCTTTTTTTCTGACTTTTCTCTAAAGGTAGTCAAAAAATCCGTGAAAACCTTAAGGTCGAATTTTTTTTAGGAATGCCATATGTAACTTGTAAAGAGTGATTCATTTAGAGGTACCTTTTTGCTTATGGATTTTTGGGCAGATGACGCGTGAGTCGTGTTAATCTGTCTTGGTATTTTTGCTTATTATTGTTTGACATTTCATCATGGAAAGGCTTAATCCAGCACAGCGTCTATAGCTCGATAAAATTGATATTTTCTTTCTTTTGAAAAAAGTACCACTTAATGAATCACTCATTATGTATGTAGGTACAGTTAAAATTGAGGCCAAAATTATATGGTCGCAGTAGAAATCTTATCTAATCTACCTTGTACTTGTACTTGTTCTTCTCTATTGCTTAATCCGTTTTTGCTCTGTTTATTTTGATTGTACACCTTACGTATGTCATTAAGAAAGAACGACTTTTCTTTCAAATTGTATTAATCACACTCATTACGCCAAGACTCATACACGTATTATTGCCCCATGTTTTGCCGCGGATATTCTTGTCGTTATCTGGGGTTAAAGTACATTTGCCAATATTATCGGTCTAATGTCAACACCAAAAACTACAACAGAGTGCTGGTTATCACGAGGTAAGTATTGGTCAACGTTGCTCTACAAAATTGACGGATGACTTTTAATATGACTGAAGTATTCCAAGGTCGAATAAAATGAAGGTAAAAGTTTTATCTGCTTTAATTTGTCAGTTTCACAGTAGATTTATGAAACTTTCATTCAAGAACAAAAATTAGTTTCTTCCACGGATTCGGGTGCCTTTAAAAGCAAAGGTTTAATTTTTTAGTTCACGACTCGAACCGAGATCACTTCCGTCAGACTATCAATTAGCACTACTTAGCAACTAATTTGCATTGTTACGAATTTTTGTTAAAAAAAAGAAAACTCATTCAACGTTCTACGACTTAAAAATCTACTTGCACATTGTTTCTGCACTTATCTGCTAATATGCTAGATCTTACGTAATGGACGCTAAAATATTCCAAAGTACATAGAGGAATGTACACGCTAGTGCAACCGGTTTATTAAATTCTTAAGTAGCGATCGTATTTTGACGTTAAATCAGAACAACAGAGTGGATGTCGAGTTGATTCGTAAGTCAAATATTTCAAGCTTTTATTGTTTGTTGTCAACTGCCAACAATCCTCTATGTTTTCTTTGTATCCTTGGCTAGATCAAGGCGAATTTATTGTTTCTTGATTTCTATAGATCCTGCTAAAGTAATTTGAAGAAAACACTAAACGTACAGCCATGAAACTGATTTTACTGATACTGAGACTGGAAATAAAATGGAGTACATTTCGTAGGATTCGTAGAAAGGTCTAGGAAAACAACTTTCATGCAAATGATATCATCGCATGGCAAACATCTTTATAAGCTAAAATCAGCTTCAACTGAGACAGTGCTTGTCAGTAGCCATACATTAAGAGAGACTGTCAACGCCAAGGCAGAGTTTACTCCAAAAGAATCATGACATATCTCGGAGTTATGATAGATGATAGGTTAAGCTTTAGTAACCACATAGCACATATCAAATAAGGCTTGGAATGTACACTCGGTATTTTCAAGAACGTTTCTTAAAGTTGGGGTCATGAAGCTCAAGAAGCACAAGAGGACTATTACGGACTAGAGGTGCAAGTACAACAATGCTTTATGTACCTCCATATCAGAACAATATTCTAGAACTTGGCACTTATAGACTTACCGCGCTGAGAGTTATATCGACGCGTCTTGAGCCAGAATAGGTCGACATATACATAGTTGGCATGAGTTCCGTAGTCATCTGCAGATAGGCAAAAAGAATTAAGAATGGAAGATGTAATAACGCCGCAATTATGGCACAAAGAAGACAAGAGCGAGCACTATTACAAGGAATGTGACAGTTTCGATGGGATACCACACGAATGGGTTAATGGTCCTACACGCTTCATGCAATTTGAAACGTGCTTACCTAAGATAAGCTTTGGTCCGCTTACCAAAAGAGCTTTTATTTAGCTCCTAGTTCTAAGATTGTATCATCCACTTTCTGTTTAAGACTAAATTCGTGAGTGGAAGTTGGTCACGACTGCCACCAGTACTTTGCTAGCAACACTTTCACATAAAATCTCTGTAGACGTCTCAGTCCAACTGAAATTACGAAACCATCCTTTACGTCAAGATACGCGTCTCGCTATCGCATAACAACGTGTAAAACAACTCTACTCATGTTCAGATCAGTATCAGTATCAGACAACCGCTTAACTCGCAGCACATTAACATAAAACTTACCCAACTAAACATCTCCAAAAAAACACTTGAACGTGTAAACAGACTGGTACTCAATTATCCTTACAACACACTCATCGGCATCGAATAAGATTCCAGTAAAACTTGACCTCCATCAAATCTTAGTTTCCATGGCGACAACCGTATAAAGACCAACAAATAGAATCTAACCAAAGTCAAATGTTATAGCTATTAACACATTTCTCATTCTCATCCATTTTTAATATACCAGAAAGAAGTGAAACGACATAAAGCCAACATCAACCTACATTCTGTTGCGAGAAGTCGCCAGTTAACCTTGGCTGGCTTCTCATACTCGTACTTGGACATCCACCAAAAAGAAATATGTTTCTCGCATATTTCACTGCTGAGAGTGCCATCGTACTCCCCGAGTAATCGTTAAGTGTTATCGATAGAAAAAAATTAAATAAAAATCAGTCGACTACCCACTGATTCTGGTCGTGCTATACCCTCTGGCCAACCACCAAACACACACATGGTGCAAAACTTACTCGTCGCTTCACACTGGAAACAAAACCGAGAGTGCAATTTATTAATTCAACTTATCACATACTAAGAGTACGCGTTAGCAATTTTAATTGAACCTAGCAAGCGACCAATTAGGCTGTATACTTGTGCTTAAGTGGGCTGCTTATGTAAATTTCTGTTTGAATCTGTCCATTTTTGGTGAGTCTCCCACGACAAGTCGTGGTGATATCATGATTTGTTTCTCTTTTGCGTCTTGGGGTTGGAATATTAGTTTAAACAGTTTTTTTTTTATCCCGGAATCAAAACAAAAAATCGGTCAAACTGATCGCACTGACTTACCTCAACGCCAAAACTTCCACACCACGCATTCGTTTGATTATGGAGACATCGCTTAGTTCACTTCCCCTATAAAAGATAGAAAAAATAAAAAAATAAATTAGAATGAATATCTAAGAGCATGAGAAGAGTGGGCTCAGTCTAAGGTCCAAGAGACATGATTGGATTGTTTGATTGAATAAAAAAATCCGTTACAATATTTTATGACTAAGAATTCAAACTTGGTATAGGAGCAGAGCATAATATAGGCCGTTGTTTTTTTAACATTTTACAACTTTTAATTGAGATCTGAGTAGAAGTTTAAAGAGGGGAAAAAGGGCAGCAAAAAGAACAAAGTTTTCGTGAATTTAACGCGCCCATAAACGTATTCTAAAACGACCTTCGTTGTCAATTTAAGAGAGACTAAGATTTTGTTTGCCTAAAAAGGCATCAGTAATGAAAGAACGTACATATTTGAAAAATGGACTGTGAATGAATAAAAGCTGTATTATTCTGCGCAACACCTTGTGCCTGTGAATCATCGTCGAACTGCGAGTTAATAAAGTAATTCCTTTATGCGAAATTGATTCATTCGATTCGAATAGAGTTCATGCACAGGGTGTTTTGCAAGTTCTAGATTTGATGCTGGGCTTTAATACAATGCAAACAAGGAAAATTTATTCTACCAGAAGGTATCTCTAGTCCAAGAAAGGCTTTCCTCATAAAATAATAATTACACAAAAGTGAAGGATTCTCTTAAGTCTGAGCCCTTATGTTGTCTCAGATACTAAAACAGAGAATCCTTGAAACAATTCTAAGCCACTTTTTAGGGAGTTCAATATTGCCATTGGGCGCAAGTCTTGCTACACTTCATTTATATAAATGAATGCAATCACTGATTTAAAAAGACTTCAACTAAGTGAATGCAATCACTGACTTCAAAAGACTTCAACTAAGTGAATGCAATCACTGACTTCAAAGACTTCAATTGAGTGAATGCAATCACTGACCTGAAAGAGTTCAATTGAGTGAATGCAATCACTGACTTCAAAGACTTCAATTGAGTGAATGCAATCACTGATTTCAAAGACTTCAAAGATTTCAAAAGAATGCAATCACTGGCTTCAAGGACTTCAACTAAGTGAACGCAATCACTGACTTCAACTGACTTCAGCGAATTAAATGCAATCAGTGAATGCTAGTGACTTCAAAGAATGCTCAAAAAGATTGCATTCTTTCTGACCATTCACCATTCTGAATGCTAAAAATGATTACTGAAGTCATGACTTCAAAATGAATGGTGATTTATTTTTTTCCAATCTGAAGCATATATTGAAGTCAATGAATTATATCATTTTTCGCAGCATACCAAGGAATTATTTTCAGAAATGATTACATTTTTTTAAAGCTCTGCTACATATAGTGGTAAGGTAGTTTTCGGAACGCTCTGTTCTTTGGTAATAATGTACTTTTATGTCAGTGGAATAAGTGCATATGTTTTAACACTATGATCGATCGGAAATTTTCTAGCACATGACAAGTGCGTAGAACCTAACCGGTGATCTCTTCTTTCTTCTCGTCTTTTCGGCGATTCACAAAGTGAAACATCTGCATCGTTGGGAATGCAAAAGTCCTGACATGTCTTCCGACAGTAGGATATCCGGTGATAACATTTGTTACTTGTGAAACTGTTCCTCTCTTGTTTTTAAAGAGTCGTATGGACGTGCTTATGTTCAGTTCTAGTGCTATTATATTGGCCTAGCTGGTGCCATCATTGATTGGTTTCACTTACCGCATCAACATGAATAAGGTACTATGCAAGTGGATGTCTGTGATTTGTAATGGAAGCAGTGGCGCCTCTCTTAATTACTTTGACAGCCTCACAGTGACCGGTA
Organism: Chalcosyrphus nemorum; assembly: GCA_949716465.1. Lineage (NCBI taxonomy): Eukaryota > Metazoa > Arthropoda > Insecta > Diptera > Syrphidae > Chalcosyrphus > Chalcosyrphus nemorum. Next base: position 15,441,982 of record OX454334.1, on the reverse strand, counting down.
TGTCGCAGTGAACTGTTACCTAATAAATTGTTGTAGCGAAGTGTGATTTGAATGGACTCATTTGCGGTTTTTATTGTTATCATTAAAATTAGTAATTTGTCCAATTTGGAAGTAAACGAACGCGTCAAAAACAAAAAGTAAATAGATAAGCCATTCCAAAGAAATTTCTTGGGTTGCAATTCACCTCATGGGGAAATCTCTTACTCTCACTTCCTTTTCCAATAAATACTAAATTTTTTCCGTGGTGTACTCGTAAGAACTCGAACCGGTTTACGATTTTATAAACGAACATACCTAATGTGAGCGAATTGGAAAAAAAACAACAAAAGCCAAGTCGTTACAAAATTTTAGACTTTACTATATAAAGTAGTGAAGGCATTTTAACCCTTTAAACCAATATTTAATTAAAATTCATAAATATGAGGTAGCTATGTGCATAGGTAATCATTTACACACCTTCGGTCACATGGATACTAGTAATTAAAACTGACCGTACTTTCCTTCTATTGGATGGACAGAGGAAAGAGGTCATTACACTCCAAGTATTCAGTAGGATTCTCTCACGATATTTTGTCGCACGTTGCTAGCACATGTCGTGATAGATAAAAATAGTTTTTGACATCAGCCTCAGCAATGTCCATTTGACTAAGAAGTCGTAAATTATTCGAGGCCAAGTTAGGTGTCTTCAATTAAATTCGCTACAGGCGTTAAATTATGCCACTATTCAGCTTTGTTTTTCAACAAACGAATTTTCTGATATGAACCATTTTTCTGTTAAAGAATTGAGTGCAAATATTGGCCATTGATTAAAGCATCAAAAAACAATTAAGCAGATAGAGCTATGAAGAACAGTTTGCAGAAAAACTTTGTCATCATGTGTTGTCACTCGCGTTGGCTAAAAAGTAGGTTCAAAACAGCTTCAGCCGGTTTGTTTTTTGCTTGCAATATTCCTAAAATAGCAGTGATACGTTCTGCATAAAAAAATTGCAATTGATATTGTCAGCGAGCACTAAATTCTATTGACGATCTCTAAATTTGACCTTATCGACGGAGAAGAACTGCGTTAAATAACCTGGTTTGCCTGAAAGGTTCTAAAAGATCATTTCATAATATACATACATACATCCTATGCATATCAGGCTAGTTTTGTAGGAAATATGCTTAAGAGATCCGCAACTGAAAATGGTCGTTTTAACTATGCAGGTTTGCCTGTATTCATCCTTTTGGCATATACTGTACCTTTAAATTGATCACAGTCTCCAGTCTTATTTTAAAAAAAACCCCTTTTAAGGTATAATGCTGCAACAGTTTTAAAAGAAAAAATACTCATATCGCAACATGCATACAAAATATGTGCACCACTCGGTCAGTGAGACCACCATGCGTCGCCCACTCCGGAAAGGCCAATAATAACAAAATGTAAATTGCATTTCAAGTCACGTAAAACTAATTTAAGTTCTCCAAAGATACTCAAAAAATATGGCATGTCGCGTGTGTCTCCAAGGTCAGTAATGTCATTAATAAAAAAAGATATACATATACATATGTGCTGTGTCCAGAAGTTGTATTATGCTTGTTGTCACGGATGTGATACGGTCCACAAAATCTGTGTGGTCTGATTTGCGACCTAGGACCCAATGACACCACAACTTACATTAAGGCCTTACAAACATATAAATAGTCCTTTTGGCGACTGGTAGGTTGGTTCAAAACTAGAAATCTGTCGGAAGATGTTCAGTACAAAGCTGATAGATCTTCAGTAAACAGATGTTAGTTCATTGGACTACTGTGAATAAGGTTCAAGTTTCGAGTCCCAGAAGCTAAGAAGGTGTTTCTTCATGGCCGCACTTATTACGGGCTTATTACGATAAGTAAGAAAGCAGAGCAATTGCTGGGCACTTTCGAGGGAAAAATACTTCGTCCGAAATTATCTCCTTTAAGCGAGGAGTACGAATGGAGATACTACGATGTGGATGTAGTCTCAAAGGGCAATATACGCCCATTACATTGGCTCGGCCACATCGAGCGAATAGTCAATAATGATCCAGCCATGCGGATCTTGGAATCACAGGTTCGAGACGTCGAAGAAGAACGATCCTCCGGTACAAAGACCAAACTGTGGCGGATGTCATGGAACTTGGAAGCAGCGTGCTCGGTACCGCAGAGGATGGAAGGCAATCGTGTCTTTGACAAAATCTCTACAAAGGTCTGGAGCTCTTTAAGTAAGTGCTTATTATGAGCGTCTGACAAACATCAGAGTTTTATTGCCGTATTATTAGGACGGTGATGGGTATTCTCTTCTCCTGGGGGATCATTCCGGATGAATAGGACAAATATCTCAAGAGCTTGTAATCGGTTTGGATTGGCCCAATATTGTGTCTAGTATTTTATGCCAATTTCATAACCTAACCTATCATTACCATGGAAAATCTTGGAAAACTCGGATTAGAGTTAGACGATTGCCGGAGACTAGCAAAAGAATGCATCACTTTGGCCATAATGTAAAGAACCCGATTTGGAATATTGCAGAGAACGCTTGTAGTTATGCACGGGCTCAAAACAATTATGCATAGCAGGCGGATAGAACACTTGGTTTGTTAATGAAACGCATTAGCTGAACATCGAAAATCAGGCGCGTTTTTGGACATTCGACAAAGAGCTTCTAAGATGTTTTCCTACAGACCGAATTGAAGTAAGAACGGAATCGGTCCCATCGTATTGAGTCTTGACCATTTCAAAGCCAGAAGAGGGATGGGATATTGTCAGTATATATTCAAAATGGGATAAAATTACATCTTGAATACATAGATTAAAACAGGAACTTCAAGAAATCAAATGAAGACTATGAGGACTGGCATTTCTTTTTCTTTTCGATTTGTTTGAAAGAAGCTGTCAAAATAAGCCTATCTTTTAGCGTCGGGCCTTGGTTAGCATCAATTTCGAAATTCAAAACCTTTGGTGTATGATAATCGCATTTCGTTTGAAAATAAAAAAATCGTACGAATTTGCTTTGTCGGCCACAATTTTCCTTATTTTTGTTCGAAAACACTTTTGGTCCGATCCGTTCTCACATCGTAAGTAGGAAGCCTTCGAAGTTTCGATATCGAATGTGTTGACTTTCGAACTGCAATAGCAGGGTTACCGCCTAGGTAAGACTGTCCTTGTACTACTTACGTAAGTCTATTTGCTAACTATTTACCTATACATATTTACCAACTACTACTATCAATTAAATAATTACTATCGCCTCACGTAATAGCAGTTCCTACCCACCAATCAAGCCACAGCTTATTACCACGCATGCAATTGTTTAACTTAACGAGTTTTAATTTTAATCTAGCGCTAATTCCCAAATGTTTTACGTTTCTTTTTCGACAACAAATTTTTTGGCATTTCCCTCATGCATAATTCCATCGCATGCCACGCTACCAACCTTTACAGCCAGCGCCTCGTACAGAAAGAAGTCTTTGTTTTTTTGGTTTTTGTTTTTTCCAGACTTGAGCTCATCATGATAATTTAAAATGTACATAAATTCCATTCCAATTTTAACAGTTGGAATGTTTACTTCTCCGACTTTGCTTTGCTACACTTAATTGCTACTGTACCATGCGCATACTTTATTTATCGCAGGCAACTAATTATTTAACTTTAAATCAGACGATAGTTAATAATAGAAACTGGTTAGGCATCGATTGAACCACCATTTATATGGAAGCCATGGAACGGTAATAATAAGTGTTATTATTCGTTCTTTGTTTACCTGCCTGCCTGCCTACCAACTAACTTCTAGTTGCGACTTGTCTGCAGCTAGGCCTACCTCTCTAGGTCTCAGGCAGATGTAAACAATAAGATATGATTAATGCCTTTGAATCACACCGCGCGCCGTCGCAAAAAGATGGAATGTGGCCGCTTGGAACCTGTTAATCGACTTGGCGTATATAAACGAAACAAAAGCAGATTAGTACGCAATTACATACGTGGGAGTTTTCTCTGACTCTGACGCAAAATGACCATAGAAAGGCTGCACAAATACAATCAGAGTACTTTCATTCATAGACCGGTAGAGCGTAAATTCTGCAACAACAACCTGGGGGAGGAATGAACACACAAACAGTGTAATAGAGCCAACAACACCAGCAGACAAAGGCCCCAAACCAAGTATCCATCAGATGGGTAGACACGATAGAAGAAATAAAAAAACTCCAACTTCTTCTCTAGGCTTACCAGCAATTCAGCTTCTTTATGGAGCTCAGGTCAGATTGTTTGGATCTGGCTATGACCATTTCTTCAGTTAACCGAGTCATGGTGACTTGATGATTTCCTGTTCTTCTCCTTCTGTTTCTTGTGATGTTTTATGGTTGTGTAGGCTTGGAAATGCAATTCCGATAGACAAACAGACGGTGATAGAGAACAAAAGGGGGGAAGCAACACAGGAATACAAAATGTAGGGAAAAAACGTAAATGATTTCAGTCAGATACGTGTGACTAATTTTTGTTTTCTTTACCACCGCGTTCACGACGAGAGTTCGCAGCTAATACAAAACGAGAGGAAGGTACACTATGAATGCAGACTCTACTTCTAAATCGATTTTTTCCTGCTGCATTTGGGGGCCACGCCACATCGCACTGATTAAATCACTTTAAATACACCACAAGTTGATGGAAGAGCACACACAAATAGACGCGTAATTAATTATTTAACAATGAATTCTGGTTTTGTTTGTTCGACGGATAATATCACGAAATGCTGTGGAAATTTACTCGGGTATTTTGATTTTTCTTTTTCTTTTTTTGTGTATGGAATTCTTTTCCCGAAGTGATGACGTCCACCATAACCGAGAAACACGCGCAAAATGACAGCGAATCTGGCTCGAGTGAAAGCTTGATTGATGTGAGCCATGAAAAAGAGCTTTGTGGCGGAGCTTTTTTATACTGCGCGCGAGTGAGAGAGCGAGAAATTGAGTTGAAATATGGAGTTTTTGTTTTGCTTTGGTGAAGAAATGTCAACGAAGAGGAATGAATGAAAGTTCACTTTGTTACGAAAGTGGAAGCAAGGTGTGAAGGAGAAAATGTCGTTAGGATGTATGTTACATTTGAGATTTTAAAATGGCGGAGTTCAAAAGTACTTGTCACTGTTTGAATAAATAGAAATAAATTGTCAACTTGTTAAATGTAGCGTAGGTTGAACGGATGCTGTCTAAGTAAGTTAGCTTAAATTAGGAGGAAGTAGACCACACAGAGTTCATTGCACCCACAAATTCCCTGATAACCTCAGAATTCTAGTTATTAGTTGCTCAATTAAACCATTCAGATTGATTTACCTACAGTTCACACTTGTTTGGACGCTAAAAGCTGCTTATGGGCCAACTTAGACCGGTCTTACTGTATCTATCTAATTGGCACCATCATTTATCAGCTTATTCATAAGATTCAATGGCCATCTCCATTTACAAAGTGCTGAGCAGAACACTACATCTCATGTCATGTTACCCTGTGGAATGGAATGGTCCAAGTCAGTAATAAAGATGAATGAAAAGCTCTGCAAATTATCCATTGGATCAATGAATAATCTCAATAATGGCATTTATGAAAACGAGGAGAGAAATTCCATGTCGCAGGCTATTCTAACTCCATTGCACAAGAAGGCAATCGATCAAGACAGTGATCATACAAATAGATCGCTTAATACAGATAGATCGGACAACTACCATAGTAGCACCCAGAAGAACAATCGCAAATTGTCGGCTAGTAAATTCATTGGTAAGACTTCAACACATCGCGGCAGTGGAGATGGACCATCGGATGAGGATAGAAGTATCTTTATAAAGTCAGCGAGGACGGAAAGTACAAGTGTATCTAAAATTGATATTGAAGGAGCTAATTATAAGCCGGGTGATAATAATTTCTATGACGATGACTACGAAGACAGTCATAACGGCTCTGATCCTGATGATATCGAAAACTTACTTGAGGTAAGAGGGGGTTTTGTAGATACATATATATTTAATGAAGGTTTTTCCCAAGTCACTGGTAATCACTTTGAATAGATTCTCTAATCCTTGTTGCACAAACTAAGTTATGCTGAGTGGACTAGTTTGCAATGCACCACTCCTGCAATGAATTGAAGATTGCTTTTGCTTGTTATGCAAGATGATCCCTGAACTATTGGTGCTTGCTATTCACGGAAACAGTGCGAAGGCGTATATAAGCTACCATAAGATGGAGATTTCATTTTTCCCGCTGTCAGCTCATGTCTCCTTCGAACGTTCAGCAGATAATTTCTAAAGCGACGGCTGATCGCAATCTGATTGATATGGTTGCGCTTCGCTGCCTATCAGTTCAGACTCAAATGATCCTACGTCAGGTGTTGTGCTCAAACAGCGTACCTCGAATGACTAGGCGATGGGTGTTATAGAAGTCTAAAAACCGCTCACCGTTAGTCTCCAATGCCGTGAACTTCTATCACGTTTTTAAATATTGTGTTGTCGCTTGGCTTGGCATTGCGATCCTCCATCACTACATCTCATGTCATGTTACCCTGTTGAATGGAATGGTCCAAGTCAGTAATAAAGTTTAAGAACTGGCTACAAAAGCCGAAGAAGCAGTCGTTTGGTGCGACAAAATAACCCTTTATAGAATCACCAAAGAGCTGATAGAAGTCCGCAACTCCATCTAACACCCAGTGAAAGACTTAAAAGTTTCTTTGCGTATATCAGATGAGAAAATAGGACAAGTATTTTTACGTTTCTTAACCGAGTATTCGTTAAAATGTCCTGAGAAAGACATACTCAAATTTACACCACAATCCTAATAAGGCAGCTTTATTACGAGGAAAATCAGTAAAGTGGCAGGACTGGTGGCATACCCGCTGATCTTTATCGAGCCTGATACTGAAAAACAGAGTAATTCGGTGGACCCTTACATTCAAACTGTCACTGTCTAATCGACTAATCGACCTTTACCAAATGACAGTAAATATGGAAAGGGTAGAAGACGTCATTGAGTTAAAAGTTCACTCGGCGAAGAGTTTCCGCAGGAGTGGAAAAGAGGGATGATCATCAAACTTCCGAAAAAGGGAAACCTTTTGGATTGTGGAAACTGGAGGGGTATTTGTGTTCTGCCAGCCGTAGCCAAAATAACTGCAGGAATAATTCTGGAAAGGATCAGGGAGCATTTAGATAGACGTCGAATAGGCAGGATTTCGTGCTGAATCCTCCTGCATCGACCATATTAACACCTTAAGGATCAAGAAGGCCTTCGACAGTTTGAGTAGAGATGCTATCTGGTTGGTCAGAAAAACTCATAGCTATTATAAGGCTACGTATGAGGTCAGTAAGTGTCACGTCTTGCACAATGGCAAGGTGTCAGAAGAATTTGAAGTCCAAAGCGGAGTACATCAAGGATGCATACTGTCACTGCTGTGTTTAGTGGTTATCAGTGATGGAAGGAAACCATGGAATTCGGTGGACTACGACATCTTACCTTAAACACCTAGACTACGCTGACGATGTTTGTTTACTTTCACATCGGATAATGGACCTCCAGCTTATGGTCCAGAATCTAGAAGCTGAGGCAAACAAAGTAGGGCTCAAAATTAACACAGCCAAAACAAAAACCCTGATCTAACACCAGCGCCTAACTTAACATTGCCAAACAGGAAGTAGAGAAAGTTGACCTAGGAAGTGTGGTCTCGGCAAACCGTGGTGGCACCGAACTGGATGTTTGCAGCAGAATCGGGAAGGCCAAAGCTGCGTTCGGCATGCTGTCCACCATCTGGAAAAGCAATGTTATCAGCTTAAGAACCAAGCCGCGACTGTTTCGCTCCAACGTAGAATCGGTACTGCTTTATGGGTGAAGTACCTGGAAAGTGGACACCATTAAACCACGCCGGCTGCTTTGTCTTTGCAAACAAATGTTTAAGAGTCATCTTGAGGATCTTTTGGCCGAACCGTATCTCCAACGAACAGCTTTATACGAGAACGGGTCAGGAACCTAGCAACATTACAATACGAAGGAGAGAGTGGCAGTGGATTGGGCACACCCTACGGCGCGAAGACAATTCCATTGCAAAAACCGCTGTGCAGTGGAATCCGCTCACCCAAGCAGGCAGAACAGCGGGACGCCCTAGGCAAACATGGCACAGAACAGTCGAGGAGGAATCGAGCTCTTTGGGGATGAGCTAGAGAGAGCTCAAACTCGTTGCAGAACTACGAACAAGATGGCACGCAGGCGTTGTTGACGCCCTATGCCCCCCGAGGGGTTAAAGGACTCAAGTAAGCAAGTATTGATGTATTTGCTTTATAGTTAAATTTGCCCACTAAATTTAAAATATGGATTGCAAGCACTATCTATTTGACTCTTGTCAACAGTTGAAGAAATTAAAACATGAATTGATAGGAGAAAGGCTGCCAAATAAAAGAATACTAAGAACACCTGCTACCTCACTGCATCTGTAGTAATACAATTGCCATCCTTAAGACCCATCTCACCTATAATTACATTACGGATGCCACTTACCACAACCACATTGATTAAACAATGCATTTACTCATCCACCACCGAAATGCACTTCCCTGACGCTAGTGCGCCAGACCACCATAGTACCACATCAAAAGCTAAATAAACCAACCATCACCACGGTAACCATTATATTTATAGACAAGTAGTTAATCCCTTGAGTGCGGCTACCTTTGTGTTGTTAAAAAAAAAATCCCACAAAATAGGAGTCCTTACAAAAAATAAAATTTATTTCTTTCATTTATGAAATATATTAATCGTTTTATTTGTGAAACTCTAGAAACAATTCGGTTTGTTGTTCGTTTTACTAGCTAATGGTGGCTCCAAGAAAAGGAAAATCTGGACTAATTCCCGAGCAGGAAAAATCTCGAACAATGCCGTAAGTTCTAATTGTTTCCTGCTTCGATGGTGCATAACAATAAATCTTTTCTTAGGTCTTCATCGAAGAGCACAGAAAGCTTGTATTCCAATACTTCGAGTTCAAAGGGTTCAGCTACGGTACTCTATCGCAGGTATGCCGCGGCTCCGCAAGCCCGGTCGGGAGCATTTATCCCTGCAACGACAGAAGTCCGTCAACGTGTACTCTCTGCCAGGCGTTTACGTATAAAAACTTTTCAAAATCAATTGGCCGATGCTCAGCAACATATTGCTGTGAGTTTTTGTCAACTCTTAGCTAATGTCCTTGATGAGTGGGTTTTGTTTTTTTCTATAGGAACTGGCTCATGAGAATAGAATGTTACGTACTCTGCATAAGCGACAGGATTTGGCATTATCTAAATATGAAAGTACTAATGCTGAGTTACCACAATTACTTAACTCGCACGCCGAGGAAATACGTGTTTGGCAACTGAAATATCGGAATCTCCAGGAAAAGAACAAGGAGCTTCTTTACAAACTTAAACAAAAGGAAGCGCAAATTTTATCGCTCAGTGATCAAAATAAACATCTTACTCAACTGAATAAGGATAAGTATGTAACTACTTTTAGAACGTTTAAGATCGTAACTATCATCGGATATCCTTTCAGGAACCTCGAAGAACGACAGCGGCTATCAGAGAAAGTTCAGCAGCTTGAGATGCGCTTACAGGAGAAGGAAACCGACATGAAGCTAATGGCGCGTAGATTACAACTCGAATCGAAGAGTTCCAGGAAAGAGCTTCAAACAGAACAGAAAAAACGCAAGGATGCCCAAGTCCAGCTGGAGAAGGTCAAATCAGAGCTATCGGGCTACGTGAAGATTGACGAGCTTAATGTGAGTTTAAATTTTGTTTTTCTTGTTGATGAAACATTCATACATATGATCCTATTTTAGATGAATGAAAAGCTCTGCAAATTATCCATTGGATCAATGAATAATCTCAATAATGGCATTCATGAAAACGAGGAGAGAAATTCCATGTCGCAGGCTATTCTAACTCCATTGCACAAGAAGGCAATCGATCAGGACAGTGATCATACTAATAGATCGCTTAATACAGATAGATCGGACAACTACCATAGTAGCACCCAGAAGAACAATCGCAAATTGTCGGCTAGTAAATTCATTGGTAAGACTTCAACACATCGCGGCAGTGGAGATGGGCCATCGGATGAGGAAAGAAGTATCTTTATTAAGTCTGCAAGGACCGAAAGTACAAGTGTGTCCAAAATTGATATTGAAGGAGCTAGTTATAAGCCGGGTGATAATAATTTCTATGACGATGACTACGAAGACAGTCATAATGGCTCTGATCCTGATGATATCGAAAACTTACTCGAGGTAAGGGAGGTTTTTGTACAAACATATATATTTAATGAACGTTATTTTCCCAAGTCACTGGTGATAACTTTGAATAGATTATCTTGTTGTACAAACTAAGTTATGCTGGGTGGACACCACTCCTGCAATGAATTGATGATTGCTTCTGCTTGTTATGCAAGATGATCCCTGAACTGTTGGTGCTTGTTATTCTCGGAAGCAGTGCGAAGGCGTATATAAGCTACCATAAGATGGAGATTTCATTTTTCCCGCTGTCAGCTCATGTCTCCTTCGAACGTTCAGCAGACAATTTCTAAAACGACGGCTGATCACAATCTGATTGATATGGTTGCGCTTCGCTGCCTATCAGTTCAGACCCAAATGATCCTACGTCAGGTGTTGTGCTCAAACAGCGTACCTCGAAAGACTAGGCGATTGGTGTTATGGGAGTCTAAAAACCGTGAACTTCTATCACGTGTTTAAACATTGCGTTGTCGCTATCTACCTTGGCATTGAGATCCTCCATCGCGAATACAATGTCCCCGTTTGGTGTTTGGTTGAAGACGGCGCCTAAATGGTTGTAAAAATTTTCCCGAAGACTAGACTCAGCAGCGCCATCAGTCGGACCATAGCACTGTATGCTATTACTCTACTCTGGAACGTGACCGCGAATATACGGTCGTTGTAAGGTTTCCAAAGTATGAGTCGAACCATAAGAAGTCTATTTTATACTCGTGCTCCATTTGAAGAAATCGGACGTTATAAGGCACCCTTCTCGGAGTAAGTCCAGGAGGGTCTTAATCTTCCAGAATTCTGTCGGTGTCCGTCGTCGATAGACAACAAGTTATCCGTCCCTTTTCCCAAAAACCCTGATAAAGAATCACGAAGAAACCACAGTAACTGATTGTTTACAGTCCCATGTACCAGTTAAATTTCACAGACTACTCTTTATATTCAAAGAGCAAAAGTTATTGTACATTTCACCTTCAAATTAATCTTCTATTTCCAGATAACAACGAAAGAAAACAAGACCGAGAAAATACGAAAACCCGACGACATGATTTACATCCGTAAAGAGCTCACTGAGGACTTCAAACAACGTGAATCCTTTTTAAACACATTTTGTCGGCAAACAACAGCCGATTCAACTTCAACAAACAAGAGCAGTGTGCATCGTAAGACCTCGTTACTTGCTGCACTTAAAGCCATCGATGGTCCCAACCCAAAGAACTGAGAGAGAAAAGGGGGAGAGATAAGAGTGAGCCGTATGATCGACATGCACATATCTGTATATTTTTGAATACTTATTGCCTTGTCTAATCAAATAGATGTACATGTGATTTCAAATACGATTTGTTTATATTTCTATAAAAAAAAATATTGACAACAATTCCTTATCCTATCATATACTAAAGTTCCCTATGTCTTCTGCTTCCCCTTCATTTTGCTCAGGGCTCTGGAGACCTTCTTTCTGAGTTCCTTTTGCCGTTTCAGTTTCCGCTCCTCGTCTGCCCTCTTTTGCATTTTGAATTTTTTCAAACGCACCTTTGTCTCGTGCCTGTCTCGGCTCTTCTTGTCGTCATAGTTCGTTTCAATCATTTTCATCATTTTGGCAACCTTTTGTTCGTGCGGCGAACGGATTACAGCCACACGATTCTTGTCGATCGAATTCTTGGGATTAGTTGGACCATGCTTCGGTTTGTCTTTGTATGGCAGGGCTCTCTGGAGTGCCTTCGGAATGGTTAGGGGCTTGAATATCTTTGGTTCTCGTTTGATTTCCTTATAAAGGCTGTCCACAGCGGCTTCATTCCGAATGTTGTTCTCTCGTTTAAGTTGTCCTAGAGTTTTCATGCCTTGCCAGTTGGATTTTTTGTCCAAAGGTAACAGAAGCGACGTAACAGGCGCGTAGAACCTGGGTACATCAACACGGAACCAAGTGCGACAGAAGACAATATCACTGAGGAGTATCTTATCTTCAAAAGTTGCACGGAAAGAGCCCTCCGGCGAGTGGTGTGACTTCTTGATTTGACCTCGAATTCCAGAGACTGTCTTGATCTTTGCGCCCTCGAATTTCGCCACCTCCAGTGTGGTGTTGAACATTCCCTTAACGAAAGCGGTTTTCTTGTAGATCTTGAAGGGATGACCAACAAGTTTCAGCTTCTTCATAATCTGAGCAGATTTGTCCAATTCTGTGACACAACCAGTTGCAGCGATACGGAAGCCAATTCTTTTCATTTCTTCGCGATCGTGACTCACACTCTGCAGAGCTAGGAAGCCGGTATTCTGAGGTGTAATAGGACCCCAAAATGTCATGCCACAGGTCACATGATTGGGTGTGTACTTCAGATAGCGATGTCGAAAGTTGTCCTCAACCTTTGCGTAGATAGGAACGGTCTGAAATCGTCTCCATCCCATGGAGAGGATGAGGGGGTCCCCTGTTTTAAGGATCTTCTTGTACCATCTGTGTTTTTTCACCTTACAATTGACATAACCGATGTTCTCCTCAGCTAAATTCAAACCGCCAACCAACACCGGATAGGATGGGTCAAAGTTGTCGATGAATTCCGCTGGAATATTCTTGAAACCGAGACGGACATACATTCCCGGTCGGAAGCCTTCAATTTGAACTCTTAAATCACTGTCCAAACTGGCGAATTCGCTTTTATTCAACTCCGACTGCTTCTGGGCTTTCGCTTTTAGATCCTCGTAGTAGGAGTGGTCACCGGTGATGCGGGTTTCTTCCTCGCCTTTATTATCATACTCAGAGTCGAACTTGGCTTTGAGTTTCATTTTCTTGGCGGTGAGTTCGGCTTTAGTGAGGTTTTCTTCTTCGACTCGAGTCATCTTTCGCTTTCGAGAGGATTCAGATTCTTCTCCCTCTGCTGGTTTGGGTTCAGAATCTGCTGGTTCTACCTTTTTACCCGAGTGCTTCTCACCAGTCTGCAAATCTTCGTAGTCACCATAGACGTCCTCGCCATCGCTCATATCATCGAGTCGGAGTAGATTTTCTGCATCTTCTGACGCCTTCCAGTGGCCAGTGACAAAGCAGTTTTTGATCAGTTCCTTGTTTGCCTCTTCCAGCCAGTCAAGGGTGGTGCCTAGAATGATAAGAAAATGTTACATGTTAATGGTATAACAGGTGGACTTCAAAAATTTGGCATTTATGTAAGCTAAATGGAGAAGGATCATAAACCATGTGTCAGGGAAAGTTGCGTTTAAATTCCTCACCTGAATACTGCTCAAAGAAGCACGATTCGACCTTATCCTTGATATCTTTCTCCCGTTGCAGTTCTGTTTGCTTTTTAGCTGCGACTTTGAATAGTCCTCCGATCTCATCTTCATCGGATTCTTCTCCAGATTCAGTATTCCCTAGTTGCGTTTTCTTTCGCTCCTACAAGAAAATAGAAATTAAATCAAGAAGCCTGTGTTAAAAATCGATTTACTCTCTTACCGAACTATTGTATACCCCATAGACCAGCTTCATGAGACTCTTTCCTTCGGATTGCCGTTCCAAGTAAGCTTCCCTAGCCTTTTGGGCCAAATTATCCTTCCAGCTTAAGCTGCTCGCAATAACTTGATCCACGTCGTCTTCATCATCGGATGGTGCATCGAATTCCTCCGCTTCTTGATACTCTTCGCCGGAGGATTCTCCATCATTCTCCTCTTGTTCTTCATCGCTATCTACTTTCCAGCCTAAATGTTCCTCTTCTTCTTCCTCATCATCGTCGCTTCCATTTGAATCATCGCCCTCTAATCCGGAATCTTCACTCTCGTCATCTTCACCCTCATTCTCATCCTCTGACGCAACATCTTCTTTGAAATCCTTCGACTTAATAGCACTACCATCGGAAAACAACCTGAATTCCTGCTCCTCGATCTGAACATCCATGGTTTGCTTTTTGTCCACAATCTTGCCCACCAAATCGTCCTGTTCTGCGGCATCTGCACCCTTTTCTTTGTGACTGTGGGAGCCATGCAACTCGATGTATACCGCATCCTTGTCATAGACAATTCCACCTACACCCGACATTGGAGCGTATAAAAGCCTCTCCTTTTCGAGAAGACTTCGCTTCTTCTCGGTTCCTGGCAGAGGGCAAGGATCTGTTATGCTGCTCAATTCATTCAATCGGGCGTCACCCAAGCCAGCAATGTGCACCATAAACTCCTGCTTCATGGGCACTCCCCGCACGTAGCCATAGAGAATGACGTCCCTATCGCACTTGGCATTCTGACGAATCAGTTCAGTGTTCGTCACATCCTCGACACGATCGACGAGAAGGTAACTATGCGCTCCTCGCCAAGACAGTGGGCGGAACTTCATTATGGAGATGAACCTTCCCAAGTTTTTCACCTCATTTCGCAGATACTCCCCATGAATTATTCCTGACAGATAGAACAGCTTCGCTCCATCAAAAACCTCAGTCCAAAAGCGATGCTTTAGTTCCTTCTTTCGTTTCCTCAACTGCTTCGGGTTCTTGATCATATCTAAGTGAGTAAGGACACCCATAATCTTAGGCATACCGTGCACCTGGCAGATATTGAGGAACTCAAAGATCTCCATTTCAAAGCCATAACTCGCGTCGCACAGAAGCAGGACCAAGTCAGCGCACTTTGCGATGTCAATCATCGAGTTCACATCGTTATTGCACTCGATAAGGGTGATACGCCTCTTCTTGGATGTGACAATCGTGATGGGGCCCTTGATGTCAGTCACATTCGTCCTCGTGAAGTTCTTGATGAGGTTGTTGATCAGTGTGGACTTACCTACCTTCGGTGGACCCACAACACCGATAAGCACTGGCGGTGGTTCATCTGGGGTTTGATCTATCAGCGGGATGTGTTGCTTCTTCGCTGTAAGATCTTCTTTGCGACGAAAGTTGCGCTCCGCTCGGATGGTAGATTGAATAGCAAACGCTTTGGGATTCCTTTGGCGCGCGGAGAGGTTCTCTTCTTTTGGCTTGTTTTTGAGTTTCTTCTTGTCCGCCTTCACCCCAGATTGACGGACACGATGGGACTTCTTTTTGTCCACTCCTCCATCGTCGTCTTTCATTTCGCAAACGTAAATTTATTAAATTTTAAGATTAATAACGAATATGAACTCAATGGCAAACGCACGTGGAGAATCTCGAATTTGTTTTGACATTTCCTTAGGTGAGGGTTATTTGACAATTAAGAGAAAAGGTATGTTTGATGTGAATTTTCAGTGAATGTTCAATTAGATCTGCGACGATGAGGCTGTTCGAATGGAGTTATCTAGCCAACTCATCTAATTCAAAAAAATTTTAGTCAAGAATTTTGTTGTTTTGTATTCCAACAGAACATGTAATTTGTTATTCACTCAATTGCATATGCGTTAATAAATCCCCTAATAAATAAGAGGAAAATTAGCTAAAATTATCGATATTAAGATCCAGAGTCTATTTTACCTTTTATATATGTCCTAAAACTGTTTTTTTTAATGATAACAAGCTGTCAGTTTCTCAGCCAAGAAAATCCTTGCAGAAGTACTTCTTGGATTGAATTATCGTTCACAAATCGCGTAAAAAGTATTGCCTTCTCTTATAGTTTTCTTTTATTTTCTTCTAATTTTTTCGGATTATTTTTGCAGTTTATTCTTTAAAACGTCACTTTTCAACTTATGTCCGTCTGCCAGAAAAGCGACGATATGTAGTTTTTTCCATATTATGTGCTACACTAAAAAGTTTTAACACGTTTCGGTAAAATGAAAAATAAATTCTGCGATTTCATGACAAACAAACCTATTTGCGCCGTTCGGTTTTTCCAAAACAAATGCCTTCCTGACGAACACACCCATTCATTAAGACGTCTTCGATTGTCAAAAATTTGATATAAAACGGCGGCGTCGAACGTGTATTTATTTGAGTCGCATTCAATTCGTTCAAAAAGTTTGTAGACGAGTTGTTTCGGAACAAAATAGAAGAGTTCCTTAAAATATTTCATTCTCTTAACATTTTCCTTACCGAAACCTAACCATGGATGAAGGAGACTTTGATAATGATGAGTAAGTTCGCGATCTATTCCAAGTGTTCATCCATAACCTAACAAAAATTTGGTTCTTTTCAGTGTCGGTGGTGAGGACTTCGATGATGTGGACGAGGATGATAATATCGACGACATTAACCAGGATGAGGAGGTGGACAACATTGAAATCATTGCCCAAGGACAAGGCGGCGGCGGTGTGCCAAAATCCAAGCGAATTACCACCAAATACATGACGAAATACGAAAGAGCGCGCGTTCTCGGAACTCGAGCTCTGCAGATTGCTATGTGCGCACCCATCATGGTCGAGCTGGACGGCGAGACAGATCCCCTCCAGATAGCGATGAAAGAGCTGAAACAAAAGAAAATCCCCATCATAATCAGGAGATACCTTCCCGATCATTCGTATGAGGATTGGAGCATCGACGAGCTGATTATTGTAGATCATTAGACGTAGACATTAGGAATTAGTTGTACTTTAATAAATATAAACAAAATTTTCTTAAAACAATCTCGTATTTAGCTCCACGCATAGCCAAACTCCTTGTTGAAACAGACGCGCTCAACGAGAGCCACCGAGTTCTCTTCGGTTTTGCAGAGCGAATCGACAATATCTGCTTGAAGGCCGCAGTCCGAGAGGTTCTCCTTGCCAAAGACCTGCTCGCCAGGTGTGTGATCTTCGATCTTCTCGCTTTCTATGAGTTTCGCTGAGGCCTTACTGAAGGCAAGGGTTGAGTTATTGCTTGCAAGCGTCGCACTGAAGGTGTCCTTTGTCTCTCGAAGGAGCGAACAGGCGGAGGGCAAGACCGTGGGCAGGATGATCCCTTTAAGTTCCACACTGAAGTAATCAACGCCTTCCATCCGTACTTTGCTGGACCGAGTGGATAACGATTGTATTGTAGCCTTGGGAAAAGCCACAGGTGAGAGGAGTGTCGGTGGAACTCCTGCCAAACGTCCTACAGCAGCGATGGTGCTCTTTGCATTCAAGAGGAAGTTGAAGAACGCCTGACACTCAACACCCTCCACGAGGGCCACTGAATTATCACTAAAGTCCTCAGCCATTTCCTTTTGCTGCTGCTGCCGATTGTGTGCTGTGTTGATTCGACGTATCTCCTTTTCATCGACTCCGAGGCTCTCGAGCCAATCTTCTTCCTCCTCTTCCTCTTCAGGAGCGTCCGCCTTTGATTCGACGTCTCCAGAGGCGTCGCCATTGGCTTCTGTGAAGCTGTTTTCTCCAGATTTATTGAGATTTGTATCCCTCTTCAGGGGAAGAGTGAACTCGATGCCCTCCTGGCGAAGGGTACTCCTCATTCCTTTCGATGTGGGCGTCATAAGTGCATGAGTTTCGACCCGGCCACCGATTCCCGCCGCTCTGAAGAGTACTGTGAACGTGTTGGCACAGAGATAGAAATAAGGACACTGTCGTGCGCGCAGGAGTTGAAAGAGCCCACGGAAACTATCACTCCAATCGGTGGCCAAGGCCTTGCGCTCCTTTTCTCCCACTTGAATGCCAACGTTATCCTTGGAGTTCCTCGGAAAAAGCGTGATCCACGGAAGGTGAGGATGTTGCCAGTAGTATGTCGCTTGATTTAGCCTCGCAGCTGGTGATATGTCTAGTCCACCGGAGCTAGTCCTCGTATCAATACATCGGACGAATCCAGTCAATCCACTGGCTTCCTGGCTAGTTTTGAGTTTGGTGGCTGGCATGTCAGTCTCACAGAAGAATCGCGCTCTGGTCTTCAAACTCCAATCCACAGGCAAGTGTTTACTGTGCTTCTGTTGTTCTAGTTGGTCGGTATCGTCATCAAGAGCTTCATTGGTAAATAGTTTGGCGAAACTCTTCGCATCGAATGGCTGGAGGACTAATTTCGCTGGTGGAGATCGTTGAGGTGTCTCTGCGACCAGTACCTCCTTGTTTGCATTAGGAGTTGAGATTAGCGATAAGACGGAGTCTTCGTTGATAGCATCAACTATATCGTCTGTCTTCAGTTTCTTGGGTGCCTCGGAGGATCTATAAGGAGAATAGTTGAGTTAAACTGTCTGATTACTTATCTGAATCTTACTTTGCGAAGGGGTTCTTTCGTTTCTGAGCGATTACCGCCTCGAGGAGCTTCTCTTTATCATTTTCGGTAATTTTTGTGATCGTCTTGTCATTGTTTAAGCGCGCGGTTAGTTGCTTTTTCTTCTGTTTCAGCCTATGGAGTTTGATGAGCTGAAATTGGTGGACATTAGAATGATTTTCAGTTGAGAGGTGTTACCTACTTCATCTGGCTTCTTCCAGGCTAAGGAAATGCCTGGATTTTCTGAGGACATTTCGTGAAAATTTCTAAATATTTGCCAGTTTGTTGCCCGGACCCAGTGTATGCTGTTTGCAAAAAATTCTTCAAAACAAGACAACAAACTGACAGCTGACTAGTTGCGCAGCTCTCTATTGTTAATGGCAGCCCTTGTGGAATATAATGAAAACACTTCTGGTAGATTGGTTGTAGGATGAACTAGATTTTCAATGACAACAGCGCCACTTGCGTGATGCAGTTTAACCATTATTTGTGAATTCTATCAGAGACATAACCCATATTTTTATGCGACATCTGTTGTCCATAGTAGCTGGTGGTGTTAAATAAGAATCACTTTGCTGATTTTCTATCTATTTGTTGCGACATCTACTTCTGCCGGTAAGAAAGGTTAATAAATTTGCTAGCAACTGTTGCCAGGTTCACAAAACGTAACTCAGCCATTGCATCAATGATACAGACCCTAGTTTAAGCAATTTGGCTTTCGTTGGAGGGTTTTTCGGTGTGTAGTCCTAACAGGAGTTTAGTTGTTTTTTACGAGAGGGTTTTTAAAGGATCACAGTAGCAGCGGTCAGAAAGTGTCCGGTTCTCCACTAGGGAAAGCGTCAGTGTAACAAAAACACTGGCTCTGATAACAATGTTGGTCCCCAGCATTATTGGAAGTTTCTAAAGAAGCTGGTACTAAAACTGGTGGATCAATCGACAAAGTGAAGTGTTGCCTACGTGACTCATAGAGGCACCAGTACAATAGGGGAGTCATAAAACTGATTTACAGAATCAGTGTCTGATATAAGCTTAGATCAATATTTAGCACCATTGCAAGGCGGCTTCTTCTTCTTCTTAAAGGGCTCCCGAGCCATGAATAGTCGCTGCCTGAGACACGGCTACCTTCTATCCTCCCTGTCAAGTTTGTCCGACTTTTTGTCTAAGCCAAAGTCAAGTCCCTCTGGTGAAATGAATGCAGAGATTTTCTTATACTTCAGCGATTTTGAGGCAGCCGCAAGCGGTAAGTACACTTCTGTTTTTGAATCGATCTATGATCTATAACGTGGTACTCTTTAACAATCTCCCTCTTGAACAGGCCTGGCCAATACATCTGCATCAAGGCCACTCATGGTTCCTTCGGGATCGCTTACCATGTCACTACAACCTGAAGACCATGACGGGCAATGAATGGGCAGACTGTCTGACGATAAAAAGAGCTTGTAGCCTTGTTGATCAGACACCGCGTTTCGGATTACCAACCGGTGGCATCGATATGGAAAGCCGATGGCTCATTGAATACTGGAAAAACCAAACGAACCTGAGACAAGAGACAAAGTTAGTCAACCCATAGACAGGTATTTGAATTATGTAACCAAGTTCTACTGGCTAGACACTGGCCACTCAGGTACTGTCAGACCCCAAAGGCTATATCAGAAACAGCCATACGTCAACTCTGCAGTGAACAAACAAAATTGACAGTACACATTGCTAGTGCTTACTCTTTCCTTCTTATGAATGTCGTGTTCGGTTGCTTGGTTGTTTTCATTTCAATGAAGCCCTCTTTCGAATGCAGTCCCTGCGTTCATTGAAATGACGTTCATGGGAAAGCAAGTGTGGCTTAGTAGTTAGACACGAAGAAAGTTTATCAAAATTCTCTATCTATGTTGCCATCTAGACCTACCAGGTTTATGTACCTTTGACATTAAAATGTGAACCCCCTATCGACATTAAAAAAAAGTCCTAATTAGCAGATATCTAAGGACTTAACAACTATTCAAGGGCGATGCTCCAGAACGTTATTAAAGTTATTTTGTTCTTTAATGATACCTAGGTAGCTCTGCACTCTGCACGTAAGACATCCTTTGTAGTGGCAACTTCCATCGGCTTCAGGACAAATCTACTTTTATTTTTGCTTTGCATACATAATCTACTCTTTCTTCCACTCTGTACAGAGACCACGAAATGTGTTCAATATTTTAAAATTTGTATAACTTTATTCTTAGCCTTTAGCCTTATGTGCATGTGTATCCACCCCCAAACCCTCACCTTCCTTCCGACGGATGAAATAGATAAAATGTAACCCACACACTTCCAATACGCGCCGTGATCGGAAATGAATAAATTTAAATCGGCATACTTGCATAGCCAATTTCCATTTTTTTTTTCTACTTTTGTGCTCCAATTTACTTTTAATCTCTTTCACCCCTCCTTCCAAGGAGAAATTTAAATTAAAAACGGATCAAAGGCACATCGGTTGAAGAAGAGGGCGTAAGCGCACAGAATAAAAATTAAATCCACAAAATTCTATTGGTGTGGAAATTGTTTTAAAAATGTTGTAATCTCCTGGTGGAATCACTTCCCTCCAACAGCAGAGATTCAACAGTTTAAGGACACTCAGTACAACATCTTGCTTACAAAACAAAGCCTTAGCGGTATTGTGTCTCGAGTTTTTTATGCGTTAATGCTACGCATATCTACTGGACCATTGTCATGTTAAAGCTAAATGATCCATAACGAGATTGAGAGCGCAACCCCCCACCGACTCGATGATAACAAAGTGCCACGAGCCCTCCGTAATATTGCCAAAATAATGCCTGCATATCCCTTGGCAGATCCTTGACCGTGCACAGGAAATGATAAAATAATAACTCCCGAAGAAAACGAGAGTCATGCTCTATCATGAAATTTTTTTTCGGGAGCCGTATACCGCGCATAAATATCGAGTTCATCTCCCTGAACTAGTTACCATCGTTCCGAATGTCATCGCATCCCTAAATTTGGGGTTGGTCTGGTTCTCGTTACCATTTCTCAAGAATAATGAAGTGAGAAACGTTTCGAATCAAAATAGTGTTTTGTTGCGGGTTGTTCGATGTGAGAGTGTGCATGGTTTTTTTTGAAGGGTCTTTTTTTAGGGCCATAAATTAATGTGCTTTGCCCATGAGTTGTGTCCTTTTTGACAGTGTCGCTGTATAAAAAGGCCCAGAAATGTGTCATATTTTATTGCATCGAGCGTATGCACACGACTGTATGACATATCGTTCGCGACATGTCGGTGGAGGATGCGCTGTCCTGCTACTTAGAACTGGGTGGGAGCTAAACAGTAAGTCATCATGAAATAATGTTTTTTTTTGGGTGGAAGGCAAGCCTAATGCCGCCGCCTTATTTATGTCATTTGCAGGATAAAAAGGACTAAACGGAAATTATTTGAACTCTGCATAGCGTCGGTACGAGCGCTGCATGATTTGGTAAATAGTTCCATCAATTAATCATTCAAAGTTCCGTGATTTTCAAACAAAAAAAAAAAAAGCTATGAAGGTCGTTTATGATGGAATAAAAATAGGTAAGGGTTGTTGTAAGCTAATATAGGTATGAAAGAGAACTGAAATATCAATTCTGGTTTTCCAAAAATAGGTTGCAAAAATGAGAGTTGATTGGGTTCTTCATTCATTTCTACTTGTGGTAATGTGGATGCCAATGGTGTTCGCTCGTATCGCGAGGTATGCAGGTTCGAGCCCCAGAGGGGAACAGCAACACTGCCATCTATTGATAGAAAAGGTATGTAGATCACCAAAGTTTAAAGGGCATTAGGCCTGTTAAGTCTCAATACCCTGGGAATTGGATTTCCTTAAAAAAAACTGTACGGCAGCTAATAATGGTTTTAAGTCACAAGAATGAAATACTGTTCCAAATGGCTCAGTTTTAAATGATCCATTTACGGGTCAGATCTTTACTGATCTGGTCAACCAAGTATGAGATTGTCCAAAGTTTTTTTTTTTTTACGGTTCCACTTCTTGCGAGCGTCCGACAAACTTCTAAAACTAAGAAGCCCACAATCGATGGCAACAGCTTGACCATTGTAACACTGCAAGGCTCCTTTGGCCCATGCTAAATAAAACCAGATCTATCGGACTTCTGAAACATAAGGGAGGAACCCTCAAACTCCACCAATGGATAGTGTGTCTTAACAAGACATGCCCAAAGACTGGGCATCCCCCTACAAAGACTTCTGCAGAAGCTGTAGACATGAAGAAGAAGCGGAGACAATCAGCCACCTCCTGTACAAGTGTCCCGCACACGCCAACATTAGAAAGGCCACATTAAGTGAATACCTGTTCAACGATCTAAACGATCTCAGCAACGCATGTACGGCTAAGATTGGCTCCATCCATAAATGGTTCCCACCTTATACATCGGCAGCACAATTGACCTATTCTTGGTCTAAGTGCATCCTCACCGAAGGCTGGTTTCAACCAACCAACCAACCAGCTGTCATAAGAAAGCTTCTTAATAACCTCTGCCCTTCGAATAAGACGTAAAACTGTGGGCCCTTTTTGTATGTGCAAAAGTGTAATGTACATATGTATGTCACGCAAGGATTATATACATAGTTTCGGGAAACTAGGCCACAGCCACGCAATGCCTCCTTAATACGTTCTATTTATTTAATGCAAAAATAGTAGAAAACCGTTTGGATATTTGAATTGTTGGCCTCGAACGTACTGTTTTCAAGCTATTCCACGGTAAAACGCGCAAGGGTTGCTCAACTTAGTACAAATAACTTTGGACCCTGGGATTTATTCTCCCGGACAATGTGGCTTTCTCTGGCTAGCATGAAGTAAAACGCAAGCTTAGCTTTGCCAAACCTTGGTGTGAAATAGTTCTATAAACTTTTAAGTGATGTCATTTCTCACTTTTGGTGAGTAATTTATACTTCACGTATTATTTTGTTCCAAAGATTGTTGACTCTTATGTCAGCATATTTTAACGAATATGGTGGGTGCCGTGGCTCAGTGGGTAGTGCGTTGGACTACTGCGGTTCCAAGTTCGAATCCAGAAAAATACCATCAAAAGTTTTTCACGGCCCCACCTCTTCCGAGTATCTGAAAAAACATTCAAGAGTATAATTGTCATGAGAAAGCTTCTCAAAACCCCTCTGCCCTTCGGATACGGCATAAAACTGTAGGTCCCTTCTGTATGTGCAGAAATGTATACCACACACAACATGTACAGTTGTGAGATGCTAGGTCTTGGCCCTCTATGGGCTGCTGACGGCCTAAAATATATTTATTTTTTCAACCTTCATTTGCCATAAATGATTTCATACTCGCAAGTATATTAGTAACAAAGAGCCATCAGGATTTTCCACCGCTTGAACAGCTTTCTTCACAATATTTACGATCAGAAAAATAGATCCTAAGATACCAATAACTTTTTAAAAACAAACTGTTTACTTTAGAATTATGAAAGGACATTTTCAAGTCAACAGTCTTTCTTCAAGGCGCGCTTTTAAACCATGTTTACTAATAGACGTGTGTCTTGACCTTAAGTGGAAAAAATCCTTTCATCCAAAGCTGAATATAAAGTCATTTAATTTACCCAAATTTTTTGTAATTTATTTCCCAAAAAAGGATAAAGCGCACACGTTCTAGCATTTGAATTAAGTTATTTAGACTTTAATAGGACAAAATTAAACCAAATTATTGAGTGTACCAACATAAAACTGTAGACCACACATTTTTTCAGACAAGGGACTTTTCAAAATAATTTTCTTCAACAAATTCCATTATTGTCCTGATATTTGCTCTTAATTGCTTTTATTAGTCACAAATTTTATTGAGGACATGAAAGCTCATTACTTATTTTAATTCTCATTTATTTACAACTGAAGTGATTTCGATATCATAAGGAAAGAAGTCCGCTCAAACCAAAGTACCTATTCCTAAATAATTGCCTAGAACTTTGTCGTGTCCTTGAGTCCTTTTATTGTCACCTTGATTATTATTTATTTTTTTCTCCTATTAGTGGCTAAACTTTTTCATTTTATACTGCCTAAATGTTTCTTTTTGTATTTATTAATTGCCTAATTCAATTAACATTTATCCGCGAGGGCGATCACGAAATCCAAATATTTCATGGCACGTTATATGTAAATGAAATTATGGTTTATTTACGAATACGGATGTGGGTCGACAGCCGTGCATAATTCAGACATTATTCGAGTATAACTGGACGCAAAAAAAGTGTCGCCCACAACAAGCTGGAAAAACGATGAATTTCTCAGCAATGTATTGTAATTTTTTTTTTTTTTTTTTGAAAGGACCTTCGGCGCTTGGCATGTAAAGGAACTGGCTATTGTGGGCAATTAGTGGTGATTGCTATGATTGAGATAAAAATTTACGCGATTTTCATAATTTTCGACGAATAAACTGCGCTGCATGATGGCATGAAAACGAAATAAAAACCTATAAAGTGACCAAACAAATTGAGGAATTTTAATTATTTCCGTTATTTTCGAAAGAATTTCTGTGTTTTTTTTATCCTTACGAGAATGTGACATTAATTGTTACAGGAACAAGAAAAGCACGAACTTTTTTCAAATGAAAGAGAAAGAAAGGATTTCATAGAGTGGACTCCATCCAACCCAATTGTCTCCCAGATATGTACATACGTATATCCTGTAGGTGAAGAAAAGTCACCAAATTCGCAGGGTGTGACGAACATTAACAGCCCATATCGTTTAAGAGTTTCCATTAGCACAGTGTCAAAGAGTACAGGGATAATTACCACACGGCAAGGGAATTGGATAAATCTGCAAATAATTATACAAAAGGGGTTATGTTAATTGGGAGCTCACCCTGGTGCTTTAACCCCATTTCCAAGTTCTCATCGTAGTCAACGAGTCGCTGCCACCGTTACCGTTACCGTTGAAGAGTCCTTTTCAATTATTACTCGGTTGGAATGTTTGTGTCGGGATTTTATTCTCCGCTTCTCATGTTGTGTGATCGCACACACAGGACACGGATGTGTCTTTAAAACGTTTAAAGCGGTTTGTTAACAATTATTCCTGATGTCGTTATGCTTGGAATCAACTTTGCTCTTTGTTTGCACAAGGATGAATATCTATCCCCCTTTTTGGTATGATGATTGCAGCAAAAAACAGAGACGGAACAAAACGATTTGCATACGTACAAAGGTATTTAAAAGTTGTTGTACATCTACAGCAAAAGGAAGAAAAAAAAAGGATATAACTTTCCCGACGGATTGTTTGCAGGGATGAAAATTACTTAATAATTTAATGTGCCGCATTTCCGCACTTCCTACTTTTACTAGTCGTCAGAACTGAGAAGGAAGAATAGGTACTGAATGGTCGTAGGGGCCCAGAAAAGTCACAGTTAAAAATGTTCAATGCAGCCATTGCAATTGATACAATGTATTTAACCTAACTTTTAAGGATTCGAGTATGATTTTCTGATTCCGATTCAGAGCTGTGTATGTATGCATGTTTTACGGTTGAAACTTGCTGGACCGCATACCTACCGACAGATAGTCAATTTTGTAACGCAGGAGGCTCCTCTTTACTCCTCGTCCATTCGCAGTTTCCGAAGAAATATCCAGGAGCTGTGTGAAAGGTTTATAAACAGAGTTACTGGGTTTTTGACTTCAGTGTCTCTTACTCTCTGCTCCTACTAAGCTAAACAGACCAAAGCGTTAGTCGTTTAAGAAATATTTTACTATCCAAATTTTGTGGACGGCTTCCACCTTTTACACCCAGGCCATTGTTGTATGTTAGGAAGGACCTCATAATGCCAGACTCTTTCAAGTCGAGGAAGAATTTATCCGATGTTGATATTGGTGGTCAGTATCGAACAATATGCTGCTGTATTCCAGTAAAGCCTAAGGGAACATGGTAAGGGCTCATTACTAACACCAATAGCACGCAAAAGCCTAATATCCTTGCAAGCTTATATAGTTCATCCAGAATCCGAACACTCGAGTCTTATGGGCAAATAGATGGCTTGTCTGATGCAGAAAAGAAAACCCTCTACAACTAACTTGGAATAGTTAGTACAACGCAAAAGTGAAGAGAGATTTGAGTGCCAAGGTAGCCATCGATCAACATCGGGCACAAACATGTTAACGGATAAGGTGTACTAGATGAAAGCACTGCCAACAAAGAAGGATTTTACTTTGATACAATGTCCATCGTCTTTTGAGACATGATCTTATACTAATAAGATGGCAATCTTATGGTAGATATACTGAACATCTCACAAAAATTATACCAATGCAGCAAATGATGACGCCTTACGACCAATCATGCTGCCAAACGAACCAAAAGTTCACTGCCTAACACCAGCCAAGATACAAAAGCAGTTTTAATTCTGGCTTTCATTGCAGCTACGTCCTTAGGAACCGAGAAGCGAGCTTGAAAAGCTGGAAATAGTAGAACCACTGACTAGCTGCCACATTTGAATCGTAAAACAGAATCACGAAAGAGATAGCCAGATCTCTGGTAGAATTTGCGTTAAATTTTGTAAGAAAAATAAAATAACTTAATGGGATACCTCCTTACTCAGACGGAGCTATAGTTTAGGATGAACCTGGGCTTCTTCATTTAGCTAATTACCTTCAGTTGCGCACTCTAAGTTGGTTGAGGAGCCTCTCTACTGCGTTGTCCCTCTAGGTTTCATTCGAAGACTTTGCGGGCTGGAGCGTTGGTGTCCATTCGCTCCTAGCCATTTCAGACGTCCAAAACGCAATTTTTTGACCAGGTCGATCTCGCTGTACAGCTGATATAGTTTGTTGTAGAATCTTCTCCTCCAAGACCTGTCAACGAAAACGGGATCGATTATCTTACAAAAAAATTTTCTCTCAAAGCTTCAAAGGATATTTTCATCTCTGTTCAATAAAGTTCCATTAAGCAGGACTGGAATGATCAGAGTCTTATACAGAATCTTTTTAGCTCTTCGGGATAGGGCTTTGCTGTTAAATTGCCTTATTAGCACGAAAAACCAGCGGTTGGCAAGGCTTATTTTTCGCTTGATTGCTGCGCTGGTATCATTGTCAAAGTAAATGGCAGATCCAAGGTAGACAAAGTCTCTTACTATCTCGAAGTTGCAGCTGCCCACTGTGACATTCTGTCCAATTCGTCGGTGTTGATTGTCCCTTCTTGTTGACAGCATATACTTGGTTTTGCCCTCGTTTATCGTTAAACCCATTTTAGGGCTTCTAATTCAATACTTGCAAGCACACCGGTGACAGGCCGCTGGCTGAGTTCTTCCAATTATGTCAATATAGTCGTCGTGTGCAAGCAGTTGTCCGGACTTTTGATAGATTGTGACACTGGTGTTACTTGTGGTTTCAGCACAATCCAAACAAATTGGTTATTTAAGAAGTCAGATGACAGCACGCCACCTTGTCTCAACCCTTTTTTAACATCGAAGGTTTCAGTAGGGTCATTAACGACCCTGATGGAGTAGCCAGCGGACATTTTCCATCGTCATCCTGCACAGACGAACAAGTTTGACAGTGATGTCAAAACTAGACATGGCTGCATAAAGTTCGTGTCTATAGACGCTGTCATAGGTGACTTTGAAATCAATAAAGAGATGATGAATATCAATGTGGACTTTTTGGGTTTCCTCCAGGATCTGTCGAAATGTTAAGTGTTACCCGCGCAAACTTTTTTGTGCTGCACGAATAGGCGCCGGAGTTACTTCACTGTAGCCACCAAACACAACTATTCTTATGTACTGCCACCTTTTAAGTTCCATTTTACTGGAATGTTGTCATCTTCTTAAGGAATCTTCTTCACGGGGCTTACAGTAGCAGCACCTAAAATCTGGAATAACAGACAAAGTTTCATCGTTCTCTCTATAAGTGTCAGATAGATGATTTCTTTGACTGTTAGGTCAAGCTAATTTGCACAATGCGGTGTAAGAACAGCAATACGCTGTCAACAGTCTTTCCTTCTGAGAGACAGAAAGAAGCCATGGAAGCCCTAACTGACGATGCAGGAAAACCCAACGGGGGTCTCTACAGAAATTTCATCTCTCATTGAGCGTAAATGATGATTGATCGGTTTTGGAGTTACCGGATTACGACTCCTGCCGAAGGAAGTCCTGAGTACTGGGAAAATCAAACTTGACCGTATGCCGCAACCGGGACATCTGCTGAGCTGAAGTCTTTAGTTTGATCAAGCTTTAGTTTCACAAAATCTTCTTCAAGTCGACATCTTTTCGAAAGAACAACAATTAAAGTTAATGACTCCTCATTTTCTATAAGTAATTCTGAGCGAAAAAATAGTCCCATTAATATTTGAAGGCCTTCCAATTCTCTATTGAAGTCTCAACCCCTTTTTGGGAGGAAAAAAAAGGAACAAATTCTTTCTTCTTCGGTCATTTAACACTGCTGAACAAACTCATTCAGTGTGTATTTTTTTTTTTTTGCTCTGTGGCCCCTTTTTTTTACTGCCCTGCAGGGAATATTTACACATCCAAAACAATTTTAACGTCTTCAAAAATAAATTGACCAAAGATAATATCTACAAGAGTCCTTTCGTCCATTTTCAATTGGAAAGTGGCGGCGGCGACGACTTGTGTGTGTGTGTTTGGTTGTTATTGTTGCGAAGGCGATATTATCCACCCCCACGAGTGAGCACGATTAAATTCTATTAGCAATTCGATTGGTCAACAAAAACTCGGAAAATGACCACACATTCCATATCTGGTCACAATGGACAAATAAACTTTAAGTATCCATCTATCGGATGGGAACATAAAAGAATTCTCCCTCGGGGCCACGGAGACAGAGGCGCTGCTACTTGTGAACATCCTTATGGTGAAAGATATCATTACAAGGATCAAAGTTCCCACTGTGTGTGTGTGTGTGTGTTGAAAGAAAATGGGGTGTATAATAGAAAACCCAAAACAATAACCAACCTAAACCACTCCCACCATCAGCGACATCCTTGTGCCATATACAGAGGGGGCTCTATGCTTTCTGCTTCTTATGTTGTTGATGTCTAAAACTCCAATCTACAGTGCAATTCGTGGAGGACAAATCTCAAGACGGGATATGGCAAGCCTGTAAGTGTAGGTATATTCTTCCATTTCAGCTATCTATTTCTAATGTCGACAACAGACGTCGGTCGGTATGTATATGGGAGAACTGAGAAGAAAAAAAGCGAGAAGAATCTGTCGCTGTCCCACCCACTAAAGGACCGCAAGCAGAAGGAGAACTATGAGTGTAACAACTGCGACAAGGGTCCTGAGTGTGGCAGTGATAGCGTTGCGAATTCCTTCGCACAGCGAGTCCTGCATAATCACATACCTACTGTGTAACATATTAAATGCCATAGATACAGCGATGACGGTAAGGATAACCAGCACTGCGGCGGATGTGTGTATGATGTGTTCACTGCCAAGCTCATCCTTTTGATGTTTTCTGTGTTTGTTCGGTCGTTCTTTTTGTTTTTTTTGTGACTCTGTCTCTCTTGTTGAGAACTTTCTTTGGCGCTCTGTTTATCTTAGCTTTGTGGATGGTACTCCTCGACACACACACACAGGACTTCTGGGAATGCGGGCACTCTCCGAAATGGGAAAATTTATTATGTTTTTACGCTCCGTTTGTTTTAACTTGCCACTACCAATGCCACCACTCTTGGTCGCCTGAAATAATAGAGCCAAGAAAAAGGCGGCAGTAAAAAGAAAAAAAACTCCTCGAAAGGACCACTGAAGATAATCAAATATACACTTTGCGGGCCCCCCTGCCGCGCCGATAGGATATATCACACATATGTGTCTTGTTCTTTCCTTTTCCATATACAGTGTCCTTTTGTCCTTCCTACCCCATTCCTCTTAAGTAGCAATATCGTTAAAAGCACTCTCTTCCAAGAAGCGACAAAAGGATGAACAAAAGGACTTCTTTTTTTTTCATCTTCTTCTTCTTTCTAGAGGTAATAAAAATGGCGACTGTTTAGCTAAACACTTTTATTGGTACAGCAGCCAGAAGTCCTGTGTGGAGGATGTAAGCGCGTGTGTGTGTATTTATTAAACCAGTTAAGGCCATAAATTGCATAGATTTGCAATACTTGATAAAAGAGTACTTAGCTGAGAGGGAAATTAAAATAAAATATCTTCTCTTGCAAAAAGTGTCAGCAAAGATAGTTTGTAGTCGCGCGCTTATCAGCGAATCGCACAGTGGGTGGCTGAAATAGTATACATATATCCATGAGGGCAATAAAATATCTCCGAAGCGAACGCTAATTTCACTCAATTAGTTACAGAGATACACACCCATAGGGATATACTCGTAAAGAACATTGCTGACAAATTGCTCTGCATTATTATTTCAACATCAGACTTTTGTGTTATAAAGTTATGGGTTTTTTTTTTCTCTGAGGCACGTTTTCTTAAGGATCTATTAGATTCTCTTAACATTTCGTAGATATAAAATGGAGTATGGTTGGAGGAGAGTTAATCTAAAGCCAAATATAAACGCAGAAATTCATACGGTAATGAATTTTGAAGTTTGAGGTTAAACTTTATAAAACTGCGACTTTTTCTATCGACAAGAGATCTGCGCAACTGCAGTGTCCCATTAAGAACCAAGCGATGGCACAAAAATTAACCTCATTTTGGTTTAAATCACGGCTACTTTTCAATTAATCGTGATCTCAAATCTCTCCTCTCACTTCACTAGGAAGCCGGACTTCAGGCCTTAAATTTGAGTGCTGATGTGCACAGATCGAATTTCTAGTTTCAACCTAAAGCATACCGCTCTCATTCTTTAATCCTTGATTCTTACCTTCAATAGGCAGAACTGGGAATGGACTATAAAAAGAAAAGAACGAAGGGAAATCTTTGATGATGTGCATAAGTGTCAGTTCTACAGTTTCTGATCCGAGAAATGAGAGCGAAAAGGTTCAAAAAGCCTGCTGGTCTTATTTCATTTTTTTCAAGGAAGTAAGAGCCCTGGGCCTTATTTCTTTATTCAAGAGACATTGAAGTTTCTGACCTTTAAATCAAAGCCATAGGTGTTATATCATCTTCTTTAGGCACCAACTTGCTGGGGCTCTATCTATTCCAGCGAACCTTATTGCACTGCACCTTTGTAACATTGTCTGTAGCAGGAATTAAGTATAGCAAAATCTCGCGTCATTTAGCTACGGAGTACCGGATCAGAAGTATGAAAGAGAAGAGAGCAAACGGAAAATACACCGTTCAGATTCCCAGCTTAAAGATATTGAAGAGTCTCGTGACTGCAACAACATCCGGCTGACAGCTGACTTTTAATGAGGAGGCAGGCTCTAAGAAATAGTAAAGTAAAAACCTAGTCACTGAAGGGAATTGTTGAAGTGCTTAATCAATACTTTGAGCAATCATTTATAGCAAAAAGAGAGAGATCCGACCGTCAGTCAAGAGTGTGTAAACACGGAAGCCGCTACTTTTCACAAATGGAAATAAGGTCCTTAAAGCCGAGACATGTCAGCTACATTTGCTCGGCCACATCTTCGAATCAGAACACTAAGATTTGAAACGTCAAGAAAGACCCAAACTCCAGATAGCAAAGATGTCGTTAATATCAAAAAACTTAGTTTTAAAGGGAGGAGCCTTTAGGCAAAAAGTAAGTAATACTTGTTTAATGTTCTGTCCAATGGCAAAGTGCTTCCATAGCTTCAAACCCTTTGTAGGCTGGAAGAGAAAGCACCAGTGACAGTCCGCAAAAGTCTACCTATTAAATCATAATTCGTTAATTTCGCATTATTTGTTCGAATACATATTTTATTTGGAGAAAAACAGCTATTTTTAAAGGTAGCCCTAAACGACGAACATGCTCTTTTGCGTTATCCCATACACGACGAACACATTTGGCGAGCATTCATGCGTTAAAGATCAGGGATGAGAGTGCTGAGCTCAGAAAGTGAAGCAAAATGACCAAAAAAGTAGTAGATTTGAAAACTGTGAAGCAGATAACAAAAAAAAAAAAAATATTAAAAAAAAAAACCTCAAAACGAAAACATAAGATTTAAAATTAATGCAGAAGATTTTTGCTATGAGTGCATCCTGATCAAGCAATTGACCGAGTTCCCAACACTTCTCTAATATACATGTAACTGCTGCGCTAACGAATCTAGCGGCCTATGGGATAAAATCTTTCATCCCAATGCAAGCAGCTAGATTAGTGAAATGTTGAGAACTCGGCGATCGCGAAATCTCGAGATTTCGATGAACTTTTGTCGAAATCTCGTAAACCGTTCGCACCAAGTTGAGATAATTTCGAATGTCATTGTTTGTCCATTTTTAAGTGTCGGGAAACAAACAAACCAACAGCTGTTTGTTGATTGTCGCTATCACTGTTGGTACTTGAGTGCAACATACAAATTAAACAAACTGCAGTTCACTTTTAGGTTTGTTCAGTTTGACAACCGCTCATAGATAGATGAACTCAACAAGATTTCGTGGAAGTTTCAGCGAAAGTACGAGATTTCAATACATAGAAAATGCATGCGAAACCTCGGATATTTGGCGAAATCTCGAAATTTTCCGAGGTGAGAACGCGATATAAGCTAAAAATAAGTTAAAAGTAGTAGAAATAAGTTGCTTCGTAGCAGATGCATAAGAATAAATTAATGAAGTAGATCTACTACATATAAAGTAAATTCACATCTCTGTTGAAGATTGGTTCGCTGTACCGTAAAATATGATCTCTGATCACGTCTTCTATAGTTTACATCTAGGCATTTAATTGCCTTCTATAACGTACCATCTATCCCATGCTTATGTAGAACATTTCACCATAGAGCATCCTCCTGCTGAAAACATTTATTCTGCCGGGATGAAGACCACATTGCCTGTCTTCCAACCGTGACAGCTGTGAACCATGTTTCTTACAGGGGAGCTTAAAAAAGAAATACCTACGCCTTTAATAATACGAAATCTTCCTTGTGTTATTGTTTGAAGTAAAGGACGATCAGCCAAGTTTGGTAATCACTGAGTACTTCACCGCATTCGTAGGAGAACTATTGAACTCCCTCTTCAACTAAAGCCTTGAGCCAACTCCTTCATAAAGTTGCAGTCATTTATTGGTTGTTTCAAAGGCACGGATTTTATAAGAGTCCTTACAATTATTAACAACATTTTTGTTTTACAAAGAAACTTATTTAAAACATAAGTAGAAGCTCTAGTTTTTCAACTCGTCAAATATATTCCTATTGACATACCTACACTCAGAAAAAAATCCTGTTAAATGAATTATATTTCCTATTACTTTCATAGTTTTTTACTATTAAAATTAGTCAATTCTATTTGTACCATAAAAATAATACTTTCAAAACCATTATATCAATGCTGTATTCTTTCCCTTTTTTCAATAGGATTGTCGTTTAACATTTACAGTGTGTCCTATTAATCTTTAATAGTATACAGCATTACTCTTAATATATCTCTTATTAATTTAATGTGACAAAAAATAATAGGTATTAATCGGAGAAACTATTAAAATTAAAGGGAATCCTATTAAATACAAATACTATTAAATGGGATCGTCCTATTTTTTTCAAAACCATGACATTATTATTAATTAATAGTATATCTTATTAAATTAATGTGGGTAACCCAATTGAGGTTCCACATTTTGTATATGGCTGAAAACTAAAGGAATGTATCAAAAAAAAATAAAACAGTTCCTTAATTTCTTTATATTGTTTTTAATGTTACCAAGTATAAAATATATACATACATAGACATGTAGACTAACAAATGATAAATAAAAATAAAAATTATTTATATACTTAATTCTTTTTTTAAGTCTGCAAGCCCTTTTTCCATTGTTAAGGAGGTATACATGAATTGGGCTGAATTGATAGTCCAATTTTAGTTAAATATTGACTGGAGGAAATGCAATGTAGAATGCAGGATTCTTGAGCATCAACAATTGTTGGCTTCCGTTTACCTCGTTTACTGTTTTTCTTTCCTGTCGCAATTATGCCTGGTTTCGAAACGGCATGAAGGAGCAAAAACAGAATGCAATCCCGAGAATCTGAAAATATATGAACAAGAAAACAATCGTAGGTTAAAAACCTCCAAATAAGTATAACCACAAATAAACCAACTTACTATCATCAATATCCTTTTCCAATTCTTATAATAGAGTGATTGAGCTTCGGTCTTTTATATTATTATTGCAATATGGGATAATTCTTTCCTTGAATGTTGTCCAGAGGGAAAATAACTTTGATGGGTTAGCTTTCTGTAAGACAGCGCAGTCTATGTCGACCTTTAACAAAAAATATAAATCGTTGCTTACTTGATTACAAATATAAAGAGAGGGAAATGGAAATCGAACCGAACTAAATAGTATACTATACTATATAAAAAAAGAAACACTGATAACATACTTACATACAATATGCGCATACGAAATAATTTAATATTCCTAATTCACTTCTTTACAATAATTCACACAAATTAGAGGCACAACACCACAACATCACTGTTTGAATTTTAGACGCCGAATGCGAAAAGTTTTTTAACAGGAAATCCTTTTGCTTCGATAGTATGATCACATAAAATCAATATTACCTATATCTGGTTGAAAACAAGGCAAAATATGATATTATCGTATGTATACCATTAATTCAATATGATATCTAGATTTCTCCCATTGAAAAGTTAATATGATTGTACTATTAATAATTTACTACTTAAGACTGTTAAAATAATAGGACGATCTAATTAATTCAACAAGAGAAATAATATCAGACCTATAGTATTTCTGTTTACATTAATTCTGTATACCATTAAAATAATAAAAATGTCTGTACTATTAAATCAATAATACACACACCTTTAATTTAATTGGAAAACTATTGAATGTATAGGAAAAAGTGATTAATATCGAAACTATTAAATCAATAACTGTACTATTAACAAATTAATAGGATGCTTTTTTCTGAGTGTACTACAATTTCATTCTGCTGAACTGTGAGTCAAATTAACTAATCGACAATCATGTCTGTGAAAAAAAAGCTGAAATGCCATTTAAAAACTTGTAAGTATGATATAAGGTCCGTTCGCGTACCCTCCTGAAATAGCGAATTTTTAAGAAAAATTACAATTTTTTACGAAAAGCTGTTCGCGTACGGAGAATTTTCGGAGTTTTTCGCAGAAGAGAGCTCTCACGAGAGAGTACGGAATTTCCCCATGCTACGAAATTAGTGCTAGAAATTTCTGTGGGCTGGCTTATGAAAATTGTCAAACCAGTGTATTTTCAACGTTTTCTTGTTCAACCCGTTCGCTTACTTTTTCGTAATTTTAGCTCTCTCCGAGAGAATTTTACCCCCACTCTTCGATATTTGATAATTTATGAATTTTAGTGCAAAAAGTACGCGAACGGACCTATTTTTTTTTTTTTTTGTTTTAAATTTGCAAGCAATTTAGAATTCTTCAATCAGGCTTCAGGTATGGTAATGATGGTTCCTTCATAAAATATTAATGCACACCTCGCAAAGAAAAACTTAAAACAATAAGAAGATGTTCTTCGATTTTTTCCGCAGGATCTAGGCAGCAATATTTGCCACAGGCAATGATTGCTTATTGTCCTGTAGCTTGATGATGGGAACTTTTACTATTTGGTTAGTTGGCCTGTTTGCGCTAAACATTGTACCCCAATTTGCAAACCATAAAGGGGGTTGACTACAGTCGGCACAGAGTTAAGCCATGCGTTCACATTTCGAAAATAAATAAATAATCGTTCGGATCGCAGGAGAGATGTGTGAAAAAAAGCATTAAAATAGTATTTTTCCTAGGCTTCTGTAGGAGTTCCAGTGAAATGCTGCCAAAAATGAAGGAAACAGCTCCATCCAGAGCAGACTTATTTTCATTTGCATTATAATCAATTCAGCACTGGCGTAGCACAGAGCAAACAGTACACAGTACCCAGAGCCTTATTAATACGGCTGCGGGTTTATTTTTTGCGTACACGCTCGGGAGTAAATCAAATTCGATGGAAGAAAAATGCCAGCGGTGGCGTTGGCTTTGTTGTTTTATGTGCGCTCACAGAAGGAAAATTGTTTTCTTAAGTGTTATGCGATACAGTCAGAGTGGGAGTGTGGTGCAAAGCATACAATGGGGGTTGCGTAATCAACCCCTGTGTGAAACCACTTGTTGTTTGGATTAATTCTATTCGTTCATTGTAATTTGTTTTCTCTTTTCTTTTTACTTTTTTTTTTTTTTTCTGTTTTGTTCCTTTTGCATTTGCGTTTGTGCTATTCTTTTAACATAAACACAAGGTTTTTAGAATATGACTGGAAGGCAGTGTGTTAAGTCAAGCGATTTATTCACGTTAAGTGAGGCGTTGGTAATATCATCCCGCTGGCTGCAATAAATTCGAAAAGAAACTCAAACATATGTCAAAATATTTAGATTTTAGATTTAAAAAAAAAAAAATTGAAAAATTAAGAGACTCTAGCTCTAAGAATAGACTGGGAATTTTATTTTCGGTTAGATTGTTTGGAAAAGTATTACAAATTTGGATAGATAGCCGAAGGCATAAACTCTTGCTGCGAGTAAGCGACACTTCTAGTGCGAAAGTAAGGTGTGTACTTTGAAGAGACAGTACTGTGAGGTTTAAGACAACTTTGACTCTGTTAAATGGTCACAATCGCGGCCCACTGAAGCAAGTTCCATTCTGGAAATCCAGACCACAGGCTCCTCGAAGCATTCACCGAATCCTGTACAATTTGGCTTCATGCCACACTCAGGTCCAAACTGTCTCATTGTGAGCAAAAGGTTAGCTCTTGCCCACTGCAATCCAGTTCACGTCTAATCTACTCGTTTACTTACTTTTGCGCTCACCATCGTGAGATTTTGATTAGATTCCTGATCCTGCCCGTTGATATACTGGAAGGTTCTTCTAGGTCCTGTCCAGAAGCTTGTTATTATTGTTCCAGTGAAATGCAAGGTGAGTGAAGTGAGTGGAGTTCTCAAGATCTTTCATCGGTGCAGCCCCTGGAGAGTTCTTCTTCCATTAGAAGTAGCTTCTCATGTGGCATCTGACATGCTTCGTGATAGCTCCAACGAGGGGTCTTTTCTTCAAACTCTTAAGGTCCCTTTGCTGTGATGTAGTCACTAAATCTTCTCATGCTTTTTCATCAGCCGTTAATACCCCGCAGAGTGATACCTTGTGCTGTGTTTCTTTCGCTTTGTTTCCACTTCAAAAGCTTAACTACTATCTACAGAACTAATTGCTTTTATGGCTGTCGATAATGAAATTGATGCCTTCCTGTGGTATTACTCTTACGGCAGAATCTCTGGCAAGACCACCGCTGCTGTAATTCGGGAGGTGACTGACCCGTTGGCGATGTCTAGTTTGGAGCCATCTGCCTATGAATTGCGTATTAGGTAGATGACCAGTTTTTGTAGGTGATACAAGCTTGAAATGGCTCATATGGCATGCTGAAGGTACATGATTCTCATGGTGCTAATGGCTGGCTTTTCCCTTAGATAGGTCCAACCGAGGATACGCAAGTTGCTCCAACGCTATCTGATCAAAAGTCCTTGATAGATATCCAGTGTTAGCCAGGAGCTAGAGCCCCCAATGAGTCAATGGGAACGCTTAGAAAAAGAGATAAATAGAATTTTGGGATCGTGCCGCACATCAGGCAGTGAGCGGATATGAAAACAAAATATGTATATACCTCAGGCGATAAGCACGCCTAAAGACCAAAGGATTTTGGCTTAAAGTAAGCATATACCCTGCACTAGTTCGAAAGTCCTTACCTTCTCAAACTTCAGCTTTAATTCATAAAACAACAAGAAACTTCAAAACGTGTTTGCACCTCCCTTAATTATTCAAAATAACGATTTCTCGCTTTAATATAGCAAATCTGTCAATTTCTATTGCAAAATCCATGATTTCCAACTCCCAGTTCGTCGCTGTGACAATCTAGGACGACAACTCTTTCATCCATTTCCATTTCCATCCAACGGTATTCTTCCATGGCAGAGATCTGCATCAATTTACATATATTTTAAGGTTCATTTGTATGAATCCTTTAACAAAGCCTCCCCGTCTGTCTAAAGTGGAATCTACTTGGTCCTGCTGTTGTTTGTTGTGCGTACTGCGATGGTGTTTCAAAATGAAAGCCAAGTACACAATGGATGACAATCAGGTGACAATCCTTACATTTTCTAACAGAAAGAAAGAAAGAAAAAAAAAAACACCAAACAACTTTTACACCTTTCTCCGATAGTGGTTGACTTAATGCACGGGTAGTGTACCTTGTCGTAGTATATTTTTGAAGCATCATTTTTCAAGCTTTGTGTGTGGTACCAAGAAGGATTACTCTCCCACCAATGTTGACTGCCTGAAACGGTGGGGAATTTTCTAGAATTAATGAAGCATAGGTCTTTTAGGTATTTTATGACCAAACGAAAGTATCTGTTTAGTTTTTTTTTTTTGAACATGTGACGAAGGATATTAGTCCATGCCCTGGAGGGAAATTCGACTTCATACCTAGCAAAACAGTAAAGGACCAGCATTTATTTTTGGGCAAACAAATTCAATTTGCCAGCAATATATTCAGTTTAACTGGGCATTTGATTGTGAGGGTTTGGGGTGAAAGGGTTCGACTTTACAGAGTTATTATTTTTATTGCTTCCCGGAGATAAATGGTTGAAGTGGTCATTTAATGTTTCATAGACCTTGTGCGGGTCTTATAACAAATTACCCTCTTCGATAGGAAGGGTAAATATTATTTATATGAAAGAAATATTAGAAATATTGCGAATTTGGACTTTTAAACGCAATGTGTCTTAAGGGTTGAATAGTACTAGTGTGACCCTTTCAACAAATAAAGTGTAAAATGTCAACGGCGCGTTGGCTATTGCAACTATTTAATGTAAGGATCAAGGTAGGAGCTTTAAAAAATACAAATTATGTATCAATAAAGTATAAATGGGATTCAAGAGCGTAAGAGCATAGCTATCATGAGATCATTTTTCAAAACGTAAGCCGTTGCTGCCGGGATCTTTCTCTGACGTAATTTTTGACGGAACCTAGTAGAATCGAGCTTAAAACTTAATGAATAGGCGGTGTGTTTAGTGAGGTAGCTTCATCCACATTAATGAGCCATATGCAGCTGATAATCGAGTCGTTAGGTATGCTTAGCTCTACCCACAGTATTATAAAGCGTTTTTCATTAAGCGTTTCTTATTTTTAAATTAAAACAAAACACCTTGAGAATGAAATATCATTAATCTATGCCCATTATTTAAAAGGCCCATATATGCCATTATATACAAAATATAATATTATTCAAATGTCAGCCGTGACTTCGATAGGTGGCGCGGATCCGAAACGTCAAATTTTTCATAAATCTGGGGCATAAAATAGGTTGAATAGGACCAATGGCATTGATTTTGTTGGCTGTCCGGGCTGTTGTGGTTTGTTAGAATCGACCTCTTACTTAAGAAAGCCTTATAAGAAGAAGTCTAACGGGGCCAAATCGGGCGATCTCTGTGGCCAATTCACATTCGCTTCCATGTGAGATAACCTTGATCGAAAATCGCTCGTGCAAAATGTCCATTGTTATAGGAGCTGTGTTGCAAGTAGCATCGTCCTGTTGAAACCACATGTTGTCCATTTTCATATCATCCAATTGAAGCCAAAAAAAATGGATATCATCGACAGTTGATGGCCTGGCCAACATCGTTCTCGAACAAGTATGAACCGTTGATGCCGCTAGTCCAACATGCACACCAAACAGTGACGAATCGGAGTTGGCGAATTGTTCACTGAACCCGTGGACTCGAATGTATACAACACTTTGTAAATAGTCCTCTCGGAAGGACACTTATGCCCACTGTAAAATGTTCATGTTGTTGAACGCTACAGATCTCTATGTTGCGTGTAGCAAGACAGACGCAATAAATGACAGCCAATTTGACAGATGTAGCTTCATCAATATGGCGGTTAGCACCTTTCCTTTTAGAAAACCTTTTAGTCCAATTGGTTGTTTTTACGTTCAGGATATCATTCCATAGATGATCCTTCTGTCTACTTGGTCTAAAGATTGACTTTCCTTGAAGACCAAGCTTTAAGTTAAATATGTACATATATACAAATCAGGATACCAAATTCAAAGCATAATGTGAAAGATACACAAATAACCTTTTGAATTTTTGTATGCATTTCATAATGAGTACATTTCGCACACATGAAAAACAAATAACACTCATGCCACTCCGTCAAAGGAAACTCAACATTAACTTTTTAATGGAATATTAATTAGAGGACACACCATAGCTCATAAAGAAAAAACGAAAAAAAAAAAAACTCAAATTAAGGATACACAAACCCCAATCATCTCGTGTGTGCATATAAAACAAATGAATACCTTGTTCGACCCCCACAAATGGAGCTAAGTTTTTACTTCAACAAAAAAATACATCAACCACCGTTCCACGTGTCAGAACTTTTTGAGAAAAGTACCACACAACGTCTGACAGTTCATAACTAAGGAAATACATATTCCAAATGTAGATTTTTAATGAATTTCCATATCCTTTTTATTCCTGGATCTGGACCTTTCACTTGTCTACCTGAAAGTTTTCCCTCACAACACACATGGGTTTTTTTTTTTTGTTAGAAAAGGTCTGCAGAATTATATGAGATGCCCACCCTCCGAGGACACACAAAAAGGAAACCACATAATAAGGACGAAAACCATTCCCATTATGTCATTTCGCCGTAATAGAGCGGGCATCAATCACAGAAAATAAAGGATAACTAGCCGATATCTCATTTTCGAAGGATTTGCCATCGAAAATTGTGTTCCCATTAAAAAACATTTAAAATCCCATTCCTCAAAGGACCTCACGCCCCCCGAGCGTGTGTGTGTGAGACAGAGATCACATTGTGTCCTACCGCACAGACACAGAATCGAATAAAAAATTTGAAAATAATTCCCGCATCTATGTGATTCGCATAATATTACCACGGCGCAAGGACATTCATACAGAGCCATTGTCGTCATTGTTATGCGATACTCGGATCGTTCACCTAAAATTCGATGGTTACAGCGGGCCACTTGGCATTGGGAGTGTGCTCGTGTGAATTTCGTTGATCGATTATGATTGATGCTGTGTCCTGAATGGCAATTGCAAAGGGATTTCGTTGGTGTGGCCCATCATCGATTTAGTCATTCATCTGGCGCGTCGAGTTCGTTTCATCTGCTCTCGAATTAGATTGATCTCCAGTTGTTGGATGGTAATATACCTCCTCACATATCCTTGGCGCTCATCATCCCAAATCCAAGCATCCAAATTAAAATATTAACGAATTTTTTTTTTTTGTCATCATCGGAGTGATGAAAGAAATAAAACTCATGGCAATAGGCGTGTCACAGGACGACACGTGAACCTCAAACTCACTCCTAATGATATTGCATTCATACAGACAGTCGGGTGGACGGGCGGGCGGGCGAGTGGGAAAATGTCGGATTAATAGCAGGTCCGACACAAGCGACACCCAAATATTGCGCTCACAATAAAATCACACGCGCGGAATAATCAGATTGCAATTATGGGCCGGCAACACATCAATGCGACAGGACTCTGTCGATGAAGGTGCTGAAGGATGTTTGTCGCTTTGGCACAACGTTTGTATAGTATCGTTCGTCGTCGACGTTTGATTTCCTGTGTAAACATGGGTATTGTTCACAGTTGAATTCACAAGGATGTCAACATTGCGTAGCAAAGTGAAAGAAGTGAGTCGCCTTAATTGTTGTGAACGCGTGCCCAATGGATGTCAATAGACTCATTGACGGCTGGTAATTAGTAATAATTTGGGGGCCCTTGTGCAAAAGGGTTAGAAGTGCGATTCAAACTGGAAGTTAAGAGTTAGTCAGGGAGTCTCCTAGAAGAAGAGGATATGCACAATGTTTTCAAAAGTGGTGAGTGACATTTCACTGATTTTCACACAAAGGACACGGGAAGTTAGGATTTGAAGCAGTTTAAGCCGAGAATTCTTTCAAATAAATGAAGGACAAGGTTTGTCTTTATATAACGACAAATAGAAGAGACCTTTTAGTTCATTGACATGTCAGAATGGCAGAAGGTCTGGGATACAAACTATAATCCGACGATACAAACTATATTGATTAGACTCAATAAATACAAAAACTAAAGCTATTTATCCTTGATAGGATATGTATCCCCAAACATTTCCTTTTTTGCTAATCACAGCCTCAGATTCTTTGAATGGAAGTACCCTGGGAGTACCTGGTTCCTAGGATTACTATGTTCTTTGGTTCATTTCTGACTGTCAGCTTTGTGTTAATATTTTTTTGTCGTAGCTCTATTTCTTGACAATATCAACTTTTGCTCAGTTGAGAAGTAGCACTCTTTTGGATAGTACATATTTCTCCAACTCTACGTACCACTCATGGTCTCCTTGGTGAGTCTCTGCACAATAAGAGTGGCTAAAGGGAAAAGTCTTAAAATCAAATTGCCTTTGGGACAGCTTTTCAAAGCAGATCGAGGCTAATCTTTGCTCCTTACATACTTTACTTTACAATATACTTGTTGTGTTTAGCATTTCTCTCTTTGCCTGAGGCACTGTGTGTCAAACTATCTTTGGATTCATTATGTTCTCTGAACAGCCTATACTAGTGTCTGTAGTCATGGTTTTCGATTCCATGTTTGCCATTCCAGTCCTATAGCTCTCAGCAATTCAATTGGTCAGTGGGATCCACTTCTTTCTTTTTCTTCCTTGATCTGAGTTATCAGCTACTTAAGTGCAGTTTTTGTACATATCTCTGCCCGATCTTATGTGGAAGGATAATAGCCATGGTGTGGGTGCCACTTCTCTAAAGTTTTCCATAGAAATTGAGGTTTACCTTATTGGTCTAATGTATTACGGAGAATCGTCTCTTTTTTTCCGTTCCATTGCGCTATTTTACTGAATTCATTTCGTCTGCGGAGGAAGTCCGAGTATACTATTTATTTAATTCTTATATACCTGGGTCATAGGACACCTACCACGTCTACATGCCATCATGTTTGATTTTCGTCCACTTGACCTAGCTCTCCCTAACTCTTTCCCAGATTCCGTGCTTCCTTGTCTATGTACTATTCTGCACTATATACCTATGGGATCACCACGTATCCTGCCATCTTAAGTTAGCCGGTTCCATTGCAGCGAGTTGTTAACTATTGACCTCTCAAAAGTGTTGAACCTATTTCCATCCTTGTACGCCTGTTGCTTTAAGTCCTTAATTCGTTCTTTGATAAAGCTGCTCCTTTAAAATACTCTAAGGTAGGATACTGCCTAGACACTCCCTACTCTAAGTACCACATCCATACTGCTAATTGGATTATATCCAAGAATGCACTTCAGTGATGAGAAGCTTACAGTACGCTATTGGAAATGCTTCCAATTTCCTATTCATTTTCGAGAGTATCCGTTCAGTTAGCCAGAACAGTCAAGCTTACACAATATCGTGTTTCTTATGAAAAATCTTGGCCAAATAGGCAGGAAGATCCCAAGCAGGATCCCGACCTGAAAAATTTTTCCCTGCGCTTTGTCTAAGAACCTAATCGAATATAAAAATTGAATTCTGCGACAAAAATTCTTAGATGCAGGTACCTATTTCTAATAATGGATTTCTTGGAAGGCAGAGGCATGCAACTAGGAGGTAAATTTAACGGTGATTCTGGAACACACCCCGGCATAATTTAAGAGACTCGTGTGTACCCGATACAAGTTGTTCTTTAGAGTTAATAGCAAAATTTACCCAAGTATTTACGAGAAAATTGCATCTGCCGCGTTAGCTAGAAAGGCCTTATAGATCCAAAGGACCAGGAAATTGAGAAAGGTTTGGAGCTTTCAACACTGGTCGAACCATGATTGTCTTTTCAGAAATTTGACATACATATACCTAAGACGCTGTCGTATTTTGAAAGTGTTTTATATGCGTCCAGTCAAAACAAAGCCAGCTCCTAGTGCTTTGAATTATTGAAAGGTTTTTGAAGTCCCAGCTCAGTCGTTGTGTTACTCATATGTTTTAAGTCTTTGGTTGTCCTTTCTTTTGGGTCTTTGTCTTTGCCTCTCTTTTGCTCTAAGCTATCTTTGCTCTAAGCTACATACCTGCAAAAAGTGTTCCACTTCTTTGATGCAAGGTAGGTTTTTCACTGAACGTAATGCGATTGATTTATATCCCTGACATAGAGATGTCTTGAGATGTATGACTGCTGCAAATGAGCGCGGTATGAATTCCTAGTTTCAATGTTGTACTCTGTCATCTTTTTATCGAAACATTTTTGAAAACGATATTTTTAATTCAAGAATCTTCGCCAGTCTCGCAAAGATACGAATATCTCACCAAAGACTCCGAATTAGTTCTGATGATCCTTGCTTGACTTAAGCTTGATTGAGGCTTGATTAAGTTTAAGAAAAGGACTAAAT
Organism: Chalcosyrphus nemorum; assembly: GCA_949716465.1. NCBI lineage: Eukaryota > Metazoa > Arthropoda > Insecta > Diptera > Syrphidae > Chalcosyrphus > Chalcosyrphus nemorum. The sequence continues at coordinate 15,397,198 of OX454334.1, read as the reverse complement.
AGTAGTCCTTGAAATGCTCTAACCACAGAATGATAGTGCCTCACCTCTAGCCTTTTACTTTCTCTTTTGTAGACTCCTTCCACTGGCAAGACCAGTAGTTGACTATATTTACACGGTCACAGTTCTTTGAACTGAACAAACTATGAAGACACTTAAACTTCATAAAAAGGATAACAAGGACAGCGTCAGCAAATAAGGCGTTTCTCTTGACAAAACAAACAAGTCTCGAAATTTAAAGGTCCCCCTGGGTTTTTCTTCTTCAGGTCACCCGCGACATTTTCTATTGGACTATACCGTCAATCACATTGTGTAACAAACTCCACCAGCGCACCTTTCATTAACGATTTGAAAATTACTCTTTTTGAAGCCTATCTATCCATCATCTCTCCACAGTGTGTATTGAATTTCATCGTACAAAAGCAATTAGGTATCTGCCGGTGATGGACTATTGACACAAAAGTCAAGTGTCCTTTTGTCGACGCTCGCGCTGCGTTGTCGGTCGTTATTTCGTCCTCGTTTTCGTTTTCGTTTTAATTTTTTTTGGTTTGGTTTTGTTGTTCTCCTCCTCCATTTAAGTGCTTTGTTTGCCTTTGTTGCTCCGGTCTTGTCGTGCACACATTTAATCGAAGAATATCGTTTAATAAACGGTGACGGTGATGGTGACGATAACAATGCCGTCCTGGTGACAAACAAATAATCTCAAGAGGTTTTATTGTATACTCGACGCGTATTATACGCTCTAATGGGAGTGAGTAGCGAATCTGTGTCCTTTGATTTGAGGAGCCAACTTGGCATAGTTGACTATTGTTAAAGTTCAAGCCCTGCACTAATGATCTTGCTGTTAAATATTTAACTCATCTTTTCAGCTTACGCGTGGGTAAATCACCGTCTGTTCAGGTCTCCACCTCTTCGGCGTCATTAATCCTTGCGACAAGCCGTAGGAACATGTTCCTTGTGCCTTTATTGCCTGCATTCATATGAAAGACGAATGATTCTTGAGCAAGATTGAATGTATTATACCAGAGGAAGAGAGTGGAATCGAAAGAAAAACTTTTTCTACCTTGAAATGATTTAAGGACTCGTGGCATGAGCTATGTCCTACGCAAAGCCCTTCTTCTTTTTTTTTTTTGGATTTTTCCTCTTCATTGGTTACTGTTCGTTTTTTTTTTCTTTTTTTTGGAGAAAAATCTCCTTAAAAGCCGGCAAGGAGTATGCAAATTTTCTCCCAATCTGTTTTGTTCGCTCTTAAGGCGAGGAGAAAGCGCTTTTATATTCCCGTTGTTGTCGATGATGGTGGCCTGCCTGCGTTGTCGTCTTAGGGCATTACCTTTCGGCACAAACATTGTTCCATTGAATTTTTATTTATTTTCTATAGCCTAAGACTGGCAGGCATTACCTATGTATGTATAATTCAAGGATGAAAAATCCCCATAACATTAACTCACATTAGGAGGATGAAAAGTTTGCCCAAGAACCATCCCTTGTTTGGGGAATTTGTCTTTTTCTTGACTGTCGATGGGGGATAGTAGTATTTTGGTTGCGTTTGCCAAGTGGATTCTTGCTGGTAGTGCCTGTACGCCCGCCCGCCCTTCCTCTTGATTTGCGAATGTAAGAAGATTTATTTGGAAAATTGCGTTTGTGACTTTTTAACGCTTTTAGTCTTCGAAGGACTTAACTGGGACAAAATAAATAATTTCTAGCATTTGCTGGCGGGTGTTGCTTTTGGTAGATGTTAGCAGTTCATTTGAATGTTGTAAAAAATGATTTACAACACGAGAAGGTGGGAACCTTGTACTCGTAAGTCTTTTGTCTTTAAAGTGGCTTTCAAGGCAAGAAGAAAGCATGGTTCTGAAGAAATTTGGTGAAACTAAAGTTTTGAAAATGTAATTTTTGGTAGACTTTGTTTGCATTGGAAAATAAATAAAAATGTAAGACTACGAGCGCAAAGAACAAAGGTCTAGATAAGCTACCAGTTTTACACAAACAAAATGGCCTCATAGTCTTACATACATATGTCGTGTCAGAAAATGTCAAAAAACTTTCTTAAAATACTAATCTGTCTGTAAACTGTTTGTGAGAAGTTTTTGATATATTTTGGGGCTCAAACTTTGATCGCAGTAGTTCAATGGACTAAGCAATGAACCATGTAAAGTAGAAACTAAGGCTAAGCTGTCAAAGATGACAGGACATTTGGTTTTAACAACTGTAAACAGCATAATGCCGTATCCAATCGAAAGAAAGAGAGAAGCTTTTCTAGCCAAATTAACCATCTGTCTTCTGTTTGTCAGATTCTTGTAAGAGCTGGGGCTAGAAATGTTGTCTTCTTAGATTAGAAAATTCCCACCTACAGCTACAGTAAGGGCTCAAAATAATAAACAAAAAAAAAGGCCTAAGTTTGTTCAAACTGGACCAAATTAACTTACTTACTTACTTGGGTCCTTTAACCCCTCGGGAGGTATTGCGTCAACAGCCTCTACGCGCCATCTTGTTCAAGGATCAAAGTAAGGAGGCACTAAAGCCTGAATTCGATCGATATCGCAAACTGTTCCCTGTCTTTGTATTTCGTTCCCACTAAAGGACTATGAGGAAAAATATCAGCCGCATTTTTCTGTCAAAAGAAATTAAAGAGTTTCCGTTTCTTATATCGGCTTGATGTAACCTATCCATCAGAATCATACAGCCTTATCCTAGTTGCTTTCAGAGGGCTCTATTATATATACCTTACTTGATATCACTGCTGAAATTATATATCTCTGAATTTTGTAGTCTATAGGTTCTGTCAGGGTAATGTGAGGTTAATCCGCCTTTAATTTTAGATTGGTAAAATTTGGATCAGACAGACATGATCGCGAATCCACTGGTTCCTTCGGGTGATTTCGCAGGAATACCTCCGTCTTTTGTTTGCTGATCAGCTCAACTGTTGGCAATGTTCTAAGATCGTTTAGTTCTACAACTTAGTTAGTTGTCGTTTAGGGGGCAAGGTAATTTCTACACTTGTACAAACCTTGTGTAACACAAAAAGACTTCCTTCAACATTTGTCCCCTCTAAGGGATGGTGAATCGGACAAGTGTATGATAGGTAGGATGTTGAAATCGATGGGTAATTGGGAAGCAAATTGCGCACTACTAAGTATTTACCTGAATACAAATCGAGCTCAGGTCAGACAGACGGAAAACAGAAAAGAATGCTGCGATCACAGGCGAAAAGACAGAGGCGCAATGTAATAGTTGACGCTAATCAATACAAACGTGACACTACTGTGGAACGCGATGCCTGGAAAAATCAGCAAATGCTCCTCATTAGATTGGTATACTGACGGATCGAAGATGTCCAGTCGGTCTGGAGATGAAACCTCAGGTCTAAACTGCAAATAATCTATTTCTTTAGGACAAGCAACAACAATCAAGCAGAGGTCCTCGCTATCGAGCTCTGTGTCAGAGAATACGTTAGAAGAAACCTCGGGAGATCAAATATTAACATATTTTCAGATAGTCAGTCAGCTTTAACTTTGAGTCAAAGCTAGTCTGGAACTGTCTCCAGCCCCTCTTGCAGCTTGCTACATACAACAAAGTAACACTAATTAGGGTCCCTGGACACAGGGGCATCCCTGAAGCCGCTGATGAGCATAGGAGTCAAGATTCTCATGCTCCAAACTGAAGGCTTACAAACTAACCAAATAAGGATAGAGCTCAGTGGATGGGAACGTCAAGATATGCTCTCCTACTGCTACTCTCAATCTGGCATAAAATATGATCATGTCAAGAAAATCACTGACTTTTTATCTGGACATTACTCTCTCAATTATCATTTTAAGAAAATGAGCCGTGTCCAATCGGAAACGTGTCGCTTATGTCTTGAAGACACTGAAACAGCCCACGTCAAAACAAATCGTTTCTAATTCAAATCTAAATGTCTTTGGCTTCATAAATGAACTCGACTTCAGCTAGACCTCACAACAAGTAATTATATACAATCCTGTTAGAAAATAGCACAAAAGATCTAACTAGGTCGAAGTGCTTCATAGACCGAAGTGCCTTTAGGTTCTTATCTCTCTCTATTCTTAAAAAAGGTTCTTTTATATTTACAGTCTGTTTAACGTCAGACTTCAAGCTTAAAGTCTCAAAGGATTGGTAAAATATACTGATTCTGTATTTTGAAAAATGACAGCTTCCAAGTCCAGTCTGTAGCGGAAAAGCTAGTTCCGCAACCAATCCTTCGTGTCAAAGTGGATTCTTCTGAAGTGCTGAATACTTAGTGAATTCGGAAACGAAGAGAACTTAAGAGCAACGCCAACAGTAGCTGAGTCCAACTATAAAGAATTTAGGACTTAGGATTTACGATTTAGGAATTAATCGTAAAGGTGGCAAATTTATCAATCGATTTCCAAATCTTCTTTTACTTTGTTTCACTGATTTTCTTCCTCAGACAGGTCAAAAACCCCCCCGTACAATATTTTGGTGATATTAATTAGTGAAATGAAACGACGGACGGTTTCAGAAATGTATAAAAATAAATACAAATCAGTTGCAAGTCATTCAGCCGCAATTGATTCAATTACATAATTAACTGACATCGGCAGTTAGTGCGGTTGGCCGGCGGCAGCAGTGGCGCGACGTCAGACATACAGACACAGTAGCAGCAGCAGAGTGTACAACTCCCATGGTACGTTTATCCATCGGATAAATGAATCGAAATTCGAACCCTTGTCAGAGATCGTCGTCGTCACCACAATAGGGTGAGGGCGACCACCACTGACTTTGCGGTTTTCAGGATATTATTGTTCCGCCATAAATCCATGAGCATGGGCCCAGCATTTGTTTTTGAGAAAAAAAAAACCCTAACCCTGATTTTTGTAGCGTAGCTTTGCCAATACAAATATTTACATAGCCTAGGCGGCTTATATGAGAATCCCGTGATTTTAGTCCTTAAAAAAGTGCCCAACTTTGGTTTCCTTTTGATTCCTTGTTTAATTGAAAGTAAACTACTGTAGTCGGTTCATCTTCTTACACACAATTACATGGCTGTCAATTTATCTAGATACGCTGTGGTCCTTGTGGTCGTGGTGGTGATTTCTTTTTTACGCCTCGCATTGCTAATGTCAAAAACAACTGTTACAAAAGAAATCAATGAACTGGAATGGTGGTATGTCCTTGTCTAAAATAGCAAATTTTATGTAGTTACTATGCCCGGGCTCTTCTTGTCAATTTATCGCCTTCTTGCCGTCATCGTGAAAGCAGTCAAGTGATTTAATATATTTTGTCATTTAGTTTGTGTGGCAAATGACATGGCAACGTTGTCATTCTCTCGCTCAACAATCTCTAATGACATCGTAAAGAGTGTCCTGTGATTTATTAGATCTTTGTACAGTTTTTTTTGCCCACATTTAAACCACGAACTTCAACACCTGTTGCGAAAATCTTCGGGTTTATTTTTTCGACAACAATCTCCGTGTTGTTCTCCTGACCAACCATATGGATGAACAACATTCAATATGAAAGGACATGCGACAGATTCCGTCAAACCTCAAAGTGGCGTAATATTAGGTCCCCTTTTCTTTGGGGATTGACGTTGTTCTACGATAAAAGAGAGACATAAAAACTCTGTAAACGGTTCCGCTTGAAACGTATGCTGAAACGCCCCTGTCCCCAGTTTTTGGGGACGACGACATATTCAAATTCGTCGTGTTGTAAGCACCCTTTCATTTTGAAAGTTTTTTTTTTTTTTTTTTTTGGTTTGTTTGTGCGGGGGAACGATGTGTTTGGAATTGGAATGTACTACGAGCACGAGCATGAGACATTCTAAACAAAAAAAAACGTACATACATCCTTTTGGTGGGATTTGCCATGTAGCGGAAATGTGTTAGTGGCTTAAGGGAGCAGACAATTCAACCGCAAATTGTCGGAAAATTGATAAAAATCTGCCACCAGTTGAAAAGGACGAATTCATTACTCTTCTGGTTAAGGTATTCCTATTCATTTTATATCTCAATGTGATGAATTATTTTTGTGTGTGGTATAGATGTGCGAAATTATTTTTGTCAAGTCAGAATTTGGTAAAAATTTTGGTTACAGTTGTGAACTTTTCGTTAAGTTATAAATAAATAGAGGAGTTGGTGTAGAGGATACTAACAAAACTTATATAATCAGGGGCAAGTTCTTTCTAACACATGTAGGAAACATTTTGGTCTAAATTTTCATAATAAAGAGGAATGCCTTGATTTTACTATAAACTAGTGATCCATTTGGAGTTGTTTTTAGTTTTTACAATAACAACATAAACTTTAAATTAGTTTACTGAGAGCAAAAGTCTATCGCTAGATTTCGCACAATTTCGACGAAAATTTCGAATGAATCGGTCCAAAATTGTTACCATAGGCGAACTTAATTATATCGTGTAGACAGTTTTGCTTCCCCAAGCTAAAAATCACCCAAAAATGCATCTTCGTTTTGACGTTTCAGCAGAATTAAATGGAACCTCACTAATACAAGTGCAGTTTTGGGGATATCGTTTGATAGCACAGGGCTGCGGCCATTTTGTTGGTGCTGCGTGTACAATTTGCTGTTGTTAAAGGAATCATAACCTGCAAAATTATTTTGATCATAAGGAAAGAAGGAAGCAGCACGACACATTTATGGTTAGGTCTTGGTCACATGCAACCTCACATGTATTCCCAGATGAGACAATTTAGGCTCCGCTTGTTTGACACAATGGGCGAGAAGTTGACCATCTGATTTACTTAGTCTATGATTGTTACTGAGCGTGGGAACTGTTTTTGGATCAATTTTCGGAGTCGTTATAATTAAGGACTGTATTATTTGCCCGACTTATACACAAGTTCAAAAGTCTCAATAGAGAGTTTTTAAAATCGACTACTACAACTTTTTCTATTCTTTGCTCTCTCTCTAGACACATAAGTAAATTAGGCTTTAAAACAATTGAAATTACTTGACATTAAACTAGCTTAAAGTACACATACTAAGTCTTAATTAATCCTTACGATCTCCTTAAGTTTAAATAATAATATTGGGCACAGTGCCAAATGAAGCTGAATACCTTAACAAGAACTCTGTAACCACTGAATTGTGCAGTAAAAAAGAAGCTCCATCTTTTTGCTTCCGCAAGGGTAGAACTACTACACTTTAAAAAAAATCTTGTACAATTTTATTTAATCTCTCATTCTCTAAGACTAGCTGTCAATACCCGCGTTGCATACGCGAAGAATTTGTTAGCCACTAGAGTTTTGGGAATGCGCAGTGTGCTTCTCACCGAACTCTTCCTAGACTTATGTCAACCAATTTTTCTGACAGCTAGTGATTTCCACACGAATTCTAAGACTTCCAATTGGGTGATGGAACTCTATGTATCCAAAAACCTGGCATATTTGGGATTGATGACAATTTTGCTGTCAAAATGACAATTAGAGCTACATATGCATTTGGATTTTACACTTTAGGTTTTTGCGTCAAGTCTACCTACAGTAGTGACATGGCCTTAATTTTCATAATCCTGATTTCATAGAGCCGGAGTAGTCGAATCATTCAACAAAAACTGGCTAAATAAACCTTATTTAAAAGAAGAAGATTTGCAAAAAATAACATACTTAGGCGAATTTATGCACAACTGGTATGACAGATGACATTTTTGAACTATAAATGAAGTAGTGCTTAAAAAAGGTATTAATTGATCTACCGATTCGTATCGATTCGTCACAGTTACTAAACCCGTCTTCATCCACTTAATGGAAGATATTGTGAAACGATCTTGGTTTACGATCTTTCAAGATCCAACTCGTGCAAGAATTGAAACTGCTTTACCTTTGTGTACCTCGAATATTCGGCGAATGTGCCGAAAGCCAGAATTCCCTCGATCCTCAGTTTCAGCTCAAGTTTTCATTTAGCAATGAGTTACTTTGCTTAAAGGGCTCCCGACCCTTGTAGAGTCCCTGCCTGAGACATCGTTGCCTTCCATCATCTGCGGTCCCGGGCACGCTGCTTCCAGTTGTGAAGACCAAGTTTTATGGCATCCGCGACAGCTTGGTTTTTGTACCGGAGGTTCGGTCTTCTTCGCCGTCTCAAACCTGGGAACTGGGATTCGAAGATCCTCTTGGCTGGAGCATTGTTGTCCATTTGCTCGATGTGGCCGAGCCAATGTAGTCTGCGTATCTTGGATTTTTGGACTGCATCCACATCCTGGTACAGCTCATAGAGTTCGGTGTTGTATGTTCTCCTTCATTCGTTCTCCTCGCATATGGGGCCTAATATCCGACGAAGTATTTTTCGCTCGAAGGTGCCTAATACTTGTTCAGCTTTCTTTTGTATCGTCCAGCACTAGTTGAGGCTCATTCTAAATGATGTTATGGCATAGCGGTAATGTCGGTCAGAACACTAGAATCAAAAATATTTCCAGAGATGGATCACCGTTTTGCCCAGATGAAGAGGAAGACGCACACAGTGTTTCAATGCAAGCGCCGCGCAGAGGGGTGTACGTACACTTGCTACGCTCGCTGTTTTTAATAAGAAACATGACATTAATAGGTGTCTTAAGACTATTGCCATGGGTTCGAGACAGTGGTGTTATCAATGCTGCTCATTCAGCTGATCAAGCAAACTTGAGATTTAATGCATTATGTGCTAGGTCTTCAGCAAGTTTTGTGCTTGGATTTGGATGGATGTCGCTGACGTAACAAAAGAGGAACACTGCCTTCGTGAAAATGGAGTTCAGCATTTATCACCACATTGTTCTGTTCCAGTAGGTTGTAATTTGTCATTGAGTTGTGTGTCCACCTTTAGACATGGGTACTGTTGAGCTGTCGTGCGAACAGTCAGTTGACTTTAGTTTCAAGTTCGTCGTACTTAAAGTTCAAACTATTAAGTTGTCAAATAAAACATAAAACAAATACGACTAAATCTGAAAGAATGGAGTTGCCCTACCAAAAAGTTTAGAAAGAAACCTTGCAGTTTAGCATATTTAACACTAACATCGCCCATTTAACTGACTACACAACCAAGCCATGTTAATGATACCACTCTTTCTTATAATTACCTCTAAAAAAATACTATAAATTAAAGCAGCCATGTTTCAAAGTCCACTTCAAGCTCCGGGCTGGATGAAGTTCCGCCCGACATGAAACCACCCCCTCCACAACTCACCCCCCTCTTGCACCAGGACTCACGTAGTTGATGCTTTCCTTTGATCAAAGAAATAAGTTTAATTTTTCTTTTTCCTCTTCTTTCTCTCCCATTTGATGAAGAGAAAACTTCATCTTTTTATAATGAACACAAAAGGAGGAGTGTTCACAAGGAACTACATCACGCGAATATAATAATTCCACCTGCCAAGTGTTCCACCAGCTAGTTTCACTTTAGAACACGCGTACCAAAGGAACGACCTATCCTTGCTATCATAATGAAAATAATCGCGCTTTAATTAAATTTTACCTTTCCCTCTCTCTTTCTCTCTTTAACCACAAGAGGTCGTAATTTCTTCATTATAATGAGCTGTTATATTAGCGACTTACGAACTTTTAATTGATATCGAAAGTTTTAACACAGACTATAGAGTCCTTAAAGCGTTAAATAGTAGTTCTTTTCCATAAAAAAAATCTTTCGCATAAAAATAATAAACAACACAAGGTTGCAAGATTAAAAATCAAAAGAAATCCCGCCCTTAAAATCACGACATCATAATACAAAAAAAAACCAAAAAGGAAAAAAACTTTTGGTCGGGGCGTTAATTACACACCGACGACGCACACACTCAAACAACCAGTAGTCCTTTAGAATATAAGTGTAATTCAAAGAGGACGACAACGGGAGAAAAATTATGCAAATACTTTTTTCGAGAAGAGAAAAAATAAAAACAGAAGGAAAAATCCTTTCGTCCAACGGCGAGGGATGCGGTGAGGGAAACCTTCACAAATAAATTTCATTAAAATCAAAAGAAATCACAAAGAACAAGCAGCAGAGACGGCCGACCGACCGACCGACCGGCCAGCAAAAGGAGAATGAGAGAAGAAACTCATTTAGACAATCCTCTTAAAAATAATATTTGTTTTATTTGTTTTCCAGTTTCGCGACCGTGAGACCGGTCCTTTTCTCCATCTAAACACACCAAACGTCACACGCAATATGCTCAATAAGAAGAAGAAAAAAAAAACCCTGTCGAGTCGAGGATTTTGCATATTTCAAATATCACCCGGAAAATGTCCTCACAAATAAAAAATAATAATAACGACGACGACTACGACCATTCGAAGAGCGCACTCTGATTCCTGAGACGACACAACTTAAGACTTACGAGTAGGGGAGGAGGACAGCCGCCAGTGTAAGGGCCTCCAAATGAACTAAAAATTACGTTCCTGAGATTATGCAAATAGTATGGAAATTTTGGTAGTATTTTGTCCAAAAAATTGGATTGAAGCATTGGAGAAAAAAGGAAAACTTTTTCTCAATTTGATTCAAGTTTTTTTTAAAAACAAGGGCATCGTCCTTCCTTTACCCCCAAAAATGAAAATGAAAAAGGAAACGACCACCAAGTTTCATCGTTAACGTTACCGTTACCGTTGTGTGTGACAAATTTTTGATTGACAAATCAAAGCGAACATCCTTATCAGAGCTCACACCATCTCTCTGACACTGTGCTAATATGCTGCCAATGGATAGACAGACAACCGATTCCCCGAGAGTGAAAAGATTTAATTAAAAGATCCAACCCTTCGGTAGCTCTTCGGAGCGCGTTCATTCTTATTGGCGTATGGACCCCATTTTTCAAAATGTTTTCCGAACCGGAACGGAATTAGAGTGCCGCAGGTAGGGTATTCTTTTTTGCCTACCGTTTCTGTGTCGCTTTATACCGGGGGTGGTGGTGGGCTCTTCGAAAAAAAAAAAAAGGAACGAACCCTTTTTAGTATCTGAACAATGTATCTGTGTATCCTTAGAGCGGTGATAAACGATGCGATGATAATTTTGCGGTTTATTCTGAATGCGACAACGACGACGACGACGGTGGCTAAGCGATGAGCCGGTGCGGTTGTCATCCTCTGCGGTGGTGAGGTCACAGGGATCAAAAAGGATCAGTGAGTTTGATATGCAGATTTACCAAAAGTGGGAGGGTTATGTGTGTGTGTGTTTTTTTGTTCAGAACTCTCTGAAGGCATTTTACCATTATTTTTCGTCCTCAGTGATTCTTCACATCATCATCGCTCTCTATCATCACCATCAACACGACATTGTCGTCGTCGTCCTTCGTATTAAGATGTTGTGGTGAAATATTTTTATTGAAAGGCGACAGCCCGTGAAATGATATGTCAATCCCAAAAGTGCACTTTATTCATTGGAGAGGGTACGATGGTGATGGTGGAATGGTTTTGGATAAGTACTTAAATAATGGAATTTTGATTGTGTGGATGGTTTCGTAGACTACGAAATAGTTGCTGAGATATGAATGTGCGGTATCTGCTTATGTGTGAGATATTTGGGAAGAGAATTCACTGTCAGGTATGATCTATCAGAAAAAGATGTCAGTTTCGGTGGTCATGGTATCTATAATTTAAATTTAGAATTAGTTTTTTGATGAGCAACGAACCTCTAACTCAATGAAAACAGTGGCTACTCTTAATTGATTCACTGCGAAATAAGAGACTTAGGAAAATTACAGTCAAATATTTAATTCGCTTTGAAGCACCTCTCAGTAACTGCTATACATCGAAATGTGCAAACGCCAGTTTCATAGGTCCGTTTGCCTACTTTTTGCACTAATTGCCAAATTTTAATGAGCGGGGGTAATTTCTCTCAGATTACCAAAAAGGAATCGAACGGGTAGAACTAGAAAAAGTTGAACACTCACTGATTTGACAGATACAGTTTTCACAACCCAGCCCAAGAAAATTCTTGCACTCAAATTTGAACCAAGTAAAAATGTCTTACTCTCTCGTGACCACTCTCTCTCCTCAGCGAAAAAGTACGAAAACTCTGTGTACTCAAACAGGTTCTGGTATGGATCTTCATACATATTTCTACGAATGCGTTTAGATTGTACTAGGTATAGCCTTTAGGATCCTTTGTGCCAGAACAAAAGATAGTCGACTTCAGCGACTTAGATCCTATATTCCTCAAGGCATTTGCGGTCCCAAATCTCCAAAGAAGACTTCGTTTCTTGAAATACACTTCACAATAGCAGTACTCTACATCTTGACTGGCCTCAAAAAGATAAAAAAATATATACATAGGTACATTCTTAGATCAGTTTTAATGCCGTTATGTTAGATGGAAGACAGTTCGTGTTGTTTGAATGTTTGCGAAAATATCTTTGTCGATTGTCTTGTGCTTTATTTGTAAATCTTGTGCAGAAAGTTCACTGTCTTGTCCAATCTTCATCCCGAAAATCAGTGAATATATGTAGTGTTGACAGAAACTACATATTTGGTCTGTTCCCGCACTTTGGGCACCAAAATTCGCAGCTTGTCAAATTTCTAAGAGTGGGTGTAAAATTCTCTCAGAGAAAGTCAAATGAACAAAAATTTGCGGAACGAAAAAGCTGCTCACTTTTTAGACGTCACTTTTTTTGTATGGATTTACTTCAAATTATTTTGCCAGCCATAAACAGAATTATCATTTCACAGAACTCATACTTTTCCCAAAGAAATTTCTTGGACTAAAATTCGCAACATGGGGAAATTTCTTACTCTCTCGTGAGCTCTATCTTCTTTGAAAAACTTTGACTTGCGGAAACAGAAATTCGCTATATTTCGTTCAAATTCCACAGACCTTTTACGTGCAGCTTAAAATACAATCTGCATCTTTTGCTTTCTTTGGGCTTATACAAAAATATTTCGATTAATTTTTTACAATATTTTTACAATATTTGAGTTTTAATTACTCAAGAAACAGAAATCCTTTTTGTTAGACTAACCTGTAAGTCATGCTTCCAAGAGTAAAATTAAGTTATTTTTTCTGCGGAATATAACTTTTCATAAGGAAAAAAGTCGTGTTTAGATTTTGACATTGAATTTCAGATTTCAAGTTTTCGCAGCCTTGTGATGCGACATTTACATTTTGCTCTATTTCCGTTAAAAATTATCGACGGTTTTCTATGAAATATCGCTATCTATGAAATATTGGGGTCGATTAGTTGAAGTGCGTTCATTTTTTAGCTAAAATCAGAAAGCATTTTATTTTTATTTTTCACGCTATTACATAGTATGCATTTGAAAAAATTATTTGAAAAAATGACGGAGCCTTAAAATAACCATTTTCCACTTTTGAAAACTCCCTTTAGCAGACATTATTTTCTTCCAGGCTCTTGGGCATCCAGTTAAAGACAATTTTTTTCAAAAAGTAGGCCTGGGTAGTAGAAATATTTTGAACATTTTTTAGCATATACGAACTTTGTTCCTAAAAATTGATAGCATTTGAAGAAAATCGAAGAAAGGCGCCTTGCAAAGTAGGCGTGCTCATAGGCATGAGCATGAACGATTTGGAGAATAATCTCTACATTATTTGGTAAAGTAAGTTTTTTCAAACTTTGTGTAAAAATACTCAAAAGTTAAAAGTAGGCGTGTCAATGGGCATAGTTAAGAAATGTTTACAATTATATTGCTTACTTTTCCAATTACGGCGTATACAAAATTTTGTTGGCCCAAAAACTGGTGACACACGAAAGGACGGACTCGGCTAGTGATGCTGATCATTTATGAATAAATACAGGGCCATAAGCACGACATATGTAGAGAGCCAAGGTCTTATTTCTGACAGCAAAAGATACATGTTGAAGGGCCAAGGGACAGCAATACATGTTGTGCTAAGTACAACTCATGGCCTAATAAATAGTTCTTTAATTATTTATTTATGAACATATTTTAAGTTAATTCTTGGGTTGCAAAGTATGAATGGTTTTTGTGGCCGTTTTACCATTTAAATCATATTATTAAGTTTCAGCATTCAAAATTATTGCTAAACGAATTAGTCTTTAGTCTTTCCACTACAAAACGCATATTTTTTGTTCTACATATGTGTGTATATTATACCGTCGGTATTATTTTAGTGTTTAGGTGGGTTGTTGTTGTTTAGCACAGCATTGGTCCATCCTATTTTGTCTATCCTAAATTATTATTAAATTTCTGTTTGTACTCGCACTAGTTCAAATATTTGTGCTGCTTTTTTGTCACATTAAAACAATTTTCAATGTTTATATTGCATGCAACAATACATGAGAACACAAGCACAGTAAGGACGGATTGGTGTAATCAACTAATTTAAAGTTGCAATCTATGTAGCTGTTAAAAACTTAAAGAAGGAGAAGTAGAAATATATGTAGGTACACGTACTACAGTCAGTCGTACATACTTTTAAAGAGTGATTCATTCGAAGGTTCTTTTTATCTATGGATTTATCGACAGATGACTTATGAGTCGTGGTGACCTGTTATGGTACTGTTATACAATATTGTTTGACATTACTTGGTACAATGTCTTCAATTTATTACAAAGCCAGTAAACTCCAGGACATTTGGTACTAACAAGGCGGGGTTACTTTTGAGCTATACAGTGTAGGAACTTGAGTTGCTCTTTGGACATCGTTGTATGATGCATTGAGCAATGATTTTAGTAAGTGATCAGGTCACTAGACGAGTCGATTAAATCATGTCCGTCAGTCCGTATATCCGTCTATATAACAACATGCAGTAGCAAAGGACTGCAGGGACTCCTGAAAAGGTTCCATGGATCAACAAATTAAACTTTCAATTAAAGCTGACAAAAGAAATGAAAGTAGAAAACAATTTAAACTTTATTTAATTGAAAACTAAAGTCTTTTGTCAGGATAGTAGATAAGACTGAAACTCTATAGTATTCACATAAATTTAAAGGCACTATCTCCAAGCTGATTCAGTCTAAAACTACCACCCCATTCCGATGACAATGTGTGCACATTGCACGCCCAACAATTTCAGCCTGTGCCAATGCACTTATTGCAAATGTTCCATAACATGTGTACCAATTAAAAATCCCCCACCATTCCAATTAAATTACCAATTTCAATTCGATTTCTTGTTAAACTGCAGCCCAACAAGCTAAGGTCCACCACAAATTGACTTCTAACTGGCCACTTGTTAAGTTTATGGGGTGTTTATCGATGACACGCAAGGCAAAGCAGCCATCTCGTCGCGTTGGCACGCAAGTAATTGATTGGAACCGATGGTCGATTACTTTGGTGGACAACCGAATCAATTATCAAAAATTGAAAACAACGCATCGAGGGGGAAAAATAGATCACCCTTATGGTCTACCTATCTGTGTGCAGTTTAGCCACGAGCCACCCTTCTGAAATAATGTATCGACTAACTGTGGTCATTGTGTTCACCTTCTTTTTTTTTTCTGGCTTTCAAATTTAGGATATTAGTCTAACTGTGTTCCTCCCCCAAAAAGTATCGGACAAGGGTGTAAATTAATTTGATCATTATGCGCCCTTATGTGGACATGGTTTCTCTAAGTCGTTCCGTGGTGTTAGGGTCTACACTTGAAAGTTTGTAGAGATTAAATAAATTAATTGGGAAATTGTGTCCTTGTTAAGGGAAATTTATAGAATCTGTTCGATTTCAGTTTAGTTTAAGATTTATTTCGATTCGTTGAGGGTGCAAACGATGCAAGTTAATGCAGTACAGAGTATTACTACAAAGAAGCCTTAAAGGGATTCTTCATAAGCAAGCAAGTCCTCGATGGGTCCAGTGAAAGAGTTTTCATAATTCTAAAAAGAAACTACAACAGACAATTCTTTGTTTGGAAAGTAACCCGTAGACAGATTATCGTCACATACATATGTATACCTTGGGCTACAGGAGCACTACAGTTGACATCTTTCCTTGCTGGGGCACATTTCATTTTTTTACGATTTATGGCCTTATTTCGTCACAATTCTCTAAATGTGTGCTCAGCGATTCTAGAGAAAATTGAAGGATACATAAGTACTTCATAATACATAAGTAAAATGGTTGGCCAAAGATGTAGTGGTAGTGTATTCAGTCACTGAATGAAGGACTAAATGCTCAAGTGTCAACCATATGCATTAAATTTTCACAATGGTTCACTGGGAAAGAATGTAGTGCCTTTAAAACATGATTGTGAAAAAGTACTGTGAACTACAATTGAATGCAAAAATCACATACAATTTTCACCAGCAATGCGGACATCAGCCAGGAAAAATGAAGATTTAAGCCTAAACCTATTTAAAGGTCAAATTCCAATACAATTCTCTACCTATTCCTCTCTGAACTTAGTCGCAAGACTCTCTGACTTCTGACTTGATTCCAGGACATAATAGAAGAAATGAAATTGCTAAACTATGTTCAAACGGAAGGCTTCTTAGGACTTCCCTGGGTCTTCGGTTTTGGATTCCATTTGATGGTTTTGTCATGAGCACAATTGTGTGCCATGTGTCTTCCCGTACTGCAAGTTGACTAAAGGAATACTCCCTGATATCTCTAAGAAATAAGAAGGATTCTTTTCAGCACTCAGCAGAAAAAAGTGCACACAACTTAGAGGTTAAGCTTCTCAATGTGCTAGGCTTTCCATTTGCAAGGACTGTGTATAGCCTGATGATACTGCTGAGCACTCAGTGTGCTACCTTTGCTTGGATGAGATTGTGGATTTCAGTTTCTGATATGGTGAGTACTTATGTCTCGAAATAAGACGAGGAGGTGTGGCTTATGCTAACTATCCAATTTGCTAGGATGTTATCAATGTATAGTATAGATAGGTGAAAATGATTCTTGAAAATCTGTTTTCTTTAAGATCTAGCATTAAAATACGTATATATTTTCCACCTTACCTTTTAAAACTATTAAAACGAAATACAGTTTTCACGTCTTCAACAGAAGAGCCTTGTAAAACTTTTAAGCCACTTAGGGAACTTTTTCTCATAAAGAAATTAGATAGAATCGATTCAATCTAAAGATCCATTTACAGCTCAGCGTCCTGCGAATACAAACGAGCGAATAATCGCAAATTTTGACATTTGATTCACAGCAACTTTATTATCTGTGAATTTCATTTGTCATTTACCAAAAAAAAGAAAAATTTTGAGGTTAAACTCGACGAACG
The DNA here is from genome assembly GCA_949716465.1 of Chalcosyrphus nemorum. NCBI lineage: Eukaryota > Metazoa > Arthropoda > Insecta > Diptera > Syrphidae > Chalcosyrphus > Chalcosyrphus nemorum. The sequence goes on along the minus strand of OX454334.1, from coordinate 15,380,105 downwards.
CGAATGTGGATTGCGTTCCACAGCTGTGGAATGTAAATACATTTTGACAGTTCTCAAGAAACATTCGTTTATTCGCTGAAAGATTAGCGAATTGTTGATCTCTTCGCAGAAACTAGTTACAATTTAACTTTTTTTTACATAAGTCGGTGGATAAATTGAGCTCTCTCTTTTACATAAGTAATATTGTCAATTATTTGCCTTTAAATGGTTACTAGTCGCTTTTAGCTTAAGCCATCTTGTTTAGTATTTCCAATACTTAGGGCAAATGCAACAAGAAAATACTCTGTTCAGATACTTCCCAAGTGTGTAAGCATATGTATTTATGAAAGTTAACAGGTTTTTGTGCGACGAGTTTGAAATGAAATTTCATACCGATCGCACATAACTGAATTTGCAGCTATTGTGTTCATCTGACAATGCTATTAATGCTGCATAAATCCATTAATCTTCCTCAACTCTAATCATTAATATGTATATCTTTGAATTATGGTTAGCGTCTAATTAGTTGCTTATACAAGTCACGCGGACGTCGTCTAAAAATAACTAATAATCTTTGTATTATTAAAAATAGTTCTCAGGCGTATGCTTGGACTCTCTCCATGTATCCTAGTCACCTTTTGCTTCACAAACGTATTCTGCGAAATAAAATTTGTTTCATCAAAATCTCTTTAGGCCAAGAGAACTATACCATATTTTGTCAACTGAATCCATCATGCAAAAGAGTACGAGTTGACTGCTGCAGGACATTATAAAATCCTTCGAATTCGCTCTGAAAATGACAGCCACAAGTGTTCAGCTGGCTGGCTCTACCCCCCCAGTTTATAATTATTCCATTTTCCATGAAAAATACAAAAAAAAAAAAAACTGAAATCAATTTTCCTGATTGAGGATATACATATACCAGAGTAGAAAGCTTGGGACTTTTGTTCCAAATTGCGTGCGCTTCACTATAACTGACTGACGCTCTGTGTGTCGGATTCCAATTAAACGTCGGATTATTCTAACTTAGCTTCGCGGAAAATCTGCTGCTCTGCTTCGTGTTGACAAAGGATTGTATTTATTTATTCGAGCGTGAGATGATTCCCATTGTGTGCGCCAAAATAATTGCTGTCGAGTTAGGTCACAGAACCCACCACCACCACCACCACCAGCGCAGCGTTGGCGGTACACGTTTGACAAGTACTCTAAACAAATATGTTTTCTTTCAAAGAAATGCATAAACAATATTTTTCCCAACTTCGCATCCAACTTCAAATGCAACCAAATGTCATTCAATTAAACTACAACGATGTGTGATCGATTGAGAATGTTTCATCGGATGGCGATTCTTTTATCGGGTTTTTTTACGCGAAATGACTTAACTTAACATTGCTACGCGACACAAATGACTATGTCAACATGGTGGACACAGGAGCTTGCCACATCAATCTGCGGCTGTGATTTTCAATGGGAATTTTCTGTGCTGTCCGACGCGCGGGGGAACCCCCTTCTCCTCCTCCTCCGTTCAAAGTATTAAGAAGAATTTTCTCAATGACGAAACATGAAAACAAAATGTTTTCAGTTTTTCAGTTTTTCTCTTGTAACTTGTTTGCAGTTTTTAATTTTTGTTGTTCTCTGCTTTGATTGGCCTCTGCTGGTAGTCCCCAACATAGGGATGGTTTTATACCGGCGACGGCGGCGGTTGACCACTTCGACGGGGGGCGGGTGGGTGGTTGGTTGGTTGAAAAAACCCATTGTACATAGATACTCGAGAGAGAGAGATACACAAAATGTATAGAAAATTGTGTATCTTAACAACAATAAGAAAGTTTTTTTTTTTTTTTTTTGTTCGCGGTTTGGATCTTATGTTGTTTTTTGGAGAATCGGAGCAAAAATAATCCGGTGGCCAGAGCCGTTGACGACGTCGACAACGACAACAGCGAAGACTAGGTACAACGACACAACACAACGCGAAATCGTCGAGGACGGCAGAAGAAAGGAATATACACAGAAAAAAAAAAATAAAAAAAAAAAACTTTGTAACATGATTTAATGACATGAATTATTTATGACTTTGCTGTCAATCAAAAACGACGATTCTGCTATGACGAGGACGCGACGAGGACCATGATGGATAAGAAAAAAATAAAAACCAAAAGAATACAAGAAAAAATAAAGAAAATAAAATAAAAATACAACGGAAAGATGATTGCGGATCGCAACTACGAGAGCGATTGTCGTCGTCGTTCTCAAAGTTGGGAGTGCGCACCTTAAAGAACCGAATCAAACCTCTTTAGCAAGGTTTTTTTTTTTTTTCTTTCTGAGCTCTTGTCGCAGCAGTGTCCTCCTAGTGAGTGTGATTTTTCTTTTATTCCTGCAGCATATTTCATTCAGTTAAATTTTAAACAGGATTAGCCAGGGAGTGTTCCCAGAAAGGTTTACTAGTTTCGAGGTTCGAAAAAGTGAATCGAAAAACATATTCCATGCGTCAATTAGACCTTATTACTTGCCTTCCCAAACAGCAATCATGCCATGCAGGCAGAAAAGTGAGACACCTTAGGCCAACGTGGCGCAGACCACTCGAGGAAGAATAGAATTTCTTAGGAATGAATTGGAAGCAGCACAAAAGCACGCTAAAGGAGGTTCAAGGATTTATGGAAGTGGGCATTAAAATCACGAGTTTATTTTCGATATGTCGATATTGGTCCAATTTTACAACGTGCAATAGTCTCTTTCAAGGAGACGCTATTTCAAGACGGCAAAGTACTGATTTCAATCGAGACTTTTCGTAACGTGTAAAGCCAACGGATAGTTTTGATGGAGCGATTCCTGGTTGGGATTGGAGCGCCTACTGCCGTCGGGCGAATGGTTTTGTCAAACCTAGTTAGTAGACAATGGCTTGTCTCTCAAATAGCAATAAGGACTTAAAAATCTGAGCAGACACTTAAAAATGTTTAGCTTCGTACATTGAAAACATTTGGGAAATAACTGCGAAGAAAGAAGCTGTAATCAGTCGAAAGAACTTCAAGTGGTTAGAAAATGATTCGACTTATAAGATAGGATACATTCCAGGATCTGGTATTGGTTATAAGGATACGTTACTGTTTGTGATATAGTATCGATGTTATGCTATACAATGTCTACTCTTACATCAATATTAAGCGTTGATCTTGTGGTCTTCTTAATTCACTTTTATCCTCAACAGTTTTATGCAACAGCAATGCGAGCGTCATTTGATAAAGCTTGGAGCAAAGAGACGATCGATTCCTAGGACGTTAAGACTTTGCTCGACTCACACCGCAGGTGCCTCGAACTCGAACATGAGTTCACACGATACAAGGTGGATGTTATGGAACGACGAATCTTCATTTAACGACCTCAACTGTAGAGCTAACCGAGTTAAAAGTACATAATACTGTTTACAAGATCATCAAGAAGCTCATTAGATCAGCTTACTACAGAGCTAATGAACCTTCTCAAGTGAAAATTTTCCGGATTTTCACCGAACCTTAACGTGAAACGCAAGTCAGAAATTTACTGAAGAAAATCAAAGCCGATCGATCTGGTACGCATTGCTCAATGAACCTTCATCTGATGGCACAAAATCCAGAAGCAGTGTCTAATAAAATTAATTATAAATTCAAAATAAAAACCGAACGCACTTCTAATAAGACAGCTTTCGATATCTAGCAATCCTTTAAAACAGCGAACAGTATTGTGTGTTTGAGTCTCAGGCTGTCAAAACGTATGACATCTTAAAACTCAGACTGACACACTGTCTAGAAACTTAATTTTGACTAGGTAACCTGAGCCATCAACTCGCGTTACCGGAAACTATTCCTAAGGGAACACAATGCGACAACACCTTGAGACTTTTGGCTATCGTGCTCGGGCAAAAATGGGCTCCTTGGCTCACAGAGTGAATGGTCTCAAAACGTCAGATTCATTCAACTTTAACACGAGTTCCGGCTGCGCACATTGGGAATAAGCAAGATAACACTGTAACGCTATATTCCTCTACACCGGAAGACCATCATTAACCTCCGCTGAATGTAAAGTTGGACTGCTGTTAACATCCACAGCAAGCAGAGGGCCTATTTCCTGGACCAGATGGCCAGATTCCAGACTAGAGTAAATCGCTTTACGATTATACAGAGTAACTCGCAGACAACGACAAAAGATTGCGTGACAAATCGCCTTGTCATTGGTGGCACTATGTTTGAACACAAACGTCGTCTTAAAATCAGTTGACAGGAAAGCAACCTTCAACCAAAATCGACCATCAGTAGCCATTTGTTAGAAGTACTCATCTAGACTCATCTAGCATTATGCATTGCTAGCGTTCGTCCGAAGATATAGCAACAAGAGAACGCCCAGATTTAACATCGACTGACTATTAGATCCCACAGTGCGCCGCGAACAATGGGATCATCTCTCACGTGGAGTGAAAACTGTCAGCAGTTTATTGCCCGCTATCATACAAGATCAGGGAAGGCATAGAGGTTAGCTTTCAGACGAAAGAAAACAGCTCAACTCAAGCAGCAGGCAGGATGAAGCTAGAGTGACTATATCGGCCTATTTGTATACTGAAGCAGAAAAAGCATCAGTTTAGTGCAACTGCAGAACCGTCAACCGCAGAATCTTCAAAAAGCTGATAGTTCAACGAAGCTCTACTCCACACCCAGTGAAAGGGCGTTCCATTCCAACGTTGAATCAAAATAAAAGTGTGTCCTGATCGACAATACCACTCCTCTAGTTGCAAATGTCTCGATGTCGAACAACCTAACTAAAGACCTACTCATACAAGGGTAAAAGAGTCCATCGACTGTAGTTCGCCAGTCACGTGTAAGTTGGAGCAAAGCCCTCCTAAACCATGAGATCGATCGAAGGTCTTCCAAATTGTTTGGTGTGATGTTTTCGAAGGGTGCATGTCGGAAACTCTGTTACTGAGATTGAACTGCGCAAGTTAACAAATCCTACATTCGGTATCAAGCTTTACCTCTCGCTTTACCAATTTGATCTAACCAACAAGATCGTCCGATTTGATAGTCATTCAGAGTGTACGAACTAGTACCATAGCTTGTCAGTCTTAAAGAGAACATCCGACAAGTGGAGAATACATCGCCTGAAAGTACAGCTTTGTTGATCCATCAACTGCGACAAAGTCTCATAAGTGCAGAAAGTTGTTGTCCCACCTTTGCTACTTATTATTGAAAAATATTGAGTTAGGCGTGACAGTTTACAGTTAAAAAAAAACAGATCGCCACTTGTTGATCGAGAGAATAAGCTAGTCCACTTGATCTTCGTACATCTGCCACCTTCATAGAGGATGAGCGGGAAATTGAAAACAATTATGATAATGGGAGATCACTGCAAAATATATTTTTCTTCAAAAATTATTGCTAAGATCGTATGTGACCACAGAGAAACAAAAGAAAGCTCTCTCTCTCTGAACTAAGTACACACTCCAGGCTTTCCTAGCTCCTCAAATCTAAAATCAACTTGCTTTTTGAACCTCAAAATGCACTGATTAGCTTAACCTAAGAGCATAACACGATGTGCAATTTTATTCCTTTAAGATTTGAATTTTTTCCCTTGAAATAAGTTTATAGTATTCCTTCTGCCAGGATGTATTCACAACTCTCAGTCGTCCCAAGCCTTCCATCTCTCGACACTGTCCGATCTCTCATTAATTACTCACAACTGCATTAGCTGTACATTTCGTTACAAATTATTTCAAATTACCATACGAAAGTCATATCAAAGCCGCCTCATAACATACAGCATTTCCTTTTTTCCCAGTCGCCTCATGTTTTCCCAGCCATAAGCCACTAACGTCGACGCCGCACCAAGGAAACCAAGCCCACAACCAGTGTACCAAAACCTAATGCGTGGAACATAAAATCCAATTTATATTCAAAAAGGTGTAAAAAATAAAAAGAAAACCTCTTAAAAACGACAAAAAAAAGAGAACTCTGCAAGACGACCAAATTGTCATGAAATGGAGTTTCCAATCTCCTTGCAAGGGGACAAAGTATTAAAAATAGGAAAAGGCACCCGTTCTTCTTCCTTCAAAAGGAAAAAACTTTCAATTCCATTAGCAAAAAGCAAAAAAAAAAAAAAAAAAGGAAACAACCGGAGTGAGGGGAAAAATCTGCATCCTTTAGATGAAAAATTAAAATTGTTCTCTTTATCTCTTTCTGCCTTGCATCGTGCCAGATGTACACTATAAGCAAGGTACCCCGAGAGAGTAATTTAGAAACCACCTTTCCAATCCTTTTGAACGAATAAAAGTGCATTTATTTTCCACTGCCACGCTTCCATGCATCACCTGCCATAATGGCTTAAAAAAAAACACACTCCACAAGGATCCTTTTGAGAGAGAACAAAAAAAAGAAAAAAAGGAATCCTTCTTAAGTGCAAAATGGAAAATAGGAGGAGCACTATATTCATCTGCAATGCCATCCCTAAAATCCCTACGGCGCAGCAATGACTTGATGCAGGATCGTTGCTGGAAAGCTTGTGGTGTCCTATCCTAGAAAACGACCAACGAAAAAGGAAAAAAAAGAAGGAAATGCTTAGATACCGCCTATTACAGTGGTTTTTTTTGTTCCCTTTTCCTTGGGATGATTTCCAATCAGAAAAAAGTTTCGACTATTTCTAGTGTGCGAAAGCGGTGGGAGCGCGGCCCCTCCCCAGGATGTCCTTAATGTTGCTCGTATGGCGCGCACATATATATGTACATCAAGGACGAACGAACGAAAGTTAGTCGAAAGAACAATCGGAAGCTATCGGTTGGTTGTTTTCTCGAGACACAAGCATTCATTCCATGTGCGCATATCTCATAACCTCCTCGTGCTCTTGACTATAACCGAGGGAAGTATCTATACATCCACCTACAGCAGCATCCTGTGTGTGTATATATAGCGGCAGACTATAGGCTCCATCCATACATAGAACTTTGTTTGTGTCATCCGCACGTTGTTTGGTGCGAATCAACGCCCCATTTAGCTACTGGTACTTTGGCGGATGGATTTTTCTTCTTTGCTTTTTTTTTTTTTTTTGGTTTATGTCCTTCCACCCTCATGGCAGGAAGCTTTCACTGCTGAGAGCGTGTTTGTCATTTTATTTTTTATTTTAGTTTATGATTTGGTGATGCTGCCTTTTTTTACTTTTTACTTTTTCTCTTCCCAACACAACAAGGATACTTTATATTTTTCACCACTCCTCGATTTTTCCCACACATACAGTGCGAACGAAGGACTCGTGAAAGCTTTTTTCGATTGGCTTTTCCGGCCAAACACAAGGCATCTCCTATTTCACCCCTATTTTCGATTAAAATCGAAATTTCATAGTTGTATCCTGTGAATTTATTTTTCTCAGTATTTTTTCTACGTCTTTTAGAATTTTCGTCCTTTATTTTTTTTTTTTTCTTTTCTAGGGGAAAAGGCGTTTTTAATGTGAAAAGGGCGGAGTCAAAGCTTCTTTATTGCTGATGAATAGGAACTTTGTTTTTAACCTCCTCCACATAACTTATGTATATGGAACAGGTTGTGTCGTCGGCGTCGCTGTAAACTGTATCTGTGCGAAATGATATTTTAGAAAATATGTGGAACATATAGCAGGAGCTGGGCCCTTTCGAAAATGGCATCCTTTTTCATGTTTTTATTTACTAGTTTTCTTTTTCTTCTTATTTTTCTCTGACATTATGTCATATGCATGTGTTTGACGTTTTTTTAAGGATTTAATTTCACTTTAGATACAGCGACGATACATTTTCATATTCATAGAATTTTTGCACTCTGAATTATTATTTTAAAATTTCCACGAGCAGTAGAAAGGAGGGATAAGGCAAAAAATGGTGCACTCCTGGTAATGCAATCCAATTGGCATTCATTGAGAGGAATTGCGACGGAATTTATTTGAGAATTAAGGGGTCTACCCTACTTTTAGACTTTTGAGACTACACCGACTAGCTGTCGGGGTTATTATAATAAATTATAAAAATACATACATATATTCTTGATCTTATTTTACAGCTATGTAGGTACTTAAAGCATAGGTATATGTATCTGTGTAACTTCGTTCGTTCGAAAATTAGCTACTTACAGAGTTTTTTAAGGAAAGGTCCAACCATAGGTACCTAATTGATTTACGGCTCTGGACGCTGCCATACGTAGTAATGCCAGATTCGTGGTTTTCGCCCCCAAATTGACGGAGAGATTTTTGGTGGTTTTTTTCCAAAACCCTCGCACACCATCCACAATTTGAGGCTTTTTTCTCGACAAATATGCCAAATCTTTAAGTATTGAACATCTGGCAACGCTGAATATGAGGCCATAATGACTTTGGCTCAGCTTCGTCGAGTCTTCGTTCACTTTCGATTGATGGCGATGATTGATGATTGGTGGACGTTGATGGCAGTTTCGTTTACGAAATACGGTACCGTATTTTTCAATGATCTAAATGATCTTACCGACGCAATGCCTGCACGTCTAATTTAAAACCATTCATACAAAGAAGTACATGGTTCCACCAGTAAATGGGCTTCCGATGGCCAACACAATGGAACTTGTGGTTTTTAATCATACCTTATTCTTCCAGTCAAAGCACACTTACATATGTATGTATGTCTGCTCTATGATTATGATTTCATCGTCTTTCTGTTGAGTTATGGGCCTTGAGTAGAAGATCACATGCTAAGCTATTAGGTACACACAACACTCTCTCACTAACCTGGGGTCCTGGACACAAGGCATCGCTGCCAACGACAAAACCAAACTTTAACACTCTGACCCATTTTTTGACTATCAGGAAGGACCCTTCTGACATAAACCTCCAATTGATTGATCTGTAGAACGTCATCACTTCGTTGGATATTAGTTTCTTCTATATTATAGCTATATTGTGTATGTCTTTCTCAATCTTCTGCCAATGTGTTCGATTTTATATAACCACCATCTAGGCCTACAAAAGGGCAATTCATTCACTCGATGACTTGGAATTCGGTTAGGGGAAATGGGCTCTATGTGGCCAAAACAGTTGCTCACGCATTCTAATATTTCGTATCCAATCTCATTTCATCTGCTTATGCTTCGATCTAAAACCTTCATGAGTAGAAATCAGTTCCGTCCTTCTAATAAATTCCTTTCAGAATAGTTTGAGACATTACTCCTTCCGACAGTAGCACCTTTTTACTGGGACACTATTACTCTGAATCGATTGATATGAGTCGAGTGCACTCTGAAGTGCAATTAAGGAGTGCGCAAGAAATCCAAAGCATCAATGGAAATCAGAAGACCGAAACACTTTATGAACTTCTCCATGATGCCGATTCTCGAAAAATCTTGGAGCTGCAAATGTATACCTAGGACTACAGTATTGACTTACTTAAAGGACTGCCGATATCTGTCCTCCTCCACGGGCTCGATCAAGCTGCTTTCATCCCGCTGTCACGCATGGCAAAGACTTGGTATTTTTGCCGGATTTTCGACCTTTTTTTATCAAACCTCTCGGTCTCTAGGGATCCAAAATATTGGTTGCGTGTTTTGCGTTCGATTATCACGTAGTCAACTTGATTGCGTGTCCTGTCCCTGTGTAAATTCTCAGCCTAGAAAAGGTTGTGCTACATACCTACATACCATCAAACTACAAGTTGCTGCAAAGTAGATTTGTAGGTAACCCTTGTATGTCGTTCGAAAGGCTGAAAGGGCCTTTTAAAGCAAATTCAATTCCAGTACTAGAATGAATTTGAACAGCAACGCCATCTTTATGTTCAGACTCAAAACTTGTTTTATTCTTTTAAAAAGGAAGCATTTAGGGCAACTTGGGTCATTTTAAAACTAGTTTTTTACATACCTTTTTGAAGGAATGTTTGTACCAGAATATTTAGTTTTATTCTACTACTTTCTTGCTTGCGATTTGCACAATATAGAAGGCTCTATGTGGGAACATAACCTATAATCTCTTCCACCTTCAAAGGAGTCTCTGAAATATCTCCTTCTTTCACGTCATTGCATGATATCATTCCGTAAATCTGAAATATCCGAATAATCCTAATGAGACCTTCAGATTCCTTCAGGACATCACTTTAATAACTACATCCTGTCTTCATAAAAATACCCAACATGACTTCATTAACTCACAACACGACAAATCAAAGAAAAGAAAAGAAAAGAAAAGAAAAGAAAAATGTAATTCTTCCACACATATTTCCACAAATGGGTAGACACCCTCTAATGATGGGAATAATGTTCCCCATATCGCTTACTTATCGCCGATTTCTCACACATTAATGCAATAAAAATAGCGCGGCCACCGATCTTGATATCTCAAATGGTAAAGAACAAAAAAAGTCCTCTTAAACAATTCGCATCTATGTTCACAATGACAACAATGCTGCTGTCGCTAATGACATACTGCGAACATACGCAGAACACAACATATCTTCTCTGGTGAAGTGGCGACGCATCCTTCTTGCTGGCTTCCAACTCCTCAACCAACGATGAGGAACACAATTAAACTGAATCAATACGAGAATCACCTGCAAAGAGAGAGGCGCGCAACTCGTGTAATGATACCTTGTTATCGGTCTCGTCTCGTAGGGACGGACGCAACGGGGAGACGATCGACTACCGACAACGATGATGATGCGATCCGATGCGATGAATGAATGGTGGTGGTGAATCCCGTCCCGTCTCCGGCAGCCTGCTGGAGTACCAATTAGTATGCTCAGATTGTGATCGCTTACGAACAAATGCTAATTCCGTGTGTGTTTTGCCAGTGTTCAACAGTGCACAATGATATGGATTGTGTGAATCGAACGTTAATCAGGCCCTCCATCATCGATCAGCGGAGAAGATGTGCGGCAGCGCTAGCAGCTAGGATGAGCACAAACGCCACCGGAGTAGCATCGAAATTGGAATCCGTTTTACACGAATACCCACCTTGCTAGTACAAAAATGCAGTCCGACATCATAAGCCGTCTCGTGAGTCGTAAAAGGACATTAATGACATTTCCCGAAGACCGGCATCGAAGAGGGGGAAATATTAAACTCATAGAGCGCTGATTCCACGGAAATTAATTCCATCTAGTGGACACTACACTACCAGTCTAAGCGCCGGCTGTCTAGCTCTCAATGTCTGTAACTATGCCTCGTTGAATCTATTGCCCGATCGATTGCATTTTATATCGATTAATATTTCAGATGCGTGATCGATACAACCGTGCGCTCTGGGGGCAGTCCGAGAGATGATTTCCGCCTCCAGCTGTTGAATGGGACCTACGAATACTGAATGCGGATTGAATGTATCGCGTACTTATCATGTAATTACTTGCTTTTGATTCATAATTAATCGATAGTGTAATGCGCCGATCGATGACAGATCGTTCAGCGCATCGGGTGGTGGTTTATTTTACTGTGTTGTGCGTCATGTGAGCACTGCATTACGTATGCGTAACTCCCGCATTGGTCCGGCTCGACTATCGATGATTTATATTTCGAACACAATTTGTAATGAATGAGTGATTGCGCTGTCAGGGGTAATGAAGTTATTTGAATTCGTAATTAGAGTAATCGATATTCGGCGGGACTTTTATTCGAATAAATCAATATAGCACTTGATTTGTGTTTACGATCTTACTGGGTGGTGATCTGGCGTGCGATTCAAGAAGATCGTCACTTTGAGAGACGCGACTTAGTGGCTGCAGAGAGTCTACGCCTAGAAATGCTGGATTAGACAGACTTTGATAAGGTTTATGGGCAAGAGTGATCTGAAAGCGTAAACAGATTATTTCTTAAGCTAAATATAGAGACATCAGCTTTGGAACTAAGATTTTTACCCCAGGCCTTATGATTTGAAAATTTAGTCATCGATAAGCTTTGTGTCGATTCATGAAGAACGGAGTCTACTATCAGTTAGATGACATTTGGAACGATGTACTATTTTATTTGATTTTAGAACGACGTTTACGTCTATCAACAACTTAAGCTGGAGTTGAAGTATTAGCACTGTACAGACTTTTGGACAATGCCTTCGCTAATCTCGATTTTCTTTCCTGAAGTTGCCCCTTCGATAAAAGTCACGACTACAAGACTTTCCGGAGAAGCCAAATATTGAAGAGTAATCTCATAGAGAAAACTTCGACTTGAAGATATCAAAGATGCTCTAAGTTCTTTGGCAGAACCTTCTAGGGCCGAGTGGCTTATACCTGCAAGTCTTAACGTAAATATTCGTCGGCTGAACGTGATCTTATTTGGTTGTGCTTTAGATGTTTTAGTAAGCCAGGACTCTTCTACCTATTTCATGAAGGCAACTATCAATTTATCGTCTTATACAAGGTGACTCGTGATCTCTGCTGTTTTGATGACATTGTGCGGTCAAGTAAATATGTCATCCGATGCAATGGCAACATAACTTAGACTGCTGCAGGTCGGCATTCCTTGTGCTTTAGACTAGTTTTGATCAGATTCTGTATCTGGTAATGGTGCTGCTATTTCCATGAATAGGACGTGAATGGCCGAACTGCCTTAGCTTGATCGAATTCTTTGACTACTAGCTGGATATCCAGTTCTGGATAATGATTGAGCCGCGGTTAGAGCAGGATTCTTTAGAAAGTAAAGAGACTAAAAAGGTAGTATGTACTCTTTGAGAGCTGTACAAAATCAGAACCATTTTTGTCCTTCCATACTCCATGGCATCTTAAAAGCTCTTACGAAAGAGGTTGTAGAGGCCGATACTTGACTCAGATTGTCTGGAATCGTGCATTCAATCGAAACTCATATCGCTATGTCCGTCTCTGTGAAAGCTCAATTTCGCACTCTCACACTTGCAGGAGTCCTTTAAAGTCTCAACATATACAAATCCGCTGGTCCAAATGCTTTTCTCCCTATAGTTCTGAAAAGGTGTACTTTTCTGTATGTCCAACTCTTCTGAAATAGCATTCACGAAAACTCCTTAATGAGCTGCAGTATGGTTTTCATAGCAACAGGTCTACTGGTAACTTGAAGACCGAAAAATGGAACCAATCTCTCCATCACTTTTGCGAATCAAGGATTACTGATATTTCAAAGGTTTTTGATAGAGTTTGGCATCCAGCTCTTTGGTCGAAAATTCGTGCATATGGCATGGATGAGTGTTTTTGTCAATGGATTAGAAATTACCTTTCGGGATGTTCCATACAGTTTTATGTGATGGCTACTGTGGGCTTCTGTCTGTTCTGTCTCCGAGTCTCTTTTTCATTTTCATATATTAACTCTTGTATGCTTTTTCTGATCTGCTTCAATGGGCATCGAGGAAACCGAAGGACTTGCCATTAATAATCATCTCCGACAAAAATGCAGCAAAATGTGCAGGATTCCTTAGGCGGTGCAAGAAATTCTTTACCCCCACTGATCTGGCCTTAATTTTTAATACATACAACGCCCGCATCTGGTCAGGATCATTCAAGGCACTTACTAGGCAGGGTACAGAAGAGTGCCTTAAAACTTACAGGTGATAGAGACATTTTGAACTTCATAGTCTCACTAGAACCTCGCAGAAATGTCTCATGTCTTTCCCTGTTTTATAGGTTTTTCGATCAAAAATGCCCCAGCAACAGAACCTGCAGAAGAATTTTTGAATGGTTCCTTAGGCCCAAGTCCAGTACTTCTAAACCTTTAAACGATGTGGCAGGAAACACATTATATGGTGTTTCTGCTAAGTATATAAATGAGCTAATCTGTAACCAACACATTTCGTAAATTTCAAGCACTCCCCCCTGCGGGTCTGTTGTACTTCGTTAATCATTCTATCTGCAGTTTCAAGCTTCTGCACTGCATTCCATTGTCACTCCTCATCATGGACACTGATGGCACTCCAACTATTTATCTTCCGAATATATGATATGCTTTGTCTAGATTCCTAGTCGTCCTGCAGAAGTGCTCTTTGTAATTTCAGCGATAGATAATCGCCTCTTGCGTTTCTAGTGCTAGTAGGCACATGTAGCTTTTGTCATTGAAGATCATTCAAAAATCCTTAGAAGACGATGTTCAGACAATATTTCTACCACAGTTTCAATCTTTTATCTGTCAAGCTTGAGAGTCTCTCCGTGTTTACAGCCCTTGACACGGTATTCCCTCTCAAACCCTACCATCTTAGGTAAGCCTCGCTGATGACCCTGCCTAGAATATCTCTTTAAGTAGTTCAACTTGTGCCTTACTGTTACTAATTACCTAGGTATATTCTCTAGTTCTCGATCTACAGACAGAACTTTGGACAAGTTGTTGCTAGATTACATTTCTTGCGAACCTTAGTGCTTAAGGATCTGCTTAGCATACCTCTGAATTGCCTTCAATTACAAGGTAAAGAGAATCATGTATGCATGTCCTGATTGCCATAGAATATGACTTTGACACAAATGACATTAACAGTCAAATCCTTTCCTCTCAGCTATGCATATCTGTTTTTTCTAACAAACCGTTAGAATGCCCATGCAATGTGAAGAGAAAGGAAGCCCAAGAAATATTGTTCCGCTTTAGTTGGAGGAAAAAGAAAGAAAGAAAAAAAACCCTTTAACCGGGAAAAATGCATCTACGTCATGATGTGTTGTACCGACCATCCTTTGTTGCTTGACAGCTTGAGCATAACATTTCACTCCCGGAACACGAGCAGGAAAAAAAAAAAGAGGACATTTTTCTGAAGGATTCCTGTTTTCTTGATTCTTTTTTTTTCCCCAGAGCACCTACTCCTTCTCAGATTTATGGATGTCCGGGCAAATTTAGGTGGCGATTAACATAGGCTGAAAAAAATGTCACCACAAAGAACGGAAGTGTCCACCACAACATGCCATGCAATCAGCCGCGCCGCGACTATTAAAGCCAAGGAATTGTACATATTTTTCGTCCTTTCTTTTTTTTTTTTTTCTTCCTGCAAAATTAAACCGCTGGGGATGGGGGATGAACGAACCACCCCCTGCCGCCGCCCAAGTGAAATATCGAAAAGTAAAACAAACAAAGATGATAATTTGACCACAGCAGTATTATAAATGAACTTGATATGACGAGGAGATACACTCACACAAATCTAACTTTTTCTTCGAGGAAAAAAAAGGACCAAAGTGGAGGCCGAATGGAAGGAAGACAAAAAAAAAAAACAAACCGTTGAAGATAAATAAACAGCCCCATAAAGAATAATCATTCTGAATTTTATTGAATTATGCATGAGGACCAAGGGCTGGAGTGGGTGAAGCGCCGCATGTATATACTGTGATGTGCGTATGATGTGGATCTATGTATGAGGTGGACTTTTATCTGTTTTTTTTTTGGTTTCCTTCAGAAAATAGGTAATATCTTCAATAATGGCAAACCCTCACTTAATTTGGTCGCTGGATGGATGGCACAACGCAGGGCTTTCACAGAAAATGAAAATCATCTAGGACCATCAACAACCACCAATGAGGTCAAAAAAAGGAAAAAAAAAGCAGTAGATATGTATCCTCTCGATGACCACTGTGTGTGGATTTCCTTTTTATTTGTTTTTTTTCGTTGGCTGCTCAATTTTATTTCTATCGATAGTAATAACCATTGAAATGTGCGGCGGTGGTTTTGTGTGGTGGTGGGACGACGAGAGAAATGGATCTGTGAAGTGGACATGGATACAGATAAAAGAGGAAGTACGTAACTCATGAGTTCCGGATTCGCTTAATACACCATTCAAAAGGAAAATGAAACCACATTTGGGGGGATACCAATGAGTGGGGGTAGTATTAGTGGTCAAATCCAGGAGTGGACTTGCCTGAAAAGTTGTATCTCGACTATCATAGTCTTGTTCGAAGGGCGTCTATCGTGGTAAGGATTAATCTTGGGGCCTTCAAAGTATTGATGTCTTAATTTTTAAAATGAGATTATGGAAGAGTTAAGATTTAAGCTAATAAGGAATATATTGTCAGAGTTTCCACCAAAATTCTCTGGGCTTTTACTAAGGGCAAGTTTTCACTTGAGGGGTAGTACAAGAAAAATACGAGCTCCTAGTTACTAAATGCAACCCACAGAATCAAGTAGTCTTAAGAGCTTCTTGACATAGAGAATCGAATCCTCGTATTCTTCAACTAAACTTTCAGCTACTAGTAAGTCCAAGTCAATAGTTTTTAGATGCATGCCATAGACTTCAAGTCACCGGCAAGACCACTACTAAGTTCGTTTCCTTAGTGAAGATGTGGCCGAATTGGGGCCGTAACACTCTGCACAAAATCTTAAATTGCAGGACACTACCCGTGCACGACAATTAATTGCTGAGGCTGTTGAAACCTCTAAGGCTTCGAACTTTTGCTGATAGATACCTCCTCTGTACTATGCAGTATGATATGGATGCGAGTATCCACTGTGGAGTACAAAAGCTGCAAAGAATGCCTGCGGAGCGCCCTTTGGCTACAAAAGTTTGCACATAATTGAAGAGTTGTGTGGTTAAGAGCGAAAGCCTCTAGTTGAAGTGCTATACACTGAAAGCCTGTAAATGGTTCAGCCAATGGCCTTGGGTATTATAAGAATCGTCTTTACACTTTAGGCTCGACGCTTCCTAACAGGTCCTGCTTTATCTCGGGACGGGAGAGTAGTGGATATGTGCTGTTACGACAAGGTCTCAAAATGCTAAGCTCATTTTTACAATAGGAGTAAGAATAGCAAAGTACACAAAAGTTCTTGTCCTACTGTAAGTTCGGGTAAAGGCTCTTTCAAGCATATCAGCACCACATAATTCATTCATATGTACATGCTCTCTAGGAAGGATTAATGAATGTAATCTGGGCTGGGTCTATATCATCAATTTAACGTACATTCGGTAGCCGGAAGGGAGAAATGAAACCCACTACTTTTCCAAGCCAAAAAAGCATGGATCAAGGCTGGCACCGCCAGTGTCAATCTCCGTAGTATACTACATCACATGTTCAAACCAAAAATTTACGAATGACAGCAAATAAGGAGAGGGAAGCAGACGTCGTTGGGCTGAAAATTAACTCGGCAAAAACAAAAATGATCAGCCTGGGACCGAACTCATCAACTCATGTATGCATTGTTGGACAAATAGTTGAGGGAGTAGAGAGTTTCCAATACCTTGGGAGTATTGTCTCAACCGAGGGAGGAACCGAACCTATAGTCAACATTCGGTTGAGGTAAAGCTAAACTTGCGTTTGGGATGCTTAAACACCAAGCTACGACTGTTCCGTTCCAACGTTGAATCCGTGCTGCTATATGGATGTGGTACCTGGAGAGTGACCGTCACTATCACGAGGAAGCTGCAAACGTTTGTCAATAGGTGCCTGCGCTACATCTTAAGGATATTCTGGCCAAACCGTATCTCTCACGAATAGCTTTATCAGAGAACGGGCAATGAACCGCCTATGCGACGACGAAAGTGGCAGTGGATAGGTCATACTCTCCGAAAGGGTGACAGTTCGATAGCTAAGCAAGCGATGCAATGGAACCCGGTTACCCAGGATGGCAGGATACGCGTCGGTCCTAGGAGTACATGGCGCAGAACAGTGAAGAAGGAAGCACGGCAACTGGGAAAGAGTTGGGGGGAGTTGAAGCATATTTCCAGAAATCGCACACGATGGCGCGTATGCGTTGTAGAGGCTCTAGGACCCACAAGGGGATACAGGATATAAGTAAGTAAGTAACACATGATTCAAATTGAATTCACATCACGTAGCATCACGTTGTTCTTTACGAATGTCAAATGCGAGATCACAGCGCAAAACATTCTGATGGTCTGTATTGCTATGGCTTGGCTTAACTTCGCTGCTAGCCCAAAACCAATTATCAACCAATTCTTAGGATAAGGAGAATGTTTATAGTTGACCAGTTGATTCAAAAATATTCACCAATATCAGCAAAGTACATCAGAGTTTCCAAAAAATGAATTAGTTATTTTACGAATGATTTCCCTGAAATATTCACCATTTTGTAGTGGTGAATTGTGATCATTTGTTGAACTGGTCATTGGAATGCCATTTCCTTTGCTTAAATCAGAAATTTTTTTTATTTGACAGCTGTCTAAAAATGACAGCCCTACGTTTGAAAGATTAAAAATGGCAAAATAAAGCGCCTTAACGAAAGGCTTCCTACATACTCCGAAGCATTATTGTACGAGCTACAAGAATCGACTTAACTCTAAAGGTAACCTCCTTAAAAATTCGTTTTCCTTCCGCCCAAATCCACCCCTGGACCATTGGCATACAATATCTTCCACTTCAATGGAATTCCTTTAATACTCCGTCATATTGGAAGGCAAAAAGATATGATATGCTCCAAATCGTTTTAATAAATTACTCTCTTAGGAAAACAACGATGAAAAAAACAGAAACAGAACAGAACTCCAAAAAATTATTCCAAAAATAGAACAACCTTCTTTGAAAACAATTCAAATACCAGACCGAGTACCGTGACCGTATCAATTCTTTCTAGCTCATCTCATAAAAAAGCCAACACAGATACTTATGGTTATTCTGCTCAGGAAGTCAATCTCTATTGTGGTGGTAGAAGAAAAAAAAGGGTCGACTTCTTCTCATTCCAGTGGCCCCGCGACGTCGATAACAATGCAAACACCAAAATGACAAAGTGAAATCTTCAAAAAAAAAAAACAAAAAAGAATCCAACAGAACGGTATCTAAAATGACAAAAATAACTTCAAAAAAAAAGTATCTCCAGTCTCACAAAAATCTCACTAGACTCGAAGTAGAAGAAAGCAATCAAAAGAAATAGCACAAAGCTCTAAAAATCACATAAATGAACAGTTTAAAGTGCCATCAATAGATAAACGATGCGACGTTATCTGCTAGATGGAACTTGTGTCGATACATTCCCGTGGAACTGTAACGACCTGGTGAGGCGCACCACCACGATCGTGCTCTTGCTCTGCGCGCAGGTGTATCGCTTGTGTGACAAGGTTAGTTCCAAAATTACAACAACAATATCGCTAGCTACTTTGATTTGTCAATGGGGATATGGGAAACCAAATGAAGGAAAAAAAGCAACAAGATACATAGATACTTTGAGACTTTGTCTTGTGTGTGACATCTTTTGAAACTCGTAAATCGCCTATTCTGCGTTTGGCAGCATAGAATTCATAATGAGGCTCGACTGACCATACCGTCCAACCAACCAGTCAATCGTCGAAATGTCTTCATGTTTCTTGTGCGATTTTTATTTGTTTCTTGCTTTTGGGTTTCTTTTTTTATGGTTACTGGCCTGCTTAGGTTGTCTTTACGTTGTCCAACTGATAGTGTCCGCAGGGGGCCTCGCCGCTCTCTGCTGCTGCTGCTGAGATTGTTCCTGCATGCGCTCCCGGATAGGCAGACATGTCCGAAGGTGGTTACTGCGTGCTGCTAGAGCTGGAATGGAATTTTTGTGAGGCAAGCAAGAAGAGCTATCGCTCCTACAACTGAAAGGCGTACGCGCACTGACTACTCAATTGGATAATGGGTACTTGTAGATAAAGTTGGTTTGCTAACTGCTAGGTGTGGATGTGGCATCCAATTGTTGTGTGCTGTTCTTGTGATTAATTTTCGCTGTGAGAGTTTCGCTTTGAATTAGTACGCGTTTGACCTGCACTACTGTCGTGTCGTGTCGGCCAGTGGAAAGAACACTCTTGACAGGCAAATATATACATGGGACAGACATCTTGTTATCTATTTGTGGAGCTAATGCATATGCGGTTTCATTGTTTGGGAAGCCAATTGTATGATGAGAGGAGAAAATCCCTCATGAAAAATGGTCCTCTCTAATGTGATGTCATTTGGAGTACAATGTAATCTATGTAAATCTGGGGAAGGTTTACTTGACACTGTACAGATACAATGGAGAAGTAGCTCATATTCATATTTTACATCCCAGATGAGGCATCGCTCGACAGTGAATATGGATGAAGAATGGGCGGTCTAGTGTTCCAATAGAACCCAAAAATAGATGTCTAAAACTAACACCCTTAATGCATTAAGGACGATGTTGTGTCGTGCTTAAGGACTTAGTTTTGGTCCTTTGGAATTAAAGCTTGTAATGTAATATTGGGTTGAGGTCAACCTTTCGGTGCCATGAAGTCCCGAAGTTGTTTCTGCGTCACTGCTTCTTTGTTTTGTGAAGTGAAACAGAGTCATGATTGAATGTCTACAGCGTGGTTTACACCATGTTTTTGACCTTCAGAATGAATTCTGCTCCTTTGTTTTGTTGACCAAGCACACACTTTTTGGGCTGAGCTTTTGTTTTTTTTCTGCAAGAAAGGGTTCAGTTAACCAGGTTTTTCCAGTGAATCTCCTTCAGTATCCTCAAACCAGAATTCGAACGTTAACCATTGGATTCGGTCCATTTTCTTGCTGTCCACATGTCTGCGAAAATAAGGCTCAAGGCGCTGGGGAGTCATGACATAAAATCTGAGTAAGACAAGGTGTCATACAGGTACAGATGGCTACAGATGTCATACATACAACCAACGAATACGCTGTCACTCAGAGGTTAGTACGTTGAACTACTTTGCATGGTTTTTATTGCCCCACCTATTGGAAGAGTCTGACTTCCAAGACTGACTAAAAGATGCACAATACTTGAGAGCAAATTTAAAAGCTAACTGACAATGTATGTACCTGATCACCATTTGGCATATCCTTAATGGGGTAATCCGATATGTTACGATAAGCGTATATGTCCCTGGCCCCTTTAACATCAAAGAAGGGCTACACTCTTATTGGCGCTGGACAGCTAAAAGCTTAAGGCTCTCTTGTCATTCCACTATTCCTTGACCTGTTCGATTTCTGGCAGTCTGGTAAGTTATTGTGTCGTATATTTACTCCGATTCGATACCGGCTAATGTATGAGTGTTATTATATTTCCCATGATGTATTGCTAATAGAAAGTAAAATTGTGAGACTGATAATTTATATATTTTCTGCAAATCTATTATTACGCCTGAAAACATCTTACTAGAAAAATGACCGAAACTGAGAGAGTGATCGAAATCACTTTCGCTAATTAGTGTTCCGGACCTTAAAAGGTAAGACGGAACACTTATGGGTTTGATACGGTGTCTGTCTGTCCGTCTGTCCGTCTGTCCGTCTGTCCGTCAGTCTGTCACAGCCCTGTAACTTTTGAACCGATAGACATAGAGAGCTGAGACTTTCGCTATGTATACATTATGTGGAAGCCTGCATAAGATGGCGGCAATGAATTTCATTTTGGGAGCCCTTTTTTGGGCACCTTGTATGAAGGGCAAAAAAAAAATATTTTGTTCCCCATCATGTGGCATATCAAATTAAAGAGAATTTTACAAGGGCTCCATATATGTAAGAAATATTTTTTTCTGGCAAAATTTGTTGAACAAAAAAGATTGCCAAACATTTGAAAAATGTTGTCCCCCCCCCCCCTAGCGGCCAGACCGTAAATGGTAAAAATATGAAAAAAATTGGAGATATGTAGAATTTTGTGTAGATTGTAAAAATAATACGAAAATTCATGTATTTTATATATTTTCTGAGAAAAATTAAAAAAATGGGGTGTCTAGTTACCCCACTGTATCTCCCCCAGTTTTTATGTTATCCAAATAATTTTTACAGTAGATCATTTCGATACTACGATTTGCTCAAGTTTCAAGTTTCATCCAAATCCGCTGAGTAGTTCCCGATTTACAGATTTTAGACGAGCGCATGGACTTCCCTATAAGCTCTTCTCTTGCTGCTACTGCATTCCATTTCGATTTTTCATAAACTAAGTCATTTGCACGAATGGATCGTATATGTTAGCTCTATGCTGCTATTGAAAACTAAATAAGTTTTAAAAACTAAAATTTTTTTTTAATTTTTTTTTTTTTTTTTTTAAATATTTTTTTCTTAAATTTTTAAAACTCTAAATGCTGTATTCCTTCGCATGTTAAGTATTGCCAGTATTTTGCTTTACTTAAACCATTTAACAAGCAAAGTACGGTTACATTCATTTTTATCCAAAAGCTTGGTACGCCATGTTTTATATTGAAAGTGTTAAGTGCCCAACCCATAGAATCCGTCGATCCGTTGTTCCGTCGACGTTAACTGACAGCTCGATAAAATACACACAACCTTATGGGAGGCGGCCCATAACCAACGGATGGATGAACTTCGACGGACAAAGTAGGTTTACTTTCTACTTTTTCAATCCGTCGATCCGTTGTCAGTACACACATTCACGTATTTAAGTTCACACATTCACATATTGAAGTTCACGCATAAGAAAATTGAGAGTACGCATTTTCATTGGTGGAAGCAGAGAGAGAATTAAAGAAACTATCATCGCCTTTGACAATCAGCTGACGGTTGTGACGGATTCTATGGGACTGTTCTATCCGGCAATACGTCAACTTCAACGTCAACGCACAACGGATCGACGTCGACGGATGTCGACGGATTCTATGGGTCGGGGCCTTAAGTTAAAATGGACTGGAATCTCAGCTCAGTATTACTAGGACATACCTACGTACAAGACATTACATTATTCATATCAAAACCAGTATTAGGTGTACCTATGCAGGATATGAATAAATTGCCTTCTATTTAATGACAATATAAAATGTCGCACTTACCCAATTTTTTTTCTTTCAGCAGAATTTCGGTGCAACAGAAAATGAAAACTGTCAAATGAGTAGAAAGGTTCCATAACAGAAATTTAATTTAAAATTTGAAATTATTTTTCTTTGTCGTTGGTTTGACAACTACCTCGTATTGACGTTTCTCAGGTTTTAGTACGAAAAGTGTACGAGTACTGTTTCTGAAATTGAGAGGATTCTCTCTCGATTTATGGGATTTGACGTTATTTATTTTTCATTCTGTCAAAATCAAAACCTGAATGCTTAAAGCAACATTTAGACAAATCTTGCTGTCACTCTTTATGAGACATATTCTTTACTTTCTACTTTTTTTTATCCATCGGTCTGTTGACGGTAAGCACACTCACACAAGCATTTTATTTCATACATGCAAATATTTGAGTTTACTCAGTCACAAATTAAAGTACGAATTGACAAAATGTAGAGACAGATCTGTCAGTTTATGTGACAGATTTTATAAGACAGTTCTTTCCCGCAATACTTCAACTTTAACGTCAAATTTCAACTGATCGACATTGACGAATTCTGTGGGTTGGAGCCTCAATGAGCACAATTTTTTGGTTTGTTCGATTACTCAGCATTCTTGACCTCTAATCTATGAGTATTTTTACTTGTCACAAGCGGTTTACTTGTCACATGAGGTTTATTAGTAAATTAATCGTGTTATACTAAATTGTTATCACACACTTTTTATAAATCAAACAAATAGAACAAAAAGAGTCCATTTGTACTTCACAGTTGGCCATCCCAGCACTGTTGATTTGAAGAAAAACTTCGGTTTGTAAATATCAAGGTCTGGTTTAATAACAGTTATAAAGTAAAGTAGGTAAAAGAAAAGCAACGCACTTACTTACTTACTTAAATCCTGTATCCCCTTGTGAGTCCTAGAGCCTCTACAACGCCTACGCGCCATCGTGTGCGATTTCTGGAAATACAGTAGAACCCCGTTTATCCGAGGTAATGTGGGGAAGGGGTGCCTCGGATAATCGAAAATTCGGATAACACGGAAGACATAAAGGATTTAAAAAATTTCAATTATTTTCTACGTATTTTGAAAGGTGAAATCAAATTTAGTCGTAGAGGTATACAAAATAGGAAATGTATTGACATAGTCTAATATTTGGTATACAAAACATGGCTGAATATAAAGTGCAGGTCACTGATGAGGTTTAAGAAAATCTGTAATTGACCTCTGCCTCAAATTCAGTAGCCCGGATAACGCGGAGGGCCGGATAATCGAAGGCCGGATAACCGGGGTTCTACTGTATGCTTCAGCTCCCCCCAACTCTTTCCCAGTTGACGTGCTTCCTTTTCCACTGTTCTGCGCCACGTACACAGCCGCGTATCCTGCCAACCTGGGGAAGCGGGTTCCATTGCATCGCTTGGTAAGCTATGGATCTGTCACCCTTTCGGAGAGTGTGACCAATCCACTGTCACTTTCGTCGTAGTATGGTTGTGCCCATAGGTTCATTGCCCGTTCTCTGATAAAGCTGTTCGTGAGAGATACGGTTTGGCCAGAATATCCTTAAGATGTAGCGCAGGCACCTATTGACAAACGTTTGCAGCTTCCTACTGATAGTGACGGTCAGTTCGGTTCCGCCATCGGTTGAGACAATACTCCCAAGGTATTGGAAACTCTCTACTCTCTCAACTATTTGTCCAGCAATGCATACATGAGTTAATGAGTTCGGTCCTAGGCTGATCATTTTTGTTTTTGCGGAGTTGGTTTTCAGCCCAACGACGTCTGCTTCCCTCTTTACATTTGCTGTCATTTGGTGAAGGTCCATTATTATGTGAGACAGAAAGCAAAGCAACGCAAGCCGGCACATGTTTTAGAAGCAAGGACTTTTGATCATTGACTCATGATGTAACGAAGGTGAATATCACAGCACAGCAGTGCACTTTTGTGGGTGTAAGTGAAACTCCAGAGTCTCTTCTAGGTTTGTCTCACTCCAGAAACGGCTTGTTCACAAACTTTTACTCACAACGGTTATAGTTTCTTCTTCTGTACGCCTACGCACATTGCGTTGACGTGTAGTTTATCTACACAATGAGGATTGGAAATATCACATTGTCTTCTATATGTCTCACTAATTCAAAATTGGAATCTACAATCAGTAAAAGAATTATTTCAAAAGGATTCAATAAACAATACCAGTGACTATAATCCATTCCATGAATCATTTTGCTTTCATTCTTATATTTAAGGACATGTCTCTGTGTATTTACAATTCCTGTGCTTACAACCCTGAACTAAGCACGCAGTTGTCCAGAAATGAGTGAGTACCTACACAAAATTACTTAAAAAAAATTTATTATGAGTCTCCTGCATTCTTTGAGCATGCAATATCAAATAACACCCCTTTGCACACTTCAATTAAAAGAAACAAAAAAAACATATTAATCCCATTTGACCCACAAAAAAAAAAAAAACAATAAATTGATAAGTGTACAATCCCATGGTTTGGTTCCCCATTACTTGGTGCGCGCTCTTTAACTATAGACCCAGCGTCGTCGATAGCATTACCAGTTCCACTTTAATTTGTATCTACGAGTTAAGATCCAGGTGTACGCGCTCAGTTTTAAGCATACGGAAACGCATTACAACCAACAAAATACACAAAAATAAAAACTAAAAAAAAAAAGAAGGAAAGAAACAAAATTAAAAAAAAAGACTAAAAGAAAAGAAATGGAATTAAAATTCCAGCGGTTCCCACAGTCTGTCGTAAATGGGGCTAACTGACCGCTGCGAAGCCGCTGCCGCCGTCGGTCTTAATCATAACCTCTCCAGGTACTGGGTTAATGAATGCTAAATAAATTCAAATTATATGTATCGTCGGAGACGATCTACCTTTAGTTCGAGTACAGTACCCAATGCAGTTGGCGGTCGCCGGCAACCTATCTGCCGCGGTTACAGGGGGGGAGAGCGGAGCTCTGTTTTTCTTTTCACTTCGACTTCGAATACACGGATAGGAAAAACGAATTTATTGTTCTGGCTGTTTCCGCTTTCCGTTGTCTGTGAGTGATAGTGTGATCCTTGAACTTGATTGGGGTGCCAAAACCGACACAAAAAACAACAGCACAACAGAAAAAGGGTTCTCGTTAAGTCGCTTCACATTGACCTCCGCGGTGACCTTGTAACGTCTCTAATGAATTCATCGACAATTACGTTAACATTCCCAATGTCTTGCGATCAAAGGGTTCCTGTTTTATTGCCTTCTTCCGGGGGTTGAGGAATATATCTTCTTTTTTTTTTTTCAATTTTATAGTCGCTCTTTCGGTAGTCAACCGAATGTCAACCGAAAGAGTCGTTATATAGATGACATTGACACCAAGGCGATGACTTTAATTGATTTTATGGTTTGGGCATTTAAAGTCGATCGGTTGAGAAGAAAGAATCTGCTTTAAGAGGTTGATGATGTACTAACAAAAAATAGAAGAAATATTAAGCCTCCTCTTTTTTCCCAAATTCTCACGTCATGAATAGAAGAATATGAATTTGATGAGAGAGTTGTACAAAAGTCATACATAAAGCCTTGCGTCTAGACTTGAATCAACCTCCTCGCTGACCTCAGGGATATTTACTGCTTTCTTTCTGGTCCTCGGTCCACCTTTTACAGCCACTTTGGAGCTGGTTTTGAAGATCACTCAATGGCCGCATTCTCATAGTTATGGTGGTCCTGAATGTCAATGTAGGTAGCGACAAGGAACTACTCGAACATGAATTAGTCACATGGGCAAAAGATTCGTTCAGTTTTACAATATAAATCCCCACTATAATTGAACACAATGAACCCAGTGTCTGTCATGAAGTCATCTGGATGTCAACTGAAAGGCAAGCAACATCCAACCAATTATGCAGACACTTTTGTCATCAGTCGTATTCTTAGAAGAAGTTTTCCAGACGCTCACAACAGACGATAAGCAGACTTGGGGTTGCTACCAACTCACCATCCTACGATTAGTACTGCAACAGTTTGAACATGTAACGATAGAAGAAGACAGCAGGACTGCTTTTAAAATGACACAAGAGCTGATGGGTGAACGAAGGTCTTTTCAAACTCAGTATATCGAATGAGGATCTACTTTCTGCGGCTTTGAACCAATTGTTCCCCAGAAATATGCACCTAAGTCAAACTAAGAATTCGCACAACAACCCTCCATCAAGTATTAAAGCTCTGAAGGTTAACAAGGCAGACGGGATACCCGCAACCCGCTACGCCAACTTCATTGGCCGAACTACTGTCCCACTTGTCGGGAGAACATGGGAAGCCAAAAGTCTAGTTCCGGATAAGTGGAAGAAGGTAATGAACGTCAAGCTTCCAAAAAAATGCAATCGAATGCAGTGTGAAAACTGGAGGGGTGTCTGCATGCTGTCTGTTGTGGCCTGGAGCGAATAACATTGAAGACACATTGGACGCCAAACACGAAGGTTTCCGCTGTAGATCCTCCTGTGTCGACCACGTCAACACTCTGCGGGTCATCATCGAGCAATATCAATCGCCAATTCACCTGCTGTTCATTGATTTTGAAAATGCTTTTGATAGAATCAATCGGAAATGTATTTGCAGTGCTTTGCACAGGAGAGGCATTCCTGATAAGTTATCAAAGCTACACATGATAGATTCACATGTTTTGCGCAAAGGAAAGCTGAGGAATTAGAAGTCCAAAGTGGGATGCTACAAGGCTGCATACTTTCACTAATACCTTTTTATTGGTGATTAGCGATGTGCTGCTGTAGGTGGCCTTATCAACAGGAAATGGAGGAATTCGATACTTACTCAAGCACGTCGACGATATATGCTTATCCTACTATCTCGCGGAATAATGGACATTCACCAAATGACAGTAAACATGGACAGGGAAGCAGACGTCAGTCGTTGGGCTGACAATTAACTGAGCAGAAACGAAAAGATGGTGTTGACACAAGAATTTAAGCTGGACGACCAAAGACAACGCTGTGAGTTCGTTAATTGGTCTTTGGAAATTTTGGCTGGAAATCCAGATTTTGGCCACAAAACTTATCTTCTTGAGGTCCATTTTTAGCGCAGCTGCTATATCAAAAAGCAGACTTGCCAAAGCAAACAAAATCCACAAGTATTCGATCAAGCATCAAAGATTGATTGTTTGGTGTGGGTTATGACATGGCAGCATCATCGGACCTTATTTCTTTCAACCTTTTGATTGTTACCGTCAGTGCTATTAGGTATAATATGTAGAGCGATGTTAACGGACTTTCGCTAGAACGCCACATTAACATACATATATCCCAGCTGTGGTTCCAACAACACTGTGTTATATGTCATAAAAGGGACGCAACGTACGAAGTTGTAAATTGGCGACTGGGTCATCTCAAGGCGAGCGTTCATCAATTAATTATCTCTTGAGCTACTTGAAGTCTAACAAGCCAATAATTTTGGACGAACTCGAGGCCAACATTCGAGATGCTATTGTCAGAAATACAAAGTACATATTGGACTGAGCTATCAATAATTGGACCAAAAGTTTGAAGCGCGGTCAGTATCAGTAGCTGTAGCTACCCTTACGATGTAGTGGAATGTGCTAACTCAGGATAAAAGGATACATGGCAGTCTGCAAGTAGATGCAGCAGAATAGTCGGGAAGAAAAAACGGCAACCGGAAAAAAGTTAGGGAGATCTGAGGCACATTGCCAGAAACACACCTTGATGTTTTTAGGCCCTGGATCTCATGAGAGAATACTCGACATAAGAATGTATAGTACTTCGTGTAAGAACCACTTGAGGTTGAAAGGAAACGGAAAAACTGATCTACAAGATGTCGTTTTGTTTCGAAAATCTTTCTATGAAAAACACCTATACTCCTTGAAGTAGTCTGCTGCCTATTCTGTAGGTTAACAAGAAATCATCGTGTCTTCCTCTAATTCTCTACACCTAACTTATAATTAGTGTGGATTTTTATTATAATAAAAATTTGATTTTAATTATGCCCTTAAGCCTCGCAGCATAGCATTTTCTAGTACATTAACTCAACTGTGTGTACGAGTCAAAATTAAAAATTTATTTAAAATGTAAATCCTTTCCGCCCAGCGCTTGTTTAAGTCACACCTGAAGATGTATGTACGAATTGCGTTTGTATATCTAATCAACAATAGAAAAAACTACTGCGCTTTCAATTGTTTGACATGCATTAAGAATGTGAACAAAAAACGCAAACAATACATGCCTTGGGTGTAGGTAAACCAACCCAAACAGCAATAACATCAACGCAGTTTTAATTAACTGCAAATTGGAAGAAATAATAAAACACATGACCGAGCGAAAGCCGCCTACCGCATTAGATACTTAATTGACAGACAGCGCTGCATAGATACATATACTCCTCCTTAGTGCCTATGCCAACTTTATCGCTCGGTGATGGTAGACTGACTCAATTAAAAGAAACTCCCCATTATAACTTATAATCACGCATGGATTTTGCTTTTTTTTTTTTTTTTTTTTATATCTATCTTCACTAATTAGATACACTCACGATTTAAAATGATATCTTTTGAGAGAGAGAAGTATATCTATCTGGTAGCTGTAGCAGATTAGTTAAACAGATAGAAGGCGCGGAAATTGATTTCACAATTGCAAGAGAGTTTGCCTTACGACACGGTCGCGTCGTCGTTTGCCAATAATCCTTTTGCACACAGCGAAGCAACTGTGCAATTAGCAGGATTATTTGATTACAGCGCTAATTACAACCCTCCCTGCCATTAGTGTACGCGTTATAATCCGCCAAAGTCTCGAAACTAAGAACCAACCTCTTTAAGTATCTTTATCACACTCAGAAGCGGCGGCAAGGCAATGCTTGCTATGCCTTTTGTATCTCGGAGATAAGAACATTTTTCGCTTCGAAATTTATAGCTTTTCCTTATCCAGGTTGAATAGTTAATGTTGCTTAAGTTTATATTTCTTATATTCTCGAAGGATTATCATGTTCCACTGTGTGTGGTGGAATTTTCTTGTGAGATTTTCAAGAGGAGCTTTTCTAAAGACTGTGCTATAGACAATTATCCTTTTTCCAAGAGGCGACCGTGTTCTTGTGATGAAGTAAAAATTGAGGAAATTCCCTCTGGTATTTAATCGGTGGGGGGGCCGTTGGTGATTAGGGTTGGGAAAGTCCTTTACTTTAATACAAATAAAGTTTTAAAGTGTTACAGATACAGACCACCTTTTCATATTCTATGGTGCGGCTTAGATTGCTCTCAAACGTCGTCCTGCTGGGTGTATCTTTCCCCCCAAAATTCTTCTCAAGGCATTAGTCGTTGATGTAATTATTTTTTGAAAGTTATCATCGAAAAGTTTTGCGCCCGCTCGCTCACTCCCCGAGCTCCAAAATTATGCAAATAAGTTTTGAGGTAACAGACTTTTTGCGCCCAGTTGTTTTGGCGTGTACCAAAGTTTTTCTTTTGTCTTGTGAGAGGACAATTTTAGATACATATACATACTATCAGTCGAAGTATCTACAAATGGAATGCACATATCTAATGCAAGAGTCGTATAAGGAAGCACTATCCAAAACAATATTTGATGAATTTCTAAGCAGAATTCCACAACTGTTTCTAAAAATGTATCTCAGGTTTTTTTTTTTTTGCCTGATTAGCATTGCGAATGAATGTCAATTACACAGATGATTAACAGCTTGTTAACCGGTGTGATGGTGTCCGTTTATCTGCTACACAATGCGGCCTGACGAGGCATGGTGTGAACCACACCCAACAACAAATTTGCTAATAAAATCACGTAAGATATCGGAATGGATGGTGTGTGATTTGTTAAAAAAAAAAAAATAGAAAAAAAATTAGGAACTCCACACCCATTTGATTCTGAAAATTACGCACCTATCTATGGAACGCTGCTCTATGATGGGATGTGACCTTATGTGGCCAGCATTTCATACGTCCGTTGGTGGTTTTACACCAACTGAATTCATCCTGAAATTATGGTTTTTCATTTTCGTTTTCTAATGACAGCAGCTGCCAATTTACACGTGCATGCTTGGGTGGAACTTGTATTCACCTGCTCGAACAATGGACATTGTGTGTTGGCAGTGCGAATTATATATGATGACTATGGACGACAATCTAGACGGACTGTTGATTGGACCATTGGACCATTGGTCAAGTGGGGACAATTGTGTCGAGCTGTTGGATGGTTTTTCACTCCAGCCAACCGAGAACCAAATGCGAATGTACCGAATCTGTGAACCGTGAATTGACGCTAAAGGGAAATATGCATGGCAATGCGGAACTAAAATCAAAATGGAAAAAAAAACACCTATCGACAGGTGAATGTGAGGGAGGAGTGGACTTGCATGGACCGGTGCGAGAGGGTGACTTCAATACGTCATTTTTTGGTATAAACCTTGCCCATATGGATGATACTGATCGCATGTACCAAAGGCGATAGAACTTAAAGACGTTCCAATTCTATCGAGGTAAAGGCGAAGAGTCATACAACTCCATTGACCAATATGCTTCTTTCTGTGCAGCACAAGTCTTCACAGAAAGTGTGTTCAGCAATTTTTTATTAGTCCGACCTGAGCAGACATATGTACTCCACATAATGTATCTAGCTTTGTGTCGCAAGAATTTGCCCTTTTTCAGGGAATAGACGACGATCAATTTGGTTTCCCTTGGCGAGCAAACTCCTAGCTGAAACACTGGCAAGAAAGAGAAAGACAAACAGTGTGTCAAATTGGTCTCCCTAAGATCAACTTAATCTCCTCCCTAGCTCTTCCAAAGTCGTCTTTTTATTTATGCAGAGGCTAGTGTATTTTAACACGAACGCGAAAAATTACTGTGAATTACGAACGAATACAAAAATCACATACAACTGCATCTACTGAATTTGGACACCACCGTAGAGAATAAATATTAAGACCTAATACCACTCATCGCCGGTACCTGTATATCAATCTATCTATGGCACGCTTATATAAAAAAAGGATTAGATCTTTATCCTCTGCTCTACCTCTACGAAATATTATCTTAGTCCCATTCTTCTTCGATAACCCGCTAAAAGTGTGTATGCTCGTAAGAATCGCTACGACGATTGTTAACTTTCGTCTGTTTAGAGCAAGGGAGAGTCTGGTTCTTACCTCGCCGTGTTTTATTCAAGCGACATATACAGAGAAGTCTTTTCCACTTAACATCTGATCCATTTCACTCAAGTGTTATGCTGTTCAAAAATAGATTGAAAAAGTCCTATGGGACAATCTTGAGTAGATCGCATCAGGAAGAAAGGTCTTAAAGAAAATCAGGGCGCGTCTATACTGAGGATGAGAGGTACACCATACACTCGATGCTCTAGCATTTGAAAAAAAATTCACCATAAGAATTTCTGACAGAATATACTAAAAGAAGAGAGGAACCATGAAGAAACAGGTTTCTAAGACGGACGTTGGCCCGAAAGCCGGAGAGTAAACCACTCCAACTGAAGCATCTTTCAGACCGAGGTTACAGCTATCATAGTGGTTTCTGGAAAAATTTTAATAAAAAAATATAGATAGCGAGGTAGCCATTAAGGCTATGGACTCTACTGTAAATACATAGGTCGAGACTTATGAGAATCACATAACTATCGAAGGAAGGAAACGGAAAGGCTAACGAGGGTGCTAGCAAAGGTTTGTAGCTGCACTTATCTTGGGCCTTTCCTTTTGTAGAAGCTCCAATCAGTAAATAGAAGATAAAGCCACCGGCAGACGCTGGGTTAACCTAGACATATGCAAAAGATCAACCGCTCTGCTATAACTTAGTCGTTATAACGCTCGGGTGGTTTCTGTCCTAATTGCCTGTTCTTGTCCCATTGGCGTTAACACGAAGAGCGACTCGGTGTGCTGCAAAAGGACTATTGCAGAAGTTACAGCGACGAAGAAAAAACTGAATTAGATTGCCCTGAGGACTCTTGGTAGTTATTTCTTCTGGGAGATAGAGCAATTAGGTTTTAAGTAACGTCTTTTTGATGGACCTCTTCAGTGTAAGTGTGGTCCTAACAGCGGAATTATTTTATTTTATAGCATATGTATGTCTAAATGGTTGGGCACAATGAACCCTAACTGTTATACTAAGTGAGCAGTGACTCTTTGGCATAGGACACCTATCTTCCTAATCTAAATGCTTGTAACTCGTTTTTAAAGCAGGATGTCAAATACTGATATGAGGACCTCGGAGGTAAGACTGGAAAATAGCAACAAAAGTCTGGTCTAGAGCAATCAGTCACTTAAGTTGTCAAGAGGTTGATGGTATTACACCACGTCTACTACAAAAAGGACACGAGAAACTAGTTCCACATCTGTGGCCTATAACACAGCACGAAATTCGACAACTTATTCAAAGTTGGCGTAACAGAAAGCTGAACTTTGACTTCTATTTCTATAAAATGAGTCGGAGTTCAGCTTTGCACTTTGATGTGTACCAAGCCAGTGGGAATGGTTTTCATTCTTAGAGTAGGATCCTAGTCTACTTAGGTCCACAAGGCAGATCAGTCTAATGTTGTTCCTTCTGAAGATGCTAGGAAAAGCTTCTACATAGAATGGGCAGATTCACAAAGACTGCTTTGTACCAGCTAACAGAGGTGGTTCAAGACACTCTTCAACTTAAAGACAATAGCGCTGCATGCTTTTATGGACATCGAACGTGCTGTATATGAACTCTAGGAGCTCCAGGAAGAAACGAAGTAGAGAACACAGTGAAAGTATCAACTTGTGAGGAACTCATACATCAACAAGTACTATCAGGGTCAGCACATCAAGAGGATC
Source organism: Chalcosyrphus nemorum (assembly GCA_949716465.1). NCBI lineage: Eukaryota > Metazoa > Arthropoda > Insecta > Diptera > Syrphidae > Chalcosyrphus > Chalcosyrphus nemorum. The sequence continues at coordinate 15,346,746 of OX454334.1, read as the reverse complement.
CTCTAATGTGGAACCTTGTTTTGGATGAACAGTCAAACATATGCTGATAACAATGGTATAATCACCAAAGACAAATTCAAGTAAACCCTAAGTGGCAAGTGGTCTTTGCACTAGAAATTGGTGCGCAGAAGAAGCAGAGCTAAGCCTAGATCCAGCTAGAATCACAACTTCTCCGAGAAAGAGGAAACTAGAAGGACTGAAACCAATAGTCCTCTCAGGTACAACAGCATTTCCCCTCCCTTACACATCCCCTACTTATCTTAACAGCCAACGCATTTACCTAGTTCAGTTTAGGGGGAAAAAAAAAATCATATCTAAACGGGGCATATTATAATTATCCTGTCAGAAAATGTCCTTAAACGTCCTCTTTGCGAAAATTTAATCCACTTCTTAATATTTACAAGAGTCATTGCGAGGAAGCGCGCCCCATTTCAGTCACAGACTCGACCCCACAGACTCTCCACGACCATTCGCATCACCTCAAGGAGCGAGCGAGCGAACCACACAATAACAAGGGCGTTGAAGATGTCATTATTCTTTGTTTCAGCTTACTCACTACTAAAAAGAAATGCAATAACAACAAAACAGTTTATACCGTATTGTTGCTTGATTAAATTTTTTCATCATCATCATCATCATCTCAGCCAAATACAACGGTGAGAGGCTGAGCACATCCCTCCACAGAGAGGAAGAAGAAGCCATCCTTTGAGTACACACAGCACACCCTAAACACATACATTTAGTTTAATATGTGGAGAATTTATGTAAATTAATGTTTGTTTAAGGATTTTTTTTTTGCGCTGCTACCGCCATAACAGGAGCCTTTATTTTTGCAATTTTTAAAATGACTCTCCGGTTCCACTACTATCCTGAATCCTCCCACAACAGCAGCCGCAAACACATACTGAAACACACTTGGGTTGGGTGAGAGTAAATCATCTGAAGAAAGTGACGTTACAAGTTCATATTGGACGCGCAGTGTAGGCAGTGTATGCTATGAGGGTTGTCCTCCCTGGGATGAGCAAAGCAAAAAAAAAGAAAAAAAGAAATAATCATCCTTAAGCTGGAGCAGGATCTGGATCTATGGGCTTCGCCCACTTCAGATATATACTCGTATAAACGACGACGACGACGACGACGCTTGAAACAAAGGAAATGAAGGAAAAACACTTCTCCGCAGGTTCATTTTTTTTTTTTTTCGTTGTTGTTTCCTCGACTTGATGGTACTTGTATCCTTTTGAGAAACAGCTAGCAACCATCCTCCCCCCCAACGCAGTAATAATACCCTTAAATAAATATTGTTCGTTCGTCCCGCACCCGATTGCGAAAAATATTGCTAATGCATGCAAATTAAATGTGGCGGCATGACGTCGTGCTACAACGCTTAGTCACCTTGTTGCTGCGTTGTAGTCCTTTCTCTTCTAGATAAACACACACTAGCCCATAGAAGGGCAGCAGCAGTAACTGGCAACCAAAACACATTCCTTCACTGGGAGGCGCGCAATGCAATGCAACAGGTCCACTTCATTTGTGGTTTGTAATAAATTTCGTCCGGGCATATTCCATCAAGGAGCCCGCCGTAAACATTATGGCCCAGGGAAAAAGGACCCCCGGTAGAAATTTATTTCGTCAAATTGAATGCTTTATGTCTGTCGACCGTAGGATGTCGTGTGTTATTGCCGTTTTCTTTGAATTTCTCTGCTTGCATCAACCAAACGAAATGGCGACAATCCGCGTTTGACATGAGCAGCACCAGTCCGGTGCTTGAAAACTTGAAAACTTGAAAACACCCATTAAAAGGACGACTTTGAGCAGCTACCTACTTCACAGTGTTTATGGGCAAACGGAAAAGAAACGTTTGAAGGAAACCGCATTAACGAAGAATGTCCTTTTCAGTCATTACACAGCGATGCCGAATGCCATCCATCCATCCATTCATCCAAAAGGAAAAAGGGGACCCCGGCCGAACGGAAGAGTTAGGGCACATTACCCTGAGGTCACTGCATTTGAAATGAGCAGTTGACGTCGTCGTCGCTTGTGTATGGGATTGGATTTGGATTTGGATTTGGATTCTAAGACCGTTTTCTAACTTTCCTGTGCGGTGTCCTCGGACGGATTCGGATTCTCCTTCTTGGCGAATATATTTTCTTTTCTTTTGGCCATTCGAATGAGGGAGAGAGTGTGTGTGTGTTTTCGTTTTGAAGTCGTCAGATGAAATATATGACCATGGGTTTCTTTTTTATTGCCTTTTCAATGGGAAAAGAAAGAAGAAAGTCGGGGCGGATGAGGGTTGAAGGAGCCCACTGGAGATGGATGTTTATTTTGGGTTTTATGCTGTCACAAGTTAAGAAAAAGAAACATTGCTGTTTGGGTGCTTTTACTGGTGGTTCCGATGGTATTATGAGTTCGAAAAGCAGCTGGAGATCATTTGGGAACATTTTTATTTTGCTTCGCAATAAAACCAAAAAAAAAAAACACGACATCCTATGCATCTAATGGCTGATACACGTGGACAGTGCATTTAAAGACCAGTAGGAGGTCCGAGTGAATCTTACACTAAGCCTGTGCGTTCCATATGTTAGGAAACAAGGTACAACATCTGGAAGGAAGTGTCCTTACTTTAACTGAGATCTAACCTCTTCTAAGATTTGTATATAGAGGGAGCTAAGAGATGAAAATCCTTCGTAACAATAAGACTGAGCGCGTTTGATGTCAATTTCAATCGACAACGATAGTTTCTATTGGCAAATTCTCTATCTTCATTGAAAGAGAAGTAAATTGTTTCACTCAAAATACACTCCCTGAAAAGAAGCTACTTCAGCAACATCCGACGCCGGGTTTTACTGCAACAAATTCAAATTGAGAGGAAAGTATGAGTACGTCAACTTAAAAGTTAAGTAAGGCTAACTACATTGCTTCCTTCCGTGCTTCCTTCTCCACTGTTCTGCGCCATGTACTCCTAGGACTGCCGCATATCCCGCCATCCTGGGTAAGCGGTTTCAATTGCATCGCTTGGTTATCTATGGATTTGGAGAGTGTGACCAATGGGAGACCTGCATGGCGATTGATCGGGAAACTACTGACTGTCCAAAACATGGATTGAACCAGTAGCGCAACAATCAAGTTCGTGATGTAGTGCTTGCCTTACCTCCTCGTGGTGGTCCCCTGGCAACTACATGTATAAGTCCTTATACAAAAGTCGATTGTAAGTGCGCGGTTGTCTAGGGTCTTATGCCTAGACTTGGTAACCTGGGCCTGCAATCCGCGTTACCGAAACCAGCCCTCTACGGAAACCGATACAATGCCTCGAATAAGGACTGATAACACGTTGACAACCTTTGGCTATCGTCCCCGAAAAAAGATTGATTTCTGGAATGTGAAGATGCTCCTTGACTTTCAGAGTGAAGGACCTTAGAACGCCAGATTCCATCAGGCATCAGGACTGAAAATTCATTCATTGAAGTCATACAGAATATCAAATGAATTCATTGGCTTCAACTTACAAATAAAAAATCGTCATTCATTTTGAAGCAATCATTCATCATCAGTCGTGTTCGGAACAAACATTTTCTGCAGTCAGAATAGTTGCTCTGCAGTCATGGACGGCACGTGAAGTTATAAGAATTCAATGAGTGATTGAATTTAGTTGAAGTCATTGAATACATTCAATTCCATCGAATTATTTGAAATCATTCATTGCAATCAATCATTGAGGTTAAGTTTATTAGAGAAATATTCCAAAAAAATTGTGTTTGTCATGAATAAATTCAAAGATTTTTCTTTTTCTGTGAATGATGAGATTTTGGTGCAGGCAAAAGGATTGCATTCTTCTTGACTTCAGAAATTGGACGGCTGAAAATGATTGACTTCAAATTCAAAATGAATGGCCATTTAGAAGTATGCTCACCACACATGCATGCATGCGCAATCTAAGGGTTGTGCAGGTGAAACTAAAAGTGTATAGTATAGAGTTATAGATTGTGTGGTTAAATGGAAAAAGTGTGATTGTGCATTCTTTTATTGGATGTATGGGCTTATGTATGTCCTACAGCCGTCACCACACATAATGAGAAAGCATTGCCAGAATAAGATAAACAAACTTGCTCTTCAACAACCTAAAGGGAGTTTGTTCCTTGAATTAAGGAACTTAGCAAATACTTCATTCTTGTAAGGCAAGTTTTGTGCTTGAGTGAAATGGTTTAGTTCTATGAGCTCTAGGTCCAGTATGATTTTAAGATGACCTCATAAGCCTACTCAATTCAACATAAGCCTTGAGTGTCGGTCATACGCTATGGGATATGTCAAAGAAGCCTACGTGCACAATAGGTTTCAATCCAGTCTTTTCCCTTCTAAGTACAAATATAGAAGTAGCCACTCAGCATGAGTGAATACTTCATTGATTGCTAACTCTTCTCGTACTAGTTTGTAAGCAGCTTGTTTAACTATTTTTGAGAACAAAGAGCCTTTGCTTGTGTCATCTGCTTGTAGTTTGTCATCGTAAGGAGACTTTTTTGCTGGAATCTCCGGGTGTAAGCTTGCGACAAAGTCTTGCAATCTGATAGGAAAGTCGTCACTAGGATGCTCAAAAACTGAAACCTTGGGGTACTAAATTTCTGCGATGTAATACTGTTCATTTTTCTCTATTTTTGTACGGATACGGCCAGATTACTCAACCGAATATTCAACAGAGTATCACCATTTTCAAGTATGTTTTCGACGACCCTCACGAAGGATAAGCGGTCATTGAAAATGAATGAATAGTCCAAAAATGTTCGATCAAATCTCTAAAACCTCTACACAACGAATAACCCGATTAATTACCCACTAAACAAGATAAGTACACTGGGATGGCACTGGAGCTGGCGCCCCCAAATGCCCCAAACCTTTTGCCGCCGAAAAAAAGAAGCAATAAAACGTCATTTCAGTTAATGAAAATGCAAAGTCATGAAACGAACTCGAACTCACTTTGCAAAATTTAGTTGTTACTCGTAAGTACGTCCGCAGATACCAATGCCAGGCTTTTTGTGCTGAGGTGTGGTGAGGTGTTCAAATACCACAACAGAACAAAAAAAAAAAGAAAAAAAAAACGTGAATCACGCTAGATAAAGTGCTAAACAACAATTACTATCTACAGTTGGCCATACATACATATATAGAGTATTTTATTTTTTTCATGTTTTCGGAGCCTTCTTCCGTCACCTGGCCATGCTTCCCATTGCGTGCCATCCGCAGCCATTTGAGGTTTCCGCATGGGCGCTCATCTGAAAAATTTTTCCTTTTTAGCTTTTTTAATTTCTAGTTGTAGTCTAGCTCTGGAGTAATCTCCTCTCTGTATAGAGGTGGACTCAGTTTGTGTGATTAGAGGGGTCATTATTTTTATTTTTTTGTTGAGATACACTTTGTTTTATTACCAGCCGTGGGAGGAGAGTACGTACATACATAGAACAAGTAGTACTTGCTGTTTGGACCACCAAAGTTTCAAATTTAGCGGCTCATAAAAGTATACGGGGTCCAGAGAAGACTATACCCTTCCACAGACTGAGGTGGAATGACCCGAACTCACACGAAGTTCACAGCCATGAGCCAATAACACTCGATGGCTATGCAAATGGGGAGTACGCATGATTCGTTGCCATTCGGGAAGGAGCGCAATTCCTTGTAGCGAGTACAGTGACACCTATTGGCATAGATAGAGCGTCAAGTGTCAGTTGTGTCCCCAGGAAAAGCTCCAGAGTACCTAGCCCAAATTGGGGGTTGTTTTTCGCTGGGATACACAAGGGATGAAAGTTCAAATGTGATGGTTTCCCAGGCGTTTTTTTCCTTCCTCCTGTGCCTGAAGCGGAAGACTAACTACAGTGCATGCTGCCTACTGAAAGAGGAGATCTCTTTTGTTGGTTTTGTCGGTCTTTTTTTTCAACGAGTTTTAATGGTGGAAAGATCGCGTTTCTGTCAAATCATGATATGATATATAGTGGGAGAGGTAGACAGGAGCCATGATGGATTTCACATGTCGCTGATTTTTCGTCGAGATACATTCATGCTACATGCACCCCTTTTGTTGGGTTTCTGATTTATGTATACGTATCGCTATGTGAGAGTGATTTGGTTTGGATTTCTGTGGCTTTGTGGCTTGTAGTTTGTGAACTTTTCGGTTTTTTTTCCTTTCAACTAGATACTTGTTGTCTGATGTTTGTTTATGTGCGGATGAAGTGGATGAAAAGATTAGAAATAGGTTTTTTTTTTTTTTAATGATGAGACATGATCTTTTATTGTTTAATTGTCTGCGATTTGAAAGGTGCACTCTGGTAGAGCATCAATTGTTGTCGAAGGTCTTGGGGAAGTGTCAGGCATTTGGGAGCAGGAATGTATAAAGGTAGTCAAGTGGGTGAATTTAAACTATCGTTGTTCTCAGTCTAAATTGGGTGGATATTTTTAGTGTGTACCCGGTTCACAACCATGGCAAACTCTTCCTTCCATCTGTTATGATAAGCAACGAACAGTATAAGTCTTTCACTGGGTGTTGAGTAGAGCTTTAACCTTCGATCAGCTCTTTTGGGGATTCCATAAACGACTTTGCTGTCGCACTTACTTAGACCTACCTCGGGTTTCGTAGTAGTTGCACATCTAACTTATTCTAGCTCCATCCGTTCACCGATCCTTCTCCAGGTATCCTCGGTAAGACACCGCCCTGCGCACACCGATAATCTGTAGTATGTCACTGCACTTCTATAGTTGCGTATGGTGGCGGACTGTGAGAGTCCCTTAGTCTTTGTGGTCTTAGTCTTAGAATCGATCGGTGTTGAACCTAAGCGTCCGTGTGTCGTCTGGTCTTAATAGCAGCAGTGCATGATTAGGTAAGCCACTAACATATAGCTTTCTACATTTTTTGCGTTAGGAGGTTGCAATCTATCAAAGATGAAACTGAGCCCATACTCAGTAGTATTGTGGGATCTCCACCCACTAAACCCATCTCCCCTTCTATCCCTGATTCTCACGGCACTGTCATAAGTCATTTCATGACGAGGGAGGACTTCAGCCTTATATATTCGGCTCGTTGGTCTTGGCAGCTACCTGGCCAGCGTTTTGTTGTCGTTCCTCTCTTCGCTGCTCCTTCATAATGGTATTCAAGGTTTCAGTTACTGCTTCCCAGGCTTCTTGTATGTTCGGGTGATATTCTCTGGGGTTACACCCAGCTTGTTAACCAAAAGGTCAACAGGCCTTCACGATATCGTGGACAGTGGCCCATTACGTGCTCGGCTTCTGTGCACATTGGACAATAAGTGTTGTCTTCATCCCCAAATCTGTGGAGATATGCTCTGAAACATCCATGACCAATAAGCATCTGCGTCAGGCAAAAGCTCAGCCATCCATGTTACAAAGGTCTATATTCGGGATCAATCTCTGCGTCCATTTACATTTGTCAAACCTTGCCATTCTTCCAGGTTTGATGCCAGCTAGCAATTGGGTGTAGCTACTTCTATGGCTCTCTCAGTCGCTTCCCGGGAAACCAAAGCTTTTGGGCTCCGGGGGAAGTATGCGGCTCCTTTAACAAGCAGGTCTATTGGCACCATCCCAGCCAATATGCAACCAACGTCGTATGAGAGCCCATATTTGGGAGTCGTAGACGATATGGCAAGAGTAGCATTTTCCTTTGCTTAGGTCCTGCAATCGTTGGCATGATCATTGCCAGGCAGCCGTTAATGTACAAAGCACCGAAGTTGTTAACCCTGTATCTATAGTTACTCCAAGGTACTTAAATTCTGGCTTAGATAATACAACGTGATTGCCGAATGGTCACTTTTACAGTCTCCATAACCCGTCTGCTAGTGATAAAGAGGTACTACCTCCGTTTCTTCCTCTGCTTGTCGTAGATCCATGCTTAGTGGCCAGTCCTGTGCCACCCCGATGGCTTCATTGCAGTCATGCTCTAGTCTAACTTCTACAGTAGTGGACCTTGTACGGAGCCTTGGGGGACACTGCCTGTGACATTATACTGCCTTATCCCGTCGACGTAGTCGTAGTGCCATTTATTGCTACTGATTCCTGGTCTCTATCAAACCTTGTGTTATCAGTTCCATTGATGAATTTGAACGACAGCAGTGAAGTCTGTACGTACTATTTCTGGATCATCGTCTGTTGTCCAAAATTGATGCCTTTTTAAGCTCCTGACATCCTGATGTTGGGATGCACATCAAATGGAAGGTCCATTTGAGAAAGATTTTGCTGCAAGCGTTTAATATTGTAGTTGCTGTCTATATTCTGTATTGTTTCTGGAACTTGACGTCCAGTCCACTGGTTATGAAGGGTATCGAATGCAATGACCACAACTCTGCAATTAGGTACTACTTCTCCGGTTAGCCTTTTAGGTTTTACTCTACTCTTCTGTCTGTTAGGTATGGCTTATGAAGTAGCATGTCGGAGAATCATTAAATTACAAGCTTATCCCTTCCATTCATCTCATTTCAGTCCTTTCAAGCGCTCCTTCCAAATTAGTACGTTCATGTGGCCTTCCATCTCAATTTTTATATTTCAATAACCCAGCAGGTGATTGTCCTCCCTCTGTCACTCCCATGGTATTACTGAAATTGCGCATATCCCCTTGGTGTCTCCCGAACAGAAACACTGGGCATTCGTGTATCACCATGCGAGCACTTCACCTAATTGCATCCAAACGATGTGTATGATACTATCATGATCGCAACTATCGCGTTTCAGGATCACAATAAATTTAATTTTCCACTAACACTTCATGTCCTTTTTTGTTTTCAAGGATATTATAGTGCATACATAAAGCAGACAGACACACATTAACCAGTTCCGCCTGATGATCCTGGCGATCAGTTTAGGCAAGAGAGACAGAGACCGTGTGATGGTGCGACCACTTGAACTCTCCACCGGCCGGCGCGGCGCGGCAACTTGTTCCGCTTGCCAATGATATGGTCACCTGGAGAAAAATGACCGTATAAATTCTGGAAAAACCTTTCACAGTTCATGATTTTCGTTCGTTTCCACTCGGTGGCTGTTGTTGCAGTGCAGCCATTCTTGGCACTCTACTAAGTAGGTACTCCTTCAATACGCGCCCCATACGTAGACGTATACGGAAATTACGGGTTCGGCAGCGGACAGTGCACTCAGTGATGGTGATGGTGATGGTGGTGGTGATGGAGACTGTGCTATGCCATGTATGGACTGTTGAGAGATTCTTATCTCCTCCTCCTCATCGTCCAGGGAATGGTCATTTTCCCTAAATTATGTGTGCAACATTTTTGTTGTTCTACATGCATGACAGCATTATGTTGATTGATCGCCCAAACACTGACACTGCTCTGTGTGGTGCTCTTGTGTCCGAATGTGGTGGATATCATTCTATTATTCCATCAGCCGATAGCTAAAGATATACATACTTTCAGCATGACTATATGGGAATAGAACCTCCTCACTTGGCCAGAAAATCTTATGCGGAATCTAAGAGAGAGAGCGCGCGTAGGCTTATCAACTTATCAACGCCAACCGGCCTTGAGGAGTTTGACGCACGTTTAAGCTTCTCTTGGTGTCAATTTGAATTTTTGCGCGAGATCTCCATAAATTTTCAGTTAAACGGTCGAAGGGAACATAAATAATTCATCGACTGTTGCATTTTGATTTCGCGTTTTGTTTTTTTTTTCTGCACAGATACTGGGATTTAGTTTTTCAGAGATTCAGATGGAATCATGTAACGACCAAGATAGAGACGCGAATAACTGTGCCGTGCGGCGCGACGAGTGGGCGATTGCGCTTTTGTTTGTGGTGCAATTTGTGTCGCGCACTATAAATCATTTTTTTTGTGGCATGTTACCTAATGGCGCGCGTTATTGTTGCCAGCGGATGGTGAAAGATCATTTCAATTGGGGACATCATAACAATAGGTGCAGAGAAACTAGCTAGCTATTTAGATTTCAGTTATCTAAGGACTTGCCATCTGTGGTGGCGAAATAGTTTTGTAGTGACTTGCAAGGTCCTTGAGTGAATTTTTAGACGACACGCCTGCTTCCAGTGGCGATTGTTCCCTCAATCGTTTGGTAGTCAGATGAGGTTTTCCTAGTCCAAGATCAGACGACCTTAAAATTTCTTGAAGCCAAGTATTCTGACGGTAAAATTCCCGAAATTTATAGATGGAAGTGTTCCTATGGTGAGTACCTACTCTTTTCAAAACGAACTAACTTCCCGTCTGTTAGCATGGATTCAAGCTGTAAGGATGGTAGCTTTCTGATACTTACCGTAGCTGAGATATAAGGCTTTATCACGCGCTTGGCTTACCCATACTCCGTGATATTTTCCCAGTTAGTTTGACTTTACCTACTCCAATCTCTCTCTGCTTCTCTGACCTCTCACCACCTGTAAGCTGGATCAAACTTACTTATGGTCCTTTACAGGAATAGGGACTAGGTCAGTCGCATACGAAGGACCCGGACTACCTCCGGATTAGAAAGACTTATATGCCCCTAACGATAGAGAGCAGAGTAGAGTGGCAAGAACACTGTCATATGCTTATATCTTCAGATTCGAACCTGAATAGAAAAAGAGGTCATGGAAGCTTTCGGATGAAAAACAAAAATGTAGACCAGAAAAGTGATCTACAGTCTTATGCTCTATCCGAAGGGCAGAGGGTTTTTGAGAAGTTTTCTCACAAAAGCCACAAATACCAAACTTTGATGATATTTTCTGGGATTTGAACCTGCAAACCCATGCACTAGCCACTGAGCCACGGCATCCAGTTCTTGCTCATACCACCATAAATTCAATCATGACTATAGCCCTTACGGTGCAGGATGTTTTGACTGCATTAACAATGCCAAACAATGGTTTCTAGAGACGAGGAAAAAACTAGGAGTGTCACCAATCCTCAAAATGGTAAAGTGCTTAAAAGCCAAAAAGCGCGGGAGGGAAACAGTGACTGAGAAATGTCAAGAATATGAGAGAAAAGAAGCCAAACGAAAACCAAACCACAAACTCCTTTACGAGGAGGAGGAGGTGCTCCCGGTACTCCTGGTGGATGTTCAGTCCTGTAACTAATGGAACAGAGGAGTGAGAGCTTCTCCTTTTTTCGGACTAAATTAAGCGTCTTCTTGCTCAACTATATATAAACAATAAATTTGAGTAGGAAACTTCTTCGTTAAACTGAGATCAACGCTGGCTTAAATAGGGACCAGCATGCTCCATGGCTATGCCTGTCAAAACAGTGGTCAATCACAGAACTAGCCTTCGCTACTGGGACCAACATGCTCAGTACTTAAAGTACTAAATGCTGGAATCTTATCGGTTCTCTTTACTATGAGCCTGATTGTTTCTCTAACTCCTTCGGGGCAATACTGGGGTCTTAACTGAAAGTGGGAACATCAGAGGTGAATCCCAACTTAACGTTCTTGGGCTCTGATAGTACGATACTCTAATTAGTTGTTCGTTAGCAGAACGTTAGAAGCTGGTGCGATTTGATATGCACCTCTATCGTCACCAAGCTTTTCGGACTCCACATGCCAATGACTAAGCACTCCCTCAGCCATACATCGCTTGGCGTATGGAGTTCAGCCTTGAGTTAGAGATTTTTTCAAGAATTTGTCTCTTTACGCTGCTCAGTTTGGTCAAATATGGCAGGAAAGTTGCAAAGAGTAGAGTATGGACTAGTGACAGCAAGACAGCTTAAGGTACGTTCACAAGAATATTTCACGCTGTTAGAAATAGATGGCGCTGATTTAAATCCGTTGGGTTCTTTTTTCAATTTGATTGATGTCATGGGTTGGTTATGATTTGTGTGTGTTATAAGAAAGCAAAAAAGAAAAAGTCGTTAAATTTGAATTCTAAACTATCTTTGGTACAAAAAAAGACCCAAAATAGGACACTCTCTGTTAAAACTAAGTCTTAGGTACATCTATTTCCGTGGAGACTACACGCATGATGCTGTTCACATATTCAATGATTCAATCAGGAAAAATGTCATCACTCCCGATCTAGTCCAATCCATCGGCGGCAACTTGCACATACAAGCATTCAACAACAACAAAACAAAAAAAGCCATTAATCGATGGCCATGACCCAAATGGGATTGCTTCGACGACACAATTCAAATGCGCCGCTTTGTTTTTTTAATAAATGTAAATGAAATTATAATTTCATAACAAACTTAAAAGCCCACAGTAATATTGTAGTAGAGTAGCCGCAATAACAAACGCCAGGACCAACGCGAACAGAATTGATTAGCCGCATTTATGGGCTCCAAACGACGAGTCTGTCTGCTGGTCACCACTGCTGCTGCTGCTGCTGGTGGTACTGCTGCCGACGAATCCATGAATGAACTTTGAAACTCGTTTCCAAGCACCAACAAACGATGATGGCCCCAACAATGAGTGCAAAACTCCATGTTTTATTTATTAGAGACTGACATACGAGTGCGGCCCCTGGTGCCGGGTAATAATCACTTTGCATGTAATTAACATTATAATGCGCGTCTTGGAGTAACTTTTCGGCTCGATTTCTGTGTGTTTACATCTGAAGCTGAACCATCGCGCGCACGGCACAGCAGACCATTGACACTTGGAGAGCAAACTTTTACTATCGATACGAGCGCGATTTGATGGCATTTCCTGGTGTGCCTATTTGTGATTCTTCGAGGTGGACATAGCCACTATCGAAGAGCCAACAAGCTAGAGGAGCGATGATCAGCGCTGGCGTAGCATGATAATTACATGGAAATGATAATTCAAACGTAAAGCCAAGGAGTAACAGGCCGTCGAATTCCATGAAGAGACACACCTGCCGGAGAGCGAGAGAGAGAGAGCGTCGCGTCCTCCTGGTCTATATACTGCTGGACTTCTTGTAGGTCATTAATTGCACGTGAGTTGTATGCAATGTCTGCACACAGCAGTGCATTCGGGACGAGGCGAATTTGCAAGTGTAATTTTAAGAAGCGAATAATTTCTGCCTGGTGTACCCGCCCGTACGTCGCTTTGAAGCTGCCCGAGCCGCGCGATCAGCTGATAATGTGCAACGCGTTAATAAATTGACCGTTTAACGCGCGCTTTTTTTTTCTTGTTTCGTCGTTCGGAGGGAGCAAAGTTGTAAGACCGGCATACCAGTGTTATGGGCAATTGGTCTGCACAGATGGACTTGCTAATTTGTCAGACAGTGCTGCTGTTTTTTAGGAGGGGCACACGGTCACGAGTGCTATTATCTAATATTCTGATGGGGAGAGAGACGTGAGGCTTTATGTTTTTGCATATAGTAGCATAACGCGCAATAATTACGGCCTATGCGATATGAATTACTAACATTTTGTAGATACATAGTAGTACATTTCCTCGAATGAGATGTAGATACGAGTAGAATGACGAGGAAGAAGACACACACATGAAGGAGTTGACACTTTGATGGGAGTTGATGGGCCTATAAATAGGCTTGACAGCTCAGCAGACTATGACAGTTGGGGAAGAATTTGGGTCGATGGGGGTGTAGCTTTGAAGCTCTGGATGCAAGATTTAGAAAGTGAAATTGTCCGGATGCGTCAATCATTGGACATAGTTTTAAACGGATCTAGTCATCAATTGTATCACCCTTCGAACCAGAAAAAATGGAATCATAAATAAATACTAGGCCATAAGCAACCCACAGAGGGCTGAGGCCTAGCTTTCCCACAGCTATACGTGTTGTACACGTTGTACAATTCTGCACGTATAGAAGGGACCCACAGTTTCATGGCGTGTCCTAAGGCTAGAGAGTTTTTGAGAAGCTTTCTCATGAGAGTAATCCTCTTGGAAGTTTGTCAGGAACTCACAAGAGAACTCCTCTCTTCGATTCCCTCGATATAGAGTGAACTTGTGTAAGGGAGAATGTGACGGAAAGGTTGTACGGTGATCTTACTGCGATTAGGTCTTATCTCACTATGGGGCAGGTGACTGACTACTGGTCTGTCTCTGCACTCTGAGTAAACCTGATAGAAGGGCCTAAAGAAGTTGAAAAGAGGAAGTGCTCTTACTGCTGGTAAGAAGCTTGTGTGACTCGTGTAGCAACAGTCTTAGCTTTGGTTGCGGCTGGGACTAGGTCTTGGTCGGCAGAAGAGTTTAAGCTCAACTCAACCCAAAACGAAAGAAACAAATTCTAGTCTAGGCTGATGCCTATTGTTTTTGCAGGCACAACCCTCCACGTCCTCTAAACATTTGCTTCTTCCTTCTTTTTGAAAGTGCTCTTAACGCCAATATTGCACGTGAAATGGAAGGAGATATTAATGCTAATTTCTGACGATCACTAGTACTGCTACCAATACGAGTCGCAACATCAGTGAATGATGCCACTCACTTGGTGAGCGATGAAGAAGCTGTTGGTACTTTTAAGCATAGCAAAGAGATATCGATATCGATATCGTGCTCACCATTTTTAAGTTACAGACCAGAGACATGCAGCAAGTGGCTCCTCAGTTTGTGAGCCATTCGAAATATTCACTGCTTTTTAAGTACGTATTCGCATACATTCGTATTTATTCACTCAAAGTATTCGCTGAGCTAAAACGAATCTGCAGCGAACTCCCATTCACATTCATTCAGGATTATCTACCCTTACACTGCGTTACCTAGCACACTGAATGTAGGAAAAGACAATAAATGTTTCCAGTGGATGGAGCATTGTTCTAACTATTAATATATATGTACATATGTACTTGCAGTGCTCTTTGTTTTTGCTTCTTTTCTGTCGCCCATCATTTAAACGTTTCATTGCTTTTGTGAATACTCTGATTGAATGAATACTTTGAATTTGATTCTAGTACGCACTCAAACAACGTGTGAGTGACTAGGAATCGCGCACTCATATCTTTGTTCTTTCGCTCGATAACTCGACAGCAAAATAGCGATCGCATGAAATGATGCACTTAACGTGCGATGTCATATCAAATCTTCCTTTAACATGATGATGAGATCGATTTTAAAACTTCTCCATTAGATAGGTAGTTAGAAGTGGCATCCACCCTGTGGCTGTCGAAGAAGCGCTTGTCTAGTGTGCGTAGTTTGGTCCTGCCAAGAGCTGTGGACTTACAAATTATGTCAGTCTCCTTAGAAATATTGCAGTTATGGCCTACACTGATTGACACAATTCCTGCAATATGTACACTAATAGTTCTTGTTGTCTGTGGTAGTTGTACTTGGCAGTTGTACTTGGGCAACATTTCGTATAATATGATGCAATTCCGCACCGTCAACTGTTAGATAGAAAATCCGTGTGGATACTTGCTTAAAAGCTTTCTACGATTATGTGCACAGACTCCGCAAGAAGGAGTCGAGAGATCATCTCGTTCCTAATTTCCTTTCTAATCTTTAGTTTGAAACCACTGAGATCGATTTTTTGCAACAAAACACTGAGCTTGCAACATGAACAGGTTCCCATTCAGCATATCGCAACCCAGCAACCCCCAAGGTAATAACTTATCCGGGACCCCTTCTGAAAATCCCACCTAAGCTTGAAGCAGAGAAAATCATCGATCTCCATCGAAGAAATAAGCAGATCTTCTTTCATCCATGTTGGAGTTTCCTTACTGCATGAAATACTTCTTCAAAAACCATACCTCTGCAAGGACTAAAGTGACTGAAAGTACACAATCCATTTGGCTATAAGTTTTCAATTCAGTGACCATCTGCCTTCTGCCGTTGTTTTCTTCTTTTTTTTGATGCTACGAATATGACAGTGATCACCGCACTTTGGAACCACAATTGTCCCTATAGATTCAACATCCAACTCGGCTTCGGATCAGAAGTAGAATGATGAGAACAGAAATTCTGACCAGGTTTCATAGTTCACAGGTTAGTAGGGTTATACTTAGGGAATTCATCGTGTGATCATATGATCATTGATCATAACTTCTGCTCATTACAATGGAGGAAATTCGTCCAATTTCTTTTGACAGTTCGTCACTTGCTTCCTGATGAATGTCTCAATGAGCGTTTCCGATCCTTTGCATATTTATAAAACGTCTGATCGATTTTTTCACATCTTGTCGCTCGATCGCAATAAATTAATGTTCAAAGCATTTATGATGTCAGCACTACATTTTTCCATCCGTCAGCAATTGACAATTTATTTATTCGGAAGAAAACCTATAAAAAAACAAAAACAAACGCAATTCTAAATTTGACATTAAACCTCGGGCGTGTTTGAGTCTAATAATATATGGATTGCATTAAAGCGAATGCGTAAGCAAAGTAATGGAACACTTCCTTCTCGCTTTCGCTAGGTTCAAAACCTTTCAATCGCACATCACAGCTGTCAATGTTCACAAAAGTTGAACATTGTTCGACGGTAAATAGTAATTGATCAATTGAAAAGCTAGTGAAATTCAAAAATTGTAGCCCACAGAAATTGTCTCAAAATTTTCGAGTAAATAAATCTCTCCTGACACAAAGTAGTCACTGACATAAAGACAAGGTGGTACCAAATAAAACTAATTTTTTGAGCTTACTACGCTAAAAGACAATCAATTTGTCATATATTGAATGTCAATCGAAAATTGAATTACACTTAAGTTACAAGTTAGATCAGACAACGTCCTTTTGGGCGAAATCAGTGAAATTCAAGTTTCGTTGACAAACGAGTGACAAATCAAATCAGTGTTAACTGTCAGGAATATGTTTCAATATTTATGCATGTACATATGTCAGTCACCTACGTAACTTATTTTTGACATAATTCAATAAGTACAACATCTAATGTCAGAAAATGCCTGCCCGTTCCCGGAACGTCATTTGACAGGTGCACGCTGACTTTAAACGAACTTTTATTGAACCTAAACCTTTATTGACTTTTGCTTTTGTTTCATTATATGATTCTGCCTCTCAACCATAAAATGTGATGGTGCACCGAATGTAGGTATAATGCCAGAGCCAATTACATTTTTTCACAGTAGGATGCCATAATATGACCTATACTGTTCCATATTTTCTCTCATTCGTACGAGCAAATATTTGATCTCAAATTACATAAAAAACATGTCCGATTAATTTATTAAAAAATTCACTTCAAATCAAAGTATCCTTGGAATGCAACAAGACTCCATTTATCATAATAAAAACAATGTTGTACTCGTGTACTCGCAATTAAACTGAAAGCGAGTAAGACAACACAAAAAACTGTCCGCTTTACCCACTTCTCCACTACGAATTTAGCTCCCAAAACAAACGCACAGTAGCCGCCGCACTGCATCGTATACATTCATTAAAACAGACGTCAAGTAACGCATCGCATTGTCAGTTCACCATCGCGCCTAGCCGTCCGAGAGTATTCTGTCTGACAGTGCGAGCAAGAGCAACAACAGCACCGCTTCCAGAGAGTTGAAAGAACACTCTCTGAGTGATCCACCCTCTCACGACAAAACCGGCGGCCAATGTATTGGTGACCACAAAGGCGTGGTCTAATTCCATTCAACCACTACACCCGCATGCCAAGAGCACTTGACTGGAATAAGCGAGACAACGAATACCCACTGTCAGTCGTTCGAAAGAAATGACACGGGAATTGATTTGGTGTTTGGTGTGGTGCGGGTGGCTGCAAGCTTGGGGCGTGTTCAATGCGCAGAATCAAGTATTGTGTTGCTGGATGCAAGAGCGAGACAACCGAAACAAAATGGCTTCTGTCATCCATAAGCAGCCAATAGATGGCACTAGTTGTGTCAACTTGAGTCCATAGACTACCGGTTGTTCATTTCGTATTCAGTTCCCATCCAGTTCATTTCTCGCCCTTGGAGCGTGGTACTTTTTTTTACTTATTCCTCGTTCTCTCTCAGAGGATGTCGAGGTCTGAAATTAGGTTAACCGATCAATAATTCGGGATGGATGGTGTCTCTGTGTGTTAGTCGACGACAAGGAGAGTGCATTTGCATGCAAGAAATGTCAGTTTTGGGCTGGCGCGCACGCAATTGTCGCCGCGCGTATATTTTTTTTGTTCGGTGGTTTCTGTGTTGCGTTGTAGGTATCAACATAAGAACACGCAATGCATTCAACGCTGTCTTTTGACAATTTGACAGTTCATGTGACAGTATTAAGTTTTAAAATTTGTTTGGTCCTTCGAATTTGTTTACGTTTTGTTGCCCTCGAATACACTGATAGGAAAGGAGCGTGTGAACTTTCTGCCATCGTCCTCGTTGGATTGAATTATGTAAATTTTATTACGTATAGCGTTGCGTGGCGCTCGGTCTAAGACAAAAGCAAGCACACTTTTTTTTTGTTTTATTGGAAAACACTATAAAAACACTCGCCGCTTCGCGAATCGCTTATCAAATTCATTCTCGAAAAACAAAACCGCACGACGACGACGATATCCTTTTTTTTTTTGATTTTAATAGCTCCTTTGAGCTCCTTCGTCGTCTCGGTTTATTCTTTGGGCTGAGATTTATGTGCGCCCGTAAAAAAAATTATCATCGCATGTTATTGTGTGTGCAGGCTTCCATCACCCCCGCGACTCACATTCATTAAGAGAAGACGACAAAAAAAACCAAAAAAAAAAAAAAGTCGCACGCGGTTCGCAAGGATATCTTGAATTTTTTTCGGAAAAAGTTTAACCTAATCGTCGAACAAATCATTTTGGTGGTGGCGTGGCATGAATTGGCGGACTTTGCTTTTTTGATTGCTGCCATAGGAACGCAGGGTCATTAAATCACTTGGAGTAGGTTCACATTCGCTTTCGGGGAAGGATTCCTTTAGTCCTTTAGCTTCAGAAGGGAAGCAATAAAAATCCGGACAGGATATTCAAATTTGCCTAGGAAGTTCGTTAGGAAAAGAAATATAAATAAATAAAAACATGAATTGGTCGTTGTTGTCCTTGTCGTCATCGTCGTCGTCGTTGAGAAGGGGCCCGCACATGCAAACGAACCACAAGCAACAAGGCTCTCTCTCGGGTTAATATCGAAATCAAAAAGGGCACATGCCGATGGAGAGCACACACACACATACTTTTTTTTCCCCGATTTTCGGCACGCAATTCAATGGCATTTCAGATAACGCGCGATGGGTTATTGGAAGCCGGGGTGAAGGATATCCTTTCACCGCCACCCCCCAATACGCATTCATAAATTCTGTTACACACAAGGAGCGAGGGTGGGCGCCGCGCACGCTTTAACTCTTTTTACGCTGAAAGCCAAACGAGGAGGATAATAAAATAAAATAAAATAAAAAAATAAAGAAGGAGGAAGAAGAGCAAGGATATGTATGTACGTACTCCGTGTGCTACTGCTGTTCCTGCTACTGCTACACGCTCATACCCCCAGTGATTTTGCATCAAAGGAATGCCTATTGTTATTGGGAGTCGGGTGTAGGGTGGTTCGGTTGGATGTCATCCCTCTATCCTTTCGGAATTCTGATCGAATATGAAATCAATTTTTGTTTTTGCATATAAAACGCTTGTACAACGATGTTGCCGCAGGATAGGCTGTGTGTATGTGCGCTATGCCCCAGAGGAGCGTGTTAGATGAAATGTATGGGTATGGAAGCTAGCTTCTATAAGGTTGCATTTGAACCAGTTAAGAGTTTTCGTCCTCCCCCAAGAGGATGTTACATGGTATAGAGAGAATTATGTATTGTGATAGATGTGGAGGCGATGGGAACTCACTGGAATGAAGGTCACGTTGAAGTGTTGTGAACACCGGAACTAAGGTATATCGGCGACAGCATCTAAGAACTAGAATGGATAAGGTACAGAAAGGTCAAACAAGTGTCTTCCACCTGCCAAAGTGGTACAAGATTATGTTCTCCAACCGGGCAATTGTCTTCCTTTTCTCTCTTTCTGTCAACTTTACATTTAGAACTTAGGACCGACTTCAATTGGGAAACCTTCAGTGAGACTTTAACTGGGCATCTCCTCTCCTGTTTCTGGAATTCCTCGCCGCAAGCTATATCCTCAGTTCTGGCATCATAATGTCCTTCTATTACAGGCCTCAAACTGGTATACCAAACCGAGCAAAAGCATAGATAAACCTAGTTTACATTGGCAAGTTAGATCTGGACTAAGCTTGGCTTTAAATAAGTTATCCAAGTAACTAATAGTCTTTAGTTTGAAAGGGTGTTCGATTCGAATATCATGGCGATTTCGAACTGTCAGACGTATGGCGAGCAAGAGATGACAGCTGTCATTGCGAAGGCTATTTTAATGACAGAACGTATACTTCTTGTGAACTTTGCGAACATTTTACCCGGACATTACAGGAAAAAGCAGTGACTGAAATTTTATGGTCTGTACTTTCAACAGAATGGTGCCATTGAATGAAACATTGGACTTGTTGCAGGCAAAGATTCCTGGACGTCCACTCTTCGAAAAAAGGGGCATCAACTTGCCGACTGCTTGATCTCTGCCATTCTTCCATACCTTTCCCAATTGCCTCCCTGACGGTTTTCTATTTCCTTTTGAACTGAACAGTGAAGTGTTTTTCTACGATGAGTTGTCAAGGACCTCAAATGGAAGTTCTTACAATAGACGTCGGCTTATACAATGATATTTTTAGCATTTTGGAGGCTACCAAGTCACCATAAAGCACTAAGACATGATCTTAACACAGACGCTTTTAAGGAAAATTTCTTGAAGCAAGTTTTAAAAGAATATCGAAGCCATTGCTTATCACTATTATAAATACAGTCCAAAATTTTATTTTTGCTTTTTAATTTATTTTAATATGTTTCTACGTCTGATCACAAGACATGTGCACCCAATGTTTGCTCTGAGTTTAGTACTTTTATTTAGCCCTCGTTAGCATGTCCCTGATTTTATATTAAGCTAAAAAGAAAAACAAGGTCATAGTACCTTCAAGTTTGAAACATTTCACATGTGACCGTCAATGCCATAGGTACAAATGTCTGTCTGTCTTACGCATCTACTTTATACCACATTCGCCAATTCGATTGTTATTTACAAGAATATTTTCGTTACTCTTTGGCAGTCGGTCCTGATGTCTTTAAAAATAATCGGCTTGGGTCAATAGAATACATACCGACCTTAGAAGCTTCAAAATCTGCCCTCATTGACTACCTACCGATCACAGAAGATGTCAAGGATAAGGAACACTTTATATTCTACTATCGAGGATGTTATGAAGAACTCCATCTGCTGGTGAACAAACTGAGTGAGTGACTTAACCCCAAACAACATGGAGTTGAAGAAAGGATGAAAGACACTGTAGATGACTAAGGAAGAATGAGTGGCTTAATTGAAGCGCTCTCTATGGGTTTAAATGCTTGAGGCGGGAGACTCCATTTTTGTGACATTAGGAAAGAGAGCTAAAGCTTGAAAGACAAGCTCTTGATCTGGCGAAATACACAAAGGACTAACTTTGCTAAAGGTATGACGGTACAGTAGATACCACCCTCAAGAAAAATATGGGTTCGTATGTCCTGATTGGTAACTTCAATGCTGACATGTCTTTAGGTTATCGGTGACCCAAAACGAACAAAAGGTGAACTGGGAGAAAATGTTGAATTTGCTATTCGTAAGTTCTATCACAGAAGAGCCATAGATGTCAACTTACAGGACTGCAAAATACAGTGGAGTCTGGTCATTCAAGCAGGTAAAATAGAGGGACGTCCTAGGCAAACGTGGCGCAGGACAGTTGAGAAGGAATGAAGCCATGAATGAAGAATAAGTTGGAAGCAGCTCAAACATTTTGCAGCCTCTCGGGGGGTGAAAGGATCAAAGCACTAGGACGCTGTACTACATAAAAGGGAACTGTCAACCGATCACCATTTGAAGTTGTCCAAATCCCATCTTGACCACTGAATGCGTCGCCGGATAGCCCGTAAATCAAGGACGCTAATGCGAGATGAGATTTCCGCTGAGATTCCTTTCTCTACGCGAGTTGGCGGCTGGTGGTGTAAAAGAAAAGAATTACGCAGAGCATAACCAAGAGAAAAGAGAGTACCTTGAACTTTGAATTGACTTGGGAGACTTTCATCCTGGAAGCCAGGTAAACATTTAACATCATCATTGAGAGAAACTGGAACGTGATCACAGCTGTTCCAACGTGGAAGAAGCTACATAAGTTGACACACAGTCCTAGATTTTCCTAGGCAATTGCCTACGATCAGGGCTGATGCAAATTCGGACTTATTTTTCACCATTCTCCATGGCTTTTTTCCTAAACTTCTGCTATAAATTCTTCGCTTTGGAAGTTCTCCTTTAGGAGGTAAAGCAAGCCCTACAGTTCTCCTTTAGCGTCGGCAAGGTCTTTGATTTGTCCACATAGACAGTGCTTCCAAATAACCTCCAAGAAGAACAGTGTGGATCAAACATATGTGCCAGTGTATAACCCCAAAAGGAAAGTGGTAAATCCCTGCTCCAAAATATACACTGTCGCTCGTATTGTGCGTACTGGAAGCATAAGTTCTCTAAGCCTATATACTGATAACTTTGGACTATTGTATGTTTGGAATGAAAGACACCAAGTAGGTACTAATCCAGCTTGACATTTGCCCATATTCGAATCATTCCTTCGTTCTTGAGTACCTTGAAGTCCCTTACTGCTAGGTATAGGAACTCATTCAGCTTACAACGAGCACCCAATAGACTAGTCGTACCCAAATGACAGTATGTTCAACCGCATGACTTGACTTTAAAAATACTTCTTACTTTCTCTAAATAATGTAATTAGAAGATCCTCTTAGCTAAAGTTTTTTTGTTTATCTATTTATCCATAGACACATCCTTTCGCAAAAGTTTGAGAGAAACTTCTTCTAAACTTTGTTTGCTCGCATCTATGTACCATTCAACCCCGTTAAATACCTACCAATGTACAATTGCAATTATTTGTTGCACTATGAGATACTCTACCTACCCTGCAAGTGAAAACTACATATGTATAGCCTCCAGCTACTATGCTCTCATTTGCAAACGCATAATCGAAACAAATTGAAACAAAAACACAGATTAATTTAATATTTATTCAATGATCCGACACGCAAAGCTCGAACAAAATGGAAATTAATCTAGTCAGCCCCCACTGCCGCCAAACGGCAGCTCCAATCCAACTACTATACATACAGAATCTCCCATACAGAGAAAGAGAGAGAAACGCACGTACAGCTAACTCTATTCAACGTTCCGATAAGTAATCAGGTGAAATAGAACTTGAATAGAGCACATACCCTATCGATTCGGGCATCCGACTTATTCTCCACCACCACCCTCCCCCGCCCCTTGTGTGTCAGAGCTTCGTAATTTAAATTCTGTGTGCCATAGGACATCCCCTACTCCTCCACTGATACCACGACGACGACGACAACAACAGGATATAGACAGAGAAAAAAATGGGAAAAATAAAACAAAAAAAAATCGAAAGAATCCTGTAATGAACAGATAAACAAAAACAAAGCCACGTCGACATCCAACGTCAATGGAAGACGAAGGACTCTTCTACTCTACTCCCGTTCTCGAGTAAGAGTTCATCACAGTGGTTGTTGCAATCATCGCAGGATACGAGCTAAAGCAACGATGGAATCTCGGTAACATGTCCCTGATTTACACCGGGCTAACACACAAAAAGGGACACCCTATCCCATCGTTGTTGCTCCTGCTGCTGCTGCCGCCGCCAACGCCGCTGCTGCCGATGTCAACATGGCTGTGGTTATGATTGGGTGCGAGTCAGTATACCTACCTATTCCTAGCTACGGCAGGATATGTATGAAACATTGTTGCCAAGCAACATTGTGCCATGCGCATAACTTTTGGGATCCAACCAACACGGGGGCTGGGGGTACTTTCTATTATTTACTCAAAACCAAAACTCAAACGAAAGCGGCTACAAGGGTGGGAAAGGATAGCAAAAAAAAAAACAAGCAAACAGAAACTTCAACAAAGGACATCTCTGGGGAATGCACTCCCTGCGGTAATTACGATTACAAAATTGGCTCTCCCTCCTTCATCGAAGGTGTGTGTTGATATGTTGATATGCAATATCATCATCAAGGAGCATCCTATCCTCTGTTGTGGAAGTCCTCCTGACAAAATGGCCGAAACGCATAAAATCCTTTATATTGCCTAATTGTTCGACTTTCTTTTCATATCCATCACACCAACACACACACACTCATTATTTGTTTACGCATATGTTTCCCGTTAAAGCGAAATAATAAAAGAAAAATTCATTGTCCTGCTCACGCGGCGGCGGTGGTTGTTGTTGCCGCAGATTGCTGTGATTTCGGTTAAACAAGCTTTTGATAAGCTTTGCCAATGCCAGCCACCATTTTGCATCGTAAATCAAGTTTTTATTGTGTTATGATGGATGAGGTTCTGCCATCCAACTTACTTGTCCTCCTCACTTTACCATCCACCCAGCGGAGTGTCCTGTTTTTATTCATGTGTGTGCCTGTGCAGTTTGCAGGAGTTGGTTTGGTTTGGTATGACACCGGTGTGTGCTGGGGAGCGTACTTATGTTTGTGTGGGGAAATGAATTGCTTTCTTAAATCTTTTGGTAATATCCTTGTTATGGAGTGATTATGTCTTCGGGAATGCGAGGATTATTGCCATCGAAAGGGTGACAATGAATTGCTACTTGTTTTTTTTTTTTTTTTTTTGGGTTCCGGTGGGCGTGGGCTGGTGTATACTTTATTTCTTTGATACAAGTTTTAGATGTTCCTGGGAGTTTTTTTTTGCCTCATGGCATTTGCAAATTGTGGGGTTTATAAGCTTCTTGCACTTTTTATGGAAGAAGAAGTAGAGTTTTGTTGCAAGAATGAATGTGTGACAGTAAACCTTGAAAAAATTCACAAAAACAAAAAGAATCCTTATCTACAATCTATTGTTTTATGGGCCATATTTTTTGCGGGCGACCTCTAAAAAGAACTGGCTTTATGGCTTTTTTAGTGATGACTTTGAGGGATAGCAAGGACAGATGAACTCACGCTAGACGGCTTAAGAAAAAGGCACCCAACCCGAGTTCCAAACAATCTATGGCTGTTCCCAAGAACTTGGGAAATAGTCTCTGCAAAAGGTTTGGTTTGAGTTCATTTTCGTTGATAGGAAATCTCTCTCTAGCTATTGCATCAGAACGAGTCCTGTGGACTTATTTATTTCGAAATTATGAGGAGGAAGGACATATTTACATAATTGCCTTGCAGTCTTCAGTATCAAAGGTTCCACTCAAATTTCCATTTGTTGAATGACCATCATCAGAATTCAAGTTTTCCTTAAATAAAAGTGGAGTTCCACAAGAGTATGTGGCATGGCCTACCTTTTATTCGAAGATGTTATTCGACTTAGCTTTTTAGTAGCTTTGAATTGGAAGAAGCCTTGGCTACTTGAGGTTTACAGAATTCAGAAAAATGTAAGGAGAAATGGTTGTATACCACTCCGCTTGAATACCAACAGCAATCTAGCAATGTTAGAATCGCTTCAGCTTCTGTGCCCATCTTAAAGAACTAATCAATCTTTTCCCTGATACAGATGATTATCGAGGCATCATATGCTGGCTCAAAATGTCAAGTCTTGCACAGAGTCTGAGGAGTTCGAGTTCTAAAGTGGGGTAAGACAAGGTTGCATTCTTTCACCAATTCTATTTCTTTTGGTGGCGGTTCCTGAAGTCTTGTCGACGGATTAGTCTCTCCAAATCACAAATAGAGACGAGGAGTGTCTCCAAGTTGTCGTAGGTGGCTGTCAGCGTTTGATTTAGATATGTTCAGGCTTCGTAGACCATCTCGATGGCTCTTCAAACTGAAAGCTTGCAAAGGATAGGTTCGTAGTAGCCATTTTGCTATTCTGCTGGCTCCCATGTTCTACAGACTTTCTTCTTTTCATTTTGTTGAAGTTGATCCCATGAACATTAGGACGATAAAAGCAGGTACTGCAAGGCTATCCTTTAGAGTTATGGTCCCTTAAGGGTTTTAGGTCCTCATTTTTGTTGTCACTTTTACTTTCAAGAACTTAAGGTTATGCCTAAAGAGATTCCAATCCACACTGCGTATAGATTCTTGGTTTGTGATTCTCCTAGTCTCCTTTACAGTCCACCATGATTATGATTTATTCATGTGGCCAACTTTCATCTTGAGTTCATTAACCTAAAGATGCTCCAGTGACAAGTCGATTGACTCCTTGTAAAATCTCAAAACAGAGAAGAGAGGAATCCTTGTAATCAACTCATTAAATTGTTTTCCGGTTCATTTGCATTTTTTGTTGAAACAAAACAAAACTAATATTTCAAGACCGCACCAGACAATTGAAATGCAAAATTTTCAAGGATTTATTGAACGAATATCCTTGCTTTGCATTCGTTCCTAATAAAATTACGCAGATGACCTCGAAAAGTTTACTCGAAAGACGACTACGACGACGACGGAACCCATCAACCCCATTCAACATTTCTTTATATTTTTATTTTTTTTTTTTTTATCCCAACACTATGTTACTGAGGGCTCCTTTCTCCTTTCGTACGTATCCTTTCTCCGTTTTGTGTGTTGGTGTGTGCGGAGTTTTTTTTTTCTTGTGAAAACTTTTGAGTATGTATTTCGCACTGGGATCTGTGTGTGCGAACAAGGACAAGCATGTTTTTGAATACTGATGATGTCAACATTGTGTATTCCTCTCTCACTTGCATTTGGCATAAACTCTGTTCTGCTGTCGTCCTGTGTGTACGTACGAAGGATGCTCTTAAAGTAGTAATTGTGAATAGAGCTCGAGCGTCGTAACAATTTGTGAGCTTGTGTTAGCGCCATTGTACACAGTAAACCGCCATTTTGTAATGCAGTCAGTGACTTTGGCAAGCTTTCGTACATTTTTATGAGTTCAACGGTGTTTTGTTGTGTTTACCTACATCGATTTGATATTGCACTCACGCATACACACACACGTACTCATAGTTGGGCTATTTTTCCGTTGTCCTTATAGGCCATGTGGAGACATAAAAAAATTAACACACCACACATGCATACTGTGTGCAGTTGTGCACTCAATTCCTGCCACCCCCCTGCAGTGTCCTGCTGTGATATTTTTGCTGCTGCTACTCCACAACGAACTGTTGAATGTGCAGTTTTATGGAGCATCCTTAGAAGCTAGCCCGATGACGACGACAACGACGATGAGGATGAGGATGAGGACTACGACTACGACTACGACCGACGACGACGCCGAGAAGAAGAGAAGGATGACATGAAGGAACGGATTTATGCAAATTCACAGCCATTGGCAGACAGATTTGTTGCGATTTGTGAATTTTTCAAGAAGTCCTTTGCCCTCCTCGAACCTCGTTGTTCTCTCTCTCTCTCAGCCTGCTAGCTAGCTCTATAGACAAACATATCTCTGGCGAGAAGTTTTCGGGAGAAGATTTATGGTTGAATGCCACACAAAACGGAAGTTTTATGTTCTTTCCTATCCGTGTTTCACCTGTGTTTTTAGACACACTGATAATGTCAGAGAGAAGAGTCGTTCTTTTTTTTTTTGCTATGTTTCTCTTCTTGTCAGCCTCTTCGCTCGTCCTGGCGGCGAGTGTGTATTTTAAAGTGCGAAACAAAGTTTTTCCCAACATAAATGTTGCAAATTATGCGAGTTCAATTCATTGACATTGAAGGTCTGTGTCGTTTTGCTCCTACACGCTGCTGGAGAAGGGAACTTTGACGGAAAGTGAAGGATGATTATGTTAAGGAAGTCGAAGGTTGACGTTTATTTGGGCAGGAATGGAGGAACTCGTAATTTTTTGGAGTTTGTACCCACTAATGAGTAATACGTAGGAAAACAGGAAGAAATCACAATAATAATTCTACGGTTCTACCCGTTTTGGCGATGATTTGAAAAAAAGAAAAAAAACTAAACAACGAATGAAGTTCATCTGATATATCTTAGGCAAGAACCACCTTTTCCATTTGCAATTACTGACGCGCATCCATATAGAGGGTAGTTCGATTTTCGGCCATCTTAAATTGACAGCTGTCTTCTTTATATTCCCCAAATGACAGTTTTGTTTGTTGCCTATTGATAGAACTTAAACTACAAGAATCTTTAAGGCACACCGAAGCTTTTAGAAAAGATTTCGATTTTTTAGAGCTGAATTCAATCTGGCACAAGGTTCTACTATTGTCTAAAATTGGCTTAATTTTACTTTCTCCTGCTCTCTAAGATTGACAGTGACCACATCCACGGCATTCTTTGATTAAGCTTTGAACTGATGAATCATTGAAAAAAGGAACTATAAAGAGCGCTTCAGTGAGTTACTATAGGTTTAGTGGCCAAAACATCAGAAGCCTGCTCCAGTAACTGGTTTTATAGATAAGGACCCCTCTTTATAGTATAAGTATGAGTAATTATAGAGGGAAACTAAAATGGATACATACTGGAAAGGCGTAAAGATCCAAGAACCGACAGGCTAACTAACAAAACTTTCAAATAAAGAGAAACATGCCAAATGACTTTGAATAAAACAAGAAGAATACACTACTCGATACCCTCGCTCTTTAGGGCTTTAGAGGAAATAATTCTCCAGGAAGTTGTTCCCAGAATTCTGGAGAATGCATAGTCTTCTTGTGGTGGTACAAGTTTGCATTAAGGTTCACCCGGTGTTCGTTTCTCAAATAGCTAACTTCCCTCCTTTAAGCTTTTCTTTTCTAGATCATCAGCTTTCCCTTTGCCTGCGATACTCTCATTTCCAGGGACCCAATAAAAACTTGATCGAGTATCTACTCAACTATGCGTTACACCGTAACGTTGTTAAGTCCTGGAGTGAAAAATTTGTTCTGGTCAGTCTACTTGGGTATTAGACAGTAGATTGGTTGATTGATGTCACTTTTCGTTTCTCCGAATCAGATGTTTCTTAAGTGCGACGTACTTCTAGGGGAAAGCGTTAATGTCAATCTGCTTTAGATGCTCCAACCATTTTAGTCATTCGACACGCTTTATTCTAGTTGCTGCTAACCAGTTCATATCTTGCTATACACTCACTGTCAAACTAGAACTAGCTCACAGATATAACTTCCCTATCAGAGTAGCCAAAGGTGATCTCACCTATCTTTAGACCAGCAGGACTGATATAAGGGACATGTGCTTCTGTAGCTCTAGCATATGCATGTTCAGTTAGAACGCCGGGACTCAGAGTTTAGTGCGTTTGACTACGTTGACTTTTTCACATTTTGAAACAACTCCTGGTAGAGTTGTAATGTACATTCCAAGTTGTTATCGTCTTAAGAAAGCCTCAAATCCCTCAGCACTTCCATTTAAACTTGATCCCTTTTTAAGTGTGAATTGGAAAGTAACCAAGCATTGGAAGTAGGACAAATTGTGGGATCCACTGCCTTCTTACAAGTAGATTGCCTCAACTGTTACAATCTTAACAATTGTCAATGAGTCAGTATGATTGATGTGGTAATCTTAATCGGAAGCCAGTGAAGGATCTGTTAAAAGATTTATCAGTTACGACACAAGCTTATCACACATAATATGAGTGTCAAGTTTCAGTCTTTCTATTTTTATTCATTTAATATGTTCTAAAATGTTTGTTGCGGCTGTCAATGTTGTTGTTGCTGTCATAAGCACCCTTATTCCGAATTTAACTCGAGATAAATTTCACTCACTGGAACAATTATTTGGCTATTCTAATCTTGAGTAATGTGCTGACGTTTGACGTTTAATGCTTTTTAACTAAAAGTTACATAAAAAACTATTTAACGATAGAAGAAACTGACAGTTGTTTAATATTGTGTCAGGAGAATAGAGTTGCTTTAAACTCATTGAGCTCATTATGGAGAACATTGATAATGACATTAAGTACCAATGGCTAGTCATAGATAGTCAAACCTGGAACGATTGTTGAAAACATTTTTCTAGTGCCCTTCGGGATTTAAACCTTGAACCTCACACTCAGTAGTCCAACTCAACAAGTCAAGTGTTCAGAGATGTCAAATGTGATTAACGTACGACGCCATTTGCAGAAATGATCACATCTTCCGATAGGGTGATCAATTTCGCGCCACCTGGTACATGTGTAGATGTGTGCCGTGGATCAGTGTTTAGAGCGATGGACTACTGCGCAAGGGGTTCCAAGTTCGAGTCCAGGAAAATACCATCAAGTTTTCTATGGCGTCTGACAAACGTCGAAGTGTATTTAGTGTCATGAGAAAGCTCCTCCACTCTGCCCTTCGGAGACGGCATAAGACTTTAGGTCCCTTCTGTACGTGTACAAATATATATCACGCACAACACCTACAGTTCTGAGAAGCTAGACCTTGGCCCTCTATGAGCTGCAAGTTTGCTGCCTTCGTTGAGTTTTAAATTTGTAAAACTTTTAAGAAAAAAGTCTTAACATCCAAACAGACCTGAATTTCTTAAGAAAATAAAACTCTAGCCTAATCTAATGCAACTACAAACAAAACCATCGAACTGACCGACTATACTCGATGCGAATATTCCAATTCCAATTCACTTTTCAATTCCCGGAACGTATTGACCTGAATCGCCGCAAAAAAAAAAAACAAGAAAAACTCCCTTCAAAATGCGCCTATCTTTCATCTGCATCCTTCTTAAAGTCAACGTTTTTGGTTGCTCATCTTAAACACTTTCGTGCAGTAGACATTATTCGCTTCCGGTTTAAAAAAAAAAATAAAAAATAAAGCAAGAAAAAAAAAAAAGGACAACTCTGTACTTGATTGCTGTGTGTAAAGTATAAACTCACCCCGCAATCACCTCCATCAGTGTATACGTACCACCACCACCGCTGCCGCCGCCGCAAGGAACTCAGCTCATTGGTATTCCAGTCATGTGGCAGGAGACTTTAAACGAAATTTCAGTATTTTTTAACCCCAGGCCTTCTGGCTGCTGTGTACGAGTATAATGCTGGTATAACAGTTTTCCCGAACACAGCCGCAGCAGGTATAACAACCCCGCCACAGCTGTCAGTGTATTTGTAAGGGTGGCCATACTGGGTGGGTGGGTGGTGGATTTCCAATAAGAAAACGAGGGTATACGCGGGACTTGCGCAATACTAGTTGAGCTCTCCCCCTAGCCTTTATCACTGAAATTCGGTTTTTTTTTTTTTATTTGGTATGCGCTCCATGTAGCACAACACAGAGACAAAACTGATAACACACACGGCGCGAAGAACCCCACACTGTACACTGTGTGTTGTACAGCAACTGTCATCGTGAACTCTTTGAAGTTGAATGTTGCGGGGAGAGTGCATCAGAAATTCTATGCGGGCACCCGGATCAGCTGACTTTCGAAGAGGAGCACCAGCACCAGCACTCCCCACACTGTGGAGAGGAAGCAAATATTTCATGCGAGACTCGTGCAGAATGCCATTTACGGATCATATTCATACGTTGTCGTCGTTGTCGTTGCCACTAGAGTGGTATCGTCATCATCATCATCATCATCATGATTGTCTGGTGTATGTGTGTCGCGCGGGCGATATTTGTATTCCAATGGCGAGTATCCTTCTTCTTCACCCACTCACTCACTCAAAAGGTGTGTGTGCAGCAACACGCTCGCTCGCCCGCTTCTGTCGCGCCGCATATGTGTGTGTATTTGTCTGTGTATAGGTTTTGTTGTCGTCACCATTGTTGTCATAACTAATTTAAATTAAACTCGGATAATGGGAAATTTTTAAGGACACTGAATGTGGTCTTGATTGGGGCAGATCGTCTGTTGTACACCAACCAAACCAAACCAAACCAAGCAACCGACCGGGCGAGCGAGCGACCCCCACCTTCATTCATCATCTGTAATTAGCATAAAACCGTAACGAAATCACCCTTGTTTCGGTAACTGTCTGTCTGTCTGTATGTATGTGTACGAGTGTGTTTTTGGAGTAGATGATGATGACGGAACAATGAGCATGAAGTAAATATACATGGAATCGTATTAATCATTTAATTTATTCGCTTCCTTGTCTTTAGGATAATTATCACCTAAAACCTCGGTATTAACCCCTTTCTTTGGATACGCAACGCCGGAGGAGAGTATAACCCCTTTTTTTTTGTTTTCTGTTGATTCGATTCGATTTGATCAACCCCTTCTTGGGTGGAATTTCGTTTTTGAAAATCTCACAGTTTTGGCGAATTCGCTTCGGTGAATCTGTCGACAAATTTTTGGCTAAATAGAGGCTATACATTTTCACCAATGATGCCAGATGGATGAGATGAAGTTTGTGGAGAATGTGGTGGTGCATTTGGTTGTACAAGATGACATAAAGAGCTAAGCAAGGTACTGATGATCAAGGTCCGAAACTACAAATACACCAATGAGTCTCGCAAATGTTTGACAATCATCTGGGAGAATTGCTGTCAAAAGGAAGCGTCTGAAACTACCAACTCACCTATAAGGTTGCCATGTTTGGTCAATGCATCAAAATCTTTGCAAATGGTCTTATCTTCAAAGAGATTCAACATGAGGTTTCCACACAATTCAATCAGATTTCGATGAGAGTTCATGGGCGGCCATGGTTGTTCTACAAGCTACTTGACAGCTATCTAGCGTGACCCCAAGTCCAGTTCTCTAATTTTAGGGCATAAACTTGACGTTTGCAGCAAGTCGGCGCAGCCGTCCAGGCTACAGTCCAGAAAGGCCAAATCGTCGGAGATTCACTCTGAAAGCAATTAGTGTATTCCAGCATAAGCGCCCAAAAATACTGTGAATTACAAACGAATGCAAAAACTACATACAATTCCGTCCTTCATTACATAGGACAACACTTTAAATACTATCTTTGATCTATAGCAAGGCTAAAGGCCGCTAATATCGTGTGCTCTGTTTGATGCTGAGTCTGTTTAAGCTAACTCGTCGGCTTGTCATTGCTGTGGAAGCCTGGTTTTGAGCTTATGGATATGAGTTCCACTTTTCCTGTCTCAAACAGTTTGTCGGAAGACCAGGACGCTCATTTCTTCTATAGTACTTCTTTGTCCAAGATATTGAGCTGACTAAATTGAGGTATGACTTTTCTATGGAGGTCGGTGTAACAATTTTGATGGTGTAAAAATGTTCGGACTTGTAACCTTTTCGGCAGTAGGCCACAAGACCAAGGATACCCTGTGAATTGTGGCAGGCTTATAAAAATTAAATATTAGGCCGTAAGCAGCCCATAGAGGGCCAAGGCCTAGCTCATCGCAACTGTACGTATTGTGCGTAGTATACATTTCTGTACGTACAGAAGGGACCTACAGTTTTATGCCAAACCTCTCTGGTTTTGAGAAGCTTTCTCATGACAGTGAATACTCTTGAATGTTTGTCAGACACTCGGAAGAGGTCGGTATTTTTCTGGATTCGAACTTGGAACCCCTTGCGCAGGCTTATGCCCACATATTTTACCGAAAATTCTGCTGCAAGCTGGCTCGGTACTCTGCTCTTAGTGCATTATTTCCAAGTTGAATTTGTCATGCACATTACAGGCTAGTACTTCTAAAAACCTCAGAGCTTATGTTTCTAGTCTGATCCAGAGGGATTTCAAGTGAAGGCTCTTTGACTTTCCTTTACGTTTGTGGTACAAATATCTGAGGTAATTTATGAGAATCCACGTGAACCAGGGAAAGGAGAAGTCTCCTAAGGCTTGCAAAGGTTAATCCTGGCAATTTGCAAGGGCAGTAAGTGTCAAAGTGTACCTTTTTTCGTCAACAGTTTGACTGATATTTGGCTAAGCCTTCATTGAGGGGTTTAAGCAGCCAGGAATTAAAGTTTCCCCAGTGCTATGCTGCTTTATACTACTGTACCGCTGTATCCCTGGTACATCGTGTCCCATGGTACTATTTGCGCAGGTTTGTGACCAAGAAATACTCCTTTTGAAGGCAGATACATATATCGGAAGCAATTTTCGTCACCTTTAAGCACTTGTCATTTGAGAATGCCAACAGAATTTGAGCACATTTGGTAGCATCTTTACTTTGCTACCACGTATCTCAAATCACGTTCAATTAAAGGTCACACTCTTCATTGCCTCCTTCAATCGCAGAAGTACCTACTTAGTAGACCCACAGTTCCAATAAAATGCTGCGCTTATTTTCCTCTACCCTGAGCCTGACAACCCTGACAACAACAGAAAGAGGAACAAAAAAATAAGAGATCTAAACAACTACCACGTCCAATTGGATTTCTTCCACACCAACACTTTTCAAATTTACTACTAGTCGCATTAGATACCCATCGTCGTATCTCTTCAATCTATCGACTGTCGCTTCGGCTCGAGTTCTTAGCATATCGCATCTCTGCGATCTTTGTCTTTTGTATCTGTCAGCTACATCGAACGAGAATGGCGGCAATGGCGATGTCGTGGTGGTAGTTCATTTTTTTCCATTCACTCATCTTTTTTTTTTTTTTTCTGCGCGAGTGTCCTTCAGTTCCTTGGATGGAATAGGAAAACCCCACCACCACCACCCAGAGGCTGAGCCTAACGAAGTTACACATTAACTACGCTTGGATACGCATTATTTTCGGTGTGTTCCTATCTATGTATCTGTACGAGTGGTCCTAGAAAACACAAAAAAAGAAGTGACACATCCGCAACGTCAGCAGTAATCTGGCTCAGCCAGTTGAGGATTTGATGGGCTCGGTATGGTATAGTGGCTGTGCTTTTGTCAGTGTCAACCTCGAACACAAAAAAACACAACACACCACACACTTTTCGAGTGACAGACAGTGGGTTTTACTTCTTTTTTTTTTTTAGTTTTTAAGGGTTGATGAGGGTGCAGCCATACAGATACAGTAGGTACTTGTCATAAAAGGATTCACTTGATATTCATCACCATCAGAATGTGGTTACGTTTGGTGTTCCATTTCTGGTCGTCGTTTTGTGTGATGTTAATCAGATTAGTGTCAGGCAGTCGCAAATTAGGTGAACACGCAGCGACCGATGAGGGCGGTAATATGGCCTGTCAATTGGGGATGCAATAATAGGGGTTAGCGCGGATGACATGACATGAGTTGCATTTTTACAAAAAAAATAAAAATTATCTACAAAAATTAATGTCTGTATGTATCTGTGTTTTTTTTTTTTCTAATGCACACGTTCCGGTCGTGACATCCATCGAGAGTTGCACTTAGTCGTGGGAAAGGTGCAGGAGGGGTCCTCGCTTTGCTGCTTCGTGATAGTTTGGCTCTTTTGCAGATTAATGGCATTTGTACATTGTATCCCCTTCCGGTTGACAACCTCACCGCTGCTATGCTGTATCTAGTATCTATGTATACTATAGCTCACTATACTCCTGTGTGTTTCTGTGTCCGTGTATAACCCATTGTGTGTTGTTTGCTCCTTGCTATAGAACACACACCCATACACACTCTCGGGGGTTTTATTTTAAAAAAAAAAAATTCCCATCATCCCCGCACTACGCCGCTGATAGGATATGCAAACAAATCGCTAAAATGAAATCAGCTGTAAAAATTTTCAAAAATTTCCACGAGGATTTTCGCATTTCGGGTCGATTTGACTGAATCACGCGCCGAACGAGCGCGAATTGCAAAACGAATTTGAAAATAATGTGAAATGGCTTTAGCAGCACAAGTGTGTATGTACAGGATGCTGTGTGTATATATCTGAATGAGGTAGGATTATGTAGTCGATAGCTAAGATGAATATATTGCCATTTGATTGCGATATAATGAAACAAATACAAGTGCCATATGGTTATTCTGTTTTCAGACAATAGAATACATTTTGTTGAAGTTTTTGTTTTCTGCGTATCAACTACTAAGTTAACCTCAATTGAGAGGAGGATACAGTGACTTCCATGGATTCCCCACGAAGAACACCTCGACAGAGAAAGATCTCATGAGTGAATAAGGGTGTGAGCTGGGGATCTTCCTAGAATCGGCAGTAGCTCTCTCTACAAACCTTCCTAACCACAAAAGTATTTTCAAGTTCACGCAGCTGGCTCGAACTATCAACAACTATCCTGAGAGCCAAGACAAGCATATACACATCCTTAGACAGTCTAAGAGCCAATGCCGTCACATCCACAACAACCAACTCTAGATTGGTCAGGTGTTTTCTAAGGCAGTCTAAGAGTCATCAATCAACAGCCAGCTCAGACGTTGTAAAGAGGATTTTAAATGCCTTAGAGCATAACGCTAACCACTTTTAGGTCTCTTGAGACAGAAGAGTCTTTTTGTTTTCAAAGACGAAATTTCGGTCAGAACAACTCTCTTTCCAGCTTTGGTCCTCAGCCTCTCTGGAATTCAGCCTTTCCTACTCGTGTTGCCCATTGCCCAACTGGACTGGACTGTTACCTCTGTCTATAATGCTCCATCATGATAGTTGCCACAGTGTCACAGGCTGATACCCGAGCCTCTTCGAACTTAGATGGCGCTACAGTTTAATGTGAACCCGGATCTCAATCAAGAAGCCTCAATCAATAAGCCTTCAGTTGCACTCTCCAAGTTGGTCGTGGTCTCCTTGAACTTGTGGCTCTCTATTTCGTCGCCCAGCGGGTTTGATTTGAAGATTTCCCAGGAAACTCAAGTCTCTATCATGAGAATGCTTCTTGATTCACGCCAGCCCTTTGTCTTCTAGTAGAAGGCACATTACCCCTTCCGCTTTTCTGCATCCCTATTGATCAGCTTGTGGGGTTTGTCGGTTTAACCGCAGGAAGTACATATGTACCAACAGACTTCCTTGGCCATCTGATTGCCGGTGTTTGCATTTCTTGTGTTTTGCTTGCCTTTTTTCGCCACTAAGCCGGTGAGTCTCTCGGCTTGTGATCGGTTCCTTTACATGAAGGCTTCATCCAATCTTTGAACTTCTACATCTTGGCCTATTCCTTTGCTTTAATTCTCCATAAGCTTTTCAACCAAGTCCGCCCTTCTTAGACTCTCAAAGCACTAGAACCTTCTTCAACTCCAGCTAAACCCTACAATCTCAAGAAAAAATCAATTTCCTATTAAAAACCAATCTCCAACCCGACTTTTATTTACTGCCGCCGACACCATCAATTCATTAAGGATAATTGTTGACATAAGGATCCGCTACGCATGCACCCCTTCAAAATCCCGCGACAGGCTAGCTTATTTCACAAAAATCCAACCATACGGGTCCGTAAATGAGCTATATAAGCAGAAATCGATGACAAATTGCAGGAACACGTTACACCTAGTTAAGCAGCAGCAAAGACACAAGAACAAAACGTTGACAATACTAAATACACACACACACACACCGACCCGACCCGACCGGGACCACCAACTCGCAGTCGATTGTCTCATCCCCTATTGTTCTTGGCGCGGATCAAATACTATACAACGAGGACACCCCGCCAAAATAAAACCCTGCAACAAACATATCAATGGGCAAATTAAAATAACAACCTAATCATCGTTTTAAGTTCCTCTCCCAAAAAAGGACGAAGGAATACCGTGATGAAAACACGGCCGTAGAACGATACACAAGATCCATGATGCGTGTACACGTTAAATAGGAAAATCCCTCTTTTCTTTTCACAGTGCGACGAGCTCGTTTTGTCATCAACCCCTCTCTCCACGGTAAAAAAAAAAAAGAAGGTTTTTCTTTTATAAAGGGATTTCGCCACCCTTAATTCGCGCCACCCTTTGTTGAAGTCTACTATGTTCTGTGTTTTGGGCGAGAAAGTCAACGCGCGGATTCTGCTGCTGCCTTCACTCATCAAGCGCGACGAACAGTCAAATATCCTCTTCCAATGGTACAACATGCCTAAAGTGTTTTGTGTGTAGGAAGTGTTCGAACAGTTAACTCAAATGAATTGCTCCGACACCCTTCTCAATTACAATTGTGTGTATTCGCTTTGAACTTATCCTTGTCTTTCCTAGTTCGGTTTTTTTTTTTTGTAACCATCACCGCCACTAATACAACCAGAAAATGGATAAATTTCACCCCCTCCCATCGCACAGCATCGCAAAGAGAGAAAGATATTCGCGTCTAAGAAGAGCAAGCGGACACGAATTGGTCCCCTGTGGCATACCGATATAACGCACAGCGGGTGGCGGCTCGCACAAAAGACGATGCCTCATATCGAGGGATTTAAGAATGATGGATTGGTCTAAATAGGTGATTGAGCAGAAATGCCTGCCTAACTATGACGGACTGTGGCCAAAATCAACCCCCTGCCCTCGCTCATTTGAGGCGATGACCGAGTTAATTTCCCATTGATTTGCATACATTTTTACCGCACAGGCAGGAGTGTAGTTTAAAACTTTGGATATTATTACTTAATCCCGTAATATCGTCATAATCGTAACAAGAGAGGCAGTTGTCCTCGGTGGTGGTGGTTTATACGGGAAGTATCTTTGAATCAAATTATGACAGCTAAGCTTCTGTGGAAAGAGACAAGTTGACTGGATTCCAGCTGTCAGATGAGGAAATTGAATTATCTTTTCCGCAGCGATGTAGTCGTGAGTGAGTTTGAACTGATGACGGTTGCACGGATTCAAGGTTAAGGTAGTTTTGTAGTTTTGGTATTTTTGACAAATTTATGGTAATAGAATCTTAACTGAACTTTAAGTCCTTAAATGCTATCTGGCGGAACCGAAACAAAGCTTTGGAAAAGGTGGACTCTTGGTAAAAGTGCCCGGACAAAAAATTGTTTTTAGAGTAAGAAGACGCTTGCAGACAGGTGCTTGTTCTATGGGCAGTTGGGCGCTGTTTTGAATACAGTGTCCAGTGAGGATTTCCACGGGAACTTGACTGCCAAAGTAGGCTGCGACAAGACGGAGTTCAAACATGTTATCTGGAAACCCGGCTTAGGCAACCTTTGATGTTTGCAAGGCGAAATTTCCTTGTCAAGGATCAGCTTGATGTCAACTGATAAGCAAGCAAGCTCCATCCATCTCCATGGGTCAATGGCATAGAGAATTCTTCCTCGCCAGCCTACCTACCTAACTTAACCTTATTGTCCCTTTAAGCATAGGGTTGTAGTCCGTGATCATCGTCTTATGATAGCGACTATGGAATATATGCAGCCGTTTGATGATAGAATGGCAATCGAATGCCTGGGTTCAATACCAACCGATTTAGAGTGCTCTAAAAACTGAGAGAGCCATAGTGTAGTCGCCATTTCCAACCATATCCCTATTAATTTTCAAAATAAAAATCAGGTTCTTACAGCCCATCAGCATACAACACCATCGCTAATCTAAGAAAACTTTTTTCGTTGAAAGGATTGTCGGTCGATCACAGGGAAAGACACCTGGGTAAATGCGGACGAACGACAGCTTGACTTGCGGCGAATAGTCGGAATAGTCCAGTCCAACACCCAGTCAAATCCATGGACTAATGACAGTGCAAATCTTATAAGACGGATGCGGATAAGCTTAAGAGGTCGAAGGATCACTTAGCTATGGTTTTGAAGAGATTAGGTAGGCCACAGTGAGATAATGGACAACAATGCTAAGAGGATCTTCAAACCACAGCCCCCAGGTTCGAGACGGCGAACCAGATGCCAGAAACTGGAAACAGCATGCCCAGAGGATGGAAGGCAGACGTGCCTAAGCAGAGACTCTACAAGGATCAGGAGGCCTTTAAGTAAGTTAAGGAATGGAGACATGCTAGAATTTGTACCACACGAGCATAATAAATGCGATCAAGGCAGTAGGATCTGCGGATCTTTTTGGACATGCCCCAATTGCTTCAGCTGAGCTATAACTTTCCGGATAAGTGGAAGAAGGAAATGGTTGTCAATCTCTTCCAAAAAAGTCAACCCTATATTGCGAAATTTGGAGAGGAATTTCGGGGCACCGAATGTGGTTAATTATCCTATAGCGAATCACACTAAGCGTCTTGGTGGAGGAGGCATTTCAGATAAGGACATAGGAGTATCAAGGCCACTTTTCACGTTCTGCATAAAGGATTTGTGTCTAAAGAATTGGAACTCCAAAGTGGGACTCAGCAAGGCTGCCGAAGAGAGAGTTTCGCCTACCATGTTTCAACTCGTAATAGGCTACGGAATTGACTTAGAAAACTCTGTCTTTAGGATGCTTCATAACTCATATTTGGTCAGGTAGTCCGATTAGCTTAAACACCAATCTACGAAAATCGATTCCGACCGTCAATGTTGATGTGGTACTTGCAGAGTGCAGGTCCATAGCTAACCAAGTGATGCAATGTAAACTGCTAACTCAGGATGGCAAGATAAGTAGCGGTCTATGCAAGTAGGGCAGAGTTGAGGCAAGAGCTGAGGCACTTTGTCATGCATAGGCTTTGTAGATGCTCCAGGACTTACATGCAGATCCAGAAAGTCAAAGTGCGCCTAGCTACTAAGGCCGGCAAACAGCTGAGTAGAATTATAGAAGCAAACTTGTTTGTTAATCAGTTGCAACTTTATACGACTAACGATAGTTTACGCTCGAAATATATGCAAATTCTTGTCATCAAACAGGACACTTGCAAGGGACTGTACTGCCAGAACCCTTTTTCTTCCCCGCCGCCACACACATCGATCAATCTTCTTCTCATATTTGCACAAAATATTAAGGTATTTCCCTTGCATTTTATTTAATTTTAAATTAAACACCCATCACTCATTTAATCCACGCCGCACACACACCATGTCCTTGCTTTCTGTTTTTTTTTCTTTGAGAAAAAGAAAAAAAAAGTCACCCTCGCCTTATTGTTTCCCTTTCATGCGATGAATTTCCCATTAAAACTCGATTGGATGTGTTGTCCTTGTAATAAGGAAATGACTCAGAAGATTTTCATTGTTTGTAAGCATATCGGCGTTCGACCGATTCGAATTAACTTTCGATTAACTCTGCCATGTCACAAGGATCAGCGTTCGATTTTCAATAAGGATGCCTGATTTTGGATTTGGCCTATAAGCAAAGTCTTATACCATTTTCGAAATGTCCTGTCAATTTTGTGAAACAACCCGTTTTTGTGTCGTCTTTAAGCGAAAATTCTTTGCATTCGTATTGACAGGACGAAGGAGGACACTAACAACAACCCCAAGTCCCATTCCGATGACAAAACAAACGACGACGAACGGGTTACATTTTTTTTTTTCCCCTTCGAGGAAAGAGAATGTCCTGCCTGAATCGTTGGCAAAAACCAAATGTCATGGTCGTGTACCGTACAGAGTTAGGGGGTTTGTTTTTGCTAAAAACCCGAAATTAGAAAAAATAATAATAATAGCGAACGAGAGCAAAACAACGTACGTGCAGCGGG
Organism: Chalcosyrphus nemorum; assembly: GCA_949716465.1. NCBI lineage: Eukaryota > Metazoa > Arthropoda > Insecta > Diptera > Syrphidae > Chalcosyrphus > Chalcosyrphus nemorum. The sequence goes on along the minus strand of OX454334.1, from coordinate 15,305,672 downwards.
GTGGTTCCTTTCCTTTCTTCGTCTTCCAATTTTTTTTTTTTGTTGGTTTTTGGGAATTTTCCCTTTTTTTCCTGTCGTCGGTCGTCGGTCGCCGTCGTTTGGTTCGAAGGTTTAGAGAGGAGATAGATATGTGTGGCAGGATTATCAATATCTCACTGGCGAACTGTGTAGTGTACTCTTTTTGTGCTGTGTGTTTCGTTCGTTGTCGGCCACCGAGAATCCCCGAAAAGGCAGATGTCACATCTCGAATTGAAATTAAATCGAAAGGAAGATTGATTGTTTTCGGGCGGGAGGATCACAGAGGACGACAGCCAAAATGCAATACCCGAGCCACAAAATACGGTTAAATAGTTTTTTATTATTTTTTTTTTCTTGTTTGTTCTTTGTACTAAACCCAAGTGACCTTAGGGTTTGTTCTTTCTCTCCGCAAGAGAGGGTGTTTTTGCGCAAAAAAATGCGTGCTAACAGTTGTCTTCAAATGGCCATCCATATGCCACAAGGACGACGAGGGTGTTGTGTTTCATTTTTCAAACTTAAAAGTAAAAAAAAAAGAAAAAAACAACTTTAAGACCAATTAAGGTTTGACACCATGGTCGCCGTACAAAAAACACCCCCCGCGACAAAAAAAAACATCAAAGAAAGGATGCTTAATCTAATTCCAGTCAATCACCGGCGCCCAGGATACAAAAAAGAGTCACACACATTAAACAATTTATGGAAATTTCCGAATAGGATGCAAGGACCCCCGATACAGTACGAAACACGCACTTTGTGTCGAGCTAATTCAGTTATATCGGTCGACTAGGATTCGAGGGTCCTCGAACACTTTGTTCGTTCGCACTTCAAGATGATTTCTTCAATCAAAATCATCTATCTGTAGCCTCGGGTCATGTTACATTACGCACTTAACAGGTACTTGTGTGTGAAACGAGTAACAACCCCCTTTCCGAAGACTGGCTGCTAACTAAGCCTATGCGTACGCTATTCAAGGATTTCATTAATGATTAATGATAAGATGCTTTTCGCTCGAGTGCGAAGCGAACCCTTCTTCGGAGTGCGCCGCGAGGATAATTCTCTCAACGACGTTGTTTTCCAATGGACTTTTGTCGCCTTTCCACGTGATTAGAGCGCGCTAGTAGCGACTTAGCGGCACACTGGCGAGTTTTTGTGTAATGGTGTCACTCCCCTTTCCGGTTGTGAATAATGTACACATATCTGCAGAGTTGTGAAAAGGGGTTCGTCGTCATCGTCGTCGCCACTAAAAAGTTACACACACTCCTTGGTGGGATTTGTAGACAAAATCTGGCATAGATACATGTCGCTGGCGTCGTAGACAGGCTTAAATTGATGAAGTGAATGCCATTAATGGCACAAAAAGGCGTTTTGTCATAATCTTTTCGATCGGATGGAATTTAAAGTTTTCTTCTGTCATTAAAGTGACGATTGTAGCTAATCAGTGTTTGAGATATGACTCCCAGGAGAGGGCGGGATGGCATTGGGAGTTTTAAAATGAAAAATCCAAACTTAGAGGCTTTCAAATGAGACTTCTTGGTTCGAGCGAAAGCCAATGGCATTGCAAGCGAAAACTGTAGATAAGTAATCAGCTTCCAGGAAAGTCTCTCCAGGTCAGAAGAACGCGACTGATATGGACAAGATTTTCAACTCAAAAGCTACCTTTTCTCTGTGCGAATATGACTGAAAACTGTGGATATGGAGACCACCGATCTACTGAGGCTTTCAAAAAAGTCGATGATACCACTAGTAAGACATCTCAAAGGAAGAAGAAAGAAGCAGCTCTCACCTATCCTCACCGGGGGCACCTAATCACTGAGGAAGTTCGAGAAGCTTGCATATATATGTACGTTGCTGACATGAAATGAAATAATCACAATCATTGGAGTACACTTCAAGCGAAAGTATTGGCTATTCGTGAAGCAGCGCACGATCTCTCTTTGTACTTACAACAGAGCAAGAAGTCCGACTAAATCAATCACCATCCACATTCCTTATCAAATCCATCCAGCCAAATACCTATCCACAAAAGGTTTGGCTCTCTTTAAGGCCATAGACTTTGTTCTCATAACCTTCTAGACAAGTACTAGACTGCATAGCATTAACAGAGGTCGATTAAGTCGGTCACCTTTACTACGTTTAGGTTCACTACTGCCTTCACAGTACACTTAAGTATTAAGGCTTCCATTACATCACTCACCATACCTAGCCACTGCATAATGTTCACAGGGTTCGATTGAATCAGTCACCCCAAATACTCGTTTGCACTCTCTACCTTTCCGGTTCACCTTGACAGTCCGAGTTAGCAGAGTCAGTCCCTCTACCTAGCCACTTCAAGCCCTATTCTATCCACGAAATATATGCTATCACAATGGAGTTACTATTGGTCTAAGGTTGCCTGATTCTTGCCAGGACATCTACTTTACCAAACCTGACCTAACCTTTAAAAAAATCAAATTAATTCCAAGCATAAAGCATCAATAGATCATAAGGATAGCCACCTCTAACATAACCTAAGGCAGGCGTGCTGTCTGCGACTTCCGAGGCTAAAGATGCTTTGTTCCAATATGAGTATCTCCTTATGGATAGTGCTGGACATTCACATAGAATGTGTTCGGATGTTTCATCCTCCTTAAGATAGAACCGTCATTCCATTGTCTGGCATTCCATTCTTCTTGTTAAGATGGTATCTCAGGACACAGTGCCCTCGGAAAACCTTGTCTAAATTAAGGATTTCCTTGTAGGAATAGAGCTTGATTAGTCGTTTGGATTATCTAAGACAAAGTTTGTTTTCCCATTCCTTAATCAGCGTAGTGGCCGATGTCCAACGAATTACTTTGGTAGATTCATACTGATTGACTGCAACGGTCAGCAAGTTCTTGAGTTCGCGAAGGCCAAAATACGTGGTACCAACCTCTGAAAGGTGACAGTATCTCCAGAGCCAGGTTAGGTAAAGTTTGTCAGTGCCTTGTGACCAGTTGCTCACTCAAAGCAACAAGATTGAGTCCATTCTGCTTAACTATATAGATTGTAGAGCCAACAGAGGGATGAAGAATGTTGTACCTTTGGTCTAAAGCCGAGGCAAAGCAAGTCATCTGCCATTACTTGAGCTTAGAAACTAGGTGACCTATTGCAGCAGCTTCATTGGACTCAACTTTCGACATCACTATACTCACTTTCCTGAGATTTAATTTACATTAAGAGCTTCTGTCCTTGTTTTCTCTGACAGCATTTTTGAACTGACCTTAACACTGCTGTCTTCTTTTTGGATGGCGCTTCAGTTTGGGGTGAACCTGAACCTCAACCAAAAAGCCTCTCCACTTAGCTCGCTAGCCCTCAGTTGTGCAGTCCACGTTAGTTGAGGTCCCCTTCAACTTATAAGCGCCCCTTTAACACCGCTGTTCTTCTTCTATAAAATGTCTGTTCCCATCCTCGGAGCAGTCTGAATGCTACCAAAAAAGCTGACATGTTAATCTCTCAATATTGTAGGTCGTCATACCTGGTGCCCATAATCCAATGGAAACACATTCAGTCATCATTCGTGGATCAAGTCCCAACCATGTCCCTCAAATTCTCACAGCAAAAATAACAAATGATTCGCTAGGACAATACTATGTGTATGCCAACACGAACACGAAAAAAATACTGCGAATTACAACTGAAGGCAAAAGAAAACCGTCCTCACCAACCTTACATCGCCCGAGCTTCGAACTGTCACTATGGTATATCAATGCCTAATATGAATGACTTTGATCATTGTATCGCCCTGATACCTTCTGGGATCTTAGGGTCAAAATTGGCCGAGTGATCGATTAGCTCGAATCCTTTTAAGGATGCATAGTTTTAATGTACCGAAGAGTTCATCCCTGCTTAGCTTAGTGAAACGCTCTTACTGAACTCCTCCTTGGGAGGGCGAGCTTTGGGTTGAGACCACTAAAAACGATTTTGAGGTATTGGTCATGGTCTTATAATGGATATCCCTGTCGTCTAGATATGGCAGACTCTTAGTTTAGTCTTGTTCATCCTCTGATATCGTATAGCTTGAATGATGGTGCTATCACCTCTCGAGCTTTCTTCACCCAAATTGTTCTGTTGTAGGTGGTTCCTAAAGAGACCAAAGATTCCACTGGCAAATCCAAATACCACTGTGATTTTGGCAGTATAATATTTTCGTATGGAAGACTTGTCTCTCCTTTTTACTTGCTGAAAATTCCTGCCACAAAAAAAAACCCCATGAAAGAAACTACATACGAACCCTTATGGAATGACCCATATGCACAAACTGCGCTACTTATTGCAAAATAATCTACGAAAAAAAAAACTAGCACATATCCATTAAGGACGATAAAAAAATTAGCTGCCGGCACCCGGTCCTATTGTCACATCTGTCACATTTCGCTGAAAGGAATCCCTCAACCTAAGTAGCCGCAATAATTGTAGAGTTGTCGCCTTTCTGCCCTAAGGCGCACTCCAACGCACATTCGAATTGCAATTGCTAATCAAAAACTACGCTGCCATGTGAAGTGTAGAATTGAAATCTCATTACCCGCTTTTGGAACTGCAATTAATTTGGAAAAAAACTCCTTAAAAAAGAAAGGACTTTTGAAGATGCCTGGAGGCTTTTAGATCCCCCGAAGAACTGTCACCATGGTGGCCCCTTCTTACTCTTTGAATGAGAACACTTAAGAAAACACTCAGGACATTTAATGCAACCCAAAGGCTTCCTTCCACACACACACACACACTCGGTTTCATTAGGCTAAGCGAATGCAGGTAAATTAAAAATCAGGACATTAATATTGCAGTAGAGAGGATACTGCCGTTACCCGAACGTACGCACAGATATAATATATGAGGCGAATGTCCTTGCAGTGCGCGCCTATATTTTGTGCGATTTTATTGTCTTTTTTTTCCCGGCCCGCGTGTGTGTACCGGGACTCGGGGATTATTAAGAACAAATTATGTTTCTAGGCAGAGGAAGTGAGCGTTGCGCTCCCAGTACAATCAAGGAAAAAGGACCAACTACGTACGGGCACAAACTACGACGACAACTACACCGGGGTTGAGCGTTATTCCTCATCTCTGTGGAGTTATCGTTATGATTATTGCATGAGAAGAAGAAGAAGAAGGACTCGGGGTTGTAGTTGTAGCCCACCCCTAGAACACCATCGAGAGAAAGGGAATGATTCCGGGACTATAATTCGCGTGCCTTGGGGGCGTCATTTGGACCTATTACAATAAATTTCTTTTCTCTTTTTGTTTCGCTTTTTTTTTTGTTCTGTGTCGGAAAGGACGACGGCGCTTATTAGGGGTTGGGAGGACATGTTGCGGGCGCGCTTATAACAAACTACAGACGCACGACCGGGAAGAGAATATACGTCCAATCGACAATCGGAATCATCGGAGGCATCAATGAAGCTCATTGCTGGTAATGATACGAAAGGACGCCATTAATTTCTATTAGTTTGTTTCTTTTATATTTTTCTTATTGTCTGTTTGTCTTTCTATGTTTATGACACGCCAGGATAATGGTATGTAAAACGTTAGTGGGCAGGCAAGTTGTCCGTCGATGTCTCTATGCGGCAATAAAAATGTTTATGAATTTATATTCCAGTTGCCGGACGCATGGCACACAAATTAGGTAGTTGCAGCTGAGGGTGTCCGTGTGAGTTATCAGGGAGTCATAGGAAGCCCCTAGTAAGAAAGTACACATCTCTGCCTGATTGGAGTAATTTGACAAGCAAAGACGACCTTAACATTGGTTCAATGGCTGGTACATCAATTCTGTTCAAAAGTTGGGATCTGTCCCCAAAGACATTTACTGGTTTTGCATATGTATATGGTTAGAGCCTTCCTACTTTACACGATGATTGCCTCGTGAGCAAGACCAAAAGGAGCCACAATCACCAACGACCTCAAAAGGTTTCAAAGACTACTATGTCGGTAATATCATAGACACAGTGGAGGCTAGGCTTGTATTTCGGGCGGTATAGCGACGATTTCGGCATAAACGTTTGCTTTGAGCTCGTCAACAGTCTGAGGCTTACTGGCGCACAGTTTTCTCTTCAAAATGAGCCGGTTCCATTGACACCAAAATGGTGAGCGCGGTGACGATACGACACACATGAGTCCTCGGCAACACTCTCCCTTACCGCTTCTCCAGTTCATTGGAACGTCTTGCGCGTTAATGAATGGCATGTAGACGATCTCCAACTGAACCCTGATTAACCAAATTCAACACGAGGCTTTGAAATCAATATACCAAGCTGAGATTCATTGACGACTTGAACTGAAAGGAAACCTGTTTGGACCCAATTATTTAAAAACCACTTCGAAAGAGTACCAATGTTTTGAAGGCCGAACCCAGTGCTCAGGCATTAAAGGCACATGAGCTGATCTGACAGTCAAGATTTTGATAAGATCGTAATCAGGCCTAAAATGTTTCGATAACCTATACAATGTGTCCCAAAGTAAGTTCAGATAGACTCGCAGGTGCCGATGGCAACGTAACAGCAGACCTGTTCCTTGAAGGATATCTCCTTCCTTTTGTATTCTGCTTGACAGTTCATAGATCAGTAGGTAATTAGTATGATAACTTCGCTCTAGAATATATCCCAAGGTTAAATTGGATCTTTACAGAAGCGACAACACAGGAAGGTTTCTCAACCTCCTTTCTAGCTGAGAGTCTAATAGGATATCAGCTACCGCTTCTGTTTACTAGAAGATGAAGCTGCAGAGCACGAATTGTATAAGTACTGATCTATGATCCTTTTTATTTAAGATGGAACAGACTTAAAGAACTCTTGCAGCCCAATGGACCTATTCCTGGTCTAAGTGCATCCTCACCGAGGGCCGGTTAAGGAACTCTTCTTCAATTGTAATTCCTGCTGGTGGCGCTGTGGGTAGAGCAGAAGCTACTTATGTATGACGGTAATACATATGCCTCACAAGGTAAATAATATCGGTCGTTAGTCTTTCTTCAAAGAGAAATTCGCTATCAAACTCCTGGCCCTGTGGCACCAACTGGGCATACACTGTAGTCTTTTGCAAATTGCCTTAAGGAAACTATCTCAAGGCGGGACATTAGAAGGCGTGGCCTGCCTCAAAGCAGCCGTTTGCTTGAGAATATCCTTAAACATCAACCGGACGACAAGCGATGCATAGGAGGACTTAAGTAAAAAAAAAAAAAAAAATATTAGTAAAAAACTTGAAAATTTTCGTCCTTCACTTACTGCCATAGAGCAACACTTGTAACACAAGACGAGCATTCTGTGGGGCATTCGAGTTGAACCTAATCCATAGTAGCTGCAGTTTTTTTTTGGGTTACTTACTTACTTACTTAAAGGGCTCCCGACCTTTGTAGAGTCCCTGCCTGAGACATTGTTGCCTTCCATCCTCTGCGGTTCCGAGCACGCTGCTTCCAGTTATGAGGACAGCTGGTCTTTGTACTGGTGGTTCGGTCTTCTTCGCCGCCTCGAACCTGGGGGCTGGGATTCGAAAATTCTCTTGGGTTGAAGCATTGTTGTCCATTCGCTCGATGTGGCCTAGCCAATGTAGTCTGCGTATCTTGGCTTTTTGTACTACATCCACATCCTGGTACAGCCCATAGAGTTCGCGGTTGTATCTTCTCCTCCATTCGCCCTTCTCGCATAAGGGACCTAATATCCCACGGAGTATTTTTCGCTCGAAGGTGCCCAATATTTGGTCAGCTTTTTTACTTATCGTCCAGCACTCGGGTTACTTGTTGGTCTTTTACAGGAACGACGCCCTGCTCGGTTGGAAGCCTCACTAGTCCTAGGGGCTTATGCAATATATTTGATCCGATACTCTATGCAAAATTTAGCAGAAATATGCCTCGGTAGTTCTTACAAAACATATGATCGTCTTATGGCTCTTCTTTTTAGAACTCTTCTTTCCATTCAAACATATTTGACTGATGCCTTGGTGCATGCTAACTTCTTCAAAGACTATGTTACCTTGGCTGCTTTGAATGGTCTGCATTCCAAATTTGAAGCCACCTGCTTGACATTCCGATCGATTGTTGTGTGTTCGGGAGTCTCTTCGATATCCTTAAGATGGAAAACTCCTCGTATAAAGTAACTTTCTTCAAAGGGCCTGCGGATTCCGCCCTCCTCTTCTCATCTGTCTTCTGAAGGATCTTGTTAGACAAATTTCAGCTATTCAACAAGAGAGTCCTCAACCTTTTCTCCATGAGTGCTAAAGCTCACTTGGGTAATAACTTCATGATTGGACAGCTATTAAGATCTTCCACTTCTCGGTCATACTGCATCCTGCAAACCAAAGCCAGTCTTAAACTTCAAACTGAAAGAGAAACCCCCCATACTGTACGCAGCTATCTGAAATTAATCAAATTAACTTCTCGGATTTTAATGGAAATAAATTAAGAAAACAATGAAAAGAATTAAAGAGTTCAAACCGACAACATGCATCCGATGGCCAGTGCACTGTTGGCAGTGTTGGCTGCCATTCGCTCTCGGTTGAAGTAAACTCGGCGAAAAATTTAAATTGTTATTCCTTTTTTTGCACCCGGACGGGGACCGGAATGGGGACTGGACCCTTATACTTCAGAATGTTATCATCGCCAGAAAGGAAAATAATACAATCAACCGGAATTATCCCCTGGGCATACGAAACAGTCAATGCAAACAATGATTCTGCTTCGCCATTTGTGTCCTGCCCTGCTCCTCGCTGGATTCGGATTCATCCTGTTAGTCACTCCCTACTCCAATGCGTGTGTTGCTCTGACTGTATACAGCGTTAGTCCCTGATTAAAAGAACACGAAGAGGAAATACATAAAAAGAAAACGGCCAGCAGCAACAACAAGCATTTTTTTGGGGAAAATATTATTTCGAGAAAAATTAACCAACCGAAAATGAGACAACATTGGGAGGAGATGGCGTCGTCGTCCTCCTCGTCCAGTTACCATTGCCACGTACTATTTTAAGCAGATAAAGTCAGCAGCACAAACAATGTTATTTTCCTTTAGGAAGGAGGAAAGTGTATGTATGCGTACTTCAACTGGATGGATGGTGTTACAAAGTATCTAGGAGTTGTATTGTCACTGTTGCCAAAAAAATATTTACGAAATGGTACTTCTTGGCGCCTTCTCTAGAGGTACACTACACACACACACAAAACCAGAGGTGATCGTCATGCAAAGATTGCCAGGGATTCAGGTAAGCCTCGCAGGAGTTATATTGTGTCGATAACATCCGTTGAGGGAAGCGTGAGCACAGCAGGATCACGGGCAGCTGTCTAAACGTACCGCGCGATATACACTACCAGTTGTTTGGTGTTAATTAGACCTTTTAATTGCGTGATTTAGAGAGCTTCATTAAGCTCGTGAATTCGAGTGAATCACGCGCTCTGGGATACGTACCTACCTATATAATGTAGGTGCTCTCGCATATCTCGCTAGATAGAGCGATGCGCACAGCGAGCGGTGAGCGGTGGCTTTAAGCGGCGCTGACGGTTGATGATTGTGCCGGGTGATATGTGATGTGGATGGATGATTGTCGTCTTTCTTTTTTGTTTTTACCATTCAGAGAGTTGGTAGCTGGTGGTGGAGTCGCAGTGTATTTGTTGGCGGTTTACGAACGTTTGCATGAAGCGATGCATTTGGCCCGATAACGAACGAGGTTCAGGTTCAATGGTTTGTTGCTGCTGGTTGGTTGGTATATGCCGCAAAGTCTGGTACGTGCCGACGTACCTGCAATGCGCACAGGAGCCATTCGTGAGTTCAGTGCACAGGCATTTCTCCTTATTGATATCCAAATTAATTAAGAAACTTAAAATGCTTGTAAGAGGTTAAGATATTGAGGTTAGGATATAGAGTTTTGACCTTAGCTAAGGGATACACTGGGAAGTGTTATGTAAGGAATACGGGAAAAGAGGAGCAATCTCATGATGACTTCATTTACTGCGCTTTTTTCTTAGTTTGGAGACTCACACTATGCGCCATTCTGTCAGCATTCAAACAACGTCAGGAAGCTAGGAGTAGCTTGACAAGTTGCATACATCTGGTACCACATATTTCGGATGTAACTAAAGGGTTAAGCAAGGCTATGCGTTCAGCTTGACTGTCACTACAGAGTTACATGTACTACAACCTACCCAACTCTTCCTAAATATGTATGCAGCTTGAAGCCATCGGGATAGTAAAGATCTCCGCCCACAAGATAGAGGCATTTAGCCAAGGAGTTGAGTGACGCATTCCTTGATCGGTTTTCAATCCTAGGCCTGACATAGACTCTAGCTAAAATCTTATTAGTAGACGTTAGATCTATTGATCGTTGGAAGCAGAGAGTACACCACAGTCTATTTACCCAAAACACTGCATTTTTACACTCTCCATCCATAGCCTTGATCCCTGATCACCTCCGTCCTCTATGACGATGGGAACAGTGTCTCAGGATTTTCTTCAGTGATAGACGTCTTGTGTCGTCGATAGAGGATGGGCCCGAAGTTGCACTTGACAGCTTCCATTCTGTTCCTTGTAGCTCTATAGCTATTCCATAAGATCTGGCGTTTTGAAGCTATCAATTGATGCAACAGTATCCCATATAGTCTCATCTGCAAGAACACCTGATGCACTAGCTTCGTTGGCTAGTACCACGTGGTTCAAAACTGAGCGCGTGTGCAGACTTATGAATCTTGTTGTAACCTGGCTGCCTGACAACTTACGCCTTTAACGATCGCTTAAGATATTTACTGGATTCCTTCCAAATTCTCTGCAGATATGAATTTCACCATGGCCTGTTGTGATGAGCTTGCGAGTCAGGTCTTGAACAGCATCCTGAACCCCTGTCTTGTTCTGAGTTTAGCTTCAGTTTTGCCTTCCTTCTGAAGCATACTCAGTTAGTTCTTGGCAGATCCCTTCGCTTTGGCAAAAGTAAAGCTTCGCAATGATCTGACATTGATCACTCCAACAGAGATCGTTTTGAGATATTTGGTTGTCGAGCCTATTACCTCTTCGTTTATTAGCTTCCTTATTGGCCTCAAAGTCTTCTGCCCTGTACAGAGTGCTAAGCAGTGTAGTGGCCTCAGAAAGGTCTGCGAAGATCATAGATGTGACCGTGGGCTGGGTAATTGATTCGCCTTACCGGAGATCTCCTTGTGGGCAGGAACCCAGTAGAGGGTCAATTTTTCTGGCTGCTTGACTGTCAATACAGGCATTGAAAGATATTCCTCAATACTACAACTATCCTTAAGTCGGTTGGGCATAATGGTCCCAAGTTATTGATCTAAGTGCGCAGTGCATTTCTTTCATGCAAAATGACTCGATCACTTACAAATACTGTGGTAGCTGACTAGCTTAGACTAGCTTAGGCACCTCTGCTTCCCCTAAGACTCAGCGAGCTTTTGAGTAGTCGCGAGTGCATTGCAACGATCAGCTAAAATTGAGTGATCGTGCAAATGTCAAAGACTGATCCTCAAGACTACATCATGAGAATGTTCAAAATGAGAGAAAACTTTGATGAAAAGATCACTAAAGATCACTACGATCCTTATGGTAAGGCCACAGGCCTTGGAAGATGCACGTGCATGGATATCTTAGAGTACGTTCGTTTCTTTATTCAGTTTGTCCGAGTCTAATTAGTTCTCGCTATGCAGTAAATGGTCATTCATAATGAAACAAAAACCCGGCTACGAAGTCCGTCATGGTGCGCATACATACTCTCTAGCAACGATATTTTAATTTGCCATCGTATCTAGGCACCAAAGAGGCTCCTTTCAAAAAAGAGCAAATTGTATCGCACCGTGATTTTCTGCCAATTCGCAGCGCGCAGCACCCAATGCAATAAGTATGTATCTAAAGCATGATGTGTGCCGTTTGTGCAATATGAGACGCCATTAAAAAGCAGACTTAAGACGTGGACACGAGAAAAGCAGAAGAAAAAAAAACGATTGCAATCCCAGGAATTGCAATAAAAATGACAAACGAAAACGAAGTAATTTTTAGCATTTCATTAAGTATTGCATCGATGCAGACGTCAAATGTTGGAATACCTTTTGAATACCTGCAGCGAGTATGACCATATAAGCTGGAGTCCACCACCAAGCCACTGTTGGCTGGCTGTCTGCTGCTGTCCCCGAGCTGAAATTCTACGGAAGAGACGTTTGTCGTTGTCGTGCTCGTCCGTGAGTGGGCCACAAAACTTAAAATATCACTCTTCTGCTCGCGATATACAAACATCACACAGTTGATGGGACTGATGCTGACAGCCAGACACACGGAGACACACGCATCCATAAAAGTAGCTACTCTCCTCTGAGCTCTGAATGATGTGCGTGTAGGCTCCATTCACACACTTTGCTGCTCATCATCTAGCAAAAGATACAAAGATACTTTTTTCCCTTTTTCCTTTTTTTGGTTTTTCTTGTGTCGCTCTGTGCGGAAAACTGTCAAATTCCATTTGGAGCCCTCCAAAGAGAAAGAGTCCTCCTGTGGTTCATCCTGTGGTATACTTTCATCGGAGTGTGTAAGAGCGCGTGTACAACCTTGTCTGGCTGCTGGACCAAGAGGGGGGTTGGGGCGCACATAGTTTCACGATTTTGGTCGTTGGCATTCGCAACATGCCAAAGTTAGTTTCAATTTTTTTTAATATCGACACCAGATATGCGAGAAATGTTGACAAACGATATTGGTACGAGTTTGGCTGTTGGATGGTCCCTTTTCCTTTCTCTCTTCTCCTCCTAGTTCTGGCAATCGATAAAGATGATGATAGTGATGGACATGTCTAAGAGTAACACCGGAAATAAATCCGTGAAATAGAACGCGAATGAGTATGTACCGCAGCGACTGCCGCCCCTCAAACCAGGCCAACGGCTAACTATGTACACATAGCGAAAGTGGATCTCATATGAGAGGGGGGCGGCGGTAATGTAAGGATGTGTATCTACTACTGGCCATGCCGTGTGTACGATTTTTCGCTTTCCCCCGTTTTGCCAATCAATATTCTACGGGAACGCTTCTTGAATACTAAATAGCCTTAAACTTGATGGACCTGTTACCTTTATTTTTGCCTTCGTTTCCTCTCTATACTACGTACATATGTATACGCGTCGGCGGCAGTTTGAATAAAAAGAACAAGAACAAGAAGCAGAAGAAGCATCCCTTTTTACGCATACTCGCACACGGAACAGTGCGAGGCGAGCGAGCGAGCGAGCGACCGACCGACCCCTCCGAGCTATTATGTTGAACTTTTTTCTTTTTTTTTTTGTACAAAATATATGTTTGTATGTACTTGGGGGATAAATATATAGTTTTTTTTCTTCTCCCTCGGCTTATACGCTACGATTGGGCTTTAAAGGCACACACTATACCGAGCGGTACGTGTATTGATTTTAAGTTTTTTTTTATTTTTGCTTTCCTATTTTTTTGAGCATAGAATTGCCAAAGATTGCGAGAGATATGGTGACAATGATAGGAGAGAAGAAGTTATGGCCGAGTTAATGGTTTAAACAGTCAGTTGATTTAAAGTAGGCAGGCAGGAGGGAGCGTGAGAAACTTTGTGGAAGTGATCTCTGTCCCTCAACTCTTGAGACAAGAATTGGAAGGGGGACAAACAAATGCTTAAAAAATCTGTAATTTAAGAGCAAATTTTGAAATTACAAACTTTTGAGACAACAGTAGCGTGCACTTGGCAAATATCAGGCAGGCTCTCTCCAAGAGCTTGGACCTCCATAAGAAAGTTAGAAAGTATATAAGATGGCATATAGTCCCTATAATGAGTACAACAACTCTTTGAACTGGAATCTTAGCTACTTATGTGGTTCTAGAGTCCTAGACTTCATCCAACAAACCTCTCTGGTCAGCCCGGTTACGAGGGAGCTTCCACAACTTGTTTATGGAGCCTACCACAAGGTCGTCCCCTACTGCGCCGACCATCCGAGGAGGATTCAAAGAGGTTCTTTGCTGAAACGTTGAGCTCCATCCGCTCTACATTATCAAGTCATCTAAACGCTGTATGCGACCTTTTCTGGCCAAGTTAACGACTCAACTTCAAAGATCTCTTTTCTCTCAAAATAACCAAGGGCATCCTCATCTGATTTTGTCAAAATCCATGCCTCTGCGCCCTTCAACTGGGTTGACTAGTATCTTATAAAGACTTACCTTAGTAGTTCGAAATAAGGGCTTTGTTATTCCATTGCCTTCTTAGCTCATAGAAACACCTATTGGGAAGACTGATTCTTCGTTTGTTCTCCCAAGTGTTGTCATTAGCAGAGCCCAGAGTCCTTTACTACCTCGAAGTTATATCTGTCTATTGTGGCATTCTGTCCAAGACGCCGATGTTGACAGCCCTTTTTTGTAGACGGCATATATTTTGTCTTGATTGTATGTTCCTCTAAACCCATCCATCGTGCGTCACCCTGTAACCTTTCTTGACATCGGAAGGTTCTACCGAGAAACAGTCCCTACAACACAGATGTACAAAATTATGCAAGGAGTACCTCACTTATCGCTGCTTAGGCCAGTTCTATTGAATATGAATGTGAACTGGGGAATACCTAAACTGAGAAGAGTGTACATCATCGTGTCACCACAGTAGTTAGGTGGCAAAAATTATGGATTCAAGTGTCTTAATAATGTAGACGTAAAATGTAAGACCAGGAATTGGTAGACCACAATCGTATAGTAGTAAAAACTAGCAGTAGGATCTCTTATAGGAATACCGCCCAAAGAACCCACATCACCTCATAAACCGTTGCGTTGTACCATTAGCCATTTAAACTCGAGGTCGAGCTTCAGCTTCACCTACTTGGTTCGTTCGGTTTGGGTGCCGGATGAGCTGCACTTTGTCGTCGCTCTTGTCTCAGATCATAGCCACAGTCTCGGTAGCTCAGCATCTGCCTGCTAATATTGTCCTTGGTTAGGCTGTTTGACAACCAACAAGTCACGTTCTCGATTTTGTTGTGGACACTGGAAGATGATAAGTTCTAAATCCTCTGGAAGCCACAGAGCATAATTGATGTCACAATTTTCGCTAAAAGGAACTTCTTCGTCCGTTTCGGTCCGCCGATCTTTGTTATGGTCTTGACCAGCCAGACGTTGTTCTTGCTGTCTTTTCTGCCACATGTTACAGACTTTGTATAAAAGACATTTTTACAGAAAAAGTAACGCCAAGGGGTATCATCCCTGGCTTGGATGGTTGTACGTGATGGCCTACAATGTATTTTAGTTTCCATGACTCGTCGGCTGCTGAGAAGACCCTACTTACTAGCTAGCTAGTCCTGAATCATCCCAAAACTTCAGTGCTGTCATGTTCCAACTCTTCAAGGAGTTTGGTGTCGACTAAGCCGAAGGTATGTTTGATGCCATTGCACTCATTGTCTTCCTTTTCTCGTTCCAAGGTCTCATGAGCTAGACTGTGTTGATGTACCATCCAATGACCATAGTACAGAGCGTTAAGTGAGTATAGATATATAGTTAACGTTGTCAAGTATCTGATCCGTTGCTTTTGCAATAAAAAAAAAAAACAAAATTTCCCTTTTTATTGTGAGCCAGTTCGACGATGCAGCTTCTATTTTCGGGAGATTTTTATTTGCCCAGCTTGTGTTGTCTCCCCAAAGCACTTGTCTTTGACCATAAGATCCGCAAGAAATATCACCCGCAAGCTTAATGCGTTAGTACATAAAGAAGAATGCCATCACAATTATCTGCGACCCCCTTCGATAATAACCCCCAAGCATTCACCAGCGGAACAGCCATGCCACCCTAGATCGTAACCCTTTATCTCCAGTCGTTTACAACACTGGCAATGAACTTTTATGGTGAAGGGTTGTGCCTTTTAGGCCTCATAATTATTTTATTGTTTACTGCAAATGTGCCATGAAATTTACTCCCCACTGACACCCACCCCATCTGACCTACGATTAACTCAAAAAAAAAAAATATCCTCGTGAAGGTTAAGGAAAGTTCAACTCCCTGCTCGTTGGATTGGGATATCACTGATACCATGATTAATTGAGAGCAGAACTTCGATAAGGTTTTTTCCTCGCCTTCCGCTCATTATATTTGTCTATACATCCGCCGCCGCCGCCGTTCAATTTATGCGTAAAGATACACCACACCGACACCACACACATCGTCTAAGGTCTAAGGAGTCGGGCTACACAATCAAGTGCGGCATTAATTACATCACCTTTGATTAGAAACTCACACAATTCATTGGTACAACCTCGCACCCACCGAAGATATATTGTTCCACACACGCACACACAGAGTAAAGCGCAGATACTTTTTCGTTCTCTGCGATCGGAGTGATTAGATAATTTCATTAAGGATTTCAAAGCAGAGTGAGCGCGCAATCTTTGCGGGCCGGAATTAATGAAATAAATTAATAAAAAGATTGCACACACACACGGCCAGCGATTGGATGCGAGATTTTATCACAACAACACGTAACTCCGTCGGGTATCTGATGGATGTGAACAGCAAAAACAAAAAAACAAAAAAATCAAGCAAAAATGTAGGCAAAATTCAATTCCTTTTATTTATAGCGGCTGTCAGAAGTGCACAGAGCACAGCTTTCGAATTTGGAACCATTGGACATTACTTATTTAGGGGAGTCCGTCCACCTCCACCACCCCCAACACATGACACATGATGCTGACCGAATGTGTGCTGCTGCTGGGTGGTGGCGCACGTATCCGATCCGACGTGCGCCCTCTGACCCCATGGATTCTTTATAGCACTTCACATATTTCGTTGGGCGAATATTTATATTTATGTCCGGCATAGCCCTAAAAAATCAGTTATCCTCGCTCATTCAATTTATTATCCTGAAAGATATCATCAAAATAAATAAATCGTCGTCCCGTACTAGGCAAATCTCTCTCTCTCTCGCTCTCCCTGTGCTTTGTGCACTATGTGCATAGTATCTCTATCCAATTCCACCCTCCAAAAAAACATGAATGCCGAAAAAAATATAAGGATAACTAAATTCACAAACGGAAGCGTACACAATCAGGATGTGTCGCTCTGCTGTTTTTTTTCGTATTGCTTTGATATTTCTGCACGATTTTTCCTGTGTCGGGTGTATCTACATATCTACTCCCGGTTATCGATATTCAAATGGGTTATTCAAATCGGCAATTTATTCGTGAGCTAAGCTTTAAGGATGCGCTTTCAAAAGGCGACACGTGAACACTATGAAAACTCTTAAAACAATGAGTGTACCAAAAAGTTTATCCTCTCCCCCATCCCCCTATGGTTGGTGGGTGGGTGAGCTACCACCCCTTGAAGAAGGTCATGCGAGCATGTGTGAGTGTACATACGACGGCAGTTTGTTGCGTGTAGTTTGATTAATGCAAATTTTTTCGAAATCCGACAAATGATTTCGTGGACACGCAAAAAATCAAGTCCCACAGAATATTAAGTATTAGTGTTATGAGTTATTTTTTTTTTCCTTTTTGTGCGGTGGGTGGTGGTCTGCTCTTTTGACAGTAGGCGGACGGCAAGTATAAGACTTATGAGATACAAAAAAAAAAAGAAATGCAAACATTCATGTTGAATACGAGGCTGTTTTGATTTGCAGATTAATACAGGGAGGAGGCAATTTAATCTTTCAGTTGGGCTGGGTGGACACTTGGACCAGACAACGAAGTGGACTTAGTCGATTGGTAAGGATGACTACTCGCTCGCTAAAGACTTCAGACCTATCAGTCTGGCTAGCTTCCTACTAAAAAGTATGGAAAGGCTGGTTGAGACTCGCATTCGGAGAATTGCTCTTCGATTACATCCTTTATAGGAAATGCAACACGCCTTCCAGTGAGGAAAATCGGAAAATCTAGTCTCCAGAACTGACGGCGCCCTTCACAGGGAAGAATTTGCTTTGGGGGTTTTCATTGACATAGAGGCACCTGTGTTGGCTGTGTGGTCAATATGTACTGTCTGGGGCAAATAAGAGCTGTCCACAGGGTGCTGTCTTGTCTCCTGTCTGTCTTATCGTGCATGGTGGGAGACTCTCTGCTGACAACTCTCAATAGTTCTGGCATCTACGCGCTGGCATATGCAGATGACGTTGCCGTGCTCTCTGTTGGTACATGCCTAAGAACTGTCTGTGCAAATATCGAATCGATGAGTGGTGTACTAGGAATGGGCTTTCGGTCAGTCCTCTCAAGACGAAAGTCGTTCTCTGTACGAGAAGGAGGAACATGGTCCGTTTGACTCAGCCAGTACTAAAAGGCGTTCGCTCTCAGACGAAGTCAAATACTAGTAATTCTGGAAAAGAAGCTTCTCGGGTCTAAGCATATATTATATGATTGTCACCGAAAAAGGTCATCCGGATCTATACGGCTGTGATAAGACTATTTCTAGCTTATGCGTCGGTTGTTTGGTGGAAGGATCTTTCTCGTAGATACGTTGTTGTTCCTTGCGCCAAGCTACAAAGAACAGTTTGTCTCGTATGCACGGGAGCCTCTGCTCTAGATGCACTGCTGAATCTCCCTCCTCTTGATACTTACTTATCATGGGGTGTTCGGTAAAAGCTATACAGGTGTGGTGGCTTTTGCTATGAAATGCACTGGAGCTTTGATGGTCTTGCACGCCACTTATCCTATGACCCTGATCTTCTGGAGATGAGGCTTCAGGTGCGACGCAAGTATGAGGTATTCAGGACCGCCATCGTTTGAGCCAGGAATGGGGTGTAGACGTATTTTCGCAGATGGTTGTTGGCTTTTAAGTTCTACTGAACTATCATTCGAACTTCAACCGCAGCACTGTCTTTCTCTTCAGAGAAAGGGCCACAAAGAAGGTCTTCAATATTCGCAGAGAAATTGCCAATCTATCGGTCCATAAAGCTTGCAAGTGTCCTCCAGCGGTATATGGAATCGACGAGTCCAGCCAGAATCGGGAGGCAATAAGTTGACGAACGAAATATGAATATACTGTCAAGTTGATGTTCTAAAAGTGCACACAAAATAGCATTAGCGTTACACAATTAAATAATTTGATCTCCTGTGTTTCCATGTGTGACGTAAGGACTCTACAATGCCTACGCCCCATCGTGTGCGTTTTCTGGTAATGTGCCTCAGTTATCCCGAACTGCCGTGCCTTCGAATTCCTCCGTTTTCCGTCGTCAAAGCTGCACAAAGCACATCACCAAAAGGAATAGAATTGGTGAAAGAATACAACCTTGTCTTAACCCATTTTGGATCTCGAATTCCTCTGACAACCTTTTAGCCCATATATGTGGATACCTCTCCTGTGTAAGGTGAGCCAATTAAACTTACTGTTGAAACTATAGAATGCCTTCTTAAAATCAATGTACAGCAGGTGAAGTGGCGAACGATATTCGACGCACTGCTCTAAGCTGATCGGCAGTGTGTTGATGTAGTCGACAAAGGAAGATCCAGAGCAGAAGCCTGCTTGTTCCGCAACCAGTGTGCCTTCTAGGTGTTGTTTGATTGGCTCCAGGAGCACGCAGATACCACTCCAGTGATCGCACTCCGTTAAATTTCCTTTCTTAGGAAGCTTGATGATCATTCCCTTCTTCCAATCGTCAGGAAAGTTCTCAATTTCCCAAGTTCTTCTAATTAGAGGAAACAGTAGCTCAGCCGATGTTGTTGGCCCTGCTCCTAAGAGCTCGGCAGGAATACTGTCAAGTCCTACCACCTTGTTGTTTTTCAGTCCCTCGATCGCGGCAGTGATCTCATCCTTACTGGGGATCGTAGTACGTATTCGGGAATTTTGTGCCTCGGGCAGCTCTGTTTGATTTGGGAGCATATTGCTGGCGAATACACGGTGCGAAACTGTAGAAAAATGCTCCTTCCATCTCTTGAGCTGTTCCTCACCCGAATTAAGCAAAGAGCCGTCTAGGCTTTTCACCGGGTGTTGGCTGAAGCTGCGACCACCTGTCAGCTCCTTCCTTAGACCAAGGTGTTCTTAATTCAATGGTATAAACATCAAGCTTACAAACGAATAAGATTGCGTCCATTGGCTGAAGGATCTTCCTCAGAGTTCTTATTTTACCCCAATTTTTCCCTATTATATCGACAAACAAAGTCTTCTTTGAATTAAGCCCACTTCAAATCAAATTTAAAAGCATCACAAAATCCTCTCATTCATTTGAACCACTTCACACCCTTTCTCCGACTTATATCCTTTTATGTAGAAGAGCAACTCTGTACCCCAATCCAAAAGAAAAGAAAATCCATTTGAATAGCCTATGCCTGCGTATCAAATTTCCCTGTACCTGCACTTGATGTATACTGTAGATACAAATTCAAATGACAATTATGTTATCACACGAATAAGTTACACTTTGTATCTTCCGGCCACCACTCAGCAAAGTACCCACGAGCATTAAGCCGGATCAACGATACACAACAACTATAAGCAACTACTATACTCACACTCAGTAGTATCTCAGTTTGGGTAGGTATCTCTTCAATCAATCTACGCAATCTAATCCTGTACACCGAGAAACGACATCACACAATTTCCCAAAAATCCTTCCTCCTTCACTCTAAGGACATTTGATACAGATAGGTATATAGATACACAGTGTTGTGTTGATTGGCGGCGATATGCTTTTTGCCATTACCACCTCCATGGCAGTCAGAAGAACTCCTGCAACTCCTTAGACATAGCTCTTAGATGAGTTGACACTCGACGGTTAGTTAGTTCAACAATTGGGAGTTCTTGTGGTATGCCAGGAGGGCTTATGACAAAGTAAAAGCTTTTCAACTGTATCATAGCATTCATTTGCATGAGGCAGATACATACTACCTGTGACCGATGCATGATTCCAATTGACAGTGAGACAATTGCATACTGAATTTATGCGACACCCTTCCATCATGGGGGGTGGTTTCAAAAAAGAAAAACCTTCCAGATACAACCATCTGGCCATCGATATGAAACGAGAGATAAAAACAAATTAATGAATACCGACTGGTCCCTGGGGAAGGACGCGCGACCAATATGCTTCACGGGCAAAATGAGGTTTTAATGCCGAACGGCCGCAGTTCATCCATGTGGAGGGTTGACACAACGACGACGACGAGGACGATGACAACGACAGCGAATCCCGTTCGATTTGATAAAATTGAGTTTTGATTTTTTACTTGTCCAACATGTCGGAATATCAGCGCATCCGCCATAAATCGTTTGGCTGTCATTTTTAAAATTCCATTCCTATATTTACCCTTTTCATTGCCAGTAGATGCAGATAAAAGACCAACAGATACAGAGATACATTCGGCCTGGTATGTGTGTGTATGGACGCGAGGGACCAATGCGAATCATTAAAATCTAAAAATCTTCTCCCATCTCCCAAGTGTGTGCTGCCAAAAAAAAAAAAAAATATTCCTCTTCTCGATGGTGTGGAGGGCCTGGCACCCAGGTAAGAAGAAAACAATCTGGTTTTTGACTTGGGTGGACCGCCAACTGAATTGGCAGGTTCCGCTATCCATGCCTGATGTCTCATCAAAAGACAAGACAGAGAAACAGTGAAATCCACAAATCTTCCATCACCCATAGTAGAACAAAAAAAAAAACCCAATCCATGGTCGTGGTCATTGCGAAAAGAAGAACAACGACGTCGTCGTTGAGGTCCGCACAAAGCAGAGTCCATCAACAGAATTTCAATTTTCCAAAGGACTCGGACTCGGACTACACTCTGTGTTCCCAATGGGGTTGGGGGAGACACACACATATGTATAACCGATGCGACGACAAAACCAAATGCAACAATGAAATATCAGAATTTCAGCTGTCTGTCTGTCTGTCTATATTTTCTGGGACCCATCAATCAATCCGTCAACTTGGGGCACAAGTAATGCTATCTTCAAACTCAACCCAATCATATATTGTATACCCTTCGAGTGAACCAAGGAGTTGTGTCTTTCTTGTGTGTGTGTCGTACGGACCTTTGTTGTGCCCAGCTACTGTTTGATGACAGGCTTTTTGGGGTACCAAGAGATTTTTTTTTTGTTTTTTCTCTAAAACAGAATCCCAACTAGACGTGGTTGGTTTACTGTATCCTCGATCGAATTTCCTTCCCACGTTTTGATCGAGTTTAAACGATGTTTGTGGCACTATCCTTAGGTCCTTTAATGTCAGGCAGATACCTTTACTTATGTCCTCTATCCCTCTACAATGCCTACGCTCCATCGTGTGCGGTTTCTGGAAATGTGCCTCAGCTCGCCCCAACTCTATCGCAGTGGCCGTGCTTCCTTCTCGACTGTTCTGCGATATGTACTTCTAGGACTGCTTCATATCCTGCGTAAGGGATTTCCATTGCATCGCGTGGCTAGCTATAGATCTTGCACCCTTTTGTGGAGTGTGACCAATCCACTGCCACTTTCGTCGTCGTATGGTTGTGGCTATATGTTCATAGCTCGCGCTCTGATGGAGCTCCTATTGATGGACGTTTGCAGCTTCCTCGTGATAGTGGCGGTCACTCTCTAGGTACCACATCCATACAGCAGTAGCTCAGTACCACAAACGCAGAGTTTGCTTTGCCTATTCGACTGGCTACATCTAGGTTTTTGGTGGTTCTGCTGTCGCACCTCGCTGCTGCTTCTTAGACACTTCCGAGGATATTTTTCGCACTGTCTCTGTGGAAGTCTTAGTCACAAATCCAACTCTTCCTTGCACTCCTCTTTGCATACCCTACCTTTGACAGTCTATTTGGATTTCCAAAAGTGATTTCTATGCTTCCAATGACGAGTCCTCCCCAAGGGACACCCACCTAGTCCCACCCCAAAAACCACCACCTAAACAGTTCCGCAGTAAGACTTTTAAAAACCGCTTAAACTCTGTCTTTCATCGCCGCCACAAAAGAGTGACAGATTGCGGTGACACCCGCCCCCTTCTAAATATTTACCACAGCCTGAATCCTTCGGGCTCAAAATTCATCCTGACATGTGTATTCTTTTCATTAACTTCCTCCCACCGTAAAATTGCGTCACAAATGTGACTAAATGTTTACGCGCGTTGCAAGTTGACAAAAATTTTTCAGAAAGCCAGTCCGCCCTCACCTCCATTGCTGATTGCTTTTTCTGGTTAACCGTCGCTCTGTGTCATTATGAAGGTCCTGGTCCTGCACCCAGTCAGTCAATCAAGACGGCATTCAAATCACCCTCATGTCTATCATTTGATTGCCACAATTTCTATTTGAATACTTTAAATTGGATTATTTTGTAAAAAGGAAGAAAAAAGGACCTCCCTGTATCTTGGGGTGGAATATTAGAACCACAACAAATGGCTGTACAAGCCCGAGAGCGATGTGCTCGCCTAATTGAATTTTGCACTTGCAGCAACACACGGGGATACACAACAGCAGCAGCAGGATATCAGCTGATGCTAGAGATCAGGATGTGTTCGGGCATAAAATTTAATAATTTTTGCCAAAGAAAAAGAATAAACCAGGCCGCCGCGCTTCGAATCTGGGATAATTAGATGCTCGTTTGGATGACTCAAGTGGTGGTGCCTAGTTGTTCTGGTTCTGGTTCTTGTTCACCTATGAAGTGGGGGGGGGAGGATGATGTGCTCTAAGGAGCGTGTGTAGGTATTGTGCGCCCACATTATGCGAGAGGATGATGACGACGTAATGACACAAGCAGAGTCCTTCAACGTTGCCTCTCTGCTTCGAAGAAGGTGCTTGCGCCACCGTGTGTGTTTAATTGTCAATAATATCGGATCTGGAACTGCAGCAGCAGCAGCAATAGTAGCACCCATCCCTGCTGAGCGAGTGTTTTAAAGTGTTCACGCGTCGAGTACGCCTTCCGCGTATTGAGTGGGTCGGTATAGTGCTCCATTTGAGGTGAAGGAGGTCTTCGTCTTCGTTTTCGTCTCCTTGCTCCTTGCTGCCTGCCACCAAACAACAGTAGCAGCACATGTGGGAGGACATTAATAGCTGCTTCGTGTACACTTTAACAGCGCAGTTGTGAGGAACATACAAACAAAATCCGGGCCGCGCCGCCAAAGTGTTAGAGCTAAGCCACACATATGCGGTTAATTACGTGGCATAATAACAAAAAATCAATAAAACCAAGGTGACTCCCTGATTTATTGCATTTTTCAGTGTGGACGGAACCGAAAGACGGAAAGCTCTCATGCATAACTTTTGACCTGCGGCGAAAGTAATTGTGGCACACTAGTCGAGTGTTGTTGTGGAAAGGTCCTGTGTTGGTGGGTTGTACCTGGCTACAGGATAATTGAACAGTGTCCCCCTGTACGCCACAAAATATATATAATTTTTAGTCATGCGACATCGGGGAATGTGTTGTAAACAAAGAGAAGAAAAATAGCATGTAATGGCTTTCTTATGCTAAGGATTAATTGGTTGCAGGGCCAAGCCTGTTGTTCAAAATGGTGTAGAAAGTGCATTGAATGGCCCATGGTCATACTATAATTGATGAAGAGATGACCTGGAATGATCTGAAGTCGGCCAGTATAGACGATGATCCAAAGTGAGTATCACACGACAACATATCATATCTAAGTATGCCCATCTTCAACATGGAACTTAGTGATCCCTTAAAGTATGAGCACTTAAGGGACCAATTAGCAAGACACTGCCATCCATGACAATCGACGAACTGAGTATCTTATTGTATTGACTTCAGTAGCAGGAAAGGATGAGCTGGAATCCTTTAATGCATGAAAACTTGTGATGTGCAATCATATGATGCGACTCGAGATGCTCTACTTTTATTATGTTGGCTAGGAAAGTAGAAGAAGAGTGAAATCGTCAAGTTGCAAGGACCTAAAGATTAACAAATGCATTTTTATATTTAGCTCGAGCACCTTTCAGCTTCATTGTCAGGAAAAGAACGCGAATAGTATCCGTATGAACCCTGTTAAGTGACCACTCACTACCAGTGGACAGAGACTAACTGATGCAGGCAAAACTTGAGATAAAGGGTATTCAACTGTCGGAAGAGCCCGTATATCTGATGTATGGCTGTCTATATAAAAGTGTAGTCCCACTCTCTTCTGGGCAATTTGCTCAGACAAGTTCAAGTATCAGCGGAAGGAATGCGGCGGACATCAGGCCTAAACAGCATAAAAGTCACCGACATCGAGGCGCCAACGTCCTATGCTAAATACCTTGTCCATGCCGATACGGTGAGAGAAGCCAACCATCGGTGGTAACAGCTCGGCCACTGTAACACTGCAAGGCTACTCTGGCGCACGCTAAGTAAAACCAGGTCCGTCGGAGCTCTGAAACATAAGAGAGGAACCCTATCCAAAATTGTAAAAACCCTCACCGGATACATGCAAGCCCACAGATTGGGCATCCCCTATAACGATTTCTGTAGAAGTTGTAGAGATGAAGAAGAAGAGGAGACTATTAGGCACCTCCTGTGCACGTACCCCACACTTTCCAACATTAGAAAGGCCACACTGTCCAACGATCTTAGTGATCTCAGCAATGCCTGCACGTCTAAGATTGGGTCCTTCATATTCAGGAGTAAATGATTCCCTGAGGAAGAGGCAGCACAATGGACCCATTCCTTATATAATTGTATTCTTACCGAGGGCCGGTTTCAACCAACCAACCAACCAACCATGGTTTTGACTTGAGTACCCGTTTCAAAGGTGCTGCCTCCGCACAAAATTGGAATGACACTGGTGCTAAGGATGGATTGGACAGAGCACCAACATCATACATGTGTAATGGGTATCCATGTACCCATCCCAGGGCTTTGAATGGAACTACCACCGATGATGAGCATGTAGTCTCTAACGATGGACCAGGAAACAGCAGACTTTCTATATGGAAACAGCCACCTCCTCTCTATCAGTACAATCACTGTGTCGATCAACTGAGTGAGCTGCTTCGGTACAATCTGTGGGGCTATGTTGTGAACCGTAGATCCCTTGTGATAAAAAGGCTCGACCTTATGGTAGCTGTGCCGTTCTTCAGGACTCGCACCTTCCTTCAGATTGTAGCGAAGTTCCGAAAAACGTCAATGTTAAGCAACTGCAGATCAGCCCCGAGTCGAGCGACTGGAACTCCCACAATAAAGTACACTCGGCTCTTTTCTAATACAGGTTATGTTCTGATGGTACATTCTGAGGTAATCATCTTCTGGACTATTGGGCAAGTATGCCTCTATCTAGGCGGAAATCTTTGCAATGGTAATGGCTGGGAGCTGCTTCTGCCGTGTCAGTCTAGCTGCACGTAAGGCCCTGCTAAACCCTTAAATCACTTTCAAATCAGTTGGTGGAGAGAGCCTTGAAATGTGTGCAAGATCCAATTCATTGACTGTTATCTGGGTGCCAGATCACCCTGTGCTAGACAAGGCTCAGTGGAGAACCTGTCTGGCCCCGAACCTGCATTAGGTCTTCCTGCATCAATGGTCAGGGCTTCCATTGATGATTGGGTTTCTTATGAAAACAATTGTGCTAGCCCTGGATGTAGGCTGAGGGTTGGTACCAGACGGTAGTGTCTTTCAGCAGAAAAGACTGTCAACAACTTACTGGAGTTCTTGCAGAGCACTTCGCTTCTGTTAAGCATCTTAATGTGATTGGCTTCAACGAAACCATTTAAATTCGATGATTTCTATGAGATTGTCCTGGTTTTCCTCGTTTCAGGCTGCAGATTCTAGGTGCTGATGTGGTGAATGCTGTTAATGTAAGCTCCTCCTTAGCCTTCTCGAATTCATTAAGAAGGTGTAAAATGGGATGCTTTCTGGTAGTAAAATGGGCAATCTTTTCCTGTCCCAAAAAAAAGGAAGAAAGGATTCAATCACTTTTAAAGACATGTATCTCCTAACGCCACCTGTTTCACAGAACGCAAACTATTCCTGCGATCACACCTTTAGGTCTGAGAGATGAGACCAAGCATACACTGCTTTTAAACAGCAGAGGCTTGCTTTTCAAGTTTATTTTGAAGAAACTATTTAGGTCATCGTTCGTCGAATTTCTATGCCATTCCCATGACTATAACAGATCATTACCATCGAGAAGCCACCTCGAGTATCAGAGCAAAAAGCTAAGACCTGAATCGTGTACAAATTAAGCTAATCCCATCCAAAAAAAACCGTCTAAAATGTGAGCCCAAAAATATTTAAAAGAAAAAAAATCTCAATTTAACACCAAGTTCCATCCAAGCACTAGAACCATTCATATCTAGTCATCCCAAAGAAGAACCTCTGTTACCATGTTGTGACTTCTGTGTGACGTCTACGTCTCCATCATTATTTACCGAAAAAAAAAAAAAATTTAAGAAAAGAACCAAATTAACCTGGGCATCCCTCGAATAAGAGAATCTCTCGACTCGACTGTCAAGTGCCCACACTGAGATGTGGATAAACAAAAGCGATAATAAAGCCAAACGATTCGAGAGTAAAACAAGAAATCAGCATCATCTTCGCATACAGCACCACCATCACCATCATCACCATCACCACACACACTTCACACACCAATTGACTGCATCGCGAGGTAACCACAAAACGCCAGTCACGAAGAAAACACTTTGAGTGCTGCGCCGGGTAGGATAACAAACGAGGCTCATTGAACTGCGCCTTCGCCACCGCAGCAGCAGAAGCAGCGATAGCGATAGATCACCAGTACACATCACCAAGACCAGAACAAAGCCTGCAATGCGCTGCTCAAACAACAGGAAGAATGAGGTGCCTGCTCTTATTCGATCATTATGATGATTCGGTTGTTGGTCGGATGAATGGGCCAAGTGCGTTGGTACTACATACCCAAGAACGTAGATACATATATCTCGTCTTTTTTTTTGTGAGTTAAGAATGAAAACAAAAGCCACACAGCACTGTGAAGGGGAAAGCAAACATCGCGCCTCTATGGGTGGGCGAGCGATGCGATGCAACTTTTTTTTTTTTTTTTTCTGTTTTTTAGGCTGGGCTGTCGAAGATGACGAGGAGGACACACAACAATCATGATGAAGCAGCGCACATCTCTCCCCGTCTGGAGTGTATCAAGAGCCCACGCTTTCTGGCGGCGACAATTATTATTTTCGTTTTTTTTTTGGTTCCTACTCCTCACCTAGCCTTTTGTCAAGTGTCGTCCTCAAAATCTCAAAAAAAAGACATATAGACTGCACCTCATCAGTGAGGTGTAACCTCCCACCAATTTACCCTCTTCCCACTTCAGTGTCACAACGATGTCGGCAAACATATTGTTTGTGTTGTCCAGGAGTGGGTGCTTTCTTTTTTTCTGTCCAACAAGTTGTTGAAAGGACCTCGCACTAGTAAGTGTGCGTAGAAAATAATTTGGCAATTTGTGACCCCTTATGTCAACATACCCCCACAAATCTCCATTACATAACGACTGTTTGGACTTAATACCAAGACACCCACCGCCCGAAGGATATCATTTCAGATGACAAAAAAAAAAAGGAAGAGAAAAAAATAGTTTATCTTTGACATGAATCGAACCCGAGTCGAGAAGAGAAGGTAAAGGAAGAAAGGAAGAAATCCCTCAAGACTTTCCTAAAAGCGAATTACTTTCCCTCCAAATTGGTTGGCCCAATGCATCGAAGTATCAATAAAGGAGATACACACATACGAAGAATTGTCGTTCTTCTCGTCCTAAAACAGCAAACTCATCATTGTGCGTTTTGGCACAAGGGGATGAACTTTTCTATTTGCCGTTTAGCTTTTGCGGGCGACTATTAGCTCCCGGGATAGATGGATAACCTTTAACGAACTCCCAGCCAATAAACTTGGCCGATAAGTATGCTTGACCTTCTGATTTAGATCCAGTATCGACTATCCAGGGGGTGATGAAATGGAGTGATAATCTGGCAGTTCCATTGAGAACAGTTTAGCAGTTTCGGCTTTCGCTTCTTAAGTGGTGTAAGTTAAAGGAAACTACGAGTATGTTGTATTTGCTTAACGATTGCAATCAGTTGTCAATACTTACATAAGTGGTGGGAAGGTCAACATGTGAGAGGATGGAAGGATTCTTCTCGATTTAAAGACCTGGAAAGTCTATTGAGTTGTGTTTTCTTATTTCTGCAAATTCACAGGACAATTCAATCACAATTAATGGTTATGGAGGCTTACTTGATTTAGGTGATATCAATCTGGAAGTGGCTCTTGGTCCTAGGGATTAGTTGCTACTAAGAGCGTGGAATGGATATCTTTTGACAGCTATGATTACAGGAACTTCACAGCAGTCAGTAGCTCTGCAAGAAGCAGTCGTAGTTCTAATGGTATTTTAAAAGATCAAGTCCAGGCTTTTGATTGAGGAGATGCGAAAATGGAAGGAAGGACATTCGGACATTTTAGCAGGAGGTAAAAGGCATTAAAGACAATGCAAAGCATGCTGAGATCAAAAGCTTTTGGTGAAGAATTGCAGTCTCTACTGACAGTATGAACGCTGTTAAGTAGCATGAATCATCTGACCAAAAGAAGGAGAAAACTACTTTGTACATACTTACATCCAAATGGAGAGAGAAGAAAACTGCTTATCTATCGAACTGTTTAAGGCTTCTGGTAACTTGGTATAACTTGGCTAAACGAATGTAAGTACCCGATGTATGTAAGCAGCATTTGTTTGATCCTGAAGAAAGGACACAGGAAAGAGGAGTGAACTATACAGGTATAGGTCTCCTCAACACTCCATATAAGATCTTGTCTGCCATACTATGAGAACGACTTAAGCCTCCTATAACCTCTTAAGCAATTTATCACTAAGGTTTAGATTAGATCGACTTAATGATCACTCAGCTAAGACTGGTCCATTGCAACGTTGAATCCATGCATAACAGCACGTGGACGTGATACCTAGAAAGTGACCGCCACTATCACGAGGAAGCTGCCTACGTTATAACTTAAGGATATTCCTGCCGAACAGTGTCTCTAATCAGAGAACCTATAGACGCACCATACTACGACAAAGATGCAGTTTGCACTGGTGATAGGTCCATAGCTAACCACGAGATGCAATGCAACCCGTTTACTCAGGATGGTAGTTTACGCGGTTGTCCTAGGAATACATGCCCCAGAACAGTCAAAACGGAACCACGACAACTGGAAAACTGTTGGTAAGAGCTGCGGCACATTGACAGAAACCACAGACGATGGGTTTTGTTCATTGTAGAGACCCAAGGACCCACAAGGGGATACAGAACAAACTTAAGCAAGTAGATCTTTATTAGAACGCAGGAACAACAAATCGATATCCAGTACTTTTTAAGCTACTTTAAGGTGGCTTATGATAGCGTACATAGGGACAAACTACGGAGAACTATATCTATTATTAGCATCCCTGCATGTTGAGCTGCGCAGATTTGAGGAGTCGTTAGAGCCACATCGAACCCTTTCATGTGTGGGTGATGTGCTACCATGCTGCCTTCTCAACATGAAGCCTGAAAGAACTGTATTATACTCCCAAACCTTCAACGGAAGTGGCATCCATTCCACTTGCTTTGCTTGCTTTGAAAAAAAACTAAACCGTCAATTGAGGTATTTTTGAATATTCAATCTGCAGCTAAGCAGAATGTAAAGGTGAATAAGACCAAAAGAAAATTTAGCATATGCTGTCTAGAAAAAGGACAGACCCACAAAATAGCTACTTAGATTCTTTAACTCCTAAGAAAGCGATAGCCAAAGGCAGAAAGCTAAGACATGTTTCTGACACTGGCAATTTAGAACCCAATTCTCGCCTCCCCCTGTCAAATGCTTTGACAGCTGTCAAGTCGTTGTGCAACTCGTTACAATAGGACTGTTGGGCCCCAGCTCTACTGACATGTGAGTTGATAAAGTTTTGAGTGAGTTTTGAGGTAGTAAAGAACTGTCCAACAAACGTAACTCTATACAAGACCTCAAGCTTTCCGGTAGTGCAAAAGAATGGTTGGTGTCGATGTCCTTGCAGTGAGAATCTAACCAAAATTCCCCTGCCACAAGTAAGACTTGACTGGGACATGGAGAGTGGATGGAAATCAAGGAATCAGACCGGAAATTTGTACTGGACAGTCTTTGCAGTAAAGGAATGTAACATAAGACAGTGGAGGAGTGAGCTAAATGCCATTGCATCCAAGTCAAAATGCGGAGTTATTACAGCGGAGGTGACCTTTACGCCTAAAGGATTTGGCTGGGAAATCTCTTCCTGTATCCAAGGTTCTTTATCCAATTTAGTTTGGAACTTAAGATGTCTCATGATTCCTAAAGAAT
Organism: Chalcosyrphus nemorum; assembly: GCA_949716465.1. Taxonomy (NCBI): domain Eukaryota; kingdom Metazoa; phylum Arthropoda; class Insecta; order Diptera; family Syrphidae; genus Chalcosyrphus; species Chalcosyrphus nemorum. The sequence continues at coordinate 15,274,525 of OX454334.1, read as the reverse complement.
AGGCTCAATTGCCTGATATTTGGAGGTCTTGAATGTGCATGTGGCGGAGTAAGAAAACGTTTTCAAACGCCTTACAACAGACGAAACCCACATTTCAGCATTTAAGCCCCCTTCCACTATTTCGCCTACTGCTTTCCGCCATTTTTAACTACGTCCAATAGCTCTGTGTTCCTTCCGAACATCCTGCATCCAAAAGTCCCTCTGATTTGTGCGGCGAATTATTTGAATTATTTTCCAATTGTACACAAAGTGTTCCACAAAAGTCAACACGAGCACAAAATACGAAAAAAAAAAAAACCTTTCCTTTTTCGTCTATTGACTGTATCCTTTGACCTAGAAAATTTGTAAACAATTCCTGATTACAATGCCGAGAATGCTACGACTGTCTCTCACCCCTGTGTTTCTGTGTATTTACAGAATACAAGACCGAAAAACAGTTTGACAAGCACTCACTGTTCATTCTGTCTCAACCCGCTCGCCCCTCCGCCCGTCCTTTTTGATCTCACTAGCTTCTAGGGTTAACTTTAGCCTTACACAAGACAAAAGATTGCTTGCGTGAAACGTCAAATTATGGTGACGTATGCAAATTAATCAGTGTGCACAAAAAGAGAACAATCGCAAGCAAGGAAGTTGCGTTCAAGTGTAAATATTAAAATTTTTCAAAAAAAAAAGCAAACAAGGGTTGAGGGTGAATCCACCAACCATCCAGCGAACCAACCGATAACCTCGTCTCATCGGTCTTCATCGCAGCGGAAAGCGAATTGCTCATCTGGAGGGTTGTTCAAGTTATTATTTTTTTTTTTTGTTCCTTCAAATTGGCGGCATTATGATGCGCAGCTCTGTGGGACTGAGAATCAAATTCAAACCATTGTGACGTGTTATTATCCTTGTATCCTTTTTGTATTGACAGCGCAGTGTGTGTGCACATTTGTGCACACTAAACGGCCAAAAATTGCACGTGTTTGCTTGCGCACACTTTAGTCAATGAGATCTTGTGTAAATATTGATATAGTCCTGGATAGGTACAGAGAGAGGAGGGCTGTTGCTGGTGGGATTGTACAAATGTTTGCCAGAGATGTTGTACTCGTGCCAGAGAGTTTGATTGCAACTTTCATACTGACTCATTTCCTCTATAAATCAGTATTTGCTATCTCAACCTATAACTCATCATTAAGTCCATTTTTAGATCAGAAAAACAATGATGTCAGTTGGAACTAAAATGTCGTCATTACTTAATTAATCTAAGATCACTGTCAGGTGTCGTTTGCCATACCCATCATCCCGAGTGCGTCTATATATGTATCTATCCATTTGGCAATAGCCAAACCATTCCCGGGAATTTTTACAAATTCAACACACAAGCAACCTGTTTTTTCTTGTGGTTTTATGGACTAGCCATGTAGGTTTCACAATTTATGTAAATTCTATACGTTTGACAATGATTTTTAAAATAGAACCAAAGCCGAAGATTCGTCGGATTCATACTATAACTTAAGTTTAAAGCCAACAGTTATGGGGCCAATTAACGTTCGAGAATCGAGAATGTGCGGTTGAGTTTTAGTTCTTTTTTATTTTGTTTGGCGGGTCAGCGAACTGTGCGACAGATACACCAATTGGCCATTTTAATACAGCAACAGAATGTGATATGTAAATGATTACATAATGGTGATGATATGCTGTTTTTTTTTCTGATTTACAGATGTTTACGAGCACACGTTAAGTGCTACACAAAGGTAGAACTAAGTTTTCTACTTTAAATTGAGTGGAATAGATGCTGTCGTTAAATTCAGGAGATTGATTGGAAGGTTTTACTTGAAGCAGCCAGTAGATGATCCTGACAAAAGCAGAGCAAAAGGGTACAGAGCAACACAATGAATAGTACAGAGCCGCAGCGAATAGTGTATGCGATAGATGAGAGTACGATGCATAGCTCCAAAGTTTGACGTACTTCTTCTGGTGTCCTATGTTAGCCCAAAAGAATGCCAAGAGATCCCATCAATAGATAGATCTTGTGAAGCCCAAACAGGTAGTTCTTTTTTACAGCGTTCTATCCAAAATAGTAGACCATTACGTGAGGTGTCAATACAAGGCTACGCTGATGATGTAGTCATAATCATTAGGAGCAATGAAGGGGTCTGCATTAGAGAACGACTGCCCTAAAAGAAGAAGAAGAAGAATAGCTAGTGCTGGCCCAGAAGAGCTTACGGTCAATCCAACCAAGACCGTCATCATACGCTGCACAAGAAGCCTCATATAGCCAGAACCACTTAGTGGGCGACCAAAGCCTTCTGGGACTGCTCTGGGCTTTCTTTTCGGCAAAGCATGGGGACTAAAACCAAAAAAGAAAATCCACTGAACTTGCCTTACTACTATCACTCCGATAATTACCTATGCTTCACTAGGATGGTGGGAAAAGGGCAACCAAATAGTGACCCAGTCTCCCCTACAAAGGACACAACGTTTGGCATGTGTAGGAACTGCGAGTACAATGCGCTCTTAGACCTTCCACCTTTCGAGCAACTGCTAGTGCACTAAACTGCTATGTAACCACTTCACACCTAACTTAGTTAGACACATGAAGATCCTAGAAAGAATTCCTCTGCTATCCACTCCAGCAGGGTGCGTCTTAGTCTTCATGCCGAAGAGAGTCTATATCTATATCACCACTTTGTAGTCGCAATTCCAAACCGGAGCTCCTGGGAAAATCAGCAAAGTCATTTAACATCTTCTCCATCAGATTGGTGCACTGGCGGATCGAGGATGTCGACGAGGAGCTGGAATCTCTGGTCCAAACTACTTCTAGGACAAGCAACCACTATCTTTCAGCCAGAGGTCCCAGCAATTGAGCTCTACTCCAGAGAATGTATTAGAGGATACCTCCGTAGATCTTAATGCTCTCAAGTCGTTCAAATTTGCGTCACAGCTAGTCTGGAATCGTCTCCAATCTCTCTTGCAGCAAATAATCCCGCGCGGTATTTGGTGTCGGAATCGACTGAACTGGCCAACACTAGCTAGCCCACAGCTGTCTAAATAGCCACTTGATTTAGTTGCTGATAACTTACAGTAGACTCTACTATGCATAATCTAAAGCACAGGTTCCGCATAACTGCCTTGTGGCGCCCCAATTTCATAGCTATTTATTGATCCAATCCCCATCCATCTGGGTACTAGCTAACAACTCACACCCCAGCTAAGGTTATAGTTTAAGAAACAATTAGCAAAACACATCTAACAACAACAAGTAACTAGTCGAATCCAGTTGAAAAGTTGAAAAGCAATTTTTATTCAGGAAAACAACATTTTAATCGTCTAAACGGTCAGTTGGCGTGAAGACGTCCTTCACAACTATCTGCATTAACATTGTAATAACAGTCAAACAGCAACAACAAACTGGCTTACAAGCTCTTTATTGCGCAGCTCTGACTTGAAACAAATCATACATCAACTGGATATCGGCATTCCATTCCAGCTGCCACCGTCGCCGCCATAACCGCCGCCACTTAGTGAGAGCAACCTGCTGCATGCCACCTATACACATGTGAGCACACATTTTCTATCTATCCACCTTAGTCCTGACCTTCATTTCTGTCAACCCACTCTGAATGTTTGTTCCATGTGCAGCTTCTATAGATACAGATACTTATTTTCTGGATTACGTAATTCGCCCGCCGCGCACCACCTTTTACCAAATGCCAATGGATCAAACCAAGTGGTCCAGTGGCCAGGCGCAGCTATTCTCACCAATTGGCCAGCGGCGCAGCGCGCAGTAGCAATCTAAACAAATGACGCTATATGCAACCTGACGTTGTTTGGGAATTAAAAAAAAATATCGCATGCAGTTTAGAGACTGGCTAACCAGACCGGAGTCAACTGACGACCACGACAACGACAACGACGACGACGATGTTTGTCGATAGTGTTTGCAATTAATTTTACGGCGATCACCTGCTCGATTGGCATACCAAAACCAAGTGCCCACAGCCGGACCGGGGCGGGGTGCAGCACCAGCATCAGCAGACACAGGAGACACATATCTAGCAGAAGATGTAGAAATAGTTAAGCATGCCCCTAAACAACTCCGCAGACTGATCTGTGGTGCATGTATACGATCAGTGGTTGTGTGTCCTCGCTGCTTGCGCGCCACCACGAACTTGAAGCGAATTGGGAAAAGTCAAATCGTTTGACACTTTCAATCCTGGGGGTCCCGCATCCGTCGTGAGGAGCGCTGTCGTTGCGTAACCCCCTCTCATTTTCCCATTCACTCTCTCTTTTCGTCTCATCTGATCGGTGCGCGCTGTATCTGACAGCTGGTTAGTGTATTCGCTACCTGCACTGCGATGCGATCTTGCGATAGATATTTTCACTTTAAATCATTTATTAATAATAGTTTAATATTTTTTTTAGAATTTGTTTTTTTTTTTTTTTTCTGCGACTACCAACTGAAAACTGGCTTTTCTCAGGGCCGACAGCTTTTCATGTTGCGGGCATGTCAGAATGTTTTTTCTATTTTTTTTTTACTTTTAACTTGTGAGGTGCACACACTGTGCACAAGATCGTAAGTTGAAACCCACCATTCCGGAAAGTGTCTGAGTTTTTTTTTTTTTCACCGATGTTGTTGTTGTTTTTGTAATAGACGACCGGCGACTAATATGGCAAAGGGGTTCTATTAATCTAAGCAAGCGAAACTATTTCGTGAGTTTAGCTTAATGGCATGGCATTAGGTGCCATCTGAGGAAAAGACAGTTATTAGATAAATTAATTGAAGCGAGATATCAAACAGGGTGTATAATTATATTGATGGGCGAGCTTATTCTCATCGTTTAATTGGAATTCGCTTTAAAGAATCTGCTTAGTTGAGTCTAAACACCGCACGTGAGTGCCCTTTGGCCTTGGGGTAGTTTATCATTTCTTGGATTAAATAGAAATTTGATAGATAGATCATGCCATGATCATCGATCTTGTATTTGAGTATGCAGCTCAGGAAGTTTCTCATTTAAAATTGCGCACTGTTTTTGATTTTTGAAGCTGTCATTTCTGACAGGTGTCAAGTAAAAACCAAATTATTTATACGACTTATTCGCAAAGTGACAGTTCAAAACAAATGTTCTCATAGTAGCTTTGTGCACTGACTGAAAAAGCATCACAGCACAGAACAGAACAGCACAAATTTGTGAAAACTGTCAGAACAGATTAAAAATAAATAAATATATATCAGGCCGTAAGCAGCCCATAGAGGGCCAAGGTCTAGCTTCTCACAACTGTACGTGTTGTGCGCGCTATACATTTCTGCACATACAGAAGGGACCTACAGTTTTATGCTCTCTCATGACAGAAATACTCTTGAATGTTTCTCGGACACTCGGAAGGTATTGATTGTACTTTTCTGGAACTCGAACTTGGAACCCCACACACAGTAATCTAACAAACTTACTGAATCCATCTTGGGTTCCAACAAAGCCTTCAGACTTCGTAAACTGCTTTTCAAGAGTAACGCTGTGAAAGTGGTCAAAATCTTTTAGACACACTGGTTGATACTCGCATTCTTGGCTCCAGATCACCAGATAGTTCTACTGAGGCTACATACCTCTACGATTGAGGAAAGTGGAGGCAATTCATACATATGACAGGCAAAGTAAGCCAATTTACGAAAAAGTTTTCCAACCAGTAAGTATTCGAATGACTTCTGGGCTTTAACTTCAGAAACAAGTACTGAATCTATGCAAATCTCAGCATGCTTACCTCAAGAATAAAGCAGTGAAAACGGCTCATGATTAACACGGCGTTCGAAAGGACATTTGAGATATGGCCAGTAGCGTCACAGCATATGAGGTGGTTATCTTGGTTCAGAGTAATTTCTTTGATACTCGTCACAACAGGATGGAATCAGGTCTTACATGATGGTTGGGCCATAGATTTGTAATCTTCATAGACACTAATAGCCCGAGTTCTACTAGGCTACACGATTCGGAAACTTGTGTAAGCCAGGAATACGACAGGAATGCCCTACACTCTACACACTTCAAACCACTCTCCGCGCAGGACTTTCGTTGGGTATTACTTCATGGAGCTGGTTAGCTATCTATAGTCCAATCGACGCAGTTCAATCTGCACGACCATTATGATGGAACAGATGTCTAACCAGTCGTTCCCCGACCTCGTCATGTGGTCTTTAAGGAGCTCTGAGCTTCGTAGATTCACTATGCTTGTGCTCTACGTCTTCTTCCTCTTCTGGCCATTCTGTGCAGCGCTATGGTACCCAAATCTTTAGAGGAATTTTCAATAGCCACCAGGCCCAGGCAGGAACTGCATAAGAAGATTATCACAGTTCTTTTTGTCCAAGTTTCAATCCTGGGAATCAGCTTGCGGGACCATCTACCTTTGGTGGTGTTGGCCCACCCGGCTTGCCATGAAAGTTTTCTCCTTATTTCTCTCATTGAGAGTGCAGCCGCCCAAACTCTGACCGTCCATACAAAAGGATAGGAGAATTCTCCTTGCCCATCGATATTTGGCAGCAAATACTCGACATGTACTGAGAATTTCAGCCTGTTGTCGTGCATCCCAACCCGAAACTTGCATATTCCAGAGTCCTTCCTTCTGCTTATTAGGACAGCTCCAGTTTTGTAATCAGTTGGTTCGAGGAGTTGGCATTTTTTGATGCTGGTGACTGTTACATCCGTAGCAGACTTTATACCGTGGATATACTTGGCCACAGTCACCATAGTCACACCATCATATAAACTACTTGTGGCGCAAAACACCGTAGTAGATGATATTCAACAGAAGTGGTCCGAGGACGTATCCCTGAGGAACTTCCGAGGTGATATTGTAGTATTTAACGCTATCGTCCTTTTGGTATCTCAGCTTTCTATCGGTAAAGCAGTCTGCACTATTCATTCTGACTAGTGATCAGCCAAAACATGTCCAGTTGGCGTTTTAACGCAGTATTTCCTACTACCGCCTTTATGACATCGATAGAAGAACACAATTTTCTGAAACTAAACTAGGCGTACTGGGCACACTGTGACTTTTCCTAATTGCCCTCAGGACTAGCGGTTAGTTGCTATACAGCGACATTTTTGACTCTTTGACCTGAACTGAAGTGAGATGAATAACCACTTGAAGAGAAGTCATTCCCTCTCTGTGCTTTACAAATTCGCTTGGTCCTTCTGATGTATCTCTCCATCAACTAGACCACTTCAACGAAAACCATAATTCATTGCTCAAAATGTACCTCCTCCCCTCTTGCTGTAGATCGACCTCTTTAGCTTCATTTAAAAAAAAAAAAAAAAATAAATATGAAAATCCAAGCCCAAACAGGTCATAAATAAAAAAATACAAAACACTCCTGGTATTACCTACTTAATTTCGGCGAAACCCTTCGACCCCATAGCTCGTATCTCATCCTCGCAAAAAAGAAAAGAAAAAAAGAAAAATACGTACAAAAACGTTAACAAGCGTTTTCATAGCTCATACGGTACATAAACAAAAACCAAAATTGCTAGTACCCCTCCTAACTCAGCCCTAAGTCAGCATAGAATACGAATACGAATACGAACGAGTACAGCTAACCGAAACTCAAAGGACATGCGAAAATGTCGTAAAAACTAAGAATCTATTGTTGCCCCCTCCCAACTCCTGGCCATCGAAGGTCAACCACAAAAATGACTAATAATTTATAACGCTACTTTGTATATTTTGTCCATACAACAAAGCGACGAATTGTTGTTGTTCCCCAAAAAAACAGAAAAGAAAAAATGTCCTAGCTTCTCTCATCTAGCATATGACTCCCATATCTGGAGGTTATGAAGAATTCCAACACACACGAGATACAATCTGATTGTATCCCTTCCCACTCACGAGAGTGTGTATATGGAAGATTCATTTATTATTTCATGGATAACCAAAGAAGTCCCAACAGGATAACACATATACGCGTGCTCTCGTCTCGAGGAGCTAACGAAGAAAATAAAATTCCAACTTAACAGCGAACGACACAGGGACAACACGCCGCTTCTGGTTATTCTCGCTCGCAAATATTGCATGATTGCGATGCGAGTATATGTAGTAGCTGGCGGACCCAGGACACTCTCTACGAACAACAACAACAACAACAAATATGCAGAGGACACACCACACACATACATTTGCTGGTTATTTTATTTGGTTATGGTTTAAAAAGTAATGGGTTCGGGATTTGCTTCTTTTCGTTTTCCTTTCTAAAGTCACTAAGGATATGCTGTATCCCTTTGTATCCTCGTTTTTTTTTTTTTTTTTTTTTGCGTTCATTTTGGGTGTAAGCCCTAAATGTAAAGATTGTCTAAGGCGTTTCAATAACAAACGCCCTGACTTTTCTTTTGGTCCTCTCCTGATGATGGTGGTGGTATCCTTCTCGCCCTCGTTTAACTCAACAGCAACGCACCGAGTAATGGAAAATGGGAAAAAATTCCCCAATCGATATGGAAGACGACGAAGACGACGACGACGTTTATTCCTTCTATGAAAATATTATACGTTCAAGAATGGGGTTGGGGGTTGGGGGGGACTGTGCATGCATACACATAACACACGATAGCTTTGCTTTGCCTCTCTCTCAGTCTCATCTAAGGGTTCCCCAATTTCGCCTTCGAAAATTCCTTTGTACGTGACCAAATCAACTTGAAAGGATACACTCCATCCGCCATGCTCCCCGGAATGGAATTCATTTTGCCTAGAAGCAAATTTATACTCACATGACTTTAGTTGCCCTCCTCCTTATCAAGGAGATCGTATACAAGGATACAAAAAAGAAACACAGAAAAGAATCATCCTCTAATGTTGGTCATTGTTTTCGGTTAGACATCCTGCGACGACTTGTATACATAAGTCAAAACCGCGAGAATGCCCTTTCAAAATGTTTTGACAGCCTCACAATGGGAAGTGCTTATCTCGGGCTAATCAAATTAAGGGCCCGGTGTGTTGCAAAGTCTAAAACGGAATCAAAACACACGTGACTACAATCATGGTACACGTGCGTTTTGTCGAGCACTAAAGGAACAGCTCCAAGCTGCAGCTTCAGTCAATTTTGCTTGAAGGAATCCACCAAAGAGCAGAGCAGGGCGAGAGTGAGTTATATGCCTTTCGAGGTTTTGAATTGATTGAAGAAGTGATTGTCAGTGGGGGTGCAGTTCTACTGCTACTGCTGCTAGTGCAGGGGTGCGCAATAGAAAATTGCCTCACGTTGTGTGTTGGCGGCGCATTCACATTGATTTATCGTGATCTGCGAAGCAATAAAAAACTTTAAAAAGAAATCGTTTTCCAGTTTCGGTTTTACTTTTTTTTAAATTTAAGTTCACCACCACCCCTAATGGAAGCAGCACTGAGCACACACCCCCCTGCAGTGGTATGAATTATTATGTTTACAGTGGGGTACACCAGATACACTCCAGTGCAGCAGTCAATCTACAAAATAAGCAGAGCAGTCACATTTGCTGATGTTGAAATATCCTGAAGGCATCTTATTACACTCGGTACGGGGTTCTTTGGCTTCTACAACTTCCTTCTTATTTTTTTTTTTTTAGTCATTGTGCACGTGACCAATTGCGGTGGAATGGCTAGGGTTGCGATCGAAATTCCTTGGATTAATAGGATTTAAGAAATGGTTTCGCCGTGAGCTACGAGCACTGACCACTGCACACAGGGTATAGGGTTATTACTTTTCAATATTGTCATTAAGGATTTAGTTAAGCGGGGGCAGCAGCAGTAAGGCGGGAAGGATTTCGTTTTTTTCGAGCTAATGCCATGATGACTACTTGGGTGTAGATTTCGCCGTGGGGTATAGCTTTTATTTCTATGGGAGTCATTCTGAAGAAAAAAAGGGGGAAATATCATTGGAATTTGCCACTCTATTTTGATTGCATTAAAAGACGTATTTAAAGGCACTAGAGGTACTGCAAAAGGGGTTCTTGGAGAGACGGAGCGCGAGGGATACATTGAGTCACTTTCTAAACCTAACCTAAGCTATAGCAAAACTCTAAAGTGTTTAGAGTCCAGAGTGTTGCAATCTAGAAGGGCAGAACTGATTGACCTGATCGTTCTTATCTCTGCTGTTGTGCATGGCAAATGCTCAATGATACTACCGTCTAGGCTCAGGCATATGAAGATGAAGTTGCTGTACTTTCCTTCCAATTGAAACTAGAGTCGTGCAAAGGAAATGGGCATTCGGTCCATCCTCTTAAGACCGAAGTGCATCCCTTGTCCGACTAAGTCAGAAGCTAGAAGCGTCTGAGAATGATCCGCATAGCTTACATATCTGGACAAAGCGTGTCCAAGCGCAGACGTCAAAAGCGCTTTCGCTTTTTAGAAAGACTCCTTGGGCAAGGCATATAGCTTACGTTGAGGTTGTAAGTTGTTCGAAAGGCGCTGCATTTTCTCAAGGTTTTGATTTTCTAAAGTACGTCAGTCTTTTTACCGTACGGCACCGCCTTCATGAGACTAGCCCTTATTTCGGAATCGTAATACTTTGGTGCCCGATTATTACCATGATCCTTGCGAGGGTAGCCGTTGGTCTTCCTGACTTCTCAGTTGTATGTCGCAGAATTTGCTTAAAATTTAGCCTTGTAAGTATCTGTAGTAACTCCAAGCAAGCTTAACTCGGATTTGGAAGCTATAGGGTTACCCTCAGTCTCAATGAGTCACCTGATGATGTGCTAGCCATGAAAACTCGCCAACCCTAAACCATTCCCATAGCTTCACTACACTTAGGCTCCAACTCTTCAATGGATATGGTCTTGCCTTGTCGATGACGAATGTAATTTCTTTTCAGAGACCTCGTGACCCGAAGCCTGACGTCATCACATGAATACTACAGGTTCTATTGTTCAATGACCAAGCCGTTCCTATCTTATGCGTCAAGTGTTAGATGGAAGGGGCTTACGCTGAAGTACTTAAATGCTTCTTACGCCAAACTTTAAGGAACAACTGAGAGCACAGGAATTTTCTCGAGGTCACCTGGCTCTGCTCTAGACTTATGTCCCGTTGATACCAGCTATTCAAAGCCATCCATCGTGTTACACGGGGTCGCTTTTGGTATCGTCCACACTGCACTAACTTGAGCTCGATTATTTGACGTCTCAGGTCTTACAGATATGCCATCAAATGCTTTGACATGAGATCTGGATTTCCGAGAGTTTAAGACTGGTTTAGGCCGGAATCAGAGGCAGAAGTGGAATGTGGACGTATTTTTAAAGGTGACGACAAAACGAGTAAAGAGTTTGGTATCAGAGTTTTCCTGAAAAGCTGTCATCGAAACAGAAGCCTATCCATCTTTATGGCCATGGGTCCATTGTAAGAAAAAGGTCGAAGAGAAGAAATTTACGTTTGTAGTAACAGTCAAATTGTACTCAAGGCATTGCCGAATCCTTCAAAACTTTTCCTCTGAATTCTTTCTCCAAGGCTGAACACTCTGATACCATGTTAGAGATGACTCAAAGGAACGCTTCTCAAGACAATAGGCGTTGTGTTTCCTGTATCCTCAATTAGAGCTTTCATTGACAATTGGGTCTTTGACGAGCACAGTTGTAGGGGAAGGTGGAATATTTTAAGACTAAAAGGTGCTACGGATCGGTACTCTAAAATGACAGCTACAGCTATCAGATAGATTGCTTGGAAGTTAGAGATGCAGGAAGCATTATTGGCAACAAATGGCGCCATTCCTCTATGCCGAAAAGGCAGTGAACTACGTCAATACTCTGGCATAATCTCTTCATCTATTGGCTCCTTAAATTGTGCTTGACATGGCTCACCAAAATTTCAGAGGACTGCGTAGAGTTTATCAAGAATTCAGCGGCATTCTTGCTGTCGCTCTACTGAAAAAGCTATAGGCAACTTATTGGTATCTTAATTCAGTCTAGGATCCTTCTCGTCTGTTGAAAAGCACTATAATCATCAGCGGCTGCGGAATTACTAAAGACACTGAGGAGCAGTTTTTGTGCGGGTGTCCTGGCTTTGCTTACATTAGGTGGCAAGATTGCGGCTGTGATCTGGTAGAAATCTCATCAGAGAGTAGCCCTTTCTAAGATCAATAAATGTCCAGTCCAGTAAAGGGTTGAATAAAGGGTATGCTTCCATGTAGTAGTACAGTTCCATGACAGTAGTCCATGACGTTCTTCCTAGTTATTGTTAAGTTTCTACTATTTGACTGTTGGCATTTAGCCTACACCCTACAGAGATACAGACAGCTCAACCCTCGCATTTGGCGAAAACAAATCACCTTACCCTCAGTAGCTTTCAACCAATCCAGTATTATCTACAAGTTTTCAGTTTAACCCAAGACTCTCGCCAGGTAAAGTTCTTATCTAAACCGACTGAAGCTTATCTCTGTCGGCTAATTTATTGGAACTTTTTTGCGTTACTGTCTGTCAGGTTGTCGCTCCGCAAGACATTAGTTACACACCTCTCTCGCTTGGTCTTATTGCTGGCCAAACAATCTTAATCTTTGTGTTTTAAGAATTCTCAGCACTCTGTCAGATTCTACCCAAAGATAGTGGCACTTGTATCTGCACCATTTCACCGCCATAACACAGAGAGAGAGAGAGAGAGAGTGGGTGTCTTGTAATCTGTGCATATTATCGCCTACCACATGAGTGTGCCCACGCCACCACCAGGTTCATTGTTGCCCCAACTCTGGAACTCTGTTCAACGTCGTCGTTGTTGTCGTCTTCCGTCGCTCGGTCGTCTACATGCAATCCAAATACGAGTTCTAATATGTTGTAATTACAGTGGCGACGCAGAAGAAACCAGATCTTCACGCTATTAGGTATAAATGATCGATATCCAATTAAGATTTAACATCGATTATATCTGCGAAAAAATAATTGCAAAGAGAACGGCCTTCTTCACAGCGCAGCGCAGCGCCCCCCTCCCGCCGTTGGAGCAGCTGCTGCTGCAGCTACTGGGGCTGGTAATCAAAAGTAAATGTCTCTTGGTGCTGCATTTTTAGAACACATCTAAACTGATGGTGGTGGCGGTGGTGCGCCACTGCGCCCAGAGGCAGAGACCGCCGCGCAGCCGCTCTGTAACCATTGAGCTTATTATTTACCACGGTCCAACGAGCGGTGGCGGCTGGCGCAGACTAAAGCAAAAACAAATCGCTTTTCATAGCGTAACAACTGAACTGGAGCTGAACTGAACATACCTTGGTATATCGCCCCGCAGAGCAGACAAAGTGCGTGCACATGCCTACTGCGGCGAGCACTTGGCGGTCCAAGGATACCGACTTGTCGACTGTAAATTATTACGAACAAGCTGTACCCGCAAGGTAGCAGTTTGTCGCGATTAGTTTTGTGCCTTTGCGATGCGATGACGTACTCGTATTCGTACTATCGAACGAATAGTAGATAGTTGCGCATGCGCATCCACCACACGCAGACTTGACTTCTTCTTTTGGTGACTTTGACTGTGCGGATGGCGTCTGGCTACCCTCCGTCCTTCCTTCGTGTGAGAAAAATTACGCAACAATAATAATGGGCTTGGGGCCAGCAGCCTTTCGAAACTGTCACTCGGCGACCTCTTTACGGATCTTTATCAATCCGCTCGATCGGCATCAGATCAATCGACGCGTCGCGTCAGTCGCTCTGCCTCCGCGAGAGGTGACATCTGTGTGTGCGATGTGCAAAATAAATTAATAAGACGCCGAGAGTGAGTGACGAGAATGCCACCGATCACAAGCGATCTCCGGAGACTCATATCGGCTGCTGCTGCCTGCTGTTGAGTGTTTCGCCTTGCGGCTATGTGACAGCCCCATGACCCGCTGCAATTAAAACCTGCGCCAGCCGGCTTATATCACTGTTCCATCGCATCCGTTTGATTGACACAATTGATCATAACAACCGTCGACCGACAGCAGCAGCAGCGGTGCCACTTCTCTCCCCCAGTAAAACCCCCCAATGGATTAAAGACGAAATCTACTATCATACCTTACATCCGAGCGTAGCAGATACTTTCCTGGCAGCAGTTTTTCTTTTCTTCTTGCTCGTGCAGAATTAAAACAGTTTAATTTCAAATTCAAATGGATTCAGCTGAATTGAATGAACGATGCGATGCGATGACGAGCAAGAAAAAAACAACGTTAAGTTGACGGTGTCGCAGTCGCAGCCACTGCAACCGATGTGATGTCGACACGTGAGTGATCGCAGCGATCACAACTTGTCAGTCCTGTCAACATTCTTTGGATTACATTTTCTGTATGCACATACACTTGGCGTCTCCAGAGAAAATAATTATTTTCTTGTTGTTGTTTGGCTTTTGTAATTGAGTGTGCAGCAGTTTTTTCGTTTTTTTTTTTCTCTAAAAAAATGTCTAAATCCGAATGGGATTCCAAGAGTTACTGTGTGATCGCCAGAGGACTTGATCGAATGGAATTTCTCTCTTGAATTTGTCATTAAAACAAAACAACAAAAAAAAAGTGCATTTCAAAACGATTTTGAGGTATGGCTATCTAATAGATATATTGACTTGAAAATCTCTGACAAAAACGATTAGTATCATTGGACTGGCAGATTGGGTAGGCAGTTTATGGTTTCACACATTCCACCAGGTGTACCAAATGAAAGGTACCCGAATCATCGCATAGAGACTTGTATATGATAGATTTGCTTGATAGTGTTTAAGATTATAATGTCCAAGGTGGAATACCACAACATTGCATACTATCACCGATGCTTTTGTAGAAGCAACGAAGCAGAGACAATTTCATGCTTTGGGTGACAAGAGATAAGGAAATTCTAAGTAGGATTTTGCTGGCAGGAAGTGTCCCTCCCACATTACCACAGTGCAAGTGGACATGCAAGTTTCATGTTCCTAGGAAAGGCTCTTGTCCACCCTTGAAAACATTTGAGAGGCAGAGTAAGTTGGAGGAACTTACTTTATGTGTTTATGGCTTAACATTTTGGAAGCTTTTTCTAACAAGAGCATGTCTCTGATGAGTAGTCTTGGCTCTGAAAAGATACTATCTCTTGGACTAAAGCGCGTCTTTTGCGTCTTCTTCCTAGTTCTCGCCTCCGCCTCATAGACAAATTAAATAGATGCCGTGGCCAAATCTGTATGAACCTCTCCTACCGCCTGTCTTCCTTTTGTACCTTCTCCTATCGGTTTCACGAACTTAAAATCCTCATTCACCATACTCCTCCTAGGTTCTGATTCTCGACTACTTTCATTTCGTCAAGCTATAAGACATGCTTCTTCCTCTGACGCTGAGTCTATAGGCTGGAATTGTCCTTAAGGCACAGAGTTTATATTGGTAGATAGATGATGCTTCCTCTTTGCATTCTTTTGGTGCCACAGAACAGCACACACTGGGGTTATGGTAATGCTGATCTTGCTACTCTGGACAAGTAGATGCGATGACTTTATCTAGGTCCACAGATGTTTGCCAGTATCCTCGCAAGTGACTTTCCTCTTACATGATCTAGGTTAGAGTTCAGCTTGTTAATATATTTGTTTGTCTGCCTTGATTGAATGACTTGGCCTTCTACATGCGCATTTATGTATTCTACTGTTCTGTGGCTTGGCTAGTGATTAGAACTGTTTCCATCTTATGAGGATTTGGTAAAGGAAGAACCTGCTGTCTTCTACATGAGTTGCCCAAGCGTATGGAATGAAACCAGTAACTTATAGTCATAGGTACATGTCATGTTTTTAAATGAACGCATAGTTTTCTTGAGGTACAACTTGGAGTGAGTGGCTATCCTGGTGCAAGTTCAATCTGATGTTGGTCCTCAGAAGTCTGATGGACTAAGTGGTTGGCTATCGACTCGTTTCATTCTGTTTATCTTGACACCAACACGTCCCAAGACCGAAAAGCGATATGGTTTAAACCAAAAGATTGGAGCTCCTTCTTGACTCATTTCAAGTAGTCTATCTCTGAGTCATATATATCCTTATGGGTCATTTCTTATCCTGACCGTCTGCAGTTATAGATCAAATCCAAGGAAGTGAACCCCCCTAGACAACAAATTAGCGAACTCAAGTTGGTCTTTGTGAATGATGCTCCTAATACCTTGGAACGACAGTCACAATAGGCAACAACCTTAGAATGGAATCGACCTGAAACTTGAGCGGGCCACGTCAGGTTCCATCTCTTTGGATAGTTAGATTATGGAAGCAAGGAGTGGTCCTTGCAAATGTTTCCTTTTCGTCAAGGTCGATTGGAATAAGCGCCAGCACAGCTTTGAAGTCGTTGGAGCCGTGACTCAGCGGTAAGTGAGTTAAACTACTCTATGTATCAAAGATAGAAACCCAGAATATACTAAGAGGTTTTACACAGCTTCACCTCCTGTGACCCTCTGACGAGAGAAAGTCTCTCAAAACCTTGACACTTTATGGACTTATTGTGGCTAACTGTTCATAGTTTTTAGTTTTGAGAGTAGCAATTGCCTTAGCTATATCTATGGTGAGTATGTTTGCGTACAATCTTCCAATCTTTTCAAGTGTATTTGGACTAGAGATCTCTTTTGCACCTGCCACAAGCTAAGTGACTATTTATGGACTTGGTCATCCTAAACCCCAGAGCAGAGATTATTACGTTGCTAATCTTCGCCTTCAAGTCACATCTTGTTGAAAGCATTTAGTCTCATTTCAAAAGCAACTATTAGGACAGACATTAAAGGACCTGAATCTGATGATGTCAGTCAAATATAAGGACTATCTCCCTAAAAGCGAAACAATTGCAAAACCCAATCACCCATTCAAAACCAAAGATAATCCACTTGATATTTTCCGTGTTATTAAGTATCTCGAACATCCTACACGGCATTTGCCACCTAGTTGAGCATAAAGCTATAACTGCGGCCCCCTTTTTTTGTAGCCCGCAATCGTTGACCCGAAAAAGAATGCCAATCTCCTTTACCCACTTCAGACGCATTCTTATGGTGTCTTTTTTTTTTCCTGTGCCTTGTATCCTTTGGCTAGTGTACATTACGCAGTTGGATTCGGCTATAAAATGGCAATTAAAGTCTGAATGGTGGCTAAGAATAGAGTTGTGCCAAACAAAGAAGAAGACATCGTGACATCCTTGTCCTCGTCGTCGTCCTTATAGCCGCCACAATTCGCCAACAAATTACTTCGTTTGACTTCATTTAACCCTTTTTCGATGAGCTCTTCAGTTTCCCTAAATAACCACTGCCATCTAAAAACTCTACCAGCTCAAAAAAAGGGGTGAACAAGAAGAAGCCTAACACTCCATGGAACCGGGTGGCACAGCTATCGAGTATATCCTTTTGAAATCCCTTGCATTGTGTCTACAATTTAATGAAATTCTCGCGCGCGCACTCATTTACTTTTTACGAATGGAATTCTTGAGATATTTCGCGGAATTTGCAACCTTACAGCTGGGGATCGTCGTTAAAGTTCGAGAATTGTATATGAAACGGTAAACGGATGAAACGTCTTTTACATCCTCACAGGACAGGGCAGGGGGATGATTTCGTCGGTTTCACGGTGAATTTCAAAGGGTTCGAGGCCATAATAGATGGGATTACTTCATCTTGGCAGTTATTTTTTGGTTTTAATGAGGTCGGAGGTGGGCCTTTCGCCTTTCGTAATCTTTGCAGAAGCTTAATTAATAAGTTCACAGCCAAAGAGAGAACGAGTGCATAGCAGCCTAGCTGCTAATGCTAATCGAAGGCTAAAGTTGGGGATTTGTGCTGCTGGTTGGTTAGCTCCATTTCCGTATAGTATATTGCACGCAAAACGAAACAGGAAGTGAGACTGACGGCAAACGATAACCGCGCATCGCAACGCTCAATGCCAACGTGTATAATTGTCATGCAAGACGGTCACTTAAGCGGGTGTGGGAGGGTATTACAGACGGCGACGACGATGACGACCAAGCCAACTTTCGCGCTCACCGCCATGTGCCTACCGGAATTAAAAAAAAAAAAAAAAAAAAAAAATTGAAGCAAAGCAATCATATCGACAATCAAAGCTGCCAAACAAGGCGCGTAAGTTAGACAGGGTGCGTCCGAATGGAATTATTGTTTCGAGAACTAATTCATCGCTTTTGGTTGTCAATTTTTAGACACGTTAAAGTGATGAAGTACTTTGACACGTGATCTATGTTGTTTGCCTAGAATCCAAGGCGAATAGAACGTATCCATCACTGGACAGTCTGGACAGAGGTTGCATAAGTTGCTGTATAGACGTTGGCTTTTTGAAGCGATCGCTTCTGAGGACGCTTGGAATTTCTCTGAGCAGGTTAACACAGATTTTATGATGAATCAAATATGGAAGACTGTGTAGGATGCTGTAACAAACTTAACGTCAAAATCTCATTCCGTCTTTCGGACCGCTAAGGCATTTTCCATGTCAAAATTTAGGCAATAGAGGAGCCCCGTCCTGTAATACCACACCCAAGAGCTATATCTATCAGTATCTTCCGCGACAGTGAAGCAGCAATCAAGTCTCTGGAGCCGTACACATCATCATCAGAGATCATCATGGATTGTTTCTCTAATGATCGAATGTCCAACCAATTTAACATTGGTAGCCAGAGCACAGGAACACTCCAGAAAACTAAAAAGCCTTTGATAGGGCGAAGTTGGATACTACTCTCAAAATCCTTCCGGACAAGCATCCTGCCTTAGCAGGAGTATGCGAAGGGCATCCATCGTCTGATTTCGAATGCCATCGAAGGGCCTACCTTTTCCAAACGTCGGACAAACATCCGTCAAATCAAAACCGTTACTTACAGCACATATAGGTCAATGGAGCATATCTGGGAATCGTGAAGCTCATGAGCTGCCCTGATAAGGCTTCTCCATAAACATTGTTAAGTACCTAATCAACCCCAATGCAGTGTGTAATGATGATGGCACCAACTACGTCAGTGAAGCAGCAGCAACGCTCTTCTAGCCAATAGGATCTCCGAGTCGCAGCTCCGGGTTCGCGATGGCGAAAAAGATCCCACATTCCATTTAAAGACCAAGATGTCCCGGATGCCAAAAAGACTTGGTTCTTCTAACTGAAAGCAGCCTAGGCCGAAAAGGATGGA
Source organism: Chalcosyrphus nemorum (assembly GCA_949716465.1). Lineage (NCBI taxonomy): Eukaryota > Metazoa > Arthropoda > Insecta > Diptera > Syrphidae > Chalcosyrphus > Chalcosyrphus nemorum. Next base: position 15,255,501 of record OX454334.1, on the reverse strand, counting down.
AAGTAGCTTTGTCTCAAAGACTCTCCAAGGATTGACTGATGATGATTACCTCAAACTAACCAATCAGCAAGCCTACCTACTAGTTCCAAGAGTATTATTTGATTTTGTGACTAACTTCCCCATGAGGCCCAACATACAAAGAGGTTTGTACTATAGGACAAGGAGTCCTGCAATTGTGCATTACCTTTTGGTTTTAGGACCAATTCTCGTTCCTTCCACTATTCGGGGAATACTTCTTCCTTGAGACACTTGCTGTAGGCATCTGCAAAGAAGTAGATGTTTGGTTTGAGGGTAAATAATCTGAGCAACTTAAATCCTTGAAGCAGGAAAGTCAAGGCGGGCAACTTAAGGTGCAACTCCGTGGAAACTTGGTAACATTATACAAGAGAACTATGGCCATCCTTCGACAGAGATTGGACCGAGAGACTAATGCGTAAGGACAAAAAATCCCTCTCCTTTTTCGTGAGGATCTTCCCGTGGTATATCACTCATTGGTTCCATATGAAGAAGAAGGAAGACGGACGGAGGCAGAACTCTCCAGAGGATGCGGCGATGAGAGAATTGTAGAGGACATCACCCACTTTCTTTGCGAATATCTGGACTCCAGCATTCCAGAAACAAATTCCTCGGCAAATACTTCTTCTACAAGCTAGAAGGGCTCTAGCTTTGGTGTGTAAATATTGACATGATCCTGAACTTCATCAGGTCATCAGGATGGTTTGTATACTCGGAGAATAAATAAGTAGAGTAGCTTTTAGACATTGCAAGCGTTGAATAGCCAAGGTACCTTTTCCTTTCCCTAAGGGTAGACCAATAGGTCAGCTCTGCCAACTTGTATATCCAACCCAACCTCACAAAGAAGACACATTTTGCGGACCAATGCAACTTATGATATACCTCGTGGGTGATTCAACAAAATTTTGGGCTATGATCCATGTCGGTTTCATAGATATCCGCAAAAGGACCCACTGTATCCAAAGAGAACGTCCTTCTTTATTGTAGTATCCATGGATCCTTCTTCGACATTGACAACAGATGGTGTTTTGAACAAAATGTATTGGTGTATTTCCTAGACTGAACCATGGCGCAATAGTGCAAGTACAACACTCTAAATCCTGTCCAAAGACACACAACAGCTGCAGGTCATAGACAGTTTTCTTCAGTCTTTCCTTTAGATCATGATCCTGGCTTTCACCCGTCAAGTACAGATCAAATTTCAAGCCTTAAGTCGCAAATTATCCAGCCAATTTCTGTACAAAAGACTCATTAGTTCCTTACGCTTATATAAGAAGGATTCGATGGTCCTGTTCACTGTTGAAGTCAATGTTCCTAAGAGCGACAGACTGTAAGATAGTACTCAATGACGAGGCACTAAAATTATGCGCGTAAGTAAACTCGACGTCGTTTCCTATTGACGACCACCCTGTTAGCCTTTCTAGCGAATTAGCACTGATTTTGTCAGCAGAAGCATACATCCAATCACGAAGTAATGGCGATCCATTACCGCGCCATAGTCGTCGTTGGTCGTTGGTCGTCGGTCTTCGGTCGTTTCCATAAGCACACACATTCCGCAAACTCATATTATTTAAATTTTCAATGTCGTCACTTTGGGAATATAAGACAATTAACACTTTGCGCGCCGGTAAATGTAGAAAAATTAATAATTCATTACTGACTGGAGCTACGCCACCGCCACCGCCACACACACAGCTGATGATGCCGCTTAAGTCAGCGTTGGAGTCATTATGCTAAACTTTTGTAATGATATGCCCATTGAGCGCTCTGAAAGCGGGTCGGCGGCGGGCGGCATAATAACATCAACACCATCAGATAAGTAAACGCTTGCTAATCATGGAATCAATCGCAGCCCGCATTTCCATAGAGCCATAGAGCTATAGAGCGGCTCTAATAATCCCCGTACCGAGATAGTACTTTCAGTTTCGTTGGAGACAAGAAAAACAACAAAAAGGTGCCCAAATTGCCGGCTCACCGCGCCGCGCCGTCGGGTAATTAGTCCGAATTTGTTATTCCTTGTTGGTCGGCCAACGACCTAGAGCCATCGAGCCTCCAAAAAAAAAAACGGAAAACCGAAAAGCTCTGCATAGTCAATGAGTTCAAAACGGATGAAGATGATATTCCATCGATATGTGGGAGGAATCTGGCACCTGGTTGGCTCCGGATGAGAGATGATCGTCGGAAGAGTAACTGACTGATTTGCATCTCTGGGTTCTGCTGATTTACATTGTGTGTGTGTGTGTGCCGTTGCCGTTGCCGTACACCAAGGAAGGGAGGAAGATTGTGCCGTGCCGGCGGTAAGTTGCGCCACTGCGCTACTGTACTCGACGACGACGACGACTCATAATTTTTATATTCATTTATACAAATTAATTCACTGTTATTATGGTTCCAATTGGTGGGGCCATGTCTTATGGCCGTGTATGGTAGGTTAGCTTCTGGTTCAGAGCAGAGTCAGATGGGACTGCTGCGCATACCAGAAGAGTGTTAGCACTCGAGGCGATCGTTTTGTGAAGAGGTGAGCTTCGACTGCTTCGTGGGTAATGCGTGAGCAGAAGGGGTAGCGGCTACACTACAAGTGAAAGTGAATAATGAGTGTGTAATGGGTGATTAAAATTAAACATATGCGCTGATATGTGTTCCGTAATGGGGACGCTCATTTGATGGTAAGGACGATGAATTTAAAGAGAATCTAACAGTGGAGTGGGTTGGGAAATTGCGACCATTTGTTAAAGCGACTAATTGGCTTTCAGGCCTTCGACTCAAGGAGAGTAAATGGTGTTAATTTCTTTGTCCTTCAAGGGAGTACAAAGCCAAAGGGGTGGTGGATTTTTCCAAGGGGTAAAGGGTTTTCCAATAGGGTATTCTGAACTTTGAGCAGTGATTGCGGACATGTTGAAGCTACACTGTTAAATTGGCTGCCATTTATTTAGTCTGCCGATTTAGTATGAAAATCCGTCCATTTTACAGTCAGTGTGCAAGAGGCAGTCAATTCCACGCAGAACAACTCGGCTTTTCGCAGACCACAACTTGGAGAAATTTGAGTCATGTCTTGACGCCTAGACCCGTGGAAGATTCAACTTACAGGAACTCAAAGTTAATGACCATACACAACGCCGTTGTCGAGTAGTTGGAACTGATCCTAATTTCAGTCGAAAAATCATATTCAGCGACGTTTACCATTTCTAGATGAATGGGTTTGTTAACAAGCAATTGTAGAATTTGGAACTAGATCCACCAATTCGCCTTGTATTCAGAGAAAGTCACTGTTTGGTGTGGATTTTGAAGTGACTGCGTCTTCTTTGAGAACGACATTGGCCAGGCCATCACCGTCAACGGCGAGCGCTATCGGTCAATGATAACCAATTTCTTTTGACACAAAGTGGATGATATTAATACAGACGACATTTGGTTTCAACAGGACGGCGCTACGTGTCACCTAGCTCTTGTCACAATGAACATTTTGTACGAGCGATTTTCAAATGGTTATTTCAAATTGGGCCGCCACCTAGCGAAGCCGCGGTAAAAAGTTGAATGATGTTGTATCTCATACATAATGGCATATATGTGTCTTCTAAATAAATGCAAAACTTTAATGATACCTTGCTCACAATTTATTTTATTTAAATTTAAAGATAAGAAGGACTTAATGGAAAACCCTTTACGATATCAAAAAGATAGTCTCTGTCCCATTTATACTCTAAGTGTGATCCTTCACTTGATTGCCCTTGACGATTGGAAGACACAAAGCTCGATCAATGACTATGATATTCGTAGGGCACAGACGGTTCCAAGATGAATTGTGAAGTTGCCGGGTGCATATCGCGAAACAACAATCAAGTTTCTCCTTTTTTTTCTGCTCTGCTTGCATTTTTCAGCTCACGATACGCGGAGCTTGTCTTATGCTAAGAATTTTACAGCTCCACTTGGCATCGGGAGAGTCCTTTTCTAATTAGAGCTAATTAGAGCAGCTAAAAGTTGAAAGACTGCTGCGTTCAAAAATCCAAAATTCACAATGACATTAGACGTCATTTGTAAAATGAGAGCAGTGTTTCATAGAGTTTATAATTATTAACACGAATTTGTACGAAACGTTACTCTTTATTACCACAATCCTTTCTTGACCACGAGCTCTCAGAAAAATAAAGAAAAAATCCGATTTTTATGTGACAGTTGACAGAAGACGGTTGACGGAACATGGTTGACAGCTCTCTTAACAACAATGCAGTGAAGGCTGTCATCTACGGCTCTGTTCGCAAATAATGGGCGATGACTTTTGTGATACATTGTTCAGGTCAATAAGTCTCTAGCTTTTCTCTTGAAATAGAACACTCCAAAGATTGTTGAGTATTATCTTGAACCACTTTGAGATTAATGCTCCAAGTCTACCCAAGGCGACTTGTGTTGTAACTGAAGTATTGAGCAACTTGCATAACGCCTTTCTGATCTGTTCTGTAAAAAAGTCAAGAGTCTAGTTTGACCACAGACAGTTGGTAAGTCCGCGGAGGGCTTCTGAAACCTACGGATTGTCTGGATTTAAAAAAAGTAGGACTTCATTCACAGTTCAGCGATCTTCGAATACAAACGAGCGAATATTCGCAAATTTTGACATTTCATTCGCACTTGAACATACCTATATAATCAATCTTCGAATTTTACTTGTCGTTTACAAAAGACAAATATTGTGAGGTTAAACTCTCGCGAATGTTTTGGTCGTGCAAATGCGGAAGTGGATTGCCTTCCTCATCAGTTTGACAGTTCGTAAGAAGCATTCGCTTATTCGCGGAAAAATCATCGAATTATGAATTTCTTCGAAGAAACAAACTAAAAGTTAACTTTTGTTATACGATTAGTCTCTTCTTTGCTAAAAATGGTTTGTTCGCAGTTCGCTCATTCGATCACTGAGCCGCGACTGGATCTTAACTCAGTCACGTAACAACTTCCACAATATTTCGCATTTGTCTTGATAAGGCTCATCTCCCTTGGGGTTTCCAAGACAATGTGAGATTAGGAGAAGTTATGGCGCCAATACCTGTATACTCCCTGGACAAGACCTTTCAAAGTACACCTTCCGACTTCAGAGCCCTGAACCCTCACTTTAAAAATATACATTTAAGCAAACTCGCTATCCTTAATAGTTTAAATCTCTTCAGCAAACAGTTGAACATACAATTTTATTAAAGACATTCCCCCCTCCAGTAGTGGGTACATTGATTCATTTCGATCTGGACCATTGCTCGACATGCCACTTACTCCCGCCGATTTTATTCCCTAGACTCAACACCATCTTCCCATTCACGCAAATCCACTGCTCCATAGTCATCCTCGTTTTCTCAAAATCATCCCCTTTATTTTGTTTTTTTTTTTTTTTTCAAAATGAGTTTAAAAAAAAAAAAGTAAAAACGAAAAGTACAACCTACCCCTCGTCGAATTAATGGACAGAGTTATACTCAGAGTCTACTGGCGGCGAAGGCGATGGCGCTGCCCTATACGCTTGTTACACAGCGCGGCGTACAGCGTAAATGGTGTGCACTAGCAATTTAAAAAAAGGACAATTATGAGAATTATCCTGCAATAAAAAGAAATGTCCGTAAGTCGCCCTTTGTCCCGGGCCGCCTCGCGCTTCTAGTGTTGTATACACTTTTTCTTATGAACCATAAAAATGATAATAAAAAAACAATTGAAAGTACGCGTGGCAAGCGCGCAATTATTTTAATTTAATGAAGAGCTTAGTCCTTTCAATTCCTTTCTATTTTTTTTTTTTCTTCTTTGTTATTCCCGAAAATGAGTACAAGGACTAACATATGCCGGAGCAAATAAAAAAGAACAGAAAAGAGAAAAACACTTTGTGCGTGGTGTGTACCGTCCAGTCCATCGGTAGGTGTAGTACTCGTCGTACAACGGGAGCAAAAGTTTTTTTTTTTTTTTCATCAAAGGTCCTCCACACACACACAGGAGAAAGGGCGATGATGATGAACGCGACCGCGCTCTCTGGCTGCCGCCCAATGCAAATATCTTTTATTATTTATGGGCGATCACTTGATTTTTTCGGTTCTTCTTTTTGTGTATACTCCTGTTGCGGCTGCGCCGATCAGACTGCACTCCAAAGAATCAAAAAGAAGAAGAACAACAGCAGGAGCAGCGAAAGGAAAAGATTAATTTTATATCAGCAGCACCGCGAAGGTACCTACTGTTTTATTGCCAACATATTAGGCACGGACAACACGATGTGGAGGATCCGCGTCGCGGACCAAGGGGGCCGACCAAGGGAGTTCCCTGAATTCCCTTAAGAAACAGTCCGGCCGCCTGTTTTGACAACGACGACGAAGACGATGTGCTGGAAACTGCGACGATGACTGTGGCCCCGAGGCATACCTCTACTCGATCGAAGTACACCATCGATCGGCCGGCCGGCGCAGACGCAACGTCATGAAGATGCAACAGCACTGCACAGCATCTTTCCCTCTAAGATGCGATGGGGGGAAGAGGTGTATACCCATGCACCGATAACGACAGAGTTTCTTGTGCTTCCATGATCCGCAATTTTGTTCGCTTGTAGCTCCTTGGCTTATGTCCTCTTGCGGCGAGCGCGCGCGACTGCGCACAATCATGTCTGCAGCTAAACTTGTACTTTGTTTGTGCTTCTGCTCTGCGATTTCCAAATTTATTGTCGATCCAAACGGATATCGACATCCCGAGTGCTACTGGGCATTGCGCCCCAAAAGCGGATCACTCTACAGATACGATCTCTCTCTCTCTCTCTTGGTCTCGCCTGTGTAGGGTTCCTCGTGGTGTATCGTGGAGCGCATCTTTTGCACCGCGGTTCATGCACCTTTCTTCTTGGTCGTTTTTTGGTTTCTTTGGTGTCTTGCAAAATTCTTCTTGGTCTGAGTCTGAGATTTTAATTCATCTTTCGTCGTCGCGTCGCGTCGCGTCGTTCTGCTCCGGCGATGGGTGTGGTGTGTTTGACTTTTTATCCTTTATCCTGTTGTTTTTTGGTATAAATTTGCGCGCGTACTCGTAACTGCATTTATTTATTCGTTTGTTATTCGCGCAGAGGGTTGGATACACAGCACACATTCTAGATACATCTTATCCTTGGTCAATAATTAATACGGAAAAAAATTATGAGATGACGGAGGAGCTTCTTCTTTAATTGAATGACAGAGCGAGTGTAACCTCGTTTTGTAGGATAACAAGCTCGTAAAATTTGATTTGCTGCAGCGTCGTCCTTGAGGTTGATTCCCTTCTTATGTATTCTCCTGAACAGCAACAATGTTTTCCTTTCATGAATGAAAGGAGAGACAAAATATTCACGACAGTTCGTCATAGGAGCGACCCAGGCCAGGCGGCGGCGGCGACAGCTCCTTCATGTGAGCTGTGTCCTCGACTGAAAAGAACCTGCGGCGGGTGAATGCATTTTAGCCAATTTGAATTTCAAATGAGCTTCGCTCGCATTTTTGGACGACTAAGAGCGCGCGCGAATTCTTTTTTCGTATCTTTTGGTTAGCACTTCCGTTGTTTGTACACAACAAGTCCTGTATTCGGTTTTGGGAAAAACAAACCCACATTCTCGTGTGTGGGCTTTGCTTCCTAAATTTGGGCTAAACACCGGGCCGGTTGACATTTTCATTGAAGCTCCTTGATTGCGAGGTGAAAATCAGAGCCTCTGCGCGCCTTGCACACACAGAAAACTAGAGATGTATGCATAGAAATTCAAGGACGTCGTCGGCGTGTGTCGGTTCGGTGATACTGTTTCGAATGAATTCGGAATTCCGGACAGCAAGTGTGGTGCAACAACTGAATGCGAAATGTTAAAACCACCCTTTTTTTTTTTTTTTGGTTGGGCATCCAAGGGGGTGTACTACTACTACACAGTACAGGAACAGGATAGTGCTAGTGTGCATTTGAATTCTGTGAATGTCAGTGGACACAAAAAAAAAAAAATAATGAAACAGAACGTCGAAACGGAGAAGGGACTTTTGGTATGCAAAGGACGTTTGCTGAGGCTCAAGTGAAAGGGAAATTTTACTACTGAGAGAGTAGTTATTTTTTGGCGGCAAGCGGCAACTAGTTTTCAATTGTGATAGAGAGTAACCACGTGTGAGGTTGAGGTAGATAGCTCACAATATCTAGATTCTGTTCAGCAGTTGAGCGTCATCTTTAAGGACTCGTGAACTGGGTGAAACTTACTTGTTCTTCTAGGAGACACCAAATGAGAGTTCTTTGACTGTAGACTCCCTTGAATACTCATAGTTGTAGCCATAGAAGTCTTGCTAAGGAAGTCTTCTCATGATATCTAAAGCCACGTATGTATGCCATCCGTTGCCCTAGCAAAGCAGTCTATAGTCTAAGACGTTGTAGAATTTAGTGTTTTAATGCTAACTAGCACAACGACACCAGCACAAATTTTAAAATCGTGTTTCCTTATAATGGAGCCGAGTGCTGGACGATAAGTAAGAAAACTGAGCGAGCGAATGGACAACAATGCTCCAGCCAAGAGGATCTTCGAATCCCAGCCCCCAGGTTCGAGGCGGCGAAGAAGACCGAACCTCCGGTACGAAGACCAAGCTGTCGCGGATGCCAGAAAACATGGTCTTCACAACTGGAAGCAGCGTGTTCGGGATTGCAGAGGATGGAAGGTAACGATGTCTCAGGCAGAGACTCTACAAGGGTCTACAAGTTATAATGAGGACTACATTTGGTCAGGTTTTGACCCGGTAGCATGGCTCTGGAAGCTGTCATAGATCTGGAGACTTCGACTGCCAAGTATTCCCTTGATCCTCTTTTTGTGGACCCTTTAGAACTTGAGTTGGAATATCATAGCACACTGAAGGACAGACAAAGGGACAGCCGTACGGACACCACTCAATCAAACTGTCTATTGATGCTGATCACTTACATACTTTATAGGGGCCATCTTCTAAAGCTTTCTCCTAAAGACGTTGGAGCGTATTACGCTGGATCAATCCCTCCTATCAAAATCCCAACATGGGTATACCAAACTTCCCTCGATAGAGACGGCTCTTCACGAAGTTATGAGAAAGATAGAACAGACAATCCCATCAATATATCCTAGTCTCCTTCTTAGATATTGCAGGTGCTTTCAAGACCGTTAGAACTGATTCAGGAGGCTCTTCTCGTACTGAGCGTTGAAGTGATTAGATAGTAACCATGCTCAAAACCAGAATCATTTAGTCGACTCTCTGTAAAAGTAATCTCACCATATCTCTCGTAAGAGGAACCCCTCAAAGTGGGATCATATGTTCTCTGGTTTATGGTAATAAACAAGATTTTGTGCTGGCTTGACAGAGATGGAGTCAAGGTTGGCGTGTAGGTGGATGACGTGGTAATTTTGGCATCAGAGATGTGAGATTGTGGAAAGTGCTTTTCGTGAAATCAGCAATGGGCCACTGGACGTGGAGTCAGTGTCAACTGTTACTCTTTACCACTAAAGCCAAAATACCGACTTTTCCGCCTTCACGACTCACACAATCAACTTCTTTCCTTATCCTCCACCGCCAAGTACCTAGGTGTGATAACTGATTCAAAACTAAGCTGGGAAGGCCAGCGTGGCTTTCTCTGCCTGCGTCAAAACGTTCGATAAGAAGTGGGGACTTCGCCCGAAGATAGTCATATGGATGTACACCGCTGTGTTGCCTCCTATAGTTTCCTATGAATCGCTAATCTGGTGCCTTGTGCTAGGAAAGTGTACATCATCAAACTCATTATGAAAGTGTGGAGAACGGTGGCTGTAAGCCATGAGAACGTGTTCAAAGCCTTTCTGACTTTCTACCTCTCGATATTCATATTATGTTTTTATCGTCATAAAATGTGGTGAGTATTAGAGACACAGTATACCGGGTAACCAAAAGCAGCATTTTGAATTGGTTACCAAGAATCTGGGAACTTTATCACGCCAAAGTGAACTCTAGTAAAGGTGTCAGGACTATATTCCCAACCAGGGAGCAATAGAAGTTTGGCCAATTGACAAACGCGTTCATAACAACAATTTTCAAAGATGATATTCACCGAATCCTTCAAAATCTCTACTTCCTACCGGCTTCCGAATGCGTGCAGCATTTTGCAGACCGAAGTCCTTTCTGTACGTGAGGCTGCCGCCAACTCAGGCAAATCTCATCACCCTTAAGCACTATAGTCTATAATGCCTGCTACCACGTCCCCGAAACTGGTAGAACAGTGCAAGCAGGAACACTCCTCGCTGGCTCAGAGGTTCAGAATTTGCCTTCTTTGGGCGCCCGGTAACATCGAGGGTAACGAGCTAGCGAGGAAGGGTTCTGCTAAACCAGAGAAGGTCCCACTGTGTGCCCTCAGGGAAGGAATCATTCCACACTATAGGTACCTACATAGAAACCGCGTTGATATTGCTAGAATTCTTTCGATCAGTACTGGTCTTTGGTCCAAAGGGACTCATGCTGTCAGAATAGAAATAAGGTCTTATGCTCACTCACTTACTCACTCAGCTGCAATATAGGAACGAGCAAGAAATAATTATACACTTCCTTTCTAAATGTCCGGCTGTAGACAGGGCTAGACGGCGCACTCTTGGAGAACCCTTTTTCGACATCCCAATAGAGCTAGCGGAGATAAGTATTGAGGACATTGAATGATGTTTTGCTGGCACAACCACGCCTACCTACCTAGCTTAATACAACTCAAGCCAATTTAGTTCTACCTTTTCTAAAGTGATTAGGTTTCGGCCTAAAGATGACGTCACTTTCGAGTCAGAACCTAAGCACGGAGAAATTATTGTTTCATCTTCTCTTCTCTTTCATTGGTTCAATTCAAATATTTATGAAACGTTTGAATATGGAATGTAAAATTCGACTTCAATACAGGAAACAAAGTGCAAAAAAGGAGCATATCCCAACTTAAGAAAAAAATAAGTACATTTGTGCCTTTTCAAAGAAAGTGGTAGATGCTGTTCATATTCAAAGGCAACGACCCACAATAACATAGAACAATTGTAGCCCCCTCTTTTGTTGTTTTCTTTTTTTTTTGTGAAAAAAAACGAAATGAAAAGGTTGATACGTGACTTTTGTCAAGGCGAAGCATTTCATCCCCCTGTGTTCGACGGTAAGGCTACTACTAGCTGCTACCTCTTATCCAACAAAACTGGGTTGTTGTACGCAACAAAAACGTATTTTTAAAATGAAATTTTTGAGCATGATTCCAGCAGAAAATTTTACGCCGCAGTCATGAATTTGATTCCCTTCCCCCGCTAGGCGTTTTGTACAAGACGAAAAAGGAAATAAGGGCGGCCTCCCACGGGACCAAGGTAATATATTAGAAACGAGGGCGAGAGAGCACTCTTTATCTGTTATTCGATTTCGTTTACTTTTTTTTTGTTCCCCCATTAGTACGTGTGCATAGTATCTAGTATCTACGTTCTCTACCACCACCAACTCATGATGAATATCTCAAAAATTAATACCGGATTTATAGTTGGGCTCCTCGGCTCCGTTGGAGGTCAATAAACAACACCTCGTGACAAGGCACACTACTCTTTCTTAGAACGTCTACAGCAGCAGCAATCTAGATAAAAGAGGCCATGGGCCACCTCTCACCCGTCGCAAATTTTTTTTCAGAGCAACTCATCTCATATCACGTTGGTTGAATGCTAAGGCGCATAACGTTCCATGTTAAAGAGTCATGTTAAACGGCTCGTCTCTATATTTTTATAACAACTTTGACAAAATCGTCGTCGACCGCACCGCACCGCACCGCACCACAACGTGACACGAGATTTTAGTCTTAATTACCCCCAAATGGAGGTATCCACATCCTTGGAACACCCATGGAACCACAGAGAGAGAATGCGATTAATCGTTCCGACGGATCATCGATGAAATGGTCCCATTTTTATTATAACACGTCACAAGTGCAAGCGAAAGAGACGAAGCATCAACAAACAGCTGCTGATGGTTGATGGTTGATGCTGGCGGTTGGTCCATTATTGGTTTCTGTGGTTCTACCGGACCGGACGGACGAGCGACGAGCCCAGTTCTACCAATTTCCTTAGAACCAGAAACAGTAGCAGTAGCAAAAGCAGTAGCTGTGGCAGTAGCAGTGGCAGTGCATCCACTATCTATCAGATGATGTCTTTCCCAGGAAATCTTACAGCCGAACAAATGAATGGTGAGTGAGAGACCAGCCAAGGAGTAGCTGCTACTACTTAGATGAGAGGTTGAGGTTGAACAAAGTACCTGGAGCTGCTACTGCTGCTGCTGCTGCTTGTGCTGCCATCAAATGAAATAAATCATTGGATCAAAGTTGGCTGGAAATAGTTGATACTGTCACTTGGTATGAGATGTTTCTGCATTTTCTGGCCCCGTACTCCAATTATGAGAGACAATGGACAGACGAAGCGGTTTCATCACTCCTTACTCCGGTTTGGGTCATATATTTTGTTGTAAACATGTGGATGTGGATGTGAATGCCATATATCACATGGATTGTCCAAGTTATGCCTGCATAATTGATTCACTGTTGGTCCTATGGAACGAATGGTCCGACGAATTCATGCTTAATGCAAACGGATGGGGTTCCATCGCAGCATCAGACGGACAGGCAATGTAAAGCGGATTTCTCTTCTCTTAAGTAGATTGACAAGAGATTACACAAAAGGCATACGAGGGTAGCAATTGCTAAACTATGATAAACTTAATTAACACAACAGATTGTAGGTTCTGCTCCGAGAAGAGGCTGAATACATTCGAGAGAAGTACATACTTCTGGGGGGTTGCTGGAGATGATAGGAGGTAAGGCGCCCCCAAAGATATCTTAAACAGAGTCCTTAAGATAACATAGTTGATGTCACAATTTGTGTGATATTTAGAAGTGCACAAGAGGTTTCAGCTCGTCTGCATCATTAGAAGTAACCTTGAAGGTGTAAAGGAAGACTAAATTCAAATGTAAAAATTTGTCGCTATAAGCGCAATCCTTGATTCTGGATTCAAAAAACATCTAGAATCTTCCCAAGCCTATACGCATATACCTACAGAGTCTTCCATTACGAGCTTTCATGTTCCATGTCGCGCTATTTTTCAACTGTCAAACATGAAGCTATCATACAACTGACAGCTGTCAAGTAAGAACTCTTTAATTGAAGGAAATGGTAGCAAACGTAAGCACAAGGGGTAGCTCTAACCAAAACCACATATATTCTCGTGTCTCTTGATCTGTGTAATCCAGCAGGTGGACAGAAAACGAGTCTAAGATCCCTGAAGCATTCAGTGTGGCCTGTAGACTATGGAGTCACATAAGAGTTTAAGACACCTTGATGTGCCGCATCTATAGAGGAACACCAGCGGCGTATTTTTTTTTTCCAGACTGTCAAGAGGACCCTCCTATCCAGTTGTAAGCAGAATCCTTCTTTATGCTGTTCGGGTCTAGCCGTTGATTCAACGAGGATACAAAGGCGAAATGGACAGCATCGACAACGAACCGCAAACTGCTAAGGAACCAGCGTTACCAAGAAGAGAAAGAGCAACATCTATAGCCTTATTTCGAACTAGGGAAACAGGGACAACATCTGACACATTACGCAGTTCCAGTCCGGCCATAACTCTATCAAAAATGTCACTTCAGATTTTGACACAATAGCTCGCCTTCTGTCCAGATAAAGAGGAGACCGCAGAGCCCAGAATCCATTGCAGGCGCTTTGTAGAGGGTAGAGTAAACCTCCCAAGTCTTCACTTTCAAATAAGCCATGTGACGCAATCAAGAGACGACTAATTGAAGATCTTTCGCTTCCTAAGGAGCCAGCAGAGTGACCTAAGAAGAGTGGCATATGTAGCCGCAGATGTACTCTCCTAAAACCAGTTTGGATGCATCATTTGGTAGCTCCGCGGGAAGCTCTATACATATGTCGATAGGTAGCTTATTTGGTTTCAAGAAAGTCGATGATTTTTGGAAGTAAGTTTTGAAAGGCTACCTCGCATGAGAGATGTATAAAATCAGAATTCTGTCTCAAGTAAAACAAACGTTGGCTCCAACTCCTACGCTTTGATTGCCCTGTTCAACATACCGCTTGGAAACGCTTACCCGGCAATTTACGATTGGATTGCCATTTCATCTCCATTCGGTCCTAAACGCATTCAAATTAGGCCTCAACTTGAGACAATACTTTGTCAAGTCGATCATGTAAATGCCCACTACACAGTGGAGTGTTATGAAAACCATAAAATTAAGCCTTCACCCGGAGATAGACATCTTCATCTCGAACCTTGATTATGCATTCTGATTTTTATTTTCATAAAAAAGCCTGCCTTTCTAAAACTGGGGTTACCACAAATCGACACCCTTTCCTCCTCTGTCCAAATTAACAGAAGAGAGAGAAAAAAAAAAAACAGGAGACCCAACCGACATTTGAATATAATTGCATCCTCATTGATCCCCCATCGATAGATAGGCTTTTAAACTGGCCCCCGCCCAATATAAGGACAATGGTCAATTTACCCGAGGACAGCCCAGTGCCAGTGCCAGTGCCCAACCCCAAAATCAAATAGAAAATAGTTGAGACTTGTTAGAAGCAAACCAATGCTGGTCCTAAAATAACTGTTGTCCAACATTCATTCTTCTTCAAGGGGCCGAAGGTAAACAACGCAAAATTCCTTATACTATATCCTTTTGGCCTTTTTTTTTTTTGCTTCGCTTTTTCTTTGTCTTCACACTCACATAAGAAGAATTGCCGAAAACAAAACAACAAATACGAAAGAAAAAAAAACACGAAATCAAGCAGAGATTTGGTTTCGTTTCGTCCTTTCAAGGACTATTTTATATTCATACTATTCATGCTATTCGAAAGATAAACAGAGTATAGGCAATCATTTCGTCCCTCAGTCCCATTGTTGGTTGTCAATTTCGTGTTTTATCCGTCTTTGGTATCGGAATTATCCTTCCTTTCTCCCTAAATGCTAGAGTTTGCTGTTTTTTTTTTTCTGCCTTTACTCTGATTCCTGTTGTAGTGTGTAGTACTGTAGTTCCTTGGACCATTTCTTAATTCGTATGAATAATTTTTTGGTTAGCATTTGTCGTATCTATCAGTTCAGAGAGAGAAAGAGAGAGTATACGACGACATCAATAACATTTCCAATTGGTTGAGAAGGATATTCCGGAGAAATGGCCTTTTTGTGTGCGTCGGCAATGGGTTCCACCACACACAAATTACTGTGGCAATTATTATATGACCGCAACCCCCCCTTTGCTGGATCCGGATTTGTTTATTCGTATCAGCCTTGGCCTGCAGCAGCAGCAGCAGCAGCAGGAAGTCGTATCCTTTCAACCGGAAAAGCTTAAAATTTAACTCAACAGAAGTCCAGTGACCACTCTGTGTGCGTATACAGATTTCTCTCTCCCGAGATACAAATTTTCCATTTTCATTGTCCTTGGTCGGAAGTATGACCGATTCATCAAAAGTTTAATTTGCTGTAAAGTAAATCGGCCGTCCATAGTCCTTGACTCTGCCTTGTCCTTCTTGATGAGCATTCGAATTAGAATTACAACACAAATTCGTATCTCGTCGTATCTCTCCCATTGAAGTGGAATATTTTCCAGTTAGACTGGCAATTAGTTTACCATGTTGCTCCGTAAGATGCCACCACAATCGTTAACGTGAAATAAGAACCCTTTCGCAAGCGAATCCTGCGTGAGGGATGGATACCTACCAAACAAAAGAAAAGGGATGGCACATTTCTCATCTCATCTCATCTCATCATACTTAGAATCAACCCCCAGACAGGAAAGGAATTCCCACTTCAATTATAGCCCAGAGGATTCATTGCTCGTCGGTCTTCCATCGTTGTGTCGTTTTATGATTCCCCGTGTGTTCAATGATATCGCGAATAAAAGTTGTCTGCTCAGAGGTTTTCTGCGCTCAGCCTTCTTCTTCTTCTTGGATCAACCCTCTCCTTTGTCTTCTCCTTGTTGACGATGTACGGAAAGAAAAAAAAAGGATTCGACCCCTTTGATTTGAAGTTGAGTACTATTCTGCGATGTTACACGATGCAGAGGACCAATAAAAATGAAGCCTTGTCAGCGATTTTTTACGACACCCATGCGACTTTTGAATGATGGTACACACGTTTATCCATGGCGAACACCGCTACGGATTTTTACGCGCGTCTATTCGTAGACAATTTAATTCACCTGCCGTCAGAAGGTGAGAAAGAGTGTGGTTGTCGTGAAATTTTTTGCTGATACCGTGAAATGTGGTTAATTGTCAAAGGACATGGATCAAAAGGATAAGGCAGGTGAAGAGAATCTAAACTTCAGTCTTGAACTTACAAGGTCCAGATGATTTCTCGTAAACTGTCCCCTCACCATAAGTGTAGGAGAAACCGCTATTAAACGGATGTCCAGCCCACTGACGTTCATCGGATATTCGGTCCTTAGAATCCATACAACAATACAGGCACAACATTGGATCAGAACAATATCAGCTTCTCGTTAAGGCAGATTGCACTTCTGAGCCGATATTTCGGTTCCATCATCGGTAGAGGCAAAACTCCCAAAATAGTGGCCCGAGGAAGCCTTCCTCTATCTCGACATCTGGTCCATGATTCTACAGGACAGCAAGTACACATCGTCAGCGAAGCTCAGTGTGTCCAACTAGAAGCACTTGCTAACTTCTGCACAAGGTGCCTGACAGAAGGAAAGATTCCCTTATAATTGGAATGGCAGAGAGGCGCCAAGTCTCCAGCCATCATCTTATTGACCCCTCCGCATGCAGTAAGAAAGGTTCTTGGTACTAGCAGAGACGACAAGAGACAACAGACCTTCCTGGTTTCAGGAAGAAAGGAAGCAGTACCCATGCGATGCAAGAAGCCATATCGGGGACCAGGTGAAAAAAGAAAAAAAAAAAATTCCAGAGTTACTATCGACCTTCAACTCTGCCAACTGGAGCTGCACTATGAGAGCCCTAAGGGAATAAGGGAATAAGGAGGCCCAGAACTAGTCCCACAGGGATCAGAGTTGGGCTCAGCTTCATTATTTACAATGAAGTATTAGGGATTCAAAAACCAAGAGGATCGAAATAATCGGGAAGTCAATCGTCATGTAAGCAGCCCCCATATGGGATCCGGCTACAACCATAAACATGAGGGCGAAAAATTCGATTCAGTATCGGTGGGAATGCCTATCGACCCTAACACAATGGCGACAGCCAAGAAAGAGGACCATCCGACTGCCAAAATATGATGACAACGACTGGGATGACTTGTCGGTTTTGTAGGGGTACAAGAGAGTGTTCTGCGAGTGTGTATAAAGAGTCCATTACCTATGTTTAGTGTGTTCGGACGCAAGACTTCTTCAAATTGCTCCACTTCGCATTGACATGGACGCATGAAGCACATATCTCTTTCGACCAGTACTACAACTGTAATATTGATAGATATTCTAAACAGTCGATGAATGATGATATTTGGGCACCTACGTGAAGGAGGGAATGGAATTAGCTTGCAGTGAGTCCTCATTCCGAAGTGTGACCTCGTTCGACAAAGATATCAAAAGCTGTAAGACGACTCTGTCATCCATCATAGTAGTAGAGCTATGTGACTTCTAGACCAGGAAATGCGTCATCAAGGTCTAACGATATCAAGGTCAACTTGGACCAGTGTGTGTGTAGATAAGATCAAGGCCACCGTGTGTGTGTGTGTGTGTATGTGTGTGTATGTGTATGATTCAAGGTCATTCAAGATCATTATGTATGTTGAAATGATAAGAACATTCAAGGCCGTCATTCCAAGGCATAGAATGTGCGTGTGCGTGTATGTAGATAAGAAATAAAAAAATCATTTTCAAGGCCAAAACTCTTCAAGGCCAATGACATCATGATCAGTGTGTATGTTCATTCAAGGTCATTACGTATGTATGTTGGATATATGCTGATAAGAATATTGTCAAGGTTAGAGCCGCTATGATGTGTCATGTGCATAAGAATAAATAAATAAACAAAAGTTGTAATATTGATATCAAAGTTCAGTAAACCTTTTGAATTAGTCATATTTTTGTGTGAGTCTGTTGAGATAGGTTAATTTTGCTTTTACATTATGAATAACTATAAAAGAAGATACTTAAATAAAAAGGATAGCACATAATGATCAATGTTCTATGAGAGTAGAAATAAAGAAATTAAGATTGAATCAAGGGGAGTAGGAAGAGATTCAAGATTTAAAAAACATTTTAAGGAGTATAAAGTTCAATTCAGGTTGAATGTGAAACCATTGGGAAGATTTTTCCAGACTTTATTACAGAAGAGCTGTGTTTGTTGTTGCAAACCTCTGAATTAGTCATGTTTTGGTGTGAGACTTTAAAAGGTGGGCATAAATTCTGTGTTTGTACACAAGAATGGAGAGAGTTGTCGTTTGGCGATGTCACAATAACAGGAAATGTTTTAGAAATCTATGCAACTCCAGAAGATGGAAACCGAACTCTATTGGTAAAAGTTTTAAATGGTGAACCATCAAACAAAATACAAGATTTGAAATTCAAAGGTATTGAAAAGGGTCAACATATAAAAATAGAAGTAGTTGGTGGTAATATAACATTAGTGGGAACTGTTGACACTAATTGTAGAAAAAGGTCGAGAATGGATTACTTTGTACCAGACTGTCCATTTTCCGATGAAAATGATTGGGAATTTGCAGCAATATTCATGGTTAATGATGATATAAACGATGAAAAGAAGCAAGAGAGGGAGAAAAAAACAGCAGAAAGAAAAATAAAAATAAGGATGGAATATGCTACAATGCGAAAGAAGCGAAAGAGGCGAGATGTTAATGAAGATAGTACGACTGTAGAAGAGTATGAGAATAAAAGCGAAGGCGAACGATGATTTAACTCAGTCTTTGCAAAACCTTTAGTTCAAGCTAACTATAAGTAAATAATAATAAAAAAAATGTTAGCTACACATTTCATTTTGTTAATAATAGGTGTAGCAACATTTGCTGCACCAGCACCTAGAGTTCAGTTAAATGACAATAGTTCATCAAGTCTTGAATTTGAGATTATTTTGCCAAATTATGATCGTGTTCAAATCGATTTGTCGTTTGTGCTTTTGAAACATCTGAATTATTCAGATTTAAATATAGAGAGCACTACAGTCACCACAAATGCAATCATCACTACTTCATCAATTGAAGACATAGATCTTGCTGAAGATGCTAATCACTATGAATATGTAAATGTAGAAGAGGCTATAGAGGCATTCAGGCAAGATCTAATAAAAAAGGAAATAAATATTGCTGGTTATATTGAGAGTCAACACATCTTTTATAGACATTTCAAGTTGGAGTTTGATGGAAACAAGGAACTAAAAATTCGATGTTCTTACGATAGTAATTTCGAGAGAAAATCCTTGATAATTAAATGTTTTGAGTATCGTGAATATAGAGCTGAAAGGATTTTGAGCAATGGAGAAATCGAGCACATAACAAAATACGATACAGATTATAAATCGAATTATGAATTGCTGGATATGAGGAAAGCAAAGCAAACATATCACATGGTTATATCTTAAGAAAATCAAGCAAAATAAAAAAACAATAGAACTTTTATAATAATTGCGTGTTTTATTTATTATTCAACATTAATCAAGTCAATGTATCCATCTTTTTCTTTTATAATTTTACATTTAATTAATTCATTAAGAAATGGTCTGTATATTCTTTTTTTATAGTTAGTCCAATTCAATAGCCCTTCTTTATTATTAGGCAAGCGAACAAGATATCCTACACCAGATGTTCTTATAACAGTACACTTTATGATTAAACCTTTTTCGATTTCCATGATGTTTTATAAACTCTGTACAGTTTTATTATAAGAGCTGGCTTTTATTTATCCATGAATTATGATCGCTTGAGAATCCAAGCCACTTTACATATACTTGGTTACTTTTAGCTTTCAACACTTTTTCCACTAAAAATATATCAGGGTGGTTAGTTTTTTGTAGTTCCATTTCGTAGAAAGAACCTTGAATGGATTGACCTTGAAAGTCATTCAATAAATATGTGATGGGATTAGTTATATTAACTTTTCTTATTGTGAATACTTCTGTTGACCAGTTGGGTGTGTAGCCTTTCTCAAATGCATGTTTAAACTTGCTTATTCTAACTTGATCACCTAATTTAAATTTTCCCCTTGGAGCAATTTTAATGTGATTGTAAACTGATGATAGTAGATAGCTAGCATTTTTCTTATTCACATCAACTGGACGCATTTTTATTGTTCTATGTGTAGAGTTGTTATAAGCATGGAGCAATCCTTTTAGAATGGATAACCATTTATAGTTACCATTAAAACTGAATTCTCGCCACATTTTCTCCTTAAGAGTCCTATTGAATCGTTCAACAATTGATGCTTTCAATGTACTATACGTTGAATAATGATTAATTTTGTACAGTCTCATCAAATCCTGAAAGGTGTTATTAAAAAACTCCTTACCATCGTCGGTTTGCAGATTTTTTGGTACTCGATGGGAACTATTGAAAATTGATTTCATAGCTTCTGTAGTGGATGACGCCGTCTTATTCTTCAAAGGAACTGCCCACGCATACTTTGAAAAAGTATCAATTACAGTCAGTAAATAGTTATACATGTTGTTTTCTCTGCTATAGGGTATCATTTCTACTAAATCTGCTTGCCACAAGTCATCGAGTCCCTTAATTACAACTCGACGTCTGATGAAATGTCTTCGAGCAGGTTTGTGCAATTCCTCAACAACATTTCGCTTACTCATCATATATATTAATGAATAAAAAAATTCAACTTTTTCTTCTTTTATAATATCTCTTTATTTGCATTTAAAAAAAAAAAAAAATTCACAATTATTTCTCTTCTTTTAATTTTTGGTACTTAACATCAGATTGTTCTCTCTGCTTAGGTTCCAATGGTGATGATGATGATGATGATGATGATGATGATGATGATGATGATGATGATGATGATGTATATCCATATTTAAATGGATTGCTTTTCAAAGCATACTCAACTTTCTTTCGGAGACTATCCTTCATATTTAAATCTTTTTTCGTTTGAGTTCGATCCATTTTATCTGTTCAATAATCAAAAATAACTGATGCTCAGTCTCAATCAGTGATTTCTTTAAATACTGAAGAATTGATTAGCTCAGCATATTTTTCATACATTCAAATGATTACACAGTATGACGAAATCAACTGATCACATGCATACGGACAACAGGCACAGTCAAAGATATGAAAAGCATCAAAAGAGTGATGACAATGAAACCCATATTTTTTATTTTTTGTTTACTTTTTTATTTGTAATCTTTTATACAGTGACATCAATTTCTTAATTCTAATCATTTTAATTTCAATCATATAACAAATACAAGTATTTGGTCCATTTTTGCAGAGATTTGATGACCAAGGACAAGTGATAAAATGGCATCCATGATTAGATGCGGTAGAGGATATGCTATCAAAGTTCTTAAGAAAATAAATGTGTTCTAGTATCTCATTGTGATGCTCTTCAAGTAGAATGTGTTGATAGGCTTTTAAAAATAATAAAATCTCATTGAAAATCACACAAGTATTTATATTGGACATGTTTTCAAATTGAACTTCAAACGTGTACTATTTTGTTGCTTTATTTGAGTCCTTTATAAAATGCTAGTAAAGTTTTTATTCGATTCGTCACCCTTTCGATTCTATAGCATGAACATGTATCTGGACCCAATGTACATTTATTTGAAGACCAGGGACAATTCATGTAATGATTTCCATGAATAGATTCCACATGAGCCACGTTTTCAAATTCTCTAAGAAAGGAAATGCATCTTATGATCTCCTTGTAATGTTCCTCAAGTATATTGTGTTGGTTGCTCAGTAAAAAATTTAACATTTCGTCTGAGATTAAAGGATAATTTAAGCTGGACATGCTTTCAAGATGAATTTTAAATACATATTAAACTGGCGGAAAGTTCTTCCTCTTCTTATTAACTTCCACATCTTCAAGTTTTTTTTGAATGTTCTCATTATATTTCTCCAGTATATCGAGGAAATATTTTCTAAACTTATTCACAATTTCGAGTGTGTTCAAGCTTTGATCATCAATATATCTACGCAATATTTTCTCATTTTTTTCAAGTTTTTCATCCATACCGAGAAGGCAGGTTTTAAATTGTTCATGTACATGATTCTCAACATACTTTTTTGTTGCAGCATCATTAACATCGATAGGATCTTTTATATTCTTCAAAGGTTTATGCCCCACATCAAAGTAGCCACCTGAGTGTAACGTAAGACTCATTTTAGTTTCATCATTTATAGCATTCATGATAGTGCTAAAATTACTATCAATATTATCATCTACATATTCCTTGTTGGCCGCTTGGTGTGATATTTTAGGCTTTCCAACATTATTTAAGCATTTTCCTTCTATATCGAAATCACCAGTAGGTGATAGTTTAAATCCTTCCCCAGGAGGTCCTTGCGGACCAGTTGTTGTTGTTGTTAGACTGTGAATTCTATTGAAACTCCTTCCGAACTTGTCGACATTCATTTTGCTTTTAACGATTTGCTTGCCAAGGATTGATATTAATATATGATATTTGATTCACGTAGTTCTTCCACAATTGAGTTCACCTCATTTTGAAGATTATTGTTGCCTGCCCTTTGAGATGCAATTAAAAGTCTTAATCTATCAACGAGCTCATTGGGACTATCCCAATAAACATAATCGATTGGATTATTAGAATAA
This sequence comes from Chalcosyrphus nemorum, assembly GCA_949716465.1. Classification (NCBI taxonomy): domain Eukaryota; kingdom Metazoa; phylum Arthropoda; class Insecta; order Diptera; family Syrphidae; genus Chalcosyrphus; species Chalcosyrphus nemorum. The sequence goes on along the minus strand of OX454334.1, from coordinate 15,232,743 downwards.
TTCATATCAGGTGAATTGCTGTTGTATGATTTTCCAATTTTCTGTGTTAGACGTTGAAGTAAAGGTTGAATAATATGTTTATATTTATAACCTCTATTACCTTTAATTTGTGAGTTACTATCATAATTTTTCAAATGAGTTTTTGTTTTTTGCAATATCTTAAGATATTCATCCAAGTCTTCATTGATATATCGATCTTTTCTAGGGATTTTCCGAAAAATTAATTCATAAAGACCATCCGTTCCAGGGAATATTTCATCACCAATGATGAAATTCTTTTGTTCATTAATTGTAAAATTTGATCTACCTAATTTCGTTGAATTTGACTGCACATCGAAATATGGACCGTAGATCTTGTCAAGATTCGAATCTGATGGCGATACTCGGTTGAATGAAGTACTTTGATCAGGACTATTAGCGTTGAAATTTGCAATTGTTTCAAATGAAACATCTTTGTCCGTTTGTTGAATTGTCTTTGGAGTAGAAAAAACAAAACTTTCCTTTAGATCAGGTTTTTCTTCTGAAGGGCTTTGGAATTGCAAGCGTCGTCGTCTTCGTTGCTGCTTTACTTTGAAATCTACATCGTTCTCAGCAGCAGCAGCAGCAACATCAGTATGAGTATTTCGACTATTAACACTTTTGACATTTTTTACGATTTCCTCTAACGGTTCAACTATTGGTTTAAAAGTAGTTTCAAATTCCCTTTCCTTCATAATTTGACCAGTCTTGAGAAACATATATTTTCTCCTCAAATCTCTTTTAGTTTTTATAAGATCTTTAAGTAAATTTTCATTAACATCCATATTTAATAACTGAGGTGATTGCAAACAGGGTGGTTCCAAACAGGGCTGTTCCAAACCGGATGTAATCATATAAACAGCTGATTAATGACTGAATAGCTTCATATAGATACAATTTCTTTAAATGATTTATTGTATTGTCCTTTATCTATATTAAAATCTTTATTAATAACCAAGAATCCATACGCATCTTTCCAACATTTTGCACACAATTCTCTGAATTGTTTGAATGTCATATTTGAATTTATATGATCATTGTATATGTGTTTCAGATTAAGTTCATCTTGCTTAAAAATAACTATATAGTTCGCATTGTCTCGAATCAAATGTTTTGGTATATGTGTATAAGATTGACACAAGTAGAAACTATCAACATCGTTATGTCGTCCCATGCAGAAATATTCTCGAATGCTGTTTTGTTTATCGCAAGCCACATCATCAAATATAAATACTGAATTTCGCTTTGCTTCAGAAGGTGCAATAATTTCACAATTATTTGTAAATTCATTGTACGACATTCCTTTGATTGACTTTATTAGCTTTCTCAAGTATGTATACTTTGGTTGATGCAGAGACTTTGAGTATATGTAAAGGTTTTCAAATTTTAAACCCTTGGGGTCGAGGAGAATACTTAACATAACATTTGTTTTTCCACAGTTTGATGGACCCACAATTATTCCTCGTATACTATTAGGAAATATTGTTCCATGTTTCCTATTTTCTTTAATTTTAGTATCAAAGTTCTTAACTTTAATACTATCTAGTTGTTTTATGAACCTCATTCTCCTACAGAATGAAACTAATCAATATAAAAGGTGATGTTTTATAGTCAAGAAATTCATAATTGTTCAACATGCACAACAAGAAAGTGATATAAAATGATTGATTATAGTGTGAAACAGATCAGTTCAAAATATTCATTCAAAGGGTATGGATTGGTGAATTCCTTAATCAATAAATTACCATTTGAGTTGCATCTCCCATCATATAATTTCTGTGGACCTGGTACTAAATTAAAAGAACGTCTTGCTAGAGGAGATCGGGGGGTTAATCAACTGGATGAAGCTTGTCGTGAGCACGATATTACATATGCTAATAATAAAAACCTGTCTGATCGACATATTGCTGATAAAATTCTAACTGAAAAGGCTTGGCAGAGGGTAAAGGCGAAAGACTCATCAATAGCAGAGAAATTAAATAGCATATTGGTTACGAATATTATGAAAGCTAAAACAAAATTTGGCATGGGTTGCAAATCTAAACAGGGTAGACCAAGAAAAAAAAAAAAAAATAACAGAAGTTTATTTAAAAAAGCCATTATGGAGGCTAGAAACGCTATTAGAGACCCTAGAACCGAAGATCCAAAAGAAATTGCAATATCTGCTTTACAAGCAGCTAAAAAGGTTACTAAAAATAAACGAAAAAACATTAAAATTCCACGAATCATACCGCTACCAAAAGTTGGAGGTTTCTTACCATTGTTACCAATCTTAGCTGGGTTATCAGCAGTAGGATCGGTAGCTGGAGGAGTTGCAGGAGTCGTTAAAGCAATAAATGAATCAAAGGTTGCTAAGAAACAGTTGGAAGAGAACAAACGTCACAACCAAGCTATGGAAGGAATAGAAATTAAGCAAGGCAAGGGGCTTTATCTACAGCCATATAAAAAAGGATTTGGACTTTTCCTGAAGCCACAAAATTCAAAAAACTTTTAAATTTACTACCTAATCGTGCTCTCACCAATATAGATATTATGAAATTTGGAAAATTCAATATATCTAATTTTCGTGGTGTTTACATGAGAGATAAATTACCAATAACATCGCTTAACAAAGAGTGTGGCGTAATTAACTTAGACAATGAGTGTGGACCTGGAACACATTGGGTAGCATATATTAAGAACAAAAATATTGTAAAATATTTTGATAGTTTTGGTAATTTAAGACCACCCATAGAGGTTGTAAGATATTTGGGTGAAAATATTCATTATAATTATAACAACTGTCAAAATTTTAACACATTCATATGTGGTCATTTATGTTTGAAGTTTCTAATTGAACAAAATATAAAATAAATAAATAGCAAAATCAAAATGTGTGATTCATTTCTATTTCAACAGCAATGTCGTTAACACTTACGTTAAGCGGAAACAAATCTACTCTCACTGCAGAGTACTTTCCTCCAATTATTCTAAATTCTGATTATGTATGTGGCTTAGTTGACTTCCAGACCTACAATTCAATACCTAATGTTGATGTATTTAATAATTTGTTTCATTTTGGAGATGACAAACAAATCGCTTTCGCTGTAGGTTCTTATGAAATTGGAGATATTAATAATGTAATTCAGGATGTTCTAAAGCTTCACAATGAGAATAGAACTGAAAAAGTTGTAATCAAATTAAGAGCTAATAATAATACTTTGAAATGTGAACTGACCAGCAATGTGGAAATCGATTTCTCTCAACATCGATCTATTGGTTCACTTTTGGGGTTCAGTAAGAAAAAACTAGCTCCCAATACTATATATGAATCTGACCTATATGTTGATATCAATAGAGTGAATATTGTGCGAATTGAATGTAATTTAATTGATGAAACATATATCAATAATCAACATGCCCATATACTACATGAATTTTCTGTCAACGTTAGTCCAGGATATAAAATAGTTGAAGTGCCTAGCAATGTCATCTATCTACCAGTGAACGCTAAGAGGATAAGTTCTATAACATTGAATCTCTTAGATCAGGACGGTAATCTTATAAACTTTCGAGGTGAAACCATAACAGTTCGATTGCACCTTAAACCACAATAATGATAATATATGATAACCCATCAAATTATAAAAGAGCAGGTGATACTATTACCTCTGTCAATATATCATCAACTTCTGATAGGAGAACATCAAAGCTTACTATACAAAATCAGAAATTTCTACTGTCACTAGGATACAGATTAAAAAAATAAACCTTCAAGACATGTTGAATATTTTCGAAGAACCAAAGTTTGAGGAAAGTATCTCAAAATTGGAATATCATACATACTCACCCTATTTGAATAACTTTGAGAAAAATGACATCATTCAAATTTGTGTCCAACATCAAAATCTTAATATTTTGCCTTCAGAAAGTTACATTTATATTGAAGGTACTGTATCGAAAACTGATGGATCAGCCGTTGCGAAAACAAAACTAGTAAATAATGGAGTAGCTTTCTTATTTGATGAAATTCGTTATGAATTAAATGGTGTGGAAATTGATAGCAATCGAAGTGTTGGCATCACGTCAACTATTAAAAACTATCTTTCTTTAAACAAAAATGAAAGCAATATGCTTTTGAATGCATCTTGGTCACCCAATTCATCAATCAATGTTAATGGATTCTATTTTAATTTTTGTATACCATTAAACAAATTATTGGGATTTGCTGAAGACTACAAGAGAATAATACCAAATGGACGTCATGATTTAATTCTAACACGTTCACGTACGGATGATAATTCACTAATTGCTGACGAGGATGAAAAAGCGAAAATAAAGTTGCTTAAAGTACAATGGAAAATTCCTCATATCACATTGTCTGATTCTTACAAATTAAAACTATATAAAACTATTAATAATGGTCAAACTATGAAGATTGCTTTTCGAAACTGGGATCTTTACGAATATCCCGCATTACCTAGCGTAAATCATCATATTTGGAATGTGAAGACAACCTCTCAAATGGAGAAGCCACGCTACATTATTCTTGCTTTGCAAAACAACAAACGTAATTTACTGCAAGGAAATCCAACCAATTTTGATCATTGTGATATTACAAATGTGAAGGTCTATTTGAATTCTGATGCTTATCCATGTGAAGATTTAAATTTAGCATTTGATAAAAATAACTACAGCTTACTGTATAATATGTATTGTGATTTTCAAAAAACCTACTATAATCGCCCAGTTGCTGAACCACTCTTATCAAGAGATGTATTCAAATCTCAAGCAACAATTTTCGTAATAGATTGCAGACATCAGAGTGAAGTAATTAAAAATAGTCCAGTTGATATCCGCATTGAAATCAAAACGGCAACATCAAAAATAATCCCTGCTAATACAACAGCATACTGTTTGATGTTACACGATCGCATTATAAATTATAATCCACTAAGTCAAATAGTTTCGCGAGAAATATAAGTTCTTAGTTCGACTTTGGCTTTTATTGAGAAAACATGGATAGAATGCCACTTATTCTGGATGTTCAAGGTTTTAAAGGACCAAATAACAAATTCATTGCAAAAGAAATAGCAATACTGTACAAAGGTCGCAATCATCATCATCATTTCATTGTAAAGCCACCATTCAACTTTGATCAATTAACGCCAGCATTAAGAAGACAAGCTCAATGGTTGTATCAAAATCATCACGGTTTAGTTTGGGATGGAGGATTCACTAAATTTGGAAAAGTTAGAAAATATCTTCGAGGAAATATCAAAAATACTATTTTGTATGTCAAAGGAGCTGAAAAAACTCGTTGGATGAAAGAATTACTTCATGATGAAAATGTTGAAGTGATGGATATTGAAGAAATTGGTTGCCCTAATTTAAATGAATTGAAGCGTCTCTATCCAAATGAAATGAAATGTTCATTGCATAGCAAATGTTGTGCACTTCAAAATGTTTACCTGTTAAAAAAGTTTTTAAATGAAAAGGAATAAAAATAAAACAGTTGATTTTCAAATATTATTTTTTTATTATTCTTCTTCTTCTTCTAACAATTCATTACAAAATAGCTTATAATAATTATCTAATTGAAAATGAAAATCGGAAAGGTTTATATTCAATTCTCTACAATAATGAACACAGGAATTGTAATTTTTATTTAATACAATATGATGAAAATATGTAATTGGAGTTTTTTTAAATACTTCAAAGTAAAGTGTATGTTCTTCTTCTTCTTTTATGCTTAAATTAGGATTTACAATTTCCAGAAGTTTTTTTTCTACTTTAAACGAATCATCATATAATCCATACAATATCGTTACAGGAACATGACCAAATCTTCTTAGGATAAATGTTAAATTTATAGCATCTTTTTCTTCTTTTTTGTTAAGAATGGTGTAATTTAGATATTTCTCCAACGCGATATTTTTGAGACTTGTTGCTTTAAATTTCCTCACGAATTTGGTGTTTTTTACCCAATCGTTTATTAAGCTCATCTTGTTTGTAATAATGCTGCTTCCTTATCGTCTTCACAACTGAAAATTCTATATTGGTGGATTCCTACAGAATTTTTGTATAAATAGTAAACTGATCTTATAATTCAGTTTATAAGTTATTCAACAAACTATAAGAATGGATCTCACACAACAATTAAAATCTTTGGAGAATGCATTCTTTAAGGAAACTATTAAGATTTCCCAGTTGGAAGTGAACAAAGCCTATACAATCATGAAGCTCTATAGATGTTGTACAAAATATGGACAACGAATAATTGCGCATTTGGAGGACTATCGAGTATGTAATTATAATAACAATCATAATAATAAAATGATGGTAAACATTTTTTTTTTTTTTTCTTAGGTGTTTCTTCCAATACGATTTAACAATCTATCTGATGAGAATATTCACGAAATTAATTCTGGAAACTATACCTTAACTTATGTAGGTCCATTAGGACAGTCTGTAAATTTAATAATAGAAAAAAAATAAAAATAAAACACACAAATAATGAAAAGTTGATTGAATCTTTTATTTTTTGTTTTAGGTTTGATTTTGATAATTCAGAATCTCATTGACAAAATAAAATTTGGGCTGCTGCTGTTGTTGTTACTTACACAATTCTGGCATTATATCGCAACACCTCACATTTTGAAAAAGGGATTGAAAAGCTAACGCTGACCATAACTTACTGCAAATTAGAAAGCTAAAAATCAAAATGAAAAAAATAAAAACAAAACAAATTCTTAAAATTTTTTTTTTTTATTGATTTTCAGCAAGTTTTTTTTGGGAATTTAATACTTCATTAACAAAATAGTAGTTAATGTTTCCCAAACTGTCTTTAGATGTTACAAAATATAAACATACATTATTTTTATTTAATACATCTAATTCTTTTTCTTTAAAAAGATCTACCAAACGTGCTGGAAGGAAAAATTGCGTGTTTGGAAACTCTACAATAAGCCGTTTACCAAACCTCGTCTGTATATATTTTATTTTTTCAATTTTATAATAATTATTATGTAATAGTTCATTCACATGTAGTGTTTTTTTAAACACATATGAACTATTATTATTGTTATTTGATGATGTATTTTGGGCGTTAAAACGCTCCAAAATATCTTTTATACCATCCGCCTCCTCCTCCTCAGATGTCATCTTCCGCTTTTTATTTTGCTGTTGTTGATGCTGGTGATGCTGCTGCTGGTGCTGGTGGTGGTGCTGTTGCTGCTGCTGTTGCAGCTGTTGCTGCTGCTGCTGCTGCTGCTGTTGTAGCTGTTGTAGCTGTTGCTGCTGCTGCTGCTGCTGCAGTTGGTAACGTTGTTGTTGTTCTTGTTGTTGTTGTTGTTGTTGTTGTTGTTGTGGGTGTTGTGATGGACCACACAACAACAAATTTTCCAATATTTGAACACTCTCCATTCTCTTCGTGATGATTGCTGCTTACTGTTGCCTTCTGTCCAAAATGTTCACCCTTTTATTTAAAAATTTATCCCTCTCAAACTATAACATAACTTATCAATGAATGTTTTTTAAACTTATCTCAGGAGAACACATTGATCATTGGAATGTATACTTTTATGCAAAACAAAAATTGAAATCTTGAAAGAACATCTTACCATATTGTCCAGTAAGTAGTTCTTGAGGCATACATACCTTATCTATCAAGAACATATTGTGGAAAGAATGTTCTTTTATTTCCATATACTTACTTGCTCTTGGTTTTGCACCTTATTATTGTTAGCCTCCGAAAACTTTTTTGAGCATTGACTCAACCCTCCACGAATACCCCTTTCAATAAACATAATCATGTCTATATCATCAAGAAGTTCCAGCTTTATGCCTGTATAAAACAACATTGCATCCCACGTATAACCTGGAAGGGAATAATAATGTGCTGGATCTAATTTATGTGTTTTAATTGAATTATAACGAAATTGCTCAAACACATCAGCTAATAGAAGAACATCCGTTTTTAAATACAAATCAGAATATTCCCCCAAATTTCTTACATTTAAAGAATTCCATACTTTTTGACAATGCAAATAATCTTCATTGCATATGTCTTCCTTATTTAATTTATTATAAAAGAAATGTTTTTCTGGTAAGGACTCCTCAGAAAACTTTTCAAAGTTATTAAAATAATCATAAGGATAAACACCTTTTCGTTTCAAAAGATCCCGTTGACATTGTGTTAAATGATGAAATTCAGATTCCAGTATTGGGAAATTATTCAATAAAGATGATAATGAATCTAAACTACTCCCCAAAAACCTAAAAGAATCAACGAACCTCAATTTAATTCTTCCTTTACATAATGCTTTTGTGAACGATATATATTTCTCCTTATTTATTGGTAACACGTTCACTTCACCGTCACCTATTTTATTAATTTCTTTAATTATAAAATGTGAATCATAACCACTGAGGTTATGGAAAATAATTGGTATAGTTAAATCATTTTTATAGTTTAAATTGCAGTTACTATGTGCAGGACCACGATATTTTCCAGTAAAATGACAATGGTCTCGCACCTTGACATCGTTTGGTAAAAAATGTTCTTCACATATATGACACTTGACAGCTGAGGTAAAATTTATTTGTTGATCAATGGAAAGATTTTCAATAGGCACAATATATGAGACATCAGATTCTAAAAGAAACACTAAATTTTTTAGCTCATTCATAAACCAAGTTATACAATCTGCCCCTCGATATGATGCATAGGTTGTATAATTAGATGTAAAAGAACTTTTCATATAAAAACCTATAGAACATGGAATATGTTCTTGATACCTATTTCCATCTTCTATATCCTTTAAAATACATTCCAAGTCTGCATATATTACAAATGGGACCATGATTTTGTTTTTATAGTTCTTAAAACTAATTATCTTATTTTCTAATGTAGGTAATCTTACTTTACAATCATTTTGGTTGACACAATCTTCTACATGCTTACTTAATTTGTCATGAGAGTAAAAATAGTGCAGACATCTGTTACAGAAATGAAGTTTACTTCTGTTTTTTGTTAATGCTAGATGAAGAAGTGCAGATAGGTTTTTAATCCAAATAAAATGTTGTTTTAAAACAATATAATCATCTGTTGCATGTTCTTCTAACAACAATAAATCAACATGTTTCTTGTCTTTACATATCAATTTAGATAATTTAAGTGGATATAGTTCTTCTTTCTTATTACTTTTTTCTTTATGAAATGTAAAGATATTTATGGATATATTGTTGTTCTTTTCAAATAGTGGTACTAAATTTAATGACATTGGAAAAGATATACCATCTAAATTTAATACATCTTTATAATGTGGATAACTTGATGGTCTATCCACATGTTTTTCTGCTGGAAACAAAGCAGATACTATTGCCCATGCAAAACATGCATTATCTGTATTTTTTACATTAATGCAAGCTCTCTTTGTTGATACAGTTTGAGGTGTTTTAATGTATGAACTTCCTACAATTGGTGAATATTTATTAATATTAACAATAATATTTATTATAGATGATAGTGCCCATCCACTATTTTTCTCTTGGAATTCTTCAAATTTACTTAGCAATGGGTTTTCTAAATGTTCTATTACTAATTCTTCTAAATTATTATTTACACTTACAATAACATTCTTAGTATTCAGATATTTGATGTCCTGTTGTTGCTCTTCACCTTCATATTTCCGGAACTCTCCGCAAAAAACAGCACTTATTTTGATGTTGAGAAATTCATTCAAAACCTCTTCTAATTTTTTAATGATTTGTGTTCTACAATCCTTCAAAAATAGTTTCGGATCCGTGTGATGTAAATTTGTAATCACACCTGATCTGATTCTTTGTGCAAACGCAGTATGCGGTAAATCTTCCCATATCAAGGAATCAACTGTTTCTTGTTGTTTGATTGTTTTATTTTTCATCATTTTATTAAATGATTTTAATTTGCCGATTGCTGACGTAAGGCAATATCTTTCGCCAGTAGACTTAGCTTGGAACAAACATTTTTCCAAAAAGCCTACGTCTTTTTCGCAATTTTCAATGTTTATTTCTCTGTTTTCACCACTTTTTTTATTCATAAGCATATCAAATAAAACTGATTGGTGTCTTTCAAGCACCTCCTTTATATGGATATCCATTTTTATTTTTTACTTTATGTTTATAACTTTCACAATTTAGTTTATAACTTTCACAATTTAGAGCTAACGTTTGTCTCACTGAGTTATAACTTTCACAATTTAGTTTATTACTTTCACAATTTAGGGCTAACGTTTGTCTCACTGAGTTATAACTTTCACAATTTAGTTTATAACTTTCACAATTTAGGGTTAACGTTTGTCTCACTGAGAATAAGAATTTAGTTTAATGTTTTTAATTTTCATACAGTAACCTTTATATCCATTGATATATAGGTCAACATACATACGTAATGGTCTTGAATGTTCCTTCAAGACCTTGAAGTCAGAATGACTTTTTTTGTTTATTTATTTATTCTTATGCACATGACACATCATAGCGGCTCTAACCTTGACAATATTCTTATCAGCATATATCCAACATACATACGTAATGACCTTGAATGAACATACACACTGATCATGATGTCATTGGCCTTGAAGAGTTTTGGCCTTGAAAATGATGATTTTTTTATTTCTTATCTACATACACGCACACGCACATTCTATGCCTTGGAATGACGGCCTTGAATGTTCTTATCATTTCAACATACATAATGATCTTGAATGACCTTGAATCATACACATACACACACATACACACACACACACACACGGTGGCCTTGATCTTATCTACACACACACTGGTCCAAGTTGACCTTGATATCGTTAGACCTTGATGACGCATTTCCTGGTCTAGAAGTCACATAGCTCTACTACTCATCATCATTAATATTCCTTGAACCACTAGTAGTACATCAACTGGACGCAGTTACAGCATTCCTCAAAGACGAACTTCAAAAGGGGATATATTTACATATAGGACTCAACCAGAAGAGTTCTAAAGGATTCCCTCAAGGTCGGAAGCTGTCAAATTGAATCTGGCGTTTAAGGCTCAGCTCTATATTGAGTTGAAGCGATGAAAGGTTAACTAGCCTTACGTCGATTTTGCTCCACATTGCTGTGTCTGCACTAATCGATCCAAGGAAACTGATCTCAGAGATGTCCCCAATAAGTGATATAAGGAACCCTGAAATGTTGAAGGTTCTATATACATGTGCAAGCTTCCTACCTTGAGGCCAACTTATTAAGCTGATTCAGTTCGAATCCAAAGAAGGTGCAGCTGAAAGTTCTGCTAATGCTACAAAAGCGTCTGATCTTTCATCGAGCTCCCACTGATTTTGCGATGCACACTGGGCGACCATAGATCAGCTCAGTGCCCATTGTTCAACAGAAGCGGAATTTATGGCTCTTGCAATAGATGAGACACCCAGAAGCTTGTTTGTAGGCTAAAGTCTGCAGTCTATAGCACTTTACTGCGACAAAAAAGGTGCAATGCAAGTCAAAGTACTGGTTCTGGAAGCCCATAAGGCCAAGGCCTAGTTTCTCACAACTTCACGTGTTGTGAGCGGTACATATTTCTGCACGTACAAATGGAGCCTACAGTTTTAAGTCGTATACAAAGAGCAGGGAAGCCTTCTCATGACAGGAGTACTCTTGGATGCTTATCAAACGCTCGCAAGAGATGGGAACGTCAAATAAACTTGCTGGGATTCGAACATTGAACTCCATTCACTGAGCCAATTTCGCCAAATATTTCATTTTGTATGCAAATTTTGCTTTCACAAAAAATAGTAGGTAGTATCTCGGTGTCCAAGAACACATTACACAAATTCTTAGAACGCGTTTCGACTGATAGAAAAAAAATCTTACTTGCCCTCATTGTCGCCCTTGTTCATCTCATTATCCAAGTTCAAATATAAATTTCAGTTCGAAAATCAAATATGTATTTTCGTGATTTTCTCATTTGTGGCCCCCAAAAGCAAAACCCACCCCAATCGGGGCTGCTTGAATAAAAAAAAACACAGCAAATAAATACATAAAATAAAATCCTTTCTTCCAGACGACGGAGACGAATACGACAAGGACGAGCACGAGCACGATGACACAAAGGAGGGTGAAGAAAACTTTGTTCAATTTCGTTAATTATAATCCTTTCCGATTCGATAATAGCCGCAAATGAAGTTTGCTCGAGAAAGAGTCAACAAACCACTAAATTATTGTTTGTTGTGTGGTTTTTGGAACTGAACGTCTGTTCTCCTCCTTTTGTGCAACCCCCCCCACTCCCAATATTGCCGCTGTTGCTCTGATGTACCATCATGCTATGCCGCTATAAATTCTAGGATATTTTTCCGTGTGTATTTACGAAAGGGGTGTACTCCACCCCCAACAAGGGAAAAAAAACCTGCACTACGGGATTTATATTAAAAGTCACTTCCTTCATCGGCCGCCGAGAAGGAGGCGAGAAAAATCTGTTGTATCCTGGAGAACGAAAAAAATAAAACAGTTTCCAATTTTAACAGTGTGTGCAGTGCGGTTTTGGTTTTTGGGTCTGGCGACGCTCTATGGTCGATGGAATTAACCATTTATTCGTTTTATTGGCGTAACGAATGTCAGAAGGGATTAGTTTTGAAGCTAAAACGCCCATCAACATCTGTCGCGCATGAAATAACCCTCCCGTACGCGGATGCTTTGGTTTCGGATTCAGGATTCAGGATTTCCAATTTGTGTAGTTCTAACACTCGCACTTGTTTTAGATTTTCTTTACTATTTTTGGCTTTTCTTCTCTTCCTTTTATGCGAACTCAAAATCAATGCAGATGTGTCATGTGTCAGTTTGTGTTGACGATGATTTTTTGCAGGACGAAAACTAAAAAGTGGGTGAAAGACATTTTCTCTAATTTGAGGCTGTGAATGGCACCACTAATAGTTTTATGTGTTATTATACATATTAAGAGCTTAACATGCAAATTTATAGAACTCTGTATCGTGATGAAAGTGGAAGGCGATAAGGGAATTATAGAGCACCAAGGTCATGTAAGCAGTAACATAATGTACATGAAAAGGACTGCCTAACCTTGCGAAATTCAGATATTTGCTGTGCATCTTGTAACACTCTTTTTCTGAGGAAGCACTCAATATCATACCAAGGGCTTCTTTTTGGTGCTAAATGGTACCTAAGGGTGGTCATGTGTACCTCTGTAATGATGTCACGGTAGGCGTTCTGCTAGGTGTTGAAGGTTGAACTGGGTGACTCCACAATTCAGAGAGTTTCTCGGCCAAGTGCTTCTGACTCTCTCCCATCGTTGCACAGTCGGGCTCTGAATTTACCTGTAACAAGAATTTATCCAGAGTTGGCGTTCGGAAAGTAGGCACATCCAATATATTGGACGCTTGTCTTGCGCCGATCTGTTTACATGTTCCCCAGATAAGTTGCTGGCTGATTCTTAGTCTATCAAACCTTGTACTAGTTGCCTAGTTACTGCTAACTCGATTCATGTCATGGAGGCTCCAAAGATGTTTTCCTTATAAATTTTCGCATTGAAGTTCCCGAGTGCACTTGATACATCATACTTCGGATGGCTTTGTTCAGGAGGATCTCTGTTTGTGATAAGGGGATAAGGGATAAGGACAGATTTAAGTTTTTGGGCAGCAGCCAGAGTGTGCAGAGACTATACATTCCAGGTAATTCCATTCTCGTGAATCGTAGTAAGTTCTTCTATGTTCTGGCTCGCGTTCATAATTATAAGAAACATAGTTTGAGTCTCCATCATATCCGTGGTTCATGTCCGTAAGGCGCTTATCCCGACGGCAAAACCACCCAACCTAGAGGACCAGTTCCATGGCAATTAGCACCCTGAATAAAGACTGACATCAGAATACCACTTTGAAAGCACAAATGCTACAGTGCGGTCAGAGTTCAACTGCCACAATCTGAATTCCCTTATTTTCCAGAAAACTAAGTACTTAAGAGGAGAGAGTGTGAAAGTCCTCCCGATTTGTTAATAAATGCTAAAGCCTTCAACATTTCCACCTAAATTCTTTTCACTTCCTCGCCTTAAGAGTCCCAGTGCGCTGCCTGTGAGGCATGCCCAACCGATTGGGAGCATCCCGTCTTATCGAATATCTCCTAGGAATCTGAAAATGAGAGTTTGCTCCAGGGACAGAGTTGCCTCTCTTGACAATGGTAGTGTCGCACAAGATCCCAGCACATATTCTGAGATATCATGGGACTCTTAGCGAAATCGTCGGATGGCTGGCTTTATTTAGTTTCCTTGTATGATCCTTGCAACAATACAATGGCTCGTCCTCGTTACTATGCCATGCAAACTTGTTAGTTGGTCAAAAATGACCTTCGATGTGGATGTACGTAGAACAGAGGTAGATCCTTTTACAGAAATGTAAGGTGAGTGAGTCACCCTCTTACTTTTGGAACATTGTACTTTATTGGATAAAAGAGTTTAGTTTGGCCATTTAGACGTTGGTTTGATCATTGTAGAAATATTTTCACAGGTTGGTCTTCTTTATTTCGACTAGTGCATAGAAAATAATCCACAGTCTCTTCTTCCTCCTCGTCTCTAAAACTTCTGCAGAAGACGTTATAAGGAACGCCCATAGTTAGACCATCACATCTCATGACACAATGCCCAGTAAAGTCGTATTTTGAAGAGACTTCCACTCTTATGTTATAATAGCCTGATAGATCTGGTTTGGTTGAGCCTTGTCCAAACAGCCTGCTGGTCTATGTAATACCAGGGTATGTCCCGTGTGTCAATTCTTATGACTTTTGATGCCCTTTTTCTTGCAAGAGAGTATACCATTTAATGTCCGTCTCTTGCCTCATGCCCAGTAATCCAACACAGGGTCACCTTATTGCTTCTATCCGGTTCATTACGTTTGCGTCAGTCAGGAGCACAGATTTGTGGCATTTGTTAAATGTTAAAACTGCCAAGTCTCAACCTCCAAGTGTCTGTAAAAGCTTATTTGTCCTGAAACTGTCATTGATTAGCTGCAATCACCACCTTAGATATCCCCAATGATAAGAGCAGACTGTCGTTAAATAAAATGAGCTAGACAGCCATTTAAAGTCTCCGGTATTGCTGTCTACTTACTGTGACAGTAGTACAAGCAGTCATTCAAAACAGGAGTCACCATTCGAAGGCTATGATGATCCTCTCTGGACATTGTTCTCCAAGAAGGCACGCCAGTAGATTAGGATTATCAGACTAAGACACGGCTCGGATGCATATCCTGTTCGAATGTGAGGGCAGCTCTAGAAATAGATCTTTATATCTTCTTTAGGAATCTGGAGAAGGTAGGTCCAAGGAACCAACCGAAGGACCATTACTGCAGGGTAATCAAGTGCTTAGGCGACATGATTTAGGTCTACATTTCTCTCTATTGTTTTAGGCACACAATATGGTCGCCATGCTGCCTAGTGTTTTATGATGACCTCATAACCCTTTTAAGCCTATCCTAACCTAATAATTTGAGGCTAGCTCTTCAGTTTCAGTCTATAAAATCGGTTAGCATTATCCAGGAGCGCTATCCACTTGCTAAGATAGTGGTACAGGAACTTAATTTTAAGAAACAATGTTGCTTCCAGCACGAAAACGATACAAAATTTGCACTCCTTGCAGAAGAGAAGAGTTTGTTCAAAAACAGCCTCCAAGTCGTTGGTGCTCCTCGTGCGTCAGTTCTGTTTCTTAACTCAGTCTCACAAATGGAAATGGTATAATTTACTTGCATTTGTAACACTCAGTTACAGTCCTCTGGATTAATCTCTTATGACACCTGATCATACACATACAAATAGCTTTCGCTTGACAGCTGTCAGGGCGATTTGAAGTTTCACCTGAAAGTAGGAGAAAATGATACTTAAACTTGTAAGCAGCATGTGTAGAGTTAGACGATAATGATTGACATAGAAGACAGAATAAACGTTAGACAAACAAGAAAGGTCCCCTTAAAGCATCCTTTTCAAAACTTTATGTTGTCCTTTCCAGATCATCTTAGAGGTAGCTTCTAGACTAAAAAATCTAACCAATTCTTGATGGGACGCCTTAAATTCCAATTCCATCTGGCTCGGTGACAATTTCTAACGAATTCATAGCTAAGCATCCTTACAAATCCTCTGAAACTATTTAAAGTAACCCCTGTGACCCCGGAGTGTTAAACCTCAGCTACACCACTTGTATTGAACTAGAAATTTGCATTTCTTGTTCAAAGACTCCTCTGCTGGTGTGCACCTAATAATTTATCTTCGATTACTTTGCCCAGGCACCACCAAGGATAGTAGAAAGAAATAATGGAAGAAATCTAAAACCAGGATACATGGCGCGGTTGAGTCTCCTTTTTTTTTTTTTGCAAAATCTCACCGCTCATACTGAGATAAAAGCATAGAGCATAGAGTCTTGTGTGTTTCCCTTTTTTTCGATTCATTCATTCAATACTTCCTTTCAGCTCTGATTTGGAACTCGATTTTCAATTTTCTTCATTTCACCTTTACCCAACCATTGTCGTATGCAAAATACCATTCTCTGACTAATAATTCAAAGCCACCACTACTGCCACATGCAGCCAAAGCCCAACGAAAAAAAAGAATCAATTTGACAGGACGAAAGAAATACCGTCACACACACATAGAAACTAGGCGCACCTATCTAACCCTAACCCTTCGATTTAACCAACAGATGAGAGTGAAAAAATCGAATTAAAAAAGAAAATCCTTCGGAAAATGTAATATTGAAAAATTTCTACGCATAAATTATCCGCCGTGCATAAATTAAGGATCAATCGGGAGATCCCCTTGGCACCAACAGAAGAAATTCGCAAAAAGGGTTTCCTTCGATTGACAGTCTAAATCAGGAGTAATTTGGGATGTGAATGCCATCGCATCCTGTCACCCCTTTCTATTTTTGAGAGATGTACGATCGATGACGTCTGAAGGATACACAAAACGAACCTAAAGAACACTCGGTGGCGGTGTGTGTTGCGTACCTTTGGGCGAAATTGGTATCCTTACAAGAAAAAAAAAAAAGATAATCGAACAAAGTTCCTTCGAGGGGAACCCCTTCTTTGCACCCCTTTGGGACTAGTTCACTCTATCATTGTTTACAAATTTTGAAGAATTTTTTTTTTCCTCTATTTGCATGAGAATAGGAAAAAGGATATTCAGTTTCACAGGTATGTGTCACCCTTTAGCGCGCAGAAATTAGGGTGTGCATGCATGCATATTGTGAAAATTATTCACAAAAAATTTGCGCAAACAATATGAGGATGAGTATTCAAATAGGGTTCATCTTCAGGTCCTTTTTTTTCGCTTGCTTGCTTGCTTCGTGGTAATTCCTTCGAGATCATTGCGCAAATCTTGGTTGCGCACAAGGAAGAAAAGGGGTGCGCAGAAGGGTTTCTATCGCATTGACAGAGATAAAGAGTTGCGTGTGTGTGTGTGCGTTAAGAGACATGGAAATTTCGGGGTCATCCTTGCTTTGCATATTTAATTTTCTCATCCTTATGAACGAAGGATGTGCAACAAGAGTGATTTGAATGCGCGTTTGTTGTCTATATCTTTGGGAAGGGGTTGAGAAATTTTCCCATGGAAATCGAGTGTCTTTGTGTTTACCACGTGAAGAATCTCTTCAGGACACTGAAGGAAGGATAATAAATTGTTTTCGCTTCTCGAAGGAGACGGGGTGATACCGATTCAATTAAATATTCAGACTTTGATGCGATTTTTTTTTTAGGCCTTTGGTATCGAATCGTATCCGACCTTTAATGATTCATCTGCCCGTCGTTTTGCATCCTTTAATGGGTGAGAAGATTCTCCCAGGATATCTCATCGATATGGAAAGTATTTAGGAAATCGATCGGTAACCCTTTAAGGTGGAACATCTTATCTGTGTTTGATTTGCATTTTTCATGCATCAGCGGAAGGGATTTGCAACACACACACACGGTTGACGGTTAATAAGATGACAGTCTCATCTTTGAAGCTGTATCTAGATATTTGAGTGGGGTTGGCAAATAAATAAGAGTAATTGCACATTTTGTAACGAACTTTTTGCAAGGATTTTGGGAAGAAAGTTGTAACGGACAAAATTTGTTTGAAGGGATTAGGTGAAGGATTCTATTGTAAAATGGAAAGGACGGTTTTCTTCAAGCGTCTTTTCACATAACAACCTGGGTCGGCCTTGAAGGAAATTTGTGGAGATTGGAGAACGGAGAATACTTTTTTGGCAAAACTTGTTAAAATTTGAAAAGAAAGAAAATCTGCTTTCTAAGAGGATAGAAGGAAAAATATGGAGCCTGAAACCAGGTTCACAGTATGATAATTAGAACCATACACACATAGGGATCTCTTGTATGGTAGAAGGCTTATATTGCTGCTGCAATACTAAGTGCCATCAGTGAGTAGGGACATGCATGCTCTTCGCACCATACTCCCGCAGCCCTTGAGATGACACTCTCATCATTTGATATACAAACCCAGTTACAAGCTGAAGGAAAGAAAGAACTCACTAATAAAGGATTCCACTCCTTTCAACAAACTTATTGCTCAGGGTAATACTGACCCAATGTCATGCCCATTGCAGGAGAGATTTTTTCCGTTCACTACCAATCCACTCAGCTACTTGCTTTGTTAAAGGATACAAACTTTCTGATGAAGTTCAGAATCTTATCAGTTGGTATACTTGAAAATTCTTCTAGGTCCTGGAAGAAGTAACTTTGGGCAGTGGTTTGTGCCATCAAGAACTCCTTCATCATCACAGGCGCTTCCGAATTTTCCCTTCACCTGACACAACTTCTCCAGAGGTAGACTTAAGTGCTGTGCCCCGTCAGAACTCGACCGAAGGTGCTTTTTTCGATACGTGTCTGGTTTCATCGTTAGCAGAGCGAGGTCGTTATAATGGTTTCTGCTTCGACTTTCTCGTTGCCTGAAATAACTTTATGTCCAGGGAACTAGGAGAGCAAAACATTGTGCTCCAAGATCCTTGAGCTCTTCTCGATAGCATTTGACCGTGGACACGGGGCAGCTATTGTCACTGCCAAGACCTCCACTTGCCAAAGGAATCTATAGTCCTGAGCAGAAGAATACACAGCGTTTCGAAGAAGATGCCTTTCGCTAGGACGGTGTTCACTTTGAAGTAGGCTGTGTACATTACAATGGATTACACGGAAGGTATATGATCACTATTACAATCTTCTCTGTTTTGATAGATGCTTGAGAGAGGTCCTAAAATGACTAGATACGGCCTGACGTAGTGTGAAAGAAAGTCTAATAACCTGTTGAATTTGGCTTGGCGGATTAGGAGCAGCTTTAATGCCTGCAGTTGGAGTTATTCTCATTGAACCGATGCGTACCAATCTTCTTCCGCGCTCCTGTAGAGTTTCGTTGAGAATACACATTGCCCAAACCAAAAGGAAGATTATCACGCCTTAAGGAGATTCGCAAGAAATATATTTAACAAATACTCAAACGATGAACCTTTATGAAAATTTTACCCCGAATTTTCGTAAATTATTTATATTTTTTCAGAATTTCTTACCTCCAAAGAGAGTTGTCAAATACATGTAAAGGATGGGCCCGAAATTACACACATCTCACTCAGTAATTTCGATCTTGATGATTTTTTGATTTAGACAGATTTGTCACCGATGATATTTTTGAAAGTTAATTTCAGGATTTCTGACAAATTTCAGTTTAAAATTGAAATTGACGAAATTATTCATATATATTCCCAGTAGTGTTAATTATCTTCTTTGAAACTAGAGTAATACACTGTAAAAGAAATAAGTCCTTAATTTTTCGTAACTCTTATTCTTAAGTGATGAAATTGGTGACAATTTTTTTCTGTGAAATGCCAAAATTACTAAGAACTCTAGCTTTTATTCTAGGAACAGCAAAATTTCGACTAAAATTTTGAATTTCGCTCTGTTATTTTGCAATTTTTCTAAATATTTTAATATTTTTCACATAATCCTTAAATCAATAACAGAATTGTCCATTTGAAATCATAAGTTAAGTAAGTAAGTCCGTATTTTCAGAGTTTTTCACCAAATTCCTGCGATCAAATTCGCTTATGATGACAAATTTAATTTAAAAATTTCAAAAAATTGCAATAAATTGGCGAACATTTTCTTAATAATCAGTTTTTTACCATTTTTTGCCTTAGTTTATCAGATAGTGTTTTACGTGGTGATATTTCCAAAATCACCTCAACAATTTCGCAAAAAAATCTATGAAATTTGAAAACTTCGCACAAAAATTTTGAAATTTATTAATTTTTTTCTAAAATTTTGTATCGAACTACTCCAAACAGAGTTGTTACTGATGGCATTTCATAAGGAGCTCAATATTTATGATATAACCTTCAATTTTGGAAAAAATTGCACCTTGGGCGACGAAAAGTCGAATAGAAATATGATACAGGAAGCGAAATCACGATAATTTCGCAATTTTGCAACTTTTTAATTTCAGCTTGGGACCTGTATATGAAATCTATCCTTACAAGGATATGTATTGAAATTTATGAACTTTCTACTTCTTCTTTTGCAGAAGACTAAAAATTTTGCATATGTAACTTGTGACCTGTCGCAAGACTCGTCTCAAACGGATGTCCTTTAGGCTGTTCTCCTTCAAATAGCCAGCCACCTGATCAATAAGGTTCCTGTTTTGCCAAATCACAGACCACTGTCAACCACAAAAATGTGCATAATATCCGCACGTGGAAGAACCACAAAAAAAAAAAACTAGCGAAAACCCACAAAAAGAACGGAACGCGCAAGCAACAAGTATCTCGCTGTCTCCCGACGAACTCGACGACGACGACGACGACTACATGTAGTAGATATGGAAGTAAACACACACAAAACAATTACATATTCTAATGGTATGATAATTTATGCTGCTGATGAGATGATTACCACAAATAGGCATTTTTTGTTTATCTTTATCCACAAAAAAAAAAAAAAAAAAACAGAACAGAACAGAACGACGACTTATTGACTGGGGCTGACTCTGTGGCTCACTCCTCTACCTAGGGCACTCGAGCGGGTCTTAGCTGTTTAGCTGTGTTGCAGCCGAGCCGTCGAGCAGTCCACCTTTTTTAGAGGCTGTTGCTCCTCGCTCCTCGGGGTCTGGCTGGCGGTTATGGCGGTGGAATATTTAGCTTCTGTGTGTGCGATTCGGATTAATTATTATGCGTACACCAGTTCAATTATGATAAACTTGATTTTTGACCTAATAAACCACTGCCGAGTAATAATGGATCATAAATATATGCATTTTTTTTTTCTGCTTGTATATGTCTCATAAATAATTCATTGGGAACTTCCTGGATTTGTGTGTGAGCGCGGTGTTTTGTGGAATTATGATTTTAAGGAAGAAGAGTGCAAGTGCATATAACATATTTCTTGGTTGTGGTTATGGTATTTATGTTTTGAGAACTTAATTATTGGAAATTTATTGTAATTATGCAGGAGAGTATGGATTGAAGGGGTCTATTAGTGGTGTTGATTGATGACTTTGAGGACTATGTTGCGATCTATAACTTGATCAAGAGGAAAGGAGACAAATTTGTATACAAATTGAAGATAGGTATCTCTTTCTATTCATGTTTTGTAATCCGCGCTACGTGTACTCCATTTTAGCAGCGCAAACAGAGTCGGTCTTCCTGTGTATATACATACATCCAGACGTCACTGTCACTAAATTGAAACATAATTTGTTGTGAATGAATGAGTGCAATCGATCAGCATACGCCGATGATCTTGCAGGACGTGATCTAGCAAGAAGGACAAGGTAAGATTGTAGATTGTAGGTTGAGGTGGGAACTAGTCACATTGTCACTGCGGCCTCTATGGGCCTATTGTGACTTCCTCATTCATTCTTCAGCTCATTCAGTATCCCAGTAATGACTATGAAGTCAACTACGTCTTTGAGTGTGCTAGCAGTAATGTCTTCTGCTTCAAGGTAGGACTTACCGAAATAACGATGATGTGTTCTCCTTAAGCAGTTACAGGGACATAGTATGTTCTGCTGTTACTTCGTCTTCGTTGCACATTCTGCATATATTGTCTTGTGTTATCCCCATGGCCATGAGGACAAGGTTAGGTAAGGTTAGGTTATAAAGGGGTTATGAATTCATCATAAAGACACTAGGCACCATAATGGGCCCATCGCGATCCTCTTAGTGAGTCTTAAAAGGCAGAACGAAACCTAAAGCCTAAATCAAGTTGCACAAGCAACTGCACAGGTTGAGAAGGTCCTCCGGTTGATTACAAGAACCCACTTCTTCCAGACTAATAAAAAAGTGCCTTCCTGGATGTAAAAATCTGTTTCTAGAAATACCTTCGCATTCACACATATCCTCTGAGGAGAAACAAGAAGGACAAAGTCATAGAGAGGAAGGGGCCACGATGAGTGGTAGTGTATTTGGTCATTGAATGAAAGGTTTGGTGCTCAAGTCTCGACCATATCCATTCAATTTTCACAGGAATAAAATTCAGTAAATACTGTGAATTATGAACGAATGCAAGAATCAGATACAAGTCTCACCAGGCGAATTGGTCATCACTCATAGAGAATAAATATTGAAACCTGATCACCTGACTTAGAAATACCATTAGACCAACTCTTTCTCATCCCTGCTTCGGTCTTCTAATTTAACTAACGCGTATGCCCTGTTCATCATTAAAAGGATATTCATATCTTCTTGGGTACATGCAGATTATACAAAATAAAACCCGAAGGTTATACTTCTTTAAAAGGAATAAACAACAGGAACAAGTAGCCAGCCAAAAATATTCACTCTACGAGCTCGAAACCAACGTTCTCCAATCCAGCATTGAAAGACCCATGTTCTGTGAAACATATGGTATGCTTTCATGTTAACAATCAACAAAGCCCACCTGAGAGCAACATCACTCGGTAGATGATGGTCTACTAAAATAACCAGTAAGTAGAGCCATTGCAGCCGAAAGTCTGGCTCTGTAAAGCCAGCTTGTACCTCCTGGCCATGCCATCTGAGAATTTCTTGGCAAATTTCTAAAGAGAGAGGTTTTATGGCAAGCCTCGTCATAGATCATGTGCTGGTTAAAGAAACATTGATTGATCTTGAACTATGGTAGCTCCATCATCTGAAAGGCTAACAAAACTTTGCGGTCTGTCACATCTCTTCTTTAGGCAGATAATCAAGGACTGTAATGTTGCGTATCTAGTGTAATTTGAAGGTTTTGTCTTTGGTAGCTCCTGTGTAGCTCCCAGATACATGTCTGCACTCATGTGCACGTAGGTTTATGGGTCTTAGCTTCGCCTATGTCAGAGCTCTTTGTTGTCTATCAAAGGCTTTTTCAAAATCAACTGACACCTTATACAAACCAAAATGTGAGGTACCAAGTTAGACCCGATTTCTCCCATCTCTTTCTAGAACTCAGAGAGTATATATATAGTCTAGCCCAACCAATTTTCGTTTTTGGAATATTGGACCGCATTCCAACCTACTTTAGAGTTGGAAATTATACCCGAGGAAAACTGTCCATTCTTTCACAAAACTGTCCACATCTTTGAAGTATTTTGTCGTCTTCCAGAAGAAGGTGGCCTTGAGCATTGGTCTTCTTCTTACGGCGCCTATTTTAAGGAATCGAACTATGAACCATTTAGAGAGCTAAAGGCTGTTGTATCATCCTGAATTGACCACACCTCACGAGTTATCATGGAGCAATGCATTGAGTACTAGTCTCTGCTATGTCTACTGTTTATTGAGATAGCTTCTGACGTCTTCTGATTACCCTTCTTTTATAAAATTGTAAGATATCTGGATCACAGGTCCTTCAAACGTGTATACTTCTTGGTTCTCCCTGCAGCCATGACATATGGTATTCTATGAAATTGAATGGACTATGCAATTTGAGTACGCTGATGGTATTTGCAAACCTTCACATCTGAAGGCACACAAAAATAGTGAAGACCTTTAGAGCCCTGCGAACTTCCAACACACGCTTTTAACTTGACATTACGGGATAGGAAGTGAAGAATAGGCCAGACACTTGAAACGCGTAGACTCTATTGTTGCGAAGTACACAATCCAGTGGAATCTATACCCACTCTTGCAGGCAGACTACTGAAACGTCCTAGGCAAACGTGGCACCCAGCAGTCGAGGAGGAATCGATCTCTTTCGCTATGAGCTGGAGGCCGCTCAAACGCGTTACAGAGCTCCTATGCCTCTATGCCTTCCCGAGCGGGAAGGAACTTACCAACATGTCTATATACATATGTGTGAAATGCATTTAAGCCGACTCAAAGTGTTTTCGGGAAAGTTCAAGTGATGACACTTCGTTTGAAGTGATGTTAACCATTCTGATGTCTGTACATCCATTTGCCAATAAACCCTGAACAAAATGCAACTAAAAAATAAAAAAAAAAAACAATTTAACAACAACATTCCATTCCAAGGCAACCATTCTCCGAACAATTTACGTTTTATCTTTCCTCAAAAGGAAGTGACGGCGGCGGCGGCGTCAGCCAACATCATCTCCATTGGTATCATTCGCATTCTATCACCAAACTCATCAAAAGCCTTAGTACCGATGTGATGAGTGCCCGACGACATAACATATGCCCACAACTTAAACGTGCACGATTCCCCCCATAAACGGGCAAAAAAAAAAAAAAAAAAACCCACAAAAGTATCTAATGGCCTACGAAATTATAAAAAAAAAGAAATATATAAATGCCGCGAAAATTATTTTAACTGCTTCGACGTGCCTCAGCTTTGTCATCCAAAAAGAAAAGAGTGATCTCCTTTGATAAGCTTAATATATCATTTTAAGGTAAGGGCACACCGACCGACTCGATACCAGTTGGCATGGTAATGCTTACGCTTACAACAACAAATTAATCATCTTTCCCATGGTGTGTCGGTGTGTCCTAAAACGTCCTAAATGTCGCGCGCAATCAACCAACCGCAAACCGATAAAACTATCGCTTAACACGACGAACTGCAGTTTGACTGTCATTCTTTCGAAGTGCACCCTCCAATGTTAAGTTTATAGACCACAAGGTGGTCACAGTCACAGAGACACCACCATTTATTATTACCTGAAACCGTGAAGATAGCCGCAAATGACTCTGAACCGAGGGTGACTCTCTCTCTGTCTGGTGGCACAAGGTGCTGCCGCTTCTTGAAACCGCCACTCTGCATACACACATGTGGTTTCCGCCAATTAATTAGTCGTAAATTACGCGGGTAATGGCTCTTGAATGGGGAATAGTCTGCGGGAGTTATCCTGTGTCATCATCAGCACAAAAAAAAAAAAGTATCTATAACCGGAATAAGTATCTTCAGTGCCAACAAACCCGCGTTTTTATATGTCACGACGAATAGGTACCTACTCTCATTACATACCTGTGCGACGGGAGGGCGGACCAAAACCGAAATTACTTTAATTGACACATTTTTGGGATCGGAACTGGTACACACCTCGAAAAGCATCCCAAAACAATCCATCCATCTGCGCGTCGTCGTCGTCGTCGTCGTGTGTATTTCATATTATGGCTGGCTCCATTGAGGCCCAAGGGTTTTGTGAATGAGAAGAGCTCAAATTTATTTTTCATTCATTCATTCATAAGAGAGCAAAAGAACCCGCCACCGCCACCGCCGCGCCGCCGATCAGGAAAGCCCACAGATTTATAACTCACGCCAGCAGAGCCCAGGCCAAGCCAGGCCAGAGCTCGGCACGAGGAATCATTAAGCAATTTCATTTAATCTGCGCGGATTTCCCTCTTTCTTTTTTTTTCCCGCGCGATTTGTGTGTGTGTTTTTTGTTTTTGTTCATTCTTCTTGATTCCATTTTATAATGTTTTTATTATGGCCATCATCGTTTAATGTACGAGACGACGAGTAATGCGATCCACGTCAAAATTGTGCCGTGCCGTGTGTTATGATGGTGGAGGATGAGCAACGTTCCAATTGCATCCAGATCTTCTCTTGGATGCGGTTCTTCTGCGACTGCGATTTATTAATTATGATTATCCCTGCTTTGAGAGAGAGGGTTTTTTTTTTCTATATACAATACTTTTTTATTGGTGTTCTGTGGAGCGCAAGTCGGATCACACCTCGTCGTTGATTGCTATCGGATGTGATGGAGGAGTTCCAGGGCTCGGAGATGGTTTATTTGTTTATGAATTGTTTATTCACTTATCGAAGTGGGAATTGAATGTGGTCGCGGTTTAATGATTGAATGGAGCGTGAGGAAGGTTTATTGGTTTCTAAATGGTGATGATGCACGTTGGTGGAGTAGTGGATTTTAGGAGATCATTTCAGGTAGGTACCTACGAGGAAGTTGTAGTCGTTAAATGTGGCGTCAATCGTGTTGAAAGAATTTCAAATTAATTTTTGTTTAAACTGTTAGCTATGTCCAATATGTACAATACTCCCAAGATGTAGGAAATCCTCTACTCTCTCCTCTATACCGGTTGGCCAATTGGTGATGAGGTTATACCAAGGCCCGAAGACAACGCCTGCCTCTCTCGCCACATCAGCTGTCATTTGGTGGAGATCCATAATTCTATGAGAAAGTAGGCATACATCGTCGGCGTAGTCAATATGCTTCAATTGAGATGTAAGAGTCCATCGAACTCCTCCGCTTCCCTTCAACAAAGCTGCATGAAGCACATCACCAAAAGGAATAGAATTGGTGAAAGAATGCAACCTTGTCTTACCCCACTTTTGATTTCGAATTCCTCTGACAACCTTTCGCTATGCAGGACGTGATATTTTGAGCCTTGATAGCAATTAATTTATCTGAGATACCTTTCCTATCGAATGCCTTCTCAAAATCAATGAACAGCTGGTAAAGTAACGAACGATATTCAACGCACTGCTCTATGATGATCCGCAGGGAAGCCTGCTTGCTCCGCATCCACTGTGCCTTCTAGGTGTTGTTTGATTTGATCCAGGATTATTTTTGTTATTATCTTAGCTACAGCAGGGAGCACAGAGAAACCTCTCCAGTTTTCATCGCACTCCTTTCAATTTCCTTTCTTAAGAAGCTTCACGATCACTCTCTTCTTCACTCAGGAAGAAGGAAAGTTCTCAATTTCCCAAACTCTTCCATTTAGAGGGAACAGTAGCTCAGTCGACAGTTATTGGCGCTGCTCGTTAGAGCTCGACGGGAACACCATCAAGTCCTACCGCCTTGTTGGTTTTTAGTGCCTTGATCGCGGCAGTGATCTCATCCTCACTGGGGGCGTGGTACCTGTTCGAGAATTTTGTACTTCGGGCAGCATCGTCTGGGAGCATATCACTGGCGAATACACGGTTCAAAACCGTAGGAAAAGCGAAGAGCCGTCTAGGCTTTCACTGGGTATTAGTTGAAGCTGCGACCACCCGTCAGCTCCTTTGTGATTCTATAGACGGTCCTGCTTTTGCACCTGCGTGCAGCCTTCTCTGCTTCTGTAGCCAGCGCGTTGGTGTAGTTGCGCTTGTCACGTGGTACGCTACGCTGTACTTCTCTCATTTTCAAGCGATATAGGGACTCCAGCTCGCTCCCTTCTTCTGCTAAGGTAGTGACTATGCGAGCTTTCAGCTCTTTTCGTTCATCGATCAGCGTTCAGGTATCCTCGGACGAGTAAGTATCAGCGCCAAGTAGGAGTTCAGCTCTCCATGCTTCCTATTGATCTAAAGGTCTATGAGATGGGGTTCAATTTCTGCGTCCATCTGTCTTTCTCAGAATAGTTCCATCTATCTTGCCATTCTTTTAGTTATAACCAGTCTGCTGCTGATAAGTACTGCCTCCGTCTTTTCCTCTGCTTGGCTTACCAGCCAGTCTGTAGCATCCTGATGGCTTCATTGCAGTCATGCTCTAACTCTTCAAGAAGTTTGGCCCCTACAATGATCGCGAAGCCAATTATCTTCGAGGATCTCGAAATTCTAAGTTCTAGAGTTCTACGTCAAGGTAGTGGACCTAGTATGGAGCCTTGAGGGACACCGTCTGTGATAATATGTCCAAATTAAACCAACAAAAAGTGCTGCTTCTGACACAACTATATGCATGTACATAGGTAACCACAATTCATAAAGAAAGTTGATACTGACCTCGTCTAGATGCTGTCAAACGTCTAAAGCCACTGACAAATTGAAAAACCATTTCCTGATTCCATCGAACTCCATGTCCTAGATTCCACTTAAGCCACGTAAATTAATGGGCCAGTCATTGTTCCACATTGTTTACATGTGACTTGCTGTCAAAAACTTGTCAAACAGATGTCAACATATTTCTGGACAAAGTGCAGGTAACTCGCCATCGCCACATACAGGTACAACAATTCATCATCCGGTATTCTATAAATAATCTTAACATCATAACCTCAAACAACATGCACAAATAACCATGACAAAAGGTCAACAATATATCGGTCCCAACACCACCACTACTACTACCAGTCAGCAGCATCCAATATGATCATCATGATCACTTGCGATCATCATCATCATCGTCGTCGACAAGACTCTCAACTCAGCACAAACAGAGTGAGTGGTGGTGGGACATTCCAAACAGAAATAGTGTACATTGTACAAACACAATCCGTTTGGCACTTAAAATCCACCCGAGGAGGAATCAGTTGGCCGAAGACCAAGAAGACGGAGAAGAAAAAGTGAAATAAATCCAAACAAGCAAACAACAGAAGAGAAGAGGAGAATCTCCGGAGAAATGTCAACCGAAACCAGGTAAATATCAATAAATCAATTAACCCGCCTTGACAAAGTCCATGATTCCATGAAATTGGCCATTACAATGGAACAAAAGCGCCCAGAGATACTTGCTCCTCGTTGCAGGGGGTGCCCGCGCACAAGTGCTAATTACACCCAGATAGACGTCCTGCTGGAGACCTAGAGTAGGTTGGTACTGTGTACTGTTGAATCGATCGCGTAAGGTGTGAGATTCTTATGTTCCACTGGCAGTAGTGTGTATCTGTTGCTTACTTAGCCCACGCGACTTAGCAAACGTTCTAAGCACGAGTCTTCGGTCCGTGTTCGTAGAATCGATCGTAAATGTCGGGTGGGGGCATTTCCCGGAAAATAATACGACAATAAAAGTCATATTTAGACAACCAGCCAGAGTGATGACGATGCTGCTGCTGGTTACTATAGATGCAGTATCTATTCTCTCCAGAAACCAGGTAACCCAGGCACCGACCAAGTGCGAGATGCCAAATCGTAAATGGAAGTGACTAAGCATCAAGATGGTACGTGAGGTGCGCGCTCTTTACCTCTTCGAAATGCATTTAGTGCCATGAAAATTGTGTTTAGAGATGGAATCGTTTAACTCCTGTTCGGGATTCGTACCAACGGACGGCGCTGTAAAACTCGTCGTCGTTATTGGGCACACCACACAGAGACTCTAAACAAAAAGCCGGAATCTATGGCTAAATCTTCCCAACAATTGCCGGATTTCCTTGCTTGCTCCTACCTCGACACTCTGTTTGACTTAGTTGAGATGGAGAATGCAAAAGTCAGTTCGGAGCGGAGGCTACTCCACTCAGAGCTCTGCTGCTGCTGAGATAATCAGATTAAAATATTACAACTGGGTATTCGTGTAATTGCTGCCCTCGGTGTTGTTGTCGTTGTTGTTGACTTGGTCCCCACATGCGCGCAGTCGCACAGCACACACATGTGTGCTGGCTGCCTGGTAGTCAGGGGTGTTGACAAGGTTGTTTAGAAATTAGAGAGATTTTCTTAGTTACGATAGGATGAGGTATTAGGAATGTTATGTTGTCTGTGGCGACAAATAGAGATTAATGTTGGAGCTAGATGAATTATTCGTACTACACAGCAATCGAGGTCAGGGAAAGTAGTTTCTGATTTTTTTCGGGATTGGCAGCGATATTTTTTGCACTAAACAGAGGTTTAGAGAAATGTGATATCGTACAGCTGCCCACGCAAACTTTGTGCTCAAAAAAGATACAAATTGACAGACGTGGGTCGATGTGGTATTCGCTTTCGTCTCTCAACCGCAAGAGCGAACTTAAGACAAATAATCCGAATGGCTACAATAGGAAGAGGGGTCTAATTGCACTCCAGAATTTCACATCAGCAGTGCTTATGCTTATATGATGAGCTGCCATCAGTGTGTCTCGCTCTTGCTGGACCGCCTGCATGTCTGCTATGTCTTCCTTTGAACTCTGACTCCAATCGCCAGAAATACTAGCACTGAGGACCATCGAAGACACTTCTTCTACTTCTTTCTGTTAATCTACCAAAAAACTGTGAATTACAAAGCAATGCAAAAATAACACACAAATTTGTAACAATAATTTGGACACCATCGCCCTGAATTTCAAATTCTACTAAATTCGCTCTGCGTGATGCTTGATGTGGCGAAGGTAGTAGCTAAAACTATCCTGGAGCAAATCAAAGAACACCCGAAGAGACACTTGCCGCCGAACAAGCAGTGTTCCGGCCTGGATCTTCCTATGGCTTCTCCTTGCGGATCTTCATCGAGTAGTGCGTAAAATTATGACCACCACTTCCACGTCCCGTTCACAGTAAAAGCCTTTGATAATGTCAATTGGAAATTGATTTGGCGAACCCTGCACAGGAGAGGTTACTTATGATGGGTCCACGTATCACATTCTGCTTGAACGTAGGCTAGCTGGAGGACTTCCTAGTGCAAAGTGTCTGCTTAATTTTTTATCGGGTTACTTTGGAATTGCTGCTTCTCTGGAATCGTTTCATGATTCTCATGTCAAGTAATCCGACACACTTACCAAGACGTTGACTGGACTTAATCAAGACTCACGCCTATCCATCGATGATGGAGACCGACCATTTCTGTTCTCCCTAATCAGCAATCGATTTGGGTCTTCTGATTCCTTCTGATTCCAAACCACAAGACACTCCTCGGACTACTACTTTTCGCCATTACCAACGAGGTCAGTGACAGATGAAGCAACTCCTCGAGCTGCACCCTTCTCATCAGCCAAACTGATCACCTCTATGACAACCAAACAACGCATGGCTACCTAATTTGCCCCAGTGTTTTACCTTTACCGTAACGAATGTGGAATAGTTTCCACAAAAAAAAAACCAAGTCCCTTTCGTTGTCCTCTTATCGTTCATCGATCTTTCCAGTGACATTAACCTACCAGTTTGTCGGTTCTTCAACATCGCCCTTGTTTCACTTTTATTGATAGCACCTTGCGTCTAAATACCTTTCCATCTCCATCTCCATGTCCATCCCCACTGCACATCTTCGTCATAAATGGCATTCAAAAATAATTACCACTCACTACACGTGAACAGCAGTAAGGAGTTGCAGTTGCAGGACGCAAGAACTTAGGTAGTCCAATTGAAATTGCTTAACTGTGCGCTCACATGTGGAGCACGGTGAGCTTGGTCAGGGGCAACCGATGACGATGACGATGCCTCTCGATCGGCTAATTACCGTCTCGCGGGATAATTTAACGGCCTTATTTTCCGCTTTCAGGAAGAATAACCTGAAATTTTTTTCACCCGAGGTCCTCTCGTCCTCCGTGCGCCTGTCAGGAGAACAAACTGCTTTTGCTTTCAGTGTTCGAGAGAAGAGTTATTGTGTTCCGCTTGAGGCAACTGCGATGGGAACAACAACGACCATGTGTGTGTATGTGCCTACAACCTAAAGGCAAGGTGTTTCAACGAAGAGCACCAGCACCATGATGGTGCAACGTGATAACGATCTCCTTCGGCATGGTCGAAATTGTTGCTTGAGTTCCGCCGGTTGGCCGGTCGGCAAACAGAGTCACATGAAGAAGATATCAGTTCGTGCCACTGTTCCGTCGAGGATCCTCGGTGTGTCCTTTTTGGCGAAACAATAGGTGGAGATGAAATTAATCTCATTTGTCCCGAACGTAACTGGCTGACAAATTAATATCGGCCACTCCTCAGATGATTCCAATTGAACTTTTCAATATCTAGTTACAAGTTACATCGGAGGACACGCATACAAAACATCTGTGTTTGGCACTTTCTCGATGACAGACAAGCTGTCGCTACCACTCAATGCCAATGAGCCACAAACGAGGAAGCACAAAATGTCACTCAAATCCTGAGCATCATTGAGAGGGTCCATCAAGTAACCATTTTGACGGCCGTACCAAATCGACAAAAAAACGAAAAAAAAAATAAGAAACCACCACCCAAACTGGGGTGCGTTTGGTTGCTGCTAATGCGAAGCAATAAGTTGGAATGTTTTGGTTTTTGACAGTTGCGCGACTTGTCATAATTTTGATCGAATAACCGCAGTGTGTTGGCGGGGGGGGGATTGAGGGTGAAGGTGGTTGCGGTTGTGTTTCTGGGGTAACATGCTGGATTTTATTGTCGGTGTGCACACACTCTGATTTCGAGCCGAGGGTGTGGAATGGAAAAGTTTTCGCTTCAGCGGTAGTAGGTACACGAAAACAGGGTTGAAGAATTCAAGAGTGGGGGGGTTGGGCCGAATATGGATGTCATCGTGTTCGCTGCTCCTTTTATATGTATGTATGTACTTCCGCGGAGGGTTGTGTACTCTGTGCCGTGTTGTGTGTTGTGTAATTTTAACTTCTCGCATGTTCCGATTGTTGCCGGGGGCGGGGGACATAGATTGCGTGTGGGTAATGAACCCCTTTTTGGAAATCGTTTCGAATAAGCACATACCTAATACGAACGAGAAACAATAGCAGGTTGGATGTGGTTAATAATTGCGGGATATTATAAGAGGAAGAGAAGTGGGGGATGACTTTTATGTGTTTGTGTGTGTGTGTGTGGTTTTGGGGTTGTGCTTGTTGAGTCTATACAAAGTTAGTTAAATGTTACTTGTGGTGTATGGTGCACAGGATTTGATGGAGAATCGCAATAACACGATGAAGTGGGCATGAATTTGGAAATGGCGGCGCTGTGGTGAACTCTAGGGCATGGGCGTTTTTTTTAAATCTGTGAACTGTTTTGGGTGACACTTTTTTTTTAAGGACATGGTGTGGACGTTGTAGGCAGAAGAGATTGAAATGGAGACCATTCTGTCGGTAAATCTCATAGGGATCATCGAAACGAATCAAACGAATCTTTAGCTCTCAGTCAATCGTACCCATAAATGCTTGCCTTCTCTGTCAAGCTGCAGATGGAGACAAAACTTTGGGTAGAATTCAATGTGCTTAGGCTCAGTAAAGTACAAGGGACCACTCTCGTCATTGTGTCAGATCAACAGTTCACTGACAAAGCGGCTAGGCTCAGCTCGGCAACTCTGGGACTCAAAATATTAATCGCTGCATTAAAGGTGACAGTTCCATAGTTTACATGGCTAAGCAATGGAACTCGTTAACGTAGGAAAGCAGAAGACTTACTATTTGTGAGCATTGCTCAGGTATGATTCCTAGTTTAATGCCATTTTTAAGCTACTGTCCTTCGTGAATAAGTGTCTCGGCTAGAAAATAGTTAAAGAGAACTCACAACTCCGAACACAATAACGCACAATGTTGTAGGCACTCTACGCCAAAAGAGATTTCCACGATTGATGTAAGTATTCAACATAATCCAAATGTGGGCAGGGTGACTACTTCATGGTCTTTTCAGACCTTCAGTTTTGATTCACAAGAAGAGAGATACAACTCATCAAGTCTCTAGGCATCATTCTCGTCAGAAAACTGAAACTAGAAGCTTATCTTAATCTAAGACGTTGCTATTGCAATACACTCTTGCAAGAGGAAGATGGCCTACTCGCAACCTGTCTATCCTTTGCTTAAAAACAGCCGTGGTCTACCCGAAATTCATGTTAGTTTGATGGATAAGTCTAGGTCTCTCTGTAAAAACGATTCAGAGCTCTCCATACAACTCCTACGGCGTCGCTTGGAATGATGTTGCACAGTTTTTCTCGCGATTGAAACGGAAAGACACACAGTTCGCTAAAATGCTTTACTTAACGGGCTACTTAAACCCTATCCTAGGAGACCAGTATTGCTGGCTGACAGAGCTGGGCCAAGAAGGCTAAATATGTGAATCTTCACTGGAGATTTACCTCTTGCCATAAGCCAATCTCTTTGATAGACTGTCGAACCGGTGCTGTGTCTTCCAAGTACAATCTCCAATGCGAATCTCCAATTATAGCATCAAAATGGAGAGTATCCTCTTGACTGTATATCGATAGATTGTTATTCCACTAAACATTTCTATAACTCTAAGCAATTCCACAAAACGAGAACTATCCACTGAAGAAGTGGAGTCTCATTGCAAACAGAAACGCTGCTACACAGATAAGCTTAACAACTGCAACCGTGCCGACAAACCTGGCCTATATTCCATCTACGAAAGACAAAAACATGAATACCCTTTTACTGATATGCAGGACACGCTCATTGTTAGTTAAATTGAAAGAGAAAATAGGGGAATAGGATAGAATAGCTATTTCTAACTCAAGTGCTTTGATATTTATTCTCCGCTGTGAGTGGTGTCCAAATTACTGGGGAGCACTGCATGTAATTTTTGCATTCGTTTGTAATTCACAGTATTTTTCCGCGTTCATCTTGGAATCTATTGCGCTTTCCGAGCGAATTAATGAAACCTTTTACTGCGAAAGTCAAATGAATATGGTTGGACTAGCACAGCTAACCTTTCATTCAATCACAGACTACACTAACTCTAGGTACATACTATGACACCCCCTCTTAAAGGTATTACGTAATGAGATCAGTTGATTAGAAATATTCACAAGGATATACATAGGTACTTGTGTTCAGTGGACCAAATGTGGTCTAAGTAAATCCTGCTGCTTTCATACATGTTGCTCCTTGGCAAGTCAATGGACTATTATCCGCCGTGTATTAATGATCCACTCAGGAAAGGTTCTGGTATTCAGTTATTAGTCAGCCAGAGCTTCAACAAATTTACTTGATGAACGTTTTAGAATCTAAAACTGTATGATCCCATGATATACCTACTAAAGCCGTTAAACTATCCTGCATGCTGAGCTATGTTTCCTTCCACACACACTTCCATTTCACTTTTTATAACCCAAGAGTTAAAAGAATCCATCTAGACAATCTTTAGATTGCAATGTTCCATAATTTTATGGTAAGACGATCCTCATCGAATTGCTAAACACTATTAGAAACAACAAACTTAACATCAATAACAATAAAAATTCAATTTGAATTACGTCGACACTAATGAAGTCCACAAGATCATTACTCCATAAGATCAGTTATCACATGTATGCCTTACAATTGAATGCAAGTTGCAATCTGTATGCAGTTTCAACTCAACCGGTTTCCATCTCATTACCATTCTCATTAAACTTGTAAGAGAAAAAAAAAAAGCAAAACAGAACTGCATGCGGTTATAATTTATAGCCTTAAAGTAAACAAACATGTATACCGTTAGTTACAGCTGAATTTCGGAAAAGAAAAAAACAAAAAAAAAAGGACACCTACACTGGAATTTCGAAACCAACAACATGACGTCCTTGAGGAGATTACATAAAACCCAAGTACTACCTACAAAAATCTCTGAGCTTGTGTTCATAAATTGGCCAATAAAAGCAATAAAATCGACTTTCAAATGCCATCTCGAAGTCGAAATGACATCTCTCCGAGGCAAAGTGAGGGCCATACCCAAAGCCGAATGTATCTAAAATGTAGCTCGTAGAGTAGATCCTAAAAAAAAAATAAAACCCATAACAAACGAGTCGGACCCCGAAAAATACAAAACCAATGGGGCACCCAATATAATCCCCTACTACCCTCATATCTTTCTGTTTGTATCTCTCTCGCCTCACACTGTATAGGATAGGTATAGAAAAACACCTGTCGCATTACAATATTTATGTCCACCGGTAGACCTTTGGTTTCATTTCAAGTTCTCAATAAAAAAAAAGAAGAAAAAAAAAAACAACACAAGACAACAACCGATCGAAAGACAAAAAGACACAAAATAACACAACACACAAGCGAACGAACGAAATACGCGCGTTTTGGAAAAATGACGCAAGTTTTTGAATAATGCGCTACAATCGGTGAGCCAATCCACGAGGAGTAGGTCCGCTCCCAACCTGTTCATCATGATCATCAACAGCACGACGACGACGACGATCGCTATAGTCGCCATCATCATTGATTGGAATTCACGCGTTCGAATTCGGATTCGAATCGGATCGGATCGTTCGTTTGTTGGGGGTATGTGGACACACATTTGTGTTATACTCCGGGGGTATTTGGAGACGAGGCAACCATAGAAACCGGGTCCGCGTTTGGGTAATCAAATCACAGTGACAACAGATGAGACCCCAAACCAGAAATCCAATCCAAAACTGATCGACGATCGACGATCGCAACGACGACAGCGCAATTTACGAAAGACGCAGTGACTAGTTATAGCTGATCGTGCTCTCTTCTGTATGAGTGTGAGATACAAGTTTTATCAGCTCGCAAGATCGATTCTTGATAAACAACGATTTGATTTGCAAAATTGTTTTCCCCCGATAAGCCAAGCAGCCATGTGCTCTTCTCTGAATATTAAGTGGCTGAAAGACAATGTATCTAAGTGTGATATAATCCCCATCAGTAAGTTGTTGTGGGTGAGTGCTACACCTTTCGACACTTTGGGTGGCTGGCTTACATCAGCCTTTGGCCGACCTGTGTGTAGGTTTGCCACCAACTTTTGATGTTTGCTGTCAGAGATCACTGACTCAACGATCGCGCGCCCGCCCAACAGTGAGTAATGAAAGTGAGGTTCTATGCATATACCCTTCTGGTGACTGAATGAACTGATCACTTAATTAAAGTGTCGATCGGCGCTAGAATATTTGGACATCGATCATCCACACCGTAATTAATTTTCATTCATCCCAGGCACCTTCAATCCGTGTTGTTGTACCTACCTGACATCGCTGCCGCGCTCCGCATGGGTGTCGATGTCGAATCAAAGTTTTAGCATAGAGCCTAGATAAAATCTAGAAGAGTGAGGTAAAAACAAAAAAAAAAAAAAGCTAAAGCTGACTAAGAGTATCTCGTGGAATGCCTTGGTTCGTCCCACGCTGCACGGTTACAGCGATCGGTGTTTGTCTGTCATGATATTTCGTGCGCGCTCCGCTTCAAGTTTAAAGCTGGAAAGAACCGAGAAGCTTGCATTACATACTCTTACTAGTGGCAAGCTGTTGGGGACGTAAATAAAATAATTGACGCAAGAAATTTCTATCGGAGATCGAGATTTTGTAATCGGGGCCTTAGCTTCGATTTTTTTTTTTCTATTTTTTTCGTGTTCAAGTCGACATCTAACTACATTTGTCACCACATGAAGTTGGTTGGCAGTGTGGTGGTTTTTTTTTTATATTTTTCAGTTGGACTATGAAGGAACACCCTTGTAACAAGTTTTTCTGGTTTTGAATAAATTAATTAGTTTTTTTTTTTTTCTCTTATATACTTTTTGCTAGATTAGTGTTTGTTTGAATGTTAATCGTAAGAATGTTTTATCGGGTATGTCTCATCGATGTTGTATGGCCATCACTGTACAGTGTAAACGGGTGTTGTTTTCAATCGTCGGACAGCACATAGTGGTTATAAGCAGATACTTTGTAAGTTGTGGGACATCTATTGACGTTATGCGATTTTAATCACTGATTAAACAGTCCACGTGCATAACCTGCCACATGGGGGTGTCCAACTGAAATGTCACACATGTAGAATAGCAGCTTGTTTGAGCGGGGAATGAATGTCAGGGTTGAGACATTGGTGAAAGGGTTTAGTCAGTAGGTCGGTGAAGGATTTATTGCTTTTGTCCGAGAGAAACTGAACCTGAACTTATGTAACCAAGTAAGGTGGAAGACTGGATATCCGAACGAAAGCTGGCCGAACAAAAACTATCGTAGACGCTGGACTTCAGTGTAAGAACATGATTGGCTTTTGAAGTGTATTTGAATGAGTTTAGTCTGTTCTACGGCTCAGCACTTTTTAAAGAAATTCGTTCTTGGTACGAACTTGACACACAGGTTCAAAGGCTCAATAGTTACGTCAGCCACTTGGCAGGCATTCCAGATTGTTACTTATAAAAGCCCTTTTCTGCTGAGAGATAAAGACAATACCGTGGGTTTGACGAGAAGTCCCACTCAAAAATTCGCTCTTGAGAGGCACACTCGGCGGTACAGGGAAACACAGCAGTTTCCTTTCTTGATCCCCGTATGACGTGGTACCTAGCCACGAGTCAGACTATTCATTCTTGCAACAGAATTCAGATATTTTATGGCCTCTATCAGAGGTTGTTATGGGATAAGGCTTGATCGTGTCTACTAACTTTTGTTAGTCCAACTTCGACATTTTGACAGTAACATAGATGTCACGACCCTTCGGCCTATTGCTTGCTATAGGATCCCTTGCTATGAGAATTGCGTAGCACTCTCTTTGGAGGACAGATGATCTTGATTGTCCAAAAAGGAGAGAAGTCTAATGTTGTCGCTTTGCACTAGGACTCAGACGTTACACTTTTGACAGAGTTAGCTTTAAAACATTCATAGACTTTTGAGGGTTGGATTCTCTAATAAGAAGAAGCCATGCAATTTATTTGATAAACTCCCTGAAATGCATCCTGAGACAAGCTTTAGGTTCTTTTTCTTTTGGATATCTAAAGCAGTACCTCGGTATAAAGAATTGCA
This sequence comes from Chalcosyrphus nemorum, assembly GCA_949716465.1. Lineage (NCBI taxonomy): Eukaryota > Metazoa > Arthropoda > Insecta > Diptera > Syrphidae > Chalcosyrphus > Chalcosyrphus nemorum. Next base: position 15,194,077 of record OX454334.1, on the reverse strand, counting down.
TTTGCAACGACGGCTTGATCCCATCGGCTAGCAAGAACTGTGAGATCTTTATTGACATCGTCAAAGCCATACCAAGGAACCATATCCCACAGGGCTGTCGGAAGAAATATGTTCTCAGCTGGAGTATTGATATTAGGAAGCTGTAATCGCAAGAAAACAACAGCTTCGAACCCGACCAAGCAGAAAGGCTTAAAACCTTATTACGAATCTCCGGGGTTGAAACTCATTCTCATCCCACCAACAAGTCCTGAAAATGGATTGCTGAGACACATTATGATGGAAGTAAAGGACCTTAAAAAGAGAGGCCACTGCATACTCTCAAAAACTCCCCATTATTGAGGCCAGAAACAACAATCCCCTAATTGATTCACGGAAAAACCACAGGAGCTTATGGAACCTGTCCAGAATTCTGATAACTTAGTGTCTAACATTTGGAAAGCTATGACGTTATTATTCACCAAAAGTGAGAAATAGATTCACCATAAATAGGTGGAAATATGTCTCGCAAGAATCATCTTCACAACTCTAGTCGTGCTGGCAAATAAGTCCACGGAAACCTAACCAACAAGCTTCCTTTAGTTTATTACTCACCAAAGTGAGAACGAACTTCACAAAAAAACTGGTGGATTTATTTCTCACCAATCTCAAAAGTTTTGACGTTTTATTGATATTGAAAGGAGCCATGTAGTTGTCCAATAGTCCGCTTGTTTACAGCTTCGTTTTTAACCGAAAAAGTAGTTTTTTTTCACCAAAATCACCACCCTATGGTGTATTTCAGCAACCCAGTGATCATTGTTAGCTTTCCTTCTTTCTCTCTCTCTTCAACAGTGTTGTCCATCAAATCATATGACGAATGGGTGAAGATCGAACTAAAAATTTAAACAACCACTTTTGCCTTAGTTTCTGTACTTATTTCAGTTTAACCACAAGGATACCAGATGAAGCGGCTTCCACGTGACCCTTATGAGCACAATTTTAACATGTGTCACACAAAGTCACTGCACGGTCATCAACGACTCTGACATCGTTCACCGCAAAATGTTGTGCTTGTGACTACCAGCGCAGGCAGGTTAGCGCGTCGAGATAAACCCTCCTCGGCGGATAATACAAGAGTTGAAACGTTAAACGTTGGTCCGTTCGGCGAGCGGGCGGTATGGCGGTGTAATTTACTTGAAAACGTGTAAATAAAACACAACCGACGGCCATAACTCATACGCAAAACCATCTTCAGGCCTGATGGTACGTACGTGAACACTATGCTTCTGCCGATACGTGTTGACAGCCAGAAGACAGTTCCCGACGTGGATCCTGCTACAAAATACGATCACTGCTCGGTTGGGGTTGACACATGCGCTGTCACTGTGTCGCCAAGTTAAAAGGGAGTACGTGTATGCTCATACTTACTTATATGCATCCCCCATTCGTGAATGGGTAATCCTCCTCCTCTTCTATACGATATGGTGGCGATCATGCTAACGATCATGTGATGATCATCTTCCCCCCAGAGATGGCCAACAAATAGAGTTTTTTTCTTCTCCCTAAAATATCCAACCCGGATCTAATTTATACTGAAGGAGATGCGAGGAATGCGAGAAGAGACGCAAAAAAAAACAAAAAAAAAACACACGAAAGTTAGATCGTAAAAAAAGAAGAAGAAAACCTAACCTAACCACAGCTTTATGACATTTTTCGTTCGCCTTCTTGTTGTTATTGTTTTGATTTTGTAGCTTCTTTTGGTTTCTGTTTTTTTTTTCGTCAGTTCTGAGGAGTTAAGCTAATTTAAGTTGAAAACTTGTTGAGCTGCAAGTCAGAGGAATATTTTACAATCCGGAAGCAATCCTTTGGCAAATCGAATAACCGGTTGAAGATCGTGTAGTGTATTATCTTCAATGGACTTGATCGTGAGCGCGCTTTTGTTTTGATTCGCCAATACTTTTGGGGTTTTATGGGCGTATAATAATTTTGTTTTTTTTTTTTTCTTTTTTATGAGTGCATTTTGGGGGTGATTAGGGTCTGGTTCCAATGTGACGGCTTTTGGGTGATCTAATATTATGGCACCTGCGTCCGCGAATAATTAAAAGGTGAACGTCAAGTTGACACTAATGCTTATTATAAACAAAAGTGACAGTTAGCGCCGTCAAGGATAAGTGAGCAAATTATGCGCCAAATAATAGCGCTAATAGACAAACGGTGCTCGATTTTTCTTCAAAAATTGATTTTGTTTAACTTAAGCTAGTTTCTTCATGTTGGTTGCGAATTATTAGCCATTAAATGTCGTCACCGTGACGTTTCGATTATAAACGGGGAAAAGGCGATTTTAGGCTTTCGGCGAAATGAGAACTTTACAAATTTGTTGTTGGACTTCTGGAAAAAGGTTTGTAGGGATCGAAGGGATAGAGTGACGACAGCGAGCACCTCAACTTGATTGAGACCCTTGCAACTGACAGTTTTGAAGTGTTGCAATGGGACGTGAAACTCTATTATGGACGTACGAGGAGGACGAACGAAGGGCTTCGTCGTCGTATGGTTGTGCCTATAGGTTTATGGCGCGTTCGCTGATAAAGCTGTTCGTTAGAGATACGGTAGTTAGAAAAAGACGAGGAGTGGACATGGGGTTGATGCGCTGCTACTCTCCAATCAAGTGCTGCAGCCGTTTGATGATCTAATAGTCCAGGTTCAACAACGACACGCGGGAATAGAAGAACAAGACAATGACGTTCACCCAGGTTAACATTCCCATCCCATAGCTAATTTTTAGGAAGGACTTGCATTGTTCTCCTTCGGTTATTTTAAAGAAAAATATATGAAATATCAGCGTTGACTCACAAACTCTTAGGGAATGTCTTCAACATTTGATGGCGAAAATATAAACTAACTGCCAAAGTTTAAGAAGATCTATTGGCTATTAAATTCGAGGTCCTACTTAAGCGAAATAAGTCAAAATAGAATGCCACAAGGTTGGGTCCTTACCCTTATATCATTTCTTTCTTATAATTACGTTACTCTTATTGATCAGCCTCTGGAACATCCCTGTCTCTAGAAGAAGTTCTGCAAAGCATCAGAGCCCTAATTTCGAAAAGATACCTTAAGATACAGGTGCATCGAAACCAAAGTCAGTCACTCCCATTGAGCCAGTCAGATACTGCATCAGAAGTTCTGTCAAATTAATTCACTCGAATGTCATCTGTCAATTTAAATTCATGTGACACAAAGTGTCATCTATCAAATCCAATTTGCTTGACACAATTTAAATTTCGCTCAGTTTCGCTGAGTACCTATCTCGCTATTGTTTTTATGTTTATTTTTATTTTAAATGCGTTGTGATCATGTTTATAATTATATTTATATTTTTAGAATAAATAACAGCATCACGCGGCAGGGTTAGTGTTTGCCTGCAACTGATTGCCATTTACTACGTTGCTCGGCGAACAAAAAAGGGGCAGGAAAACAGCAAAAAAAAAGAACGTACAAAAATGCTTGCAAAAAAAAAAAAAAAAAAGTAATTAAATATGCAAATAGCGTTTGCACAAAGCAAAGTGTGTGTAATAGCTCTTTGGGGCCTAAATGCAACTGGCATGAGGAAGTAATATGCCTGCTATTAGTCAAAGGGCATTTTGATAGCGCTCCAATGTGTGCCGTTGTGCCGTCAACGTTGTCGTCGTCGTTCATTGTCCGTCCGTCTGTTGGAGTCGTCCAAGTCCAAGTCGACACACGTTGCTAGCTATATAAAATGCGGTCGCGTAAAAGGTGTTGTTTTCCTCGAAACAAAATGCACACATAGTTCATTCTGGGGGGATGCCATTGAACCTGCTGTATACCCACTTGTATTCTGTTCTTCTTTCCAGCTCCAAGTCCAACAGTTAATTTGCTTATGAAAAGGATATGAGAGAAATTTTTTGGTAGTTCAGCGTTCTATACCTGCCGATAGATACGAGTAGATACTTGCGTCCGTCGAGGTGGATACCTTCACTTGGGGCAATAAAAATGATTTATTCGTTTTTTATAAGAAAGAACGGTTTCTTTTTTTGTGTTTTTGTAGAGCACACATTTAAAAAGAAAAGCCCGAGAGATAGGTCAAACCCATAATTATTGGTTCAATTTCTCGATGAACGTTGAATATTTAAAACACATCTGAGATGTGGATACAAACTCTGGAAACAATGTAAAGACGTGCAACGGCGGCGGCTATTTCACACATAGTTATGTCATAAGATACTCGTATGCGTACCTTGGAACCGCCGCGCCGAGAACTGCCAAGAGAGAGATTGCTATAAACGCTTGGGCATCGAATCGGTCGTCGATAATTATAGGTTTTAAGATTACAAGCTGTATATACAAATTCTTTTTTTTTTTATAATGTATACTTCTTGTGATATCCGCTAGAGGTTATACTCAAGGGCGGTGGATTTATTTTCGAAGTTTTTCCTCACCTTTCACCCCGCCTAGTGTGTGCTGGGTTAATAAAGATAGAAGTTTAGTATTAATTGCGTTTAATTGGGCCAGGGAAATCGCGCGGACGCCGCACCGCACAGTTTGTAATCGAACTTTCTCTAAGAGGAATCCAAAAATGAGTTAGGGAACCAATATCTGACAGATTCAAGATTTATTGGGTAACCTTTTTAGAGGGACTCCAAGAAATCATTTGTAAATTAGTTTCCTTGGGAAAGAGTAACCATAATTAGGTAGTGGTGGCAGAAGAGTCTACACTCATGCGAACATGGTTCCGGCAACATGGTATGGTCTCAGTAACTTTTTGGTCAACTTGGCTTAGATTGTTTACAGAAGTTCAAAATTATTGAGACCATATGGGCACTGATGGAACCAAATATCACTATGCATAGTGTGGCAAAAAACTGCGACCCAAAAGATGCATTGTATGGAAGAGTTGAGCCTAATTTCGCTCCACAACAATCAGTTCCACTAAAAAAGTATTCCTATCATTTCCAGAGAATATCCTTCCCTAGGCAGAACCGACATTCCTTTTTCGTACACAAAATTATCTTGTCAAGGTGGTATCTTGGCTCACAGTGATCTCAGTAAGCAGCTTTGCATGCTTTGTTCTGCTTTCCTTGTATAAGTTAAGTTCTTCCTTATAAGAAATCTCAATAATGAATTTCGGTTTAAAACACAGTGGGATTGTGCTGAGTCCAAAGAATGTAGCTCCAACCTAAGAATTCATTATCAATCCATCGGTCAACCATGCTTGATGGTATGTATATCGAGCAGTAGTCTTGCAGTCTATCCCGAAATGCTCCCCCCTCTCTTTGTTAAAATGACTTCTAGTAGGATATTCCTGCAGGAGTCCTAGCTTCGAGTCAATTCCTTCCAAGTCTAAGTAAAAAGGTTAAACATCGCACTACAAGTTGTGAATGACTAGGCCGGGAGTCGAAAACGGAGATATTGGTTTTCATAAGGCACAGACACTTCAAGATTGGTCGAGCTCAGTGTATCGAGTCTAGAACGATATCTTGGTGGAATTCTGGATTCCAAACTAAAGTAGAAGGACAACATTGGTGAACCTATCAATAAAGAAAGCATAGCCTCGCACTCTAGTAAAAAGGTGTTCAGTCAAACCTGGAACTTCAAATCAGAGCGTAGCTATTCGAACGAGGTGGTTGTAAGATCATATCTTACACATGGTTCACTACTAGGGAGGAAGGTAGATGAGATGCAATATAATTTTTACAACCTTTCAAACAGTTGGAAGAGAAACCATGCTTTGTGTATATTGTAATAGTCTGGCGGCCAGTTGAACCCATTCGTCTACACATCAATACTCTCTCGATTGGAGGCCAAAGAGTTCCGAGCTCAGTCTACTGGAGACTTTTAGAAGAACCAATTAAACCTTCAACACTGATGGTTATTAAATAGATTCAAGAGAGCTGGAGTTTATTGTGAAACTCCCAGAAAAAGCTAATCCTTTAGAATTGGCAATTGCAGGTTGTGAAGAATATACGAAAGAGCAATATCGCTGACAAGTCTGTGATCTATCTTAACATCTAAAATTTAAGGAGATCTGCAAATCACTTCTGAACAAGATATCCAAAGTCAGTGCTGTTACCTTGTGAAATGAGAGGACTGACGAACTTACAAGCAAAGGTTGAGCGCTGCATACATGATAGTAGGCAATAGAAGATGAAGCTATCGATGAAGCAAACTCACAAAGGTTCCATCTAGACACATCTGCAACGGCCAGGGTATTATGGCTAGCCTTCCAGACATAGTTACTGGATGGTATTCTTGTAAAGTACCTGGATGACAGTGGCTTTAGCAGAAAAAGAAAGAAATTGAAACTGTTCGACACCTTCTGTCTGCCTCCTACTCCTTACCGAGAACTAAGGAAAGGCAGTTTTGCTTGAGTTCTAGTGCTCGGCTAGGTGCTAACTTTGTTTAGCTGTTGAAGGTTATTACGACTGGTATCGGCCTATTTGTATAATTTAAGTGCGGTTTCTGAACCCTTTCATGATTGAAATAAGCAAAGCCAAAGAAGAACCTTGGAGCTCACAGAATATCTTGAAAATTAAAAACAGGAATATATGATGTAATATTAGTTCGGATACTGAATATCGGTGCCAAAATTTTCCCTCATGGAGTAAAAATTCGGACCCCCTAAAGGCACTCCTATTTTAACATGAACACGAAAAATACTGTGAATTACAAACGAATGCAAAAGCCACATACAGTTCCTCCCAATCTCACACCAATGCGTTCTTCTCTCTTTTTCTATCTACCACCAGTCCCGAGTAACTTATCATCAAAATGTAACGATCTCATAATAGAGCATTCACCATCGAAATTTGAGATGACAGCACACTTTATAGTGTTTTTTGCTTACACCTAAAATATAGGGCTAGTATTGGATTCGTGCGAAAATTCGAACTCGAGATAACAATGAATTCTGACATTACGATGATGGAGAAACTCGAAAAAGTAGGTCTGCCGATTCTGTCTGTCTGTCTGTGTGTATGTACGCTGAACTGCAGCCTAAACGGCTCAACCGATTTGTTTCAAACTTCATATCTGAGCTCTGTAGGGTCGCAATTCGAAACCAAATTGGAATTTTCGTTTTAGCCCTGTTATTAACGGTACTTTACTTGAGGCCAATTTCACAAAAAGACGATTTTCTCGAAAACGACTCGAACGATTTGGATTAAATTTCATATTCAAGTTAGTCTAGACAAATTCTATAAGATGGCGTACCACGTTTTTGGCTAAAAATACGTATAACGGTACGGTTTCTTATTAACTGATTTTAGAAATATGGCTATTTCTCGGCTAAAACTCAATGGATTTTCATCAGAATCGAAATGTGGACAAGATTTAATATTTAGTAAAAAATGAATTTTAAATTTATGTAAAATTTTCAAAAATATTTTTTCCAAAAATTTTATATTTTTTTTTTTATAAAAAATTTGTTCAGTTTTAACTAACAGCATATAGTTGCAAGTACGTACGATCCAGTCGTACACTTTATTTTTCATTCGAAGACTATTGTGGCCTCGAGATATTGACAAACGAATCCTTCTTACTCACTCGTTATCGATTGCAGTAATTCGTCTACTGGATCATACGAAATTCCTTCAAAAGGATGACGGGTAAGGTGGACATTTATCACGTATCGTGTTCCACTTCTCCTCCTACAGTTTGCACTGTAAGCAAACACTCAATGGAAGCCACACAATTCTTGATCTTGAACCCTTAATCCTTTTACCCTTCGAGAAAAGAAACTTCAAAAGATCAATCCTTAAAGAGTAAAAACCTGCTGCAAAATATTAGTGTCACCAATTATTATTATCCTTAACCCTTTCTCTTTTAAATAAGAAACCCAAACCCACACATAATCCCCAAGAAAAAAGAAATACCCAAAATATTGCACCTTCATAAATTATAAAACATTTAGCCCACTTGCTGCTTATTAACAAAACTGTCCACCCTTTCATAGCACACACACACAAGAACCAACAAAAAAAAACAAAAAAAAGGAACCACCAAAACGGAACACACTAATTCTGAAAATTTAATTAAAACCCAAACTCGCTGTGTGTCAAAGCGAACTGTTTGCCGTGTCTAGGCGGGGAGTGCGTTTAATGAGCTACCTAAGAGCATCACGTCTACCCAGTTTCTTCTCCAAATAAAGAAATGATGGTGCAAAAATATATAGAACAGCAATGATTACCAGCAACAACAATACGTGATTTGACAAACAAAAAAAAAAGCACAAACGCAACAACAAGGAAGGAAAAAAATACAATAATAAAGAGGAATAAATTATCCTTGGCATCGTCGTCCTCGTCGAAACCCTTCTATGCTCGCTTAGCTCCGCCTTACGAAAATGTAAATTACTCGCGTGCCAACAATCAATTTTTGACCTACATAATTATTAAGTTGTTTCCCGAATCCTTTTTCAAGAGTCGTCACAGCGTCACAGCGAATACGAGTACAACAGAACAGAACAGAAGAAATCCAAGTCAAGAAGAGATTAGATGGATTCGGTGCACTGTCCACACGCATCAAATTAAAAGATACAAAATATAGGGATATGCGACGGGTTAGACGCCCCTAGGTCTCGTCTCGTATCCCGCCGTCTTTCCACTTTCCAATTTGCATAATTCGCTTCGGTCAGCCGCCACACAGCCGATCAATGCAGATGCAGATGATGATGGGAGCTACAAATGCACACCCAAAGGTGATTATGATTATCAAAGAGGAACCAACGATCGTGAGTTACTCGAATCATCCCATCCATCTGCTGTGCAATTTGTCTGCACGAGATAAAGATTCTTTTTTTTTTCTTCTTTTTTTTAGACTACCCGCCAAGGAGTCGAGTTGTTGGCCTAATTTATTGCGATAATCATCCTTTTATTCAGAGCAATTAAAATTAATAAATTTGAGTGTTAGACCTTGGGGCTTTTTTCTCCCTTTTTCAGCAGATACGCATGTCGTAAGTATTTTAATTTTTCTACCAAAATGAAAATTAATTTTCCCCAAAATACAAAGTAGGAACGTAGGCAGGCATCACATCACCCCTTTTTGCAAAAGATTCAATGGGTGACATTCCAACCCCCAAAAGCATCTCTAACATCTAGATAGTGTGTGTAATGTGCGTTTTATATCCATAAAGTTTCTACCGTAAAGATAATGGCTGTATGTGTATGCCGCCGTCATTCGATCTGAGGTTGAGGTTAAAATTGCGATACGGTCACTGGAGGAAGAGAGTGTGTGTCTTATCTGGCAAAGAGGGGTGCCACCCAAACCAACTAAATTCCTTTTACAAGGTGCAAAAAAGGGTTAACTCTGATTTTGAGAGTAATAAAACTTTCTTTTTTGGTCCTTTTTTGGAACCACAATTCCTTTTATTGGTTGTCGCCTTCGCCTCGTAGAACATGTCCCTTGGATATGGCTCCAAAGGGGCTGTAAATTGGTAAATTTTATTGCGTTTATGGTCTGCTCGAGGAATTATATTTGCGAAATCGGTGTAATTACACGCGCATGACAGACACATGTGAAGATATCACGGACGGGAGATGGGTGGATAAATCGTTGGACAATTGATGCTATTTATGAGGTGTCAGAAAGGATATTTAAATGGCATTAATCATAGGAAACTTCTCATATTTGAATGGTTCTAGTGGCAAGAACTGGTATGCTTTTCCCTTATGAATTTAAATTGGAAGTAATTCCTAACAGCAGATGAAAACAAGTCGAGATAAAATTCATTCGTTATTACTGAGTGCTCCCCCGGGGCTTGTTGGCGAATTAAAAGTAACAACAGCAAACGAATTCGACTGTTTCGGGGTATCTGCGTTGCGAGTGTAAAAAGTGGTGTCTATGTGCGATACCATCTCTGGAAGGTTTTCACATTAGGGGAAGTTGAATTTTAGAAAAGTCGCAGGGTGTTCCATTAGGAGCTTTCATTTTAAATTAGTGGAACAGTGATCTTCTATTCTCAACAAAAATTTATATTTAGATTTTAGAGTACAGATTGGATTACACTTTGTCTCGTATACGCTCTTTCCATTCACACAACATTTCACCAATGCTTACAACTATCAATTTACCGATTGCTTAACGAATTCGTTAATCATTAATCGTTAATCGTTATTCGTTATTCGTTAACGTTAAGCGTCACTTTATCTCGTATTCGGTAAAACTGATGCGAGATTTTTCGAATCATAGTGAGAAGCTTTTCGTTATTCATTAACGTTAACGTTAACATTAATCATCACTGTGTCTCGAAGGTATTCGCTGAAGTTGATGCGAGATTTCTCGTGACAAAATCGCTCTGTATTCAGAAAAATTGATTGAATTTGACGAATGCGGGACTCAGATAGTGGCAGCTACTTCATCATTGTCTTTAAATTTCCTGCTCATTCTTTGTGAGTGGTGATGGTGGTGGTGGTGGAAGGATTCCACAGTGAACCCGTTAACTCGGATAACTGATCAATTTGTACAAGTGGTCATTTGGAAATAGGATTCAAAACGGAACACGCTCCTCGGATCAGTTTTAGTCATAGAACAGTCTCATGGGATTAGATTGAAATGCTTATTCCATTGATTTCCAGGTGGGTTAAGTTCCATATTTGGATCATCTGCTGTTTGGACTAGAGTAACAGGGAACATGTCGTTATTAGGTCTAGTCTAGTGAAAACCTGCAAGATATACCGAGCAAATGCGATGACCCTCAACTGAGTATCAAAGCATATGGATGGCGAAGGGAACGAAAACGCTGACGAGCTCGCAAAGAAAGAGTCGTAGGCTGCACCTACCGCAGGACCTTCCTTCTGCAGCAGCCTCAATCAGTTCATTACGGAAGAAACTATAGAATGAAGCTGTCGGTCGAGCAAACTAACGCTGGGTTCATCTGGAGACTTGCCTGACGGCCAGTCGTTATAGAGCGCGGGTCGTTTCTGGTATGGCAACGACTCGATGTCCTGCATAATGACTATTGTATTTGTAGAAGTTGCAGGGATGAAGAGGAAATCCAATCTGTACGTCAGCTTGACAGCTGTCAAAGAATGAAAGCGTTATTTTGGAAGGAGAGCTCAAAATTTATGATAAAAGCTTTCAAGCTCTTCCTATAAGAAAGCGTTTCCAAGTAGTTTGACATTCTAGGCGTCGTCTTTTCAACATTTTGTCAGAGAAAAGCCTGAGAGCTGCGTTATTCAAATTCGTATACATGCCCTCCGCTCATTGTTTTCAAAAAGGTGTTCCAAAATTCCCAAGTTATTGACGCGCTCACGTACCCACAATTGGATTGCATAATTTATGGCATTTTACAATAACAATGAAGTTTCCTGAATCAAAAAAATAAAGGATCCTCTCCGAACAGGTTGCATTTGGCACCTGCTTTACCCCTCACCTGATCTAGGCACGATCATCTCTCTCTCCCCCACCCCTAATCTCTACTATTCCATCTGTGATTTTCGAAAACAAAACCACAAAAATATGCGCACCTAGTATTGTGCACACCACGCAACATCATCTCTAGAACCACTTCCGTCGCAGAGGAGACAATGCATCAGCAGCGCCCAGAGAAGATAAGTATCTTGTTTCCTCATATATAGCAGAGTTGTATCTTTTTTTTTTTGACTAAGAGAAATAAATCGCTATCGGCCACGGAAATCAGGTGCTACGCGCGGCTGCTGTTCACCAGAGCACCACCACTAGCAGCAGCAGCAGCAGCAGTTCCCAGTGTAGGTATGTATGTCACCCGTAAACACTCAGCCTAGCAAATAGAGGTTGCGCACACAATGCGAGAAATGCCATAAATTACTCCCGAAAAATAAAGGATTCCCAACTCTATACCTGAGAGAGGGGAGAGAGTTGCGCTCAACTCCCCTGGTCCTACTACGTGGAGTGCTGTACACTCACGATTTCATCTGTCCAACTGTCCGGTCTTTTTTTTTTTTCGTTTTTGTTCTCCCTAAGTGAGTCCGATATACAAACTCTCTGTCGTCGTCGTCGTCGTCGTCACAAAACACAAAAAAGGAGCGCAGCAAATCCATAAAAAGGAAAGGAACCCCTAAAATGGAGATAAGACGCAACATAACTCAAGCGCGTTTTCTGACTCTGTGACTCTGTGTGTTGGACGACCAAAGCGAACCATTTTTTTGTTTTTTTTTTTTTTTTTTGTATTTTTGAGCTGACTGCAGCTACTTTGGAACGGATTTTCATTTCTCAATGAACATAGATCTGAAAATTTATAAAAAAAAAAGTTGTATATATGTATCTTATGCTGGTGCTGGTGGTGGTGATGGTGGCCAGACCTAAGAACCGAGCTGAGCTCAAGTAACCAAGTTGACGACGACGACAATCACAAAGACGTCACCATCAGAAAAGCGACATGAATCGAGTTGAATTCTCTCTACCGGAAGCCCCCAAACGTGATCTACCGAATAGGTTGGAGGAAAGATGGTACGTGATTCAACAGAAGGAGCGATGACTTTGAGGCAAAAAAGTGACATTACGAACATCAAAACCATCAAAAACGTTTTACGTTCTATACGTTTGTTTTTTTTCTTCTTCTTTTTTTTATACATATATACAATCCAATGAGTGTATCTGCCGCTGTTGGTAGATACTTTTATTTTCGGATTTCATTTGATATTTTTCACTTTAAAGTCTTTATAAACGAATGGTGCGTGTGTGTGTGCTGCCTTGTGATGACGAACCCTTAACAAGAGATCCGAGAGGTATTGGGCGTAATTCCATTTCTGCAAACAAAAGGCAAAGGGTCTACCTAAATTCGGCAGCTACTGTGTGTTGTGGACGCAGAGAAAGGACTTGGTGGTTGGTTGGTTGTCACTTGAATTATCTTCGAAGTCTCAGCCCAAATGACCGAGTGACAAGTCCAGTTTTGTGCTCGAAATTGCGTCGTTTTCTTATGAAAAGAACTGGATACAGTAATGGTCATGGTGTTCCTTAACCAATATGGGATATTCAAAGACCTCCTTTGGGTCTGGAACAAAAAAAAAACTGCCAACTTTGGTTCATTCCCAGGTGCTATTCACATTTAGGGAGTGATGTCCAAACAGGATGTTCGCTGGCAACGAGTTTAGTGGGATAAAGACAGTGATTCTGAAATACGCTAGTCAGAGGGTATGCAGAGCTTAAAGGACTAGAAAATAAGAGGACTATTCGTAAGAGCCAGTAAAAATCGACAAGTATGTGACCTGTAAGTCTTTTGAGCCTGAATTCTAGACTGTCTTTTCTAGAGACTCCCTGTAAAATCAGCAATTGAGCCACAAAGTTCCAATGGAATTACATACATGAGAAATAGTCTCTCTTTTTGGCACTACACTGCTTTGGGAAACCGTTGAGAGTACAGGCTTTGTAACGAGTACTCTATTGACTACTGACTTGCTTTTGGAATGTCTAGTGTGTACGCAAACCAATAGAAGAGAGGGAAAGCTTCAAGCCAAGTCTATATGAGAACGTACCTAATATCATGAGCCTAACAACGAATATCTACATGAAACTGACCACCTCAACCAAGCGGTGGCTGGACATTCAAACTTCTGTGCAACAACTCTCTTGCGAACTCTTCCAAAGAGATTCGTTGTCATGTGACTCGTTTTTTCCACCCTAAACAGCCAAAAGAGTTATAAATACTCTATTACTGCCGTACAGGCCACGGGAGTTGGTTAAATTGAGGAGGTGTTCAAGATAACTAGGGAGAATCGTATGCAATTTTTGCATTCGTTTGTAGTTCACAGTAATTCCTTTGCATGTTGCAAAAACTGATTGGATGTACTTGGGATTTGATTACCTAACCTTTCATAATAAATACAATACACTACGTCATGACTACATATGTATAACAGGAGGCACGTATGGAACAAAATGTCCACAGCCAATGGTAAAGGGGTTGTTAGACCTCAACCTATAAATACATAAAATGCTAATCTGTGTATACGGTTGAGAGATGTCCATTAAGTGAGTTTTGTCTAATAACGAATACATAGAGGCAGTACAAATTTTGTTGCTATAATCCCCATTTACGTCCTCGAGCTCCATTACAGAAGGATAGAGCTAACTCGATCCTAAAACGTTAGGTTTCTACATTAATCTACTATCTTTTTTGATACTCAAATAATCTCCTTTGCATGTGATTGAGTATCAAAGGGGTACCTAATAATTCCAGAAGGTCAAAGTCTAGAATTTCCTTATGAAGAGCACTAGTTTAGTTTTCTGGAGATCGACCCCTGATCCAGAGTTCTTAGTCCATTTAGAAGGCATAATTTCTCTGTTCGTACTAAGATGTTTCTCTATGATAGGAATACCAACGTTATCTACATTCGCAATTATCTTACACTCGTCTTCTCTTCAGTCCCTTTCCAGGATTAGAAGCAGTTCGTTCTATACTAATTTCCAAAGAACAGCAAAGGAGAACGCCTCTTTAAAGACCGTCTAGTGCTTAGCAGGGGCTCTGATTAAAGAGTCCTTCGATGTCTATAAATCTTGTCACTAGAGTATATGTACTTCTCGATCTAAGGACATTACTAAAGTCCTTTTTAGTAAGTGTACGGCTGTTCCAACCAATTTCTTATAAGTGCACGCAGCGAATGCATGTGTGAATTCGTTTCTCAGAAGAAAAGGATGTTAGACCTTTTGGCCCTAGGTCTTGGCCTCCTTAGACTCACTGAGTCCAGTTTAGAACCGTGTAGTGGCCAAAAAATTCAGATCTTTGTAATACTTAAGTCGAATCATTCCTCTAGGAATCTCCATAAAACCCATGATCTATTTACAGCACCAGGAAAGTCTAAATCCACAAGAAGATCAAGGGATTCTGCACTAAATATGGTCCAAGAGCCACCGGTTTCTTGAGGTATATTTCAAAACGTCAATTAAGATAGAAATGCTGGACCATAAAATAGCTCGTATATAGCTGACTCATGCATCGAATATTTTCAAGTCGCAACATCTGCCATGATCTATCTAAAAACTTTACCAAATGTGTCCTTCTACACAGTTGCTCTGATTATTACATATACATTTTATTCGGAGCTATTTTTCACCTTCCGAACTAAAGCTGTCATTCTTTGACAGCTGTCATTCTTTGACAGCTGTCAAGTAAATCTTAGACATTTGAATGAAACAAGATGGCTTACGGATGGCAAATCAATACGAACTGTGATTTTCGCTTCAAAAATTATGATTTACAGATATACAGTCATTTTGAAATTGTTTCATCTTAACATGCATGCTTATACGAGTAGTTCACTGAAGAATGGAAGTCCTGACAGGTTCCTGTCTACTTGCAAAAAGGAAAATCGTTAGAATCGATTTGGTCTATTTCTATTTGCAAATTCTTATCAGCCATCGCACATGGGGCACTGACAATCCGAGAGTAATAGTCAAGGTACCTTCTACCCACAATGAATGACATTTTGTCCTCGAATCCTGTTCTCAAGGTAACGCCACAATAAAAGGCCTGGAATCCCTGTTCTTAACAGATGAAGCGTTGAGTTCTTTTGACCGTAAAACTCTTATTAAACTTTTTTTTTTTTGCACCACTCCCATCTTGTACAAATTTGTAACGGAACGATTGGGTTCCTGAAAAATGCTGACCAGTTTTCTGTGACCAAAATCAAAGAGGCAGATATGGAGATACTACTGTCTTATCAGTTGCAGACGGACTCCAACTTGAGATATTTCAACCTCACATTCGTCATAATTGCACCTGATTCATTCCATACGAATTGGCATACCAGCCCTCACCAACATTATTTGTTTGCTTCTCTACACACGCCCAGACCACAACAAGTAGTTGGTAGGCGGGTGGTGGTAGAAACTCAGCAAGTAGTAGTCGAACCCCCCTTGAGTCCTCCCTCAATATGCATGTATTGTCAAGGTCGCACGATATAAGGCAATCAGCGAGGTGTCGATTCCACATTCCGACATCATTTTGCATTGCATGTCGCCTTCCCAGTTGTGAATAGAGCGCAGCCCCCCAACACGACACAGGAGCGCCACAACTAACATTTATCTCAGAGGTTCTGTTTCTGTTCACTCAAACAACAACCAAACCAACACAGAACAGCACCACCACGATGGGCTAGTGGCCCGCAAATCTTATTTACATTTTATTGCGATTACGTATGCATAATGTCGAGAGCGAGAGACGAATGAAAAGATACACGCGTTTTCCAATAGAGCCCCGTAAATTAGCGAGCAAGAGAGCGAGCGTGTGTTCCTGTTCCGGCCCGACAAGAGCCCTATAAGGGTTGGAATGACTCCATTATCACCTCGAGCGTTCCCCCATACATACACACACACACATACAGATCTAGAGCCACTGTTTATCGCTGTGTATTTATGATAATGTATGCATTTTTTACGACCTTGAAATTGGAGAATTATGCAAAAAGGCTTTTTCGCATCAGTTTAACACACTTTCCGTTCAAAATTCACCGCCACATGGTGCTGAAAAGGAGGAGGCAAAGAATCCATCCATCCATCCATCCATCTATGTACAGGCAATGCTAATGGACTTGCCCAGGCACTCTGGATGAATTTCAATGTTTGGCATAGCGTAGGTCATGATCATCGCCGTTGCCGTTGTCGTTGTCGTTGTCGTCTGACTCGAAAACGGTTTCAATTGAATATTAATTCCAAGTTCTGTTTTTTTTTTTTGTTTTTCAACTCCAGCCACCCAGAAGGAGAGCAATGTATCCATCTACTGACAGTGTATAGCGTAAGTACGGTAGCTGAGGGTACATCACATCACACATATGTACATGGTATGGAATAAGCCTATGATTAATTCCTCTAATCACTGACACAGATGGACGGTGGATCATAAATCAAATACTACCTGGCCTAGTGTCAAATACGACAACGACGACGACGACGACGAGCAGGTAAACACGGCACATTACACCGCTCGATGCCAATATTTGGGTCAGAGGCACTTAAGGTTTCTATTTGGGCAGTCGCCGCTTTGGCCACTTGTGGAATGAACTATCATAATGTTGATGGTTCTTCAGGCTGACACACCTATGTGTAGATACAGATAGATTGTGTATATGCCTGTTTGGTGAAGCACACAGAAATGCGCGCACCAGGTTATTACAAAATCACCTTAAGCGCCCTCTTGACGTGTGTGGTGCGCGCTCGCTGCTCGTTCGCAGTCAAACGTCTAGCGCTCATCTCATTTGGACACATCTACTCTACTCTTGTATATATATATATAGAGGCTTTCGGTCTTCGGTCAAGGTTAACAGATTTATGATATTGTGAATGGTTTCACAAATACCACATATTAACCCGAGGAGAGTGGGCCAAATCGACAGTGAGATCGATCACCATTAGCGTGCGCTGCGGTAAAACAAAAAAACCAAAAAACCAAAACCAACACGCAATGCATAGCGATGGTGCTGTCGTGATGGAAAGTGATGACGATGACCGATGGTGTTGTGATTAAACAAGTTGCTAAGTGAGAGATGAACCACCGATCGATAGGAAGATGGCTATTTTTTCTGCGCAAATTATTACAAGGTATACCTGTAAGGCTTGAATAGACCTAAGGTAGACAACATTCATAAGTAGAAGGTCCCTGGTCCTTGAAGGTCAACTACCCAAGTGTATGTAACGATGAACTTCATCCTTTGAAGTATAGGTAGCACATTGGGGGTAACCTATTCTGCAGAGGCATCAGTATTCAACTAAAGAGGTGTCGTCACATCATGCTCCTTTATAGCCCGAATGTGCTTTAGTCTGCGATAGACACCACCGCCAAAGTCTTGAATAGAACTAAAATGGCAAGGAATGAGCTCTATAGGAACGAGGCAACACAACGTCACGGGTGGTGTTCCGCAAAGCTTCCTATTGTGTCCGCTAACACTGAAGTTTTAGTTGCTCGTCGTTAATCAGCGTTATAGCTGCAGCTCTGCTTCAACTGATCATACTAATAAATCCAGCATCGATGGGAACTTTGACAGAGCCAAGTGCCAGACTTTGACCAGCACTTATGCGATTATAGAGGCAAAAACTGTCGATACATTAAGGCTTTAATAGATATAGAAGCTGAAGCAATTCCGGGAGAAACGCAGAGATGAGGAACGAAGAGGTACTGTTCATACGATGGTGCTAAACACTACAACGTTTCTACCTGAGTGCCGCAAGAATCGGTTCTTGGACCTCTCCTTTGAAGTTCTTCCACTATCGCTGCCTGAAGGAGCCAAAGCGATTGGCTCGCAGGGTTCACAGTAGGGATGGTGGAGTCCGCCACGGTTAAGGCAATAACAATAGCAAAGGAATGGATCGAATCTGCCGGTCTGAATCTAGCTGCCCACAAGACTGAAGCTGTCCTAATAACCAATCGCACAACGGCGGTGTATAAGAACTTTTAGGTTCAGGTTGTTGTTGTTCAGGGCCCGGATGAGGAGCATGCAGTGTTCTACTGCGGACGCTTTGCAGGTGATAGAGGAAACCTGTCATGTCCAGAAAATCTCGTAATTCGAGTGGATAGAGACCTTCTCATTCATACTGTGCGTGCAAAATGCCGTCCGAAGAGCAGGAGCCCAAAGTAAGTCCAAGAGGTGACCTCAGAGGCTACAGCATAACAGCTCTGCGAAGTTATATCTGACAGCAGTCCCGCGAGGAAAGTGATTGAAGTCTGCATGGTGTTCCTGGCATCGATTATGCAGGTTTGCGAATCACTAGGGCTAGTAGTATCTATGAAGATAAGAATAACGTAAGAAAAAAGAGAAAAAGGCAAACGCATCGACACGAATGTTTGCTCTCACTAAGAAGAGACAAGTGGTCACAGTCCACCGAAATACACAGCTTCTAGCCAGTCCTGCTCTATGGCGTGGATTCTATAAAAGAAGAACGAATATATTCCTTGTCATTTACGCTGATGCGACTGTAGACCAATATGGGTAGGACATGCAAAGCGAATGCAAACCAATGATCCGGATCAATCTCAGAGGCAAGACGCTGCAACGTACTGTAGAGAGGGAACTCAACTCTTAGCAATTTCAAATTCCAATTAGTAACGAGGAGCCTTAGGTTTTTGCGGATTAAAGTAAGACCAGCGTTAGGTAAAGTACTCGTTTCTTGGCTGCGTCTAGGCATTCACAAAGAGTGTGTTCTGTTATCTCTAGTTGTTCAGGCTCTAGTGGCAAAGAACTAGCCTTTTCGTTAAATTCTAGTCCTCTGACCTATCCCTTCACAAGCCCTCTTAGTTTACGTTCAGCCTGACAAGTTCCGCTTTAACATTTCCCGTTGACACTTCCTTATTAATCCAATTCGAACCGAACAATTATCAGTGTCATATTCTTCTCGGAAACTTGTTCGTTCTCTTGTGATTGACTCGTGCCTCATGAGCATTTATTGGACAACAAGTGATGGCAGAGGAAAAATACCTCATCTTAATGATTTTATTATCCCAATCCGACACAAAGCCCACACCTCTCGCCGGTATGTTGTTGTGATGTGATGGATTTCGTTTTCATTCGTTCTCGTTCGTTTCTTTTCCATTACTCAATCTCATTCAATTTGAAAGTCCAAAGTGTTGATGGGTTCGTCGCTGTGCTGTGTCCTGTCCTGCCTGTCATTCATCCCAATGTGCGCCCCATTAGAGTTGATTTCTCTGTCCGAAGCCGAATCCGAATCGAGTCGCGTCTTGGAAATCGATTTAAGCGCGCAAACGACGTAATTGGACACTGAAAAGGAATTACTCCTCCTGTTACACACACACACACACAGCGAGAGAAGACAGTCTTCAGCAAAGCCTAATGAAGTTAACACTGACGAGTTGTATAACCATTCATTGCGCCTACTGGCTGTCTCATCCAGTGGCAAGTCCTCACCACTCACCACCAAAGGAGCTGTCAATCAAATGGAGAAAATTCAACGAAATCAATTGTTTTGAAACTGAAAAATACTCTCGTAATTGAGCTACTGTATCTGTATCCCGCACGTGGTGAAAATAGATGCAATTTATAGAATCAATTACAAACATACATACCTACATACATATGTGAGAAGGAGAAAAAAAAAATAGCCACCAAACAAACTAATATATTGACCTGTTGTTTTTTGTGTGAAAAAAAAAAAAAAAAAAAAACGAGAAAAAGAGCTACGCAAAAGCAATAAATTTTCGATGTTTATAATCCAAGAAGAAGAAGAAATTTTCAATTTGACAGCTACCGGTGGCCGGTAACTTCTTCTTCTTCTTCTTCTTGGTCTTCTACAGAGACAATGTCCCTCTGGCTTGGTCGCTGTCAATAGAGAAGAACTCTTCTTTTTTTTTTTGTGTAGTTTTTTTTGGAGACTTTCTATTTTGTCTGTCGTTCGAGAAGAAATGCCGCGCGATTATTATTGGATCTTTTGATAGCCATTAAAGCTGCAGGGTACCTGCGCGGCCGGTACCAACAGAAATATAATAAGAACTACAGGTTCCACCAAAAAAAAAAAAGAAGAAATACCAAACAATACTAGAAGATGCCCTCGTATCTGTTAGTCGCCGACCAAGACGAAGACGAGAAAGAATTAGGGAAAACCCCAAAGGGTCAGATAGATACACCCATTCCAATGAAATTTATTAATTTCGATCGGAGGGAAATTGGTTAAAAACGCGTTTTGTATCTTCATGTAGTTCCATAAATTTAAACCGATGCGATGTCTCCGCGTTTCACCTCCGCCTCCTTGTGGATGCGCGTGCATTTCACTTGACCATGATAGACGATAGACTAGAGCCTATCTCTGTGGCGTATCTAATACGCGCCATAAGTGAGCGGTATTTGTACCTTTTTTCCCTTCCCCTACACATGCGACAGATAAATTTTCCAAAGATATTGAAACTTTTGGGACGACCTCAGTCCTAATCTTCCCATACACCCAAAACGACCGACGACGACGACGACGACGACGAACAGAAACTGGTTCAAATCGCAGTTAGGCAATACTTGTAGTCTCTCGATGGATCTCCTCCTCTTTTAATCAAAGAAAAAGATCCAAAAAAACGAAAAAAAACGAAAACTCGGTGAGAAACATTTATTCTGGGAAATTTATATGAAATTTTGGGAAACCTGTCAGGGCTTTGAACTCCTCGCTCTCGGGATACAATACAGGAAAGAGATGTTCGCTGTAGATAAACTAAAAAACCACGATCGCCGACTATCTATCGAACCATTTGTTCTTCTTCGTTTTTTTTTTGTCGATTTCTTGAGCAATAATTTCTCTGGTGGACAATAATTTAAATTGATATCTATAGTGCTAGTGCACCGCTGCGGCGGCGCGGTGAGACTGAGATTTGGGTGACATTTTCTTGTTGTCTTGTGGATTGGTTTCTCCGTTTGATTTCCTTTCATCTATTTTGTTCCGATGACCTTAATGAGTTCAGGTTGAGTTAGTAGATGGTTTTCTTTTTTAGGTTTTTCTCAGCCTTTTTTTTTTTTCTTCTGAAAAGGCGGTCCAGCGGTTGACGTAAATGACAACCCAGAGTGCTCTGGAGATTTATGAGAAAACAAGGTATGCACTCATATATCTCGAATGGACCTATTGCCACGCCTCAATGAGCGTTGTTTTAGGGAAATTTTCAAGTGAGATCCCTTGGCCACCTATTGTGAGGATTATTATCCTCTTAGCAAGGGATTAGTTATGATTTTTTTGCGTGTCCCTTTGGGAATGGGTGTGAATTATGCGAATTAAGAAAGAGGTGTTGAGAGAGTTATGAACTAAAAATGCATCCTTTTGGTGCAATTTTCCTTAAATGGAAGATTAGATAATTGGCAGAGAGGAGTTAGGACTCCACAGGACAGAAGTGAACCAAAGTAACTCTTTATTGAAACACACAAAAGGAAGAAGTCTTTAGAATGCAGCCGATTACGTATGCCCCCAGGGATTAAAGGATCTAAGTAAATACGTAAGTCGTGATTTAAAGAATAAATGCTGAAATTCCCAAGAGGATTTACAGACACCAGTGGTGAGCATAGATTTTTAAGAGGAATGGCATCATGAGTCCATATATTTTCAAAAGCTAGTCTAGACTACAAGTGGGTTCTCACTAAACTCTTGCAATTTCTGATCAGTCTATAAGCAAGTGTGTGGTGGGGCGCATGCTCTGAAAAACTTCCCCCTGTCTTCCCCTTCATGTGTACAAACAAAGCTTAAACTGTCACCTTTCAAACCATCGTTCACAGCTGTCAATGACTTAAATTTAACGCCATCTATCGTTAAAATAGTGACGGACTTTTCTTCAGACCCAGTTTTTATGCATGTGATTGCCCTGGATGTCCTTTAAAGAACCGTTATGAAGTTGAAGACACTTATTATCTTCGGTTATTCTTTGTTTCTTCTATAATTGTGCTTGCCACTACGCACGCTACGCATCTCTTATCATCATGCGATATAGCGAGTCTAGCTCGATCCTTGCTACACCTGGAGTGGCTGAGATTCAAGCTCTAGACGTTTTTTACTTCGACGACCTTTCTCCAGTGATCTTCTGAAATCCAAGTTCTATGTCCTTTTTGCATTTGTCCTTTGCTTTGTATACTGGTGAATAGTTGGATACTGATAATACTGCAAAAGCAAAAGGCCCTAGGTATAGTAACGCGAGTATTTATTTGACTCTCTCCTTTTTCCAGCGCTACTCCTTGTGACAACACGTTGAGGATTTTTAGCTATCGTTCCAGAGCTAAAATGTAAAGACTGACGATACTCCTTGACTGAAAGCGTGGAGGCCAACCTCAGTTTCTTTCAACTCAAGCAAGAGTTGTACATAGGCTGCATGCTCCCCTGGTAACAATAGGCTGCCCAAATTAGTAACCACTGAGCAACGGCACCCTCAAAGTATTAGGTCAGATTTTACTTACTGACAGGCAAGCCAAATTGACCAGCTTGCCATCAGTTTTCTAGATGTTGCGTCGAAAGCAGACCAGAAGCGAAACAGTAGTTGACACGAAAGCACCGCCTTATGGAAGTAAGTGTCTAGAATCGCACTGCTACTGTTCGAAGACCTAACAATGTCCAGGTTCAACAGCAACCGATAGTGCTCCAAGACTTAAGAGATCATGTCTTACAAGGTTTGTATCCAATCAGCAGCTATCTGGACAGGAAGAAGGATCAAGAAACAAAAACAGCTTATGACTCAAACTGCAGCTACTCCAACAGGAGGAAGTATTGAGCTAGATTACAATTATCGCGGAGTAACAAGCGCTAGCTTGATTCTGATAGAATCAGAGTAGAATTGACAGATGGTTGCAGCTCCTCGCAGAGCTCAGTAAGAGGCCTAGACGATTCCCGGCTAAACTATGTGACATCTCAAGGACTACTTTGCTTCGATTTTGAACTTAGTATTGGCTAGCAATAAGTCAATTTGAGGTATCAAATCAGTAAAGACCAAA
Organism: Chalcosyrphus nemorum; assembly: GCA_949716465.1. Lineage (NCBI taxonomy): Eukaryota > Metazoa > Arthropoda > Insecta > Diptera > Syrphidae > Chalcosyrphus > Chalcosyrphus nemorum. The sequence continues at coordinate 15,170,723 of OX454334.1, read as the reverse complement.
ATCAATATATTGAAAATCTGCAAAGGGGTAGGACTTGACTCTTTGTCGACCGGAAAAGGAACCATTCCATGCTCTCTTACGCTGTATATGAGATACTGTCTTACAAAATAATAGACGTTCACCAAATGCCAGCGGACATGGAGAGGATATTGAACTCATCACAAACAAAAGTTATCAGTCTGTGATCAAACTCATATGTATGTAATGCATTGCCGGACAAACGCTTGAAAACATAGAGAGTTTGCATTTGGGAGCCAAGGTCATTCCATCTCAACTTTAAGGCTTTGTGAATACAGCTTACCTATCACGACTGCGCGATACAAGTGATCAAAAACCAATAGGAACACAATCTTACAAAGACGAAAGTGGTTACACATTCTGGAAATGCGACAGATCCATAGCTAACTAGCCGCATTGGAAACTGAGAACTCACAATTTCAGGATAGCCGAAAGTCCGAGAAGCACTTTGCGCTTAACAGTCGGAGACATCTGGGCCACCTTGACACAAACTATACACGATAGCTTGAAGATTTTGTAGAATTCTCAAAATGCAAAAGGAGCAACGTCCATAACCACTTTGCAGTTAACGTGACTTTCCACTCTCATTAACGAAAATGTGCAAGCTTACTGCATACAAGTGCTTTCCAATTAAAACCCCATTAGGAAGTACAAAACTCCCTAAAAACCGCTCTCAAATCCTCGTCCTAAAAAATCACCAATACCCCTCAGCAAATTAATTGCCTGTCAAACTAAATACTTCGCTCTCATTCCATTTTCGGTTTAACTCTACTGGCAGATGAATCCAGAACGTGGCATATGTCCTTTTTTGCACTTGATACACCAAAATTCACCAAAATACCAAAATATTTGCACTTAATCAACGGCTGGCTGCGCTACTCTTCGATCAGGCCGACCACGAAAAAAAGAGGGTCAAGAATTCTCTGTCATATGTGGATAATGATCGACACGGATAACCGGCGAATACAATACATCATCCCTCTATTGAAAGACTGTATTTGTTCATTGACAGGGATGACTTGTCAAAAGAATTCCATTCACAAAAAGGGGATGCAATTTATCCCACAACAAAACGGCAGCAAAAAGCAAAAAGATACAAAACAAAAATAAAGAAGAGAAGGAATTTTGTACGAAAATAAAAATGCACAACCGACCTCGGTATCTTAATTAACTCCTTCATTCGGATGGGATGTGTAGGTATACGAAAAAAAAAGGAATAAAGAACTGAAACCGATTACAAAATAAGCAAATCAAGGCAATAAACTGTCCCAATTCTTTCGGATTCGGTACCACCTCACAGGCTGCTCATACAGTAGCCGAATAAAACACTGACCGTCGTCGTCGTCGTCCTCCTCAGAACTTATGCTAATGAGAACATCTTCTTTCTGGCTTCTCCACTGACAGTGACACTGACACACACACACACACACACACACGCTCTGCTACTGTTACTGTTTGAGAAATCAAGGCGAGAAGTAATAAAAGGGCCAAAGGAGTGACCACATCCAGAATCAAATTAAATTAAAATGTCTTCGCTTTTGCGAGAGCATCTCACAAGTCAGAGTCAGAGTCGGGGCGATGTTATTGGCGATGTCCGATGCGTGCCATGATCAAGTGTAACACAAGAAGTCCATCTACAGGACATAGACTTCCGCCGTTTCGCGCAGACTTTACCATCACACCGCCATTGAGGAGGGACAGCAGCAGCAACGCTCTGATTATCTTCTAGCGACCAAGTTGAGTATCTTTTTCTTTTTTTTTTTTATTATTATTTTGTTGCAGTTAATTGAAAAGGGAACGAGGATCAAGGTGAGTGTTTCGATGTTTGAATTTTGTTCGACTGGACACCTACAATATTCTTATCCCTTTCGTAGCTTGAGAATGCATTCAGATTGGAGAGTGCTGCTGTGTTCTTCCTGTGCGAATCAACCCACATTCATGTGGAAACGAATGCGATGCGGCTTATTGCAAAACGATTTGGGTGCTCGGGATGTTTGGCAAAATTAATTAGATACCGCTTCTGTCGTTGGCGCCAAAATTTCCTTTCAATTTAGTTCTTTTTTTGCACATTCTGTTCTTCGAGAGAAGTAACCTCACGCAAAGGCAGAACCTTTCTGTAGTTCTGCCAAAAGTATGGAAATTACCCTTACTCAAGAATATTCTGTGAATGACATCAGAGACTTGTACAAACTCAACGGAGACTCTCGTATCCTTGAAGCTGAAGACCATACAAGGAGCTAGAGAGAGCGCTGCAAACTTTGGGGATAGTCCAGCGACGCTCAAGGCACTAAACAGCGAAATCGGGAACAGCTTCTTCCACTCCTGAATAGAGATAGAAGAGCAAAAAGTAGCAAGCGAACTAGTTCGGGAAAGGGCAATGAGCTTCAGAGACCCACCAACACCTGGAGCGTGATGACAAGTCTGGACTGAAACGATCTCTCTCCAATCATGAGACAAGATCCAAGGGTATGCAATGCTAGCTAAAGGATTATACATTTCAAACGGGTTATAGGTTATGCATAGTTGAGACTGAGTTTCGACAGTTCCTATCAGCACTTGAATGAGTATTGATCGTTATCTTCCCTCAGTCACCGACAATATCAATATCGGATAAATCAGAGTTTATGCAGAGCAATATACTATGCAACGAATGGCTGAAAATTTTGACGAATGGGCCCAAAATTATGGGCGCAGTGTGTGTTGGTGCTTAAGTCTTTCTCAAGGTTATCAAGAGGAAGACCACTTCCCGCCGCTAAAGCTTGATGCCACCGACAAGCCATCAAATCATTCTTATACAGCTTAGTGTTTGACAGCAGCAATGAAACCAATCTAACGTCGTCAATGGACTCACTTCTTAATACCCAACTTTAAAGCCTGAACAACAAGCAAGCACAGGACTGCAAGTACTAGGCACTAACAGGAGTTCAGACACGGTGATGATGGAAGCCGCGGAGCACGTTCTGTTCAAGTAAAGGTGTTTCAAAACAGAAATAGTAAACCTCAGAACGGTAATCATATGATAAGGAAGGGGACGACTGGTTGGTTGGAGATAGAGATGACATAACATAAGCCCCCGGAAGTAATACCTCATGGCAGTAGTAGTAGGTATTAGTACGTGTTCCCAGCACCGAACACTGTACTATACAAGGACATTCACAGACAACTGGCATTTCCTACAACTACCTAGAAGCTGGAGGCGCACGATGAGGAAGAAGAGTCCATCAGTTACTTCACAGCCAACGACGATCTTACCAACTCCTGCACAGTTAAATTCAACTCCTTTATACAGAGAAAGGAATGCAAAAACTGACCTTAAACATCAGTAGATTGACCACACACTCGTATAGCCATGTGCAACCATTCCTCTTAAGAAGCTACCTCCAAGTCTAGCTCATCGATTTCAGAATAATAACATCTGTCATCTCTGTTTGACAGCACGATCTCTTTCCTATGGTGATAGCAACGAACTGATTTTGACAGAATTATGAACAGACAGAGAAGATGATTCGTATGGCTGAAAAAACCGCTAGATATTTCGGCGATTTTTGTTGACAATATTCCCTGTTTACACGCATATCGCATGGCTGTCAAGGAATGACTTAAGCTTTCATGAAACAGAGAATAATTTGGTGTGAGACGGCTAGACAGACTGAGAGAGAAAGCAAATCAGACAAAGCCTTTCACAAGGTAGGTACTATCGGAAATTGCTATTCGATTCAAACTGTGAAAAGAAGAACACAAGCCGGTTCTCAGGACCTTTGAACGCTGAAGAACATAGACAGGCAAAACTCTCTTTCGACAGCAATTTGGACGTCTAGCCGTTTAGCCACCGACTTTACCCGATCAATTCTGAATTCAACAGACTCATTTGTTTCTGAACTGAACTATGTCAACATTGCTACTGTGTGTGAGGCAGGTCTTAAATATGTGTTTACAAACCTACTAGTCCCGGATGTAGCTTAACGACTACCTAACTCTGCTCCATACCCACACAGCACTAATCAAACTGCGTATGAATTGTCAACAAAAAAATAAAATCCAAATTTCCACGAGGAAATGGAAAAATCTCCTCCACCGGCAATAGCAACGACGACCGCGACGACGGCGTTGTAGTCTTGCCGCCCGCACTCGATTTACACGAACAGTAGCTGGCAGTAGCGAAAATTTAATTTCAGTCTTACAGTCAGTAGAAGCCAAAGCAAATTGCAGTCCAGATTGCTGCATTGTCATCGTCAACTGGCCGGTTCGTGTCGGGTCAGACAGACAGACTAAGATACAAACCGCAAGAGCAAGATCTTTCAATCAAACTCATTTGGCTTCCTCCTCCATTTATATGCATAAGTGTGCCAAAGCAAACGTGTGGAACTTATAGAACGTTCCAAAGTCGAGCATTATTCACTTCTGGTCCATATTGCTTAATGCTATTAAGCCCATCCGCTACACATGCACTCTGCGCAGTTCATTCATCGTGCACAGCTGAGCTCTCGGAGCAACAAATTGACAACACAACAATACGAATGACGAATAAGTGAATGGCCATCATGCTTAACCGCGCGATCGCTCTCTCTCTGTGTGTCAATTGATGTCTGATTGCGCAGATGCGCAGAAGCACAATCCCTTCCGTCCTTTAAGTAATTGCAGGCCACAAACCTCTGGAGTCCGTGTAATTTGGGGCTCGTAAAGCAAAAATTATATCGCGATCACTTTTATCACGATCTTGCCACGGCGACGTTATGATTGCTAGCACGGCTACTGGTAGCCTTTTTGCGCATCGTTTGTAGAGCTAACAACTTATTGAATAATTTCTTATTACATACTTTTGTTGGGCCCTCTGCTACAAGCGTGAGTGAGAGAGAGAGAGAGAGAGAGAGGGAGGAGTGCAACAGGACATCCATTCCTGTGCAGTGGCAACACAAAGGCAGAACACAAAACTTGCAAGTCATGATTTTTGTGTTCGAGGCGCACAGAATCGACACGATCACCACATCGCTCGATCGATTGTTTACCCATTTAGTCGGGAACGACTACGAGGACTACGCCGAATACGAATCTACATTGGCGGTATTGTTATTGTCCAGCCGTGAACGCCCCCTCTCCACCGATCTAGGATGTGCGCGCGCGTACTAAACAATGCAGAACGATGAGTCAAGAGCTCGAATCGTCTTCCAACAGGCATTTATGATGTTTTTACCTTTTGCAGCAAGTAATTTCTATCCCGAAAAGCATGGCATCTATAATATACAATTCTGCATCTATTATATTGGTCGAACGACGCGGACGGTTAGTTACTCTTTGCCGCGTAAGATCGCACCCACTGCAGCAGCAGCAGCAGCGTGATACAGTAGCGCTTGATCATGTAGAGCCAATTATGATCATCATCTTCATTGGAGTTGGATGTCATATGAGTTATGTTGTTGCGACGACGTGATACAGTTAGGACTGTCTAACCGTCGTCCTTGACAATGAGCACATTAATCCTCTGTCCGCAAATACCAATCTGTCTGAACGAAACAAAAATAACTGATCACAAGCGATCTTTTTTTGTCAGCACTTTTTGTGTATCTTTTGTCGATTTTTTGTATCTTTTTGTGTATCCAGAGTTCCGATACATTTCTAATGAAATTTTGTGCTCAAAGAATGCCGTCAAAAATGCAATTTCGAACAATAGGCGAGGGAAGGAGCTGATCGCGAGCGCGTGTGCTGAACACGAGACTTCCACGAACTTCTCTCCTTTTGTAGCGGTTGTAATGGTTTCACTTTTTTTTTTTTTTTGTCCATCACTGGAATTCAGTGTGCCGTCGGCAAATGGACCACGGTCCATCTAAAGCGGTATTTTTACGGTCACTTTTGGCCCAAAGTCCGAAGATGGTCTACACAGAGGACATAAAAATGATTTTGCCGTTGGATGGTTTGGTTTTTAGTATTTTTGTTTCTTGGAGTCTGTCACCAAAGTCGCCGTGTCCGTATTTATGACCAGTACGAATCTTGTATTGTATGCAATGAAAGGAACTGGCATCGGTCGCGTCGTGTGGATCCGTGTCATCCGTGTCGCGGTGGATCCCTTGCGGATTCCACGACGACGTGATCCAGCATAAAACTTCAACGAAAATCCCAGCGACAAATTCTTTGCGTTCACGACACAACAACCATCGAGTGAATGAAAGCAGCAATAGCAATAGCAACAGCAACAGCAGCGGGACAATTACCACATGAGTGAGTGAATGGCTTGACACCTCTGCGACTCTTGACGATCATCATCATCATCGTCGTCATCTCTGTGACCGATCGATGCTCATACAAAACGCTCGCCCTCTGCACACGTCTCCTTTTGTTCATGAGCATCGCGGTTGTCGTTGCCGTTTGTCGTTTTGATTGTAGATAAAGCTTCCTGGGTGGAACCCTCAATTTAGGAATATTAACCCGAGCAAAACACACGTCAGTTCATCTGCTAAGGTTGACCTACGAGCTCACTCTCCTCTCTATCGCACATTCGAATCTTTCGAGTTCCTTATGGAAAAATCACCAAACAACAAAAACCTCAGCCGAGATGGAGTTTTGACTGAGTTGGGGGATGCCAGAGATTCACATTCACAGAGATCAATCTCATTTACGTATCTGTGCGCTACTACTGTTTGGAATTCTTTTTTTTTTTCTGGTCCATTGGAGGGCGAATGTGTGTACAACAAATCCCGAAAGATACATTCGCAGTTCATGTAGATAGGACACAGGAGAAAAAAAAAAAGCGGACAGTCATTCGTAGTCATCGTCGTTGTTGTCGTCGTCGTCGTTGTCGTAGTCGGCGTGTATCCAAAGGTCATCAGCAAAAGATATCTCTGACAGCAGCAGAGAGAGAGACCGAAAAACTTTCTTTGTTTGGCGGAGAACAACGGAAAAAATACACAACACTCGTCGAAATTCGAATCACAAGGTCTACAAAAGGATTCAACAAACAACAACAAAATCAGGGGACAAAAAGGAGTATTTTATAGATGTGTGGCAGGGATTAAGGTGTAGGATGTGCTAAACGGAGTTCGGATGTTATTGTTCAAAGCATGATTGTCCCTTGAAATGCATCTTTTTCGATTCAAAAATGAAAAATTACTAGATTCAGATTCGGGTGTTGCTCTATCTTTGGGGTCACATCTTCCCATCAGTTAGTGTTTTTCAAGTTTGTGTCCCCTCAATAGAGTTAGGGATTTGTATTGGATATGTGGGGCTAGAGGGTATCAACGGGTAATTTGAATTGAAATGTGTTTTTCTAGTAAAGGATCAGAAGTTGATGTTGTCTCCCACCATCCTGTCAAAGTTTTCTACTCGCCATACTTCAACGCACTCTTGAGCCTTCAAAGTCTCTCTCTCTCTCTCTCTCTCCCTGGACAACTAAGCCAAAGCCAACTCACTTAAAATCTTCAATTAGCTCCTGCGAAAGTGGTTCTCGTTTGTGGACAATCTCAAGGCAATGTGTATAGGCAAAAGGATCAAGCAGACAAAGTGCAATATGTTCAGAATAAGTTCAAGCCAAAGGACTTCCTCTGCTTAGCCTGACTCTGATAGTGGGTCTTAAGTTCTTCCTTAACTAGATTTAGACTCAGCCTAAGGAGAATGAGTTGACTAACTTCCAAGCTTAGTTCCAGAAAGTGGGTCGGACTTTCTGATCCAATGCTGTTCCAACATTCATCCTTAACCAGGATTGGGTACAGTAGGCCTGGCATTCTCCATCAAGTACATTTTGAGAGTGCAGTCTCTGACAGTCGATTTTGACTAGGTAACATCCAAGCTTAGTCCCACAAAAAGAGGCTGACATTCTACGTCAACCAGGCTTACAATATTCTCAAGAAGGAGATCACTTACTTATAATCTCAGCCCCACAATGCGGTTCCACTTATGATCCATCCAGAGCCAGGATTGGTTGAGTAGGACTGACAAAATTTAAGCCAGATAGGACTCATTACCTGGAAGAACTGTTTGAAGAAACCGGGTCTGGCACTCTTCCCTAGCCAGAATTTTCGTCAGTTCAAGAAGATGAGGTCATTTACTTCCATCAAGTCAGAAGTCGCTCACTGACACGCCCACTTTTAGGGGCGGTTTCTTTTAGAAATCTCTTTAATTCCCTAAGTAGTATGGTATATTCCGGTTGGTATATTATCGAGAGAGAAAAGGCTGGATGGGGGAAGGATAGGCTGTAAACGATCCATTCCAAAAAAAAAGTGTAACCTAGTGATCCCAGGAAGGTCGTAGCATTTTGATGTGTCTTTCTGATATTGTTCTATAACTCAACTTTTAACATACCTTTTGTCGAAATTTGGACTTCAAGTGATCTTATCTGAGATCTGTAAAGCAGTCCTAACAAACTGTCACTTCTAGATGTGTTTCATTGAAATTTATTATAAGTTGAAAATCTGCTGCTGTCTGGACTATCTTGAGATGTTATTTGAGGTTTAAGTGAATCATATGTAGCTATCGCAAAACGTGGGTTCATTTCCTAGCATACCGAGTCAGTAGAGACCCAGGCTTCGATAGTTCGTCAGGCTTACTGGCCTTTCTCGCAGAGTGACGTCTTTGATAGACCTGACCAAAGAAGTAAGAGTGTAAGTGTCCAAAGTAGTTCGAGCGGCCCTGAAGCCATCCTGATAAATTTATAAAATTAAGTACATCATTTGGTGGCTTATTGGACAAGTTGTCCACACTATCAAAGAAGAACTCTCTCTTGGCAGAGAGTAGAACAAACAGAGTCTTCCCCAGCCGTCTAAGTGTCTTGTGTATTACTTAAGCCAACATTTTCAAGTCGAAGACATTCGTCTTTGCTCAGTTCTCCAGCTTTGTCTGGGTATAGAAGGATCTCTGAAACAATATAGGCACACGTTATCGCTTTGGAAATTTTCCTCAATTTCACCATAAAAGTCGATAGCAGAAAATAGTGTCCAACAGCATAATCACGCATAAATTTTCGAATTGAAATGCCTGCCACAACAAAGGTCCTACTCTTGTTATGATATAATCTTCCATCATAACCAGACAATTAATTATTATCGCAAACGATTCGCACTCATTCATAACAGCCAGTGTGGGCTTTGCATTTCCTTATCTTTAACTCGTAACCAAATCGCTTAAGTCAAACCATGCCCTACAAGCCCCATTTATCCGATCTGTGCGGATTAACAACATCATTCCATCTGTTTTTTTTTTTGTATCCGAGATCCGAGATCAGCTGCGGCTACTGTACTCAGTGCTCTAGTGCCACCGATTCTCTGGTTATTCACACAAAAATTGCAAAAGGGCAGAAAATTGATCTCTGGAAATTGGGTTAATAATTTGATTGATGTACAAAACGACTACGACGCACGAGCATGGTCCAGTATCGGGCTGCTCTCGTATGCTCTGAGCCGCACACTCGGTCGCCACCACTTCTGCCATTCAGTTGGCGTACTTATCGTCGTCGTTGTCGTCGTTTGTTGTTTGAGTGTCCACTGCAGATCTACTACTACTGTACTACAACAACAAGAAGAGATGATCGCGATGATTGCACAATTTACAACAGATTATCTCGGCTTAAGTAGCAGCCAAGCACTCTCTTTCTGTTAAATTGAAGGAAAATGCGAATGCACGCATTGCATCCGTGCGTCGCATGAAAGTATCTGTTGGTCTTTGAATTTGGAAATTTGTCAACTCGACATATTTGTGACCCAAATTTTCGTATGAAGAGATCCAAAATCATCGCCCACCTTTCGAATGAAACATCACATTCCAGCCATCAGAGCATAACACACACACACACAAATAGACGTTTGTCTGGCACTTGGGTACTCTCATAGCCCATGGCAGCGGAGAGGTCAATTGATCGGGGCAACTTTGAACTCGTTGATCTTGTCACAAATTAAAAGAAGATTTATACATCGTCTGCACTGTGTGTATCCCCCCCTACCCTAGTCACTCTGTCACTCTGTTTGTAAAGTGCCACTCTAGTATCCATAGCTCACCATGTGTACTCACGCACGGCAGCGAGCGAGGTGACATCGCTCCGGACGAAAGCGCAAGCCCCCCATGTACATACCAACTTGTGAAATGTTCGATTGATTTATAGAGTAGAGGGTACAACCATATGAGTCTATTAGGAGTCAATAAAGCAAGCAGAGTTCCTTTCATATGCGGCAGAGCTTAATTTGATTTTCGATGACCTTCGAGGATCGTTATTGCGCTCAAGTGGTAAACTCTCATCGGAGAGCACGAGAGAGTATGTATGTGTACAGACGATCCGAAAGATCATCAAAACAAAGGCAGTTGAACGCTTCATCTTTGTTATTTGTTTATCTCTTTTTATGATCCAATTAGACAAGGTCGTCGCGTCATTTTAATAGAAAGGTATTGCTGCCACTTGACAAGTGTGGCAGTGACTTTCCTCCTCCATTGAGTGTGATTGATCAGTCTAGTGTTTCTTTGGCAATCTTTTTTGTCTTTTTAGGGTTCCAGGTGCTTTGTATCTGCCAGAGATTACACCGAAAAGAATGTATACTTCTGATGGTAGATCATGGCGATGTCTCTCTCAACTGCAGGGATGGCAAAGAGGAAATAACTAAATATTTTCGATCATCTTTTGCAACTGTCAGACTAAGACTTTACCTTTCTGCAGCACATCGTTCTCCTTGTCTTACTTTTCAGTTACTTCAATTTGAGATCAATAAAGTCGACGTAGTAGTCAGATCCGTTGGCATAAAGAGGCCCATGAGCATGTTTCTATCTGGCTGTCACTTTATCTTGACAGCAGGCTGAAATGGTATCGATCAGCATAGACTTACAACGAAATCCAGTACGATATCATTGACGAATTGTTGGCCACTACTTTGAGACATTCCGATCTTCTAATCCATCCTGACTGTCTAAAGGACAGCCTTATCTGCATTGGGCCTTAACAAACTGGAAGGAGCTGACTCGTAACCGTGGAGCTTGAGAGACAAACAGAGTCATAGTGCTACTTAAGTCAACAAATGAGTAAGTGTTCGAGAATGGGTGTCTTATGGATAATAAATTGGCTCTGTACGGGATGGAGAAAGACATCCTTCCGCGTCTTGTCTAGCAATCTAATTGGAGATCTTATATCAGACCAAATTGTAACCTGCGACTCACCCAAAGAGTTAAAGAATACAATGCTTGCTCACTTGGATCAAAGAGTTCTAGCATTCACGCATTCTCTTCGTCAAGGATACTAGCTTAAAACCTTTGCCTGAGTCTACAGCGATCAATGAAGATGCGACTGCAGTTCACAGTTCAAAACCTCCTTTAAAACGACCACAGTGCTAGTGCCCTTACATCAGATTAGATGAGGCGTAAGATAATTCACAGCAAAACTCCACAGGTATCAAGAGGAGGAACGTCTAGAACGTTTTCTAGAGCAGAGACAGGCTCCTAAGGAATTGTTTCATTCAGCTGTTCCAAGACTTAGTGAAATGGGCAATCAGTCAAAAGCTCCTTCTGCCACATGTAAGAACTCGACATCCATCGACAGTGTCTTACTTCCCACAGACTACATTTAACAGTAGTTTTTTGATCCTTCGAGTTCCAAAATTTTCCAATATCGATCCCATACATCTTATCCCTCACAGTAAGCCTGGCAATATTTTACACCTTTTCACCAAGACGACGAGACCAGACGGGACTTATAGTCCCGCACAGTTGTAACACAGTTCTTAAAGTTTACGGCAATTATTTATTTTAATTGTTTTTCGCCGCAAAATTTATGAACTACTCTGTGCCATTTATTGCTGCAGTCAAGTACGCGTGCGCGCCAGTTGCCAAGTGTATATTTGTTTTTGCTCGGTGCGCAGAAAAAAAAAAAACAAAGCCAAACACAAGCGAGCAGATACTACTCACAAAAGAGTCAGCAGTCAGCTCACAATCCGTAAGGACACACAACGAACGCTTGGGATGATTGTTTATGCACTCGATGCCATTTTAAATTTATGACCAATGTTCAAATAAATGTTTGATAGCACTTATAATAAGTTCGCGTCCCAGCCCGGCCGCCCTGCAACAAAACACACACGCATCATGCGAGAGGAGTAGAAGGAGGCTTGTGCTTCGACACAACTCCACTGACAATCCTTTCTCCTGCTCTCCTGGCACAACAAACTACATATTTGGCAAAAATAATGGATGTGAATGTCCCTTGAGGCGCCTGGTTTGGCTGCGATTCAACTATTCCTCAAAACTGCTACATGAGATGTGTGCGTCGTACTCGTCCTCGTCCTCGTCCTCGTCGTTGTTGTTTGCTGTTTGGTGTGTTTGGTTTGGTGCTATGAGGCACTCTCTCCTGGCTGGCATCCTGGGACGGGCGTTCGATTGCTTTTTGGTGGATGTGTGCCCACTAAAGGAGTGCATTGTGGTGTATGGATAGGACGCGGACGGTTTTTTTTTGTGTGCGCGTTCAATGGTTCGCTTCGTGGCCATGACGATGGTAATGATGACTACGCCGCTGAGGACGAAGAGGACAACGTCGACGACGACGACGATGCTGCTGCTGATGATGATGACGATGCTGCTGCTGATGATGATGACGATTATGATGATCGGCAGTGATACCACTGGTGGTAGTGTAGTTCTTTGGATTTTCGGCTTACACAGTGCGTGTATGTACATCGCGGCAAAAAGGGTGGTGGTTGTTGTTGTGGGCTGTAAGGCTGTAAGGCTGTAAAGGAGCGCACTCATTCCGCACCCTGGTATGTAGGTGAGACATTAATAACAATATTCCGGGCTTGGAACTGGGCTCTGGGGCTCCTCCGCTTGTTGTGGTTAATAATGTTGATGTACGCGATGATGTTTTTTGGCGCTGCCGAGTTGTAGTATTTTTGTTTGGCCGTTGATTTATAACTGAACGCGCAAACAAGTCGACATACTCGTAGTCACAGTCAAGAGTTGGAAGGAGTTTGGTACGATTGAAACTAATTTTTATTATGTAGCAGATTGTTTTCTCATGTGCGAGATGGATTGATAGATGGCACCCGTACTCGAAATACTCGCATTCGCAGGCAGACTGGGAAGTGTGTGTCGCGTGGGAGAGAGCAGGGCAGACCGTATGTTGTTGCAATTTGTTGATTCAATGCAGACGCAGTCTACTACCTACTGTTTGCGTAAAACTGTTTGTTGGTTGGTTTTATGCAAGCGCAATCAATCTTGCGATCTGACAAGCAAAGGTTTACGAGACAGAGGAGGTGGCCTACTTAAAAATGAGTCGAGGTGTTCTCTTTTTATGCTAAATTAAGGGTCATGTACTCACATAAAGTCACATTGCAAAAATATTTGTTGGTTAGATGCTTCGTGGGGTGACTGGAGATCATGGTTTTGGAAGGCTTAAAGAAAGGCGAGTTTTGTGGATTGCTAGCTCTAGACAGGCAACCTCTAGCCAAAATTTGATTTCTGTCACTGAGTCAAAGATAGCGGGGTCTATTTTGTAAGTCTGATTGGCCATGGTAATTACTTGAAAAAAGTCAGCCAAGGTTGTCGTTCTAGTACCTTAATTGGGGACTTAGTACAACTGTCATCTGCAGGTAGAATGGTGTTCTTATATCTCTTCTGACCAACTTTCTCCTAAGGCATTGCGTTTGTCTAACAAATTTTGAACCAGAGATGCTATTTTCTGGTTCAGGAGAGATCCACTTCTCTGTACATGTCAAGCCTCCCTCTTGGCTGGTGGGGAACAGATCCTCTACTACTACTCTTGAGCATGGTAGTTGCATATGACTCTTCAGCAGAAGAACAGGGGTATAGGAGTGCTTGTGACATCTTAGGTCACTCCCTTTTGGAGATATTTTCCAGATTCCTTCTCGACAGTCTGCAGGCAATTTATCGTTCCTAGAACTCTGGCCTGATGTTCAGTTAGATGATCACTTAGTACGTTAGGGTTTCCACTTATTTATTGCTGACTATAGGCTGCCTTTTTTCACTTCGACCCTGAATATCTAATTTCAAATTGCACACGATGAGTTTATATTAAATTTGTGGGACATCGTCATGGTCCCTAAGCCCTAGTCCAGAGTTCAACCATCTAGATTTCAAATTAGAAGTTTAAAAGGACTTGCTGTGCATCTCTATTGTTCTTCTGTGTATATTCTCTCTATTGACACTTATTCGAATAGGTATATAGACCGTACTAGATCGATGCTCTACATAAAATAGAAACTGACTTCTAGAGCCATCGAGCGTCTTATTTGGCAGTTGAAGAGATGTGCTACTAATGGCGCGGTTTGTCAGGGCAAAAAGGGCTTGAACGTTGACTATCTCAAAACATGGAAATGTTCAATATGCTCCTCTTCTGCTTATCCCTTCTATTGTTGTTAATAGCTATTTCAGTCTTTGATTATTTATCTTCTGTGAGCGAAAAATGTCCTTCTCGGCTGTAAGCCGCAGTTTAACGTCGAACCCTTACAGGATATACAATGGGCAAGGTATACAATGTTTGAGGGCAAATTAGCGGCAGCTGATATGAAGGCGCTTCGTATTACATCAGGAGTAACAAACCTTTACGGAATAAGAGTTCGATGATTCGAGAAAGCCTTTACGTAAGGCAAGACAGAGCACAATCTGTTCAGTTGGTTCTGTCACGTTGAAAAGAGAGACTCCGACAAATAGGTAATATCCATCAGCGTTCCTACACAATCGCCAAAAAAAAGTAAGACGCCAGTCAGTGATAAAGTGTTTCGAAATTAGGGAGTCTATTAGAACTTCCTAAGGTCAAACCAGCAAACCCCACAGGCCGACCAGTAGGGATTCAGTAAAGTGAGAAGGTTGAAACTTTCCACTTATAACCTTATGCTGACTCCCATCTGGGTCGTGGAGCAAACAGCACCTTGGATGCAAGCATTCCTCTTCTCATATTCCTGTCGTGCTTTAGTGGTAGCAGGGCATATCACATCCTTTGGTACTAGTACTTGTAGTGGAACCACCAGCAACTGCTTCACGCGACCTGGCCTCTGCAGTTAGGTATACATACGAGTATATGGGTCCTTCTGTTGAAAGAAAGTTAGAACGGCTCACTTAGATCACAGTGAGTCCACCTAAACGTGTTTCCCCGCTCAATTTAACCACCCAGATATGTACACAAAACTCAAGAGATCATCCAGCTCCGAAAGGCCAGTTGACAGTCACATAGAGTTGAACGAATAGATTCTATTTCCTCTTCGTCCCTACAACCCTGTCACAGAAGTCGTTATGGAGTATGCCTAGCATTCTACTTGGTTAATCAAAGAAGCTCTGTGATGGCTGAAGTGTAATGTACCCTCCTAATTGAATCCGTAAGGACGGGAATTGGTATGCCAACTGCTACCTGTAATCACCTGCTCAAACTTGATGCTATAAGGAAAGCCAATGCTCGTTGGGCTCATTGCCCCTTCAGGATTTCGAGAGAGCTCTGGCCTAACCTTAATCAGAGACGTTCAAAAGAACTGCTGCTTCTGAAGCGTCCTGACCTGAGCACCATTATCGGTGTCCTCACAGGACACTGCCTAATCGGCCTACACGCTAGACGTGTCCCATCCCATCTAACGATTTTTATCGGAGTTGCAGGGACGAGGATCTTGCATCTTCTTTGCAACTGCTCTGCTCTAGCGTCAAGAAGAAACCTCCACTTGGGGTCATTTTTCTTTGACGACCTCGGCGACCTGACATGTCTCCCCGTTAAGCACCTTCTACGCTTTATTAAAAGCTCCGGTTGGTTCTCGTGACCCTGTAGCAGTGTTATTGTGTTTGGTAATCTATTTGTATTGGTCCTCTGTCTCTCATTGTAGTGTCGTGGTAATTAGTAATTGGCTGTGATTATTGTAGATCCGGTGGTACCACAATGGGCCTTTTAGGCCTAAGTGTGCTGGTGCACATCTGTATCTAGGCGCCAGCTGCCATGCTAACCTTAGCCTCTTCAATTGACAGGCTATAACAATCTGGCTGTAGGTTAAGTGTCTAATCCGCTCCATCATTTGTTAGCTTCCTCGCAGGACTTACTGTGTATTTTCCTATGCAATATCCTAGACGGCATACTGGTCTCAGGAAGGGCCAATTCATTTGCTCTCTCATCATCATTGCCGGAGATTGACATGTAGCCTGACACCCAAAACCTTATTGGCCGAAGTATAACTCCATCTCATCATAGAGGATCTCTGAATTTTTTGAAGTTTTTAAAGTTAAATTTTCACAAAATCTTTTGTGTTTTCTTGTTTTTCTTTAGGAAAACACAGTTTCTGAAATGAACTTTAAATTTCCCAACCGCAT
The DNA here is from genome assembly GCA_949716465.1 of Chalcosyrphus nemorum. Classification (NCBI taxonomy): domain Eukaryota; kingdom Metazoa; phylum Arthropoda; class Insecta; order Diptera; family Syrphidae; genus Chalcosyrphus; species Chalcosyrphus nemorum. The sequence goes on along the minus strand of OX454334.1, from coordinate 15,154,454 downwards.
GCGGCTTCTCTACCTAAAGGTCCGACTGTTGGACACTTAAAGGCCCATTTAGCCAATATCACTGCAAACTACATATGTTTTGTTGTAAATTTTATATGAACCCACTTCCATTCTTTGTGTTTTTTTTTATGTACCTAAAATTCCTCGCCAAATGTCATGTATTGTGTCTATCAACTGTGTCGTGTCGGGGTTAACACAAGTTCCTGGTCCAAGAGAAAACTTTTCCTCCCAAATGGCTGTGTTTCATAATTTTACGGCTAGATACTTTGGCGACTTTTATTACTCTCTTCTATTGTATAACAAAGAAGTAACCGAAAGAATTCTCTCTGTGTGTTTTTTTTATTACCTCTAGGCACAATGAAGCAAAGGGATAACGGTTTCCTGTGGACCAAACAGCGGATTTATACCAATGCCCTAGTAAAACCAAACGACTTTAGTTCCTATAACTCTGGCTAGTCAGAACAGATAGTATTTACGAACGAACAATTGTGCCCAGGAAAATTTTAGATATAACACGAAACTTTGAATGCCAAGCCAAAAGGGTGGGTGAGTGGGTTGTATGGGTTGGGGGAGGCCAAGCTGACTGGCATTTCTGTGTCCCAAATGCAGACTGCACGAATTATTAAATCTTCCCCCAGACGGATTAACCTTGACTTTCACTTTCCGCCGGAATTGAGAACGATTCTCCTTTAGTTTTTTTTTTTTTTTGCTGCTGCTGCTGGCAGCAGTTCTACTCGGCTGTGTGCTGTGTATTTTCGCCCAACTCCTGCAAAATTTTGAATAATTCATACCGAGGAACAGGACATTCAAAACACGCGATGCACTGTGAATACCAACTAAGGAGGCCGCACACTACTACTCATAGATATGCGCGGCAAATGGCAACGGCGCGCTCTGAATTGGGGGTGAAGAGTGTACACGCCAAGGATGTGTGTGCGGTGCTGCTGCTCTTGGAATGGTCAGGTGTGTGCGCATTGCAGCCACTCATACATTCATACAGTCACACAGTGGCTAAAGCAAACGGACGACCTTATTCGGTTGGATATCCTGGAACACATCCTGCGCCATCGTCGTTGTTGTTGCCGTCGTCGTCGTCATCATCACAATTGAGATTCAGTGTATGTGCGTGTATCGATTTGCTCGAGGAATGAAGGGTATGGGAACACACAGCCACAAGCATGATGGAAAAAGGATGCAATGGAATGTTGTTGTTTGAGGCAGAAAAAAGGTCACTGACTCCATTCCGAGGATAGGACAGAATCCGTGTGAGGTGCAGTATAGTTGCACCTGCCTTTGTGTATCTTTTCTTTTTTTTTTTGTGTACACAAACTAAACACTGCTGCACTTGGGACTGGCTGCGATAGGATCTTGGACATTAAATCGATGCGAAGGTATCTTTTGTTGTGAATATAATCCTTTACGACAGAGAAGGGGTTCGAAGAAAAGGTAGTTTTATGCAATAAAATGTCATTTGAGATCGTGGAGACGAGTTGTGCACCGTTATTCGATTGCAATTGTGATTTCGGTTCATTGAAAAAGGATTCATTCAGAAATCTGTGATTAGAAGGTGTCAGTCTATGAGATGTCGTCAAACAGTTAGTTCTTTTGCTAGGTGTATCCTGGGAAAATGTAACAGAACCGTACCAAGTTGTCTAGGTGGGATAATTAATTTCAAAGATTCCCACAGACTTCTTTTTCTCAAGGAAGTCGTTCTAATGAATATATTATCCAAACTGAGTGATGGTTCTAGTTCCAAAAACAGCTGAAGAGCTCGTTCTTCGAAGGGTAGCACAATTTCGTTGCACTTCTTGCCAAGTATGCAATAATGAAGGCAATCGATCCTAAACTCTCTTATCCAAAGCCTTTGACAGCACAAAAGGGCACCGGAGGTCACTTCCACTCCACAAACGACCTCTAAATCTCTCTTTTCAAATCCAACCATAGAATGGGATCATCAGATTAGTTCCAATTTTAAGACAAGCCAAATATATCATTCTCAGATTCTCCTCCAAATAAAGCATCAACCGATCAATCCAAATTAAAGTCTCATCTTTCCCCCAAACGATCTCTCGACAAAGGCCGATCGTTACCAAAACTAAAACGATCACCAGACTAAAACAAATTCTAATTATTTTCCTTCTGTCTTAACAGAAAAAAAAATATTACAAAATATCACTGTCAGTTGTATATCCATAAGAAGTATCTGCATTCCATAAGCAGATCACCACCGATCGATGAATGAACCTGCGTACGCTATACCATCACTACCGTCGTCGGAGCCTCATCCATCTCCATAATTGCCCAAAATTAATCACTGCCTGAACCCATTCACCCACATTAAATGTCGAACAATAAATCTCTGAGGGGGGGAACAAAAAGAAACACTCAGATTTTTGCATACGAGTATCTGTAGATCTCGACGACGACGACGGTTAATGAATTCATTCATCGAAAAGGAAGAGGAGAGGTAGAGCGCACCTAAAGGCGTTCTTCTCGTCGTCGTCGTCGTCGTCGTTAAGCTACAAAATCCATCTCCGGATTAGCATTCCTTACTGGTTTACCGGAAATGATCCGCATTGCGATCGGAACTAAAGATTCGACTGCAGATCCTCCTAATCGAGTGAGAATCTTCTTTTTTTTTTTTTAATATTTTATCTGAAGAAGTGTCGGCGTGTGGCCAGGCAGCTGTGAGGGAACAACATAAAAAAAATGTAAAAATTCACAATAGAACAGCTTAGATGAGGCCAATTTGCATACATAAATTCAGATCGTACTTCGAACGCATTAAATTCGTTCTCCACACACTGTAGAGCACGGATTAAGCTCGCAATGGGCGTACGGCTGGCAGCCTCCCCCCTCTCATCCATCAAAAGATACAAAAAAACAAGATGAAGATCGGTGATCGAGCTCGAGCTACTCCTCCTCAAGAACGCAGATTTGATAAAAAATATCAAAAAAAAAGATCAACCTGTTTCAAAGTTTTTTAGATGAATTCTGACTCGCTCTCGCTCAGTGTGTCGCTAGATACTACTATGTATCTGTCCAATTAATTGCGAGTGGTGGATGAATATATTATCGATATATTTTATGTGTTATCGAGAGACGATGGTGTGGTTTTTTTTTTTTCTCTCGAATTTTATTGAGGAACTAATCAAATTTCTATGCGGCATAACAGTTTCATGACCTTGCATAGTGTGGAGTTGGATCTTGCGAATACCATTGTGTATCTCTGGCGGATTTGGAGAAATTCGGCACGTGTATGGATGACATTTTTTTTTATTTTTTTTTTTTTTTGCCTGAATTTTATTTAGATTTTACTTTTACAGTTACACAGAGTTGGTGGGTAGCATAATCGATGGGCGAATATTGCTAATAGTAGCGGCAACAGCAACAGCATCATCATAATCATTAACCGCTGCGATGGCGATAATAATCGGTGCGATACTATCGATAATGGCGGTGATTTTGTTGGCTTTTTGGGCCCGTTATCAGAGAAAGTGGTAGGTAATAGTGGGCTTATTGGATGACCCCCCACAGAGACGGGGTAAGATCAGTGAATCAAGAAGAAGAGACGTCATTAAAAAATTGGCAAATGCAACAGTTTATACTGTTATGCACACAAAATTTGATTATTAAAACAAAAGAAATGGCAAAACATGTTGCAGTCTCAACGGCTTAAGACTGGAAAGCACCTTACGTATCTACAAGATGAAACGTTCGCAGATAAACGTTGGGGTATCAGTGATTGATGATGAGGTAAGGATGAATCCGAAAATAATTTTGACTCGTCTGACTATTGGCCAGACAATCAGTGACAAATGAGTAAGACTCGGCTTAGGATCTTGTCTACTTTAGAGTTGTCTAAGGTCACCTAAGATTCTATGCTTTGGGCTAAGGCTCAATCAGTGAGACATCACTTGCTCTGCAAGTCTTTCTATTGCACCGGGAAAGTGCGGAGCTGTCGTGCTCGTAGGTACTTGAGAACTTTCCTTTTCAACCAAATGCCTATGTTGGGGACTTGGTGGTGCATTTGCTTCTGTGCTTTGAAACTATAGAGATCACTTTTATGTTATGATCATGGAATCTCCATCCCTTGTTCTTACTACAGTGAAGTTTGGCTCCACGGGGCAGTAAATGACCGTCTTTTTGGAGCCACAGCTCGGATATATTCGAGTTCTGGCCACGTAATGTTGCCTAACATCGTTCTATACCTGAGACCTTTGACGGTAGCGGTGTCTCCTTCCTCATTTGAAAGGAATAAGATCCAAGAATGCCACCATACCATAAACCGAATCTTTGTGGATGCATTGATGCTTGGTCGAACATTTATGGATTTCGTTTTCTTCAATTATGTAAATTTTGCTTGCTGAGCCAAATATGAGCCTCCTCCGAGAAGATGATCCGGATCTCCGGCCAAAACTTTCAGCACCCAATGAGCAAATTCACAGAGTTTCTTACGGTCGTCGGGCTTCAATACTTACGTCAACATGATCTTATGCAGATGTAAGCCCAAGTCCAACTGCAACATAAGCATCTGGCGAAGCCCAATTCAGCTGATTGGATCTGTGTCGATACTGGCCGCTAAGGCGGCAATTTGTTCTTCATTTCGTACTAATGTCTGTCTGGTTGGTGGCCTAAGGTCCAAAAGAGTATACTCATACTCAAATATATCCCTAAAGAGCGACGAAATGTCTGCACACTGAAACCATAATGACGACAAACTTTACGATTAAATGCACGTTATGTGATTACAACTGAGCCACAATTCTGATAATAGTTTTGACAATTTTAACACTTTTGATATAGTAAATATATAGCATAATAAAATGGCAGACTTTATTGAATACTTTGACAGCTAAATGTCATTAATAACTTTGACAACTGCTGAAACAAAACAATTCGAAAATGTATCATTGCTATCTGGCCACCCTTTACTAAATATATTTTCTACTCCTATATTTCCTACTTACTTAGGTGGCGCTACATTTGGGGGTGGACCTGGGCCTTAACCAAGAAAACTCTTCACCCAATCCGCATATCAAACCTAACCTCTGGAAGGTCAAGACTTTTTACCTCAGTTTGCCGCAAATAGGACATTTGCTTCCATGTAAGCAAGGACTTCTCTTTCTGTAGCAATCATTGTAGTAGATGTCACCACAAGCACAAATGTATAGGTGCCATACAGCTGTCAGAAGCCACAAGGGTCTTGAACATGTATGGGCTGCCTATGGCTTCACATTTTGCCCCAAGATCGCTGCCCTCCGATCATTCGCTGGGGATCATCAACCGCATTATCATTCTTACTCGAAACTTGTTGTTTCTAAACATTGAGATTATGAAGTGAAGAGTTTCCTTGGATAACCGGCACCTAAGTCAAACTGTGTATTGGATGAAAATCATCATAAGTCCTATATTGGTTAGTTATAAAGGTGATATCCCAGGAATGGTTACATACATACCTTACCTACGAGGTCCCTGAAATTGTTCTCTGTAGCCTGTTAGCTTATTCAGATTGGCAATCGCCTCCTAGTGGAAGTTTGGCAATAGTCTTGTTGTGACATAGAGTCATTTGAGGGTATTGCAAACTGATCTACTTTTTTAGGTAAAAGTTCCTTGAGCATACTGATCGTCACACTACAGCTTGCAAAGGTTCTCACAATTTCATCTCTAACCTATGTCTGGTGGTCGCTACCATTTCTTTCTAAATCAATTAACTTCTCGTGGACAGCTACAATCATCATTCTTCAAGACGAAGGAGAATTCGGTGCATGTCTCGAGGCGTATTTCAATCATCAAGATCCGCCGGTCGATCATCATTCGCCTAATGGCCTGCAAATGCAATCGCTAATTTCGCTCTGCTGTACGCTGCAATTGTTATTATATTTTTTCTTCATTTTAATGCGCGGCAAATCTAATTGAAATAATTGCAACTTGCAGGTCTTGTTGAGTTAATTAAACGGTGTAATTGTACAACAAACGGTTATGTATTGTGGTGTGCTGAGCTGAGGAGTGGAATTACATGGAAATCATACGCTCGCCAGGGCGGCGATTCGCGCTTGCATTCCACAACAATACTTACTTACTTAGCACAGAGAAAGAGTCAGTCGTCTAGAACAATTCTATTCGCAAGCAAGTAAAAGAGACATTCACGTTCTTAGTCACCGTGAGTTAATGACACACTTGAGGTGTAATTACACACATCGGTTTACATTACTTAACAATTACTTCGTTCAATGGCTGAAATTGTTGGCTTTTGTCAGAGCTGCTTTCGTCTGGTGTAAATTATGGGCCTCCACGCGAACGATGCAGACAACGACGACAACGACGCGAACGACGACAATGTCGACGGAAGAGATTATTGAAAAAAACCGCTCCTTTTTGGGGCGAGGGTCCTTACATAACTTATAACGCATTAACACCTACATGGTATCTCAATTTGGCGTTGCCAGTGCTGCGCACCTTAGACGTGCGCGCGAGGATGCAGAATTGTACTCTTCATGATGCTGCGCATGCGTTCTTGGTGCGTTCCATTTATGTGGCTGTGCAAAATGTCAGCGACGTGAGGTATGACCTCATGCGGTGATTTCAGGGTTACAGATGTCTCTGCAGAGATATGTTTCATTAAGTCATTTCGCCAGTGGAAGAGAGACTGAAAACTGAGAGACTGTCTTCATGATTGCATTGTGCAGTTGTGCACAACGCCCACGCTCTGTTGTGACTCTTTTTTTTTTTTTGTCATATCGCTGTTTTTGTTCTGAGAGATGCCTGGGTTTGGTCGAAGAAACAGGCTTAGTCGTTCAAATTTTTAAGAAAAACAATTGTAATGAGTTCCAATCTGAACTTAATGGTACAAGGAAAAGAAGTCGTCTATCAGGCTGACTCAATAGTCTTTGACATCTGTGTGTCATGCCATAAATCTAACAAATAAATCTCACAATTGCTGCAGAATATGAATCATAGATCAATTCTGTATGACTGTACCCAACAAGGTGGGTGGTAAATGAAGGCATTTCAACTGCACCTAGTATTTCCAGCGCACAACCAAACTTTTGAAGAGATCTTTGATACTGAGTCCTTATTACTGAAAAACTGACATACTTTAGTGACTCGACAGGGTGCTTTGGAAGGTCGAGTTTAATTGGTTTTCTAAGTCAGTTAGGGGGTAAAGTGACTGATCATTGAATTAGAAATACGAAGCGAAATATCGCTTCACTGATGAAGAACTTGAATTAACAGCACTCACCACATCCGCATCTAGAATCAGCAGCCCAATACGAGGACAGGAAGTGTTCTGCAGAATCTCTCCACAAATGTCGCAGACAGATGCTTCGCTTAAGGCAATCATATTTGCAAGAACGCCAGCAAGTTGTCTGCAGTCTTTCCCACTAACTTCTGGAAGCATCCTTTTTGTCAGTCTACACCCAGAAGAGACATGCCACGCAAAATTCTGATAAAGAGAAACCCAATCATCAATGGAAGTCGGTAGATGCAGGAAGAAGGTCCGGGGTTAATTTCCTATGATACCAGTGTGACCTAGCACCCAGATGAGAGTCAATAAATTGAATCTTACATTTCAAGGCTATCTTGCATTCACCAACTAATTCGCAACCGGTTAAACGGTTTTGCAAAGCTTTAAGCGCAGCTTGTCTGTCACTACACACAGATACTACGACCCTTCCATCTATCTCTAAAGATGGGACTCGCACCCATAAATATTACAAATAACTCCTTTTGGAAGACAGAGGCATGCTTGCCCAATGAGTATTCCAGTCTAGTGTTGTCGTCTTCCACGAATGCACCAGCCCTTGATCGACTTTTAATCCATCTGTGAAAATGCGACTACATTCCATTAGTGCAGCTCAGACTCTGGCCGTAGCCAGTCCTGAATACCAAGAAAGTCGACCTCATAATTGCGCCGCAGCTGAAGCCTCGGTCTCATAGCTTCAGACGGCATAGGATAAGTGTTGTGGAAGAAGATCAAAGCTCCAGTGCGGCTCAAGCTAAAAGCCAGTCTGAGTCTTGAAAATCTTACTTACATTTCATGATATACGTATCAAAAGGAGGGACATTCAGTAGAACATCCAGAGCAGAACCCGGACCCAGAGTACTCGGAAATGCTCCTACGAACTAGAGAAAAACTGTTCTCTGCAGTTTGACGCAGGAGGCAAGCCTGTACCTATTTAACAGAAACACATTTCCACTAAACAACAGACGCAGAAGCCAGAAACGACCGTCAGATCCACAGAACCTTTTTCGGTGACAAGCCCTAGGTCTTTCCAAAGGCACCTTTAACCTACCAGAAGACTGAGAGCCAGTTGGACGTTTTTGATTTTAAATGTTTTGTCCAGAGAAGATTCTTATCTAGACTATCGTCTGAAAGCGAGATGCTGACGCCTTTAAGTACTGGCAGAGTCAGACTGGTCATGACGCGGGCACATATGTAAGACCTCACCTTAGTTGTAAACTTGTGCAACTGAAGGCTGATAAAATTGTGCTAACGCCGAACTATTCAGGCTCTGTTCCACTTCACACTGTAAATAAGTAAGTCATTTTTGGCAGTGATCCTTGGTAATCATGTTTGAATGGGCTTTGCTGAGTCTTGAACCGTCAACCTGTCACTCAACGACCGAACACATTACCTCTGCTAAAGACGCAGGATTTTCTAAATTCTCCTTTACGCCAGCGAGGAAAGTGATCGAGTGGAAAGTCCTTGTAACTGCACCTTCATCCGAAGTTTTAAACTTCACATCCTTTTCGTTATATTTTTTCTCAGTCTGTGCAGGATTTGAACCCCTTTGTAGTCCTGTGCTCATTAGAAGAGAAGAAGATTTGGCTGAGCAAATTTTGTGCATCGTTTCTCCTTCTCCGTTTGAACCACTTAACACATCCAGTTACTATCGGCCCAAAGTTATATGGCACTTAAATTTCCAACCTGTCATTATTTGCTTCTTTAATAGCCCGCCCCTGGGCCGGATCTGTTTTTATTGTGTTTGCTTCGTAAATTACCGCGATTTACTGAGAGCCCGAGCGTCAAAACAAATAGCCTGCGACTTTTACGATTATCCCTTTCGGTCAATCAGCTGTATGGAGTTTTTTTTTTTTTTGTGGTTTGTAGTTGGTACCAGCCAGAGGAGAGACAGGAACTTTCAATTGGATTGCGCTTGCGCGCCCTGTTTTTGTTGTCAGATCAAACGTACACGGATGAGCTTCTCGTTCAATTGCGCCCGTCTCTGGTGGATATTACTTGATGGCTGCATCATGATCATAAAACTTAATGCACTCCTCACCCTGGCCAGGGATAAACATTGAAACAGCAGGAACCATTTTGAAGTGTGATCCCATTAGTTTGGCATTTAGTTGTGTGTCGTTGTGGTTGTTGTTGTTGTTGCTTGTGCCTTCTCGTTTTTCATCGTTCCTCTTGAACTGAGCGAATGTGCTAACCTAAAAGTGATTAAGACTTAAGTATCATTTAGCTGACATCTTTATACGCGCGACTCTTGTGGGTTAATTTTATTTTCCTCTCTCTCTCTCTCTCGGTCTCTCGCGGAGGGCTTGATTGCCTTCATCCAAGGTAAAGGAGGGGAGTAGGAGAAAATCATCAGAAGAACATCGCGCTTCGGTTGTGGTCATCGTCGTCGTCGTCGTCGTCGTCGTCGTCGTGCAGGTGAAGTGCTAACCGAGCATTGCAATCAAATTACCATCTTACGCTCTCTTTTCGAAGGCGCGGATTGGGTCTGGTCTGGGAAATAGCGGCTCCTCTCCACTTGACATTTATTTGTGTGTATGTGCATTATTCTAGAATCCATGGCTCATAAAATGTAAGATGTATCGTGTCGTGGACTCATTATCTGCTGGCTTGGTTGGTGTCTCCTCTCCCTTTTGGATAGATACGACAACGCATAGCCCAGAGCTATGCCAAGATCCGCCGACGACGACCTTCATGGCGCGCGGTTGTCGGAGGGGGATATTCTTCTTTTCTTTTTTTTTTTTTGTTCTTCTCGCGCTCGCGTTGGTTGTGTGTCGTCTGGTGAGTTAATTTTTTCTAATCTTGGGAGGGCCACGCCAAGTGATCGACACAAGAGAATCATTTTGTTTTCCCTTCTTTCTTTTGTGAAGGCAAATTCCTATTATAATGGAGAAAATCTGTAGCAGGAGACACAAACAAAATCTTTGGAAGGCGGAACGGAATTCGCACAACGCGTCAACTATTCTTGGAAGTTTCTGTTCTTCGTTTTTTTTTTAAAGGAATCCATCTTTAGCAGTCGTAAATCAATCGAAGTTAATGAAACTCAAGTTTGCGCATATAATAGGCCATTCGTTGGCCATAAAATGGGGTTTTTACGTGCAAGGAACACTGTAGCTGGGACGGGATACCACCAGACGATGATCCATAGGTTGTGATGTGCGTGCCCCTTCAGTGGCCGATTGAGGTGAGTATTTACGCGAAATTATTTTAGTAGGATAATGGTGCCAGGATACGAGTGATTTAAGTGAACGTGGTCAAGAATAGAGCCTTGATTAAGCCATAAACTGTTTTAGTGCAGTTCAAATAAAGAATAGCGAGTTGTAGGTAATGGAGAAGATTTTAAAGGAAAATTCTTTGACATACCTATTCAAAGGGACTAGAGGACAGTGTTCTTGTGAAATATGATTAAGGAGCTTAAAGTCATACCCAGACTTTGTCATGTGGTGAAGAATTCAAAAAGCCGCACTGACATGACTCATGAAGGAAATGATATGTGAACTTAAAAACCTTAGCCTGTCAATGACGGAGAAGTTTATGTGACTCCTACTAGTCTTCTGATTATTTGAATAGATGTAGTGGACAGCAGATCCATTTTCACACTGCGCAGCACTCATTAGTTCATAGTATGTTCTCATCTCCACTTAGCTCAATCGTATGGGTCCTAAAGACTCAGAAAGAACTTTTCACTCAATGGAACCAAATGCATAATCTTCCACTGTAGACAAGCTCAATGCATCTGCGTTATGTACCACAACTGGAATGAGTATAACACTCCTCGATTAGCTCTACCTTCGTAGTTTGAAAGAAGGCTTCATTACCTACTAAATCGCTTAGCTCAAAGAAGCTAAGCATCTGAGAAGCATTGACAAGAGCATCAATCAAATCACCCAGCCACACGATTCTACGATTCAATGGTTTCTTGAGGAGGACATGTTCTCTTGAATCATAGAAACCTCAGCGAGGCAATGAATCAGCACAGACTTGAGTGCGGTGGGGAGAGTTTCTACTTGCCAGCCATCATATCTGCCAGACTATCTTGTGCAGGTCTTCCGAAGAGGTCGTTCCTTGCATCCCTTCTGTGGAGTATTGTTTAGGATGATATTCTTCGCCTAACGCTTCCACAATAAATTAAGGTATCAGGGTCAACCACAAATGCAGCATTTGCTTGGGTCAAAAATTGTCCAGACTCGGCTCATTTCGAACTAGCTGACCACAAGACTCAAGCTGTCCTTATAACTAGCAGAATGACTGTGGAGTATGCCGACATTTGAACACTTATACTCGACCTTCTCCTCTTACTACCGACCAAAAGCTTCAACTCCAGTACTGTCCAAGTAAATACATATGTAGTTACGTCCTTAGGCGATGTTTTGAAAGTCCTTAATGACGACAAATATGGCTTCCGCGAACAACGTTTGACAAGGAACCTTATGGTGCACCTATCAGAAAAATGGAATCATACATCATCATGTATGCCGAGTTGGTGCCCTTGACAATGTTAAGGCTCTTGTAAGGAACTTCAAGCTTATAGTGTTGGTAAGACATTCTTAGTTTACGAATAGTCGATTGTATTAGACGGACGTAGTTTTACGCCCTCCTCAACAAATGCTGGTGTACCCCTGGGCTCTGTCACCTCTCCGATTCTGTTTCAAATATTCACAAATGACTTCCTCTCACTCGTTATGAAATCCTTCTAAATCATTCCTTTACGGACGAAAGAACTAATGGAGCGTTCTAGTAACTCATTAATGCTTGGAATGCTCTAGTTGTAGGTCTGCTGTAGAATCAGTAAATATTAGACACTACGAAGGCTGGTGCTACATGCCTCCGACTTCTTAGAAGATGTTAAAGATTTTCGCTTCCACTAACTTGCCAACGATCTAGAAAAGAATACTAGAATGAAGCTCTCATGTTTAGTCGAGTGCTCCAACAACATCCTTGAGTTTACTAGTTTATGTTGAGCGCAAACTTTGCAGATGAATAGGTGATCAGTGAATCTGCAAACAAATCCCTTCACTTCAACAGTTTCGGAATGTTGAATGCTTGGCGCTTCCACCATCAGTATTTGGATGAAATCTATAGTTCTGCTACCAGGTGCTACCATTCGTAAGAAAACAGAACCTCAGACTTCCTTTCCGGGGATGGTGGCTATTGAAATAATTTTAACGATTTGAACACAACATCTTGGCCCTTTGCCTAGAATATTGACGCGAGGAGGAAGACGCTGGAATAGTGAACATATCTAGTTTAATCAGCCACGAATACTTGGACTCGATGAGAGGGCTCGATAGGATCTGATAACAAAAGAGGATGGGGTCTGATACCAGAAAAATGGAAGAATGATACAGCCACCTGCTCAAAGAAGTGTCAAAGCTTGGGAATCAGTTTTTTCTTTCAGTTTTAAGGAAGTTTACAGTGAGTCCAGTGAGATGCTGCCAAAGAAAGACCATGTTAGCAAAACAAGTGCCATGATCCCATTGAGAATGGAATAGTTTGCTAGCTGAAGGATCATCCTAAAATCTTTGGAGGAGTTGTAGCCTTTTGTGTTAACTGTCATCCAATTCAAAGAATTTGTACCCATCTTGCATTCCTTTTTTGCAAAATGTACACTTGGCCATTGTATAACTAAAAAAATTTAAGCCGAGCTTACAAATAAAAGAAATTTGTTAATCAAATGGGAATCACATGGGGACTAGCCCTAAAGCTGATCCAACAACAAAACAAAAGATATTTCTTCTTGTTGTTTTTTAAGGTGTTCCTGGACCAGTTCTCTTATGCTGTTGCTGCTGCTGACGATGATGATGATGATGGCTCAGATGTCTATGATGCTGACTATAGTGCTGTGCTGTATCCGTCCCCAAACTAATGATAGTAATTTATGTGGGGTGTGTGTGTCACCTGTAACAAAATCCCAATCGATTATATTATGTAGGCAGGGGCCAGCAAAGACATGTATTTCGAAAGCTCTTTCTCGCTGAGGCTAGCTGAGATCTGCCGCCCAAAAAACTAAAAAAAAACAACGACATTCAGGTAACACAGGTCAGAGCAGTCGACGACTCTTTAACTAATCAAGATCGGGGGGGCTATCGCCACAGAGTGGTGTCATAAAACGCTTAGGATCGCATGTGGGCCGAGATCAAATTTATTGGGTCTTCATTAGGTTTTTTTTTTTTCTTCTATTTTCTGTGTCTTTTCTGTCTCTTTGGTGTGCTTTTTTTTTTTTGGGTTTGGTGTGTCGTCTTCGTCGTGGTATCTTGGTCTACCTCGTAGCAGCAGCAGCAGCAGCAGCAGCAGAGAGCAGTGGTCAGTCGTCAGTGGAGTTAATGTTGTTGTCTCGCAATCCCAATCAATTTAAGAATTTGAGTTTCGAAAAGAAACCACTTTTTCTTGTCCAATTTTTTTTTTTTTTTTGGTTTTTTTCTGTCCGTCCAAAGATTTAGATTTCCATTTCCATTTCCACCTGTGATCATGTGTGATGATGATGATGATGATGATGATGGGTTTCGCGTTGTTCGATGGCCGATGGGGCTTATGGGGACGGACGCACCTTTATTTTATTTTTTCGGTGGTTTTGGTCTATCTCTCTTATGCGAGGGGAGAGCGCTGAAGGAAGATACCAAAGTTTATGGCTTTTCGAATGGGAAAACAGTTATATGAAAGTGACAACGGGACTTGCTAGGGTACACTTCTTCTTCTTCTTCTTCTTCTTCTTCTAACCACTGCTGTGCTTCTTTTGTCAGGCAAATTAAGTTGCAGGTCGAACGGTGGATGAGTTTCACTCGGTTTGATGGTCAAACGGGAACATACCACTCTGAGGTTAGATAAAGTTAAATTTTATTTATGTGACATCTTTTTATACATTTTGTGTGCATCTTCTCTCTTTTGATTTGGTTATGCAATAAAGCAGGTGACACTTTAGAGATTTCTCTGGTCAGTTCAAGTTGTGCAAAAGCGCACGTAGGGAAAACCACCTACCAGTTCCCCACCTTGATAGTCAAGGCGACCCGACCACCACCGAGCGGGCTGAAATTCACACGGGCATAAAAGCCCACCAAGGCAATATAGAAAGAAGGTCGTCGTGATTAGCCCACGACACATTGTACTCTAATCTGAGAGAATTTATGGCTCTTCGATGTGGAGACAATGCCAGAGAAGATCTGCGTGACGAATTAATGAAAATGGACGAGAATATAATAATAAGCTAGGTCAGCGGATAAACCACAATCTGTTCAGGGTATAACAAGCTTGTGAGGCCTTTTTTTTTTTGAATCCCTTTTTAGAGAACTGGCCACACTGGGAGTGGGTTCTTTGTCCAGCGGGATATGCAAATGACAATGATTAGCAGCGTCACTAATTGGGTGTTATATTGAGAGCAGTGGGGATCCAGATTCTAGTCAATCTCTTGGAAGAGGGGATCACATAGAAAACTCCTCAAAAGAGTCTGAAATTCGGCCTATCCTTTGATGCTTTCGAATTTTTGATACAACAGTGGTGCACAAAATAATTTGGACATTTCTACAATCAACTTTGATTTTGTTACTTTTGGTACACAAATTTCCGCAGAACGCCTACTTCAGCAGCAGGAAGAAGCGAACTAGGGTCCTTATACTGCACAGAGTAGCGTGCCACGTGAGAAGCACAACTACATCAACTCGCTGACTGTTTACACAGAAGCGAAGAAACTGGAAGAGAGTGTGACAGCAACACTGTTTGTAGAATCGATAAAGAGCTGAGAGGTAATCGTATTAGCTCTAGCCAGCAACTAGTGAAAGTCTATAGGATCAGCTCAAGAAAAGGGAGAAGCATTTAGCTTTGAGGTGTCTAAGGGAACAAATACCCCAACACTTTCGCGAACAAGGTACAGAAAAACTGCAAGAAGGCGGCAAAAGGTGTATCGGTGGGGCTCTTAAAATCAGGGGCAACAGCGCAGGTTAGCCTTCCCAATTGTGGAGAGAACTTGGGAGCTAAGAGCTTTCCTTATGAGTGGGAGAAGAAACTAATAGTAGAGCTGCCTTAAAAAGGTAACCTAATGGAGTGACGGAATTGGAGGGGTAGCTGCATTCCACTTGCTGTAGGTAATATGGAAGCCACTCAACGCGACAATTTTGAAAAGGTCCCCGATTGCTTTAACAGAGAGTTTATGTGGCTAAAAAATCCTCACCTTCTAGACCTTAAAGCGCAAAGCTCAATATGAACGTCATCACTAGGACACTGCTCTTAATTTTTGTCGAGGAGCTAATAGGAGTCATATTTAAGAACATCTTATTCTGTTCGAGCATGAGCGTTTGAATTAAGCTGTTAAGCTGGGAAGCAACTTATTTAAGAACAAATTATCGTAAGGCTAAAGATTTTGCTCTGGCGGTGATTCTCTAGGGATGAAGAGGAAAAGGAAACTTCTTAAACTCATATTCTCTAATACTGACCTGTTCTATTGTCAAAAAGAAACCTCCACCTGGGGTCTTACTGCTTTGATTACCTTTGTGATCTGACAGAGCTTTGTCAAGAGCTCTGGTTGGTTCTCCTGATAAGCCCACAGGTTGTCAGCTCAACCCCTCCTTCTCTGTGTCTCCTTCACTAGCTGTTTGTACGCAAAATAGTTTCATATGGTTTAGTCTCTAGTATACTTTGTTGTTTTCTATCTTCTAAGTGTTTCTGATTTCCATATACCCTGTATTGGTGGTCCTATTAGAGGTCCAGAACCGGTGATATAGCAATCTCCTTTTGGACCTAAGTGTGCCAGTGCTCAACTGTATCTAAGCGCGGACAGCCCCTACAACCTGACCAGACCTATCCCAGAGTAAGCATTGATAACAGCTTGATCCAATCATTATGACATTCATTAAACTCGTTATGAGGCGAGCGGAAATCTCGAGTGACTGTCCCATAACTTGACTGTCTTTAGAAGCGCTACCAATTGTGATATAACGTGTCAACTTTTAGGCCTCATTGACACTACTATTTCCGCCAAAATGTGTCCCAATGATCAGACAAGCAGAAGGAATGCTCAAGCTTAATTCTTTGAGAGAAAAACCTCGATCCAAGTCCAAGATTCGGGAATAAAATCCATGTCTGTGATTCGCCGGATAGAGCCATGGTTTTTATTCTGATCCTCTGTTCACGATCGGTGATTGTAAGGGACAAATGTCTTGTGGTTTTTATGGAGGGTTATATCTCAAGGCGAAGGTACTGACATACTCCTTCTGGTTGATGTCTCTGATGGGGTAAGTGCTACAGCCTGCGACCATCAGCCTTTCGTTAAACTCATATGTTTGAAATGATCTAAGCCCACAGACTTGAGTACCAGAAGCAGGGAGCTTCATCCCTCAATATAATGTTAAAAAGATTGTGTATGCATCATGCACTTTCGGTCAAAGTAATCTAGACCACAGTGTAGGTAAATTTACTAACAAAAACTAAAACCAAGAGTGCTGCCACTTACAGTATCACCTTTAGTTTCATTTCCCTATCCTGACCTAACATACCCACTGGATAGATGAAAGTCTCACAGCTCTTACTAGAACCAGCAATAAATAAATTGCCGTCCACCAAATGAATATCCAACAAAAGAACATCCACAACGTCGCGTCGTACATTTTGCCAGTCTAGAATACAGAATTTAACGTCGACTTCGTAACAAATCAATTGCTTAGCTCCTGTCAATTTTATGACCAACTTCAGACAGATATCTATCTCTTGAGCCATCAACATAAAACACAAAAGCCCCACCATTATATAGGTATACCGTCTATTATCTATCTTAAACGAGGTAACGCAACCGTACCCCAAGTCCTACAAAAAAGATACAAAACAAAAAAAAAACGAAAACTTTTGCCCACAGTTGACTAATTAAAAATGGTAAACATGTGGCACCATAGAACCACTAAACCTATAATTTCCCCGCTCTAAAATGAAACCAAAAACAAGAACCAACAAAAGAACAACAAAAAACGTATCTAGAAACAGAAGAAGAGAAGAACAGCAACAACAAAGAGATATAAACCTTTCACAGACCATAAAAGTATATATATTAGGCAAATCATAGACGAAGAAGAATCGTTAAATGGCCATAGATCTGGCAGAGTGCGAGACCACAATAAAAAGAATAACTGGTGCCTCCTCACATAAATATCTTTTACCCATCCGCCAGCAGTCCAGCCGTGGGGTGCCTCCAGCTGTCTTTTGGTGGCAACCAAAGCTATAAATCGAAAATATAACCGAAATTTTCTCTAGTTTCCACCTGCAGCAGCAGCAGCAGTGAGCTTGAGTTTCCAAATTTTCTGTAATGTCGCCCATGTTGGGTGGAAGTAGTAAGGAATCCAGTTGAAAAAAACCCCTCTGGCCCACAGACTCAACCCAAAAAATGGCCAATAAAAACAGACAGACAAACGAAAAAAAAAAAGCAAGCAAAACCGTAATCTAAGACAATAATCTATCAGATAAGTTTTAAGTTATGGAAGGCATTCCATTTAATTAGAGGGTCTGGTCTTCGCCGTCGTCGTCGTCGGAACGGCGCTCGATCTCTTGAATGTTAGGAATTTTTTCCATCGTTGAGTAAGAGAAATAGATACGTCAGTCAGTAGATTGGAGAGGATACCTTTAAAGATTGCTATTTGCCAACAAATAGAGTAATATTGATCTTCTGGGGTAGACCGTAGATCTTTAGCGATCTTGATAGACAAATGAACTATGAACTGTCAGCCAGGTGACTTTTTTGGGATTAGATCAAAATATTTAATAGAAAACAACCTTTTGAGAGTACCTCGCGATCACTGATCGCCCTTATCAAGTAAGAGTATGCATTTCTTTAGAACAAAGCTACCGAATGATAATGATCTGCGACAGAAACACACAGGCCAAAGCGAGCACAACAGGACAGATCGATGGCCAAAGATCATTAAGATCGCCAAGTTCATGGCTCATCATAGAACAATGTAGTATAAAGGATCACCTAAACTCCACATTTGGAAAGGTATAGTAGAATAGCTCCTCCTGCAGATTCCCTTGTTTGCCTTTGATCAAGGTACCTAGCGATCACTGATCGCGCTTATCAAGTAAAAGTATGCATTTTTTAGAACACAGCAATCAAATGACCGAATGACAGTGATCTGCAACAGAAACACACAGGCCAAAGCGAGCACAACAGGATAGATCGATGGCCAAAGATCATTAAGACCGTCAAGATCATGGCTCATCGTATAACATTGTCGCTTAAGCACCACATTTGGACATTTAAAGTAGAATAGTTCCTCCTGTAGATACCCCTGATTGAATTTGATAATTTCTACGTGTCTGGAGGTCCATTTATCGAGCCTGCGCCCGAATATCCTGGAGATTTGTCACGTTGTACATAGCAAATGATCTTGCTTAAGCCAATGCTGATACGAGTATTTAGAGCAAGAAATTGAACTTTTGATGCCTTAGTACGTATGAAACCCTACAAAGAGCACAACACAACTTCTACAAACGCCAACAACCAGTGAAAGGAATACCTCATAAAGGAAGGCTAAGAACCTTCTTCTGGAATGGACTTAGAGAAAAGCCAGAAAACGTTTCTGACCCATAGTGCAGCGCAAAACTAAGCCATCACTTTAATGAACATAATCATGCTATGTGGTCTGTTGCTATGGCATCCAGGCTTCAGTCCTTGAATTCATGACTGGTTTCAGCTTGAGTCTGAGCCTGGAATAGAGTGTAATCAGTACTTCACAGAACTCATCAAAACCTATCAAGAATCAATGGCTGGCACCACAAGTAAGACTCCAGAACTCATTGGTCATATATGTGAACTTCCAAAAGGAAATTTTCGCAATTCTAGTGACTAACGATGCAAGGAACATTGGTAGGAGCAGGTGGAACGGTCTGTGACTGTAGTTTAAGCCATACTTGTTGCTGGATTCAAGAGTTCTTCCAACTACGTCACAAGATTCAATTCATTGACACTCGTTCGGGCCAAGTGATCGTGCGAATGAAGATTGCTAAAGAAGTTGTTGATAAGTGCTTAGAGGATAATTTCTAGACCCTGAACCGGCGTTGTTTCTTCCCATGCATTCTCGGTCGGGGAGAATCGCCTTTATGGATTCCCCGTTCAGTGAGCAGATTAACTCAAGCCGAAAAAAGGATGTCCAGAAGCCAACTTTTGTCACAAAAGTCGCAATTGGACGCATCACACGGTGAAAGCTCGATCACCTCACATGGAAACGGTACGGAATACCCGCTCGTTCTGTTAGTGAAACTAGTCCTTTGGGAATACACAATACAATAAGATACAGCAGAAATTATTTCTAATGAATAGAGCGTACGAGTACTCTCTCGGTTAGGTACATGAACCATCTTTCAAGCAGAAAATGTTTAATTAAGACAATCAACCGCCATTTTTTTTTTTACAATCACTACACACTGCGTGTCGTGTTAGATATCTCTAGATACTTGTATGTTGCAATTCCATTGACTGCATCCCCTAGACCGCAATGCGTGCATCCGAAACAACAAAAGAAATCATCATCAGCGACACGCGTGTGAAAATGTTGAAAGCGCAACGCATTTGTCAGTGAATAAATCATAAAAAAAAAAAAATTATACCTACGATCTGTGATTTATAATCCCCCCTTCCCCTTATTGTGGATTCACATCAAAACAAGGCTTAAGTCTATCCTGAGAAATAGTGAAACTAATGAAATAATTAAAGGCCCCCACCCCATCTAAACCATCTAAAGAAGAAGACAAACTCCGTCGAGAATTGGTCAGAACAGCGAGCTCCGCCAACCGTGATTGCGATTTTCAATTCAATTGCATTTTTTCCTCCACAAATGTTCGTGTTAACAATAAAATGTCTAGATTTTTGTTTTCTGTCGAGTTTTTTCTTGGCGCTTTTAATTAACACACTGAATAGCGTGCCTCGCTGTTTCATCCACACTCGGATCACCTTGCGCGAGTGTAGCAGCAACTCATTAGGCCACAGCGGCGATTCCTTGATGCTTTAGGGTTCGGCTACATATAGATACACCCGCACATGCTATAAAGCAGCGCAGAAAAAAAAAAAATATGTATCTAAGTATCTACCCCGACACCTCCACCATCATCGGCTTCATCGCCGCGCGCAGACTCCACCACTTGCCTGCATGCATTTCGCGCGAGGTAAATTATCCAAACCGCGATCGCGTTGAAGTTCAGGTGCACTTTTTGTATTTCGTTTTTTTTTTTTCTTTTTTTGTGCTGCGCTGCTTGACCGACCAGTCTGGTGGACTTCTCGTCCGTCCAGAGAGCCAAGGTAGCAGCAGCCAAAGCATGCGGCTACTAATATTTGACGAACTCGAATGAATATCGAGCAGCGGCGACGATCGAGAGGAGAAACACGCTCAGGTAATGGTAATGATTATCTAATAAAAAGGAAATACTTATGGCGCAGCGTCTACAACAAGTGGATGTGTGTGAGTCGTAGATACGCGTGAGAGTGTGAGGGTGCACTTAGGCGCGCTGTGCAAATTGGTAGCTAATTGTGTGTGGGATAAGTACCAAGGCCGATTGCAAACTTTTTTTTTTTTCTCTCTCTCTCATTTTTATTACTTGTTTGGTTTTGTATCTTATGCGCACATGGTCATGGACATATTGAGTTTAGATATTTGTCCGTCCGTGACACAAACTTTGATAAAGAAAATTCATTACAACGAAATTAATTTTGAACTTAAAGATAAGAAACGGATACGATCGAGGTTGAAAGTTACTTGGATTGGAATGGGACCGCAGAAATAAATGGAAACTGTGGCGACCTGAAGTGCTTCCTAGAATGTTTGGCTACTGTGCAGATCTGAAATGGACGAAAAGGATTAAGCAAAGTAAATGGGGTAAGTATATTTGCACTCTTCGTGGTGGGCCCTTGCAAGGGTTTACGACTTTTCTGTACCACAATTTAGGAGTGTTTCACTGGAATAGGAACTCTGGCGCAACAAGTGCATTCCACCTTCAGGAAACACCAGTTTGTTAGTTTGTTCGTCTTTCGAGGGGATTTTTCGAGCTAAGACAAGGCAATCACCGGGAGGTTGTTTTGCTGAATCGCTGCTCATAGAAGCGTCATAGAAGTTGTGTTTATCCCTAGCATGCTAAGATGCTTTGCGATAGTCCTTGATGGGACAAACAATTTGTTTCTAGTGCCCTTTTTTCCCTCGTTTCAGACTCGTGTTGGTGTTTTCAGCCACGGGTTCAATCACAGCTCTCTAAGCAAAATGCCGGCAATTTATGCGAGAGTCCCCTGACCTGAATGCACTCAAATCGAATTTATCCACCTACCATTTCAGTTCTGTTCCAATTGAAAATCTCTGAACCAACAGACTAAAACAAAAATCAAAACGTTTTTAAAGTGTTTGCGGCTATAGCTGCAGGACAATATAATGTCCAACTTCCAAGTAAAATATAATTTAGTCTAAAAAAGGACAAAACAAGGATTTTCTGGATTCACTATTGAGAATTAAAGTTAAAAGAACGGGGCTCAGTTGTTTTAACTTTGAAATCTACTTAAGATTACTGCGAGTCCGATTTTTTTTAACTAGAATACTCAGCTATTTTAAGTAGATCTTCTGGGAAACCTATTCTAGTTATTTTAACTACTGTTTTGATTAACAGTGTACACAATGAACCAAACGATGGCCGAATGTCCATCCCAAATTTTGATTTCCTGGTCATAGTTTGATTGCTTTGGGTAAACTCTGTTTGAATTTATGTTTATGCTAGGCAAACAAAAGGGAGAGACGAGCTAAAAAGCTGGATGGTGAGTATTTTCCGAGAGGCTAAAATTGTTGATTGTATTAAGACAAATACTACGATTCTCTTAACTTCAGCTTAATCTCTGTCTAGGGCTGCGTTGATATTGGAGCTGCGATAAGCGATAAATTCTGCGATTAGAGCAACGACTAAAAAATAACTCGTCTCTCTGCTTTTCATGTCAGATCGACGCTCCTATCATTACTCGTTTTTTAACACTTTGCTCCATTAAAAATGTTTATTTGAGATTGAATGTGCAGTTTTCTTTAATTTGCTAGAGTGTTTACTGTTTATCGTAGCACCAACATAGACGAGGAGCTCACAGCTTCTCACTGAACTCCTCGTAGGCTTCTGTCAAAACAATTTTATATATATTGGCCTCTGGCTTTGAGCTCGTTTGAACACCTCACAGCAGGATATCGACAGGTGAATCTTTATACCCCTATGTTGGTACGTGTGACCTCGTTGCTATGACATGAGCTGTCAAAAAGTTATAACTCTTTTTATTTCTTTCATCATTTTTTGTTTAACCTTCAGTTTCCACAAATTTACACCAAAATTGATGATTTTTTTTAACGAAACAAAATTTATTGAAGCCTTAAGACTCACAGTTTCTTCGAAAATTCAAAAAAGTGACATTGTTTGCTTATTCTTCTATTTATTTTCTACTTCAGCATCTTTGTTAGCAATTACTTAAGATTCCTATTCTTATCTTTCCGATTAGCTCTTAGCAATTAATTTGCAGCTCAATGCACCCAAAAAAATATACAAATTAAAAACAGAGTTTCTTATAAAAAAAGCAATTTCTTTTGCGTCTGAAGAAATTGCTTACAAAATAGAACAAAATTAGTCTACTAGATTTCAATATTTACTCCATTTTATTTTATAGGCAATGAGGAGCATTCTACAAGATAACTTATAATTGAGTCATCACTACGAACACACCCTACTGAACCGAACAAACTTCACAGTGACACCAACGTCAAATAAAAAGCATTGATTTCACGCAACATGTTGCTGAATTCCTAGGCAGCATGTCTCCTGCTGTGGATTAAATCAAGAGTTGTTGTTTTTGTCTAACTAGTGCCTGCAAAGGTATCAAAAAACATGGCTTCTATTTCGCCGAGAAGTTCCGTTTGCCAAAAACCACTGTCAAGTTCTGTCATCTTCCCGATTTGTGACAGTTTCGTGATGTTTTTAAATGTTTCACCGTGGTTTTGTCTTACTAGTTAACAGTATGAATGAGCAATAGATGTTTGGAAGGATTTTGAAAACTAATCCAAATTTTTTGCACTTATTTTTGTCATTTGAAATAGCTAAAAAATAGTTTATCCTTAGCAGTCCTTTCAAACCATTTTGGGAAGCAAAAAGCTCTGATATGATACATGTTTCAAAGTACTTACCCGGCTTCATCAGAAGAAATGTGTACATATTTCCAACTCCAAATTCCAGTCCTCATGCTAGTTTCTAGCATTCCATAAATCCCATTGCTAGATGCCGATACATTCATTCAAAAACTCTATCAATTTGCCTCAAGATTTTTCTATGCATAAATTTATTTTTCCCCCAAAATAAAACTGACCAAATTTGAAAAATCTCCCGCTGATGGAAACAGATCTAATAAAATTTTTCAAAACCAAATTTTATATCTAAATAATGGCAAATAGGCAATCTTCTAGTGCACCAACATAAAATACCGAACTGAGATTAATGAATGCCTGCTTATAATTAGTACTCGTTCTATTAACACCTAAGCTGCAAAATTGTCGGCTTACAAGATTGAATAATTTAAATTTTAAATGGTTGTATTCAGTGGGTGCTTTTATTGGTACATTATTAACGCCTTTTTTTTGAAAATAAATCTTTTCGTCATTAACCTGCGCGCATTCTAATTAAAAATGGAAAATGGAAATCTTGTTCATCGAGTGATCAGTTTTTAACAGATTTATCCACATTTTCATTGTTAATTATTATTATTCTACATAATAAATGATTTGTAATTGATTTATGTACTTTAATTAACATGTTTTGTTGTATAGGGGAACTACTTACTTGAAAGTAAGTTTCTTCAATTATGCAAGTTGTACAGATGCAATGAATAAATGAAATTAATAGATAAAGTTTTAGTATTTACTTAGTTATCCGATGTAAGCTAAACTATATTTCATCAACTTTTGATTACAAGTCTGGCGTGTGACTTTGATTAAGCTGGCGATTAAAATAGATTGAAATACTTAAGAGTGCATGCCGACGAACTCTAGTGTAAACATGGTAAGTGTTTACTAACTAAACAATTACACAATTAAAGTCAAGTGTGGCATAATTAATTAAAAAAATAAATATTCCCCAGAACCTAACTCTAAATAGGTATGCAAAACAAATTAATGCTTTTCCAATTGATTGCAGAGTAAGAGAGTCATGGGGCTGTTATTGATCTTGGGCGTGTGCAATTGCACGAAAACAAAATGAGAAAATATATATGAGCTCCAGTTGTTTGAAGGCATCCTAATAAATTAATATTGCTTTGCATGTTTAATCTAGACTCTAGACCTGCGGATAACAAATGCGCAACATCTGCAAGAAGCAGGTGTTAGGGCAGGAAAGTGGCACAAGTCATTTCAAAGTAAGCAGATCATGGTGCTGTTTTAAGAAGAGGAAACGAGTGATCGTGTTGACAATTGTAATAACTTAGAAAAGCTTAAGTTTGGAGGCCTACAAATGCAATTCTAATCACCAACTACAAGGCAGTTGGATGTAATGAACAGACACAACGGCTGCAATAAGATACCAGAAAGTAGTGATAGGCAATGGACTAGAGCGAAATTCTCTGAGTCACAGGCGGTGCCCCCCAGGGTTCCGTCCTAGGTCCACTACTATGGACGTCAAACTTTGAATACGGAGCTCCTCGAAAATAACTGGCTTCTATGACGATTTAGGAATCGTTGTAGTGGCCCAACTTCTTGAAAAGTGAGAAGAATGACTGGAATAAAGCCATCGGGATGGTACAAGACTGGCTAGTAAGTTTTGATCTACGGCTAGCAGACGGATTATGAAGACTGTAAGTGTAACCGTGGCCTTCCCGTATGCTTTCTCTAGGGCTAGGTGCGCCACTTCTGCAAGGAATCCATCAAGAATCCATTTCTGTCTCAATTACACATTAGTTCACTCATTTCCCTCAATGTTGCCGTTTTCCGTCACCCACTGGTCCTAAACCGATGATCGAGCATTTGGGTGTACCAAGGATAACGAGGCACTGTCGTTGAAGAACAGACTCAGTGGCTAAAGAGCTTTCATAGCTTTTTGTGATAGGCTGTTCTCAGGTCTACTACTCGAAATAGTCGTAAAATTCAACGATACGTTCGACTTGTACAAATGCTTCAACATCTGCTCAGTCCCTGGTGTAACTCAAGTGCCTAAGATCTGCACATATCACGTTGAGGCTTTGATCACTTTTGCCACCTCAGTTTGACCGCAGTTGCCCCATTCACAGTTGTGAATGGAAATTAAGGTTCACTATGACAAAAGAAGCTTCTTTTTTATTCGTTGGTAAATGGCAAGTTAAAGTCACAGATTGCAGGCGACTGGTTGAAAAGTCTCTGTGAATGAAATGTCAAATTCATTTGTTCGCATTCGCAGTTCGCTGAGCTGTAAAAAGACCTTTAAGTTCAGTGTTGTTTTTATGGAATACTCAGTGCGTATTTGTTTGACGAGTAAACGGAACCATGTAACTTGACTTGTTGTATAACTATATTAAAGGGTAAAGCGAAGTGGCTACTAGTATTCGAATAATTTATCCGAAGAAAGTCGGAAAGTTTAAAAACAATTTCGAATTCGACTGGAGCTCGATGCAGACTCGAATTACAGATCGGTCAAGGTTATCTCATCACCCTAACATCAAGCAAGTAAAACAAACAACGTTTTAGAAAGGAAAAGGCATTCCACTCAAATTCCACGTATGCAAATTTGCTTCCAAATATTGCCACTAAAAATCATAAGACAGATACAAAAATTTATCTAAACAAATCCGAGATTGTAAAATTTGCTCCCCCATCATTGATACTTTCACAAAATTATTTTTTTTTTTTTTTTTGTTCTCCTAAAAACAATCCAAAACACAATTATGAAGAGTTTGCCCCCAAATCATCTTCCCGGGTGAAGGTATGTCTAGCACTTTTCAGCAATTTCAAGAACAATAACGTACTTAAATCCGATTCGCCTGAGGTGTTACAAAAAATACGGTTTCATTCAGAAAAAAGAGCCTATTACTGGAGATACTTTCCTCCTATCATCAACGTGATACACTGTCAATAAAAATATATGTATATGTAGGTACATACAAATACAAACAATTTGCTGATCTAAGAATACATTTTATGACCGTGAATTATTTAGTCACTTACAGTTAAGAGTGTCACCGTTTATTGTTTATACTGTCAAACATTTGTCAAACAGCACAATTGTGCTTGGCAACGCTATGGCCACCAATGCTATTTATTTGTGTGTGACAAGAGTCTCTGACCCTGAATAGATACTCCCCCACTGTATTTGCGGCGTGTAAAGCTTTCAAAATTCTACACATCCCCACGTACATCTGTGTGTATCTGACAAGCCCAACTGAAATGTCAATAAAAAGAGAAGAAAAAAAAAACGTAGTATTATTTGCCTAATCAAACGCTTCGTACTTCGTAGATACATCGCACTCGCACAGCCCGTAGTTGTCGTCGGTCGGTGTTATTTTAAAGTAGGTACACTTCGGTAGCAGTTACATGCGTCTTTGATTTGACATAATGAACGCGCAGCAGCACTGTTTGGCGCAAAGCCATAATTTGTTTTTCTTTTTGTAAACAATGTTATCTACAAGTAGCCATACAGTGGAAATTCCACAATAATCCAACCGACCAAAAGGGTTCGGCGGTTTTCAAGTGAAATTCTTAAATTTTATGAGATATTATCTACACTTGGTGGTGGTGCCTTTATGAATGGGTTTTTGAAGGATCATTATGTAGGCGGGTTTGTGTATTGTTGCTTTGCATATCCTTTTGCTACCTGATTGCAATGTCGGCGCGGGAAGTTCCAACCTTGCACACCATAGGATATGTCTAGATACAATTCCCAAGAGCAATTGCCGAATGAGAACGCACGACTCGGTCAAAATGCAGTCAACAAAATGGACACTTAATTAAATTTGTTCATGCAATTTGTTCGCTTGAAAAGGAGGGACGCCACTGCGCATGATACAGATTTTTTTAGATACTACAAAGGAAAGGATACTAGTACAAGTACTCGTACAAGTGCCTCTTAAGACAATGCCAAACTCCCCAAAGGAGGTGTAAATTCCAAAAAGAACAAAAAAAAACACCAAAACCACGATGGAGTGTTTTTATTGATTTATTTAATTAAATAACAGAAGCTAAGGTTTTTTTTTCTTTGAATTCTCATAAACAAATTGCGAGATGTTTCTTACTTATTACGTTGGTCAATTTGGGGAGTCATGATTTGTTGCACTTAATGTGAGGCAATATTTTGGTAAACTAACCAAAATGGGTGGATGATGACTCAGATGATACTATGGTAAGGTGAATGTTAGGCAATCAATCACTTACTATACAGCAGACTTAAAAGGAACGAGTTTCTGTTAAAATGAGCAATGACTTTGTCACACTGTTTAAAGAGACACTGTAAGTCGTACCTATAGGAGTGGATATTGAAATATTTATCAAATTCAGAAACTAAGTAAAGAATTCGATACCTTAATACAAGTAACAAATCATTATGTGCTTATAACCAAGTCAATGGTGGAAGCTGATTCAAAGATTAGTAAAGTTTGTCGAGACAGTTTTCAACAATACACTGTAGGGACTTAGCTCAAGCTATAGATCAGTAAAATAGTTCAGATTTAATAAAGAAACATTACATACACAGCTATCAGGTGTATTTCAAAATGTTAGCCTAGCCTAGCCCGCATTCAAACACGACTACGAAAGAAATACTGTGAATTAAACCTGAATACAGAACTCCAATAGGAAAACAACCTCGGAGAATAAATATTGAAGGTTTTACTATGTATTTTCAATCAGTTTAGTGAAAAATGTATGTGAAAAATGTAAAAAATTACAAAAATACTTCTCTTGTTCTTTTGACAATTAAAAGTAGCACTTGTAGTACTTAGCAGTTTAGGCGCTAGATCACTTTTATTTTGAACTCAGCAAGTCAGTTTGTCTTAATTCTTATGGAATGTATTTTCAATAGAATATAGAATGTACTACTAAAGCGTGTAGTTAAAAAGGTAGCAGCTTTCTGCAGCTCTTGCTTAGCTTGTAAAAGAAGCCCGAATTTTGACTGCGACTAAAAGATGTCATAAAATATTTAACTTTAGTTCACAACAACACCGCTAGCAATATTCCTTTGGATATCTGATGCCCCTTTTCTAATTTTTTACGCTGACACAGGAACGAAAGGCGCGGTATCACAATTCTAGCGTTAAGACTGTAGACCAGACGAGTTCAAAATTTAGAAAACGCATAATAATGCGAGTTATTTTAGGCTGGGGATTAATGTGCAATCAACGACCCGTACATAGATGGCCACATATATTTGGCCATTAAGTGATTGTGGGCTCAATCCAATAGACGACAATGTCCTACACAACCTAAAGTTGTTGATATTTCCAAAAGGGAAAGATAGACCAAATTATTGTACAAAAGTTTTGTAAAAAAGAAGAATATTCCAAGCAGGTTCTACGCCTTCGGCTGGAATATAGATATTTATAATAATGATTAAGAAGTTTGAACTAGAGATGAGAAACTGCGACTTAATCACAGCGACTGAGAAATCACAGTCTCTGTTTATCAAGGCTCACAAGGCCTCCACATCTCGCAGTCGCATTTCCATATCGCAATTGCGTTGCGTTCAACTCTCCATAGATAAAAGAATGAATTAGAAAAAAACATGTCAAATTACCATAGGTTTAGGTATACTTAGATCGCTGTGTAGTGGTGAATAAGAATGGATGCAGTGAAACCTATTTGCTATATGCTATTTTGAGTAGCAGTCATTCTCTCTAAGTGATTGTGGAAAATATCATTGTTCTTGCTTTCCTTATTCCTTGCATTTGAATAATGGTTCCTTAAAAGTGCTCTAAATATCGTAAAAATTGGTTGACAGTGACTTTTTAGTTTCTAAAATTGAACTACAATTGAAATTATTGATTTAAAAAGAATTTGAATTTGAAAGAAGAAAAGCAGCGATTGCTGCTAATACTAAATTATGTTAAAGTCGAATGTTTCAGTCTCTGAGTCTGATTTGATTTCTTCTATTAATTAACTAGTGCACTTAATGTTCCTACATTTAATACTACTGGCTCTAGCTCTGCTGCTACAAAATCTACTTCTAATTCGCAGGAGGATAACCCCAATGTTTGGCAAAAGCTAAATTCCAAGCATTCTGAAAAACGAACTATGAACTAGGCGTATGCAGGTAATTTTCACTGTGATTCAAAAATAGACATTTGCTTTGAAACTTCTTGCAGCGCTGCATGCAGCATAATCCTATGTTCCCAAGGAACTATTGCCTGAAGACAAATTTTCAAAAAGGAATCATAGATTTGTGATTATTTATGATTTTGTTTGAACATTGAACAATTTTCCTTGTCTTATTCCAAACTCATTTCATACATACTCGCATGAAATTAAATGTGTTGCCTAATAACAAAAAATTCCATAGTTTATCTATTTAAAAGTAGACAACAACACTACATGCAGGTATGTTCAAAAAATCAATTATGGCAGTACCCACACCAATTCTTGAGAGTGATGAAAATACAATTAATTATTTCAGTATGCATTTGCAATATAAACGCTTTGCACTGAGAGAAAAAAAAAAACAACCAACAAATTGATTGCATTAGCTTATTCAATCAAAAAATAATATTGTCGTCGTTTTGATAGTATTTTAAGAGCTCATTAATGTTAGCCGCACTTTCAAAATTAAAAATCAAAAAACTCTAATTGCAGCAAGGGATATTAGCTGGATTTTATGAATTTTTTTTTAAGCGAGTTGGTGAATAAAATTTCCACTTTAAATGACAGGAATTTCGCTTTTAAAATGCCTTACAGTGTACAGTGTTAGCGGTTTTTTTCTTTTCTACCGTCCTTTAAAAATGTGGATATACCTACAATTACAGTTCCCCAATCAAAACATCAATGTAAGTGCCTTGGTTTTTACCTGTTGAATTGTGTCAAAGTAAAAAAAAAAAAACACACACAAAACTACGCATCACATCGTTGAGGAACTTTACGACTGAAATGTGTCACTATTTTCAGATTGAAAATGATAAAAGTCATCAAATCTAAACCATAGTTGACATAACTGGATGAATCAAAGATTTTATGTCTTATTTTATGTCTAATAAATGAGCAAAACAGTTAACTTTAAAGGAGTTAAAATTTAATGGACTTTTTTTTTTATTACGAAACTCATAAACTACAAGAAGTCAATCAGGAAGATCATTGGCTAAGGAAATAATAACATCATTCATGATCATCATCAGAAGCTCGACACTGTTCGTTTGACGAGTTCTAATTTTGTTCATTAAAGTTTGTGGTCTACTTTTTTACTGGTAGATTTTCCAATAGAGATAACTTTCCAATCGTGCTGTCATTTTTTGACAGTTCTTTGATATTATGGTGACCAGAAGCTTTAACTTTATTTTAAAAATGGGGTTTCAATTCCCGAAGTGTATTTGAGTTTGTTTTTACCCGGCTTAGATGGTTGATCGCCGCATAAATGCGAACTATTTTGTACTAAAATTCGTATATTTCAAATAGTAGGGATAAAATTCTCTCAATGAGAGTTAAAATTTCGAAAAAGTACTCAAACCGAAATATGAAGCATAGGGAAATGACGTGACGCCCTCTTATGAAAAACTACGAAAATTCTCTGTAAGCGAACAGGTTGTCGTAGGAATTCTTATATCGTACCACATTAACGTCATTGTAATAGCTGTCGAGGAGATACCGTATGACTTGTCATTTTGGCCTTTGTCCGTGGAATATTTTCCAAAAAGATCTCCAATCAAACTTATATAAGACCCAACTAGTGTACTTAGTGCCACGAGACTATAATTTGCGATTAGAGTTTGTAGACTGTGCTCTTGAACTTTGGCTCAATGAGCTTATAAACAGCCAACATCTTCGGACTCAATTTATGACAATAATTTTCCAAAATATGAAGGACACACATTCGGATTATGCACGATTCTAGCAGGATGACTCTACGTACTATATTATCCATAAAGCCATTGACTTAAGGCTGAACTATAATAGGTGAATGGTTTCGTGCGACCACTTCCAAAACAGTGGGAATACAAAGGATTCCGACTTCTTCCTATATTATAGTTCAGCCTTTACTGAGACCTCGATTCAAGGACAAAATTATAGCGCAGAATGAACCAGTGAATTGGCCACCGAGTTCATGGGATTTGACTCCACTCGATTACTTCCTGATGTATGAACGATCCAATTTATCCAACCCTGTGATCTTTATGAATCCTCTTTGAGGAAAAGGATAGATTCAACGAAAATTGAAGGATGTTTATACAGAATTAAGTAACAGAAAACGTCTAAGATGACTGGAAAGTAGGTAGTAAACTAACGAATGAATCGAACGAATAAATCGAACGAATGAAGCAAATAGGGTTTCCCTTAAGGTAAAATTCTTCAAATTCTTCAGGTCTGAAAGGAAGAATGGACCAACAGGATGCGCTTCGTCAAACCCAACCAAGGAAGTCCTATGACTGAAGTCGTGTTCAAAGCACGAAGCCATGACCTATTCTTCTGAATACATAAGCGGCTTTGTTTCAAATTAAATACATGTCAAAGCACCTACAAAAATAAATATTCATGTTTACACTTTGTAAGCCGGCCCCCTTTTTGGCACATCCTTATGCAATGGATATATTTGGACTAAATTATAACAAAAAAATATATTTTTAGCAGTGTTAAATGTCCACCAAGAGAAAAAATTATTTGCGACAACAAGCATTAGGTGTTTGTTAATATTTAAGTCAACAACTAAATCGATTTGAGGATCATTGTTGCGAGATTAATAAATCCAAAAATTGTCAAAAGTAACATTTTGCGACATGTTTCTAATGCAATTACTTTTTTTCCCCAGTTTGCAAAGAAAATTAGATTCAGTTATCGATAGGATTGAGTAAAGAGATCCTATAATTAGTAAAACATGTTCAAACACTGGCAGAAGGAAATAGCTATCAATTGTGTTATTTATGGAGTTTTTTCTACGTCATGGAATTTTGAATGATAATTTAGTATAATTTTTTACTATAGGTATTATAATCAAAGCAGAGATTCTCAATTTTTTTGGCGGAATGGAATATATTATCTAGGATGAACTACATGTCCAGTTTATACATGTTTGGAGGCATCTTAACTCTGAACAGAATAATATTTGTTTAAGAGGATTAGTCCGTTCATTTTTGCCGGCTGTGTACTTAAAATTTTTAAGTTTTTAAGTTAAAAATGCTTGGCGAAATAGGAATAGGAAATCATGGAATCCAGAAAGTTAGTAAGCTGGTTGCAGCAAAGGTTTCTCTGTAATCACTGGAGATAGGATAACGATGATTATTTTAATCTCTTTGGCTTTTAAAGATTGCTACGGACTACTTCATCAGGATTATTACATTCAACAAGGAAAAAAGTTAAAAAGTCGTTCAAAATAGAACACTTTAAGTACTTTTAACATAAATACTAAAAAAAAACTGCTAAAAAATTTGAAAAGGTAAGCCAAGAAAAGGCAAAGCAAAATCATGGATCAGACAAAATTTTCTGTGAATTACAAACGAATGTTAAAATCTCAATCAATTCTCCGGAATGAAACCCGACGGAAAATAACTGTTTTTTTTTTTTTTTTGAAGCAGCTTTTACAGCGAATTATAGAATTTAAACTTACATTTATCGCTCAGTTTCCAAGATGTTCGGATTCACAAGAAGAGATTTCAACACCTTGTGGCTGCGTTGCTGGACATAGGAAAAGGCATTGAGATATACCTATCGCCTGATAAAACGTAGACATAGAAGACCACAAGCTCCAATATACGATCTCTTTACAGTCCTTTATACCTATCATAGTTGTAGCTGACGTATGACTTAGTTTTGAGCAGTGAAGCATGGGCTATTTTATCTCAACAAATTATTCCCAAATTGAAATGTCTCCCTCATCGTGAAGTGACATTTGTACATCATCGGTTCAAAGACGAAACAAAAACTTATATAGGCATATATAATACAGTTATTAACGTACGAACATAATCTGTGATGATTAGTGAAAGAGTGCGTTCAAAAATTAAATTCAAAGTTGTCAAGTCCCTATTGGAAAACCCTTTAATTTAAAGGGCAACAGTTGAGAAGGAATTGAAGTCTTAAGGAATGAACTGAAGGCACCTCAAAAGTGTTGTAGAACTCCAAACAAAATGGCGCGGAGTTGGTTTAGATGGCTCTCTGATAACAAGATTTAAGTAAGTAACTGAGTATAAACTATATACAATGACTAGCATACCACTTATTGAATTTTTCATGCATAAGACACCGATAGTTGTAGGAATAACTTAATTAATAAATTGAGCGTTTTAACTGATGATATGTTAGTGTTGTTTTCTTATACTCCATATCATGGCAAAAAGACGAGTATAATAATTTTTTTTTATTTTTTATTCTTAGACATACAAATGTAAGAAATAGCTTCTCTAACCAAAGTATATATAACATATGTAAGTGTATGTATATTGGTAAAGAAAAATAAACCATGCCTACACTGTCTAACATAATTAATCGGTGTTAAAAGACGTCATGCGGTATTTATAAATTATTTCAAGCAAATGTCAATCAATAGCTTATTGTGATGCATTTCAATGAACAAGTCAAAAACAGTGTGACGGAGTTTTCAATCGCTCAACTTAGTAAAGAATCGTTTTGCAACGAAAAAGAGGTATGATATTCTAGGTATCATTTTTGTTTTAGTCTGAAATATGTCACTTGAACAACATAGACAAATTTACATTACCTATTTTATAGAGTCAAATTGTATTATTTATATAATTTGGTAGAGAGGAGCTAGACTAAAATCAAAAGTGGATAACTAACCCTTCTTCTGAGTCGGTATATCAAAGTGCAAGACTATTTCATTAAATAAAAGCGAAATAAATGATAGGAGTTGAATCGAAGGTAACCTGTGGTCACAAGTCGTGACCGCTTAAGTCAACTTAAGAAGAAATTGAAGGTACAGTTAACAGTATTGATAATAGTTTCATCAAAAATAATATTAGAAAAAAGTAAAGTACATTTTTTTAAATATAATCGTTGTCAATCCTAAAATTTTACATTTAACTATGTTATCGACGAATGTTAACTTTGAACTTTTTAATTTCTTTAACTCAAGTTTGTCATAAGCAGACGACAGAATTAAATAAAAAAATGGCAAAATATAAGTAGCATTTAATTTGCGCAAATGAGCAGTTTTGCCAAAACGTTCTTCATAAAAGTTGAAAATACGTCTTGCGAAAAAAAATGTCTCGCCTAAAGTGAGTTAAAGTTTTAGTCAATTTTAAATCTTTTTCCATTCCACTTATTTGAAAGGTCAATATTGAACTACAACAAATCACATTGAGTATTAATAGAGTTTCACAAAAAAGCGTGAGGACATTTATTTTATCATTAATTTTACAATTGGACTACCAATAATTTCTTACAAGAAATGTACTAGTGTACTAGTGAAAAAATGAATCATGTCCTTATTCAACATAAATGACACAATTCACTGCTGTATTTGGGTATAAACGACTTTGAATATTGAAATCTTTTCAGACTACAAAAGCATATATCTAAAGAATTAGAGAAAATTGTATAAATTACAAACATTTTCCACAAGGTTCGTAGGGTTATCAGTAAAATCGATTTCACCAAACTCAAGATTACAAATGTTTTTCTGTGAAGCAAAAAGCCAGATTTTGTTACTTTAATTTGAGATCAACATATGTACACCGCTGCAACTTGTAAAAGCTAAACTTTAATTTAGTCAAAGTATATTTTATGCCAGTTAAAAGCATTTTTTCCCAAATTGATGAAGAAGTTTCTTGATGAAATAGTTTTTGATTATTCTGAAATACTTCGCGTGAAATTAGTACTTTTGTTATGAATAATGATGAGGAAATAAAAAAATCCTTGTCTGGTAAAAGCTGTCTTCGTACTGAATTTCATCAAAATTGGTTCAGTGATTTAGTCGTGAAAATGCATGTAGACAGTGTTAGTTTCATATTTAAAATATTAGCATTGAAAGTATTGATTAAATATTGGTATATACATATTTGCATAGCGATGAAACTATTTAATATTTTTACGTTAGCGGCTAGCCAGAAATATCCCATGAATTTCATGGCTTTGGAGTTCCTTCTCTCTTTAGAGCCTACTGGCAAACTCTAATATTAATTGAATTTTCAAGTCAGAAATACTAAAGTTGTCTATGAAAATCGAACTAAGTCATTTCACATTTAAGGAAAATTGTGAATAATTTACAGAATGTAGCCAAAATATTGCGCAATTTATGTAAGCAGATTTGAAATTTGGGAGAGTCACAAAGATCTAATGTTTAAGTGAAATGTGGTGGAATGTCTATGTGTATTTTATGCCTACGTGCTATTTTATCTATCCTAAGACAGCAAACTTAAAAAGCCACATAAGTTGAGCTAAGATCACATTAAGTGTTCAGTTGGTCTATTATGATCATAAGCACAACTAACTCTGTTAGAGTATTCTCCCTTCTCCTAAGTAACAACAACTTGTCTTTGTCTAATATTTAAGCTAAAATTATCAACGAATGTAATATTTCCAATGTGATTTCCCCGATTTAAATGCACCCAACCCTATTTTCCTCTGTAATCTACCAATTCAGCATAATTACTTGTCACATCTTATCTCAGCCTATAACTACGATCGCTCCCAGGTTTTTAAAACTACCCACTTGATTGCTACTTACTTAGACTATTACTTCTCTTTTGATCTGCAAATAAAAAATAAAAACCATTTCCGAGCGAAACAAAGCATCCCAAAAGTGAGTCTACACCTCAAACCGCAAACGTGTCCGAAAATAAAAAGATTTTTTGATAATTTTTTTTTTGTATTTTTTTAAATATTGTTTTATTTACTTTTTATGTAGGTTTTTTATCTTTTCTTTTTTTGTCTTTTATCGTATAATATTCACAATTTAATTGGTTTTTTTTTTGTATTTTTTCTCAAATGTTTAACACCACGAAATTTGTTTTTTTTTTTAATATTTTTCATTTTTTTTTTTTAGTTTTCTTTTTCCCCGTATTTTTTTTTAAGGAAAAAGAAAATATTACACAGTAAAAAATAACTATATACTTTGTCTCTATTTACGCATTTAATTTGTTTTGTTTTCCTTCAAAATGAAACTAAATAAAAAAAAAAAAGATTTAATAAAAACTGGGAGTTGTTTTTTTTTGTTGTTTTGATTGTTTTTCTTTTCTTTTTTGAAAAATAAAAAAAAATAAATGAAAACTATTCTTTCTTTCGTAATTTTTACAAGTGTTGGTATTTTACAAATATATTCTTATTTAAAATTTTGTCTATATATGTATATATAAGTGTTTTTTTTTTATACGTAGAAGGGGGGATGTTTTTCTTTTTTTCTTTAAATGTATATAGGTACCTAAATATTCCTTATGGGCTAAAAAAAAAAACTTAAAGTCTAAAATATTTATATTAAATATAATAATAAGTCTACAATATCCTAATGACTTATGTAACTATTTACAAAAAGAAATAAAGAAATAAAAAAACAATTGTTTATATATTTATAAATTTAAAAAAATTTAACGTATCGTTTTTTTTTTTGAATTTTTTGTCGCTTAAACTGGGTCTGTGTGTATTTAAATGTATGTGACTGGTTTTTATATATCTTTTAGTGTTGTGTTATAAATTTTTGCCTAACTATTTGAGTTTGGGAAGGTGAAAAGGAGTCACAAAAATTATGAAATAAAATTTGAAACAAAAAAATGTGTACAGAGATAGATTGTTTTTTTTTTTACAATTACCTTGTGATCCTTTTCACATCCTTCCGCAATATACAACACATTTTGTTTTTTAATTAAATTTTCGTCGAAATTATATATATGAAAAAAAATATTTAATTTTTATAAAATAAAAAGATTCTTTTAATCACTTATAGTTTAAATTTGATTTTCAGTTCCGTATCGAAGTTCGAGGTTGGTTTTTGTTTTATGTTTTTATATTTATTTCTAGAGGCTAGTGGGAGAGCGACGCGCGCGAGGCGTTTTATCATTTTATTTTTTGATGTACGCTCAGCTCTCGGAGCTGACACACGCGACACGCACACTTCCGACACTGGGTATATGTAGTACGTATACAGTACGCTTCATCTAGTATCTAACAGTGTGTGGTTTTTGTTGTTTTTTGTTTTTGAAAACATTTTTGTTCATCATTAGATTTGTTTTGTCTTCTTGGGGCCAGCAAGTTGTTGTTTCTTGAAGGTTCGATGTGAAGAGGCGCGGCACTTTTTGGCTTCAATGTTGAATGTCCTTACTCGCCGGTGAAGGAGTTAAAGTGCCGCACTGTTGTTGGCGGTGCGCCAAATTGCAGGGTCCACTCGTGAAACAGTCTCCTGGCATGGAGCTGTTGCTGTTGCTGCTGGTGATGATGGTGATGATGCTGCGGATGCTGGTGATGCGGATGCACCACGTGCGGATTCAGGTTTAGGTGTTGCATACTAGCTGCGCTCGTTAACACCGATGATGCGCTCGGCGAGGATGACAGTGGCGGTTGCAGAACCCCACCGCCCATTGATCCTCCACCACCGCCGTTGTTACCGCCGCCTGGCGATTGTTGTTGGTGATGTTGCAGGTGCTGTTGTTGCTGTTGATCGCCACCGCCACCACCGCCACCGCCGCCGCCCCCAAATAGATGCGGGTGATGATGGTGAGCAGGATTTAGGTGGGGGTGCTGATGGTGCTGGTATCTCATGGGGTCTATGTACATGGCGGCTGCCGCCGCCGCCGCTAATGACGCATTTGTTTTATTATTTGACGTCACCTGAGATGAAAGATCACTATCGTTGTTGTTGTTATTATTATTGTTATTACTACTATTATTGTTGTTGTTGTTATTGTTGTTTAAATGGTGACCAGCACCGAGGGGACTTTGGGGCGAAAGCACATCCGAGGATGATGATGGTGTCGTCGATGTATTGTGTTGTTGATGTTGTTGTTGCTGCTGTTGTTGTTGTTGTTGATGTTGTTGTTGTTGTTGGTGTTGTTGTTGTTGTTGTTGGTGTAACGAGGCAGGAGTAGTCGCAGCTGCAGCAGAGTTGGACTCCTGGATTTCTGATTGCTAGTGCGCCGTTAACTGATGCCCACCACCGCTCTGCATGTTCTGTGGGGGGCTCAACATTGGCGGACTATGACTATGACTATGTGTGCCCATTGGGCTGCCGTGCATATCATGATGCGGATGATAACCTCCATGACCGCCGGCATGCATGTGCGATGGTGGCATACCACCGCCTCCGTCCATCATATCACCGCCAAGCGTATTTGGCGGCGTCATACGCTTCTCCTTTTGCCGTCGATTGCAGAACCACACACGGACAACCTCTTTTTCCAGTTGCAGCGAGTCGGCCAGCGATGAGATCTCCTGCGCCGAGGGTTTTGGTTGCTTATGGAAGTGCTGTTCGAGGGCGCCTTTTACCGAGACCTCAATCGAGGTGCGTTTCTTCCTCTTGCGGCCCTGGGCGGCGATCTTGTCTATGCTCGTTGGCGAGCCCGTCGTCGAATCAGCCTCCTCTAGCCACTTCTGCAGCAGGGGTTTCAGTTTGCACATATTTTTGAAACTTAATTGTAGAGCCTCGAATCGGCATATCGTTGTCTGTGAGAAAACGTTACCGTACAGGGTGCCTAGCGCTAATCCTACATCGGCCTGGGTAAAGCCCAGCTTTATCCTTCGTTGCTTGAACTGTTTGGCGAATGCCTCTAGGTCGTCCGACGTTGGGGTGTCCTCTTCGCCGGCACTCACGTCCCGATCACCTTGCAGGTGATGTGGATGAATGTGCAATTGGGGTGATTCGGCACCCCGTAGCGCATGATGCAGTGGCGCTACACTCTGATGGTGCGGATGGGCAGGATGATGGAGCATTCCGTTCATGGCGGCATGATGGTACTGCAGTGGGGAACCCCCAGTCGGCGCATAATGTGCTGCCGCATGGACAGGTGCATGCCAGGCGTGAGGCGATGCCATACCCTGCTGTACCCGCGATTGTTGTGACAAATGTGACATTTCTTGTTTCACATCCGCCGGATGGTGATGTGAATGATGTGTTTGCAACGCCCATGGATCCGATGGATGTAACGCCGTCCAGGGATTTGTTGAACCTAAGCCAAGGCCACCACCCGGCTGGCCACTGCCGACGGTATTTGGTGACGGCGATGAGGGCACTTGATGTGACGTCGCATGATGGTGCGGGTGATGATGTTGCATATATTTCATTTCGCCCGCATCTGTTGCACTCCTCGGCGATGATGTATGATAGCCGCTTCCACTGCCACCTCCACCTCCACCACCGCCGCCACCCAATGCCATATCAAGATCACCCGAACTGACAGGTGTCATATATGAGGCGGCCATCCCCACCGCTCTAGGGCTGTTCAGGCCCTCCACGCTGGCGGGGTAGGGCTCCAAGTTGGGGCTCAGTTTAACGACTTTGAACACCGCGGATCTATCGAAAGGAATATTACTATCCCTATTCTCATTCCACTCGAAGCGTGAGGCGACCGTTTTGAAGGCTTCAATCGAACTCGTTCGCCCAAAAAACTGACACTTGTCCCCGTCGATGTTTGCGATTTTCTTTTAACCCACACGTCACGTAAAATTTTGATTTCGATTTTTTTTTTATTTTTTATTCAATTTTTGGTTTCGTTTTTTTTTATATGGCTTCACACATTTCACTGTCAATTTAGCGGTAATTTCTCAGCTTTGAGGTAGACAGGGTTCCGACGGATTTTTTTTTTTTTTTGAGCACACACCAGGTTTTATTTTTTTATCACATAAAGTCCAGTCCCTTGTTTATAGGTAGGTAGTCCGAGAGAAGTTAATTGTTTTCCCATAAAAACAGAAAAAAAAATCCGAAGATTAAATCGAGAGCAAAATAATAAGAAAATGCACACAGGGTGTAAGGTTATTTGTTAATTATCAAAACAAACAGAACTTTTTTTTTTCCTTTTTGCTTCACAGATTTTTTTTTATCACTTTTTTTGGGGGATCACCGCCCACACACACAGTTTATTTTTATTTTATCTATGTATCTCCCCCGATACAAGAATTTATATATTCGTTTTTGTATCTGAATATCCGCGCGATCAAAAACTCCGTTTTGGGGGATCCGTTCAATTCGAATGAGAACAAAATAATAAAACAATTTTGGCGCACAAAATTTGAATAAATAATCCGAGCGAATTCACCTTGCAACGAGTGAGTAGAGGAGAGCGCAACAACAATAAGAGAAGAACAAAAAATTGGTATAAAAAAAAATTAAGAAGAATCTTATTGTGTATCTAGATACTATTGACAAATTGACAAGAGAGAGAGTTAAAAATTTTCACGTGCAAACTCATTGAGCTATCGAAGTCAACTAAAGAAATTATTCAACTATTGAGCACGACGAGTTCCAAGGGATTTTCCATCGTCTGCCAGTGTGTGTGTGTATCTTTTGTGAAACGCAATTGCCACACAGAATGTATCTTGAAAAAAGTCTCATATTACATTGGCATAAGAGCGAACGAGATATGAGATACAATGGAGTTTCGTCACGAACTGGTTTTCTGTGAAGTATCTACAGAAGAGGGTCAGTCTGGGTGATCGAAAGAGATGGCATTAGTAACTTGTGAGGTGTAGAGTGGTGTGCGTGTGTGTATCTATAGCCAGCCCATGTGGACAGCTGATTGTGTGTTCATTCCAGTGATAGACGACGACATCCGCCTATTTTTACGTCGATACGTGACCAATAAATTCGAAACGCACGCCTATATCTATTCCAGTGTTGTCCACTGGAATGTCGAGTAGTGACATTCCT
Organism: Chalcosyrphus nemorum; assembly: GCA_949716465.1. NCBI lineage: Eukaryota > Metazoa > Arthropoda > Insecta > Diptera > Syrphidae > Chalcosyrphus > Chalcosyrphus nemorum. The sequence continues at coordinate 15,113,284 of OX454334.1, read as the reverse complement.
CACATACACACATCCAAGTCCACTCATCGACTGGAAGTATCTGTGTAGCTCCACCCGTTTTTTTGTTGTTTTACGCTCAATTGTGTACTGTTGGCGACTACTGCGCACTTTGGTTGGGTTCTCTGGGAGAGCTGGGGGATCCCATATCAGCAGACTAGATAGATTTTGCGGCGATGGCTTCGACATCTTCCATCTTTGTTGAACCCGGTGACAATTGACATGATGTCGCCGTACGAAGAGGAGAGAAGTCGAACCGTATTGTTGTGTGTCAAAAGAAGAGTGGGGTTATTGTGGGTGGGTGGTGTCTTCCACTAGAGAGCGCTGCCTGCCTTCCTTTGGTTTGGTGAGCTTTTTTCCCTTTATTGTGTGTAGAAATTGAACTGAGTTGTTGCATTTCTACTAAGAATCCCTTTTATACCGATAGATACTGATTTATTTATAATAAAAGATTTTAATATTCGAATGCAACAGCAAGTGAAAGTGATGTTTTTTTTCTTTTTTTCATTTTTGTTTAGGAAAATTTAATGAAAAAATTATTAGCTCTAAAATAATGCCTCTTCAGAGTGGTGCTTAGAATTTTTTACCAATTCATTAGGACTGGGTTGTAAAACAGTATTTAAAATGCAGAAACATTCTAGACAGAAGAAGTGTGTTAATTTTTGTGCAACTGTCAATAGTGATGGTGGTTGTGGTGGTGCTGAAGAGGAATATAATGGCAGACAATGTTTGTTTTGGAATAGATGGAAATTTTGTGCAAAGGAATTTCGCCGGAATGGGGTGTAAAGTGTAAGGCGAGTTTGAAAGTTGTGGGTGGATTTTGTAGGTGATTATGTGCGAAATTTCTTTGAAAAAAAAAATGCGTGCAAAGTGTCACATTTGACAGATAAAAAATAGTAGTGGAAGAGGTTTTATTTAAAAGAAAAGACTATTTAATTTCTTTTAGGAAACTTCATTTTATGTTTTTGACAACAGCTGTCATAATGGGAAACATTCGGTCGAAAGTCATACTATATTTTGTGTGTAACTTACTTAACGTCAAACTGTAATTTAGAAACCTACAAAGTTGGCTTTACTTTACTTTAAATTCATCAAAAAGTTAAAATTAATTTTGACATTGACAGTTTGTCTTATATTTGCAAATATTTTTTTTGTTTTTAACAGACCCCTGACAGTTCTCAAATGTCAAACGCCATTAAGTAGTTTATTTTGGCGTCTGCTAAACACTTAGCACTATTTTCTCATTCATTAGTCAAAAAACTCAAAACTTTTCTGATTTAAAATTTACCTCCAACATAATATCTCGCAATCCAATTTGGTAGCAGGTGTCAGCACCCATTAAGCCTTTGCACTGCGAGTATTTCTCATGACCAAACAACTCCCAGGAACTTAAATATAGATATTAAAGTATCTACCAAAAATATGTCTTATGACTTCGAAATTGAAGGATACCGGTTCAAAGCCGAATTTGCGTAAACAAAAAATCTCCGATGTTTTCAAAAATCTAGTGCAAATAAATTAGCAAGTGAAATCATCAACGTAGATCAACAAATGTTTCGACAAAAGTCAACAAATTTATTCAAAAAAAAAAAAACAAGTTTGCAGTCGATATTCGTGCAATAATCTAAATATACTTATACTGAAAATATGCAAAATTTCAGGAAAAAAAAATATAGTAAATTAAGTAGTAGACGCTCGAATATAGTGAATGCGAAATATTTTATGCAAGCTATAGGTACCTACTTTACTACATGGATTATAATGTATGTATATATCAGGTCGTTTGTTAGTACATATTTATTTCAACGGAAAAAGGGAGGCCTATATTTTATATTCCACGGTTGCAAGCGGAACTAATATTCACAATGAACACTTAAATGTATTCGTATGGATCACAATCCGTATGTTTGATTTCAGAAAATAAGTGGCTTCACTGTAAAATAGGCGAAAGCCAAAATAGAACAACGAATTTCGCTGAAAACAATCAATCTGCTAAAAGTTAAAAAGATTGATTTCGAATTTTGAGTGCCAAACTTTTGATTTAAATTGGGGAAAAGAAAACAGCACGAAACTATCCACAACTTATAGGAACTAACATAGATTTTGCTGCTTTGAATAATTTTGATTTCGATTGCACTTCCACTATTCGGAAGACATAATAAATGACAATCCGCATGAAAATACGTAATCAGAAAAATAAGCAACATATCAACATTGTCAAAGCTGAAGATTGTATGTTCCTCTATTAATTGTATTGACAAACTCATCTAGTACGTGTTTAGCATATTATTTGTTGCTAAATGAGACGTTCTGACGGTCAATTTCACTCATCTGATTGATTTGAAATAAATAATCCTCCGCCAGCGTTCATAGTTCCATCGGATTTTTTTCTAGGAATGTTTAGAACTGGCTTGATGAACTAAGGCTGTCATAGGAGCTTAAGATTATTATTTTGATTTAATTTTACCCTCTTCGCTTCGAGATTGAACTTTAATTCGTGAAATGTCAAAATAATGCTCGAAATCACGTAGCGTACAAGTAACGCTCTTTTGATATCACAGTTTGTGCTCCGATTGAGAGGCCTATGAAATTTATTTGACAGCATCTTGCTTTTTACCTGACAACTAAATAAAATTAAAGAGTATCAGTTGTCACTTTGACAGGATCTCGCGCAACCTAGTTTTGCCATTTTGGGAGGAATCCATTAGATTAATTACTTGATTCATGATTTACTCGCAAATTCGAATAAATTTTTACATAAAATATTTATAAAAGAGATAGAGATAGCGAGAGAATAAAATCTTTCTCTCGAAGGCAAATATGATGTGCTCTTGTCGAAAGTCGGAGAACTGTCAAGCCCCCATTTGATTTGATTGAAATTTTCTTGTTGATAATTTATTTCTCTGTAAACTAAGAAATTTTTCATGAATTTGTGATATTTAATTATCAGCAACTTTTGTTTTTTCTTTACTTTATCAAAGTTTTGTTATTTTCTCCTTGACGAATATTTGCCAACAAATTTAAGGAATAGTAGGTACTCTTTTGCCAACATTTATATTTTTAATGGCGCCGTGTATTGTGGGACAGTTAATCTTATAGCGCTTCAGAATTTTAAGTTGTGTGTAACCTATTTTGACAGCAGCTACACCACTGCATTCCAGCAGCATAATGATGATTCCTAATCAAAGATCTTTTACTGAACTTCATTTTATTCTTGATGTCAATCTGAACCAAATTCAGTTGTGTAAACTATGCCACTTAAAGCCAAGACTAGACTTAATAGTTGTAGAGCTGTGAAAGAGTGTGACGTAAAGTCCGTCTAAGCTAAATTAGAACAATTTAAGGATCTTGTTGGCTTGTTCATTATAATTTTTTCCCGCCTCCCACCCCTCGTAACCTCGCCTAAGTCTAACCGTTTTGCTCGTGAAATCTATTCCAATGAGATTAAAAACTTTTAAAAATAAAACCATCCATTAAAAAACAATAAAATTGGTGGACTTTATAACCAATTTGATGTGAAAACAAAACGCCAAGCGCTTTATTCTATTTATAAATATTTTATGGCAATAAAATCGATTTGGCTTTATACTAGTTTATTTAGAGGTAAAGTCAACTTTTTGCTGAGAGATAGGCTGTCTAATCGACAAAGAAAGTTGACCTTATTTTGAAGTCTGCTTTGCAGATGGACTATACTGCACGACTGTAAGAAAAAGACGACTCTTAAAAGGTGTGAAGTATGTTATAGCCAGCCAAACGAAAAAGGAACATTAAGTCAGAACTTATTTTATGGGTTCAAATACAAATTTAGCTATACAAAAGTCAGTCAAATAAAAAGCTCTTATTTCTCAAGGTAAGTGCTTCGAACTACATGCTCTTGGGAACTCAGACGAACCCGCACCTAAACAACATCTTAGTGCCATAAGAATCCCTCTCAAAGCATCTCATTTTGTTACCTTCTTTGACCCTGTAACACAATGTGACAAGTATAGTTTGACAAGTGAATTTAGATCTGTCATGTTGTATTATAGACCATAGATCTAATGCATCTGGAACAGATTATATCATGTTTCCTTCCCGTTTCAGATTGTCAGGTGCAGTACATTGTTCAGTTTTACTTCCTCTGGAGTAAGATTGAGATTAGAAATAATCGTCACCATCACCTCTCCCTCCTCAGCAGTAAGCTTATCAGTGTACACCACATTTGGAGATCGATACGTCCCTTGCTTTGTCACTTGCTCACTCATTCCTGTTCAAATACTTACAGAGAGAGAACTACCGCAGTCCTCAGGGAAAAACAAGATGATTCCGCATGCTATTTGGGATCAATAAATATGTCTTTAAGCTCGACGTGTCACCAGGAATCTACAAAGAGACCAAGGACACTTTGCTTCACATGCTGTACCGCCCCTGAAAGAGCCAGCTGGGGTCCTTCCTTTGGAGACTTGTCTACATTCAACTGCAGATCCTTTCCATTCATGCAAGAATGTATACTTTTTGGAAGCTCACACCCCTTTATGAACTACTTGCATTTAGACAACTCCTTCTCATAACTTTTTCGCAAGGCACCTTAATTTTCCATCCACATAATCTGCGGAAAAAATCCAGCTCAAACTCCTCTTCAGATAAATATCCAATTATGTATGCCCAATTTGGTATGCCAAGCTCATATTCGTTCTGATCCCATTCTGATCGGGGCACACGATATATCGAACTTTACCAGTAACTCCACCTCAATCCAAAAAAAAAACCTCTGATAAGATCACCTTCTCAGCGCAAATATTATTCAATTTTTATTCAATGCACAAATTTGTATCTAATATCAAAATAATCGCCAAAAATCTATGCAAACAACTTTTGAATTACAATTACTTATCTTCTCTTCTCATAGAGAGCAATTCCAGTTAATCTACATTCCCGTATCTGGCTAATAAACTAACCACAAAACTGCTAGTTTCCTAACTCTTTTTGAATACTCAATGAACGCCTTTGGCGCACCATCCACACGTGAGTAGGTCATCAAGCGGAATCACAATTGTATACTCTCAATCGTTCATCATTTAAATAACGAATTTATGTCCAATTTATCTGTCATAACCGTTCAAACGAAAGTCACCATCTCAACGGTGATTTTCCCGCTTTTTTTTTTTTCGTCGCCGTCACTTTCATTTTCAATCATTAAACTCATAATGCAAATGTAAAGCACACATTTTATTTAAATAATTCATTCAAATAGCCCCAGCCACCATCAATAAAGTCAATTCTTCAATTACACACATCTCTTTTATCTTTTATCTCATTTTGATGCATTTTTTACGAGACAAAACCGATTAAACGTCAAAACACTTGAGGTTTTTCAAAACACGACAAAAAAAAAAAACACACAAAAAACACAAACAACACAACCCCAACAACAAACAAATTAAAATAAGAGAAAAAGAAAAAAAAACTTAAAATTTAAATGCAAATTATTCAAATGTGCAACAAGTTAGCCTCGTGCCAGGCATCTTAATCGACGTGTATCTCTCTGTGGCTGCTTGTGAACGCCGCCACCAAGAGTATCCTCTCTAATGAGATTCACCCAAGTAACCCAGATTCGTCATAAACCCATATTCGAACAAATTAATTCCTTGGCGCTCCTGAATTATAATCTTTTTCTTCATTTTTAACACCACACACATCCTTTCTGTATAATTACCATCACAACAGAAAAAATTGATACAAGAAAAAAAAAACTCGTCGTCATCCTCGACAAAGAAGAAGAAGAAGAAAACAACTTCAACCTCGAAACAAATTTGAATAATTAAATCCAAAATAAAAGAAGTATAACCTCAAAAAAAAAGAAATACTGTAAGAGACCAACACCAGACCCGGTGTGCCCGGTAAATTTATGCAAAAATCCACGTGGTAAGCGCGATGACGACAACGCTGCTGCTGCTGCTGCTGATGATGATGATCCTCGCCAAAGGAAGAGTTACGCGCAGAGCCACATTGGTGCCGATGACCTTACGCAACAGGCACAAACACATACAGTCAGTCGGTGGTGGTGGTGGTGGTCGGACAACGATGATGGTGATGGCCACCGCAGCAGTAAAGAAAAAATTTGAATATATTCAAATCAGGGTGAGAACCTATTAGGTACACCAACCACACCATGCACCACACGGACAACGGCGAACGACGTCGACGGACAACGGCACTGGGTTAAGTTGAACTAAGTGAATGAGTGCCACCGCATTTACATCTAATTAATAATTAACGAGTTTTCGTTTTCCGTTTTTGAACCGGGAACCGAGAACCGAGAACGGATGCAAATTACTTTATACCCCGCTCGGGGGCCTCTGAGCTTTGACCCATGGGGTGGTAGCTGGTAGACAAGCCCCCTTCTCTCCACTCCGCATCCGCATCGGCAAAAGTGAGAGTTTAGTTTGACAGCTGCCAATTTTAAACAGCATCCTTGCTGCACACGCATCATCTTCGCTACACACATCATTGAATCCTGCAAACAAAAAAGGAAAATAGGATTCCGATAAATTTCCCATGACATATGCAAATTTTTTGAACGCGAAGGTCGTTGCAATTAGTTCGATGTGAAAGGATTTTCACTTCATTTTTTAATGGGTATCGAAGGATAACCAAACCGCACACATATAGTGTAACGCATTTTCCGCATATTCCCCGGAAATGTGTATAGAAAAAATTTGCATATTGCAGACACACACAAAAAGGTGCACAATGCGTTCGTTTTTTTTTTTTTTTTTTATTTGCTTCCTGTTTGTCTACCTTTATGGCGCGAGGGACATGTGGATGGAGGGCAGGCTCCTCATGCACTCAGGGGTGCTTGACATCTAGTAAAAAAAAAATACAAGATATATTGAAAAAAACTGACTACTAAGAGATAAACACTAATAGTAGGGTGCATATCATTAACGCGAGTGTGTGATGTCATATGTGTGCTATAAAACTAGAAACTACCCCCATTATATGACATCAGTGGGTATACCCTTTCGCAAGCGACTTTTATTGCGTTCGCATACAATGATAACGAGTTTTCGAAGTCAGGTAGATATAATACATCCATACATAAGCAAAAAAAGGAAGAAGTTTTGTGTTTTCACTGGGCGAAAGGAAAACAAAAGGGCTACTGGTCTAGTGTTCGAAAAATGTTCGAAGTTCAGGGGAAAAGTCAGCAGAGACATGCACCATAAAACCAGTGGCGTACATTTCGGTAGAAGGGAACTGTCATTGAGGGTGGATTTAGAAGGGAGCTTTTTTTTCAGAGTGCCTGTGCTTTGTGGAAGGACACAGTGAGTTGCTGTTATTTTGGACGAAAAACTCTAATAAAAAACTTATGAAGTTCTGTGGTGTTTTTTATAATTCAGTGTTTTTCTTTAGGGACTGGGTGAATTGTAGGCTAAACTCATTTCGAAAGTAAGTACATATGCCTATTTTGCAAAGTAAGTATTTAATAAGTAAGTGCACTGCTCGAGTCTAGGCTTCAGCTCCTAACTACCTATAATACAAAGAACACAAAATTTTGCATAAAATGTGTCAATGAATAGCGCCTTTGAATTAAATGAAAAGAAGTAGGAACTTTTATTGCAATTCTACACTGAAGAATCTAAAATGAAAATAAGAATCTAATTGGAAGTTGTCATCATCATCTTCGACACATACAAATACAAACTTTCTTCTCTGTTAAAAAAAGAGGAGCAAACTATAGGTAAGGTCACATCCAAAGCCATATCCAAATGCTGCCAAAACAGACTCTAGACAGAACAAGAAAAAACTCACAAAGTCACTATCTGGCAGAAATATAAAAGGATCCAGGCAACAGATAAAAAGCTTGGAAATGGTAAAAATTAAACGATAAAGGCTGAACTACAATAATGGAAGGCAATCGGAAGCTAATGTCAAAATTCTACGTTTAGTTCTTTGCAGAGCAGTCAATTGCACCTGTCAAGTAGTTTTGACGTTTAGTTTTTAAAAGTCTCCCCCGTTGACTGTCAAACTTTAATACGTAGGAGCGAGTGGAGTGAGTGAGGAAAAGTGACCGATAACTGAACGAATCGAGGCCGAAAGCTATTATGGTCGCTCAGTATCAATCCTGTGTATTTGCACTGTTTTGGAAGTGGTCGTACGAAACCATTCGACTATTAAAGTTCAGCCTTGACAGCGCTCCTATTTACATCGACAGCTATTCCTGTAGGTAGTGAGAAGTGGAATAGATTGTCAATGACAAACCAATGAAACCTAAAGCCTTTTGGATGGCAACTTTACGGCATTGAACATGAATCGTTCTAATCTTTTGCTTAAAAAAAAAAAAGAAAGATATAATCTAGCTTGTTGCGTCAGGGCACGGATGAGGCTATGATATATACTGTGCTTCGGAGAATAAAGGAGCTGCTGTCAGATCTCAAAATAACTCCAAAGTATGTATCACGCAAGCGTCTCTCTTTTTTTTTAAGTAGCACTCACCAAGAAGTTCTAATTCATAGGTCTAGCTTTATAGCTAACCTACTGAGAAGGGAAGGCTGATTGAAGGCTAGGTTCGATGGACGTCCGACACTCGCCGCAATATTTCCAATATCTGTGTCCAGCTTCTTGCAGAAATGGCAATTCATTCGAGTCATTAGCTATCACCATTCCAATACAAAGATAAAATATTTGACGTGTCACCAACTGGCTATGCAACACGGCAACGTCATGGACATTACTAGCTAAACTATGTTCAATAACTAACAAGACTTCCAAGTACCGATTTACAACAAATTATAAATAAAATTTAATATTTTTACCACATAGCGCCGCCGCTTCTTAGTATTTATGGGTTTCCCATCTTGAACAAACTATTCTCTATAAAAAAATAATAATAAATAAGTTGTTAACCTTTAGCCTGGCAATAGCATGATTCAGTTAATTGAAAAAAAAGTCCTATAGAAAAGTATAAGATTTAAGAATTCAACTATTAATTACAAATTATACTCAAGAGATGGAGTCGAGTTAATTATAAATGTGTCTAACAATTATTTAAACTAATAGTGCGCGGTTAAGTGCTGTAAAGTGTATTTACAATTATGTGAATGTCGTTTATGGCGAACATTTTAAGTAGATTTAAAATGTTCATAAGAAATGTGTACAAAGTGTTACAACTTTCTTTTTATTTTGTTTTACGGCATAGGCATATTCATACTAAGTACAAGTAGCATTAACTTTGTCATGAGATTAAAAATTAATCATTCAACTCTAATGGCTTGTATTAGTGCCTCTAATCAATACCTTGTTGCCAACATATGCTCTCCCCAACTTTTTCTCAGTTACCGTGCTTTCCTACCACCCGTTCTGAGTCATGTACTTCTTGCATCTCCGCTTATCCTGGCATCAATCGAATTCCATTGCATTGCAGGGGTAACCAAGGATCTGTCATTCAATTAATTTTGGTGTGTAACACATTCTAGATGTTTTATAAAACTTTTCTCGATACTTCCTGCGACAAATATGTGAGTTTTCTCCTAGCTTACAGAGTGTGCCACCCTAAGGAAGAATACGAAGTGTGATCTTCATGACATCGCTGAAGGAGGCGCAATAGCAAACGCATCCAATAGCTTGCAGGTCAATCAAGAACTGATTTTTGTTGAGGTTTCCGAGAAGAATCATCTTGTAAGCAAGGCCTAAGCAACCCATAGCCTTCTGAGTGTGTTAGCAATTGCCTCTGATTTTGTTAAAGACTGCTTCAATATTCAAGAATGCTACTATAGAGCCCTAGAGATCATGATGTTTCGTGAATAGTAGTGATTAGCGTTGTCCACTGAATTAAAGTCTACACGTTGAGATGAAAAGAGCAGACACGAATGTCTTGTTTAGCGGACATGGATATCAATCAAACTTCTGAAGGTCTTGAGAAGGATTTCAAATAATAACCAATCAAAACTGAATTTCAAAGGATTTGTTTGATTTGAGTCATAAAGAAGGCAACGACGAACAGAGAAGCTTCTAGGGAATTAGAAATCGAATAGGAGCTCAATGTTTTCCTTACTAGAAATAGTTCATTGATCACCTTGTTCATTCATGTAGCTGAGGAATTGTATTTCTTTGGAGAGGATATACCGCAGTGTGGTAGTCTCTAAAAATTCTTCAATGTTACCAAAAAAAGTCCTCATGACGTACGATGTTGTTTCCTTAGTGATTTGTTGTATATGCAGAAAGAGCCTACAGGTTTGTAGGAATTCAAATCATATGTCTTTTTAAGCTAGCTGCGGCTCAATGTATATTCCGAAGTGCTACGTGGTATAGTAGCCTGAGAAAAGGCTCTAACCCCTCACGAAGTAATGCGCTAGACACGCCCAGACACTATGAATCTCTGACAGCTATTTCTTAAGAGCCTTAAGAGAGGATAAAAAAGAAGAGACCATCACTATCTGTGCACTTAGCCTGCCAAAATCAGCAATGATGACATTTTCACCAATATTCTTGACCAACACTCCTGCTCTTAGTCTCTCAGCCTTATGTTGAGCTAGATGTATAGACTATACTAACTCCTTTGCAGAACTAGACGAGAAATATTAAACTGAGAGATCTACTCAGAATCATATCACTATCTAGATGGATTACAGCGTTGGATGCATGAGCCGAATGGACCTAATCTGGCAATATACACCTAATAGAGTGAGTCACAAGGCCCCCATATATGCATGTACATACCTATCCAAGCTCTTAGATATAAGCGTCAAGATGTGCATTTGTACATTTTGGATAGTGCTCTTTATCTTCTTTGTCCTATCATGCGTTGGACTGGAGGATATTCAACTCAAATTTGACCATCAGCTGGCAATCTTCGACGAAATTCGTATTGTGTTCCTTTCATTCATTGATAACGCAATTATTCCAAGTCCTTGAGAAGTGCAACGTGCAAATATAAAGATGACAGGAGAAGAGTCCTTGCCCTCCCTCCAAATCTATTGAGGAGGGAATCCTTAATAAAATCTATCGTACTTTAGAAGTACACGCACATTGTAAACCTATCCTTCTTGAAATCGACGAATATAACGAAAAAGAAAATCTTCATCTAACCTCAAACCCACAACAATTAATGAAAATTTAGAAAATCTATCTGAGCATCTCAACTGTAACCCCGAATGTGGTTTCGGAAACTTTTTCCTACGTTACTTTCCTTCGCAAATATAAATTTCTCTTGTACGAGTACAATTCACCACAACTATTGGAAGCAACTTCCAACCAAGGAATGCATAATGAATTTTATTTGTGGTCTCTGCAGTTCACTTGCGTACAGTATCCTTCCAACAAATTTCTTCTTCTCTTGAAGCCCATAGATACTTTAACATTAAAGTTCAAACCCTTATAGGAAGTATAGGACACCATAACACAAATGTAAAAATATAATAATAAATCCCCAAGTGATATCTTCGAAAATTTAACGGAATTTGACAGAAAAACTATAAAACATCTTTTTTTTCCCAACCAGGGCACGGTATGAGAAATATTCGCATCTAGGACCGTTCTCACAAAATTTTACGATCCACCACCACCGCACCACCACCTGATTCCATTGAACAACTCGCACACCTAACTGTGTTCTGTTGTGACAACATCACCTTAGTTTCTTGAGGTAATAAATTTGATTTTTCATATCTGCGCCATCTCCGGAGATAACCTTATCTGAAGGATGAGTGTGTTCCAATCAAGGGGCCAACTATCCGCAGAGAGTGTCATCGAACGATTTTGACAAGTGTTTCAGTGGATGTTGTTCTTTTTTTTTTCTTGGGTTTTATTGCTTTTCGTCAGATGGAACACACACAACAATCCGGTGCACAATTTTTTTTTTTTATGGCAATTCTTCCGAATTGGAAGTATCTAAGGATTCTGAGATTTCAATTTACCTGTTAGTTTTCAAATAAAAAGAAAGTAAACCCCTATGATGCGTGGTGGTTGTATCTCTTTTTACTGGGAGATGATTAATTTCTTAACTTGTCAGTGGGGAGGACAAAGTATCCTTGATTCATAAGAGAGAGAGTGTAAGTGAATTTCCTCCAAACTGGTGGCGTCAAGGAGTGGTAAATTAAAATGTAAGCCATTAACCACAGGTAGGCGATGTTTGTTGTAAATTGAGGAAGCAACGCGACAAATGTATTAATCATGTAGGTGAGCCATATGGAACTACAATCTCTCAAGTAACCTTTATGGGTGTCGTGGTTTAGTGACTGGTGCTTGGTTGAAGTCTCGTGACTTTCCAGACGACCGGATAAGCATCGGAGTTGAGCTCTATCAAGTGTGCGTGTTGTGTGTTCAGGGATCCTTTACCTTAGAAGCAGAAAAAAGCAGCAGCACAATGTAGGAGAGCATGGATGATCACCCTTTGGACCTTCATCTATGTACATAAGTGCTTTGCCGATATGTCACTGCACATGGCTACCGGCAGTGGTCTTCACACTGTCGAGAACCGAGCCAGAAGCCCATAATATCACTCACTCAAGAAGCAGCAAACAGGTGTAACAATTTGATCTCGAATTCTAATGTGCCCCTCGCAGCAATATGCTCCTAAATTCGCAGCGGGTCTAAAATAACAATAGCAACCAAGTCCAACAACAAAAACAAATCAGTGGATGTAGCTTTAAAGGAAACACTCACTCACAGCAAGTATTACTTCCACCGCAGTGCTACAAACCATGCTCCACCTACACCATCAGCAAACAACTGCCTGCCTGCTCAGCAATAAGACTGAGAAGTTCCAAACAATGGAAACAACAACACACTGGACACGCCAGAATGCTTCTGATGCACTGCCATCTTCCAAAAGCCATCGACCACTTGCCCACTAGTTCAGTGGAACACAACTTCAACATGGGCTACAAATGTTTAATACCCGACAGAACAGAATGAAAACAACGGGATGTCCTTCATCATGAATCGCTGACAATCTTCAAGGACGGCTCCAAAACCGAAGAAGCAGTCGGTGCTGGTATCTTTTCAAAAGATCTGGACATCCACCTCTCCTTCCATCTCTGAACGAGATAGTTGGACAGTACAACCTCACCCTCTGCTGGGTACCGGGTTACTGTAATATACCAGAGAATTGCAAAGCTGACGAACTGACCCGACGAGGCTCCTCAGGTCTAAACAGCAGGTCCATCGGACTTCTGAAAAATAAGAGAGGAATCCTCTCCAAAATCGTAAACACCCTCCCGGACACTGTGCTATAGGAAGGCATGCATAGGGCATCCCCTATAATGACTTCTGTAGAAGTTGTATAGATGAAGAAGAAGAGGAGACTATCAGTCAACTCCTATGCACATTAGGTGAATACCTGTTCAACGATCTAAGTGTTCTCAACAATGCCTGAGGGTGACCCACCCACCTTTACAACTCCATCTGGTCTAAGTGCATCCTCACCGAGGGCCGGTTTCAACCAACCAATCAGCCAAGTATTATTTGGGTTTCAGATGGTCATTTGGCGAAATCAGACCTGGTTCTTGTTGATTTTGCAGATAACTCCATCTTAGTTTCTTTCAAGAAAAACCAAAACCTTGACAGGACCTTAGGTGGTCTCTAATTCTTTCAGTGTTTGACAAATGTCCCACCTATTGTCCCCAGGTGTTAATTCAAAACAATATCGTCCAATCTCTATTATTCATTTGGTGTCCCAAATATCGATAGGCAACACAAGACCGCCGCTCCTTGAAATGAAAACGAGAGGATTTTCATCTTATCCCCAGATAACACAGACTTAATCAAACAAATCATTTCATCATTAATCAAATAACCAGCAATGACTGAGAGAAGATAACCCTGTCTCACCTCGTTTCTTTATCGGGATCATCAAAAGTGATGGTACAATACTGTCCTCAGAGGATTTCCATTGAAAAGATAAAGCCGATCCTATGCGCAGGCGGCGGAAGATATTCATTAGAAGTGGCGGCGGTGGTGGTGGTGGGCGCACACGTGGTCACGCTCTTTAAAAGACATCCCCCATTGCAACTCAAGATCTCTCTTTTTGATCAGAACTTCCGCTTTTTTTTGGTTTCGATTTAATGTGTATTTTTCTCTGTTCCACAGAGTCACACAAAAGGAACCATCTACTTCTTCCGTTGGCTGAATACATTAAGGTCAGCGCAATGCAAGCGCAAGACTTTATAGATACATTGTTATTCAAGTTCTCGTACTTAGATTCGAATGGATTGTGATCTTGAAACACATCCTTATAGCGTGTGCGCAATACACACTGGCTCACTGTACATATGTATACATAGTAGGACACACTCTGGAAGTACTCTCGGGCTTCGAGGAATTTTAATAAAATCATTTCTACGGCAGCAGACATCTGCACAGAATACTAAATGCAATGCCATTGAATATTTTGATAAAAAGGTTGATTCGTGATCATCGAAAAGACATCTAAAAAAGTATCTCCTCTATACAACAGAAGGAAAAAAAAACAATCTAAAATAAACGAAACGATAAATGTGTGGGTACAGCAGTGATTTGTATGTGCTTTAGCAATGCGATGGGGCTATTGTTGCTCCGGTTACACTGATGGGTGTTTGTTTGTTTTATTTATAAACAATTTAAGCAGAAAGAAAAAATGGATTTTGTGACTCCATTTTCTAGTTGGTTGTTTGCTTTAAGAATCAGAACATGGTTTCTCTGTTTTTTTCCGAGAAAATATTGCCCGACGGCAGAGCGATACTTACTTGAAGGAACGTAAGTAACGATCTGGAAAATGTTGCAGGCTCTTGAGATCTTTTTACCGTTGGGTTGCCTTTTAATAATTATTGATATTTTTATATTTTATTAAAACTTTTAGATGGCTTCAGATAATAACTGTAATTTTGTCAAAACAGGCTTAAAAATGGTAACCATCATCTCGGAGCAGTTCAAAGGAAACTGTTTCTAAGCCGTGTGTAGAAAGTTAAAGAATCAAATTCGCCAGTTTACCTACCGACAGGACACAATGTACAAATTGTCTGCCGTTGATCCTTCAACGTCTAAAAAAATTCAACAACGAGCACAGTGAACTAGTGACTCGGCAGAATACATACTTGCTTATGTGCTGTATTCCCTTATGCAATGGGGTGCTTATCCTGGAAATGGTCTTTAGTTCTCCTCAACTTTTTTCCCAACTGTTCTCCTTTGACAGCATGGTATTTCGCTATCCTATGTTAACAGGTTCCATTCCATATCGTATATGCTATGCAACTGTCACTTTTCAGAAGTTATGATCGAATCACTGCCGCATCTGGCGTTGGATGATTGTGCCTAAAAGCTGCTGACTCGTACTCTAGTAGAGATGTTCGTTAGACATACGGTTGGACGACAAAATCCTTAAGATGTTACGTAGGCACCTGTTAATGAACGTTCGTAACTTTCTTGAGATGTTCACGTCATATGATGTCGAAGTGACACAATCTTAAGGCCTTGCCGTACGTAGTCATGCGAATACACATAATTTCAATTTGTACACTGCTCAGTTTCGTCAAGTTTCGTTCACTTTTGGCGATTTGACATATATGACCACGTTTTCTTAATGTAGTTATTGATGGGTTAAATTAGATGAATAGATCATTAGCTATCAAACGCTTAATGCAATTATGGTTGGACCCTTAGCTTGATGTTTAAGTTGATTGTATTGCTTCGCCGTACATTGAACAACATTCAGCAAAATAGTGACTACTTGACTGACAATTTAGTGCCTAACTTTCTTCGACAATATTGCGCTATTACCTTAATGTCTTCAGATTTATTTATGAAGTTGGCAGGCAACCGGCAAAAAATGTCAAAGTCAAGGTCCTTTTAATAATTTTATCGCGTTCGGGGCAATACCGTCTACTTTTCTCCTTAAGTCTGTATCCTTAGGGCAGGGGGGTTTCTTGAGAAGCTTCCTTTTTGCTCTCCCTTCCCTTTCTCATGACAGTTATACTTTTGGATATTTGTCAGACGCTCGCCAGAGGTGGGCCGTGAGAAAACGTTGATTGTGTTTTTCGAACTTGGAACCTCTTGCGTAGTAGTCCAACGCACTAACCACGCAGCCACGGCAGCCAATAAGTTCGTCACTAGTGACTGGTTTTGTGACTTGGAAGTCGTCGGCTACAAATCAGCTGTTTTTAGGCAGCTGGAATTCTGTGGAAACTTGCAACATTGAAAGGACCAAGGGACTTATGCATAAGGATAGACGATCTTCTCCCATTCTTGTGGAGATCTTTACGGGGCCTAACACTCTGCGGTTCCATATGAAGAAACTGCGTCGAACGAAAGAAGAACTTTCCAGAGGATGCGGCGATGAGGATGGTGTAAGGTGACAATATGCTGAGCTTCACCAGGTCATCGGGGTGGCTTGTTTATATACTCTGAAAATAAGTAAGTTCCTCTGGAAGTAGTTTTTAGACTTTTTATAGGTTAAATCTAAAAGGAAATACCTGTTTTCCCTTTGAGTAACACAATGCGTTCGCTCTAACCTGAGTGGACGGGAAGTCTTGTTCTTCTGCCAACTCACACACCTAACCTAACCTATCATATTCATTTTACGTCATACACATTATATTCTGCACAAGGAGCTGGAAAGAGCTGATCCACATTGTCAGAAACTGCGCACAATAGCAGCTATCATTTGTAGAGAACCCACAGAGGAATGCCGGGTATAGGTAAATAAGTATTCATCTTTGGGTACAGTTTTGGTAACTTTATCTGTAGAAATAGTTGACTCTCTCTGGGGTTTTCAACATACAGACGTGGATCAATTCCCTAAAATTGAAGTGTGTTGCTAATAACTCTCCGAATCCAACTTGTGGAGCATAGAAAAGTGATATGTTTTCCTGGGAACTAAAGGCTTATCCCAGTTTTATGCAAATTCCTTTAACGAGTTTCTTTTTTTACAAACCTTCTATCGGAATAGAGTATAAAATTTCCATAAGACTCGACAAGACAAAAGCAGAACTTTCAGCATGAAATTCGAGACCCAGTGCAACGGAGTTCCTGCATCCCATTCATAAATCGGCCGACAAAAGGCCAACAAACGCCTTTCCAAAATGTGTAAACCTTTCAAATTATGTTAACCAGGGTTTGATTGATCGACATCAGAAGTGTCAACATTTGCACCTCATTAAAACAGCTCTATTGAACGATTAACCTCTCAACATGAATTTGTTAATTTTTTTTTTTTTTTCATCTCCTCCTCTGTCTATAGCCATTGTTTTCTTCATAAATAAACAACAAATCTCCTTTTTTTCAGCAATTTACCCAACTGATCTATCCATTTTCATTTAAATTTTCAATCATCGAAAAATCTGAAAATGGAAAAGAGACGTCCAACAAAGGCCCACCGATCTTGGGGAGGGATCCGATCATGCCGATCAAAAAAAAAACCAGAAATAGATACAATTTTTTCGTGTGTACAATAGAAAACACGCCAATCAAGGTCCAAATGATTTTTATCTCGATACAAGACGAAAAGAAAAAATAGAGATCGGACTAAACGGGTACCGTTTTCTATATGATGACAATTTTTTTTTTTTCGATCTCATCTATCGAACAACGTTATGCGTGTGGTAGCTAACTCTTTTCTAAAAAAAAATAAAACTTTGTTAATTCAAACAACAGCATTATGCTCTCTCTTCCCGCCTCGAAACACAAAAATACATTTGAGATACTTTATAGACTTCATTAACCGAAAGAGAAGCGGTAAAATATTTAAATGAAGGTTCATTTATATCGAACATAACGAAGTAATGATTAAATCAGTCGTCGATCGATTAATTTAATCGACTTGTGACGACTGGTGGTAGGGTTAAGTATACCCCTTGGCCCAAGCCAAGTATCGAGTGTCGTCGATGTCCAATATCGTAAAAGTACAGTTGCGAAAGAGATTCCATAATGAATGCAAAAAACAAAAAACAAAAAAACACAAAATTTCAGATACAATTTGAATAAAAAACCCAAATTGAAAATGAACCACAAATCAAATGGTCTTGACACAACATCCATATAGTGTGGTAGTTGGTTGCAAAATTTTTCGTTTCATTCATTAATGTACCGTTAATGTTGTCTCTTTAATTTTTTTTTTTTTTAAAGCAAAGCAAAAACTAGCGAAAAAATAATATGAAATAGCTATTTCTATGGTCGTTTACGTCAAGAGGTTGTGTTTTCTTAGATTTTCGGATAAAGAATAGCCATTAAGTATTGTTCTTTGTCAAAATAAAAAAAAAATCAGTAAAAGTTAAAAAAGACAGACGAGTACAGTTAAAAAGCATGAAAGTATCCAAGAGGTTGATGGCATCGAATTGGGAATACCTTGTGGTGACATTAGTCTGAGAAATGCTTTTGACAGTTCCTAGGAATTGCTTAAATTGAGTGCAAAGAACTGTTCTCTGGAGTTTTTTTTTGGCACTCGAACTATTGACTGTAGAAAGTGTATAACTTTTAAGAAAAAAAGAAAAATATTGGGAGCCTGTTTGAAGACGAGTGCAACACAGACTGCTGCCAAAAACCGTCATTTAAGCGACATCTTGCAATGAATTCATTTACTCTGTGAGTACTTTCGCAGAACATCTATTAAAGAGGTCATTTTCCTCGTGTCCTATTGCTGCCCCAAAACAATGTGACAAAATAGACCGATTGCATCAAAGGCCGTCTTTAGGATAGGATTTTCCTTTTGAATACAAGAGTTACAATTTCGGAGCAGTTCCTTACGTCTGTAGGGAGAGCTTTGGAACATGTTTCTCCTTGTACTCAGTTTTGATCTCTTCAAGACAGAAACGGCTGATCATATCTTCCGAAATTCTCAATCCACAAAAGGGCTGTGGTGAAATGAATAACTCCGAGGAGCTCTTTCTACTAAGAAGATTTGCAGTTTCGTCACCACAATTTTGCTTTATGCATTGGTCAAAATTTTGTAGACAATCAAATCAGCTTATAAAGGTTTTGAGAGGCCCTACGTAATAAGGGCCCATTTACAGCTCAGCGAACTGCGAACACGAACGGGCGAATATTCGCCAGTTTTGACGTTTCATTCACACCAACTTTTTTATCTTGTCGCTGCAATCGGCGGATTTCACTTGTCATTTACCAAATAAAATAAAATTGGAAATAAAATTGTGAGGTTAAACTCTCACGAATATTTTGTTCGAATGTGGATTGTGTGGAATGTGAATAAAATGTGACAGTTCGCAAAAAGTATTCGTCTATTCGCGGAAAAATCAGCGAATTGTTGATTTGTCTTCTTTGAGAATAATAAAGTTATCAATTGTCTGCCTTTAAATCTGCTAAAAATGGTTTGTCCGCAGTTCGCTGGTCGCTGAGCTGTGAATGAAGCTTAAGTCCTAAATCGAACCAAATATACGGTGCGGTTTAATTCAGAAGTTTAGGAGATTGTTCATTGGAAATTAGTTCATTATGAACTAGTTCAGACAGAGTTGGAATTGAAATCCTGGCACGTATACGATCAGAATAGGATGTCAAACAATTACACGCTCTGGTCTCTAAGGGACAGTAAACACTCCCGCTTTCAGTGTCACCATTTGCTTTAGGTCACCGTCATCCTATATGGCAACATTTAAAGGTTCCTTACCAGCAAACTGCATATAAAAAAAGTCTTCGTACGATGGGTACCGAGGAGCAAATGAAGAAACGCGTTGACATCGCAAGGGCTAAAATTAAATGAAACGGGGTTTATCATGAATATAGCACGATGGCTATCGTCCTCATCAATGCCATGTAAACACATGACAACTCAGGCGAACCTCACAATTCAGCTCAACTGAAGTTATTGAACATTAATTCCTTTTCCAATTATCTACTGCTACTGTAGTGACGTAAGCTTGAACATAGACGAACTAAATTAGACAGTCGACTTCGGGTCGTTTGACGGTTTCGCTCCCACTTGTTTAAAACCACCCAAAAGCACACTTGTATTTTGACGTTTCAGCAACATTAAATGGGACCTCACACATACAAGTGCAATTTTGGGTGACGTGGTTAACAGCACAAGGGTGCAGCCATTTTGTAGATGCTAAGTATACCATTTGCTGCTGTTAAAGGAATCATGACCTCCAAAATATATTTTAGTCAAAAGGAAACAAGGAAGCAGCACAATACATTTAAGTGAGAAACATAATCAACATTTGGCTGCAGATGTAAACCCACGAATACACACAATCTTATGAGCCAACACATAATAAACCCAGCGTCGATTAGTTTAGCTTTCGCTTTCGATCACTTTGGGAAACATTACCGAACATTAGGGAGAGCGCCCTCAGCCGCACATTGCATATGCGAATTTGACAGTTTGTAGAAATTACCCACCCTTACGTGTTTACATTAATAGTTTCTCTCATTTTTGCTTATTTTTTAGTTTTATTAAATTTTTGCTACTATCCATTTTTTACCCGAAAAATAAAATGTAAACACCAACAACGGCAGAGAAAAATTGTAGATTATCTTGAAGGGTGGCTATGCGAGGAAAAGTATTATGGTTAGTGGTTGGAGTTGACAGAACATAAGGAAGCATTTCGGTCAGTTATGACATTACCTTATGCTTCCCAATGTTGATTATAGTTGGCCTGGCCCTTTATAGTTTGGTCTTGGTCACACGCAAGCTCACATGTTTTCAGAGATGAGACAATTTTGGCTTCGCCTGTTGTCGGTAATGAGCGGGCACGAAAAGTGCGAGTTGACCGTCTAATTTATTTCGCCTATGGCTAAAATAGAAACCTTGGAAACAGTTTGTTTCGGAACACATCAGACACTTGGAAAATTATATCGTTGCGAATAATTCTCTCGTTCCTTGCCTTGTCAAAAGTTGTTGTTGTTTTGCAGTTTTGCAAGTACCAAGAGACATCCATTTCAAGTTCGCCTCCCTCATAGCCAGTTTCCCTGCTTCAAGCCTAAGAGGGCAGGGCTGAGTGCTTCAAGTGTGTCCAATGAAGATTTCCTTGCTAATTCATCTGCCTTTTCATTTCCCGGGACGCCCTCGTACCCAGGGACCCAGCAGAGCAGAACCTTGTGCTATATTCCATGTCCATTTTTGATCCATCAGTGTAAATAGCTATGGATTCGGCATTTGGTAGGCGGCTATCTTTCCACTCTTCTCTGCTAGGGTAAGCTGAGGTAAATTGTATTTTGAAGTCAAGGTAAGGCGTAGTGTAGTCTGTTGTGGGTGCATGGCCGAAAAATCGGCCAAGGATGGTCGCGTGCCCTATCGCACTTGACTTCTGACTTATTCTTAAGGCACTGATGGCTGCCATTGATCTCGTGTAAATGTCTAGCGGAGGCAGGTTGAGAATAGCCTCAAGACCCGCAGCTGGAGTGGTTCTCATCGTACTGGTGTGAGCTCTTTCAGGTAAGTGGACTTGTTTAACGCTGACCAGCATACAAGGCTACCATATGTCAGGATGGGTCTTATGATAGCCTTTGCAAACATATGCGTTCATGCATACTACGACTGTATGTCAAATTTGGCAGTTGGGTACAATAGGGATTCCTAACTGGGAAATAGGGATTCCTATATGTTATCACAGCATTTTCTATGTCAAATTTACTAGAAAGGATAGCTTAAAAAATCATAGTGTGTACCATACTAAAGTTATAATGAACTCAACTAGGCAGTCAAATACAACAGATAAGTAGTCATTCATAAGTAGTCTTTCCAATCCAAGTGATTCACTGCAATCGCTCAAATTGATCTCACCATTTTCATGTTCTTCACACGCAGAACTCGTCAGAGATCTCATAAAGACTGCACCGCTGCTGGCTGTTATTCCCTATAAGGTGGTGCGCACACAATCCACACTACAGCCACTTTGGTGGAGACTTTTTTCGAAACGTGTGAACAACTGCAGCTCATTGAATGCAAACAACGTGAAGCGGTTCCATTGTTCCCCCCCATATCTAGATCTCACAGATCTCCATCACTTCACATTATGATAATCCAATAGCTCTATCGATTTACAATTACATTCAATTAATTACTCAGACATAAAAGCTAACATATCATAGAACTGGAACTGGGATTGAGATACGACTTGGACTCCGATTACGATTCCAATCATGCTATCTAGTTTAAACGTATTCCAAACTTCCTTTAAGTTTCGTTTCGATCAAAAGTTGAATATTTTACGCACGGGGCCTATTTGGTGAAGCCCCCTCGGTTGAGTAATTCATATTGGGGCGCGCATTAATTATTCATTCGAACCGACGCGCCGCGCTGCTCCGCCACTGCGCTGTGTTAAGTGTACACACTGAGAGCGTGAGGGACATGCTCCTAAGAAGGCGGCTCTAGCTAAGCGTCAATATTGGACTCAATAGGAGAGGGCAGAGATTCCAGAATAGACTCTAGTTTTTTTTTACATTTTGTGCGTTTGTGTCGATCAATAAAATTAGCAATTCTAATGGACACAAAAGGGGACACCCCCTCCCCCATGCCATCATATCTCGAATGGAATAACATATTTTAATTGTAAGACGATCTCGATGCAGATTTCCGTCAGAATCGCGAGCCATACTCGTGAGATACGACTCGAGACATGGACATCGATTAGCATTTAAAGATGAATCCGAAAATGAATTCCAGAGCGGATACACGTAAACATATTTCGGTGTGAATCTGTCACATCACATCGATTAGCATTAAGTTTGAGCTTCGATTGAGGGACGAGTATAGTATGCATCTCATCTTCTCTGGCTAATATGGAAGAAGAAGCTCGTGCCATCATCATCATCAGAAGCAATTCAAGTGGCAGCGCATTGGAAATGAATTATTAATACGATCCGAATCCGAATCCGAATCCGATTCAAAACCAATATTATACTCATTCGTCAGTCGAAACTGAGTTGTCTCTCCTCTGGTTGTTGTTATTGTTGGTGTTGCTGCTGGAGTTAGAGAAGAAAATGAATAATTTTGCGCCGTAATCAATCGTAAACAAATCGGGGAACAAAGGATTATCCATTAATTCAAATGTTTGAACGTTTGTACATGCTGTGAACAATTTAAAATTCAAATTTGAATGCTCGATTAAGAAATTGTTGCTATTGTTGTTGTTATTTTATTTTATTTTATTTCTTTTTTTTCTTTATGAACTGGCGCTGTTTATTCAATTTTTTTTTTTTTTTTTTTGATTTGTTTGCGTTCGCGCATTGTTGCGGGACGACAACGACAACGACAACAAGATGGTGACGAAAGCACTGACAAATTGGCTAATTGAAGATTACCATTATCGACATCGATATCGACGCGACGCGACGCGACGTTCGGATGTCATTGGTTATTATTAATTTAATTTCTTTTTTTTCTTGCATTTATTGACCCACAATTTATACTATTTCTTCGAAATCAATTTTTATTTGACCAATTGGAAGGATGGATGGGGATGGGTCGATGTGTCATGCAAGAATTTTGCTCGAGGCGAGATGTGTTACACTTTGTTGCTTTACGGGATGCGTGCATTTGAGCATTAAGACGAGCATAACATCACGTGCCGTTATTAAGATTTTGAAGTCATTTTGGGCCGTTGAAGACGTAAAGAGCTATAATTTGTATTTACGGTTCGGGTAATGGCTCCCAAAACCGTTGCCTATTATAGTCTTTTAGTTTGGGGGATTTTGATAGTGTGTACCGATGGCGATGAGATTTTGGAAAGGGAGCGTGTGCATTCGCATGAATTAGAACGAAATTAATTTGTTTCATGTTGAACTGATACCGATCGGAAGGTTAATAGCTGAGAAGCACTGAAAGAAAGAGAAAAAGTGCAGTCCAAGGTAACTGCGACAGATCGTAAATGAACTCAGAATGTAACCTCCACTTTATTTGAAAAAGTGCAGTCACAGTTGGCGAGAATTAAGGAATAAGATTCATTCATTGTGATTAGAGGCCAGCTGTTGAATCATTCACTGCAAGAACCAACTGAATAAAGCGTTCTTGCTTAGAAGGCCCTTTTGCTCTGGGTAATGTAAAATTCTAGTGCTTCCGAGGTAATCTCGAATTGCAATCGAGCTAGAGATGATAGAAAGCATGTGACATGCCAAACGAAATTTCTACAGAAGCGCAAGGACCAACCCCAGAAAAATCGGTAGCTACCATAGCATCGGAAGCCATACATATGTATGAAAATGAGGATGGATGGTGATTTAGTACAAAGGAATATTCTAAAACATTGTAGCTGAACAATAAAGACGTCTTTCACTCAGCAAATTGGACATTTAGAAGATGAACACTTGCCAAAATAGACACACCATACTATACACACATATGTGCATACTTTATCAAGCTGTTTCACTAACAGGTAGCTGAGCTATGAAACAATTGACTGAGTAGAGTACTTTGCTGGGATGACACAAGGATTGGTACTTGGACACCCCTTATGGGACACTATGTATGCTGGTGTCCTGTGATAGATATTACTAAAAGAAGTACAAAATTTTTAGTTTCAGTCTCATTACAGTGGCTAACTCCTTGAAATGGAGAGAGCCCCAGCATCGACGTCTTTAATACCACAAACTTGAGCAGAATTCTACGAGCACTTACCGCCAAGAGGACAATGATGGGCTATTTTACAAATAGAATCCGACGACGGGATAAGGCAAGATAACGTCACAGGGAGTGTCCCTCAGGGCTACGTACTAGATTCACTATTGTGGAATCTTTTGTACGATGACATTACAGACTTCAAATCCCGAGGTCCTCGAATGTAATTGGCTTTGTCGACGACATAGCGATCGTTGTAGTCGCCAAACTTCTTGACGAGGTAGAACATGACTGCGATCAAGCCATTGGGATGGTACAGGACTGGCTAGTAAGCATGGATCTACAACTAGCAAGGGAAAAGACATTATTGGTTATGGAGATTGTAAGGGTTACCGGGAACGATCGCGTTTTAGTGTTTTAACCAGATTTGAAGTACCTTGGCACCTTGGCATTACTATATTACTATTAGGCAACATCTGCAACATATAGCGGAGAAGCGGAAAAAGGGAAAAAAATGGATGTCCTAGCAAGAATCATGCTAATCATTGAAGCAGAAAAGACTACTCTTAGCAAGAGCTGCAACGCCGATGACACTCTACTGCTCCCAAATATTTAGAGTAAAAATATGGAGGCAGTTTACAGATTTAATGCATTCAGAGTATGCAGGGCCATCCGAACAACCTCATACATCGCGGAATGGAATAGAATACTTCCAATAGACCCCTCTTTAAAGAAGCAGCATGGAAATATCGTGCTAACAGGACAACTATGCCAACAGAAACAAGACAAAGTGATGATGTTGAACCATGAAGAACAAACCTGTGCGAATGGCAAGATAGATGGAACTCTTCTTATTGTCCAATGTGCGGAGAGGCTGTTGGAGGACATAATATTCCACTGTTATGTTATGATATCGCGAAAGCCGTAACCTGTTGGCAAACATACAAGGTGTGAATTCAGCCTCACAGAATATTGTCAGACTGATGCTCAGCATACAAGAAGTTTGGGCAGCAATAAGTGAAACAGTTGTCAGTGAAGGACCAATGAAAACAGGAATGACAACTGCGAATATAATAAGACAGGCATTGGCATTTGACTTTGATATTCACTGTTATCAGTTTAATCCTAATATGCTGCCCCGTTTGGGACAGTATCGATATCATCAGTCTACCTTCTGACTAAAAACTGTCAGTGGGTTTTGAACGATCACGGACGAAGCTGATTCATTATAGTCCAAAGTATTCCAATTGATTTTTACATGGACGAGATACTTAAAAGCTATGATTGGAGAGCCTCCAAAGAGGAAAAAAAATCGGTCTCAATAACTGTGTGGCAAACTGTGTGGGAAAACAGTGCGAAAGGTGGACCTACAAGCTGATCTCGACTATTATGATCTGGACATAAAGAGTCCAAGATGACTTCAGTTGCAGTAGTTCTTGTCCAGCCGTGGTGGCAAATATACAGAGCATACTAAACGCTTAATGGAATGGTGAATCCATACTCCAAGCCTGCAGTAAATATTGTTGTTAAAGGAAGGGTAGGAATATGCATGTGTGTATGTGACAAATTTTGGTTTTGAATTGAATATTTGCTAGCAATCTGAACCCAAGTCAAGTGTTCGAGGAAGGACCACAACTCCCATAAGGATTACATATGAAAAGTAAAGCTGACTTTCCGCTACGAGCAACACAGCGTATGAACAGTTAAAAAACGTAGCCATGATGGTATCTTTCTTTATCAACCAAACGGTAGGTAGCTCCAAATTCAGACATATCTGCCCTACAAACGTTCAAACCTCATTGCAAAAACTAAAAGCTGCTCTCCTGATTCGAAACCAACTGCCATACAATTGGGTCACATGTCACACCGCCGCCGCCGCGTATCTCCCTTAAACAGCACACACACACACAGCACAACAGTCAACTGTCTGCTTTCTTAGTTCATATCTACCACCTACCGCCAACATTATTTTACAGCAACTTCATCATCATCACCATCATTGCCATCATCGTGGTCGTTCTTGTCGTCAACGACGAGGTGATTTTCAAATCCAGACAGAAAGTGCAAATCACAAAAAAAAAAAACAAAACAGAACAAACCAACTCAAGGTGCTTCAAATTGCCAAACCCTGAGTGCCACACAGCTGATACGCACTTCCCTTGCAAAGAAAACAAAAATAAAGCGAAAATCATGAAAAACTCAAAACGTCAACGTGCGTTTTCGTCGTCGTGTATTGCTTTTAAGCACAGACAGACAACGACAATGAAGACTGCTGCGACGACGACTCCAACCAAGAAGACGACGACGTGTGGGTGCCTTTTGGGTTCCAAAAAGGAGTAGGCGGAGTGAGGCGCGTTGCAATTCACTGTCTGTACAATGCGCGTCTAAGACGTGCAAAATGCGCAAAAAAAAAATATCGCGAATCATTTCCAAGAACATAGCGGTAAACGATTTTTTTTTTTAGGTTGCATGACAAAACAAAAGAGTTGGCATGCGAACTTTTTTTCCAAAATGCTAACATTAATTTCGTTTTACATTTTTTTGGGTAATTCTGTTAAATTCTAAAATTGTCAATAAAATCCTGTGATATTTCCAATCTAATGCTTCGTTTTTTTTTTTTTGATATTTCGCTCCAAAGTGAATGACGTGAATTATTTTCTAATCGACCACTAATTCGATCACGTGCAGCATTTAAATTGTGGGTGTTGCTTGTTGCTATATTGAATGGCTGCTACAGACAGTATTGTTAAAGTTTTGGAAGTGAATTTTTTCGTAAATTTGCCGTGCCACTGGTTGTGGCAGCGACGGCGGCGCCGCGACAGTCACTGAACTTGTGGGCCTTTGAAGGTTGCGTGAATGTATGTATTTGATTTCGTTTCGATTAAGGAAATCATTGAAAATTCAGTGAAATTTTTGTTGTTCGATTTATTTTTGGTTTCGTCTTCTAATTGATTTGTATGCAGCTATCGATTTACACCAAGTCTGTGTGCACACACAGGTTACAAGTGAAAATGATGGTAATATAAAACGTTGGGTCTTTAGAGAGAAATTAGATACACTTACGAGTTTCCCACTCAATCGCCGCGATAGCAGGTGGAGCACCACATACAACAATAAGTATTCGGTCCCAAATGATGGGACCGATTTCATGGTGTATTGTTTATGTGCTGTTAGAGAGCCCGCTGATAACCATCTCACTGTCATTTGAAGAGAAAACAAGCGAGTTTTTTTTTTTTTGTTTTCTATTTCTTCTTCTTCTTTTTTGGGGTATTTCTCCTCTATTTTTGTCGTTTCGTTTGTTGACCCCAAAAAAAAAACAAAATCAAAAATTCCTTTTTGTGTTCCTAGCAATTTAATTATTCGGGTTTCCAGCTTCGATTTTGTTTTCTCCCAAGCACCCATCTCTCTGTGCTGCGTGTGTATCAATGTATCTAATCAAGTGTATGTCCCCAAAAAATCGAGACGTATACTATAGATTTCAGCAGTTTTGATTAAGTCGGTTTGTTATAACCTCCATAATGGCCACCATGGCTCCAATGGGGAGTCATTAGCGAGGCCAATAAAATACAAATCAACGACAACTATCTTTTATTGGAACCGTTTTCATTCGTCTCGTGTGTGTCGTTATACATTTATTTACTCTTTGATTGTTCTTCGTCTTTTTTTTTTCCTTTTTCTTTTTCAAAGAAGAAAAAACAAAATTTTATGTTTCTGAAAGGCTTTTCGGTTGATGATTGGAAGTTGTGTGTGTGTGAATTCCCAGGCATGTTAGCATGGATACTATCATCATCAATCCCACCTGTCCTTATGACCGAGAGGGAATAAAATAAAATAATTGTTCTAGCTACTGTGCAACATCGCGGTACACCTGAGTGCTGGATCATGAATACCAAATACGTAGCAGGCTCACAAAATACAAAAAGAAAGATGGCTTAAATTTTGCTAACCTTGCGATAAGTGCCACCTCGTGCGCTTACGTTGGTTTTTTTTTCTCTCATTTTTTTTTTTTATCCAATCACTTTGGCATCTGAATATCACTATCGAACGGGACGAACCGCAAAATAAAAAAAATAAAAAAATTAAACAATCTGATAGGGCTACTGTGGAGTATGTGGTGCACAAAATAACTTTTTGACAATGATAGAATAGCTTAACCTCACGTGGATACGAGTTTGGAATTTTAAATGACTTATCCAAGCGCAATAACTTTGGCGACGTGATCACTTGGTATACACACTGACGTACTCACATATTCGGACGACGACGGACTATACTCGTACACCGAAGAGAGGTAACAACAATAAAATAATGGCAGCCATAAATAAATTTGTAATTTTGAGTGTCCACATAGCCAGCAAAGTACTAAAATCTAAGTTTTTATGACATCAGGGGCGTCGAGGGAATAGCTCTGCTGATGGAAATCAGTTAAAGGGCTCTAAAAATGTTTATGTTCATCATCAGAAGTCACGATTGTTTCTAAATTTAGGCAAATATCTAATAACAAGTGTTGAAAACATGTTTAGAGAAAGGAACACGATGACATCTAAGCTTGAGATTGAAAGATTAAAACTTACAAAGACGTTGGCTTATCCCAGAAAATAATTCGAACTAATTTGGGTACAAAACTCGTAATGAAATTCAATTTTTATCACAATTTATAGCTTTTTTTATTTTCATACCAATCTTTAGAGTTATTTGGAAAATTATTTTCTGCTTTCCAAATAGAGCTCTAAATTTGGTGTGGAGCTATGTTTAGTAAAATGCAATGTTTTGCAAACATTTACTATCCTACTTACTTACTTAGAAGGCACTCTAGTTCGAGATAAACCTCGACTTCATCTAATAAGCTGGATTTTTAACTAAATGTCTTCAAATGCCTGCCAATGGAATCACAGTTCTCTAAGTGAGCTGTTGACACAAGGGAACCCATAAACCTAACCTCCAATTGCGTACTCCAAATCAGTTGAGATTACCTATCAATTATTGGACCACACAAAGCCATATACTGCGTTATCCCTCCGTGTTAGGTTCGAAGATTTTATAAATCGACCTAAAGAACTAAGAAATTGTATGTTTCAAGCGATTTTTCACAAAATTTGAAGAATTATTACCCAATTTCGTTTCTTCATGCTGGTAAAATAGGCCACCAGTAATTACCGCTCTACTCCTAACCTACAAAATCCAGCAACGCAATCTTCAAGTGGTCAAGGTAGTCTTCATCCTTATTCATCCTCCTTCAATATGGTCCAAGTTTTAGCGCTGTAAACTCTTATGTAGATAGGTTAATAAATCATAGGTTATTCTGGAAAGGGTTTTATTACTAAGTAGTCTTTTCAACTCAATAAAAAGTAAGTACACTCACTTCTACACTCATGTCCTGAATCCCCTTGTGGATCTTGAGGCCTTTACAACGCCTGCGAAACATCGTGTGCTGTTTTTGGAAATGTCCCCAACTCTTTCCCAGTTGCCGTGTTGCCTTCTTGACTCTTCTGCGGCTTATACTCCTAAAACCACCGCGTATCCTGCCATCATGAGTAAACTGGTCCTATTGAATCTTATGGTTAGCTATGGGTCTGTCACCCTTTTGGAGAGTGTGTGACCAAACCACTGCCTCGTCGTATGGCTGTGTGTATAGGTTCATAGCCCGTTCTCTGATAAAAATGTTCGTTAGAGATACGGTTTGGCTAGAAAATTCTTAAAATATAGCGTAAACAACCTATTGACAAACGGTTGCAGCTTCCTTGTGGCGATCACCCTCCAGGTACCACATCGATTCAACATTGGAATGAATAGTCCAAGCTTGGTGTTTAAGCTGATTACGCAGATTTTGCTTTGCCTATTCAGCTAGCTACATATATGCGGTTCCCTATGAAGTCAGCTAGTCCGCCTACACTGTCGAAGAAGTATTCACCTAAATGCAACACGTTTCAGATTGTGAGAGCATGTCAGTTGCACAGAATATGTGGTGTAGTCTCCTCCTTCTCCTCGACAATCCTTCAAATCGTTTGAAGGAAGGCCCAATCTAGTTGCGTGCCGTCCGCTATGTAGTGTCCTGTAATGACATCTACTACGATTAGGTTGAAGGAGCGCTTAATATCCAGCTTAGACAAGATCTGCCTGCGCGATTAGTAGCGTTGGTAGCTTTTTTTTATCAAGATTGTTACATGTACATGAAAGCAAGATGCATGTTGAGATTCTCCATTTCGAGTAATATCGAAAGAGTTGTGCCGTGCCTGGCTAGTTCGTCAGCCATACAGTCGCATTGGATATCACAGTGGCCCGACACCCACATTAAGTGAATTTTGAATTGACTCCAGGCATAGGGTTTTTGGTAGAATTAACAGCAGAGTCAATGTGAACAAACTTCCCTGAGTTTGGAAGAAACAGAACGTTTCACGTCGAGACAGAACTTTTCTCGGTTATCGGCTTTCTTTCACATCCGAATTATTTATTTACCAAACAATTTCTTTCTGGTATAGTGTTTAGAATTGTGTCTGATGTGCTTTCATCTTAATGGAAAGCATGGGTTTATTATTCTTCTGGAAGTAAAAATCATACGAACTGCCCATATTTCATCAGTGTCTTTTAAATTTTCCTTGACCATGTGCAGGTTAACTAAGCAGAACCGCAAATGCAAATATGCAGCCTTATACCATCAAAACCTATGTGTTTCACTGCCTTGACGATATACTTGGAAAGCAGGCATCTTTCCCTCGACATTAGCCTCTCAAGTGGGCAAATAAGAAAAATACTGAGCACGCGGTTCAAAGTTCGAATCCCAGAAAATACCATCAAAGTTATTTCATGGCCCAAACGAATTATATATACGGATTTGTATTTAGTGTAATCATACATATGTATGTTCATCTCCTTGGGGATACTGTACGGCATCTACGCCATCCTGAGTTAATGGATTCGATTGCAAGAGTGTGCTGTTAAATTGTACACAAAGGCGCTTAGTTATCTGAACTCTATAACACTTAAGCTTAACTGATTTTGACATACAGGTAGACAGACATACCTGATAGTTTCCCTAGTTACTATTAAAAATTTGACTCTCTGACTTGTGTCACAACGCTCGTGCCGTTGCCTCTATGACACATAACTTGAGCAAGCCATAATTTCATCAAGGAACAAGGATTTTTAATCTCCATCATACTTTGTAAGCCGGCATGCTTTGTTCTCCGCCCTCGCAATCTGAAAACTTGCGACACGTTGCCGCCGCCAGAAGTGCTCTCCACACCAGTTGATGCTCGTGGTGCGCATGATGATAACTTTCCATCGGCGGAAGAGTTCACACAACACAGATTCCAGACTACTACTGCTGCTGCTGTAGCGGCAAGTCCAGTTGGTTCTTTTAACCCTGACACGATCTCATCGCCGTCAAATCAAAACGTTCCATTCTTGATGCCTCTGGATGTGTTTGTCGTTGTTGTCCCATCGTCTGTCGTCCGCCTGGGCAACAAATGGTTGGAAAATAAAAATAAAAAAACAAAAGAAAAGCCATCTTCCAAGTGTGGATTTTGTGACCAACTTATACTTGGTTTTTATGTGTGTGGAAAATCAAGAGAATAGCATCAGTGGCACGTAGAGCGTCACTGTGCTCTGCAGTCTCAGCTGCGCAGCTAGTAAACTTTCTTAGTGGAATGGAAACCTTCAACCGCTACAAGGGTGGCGACGAAGGGCAATGACCAAGATTACCCATTTCATAGATGCTACGTGCGATCTGGACAGAATATCTTCGCCACGAGTTGGTCACACTAAGTCCAAAAAGCCGCCTGCAGGCATAATACAAACTAATAACTGTATCCAATATGTTTATGTGTGCGTGTGCTGGGGTAAAACACAAAAGGAGGCATCTACAAACCAGAGAGGCGGTCAACAATCTTTCAATAAACTATTAATTGCCGGGCTCATGCACATTGCGATGATTTTGCGTGGCCCAGCAAAGCCACAAGAGATGTTTTAATTTAGTAGGCCGCCTTGGTCATTTAATCTTATCTGCACTCCCTGCGTTCAACCATTCGGCCATTATGTGTGCACGACGACGACAAGCAATGGGCTTGACATGACCCCCACGGCAATGAGAAATAAATACTAAATCGAAATTGACCCCATGGTCGGGGAGAACACACTAATTTAGGCGCAACCCTAGTTGAATCATATTTATTGAGTTGCCCGGTACCAGGATTATAGGGTCTGCAAAAGCCACAGACACAATCAGATTTGGCTAGGCACAGAACAGACGTGCGTCGTCGTCGGTCGATGTTTTGAAAACAATTCGCGCTGCTCGAGGGTGAACAAATGAAGCAGAGAGACTTGTACATAGCACAGCACCCACCTCCATGGATCCAATAAAATCTCAAACAGTCATAATTCAAATGTGAATCCCCTTCAAACCAAACCAAAAAAAAAAACGAAAAGAGAACGCATGCGTAACGTTCGCTCCCCCAAGTGAAGGTATCAATTTGTGAGCTCCGCTCCGTAGTCCGTACGAAAGCCAAAACAGAGAATGGAACTTCGCATCAGATCGCCGAATGGAATTCCTGTCACGTCGTGCTGTTTATAAAAATAACTCTTCTTGTTGATCAAAAAATTAGTTTAAAAAGAGCTAAATAAGAGGCTACCAGTTTTTAGCGCGCCTCGGCTCGAATAATGAATACCTCTCTACGCTGTTGCTGTTGCTGGCAGAGCAGAGAGAAGTAGGAAATCAAAATTATCACCGCGCCCCTTCAAATGTATCTTCATCGCTTGTTGTATGTAGAAGAGATAGGTACTCGACTCTATCTCTGTGGATAGAAGATATACATATCGGAGCGATAAATCCTCGGTCAGTAATTTGGACGTGCCCATCTGCAACAGCCAAGGCTAGTGGGACGTGAAGGGGCCGTGGGAGGTTGGGGTTGTGTTTTATTTTGTTCTTAACTGTCCTGATGGATATCACATTTTAATGAAGTTTGAAGTTATTTAATAAGTTTAAGTGAGTGTGCCGCGGTTAAGGTAATTCTATTATACAAAACGGCAGCTTTTACATGGGTACACAAATGTTGATTGTGCGCAGAACGGTAGCAATATGGAGAGTTGATGGGACATGTGACAGTTTAGCTTGGAGCATGAAGTTTGTGGTGAAGTTTAAGAGCAATTTTTGGAAGGATACGCAGTTGAGGTCTAAATTTGATGACAATTTGATGGTTTAAATGAGTTACTTGCAGATTTCGAGGTTATGTCACAAATGAAGGTGAAAGCTGCAGGTTTGCAGGCAGCTTTAGATGATGACATGCCCTCTGTCATATAATGCTGAAAAGGACAATGCCATAGTCTGTTTGAAGGGTTAGTGATGGAAACATTCTAAGATTCATTCAAGTCAAGCTCATCAATTTCAGGTAAAACCAATCAGGCCCCGAACTGAAGCTCACAGGGATTAACAATGAAATCTAGTAGTAGAAAGAAAGAAATAAAAGGAACACTTCTGCAGACTTTTGGCGATGCTGATGGAAATTGTTAGAATGACGTCTTTAACATGAATCCTGATGGACAATATTTCCGCACGTCGGGTCTGACCATTTTGTTGTTGCACCTAAATTCAAAGCCCGACTGTCCAATGATAAGAAGCTTCGAGCCGCCTAGAAGTTTAGAAGCTTGTATTTGCTGAACGGCTTAGCATATCAGAGAACCAGAGGCTACACCTGATCAAGCAACTCTGAAACTCAAAAACAACAACAACCAGAAGACATCACAAGGTAGCTGTAACCACCCTTGGCTACCAACGATCGTCGAAAATAAGGCCGAATCATATTACCAATTCTGTTATAATGTGCCGAATGCTTCCAAATAAGAAATTTCGCCCCGCTCATATTTTTGAAGCAACACAATCTTAAACGGGCATAATCCCAAATTTAACCACAAAATAAGCCCCGTTGAGTCTATGGCGACGTCTTCTTCAATACTGGCTGCTTTGGCGCCTTTGTTTTCTTCATTCTGCACTAATTTCTGTCCGGTTGGTGGCAAAAGGTCCAAAAGAGTGTACTAACGCCCAAACTTTTCCACGGTGCGACAATATTGCCTGCGAACTGAAGACATGATGACGCCCGACCACACCACGAATTTCGATAATATTTTTTAACAGTTGTCGCGCGTTTGCCAAGCATGAAACAATAGGTCCGTTCGCGTACTTTTTGCACTAAAGTTCGTAGACTGTTAAATTTCGAAGACTGGGGGTAAAATTCTTTCAGAGAGAGCTGAAATTACGAAAAAGTAAACGAACGGGTTGAACAAGAAAAAGTTGAAATTCACTGGTCTGACAATTTTCAAAAACCAGCCCACATAAATTTCTTGCACTAAAATTCGAGGCATGGGGAAATTTCTTATTCTCTCATGAGCGCTCTCTACTGCGACAAACTACGAAAATTCTCCGTACGCGAACAGCTTTTTCGTAAATTCTCGTAAAAATTCACTGTTTTAGAATGGTAAACAAACGGATCTAATGCATACTAAATGGCAAACTTTATTAAATATTTTGACAGCTGGATGTCATTGGTAACTTTGACAGCTGCTGAAATATAACAATTGGTAAAAGTGTCATTGCTATCTGGTCTCTCTTTATTACTCGTGGTACTTATGACAAAAGCAATAAATTCCTCAATATTGTCTGTGGAGACAAGTTAGTCTAGCTAAAGTACGAATTGAGTTCAATAAAAGTTCAAAAGTATTCTATTCTAGTTACTCATAGTAACTATGTACTTACGAAAAAGTGCGACCCAATTTTTTCTTACCGCAACATCGATATTTATTCACATTAACCAATGAAATTCAATTAGCATTCACTTTACAGAGAATCAATAACAAAATTACTCCGCCAGACAGTTGATTTCACACTTCATTGTGCCACTGTCACCTATAAAACCCAGAAAAGCATACATATTCAACAACTCCACTTTGAATATGCCAGATGCGTTTAAAGATTCTTTTCTTTTAGAGTAGGCACTAGAATTTCTTTATAAATTCATTTGCCTTAAAAATAAATAATACTGCTCGAGTAAACAGATTGACTTACGCCTTATTGACACTCATCTGGGATTCATTGATAACAAGTCCTGTCAACAGAAATAATATTGCGATACAATGTAGGTATGGTATTTTTTTTGAACACATTCTGCCAAAAATACTCAAAGCATGTGATGTGATATTTGTACGGACACATTCGTTACGCACAGTAGTAAATTGGAGAGTAATTATGGTAAATAAAACTCGAACTACATTGGCCAGTCGCAAAAGGGCGAAAGAGATAAGTATTTATACTTCAATTAGGCCTAAATGAGTTCGATTTCGAAATGGTATTTCGAGTGAATGCAATTTTTTGAAGGTGCCCTTCAACTTGTAAAGATGTAAATGTAACCTCAATTTGATGTTTCTCATATGTCATAAGATCTGACGGGATGTCAAATCACTAACGATTTTTAGGAAGCGCCAAGTCCACTCGGACTGTAAACCTTTTTTCAGAGAATTTAAACTCCTAGGCTAGGGTATATTTACAAATTCACTTAGGACAATATGCACTTCCATCATCGTCCAGCCGTGGTTAACTTTGGTAGACATTTCGTCTCAAGAAAACGAACGGAGTCGACTGTGTGTGCGTCGGTGTTCTATTGGCCCGATCGAGGAGAGCATCAATAATGACATTAACGTGTGCATGACGATGGTATTCTATGGAAAATTGTATTTTAATACCAATTCTATGAATTAATATTCAGGTGAAGATGTTTCCTTTCTTTGATTTTCCCAGATAAGTGAGAGTTTGTTTATATTTACCATTGTCAGTGAGAAAACACGAAAAGGAACACATTTACAAATAGAATTACGGAAGTGAATATAGGATTTTGAATTTAAATTCGAACTAATGTCCCTGGTAATAGAAAAAAGAAAATTCCACGAATTAAGGGTTATGGTTTCGGGGATTGTGGTTTTTATTCTGTCCATTGAATGTATGAGTACTTTTTTTGTTTTGTCACGTAAGCTCTTCAAAAGTTCTGATTTGATTTTTGATGACGTAAATTGTCTGG
Organism: Chalcosyrphus nemorum; assembly: GCA_949716465.1. Lineage (NCBI taxonomy): Eukaryota > Metazoa > Arthropoda > Insecta > Diptera > Syrphidae > Chalcosyrphus > Chalcosyrphus nemorum. Next base: position 15,076,768 of record OX454334.1, on the reverse strand, counting down.
CAGATACCTACATGGCTAGAAATGGAGTCAAAAAAGGAGAGAATAAGTCTCTGAGAATAAGCTGACAACGCTACACTTTTTGGCGGGGCAGAGACACAGCAACTTTTCATCCTCTGCTTCCAGTCGTGAAGCCCAACTTTTCTGGCATTTGCTATAGTTTGGTCTTTTTGCCGGAAGTTTGAGCAACACTTCATCGCTTTTGCTCGAATTGGTAAGGCGTTTGGTAGCGTCGATCGTTAATTTCTTTGGCGTACCTTACGTTTAAGCAGAGGAAGGCTGTCTGAGGAATTCCAAGGCCGAAATAGGGTCAATGAGGCCTTATTAAGAGGAAATTGATCTGAAAATCTGAGCTCAAACACCTCGACTACGCCTACGATGTATGCTTACTGTCTCACAGAATAATGGGAAGCAGACGTGGTTGGGCTTATCAACTCATATTATACGTATGTATGTACATTGCTGGAGCTGGCGGAGAGAGTAGAGCGTTTCCAATACCTTGGGAGTAGTGTCTCAACCGATGGCGTAACCGAACTGGATATAACCAGCCGAAAAGGCAAAGCAAAATCTGCGTTTAGCTTACTATCCAAGGTTTGGCGAAATAATGCAATTGGTCTAAACACCAAGGCTATGTCTGTTCCGTTCCAACGTTGAATCCGTTCTGCTATATGGATGTGGTCCCTGGAGAGTGGCCGCCACTATCACGAGGAAGCTGCAAACGTTCCTCAATAGCTGCCTGAGCCATATCTTAAGAATCCTCTGGCCAAAACGTATCTCTAAAGAAGAGCTTTATCCGAGATCGGGCCATAGGCACAACCATACGACGTTGCAGTGGTTTGGTCACACTCTCCGAAATTGCGGATGACAGGATACGTTTCGGTCCTACGAGTACATGGTGCAGAACAGTCGAAAATGAAGCATGGCAACTGGATAAAAGTTGAGGAGAGCTAAGGCACATTTCCAGAAACCTTATACGATGATTCGTAGGCATTTTAGTCCCCCTAGGACCTGAAAGGGGATACAGAACTTAAGTAAGTAAAGTATGTAGCACATTTACATACCCATCCTACCAGACAGTAGGCTCATAACCATCAATGAAATCCTCTTCGATTCTTACAGTTCAGGACGATTGTATCTTACAGTAGCTTATGATGAAAAATCACAATTAAAACCCATTTCGTCAGGACCCGTTTAAATAGCACTTAACGTGCCATAAAAGCCGACATCAAAATGTCACTTCACAAATGATACATTATAAATTGCGCCACAAGATCCTTTTGTGTGTGTGTATTTCTTCTTTTTTAATGAAAACTCCAATTTAACTTAACCCTATTCGTGCCACGTCTTAATACAAAAGTTTCGATAAACTATAATTCTTCTTTCTGCTCCATTATCCTCACTCCTTGTACATAGGCCATAAAGCAATACCATAACGGGTACTATGCCATGTTAATAAATTTCTTTGGCGCCGCCACACCATTTTCGGAAGCCATCTCACCAGCTCAACACGCACAAGAGCAGCGGCTGCGACGGCAGCAGCATCATCATCGATTTCGATTAATAATTCATTTAGGGTTTTGGAAATCCATCATATTCCTTGACGTACAATTTGTATCGCTCCAAAGAGTGTCAACGACGAAGGAAAAACTCACAGCACAACAGAGAAAGTCACAAGGATTCCATCACCACCATTAACGGCAACGTCGAAGAAGAACAACCACTGCCGCTGCTGGTGGTGTGTGAATCCACTGCGACATGTATCTGGTGCAAAAGATGGCTAGCTGGTTTCCCATTTTGTTCTAAAAACGAATCCCGCGCAGGCGCAACTGTGCGCATTTACAACTAAAAAATAAAAGAAGAAACCCAAGCTGATAATGTACCTCAACGGATTAATTGGATTATTTTCAAATATGGTCATTTAAGACATTTTAAATTTCAATTAATCACACTTTTTGTGCTTTTTTTGTGTGACTGTCCTGCAAGTTTGAAGATCTGATCGAGGTTTGTTTTTGCTGCTGGCACCTCTAGGTGCGTCTACTCTCAGTGGACGGGTATAAAAGGTGCATTTATTGAGAGATTGACACCATGTCGTCATCTGCGCTGAAATATGATTTATCAATCAGTTGGTTCTGGTTTTCCCAGAGACACCGACTGACTGGAAAAAAATTCAAGATTTAATCAGTGGTCAGGTTGATGATTTAGCAGATCATCTAATGATCTCATGTGTACTGGGTCTTGGTGTTCTAACATTTCTTAAAGGAATGGCTAGTTCAAAGCCCCACTAGGATTTGCTGTTGAGTATTCCTTACCGTTGACATTGAAATTTGAAAAATTATTTTCGTGCGCACAGCGCCAGACATACCTACATAGTATAGGTATGCATTTTTTCCTACAAAGGAAGACATATTTTGCTTTTTTTTGTTTCCCCTTGCCAAGGCTGCTGGTAGGTTCTCCTTGCTCCTCTATACCATGTCGGCGTGTATGATACGTAAACAGTAGCAAACGATTTGCAATTGATTTCGTGATTTCATTATGCACATGTGAATACAAATGTGTATTGTTGCGCCCGGCGCACTGTATGCTTCTCTGTTCATTCAGGATATTTTTGCCTCTACAGATCGAACTTGAAAATTGAGAGAAAATGAAGGAAGCTATATACATAGTGTACACCTTTAGGGAATAAACGTAAAACAAATTTTTCGTAACCCTTTAGGTGGAGAAGACAAGAAAACTCGTAACCAAAGAAATAAACGCAAAAAGGAACTGCAAAAAGTTTGTGTAATTTATTCGAAAGATTTGTGTGTCCTCTAAAAATCTTAGTTTAGCCATCTCCATTTAAAGAACAATCCAACGCTTCGCACGAATGTCAGAGTTAGCTTCCTGTCTGCATTTTTGAAATTCTGTGCTGTGTTTGTTGTAACGGCTGTAAAGTTTGAATATATGTGGCTATAAGACGAACTCCGAATCTTTGATTCCAATCGTATGATTGTTCACTTCATTGAATATAATGGCAATATATCTGAATGACTGAGAATATGTTTCCCTTTGAAGCATTCATCGTCTCGAGCTATACCAAGAGATGGCTCAGTTCCGAAAACCGTCAAAACTTATCCAGCGTAACGATGAAAACCCCGATGATCTGTGCAACTTGGAAACAGCTCTTCTAAGCTCCTCCAAACGTACAATGGATTCCGGCAGGGAGAAGCGTTGTCATGTGACTTCTCCAATATTGTGTAGGGCAGGTGTAAAAAGGGAAGGCACTATCTTTCACAAATCTGTCCAACTGCTGGAATATGCAGATGATACAGATTAACATCATCGGAGGATACCGGCAAGCCTTCGTAGAAGCGTCTACGCCAATTGAAAATCAGGCGAAACAAGTTGGTTCAGAAGTGAACGAGAATTATATCGGAGCTAATGATGAGAAATAACCTTGCAAGCCCTTGCTACTTTGGTTTGGTAAAACAACTAACTTCACGGACCGCACTAATGCTCTATAAAACGCTCTTACCAGTTCTGCTTTATGCGGGCGAGTGCTGGACGATAAGTAAGAAATCAGGGCAATTGTTGGGTCCTTTTGAGCGAAGAATACTTCATCGGGTATTAGGTCCTTTATGCGAGGAGGGCGAATGAGCTATACCCAGATGTGTATGTAGTCCAAAAATCCAGGACTACATTGGCAAGGCCACATGGACAACCACAGGTTCAAGACGGCGAAGAAAACCGAACCTCCGCTACAAAGACCAAGTTGTCACCCGGGGACCGTAGAGAATGGAAGGCAGCAGTGTCTCGGGCAGAGGCTCTACAAGGATAGGAAGCTCTTGAAGTAAAACAAATAAATAAATATGGCTCATAGAGGGTCTAGCTTCTTAAGACCGTACGTGTTGTGCGTGGTATAAATGTCTGCACGTACGGAAGGAACCTGTAGTTTTATGCTGAGAATTTTTAAAAAGCTCTCTCATGACAGTAAATACTCTCAGATGTTTGTCAGACGCTCGCAAGAGGTGAAGTCATGAAAAAATATTTATGGTATTTTTCTGGATTCGAACTTGAAACCCCGTACCCAAAGTCCAAAGCACTAAGCACTGAGCCACGACACCACCCACAATCCACATGCCTTTTAAGTAATTAAGTATTCATAATAGAGAAGTATAAAGGGTGATTAAGTACGTGAAAACCAAATTCTATCTCTATTATCATACTTTCAATCTTAAGCAGCTCAGCAATGAATATGTGACGACGCTGTCAGTAGATTCTTTATACTTCTTAATAATAGATCTCTAGATCTATGAACTCATTAGATAGAAACAAAACAGTTTGAATTTATTGTCTCCCCAGAGTTGTTCATCTTGCAGATCACGATCAAAATCAATGAATGAAACCAAGTATAAATCTTTGTGGAAAAATCTTGATTCTGACAGTGCAACAATGTCAAGTTATTATTTACTGTTTCTCAAGCCGAAGGAGGATAAGAAAAAAACTGAAACATTTAGCGGCATTTGCAGAAAATGCAAATGGGGAGCTACCGGTTGCACAAATTACACCAAGTGCATCGAATGCGCAGCCCTCGAAAGGTAACCGCCCGGCAGATGTGCCATACTGATCTTTAACAAAGCGAAGAGCTAGTCACCAGCTTCCATGCAGTTATCCTATTGTAACTTAATATCACAACACAATATTCCAACGACGACGTTTTGTATATATTTATCGTAGCACCGCCGCAGCCAGTAGTCATGAACTTTATGCCTTGCTCCTGGTAACCGTTTGCACGAAATTCTCCATTTTTGGATGCGACATGCTCTTTTATTGTTCCATTGTACACTAGACTTATACACAGTGTATCTACAGAAAGAAAAGAATACCATTGCGTGCAGTGGAGACCTTCAAAAATTATAAATGGAATGCATCCAACGAACACATCCCACTGATAGATCCTTCTTCTATCGAAATTTTTATTTCGTTGGCCTAAAACAATTACTCGCGAGGATGAATTGGACGAATCGCTAGCCGTCTATAGTTAATACAACAAAATGTTCTAGATACACACGATGTATCGATGCCCAGCCACTATCGTCACTATCTTTGGCTGGAACATAAAATAGTGATGGCATGTGCATTGATTTCATCCTGGCGTTGTTGGGGCTATGTAGAACGTCAATTTATTCCTCATTCCTACACCATATCGATGTACACAGGGACACGGGTTGAGTTTAGTTGCGGTTGCCATTCGTTTGGCTTTATTTTTTTTGTATCTTTCTTATGTTAGCTCTCATAGATGGTGTTTGAACCGGAATGGCAAGCAAAAAGCACAACTACTGTATGGACATGGCGCAGGAAAATGGAAAATCGTGTGTTAAAATCTTAAGTGCAAACAATTGTCTGTCGATTTCGACCACCATGGGGATTGCCACCGGCGCAAAACCTCTACTCGGTGCTCGGCCGGCGGTGGGGTGGCTCCTTCATGCTCCCGGTAAACCATTTCAATTTGAGACGAGTCGAAGAGCTCAACGAATCGACGTAGACGTTGTGCTGGTGCTCCTGGTAGCAGTTGTAGTGATGGTGAAGGTGGTGGTGGTCTGCGCGTCGTCCCGTCGAAAGACAGCTTGAAAATTATAATCAGATGTAAAGTGTTATAGCAATGGTCGTACATTGTTGGATTCTTTTTTGCGTTTTGTTCAGTTTCGTGTGCCTTCTTTTTTTTTTTTTCATTCAAAAGTTATCTATCGACTGGTTGTAGGTTTCCTTTTTTTTTTTCCTTCATTTGTTCATATGTTAAGGATTAGATAAGGATTCGATACGAATTGAGCCGGGTTGCTGTTTCTTTTTTGTTATTATTTTTATCTGAGTAACGAAGGGCAAAGGTTCGTTTTTTACAAAAATGTGTATGAGTCTATAATATCGGAAATATTTACCTTTTTAGCCACTTTAAGCTCTAGAAAATGTATAGGAAATGAATCGCATCCATCTTGCTAATAAACATCAGAATAGTCTTACAAGATGAGAGACCATTAATCCCACGTAAATCTCCGTCTCCAGAAATAGTTTATTAAAGGATCAGAATGTCAGCAGCGGAGTAGTGACAGACATAGAATTCTTGGACTCCCTTAGAGATGGAGTGCACTCCGAATATAGCTAACTTCTTTGTGGTTAAAAACCATTTACACCCAGGAGAGCGCACTTAGGGCTTCTCACAAGAATCTCAAAATGCGGTTCATACTCGTACATATAAAGAGTACTGTTCTGATCTGTGCTATGCTACTTTTTCAGTCACTACTGTTGGTAATCGAAAAAAGAAGAACTTAATAAAATCTGTCGACAATATTTTCTCCGGTGACAGGTGTCAAGTAGTATCAGCACTGAATTTGAAAGTTAAACAGCATAATTGCAATAAAAGCGCCCAATTGATAACCCCCAAAAATACTGAGACTAAAACCAAACTTGTTGCATCAAGCCGACAAAGGGTCCGCCAATCAGTGTTCGTGCAAAGTAAACGCAAATATTTTTTAATGGGTCCGTTGGCGTACTCTCCTAAAACAGCGAATTTTTACGAATTTTTACGAATTTTTACGAAAAACTGTTCGCGCACGGAGAATTTTCGTAGTTTTTCGCAGAAGAGAGCGCTCACGATAGAGTAAGAAATTTCTGTGGGCTGTTTTATGAAAACTGTCAAAGCTGTCAAGCCAGTGTATTTTCAACTTTTTCTTGTTCAATCCGTTAGTTTACTTTTTCGTAATTTTAGCTCTCTCTGAGAGAATTTTACCCCAACTCTTCGAAATTTGATAATCTACGACTTTTAGTGCAAAAAGTATGCGAACGGACCTAATATTTTCTACAGTGATAGTTATGAAGTAACTTATGACAGCCCTGAATAATAGTAACAAAAATAGTAACGCTAAGTTTTTTCAGTGGAATCGCACAATACAAAAGTGTTCGAACGAATTAATTCTTCTATTATAGTTCAACCTTTACTGGACTGCTCAATTTCGATATTAACTTCAAATGTTGTAAAACATAGCCTGTCTTCTTAAAATCTAAGGATTGTCAGTCCTACACTCCGACACTCAATTCATAGTCAACCATCTCTTCTAAATTCCACCACACAGCTTTGCAAATGTCATATTGTATGACACATTCCCAATCTGTCATACTGTAAAACTAACCAAAGCCACAAACCAATTACCTTCTAGCGCCATCTCCGATAAATTCATTACAACCACGACAAAACTCTTTGAATTCCTCAACTTTCTATGGAAACGAAGTTTGTTTTGAATAACAAGTTTTAATGTTGAATTAACGTTACAAAGAACAACAACATTTCGCGATATTTCTACTCGTATACAATTTATTTATTAATAATTCTAAGTATCATGTGAAAATTAGTAACAATCTCCGTCAGACTTCAGTCAGTTTTATATAAATTTAGTTGGAAAATTAAAAAAAAAAATTTAAGTTTTATTCTAAGAAATAAGAAAAGGGTCAATTTTTGAACTGAAAAATGCCGACCTGCCCACCGAGAACTATTACGCAAACCGCTCGAAATATCGACCGGACATTGCTGGACCAAAAACTCGAAGGAGAACCTCCAAAGGAAGACAAACAGCCAAAAACTTGTGCACCATGTCGGACTAAATACCAATGGTTCAGTGCACCAAAGACTATGTACAATGTCAAGAAATTTACGCGCACCATCACCGAAAAGTAAGTACATTCACTTACAAATATTTTTTTTTTTTTTAATAAAAAGACGAAAGGAAGTTCATTGACTGACCGGTGTGTCGTCGTGCACATGGTATCGTAAATAAATAAATAGTGACCTAAAATTAGTTAACGAGGAAGTCCTTTGACGTGTGGTATTTATTTTTAATAATTGAAACGATGAAGTGTGAGGAAGAAAATGATTTTTCCTTCTTTTGTCCTCGGTGAGAAATCATACTCAAGTTTCAAGTGAAAGTAGTAAGGATAAAGTTATCGTCCTTAAAAGTTGGTTACTTCGACACTGAATTGCATGCTACAAATGAAGACACTTTGCCGCGCAAAGACTTCAGGACAAATTACTCAAGTGTTTATGTAGAAAATCACGCCATGATAGTGCCACAGTTGTGTGTGGTTTAAAGCTAATTCAAGGGCGGATAAGTGAGTAGCCACTCACAGCCAAATTTAGTCCAAGGCTAGTTATATTTCTGAGTAACGAATCAAAGAAAGTAACTTGATTGTTGGCAGGAGTCAAGTTCAAATGGAATAACCTTTGTAATTGACAACTTCATTCGGCTTGTTTGGGAAATAATTGGCCAAAAACTTGAGTAATGAAAGAAATGTTATGAGTACTACTTAGCTATTGAATGTAGGTATTTTAAGATGACACAAGACACGTGTGCGTTTAGGTGTCAGGGGGTTTGAGTAAGAGTACCAATCAGTCAACAATAGTTTTGTTCTAAGCTTTAAGTCAGAACTCTCACTCACTCACTCGTAGTACCACATCCATATATGTATGTATTAGAATGGACTCAATATAGGAACAGTCGTAGGTTGGGTTAGACTTTTTTTTGTCAATTTGGCTGTCAACGAGTATAACGAGTTTATATTTAAAACCCACTAGTTTACTCTACTAGAAGACGGGAAGACTTCCAGGTTCGCTAACATTTGATGGAGGTCCATTATTCTGTGAAAGAGTAGGTATAAAATGTTACGAGTAGATAGATAGTCGGGGTGAACTCCTCTGTTCGCCATCAAAAAAGCAGAATATGTAGAGTATGTATAGCTTTGACAGATGATGGCGGCCATATTTTTGAAGCTACATCTGTCAAATTGGCTGTCATTTACTCAGTTTATCTTGCCATAATAGGTCCGTTCATGTACCCTCCCAAAAGAGCAAATTTTTACGGAATTTTACGAATTTTTACGAAAAGATGTTTGCGTACTAAAAATTTTCGTAGTTTTTCACAGAAGAGAGCGCTTACGAGAGAGTAAAAAATTTCCCCATGCTACGAATTTTAGTGCAAGAAATTTCTTTGGGCTGGTTTGTGAAAACTGTCAAATCTGTCAAATCAGTGTATTTTAAACTTTTTTTTGTTCAACCCGTCCATTTACTTTTTTGTAATTTTAGCCCTCTCTGAGAGAATTTTACCCTCACTCTTTGAAATTTGATATAAATTTGATAATCCCGCGACGCTCACAAGAATTGGGCCTTTCGCAGACCACAACTTGGCGAATTTTGCATCACGACTTGGGCCTACATCCTTACAAGAATCAAATGACCTAGACTTTCAAAGTTAATGACAATAGACAACGCCAATTGTTCTCTGGTTGGGTTTTCAAGCAATTAGAAGTTGACTTCAATTTCGGTCGAAAAATCATATTCAGCGACGAGGCCCATTTGCGGATGAATAGTTTCTTCAACAAGCGAAATTCTCAAACTTTGAAAAGTAACAATCCACACGAGATCAAACAATTTGCAATCCATCCAGAGAAAGTCACTGGGGGCATCATCGGTCCATACTTCTTTGAGTACGACAATGGCCAGGCCATCATCTTCTACGGCGAGGCGAGCGCTATCGGACGGCTCTAAGTGCCACAATGGACATTTTTGACGAGCGATTTCCGAACATGGTTATCTTTATGCTTCAGAGTTATGAAAAATTGGACATTTCTGATGTGTGCCATCCAGTGAAACCACGGATATTTGAATTGTCTTACATTCAATATATATAATGGCATACATGGAACTTTTATATAAATAAAAGATTTAAATGATGTCTTCCTTACAGATTGTTTTATTCAAATTTAAAGATAGGAACCGCTTAATGGAAAACCTATTACGTCTTAAACCATCCACTCGATTACGTTCTGCCATCACGTTGAGCAAGTGATCATTAAAAAGGCCATTTAAAGTCCACGTGAAAGAAATAATGTTTATGTTATTAATTTCAAGGGAAATGAAAGGCTTTTACCACCACCTTTCCTAGACCAGACGTCTTTCACTATGCGCACGTTTTCCCAATTAAGAGAATTTAAGCCGAACTCGGTCAAGAGCACTATAATCATTAAATTGTTCAATTACCATCCATTTAGCAATAATTTCATTGGCCATACTAGAAAATCAATACCTTCCTAGAGAACTTTGATAACCTTCTTAGCCATTAAACGAGACCCTTAAGGTCCAATTCCCAGAAGCAGAATATCATATGCACTTTTCTTAGAACAGAAGTACTATCCAGGCCTTTTAATGCCTTCCTATTTGAAGGGATTGATTGCCCTTAAATTCACACTCAAGGCGCCATCAAATTCTCGGAAGGTGAAACCTATAAATTTCTTCACCCACTCTATCCTATTTTAAGCCCTCCAACCCAAGAAACTGTCCATTTTCATTGGACATGTGGCGACGACAAACATGCGAAATATATGAATGGTAATCTAACAAATTGATTTATTTGTCTGCGAATCGTCAGAGAACCATATTGTTGAATGTCATTTCACAAAAACCAACCTTGAAGCGTTTTTTCCCGAGAACTTAAAATACCCACTTGAAATACATTCATCGTTTAACCTTTCGCCTTGACAAAGGGCACCAGAAGGCCAGTAAGGGAAGAAGTCGGTTTTTTTTCCTTTTTGCGCGAATTATATATTAGTTCCTATCGAAGGACCTCTTAACAATATCTAGCTGGTCAGACACGCACAACTTAAACCATCCCTCATATTAATTAAAATAAAGAAAAAAAGCTCGTTCCTTCTACCAACTTAACAGAAATTCCTTAACATCCTTTCTAACAAAGTCGCAGGTGAAAGAAAGCTTTCTCTCTTTTTTCTGTTTGAACCGGACCAGATGACCATTGCCCCCAGACCACATGCGCCGAGTCTTCTCTATGGCCTGTGGACATATACTCTGACTCGGTTTGTTTTGGTCATTCGTTTTCCAACCGTTGTCCTTACAGCCAGTCACCGCCGGTTTGCTGCGGCCGCGGAAAACTAATATCGATTAACACATTAGTTGGATTATTTTTGTATTTCAAAAAAAGAAAAAAACTTTAAAGTGTATTCCTATTGATTTCTTGGACATATTTCTGAAAAGATAGAAAAAATGTGAATCCTTGTGATCCTGTGTAAAGTGAAATGTTTAGATACCACATCGTTGCGTTGAACATTTTCGAGTGAAACAAAATGCCAAATGCGATCAATGAACTCTCAACTGAACACCTTACCTCCTCCCTATCCGAAAACCCAAACCTTCCTGCTGAAGAAAATCCCAGTCCGTCCTCCCACCTCCACACAACCGGACGTCTAGAAAGAACAAGCGCGAAACCATCCATCGTGCCGATTCCATCCTTTACGGTTTTAAATAACGACACTTTAGCCATTTCGAGTAAGCCAAACGCCATAGTGCGACCCATTCGGCGTATAGTGCCCTTAACCGGGCCCGACGATTCTTCGGACACAAATTATGATGACACGCCAAAGGATGGTCAGGAAGTTGAGACGTTCGCCAAAGCGTTAAATCGAAAACTAAGACGATTGCGTAACGCCAGCACTATCGTAAAGTCATCGCACTCTTCGAAAAATGTATGCTCCTTGTTGGCTTTTTGCGAGATTTCAACAATTTTTTTGGGTGATTTTTTGTTTTTTTCTAGGCAAGTATTTCGGACACGATTAACAAACGGCCGTTATTCATTACCACCGTTCCAACTGGAGTGTTTTTACCTCCGGCTAAAGAGCCGCCAATTTTACCATCAAAACGTGTCTATGCCTTTGCCACCCATCCTCGGGTTTATGCCCATTCTAATACCTACAAGGACAAGCTGGACGGTGCTATGAAAGCTCCTGATAAGGATCTTACAACACGTTTGCATGGAATTAGAGCGTTCAGTCACTTTTTAGGTGGCGTGAAAAAGAGGTAAAGCATTTTCTTTTTCTTTTTTTTTAAAGTTAAAAGTTGGAGGGTGTTATGTAGGTGGGTACCCAACAAGTAGGTTGATTATTGTGTGTACCTTGAATTAAATTGCAAAAAAAAAAACAGAATAACGGTGACAAGCTAAATAATTGTTAATAATTTCAAACAGGAACGTTGACCATTTCAAGGAAATTGGCTTTTTACTGCCACGTTTCTGTTGAACTAATTACCATTGAGTCAGAGTTTACATGTTTCACTTCGTTTATCTGCATGCATCAAATTATTGAATCGTGTTTGCGGGTTTTTTTACTTTTAAGGAAACATGTTATTAAATGTATTTTTAAAAAAATTTCACATATGCTTCAATTTGGAAAATTTAGTTCCGCAATATGACAGCTATATTGCAATAGCCTGACTAAACTAAAGGGTGGTCCAAAAGCATTCCCTTGCTTTAAATATGATTTTGATTGTCCCTGTGATGTAACCTATTTTAATATTCATTGACCTCAGAACTTTTGGAATGATTTCAGTTTCTGGTGCACCAGTTTTTGGTGTCAACGTTGTGATTTAGACTTTGTCTGCTACCTTAGATCACACTTCTTCTTTTAAGTAAAGGAAACATTCTTCAGCAACATTATCTTGGTGACATCAAAGTTTTCGATTATTGCGCTGTTCTTTTTCCAATTGACAGTTACAGTCTAATCAGCCTTTCAATCGAGGTGACAGCACAAATTGAAACCCATTTGCATTTTGCATTTTTCATTATTTATTTATTTCCTGGTTTTCTGAAAGGCAAAATTGCAAATTTTGTTCATTCCTTCATTAATTTCCTACATTTATATGGATAGTTGCAGTCAGGTTCAATTCGACTTGAAATGCATGTAAACGCAGATCGAGCTCAAAACGACTTTGAGTCAACTCGAATCAGCTTCTTAATCTGGGTCATATTTTTTCTGAGAACTTTGTAAAAGAATGTACCGAGAACATGTAGACATTGCTACATAAAAAAAAAGTTAAAGTTAACGTGTCGTGGAACAATATAGGCCCAAATCTAGTCACGCCACACATTGATTGAGCGATAAGTAAGGAAGCTGTGATGTTTTTTGAGATCAATGCCGCCTGACCAGAGGCATTTCTAAACTAATTGATGTATGTACGTGGCCTTCCAGTGGCTTTATGATCGACGAAAGTTCCTCCTGTTCGAAAACGGGTAACATATCGCCAGATCGTGTCTTTAGACTAAGTCTTTCTAAATAACAGTGAAACTCTCGCTACCTTAGCAACTAAGGAGTTGTTACATTTGACAGTAGAATATATTTTAGTATCACCGTATGCTCCAAATATTCAACCAGAATGTTTGTGTTAAATGATTGATGTTTGACACATATGTAGCTTGTATAAGGTCCGTTCGTGTACTTTTTGCACTAAAATTCGTTGGTTATCAAATTTCGAAGAGTGGGGGTAAAATTCTCTCAGAGAGGACTAAAATTACGAAAAAGTAAACGAACGGGTTGAACAAGAAAAAGTTGAAAATACACTGGTTTGACAGCTTTGACAGTTTTCATACACCAGCCCACAGAAATTTCTTGCACTAAAATTCGTAGCAGTGGGAAATTTTTTACTCTCACGTGAGCGCTCTCTTCTTCGAAATTTTCGTAAAAATTCACTGTTTTAGGAGGGTAAGCGAACGGACCTATCCTTCGTATGCGAACAGAATTTCGTAAAAAATTATAAGATTTTGTAAAAGTTTGCGTTCGTACGCGAACGAACCTAACTTTTTAAGCAGTACCTAGTTTGGATACGTATGTATGTAGTTTGCCCATAATGCTTCCAATATTTTCCAGTTATGTTCCGCTAGAGGGTTGTAAGCCTGCCATGAGTGTTTTTTCTTTCAGATTCTGTCCCGGGTTTCTATCTCTAGTTTCCTGAGTAGTTCGTTGAGAATGAGATCTCTTTTTTCGCAGTATGATACCCACTTTCTAAGTAGAGACTTTGCCGTTTTGTTGCACTCAATTGCTAGTTGCTACACTGTCAAGTGTACAGCAGATAAAGTATTTTTCCGTCCAATTCTTTATGTTTTTGTGGACATTCTTACAAGCGTTTAATGGCAAGTATTCTATCCAACTTTATTGTTTGTATTTAAAACTTTTATGATAAATCATGATCAATACCCTTACTTAAGACCAGTTAAAGGCATTCATCATTTATCAATATTTCTGCTACTCAAAATTTTTAACACAATCAGGGGTGAAGTGAAAATACAGTTTACCTCTGGGTCACCGTGATAGTGCATAAAGTTCTGTTCTAGTAGCCAACCCCATGCGGCTCAATCAAATGACCACTTTTTCAAGGGCAGTAGGTATGAAAGATTATTATTACTGTTCATGCAAGGCAATGTGCACTGCCCCATCTATTCTCGAAAGCCTTCTTGTAGGCATACATTAATTACACTATGTCCTTGCAGGTAAGATCTTAATCTTGCAACGCAATATAAGGAAACATGCAAAATTCTGAAAGTCACTAGTACATATTTTAAGATTGCCATCAACTCTTAAAAATGAAAGTAATTACTTTTTTTTAACGTTTATGTTTTATTTTACAGAGAACCACAGCCCACCTGTGAACAATACAAAAATCTTATGTTCGAACGAAGAGTCTTTCGGGGTAGTAACTTTGCACCACCTCCTGTAAGTATTACAATTCATTTACTTGAAACATATGTATGTAAACTCTACACATGAAAATTACAATCCTAATTGCATGTGTGATTTCTTTATTTTTGTGAAAGAGGCTCTCAGAAGAGAGTCTCGATGTCCTAAAGTGTGTCGTAACAATAGACATTTAACGTTTCCATTACTATTTACCTTTTATGCTTATTACCCCAGCCATTAAAGCATACAATTCGTATTTTTAGAATAACCCAAAATATAATTGCTATTGCCCTCGACACAGTCTACATATATACATATGTACCGGGCTATCAGTACAGTAATGTGATGCAATACAATTTACTAATTAATTCGAGGTACGCGCCCCGCTCAGTGGAAATTACAACCGTAGAAATACGCATTTGACGTTGACTATTGAGTATTTTACTTGAATCAACGAATTTATTTTGTTGTGTATTGTAGACCGTTTTAACCTCCTTGTGGCGGATCCATACGATTTAGTCACTGGGACTATGGACTATGTCAATTTGCATACAAAGTTGTAATTAAATTGTATCGAGAAGTATAATATCTCTTAAGGGAGTTGGTAATTAAGTATTGTTTGTCCAAACACTAGGAAGGGATATTTTTAAAAACCACAAGGCGTTTCGTATAACGGTACTTATACGTATTATGCCAAAGGAGATGATTCGATGACAGGCATAATTGAGGCGCCTAATCGTTCCAAATAGGCAAGAAGGAGTGGCACTCAATAAGTTAATTCGTAATTACTTGTAAGATACTCACAATTGAGTGATTGATTATGGGTTAACAACTAACACCAGTTGCTCCAAAACACTAAGTGTAACAAATAGCTAGATCTTTCTTAAGGTCTCACGTCTAATCAAATTATGAAAATTCCTGCGTCTTACTACTGAAAAGGATTCTAAAAGAAATCATGGGACTTTCGAACCATTTCTTCAAATTTGGTATTTTTAAGAATAACAACAATTCGTAGTCAGACAGACGTTGAAGGGTGGTGCTCAGATCGAATCTGGTTAAAGCCTGCAATAAGTATCAATACGATGATCTTGATATTTGCACAAAGGCCAAGACTACCGGCCGGATACATCGAGAAGAGATTCCTATCTATAGCACTTAGTAACTGCAACCAGCAAGTCGCATTTGGCATAATAACAAACCACTGCGCCATCAGTATCCATACAGAACGTTAGGTACATCCAAACGATTTCTACAGAAACCGGAAGAACAAGAAGTGAACGAAATCAGCCATCACCTGCTAATGGCCGCGATCCCAACGCTTCTGTCAACCTGTCATCCCGGTGCAAAAGTATTCTAGCAGCTAGATTAGCGAGGTGTAGGGAACTCGGCCAATGTTCAGCCCTCTCCGATAGTAGATTAAGGACTATTGGCAGTTGGAGAACCTAAAGCTTCTGTAAAAGAGGATGAGTTGAAGTAAGATTTTTAATAGAACTTTTGCATATCTGAATATTCAAATAGAAGATACATTTCGAATTATTAATGGAATCAAAAGCTTTGTTGTTTAACTTTAATTCCATCTTTATGACCAAATGTTTTTTGTATTTTTTGTATACCAAATGATGTCCTTCCAAAATAAGACTTAATGACGAACCAATAATTTATAGATAGTCACTCGCAATTTTATGATTTTTCCATAATAAAGTACCTATATTAATTGTACAAGGTCTGAACAATTGCGTTGGCCCATTTGAATGATAATGATGGAATGGCATGTAAAATATCGTAATCTCTTTCTATAAGGACACTTTGCATGCTTGTAGCAATTTATCTGCTGTCTGTAATTGCTTTTGTTTCGTGCAATAATCATGAACGATAGTCATAGACTCTCCTGTCTACTATCACAGCAGATACTGAACTTAAAAAAAAAAACATTGTAAAATCGTTTAGTTAGAACTTATCTTAACTCGGCATTACTATTTCATCGACGTATTTAGTCAGTTTTGTTACTCACTGGTTTTACTGGCCTGATTTAACCCAATTTTAGGAATTTTTGAGCTGCTGAAAGAATCGTGCTCCTTGTTAAACGTGATACTGCTACAAGTATCGATCGAGTACTTACTCTACAAACCTACTTTAAAACAGTAATTACGTGATTAAAAATGTTGAATAGCAACCTTATTAGGTCGAAGGAAAGGGACAGCTAATAAAGAGGGTATAATTGTAAAAGAACGTAGCTAACTATTTTAATATGCACAACTAAATAGTTTTGATTCAATAGGCATCGAGGTATACGATTCCTTTCATTGTCGATGGATTATAAAGCAACTATTGATATTTTAAATGAATAGTGGAAACAAATTGGCACAGCAACAGCTAACAGCAGAGGCAAATAGATCGATGCAGTGATGTGAATTACATTGGCCACGTTCCGCATTCTAGGCACTAGGTAGTGAAACGTTTTTGATTGGTCAAGACATTCTGTTCTGATACAAAGTAAGGCATTTCTTTTTGAGGTAATGGACTGGATTTGAAGGTAAGAACATTTTCCCTACCTTTTAAGTCATTGTGCAACTGTCAAAAATTCGTTTACCTTCCATATGTTAGGCATTACCTCAAAAAGTAGGCCTAGAGTTCGAAACGTGCCCATTATCCCATCAACAACAACAGCATTTTTGACAACGAAATACAATAAATGACAAAAGCATTTTAGAACGAATGCTTTTCAACTTGCACGTCATAGTACTTACAAAATGGCCAAACCTGTCAAGTCAGTCACCCCAAAACTGTTCTTGAAATGCTCCTAGTCCTACGTTTCTCAAAGTTGCTATCACTATGGTAATGCGTTTCTGCCTTATTTTAAAGTTTAGGACTTGGGGTTTAGGTTTTAGTCGACTTTTTCGACGTGGAGATTATGAGTACTGATTCATGCATGTCTCTTGCATCTTGAAGTACGTGGCGAATCACATTTTCTATTAAGTGCTTACTACATCACAGATACAAACTAGTAAAATACATAAAGAGACGTGGCTCAGACTTCTCCCCAACTCATTTCCATGAAAATTTATTTACATGTCTTTGACATTCTTTATTAATAGAATTTATATTAAATTCAAGCACACGTGTATAAGGAAACTAAAATCAATCACGCACATCAATTCTTTAATAAGGCATTCAATACATTTATATAATTTTATATTTATCTCACTTGTTTTGTTACTCTTTGCGTGTTTTTGTATTTATTGTACGGAAACGACAACATTCCAGCCTTGGAATCCGTATTTTGCATATGCGGGCCTCCTGTCTGGAAAAGTGAGTGAGTTTTATTAGAAATATGTCTTGACGTCTTAACCGTTAGCTTCACCTTCGTTCGCTTGTAAACCACTGTCTAGCGCTCTCTCACTTCGTACTGCTTTCTCTAATTAAATGTTTTCGTATCCACAAATGCTATAATGATTTTAAAATTTAAACCTTTCAGCCTGAAGAAGATCCATGTTTGAAAGAAGCCGAGCACCGCCGTCGACAATGTCTACGACAACGATGCAAGCTAAGAAATCAGCGCAATGTCATTGGAACACCACCACCAGTGGAAGGACGACGTCATGAGCGAATTCAAACAGAAAAATATCTGGAAGAACTTTTCGAACGGCCGCCAGAATATGATGCTAACACTCAGACCGATCTATTCCTCGAAAGACCTAAGACACCGCCATTTATACCAGAAAAGATCGGTATAGACGCTGGTACGGAAATACTTGAAGGTGATCTCTTTGACTTTGATCGAGAAGTGCAACCGATTCTGGAGACTTTGGTTGGACACACTGTGGAACAGAGTGTCCTGGAAGTTGCTCATGAAGAGGAAGTTGCCGAGCTTCGTAAGCAACAAGAAGAGTAAGTTTACACTCAAAGTAGAATTGTATGGATGTGTAGAGTTCTATAGATTTGTCCTCTAATTCAGGACCTAAGTCCTGAGCTTTAGTACAATTATGTTTTCTGCAAACAACTTACAGAAATGTATCCACATTTAAATGTTTCTTTTTCTAGATTCCTTACCTGCCGAGAAGTCGATCTGTCTGAGGTTCGCCGCCTGGAGGCTGAAGAATTACGATTACAAGCTGAAAAGGAACGTCGTCAACGACAGGATAGCATTGCTAAGGAACTCGATGAGAAGATGCAGAAAGGAGTTACTGCAGCGAAACTTCTACAAGGCCATATTGCTAGTCTATTACCGGATGTGTTAGCTAATCTCGAGCCTGCCACTGATGAGGCCAGAAAGACAGACTTAGAGAAGAGCATTTGTTCATGGTTAACGAAAGAAGTTGCCGAAGAAGTGGGACAAATAGTAGATTCACGAGAGATTTTGACGGCGATTATTAAAGAAATCATAAAGCAACGTGCTGCCATCTATGCGAACTACAAAGAAGAAGAATTCTATCCACCAGCAGAATATGGAGAAGAATGTGATTTGGAATTGGAGATGGAGGCTGCTCCAGGAGAAGATGCGGTTTGAAAAAAAAGTTGTGATACAAATTTGAAGTTAGGCTTATGTCGCATTTGTTTGTTTTTGTTTTCTCTTATTTCTTATTTTTTACCAAAAATTCTTTTATAAAAAAAGAAAAAGATAAACCTCACAGAAATATAAATACATAATATATTTGTAATACACTACGAAACTTATAAATACACAAATAACATTTTGTTTTTAATTTAAATCTGGTATATGCAAATTTTTTCTTACATTGAAAAAAACTTCAGATATAATTTGGTTGTTTGTAAGATTACATAACGGGTCAACAACATCTATGAGATGAGTATGGACGGAGTTATCTGGAATTTCATTGCCTTCTGGAACTCAGGTTGTGGTGGTGGTTGTTCTAAGCAATTTGAGTGCTCTAAGGATTACTTAGCTTATGTCTAAAAATCTACAGACAAGTCAAGTAATTTTGATAGCACCTTTCAGGCTGTACAAATGGATCCTGAGAAATTATCTGAAAAAGAAAAACGAATGGAAGTGCTAAGACTGGAAGGATTGTTAGGAACGAAGCGTATGATTCCCTATCTTTTTTCTATATAGCTTCCTTCTTTCCCCAGTACTTGCTCAAGAATGTTTTTTTTTTTTCTGAAAAGTGTGAATTTTTTTCAGTTTTGTGTAAAAATACTAAACAAAGTGAATTTTTCGAGCAATGGTCCTGTTAGTGGACCGATTTTCTCAAAAAAAATCCTTACACTGGTGACACATGGGCGAACGGGCGGACATGTTTTAAGCGGATCTACTCGTGATGCTGTTTATTTATATATGTACTTTACTAGATCTATCTTCAATATTCTCTATAAGCTAAATATAAATGTCTAACTGCCATAAAACTTCAAAGGAGTTAGTGGTAGTGGTTTCCTCGAAGTCTTTCAAATTAACTTAAAAGCAAATTGTTGTGAAACTTATCTCACAGGAAATGCACAATAGGAATTATAACATGAGAGTGGAAGCTCCTTGCTTGTGTGGCCACGTAGTTATTGCTAATAAGATTTTTGTTTAAATCACCATTTCAACCTACGTATGGTATTGCGCGACCTACTTTTCGAACACATATCTTTCCCTGCACTCATGCTATGGCAACACTGCTCAGCATGACAGCATCTTGTGAAATGTCACCTGCCAAAAACAAATCAACCAACGACGAAATACCAAAACAAAAAACCATAATTTCTCACGCGTAGTAAATCAAAAGTTAAAAAAATGTCGAAGATATTCACGCCCACAAATCAAATTCGCCTTACAAATGTTGCAATTGTACGCCTTAAGAAGGGTGGTAAACGATTCGAGATCGCCTGTTACAAGAACAAAGTTATGTCCTGGAGAAGTAACACGTGAGTATGCCGGTTCTGTAAGAAATAGGCTTATCATTCTGTTTAACCTTGACAACTTTCAGTGAGAAGGACATTGATGAGGTACTCCAAACGCACACAGTCTTTACAAATGTCTCCAAGGGACAGGCAGCCAAGAAGGAGGAACTCATCAAAGCGTTCGGTAAATCAGACGAGACAGAGATTTGCAAGGAAATCCTCACCAAAGGAGAACTTCAAATATCAGAGAAGGAGCGTCAGTCGGCTATGGATACGCAATTCAACAGCGTCGTGAACAGTGTCGCTGCATTGTGCGTTAATCCTGAAACTCGTCGCCCGTATCCTAGCACAATTATCGAAAAATCCCTTAAAGATGCTCACTTCTCGGTCAAATTGAATAAAAACACTAAACAGCAAACTCTTGAGGCAATCAAATTACTCAAGGAGCAAGAACTGCCTTTAGAGCGATCCAGAATGAAAGTAAAGGTAACCTTCCCGGGTAAAGATGCAGCCAAACACAAAGAAGCCATCACCAAGTTGGCAACAACTGTTGAGCATGAAGAATGGGAAGATTCCACTTTGAATCTTATGCTGCTGATTGATCCTGGCAATTATAGGACCATTGATGAACTTGTCAGGAATGAGTCGAAGGGAAAAGGATTGGTTGAACTGCTCGAACTCAAGGAAGTCGTTGAAACTGATGAGGTATTCTGATGGGAGACGCATCTATCAGTGGCATTATGTCTTAGATCGATCCGTGTTACGTTTCTAGTACATGTTTAGTATATGTTTTGTATTAATTTTTGTTATGAAGATATTCAGACCTACTTTTCTACTAGGCGTCCACAAATATAGTGGTTTACCGAATAAATGGAACCATCCACTTACGTTATACATATATCAATTTCTTCTTTTGTTGTCTAAGGACCCCTGACTTTGCTGTAATACAATTTGATCTCTCAAGAGACCCTATTTGCCTTTGAAATGCTATAAATCCTGAAACTGTTTCGTAAGAAATCTTATCGCTCTACAACTTTTAAGACTCACACAGCGATTGCGAAAGGGGTATAGCTAAAGCGATCTACAGTGTGTGAGAGCCTTTACGTGTGAACGATGTCCGTCAATTTGAGTTCTGAAACCCTGGGTACTTGTTGTACACTTCCATTGATTTTTGGGCGTCATCTTACGCTTTAGTTCTAGTTTCTTTGTCTTATTTCTTCTCATTGCTTTCGGCCTTCAGATCCAATGATGTCATTGGCGGTGGCTTTTGTACTTATTCAGTGAGTAATGCCCCCATTTCATGCTAAACTCTACCGATAGGCGCTTGGTTTAACTAGCTGGAGTACCCAGCATGGACAGGATATACTTATTATCGAGTCACAACTGATGAATTTATAATCAGCTTTTAAAAATGCAATCCAAGAGGATGGATAGGGCACAAGCGGTCAGTTTGGCACAATAACTACTCGGAGCAAAAACCCGCAGTATTGCCCAATTAGATCAAAGACTACACCACTGCAGTTTATTAGGATTTCATCCCCTACAACAGAACTTACATTACTTAACGAACGTTTAAATGTTTCTTACAAATCATGAGAACGTATCGTAAATTACAAATAAGTACGCAAAGAATAGAGTGTAGACACTCTTAGTCAGACAGCTGTTCAACAAACATATACCATGGCCCTTGAGGACATAATAAACCATTTTATTTTAACGAAATATATAATATATGCATCTTTAATCAATAGTTGTTGAAACAGATAATAAAATACGACGGCAAACCGTTCCGGAATCACTGCATTCGTCTACCTCTTCTACTTCATCTTCTTTAGCTCCTCGAAACGACGTGACAAGTAATCGAAATCAATTTCATCATCATCGGATTTTGCTCCATCATTGGGTACATCAGGCAAATCTGCTGGGACATTCGGTAGATTCGGCATATCCATACTTGGTGGTGGTGCACTAGGCCCAGTTATATTTGGGGGCATCTTTGATCGTGGCTGTGGTTTCGGTTTTGATGAATTCTACAAGAAAAAAAATTTATCATAATTTCATGTGAATCAGACTTGCGATAAAAAATCGATTGCAGCAGCATTCAGATTAGATAAAAGAACAAAAAGCATAGAAAATATAATTGTGTCTACCTGCAAGTTATAGGGATCTAACGATGAATAACGGGGTGGAGGTGCTTCGGGATATTTATTGGTTTTCTCTTGCTGGTAAAACAAAACAAAATAAATGCAAAAAAAATCAAATTCAAAGCCAATCAAGGCGCATATGCAAGTATGTACAATCAAAAAAGAACAAAAACGTGCAGAGGATGAATGAGAGTGGGAGGGAAGAAAACAAATGCAAACGCTGCAATCTCAAGAACAAAAATCAATGAGGACCGTTTTCCCAAAGTAAAATATCTAAAAAAAAATAAGCATTTTCCTAGTACAATTTGTTTCAATTAAAAAATAATGTAGGCTGTGTTCTAAATTGTTAAATGTGTCTTAAGTAATGTGCATCGTGTGTCGCATTATGTGTGTTTCCACAATGGAGTTAGAGAATCATGTTACATGTTGTGATCCATGGCTTTAACCACTTTTGAAGATGTAGTAGCCGCACACAGAATGTAGTTACTACTCTCGCTTTTGGAAATAGAAATAATACAATACAATCGCGAATCAATGACCCTAGTAGCTAACGCTGCTTAGTTATAGTTTACTAACTTTTGTTTTAGATATTAACTTTAAAAAAACGGTCCTCAAAATATTATTACTCACATCGAAGCATAACAGCCAGTTGTTAAATTTAGGAAAGCATTAGGGGAAGAAGAACAATAAAACAGTTAAGTTGTACAAGCTTGTGACACGAAGAAGTTTACCTACCAATAGATTGTCATCAGGGCTCCCATTTTTGGGATTAGATGGCCCGGGAAAATTATTGGCTTCCCCCTAGCCAATTTCAATAGAATAAAAGCAAAGTTAGTTTAAAGAACACCCTTTCAACCAAATGTTCAAGTCGGGTTAAGAGCAATTTACCTGAATAAAGTTCGAATTGGTATTTAAGTCTTTTTGTTCGCCCGAATTGTTTGGAGGAATGTTGTACGCAAATGGCTGTGGGGCCTGCGGTGCGTTTATAAAACCCCCTGCAACGCCTCCACTGCCACCACCACCACCACCGCCTCCTCCGTACGGTGGAGGATAGTTAAATGGTTTCGTCTGCGGTGGCTCCGGCATGTGTGGAAGCTGCGGTATAGATGGATACCCAATGAAGCCAGCTTGTGGCGGTGGTGGTCCTCCGCCGCTTAGGTTATTCCTGTCCGACAAATCAATCAAAAAGTTATCCATTCCTGCAAGAGAAAGAAGAATCTGTACCCAAAGCAGAAAAAAAATTACAAAACTCCTTACCAGTAGGTCTATTCTCCTCTTGCATGACCTGTGGATCCGGTTCGTACTCAATATTATAGTTCTTTGCAATTTCAATCAAATATTTCTCCACCAATAGCTTGGGAGGTGCCTGAATGTTTAACTTGTGCATGAGCTTCTCAGAAACATGATGATCTCCGGTCGCTGTTCTAGCCTTCTCAGTGAATTGCGGACCGTACTTGCTCATAAACACCTCAGAGATAACCTTTAACTCTTGAATGTCACTCTGCAAACGTAATGAGACCCAAACCAGACTGTAAACAGCCTCGGCAATGCCATCGTCGAGCTCCTTCATCTGAGTGACGAGCCCAAAGCGAGCTAACAACAGGTCACAGTACATTTCAACGATCTCCATTGCCTCGACGAGGTAGTCCTCTCTGTTTTGGAAAGAATGTTAACTTCCTGTCCGCAAAATAAGGTTCTTTGTCTCACCTGATGATATGTTCCACCCTAATCTTAGCCCTCTCAGTCTTACCAGTAGCTAGATAGTCTGCGATTTCTTTTCGTGCCTTTTGAGCAAGTTCGGCCTTCTTCTTCTCAAGCAACTTGAGACGATTCAGTGCCAAACGAAGATTAGTTTTGAGTTTTGTATAGTTTGGACCGCTTGAAAACATTTTGATGGAATTTTCTTCAATTAAAAAGAAAAAATTCCAATACAAATTACTTTATGCAGACGGACAACAAAATAAATTGACAGCTGACTCACTTCGAATGAGTCAACCGGGGTATGTTTGCTTTTGTTCTTGTGGTGGAATGGAAGGTGGTAAACAATCGACTGTGGTGAACTTTGAAAAGTAACGAGTTGCATTTGGGTTCAGGAATATAAGTTCAATGGCTATATACATAGATGAACCGTTGAGAGCAAAATGGTTTAGTAGATTTTATGTATATAATAAAGACTTTGTTAATTTTAATTTCCCAGTACACAAGCATCTTGTTTCATATATGTTCAACTGAAAATAGTTTACTTGAATACAGAATAAGGTTAAACTTGATGCCTAGTGGTGTAAGTCCAGATTAAAAAAAATTTACTTACATCCCTCTTGCTCTTAACGGCTCATGATTGATTTATGACAAATATAAAAAAAAAATCAAAATCGTTTTTTTTAAGTCTATAAATTTAAAAATATTAACAGGGTCAAAGGTGACGTATTGCGCATAATAAATTGAATGTAAATGTCGAATCATCTATCAAGTTTTTGAAGTGTTAAAAAGCTATTGCTATATAGTAGGAAAGACTGAAATTTTGTTTATGTGTTGGTATTTGTAGACATAATATTAGCAAAACCCTATCATAGAATCCGCGGTGGAGGGGATTACTAAACTTTGCAATTTGTCATCCTAAAAAAACCTTCGAAGTTAATGTTTACCCTATAGGTAGCCTGAAATATACATACTAACTTATCGTAAAGAACGTCCAATTTGATTGTATTGAAATGTCGTAAGCACGTACAAATACACATTTTCATTTTGATGTTTTTACCAGCAATGCAAAAACACAATTTCTCTGAGGTGTATCCTAAATTTGAACTGATTTTCCTGTAAGCCTATGTTTATTTTCTATGTAACTGGTTTAATTAAATTTTGAAATAGTTTTCCAAACTTAATTATCCTCACTCATCGCGTTATATTTTACAATAGATTTAGATACATTTGGTCCCATAAATCATTATATTTTACAATTATAATGAAGCCCATGTATTTATTTCCTTACAAGACTACAATAAGTCCGTTCGCGTACACTCCTAAAACAACGAATTTTTACGAAAAATTGGTTTGTGAAAACTGTCAAAGCTGTGTGTTTTCAACTTTTTCTCCTCGAAATTTTAGCTCTCTCTGAGAGAATTTTACCCACACTCCTCGAAAATTGATAATCTACGAATTTTAGTGCAAAAACTACCCGAAAGGACCTAATGTTCAATCAAAATCTTTCAGACTTTAAGTCTGAGTTTCTGACAAACATGCATCTTGTTTCATAAGAAAAATGAGTTTTGAAGACTTCTACGATTTTTTCGAAATTCTAAAAAAATTTACGAAAAGCTGTTCGAGTGGGTACGGAGAATTTTCGTAGTTTTTCAAAGAAGCAAACGCTCACGAGAAATTAAAAAGTGCTACGAATTTTAGTGCAAAATATTTCTTTGGACTGTATTTTTTCCTGCTCGGCCCGTTCAAGTACTTTTTCGTCATTTTGCTCTCTCTAAAATAATTTTACGCTCACTTTTCGAAATTTGACAATCTACGAGTTAAAATGCAAAAAGTACGCGAACGGTCCTACTACCTCTTCCAAAAACAGAATACGATTCAAAAATTTCATTGACACCTAAAATTCACGATCAAAAACTAGTGAAAGAGAGAAGGACCAAAAAATAAACTTCTGATCATTTATATGTAGGTATGAGTACAACTTTATGGTCACTATCTTTAATATTCCTCTATGTTGCAATCTAAGTAATCAAATTTAATATAGTACATATAGGGTATAAATATTTTAGCATAGGGCATAGGCTCATAAGTTGATAGTTGCTATTTTATTCTATTTTAAATTAAATAACTTTCTTACGCGCAGGCAGCACCCTCTTTTTTAAATAATTAATTACTTTTCAGCCCATTCCCATCAAAGAGTTGATTGCCTTCTCTAATACTATTTTGTACATAATCACTTGTTTACCAACAAACCTTAACAAAATGTCTATGTGTGCACTATATACTCCCCATTAGTATATATTAAAATCAGCTGATGCCATATAAAAACTAAATATCAAAATATCCAAACTCTGGCAACGCCATCAGTTACTTGTATACAAATCTAAAGTTCGACACGACTGCCTACGTACCTCCGCCGTTGGGGGTTAGTTCTTCGCGGTTTACTTTATAAAGTGCCAATAATTTTGTGTTTATTGTGTGAATTAATGTGCCCTCAATTAAATAAAATAAAAAACAAAATGCCCAGTGTGAATTTACATCGAAAATACAATAAATCTATTTCCATCCTATGGAAATATAAAATTCTCCGCTAGTGGTACCACTCGGTAAATTTAGATATTCAAACGGAATTATGTGGTACCACTGAATTTTTTATGCCTATTACTAGCCGAAACTGTCAAAACAAGGCGAAATTCGAATTCGAATCCTCTCACCCACCGTCGCGTTATGACATTTCGAAACGAATGTAGTGCGGCAACGACTGCAGCAGCACAACCGACAGATGGAAAAAAATACAGCCATCCCCTTCTGGCTTGTTAACGTCAAAAATTCAAGCAGAAAATCCACGCCATATTTTATTTCCACCAAAAAGAAGAATTGGATTTTATTTGCCCAAATGAAAGTGTTTTAATCCCCACCAAGGATGTCCATTTGTATGCAATAAATATTAATTTTCAAAAGTAGATACTCTGAGGAATTATTTAACGTTTGGTAAGTGCTCCATTTTAAGTCGCCTGTATTTATATAATGGAATTTTGAAACTTTTTTTTTCCTACGGACTCTACGCCTCGGCCATAATGAGGTTTGATTTTGATGTGTGTGACAATTTTTTTTTTTGTTGGAAAGTAGACATTTGGCTTGTACTTGATTTGTTGCACTTAAAATTGTTGAAATTTCAAAGAATTGAGTTAATAAAGTTATTATGTTGTGGACCGAAGGGCTTTGACCATATTTTCTTGTGAAAAAATACATGGCTTACCCAGCGCATATCTAGTGCAATTCAAAGTGAGTTCAGTATGTGTATATACATACTGTGTGTGTGTATATGTGAAGAAGGCACTTTGGCTGTAAGATTGCAAAATGGGCACAGTTCTGCGCTTAGCGTCTTTAAGATGAAGGAGATATTGCCCTATGCGAATGTGGACAATAGGAGCCAGGTAGTGACAACCGACTGGTCGGTTTAAAAATGAATTGAAGGGCGTCTTTAAGAATTTTAACTGACATCTTTAAATGGTTTGGGTATTACTGTAGAAAATACTTATCTTTAAGCATTTGTACGCTAGCTAAGGCGTAAATACTTCACTGTATAGTTGCACTATCAGTCTGATATGCACTGCATACATCTGTCCATTTTCCTAACCCAATGGGTGGAAATAATCAATATTCATTCTTTCTTTTCTTTGTTAAACTCTTTTCAACACTCTTGCTCAGCTTTCTGCACATATGAAATGTCTATAATGCACTCTCAAAGGATTCAATTCCTCAACTGGTATACGTCATGTGGATTTACCAACTTCTTTGCCTACCTGAGTTAGTAGATGCACATTGTGTTTCTCGCAATAGAATTGCCTTCGCAACGTAGGGTGTTTTTGACCTACTGCCACTTTCTCTTCCATCTAATGTACATACGTTTCATTTCCTGATATCCGATAGATGTAAATAGCTATTCATGTGAAACTATTGAGCTAAACAACAATCTCACTATGTCCCCTAAACATCTATTTACAAAGGTTTGAAGCTTAAAGTACACCTCCCTGTACAGCAGTTTTGCAAGATTCGAAGAAAACTCTTGACAGCATCAAAATCCTGAGTAACAGGTTTCGTAGTTTGCCCTTTACCTTTAATAAGATGTTCAATACACGAACTGCTGATAGACCAAACAGTTCTGCAACGCGTTTTATTTTTACGATTTCAACTCGTTTTACTTTAAAGGTTCCGGACTCTTTGGCTGAGATATAGCGGCATACCATCCTGCTTCCAGTTGCAAAGTGCAAGTTTTTTTAGCATCCATTGGACTTTGTGTTTGTATCGAAGGTTTGTCGTTTCGCCGTCTCGAACCTTAGGGCTGTGATTTGAAGATCCCCTTCGCCGAGCCAATGTAATGGGCAACATCCACATCATGTTGCAGCTCATAAAGTTCGCGATTGTATCTTCCCTCCATTCGCCATCCTCGTATAAGGGATATCCGACGAAGTATTTTTCGCTTGAAAGTGCTTACTTTTTGCTCTGCTTTCTTACTTATCGTTCAGCACTCGGCGCCATAAAGCAGAACTGAAAGTAGAGCGTTCTATAGAGCATGCATTCGAGTAAGTAGTGTTGAATCCAGTTGTTTCGCCAAATCAAAGTAGCAGAGGCTTGCAAGTACAATTTTAGTTTTTGTACCTCCTGAGGATGATAGGTATTAAAAGCATCTTACATAATATGTACATAATACAAGCAATACTCATCATAAAAGTCTCTTCAAGTCCAACAGGAAGAAAGGTGCTGTTCCAAAACCCGTAAAGTCTGCCTGATGTTACGTCATCTTATTTTGAGTTCTGTAATGTGTTTGGTTATTACGTTTTCACCTCGCGGTCCATCACAAGACGTAGGTCCTTTGTCTTGGAGCCATATGGTGTGTCTATCGATGAACATCTATTTACTAAGCTTGGCAAGTAAAGGCTTCCACCTTCATGGTGCTCCAACTGATTGTATCTAAATGTTCTTTGATTTGTCCCATAATTATCCTCGATATTAATTCAGCAACGGTCTGTTGATAAATTAGACAAAGATAAAACTCCTTTACAACTTATGTACATAGAAAGAAAAACAAAGCGCTCCCAACTAAACCACCTTTTTACTTATTTTATAGACTACAACAAAGATGGCACAATTCTATCAAATTGTGCAAAACATTGATGAGCTAAAGAGATTACTACCCGATTTAAATGTTGACAATATGCAGGTAGTTCAAGTCACCGGAGACAATGGCAGTAATCAAGGCCGTCCTCAGGTATATTCTTTTAGAAAAATAGCGTCTTCGGACTTAGCATTTGCTCATGGTATAGCTCATTCTTGATGATTCGATACTTATTTATGATGGCCAGCAGGTTGTTTATCAGACTGGGAATCAGGCACAGCAACAGCAGCCACAACAACAGTCAACACAATATATCCTACAGCAAGATGACACAGTTCATCATCATCCGCAGCAACAGCAGCACGTTTATCATCAGGTGCAACAAGAGCAGCGACACCAACTGCAGCATCATCAGCAGCATCAAACTCAACAACAGATTTACTATACATCGGAATTGCAACAAAATCAGACTATAGTTCAGCATTCGCCACTTCAGCAACAGCATCAGCATGTACAGGGACAGCAAACACATCAGCCGACACAGTCCACCCAACAGATTGTCTACCGTATGCCCGTACCAGTACAACAGCAGCAACAGAATACACAACAAACTCAACAGGTATGTGCATAAAATTGTGCTATTCAAAAACAATCATTGAACAACTTGTTTCCATTAGATTCTGAACAATGCACATGTCATTGTACAACAATCTCAACAGCAGGTTCTTATTCAAACCCCACAATCGATTCACCAGCCTGATATGATAATGCGCCAGCCCAAAATCGTTTACAGTCCGAACCGCACTGTAATGTATACCCATCAAACTGCACCACAGCAGCAAATACAACAGCAGGAGCAACAGCAGCAGCATTTGATACAGTCTCAGGATGCAGTTAATCAACAGCAGCAGCAGCAGCATACAAATGTGGTTACACATCAGCAGCATGTAACGATGCAACAACCGCGACTAGTTCATCATCCAAGACCGATCGTATCGGCTACACAGCAGCCATCCACGCAAAATGTAATATTCCATCAGGTGCAAGGTGTTCAAAATGTTGGCATTCAACAGCCTCAAGGGGTAAGTTATACTTGAAGTCTTACAAACTTGATTTATTTTACTGGTTCTTGTTTTCTTAACTAGGTAATCTCATCCCAGCTAAGAAGCACTATACGCGCGAAATTACCACGGGGTGGTTCAATGGCACCACGCGCTTCCGGGCCGCGTGCAATAGGACCAATACCAATTGAGGCAAAAACTCAGAAACCACGTGCAGCAGGAGCACCTGGCACTCCACGCGGTGGTAGAGGTCGCACTGTACGTGGCCGAGGAGGAGCAGCTATATCAGCAACAACCGCACGTAGTGTCTCCGCACCAAATGCTCAAGTAACTGCAGTAGGTACACAATCCACCGGCGGCGTACAACAGAAACCAAATCAATCTCCCCAGCAACAGACGATTTATAAACTGCAAAGCGCTGACTTCCAAGAGAACAGTCCTGTCAAATTCACTGGAAACACAACCAACACAAGTGTGTCAACGAACACATCAATGATATCGACCACTGCAACCCCAACTCAATCGGTTAGCATGAGATACCGCACAACAAATTCCAAGGTAACAGCTGCAGGAAATCAACCAAATGAGAACCAGCAATCGAATGCAGGTAATACCTCTGGAAACTACCAATCCAACATGGATCTTGAAGACAGTATTCAAGCAGTGGTAGTCAAAAAGACCCAAGAGCAACCACAAGCAACAGGCACTGGCTCTGGTATGGCTACCACCTTAACCACTTACTACACAGAGAATGAAAACGAAGACACACGTATTGTTAAAACGCTAAACGGCACATGCATGACACTCAGCGAGTACAAGAAGCGGAATCCAACTTCACTCAAGGTTATTCCAATGCGGACAACACCAACGACATCCACCACCAATGCTGTTGCGCAAAAACTCCAATTGCCGACTGCTGGTCAATCGGGAGCTAATTTGTCGGGTGTTGCACGCATTGCCATTCAACAGAAGGGTGGTCAGCTGACCGTGCACGGTGAAACACCAACAGCTTCGCCTAGCATTCACCGAACTTCACACAATAATTACGAGATTCAGACTCAGCACGTTATTCAGAATCGCAGTATTCAGCAACTTCAGAATTACTCAGAAAAAGACCGAAACAGCGCCAAAATGTTGGTCATCTTAGCATCGGGCGAACAGCGTTTGATCACGTTCACTCTGCCGCGAGAATCATGCACCGTACAGGATCTGCTCGAGCAAGTTTGTGTCCCCTTCGATGAAAAGACAACGATACAGTGTGTTGAGAGCCCTGGGGCGAACATAGACTTTGTCGTCACCGTGGGATTCTCAGTTCAAGAATCGGCAAGTGAACTTATTTCCAAAGCCGAAGAGAGCATCCAATTGAGTCGTCAGCAGGATGCTGCTAATGCAGCCATAGCAGCCTCACCAACTCAACGGGCTCTACCAGCAATTTGCGCACCACCAACAGGAGCCAGCACACCCACTCAAGCTACTGCAACCGCTGCTGCCTCCACTACCGACGATCAAAGCAAAGACCAAACAAAGAGTGAAGACATCCCACGTAAGATAATTCTCGGATTCTTGGCCGTTTGTCAGTATTGTGGTTTCTGTGGCTGCGATCATGCCAAGTGTGAACGGTAAGTTTGAAAAAAAGAAAAAACCTTTAAAATTTGACGCTCATAAGTAAAATTGGTTGCAGTTGCAAAAGAGTATTTGTCGAGGATCCCAAGCGTATGCCATGCAATAAGACTGCAGCTGCAAATCAAAATAAGCTTGATGAGGAGAAAAAACAGCGTGTTTTACCAACGGAGCTGCTGACTCGGGCTCCATCAACTAAGCCATTGGCTACTTTGGCTGTAGCAACTAATCGTGGTGGTAGATCTAGTGCAGCCAGTTTAAGGGGACGCACCCGGAGCGGACGTTCAAAACCTACGGAGATCGAACCAGTTATTTTAACGCTGAGCAGTGACGATGACGGCGATGATGAACAGTCAAATAAGTCGGCAAATAAGGTGAGTTCTGAAGAGTAAATTTAGATAGATAAATTGTGAAATGGAATACTTTCTTTTGCTATAAGGTTCCTGTTGTTAATACGGTCGCCGAAACTGGAAAACCATTTGACTTTGAACCGGATGTCACAGAAGTAGATGAAACCCGAATTTATACAGGTAAGATTTTTAAATTAAAAACATATTCTGCATGAAAATATTTAGCGATGGCAGATAAAAATCTCTTAAAATTGAGAAGTGAAATATGTATCAAAAAAGCTTAGTACCTACTTATAAATATTTCCTGACATCCATCACCATTTTAAACGTCAGTAATCAAGGGCTATATCTGTGCCCGCACTATCTGCATCAAAATTCGCAGCTTGTCAAATTTCTAAGGTTGGGGGTAAAATTTTCTCAGAGGAAGACAAATCTGCAAGGTTGGGCAAAAACTATGACCATTTTTTACACGTAATTCTTTTTGTATGCTTTTACTTCAAATTAATTTGCCGACTAAGAACAACACACCCATTTGACAGAATACATCAATTTGCCCAAAGAAATTAGCAGCATGGCGAAATTTTTATTCTCTCGTGAGCTTACTCTTTTATTTTCGTAATTTTAGTCGGTGCGAGAACAGACCTTATTAAAAAATGCTTTAAAGCGCAAGGCTTTGCGATGAAAACTTATGACAGAATATTCCCATATTTTAGACGTACAAAAAGGTCATAAATTGTGTAAATTGTGTATATTTTGTTACAATTGACGATACATTTATTAAATTCGGCATTTAAATTGGACTGTAATTTATAAGATTTATAAAGTGCAAAAATGTTATTTAATTTATATTCTTCCAAGTTGACAGAAATACCTAGTATTTATCGTTGGATTCATACTCTTCACCTTTTGAACGCACCCGTTCGTTAAATTTATATCTGGCAATGCTATATATTTTCGAACATGTCTCGCTCGAATTGATGACACTCGAACGTCATCATTCAGTCTCTTTCCCCCAATTTCAAGTGTACTAACTTTACTACTCTATGGCCTTTAAAAATGTATAAATTTATGCATAAAAATAGTTTGGCAACTTAATAAAATCAATAGAGAAATACATATCTAGAAAATTTAACTAAATTAGAACCACTCCATCGGAGAAATGGGCGACCAACTATCGTCAGGTGAATAAAATATTTTCTCTATCTCTTTCCTTCTCACTCGCTTTTACCATAGACATTTTTTTTTTCCTAAAATGCATAATGGATTTTTTCTCACGTTGTTTGATCGCTGAACGTGCCGCGCGAGTGTCAAATAAAAGTTTTTTTCACAATTTCAGTTGAAAAAAAATTGAAGGAAATTATTTTTCAATAGTAGTCTGCTTATTCAGCGGCTGATGCACTCATATCGTTCTTAACCCCAATTTCGTGCTCTCCTCCCTACGTTCTAAAACGTAAACAGAAAAGTCGGATTAATTTTTTTTACGAAATAACTTGATATTTGTTGGGTTATTTATCTCATCTATGACAATGGATAATGGTGAAGCTTTGTCGTTCCCTCAGCCCTGTTCCGCTGAGTTCCTTTAAATAATACGTAAAGTACTCATTTATGTGTGTGTGTGTGCATCTTTTATTTTAGATTTTCGCCGTGAAAATGTGGCGGACATCGATAGTGCCATGGACAACCTATACACATCGTTTACATGCAAATTGATTCGCATTGGAACCCATCGTTTCGAATCAAAGGATACTGTAAGTTCGCAAAAATGTTAGCCGTATATCAACTTGCTGACCCCCATTTCTCTTACTTGGTTTTATTTCAGGTCACTTTCACAAAAAAAGGCATACGAATCTTTGCTCCGAATTGTAGTAATCTCACCGATATGGTAGCACTGGATATATACAAGGAAGAGGTCGTGAAGATTGTTGCATTCTTCTCGAAATCCTTTTCAGTCATGTTTATCTACACAATGCGTAAATGCTCGGAGTACATACGCGAGAGTTTGGAAATGAAGCCTAAGAATACTGATTTGGAGAGTAAGTTTGTAGAGAAAATTTAAAACTTGCAAAAATTTGCTTAATTTGGCTTCTTTTCTGTTAACAGCTCCATATTTTAATTCAGCGGAAAGGGGGGATACGTATAATAAGATTATTCTTCAAATTGATACCATTTCGGAGGAAGCCATCAATGTCATTCGTTCAATCTATAAGAGTATCACATTGGAAGAGATTCAGTATCATGATGCACATGAACTGTTGCTGCGGGCAGCTGCTAAAGATAAATATGTCGTAAATGCTAATTCAAAGTAAGTTTCTAATAAAAATTTCTTATAAAGACTTAATTTGGTAGCTTTTGGACATTAATAAGGCACTTGCTCCAATTTAAAGTATTATAATTGGCGCCGTCATCCACTTTGAATAGAAAACTAACGATCTTTTACTTTGATTTTTAGTGAAATTCGTCTCGATCCCAGTGACATTCGCCAAATCTTAATCTACCCACCAGGCAAGGGTGGCATCTCTATCAATACCGAGGACTACATGTGCTTGGCTACAGATCAATATCTTAACGATGTGATTATCGATTTTTATCTGAAATGGTTGCACAAGCATTTGATTCCAGAAAAGGATCGCGAACGAACATACATATTTAGTAGTTTCTTTTACAAACGCTTGACAACAATGTCCACACGTCCACGAGCACAAACTACAAAAGACGTCAAACAAACGGCTGCCCAAAAGCGCCATGCTCGTGTAGCAAATTGGACTAAAAATGTCAACCTCTTCGATAAGGATTTTATAATAATTCCCATCAATGAGTTGTCTCATTGGTTCCTTGCTATAATATGTTTTCCAATGCTGAAGGGACCCGTTACATACGATACAAATGAACCGATAGTACCACAACAAGTTACCAAGAAGAAAAGTAAGTAGAAGATTTTGATACATTTATAATGATGGCTTAATCAAAAATGTTTTTTTTTTTTTTTTTTTTTTTCATTGTAATAGAAGCCACTGAGAAAAAGATATCGCTTCAAATTGGCAACACCACCATAACTCCGCTCTCTAAACGCGAAGATCCCGTGTGCTTGGGCGAAGATGACAGTGAACGCGATGAAGCCGAAGGCGACGACAGCGATCTAGCTTCAGATGATAGTGATTTTGAGCCAGCTAGCTCAAATGGCTCCCAACGTCAGCCTATAAAGCAACCAGTAATTCTAATATTTGACTCCCTGGCTGGTGCCTCCCGCAGTCGAGTAGTTGCCACATTGCGCGACTATCTCACCTGCGAATATCAAGTTAAGATCCAAGACAACCCTTCGCACTCATACACGAAGAGTAATATGCCGGGCAACTGCGTCAAAGTACCACAACAGAACAACTTTACAGACTGTGGCCTTTATCTTCTGCAGTATGTGGAGCAATTCTTCACCGATCCTATTCGTGATTTCACATTGCCAATCAAGCAGCTTGTCAATTGGTTCGAAACAATTGTTGTGACTCGTAAGAGAGAGGATATATCCAATCTTTTGACTGATCTTATCCGCGAACATAATCCGACACAGTTGCCGCTGCCCAAGATTCCATTTCCCACATTAAATGGCGAATTGATCGAGAGACCAGATGAGAGTTTCAGCGAGGATCAAGTGGAGTTTGAAGAAGAGGAAATGGAGGAAGACGGACTAGAAGAGGTTAGTTTCTTTAAAAGGAAATACCTACGATTTCCTGTAACTAAAGAATTGTTTCAATTTATTTTTTTATAGGATGACACTGCAGAGACAGAATCATCTCCAGAAGAACCACCTCGCGTTGAGAAGAGTACCAGTAGTAGTCTGTCTAGTGCTGCAATTGCCACCTCAACATTACCCACTTTAGGTAGGAAAATAGTACTGAAACGAAGTTTTTCCGGGCTAAGCGGTATAACAGTTAACGTGCGGAAAACCCCCAAGCTAGATCAATAAGTTAAATACACAACAAGACAAATTGCAGAGCGATTCCTATAAGCATTCTTTTCGAATCATTTTTTGTAAATACATACATACCTATATGAATTAATTTTTAAACATAAAAACCACAAATAAATGTTAAAACAAAAAAAAATACTAAAAAACGCAAAAAAAAACCTATTCTTAGCTATTAAATATGATTTTACCTTTGTTAACATTGTTTTGGAGAATTTCCTTTTTTAAGTGAATGTCGAGTAAAATAAATTTAAAAAAAAGTATTCTAAATAAAAAAATTAGTGTTTTTTTCTTAATTTCAATAAACTTTTTGGTACGTCATGCCTTGGCAGGCTTAAAAGAATAAGCAACTCGCACGAAACACCAATTGAGTAGAAAAACGATTGCCTCCACTTACAATCAGTTCCATTTGACTCGCATAACTCCATGAAGAATGTCATAAATATCGGCTACATACAATACGATTGGTTTTACATAAATAGAAACTTTACTTCCAACAAATAAACAGTTTTCAATGGATTGAAACCACATCGCACATTAAACCAACCCGGAAGTAGCCTCTCACTTAGACTGTCTTATAGTGAATGATAAATAAAATATCTACCTATTTACTATGCATTAACCACCCCCATACATAGGAGATGAAGTTGTATGTGCCAGCGAAATCAAGTTTTATTTTCTTAATACTACATGAAATGAATAATTTCCAACCCTTACATGGCATGTAGTACGTGCTCCAGGCAAATACTAAAACTCCATACTGTGGTGTTGTTAGTGTATGTAAGCATATGCATATATTTGTGGTTATATATAGACATGAAGCGCGGCAAGTACATGGCAAGATTTAAGGTTAAGATGAAGAGCATGGAAATTATCAGTTAAATAGAGATATAATTGGTAGCCCTTCTTATGCTAAGATAATAACAATGATTTGTATAAAAAACTCGAACCGAATTGACTTTCGTAGTTCTTTTAAAAGAGAAATTAAAGAAATAAAACACGTAGTCCATGTAATGGTTACATGTACCATGTACGTGGCGAAACTTGCACAATGTACACGTACATGGATGCTAATTCTATCTTAATAATTTAGCCTAATTACACTTTCAAAATGGCGATTAAAGTGTAAGGTTATCGGAGGTATGTTCGAAAGGTTATTGATTTTACATAAATGATGGTTTTAGGTGATATTAAACGAAGTGAAAGATTTTTAACAAATGGTTAATAGTTGGTTTGTCAATTTTATTTTATTTTCAAACTTGTAACTTATGTACTATATTTTTTTTTTATAGTAAGGGCAGCATTGTGGTGTTGAAATTCCAAAATTTCAGTCATGTTTTTTCGGTGAATCATATTACCTGAATTCTGTTGAATTTGAAAATTTAATAACATTCTCTATTAGGAGCAATGGCTGAGCATATTTATGAGAATTCATGAAACTTTTGCGTATTCCCAATATAACTTATGAGCGGTATAAGTCGAGATAATGATCACTTATGGCTACAATTCTCGTACCGTGCTACATCTTAATAACAGATTCGTGTCGTTGTTTTCATTACAAATATCTTTATGACGATTTGTGCATTTCCGGTCGAAAAATATAAAAAAAAATTGTCAATAGAATTGCTTTGTGAACTTGAAGATTAACTATAATAGAAGAAAGGTTTCGTGCCAACACTGAAGGCAAAGAACTTGTAAAGTGCGATAATAATCGCTTTTGGCTTCGATTCGCTAAGTTTTGGTTTCGCTTTTGCTTACTACCGAAAGAGCGAATCCGTTCGCTCCTTCGTACAAATTTAATAGTCGGCTGGGGAAAATGATTTAAAAACATACAAATGCATCATCATTTTCAAATAGATCTGAATGAGTTAATTATATGTCTCAAACCAATTGAATTTTTGTGGAACCAAAATTTCTAAATTGTCAAATTTCAAAGAATCATGGTAAAATTCTCTCAGAGAGACTTGAAAAGTAGAAAAAGAAAAGTAGAAAAGAAAAGTTAACTAGCAAAAGTTGACAATAAACTGATTTGACAGTTTTCACAAAAAAAATTCTTGTACTAAAATTTGAAGCATGCAGAAATTTCTTATTCTATCGTGAGCTCTTTTTTCTGTAAAAAACTACGAAATTCCTGCTTTCGCGAACATCTTTTTGTAAACTATAAAGTAAGATTTCGTGAAAATTCACTCGTACGCGAATGTGAAAACCTGGATTGGCGTAACATGTCCTCCCTTGCTTGTAGACTTTAAGAAATTCTAGTCCGTAAGTCCTGTGTGGATACCGTTTATTACGGGCAATTCATGGAAATGCTTGTACTGAAGGAAACTGAACGTAAAATTTTGACTTTAGCTTCCGATTGCTTCCAACTTTTTTAGTGGAGTCTTTAGTATAATCCTTTATCTATTATATTCTTCTATTGACTGAAAAAAAAAAAAAAACAATTATACTTCTTTTTTTAAATATAAAAAAAAATAAAGCAATCAATTGCAAAAGCTACGAAACATCTCATTTCCACCAATCAAATTTGCGAGTGCACACATTCGTTAAAATCTAAATTATCAACAACCCTGGTCACAGTTGTTTCTTCGTCCAGTAGTTCATGCCGATGCTGCCAGCATCAATTTCATCAAATAGTTTTTTTTGTTCTTCAGTCGGTATCGGTCAAATTAGAAAAAAAGAAAATCGCAAAAATAACTGCATATGGCGACTTTTGTTCAACTTCAAATAATCTACGATTGCTAGTTACATCTGTGATTTCCTTCCAGCAAACGAAGCAACCTACACCAAGAGTTTAAATAGCTCTTCTTTCCATCGAATATCAATCCCCACAATAGAATCACAGGTAAAGTATATCAAATCAATGAAAAAAAATTCCATTGGACAGAAAGACGACGAATGAAAAAATCCCCCGTGCGGAACAATTTTCCAAAGAAAAAAGTGCATATCGTATAATTTTTTGAACGGAAATTAAAAATTAATTTCGCGATGAAGGCAAATTGATTTGGGAAATCGCTCTCGAAGGGCGTACATTCTAACTCCTCACCTCGTTAAAGGGAATCATCACACCATCGTCCATCTCCCCAACCAGTAAGACGACGACGACGACGAAGACAGTGGAGAGAAGAAAAAATTTCCTTCTCATGAGGAAAGACTAGGGCGAGAAAAAGTCGTGTGTAAGTGCGTGCTGCTTTGTCTTTTGCCAGAATAATCTGTGGACACAAAAAGGCGAATATTTTTTCGCGATTGATTCAATTTTTTGGCATGAAATAATTTTCTTTTTTACAACTTTTTCGACTACAACGTACATTGTGCCATTTGTGTGACGTTGGCTTTCCTTGGTGCGATTTTTCTCTTGTTCTTTCGCCTCCCACACTGGGTACAATTGTACTCTTGGTGGTGTCCTTTGTAAAATAGGAAAATCAGAATCGGTTGAAGGTTTAGGGTTTTCCTTGCCAAAGTGGGCGTGGTGGGTGTGTAAAATTGTAATTATAGTCTTATGTTCTATTGATTTACAAGTTTTCTTTTCTTTATTTTATATAAACCGGCATCTTGAAGCTAATTGATTTTTATTTTGCTGCTGTTCGTCTCCTGCCAATAAATGAAGCGCACGTACTGCATACCAACTCTCTCTTTTGAGGACGTATTTTCTTTAGAAGACCGATAATATAGTGTTGTAACGAGATTTACCTAGAAAATAAAAACTTTAAAGGCAAATTGTTATATGATAATATTCTCGTGTGGATTTGTAATCTTTCATGTGTACCTGATGTGCATATCCTTAATTTCTCTATTTCATGCAACTTTTTGTGTAATGTATAATGATGTTGCATGTGCGATAGTGAATCAGCAGACTTAAAAAGTGGACTGGGTACCCTTTTGTTATAGAGAAATGTTTGAATACCCTTTTCCAGTGCATACATTACCTTTGACGATTTTTCCCAACTCTTTAGGAGTTTGTATTTTAAGGACTAATTAACATTGTAACACCCTACGAGGGAGCAATAGGTTTTTATTATATTTTGCATTAAAATTCGGAGCTAAGGTGAGAGGCGAACGAGTCGTTATTATACGATTTCAGACAACTTTTGCTCCAAAGAAGTGAATAATACGTTTTGTCGCTTGACGTCCTAAATAGCCTAATATACTCATTACTCTCTTGTAACAACAACACAGCAAGCGAGGACATTTTCGCTGGTAATAGGTGTATTTTTCTTTCGTCGTAATCTGGTCTCGGTTTGTGGGTGCCGAAAAGAAACTATTCCACTCAGGTTAATGTGCTCATCGGATAAACCTGTTCAAAGTATTTCTTATTGTTTATGTTGGTTTATCGAAGTCTTGTAGGAGCTTCATCTCTTGTACGCTTTTGTGGTAACTATGACTGCTTTGCAAGGTGAAATGTTTTAATGTCTGACTTAATTTTCATCTGGCTATTTCTATTTCACTTTTTTTATTTAATATTGTGCACTTATTGTTACTCAATAAAAGAGACTACAAACTTATTAAAAAAGCAATTAATTTAATTTTTATATCAACCAAATGGTTCTTATTAGAAAGTTCAAACGTATGACGCAGTTGGTACCGGTGCTCTCCTTTATGCGACTTTAATCTGATCTATTGTAATAAAATTTTAAATTGTAAATGTTCACATCAAATATTATTAGTATGTTGACAAACGTCGAAAGGGAATCTTTTTTTATTTCCGTGTTTGCATTTTAGCAATCATTTGCTCACCTAATTGCTCTCTTTTATTTACTTATTCCAACTGCAAGCTTTCAGAAGGATAAAGATAAATACTAACTGTACATTATGCACGTTCCTATGTTTTCCAATTCGACCAACCAACGAATTCGTATTGGTTTTTGACCTGAAATCAATAGTTTTACTAATTAGCGATACATAGATCCAATAAAGGATCACCATGACTCATGTTTATCATATTATGATTTTATTATCATTTTTAGAAAATGGAAAGTCCTTGTGAATCTGAAAGCTCTCTGGATGGAGGAAGCATGTTGCCACCAAGTCCGGTTTCCCGAGAGCAATTGCAAAAGCGAATCGAGAGCTTAACTCAGCAGAATAAGTATGTAATGCAAACTTTTTAAAATATAAAACAAGCTCATTATTCACTATGCTTTAGAGTCCTAAAAGCGGAACTTGATACGTTCAAAATTCGAGTTAAGGTGGTACAGGAAGAAAACCGGACTCTTAAACAGGCCTCCGTGATAATTGTAAGTGTTTGGCTGTTTCTAAAATGGTAAACTAATTATATTTAACTATTTTGTAGCAAGCAAAAGCTGAACAAGAAGAGGAATATATCTCAAATACGTTGCTGAAAAAAATTCAAGCTCTCAAAAAGGAAAAAGAAACCCTAGCTCATCACTATGAGCGAGAAGAAGAGTGTCTAACAAACGATTTGTCCCGCAAATTGGATCAGGTAAACCAAGTCTTACACTTATTTTTTTAGCTAATCTAATATGTTATGTTTTTTTTCAGCTTCGACAAGAAAAATGCAAACTAGAACAAACGCTCGAACAGGAACAGGAATGTCTGGTGAATAAATTGATGCGTAAAATCGAAAAACTCGAAGCTGAAACGCTCAGCAAGCAAACAAATCTAGAGCAACTGCGTCGCGAAATGGTCGAGCTGGAAAATACTCTCGAGCAAGAGCAGGAAGCCCTGGTGAATAAACTTTGGAAGCGCATGGATAAATTGGAGACGGAGAAACGTTCCTTACAAATTAAACTGGATCAGCCAGTATCTGATCCGACAACTCCAAGAGACATAAATAGTGCAAATGGAGACACTGCCAGCAATTTAAGTGCTCACATTCAAACGCTTCGTTCGGAAGTGCTAAGACTTCGCGCCAATTTGGCTGCAGCGCAAAAAGAGACTAATAAAAAAATGCAACAATTCGCTCAGGAGGAGAAGAGCATTCGCGAGGAGAACTTGCGACTGCAGCGTAAGCTACAGCTTGAGGTTGAACGTCGTGAAGCATTGTGTCGTCATTTATCCGAATCGGAGTCTTCACTGGAAATGGATGAGGAACGATTTTATAATGAGAATATTCTAGTTAGTTATGGCGGTGGAGGTGGAACAGGTGCTGGTGGCGGTGGAAATGGATTAGGCGGGGGCGGCGGCGGCGGCGGTGGCGGAGGGGGTGTTGCATCACATCGTCAACGCACAATAAGCAGTCCAGTACCACACAGTCCATCGAATAGTCGTCCATTGAGTCCAGGAACGGCTGCACAGCAAAATCGTTGCTACGCATGCGGGCAAATTATGGTAAGTTTAGAGAAAACTTATTTTTACTTTAGATAGGCTTGACTTTTTAACTGGCAATTGCAAATTTAAAATTGATTTTTTTAGAAAAAGATCGATCTTTTACATTTAGATAGCGTTTATAAAGTCGCAACTTTGTAATCATTTCCTCCTCTGAATTTTAAAACTAATGACTGCATCTAATACTTTTTTGATGTATTCTGGAATACATTCGTATTCATAAGACTTTTATTTGTATTTTTTTTTAGAATCGACGTACTAGCGAGCGATTTGTAAAACCAGCTTTGCCAACACCTCTATTCGGGCTTAATACTTCAGCGCCAAATGTGTTAACTAATCATCAACTGCTTGGCAGTGGTCCATCTCAGACATTTTCAGGAACAAATCCGGCTCTCAACAGCAGCATTCTATCAAACCTAAGCGGAGGTAGTGGAGACCGACAAACAACCGCAAGCACCCTCAACAATTCGAATGTATCCAATCCGATGAATATTAGCCTAAATAATTCGTCCAGTAGTTCTACTAGCAGCATTATGAATACGAGTAACTCTTCGCTTTCGGCTTTCACATCAAACATAGGAAATACGTCGACTTCATTTGCCCAGCCAGCTAGTCCTATGGACACCACCGTTTACAAGGAATAAAATCACATTATGTCTTCTACTACAAATTATATTTCAATTTCTTAAAAACTAAACAAAAACCTTAAAACAAAACAAAAAAAAAAAAAAGAGCATAAACCGCAATCGCGAATTATTATCCATTATGATACTACACACATATAAACTGATTAACATGGAGGAGAGATACGAGATATAAAAGAAAGATAAATGCTTTGGCTTAATGAAAAAAAAAAAATATATATATATATACATGAATGCAACTACGTTATTATTTAGAAAATAAACAAAAGAGAACATTCAAAACATACGTGATCGCTAAAAATTGTGACATAGTAGATAGCAAGTAAAACATTTCTAATTTATACAGATATGGCTGTACAATTTTAATTTCAAAAAATAAAATGAAAAACAAAAATATTTAAACAAAATTATGTAATAATAATAAAAGTAATAATTACGAAAAATATATATATTTTCTTGTTTTATTTTGAATAACATAGTTTCATTTGAGAAAAATCCAATCAGAAGCTGAATACGAAATTTAAATAAACTGCTGGGTGTGCGTGCTATTACTTATTCAATAAGCGATCGAAACTGAAATAAAAGTCTAAAGAGTCAAAGGTTAGAAATCGAATAAATTTGGTTTGGATTTCTGATTGGCAATGTACAGGCATATGAAGAACAACTTGTACCCTATTCTTAGGGTAAATTAAGTTTGGCACATAGGGAAGTACATATTGAAGACACCCAATAAAGTGATCAGCATTACTAGCCGTAAAGATTTTGCCATGTTCGTCTGTCTGTCACTAGTTTTTGGGCTTTAAATTTGGAGCTAGA
This sequence comes from Chalcosyrphus nemorum, assembly GCA_949716465.1. Taxonomy (NCBI): domain Eukaryota; kingdom Metazoa; phylum Arthropoda; class Insecta; order Diptera; family Syrphidae; genus Chalcosyrphus; species Chalcosyrphus nemorum. The sequence continues at coordinate 15,032,712 of OX454334.1, read as the reverse complement.
TCGATGAAATTTGGTACACGAAGTTCTTGGAAAAGGGCGCAGTACAAGTGTAAACATGTTCATAAACCGCCCACTGACATGCCCACTTTTCGAAAAATGCACTTTTTTCAATAATTTTGTTTGAAACACATTGTGTTTGGCCATGCCTTCGTTTTAGTGGCGTTTTTCTAAAAAAAACTCGATAGTTTCGTTCGCGTACCCTCCCAAAACAGTGAATTTTTACGAAAATTTACGAATTTTTACGAAAAGCTGTTCGCGTACGGAGAATTTTCGAAGTTTTTCGCAGAAGAGAGCACTCACGAGAGAGTAAGAATATAATATCACTTCGTAGGAACAAACTACAGTATATGTTAAAAAAAAAAAACACATATAAAAGAGAATATCCATTTCTAAAACTCATAGATATATCAAGTTGTGTATATCCAACGAATATTACTCAAAATGCGTGTTGCTTCTAAGATATCACACACTCCCAACACACAGTAAAACATCCCGCAAAAACTAATCCAATCATAGAATTATTTTCCCCTAAACAGCCGCGGATACAGGTATCTATTTGGTACACAGAATTCCGTGCTTACACTTTTATTGAAAGCTCTACAAATTGTTTGATGTAAAATTTCACCTAAAACAGTCGTTCACTTTACCCTATTCCGATTGTCACCCATTCCTCAAATTGAAATGTCACGAGTGCCATACGATTTGACAGCGACCCCCCAGTTGTTCGTAAATATGTCATTCGACTGAAATTGTGCGAAGGAAATTGGTGTTAAATCCTCTCCGACATTTGTTATTGTTTTATTGTTTAAATTTCTAAGTGATATAATTTTATTGATCACTCGCTTGTCTCCCCAAAACAATATGAATAATGTCGTTGTGACAGACTGGACAAAGGAACAGGTTGTCTGCTGGGCCCGTGACGAGGAAAATCTCAGTGAACATGTCGTCGATTGCCTCGACTCCGAAGAAATCGATGGCCGTACCCTACTCGCCCTAACAGAAAACGACATTCGCGATTTGCGTTATAAACTTAACTATTCACTAAAATTTAGTGACATCAAGAAGCTATGGATCTCCGTGAGAAACCTCCAGAGGAACAATGTTTCTCTCATAAATTATTTGGGGCTTGACGATTATCTGGCCGCAGCAGCCGAACAGTCGAATCCCACATCAACTGCGATACACAATAGGCTGCAGCACCAATATGCCAGCACATCCACGACATATGGTTCGTTTGAGGTGCCGTACCATCATCACTTGAATGACAGTGAAAGAATCTCACCACCTCTCTCGGTGGAAGGAAGGGCAACAAACATTCCTCCAGAGTTTTTCAAAACAGCCATAAGTTTAGGTAAGTCTACGTTTGTGTATGTGCCTGCTTTTTTTGCTAACCTACTTTAAAAAGAGAAGTGAAATTATTGTTGAATCGGTTTACTCAGAACCATAGAACTTTGTACCATGAGTCATCTGTAATCCCCATGAATGATTTTCGTTTCCTAGAATTCCTTCTTATCTATATACATTTTTTAACTAAAAATTCGCATCTAATACCTACATAACTACGTCTCAAGCGATTTGCAAATTCAATTAAAATCCTTGAAATGTGAGTACGTATGTACTCTGCTGCTTTAGATTGAATGAACAACGACATAAAAAATAGTCTGCCTTTGTTATAAGCTCATTCAGTTTGTATTTACACAATACTGCTGACACTGGCAATTGGTTTATCATTTGCTTGCATGCATACCTCACATCTACCATGTTGCGTTAGGTTACCACCCGAAGCATATTAAATTTCTTTCAACACACAAATAAAAACAAATGAACCCCCCCATGACTTTGTTATCTTTTTCTTCTTTACCGGCAAATCGTAAGAAAATTGACGTAGGTAATAGCTATTGAATAGCGATACGGTGATTAGTGTGACCAAAGTGGAGACACATTTTGCAGAGGGATTTTAATATAAAATGCTGTCTCAAATAGAACAGCGATAAAATCGCCAAACATAATTCCTAAAATGTTTTCAGTATTCATTTATGGTGCCCAAACTCTAGAACACATGTGGTTTTTACATATATAACACTCTGGAGCCAAGTATCAGGAAAAATAACTTTCAACATTAGTCTTGCGAACGTCTGAGAAAAATCTTACAATATGTTTTACTGCCGAAGAAGAATCGCAAGTTCCCCTAGTCGTTGGCTGTGCAGTTCAGTTCATGATTTAGGCGCAAGTATTTTGTAAATCAAAAACCCTAAAAAAGATCACAATCAATTTGTACTGTATCAACATAAAACAGTATGTCAGTTAGTGTCACATGTCCGATGCGCAGACAAAAATATCGGAGGAACTATAATGATCCGCTTAAAAATCAGAGAGTGATTATCGTTTCTTATAAGTTACATTATCGCTCGGAATAGTATCGCATTTGCTTTTTAAAATTGCTTCTGGTCACACTAAATATTGTCTCTAGTTTAGTGTGTGTTTGCTCATTACCATATGGTAAACATTTTTAATCTAGCGCATGCACTTGGATCGAAATAAGAAATTGAAATGAAATTAACGGAAGATTTAATTAAACGACGTCGGCATAGTGTTTGTTGACATAATTTTCTTGTCACATGATTCGCTGTATGGTATTCCCTTGGTTTAGGATTATGGAAAACTACTGCCGTTTTGGGTTGGTATTATTAACTTGTACGTAGGCGGTAAGTAATCGAACAACTGTTCGATAAGTTCTCATCACGCAGTCAGCTAATATAGAGTAATCTTGAGATTGTAGCCAATCTAATAGGTTTCATTATTATCGCAATGACGCGTTCGAGGGTTTATGGTTTATTTTGATTTTTTTTTGCTAATAGCCATTAGATGTAGTAATGGCGCCTTTTCGCTCTTATCACCAAATTTTCTAGTGAGGAATATAAAGATGAGAATCACTGATTGATAAGAAGTTTATTTAAGAAATCCAGTTCTTACAGTAATCTTCTCTTTAGATGGAATAAAATACAATATGTATAATTCTCGGAATCACAAACAAGTCGTGCGTAGTTTCAATCACTTTAAACCGTGTATCAAATGAAACTAATACGAAAGTATTACTAGAAGATAGAAAGAGCAGACAGATTGAGTATTAAATTTTCAAGAGATTAGAGGGTATAATCCGACGTCATAAGAAATCGCAGTTTTCTCAAGAATTCAAAGAGCAACACAGAGTCCAGCTTGTACTTAGTATTTTATCGCCGTCACGCTATGACCTTTTTGATTTGTTTAAATATAGGCATTTGAAAACACGCGTCATTGAGAAACAATCAGTGGTCGCAGCCTAAATAAAGAAGTAGCGATAATGAACACTATTTTTACCCTCGTAATTAAATTTGTATTGGTTGAATTTATTGTATCTTTTTGAGAAAGTATTTATAAAGCACAATGTAATAGGGCAATTAAAAAACGTAAACAGTGTTTCCCCTACTACTATGAGAGAATAGGAGCTTGTTGAACTGATGATCAAAGCTTTGAAATTTGATTTTTTAAATAAGGTTTTTGAACAGCTGTTGCTAACTATTTGCGGAATGTGATTCAACAGACCTTTATTTAGATCTTTTGTTTTTTTTTTTCTGGTATATTTCTTCGGCTTTGTTCCTATTCCTATTCTATTAGGGTTTTCAATTATTACTACATTATTTTTAACACTGTTGACCCATCTTAATTATTTTGAATCGTTTTATTTAAAAACTACAAAATTTGTATGTTCTTTTCAGGCTATTCCTTCCTCGTAACATGGATAACTTCATTTGTGATGGTCATTGTACACGAAAGGGTACCCGATATGAAACGATATCCTCCTCTTCCAGATATTTTCCTTGACAATGTCCCGCACATACCTTGGGCCTTTAATATGTGTGAAATAACCGGCACTTTGCTATTTAGTATTTGGACATGTGTTTGTATTTTTCATAAATATCGCATGGTACTATTGCGTCGCTTCTTTGCCCTCGCCGGAACTGTGTTCCTTCTCCGCTGTGTCACAATGTTGATAACTTCCTTAAGTGTGCCGGGAACACACTTGCAATGCAACCAAAATGACTACAAAGTTGATGATAACAAGTAAGTTAAGTTCAATTGTTTATTAGAATTAACATCTAATATGAACTCTTTCAGTTTAACTTTATCTGAAGCTGTCTCGTTACGAATCACACGTGCTTACACAATTTGGAGCGGCTTGGGAATGTCCATTCAAGGTGTGCGAACATGTGGCGATTATATGTTTAGCGGACATACCGTGGCCTTAACACTCTTGAATTTTTTCATTACCGAATGTAAGTGTGTTCATTTTTTGTTTTAGAAATATATTAATTATAATGCTCCTGTGCAGATACTCCAAGAAATCTATATTTTCTACACACAATGACATGGCTTCTCAACATGTTCGGTATATTCTTCATCTTAGCCGCTCATGAGCATTATTCCATCGATGTATTTGTTGCGTTTTACATAACATCGCGTTTGTTTCTTTATTACCATACACTAGCCAACAACCAGGTAAAGCATAAAGACAGCCTTTATATGTTTTGAATAAGAAACAATTTAATCATTTCAGGCGTTGATGTCACGGGATTCGAATCGAACGCGAATTTGGTTCCCAATGTTTAGCTATTTTGAGAATTCGGTTGATGGTATAATTCCCAATGAATTCGATACCATTGGCGATTTATGCTTGAAATCATTAAATTGTATAGTCTGCGTCAAGGATACTTTCATGTTAACAACTCGTCGTATATGGCTTCATCCGCCCTATTTAGAAGCGATACAGAAAAATATTGGCAGCTCAACTGTCGTCCAAGATACAAATTCCAAAATAAAACCGGCACAAAATTTATCTTCCAATTCTCTCAATAGGACCACCTCTAATCAAACCGATTGTCTACCAAAAGAAGAATCAAATTCTAGCAGTTGTGAAAATGAGCTTCCAAAGCAACCAGTCGACTCTGACAACAAGAAACCAAATCAACATCAACTTTTCGAGACATGTGAATTGGAGGACAAAAAAATCATTTAGCTTGTATAAAAGTAGTATTATTTATTTTTTCTTTATCCTCTTTTGTTCTCTTTTCTTTTCATCATTCCAAATTAAATTAAAATTTAACAAAAATCAAATATTTTCATTCATTTTACATTTGAAAACTACACAAATTATTTATTTATGAGCTAGTATAGAATTTATATTGCCTTTTACATATTAAATATGTTTAAATTGTTAACTTTTGGATATTGAATGAAGAGTTCAGTAAAAGAAACAAAATGAAAAAAAGAATTGTAAATCTTTAAATTAAAAAGAAAAAATTCGAAAATATTTTTAAATACGTACAAATTTAATGTTTATTACGTAATAAATAGAAATTAATTTAAAATATGATTAGAACAAACAAATAACAAGACTAATTTTCACATTTTGAATTTTAATTATTATTTTAGAGAAAAAAAAACGTTGGTTTAATATTTGCTGGCCCGTGAAGAAAATCATGTTTTTTTTTTAAACTGTCCGCTTTGGAAGGAAGTACTGACTTAAAATATTTTAAACACACTTTAAAATACTTTGCCCCTAAATTTCATTCGAAAATACCCCACCGTCTCTTCCACACTGAGTTAGGTTGTACGTTACTTCTCTAAAAGGTTAGTTGATTATAGTTCTTCCATTTTACCGGTCTTCTTTAACATGTCTTCCTGCTTTTGGCCTTTTGTTTGGAGATCTTCTCATCTGCTAGAACAATCTAAAGAAAGTAGTAGAAAGTAACTTCTACTTGACCCATTTTGTACTCGGTATTATAATATTCAATTGATTAGGTCCAACCGACTATTTTGAGTGAAGAGAACAAGAGTTTAAAGTGAAGGGTTTTATTGTGTTTCTTACGTTATTTTCAATGTTCTTATTTAGCAAACTCGACTTTGTCTACTGGTAAGACATTGCAAATTGAGAATCTGTGCTCAACCTTTCTTTCCAAAGCTCTTTGTGAGGTAAGTTTTAAGCCCACCTATGAAGAGTATAAATTAAAACCCAACATGTACTACGTGTGTTCCAAATTCCATTATGCCAATTCTTTCCTTTCCCTTCGTCTTTTCAATCCAATATCCATCGTGCACTTAAATGACTTAAAACGTAAGTAAACTGTGTTCATTTATATTCAATTGATCTGAGTTAATGGTTAATTTTGGTACTGTAGGATCTAGGAAGTCCAAAGAAAATAAAAATATAAAACAGAAACCCTCGAGTGGCTATGTCTATATATAATTAATTACATCGAACTGCCCTTATTCACCGGTCTACTACTTCTGATGAAATTGGATCTCTTCTAGGTTAGATTGCTCTGAACAGTTTTTTTTTTCTATTTTGATGGAACACTCAATTTAGTGTTTCTTTCTGCATATGATTCCAAAAACTTATATTCTCCTTTTAATGCCAAAGTTTCGCTTTCAAATTTCTTATGAATATGTAAGTTTTATACATTTAAAAACTTGAAATTTGTTTGGTGTCGTCTTGAATGACAAAGACCATATTACACTTAAAAAAAAACACAAGATATTGCTTAGTTATAAAAGAAATTAATAAACATGTTTACTGAACTCAAACGAAATTAGTAAATTCTTTGTTTTTCTTCTCTTCTATTTTTTATAATAAAATGCAAGAAATCATTTTTATATAGAAAAAAAAAATAAATAAAATAAAACTAAATAAATAAATTCTCATTCATAGCATACACTATGAATCTAAAGCAAAATACATAATTCTTTAGCGCATATTAAATTCGACTGAATTATCTATGTATTCTTATTTTTGTTAGTTATGTTTACGTAATATCGATTACACTTAAAATAAAAGAAAATATAAATGCTGAACTGAAAAGTGCAAAGAAAAGATAGGACAATGTTATTGGTAACCTGAAACAGGTGGTATGCTTTCCCTTCCCTTGCGCGGAAAAAGGAATGCAGCTATCCATTCACAGAAGTGAAACAAATATGTATCACCAAGCCAAAGTCTCTCACTGCCTCGCTAACTAAAGGTTTTTGCTTTGAGTGAATTGGATCGGTAGCTTCTGATTGATTCCTAGGATTTGGGTTCCCCTTTTATAAAAATAAAAATGTGTGTAAGTTTGCGTCTTATTCCAAGATGAAATTGTAGCAATAAATGAGGTTATATCGGTATCAGGGTTGTCGAATGTACGACTAAGGGAGTATTCCTCGTCCTGATTTTACTCCCTTTAAAACATTTAAATTTTTTCCACAAAAGAGCATTAGAAAGTAACTCTAATTGTGTTTAGTATATTGTCACCTTTATTTCATTGAATGGGCCATCACAAACTGGTGCAATTACCCCGGGGTAAGACTGGCTTTTTAGAAGAGGAAGAAGGTATGAAGTGAGAAACAGGGTAAAATCTTCATCCAGTGTTCAAGCAGTTGAAAAGCGGGGTAAAATTTATACATTTTCTCTCTTCTTTGCTGCCAATTTAGGAAATATCCTCGGGGTTAACCCAGGGCAAAATTGCTCCAGTGTGTGATGGACTTCATCTTGTATCTGTCCCTGAAAGTGTTGAGATAATTTTAAAGCGTCTTGTAAACTACGAAATGGAAATGTAAGCAGAAAAAATAGTTTAAAACACAAACTTTACTCCTGTTCTCTCCTTCAAAATTGGAAAACGGCATCCCTGATCGGTATCAGCATCTTCACCGTCAATCAAGCAGAAACATTACTCCAAACTTAAAAGCCGACTAAATTGCTGAGCTGTAGCCTAGTCTGCAGATTCTTCCGGATAAAAACTTGATAAGTCAAGATACCATAACCTTTCCGAAAATGGTATATATAAAAGCACCTCCAAGCAACCAAGGTCACTCAAAACAATTGATTCTACTACGACGTGCAGACCTTCGCATACTCGTTGGTGTTCTCACGGGACACTGATACGTTCGCATGCAAGTCGCTCATGTATCCTTTCAACGACTTTGCAGAAGCTATTAGCAGTGTTTTCTCTCAAATGTTTTTGACTCTCGCAATACCGAATACTAAAATATTGGTTAAAAAAAGATTAAATTGGCAATTGTTATATTTCGAAGAATTCATTTCGATTTTCTTTTTTATTGTTATCATTTCTTTTTCACTATGTAAGTATATTCCAAAAATACAAATACAAATATAAATTATTCTTAACTAAATAATGTACTCTTAATTCAACAAAAATGAAACAAAGAGAAAATTAAACAAAATAATAAATAGTAGTAGCTTTTTTGAAAACCAATTTTCATTTTAAACCTTATGTTGTTTTTTAGTTTCTTTAATATAAATAGTAAGAAAAAAAAATCAAAGTGTGAAGAAGAAAATCTGTATAATACCTATGCAGTAAATATCACAAAGTCAATGAATGTATGTGAGTGCGTGTGTGTTTAATAGATAGATGAGACGATTACTAGTTGAAAAGAGTATTGCTTTTTTTGGGCGACGCGTTTTTTTTTTTGTTTGTTTACTTTTTTTTTCTAATTAAAACAGTCAATAGTATGATTTATTTTATACAATATTTACAATCTTAAATTTAAGTTCTAATGACTGTATAGAAAATTAAAAAGATGTCATCTGAAGCTTATACCGCATTTTTTACTTATTTGTGGGGTGTGGATTGAAGCAACCGACAGAAGTAAGGGTACATCGTTTTCGGTTAGATTTAATGCTGAGGTGACGGCATTTAAGGAACAAAAATCGGTGGCTAATAAGAATGCTGCCAGGGATTCTGAATGCATGTAGATTTCTTGGAGTTTTGACTCGAGGAACGAAAGGCACTAAAACACAAAAAGCAAAAGACAAATAAGTTTGAAGAAAAATAAGAAACTAAGTTCAAATAACCTACTTCATAGGCAGATATTCCTGAGTTATTCATGGTGTATACGGTTTCTAACATTGAAGCCACCAATTGTGACATACCGACTGGTCCACTAACAACACTGGAATACGGCAGAGTTTGATTTTGTGATGAAATTATTTTGACATCCCTAGAAACAGAAACTTAATCACCGTTTTTTAAAATTTATCCATTTTCTTACCATTTGTCCATATCAGCTATTACAGCGACATTTTCAGCTGGCGTGGATATCAATGAGGCAGAATGTGTGGCTAGTGAAAGATCCTCCTTTACGATTGTCTCCCATTTGTATGGAGGCGCTGACGTTCCCTAAAAAAAAAACAAGTAAATTTGCGTTTTAAATATAACTATGTGCACACTGATTTTACCTGCAAAACCATATCGGAAACATAATGATCATTCAAGCTTAAAAACAGCGATGGAATGAAGCCAGCTTTCAACTTCATATCGCATCTAGTCACCGCATCCTCCTCCATGTCTTGTTCTTTGATGCCAGGCACTGGCAGCTCGACCAAGTTGATATCTGACGACTTTTTGGCTTTTCTAAGTTTATAATTCCTACTTTCGACTGGCTTCTTTTGTCCACAATTGCTTTCAATGGACGATTGATTATTGTATACGGAATGATCGTCATCGGTATCGAATTCCAATTCGGTAGCGTTCGACGGTGTTTGATATGATTTGCTTCCATTCGAATTTTGACAAATTTCGCAATATTCAGTCAGTGAAACGTCCTCCTTAGTACCAGTGGGCGGCAGTGAACTCGTACCAGCGCCACATGTGCTGCTATAATCACCATACATTTGCTGCATGCTTTCCAGCTTTTGTGGCTTCTCCACACTTAGATTCTTGTTCTTCATGTAATTGGTGTAGATCTGAGGATATTGATCGAAATCGAATTTTACCCCGGAATGTTTCTTATGTGAATGATGGTGATGAGGGCACATGGGTTTCTTTAATTCAGTCGATTGATGACTTGGTGTTTCGATTTCGGAGAGATCTTCTGTGCTACGCTTGATGTTTACCAATGGTTCGTTTTCACCCAAAACAAAGACCACACCATTTTTATTTTCTTTGCTGATGCCTCGTTCCTTTTCTAGAATTTTCTGTTGAATTTCAAAATGTTTCTCTTCCTCTAGGCTTATTGTTTCTTTGATGGGTTCAATGCCCCAGGTTAAACGTTCCGATTTGCCGACGCTGTTCTCGGTTATCAGATCTGAGAGGCTGGTGTGTTTCTCACTGATTGGCTTAAGTTCGGAGTACTCCTCATTGCTGCCAGCCCGAGTTGCATCTCTGAGAACGTTGAAACTTGTCGAACGCTTTTCTAGCTTCCGATTAAACGATAGGGGTGGCAGCTTGTGTAAGTCACTCCAACTGAGACCTTCTTTCACAGATGGTGCCCACCAGTGTGGCACACCACCATCGCTTGACTCAATTTCGATTGCTTCCACTAGACCAACATCATCGATATTAGACTCATCTGATTCGGATGGTTCAACAGTCATTTCGACATTCTCCGGTGTTGTTATGGTCAATTTGATCTTATCTTTGGAACGATCGTCTTTCTTTTTAATTAAGGAACTCTTAACAATGCCAGTGTCCATCAGGTAATTTCCTATTCTCAGTTCTTGCTGTACAAATCGCGAATCACGAAATGCCAATACATTTGGAATATCATTCTTTTTATGTATGCTGACCGCATCTGTCTCAGTCTGTTCTACGGATTGATTACCTTTATTACCCGTTAAGGCGCTTAGATTAGTCTTACAAGTTGCTGTTCTAGTTAATCCTATTGTTTTACTAGATGATGAAGCCGTATTCGATATTGTTGATGAGAAACTAGTGTTACTATCGCTAAATGAGCTGCATATTGTCGAAGCTTTATCATGGCTTTGATTCATGATGCGATCGTTGATTAGATCCTTGTTGAAGTCTTCTTTTTTTGTGGCACGACGTACTTCTCCGCAACGAATAAAATAAGTCAGAATATTGAGCAGACGTTCAGTTGGTAGCTTTTCGGTTCCATAGATTATGGTTCGAGAGAGTTTTGGTGGCGTACCCACGGCACCGTATAAATCTCCCATTTGTGCCCATAATACGTTATAGGGGTATTTTTGCGAGACTTCGAGGAGTTTAGCTCTTTGCTCGATTGCAGCAGCACGCGATTTAGACGGTGAATTGAAGTTTGAAATTGTCGAAACCCAACCGAGGTGGTGCGTGAGAATAGCTGTCAATACTGTACTCACAAAACTGTTATGAAAAACGAAAAAAATTAACATGATTTTTTTTTTTTTTTAAGGAGAAAAAACAAGACTCACAAATTAGTATCTTTAGTATCGGCTACCGACAGCAAGGAGCATAACTCATGGATAAAACGATCGGCAACACTTTTGGAATATTTACTACCACTAGTCGTTATACTCAGCCAAACGGGTACGCTTATACGCGGCGCAGTAAAGAGATCCATAATCCATTGTACCGTTGCCTGCCAGGCATGGACCATTGTCTAAATAAGAAGAAGAAGTAAGTAAAAAATGTCTACAAGGAAGAGGAGAACACCATGTTTACCTGCAAAAAATCCTTGCGGTTGATATACGCTTTTTCCGAGGATATCCTCAAGCGTCCCAACATTGATTCCAACAAAGCTATGTGCTCCGAACAGAACAACTCCATATCATCCTCAAAAGATTCACTCATAGTTATACACACAGCAAGTCCCAACTTCGCCCGGCGTGCCGTTTTCTGTGAATAACTCATATCACGTCGCCGACCAATCTCTGGATTACTTCGACTTTCATTTGTACAACTGGCTCGACGATATTGTGGCGCCACACAACCTTCACTACCACCAGTCATGGCCGCTCCAGTACTATGGAAATTATTATCACTCACAAATCCAATGAAATCGTTAAGAGAATTCTGATTCTCAAAAGACGTTAAGAGATTCCGTGAGATTCGTCTCTGGAGACTGCCATCACTGGACACATTACTACTCTGTGTGGTCGATGGGAAATAAGACGAGTCGAGGCTAAATTTTCGTATCGACTCTGGATCGGATATCACTGAACCTATACTACTTCGAGTTGAATACTGATATGATAAACTGCTATTTGTTGTTATTGTCCATTGATCGTTGGATGTTGTACCGCCACTGTAGCCCGAATCACCGGTGCTGTATGTCGCCGAGTAACGTGGAGCGGCCAGATCAATATTTGGTTCGGGAACATCTAGTGGATTCGTGTAGAATGGCCGATCACCAACACGTTCACAGATATTGGAATTTTTTCTACCCACACAGACCATGGAAAAGGAATTCATCGAAAAACCATCAACAGAGCCGTGATCACTTGTTATCGAATTCCTTGGGGTCAAGTGATCGGCTGATATATGCTGTGTTGTACCATTATTCATTGGTGAGAGAAATACTTGAGAACACAGCATTCTAGAGGGCGAACGCAACCAGTGGACTTTAAGTGCTGTGCCACGGAATGACATAGCTAGAGCTCCGAAAACCATCTCACCGATACTGGGAATGTCCGTTGAATTCGGACGAATGTGCTGAAAAAATAAAATTTTTTTGATAAATTAATGAATTAATGTTAGGTACAGAAACTTTTATGAATACTCGAGCAAAAGACAAGGGTTATCAGAACTACTTTACTATTCTACATAAACATTTACACAACGTTACCATCCCATCTTTCCTCTACAATGGAGGTACACTATTCGAACTTGTGTGGTTTGTATAACCTAGTCACATTTTACATTTCAAAAACATAATTTTTAATTACTCATATATATACGTTCGCAACCATAGGTAGATGGGTGCCTTGTGACCAGAAGGTCACTGCTCACTTAGATCCACAATTCGGGTCCACTGTGCCCAATCATTTAAGCCTGGGAACGCTGTAATAAGGTCCGCTGTTAGAACCACCCAGATAGTAATATAAATCTGAGGAGCTCCAGCTAAACATTGCCTAAGTCCTCCAGCTCCGAGAAGAAATGACTGCCAAGAGTTCTCTTTTCTTCTAAGAGATAGGGCAGGACAGTTATACAGCAGGTGACGAATAGTTTCCATTTCTTCTTCGTCTCTGCAGCTTCTACAATAGTCATTATGCAGCACACCGAGTCTCTCTGCGTGAAGGCCAATGACACAATGGCCGGTAATTACGCCAGAAACGACCCGTGCGTTATGACGACTGAGTTTAACCAGAGTTGATGATCTCTTCTTGCTATAGGCCGACAATAGAGCTCTAGCGTCTGTTTACCCGATCGATGGCTTCATCTTCTACTTTTTTTCTTTAAAGAATTGATTGGGGCTGCTACAAAGGGAAGCGCCCGCGATATGTGCAGCGTCGACGCTTTCCTAGCGAGCTCATCCGCCTTCGATATCCATATGCCCTGGTACCCAACTGAGGGTCACCGTATTGGCTCTGTATATCTCGTTTAAAAGGGATTTGCAGGTTCTCACCAACCTCAACCGAGTTATAGCAGAGTCCAGAGCCTTAATGGCTGCCTGGCTGTCTATATAGACAGTTATGGTTCACAACCATAATTGGGTATAGCTCTAGAAACGCCCCATATTGCACATGCTTTTCACAGACATCCGCAAATTGTTTAACACAGCTAAAATAGTACAGAAACATCATAAAGTCATTGTCCGATCTGTACAAAGAACTTCAACTTTTAATAAGAAACCTGTTCTCTGTCACGCTCACTCGGAATAACAACCAATTAATCCACTTTTTTCTTCTCTCAATACAGAACGTATGACTTTATTCACTAGAGCGTGTGAAAGGTAATAAAGCTCCCCCGCCGACCCGATACCCTGTCGTAACGACTCAATTAAAAAGCAAAAGCAAAAAAAAGAACACACAAATTTTTCTCACATGACTTTTAATTTCTGTTATCACATCATCCTTAGGAACAGGATATACAAAGAACAAAAAAATCCCCTTCACCATACTCGTAAACATTTGAACTTTGAACTATAGAGTATAAAAGTATCAAATGAAAACACTATAAAAATAATTATAGATTGTACAGATTATGAATATAGCCTAAGTGGAAGCGATACATCATGATATGGATTACATACCTAATCCCATTTATAAATGCCGCAACCAATGTCAATGGCATTCGAAAACGTATAAATGTACGCACGAATGTATCGTTTCGTGTCGTCAGCAAAGTGCTGATTGTGGCAATAATAATAACACAATTCTCGTTTGGTTAATAAAAAATGTAAAAAAAAAAAAAAAACTTTAAAGGGCAATAATTTATGTTAAATTGTTTTTGTCAATATTTTGTTTCTACTAATTCTATTCCAAGTCAAGTGAAACGTTTTCACAGTTGCGAAAGCATGTGACTTACACACACTGACCGAATTTGCTATCTTGTCTTTTTTTTCATTTCGCAAATGAATTCGTAGACGGTCGGACGGGAACTATATATTAATTGGACATAAGCTATCAGTCTTATCGTTAGTGAATTTGAAAATTTTTATATGACAATAAAAAGAAATTGCAACACAAAGAGATAGGTAGTCGAGTAAGCGGTTTTGGCTTACTTATCAACTTCTTCTACTTACTACTTGGTTACAGAACTTTGGAATTTGCTGATGACTAACATTCGAAGTTTTGATCATCTCTGACTTTTTAGGAAAAAAAAAGAGTGACATATGGCTTGACTAGACGACATTGGCTTTAATAGCAAATAACTTTTTTTACAATAAAGTGTAATTCAATTCCGGTATGATAGACTTTATCTACTTTATGCCTTTCTTTACGCATTTGTTGCATATGAAACATTAAATTTTAAAACTTAGTTATTTGCATACGTTATCATGAACACGCAATACTCCTTCTCTACAATGGCTAGAAAATCTTAATCTCGGGAAAGGATGTGACTTATAGTGACAGATTTTATTGGAATCATTTTTAGAACAGGGTCAGGTGCCTGCAAATTTTCTGCCATATGGCTTTCATATTACGTCCGTTCGCATACCATCTTAAAACAGTGAATTTTTACGAAAATTTACGAGTTTTTACGAAAAGAATTTTCGTAGTTTTTCACAGAAGAGAGCGCTCACGAGAGAGTAAGAAATTTCCCCATGCTACGAATTTTAGTGTAAGAAATTTCTGTGGGCTGGTTTATGAAAACTGTCAAAGCTGTCACACCAGTGTATTTTAAACTTTTTCTTGTTCAATCCGTTCGTTTACTTTTTTTTAATTTTAGCTCTCTCTGGGAGAATTTTACTCCCACTCTCCGAAATTTGATAATCTACGAATTTTAGTGCAAAAAGTAAGCGAACGGACCTATCTACTGTATTCTTCACAATCAAATTTATTTTCTTATGCGTTTTTGAATGCTACTTTGCAGAATGTTTGTAGTCATGATTTTCCTGCAGTAACCTAACTTCACGACACTGACGTTAAATTGACGTTTATGAACAAGAGGTACATACTGTAGTTCGTTGTGGCCTTTAAGAAAGCGGGTAAGCAGTTTTTTGTTAGTACAAATGATGTTTAGCAATTCACCCAATAGGTTTTCCAACATATATGGGATCAGGAAATTGGTAGAATCCATCCGTCATTTTTCCAAGATTTGCAAAATCTGTGATGTTTCTGATCATTCTCCTCTGGAAAGGCCTAATATTCGATAGTCGATTTTAGGAGGCCATGCTTGTTAATTTTCATCTGATTTTTAAAGGACACTTGGCAATACAGTCTTTGATATTTGTATGCCAAGCCCGGATGGTTCAACCTAGCCCGCGCTTAAAATCTTATGCTCCATGGATTGCCACCAAAATTTTCGTTTATCTTGTGCTTTTCTAGGAGCAACTGTTAGAAGCTCGTTTGCTTAACTTTGTGTCTTTTATGGTCTTGTTGAATGGAGATTAGAATTAAGATCAACCTTGATAAATACCTTGGAGGGTAAAATGTCGCATCATCACCTCCTCGTGGTGCCCTCTGGATAGCTACATAGTAGTGAACTAACGATGAGCGTATGCCAAATCCGTCTACGCATGTGTAGTTAAACACTCGGACCTGCGCGAGCACATCTGGGTGAACTTTGGCACACATGTAGGACCGGACGAGGCATCTCTTGTTGACCTGAACGAGTATCACGTCTCAGAAGTCTAACAAGAGCCCTCAGAAGGAGGATAGAAGGCGGATGAATTCTCTAGATGGAATCAACGGCGGAATCCATGGACGGTTTTTGGCGAACACCTTACATGAGCTACTTCGACATATTCGAAGCTCAGGTCTGTAAGGATTTCCATGACTTCATCAGGGTTATGGAATAGAGATGGTGGCGGATGAACCCTAAATGGGTCAACGGCAGCGCTCGCACCTCCGAAGTGAGCTACTGATGTCGGTCTCAGACCGGCCCTGGGTCCTAGGGGCTAAAACCCATGGAACTGGCCCTCCAGGTTGGGGGTTGTGTCGTCGGGGTAACTTCCCTACCACGTAAAAAGTACCATAGTTATGAGAGAGACATCCGCCTCGGATAATAATAACGATCCCCCTCATTTGGCAAATCGACCCGGAACGTCCACGGACTATGACCTACGAGTATGCACCTGGAATGTACAAACTCTGTACACTCCGGGTGCAGCTCAGAAACTTGAATCTGTCCTCTCGCAGTACAAGGCAGATATTACTGCGATCCAGGAGATACGATGGATAGGATCAGGTATGCAGAAAAGACGTAGCTGCGACATTTATTACAGCTGCCACAAAAGACTGCACATGTTAGGATGCGGATTCGTCGTGGGAAATCGGCTCAGATCAAGAGTCATTGATTTTAAGCCGATAAGCGATCGTCTGGCTGTAATTCGCATCAGAGCCACATTTCAAAACATCAGCCTAATATGTGCACACGCCCCTACCGAAGAAGCTGAAGACCCTGTCAAGGAGGAATTTTACGACCTCCTGGACGGAGCCTACGGAGCCTGTCCGGAGTACGATGTAAAAATCGTACTCGGGGACTTCAATGCCAAAATCGGTAAGGAAAACATCTTTGGCGGAATAGTCGGTAAACACAGCCTCCACGATTCGACAACAGACAACGGTTTCCGACTAATCGACTTTGCAGCAGCTCGTAATACGGTGATAAGTAGCACTAGGTTTCCTAGGCTAAAAATCCACACAGCAACCTGGCTTTCCTTTGACGGTCGAACACGCAACCAGATCGACCACGTGCTAATCGACGCAAGGCACGCATCCAACATATTGAATGTGCGTACCTTTCGAGGGGCAAACGTTGACTCTGACCACTATCTTGTTGCAGCTAAATTCAGAGCTCGACTGTCCAACGAGAAGAAGCTGCGAGCCGTCAAGAAAAACAAGCTAAACGTTGGACGCCTTAGCACGCCAGAAGGAGCCAGAGCCTACAGAGAGCACCTGGCCGAGAAACTCTCTGCGGTGCATACACCCCCCACAAACGCTAACAATCAGTGGACCGAATACCGCAACATCATCAAAGAGGTAGCCGTGACCACCCTTGGCTACCAACCACCTCCAAGGAGGAGCCCTTGGTATGATGATGAGTGCGTACAGCGGAAGAGGGTGACAGAAGATGCACACAAGAAAGCGCTGCAGCGCAAAACAAGAGCAGCGAGAGAGGAGTATCGGACCAGAAGAAGGGAAGAAAAGAGTATCCTGCGTAAAAAGAAAAGGGACCACGCAGTTTCCCAGCTCAAGGATATCGAGGAGTCTCGCGAGCGCAACAACATCCGGCAGTTTTATCGAAAAGCCAAGCAGCTGGCAGCTGGCTACAAGTCCGGAACGCAGGCTCTTCGAAATGGCGAAGGCAACCTAGTCACCGATGCACAGGGAATTGTTGATGTGTTTAAGCAACACTTCCAGCAGTTGCTTAACGGGCAGCAAATAGAGAGAGTGATAGGGCAAGACGAGAACCCACCTCCAGTCAATGAAGAACCAACGCCTCCACCCAGTATTGAAGAAGTTAATGTAGCCATCAGGAAATTGAAGAACAACAAAGCCGCTGGCTCTGATGGGCTTCCAGCTGAACTCTTTAAATACGGAGGTGATGTCTTGGTAGGGTGCATGCATCAAGTCATCAACCAAGTATGGATGGAGGAACGCATGCCCGACGACTGGAGTATCAGCTCTATATGCCCCATCTTCAAAAAAGGCGATCCTATGTCTTGTAAGAACTACCGAGGCATATCCCTGTTAAATGTCGCATATAAGATCCTATCCAACGTATTGTGTGAACGTCTAAAACCTTTCTGCAGCACACTAATCGGCACGTACCAGTGTGGCTTCCGGCCCGGCAGATCGACAATAGACCAAATTTTCACACTCAGACAAATCCTGGAAAAGACCAACGAATTTCAAGTCGAAACCCACCACCTTTTCATCGACTTTAAAGCCGCCTATGACAGCATTCATCGTCTTGAGCTCTACCAGGCGATGGCTCAATTCGGGATACCGACAAAACTTATCCAGATGTGTCGCGTAACGCTGGAAAACACGCGATGCTCTGTGCAATTTGGAAACAACTCTTCGGAGCTCTTCCAAACATGCACCGGATTCAGGCAAGGAGATGCGCTGTCATGTGATTTCTTCAATATCGTGTTGGAGCAGATAGTGCGCAGGGCAGGTGTCAACACGGAAGGCACTATCTTTCACAAATCCGTCCAACTGCTGGGATACGCAGACGATATTGATATCATCGGAAGATCCCGGCAAGCCGTCGTAGAGGCATTTACGGCCATTGATGAGCAGGCGAAACGAGTTGGTCTTGAAGTAAATGAGGACAAGACAAAGTATATGTTATCAACAAACAAAAATTTATCTGTCCAAAACATTGGGCAGAACGTCACTGTTGATAACTATAATTTCGAGGTAGTTAAGGAGTTCACCTACCTCGGAACAAATATTAATCCTACAAATGACACCTTTGTAGAGATCCGACGAAGAATAACCCTAGCAAACCGCTGCTACTTCGGTTTGGCGAAACAACTGGGTTCAAAACTCCTAACTCGACGGACCAAATTAATGCTCTACAGAACGCTCATCTTACCAGTCCTGCTGTATGGAGCCGAGTGCTGGACGATAAGTAAGAAAGCTGAGCAAATATTGGGCACCTTCGAGCGTAAAATACTTCGTCGGATATTAGGTCCCTTATGCGAGGAGGGCGAATGGAGGAGAAGATACAACCGCGAACTCTATGAGCTGTACCAGGATGTGGATGTAGTCCAAAAAGCCAAGATACGCAGACTACATTGGCTCGGCCACATCGAGCGAATGGACAACAATGCTCCAGCCAAGAGGATCTTCGAATCCCAGCCCCCAGGTTCGAGACGGCGAAGAAGACCGAACCTCCGGTACAAAGACCAAGCTGTCGCGGATGCCAGAAAACTTGGTCTTCACAACTGGAAGCAGCGTGCTCGGGACCGCAGAGGATGGAAGGCAGCGATGTCTCAGGCAGGGACTCTACAAGGGTCGGGAGCCCTTTAAGTAAGTAAGTTGATAAATACCTATTTCAAGTTCCAACTTATAGCTTAGTTGAAGTTCATTGCCACCGATAAATATAAAAGAAACACTTCTAAATCATGGGAGTACTGTTATTTATGCCATTGTAATCAAAAAAGACTAGCTATATTGCCAGTGCGCCAAATGAATACAGACAAGAGACAGACTTAAAGCAAACAAATACATTATAATGAACCTTTATCACATGAGCACATGTTATAAAAACTGCGTTGGGATCAAGTAAGATTCCATTAAGTTGTAAGAAAAAAAAATAATAATAATTGTTTGTTAATTGAACAACAAATGACATCGGTAAATGAGAAGCTTGTGACCAGTTTTCAGTGTGTAAAAGAAAAGGTGAAAGGTGTAAATAAATTCAAAGTTATTTAATTACGTATACTAGCAAATCGTGTATCATATTTAATGAATTCCAGTTGTGCTGTTGACTGACTACTAACTGATGATTATACCTCTTGAACTTTCGACCTCTTCAGATTATTAAAAGCACGACATACAAAAAAATACATAACCATTCGCACTCCAAAAACATGATAAATTTGTTCAAAAAGATCACATGCCTCGCAGTCTCTGTACGTATGTATACACAACACCCACATATTAAATGAAAGATATGATATCATTCAATATGGAGCCAAACAAATCACAAATGACAATTAAACAAACGTCGAGCCGTGAGTCTACATACATTGTAGATAGTATGACAGTATTAAATGTATGAAATATTTTAGGTTTCCGGTTCATGCCTCATACATATGGAATGATAACTGAGATTGGGGGAACTCATTAGTATAGCGGGGTTATAACATTTGAGACTCAAAACTGAACTGTATTTTATGTTTGACATACAAATTTTGCGAAATTGACTTGCAAAAGTTATAACAAAACGACTAACTAAGTTTGTAAACATGTATATTCTTTAAATAGAATAAGAAGTAACGATTCCTAGAATAGGGTTTGTTCTACGAATTATGAATAATTGTTTGAAAAATAAATATATTTTTGATTTGCGGGTAGCTCTAGTGGGCGATACACACTTCAAAATTTTTTAGGAATCTAAATGAGTAGGAGTCTTTAATATCATTTGCAGAGTTTATATTGCGGTTCGGTCAGTTAGGTATAATCGGACCTGTTATATTGAAGAGACAATTCAGAACCATTTACGGAACAATTAAACATTTTTCTTAAGAGCTTAACAACTTCTTTTTCCAAATAATAACAGAAGAAATTGAGTTTTATTTGATCGTATGTCAAATCTATTCACGTTCGCGTACTTTTTGCACTAAAATTCGTAGATTATCAAATTTCGAAGAGTGGGGGTCAAATTCTCGCAGAGAGAGCTAAAATTACGAAAAAGAAAACGAACGGGTTGAACAAGAAAATGTTGAAAATACACTGGTGTGACAGCTTTGACAGTTTTCATAAACCAGCCCACAGAAATTTCTTACACTAAAATTCGTAGCATGGGGAAATTTCTTACTCTCTCGTGAGCGCTCTCTTCTGTGAAGAACTACGAAAATTCTCCGTACGCGAACAGCTTTCCGTAAAAATTCGCTGTTTAGGAAGGTACGCGAACGGACCTATTATGCAGCTGCCTGGACGGAAATCTACGAAATTAAGGGAAAGTCATGGATGTGTATTCGCATGACTACGTACTGCAGCGTACAGAGCCTTAATTGAAATATGGTTGAACCTTTACGGTTTCCTACTCTGTTTTAACGTAGGGCATTCTGTCAGTCGATTTCACATAAGTTTTGCCGAAATTGGAAATCGATTTTAAACTGCTGAAAAGCTTAATCGGCTACTGGTAGGCCAGAACCTCGTGGCTTTAGTTCCTGCAGCAGCTTGATTCTATATGGGTCCAGGGCGATCGGATAAGGGCCCAACTGTTTCGATCGAGGGGCTACGTTTCGTTATTGAGCAACAGTTTAAAAACAATTAGATATTTTTATATTTCCTATGCAAATTGAAATACAGGCAAAGCTTGATAATCAGAGCTCGTGGAAATTGGAATTGAAAATTAGAAAAAAACTATCGCAATTTGCAAACTAAAGAACTTTAGTCTCTAAACAGCTAGAAATTCGAAGAAAATATTCCAATTATCAAGTTTAAGAATTATAAGTCAGAACCAAATTCACATTTACTCAGGTATTTCGCTCAAATTAAGTTTTGAGCAGGATGTGCTTACGGAGTTAACGCACACACTAATAGTACAGAAGTTACAGCATTGGCAACCAGGGTCTTTGGCTAACTATAAGACTATTCTAATTAAATCTATGCATATTCAAGTAAGACTGTTACAATTTTATATACATATTCTCTTAATTATCCAAAATTAATTTTACTACTTACTCTATATAGAAAGCCATCAGATGTTTCCACGAATCCGTTCCCATGGCCTTTGAACTGCTGCTTACCAGCATGTATGTCAGACTTTACACTAATATTGTCATCGATAATATTATGTGTGTTGCTTAGCCTAATTTCAAAATCTTTCAATGAAACCTTCTCTAGGGCATTCGAGTCGAAGAGTAGTCTCCTTCCGCGACTGTCACACTCCCTGTACACTAGTATGCGCACTTGGCCGGCATCAAATGGGAATTGACTGTAATGAAACAAACAAAATTTCACCTTCTTATTATATTTGTCTAAAAAAAACAACATATAAATAACAAAATATGCGTATTACGTATGTATACAAAAGTTAGTAAAAATAAAATACAAACACAGCTGTGCAAAAATATACAAAAAAAAAAAAGAAGAAAGATACATATGTTATCTCTTCTGGGTGTTAACTGATGTCATGAGTTCCTCATGCCTCACATGCTTTGTCTTCCCTTCGCCGCCTTCAGTATTTCAATGTAACTCGTGCATTTGTTTAAAAATCGTATAAAAAATTCCTATATTTGCTCTTCTGTTTCCCAACACCCAACATCTCTCAATATATTGCAAGCAATCGCTAGACATTGTAAATTGAATTCGAGCTCTTCAATTTAAATATAGAAAACACGTGAGCATTACTCACAACAAAAAGGCGACGAATCTTCTTTTCGAATCAAGTATACTTTTCTGTTTTCTTTTTTTTTCGCTTCGCTTTGTGCTTTTTATCTTTTGTTTTTTGCTCTGTTTTATCGTCATCGAAATTATTGCAACAGTATCGTATCGAGTCGATGTTGTTTTTGCTGGCGCACAAGTGTATTGTTATGTTTTATTTTTCGCTAAAACTTGCGTTTTGTATTCAACTATCTATCTGTCATGTAAAAATAATAATAATCTATCAACATTTTAAAACAATCAGAACTTTGTCTTTATCCTCGTGAAACAGAAATCTAGATCAAATTTTAATTAATTTGAAGACGATATCTAAAATGATTGATGGAGCGGAGAAGTAGTCACATGCTCGTCAAATATTGATTCGCATGCTAACACTAATTACTAGTGTAAAGTACACTCGATAGCCACCCTCCAAAAATAAAGTCATCACAGTTAATTATTACATTTAATACTGTCTATCTGATTGGAATCTATTATTCTCTTCTGTGTGTAGCATGTGACAGGCACAAATTATGCCATGCCACACAGGCATTATCAGTTTACATGGATTCTTTTGATTTCACTTTTTAATGGACATTAATTGTAAAGGGGAAACTATCTTAGATTGTAAATACTTCTGATGTGATTAGAACGAAAGTGGTCGGCAGAAAAAAATACTATATTCGTCGGCCATTCGAATGATTGATTAAATACCTACTTTGTAACAAAGTTGGTGATCGAGTTGACGGATTTAGTAGCTTTTGGGGATTACAACGCAATGTTTTTTTCATTTGTTATCGATAGTGCTTCACCTACTTATGTACCGAATATAGGTTTTCTGAAGGACACAAAAGCAATTCTCAGTTTCAAGGGCATAACACAATCGGATTGAACGACAAAAGCTTTGAGAGATTAATGTATCTTTGAAAGAACGAACATAATTCATTAGATACCTGTTTAGCATTTTGTGAATTATGGAGTGTGATACATACTTAGTAAGATTACACAGATTGCTATTTTTAATGATGTCGAATTCATGTGAATTGGATATACGCCTTTCGTTACAACAAATTTGTTTTTTTTTTTTTTTGAAGAGTGGTCTGGTGGTATGCTAAACAGCAATAGTACTTTAAATTTTTAAAGGGAAAACAATTTGTGGACAAACCATCATCGTATGGTACGACATTTGTAATGTCTTACCTGTGACCAATTTTTTTATGCTAGTTTTAGCAATAGAAGCATAGCAATAAGACATCAGTTCAACACTCGTATAACAAGTAACACAATATTTTCACTTTTAGTGGATACTTCGGCAAACTCAATTCAGAAAAATAAATAAATAAAAATAAAGCAGGCCATAGAGGGTTAAGGCCTAAATTATCATGTGTTGTGCGAAGCGTATGCATATATTAGGTCACCAAAAGAATCTCTTGTCTCTGTGGAGATATGCCTTTTAAAGTTTAAGACAAAAAAGTTCGACTGCTTTGTTTTATTAGTCCGGTATTACACGCCGACTTATGAGTCTAGACTTTTTTGAAATTCCATAAGTGGAAGAGAGAAAGGAGATGAGATGGAAGAACACCAGCCCTGTGAGTCGCGGGTAGAATTTCATCGACTCTTTTTCTTGTTTCTCTTTGTTCTTCTTCGTAGTTTTTCAATTCAACTTTATTTTCGTTCCGTGTGTGCAGTGATAAGATAGACGGATAATGAGTTTATTTTCGTTTTGTGTGTGCAGTGAGCACACTGAAAAGAGTCGACGTGTAATAACACAAGACTTACAGGATGACTCTTCAAAAGAGAATTCACGATTAACGCGACGCAAAGTAAGTCGGCGTGTAATACCGGACTTACCTCAAAAAAAAACAAGAAACTTGTGGTTGGCAGGTCTCCAATCAAAAGAGCTTTTGCTTCCAACATAGTTTGGTTACATTTTCCATAATTCAGTATAACAAACAGCTCTTGAGCGCTTATTTCCTGTAAAGCACGGACTGTTTTTCTGGTTCCAACGAGTATACATTATTTTGGGTGTTAGTAAGTTGGGTACCTGTACACGAGATCGACGTCATTACAGATGTCAAGTAGGTTAAGGCCCAACCATAATTGCACAAAGCGTCTGATAGCTAATGTCATAATTGAACGAGTATACCGCTCGAGCTGTCAAAATATAAAAGCACCCTTAACTGCATTAAGGGAACGTGGCCGTATTCGGTACTGATAGTCCCATTTCATTTATACCTTCCTCAAGCCGACAAAAGTTAACGAAACTCGACGAAACTAAGCATATTCACTACCTTTTTTGTGTTATGGGACATTCCATGCGTAGGATCATTTAAGTCCATTATGGTTCTGCCTTTAGGAATCTGTACGGGATGTGTGAGTAAAACCGTTTTATGTATAAAGTGAACGAAAATTCGACGAAACTGAGCGGAAAGTATGAAGGTTATTATTCGTACCTTAAAATGCGCAAAATCTTATTAATGATTAATAGACGATATAAACAGATTGGTCTTTAAGTTGGTATCGTACAATATGGGTCTTTTTAGTTCTTTATTAAAAATTTAAAGGAAACGTATCGAGTATGCCCTACTTAACGACGCGAAAAATCGAGACTTGGTGTTAAAAAAAGAAACAATATAGCACTTGCTTTAAGATTAGTTCAGAGTAAAAGCATGTAAATAACGATAAACCTATGGATATATTCACCACATCAACTTCTTCTAAACCTATCTACGGGTCGTATACGTAACTTTTTTTTGAAAATACCAAAGTACGATATTTTAAGCAGTTTTCAATTTGATGTGTTCGCTTTATATAATTTTGTTATTTTTATATACACTACAATGAGGTACACTCAAGATCAAGATCTTTCTCTGTTTGACCGACTTACCGTAAATTAAAAGCTTAAAACATTTTAATAACAACGGTTGACAAATATTTATTCTTATCAGCGAAAAGAAATGACAAAACTAACTGACGGCACAGTCTCTAAGATTTTCCCACTTAAGTTGCTTATACATCTGTATTTTTTTTTTAATTGCACGTCTTAAATATCATTTCGTTAAGTAAATAAATAAATAAATTTCATCATTCTTTTAAGAAAAACTTTTCAAACATCTCGACAACTGCAAACGCATAAAGCATTTCTTTTGTGTTCGCATCATCTAAGATAGCTGTAAGCTAAATGCTTTGTTCAATGCGCGAACATGTGATATGATTTTCTGGAACTGTGTTGACACATAAGTCACATGAGACAAACATTTGGCATTTGCACGAGGTATTCTGGAAAATTTTTAAGAAAAAAGAAAGAAAGGGGTTTCACTAATTAGTAACACAAGTAATTTTGAAATGACGACTGTTTAGCGTACTAGTTAGTTGTTAAATAAAATAAGATGCCCATTAAGTGAGACGACTCATAAAAGACAACTGACTGTATTATATATATTGACAAAAGTACTGACCCCATCAATATCTAATTTAAGTGCATTTAAACGATATTTAAATACGACAATAGAAAAAGCTCTTAGCAAATATTCCATCTCTATAGCAACAAAAGATGAGGAAGGGTGATAACACGGGGAAAACCCTGCTAAGCAAATATATACTTATTATAAAGCTAATGAGAATCGAAAACATATCCGTAGGTACATTTGGTCTGGTCTAAATTGTTTAAAGTAAGACATTTATTCAGTTGTTATTTGAATGGGTTGGTTTGGTCATGTGATTTTTTTAATCTCGTGTCGAAACCGATAGTACGGGGGGCACGAGTTAATAACAGAAGGCACTATCTACGTGTTGGGTTATGCTGACAGTATTGATATTATCGCACGCTTTCCAAATGACTTTATCAAAGCATATACAACAGGTGAATGTTGTGGGAAAATACTTGGTCATGAATTTATTACGAATGACACATAAAATAGAAAGTATTTAGTTTTGGCTAATATACGTATTCGTATATCAGGAAAAAGCAGAATTGATATTTTGGTAATTTGACATAAGTTTGAATTAAGTATTCAGTGCCTCTGATAGGACGAATAAAAGGCATAAGTCTTAATATTTTAAGACTATTTATGTAAATAAAGAGTGAGCCAACAAATGGTGTGGATGTTGGTTGTCAATTACTGTCATTTGCTGAATTCAATATGGTTGATCACTTTGACAGATGTCCAATACAATCTTTGGCAATTTTAGTCAATCTTATTATTCTATCTTATAACGAAAATTGGCTATCAATAAAAGTAACAAAGGTGAAGCGCCTCGAAGAAACTGCTTTGGTATCGTATCATATCAGCATGATCGGCCACGCACGTACACGCTAAAAGTCCCTACTATGAAAGTGTTCATTGGCCCGTACTTTTTCGAAGATGAGGCTGAAGAGACAGTTATATTAAATGGAAAACGTTACCGTAACAAGTTGATTGATTGTTAGTTTCAGAAGAATGGTGCTACCACTCACACAAGACATAACATTTTTGGATGAAAAATTTGAAGATCAAATTATATCCGTTAGGGGAGAACTTGACCTTGAATTCTAAGGTCATGCAATATGATGCTTTTAGGCTTCTTCTTTAGGCTTTCTTCTTCTTTAAGTTTATGTGAAGAGTAATGTCTATGCCAATAGCCCAGCGACAATTTAGGATCTCAAACAGAACATCGAAACTGAAATTGCGGCCATTGACTCCAGAGTTTTAAAGGAGTTAAAAATGACATCAATGACTTCAAAGAAAATTGCATTCAACTGAATGGCTTCAATAAAATGAATTTTCAATCAGTGACCTCAAAATGAATGGTGATTTCATGTTTTTGAGTTGAAGTATAGATAATATTAAATTCATTTGATTGAAGTCAATACAAAGAAGCTTTCCTTGTGACTTCGGTTAATGCAATCCAAAATGATTTGCATTCTTTTACAACTTTGTCGTTAAGTGATGTTGTATTTCATTCATAATTGTATATAACGATGTACATATATACCTACTTATATTCAAAAGCAAACGCATCTTGATTTTGAATTGAAAGATACCAAAATTGTTTGACGTGTAGAACATGCTTAAGGTTATGAAGGCAACCCATCAAAGTCTTGTTGCCGATGAACTACACAGACTTGAAGTCATATTTACGTTTAAGACGTTTGTAATTCCTTTGACATTCATTTGGCAATTCCCACTACTGCTACGGCTATATTGTGTTTCAGGAATATATTTTAAAAAAGGAAGTCAATCCTTTTATCGGAATCGAGTTGCAATGCACAATTTCGGAAATTTTCGTTTTTATATCCAATCCTAAAATACATATGTTAAACATATATATGTATTAGAGTATAGAGTATATCAGTACCATTAGTCGAGTCGATTGAGCCATGACCGTCCGTTAGTCTGCCGCCAGTTTTGAGCCTTCAATTTTGAGCTAGGTCTATGAAATTTTGTATACGAGGTCCTTGGTGGTCTTTGTTCAAATTATACGTTTTCGAAAAGCACAAATTTTCTACTATATGTACAAGCTATGTAGCTATTGTAGCTATTTCCTTGCATGTATTTAATAAATAATAAATCTTTATAAATTGTGGTAGACCAATTTTACAAAATTCAATTTCGATCACGTCTAAATAATGAAATGTGAAATGAAAATGAAAAAAACATGTTGCTTATTTCAAATGAAGTACGTATACAAAATTTCAAAATCATGATGATGAAATATTTGCTTTTTATATATAAACCTCAACTCAAAAATTTAACTTCATGAAATCTGAAACCGTGAGAGAGAAGCGCCTGTACAGTCAGCTACCAAAGCAAATAAACTGGCCAATCTCTTTTACTGTCTTTTAATTTTCATATTTCATTGCAATAAAAGGATTGAGATTAAGCACATGACCACAATTATGTAAGCGAACTCTCCAATCTCGCGAGCAATCAAAACAGAAAGAAAAAATTTCTCTCATCAAGTGCTTTGACGTAGGTAGGGACTCTCGATGGCCTATAAAAAGGCACAATCTCCTTTAATTATAGAAAAAAACAAACAACAATAAAGAGAATGTTTGGTTGTATTTTCGTAGTAACAATTATTCCTTCTATTTTACTTTTTCAATTTTTATTGACACTTTAAGTTTATTACTCGGCTAGTGATAGAAACCAATCAATTCGAAAAAAAAAATCGAACGGATTTAACGTAAACACTGTTAATATTTTCTCGTTTAAATGTAATGTGTAAACGTCTAACAACTAATTACTTGTCTCCTGTGACAGGTCCATAAAATCTCTTTTTTTTTTAACGATGGAAATCTTAAGTGTATCTCCTTTGCTTATACATACATATGAATTGACGTCACATTTTTACGTTACAAAATAATTCAAAAATGAAAAATAAAAAATATAAACCTCATCCCATGATATTACCGTTTGTGTTTATTTAAAACGTTTCGAGGGTATAAATACCGATGGTTATAGTAATCGAACATGTCCAGTAGTCTCGAGTCTGTATGCTTCTGTGTAAATTGTTTAAAACTGTTTGAATACTTAATTGATTAACTGTATATATCTATCTTCATATATATATAGGCTTTTTTTTTGCTGCTGAAATTGTCTAATCTTATCAGAACATCACGAGTTTAAAAGCTCTGCTCTACTCATATAGAAGGTAGATTTAAAAATAGTTTATTACTTCTTCCTCTTCTTCTTATTTTCGTTTGTTGGTTGTTGTATTGTGTTGTATGTTGTAGATATCAACTCCTCTGTTTTCGGCATTCATTCTCTTGTGCAGAAGAAACATTTACGTTTAAATACGTTTTAAAAAACAGAAAAACGACTTCGCACAAGAGAAAAGAGAAGTAGAGGAGAGAAAATACAAAAAAAAAAAAAAAAAATACGAATGTGTATATCTAAACTTCATGACATAATAATCACGGGAGAAACGTACGGCATGCTAGCCTAGTCATGTGATTGCTCGTACATTCACATACACAGAGGCGCAGCTCGCAGCTCGCAGCACCAACAACAACAGATTTTTGAACCAGCTGCCCGCTAATTTCAATTGACAAGACCGTGGATGATATGCGTTCGATTTTGCAATTATTAGAAAAATCATAAAAACAAAAGTACAATAGTCTTTTTTATTTACCTGATGTAGTTCTTTGAGTGAATCGATTGATTATTGGACCTTTTGCTTGAGGAGGATGACGAGGTGGAGGAGTTAGAGGACGATGATGAGGCTGATGGAAAGAATAGTTTGTTGAAGAGTGCCATAGCACAATATTTTCATTAATTCGACATAAATTCAGTTGCATACACATGAATTTGATTCTTTTTTCCTTTTCTTTTTTAAACGAAATTTCACTTCTCACAAGAAAAATAAATATTCAATGTCCGACGGCGGCAACGACGACGACGACCGATCATAACTTTTACCCTTTTGTTGATTATTTGTTTCTTCCACACTTCCTTTATTTGCCACTTTATATTGGCACATAACATTTCACCGAAAACACACACTCAACACTACAACTGAGTGAATATGCAGCCAGCTGAAAGGATACCTATTCTCCTTTATGGTATAGTTTTAATAATAACACAGCGAACAAAAAGGGGGAGGGGTGTCCGGAAAGAAACATAAAATAAACGATAAATGTAATACCGCCAACAATTATTCGCAAAAAAAAGCTTAACCAATTCTTTTCGCACACAACAAGAGTGAATGACAACGACGACCGTGGCGCTGTGGCAGCGATTTTGAATATTGTTGCTCGCTTGGGGCCGAAGCAACCACTAAATATATTTTCCGTCCTATTCCGATACTTAAGTCAAGTGACTTACGAAGTAGAAGAAGAAATAATAAGCTCCACCGCCGCTATTGCTGTTCCGACAGTTTGTTTATGTTTACCATTGAGGCGTTTTGTTTTGCAAAAAAAGGAGAAGCAAAACGACTGACTCTCTCAATTAAAAGATGGTAATTAATTGCTGATTAGGTAGGTAGCGCATCTTTTTAGTGAATATTGAAATTGTTAACGTTATTACGGCGAAACTTTTCTGCTTAGTGTGAATCATGGAGAGTTACACATGCAACGGCCTAATTTTTCAATCGGCTCTATAAAAAAGTTATACATACATACATAATTGCATATCGTGATAGGAGTCACGGGGATTAAAGGTACCCCGTGGAGGGGGGATTATTTATGTTTGCTTAGGAATCATTCGGTACGCGGCTCGTTGCAGTTCATCGATCTGTTAAGCCTAATTGATGGCGAAAAGAACACAGTTACGTAGCATTTTTGCAATAACTATTGGATATCTACTTGATTCGAATCACGTGCTTTGAATTGGAAAGGCCACAGTGGGATGGAATGGAGGTGCGTTGCTTGGTTTCTTTTACAAAGCCAATTGGAAAAAAATGGTCTTTGTTGTGGCAACTTTGTTTTGATACACTGTTTTCAGGGAACACTGGGTCTTGATATGAGGGAAATCAAGGGAATATGTATGATATTGAAATACTGAATAATTATAATTATTTACGGTAAGTAAATTAGAAAATTCACAAAAACAAAGCGAAAGACGGAAATAATTGCAGAGTTTTTATTTAGAATCGCGGGTATTTTCGCAAGCGTCAAAACGATGAATGTTTGGTTTTCTCTCTTTCACCTTTGGCTGTCAGCTTGAATTGGGAAAATTGGCTGGACTGGTATCATTTATTTTCAGTGCAGCCAGATCCAAATGCAGATAAAGTTTCGAAAAGCCTGGTTCTACACGGTAACTCTTGAGACATGACTCTTTTCAAATTACATAAGTAAGAAAAAGCAATATTCGCAATTTTGAGAATTCATTCATAGCCACTTTTTATCTAGTCGCAAAAGTCTTCAAATTTTCATTGTCATTGATTAAACTCATGTGATCGAATATTTTTGTTATTTGAACCGGGATTGCATTCTACTTCTGTAGAATGTGTATAGCGACATTTCCAATTGCAATTATTTAATGTAATGTTTTGATTTTTTTAGTTGAAAAATTTTCCAACAAGATTTCTACTAATTCACATTTCTTTATCGATGGACTTTTCCATTATTTCAATTATTCATTGATTCTATATCAATCTGACATGATACTACTAGACAATAAAATCGTGTAATTGAGTTTCATAGAAAGATTTACAAAGTAATTAAAGAAGAAGAAAAATAATAAATATAAAAGGACAAGTAGTAAATTGATTTGACTGCAACTTACTTCACGAACTCATCCCATGCATTATTTGTTTTGATTAAACAGCCAAGTGTCACTTCTCGATTGGGCACGACCGCACTCGTACTACACGAACTTCTAAATTCCTTCGACTTGTTTATCACATTTTTATCTATAAAACCACCCCCTGGTCCATTATCGAACCAGTAAAAGTCAGGTATTCTTATAAAACGCAACTATGGCTAGTGGAGATACCAGTGACGTGCCTACATCAAGTGAAAATAGTAACAAAAACATTGCACTAATCACCGGCATCACGGGTCAAGTATGCAAATTTCATTGATTAAAACAAGTTTGGTATAGAAAATAATACACACTTAGGATGGATCTTACCTCGCTGAGCTTCTCCTGAAGAAAGGCTATGAAGTGCATGGAATCATTCGGCGTGCCAGTACATTCAATACTTCACGTATTGAGCATTTGTACAGTGATCCAAAGGCACATAAGGGTGGACGAATGAAGCTTCATTATGGTGACATGACAGACAGCAGTAGTCTAGTGAAGATAATAACCTCTGTTAAACCTAGAGAGATATACAATTTGGCTGCGCAAAGTCATGTTAAGGTGTCCTTTGAGCTGAGTGAATATACAGCTGAAGTGGATGCAGTTGGAACTCTCCGGCTTCTGGATGCGATTCGGACTTGCGGCATGGAAAAGGATGTGAAGTTCTATCAGGCGTCAACGTCGGAGTTATATGGAAAGGTGGTGGAGACCCCACAAAATGAAACTACACCCTTCTACCCGAGATCTCCCTATGGTGAGTGGTCTAAGGTTAAAGCGCTCTTATTTCCTATTCTCTAAATTGAGAGGAAAAGATGCGCTGCTTGTATTATAGTTTGCTTTTTCATTGTTTTGCTAATGCTTGAATCATTCATTTAATAAAGAAATCACTTCTATTTCACTCCAGCTTGCGCTAAAATGTACGGCTATTGGATAGTAATCAACTATCGTGAAGCATATGACATCTTCGCTTGCAATGGAATTCTGTTTAATCACGAATCTCCGCGCCGTGGAGAAAATTTTGTTACACGTAAGATCACTCGATCCGTTGCTAAGATTTCACTGGATCAGTTGGAGAATTTCGAATTGGGAAACCTAGACTCAAAGCGTGATTGGGGCCATGCAATGGACTATGTGGAAGCTATGTGGTTGATGTTGCAAAGAGAAACCCCAGAAGATTATGTGATAGCAACTGGTGAGACGCACAGTGTTAGAGAGTTTGTTGAAGCGGCCTTTAAGTATATCGGGCGGGAAATTCTCTGGCAGGGTGAAGGTATCGATGAAGTGGGCGTAGAAAAGGACACGGGAATTGTTCGTGTTAAAGTTAATCGTAAGTACTTCCGTCCAACGGAAGTAGATCTACTACTGGGCGATGCCAGTAAAGCAAAGCGAGAACTTGGCTGGCAACCAAAGGTCACATTCAGTCAGTTGGTGGAAGACATGATGAAAGCAGACATAGCACTAATGAAGATGAATCCAATAGCATAGTGGAAGGCCAACATGGTCCTGTGGATTTCAACAGCCAGCACAAAATATTTGTTAACTTTGTATTCACCAAGACATTTCCATTTATGTACCGTTTTGTACTGATGCATTTTTGTAACTAAATACATGCACTTTTTATTTGTTAATTCATTTATTTTTTTCTTTTTAAATAGAAAAAAACAAATTCTTGTGTAAACAAGTTTTTTTGGGATGAACTTGTTGTTTCGTTTGAGAATGATTTCATAGCAAAAATTGTATATTCAAGTGGTTGATTATGATGCTCTTGCAACTGTGTAAACAGGTTAGTTATGAAAAATAACTGCTGTTCGTTATTCCATTCATTG
The DNA here is from genome assembly GCA_949716465.1 of Chalcosyrphus nemorum. Classification (NCBI taxonomy): domain Eukaryota; kingdom Metazoa; phylum Arthropoda; class Insecta; order Diptera; family Syrphidae; genus Chalcosyrphus; species Chalcosyrphus nemorum. The sequence goes on along the minus strand of OX454334.1, from coordinate 14,999,206 downwards.
GAACACTTGAATAAGGGGGATTCATTCGATCGGGTTAATCGACTATATAAACTGTTCTCATGTATAAACTTTGTGGTGGGTAGCGCTCATCAATAATAGGGTAAACTTACTGACGGCAATTATATATCTTGTCCGCTAAACAGCAAGATAAAGTTTTGGGCTTTACATTGACTTTAAATGCAGTATTCTCTTACAGATTTCAGTTGGTTATCTATGTGAAATGTACCATTTCTAATATGTAGAAAAGGTGTACAGGTTTGTGGCGCATTCGAATGGTAAGGGGGTTTTCAGACGCTTTCTTATGACAGTAATACTCTTGTATATTTTTTAGACATTTGGAAGAAGTGAGACAGGCAAAAGCTTGTTGCTATATCCTAACATTGAACCTACATTGACCATGTGTATGGTCACAGTAGTCCAAAGAATTTACCAGTATCTAAACCTTTTTAAATCAAATGTGTTTCCAACAGGAAATTGTCAGATGACTTCACTGCGTGAGAAGTTTACATAACGTTTAAAATCGAAACAGTTGGATGTCAAATGGCCGGCCATATTTAGTGATAATCATAGTCTAGTTTGCGTTTGAGAAAAAAAATTCCAACAGGTCAATCACGATTGCTAGACTGAAAAAGAAAAATTTGGTAAATTAAGCTAAATTCTAGAAACATCTCTACTAAAACTGATTTAGTCACTTCTGTTTTTCTTTTTTTTTCGTATATAAATATCTTATTCATTTCTAATTTACTATTTGTCCGTTGAAAACTGATTACAAAAACCTTTTTACTGAGCTCATTTAAACATAAAAATTTTTTTTTAGACACAAGTTGAAAGATACCATCCCTGTTTGTTGCGAAAATCTAAAGTCAAACTGCGTATGTCAAAAAGTAACGAGTTCGATATCCGACTCTGACACATCTCTATCGCTCGCTCTCACATATAATTTTTTATTTGTCGTTCGGTGCCCATCAAAAAGGTTGTGGAGTGGATTTTCTTAAAGAAAAATAGAAAAATTAAATTATTTTCAAGCGAAAATCAATTCATTTAAAGCTTAGTTTTCTTTCCCATCACATCTGCTATAATTGAGTTTATAGCCCGTTATCGACACCCGCTAGTAGTATATAGTCTCGAGTGGTGAAAGCAACGTCTTCTTCTCTACTTCCTTAGTCACAAGTGAATCATTAATTTTTGTTAAATTTCAATTAAAAAATGGCACTAAAAGTCTATGTCAGTGGAATGTCTGGAAACAAGGAGGTATGTATGCAACGATCCTAGCTTTTTTAAGGGCACCCCTTGGCAATATTATGGCATTGACCCATCCTCGCCTCGGTCTTGGCTACTCTCAAATTGCGGCGGCCCCGCTTCTCTGATTCATTTTTTGATTGTATGCGAATGCTTTTGGTAGTTTTCCTTCTCTTTTTATTTTTTGTCGAGTCGAGTATTGAATACGTCACATCGCGTACCAAACTAAATATAAAATTAAACATAATTTGCATCGATTATGGGAAAACATTTCCCAATGCGATAGGTCGTCCTCTAGTCCTAGGCGTAATTCAATATGGTTTTGAGCATGCCAAGTGTTATAACTGGGTTCGATTTGTTCGTTTTGTTGTTCCGCATCCATAATTGAGTTAAGGCGGTGGTCTTCGATCCGTTGTTGCTGCTGCCACTGGCATAACTCGCTCAAGTGGTTTTCTTCTGTTGTATTTGTCAGCAGAAGACGAAGGAGGAAGAGGAGCACAAATACTCTGTTTTTTTGTCGCTTTTTTGTTTTTTATTTTGTTTGCTTGGCAAGCATGAAGCAACAAAAACTTGATGATTTATGCACTTTTGTTAGTAAATCAATCGAAGAGCTTGCAGATTATTTCTAAAAAAAAAAAAATATATATGAGGAAGTGCAAAGTGAAAGCAATGTCCTCAATGTAGAAAGTATGAAAGATTAATTGTATTTTTTCCGGTTGATCAACAAACAATTTTAGCCGCCGCTAGCCTTATTCAATTCGTTAACAATGAAGAATGCAACAAAGTGTATGACTCAAAACCAGTTTTATCTGAAAATACTAATTAGGTGGTGTTCTTCAATACCTACATATATCATTGCGTTGTTCTTTTGTTTTTTTGTCATTGATAATGAATCCTTAAATAGTTTGTTGTTTCGAAGTGGTTGATAATGAATCAGTTGAAACCGTATGTTTTCAATAAATTATCGATGTAATTGGATTTTTATATTTTATTCAAAGACGCTACATATTGCGTATAGGAAAATGAGAGAATCGAAATCAGGAATTCAGCGAGCGTACTAGAACAATATGTTAATTCGTGCTTGTGTATATTCCTTGACACGTATGATTGTTTTTGGTAATAAAGTAACGTTGTTTGTAGACAATTTCGTGACCATAGATATTTCGAGAATATTGAAGACAATGTTGTTGCCATGGTAATAAATATTCCTTCTGCTTTGAAGCCCGATTGTAGGTCTTTTAATGTAACAAGAAGGTGCTTTGTGTATGTATTTAAATTAAGGTTTTATAAAAGACAGAGGGCACCAGTTTTGAGCCATTCTTTGGATGTGGAGATCTATAAAGGTTATATCGCATTCCAATGACCATGATCATTGTAACATTGTTCACTGACTGCTACTTAAATTCCGTCTCATTTTCGCAAAATAAAAACCTATGATGCCATAACACTAAGCAGTGTACTTTTGTGGGTGTCATTGAGTCTCATCCGGATTTGCCTCACCCCATAATCGACAAATTCTTATTCACTACCCCAACCTAGTCGCTTAAGTCACACCGTCTACAGTTTATGCAACGTTAACGAGTGGTCAACCTTATGTGGTACGAAATCACGTAATCTTTCATAAGTTTAGCACATGAATTACCGATTTTCGATATTTGATTTAAAAAATACGGTGTTTTTGTGGTGTTAATCCATTTATGATGATTTGCATAATTCGTAAATGCAAAACAAGTGTAAAAAATTGCAATACGGCCTAAAAGTTTTGCCGCTTAGTTCACCAAATCGCTGCACCATCAACGCCTCGTCGTGTTGCAATACACGAAGAGGTTCAGCCCTAAGCGCAGCTATATGATTACAAAGGAAATATGAGTGTGTTGGATGACCTAATTTACTTCTAATCTAATACAAATCTTAGTCTTGTTTACGTGTCTTTCTTTCGCCCAAACAGGAGGCACAAAAACATCAGATATAGCCTTTACATTTCCCCAGGCCTTCTCTTTTCCCATCAATTCGATTTTATATGAAGTGCAATTCCATATATCGAATGTCTATGTATATACTTTTAGATAGCGCAAATGAATTTATCAGAGTTTTTTCACATCAGTGTAATCGCCCAATTCTTAACAACCACCTTATCAGTCGTTTGTACTCACCTGTATACGGTCTACGGGCTCACAACTTCGGAATAAAACGTACATATGTGTGCTGTGCTGTTTGCCGAAAATAATTCCATACAATGGCTTACTTGTTCGTTTGAATGATCGTAACTTGTATAGACTGATGACATTTTGGGCATAGAACGTGCATTTCACACAAAAGTTTATTAGTTCGTTTGAATGATCGCATATTTCAACGCTACCAGCAAAACAATCAGTAAATTACCTAATTGAGTCATCACCATAATGATTTAAAAAAATAACGGAAGAATAATATACGCCACCGTGCCAAGAGAATTCAGACTTATTGATGCCTTCTACTGAGTTTTGTTCTTTTTGGGCTTGGCACTTGTTGATTAGGCGTTGGACCTTACGCAAACATATCGATAGTGATAAACTAATCAGTTGTGTGTTTTGCAAATAGATGTTGTTCTTATCTGATTGCACCTTTTTAAAATTTTCTTCATGATATTTTTTAATTGACTTCCTTGGCGAATGATGAATAATTCATCCGGCTAAGTTGTTTCTTAGTGATTATGGCAAATAACGAGAAATCTATTGGTGTTATATATATGACAAACATGTTGTAGAAAACACTAACAAAGACAGCATAAACCTTGCTGCCAAATTCTCGTGTCGACATTATTACCCTTAGACTTTAGGCATACATTTAACCAGAGTTATGTACCTGTTTTCACGTTTTCACATCATATGCTTATTAGATTATACAAGAGGAGGTAAAAGAATAAGCAAAGCCAGTTTCTTTCTGAATTTCTGGCTTTATTCCAAACTGAATTGAATTTTAAAAATCGGCCCTATTTGGGGGAGGTCAATCAGACAGAGATCTGTGAAAATATCAATAATAAGCTCAGTTTAGTTAAGGCCACAGTTCTCTGAAGATCTGTTGTGCTATCACAAAGGTGATATGAATACCCCTTTACTGATAAAAGGCCGTTAGTTAGTTAGAACTTAGAAGGGATAGGAAAGAGTTGGTGTATTGGTATTTGAAACCATGGGCATGATGCAATTTGACTGGGGAGAGAGTTGTGTGCGATTTTTGCAGTTGTTCATAATTCACAGTTTCTTTTTCGCGCTCATGTTTTCTGAGCGAAAGACAAGTGTTTTTTGAGCGAATTATTTAATTTGTTTACTGGGAAAATTGGATGGATATGGGCAGCACTTGAGCACGAAGCCTTTCATTTAATGACCGAACACACTACCACTGCACCGTGGTCACCCACAAGTTTGAACGTAGCGAGAAATATTCAAATCCCCATTTATGTTATAGGATTTCGAGGCTGGTACCCAAATTTATTTCTATTTAGGTGGTTTTCTTGTCAGTTCTCTCTTTTAGTGTCCACCATTACTAGTTATCCTCAATTCTTGTAAAATTTTCTATTTTTAAGGTCAAAAAACGCCAACAACGTGTCCTCATGATTCTAGACAGCAAAAATATAAAATATGAGCTTGTCGATATAACGGAGCCCGGTAAGGAATCTGAAAAAGACACCATGCAAACAAAATCAAGCAGCAACGGCGCCACCGTTAGCGATCCTAATCCCCGGCATCCACTACCTCCACAAATCTTCAACGGCGAAGACTATTGTGGCGATTACGATGCATTTGACTTGGCCAACGAAATCGATACTCTCGATCAATTCCTTAAGCTAGCTCCAGCCGATACCACGAGCGTGTCAACTGCCCAAATCGAATTGAAAAATGGCGAGAAAGATGCTACTGATGCTCCCACGGCAGAGCCAACAGAAGATAACAAAGAAAACGAAGAGAATAAGGAGGTTTGAATAATTTGAAAAAAAAAAACCGAAACACTTATTAAATTTAAAAAAAAAAACAATCAAAATCAAATAACTCTTATTTTCTTTTTGCAATTTAATTATTTTTTTAACCATCTAATACACGCATATATATTTTTTTATATGTCTATTATTTAATATCATTAATCCTAATATGATTAGAAGAAATAAAACAGAAAATCTTGTTTTTTTTACGCAAAATAATGCTAAGCAATTATTTTAACCATACATATTCTTTTTAAAAAAAATTATTATTTTTAAAATTAATACATAACATGTAATCTAATGTAAACACGATTGAGTTGAATAAACATAATTAGTCGCTATCGATCGACTAGAACGTTATACAGTAAGAAACTGAATGTAATCGTATTGTAATGTTGCCATATGCTTAAAAGAGTAGTCTGACCACAGCAGCGTGGAAAGGATTTCATACCGATAGAAGTTGCAGCTTTAGCTTCATGCGCGGTGCAGTATAGAAGCATGTGTAGTGTAGAAAATTAACCATACTTCTGTTTGAAATTAATTGAATTTCTCTATCTCTGTGTAATTTTTGAACGCTCCTTAAGAACGGTGTGTCTAAGGATGAAACAGGTGAAGATGGTGATAAAAAGGAGAAGGCCGAGGGAGAAGAAGCAACTGGAGACTCAGAGGAAACAAAAGAAAAGACAGCATCTGCTGAAAATGTATGACTTTGGTTGAGTTTAGAAATTTTGATTAACATTGTTAACATTGATTAAGGCCGATGAGGCGAAAGAAGGTGAAAAAGTAGACGAAAAGGAAGTTGAAGATGGCGAAAAGGAGGCTTCTGAAGAGGAGGGTAAAAAAACAGAAGATGGTGAAAACAAATCTGAAGAAGATAAAGAAGAAAAGACAGAAGTGCCATCTGAAGATGATAAAAAAGAAGAAGAATCTGCTGAAGAGCCCAAGACAGGGGAGGATACATCTGAAGCTGAGACTAAAACCGACGAAGAAACGAAAGAAGAAAATCCTGGTAAGTGTTATATTTACGATAACAGCATACAATTTAGAGAGTGCCCATGTCCAAATGTCATCTAACACATGTGTCTGCTGTAGAAGAGAATGTACAGAAAGAAGAAGACAGTAAAAAGGAAGAAGTAGGTGAAGGTCAGGACGAGAATGAGAAAGTTGAAGATGAAGGCAAAAAAGAAGAAACTACTGAGACTGATACTACATCTAAAGTCGAAGAAACTGCGACAGAAACCAAAGAAACAAAAGAAGAAACTGATTCTGAATCTGAAGAAGAAAGTGACGCTGAAGAAGAAGTTATTGAGAAAGAAAAAGCAAAAGACAATGTAGAATCTGCTCCAGAAGTTAAGGATTCTGAGACTGTATCAGAAGAAAAAGACGACGATAAAGAACCCACTGAAAGTAGTTCTAATGAAAACAAATCAAGTGAAGCTCAAGAAGTTGTACAAGAAGCAGCGGAAAATTTAAGTGAATCTCAAAATGATCATGCAGAAAAGTCAGAACAAAAGGTTTGACTTCTAAAGTTCTTAGAATGAAAGTGTTTTGCATGTTAATCTTGTGTCGTCAACGTCGTTGTCTTCTTGAACTCGATGTGATTATTTCGACGCCAACTTATAATTTGCTGTATCTCAAGCTCTAATACAAATTCTATTGTAGCTCTATCCAGAACTCTACTATAAAATAAAATAACAACTAACTTTCAAATGCGTTGCAGCCACAATGATGGCGAGGAGGAGTAATAAACAATAATAAAATATTGCATGTAAATAATTTAACAATTCTAAAGTATAAACGTTACGAGAACTTTTGTAAGGTGTTCCGATCGCTTTAATGTATTGAATCGTGTTTTATAAGCCGCGAATTTGGAAGCCTAAAGACAATAAGGGTGACCCTATATTAGATAACTAGAAGTCATGAAGTACAGTGACTGAAGATATCTACAAAGTAATTTATTGTTTTGCTTGCATGTTTTTCTTCATGAAGTAGTAAGACAAATAAGACTAATTAACTCTTATGTAGTCTTAAGCCTAAGAAGCTAACATTTTATAAGAACTCCCGGTGGGTAATACGACAAAATAGAACAGAAAAAGTAACAGCATTATAACACTATCGATATTGTTCTAGACATCAAGCAACTATTGCTCCCATATTGCTTTCTTTTAAAGTAAACAAAAAATAGATAAATATACGGCCATAGGCAGTCCATAGAAGGCTAAAGCTTAGCTTTTCACAAGTACACGTTGTGTGTGCGGTATATATTTCTACACATGTAGAAGAGACCTGCCGCTGCGGCCCATGAGAACGCTTTCTGCACAATAGTCTAACGAACTAACCAATGAGCCGCGTTACCCACGTTTCAGGTACTATAAAGTGTTATAGCCTTTTGCATTTAAAATGTCGCAAAAATTACAAATTACATGTCTTAGAATTGCTTCTATCTACGCACTACATGAGTCTTAGGATTTTAGGATACTAGACTTATCTATTTTAAAGTATGCTTTTAAAGATATCTAAAGCGTTTGTGTGAAACTAAAATGAGGAACACATAACGCTTTTGTGACGTCCAGCTATGTTGTAACACTTAAATTTAAACGCAAATGAAAAGTTTATTTCTTAACATTCATCGAATATACAGAACGAAGAAGTAGAAGAATCTACAGAGGAAAATAAGTCAAGTGCGGCTCAGTCAGAAGAGGCTAAATCAGATGACACCAAATTAGATGAAGATAGTTCGACAGAAGTTAAAACAGACGACGACAAACCGGTCGATGAATCAGCGACATCTGAAGTTATTGAAAGCACAGCTGCTGTTGAAGAAGCTCCATCGACTGAAGAGAAACAAGAAGTGGTTATAGAAAAATCCGAAGAAGACGTAAATGAGGCTGAGGTCTGATTAAAAATCATACTTTTCAATACTACCATGAAAATATTAAACTGCTACGCTCTTAACAATTTTTTTTATAAATTTTAATTTTTTTTCTTATAAAGACAACATACATTTCTTAATAAACTTTTTACATTTCTGTTTTCCTTTTATATTGCAAACTGCTAAAATGTTAATCGTTTTGCAATTAAGAAAATCATTTTAAAATCACGCCAAAACATTATCTCCTTTTTATAGAAAATCATAGATAGCAATGTTGAGGAAAAGCTGAAGAACGAGAACGAAATTCTTCAAGATGCCAATTCGAATTCAGAGCAAACAGAAGTAGCAACCGAAAAGTCAGAAAACGAGTAAACATAAATTAAATTTTTATTTAAATTATAAATTGCAATGCATTATTGGTCCTATAGTGGTCTTATAGGTTAAGTAAGAAATCAAAAGAATTTATGTAACACCAATATGAATTCCCTTTATAATTTATTGTAAAATTTGCTTTATAAGAAACGCTTTGTAAATTCATTAATCGGACTTTTTTTTTGTTGAAATGTTTTTATGCTTTTTTCTTTTTGTATATCATGTGAACCAAATTGCCTTTTTATTTTAATTAAATTAAAACCATAAAACTTTTTGTCAGCTGCATTATTGTTCTGAATAAACATTCAGATAAAAATAAAATAAAATTAAAACGAATAAAAATGTTATCGGTAAACATTGAAAATTGTGTGTTTATTAATGCAGCTTTGTTTTTCCCTCTGCCACGTTTGTACCGTCCGAATACTGCAGAAACCGTTGAGTAAGCAGATTAACAAAGGAGACAATAAAATAGAAAAGCAATCATTGAAAAAAATAAATGAAATATGTACATAAAAACATAGTTTCATAAATGTATTTATAAATTGGAAAAAACTCAAAAAGAACCTCAAGTATAATATTTTTTTGAAGAGCGGTAACGAGATCTTTGCTTAAGGAAGTACCAAACGTAAGTAAATTCTGCTGCTATAATTGGCGCCCAACGTGGGCCCCGTACTCATAGTCTGCAGACTCACGACTTAGTCTGAGGATTGTGACTATTGACCAGCTGAAGAACTTACTTACTTAAAGAGGTCCCGACCCTTGTAGAGTCCCTGCCTGAGACAACGTTGCCTTCCATTTGCTGCGGTCCCGGGCACGCTGCTTCCAGTTGTGAAGTCCAAGTTTTCTGGTATCCGCGACAGCTTGGTCTTTGTACCGAAGGTTCGGTTTCTTCTCCGTCTTGAACCTGGGGGCTGGTATTCGAAGAGCTTTGTTGTCCATTCGCTCGTTGTGGCCGAGCCAATGTAGTCTGCGTATCTTGGCTTTTTGGACAACATCCACATCCTGGTACAGCTCATAGAGTGCGCGGTTGTATCTTCTCCTCCATTCGCCCTCCTCGCATATGCGACCTTATGTCCGACGAAGTATTTTTCGCTCGAGAGTACCCAATATTTGCTCAGCTTTCTTACTTATCTACTAGCTTAAGTAGCCAATCCTAAAAACAACACCAAAGGAATGAACTATACGGTATACACTAGTTAACGTTGCCCCGTGCAACGTTGTTTCACTGTAACGTCGGCAATGAATTGTTACCATACCTTGCTTAACGTTGCGTGCCTTCGCTGTAACGTGGTTTCAGCCCTTTTCCCTCTTGTACAACACGTGCCCGCCCGGCAACGACACTGCTACCTCAAAGATCTCTTGTATCGAAGGGCTGTCGAATTTTAGTGCAGAAAGTACGGGAACAGAATGATACATTCCTTCTTTAAAGAGTACCCGCATCAAGCCACTCGTTAAAATCGTACCTTAAGTAAAAAAGAACAAGTTTTAAGCTTTTTGGGTTTGGTAATTTCTATATGAATGTTCCATATTCCAATTTCGAAAATATTTATAAAAGACAATTGGTTGTGTTGCGCGACAGATCAAAGTCATGTTAAAAGTATTTTTTGCAACTGCCATCATCAAAAGACCGCACCACGCAGTTTATCGAACGAATTTCATAAGTGGAAAAAGGAGGAAAATTAAATTCACTAATGTGTAAAGGATCCTTTTTTTAGCCAAAAAAAATAATACAATTACCTTGCTTTATCCAGTGACTCTGTACTACACAGTCCAGTACAGAAAATTACAGGTTTTTGTGTTCAATGAGAACAAATATCTTCCACAAGTGTTCATCTTTTTGTTCAATGAGTCTGTACTGCACAGTCCAGCACATGATTTTCTGTACTTGTTTTAGGGGTAGAACATATTCCTGAGAACTGTCATAAACAAAAAATGTTTGACAACTTAATACCTTTGAGGTCTTCACAAACTTGTGCTGTTCTATTCTGTGCTGTGCTACTTTTTCAGTCACTGAACAAAGCTTTAATTACGTTTGTCGGGAGTCGAAAACAACTCAAGTCGGCTGTCGATAAAAAATCTAGATTACATAAGGTCCGTTCGCGTACTTTCTGCACTAAAATTCGTAGATTATCAAATTTCAAGGAGTAGGGGTAAAATTCTCTCAGAGAGAACTAATATTACGAAAAAGTAAACGAACGGGTTGAACAAGAAAATGCTGAAAATACACTGAACGGACAGATTTGAAAGTTTTCACAGTCCAGCCCAAAGAAATTTCTTCCACTAAAATTTGTAGCATGGGGAAATTTTTTACTCTCTCATGGACTTGATAGTCCTAATTTGAGGTTATGGACCTGTCTTTTTAACTAAACTGTTTTGAGCTAAACTTAAGTTCTATGTCGAGGCGAATTTTTATCTACTCGTTCAAAATTTTGGACTCGCTAATGATAAAATAGGTTTAATCTTCTCTATTGTTTCTCGACAATGCAAAAGCCTTTCGAATGAAGACACATGTCACGAAAGTTAAATTTCTCTAAGGCCTGCGAGAACTAATATAATTTTAATTTTGTTTATGAAACGCCATATGGATGTCACCATATTTTGCCGGTGAGGCATAGGATGCGACTCAAAGCAAAGGATCCCATATCATACATGGTTGCCTAGTTTATTGAAATTTACATTCAATTTATATCTGTATTGTTAATAGTTTTTAATTATCTCAGGGCAGGATGTATTGTTTCAAATCTTAAAAAACACCAAAAAATGTTTTTCTGTCACTGCTGGAATTTTCTTCCGGAGGCGTAAAACGAGAAAACCTCTCTGCCCTTCGGTTACTGTTCTTTATAATGAAACCTACCTTCTGTAGCCCTATCAATCAATCCACCAGAGGGACCACCGAAATTCCAACATCAACATTCTCACTTGTTGGTTATAATGAAAGAAAGGTCCAGATGTCGGGCGCCAGTTAAAATATAGATTCATTAAACGACTGATTTTAAAATAAAACAAAATATTTGTTCACTTCCAACATTTATTATTTATTTATTTACTTAGATTTCTTTTTGTTTTTCTTTACAACGACCTATGTAATTAAATAAATTTTTAATTAAAAAATCGCCTTTCACTTTTATATCTTGTATTCAAAACTTATGATTGTATATCTGGATCAACAAACAAAAAAAGAACTAAAACAAAATTAATGTGAACCCACCTTATGTTTGGAATGGAATATACATGTGAGAGAACATATTCTTTTTTCTTTTAAATATAATTCACAGTATAAACTATATAAATGACAAAAAAAAAAAAAGAATAGCTTTAATGTATACATTTAATTCAATCTAGAACGCAAACAATGTGTTGAGTGAGTTGAAATGGAAGATAATCTAAATTATTCCTCATCATCTGATGTATCAGTCGTGAATTCACTTTCGTGTTCTTGTTCGTCCTTGTGCTCTGATTCAGATTCACTAATATCCCATTGGGGATGATCAGCCGGAGGTACTGGCGCCTTCTTAACATCCAATTTCAGTTCTTGCTGCTGATCCATTCCGAGATATGAATCTACGAAACCAAATAAAATGATAAACAAACGTTGAATTACTATAAAATACTAAACTATACCTGATCGCAAGCAAACTGTAAAGGTGTAAACACCCGCCCATCGAGGAGCTGTAAATTTCAACTGGATTTCCTCTCTGTCTTTTAAGCTCGTCACATGATATGGTGCTGTAAGCAGGGTGCGCGACCGTCGATCGCAGATGTATGTCCACCAGTATTCTTGTTTTTCTTCGGGATACATTGGACAATGTACTGTGTGCGATATACGTGATTTCCCTTCTAATTTCTCTCGCTTATTTAGTTTTTGTTGTAAGCGATCCCATTCCTCATCATCATCATCGTCTAGAGAAGAGTTCTTCTTCTCATCATCATCACTTACGGATGCAGGAACCGAATCATTTTCCTCAATATCAGAGTCATCTGATTCATCGCCAGAATTCTGTTTGGATTTTTGTTCTTGTCGCGGTTCTACTGTTGATTTTGTTTGTTTGGTTTCGTTTGAAGGTGCCGCCGTGACTGGAGGTTTGTTAGTTTTTGGTTTGTTTACTCCACCTTTCTTGCCACCGCGATTACCACCTTTACCACCACGTTTGCCTTTGTTAGACCATGGTTGTTTCTTCGGAGGTGCCGCCACGTTATTTGTGGCGCCTTCTTCAGGTGTATCTTCTTGAACTTCTTCCTCTCTGAAGAAAGAAATTGTTCATATCCATTAATTAGCACAACTATTTAAGAGTCTAGCATAAATTAGGTTTAGTATTTGGCAGGGGAGTAAAAATCAAGAATGAAAATGAAACATATGGAATGATGCCTATAATTTTACTCTTGACGAACATACTTATCATTAACTTATTATGTACGTACATCAGTTATCAGCTGAAATCTCGTATAGTACACGGTATTGACGCATCAACGGACTATGAAAAACCCCGCACTTTTATTGGATTAGTGTAGGGCAAACCAAGGGTGACAAATCATAGGGTTTTTACACCCTATCCCAAGAGTATATTAAGTTTAAAACATAGTTTGTAACATGGAGAAATATTAAAGATAGATAGCCATGACCGTTTGTCCTACAAAGCAATTATTTATTGATATTTAAATACTGTTTAGCTCTTTTATTTGTAGAAATTAAATGTATGATCTTATTAACCACGTCAATAACCGAGTGCACATTTGAAATTGAATACCAAAGGTGATTATCAATTTGATGCGCATTAGAGTGATGATAATTTTGAACCAGTTCAACTGGATTCTGTATGGACATTGATGCTAATAATTTATTAGCTACTTTGAAGATGATAGTCCCAACGAAATATAGGCGACGCAGAATGTTAACTAGTTTCTTTCTTTTTGGGGTATTCATGCAATTGTCTTAACATAAACACCAAACCTTTTAAAATACTTACTTGATACTCTGCTTTGCTGGTGTTGTAGAATCTCCAAACAGTACCTTCATGTCTTTTCTAACCAGTGTGACTGTCACGGTTACAATTGCGCCAGCGGTCACAACATTGGTATTCTCATCATCAATAACTACAAAAATAATAAGAGTTGAAGGCACCTAAACCCTAAGACACAAATAAACTCAATTACCTTCACAACGAATGGAAAAGTCAATCAGTGGCATTTTAGCGAGTACTCTCATTACATTGTCGTATTCAAAATCAGTCAAGCTTCTCAATAATACTCTGCTTTCTTCCGGTTTTAGCTGAGCAAACTGCTGGAGATTTTTCAAGTGGCGTTTTTTCAGGATAAAGTGTAAATTGTCCTCTCCAATGTGTGGTAACTGCATTAAGGGCGATTTGAATTCCCACAGCGCTTGAATGATCATCGGCGAGAGTTTCATGCAGTTCTCAATTGTCTCGATTGTGGGAAGGCGAGGAACTATTTAAAAAAAAAGTATTAGTCTTCAAAAATCCAAGAAAATAAAGCAGATTTCTGTAATTATGTACCTCTCCTAGCGTAGGCCAACATCACCAACTGATGGACACAGGAAACCATCTCTTGTATCAAGTAGGGACACTTTTTAACAATCAATTGGCGATCTTTTTCGAGCGTCTCAGGGTTCAAAGGCATGCGACTCAAATGGGCATGGATGATGGCTCGCGCCTTAATCGAATACAATCGACAGAGTGGATGCTCTTTGCACTTTTCATTTAAATTCGGTAATTGACGGATCAACTAGAGAAAAATATGAATTTTAGACGATATGTTCTCAACAACTCATTAGGTTAGTCTTACCGCTGGCACTTCATCGTTGTCCGAAAGCCGCTCTACCACCTGCTTGTTGTACTGCCTATCAAACTCTAAACTAGCTGCCAGAATCATTATCACTCGCTTTAGCAACATATGTGGTGTCTTGTGAAAGAAATAGAAATACATTTGCGATGTATCCAGTAAAACTTTATCTCCGGAGAATCGTATCGAGCGGTACCACCACATGCCGACGACTGATGGCAATGCGACCATAAACACCAACCCATAGAGCCCCAGTACCCATACCGAGTTCTCCTTTTCAACAATCCACGATGGCAATGCAATACCAAAAGACATAGCTCCGGGTCCATCTGGATTGCCATACTTCTCCCAATTCTCCTTGGCCACGTCATCAGTGAGCGCCTGATAGGCCTTCGTTAGCATCATAAACGCCTTCTCATTACCTGTCTCCTTATCAGGATGCAGAATGAGCGAAAGCTTTCGGTAGGCTTTCTTTATATCTGCTGCTGATGAAGTCGGTGGAATTTGTAAAATTTCAAACGGATCGAAACTGGCCATTTCATAGTCGAACTGCGACACCCTGTACGCGAGGAAAATCAACAAAGCCCAGCCCAAAACCAGTGAGAGCTTAACAAAAAATGATTTGATTGACTTATAGGGCTCGGCCGCAGCCAAAATCGCCTTTTTGTCGAGACAATCGGCACACTGGCATTCCTCTTTGGTCTTTCGCGGATCTGAAAACAAACGTAGCATCAATCAATGCGAGGGTTTTAATTCATGACGAGGCAAGAAATACAAGCGGCGGCATTCATTCTATATTTGGGCGCCCGCAACCAACTGTTTAAATAAAAGACGTGTTCGAGTACTTACCGACTTTCTTTTTGCGCGGCCAATAGTAAATCGTTGTGGGGATTAGAATTAGGGCGAGGAACGACAGAAGGAAGTAATAAAATGTTCCGCCGCTCTCGTCGTATTGGAACTTCTGGCCTGCCATTCTTCTTGTTGGGGATTTTTACTTTTTTTTTTTTTTAAACAAAAAAACAACGTATTAAATGCAATTTTCTGACACTTCTGCAAGACGAAGGAGGTCAGCCGGAAAAAGCGTTTGTTCTAATTTTCCGTTGCGGGGTATTTGCATCAAAAATTTCACCTAATTTAACTTGTTTGAGTTTTCTTTTTAACTCGCCATATCACATCATATGTGAAGTAAGAATTTTTCGTGAACTGTGGCTGTTTTGACACGTCTAGAAGTAGGAACGATGATGAGTTGCTGTGACCAGTGTTACCTCTGAGAATTTTCGGAAATGGTCCTGAAAAGGGTCCCTGCCGAAATAAAAGGGGCGCATATAAAATTAAAGAACCAATTTTAGCGAACCAAATAATACTTGCCTTATTTACTTTTTTTTTTACTTTTCTAAAAAAAATAAATATCAAAATAAAAAAGAGCAAGAAATATAAAGTTATGATTTCAATTCAGTCAAAATCGGTTTTAAAGACCTTCAAGGGACCGAAGAATTTAGTCGTTATAAGTGATTTTGACTGTGTTTATATTGAATTCTTCGGAATGGAATCCCTAAACTTTCTATTCTATAGGTATGCGAAACAAAAAGCACTTACTACTTGAATGTATGCATCTGTTCAAAGGACGAGTAAATGTACATTTTTTTGGCGTTAGAACAAATACATTAACACAAATCGGTTAAATGAGAAATGAATGTGTCAATTCTCAGCCAATTCGCAAAAAGGGCCCAAAAAGGGTCGTATATTACAAAAAGGGTCAAATTTCGATGATTTTCGAAAAGGGGGGTCCACGGGTCCGATGTATTAAAAAGTGGTCAATTTGCCCCTAAAGGGTCCGAAAGGTAACGCTGGCTGTGACAAATAAATTAAAGATGCACGCCATCTATATGAGAGTGGGGGATGGTTTTGGCCGTATTTAAACTGGTTTGACAACGAGGATTTCACCTGGTTTCGAGTGTACATCATTCAATTGGTGAATGGGTTTGCACAGCGTGACTTGCGTTAATACATTTGCGTAGTAACAATTTTTTTTAAATCTTTTAATGCATTGCTCCAATTACTTCTTTGATATTATCTTTTATTTCACGCTTGAAATGAAAAACTTCGTTGTTATTTCTTGAATCAGGTCTGATAAAACATTTTTCCATGAAGTACGCTCAACTAAAGAAAACATAGATTCGTGTTGTTTTAGCTATAAGATCTTAAGATGAGGGTGGAATATATATCTATTTGTAATCATCAAAAGAACTGGTAAAATCTATCCTTTTCGGAAACAAAAGTATTATGTTCTGCACCGAAAATTGCTTTTGGCTTCATAGCATTCAATCGAACTCATACGATTTCCGCATTTCCGCACGCTTCTTTTTCGCTTTCTATTAAAAATATTTTGTTTAGAAGACTCCGACTTTTTGGCGTATTTTTACTTTATCTTATGAAATTGTTTTACAATTCAATATTTTTTTTTTTTGAAATGCTACAAGTTATTAGATTTTTCTGATACCAATTAAATGTAATATTGTTTACTTAATTATCTTCCAATCGGAAAGGAATATTTTCAATGATGCATTTGGTATAGATATGGCCCCTTAATGGCAAGAAGTGTTTTTTCTTTCAGATTCTTGCCCATCTAGCCTCTCTGTTGTGCGTATTACTAATCTGTCAAAAGTGACTTCCCGGTTTTCGTTGTCATCGTGCACAACTTGCAGAATTTGCTTTGTTCATAGTTTTCGTGAATTTAAATAATAATTTTTTGAGAAAAAGTGAAGAAAAATGTATGCCCAAAACGATATGGCAAAGCCTTTCTGGACTAATGGGCCAACACCCGGTCAATGCTACAATTTCGTTGGTAACAATCTCTTTGCACCAGAGACCGGCCCAAGCGGTGCTTTCGGAAGCCAGCGCACCTCGTAAGTTTACTCTCATTTCTTTTCTCCATTTGCTCATAAATTGTACCCTTGTTTTCTTACTCAGTCAACCCATCACAACGGGTACCTCTGTGATTGGCATCAAATTCGATAAAGGAGTTATCATTGCGGCCGATAACTTGGTTTCTTATGGCTCTTTGGCCAGATTCCAGGACGTACAACGTGTATTCAAAGTAAACGAGAAGATTGCCATCGGAACTGGTGGAGATTTCGCCGATTTCCAGAGTCTACAACGTATCATCGACCAGAAGATGGCCGAAGATCTATGTTACAACGACACCATTGAAATGAAACCTAAATCGTTATACACTTGGCTGACTCGTGTGTTGTACAATAAGCGCAGCCGTTTCGAACCTTTGTGGTTGGATATGGTTGTCGGTGGAATGGAAGATGGCGAGCCCTTCTTGGGTCATGTAGACTTGAGGGGACGCTCATATATCGATACAGTTGTAGCGACTGGTTTCGGAAAGCATCTGGCTCTTCCAATTGTCAGGGAGCAATTGAAAGATACATCGAAGTTGACCAGGGAAAAAGCTGAAAAATTGGTAAGTGTTTGATATAGAGAGAGAACTTTAATTAAAAGTAAATGACCTATCTAATATTACAGATCAAAAAATGTATGGAAGTCTTGTACTATCGTGATTGTCGGGCTTTATCCAAGTATTCCGTTGCTATCATCACATCAAAGGGTACTGAGATTCTAGGTCCATTAAATGTCAGCGAGAACTGGCAGTTGGCCAAAATGATTAAGGGCTATTAAGTCAAGTCTCATTTTAATTGTTTCTTATATAAAATAATAAAATAACGGATTTTGGATAGAAAATAAGACTATTTTTATGCTAAGAAGTTTCTGGAAATGTAGATTAAAACTGATCAACAGCTGGCGAAGTGACTGCTCGTTATATACAAAACAGCGCTTCAAAAATAAATGGACTACCCCTTGTAAGTAAGTATGCACTTACAAGACTATTCTATGAATTTGCTGGGAAGATTGGGTACTTCTCGTCAAAGTTCTTAACGAAACGCCTATTACTAATTAAGGCAGCTGAACTAGCTGAACTTATACAAAAAAAGACCAACGTGAAGAACCAATGAATATGATATCCGTCTATTTTATTTATTCCTGAGAAGCTATTCGCATTTGACTGCTTTCATGACGGGTAACGACGGAATTGAAAAAAGGAAAACATACATTGCTGGACAAATGGTTACGTAGGTAGAGTCTGGACTTCAATATGAATATGGCAATTGAAGAAATGATTATTAATAACAGCAGAAAGCTGCAAACAAAATTGCACATTTTTTAGTGGTAAACCTGAGTCCTAAACAAACATATTGAGCGGGCTAGGGTTAGCAACAGAGATGCTTAATTTCAGAAGCGATTATAACTGATTAGCTAACCATACGATACTTTTTAACACTTTTTCTTAGCTAGGCTCTTACAAAAATTGAGGACAAAATTG
Organism: Chalcosyrphus nemorum; assembly: GCA_949716465.1. Lineage (NCBI taxonomy): Eukaryota > Metazoa > Arthropoda > Insecta > Diptera > Syrphidae > Chalcosyrphus > Chalcosyrphus nemorum. The sequence goes on along the minus strand of OX454334.1, from coordinate 14,980,585 downwards.
AGCTCCAAATCTGACAAACAATAGAGATAATCAAGGCAATTAAAAAAATCGCAGCACAAAAAGAATTTATGGCTGATTTTGAACAAATTACTGCTCCTAATAATAATTACTAATTAAAGGCAATTCCATTATAAAACAAATTAGTTATGGCTTCTATTAAGTAACCAAAAAAAAACAGCTGTTATTAAAAGTTGCACGCAATATATATTTGGTGTTTGCAATCTCATTGACGAACAAATACACTAGTTTTTTTATTCTTTCTGTGGCCTTTTTAGCTTGAGGTAAGTAGTGAGACTTTTATACTTATTAATAAAGTGCATAGAAAGATGGTCCTAGGCGCAACAGGCGCGAAAAAAACATGTCCAACCGAACCTTGCTAACAATCGACCTTCATATTATATTTTTATCTTCAAATAGTGTGGTTAGATTTAGGTATACAATATATGATCTTGGGTAATCAGACCTTATGGTCACAGGAACATTTTAAATCGGTTCTTTTTTGAATGTCCGGGCTAGACAGCGCAGTGTACCTGATACCCTAATATCATTCGCCAACATCAGGTAAGCATTATTCCTTCAGGCGGACCGGTGTCGAACTTTTTTCTCACACTTTTCTCTAAATCAAACGATCCCATAAAGAACGCTCGACATGGTCTAAAAACTCTCTCAATTAGGTTAAAAATAAGAATTATTATTTATTGTTCTTCGAATGGAAACATTTTTTGTTTGCTAACTGCTTCACACCAAAAGATTTGCTCGATTTTTTTTTTTGGACTAAACACAAGATTCTTGATCTATAAACTATTACAATAATAAAATATACAATTCCAAATATCGTTCCTCAACGAGTCGATATCTATTTTTGTTTTTGTTTTCAATTAAGCATTGTGCGTCGATCGTAGATGTGACGCCTTTGTTCACGTACTTGTTTCTTCCATTTATCCTGCTGGTGGCCAACACGGTTTAGGACATTTGCTCTTGCATTTAGCTCCTGTGAGTTGTTCGGTAACGTTTGTGGAGAAACTGATGTAGTATCGTCCTAAGCATGAAAAAGAAGTGGGATTTTTATTATTAGAAATACGCCTCAAATTAGTGTAGGTATACAGAAAACACAAATAGTTAAAGGAAAATAAAAGGATAAAAATGGGAGTAGAAAATTATTTGAAATGAATGGAAGGAAGGAAAATTGAGTGATCACGTTAAACAAAAAAAAGAAAAACAAACAAAAAACCAAAATTGTGAGGAGGAGGTATGGTGAAAATCAATCGGATTCTTTATTATAGTCTACTAATAGTTTATATTGTACGGTCGGATAGTTATGTACATCTTCATTGGTGTGCTCCTGATAGTTGGCCTTGACACGCTTATTCAGCAACGGATCCAGACACATAAGGAAGAGCATGTAAATCACAAGGATTGATATGATCCATATCACAATTATCACAACAACCTAAAAAAAAACAACACATAAATCGATTTGTTGTGAATTGATAGAAAAAATTAAATAGTTTGCATGCTAAATCGAAATAAATAAAGATTTTCTTGGAACTATTGCGCTGTGCACTTTGCAAATGGGAAACTGGCTTTAATATTTACAGACTTAAGCGCATTGGACGTCATACCCAAGGCTTGTCTTTCCGACGATTTAAATTGTCTCCGATCTTTTGTCGAACTTCAAAGTTTATAAGTATAGCCACCGTACCAACTTACCTTTATCAGTGTTGTATTACGATTTTCGTATTTGCACTTGCAGTGTGGGCAAATTTCTATTTCTTTTCCATTCTCTGCCAACCTGGGCAGAAGGGCACCGTCACACACGCTACTCAGGAGAAATCAAGACTATTATTTGGATTTTTTTTTTCGTAAGAACATTTCAATAATTACCATGTTTGTTTGGGGTCTTTTGGTGTCACTGGGCTTATGGTTGTGGAAGTGGTATTTTGTGCTTCAGCTGCAGCCTAAGGGTCGTAAAATTAACATTTCTAATGGAATCAAATGAAAAGCTTTATCTTTATTGTCTTACCGATGCATAGCCCAAGGCAAAAACAATGAAAAATAGACAAACCACAGAATATTTTCTCAAATGTGCTGATCCCATTATTTAAGTTGTTTGTATATTTTTAATTATTCATAATTTAATTATTTTTAAAGAGGCGTACAAATATTTTTATTCTTATGCCTTTTATTTTTCGCTTTGACAGTAGACGGCTGACAGTTGTATATTTGCTTTGTGGCAAATTTGTGTAAACATAATAAATGAACCTTCACATGGGCTATGTAAACGACTTAACTGCGCAGTTTGAGCACTTTTAGGCTCGGGACAAAAGAAACGAGACAAAACAAAAAATATTTTGACGTTTTATTTTTCTTCCAGCTGTCGGGGTACTAATTTCTTTTATTAATGTATGGAAGTCTCGTGATTGTCGGGCTTTATCCAAATATTCCGCTGCTATCATCACATCAAAGGGTACGGAGATTCTAGGTCCATTGAATGTCAGCGAGAACTGGCAGTTGGCCAAAATGATTAAGGGCTATTAAGTCAATGGAATACCCGTTGACAAACATGGCAGTAGCAATTTGCCGAAGTAAAAAAAATATTTTGACGTTTTATTTTTCTTCTAGCTGGCGGGGAACTAATTTCTTTTATTTACAAAAATGACAGAACAGGGCTGGAATCGGCTGATAAGATGATACAAAAACAAATGAGCGTGGCTTATATGGATGAAGTGAATCGCATATGCAAGGATGTGTCATATGTAAAGAAACAATATTAATTGTAGTGTTTGTTGACATTGATGTATTCCTTTAAAATTTTACTGATTGTTTTGCAGTCTGCAAGACTATACGCCCGATTCTTTGCGGAGAAATAGTTGTCAACAATTTCAAATCTTCAAAACTATTTCCGCTGGCTCAAATCCGTAATGTCAGTGATAAGCGATGGTGAGAAGGAATTTCTTATTGCTGTAACTTTCAATTGAAAACTAAAATTCTCACACAATTTTTAAAATCGGTGGCAGAAGTATATTCGAGTTTAATATTTACGTCGTGTCTGGCACAAAGTTTGCAGTGAAAGAATTTATTATATTAAGAAATATTTTCTGTCGATAGTTTGACATATTTTAATATTGTTCATTTTTCTTGTTTTCTTCATCGATTTCATCAAATACCATCTTTACTTTGCATTTTAATTTTCGCGGAACAACTGGCGGATACGTAACTACAGGAGAACTAAAATAAGTTCAATGACATCAAATGCATCTTTTTGTAACTTACCATCAAACCGAACAATTAAATCTCCTTTTTGGGGCTTCTCATTTTCAACTGCAAGTATTGGCATACCTTCACCTTTAACTATTTTTTCAAAACTTTGGTGTACAACATCCGTAATAAGTATCACCACCTTTCTTTCATCAATTGTACGTAAAGTAAATCGAAAACCGACCAAAGCTTCGCATAATGTAATAGGGTGAGTGTAAATCAAATCATTATCATTTCTTAAGAATACATCATCCGGCTTGTCGGCCGTTATAAAGACAATGTCGGCAGGAATTGTAGTTGGACATCGATCTCCTTCATTGGGAAAGACAAATTTGGTTCCGGCTAGGGTTCCAGCCGGGATGTTAACAAGAAGTGTTTTCTCTCTATTTAAAGAAAACTTATCAAGGATAACATTATGGTATGATAAAAGTTAATGTTTACCGAGTATCTGTAATAGTTTTCAGATCATCAACATATTCTTGACGCCAGATTTTCATTCGTTTCATGGTACCAAAGAATATTTCTTTTAGGTTTAACGAAATAACTTTTTCCACTGGAGGGTCTTTTATTCGAACACCCAAGCCGTCCTTAGTTGAATAAAGTGGCGTTGGGTCTGTGACGATATCTATTAAATTGGCAAATGGTGAATAAGATCCGAATACGGAATGATAGACTTTCAAATGATCTCCATGATATTCATAAGGAGGAAAGTAGCCATTTGGCAAAGGGCAACCCTGTAAGAGACCAGCTTCTCCAAAACGATCATAAATTTCGCGACGTAGTGGATGAGCTGTCAAAATAAAAATAATTTCAGATAAGTTTTAAACAGCACACTTTTCGATTTTACACAAAATATCATAAGCCATGTTGATATAAGCCCATTGTCTTTCTCTTTTCAAACTCTCTAAATGGCTTATATCTCCGACCCAGCTATGTGGTATAAAATCCTTATCATATTGTTCATCTCTATGTGGATTACAATGAACAGCAAGTCTACGGTAGGCCAAAGTTATTTGCTCCTTGGTGGCATTCCGGGGTACGTTAAGGACTTCGTAGTAATCTAACTCACATTTTGCTATTTTTGTACACATGTTTTTTTTTTATTATTTTTGTTTCATGTACAAGAAAATATGATTTATTGAAAAAGGTTTGAGAACTTGATTTTAATAATAAAAACAACAGGTAGATTAAGAAATGTGCGGGGTTTTCTTCATTTATATATGTAAGTAATTTGAGCTAGGCTCATACGCCATGGCACGCACAGAAGAAGTTTGGTCTTAGATAAATCATAATGATGAAATCGCCTTTATTTTGTCTATGAATATGATCATTCTTATCGTTTATTATGTTTTTATTAATATCATAATGCCGGTCTTGGAATAAAATTTAAATCGTTCAGTTATTGATTACGCGTTCCAATCAGTTTTTGATTAAATCGGAGTGGAAAGTTGCGATTCGAATTGGGCTGTTCATCACGATATAGAGCCTGTAAAAGAAACAGTCCTAGTATATGCTCCCTAATTTTTCATATTGAATTTATTTTTTATTTTTGCATCGGACTGTACTACAAATTAACATTTCTATTGTAACTGAGCCACATCTTAAATGACGAGTGTCATTTTCGAATTTAAATAAAAAAGTTAATAAAAAAAGGAATAGGTTCTAATAATTTCTTGGAAATGTCTCCGAATTTAACAGAAGTCATCGGGAATATTTTCTCAGCGCCTACCGAATACTCCTTGGCCCATTGTGTTGGCGCCGATTTGAGAATGGGAAGAGGCATTGCAGTAGATTTTGTGTACTGTTCCCTCCATCCGTTACAAGGCTGTTTGCAATAAAATACGTATTATGATTTTAGGAAGAGGTTTGGGCAACGAGATGAATTAAAAAAGCAAAGCGTTCGTCCGGGAGGTGTGGCGATTCTGCAGGATCAACAGCGATTCATCTACTATATGGTTACCAAAGAACTCAGCTTTCAGCCAGCGACTTATGATATGCTTTTTACAGCTCTAAAAGCAATGAGGGCTCATATGGTGAGGAGTTTTTTGTGTAGGTTTTACGTGTTTAGATATCTGTAGTGATCGCTATTAGAAATTGTGTGTAGACATCGTGACCAGGCCAGCCTTATAATGAAAGGTCATAGAAATAGGCATGTTTTCCAGTTTTTGTTATTAAAGCTCACCTTATTTTCCAGATCAATAACAAAGTAAACAAATTGGCGATACCAAAAATCGGCTGTGGTTTGGACAAATTAAATTGGTCACGAGTTAAAGAACAAATAATGGAAGTCTTTGCTGAGGATGCTGTTGAGATTGTCGTTTACAAATTTAATTGAAATAAAAACTAAATTCTTTTTTACAATATGAGGTTTACTTTGGTACAAAATTATAGACTACTATTTCCATGTCCTCGGATCCGAATACGGTGTTCAGTTCGTTGGTTACTTTATCCCATTCGAGACCATCTATTCCGCAGCCAATGCGTGGAATTGCCAAGTTCTGGACATTGTTTTTCTTCTACGAAATAAAAGTCAGTTTTATGGTCTGCAAAACAGAATTGACCTTACCATATGCTCTCTCATTTGGGTCAAAGAAGAACGCAAATCGTCATACGTTGGACTACCATAGCTTTGTGGTTTCGTGACGAGATAGTAAATAAAACGATTCTTGTCTTGAAGGACAGCCACACCTCCTGTTTTGACTTTTTGTGCAAGTAAATCCTCGACTTTTCCGTAGACTTGTTTGAATTTTACAGCTATACCTGCTCCCATTACAAAGTCAGCACCAACACAATGCGCCAGTGAGTGTGTCTCAGGGGCAGAGAAGAGATCACCTTCAACTTCATGTAACTTCAATTTATTTCCAGATGATGCCATAGATCGTTGAATTTCTAAAATGAGGTAGAGTTGTTTATTGGCATAGGCAATACGGATAATAAAAAATGAATTATGTGCGTGTTACAGATCTGATATGGCTACTGCCTCGGTTATATGGGAGCGATCTTCATAAAAGCCTTATCAACGATTTAATATTCGTGGGTACTTTGGTTTTATATTATTAATTCACTTTTTTTTTAGAGGGCTCTTAATAATACATACGAGCATTCTTTGTATTAAAATGTTTTACAATTTTCTGCTCAATACATACTAAAAATATAGTGAAAAGAAAAAAGTAACAGTTTCTTATCCAGAGACCCAGTATTCCGCAGTAAGGGTTCAGAATACTAAATAGCTTAAATGAAACCACAGAACGATTTTATTGTTGGGATATTCTTAACCGCATTTGATGTTGAGGCTAACTTGGATGCAGAAATCATCACCACTGATTCTTGGCACGGCCTTGACAATGTTCAAATTTAACCTTTCCACACCATTCTAATTCCTAGACTGGAGCTTATATAATTCACCAAAACGAGAATGAAAGAATGAATCGCTTCACCCGCATGTCTTTGGAATCAATCTAAAAAAAAAACGCTAGATGTTCTTGCCGATGATGGATCCTATCGCTGATATTGCTTTTATTTTTTGACCAGAATTTCTGAGATTTGTTTAGGATCAATAAAATAACGATTAAGAGAGTTACGCTTGCAAGGAAGCGGATAGGCAGCGATTTTATATAACAGAATGCCTCTTCGATTCACAGTACAGATTTATAATAAGGCCGAGTGGCCGAAATAATGTAGAATGGCTACATAAAGATTTATTTCAAGTTTCATTGACTTAACTACTCTAAAAAACACAAGAAAACATATAAGATTCTTTGAATTACTGCTTAAACTAATAGTTCACTGTCCGTTATTCTAACTGCGATCTCTTCAAGACGCTTTTGTACCATCGACCGTGCTCTGCTATCAGTTGCATGTCATTTATAATTTCTACTTGCTTGTAAGTACTCGTATATACAATTTCTAAGTCTTAAAAAAGAACAGATTGGACGCAAACATATACATAAAGTATGAGTAAATACAAAAGACGTATTTGTAAACTCCATTTAGAAATTGAAATTTTTTTTTTTGCGAAATGACTTCTAGGCAGTGCATTGCATTATCATGCTATTTATAATATTGCCTTGCATTTATTTATAAATGCGACTACTAGAAATTCGCACATTGAACGTGAATCATCTTTCTTAGCGAATTTATTAACTGCATGGGGTTTGTTCAGTATTTGAAGTGAGTGACCGACAATTAGAAAATATTATCCAAAGAGTCAGTCATCTCAAAATTGTGTTTGAATCTTAGTTTTTTTTTTTTTAAAAAGTGCAACATCGTTAACATTGAATAATAGCTTTTTAACTTAACTTTAAAGTTTTTCGAAGAAACTATACCATAATAAGTGTAGATTATTTGTGGTCCCACCTTTTACTTTGTGATTTTTTTTAAATTTTCAAGAAGAGTAGATTGTTTCTAAATGTTTTATAGCTAACAGTCGCTACTCTAATCTTGAAAGCGATTTCTTTTGCACAATAGAATAAAAGTGCTGACGTATTGTAAATAAGATTTGTTTTGAAACCTCAAAGTGGGATAACAAGAGCAATTTTCCTACATTCATCAGTTCATACATCATATGTACTGTGGATATTGATTTGGTTTTGAAATAACTGTAAACAAATGCCCTCCGTACATTGAAACTAGTCTTAAACGTGAATGTACTTACATACAAAAGTAAAACTTAACTACATGATGTGTTACAGATATGAGGACCCAAATATGAAAATCTAAGGAGTTTTTTAAACAAAATAGAGATATTACACAAAAACTAAAAACATTTGACGAGAACTCCCTTCAACCAGTTAGTATGATGGCATTGAAAAAACTAACAAATACCCTGGAGAATTTTAAAAATGATTCCCCTAGTTGTTGCTAAAAAACGTATTAGCAACGAATACAGATTGGACAACAACGAAACAATTTATCACAATTGATAGAAATAAATGTTCGTATATTTGCATAACTTTAATCAAATGGTCTAGCCATACACTTGGTTCGAAGAACACAATAAAAACAAATGAACCCTTTTGGTGTAAGTTTGGGAATTTATTACAAATTGAGTATCTTACTATTTATCTGTACCGCCTTTGTAGGTATGAATGAAGAAACTTTTTAAGAGAGACTGTTAAATTTGATACAAAACTTCAAAGCTGGTATTCTACTCTGAACAACTTAGTCTGTACAACACTTACCGTATTGTATGTGACTCAATATTTTTCTGGACTTTCCGAAAAAAAAACCAGAAAGTAAAATGATTAAATAACATAGCACCAAACGCATGCAAAGTGTTGTTTTAGCTACGTGCTAATAAGAGCAGAGGGTAAAAAAAAAAATATATGCCTATATGCGACACGGTCCTGTGTTCTGCACATTTGTGATTATTTTTTTGCAAATTTTATAAGTTGAATTGGTACCTACAATAATATGTCATACCTTTTTTGTTTGCAAACTTTTGAAGCTCAGTATGTCACATACTTTTAGGTGAAAGAAAAGAACATCCATCGCGATAAGTCAATACGTCCACAGTAAACTTAATTTTGTATACAAGAAGATTTATATAAACGAGTATCTGAAACTGTTAACTAGATATTAATGGTCAGACATTTTTGACCAAATACTCGATATAATCTCAAATTATGATCAGAAAGAACAGGTATGACTTTGACGTATCCAGTATCCAAGCTGACAGTCATAATGATTACAACTGACGAATATTTCGCGATCAAGAAAATGCATTATCACAAAAGTAAACGAATTTATTTCCTTTTGTGTGCTTAGGCAGGTTATTTGTTTCTACCATTATCGCAGCAGCATTACGCGTAAACTACCTATAACCCAAAATACATTGATAGTTCTAATCTTAGTTCACGCCACCCGAAAATCATATCACACTTTATTTCCGTTATACGTTCGAATTTCAAACTCAAACGAAAGTAACGTAGACAATTTACTTATCACAGACCAATGCAAATAGAGAACTTATTGTGAATGCACCCGAACCCAATAGATACACAAAACAAAAGCAACATGAAAAACTTGCAAACAAATGAAAATGCCTCAGGTGTCACAGTAGTGGTTAGGCGCTCGATGGGGGAATATCGAAAAGAATTATCGCGAAAAGACAACTAAAATCAAACCGTCAGTGAAATTGAAATTTTTAATTCATAAAATCGCGTCTTCATCGAATATTGCCTGACGAACCCATCGAAAGCTGTCATCAGAAGTGATATAAGAAAAACTTTTTACTTACGTTGAATATTTGAAAAAATCGATTTACTCTTTTGTAAAATAGCTCTTGAGAACATTTAAAATACCAATCGATTGTGTGACAGATTCTTATTTTATTCGTGAAATAAATTCTCGTTTCTATATTTTCGCGCACCCACAAGCAAGAGAATACAGCTTGTAAATTTATCAGCTGGTTTTTGCAGAAATGTCACTTAAACTGACAGCTATGACTTTGGGGCCCGTTAGCAACATTCGAGTTGCTGTGAATAATTTGCAGCGATGTCGTCATTATCATCAGCTCGTTGTTTACAGTTGTGCAGGGAGTAATATGTTGCGGGCATTCAGGCAAAGTAGTACTGCACTAAGGTGCTCTCAATGGCAAGGTTAGTATAATCGGAAACGGAAGTGACGTTTCTGAAAAAAAGTGAAAACAATTGAATGAAACAATAAAAATACATTACAAATGAATTAGAACATCAAATCAATACACTAATTGATTTCATGGTCAAATATTTCAAGTGGATGGCGTTATGTTTCAAGTGGTTCATAACTGTGGTATAACTAATTATCGTCATTTAAAAATACTTAACCAAGTCACGTAAATGAAAAGGCAAACATTTTCATTAGCATATCAAGAAAAAGATCGGGCACATCACAAAAATGAATGAAAGCAAACATCTAATTAACTCTTAATTGAATTGTTGGAAATTTGAAAACATTCTATGTGATATGATTTATCAACTGTGAACTGAGTATTGATAAGACAAGTTATAACAATCGTAAATATAAATTGTCTTCTACAATGACCTCTAAAATGTCTTGAATGATTTTGTTGCTTATACTCCTTATCGCACACATCCTAGGCATTTATTTTCGGTGAGAAAAGCTTCCCTGGATTTTATGCGAAACATACGCTCCCATGTGATAGAAATTTAGCGAATCAAAAGATATAGTATATACAATAATTTTTGATATATAAATAATTCTATAAATATGTATGGTGTAAGTTTTTCTTTTATTGCGAAAGTTCATAAACTTTAGCTTCCCACCCCCTTTCAAGTTCATGATTGTAGTTTTCAATTGCCTTCCTATATACACACACACTTAAACCTATACTGTAGGTAATATTACAAAGTTAATTCAAAGTCAACAACCTGTGTTTTATTTAGTAGAAAGCTCACCCTACCTTAAAGTGCAAGTGTAAGCGAATAATTGAATATTTTTCTTTATTTAACAAGACACTCGTGCATCTCATGAGAAGCTTTTACCAGTGAGTAAGTGTGAAACAAGTTTTCATCCGGGACGGCATGCACACTTGCTGCATTTTAATAGAGTAAACAATGTTCATTGCAATATGTGGCAAAAATAACTAAGCGTGTTGTAATTTGGGGTCACTTTGTCCAGTCGTCAATTAAAAAATAAAAATAAAAATATACATTTTGCTGGTGAATGAAATAATTCAGAATCTTGAATCACCTTTTGAATGTCAAATATAGAAAACAATTCAGGATGTTTCGGAACGATATACACAAGACAAATAAAAAAATAAAACAATAATTTTGTTTTTTATTATTTATTCACGAATAAAATATAAAGAATTTTAATCTATCATATGATTTGGAATAAACGGATCAAAGAATTTAAATACTTTGAACTGAGCACGAGATAATGGGACTACAAAGGACTATGGTATAAGTGTGTGATAGTCTCTAATAATAAATTATCAGAGGCTTGGCATTTACGTCACAGAAATGAGTAAAAAGCAATCAGAACTATTAATGATTGTTCTTGTTTTTATTGTTTCTTCTAATCATGTTCGCCACCCCTTGTCTGTTTAAGATAATGATAAAAGAAGTCTTTAGAGGAAACCATAGTAAAGTGTTGCTCTATCTATCATACATAGAACATACATTCGTAATTGATTTGTTTGTGGACATTGAACATCTTTAAAACTTACATATTTATTTAGATACACAAAATACTGGAAACTACTATACTTCCTGCAAAGTATTTTCAAGGTTTTTTCTAAATTAAATTGTTTGAATTAAACTTGATTTGAAAAATATAAACAGAAAACAAGATTCTTAAAGGGATTTAGATCCAAAGACCAGTTGGGTCTAATTTAAATAAAGCCAAATTTGCATATTTTTTACTTCAAGTAATATCATGGATCAGGTCTAACGCTTGTAAGAGTGTAACCTGGCTAATCAACATTTCACGCTTGGTAGACGCTTGTAAACTTGAAGATCGCACTAATTTTATGGCCGATATGATTCTTTGTGACTACTTTAAATTGTTCAAGACCGATGTCATGTTATAAAAGCCGAGCTTTTTTTCGAAAGTGAATAGCCACCTCTGAATAAAACGTCAATACTCACTTCTCATTTTTATCTTAAAAATGACATTCGAATCATAGATGGCATAGACTTTATTGTAGACAACAACTATTAATGAATAAATCGTACTGTCAGCGTAAAACAATTAAGGGTTGTTGTCTACAATTTTTGTTTTTTTTTTAGTCTACGCCATCTATGAATCGTCTTTCTTCACACTTTATGTTCACTTTTGGTTACTGAGTAATTTATACTTTCGAAAAAAAAACACGGCTAAAGTATAGTAGGTAATGATTATAACTTTCGTGTTTTCTTCCTTGTTACCTATTGATATATTGTGAGAAGAATTATTCGTTATGCAAAAGATAAGTAAACGTAAATAGCATTATTTAAGTACCTCTCACATATTTTCACCTCAGAGTGCTATAAAAATGAATGTAGACAATTTGTAAGAATTGTTGTTCAATACCAATGTATATGTACATATGTAACTGACTCTTTTTTAATGAATTTGCGACGCTCTTTATGAGATTACTCTAGCGAAAACACCTTTAAATGAGTCATTTCGAATTTACTACAGGCAAAAAAGACGTCAACAGATTTTTGTTAACAAAAAAAAACAACTAATATGCAACGTCAATATTTAATTCTTGGACCATTTTCAACAAGTAATTGTCTATAATCCTGATTTAAACTGCAATTTTATACCACATTAATGAAAAGACATAATTAGAACAATATAATCGTAAATTTTAGTTTAATGAGGCCAGTTTTAATGAAACCAGATCTTGAAATTGTTTATTTACTTTCTTAAAACTTAATAGCCAGGTAAGATTCTTATATGAAAAGGTTAACATCTAAAATTTGATTAGATGATCATTTTAGAAGATATTTAGAATTTATTAAAAACAAAAAAATTATAGTAATAAAAACAGAAAGCATGTCCTTAACTGTGGATAACAGATTTAATATAAACCTGAACTATTGAATTTAAATAGAATCGCTTTCTACGCAGATAAACTTTTTGATTTCAACTATTACCTATTCAATTTGCAAAAGGTCAAATCGGAGAAATTTATATGTCATAATTGCAAGGAATTACGTTTAGCATTTCGAAAAATATATCCAATGTTTTTGATTGGCAAACATTACAGATCTGTGGATGCCAGAGTATACAAAAATATGTTCAAATGCACTTCTGGATGTAATAATAGGGAAAGAAGGATAATTCGCTAGACCCTCCTAATCTGTATTCCATTTCCTGATAAATAAACAGATCTCTTAGGTTCTTTGAAAGTGTTAAGTGCATTCAAACACAATGTGAGCATAAAATTTGATAGAAGTGTGAATATTATATATAAATTTATCTCTCTGTCGAAACGACTACGGAAGGGTATCTCTTGTTTATTGAAGGCGTACTCCTTATCAGTAAAAAAAAAAAAGAAGACCATCCAACCCTTGAAAGAATTTCATTGTTCTCTAAATTTGTTTCGCTTGCAGGATTTCATAAATGACCTTGTGTGACTTTCACTACCTCACTCTTTGCATTTATTGCCTAGTCATAAAAAAAACACTCAAAATGTGCATCATTTTTATCAATTCTATATGAATGTATGTATATTCTCTTATCTGAGCAGAGAAAATTTGCACTTAATACCCGTAAACGTGATATCGTTCATCGCCTTCACAGCTGATGATTTATCGATTAATCACGTGCACGTGTGTAACTATCGGCCGACTGTTATTTTTTTTATCTAAATGCAAAAATAGGCTTTTGATTTGTTCTCATATAGCTACCACGAATACTTAAGTGTGACAGATATAATTCACTTAAGTACTCAATCATACACTTCTATTCTATTAGATAAAGTGAGTCTAGTATTGATGATGCTACGACCAATCGAAATGAGTAGCATCATACATTTTTTGTTAAGGATATTCACATGACTCGATATTATTACTTTGTCTGATTTGAACTTGTTTTTAGTGGATGCCATCCGGGTAAACACGAAAACAATTTGGAAATGAGTACATACTGTGTATTACTCGTTAGACTAAGTGGTTGTAACCAGTTCGACTACATATTAACTTCTACTGAATTTGCAATTAATTCTAATCGAATAGAAACATTTTCATTTGTCGTAACCTTATCACAAAAAAAAAAAATACAATTTCTAAATCGATGTGGACAAAACAAACAAATTAAATGTCGAATTCATCGAGACCTCTTGCCACCAATTCACACTGTTAGAAGATAGGGGGAGACAACAGACAACTGCGAAGCTTTTTTGCAAAGCTTCATTCAGCTTATCAATTTTTCCGATAGACACTATTTTTATAATCATACTTTGTTCTCGCTGTGATCTTCGGCATTCTGTTGAGAAATATAATCAGTCAATCATCACTGCTCGTCGCGGTCAGACATAAACTCTCAATTTAAAGCAATCTCTTGCCTTGCAGATACTACTACTACTACTCATCAACGATCGAATTACGCTACGATGTCTACGAGTAGCAAACCGAAACTAGTCGCCGTCGAGGAATCTCGTCGCTTTATGATTGACTGTTTCAAGGCAGTCAAAGTACCTGAGCAGAATGCCATTGCCATGGCTGATCTTCTTGTAGCTGCCGATCATAGGGGACACTTTAGCCATGGAATGAATCGTCTGGAGATGTATCTGAACGATTTGGCAATAAATTCAACAAATGGTGGCGCCGTGCCTGAGATAATTAACGAGACACCAGCAACCGCGTGGGTCGACGGTTGTAATGGACTTGGTGCTGTGGTGGGCAATTATTGCATGGATTTGGCGATAAAAAAGGCGAAGGAGGTGGGTGTGGGCTGGGTGTGTGCAAAGCGATCGAATCACTATGGCATGGCCGGCTGGTATTCCATGCGAGCGATGAAACAAGGCTTGATCGGAATATCGATGACAAATACATCGCCTCTGATGGCTCCCACTCGATCGAAGGTAGCTGCTTTGGGTACAAATCCTTTGGCGCTGGGCGCTCCTGCTAGGGATGATAAATTTCTCCTAGATATGGCTACTACTACTGCAGCAGTGGGTAAGATTGAAATCCAGAGGCGTAAAGGTACACCACTGCCAAATGGTTGGGCGCAAGATCCCGAAGGTAATCAGACAAATGACCCTGAGTTGGCCTTCACAACGGCCTGTTTAATGCCCTTGGGTGGACAAGAGTCTTCTTCTGGTTATAAGGGTTACGGTTTGGGTGCGATGGTTGACATTCTCAGTGGTGTCATGGCTGGAGCGAATTATTCGACAAAAGTAAGGAAATGGACTCATGCTGGTGCTAATACAGAAGCTGATTTGGGTCAAGTGTTTATTGCGGTCAATCCAGATTGTTTCGCGCCAAATTTTGAAGATAGGATGGTTGATTTGAATTCTAGATTGAGGGGCTGTACACCGGTAAGATGAATATTTTCCTTTTTATAGTACATTTCTTAGTCTTTATCCTTTTCTTAGACCGATCCCTCAAAGCCTGTTTTGGTACCTGGAGACAAGGAAGACTGCACAATGGAGGATGTCAATAAAGCCGGTGGTATACAATATTTAGAAAATCAATTAAATTGCTGTGAGGCACTATCAAAGAGACTAAATGTTGCTCCATTGAAATTTATCTAAGTGGTACTTAAGGATATTATAAGTAACGATCTGGACCTAAGATACATATCAAATATTGCATTAAATTGAAGCATTTTAAGTTTTTCCTTTCGAATTTATAAAAAAATTACCTATTGACATATCGCCCTTTAAACTGGGTAACGTAAAGTGCTTACATAATCGTTCTTTTGAGTTGTACTGTACTTAAGATCTTTATTGTATAATTTTTTTACAATCTAATATATTTACGTTTAATATATTTTTAAATAAATGTGATCATATTGTTTACTAAACAGTCTTTCTATTTTGTGGCATTTCTAGAAATTACTTTCCTCTTCTTAGCGTTGCTTATGATATATAATATTGAAGTTATTAAAGTATCTGTGGCACGTAAATTAGCCATAAAATATTTCGAGATAAGGGTAAGGTACTTTTCCAATAAGACTACTCAGTTTCAACGGGTAGCTTATCTTTGGCTATTACCAGTCGTTAATTTACTTTTTTCTTGATAAAGTAATCTTATATCTAAGGCGGTGAGTATTAATCTACTAATGTGATAATACCGTTAAATAGGAAATAAATTTGTTATAAAACAGTATGCAGTTAGAAGGTACGTATCTTTTATGATTCCACTTCTACTAAATTAATAATAATCTTTAGATTGGTTTACGTAATAGTGACGACAAATGGTATTTGATAAATTTATCAGAGAGAAGGGATGACAATGAAGGACATTTATTTTTATTGTAAAAAACACTTCCGTTATATTTTTAATTTAGAAGCACGAGCCATCAAGGTTATGGAATTGATTAATTAATTAAATTAGATAACTCGCGTGTCTCCAAGAGTAAATGTTCGACTCTGAATTTAGAATAAGATTTCACTATTTTTGGTTCGTCATAGCCTTGGAAGTCGTAAGTGGACATGTTGTACATAAGGTAGTATGTAAGCAAGCAAGTGATTCAGCTTTAAAAACTACTGCAAAGCCCATTTTTGTAAAAAATCGTGACGTATAATTGTAACAAACTTCATAAGAACAACAACTTGAAAGTTAATAAGTGTGTTCATTTGGAATAGAAAATCAGTTATTGGCAATTTATACAATTTTTTTGTTTTAAAGTACGTCTTTGGGCTTCAGTGGGATAAAACTGCTTTAACTTCAGCACCTTCAGTGTTGAGATAGGAGTAACATTATAATTTCTTTTGTCTTTCGAACAGAAGGCATCGGAGACCCATAAAAGGTATTGAATACTTAGAGGAGAGTACGAATGTGGCCCATTCTGAATGGCATTTATCATATTGTGATCGAAAATCGCATATAGTTTTCACATTACATATGTATATCATTGGTCTTCGATGATGGTGGGCTGTGCGCTGCATGTCACGTGGGAGATAGTCCCATACTTTTTGGCGTCGTAAGAATCATCCGTTCGATATGAGTTTAACACGAATATTTTTCTAGTTTGCGAAAAGCAGCAGCACTCAAATGGACCATCGCTATCATATGATGATGATTTCGTATTAAATCTCTCTTTTTTCTAATGTCACACGTAAACGAAAATGGATGACAAAATGACTAATTTGGTAATAAATTGTTAAGCGTTGAGGATTAGTGCTGAAGTCATCTACTCCGCGACTCAAAGAGCGGTTTCGCATTCTTCATATTTGTCTTTAAGAGAACCGTAAATCATTGACAATGAAGTTATAATCTACATATGTATGTATGTGTAGTCCGCAGTGCGTTTTTCTGCAGGTGTTTTTAGGAAGAAAAACATTGAATTTTAAAATAAACGGCTAACTTCTTTCATTAATCTTTGAATACGTTCACTTTTTCGTTTGCATTTTCGAACTCTGCTCTGTTGGTCCGTATTGACAGCACTGACATTTCTATTTCGCGTCTCACGTGTACACAAGACCAAACGAGAACCGCGAATTAGTTTCATCTATTTTGCAAAATTGTGAATTGAAAATACCAACACTACGTGATTGTTTAGTAAAAACAAGAATCGCAAAGAGCTAGCAACAGTACAAAATGAAGCTCAGCACGTATAACTTCCTGACCTCAAAGGCAATTCGTGGCGTTAAAGTCGGCTATCCGCTCAAACTCACAGTATGTAAATTGTTTCTATTGATATTCCGGAATTTTGAATATTTTATCATATTCTATTAGATTCAAAAAAAGGAGAGCATCGAAACGGATTTCAATGCCAATTTCCTGGAGCGTCTACTTCCCAAATTGGATTGGCAAGCCATTACTGTGGCCGCTGAAGCTGTAAGTACCATTTTTGTTCAGTCGATGACTTAAGTGCTTACGAATTTACCTACAGGCGGAGGTAGACTTTGATATTCCAAAAGAAATGCCCGATGACGTCGCCAGCAATCAAGAGCTTCTGCAAAAACTCCATAAGCTACTGTTCGAAATCGACGTTTTGGAAGGACAACTGGAGTGTCCGGAAACTGGACGAGTTTTTCCCATCACCGATGGTATACCGAATATGCTGCTAAATGAGGACGAAGTTTAGGCTTATAGAGTATAGATCTATAGTGAATTATGTGTTAAATGGGTGCGCTATTTGTCGGTGAGTCACAGGGTCGCTGTTTTTAGATGATGCATTCATCTATAGAATATTTTTATTACTTGATTTGAATTTTAATTTGTTTGTATCCTCTCTTGCTTAATGATTACTTGCTGATAAGTTACCTTGACTGCTTTTTGCTTATGTATTTAGTAACTTTCTATTCAAATAACTTTAAGTGTACATAAAAATAAATAAAAAGCTGTTAAACAATTAAATTACACAATGGAATTTTTATTCTTTATATTTTTAATAAATTGAGGGTTATTGTTGTCAATAGGCTACAATGTATATTATTTGAGAGAGAATTTTACTATCGATTGATGAACTCATTTTACTGGATGCAGTTAAAAAAACATCTACTTTTCTGTGGCATATGATAAAACACTGGCAATTTGACGGCCTCATATGCTTTCCCATGAACGTCATTCCCACGAACGCAGCTGTAACACTAGAATAAAAGCAAATCTTAACTTTTCTTCTTAAAAAACATCTCGTCTCGCTGAACAGAACTATTTGGACAGAGGGTTTAAATTCCTGTATTTCTCAGACACCTTGGATGTAGAAAGCTTCTATATATACATCACCTGAAGATTAGTTTCCTTCT
Organism: Chalcosyrphus nemorum; assembly: GCA_949716465.1. Lineage (NCBI taxonomy): Eukaryota > Metazoa > Arthropoda > Insecta > Diptera > Syrphidae > Chalcosyrphus > Chalcosyrphus nemorum. The sequence continues at coordinate 14,961,972 of OX454334.1, read as the reverse complement.
GTTCTTTCCATTAAATGACAAGAGCTGTTATCTACATAGATCAATGGGTAAATTTAGAACCCATAATGATCATTGATTGAAAACTAAAACTTTGTTGTCTATTTATGCAATTTATTGGAATAAAATAACCGAATACAAGTCATGTGTTACATATACATACATAAAAGTATATGCTTCTTGTGGTAGGTAAAAAAAAAACTTCACAAACTTGTACAAAAGAACACTGAGCCTCCTTAACATTTTATGCTAAAAGTGCACAAAAAAAAATATTTGGAATGTGTTAATATCATAATACCGAGTAAATAATTATTGCACAGGTTTTTACACGTACACTACAGAAGAGTTTATAGTAATATCAAAGTTACAGTAGTCTCCTAATTATAATGTTTATTCGAACACGAAACACAATATCTTTGTGGATGGAATGTAAAATTTCTTGTTTAAAACGGACTGATACGTTACGTCTAAATAAATAGGTTTTGGCACGGGATTTTTTTTTTTTTTTAAATCTTAAGCAAAATTACACGCCAATTAAAGGTGTTTTGAATTACTTAATCGAAATGAGTTACATATGAATGTATGATGAATTCAAATGCGATTATTTAGAAATAGAGAGCGAAAGTAATTGATCAGAGAGAGCAGGAATAACTTAATTGCATTTTATGTTCGTATTAGTTGCTGAGGTTAATTGCGAATATATGCTTCCTTTGGCTAATGCGGCTTTGGGTCCCTTGCATAGTTCTGGATTACGACCATTTGCTGTGTACTGGCGTTCTGTAATAATAGTCGTATCAGGACCCATAGCTATATTTTTCCGTCCCAAGGAAATATCCGGATTGGCACCGTTCCAGGTAACATAGTCAGCTCTGCAAATGTAAAATGAAAACTTGAATTATTTCGTAAATTTAAACAAATGCAACTTTCATACAGTAGTAGATTGTCATCAGGTCCCCTAGCGTACTCAGGATTGTGTCCCATTGTGGCTATACGTCCTAAGATTGACTGAAATTCTGGCTTTTGCAGAAGATCAGGTTCTTCTTCGGCCGATTCTTTAGGTGAGCTTCTACATTAAAAATAATTGACAATTTTAGAATACAGTAAAGCAAAGAACACAATATATTTAGACACACGCATTTGAGTTAATTTGATGCAAAAATTCATAGACTTTCAGTGAGCTGAGTTAGTGTATGGTACAGGTGGTTAGAAATGATTGTTAATGGTTTGTTACATGTGCCATTGATTTGGTATTGCACATTATATAGGTGGCCAAGCATTTGATAATTCAGATCTTGTGTTCCATGATCATTTCTCTTTATTGCTACGATATAAAAAGCAAGAAGTTCCTAAGAAAATATCTCGAAAAATGTTTGACATTTATCCCATGAGGCATACTTGCATATTAGGTCCGTTCGCGTACTTTTTTTGCACCAAAATTCGTAGATTATCAAATTTCAAACAGTAGGGTTAAAAGTCTCTCAGAGTGAACTAAAATTACGAAAAAGTAAACGAACAAGAAAAAGTTGAGAGTACACTGACTTTTGTCAGTGTGACAGTTGTGACAGTTCTCACAAGCCAGTCCAAAGAAATTTCTTGCAATAAAAGTCGTAGAATGGAGTAATTTCTTACTCTCTCGTGAGCACTCTCTTCTGTGAAAAGCTACCTACGAAAGTTTTCCTTACGCGATTAGCTTTTCGTAAAAATTTGCTGTTTTGGTAGGGTATTCGAACAGACGACGTTTTCGGATCGATCATCTGCTATAACATATCATTTCCACAGGCAATATTTGATTGCAATGCAATTGAAGGAAGAAGAAGAAGAAGAAGACGAAATCTCCCTTTGTGTCTTAATTTGTAACAAACTGTAAAGTGCTACGAATTTTTCATCAAACGAAAAATATCTTGCAATCTAAAGCTACGCATGCATTAGAAAAAGCCTAAAATTTCCAATTAATTCATGGAATTATGATAGAATATAAAGTAAACAATGAAAAGAGGATAAAAATACATGTTCACACCATACTCAAAAACAAAACGTCACACAAATTAAAATAAGAGTATACAAGAAAAGGAAAAGGATTTACAAAAAAATAAACAGAAAAAGACGTTAATAGACAGCAAAACCGTTATGTCATACTTCAAGGACTCAGATTTATCTCTAAAATGCGACACTTTTTCAGATTTATTATGCCATTTCAAGACAGTGACATCTGTTGACGCATACGCTTGTGAGTTTGATGATAACAATGACGGTGATGATGATGATGATGGTGGTGGTTGTGGTTGTGATGGTGATAATTGTGGTGAGGATTTAGGATATAATGATGATGAAAATGTTTCAGGACTAATAATCTGTTCGTTGTACTTCTTGACGCGGATTGAACTTTTATGATGCTCCCTTGCAACAGTATCAACACTAGAATCCACTTTGGAATTAACATCACTCGTTAGATGGGTGTTTGTGGTGGTGAAAGTGGTAGTGGGAACAGGAGTGGAATCTTCACTACATAATTTAGGATTTTCAACTGAAGCTGATTGAGTGGAGGATGCTGTAATTGCTGTTGGTTCTTGTAAGCTGTTTGTGGAAAGGAAAAAAAAATATTTATATATATAAAAAAATAGAATTGTTTCATAAAAAAGTTGTTCCAATTAGAAAGAAAGAATGGAAAAGAAAAATTTGATTTTAATACTTTTTGTTTTTGTTATAAGATCTTGCAAATTAATAGCGAAAGTTAGCAATTGAATACTGAAGGCGGGACTAAAGTTATTAATAAAAACTATTTGCCATCAAGAGAATACAAAGACTCTTGTTGTTATCGCAAGACTCATCGCTTTTTTTAACTTCTCAGGCCTTCAATGAACTCTCTTTATTCATACGGCAATATCAAAACCCATTTCAGGCATATCAAAGTTGTAGAAATCCAATAAAGGCCTAACAGTTTGGATCTTATAAGACCGAAAGGAAAAATAAGTTCTTGCCGGCTTCATGCTAACTTTCGAAATCAATTTCCAATAATATTCATATGTACATTTCCACTTGGGAAAAAGGAAAGTTTATAAAACATACAGAAGGAAGGATGTACAGAATTTAAACTTTTTTTTTTGCATAAACAAGTCATCAAAGAAAAAGAAAAACTTATGAATGTGATGAAGTTTGAACAATTTTGTGGAACAACAGCTGGATACGTACAAAAACAAAATTTTTATATTATATGTTAAAGTTTTGCAAGAGAATTGAAAAGTTTTAACCGTCAACTTACTTGTTACTGCCACTCTGTGCACCATCTGTGCATGAATCTTCGGCTAATGCAGCTTGCAATGCATCGGCATCTTTCTTTGCTCGTGATTCATCCTCTTCATGGACAATTTGTAGAATTTGTGTGGCCCTGTCCTCTGAGTAGTTGACGCTGTCTAGAGCCATCAGAATAATACGTTCAGCAATGTCACTGAATTTTTCATGAAGGCGTGCCTTGACTAGTATTTTAAATAGAAAAGTCTTATTTCTCTTATTCACTTATGACTTGGTGGAAGACAAATCCTTACTTTCATTCTTCTCTTCGACCGTGTATACTTTTGGGCGTAGTGGTATTATCTTATTGCCTTCTTCGTCGCCCATTTTAGTAGGCTGACCATCTCCTCGGTTGGTTAGTTTTGGCGGTGGTGCAACATCACGTTTAACATAGCCCATTGCGATGAGTTTCTCAGAAGCACTTTGAACATTATTATCCGAATTGGCAAGAATGTCAAGAAGCAAAGTCTCATCCGCCTTAGGAAAGATGTTCTTTAAATATCTGTTGGGAGATTAATATGGCGTTTAGTGGGATATTTTTTGTTTCTTTCAATATAAATGTTTGAATTCATGCATTTCAAGTTGAAAACAACATCAAAAACAAAGCTCTTTTTTTTTACATAACATAATACTTGTAATTAAAACCAAATACCAGATGTATAAGGCTTTAGGAAAAAAGGAAAAAAAAGTGCTAAGAAAGAACATTTAGAACAAAAACTGAATATTAACATGAGAAACAAAAGTAACAAATTGAAAGTCTATTGTGTCCAAAAGAGTGCTCCACCCGAATAATTTTTTTTTTAAGATACACATTTAGCTCAAAATTGAAGAGCATCCATATGCATACGCTTGGAAATTATAAAGTATTCTAGAGATGATCTTAAGAACTATAAGCGAAAGATATTTAGATAACTTTAAGGGCCTAAGCAAAGAAGCGAAAACATAACTGAACAGCAATTCAAGAGATTTCATTATGGGCGCGCAAGCACTTTTAACAAAAGTGCAAAAAAGTTGCATGGCCAACCCGATGTATTCTCCGGCACAAGATTAAACAACAGGCACTTTTTAAATTATATTGCACGCGATTTTGCTACCTAATTGTTTTAGACATGGCAGTTGTCGCTCGCAGTGAATTCACCGTTTAATCCTTCGGTTTGTTTGTTAGTCAAGAGCTTGCTTCATTAACTTTATCAGAGCTGTCCGTTGCAGGTGGTTTATAATTTTTTCATTCAAACGTCGCTACTATGCAAATCATTCGCGCAAAAAGCCTGTAATACGTTTTAACCTTCCAACCAACCTTCTAAAGGTGTATAAACTTAGAAATTCTTTGAAAGATGAATCATATTTTGTTTATTTTAGTTCCTGCTGATAATGCTTTCATCAAAGCATTTCCTAAATCAATTTAGACAAATACATAGAGTATCTACGTCAGATGCTTCGAATAACCAATTTAAAGCGAACTGCTTTCAACAGACTAACAGAAAAAAGGATATAACCAATAAAAACATAAATTTTGTAAATTTAAATCATCTTCCCCTTAGCAAAGGGATTACTCTCCCATTGTACATGGTGTTTTACAACTTTGTTGAAGATTGCACGAAGCAAACTTGTAGACGCAAAGATCTTCATCATTTAAAATAAAAAAAAAACCAAAACAAAGAACCAAATTTAACCGAAAAAAGCACACTTATATAAAACGAAAAAGAAAAGAAAAAAAAAATATACAATCTAATATCTGTAAGGACCTCAGCTTCATTTTTGGTGATGAATGGGGTTTCGGTGAGCTGCGAAAATCCCCGAATTTCGGTGATCCATGTCCAAATCCAAGACTGCTTTGCATACTCAGGACACTACCGAATCGTCCACCCGGTATTGGACTCGCTGTACGTGATAAACGGGCTTGACCCGCCCCAATATCAGGACGACGAGCCGGTGGTGTCATCTGAAACGCAGAGTTACTGTGGAACAGATGACGCTGTGATGGTGGTGTTACAAATGGTCCTGGCATTGTCACTGGATGCTTTTCAACCTGTAGAGCGCTTATAACAACTGCTTCACGATTATAATATCTGTTTTTTTTATGTTGTTGGTGTTTGTTCAATTTTTGTTGTTGTTATTGTCGATTCAAGTGCATAGTTTATTGTGTAAGTGTTTTTAGTTTCGTAGGTTTTAATAGGACAAACACACAGAACAATTGGTTAATTGTAGTTGTTAGTCAAAAAGCGTGAGAAAGCGATAAAAGGCAAAAAAGTTGATTCAGTTACAAGTTTTTTCTTTTTTCATTTAAATTGTTTGCTAAAAGCACGTGAATACGGTATACAGTGCAAACAAGAGATAAAATAACTTACTTTTTTAATAGCAATCGAATGTGGCTCTCACCAGCAGTGGGAAACATATTATGGATCTTGGCCACCACTGCATCTGTATCGATTTGACTTGTGAAAGAGGTCTCCTGAATTGTGGATCGTCGAGACATGTTTCCGGTACGCGGTGTCTGAGGTGCTGAAGATTTTAAATGGGATACTGGAGACATTTCCTAAAAAAACAAAATTTTACAAAAATTGTAGGATACTATAGAAGGGTAAAAAAAACTCTAAATTTGAATACCCACCATTTGCAGTTGACTCTTTGTCGATAAAAGAGGACTGGCGGAGATATTGTATAAACTTGGGTTGGGTCCTTGGAAAGCCCGCATAGCGGGAAAGTTATTTGTTGGATACACATGATAGGGTGATCCATGCAGTGGCTGAATTATTTACACCAAGGAAGACAGACAAAGTCGTATATACAAAAGGTAGATGGGTAGAACATACATACATTTGACAAAACAGAAGAAAAATACATTTAATTATTTGGATTCGAACAAGGAATTTGAAACAGTGGAGACTTACCTGCATTGGAATCGATTCTGTGGAGCATCTTTCATTTTGCAACTGTTTGTATCGGGTTCTGGGATCTTCAAGTTGCATTGCTTTGGTGAAGTAGTTTATGTAATAACTGCAAAGAGATCATATAGTTTAGTTTTTTGCTTCCTTTTCATGATATATATCAGTGATCCAGGTTTGATTCACCCTTTTGTTGGGTACGTAAAGGACGTTTGAATATTAACAAGTAAGTGATGACTATAAGGACTGCAGTTTGAATTTAATTAAGCGTCCATTATTGAACCACTTTCCGTTTCAAACTTTCTAATATTACCACTTATTTCCGTCTTTGCTTCGTCCATCTTCCCTCGTCCATAATACCGCTCAATTCCATAAATAATTAAGCATCACTCAAGCTAAAAAAAGAATTCATTTGCCGGTGACATCCCTAATGAGATGATTCTAATGGAATCTGAGCATTTAAGTCAAAGCGCCTCCATTAAAACGACGCCTCGTTCCATTGCATAAGTAAATATGCCAATCAAGACAACATTGTGGGTGGCGCAGTTCCCTACTTGCTTGCTATACCCTAGAGCATTGCTTTTATGAATACATTACCAGCTCTACTGTCGTTTACTTGGGTTATGAGGCGCGTTGATGAAAGAAAAAAATCAAACAAAAACAAACCAAAGAGTGTGTATACACCCACCCGTTCAAGGACACAGTTGATTGATGTAAGGACTTTCAAACCAAGCCACAGCGTTAACCAAAACATAACACACACACGTACACAGAGCCAAACACAAAAATGTCAATGTGATGACTGACGACAAGTGCCTCTTCGCTTAAACTGTGACGGGCGGACGCTCACTCTCTCGCGTTTTTGTTAATAAGCCACAATAAGTGGTTTCGACAAGAGTATGGGTTCGTTTCACTCTTCTTCCATCTGCCATATAAGAATTTTTACTGCGCACTATAGGAAGACGAGCAGGAGCATCAGCATCAGCACCAACGCCAACAACAACAAATTCATCATAGGGGAGCGATTTTCTCATCCCTTTGTTGTCATTTATGAAACGAGTTATCTTACATGTCCTTATTTTGTGTGAAAAAATACTTGAAATGAGGTCCTTGAGGGATACCATGTGAAAATAAAACTCCTCCACACATGTCATCGTCATACAACAAATGTTGTAATTATTATTTTTTATTCCTTTTTCTTTTTTTTTTTCTTGCATTAAGGACCAAGAAGAGTGCAGCCCTCAAGAGGATGCAATATCCTACTGTCGACCTAAATTCAGAGCAATGATTTTTACAACATAGAATTCTATTAGCATACATTCAGGAAGAATATAAATCTTTTCTAACTTTAAAAAAAAATTGCATATTTTTTGGAGGAGACTTTCTTTGACTGAACCGAATAACCTTCGCCATTTTGAATACACAAATGTCGACGCGGAATAAGAGTTTAGGAATTTTTTGTTTTTCTACGAAATCGAGTGACAAATTCATGCAACCTTACCAATTTCCAGTCGACTGATCAACTTTACAATCCCAGCCTGGTGGTAATTTGGTATATTGACCACTTGATTCAGCCATTTAGGGATAAATTTCACTTAAAAATCTGAGTTATTATAGTGCGTGAATGTTGCTTGTGTTCTATCCTTGCCTATTTATTGGGGGTGACTGGTTGGCTGCTGGGGAAGAAAATTGCGTCGTACTGTACAAGGATAGGCGAAGCGAATAAACTGGGGAACGGTAATGTTAGTAGAGTCCGGTTGTACATCCGCGCAAAGGCTAAAAGAAAGAAAGATAGGTAAACAAAATTTGTGCGGGTGGAGTTGCAGACAGTTTGACAGCGGTTAGTTACGTCACTAGTTTCGAATATGGTTAGTTCGAAAGAGAGTTAAGACACAACCCGGATTTTCTTACAGTGTGTCGAAAAAAATTTAACCTAAACTGTAAAAATGAATAACTGTGATAGTTCAGTTAACATAACGTGGGAAATAATTTAAAGAAAAGGTTCTACTAGGCATGTAAATAGTAAAACAACAGGGGGATTCTACGGTTTCCGGGGCGCCAAGATTTGAAAACGCTATTTTATAGATCTCGACGAAATAAGAGCAAAATAAAATGTGCAAAAAAATCGATATTTCGCTTGGTTTACGAGATATTGGCGTTTGAAAAATCACTTTTTTGTATGAAGAATTACGCATTTTTTTTTTAATTTCTTCGAATTACACAATTATGTTGTCAACGTACAGAAATACTGTTGCATACCTTTTGGCGCAAACCTAGTCGACAACGCTAAGTTCATGCATACTTTTATCTGCCAACATGTCAAATTATATTTGAATAAATAAGAGGTATAGTTCTAGGGTTGACTTCAATCGTGAAAACTAAATACATATCCAATGGACAAGTTAGCTGTATAAATAGTTTGCACAACATTCTATGTGTTTTTATTTTAGTTCCTGGCGCCTGCTTGGTAGTTGATGTCATACAACTAGCGGAGGGACGCTATTTTCGATTCGATTGGGTAATTACAGTAGACGTCCAATATAACGAATTATATAATGTTTGAAATCATTTACTAAAGCGAATGTGTTATATGGAACGTCGTTTTACAACAGTATTGCACATCCATATTGGTACAAACCGCATGAATAGGGTGACCAGATCCATGCACATGAAAAAGAGAAGACGTTCGAAAATCTTAAATGAAAAATAGTTTTTGGGCCTTCAATTTTGAGCTAGGTTAATGAAATTTTGTATACGAGGTTCTTGCAAAAGTAAGCAATACAAGTGTAAACATTTTCGAAATCCGCCCACTGACACGCCTACTTTTCAAAAAATTCACTTTTTTGAGTATTTTTATATGAAACTCGAAATATGTTACTTTGGCAACTAGGTAGTTATATTTTTACACTACAAATCTTCCATACATTATATTAATATTATAAAATTTGTTTCACGTTAATCGGTTAAGCAGTTATTGAAATTACCTCGGGACAACGTTTATTCCTTTCGCTTTATATAATAGCAATGAGTAATGATAATGAAGTAATGATATGGTCATCTTTAATATTTATTTATGTTACAAACTATGTGTCAAACTTAATATACCCTTAGGATAGGGTATAAAAACACTGCCAATCATGTCCCATTGGCTCTTTGGGAGCATCTACTGGGAGAGCTTTTCGCTTCCCGATTTCATATAGGAAGATACTCAGAATACAAAACAAAAAAAAAATACATGTTCCATTGGAATTCAGAAGATGGGAATTCTTGAGTGAAACCAATGGAAAACTACATTAAAACATATGAAAAGGCTACAATCCGTCTAGAGCTGATCTTATGATACCATATCCCTTTCCTGTATACATTTTTTTTTTTATTTCCTATCAAATTACTCCAAAACATGAATTTTCTCAATTAGTGGGTGTGGTAGTGGGCGGATTTTAATTTTTTGTCAATATATTTTGTACTTTGTTCCTTGAAGTGATATTGTTCAAATAAAAACGTCGAAAACAGTTTTTTGACCAAAACGCCCCTAAAATGTAGGGGTGGTCGAAAACAATGTATGAGAGATTTGTAGAGTAGAAATGTATCTACCTATTAACTTAAGTAAATTTTTTCGAGTTTCATATGAAAATATTGAAAAAAAACGATTTTTTTTAAAAAGTGGGCGTGTCAGTGGGCGGATTTTAAAATTTTTTACATTCGTATTGCTTACTTTTCCAAGGACCTCGTATTCAAAATTTCATCAACCTAGCTCAAAATTGAAGGCCTAACATACGAACGGACGGACATAGCTCAATCGACTCGGCTAGTGATTCTGATCATTTATATATATACTTTATGTAGTCTATCTGTAGTACTTCTCTATGTTACAAACTATGCATCAAACTGAATACACCCTTAGGATAGGGTATAAAAATACATGTTCCATTGGAATTCAGAGGATGGGAATTTTTGAGTGAAACCAATGGAAAACTACATTAAAACATATGAAAAGGCTACAATCCGTCTGGAGCGGATCGTGTGATACACTATCCCTTCTATATTTATTAAAATTTCGAGATTGAAAGTTTTCACAAAACTAAAACGTGTCCCTTTAAAAATTATGTAAATTATCAATTTTGTTTTGTTTAAGAGTTTAAATTCTTTAAAATTTGTATATGTATATTTAACTTGTTGGCTTAGTTTTAGCATATACTATTAATGACCCGGTTAGTTGCTTTTATTGAGGTTGCACTATACTACATAATGCTTCAGTTGTGGGTTGAACTCATTGTATTTCTATATCGCTTTTATCAGATAGTTAAAAATGAAGGAATTCTTAAATAAATAAAGTGCACGACCAGGTGGTACGTACTTACACCTTTGTGGTGTTAGTTTAAAATAAATTAATTTAAAAAGTAAAAAAGAAAAATATATGTAAAATGTAATGCCATATTTTAGCACATGTTAAATTTTGCTTTCGTTTCAATTTTAAACGAAATCTGTTGAGTATTAGTATATAATATAGTATTAATAATAATATAGCTTTATTCCTAAACCTAGTTAATAACCATAGTTTAAATATTTTTAGCCAAAAATTTGGTACACCAGCTTATAGCATTTTTCCCTAAACCATCTCAAATATGAAATAATATAATAATAATTTTTTGGTACGCTTTTTTTAAGACTTCGCAAAAGTAGCATAAATGATTTAAATAAAATCGTAGGAGCTATTTTCGAGTAATTTGGAAAGTTCCGTTTTTATCAAATTTACCCAAAAAAGTTGAAACACATCTTATAGCATTAGTTCAGTTTTATAGAAATTGAAAATTTTAATGAAATATATTTTTAGTTCAAGTTCATTCATTTTCAACTAACAAAAGGTGCAAGTACGTACGACCAAGTCGTGCACTTTATATAATTAATGTTTGTAAAAAGTGGTTTAATATAACGAATACTTTCGCTTTAGTAAATGTTTTCAAACATTATACATGCGTTATATTGCACTTCTACTGTAATTACTCAATCTAATTGTAAAATGAGAACAACTACCAGCCAGGCGCCAGGATCTGTGTTTCGCAGGCTGTGTACATATATCGCCACAATTGAAGTTAGCCCTAGAACTATACCTCTTATTTACCTCTTATTTATTCAAATATAATTTCACATGTTGGCAGATAAAAGTATGCATTAACTTAGCGTTGTCGACTAGGTTTGCGTCAAAAGGTGTGCAACAGTATTTTTGTACGTTGACAAAATAATTGTGTAATTCGAAGAAATTAAAAAAAAAATGCGTAATTCTTCATACAAAAAAGTGATTTTTCAAACGCCAATATCTCGTAAACCAAGCGAAATATCGATTTTTTTGCACATTTTATTTTGCTCTTATTTCGTCGAGATCTATAAAATGGCGTTTTCAAATCTTGGCGCCCCGGAAACCGTAGAATCCCCAACAACAGCATTACTTTGTAAACAATTTCGTAGACATTTGAGTATTTCCTTGGTTTTTGATTTAGCTCTTAAGCTTGACAGATCGCATGAAGTATTCGCTTATTCGTGGAAAAATCGCAGAAATGAATTACAATTTAACTGTTTTTTTAAAAAAAATTATACAAAATTACGTGCTTTTATCTAAAATGACACATGTGTTGTTCTACATACTATCGTAGAGCGTATGCTATGTCAAAACGCATGTCTTTTACTAATTTACATCTTATATGTGCATATTTCTGCCAGCTTAATATTTCGGACTTTCATTCTCCATTTGGCATTTATGAATAACCTAATTGGTTCAACAAATTTTTAACAAAAATAAAATGAACTCTGCAATCAACTGTATGTAGCCCATCTCACATCCCTATCTTCGAATAACTGAATACACAAACCAATCACTAGAGCCAACATTCCGCCACCACAAAACCACCAATTTGACATTTGTTGCAAATTTTGACAATTCTGTGGAACTTCTTTCGTCAGAGACGAACAAAATTTTTCTTCTCCTCAACGTCCACACAGCATCACAGCAATCTGTGTTAAATTTTCTTAATTTTACCCACTATCCAATGTGCCTTACGTAAAAATCACTTAACAGCATAAAAAGTGCCTTCAAATTTACACAGTTCAATAGTTTTTGATTTGAAATACGCGCAATAAGTCCCACAAAAAACAATGGAAGACATATTCCACTGGTGTCGCGAGGGAAATTCCATTCAAGTGCGATTGTGGCTGGATGACACTGAGCACGACATGAATCAAGGGTAACTATGTTTTATCTACGTTCTTTTAGTGGCCCTCTGGTTCCTTGATCAAATGCCCATCTTTTTGGGGGCTACTCCACCCCTACTTTAGGAGAAGAGTTCCGTCATCGTTTATATTTGAATAGAGAGAATGGGGTCATGTGTTAGTGTGTGTGAGTGGGAGGGAAAGAGAGCGAGAAAGTGACTAATATTTTTGTTTACTTTTTTCGCTATATTTATGTGTCGACCCGTGAAAGGTGTAAACAAATGTTTTCATTGTTTTCTTTTTTTCCAGCGATGACCACGGATTTAGCCCGCTGCACTGGTGCGCCAAAGAGGGCCACGTAAAGCTGGTTGAAATGCTTCTACAGCGTGGAGCGCGTGTCAACGCGACCAACATGGGCGATGACATCCCACTGCATTTGGCGTCAGCTCATGGTCATCGCGATATCGTCGGACTGGTTAGTAGAGCAGTGATGTCAGCTGGCTAGAAACTCATCTTGTTTGTCTTTACAGCTCCTTCGCGAGCGATCCGATGTCAATGCAACCAATGAGCATGGAAATGCTCCTCTACACTATGCATGTTTCTGGGGCTACGACATGATATGCGAGGATCTCGTGAATCATGGAGCATTAGTGTCAATAGCGAATAAGGATGGTGACACGCCACTGGATAAAGCAAAGCTGAATCTCTCTAAACGCCTTCAGGAGCTCGCCGAAAAGAATGGACAGGAGCTGAAAAAGATTAGTTTTAAGGATCAATCGTGGTTGGGATTGAAGACGCGCTCGCGCGATGCCACCTTGTCTCGCTTCAAGGGGATTAACATTGGAGATTTGGATTTGCACAGCAAATTGGCCATCACACCGTCGGGTGAGACATGGAGGGGTAGATGGCAGAAGAATGATGTCATCGCGAAGGTAAGGATTATTTTTGAATACATGTAAAGTTGAGTTTGACTTTTTATATATTTCAGTTTCTTGCATTACGTCAATTCACGTCGCGTATCTCGCGTGATTTCAACGAGGAATTCCCAAAGCTGCGCATTTTCTCACATCCGAATATCTTGCCAATCATTGGAGCAACCAATTCGCCACCCAATTTGATTGTTATTAGTCAGGTGAGTGGAATGTTCTCTTCCAAACCTGTTAAGTTAAAACGTTTTTGAATTTAATTGCAGTACATGCCTCGTGGCTCTTTGTATCAACTGTTGCACGGAGCAGCTGGTGTGGTTGTGGATACATCACAGGCAGTTCGCTTTGCTTTGGATATCGCTCGAGGAATGGCGTTTCTTCATTCACTGGAACGCATTATTCCAACTTATCATCTCAACAGTCATCACGTTATGGTAAGTGTTTCGAATGGAGAAGGTAGAAATTGAATCCTCTTATGTAGCAGCGGTATCCAGCTAGTTCAAAGAAGTTGGGGAATAGTTCTATTCTTTCTATTCTTCGTACCTGTAGATCTTGCAGAAGTCGTTCGAAGGGAAGCCTTGGCGCCTTTGTTGTCTGTCGACAGCGATCCTATTTGGTCTAAGTCGTTTTTTAAAAAGCTTGGACACCAGTCCAAAATATGGGGTGTAAATATGTGAGCCAAAGGCAGAACGAAATTATTTTTCTCCAAGAAAATTCATCGTTAAACGTTCCATCCCATCGATACTAGCCAGAGCTAAGGAATACCATCCAAACGAGAAGATTCCTTTAGCAGATTAGATTTCTCTTTCAAATCTCAATCATCCATATTTCTTATATTTTCAGATTGACGAAGATTTAACTGCTCGCATCAATATGGGTGATGCAAAGTTCTCCTTCCAGGAGAAGGGACGTTTCTATCAGCCGGCATGGATGTCACCAGAGGCCTTGCAACGCAAGCCAACCGATCGTAATTGGGAGGCATGCGATATGTGGAGCTTTGCCATTTGCGTTTGGGAACTCGCTACCCGTGAGATTCCATTCGCCGATTTATCACCAATGGAATGCGGTATGAAAATCGCTCTCGAAGGACTACGTGTGAAGATTCCACCAGGAACATCATCACATCTATCGAAACTAATTACAATTTGCATGAATGAAGATCCAGGTCGTAGGCCGAAATTCGATATGATCGTTCCAATCTTGGATAAGATGAAGCGTTAAGCCAATGTGGTTCAAGTATCTGTTCTTCTCGTGTTCTGTATTTTTGTGTAGTTTTTTTTTTCTTTCTTAACTTATTAACGACGAATTTTGCATGTTATACTCACACAAACTCAATTTGACTTCCGTGTATTTTTTTTTTTTTAATGAAAACAAGTGCCTAACACTATTAAGGATGTTTTTTGCATCCAAATTCTCTCTCTCTCTTGTCTCCGAACAATGACTAATGATCCAACTCTGCAGGGTCATTCGAATGTGCCTAAACCTAGCTTGTAAGAACATATATATCGTAGATGATTAGAATTATTTTGCATTTTTGTTTTTTAGTTTACAGGAAAATAGAATTGTGTTCTATTTTATTTTTTAATTCGCACAAAACTAAAGCCAATTATTATTAGTTTTTGTTTTAATTTTTGTTATTTCATTGTTGTTAAAATTTTACAATATTTCCGGATTATTTTATTTACAGTTAATAGGGAGTTGTTTTACCAACCGTACAAGGTGCTCATTTAATTATATAAATACATACAATACATATATATTTTTTATATAAAATGCTTTGTAATTTCTTTTCTAACGGACATGTTTATATTTGTATACGTACGTTGTAATATTTTAACCAAAAAACAAAATAAACTTTTTAAAAACAAATTTTAAAAATAAATAATACATATTTGTATGTTTTTAAACTAAGGTCGAAAATTGTGGTTTTTATTTATATTTATATACATTTGTTGTAGGCAAAGAAGTAATATACCGTTAATAAAATGGCTAGACTGAACATTTCGATTTACCCTCTACGCATTAACCTATCACTTTTATCATGGAATCCGTCGGACTATAGTCGGATTCGACTGTCGTATTCCAGTTCAAAAATTTGGGGTGAATATTTCAGGATGTACATTGAGTCTTTAAATAAATATTAGAAGGCCAGCCAAGGCATAAATTTGCGTATTCTGCGTGGTACACGTACAGAAGTGACCCTTTATGCCGTATCCGAAGGGTAGAGAGGTTTTTGAGAAGCTTTCTCATGATATTTTTACTTTTGGATGTTTGTCAGACGCTCGCCGGGCCGTGAAAAGAAAGCTTTGGGGAAGTCGTCTGATGAATAAGCTAGACGACATTTGTTGAGTCGTCTAGTTTCTGAATAAGCACTGCGTTGTTGAGTATACTTGCATTTCACATACGACTCGGTTGTTGATTGGAGTACTTTCTACAAAAAATACTAGATAATGCACAATAATTCAAGATTATTTAAAAATAGAGCACGTTGCACATTCTAGCCACTAGATAGTCAAACGTTTCTGATTGGTCGAGAGATTCAGTTTGGACTACACAGTAAGGAAGTGCTCTGGATTTGTAGGTAAAAAAATTCTCCCTACCTTTTAAGTCAATGTGCCAGCTGTCAAAAATTCGTTTTGCCGCTCCATATGTTAGGCATTACCTCAAAAAGTAGGCATAGAGTTCGGAACTGGCCCATTGATGCTTACAAATTCGGTCGTACTGAATATTTACAAAAATAAAAATAATTTTAAGGAAAATGTTCCTTAAAAGTGGGCGTGGTTTACATATGTAGGTACATATTTGCCTAGAAAATTTTTTTTATAATGGGAAAAAGTGAATTTTTCGAAAACCTGCAGGGGATATTTTAAGCCGATAAGCTTTTTTCATGTTTTCATCCCCTTTGGAGGAACATTCTTCAACATCAGTCTGATATGTACCCTTACTGAAGACCACAAATTACCTACTATTAGATGGTCCATTTCGAGGGATCTTCTCTTTAACCTAGAAATTTTACACTGGGGAGCGAGATTGTGTTAGTGATTTTCCCTGTTTGTGATTTCCACAGATAGTGCTTTTCACTAACACATTCTCGCGCACCAGTGTAAAAGCTTCTAGATCTTCTCCCTAACCTCCGAAATGGACTATCTAATAGTAGGTCATTTGTGCTGAAGACGCTGAAGATCTTGCCAAAGAGGTATTCTACGACCTTCTGGACGAAGCACGATCCCGATATTTAACTTCAACGCGAAAATTAGTAAGCAAAACATCTTTGACGGATTAGACCGTAAACGCCTCTTCAGTATGATTTGGAAAACATACTATTGGGCCAGAGCATCAGTTTCTGTTTGTTGTACATGGCTTGAAATACATGTAATATTTGTGTACATTGTAAGCAACTGTGGATTTTATATTCTACTCTACTGTGTGTCTTGGGATACAATTTCTTTCAAAATAAAAATGTGTACTCCTATGTCTTTTGGATAAAGTCCGTGGCTACTAAGCCTAAGTTGACGAAAGTCGATCAATCTTACGAAATCAATACTTGCCAGTATATGATTGAAGTGGAGGTCAAAGATTGAGCCAAATTTGAGCACCGTCACTAAACATAATTTTCGACAAAATTAAGGGTTAATGAACAGAACTTTTAAATCATGGTTTCGTGGACGTTGTTTCTGCAGCACCTGAATCTTATGTGGGTGTAGGGATCTTTTTCTGAAATTTTTCACTTAATGGAAGGACAAAGACCAATTTGCTTCAGTCGATGCCGGATTGACAATTTCAGATCTTTGCTACACTTTCACTCATTACGTCGACGTTTTCTTCACCTTGTGACATGTGAGTATTTGGCTTAAACTTTATCCACAAAACGACGAATAGCGCGCTTAACTGGTCAACTATCATTAAGCTTAAGTATTTAGTCTGGCTCTTTTGGTTTTTTTTTTTTCGAAGAAAACGGAACCTGAAAATCTAGCATATTTTAAACCTTATGTATGTTCTTAATGTGCGATTTTTCTTAACTCTTATGCGGGGCACCCTGTGCAGATGCCAACGCACATCTTTTGGCACCCAACACATTTTAAGTTTGCAGACAGATTCCAATTCTCATTTTTCATTTACAAATGCTTTCTAATTAGGTATTAAAATCAAGTGGCTGTCAACTCGCTTGCTCACAAATTGCTTAATGAAAAACTTTTATTCAAACAATCAAGTTACTTATGTATGTATATCTATGAGTTATTGGAGTTAGTTTTCTTAGCAGTACATACACATTTGTACCTACTTGAGAAAGTAAGTCGCCTGCAAGTCCTTTAAGTTCTCCATTTCGAATTCAGGTCAGTGAACTCGTTTGTTAAATCGTTTTTTTTATTTCTTTACAAAGTTGTTATAAACTCAATAATATAAAATAAGAAATACAAAAAAAAATACTTACATGAACATTTTCCCTTTGGTAACAAACTACCACCAAAGAACCTAGTTTCACTATGCCCACTGGACCGCAATTGGAGCCGGTGTCATTGTTCCAGTTTTTTGTGTTTTTTTTTCTGTAATATTCCCTCCATCCCATCCACATTCGTCCTGGAAGAGAAACTCTGGCCTGGGGGCAGAATTCTACAAATCGCTTGCATATTGTTTTAGAAAAAGCAAAAAGAAAAAAAAAGAGGAGAAAAACTGAAAACTAGTACGCGAAGGACTTGCACCCAAATTGGAACACAAAAAAGGCCGACTCAGGAGGATGGGGGTTGCACAGTTGCTTTCATTCCTGCCCTATTCAGAGAAACACCACAACATAAAAAAAAAGCATGCAGCAAAAGAGTGGTGATGGTGAATGATGTGAACGCGCCTGCAGCAGTCATTAAAAAATTAAGGACATGCAAAGTCGAGCGACTGCTGGCTGGAGGATAATGCAACGAGAGAAAGAGTTGTTTAAAAGTGGAACAAGAAGCAATTGGGTGGAATTTAGGGCAGAAATGGCAGATTCCCCACCCACATTTTGCAGGGGCTTGCTTGTGTAAATTAGACAGTAGGAGCTATCTGGAACTGTTTGTCTCGTTAACAAGCATGTAGAGTTTTAATTTATGTCTTAAGTTAATTATTTTAATTTATGTAGAAAATGTAGTTAGTTTGTTGGGAAGGAAGGAAGGAGTTAAATAAAGAGAAATAATGTTCTTTATTTGGTTGGAGGTGTTGTGTAAGTATTGCTCATAATTGTATTTAAGATTAAATACAATACGGAAGTATCTGGGCTAATAAGAGAACTTTCTATAGTCTGGAAATTATTGAAAATGAAATACCTACTCTTATTGTAGACAGAGGAATATGAAATCAAGAAAAGGGAAGGGAAGGAAATTCTACATAAAAAGGAAAGATAACATGCAGCTTACTACCTCAAGGATACCCAGATTGTAGATTAGATTGTAGGTTGAGGTGGGAACTAGTCACCTTGTCAATGCGGTCTCTGTTAGTGATGGCAATCTTGTAACCGAAGCGCCGAGAAGCGCACTTCCAGCAAGTGCTTAACGGACAATAAACAGAGGGAGTGATAGGTCGAGAAGGAGATCCACTTCCAGTGAATAATAAATCTGAATGAAGAGAGTGCAGCTATCAGAACACTAGGAATCTAACTGTTGGTATGTGTAGACGATATTGCTATCATCAGAAGACCGAGAAATGTAATGAGCTAAACCAAGACATGTCCGCTCGATTTAAAATGGACAAATGGACAACTACTCCTCAGCCAAGAGGATTTTGGAATCGCAATCCAGTTGACGAACCAGTTTTCACTCACAGCCAGAAGGATTGTGCTCTCAGGCATTCTCCTAGGCTCGGGAGTTCTTTAAGTAAGTAAGTGTTAAAAGACTGACAATTGTGCATTGCTCTAGGCATATCATTTTCTTCATTGAAATGCATCGCTAAAATTTCAATCCATGAGAATCAATTTACATCTGCTTGATTGACCACTACTTTACTTACTTAAATCCTGTATCCCCTTGTGGGTCCTAGGGCCTCTACAACGCCCACGCGCCATCGTGTGCGATTTCTGGAAATATGCCTCAGTTCCCTTTAACTCTTTCCGAGTTGCCGTGCTTCCTTCTCCACTGTTCTGCGCCACGTACTCCTAGGACCGCTGCGTTATCCTATCATCCTGGGTAAGTGGGTTCCATTGCATGGCTTAGTTAGCTATGGATATTTCACCCTTTCGGTGAGTGTGACCAATCCCCTGCCACTTTCGTCGTCGTATGGCTGGTCCTATTGGTTCATGGCCCGTTCTCTGATAAAGCTGTTCGTTAGAGATACGGTTTGGTCAGAATATACTTAAGATGTAGCGCAGGCACCCATTGACAAACGTTTGCAGCTTCCTCGTGATATTGAAGGTCACTCTCCAGGCACCACATACGTATAGCAGCACGGATTCAACGTTGGGACGGAACAGTCGTAGCTTGGTGTTTAGGCTAGTTGCATTACTTCGCCAAACTGTGGATAGCATTCCAAACGCAGATTTTGCTTTACCTATTCAACTGGCTATATCCAGTTTGGTTCCGCCGTCGGTTGAGACAATACTCCCAAGGTATTGAAAATTCTCTACTCTTTCAACTATTTGTCCAGCAATATGCATGGCACATGAGTTGATGAGTTCGGTCCTTTCGGCCGAGTTGATTTTCAGCCCAACGCCACGCCTGCTTCCCTCTCCACATTTGCTGTCAATTGGTGAAGGTCCATTATTCTGTGAGACAGAAGGCATACATCATCGGCGTAGTCGAGGTGCTTGAGTTCAGATGTAAGAGTCCATCGAATTCCTCCATTTCCTGTTGATAAGGCTGTCAAATAAATTCCCGATTGACACTATCAAACGCCTTTTCCTTCGTTGAACAGCAGGTGAAGTGTTGTTCGATATTCAACACACTGTTAGATGATAATCCGCAAGGTGGTTGATGTGGTCGACACAGGAGGATCCAGATCGGAAACCTGCCTGTTCGGCGTCAAGTGTGTCTTCAAGCTGGTCTTTGATTCGCTCCAAGATTATTTTAGCTATTATCTTGGCCACAGCAGGCAGCACGCAGATACCTCTCCAGTTTTGACCACAGTCCCAGTTTTAATATTTTAAACCCTCTATTTCACTGATCCCACATTTAGTTAACTGTGTTCTTTACATACATACATACATATGTTTGCAAATTGACTAATTGTTGTGTAACTGCACAAATGGCTTGTTTACGCATTATCATATAAGAAACTCAACTTTTATTTATCTAATCCCCCTAAGTCGAAAAGCATTTCTTTATCCTGACTTCAAGGACCGTGATTTGAACAAATACAGAAATACACCTACTCCCTCATTCTTTGATACCTAACAAATTATTTTCCTAAGGCCATACACCATCCGCATATTCCCAGAAACTGTGTTCATTAAATTGTTCTACTTGTTGAAGGTCCCGAGGTGATATGTCATCACAAAGTCAGTTGTTTGCCTACTCAGAATTTTATATTTTCCTTATGCGAACGTAAAATAAAAAGAAGAATACGCTCAAGGACAACATTTGCTTCCACCACCGGTTTCCCACTCTCAAGGTTAATCTCAAGATGGTTCGCTTTGTTCGCTTCCATTCGTATGTATGTTTATACATGTATCTATGTACATACATTCTTCTTTTTAATAAAAAAATAAATACGTATGTACCTCTAGGAGTTTGTTAGAAACGTCCTCGCTAAGGCTAAAAGGCAGTTTGAATTTAAATGTCCTTATTTATGCAATCCATTTAGTCTTGCTTAAGATATAAATTAAAATTGATAGACAGCACAAAAGTCATTATCCATTTCTCCAGAGTGAATAGGTACATTACAATTTTCCTGTCAAGTGTCCTTCTTAGACTCCTTTTGATAGCCTGTAATTCATAAATAAAGAATTTTTTCCACAAACTGTATCTTCAATGTCGCAAATGAGAAACATACTTCAATTGGAAAGGAAATTCACGTGCTGACCACGTTTCAAGCGATTAACGTTACAATGTCCTTCTCCGGCAGATGTCTGTGCTTTTCCCATGCGATTTTGTGTGTGTGTGGCAAGGATATGCACTTTCAACTTTCCTTCTGGGTATTAATAACAAGTGCAGAAGGTGTATGAGAGAGAAAGAGAGAAAGTTTATCAACTTTGGATATCCTTTTCCTTATATCGGTCTCTTTTGTTCTCTCTCTTTCGCTACATCCTTGTATTGTTGCTACATTTTTACTCATTTTATCTATGCGACTGCCTTCAAAAAGTTTTCCCGGCACACAGCGCGCACGTTTTCCAGGGGTGAGCGGTATCACAATGAGTGCATCGGCCATGACCTAGATTCAAGGGATATTCTTATGACAGGCTCAGGCAGTGTGCTGTTGGCTGACTACGGCGACAGAGCTTTTGCGCGATGCAATGCACTCAATTTTGCTGGCTCTATAAATGAGAGAACATTGAGCTTTGCAAGGACTATTGCTTCTTGTTTTGTTTGTCGGGTTTAGTTAGTTTTGCGAGAGTGTAGTTATAAAAAGAAAGTATTTATAGGGTACCGTGCTGCCATCGGAGAAAGTACTTCCAAAACAGCAACTGGTTTATAGGGAGTTTAGTCAATCTACGTCCTGGAGAATTAGAATACGTAGGTTCACTTCCTGTGAAGAGTAGGTACCCCTAAATCAAGGGAGCTCTTTTTTTGTCTTCCTGATCGAACGATCTTAATGTGGTCAAGAACTGAAACAAGCTTCTAGAGACGGTGTTCAATCCTTCGCTAAAGCCGCCCCAACCACCTTAGAACGTAATAGATTCATATTGTCAGGTTGTTAGACTGTTCTCAATTTTTCTCTGTAGGTATCTGGGAGGAATGCCTGATAAAAACATAGCTTTCTTCGTTATTTTAACGTTCCTGAGTGCAGTACCGATAGTTAAAATAAACAAAATCAACTTATAACTTTGAATTCTAAATCCATTAGGAAACACACAACGGCAACTCTGATCAATAACCCCATGGGACTTTTCAAAGAGCCTCCTATTACTACCAACTCCCAGCCTGTCATCGACCATCTTTTCATAACAAAAAAGCTCTTCTCCTCGCGCAACACTGTTCCCAGAGATTATTTATCCTTTTTTTTTTGTATTTTTTTGCTGGTTGCCTACACTATTTTAATCCTCTTCCTATACTACCGTACCGCTTTTGTGAATTGTCACTCTCAGTTGTTCTACATCCTTTTTCTGTTATTGTTGTTGGTGTACCTACTGCTCTTCACTGGTAGCAGCTGAAGCTGATGATAATGTTGTTGGATTTCGGCTGTAAGTTTCGGTTTTATGGATTCTCATGAAACCACCGAAGAGCGCGGCGACGACGGAGGCTCGTGAAGTGCTTTCGCTCTAACGGCATTCCAGTTTATGCCTCGACACTTCCGCATTTGGAACGCAAAATCTCATTCGTCCGTTGATTCGTGTGTGTGCAGGGATGTACCCTGCCACCCTATCGCAAAAAAAAATAAAGGATAATTTTAGTGTTCGTTTATAATAAAAACAAAAAAATAGCACTTTTTGATATAATCAAAATTTTGTGATAAAACTCCTTTTACTTTTGTGATTAATTAGAATATCCTTGATTTTTGTAAATAAAAAGCTGTAAGACTATTTTTTTTTTTTCATGCAGCAGTGTCGTCCTGCAGCACCATCGACACCATAAAGCTCTTTGCACACAAAAAAGTGCACAGAAAGTAACAAAAAACCGAATATCCTTACAAAGCATTTGAATAATAAATATAAACCTAGTTTTTGTTTTTCGTCAGTCGATACTGTTTAAAAAAGGACGAAACAATGTGGAGACAAGGTGTATAGTGAAATCCGGAAACATAGTTATCCCAGTGAACTAAGTAATCCTTGCAAAGGATTAAGTGCGTTTGTATGCGCGTGAAAGTATGCAATCGTTACAGAATTATTAAAAAAAAGGAAACGGAGAACTTATTATATCCTTTGAGTGCTGCGGTTGTTTTGTGTTACTGTGCCAAAGAGGATAGCAAACAAAAGCAACACCCTTTCCGCTGGTTAGGCCAATTTATTTAAAAAAAAAGTAAATTTGTTTCGCGGATAAGTGTGTGTGTGTGCGTTCAGGTGTGGTTTTCCTTTAGTTTTTGTTGTTTGCGTGTAGTTGTGTTATTTTTGGAAAATTAAAAAGTGCTTAACTCACACAGTTTAAATGTGTTTTTGGGCTGCAAGTGATCTGCCGGGGCCAGCCGCCCCGTCGAGGGCCGGCGACTCATGGAGTTTCCAACGTCGTCGAGTCTAAGCGTCAGTGACAGGAATAGGTGGGTAGACTTATTGGTATTTAAAGATTTCATCTTTCATCAATTTATGTACAAAGTAGGCCGGCATATCAAATCAATGCTAACCTACATAACATTTAGCGCTCCCTCCGCTTGGTCCTTTGTGTACTCAGAAACACATAAATCTAGAGCATAGACAGTTGAGATTTTTTTTTTTATTTTCGAAATGGGAAAATCAGCACACGACTTGAATTGATGTAGCTCTGGAAAAGGGGAAGGAGGAGGAGGAGGAAATAGAGGCTGAAAGGAACGCTGTACTGGATTGAAAGGAAAAAAAAAGTGGGACATGGATTTTCATAAAGGATTCTTGATATATCAAATGGATATTGTGTGTGTGTGGGGATGCTGGGAATTCTATTCCAGCTGAATACTGATATCAGTAGAGAATGGATTAAGGTAATTACACGGCAGGTTGTAGCTTTAGATTGATGACACGGTCTAATTCGCATAATTGATGTGGAAAAAGAGGGTTAGGTTGTGTGGGTATTTCAAGGAAAAAATGCAATAAGCCTTCGCCATCATTTTTATTGATTACTTTTGCTTACTTGAGATTGATGGAATAGATGACCTATATTTTGCAGTAATAAGGCAAATACTCATAAGTCAAGCAACACAAAAGAAAGACAACAATGGAAACACAAAAAAAGGTCAAAGTAGTTGTGGTTATGGGGGAAGATATTGAAATCTTTAAGAATTGTGTAATTTGAAATTTTTAGAAAAAAAGGCGACGGAGAAATACGTTCTAAGGGGCTTTTTGCACTAAAATTCGTAAATTATCAAATTTGGAAGAGTGGTGGTAAAATTCTCCCAGAGAGAGAGCTAAAACTACGAAAAAGTAAATGAACACGAAAAGGCTGACACTGATTTGACAGATTTGACAGTTTTCACAAACCAGCCCACAGAAATTTCTTACACTCTCTTGAGTGTTCTCTTCTTCTGTGAAAAACTACGAAAATTCTCCGTACGCGAACAGCTTTTCGTAAATTTTCTTAAAAATTCTCTGTTTTAGGAGGGTACGCGAAAGGACCTTCTATGTAGCTTTCATTCGAATCATTGAAAATTTAGATTTT
Source organism: Chalcosyrphus nemorum (assembly GCA_949716465.1). Lineage (NCBI taxonomy): Eukaryota > Metazoa > Arthropoda > Insecta > Diptera > Syrphidae > Chalcosyrphus > Chalcosyrphus nemorum. Next base: position 14,937,276 of record OX454334.1, on the reverse strand, counting down.
CGAGTTAAGTTAAGAATATTCGCTTTAATTGGTACCAAAATAAACAACTTGTAGAATTAACTTACAAAAAAATACTTAATTTTAATTTTCTATAACTCCACTTTATTTCACTGATTAAAATCGATTTCAATGTTCAGACGTAATTTTGCTTCCCTGCAATTCGTTTAATACATTCAAATGTTTGCTTAGTACATAAAGAAAGAGTTTAAATGTAGAAAATATTAAAGGAGATGGTGCTTTAAAATATATATTTATCGGTTTTAAAAAAGTAGTCATATGGCATAAGCCGGAAACATTGTACTTATGTATGTATGTACATAAATGATACGGGAAATGCAATCAGCTTTTAGTTGGATTGAATGTCGTAGTGAACGTTATTGTTAAAATGAAAGTTTTGAGTTTCAGGCGATGTGAGATATGATAAATTGCCTGATAAAATCTGAATAAAGGTGAGGTTAGGTGTGTGGGCTGACGGAGAGTCAGTCAGGTCGGTGTTGACCTATTGTGGTATCCATAACTGAGAGGTTCCTATATGCCTTCCTTTATCCGTTATAACCTTGTATTTGTTAAATAACGTTCAGTGGCTCACAGCCACAATTTGAAACGAGTATGGCTCCTAATTAAATTAGGGCCGATTTTTCAATCGTCAGATAAGTATCAGATAAGACTTAACAGTCAGATAACACAAAAATACATTTTTCAATATGCGTATAGCACCTATTCTAGATATATATCAGTTATCTGCCGAATAAAATTATCTGGTGATCAGTAAGCTGGATAAACTTTAACTGACTGTATATGAACTGTCAAAAGTGAGAATTTTAAATTTAATTTAATTTTTGTAAGAAATATGGATTTTTTTTGATATTTGCTATGATTTTGCTATTGAAGAAGAGAATAACGTATTCAATTATTTCAATTCACCCTTAAGAAAGCACCACCAGTGCAATGAGTGTCAATGTTTTCCATATTTTTTTTAGCTTTCAAAATTTGTAAATACCGAAACTTTTCAAATTGAAGTGCCAGATAATGTGAAAAATAGTCTGCTAGCTCTAACATATACGATTGTCACTGTATCTATCTCTTTTTCATTCCAGTTTCGTGAAGTTAGACACAATTGAGCTTGACAAAATCGTCAATTACAATCTAGGAGTTATTCGATGATTGAAAAACTAAGATCTACTTATTTAGTAGATAAAGAGTGGAATACATTTATTCCTTAGACAGCAATCTGACTGTTTAACTGACGATTGAAAAATTGGCCCTTAATCAAACTGTTTTGTTAAGCTTAAACCCAATTAGCTTTTCTATGTTTTTTCGTTAAGGAGCCATTGTCGTTTGTATTTATTTAAATAAACTGTGGGTCAAATATATCAAGTCATCAACCAAGTATGGGTGGAGGAATGCATGCCCGACGATTGGAGTATTAGCTCTATATGCCCCATCTTCAAAAAAGGCGATCCTATGTCTTGTTAGAACTACCGACGCATATCCCTGCTAAATGTCGCATATAAAATCCTATCCCATGCATTGTGTGAACGTCTAAAACCTTTTTGTAACACACTAATCGGCACGTACCAGTGTGGCTTCCGGCCCGGTAGATTGACAATAGACCAAATTTTCACACTCAGATAAATCCTGGAAAAGACCAACGAATTTCAAGTCGAAACCTATCACCTTTTCATCGACTTTAAAGCCGCCTCTGACAGCATTCATCGTCTTGAGCTCTAACAGGCGATGGCCCAATTCGGAATACTGGTAGAACTTATCCAGATGTGTCGCGTAACGCTGGAAAATACGCGATGCTCTGTGCAATTTGGAAACAACTCTTTGGAGCTCCTCTAAACGTGCAACGGATTCTGGCAAGAAGGTGCGCTGTCATGTGATTTTTTCAATATCGTGTTGGAGCAGATAGTGCGCAGGGCAGGTGTCAACTGCTGGTTAAGGAGTTCACCTACGTTGGAACAAATATTAATCCTACAAATGATACCTTTGTAGAGATCCGACGAAGAATAACCCTAGCAAACCGCTCGGTCGGTTTGGCGAAACAACTGGGTTCAAAACTCCTAACTCGACGGACCAAATTAATGCTCTACGGAAAGCTCATCTTACCAGTCCTGCTGTATGGAGCCGAGTGCTGGACAATAATTAAGAAAGCTGAGCAAATATTGGGCACCTTCGAGCGAAAAATACTTCGTCGGATATTAGGTCCCTTATGCGAGGGGGGCGAATGGAGGAGAAGATACAACCGCGAACTCTATGAGCTGTGCAAGGATGTGGATGTAGTCCAAAAAGCCATGATACGCAGACTACATTGGCTCGGCCAGATCGAGTGAATGGACAACAATGCTCCAGCCAAGAGGATCTTCGAATTCCAGCCTCCGGTACAAAGACCATGCTGTCGGGGATGCCAGAAAACTTGGTCTTCACAACTGGAAGCAGCGTGCTCGGGACTGCAGAGGATGGAAGGCAATGATGTCTCAGGCAGGGACTCTACAAGGGTCTGGAGCCCTTTAAGTAAGTAAGTGGGTCAAATAAACTGTGATCCACTGTACATTTCAAATTTACCTTTGCTTGCGGCATAGAAAGTGAGTAGCTTCCTCAGCGCCACAACATCTACAGAGCTCCTCTTCCGTCATTGGTAGTTGTTTTCGAATTAGCGATTGGCCAGTAGGCGGATTGGCAAATAGGCGGATTGGCAAATAGGCGGATTGGCGAATAGACAAATTAGCGAATGTGTGAATATAGTGGATGTATGAACAAATGGATGAATGGTTGAATGGTTGAATGGACAAGTAGATGGGTGGATAGATGGACCGATGGACGGGTGGATGTAGCTAAATGGTGGTGTAGCTAAATCGACTTGGCTGACTACTACTTTAAAGAAAAAGTAATATATTCTCAAAACCAGTACATATGTCAATTTCCAATGCAATAAATAATGCAAAACCTTACAAACTCTAGCAATTCTACAGAATTTCTTTCGCTTTAGTCGCAGACAACATTGATTGTGTCCTCTTGCCTTTGCTAAAGGCAAAATCCACCTTTAAGTTTATTTCTACAATTATTCAAAATTGCTTTGCTTTGTCATTAATATTTGATGTCCTAGAAAATAATAAATTGCAATCGCAAGGACACGAAGAATTTCCTATCCTCTCCGCCTGCTACCCCCACCCACATTCATGCTTCCATGCGACCTAAAACAAACAATTTACCTCTCCAAGAAGGATAACAGAACAAGTAAAAAAGTGAAAAATTCAAAATTTTTTTCCCTCTCCAGCAATCAGAGTTTTTTTCATCCTCTCACACTCTGTTTAGCAAAAAAAATGAAATTAAAGAGAAACCAAAAAAGCTCAACGTCAAGTACGGTGTATCTTTCCGTCTAATATCCGGATGCTGAACGCCTTTCAAGGTAATCCTTTGAATCACTTTAGATATCGTCCTCCTGTGTGTATCCAACCTACGAATGTTCCACCTTGAATCTGCTGGATCCTACGCCTATCTCCTAGTGCATCCTTGAATAAGAATAAAATAAAGCGAAAAAAGAAGAAACTCACATAACAGTGTTGATTTAATATTGTATACATTCTCTCCTTTTGATCCATGTTTTTTTTTTGTTTAAGTGAAAGAAAATACAGAATAATAACGAGGAAAAGAGGAAAATCGATTTTTCTTTTTCCTTCGTTTGTTTGCAATGAATGCCAAAGAGACACGAGGCGGATGATGATGACAGTGGATATGGGCGATGTCGGAAGGATATTTTTATAAACATGTGAATTCTTAAAAAAAAAAAATGATTAAATTAACGAATTTGCTAACATGTGTGACAATCTCTTTTCGATAAGAAGGATAGGTAGTTCCTGGAAGAGGCCAGGCCAGAAGAGCGGGGCCCAAGAGATAACGAGCGGTAACTAGGGTTCAATGGTTATTATTACTAAGTGGATCACTAACGTAGCTATTTTATTAAGTAGAGTGACTCGCTGCACCTATTCTGGTCTGGCGTTTCGTTCTAGGAAAATGCACACTCTGTCGCACGAGTTAGGTGCACTGCCAACTTAATGGGTACTTGTTATGAATAACTGATGAAGATGCGCAACGTCAAGTCTGATATAGGGATATTGAATGGCATCAATTGATTGTTATTATTATGTTTTTTTTTTATTAATGGCTTTGTCTATCCTATGCCCAGTTCATTTGCATTGGACGGAACTTGTTTGGTATTGACTTTCACGATGATTGTGTAACACAGAGGCATTCCTTGAGACAAACGAGGTAGTTCTATTTATTTTTAATGACTCCATTAACAGGCAGGCAAGCAATTAGTTGGTTAATTTAAAATGTATAGCCGCCAGTTAAGAAGTCAATTAGAAATTTAAATTTTGCGGGAAAAATCTTCGAACGTCTTACCAGAGAGTAGGGAGTGGACGGACATGATCGTCGCAAGGAAAAAATTGCCGATTGGTATTTAAGATTGAAACCTTGTGCTTTGTGAAGCACACCGCATTGCTTCTATATAATTTATAAATTACAGAGTAATAGAATATGGGTGGCCTGATTTCTTTTTTAGGATTGCGCCATTACAACTGAGGAGGGCAACCAAGCCAGTTAACTGTTTGGATATCCTTATAAGTGACAATATCAAAACTGATGTAATACAAGGATCGCCAAATGCACTTCCTCGTTGAAAGCAATCAGCAGAACAAAGCAGAAAGTCGTGGAGGAATCCTGGAAGGTTTTTGCAACTCGTGTACGTATGTAAGTGCCCATATTGGTAAAAGGACTTTCGGCAGACCAGGTGAGAAATTGGGTGCACTGAAGAGAACAGACCTAAAGGTCTTATACCGTGTAAAGAAGAACAAATTGCGGCTTATTGTCAGACGTAATTAACGTCATATATCGGCAAACTGGCTTCAAGGCCTGTAAAAGCAGAAAGCATGTCTGACAGAAGGACTGTAGTTGGGACTCCAATCATAGGCGTTGATGTGGGTGCATTTAAAAGATTTCGGATGAGGAACACCTTACTGTATGTCGAAAACGTTTCGTTCTAGAATGCTTAGATGATGATCAGTGACATGATCTGATGACTATAGGAGCTGAGTGTCAGTTTCAGCCGAAACAATCGAGAAGACATCGAGCTCTTTAGGAAAGAGTTAGAAGCAGCTCAAAACAAGATTGCGCAAAGACACAGCCAAAGACTACACCGAATCAGAGCTTACCGGTAAAGAGATCATAATAAACTTTCATGCAGATCGTTTATATCAATCCTTAAACGTCATCGAGAGGCTTGTGGTCGTTGCTTTCAAAGCCATTTCATAATCCCGAAATAAAAATGCGAGCAATTGGCGAGAAATAACGAGCCTCTCTAGATGTTCAGTTCAAAGAAACGATGATCTGTTTCTGGAAACACGAATGCTGATGGATGGGACGCATGGTCAGCTTTTGACTTAGTCCAATGTGCTCTTTACAAAATAAAATAGAAGATTGAAGCCATCTGCCGAGCAAACCGACACTCTGGGTTCATCTAGACGCATCTGCAAGAATTAGGGAGCCATAAATGCGCCTGGCACTCAAATACCTTATCTTATCGAATAGTTTGTAATAAATCCTATTAATAATATAAAACTGTATAAACTATGGAAAGGACAAGAAGAGAAGACAGGACAAGGCTCTGGAACATTTCTACATTTTAATAAACTACTGGGATGCTACAACCGAAAAAGATTCGAAGCTTGCATCTGCCTTAGCAAGAATAGCCTACGAGTCCTAACTGGCTTTGCAAAGAGACATTGCCTACTAAGAGAGCATCTACGGAAACTAGGTTTAACAAATAAAGGGATTTGCAGATTCTGCAATGAGTCAAGTGAGATTCTGAAGCACTTCCTGGAGTCCTGTGGCCCATTGACCCACAAAAGATTGAAAAATTTAGGCAGACACCAAGTATCAGAGACACTTATGTAAAATTTGTATTCCTTTTGGCATGTGCTGATTAAAAAAAGAAACAAAAGCAAAATTCATAAAATAAGGTACCATGTAATGGCCGTCGGCAAGATGTAGCGTTTCTCTTTTACTTCTTTTTTTTATCAACCTACTATTCAGCAGTTATGACTGTGATATGATGTTTATTTATTTAGTAACAAGACGCTATTATTTAGTAACTGTATTCCTCTTGACATTGAATTCTTTAGAAGTAATCAGTTTCCATTTTTAGTGAGTGTGATCGCAACTAATGCATGTAGCTTGTAAGTGTCATGTAAAACAATGAATTCAAAATTTTTCGAATAGTAATTTTTAATCAAGACTGCATTGAAAAAAAAACCATCATTTAGAGCATTGAAATTAATTTTTAATTTTCATATTAATATTTATTAAGAAATGATCTTTTGAAAATTGAAAGAACGGTGCCTTTTAACGGGTGATGATTGGATAATAAAAGCGGTTCTCAACACCGAACTGTTCTTAATTTAGTTTGTGCTCGTTTTTTTCAAACTTCTTCGCAAAATTTCGAACATAGATTTCTAATTTGATTAAAATTTTGATATTGTTTCAGTGTTGGAACAAATACGATACAAATAACTTTTCATTTGAAGCATAACGACGCTTTGAGAATATCACCGCCGGCCTTAACGCCACCAACACCAATCAGTCCACGTGAACCGCAGAGTCCCGATGGTCATACATCAGTGAGTTCAACTGGATCAAGTGATACGATCCCAGGTGAGTGAATAATTGTATTAATTGAAAATTGAACAACAAAACTTCTGAAGTTTTTAACTTGCAAGATACCTAAATGAGTTTACGAAACAGATCCAAGTCTTTGGTATGATTCTAGCCTTCGTTGGTGGAGGTGGAACCTTCTTCTTTTTGGTTTCTTACTAATGTCAGCAATAGCATTTCTCAACTCATATGTTTCTAGTGCTGGACACTAATCCTTTCTTTGATTTTCTTCAATTCAAAGTAGATTCCCCCTCCATATCTCTAAAATTTACCCTTTTTTTGCGCCAGCTTGAGGTAGATCATACGGGATGAAAAATCCATCACCAGTAGCAATTCTGCAATTCATTATGGAAGTACATATGTAAAGTTTAATAATTAAAATGTCACATAAACAATGGCTACGTTCGTGGAAATAATATAACCCAACAATATCTTGGTAACCATGTCAATTATTGTGTCATACAGATTCTGTCGACAGGCCATGTGAAAACGACGATGACGACGGCCAGTAACCACAAGAGCCTGAATGACAGTTGGCCTACTTTAACGGATGCAAATGACCACATAAGTCACATAACTTATTGAATTGTGCAATGTGGAATTAAATTGATACGGGTGGGTGGTTGCCGTCGCCATAATTCTCCAATTCACTTCAATCCAGCAGCAGCAGCCTGTTTGTGTGTAAGTTGGTTCCACAAATTACTTAATTGCATAAGTGGAGCGTAATTCCAAAGCAACAACAATAATGTACTCACAATCCACTTCGATTGAGAGAGAGAAGATCAATCACAGTGCATTCATTTAGCAGTACAGTACAGTACTATCGACCCCCGGAGGAGTGTCAACATGAGCTCGTGCCAAAATCAAATGTCACTGACCTCGTTATAATTTCACGACTTTTCCTGGGTCATGATCTCGATCATGCAATCTATATAGCTTTTCTCCTTTGAGCAGCATTCCAACGGGCATGAGGAACTTATAAATAAAAAAGAGCCCTCACTCGCGCGCTCTTTTTTGAAATGACAAGGTGTGCTCGTGTGCGATGAGGAACCTAACCAGATTCTGTAGTCTATTTCGGAATTTCTCGCAGAGGAAGATGGAATGCGGCTGTATTGTGCAGCGCTGAAGGTTTTGGCTATATTTCATGATTTCGCCAACATTGTGTACACGGTGTAAAATTGGAGCGCACGAGATGTTGTCGGCTCATTGTGAGGAAGATGATGCGAGGTGAATGTTATTATTCGCTTTTGTGAGGGAAATTTGATATTTAAAGTAGAAGACATGTTAAATGAGAATTTTTCCGTAAGAAGAAGAAACATTTATAGGAAATATGACACCTAAGAGGGCGCCCTGAGTAATCACACTTTTTACATGCAACGCTGCGGTAATTTGCTCGCATCATGATATTTGGTTCCTGAATTGATACTTTGTGTTGGTGGTCGTACAGTGGGGTGCAAAACTGTACCAAGCCAAGTGCTTTCTTTACAGTTTTAAGGGTATATGCTTTTGTATTCTGAATAAGTTTAGGAGTACTTTATCTAACGGTTATTCCTGTTTATCTTCCAAGGGGCTAGCTAGCAATGAGCGCGTTCCCAATACTTTGTTAATCTTTCTTCTATGTAGAATACTTTTGTACTGGGATGACAGATATGTCTTTAACGAACTTAGCGACCTCTAGGACAAAAAGTAAATAAGATTTTAGCAGCTTCTGTGGAGGAAGACCTTCGCTTTGATGTAATAAAACCAATTAATACTTCAATGAAATGTAGTAAACCAAGTAAGCGCATGGAAACAAATCAGTTCAAACTTAAAGCACCCAAAGATTGTATGCAGAACTCCATAACTTAACTTAAATCTAGTATTATAGCAAAGTTGCAGCTACGAGCTGTTGGGGGGGTAATGCAGGCAATCGGACGGGTTTCTCAGACGCTTGGGCAAAAACTTACAACAAGTTTTCGGAACATCTCCTGGAAAATTGTACTCCAACAATCACTACATTAATAACATCTCTGTGGGTAATTCAATCTGTCATTTAAGAATTGAATGGCTCAACGATGTTGTATAAGTCTGTCACTACACTCTGGTAAATGTATGATAAAGTCTGACACTTAAAAAAAAAGTAAAAGTTTACCATATGCCCTAGCATTCAAAACCCAATTCTATGAATCATGCTTACACATTCACATTCATATTTTCAACCTTTGACACATGTCAACTATCACTCCATCTGTCAAAACTCTTTCCACTTAAAGTCATCTTGTTCTCTCCTTTTAATGGAAATCTCTCAAGTACTAATCCACGCGCATGCAATTGATGAAGATAACAATGATTCATAAAAGAAAAACTCCAATGCCCCACCCACCGTCGCAACCAACCCTCTATAAGTAATAAATCTCAGCGCAAATACAAGAAAATCGCTAAACAAAAAATAAAGAAAATAAACAAAACGACTCGACAAAACTATGCAAAAATTATTAAAAAAAAGAAAAAAGAAAATAAACGGAAAGAAAATCGTAAAATGCATCTTGTAAGTTGCAGTTGCAGTTTATTTGTACCTCCTCTACCTACACTCACAATCGGCGAGCCAACGGATAGGATGACGACGACTACGACTACGACTACGTTGATGATGATGATGATCATGACGATCGCGAGTCGTTGAACTCACGCGTTTGCGATGGACGGGTGGCGGGTGGCGGTAGCGCAGGCTAGCGATCTTGCTGTGCAAAAAAGAGTTTTCTCTTCCTCATTGGTTATATCACTCGCTATGCAGTTGTTGGTTGTGGCATTTCTCCTCCTCCTCCTTCTCTTCGTTTTTCTTTCTGTGATTTTCGTTTTCTTTATTTTCCTTGACTATTTTTACAGTTGTTGGTCGAGGTTGAGGGGGCAAATACACATGGAAGCGAACTCTTGCCTTCCCACAGTGGTGGCAATTTTCTTTACTTTCCTCGTCCTATTCCTGGTACTACGTACGACGAGATCTAAGTTCTTGCAAAGATCTAGCGCTCTCTGAATGCCTGTTTTCGCTCTATCTTCTTCCTATATTGAACTTAACGTTAATTATGGCCATGGCATTGGTTAAATAGGTGGATTAGAAGATGAAGCAGGAAATGGAAATTCACGATCGGAGTGCCAGAAGTCGGACTATTTGTGCCTCTCTTGTACGGGTAGATGGCACTGCGTGATAGTTTATGTTAAAAGTTTGACAGTTTTATCGGCCATGTGCAATTAAGTCATGGTTCTGTGGTAGATGTTGTTTATGGCAGCGATGGCGAAGGGTGCTAACTGTGGTGGTGTGATCGCGGTGATCATCATAACAAATGGCCTGCCATAATCATGCAATGAGATAGAGATCCTTGTGCAAAAATTAAGTCATTCACACGTGGAAGGCGTCGCAGGATAATCAGCAAGTACTGTAATTACACAAGCGATAAGAGGCTATTTAATTAGATATTAGACGTCGTTCCTGCGGAATTCGTTCGTTCAAGGAGGAGTCAGTGGACTTAAATGCAGGCCATTAACACAGCTCGCTGTAGATTAAAGTACTTCTCAAGCCTTCTGCCAATAATTAGTTGCAATCATTATCAGTGCACCTCGCGCACATAGGTCACACTGAGGTCTATGCACTTATAGCAACGATCACTTTCTCTTCTCTTGCGTGCATTCTATTTGCTTTATTTATCTTCTTCTTCACTTAAGGGTTCGTTCCTTTTCTATTTGCAGATGTTAGTGCTGCTGCTGTTTCCAGAATGAATCTATCTATCTATTCGTGTACCTACTCTTTAGAATGTTTCTTTATTTTTTTTTTGCTCTTTATAGAGAATTTGCACTCTCTATCCACAGCAACACATTCGATGGATTTCTATTTTGCTGGGTTTTCTTCCTCCTCCCCTTTTGGGATTTGTTCCTTATCTTCCCGGGGGAAGAACGGACGCTATTTGCTAGTGCTTTGTTCTTCTTCTTGCCTTTTGCCATCGTGTGTTGTGTTGTGTCGTTGTCGTTTGTGTGCTGCCTCCTATTCCTTTACTTTACTCGCTTTAGATCGTTTTGCTTACTTGGCCTTCGCGAGAGAGTTGCAACTTAGAACCTCGGCACACTTCTTGGTTCTTTGAGGAGTTCACACGGATGAGCCCTCCACGCGTTCGAGAGTGAGGTGTTCCTTGTGGCTTCGGTTTTTATTATTCGCTATTATCCGGGTGTTGTTATTGTTTTGGTTTTTATTTGTAAATTTTTGCGCGCGGTATTGGATTTGAAACGGGCCTTTAAAGATCACTCGGAATAAAGGACATGAAATTAGGTATTTGACAGTTAAACTGTTTCAATTCGAACAGAATGTGAAGTCAAATTATGTTCGAAAAAGGAACTGTCTCGCAATCTTTGTTGTAGACGAGTGATGAATAACTCAACAAAATGTATTCAGTGAAAGTGTATAACGACTGAGAAATTATGGATTTGCAATAGTAGAATTAAGAGAGAGTGTGTTTTTTTAAGATATATGGTTTGTTTCTACAATAAGGATGAGAGGGAAAATATTATGCATTCGAAGGAGTATAACAACTAGACGAATAAAGTTTCACATGTTATACATACACATATTCTGTCTACAATTAATGATAATCTTGTCACTATTCGTTGAATGTTCATTCTTTGTCTTGCCCTCAAAATCTTCGAAAGATTTTAACAAAACGTTATACAATTGGGGCTTAAGTTAAAGATATTGGGTTCTTGAAACATATATCTTCTTGTAGCCAAGTAGAGCGAAGTAAAATACCTAAACACACAATTTTAACACTGGCCAATGAACATTATACCTTGGCCAATAGTTTTATTGCTTCAGAGAGCATCATTTTGTAAGAGGGTTTGTATCAGATGACCTCGAATTAGTTCGGTTTTTTAAATTTTGTAGTTTGCTCGTGACGTACCTGGTTCTCAGGTAGAGTTTGAACCGAATCAGATTCATTTATCTTTTATTAGATCCAGGGGCGAAAAGCAATCACTGATAAGATTTAGTACCCGAACAGATTCTTCTTTTGTAAATTGTTGCTTACCATTCGGCAAGAATTCATGTTACGATAACGTTATCGAGTGAGAATTTCCATAACATTACACTTTTTTTGAAGAAACAAAGAGCCAATGATTGTTTCAGACCACTTTCTAGAGGGCACGAATATGTTCAACTGATATTCTGGTACGTTGTGGGCTAGGCTTGTGCTTATCTACTTCAAAGCCTCTATTTAACTATTTTTTTTTTTAAAGATAAATATTGGATTGTGATTGGAAACTATTGTACTTAAAATGTCGTATAATTTTTGAGTGTTATTATGATTAAAACACATCGGCTTGACGTCAAATATGAGTTGTCAAAATTAATGGCTACGAATAACTAACCAAAGTAGTAAACCTTTCCGCAGAACACCTTGTATATCGCATAAAGTACAACATCTTTAAGTACTCGAACAGGATTTCGTAAACTAAAAATGCATTGTTTTGGGAGGTTACGCCAACAGATCATTATTAGTTTCTGATGCAAAATCAGAAAGGTTTGAATCTACTAAAGATGACTCTTTTTAATTTGGAAAAAATCAAGAAGAATTCTGTTCAAAGTAGTTCTAGACTTTTTAAAACATTTTGCAGTACTTCGCTTCGACGCACAGTGTTTTTTACTTGCACCAATACGTAGTATAGGGCAAGTTTTGGATTCGTGAAAATTTTCGATCTCGGGATTTTGATAAATTCTGATATTATCTTTATAGAGAAGTCAAAAATAGTGGGTCTGAAAATTCTGTCTGTCTGTCTATCTGCCTGTCTGTCAGCGAGGCTACAGCCTAAACGGGTAAACGGATTTTGATCAAACTTCATATCTAGGGTCTGTGGGGTAATACCTAGAAGCGAAATTGTTCTAGCCCTAATATTAACGGTACTTTACTTAAGGCCAATTTAACAAAAAGCAGATTTGCTTGAAAAAGGTTCCTACGATTTTTTTTAAATTTCATATTTCGGCTAATTTGGCAAGGTGCTATAAGTTAGCGTTCCACATTTTTGGCCAAAAGCGTTAATAACGGTACTTTAATTATATTGGCTATACCGATTTTGTTTAAACTTTATGCTGAATCGAATTTAGATACATGCTATAAAATGGCTTACAACATTTTAGCCAACATTTTTTATAACGGCACTTAAGGCCGGTTTGTTAAAAAACGGGTCAACCGATTTCATTCAAATTTTCATATTTTGAAATTGTAGCGTCATTTGCAAATTGATATATAAAACGCTTGATAAATGACTGTCCCAAATACCTATTTTAACGATTAAGATAAAACTGTAATACACTCTCCAAGGAATGCGAAAGCTAAAAATTAATAATAAAATTGCTGCATTAAAGCACGAGTGAGCTTGCTTGCAAAGTGTATACTTAAATTTCCGTTCTGAGAATTTTAATGCGTGTTTTTTACGGCTGCTTTGTGCACTTCTCCTATTATAAAGTGCAACACATCTCAGAAGGGATAATATTAGAATCAGACATGCGTCATTAGGACCTATTTAATTCAAACCATATGACATTATTAACCCAAAAGCCATAAAATGACTCCATAGAACAATTGGTGTGAAAAACTAACTCATAGATACATATGTTTAGAATTACAAAAGACACTGGCGAACAAAAAAAGTGAGTGCTTCTCAACACATCCAATTAATATGGGTGTTAGAAAATGGATGTATTTAAATTAGATCCAGACCATCAAGCGCAGATCCATTCGAATTTGGTTGATAATAGTAACACGTGCGGGGGTAATGCTATTACGGGTGACGATGACGACGATGAAATTATCCCCGCTGTCAGTTTCGATGCAAATGCAGATTTTAATTTGAATTTCTTCGATACGCCCGAGGACTCATCTACACAGGGTGGTTTCTCTGATCCGGGTTCAGTGGAATCTCTATCGATTGAATCACCTCCACCGACAGCATCAAATTTATTACAACAAAATCAATTCTTTTCAACTCATATTATTGGGGTACACAATAGCGCCGGTGTAACGAGTAAAAGTTTATGCAACAGTCCGAGTTCGAGTAATCCTGGGAACAGTTTTGTAGCAGCTACAACAAATGTTGGTCAAAAGTTTGTGAACAACGGGGGTAATAGCTGTGATGGAACCAATATAAAAGTCTCTTCAGGTATGTAAGTTTTACAATTGTATTTTTACTTGCATTTATAATGGGTACATAGGGCAATTATTGGATTGGAAAATAACTCGAGAGAAGTTAGACAAAATAAAGCGTTTTCCATGAAGTGTTTCCTATCTTTAAACTGCGAGTGAGATGCTATTGAAAAAACTAATTTATTTTGAAGGTCAATATTTGCCATTGCGGCTTTGCTGAAATGTCCAATGGCATTAATTAAGTTGGCGTTCAGGGCAGTCAGTGGTGATATGTGGTTTATTAGCATGGACCTATGACTTAAAAAATACTCACAAGAAGAAGTCGTACGCGTTCACATCGGCTTCGTGTGAGATATCGCTTGTGCAAAATGTCCAATGTGGCACGGGCTGTGCAGCATGTAGCGGCGTCCTTTTGAAACCACATGTCGTCGGTATACTTACTTTTACTTATATCCTTATATTATTTATTTGCGATTTCTGCAAATGTGCCCCAGCTCCCCCCAACCCTTTCCATTTATCCTGCATTGTATATAATATACATTGTCTAAGTACTATCCATCACAAATGCACATTAATTTGCGTTTGAAGCCTATGTTCTAGTAGGTTTGTTGGTGACTTGTTCCTTTGTATTTTAATTCAGCCTAATGATCACAAGTCGAAAGAGATATCTATTCCTTAGTAACAGAATTTTCCTGAAGCTAAAGTGCCTCCTGGTATCAAGTCGTTAATAATATAATTAAATGCGTTCTGGATTACAAGCAGTTATTTTCTTGGAGCAGACGTCGTTTTTATCTTATTGTTGGGATAATGCAGAGAGCACCTCCCGTAGTCTAGGGTTCTCTATACAAATACTAAGCCCCGCCCCGCCACTCAATTCGTAGGAGTATTACCACATTTATTTTCTTTGGTTAATGACAAGTGAGATTCGCAGATTGCTGTGACTGAAATGTCAAAATTTGCGAATATTCGCTCGTTGAACTGTAAATTTACCTTTACTTTGACTGCTATCCTAATAAAATATATAATAACACGTATGGTTCTGGTATGTTTTAACAAATGTTTTATAGCACATGTTTTCTTGACTATTCTGCTAAGTAAATACAATACACACTATCCATCACAAATACACATTCATTTTCTGTTGTAAAAGTTACATTACAATTTCTAAATAAAAATTACGTTCGACTTGCAAAAAAAAACAAGATCTCCATTGCCTATCTTACTCAATAATAGAAACAAACGCAACCAAACAAAAACCATTTCAATATTCTCATTAGCCAACCAGAAAACGCATTCAAGAAGAACTCTCAAGGTGCACAACTTGCATAATTATGATCAACTCATTCGTAAACCAAATAAAATCTTTAAATCTAAACAAAAACCTAGCAAAATGTCGGACAAAATGATTTTGTTCGCATTGTGCATCCGTTCTGCATTTTGTTGAATGATTTCTTGTGTTTGCTTAGTCACACCAGACTTAACATGACAGGAAAATTGCTGCGAAATGTTGTTTCAAATCACTCAGTCAATGCAGTGAAAAAGTGCAAATGAATTGTACTGTTCAGTGCCCAGCTCAGTATGTGTGAAAATGTCAGTGAATTCAAAACCCTGAAGAAATACTATAATGATAAGTTTCACACAAAAAAATAGGAGTAACAATGCAATTAAAATAATTTTAATGGGTGCTAGATTGTTCCTTCCGACTTGCGTGTTAGTCCAAAATGTTTAATAATTGGTAAATCATAGGTCTTAAATGCTCTTTTGGCGTGAGTGTGAGAAGAAAATCGGATAATGGATGATGACGTTAATTGTAAGAGTCCGGGTGGCTCTCGTTTAAGTGGCATGCATGGAAAATTACACTTAAATGCATTTGAAACTTGGCATTTACACTTGTAAGCCAACCATTTAGGAAATTATTTTAACTATGAGGTTCATACCGATGATGGGATCAATAGAGCAAAGAAAACACTAACTCACAAGTACAACAGCTCGTAGTTAGGGAACAGTTCCACAGAGGAAGAGAGCAGAGCTTAAATAAGAAAGAATAAATCCAAATCTTTTTATAAACTCAAAGAAGAGTTACAACACAGTCATCAGAAAGATCATCCTGCTAAACGGAGCAACAAAAATACAGAACCCACAAGTCACCACTGAGGTGAACAATAAAAAGCAACAAAATGCCGGGATTGGATGGAATCTAAGCTCCTGCTTAATACAACAGAAAACTACTGAAATGACCCAACTCAGTCAAACAATAAGAAACATGAGGGCATGCCTACAAGCATTAAGCCTTGAAGTGAAAGACCATAAAAGGAGCAGTGCTATTAGGTAGTAGGACAAAAGTAGAACACTTTACTACGCCGGTGGGTGAGCGAACCATCGAGTCAAGTCCAAGTATCCAGTACCTAGTAATAGTGCTAGAATACAGACTTAACTTTGGAAGGACCTGATGTGAGCAAGCAAGAGACCCTCCCGGGCTGTAGTTAGACTGTCGATATTAATGCCAAACGTCGGAGGACCCAGATAGCTGAATCCAAACATGCTGGTAACGATGAGCAACTCTAATGGAGACCAGCAACTTACCAAATAATGTACTGAGATGAATAAGATCGGTGCAAAGAATTGCAGCACTTAATGTGTACTGTGCCTGCAAAATAGTATCAGTGGAAGCGATTAGAATATTCAAGTAGGTAGAGAACACAAAAAGGACATCACACCCATCATAAATGATGATAGAGTTCCAGTTCCTATCAGGACATAGATGCTTCTGGAATAGTACCAGTCCAACCACGCAGATCATTGAGAGCTGGATAGGAATCGGAATATTCACGTACTTTAACCAATAAAGTACTCGTAACTTCTTTCAAAAGTCCATTAACCAAAGCTTTTAAAACTCATCATGATTATGCACGTCAATCAGTTTTATTTGCTTCCAACTATTGACCCCAGCAATGTAACAAAGCTCCATGCGTTCCACTCCCTGCTGGCCAACAATACTCAACATTCACCGCTAATCTACATCACAGGGTGCTTACACCCACATTGTGTTCTCTACTGCATTGGCTACAGTCATCCCGCATCTATGATTAAAAAAATGTATCTCCTACATCTAGTCCCCTGACGATTTCTCTTTTCAAATTCAAATGAGCTCCAGTGAATGCTTCCTCGTAGCGCTTCTCTTGGCCTCTCTCCCTCTTCTGACTTTTACAATGCAGATTTTCCTGGCTTCCACTTCCTCATTGTTGTGTGTCGTTGTTCAGCGCAACAAATGTTGTTGTAACTCCACTGGGTCTAGAGTTGCCTCTAATGGTGGTGGTGAAGGTGGGAAAGTCTTAATCCCACTTTCTTGAGGTGTGGCTGTTCGTTTATTTTCGTGCAAATAGAATAGAGAAAAAATGAAATAAAAGAAAAATATACCCAAATGGGGAAAATGGAAAAACAAAGATTTATCTGGAGTCATGGCTTCAAAACGGAAATTTTTTCCTCCCCCATGCCGGCTGACAGGAGCACAGGGGCACCAACATTAACATCACACACACACACAAGGGAAAATGTAATATTCATTGGAATTTGAATTTATGAGGAATCGTATCTGTCTAGAGTTATGATTGTTTCAATAGGGGGTTTCAGTCGCGTAGGCTACTGCTGTGCGGCACTTGATAGGAGACAATCTCTTGCAACAGTTTTGTCTTTCTTATTTTGTACAAACGCCCCGCATCCTTGTGCGCCTTTAAATTCAATCCCTGTCTAATGCAAATGCATAGTTGTTTTTTTTACGAAGGTGGAGTGTGAAGTTTCCCTCCCAATATTGCTTTCTGTTGAGGTTTGGGAGTAGGCAAGAGGTAGTTTGGGTATTGTGAAATTTACCGTCATTTGTGTTATTTATTCAAAGATAACATGATTTGAGTTTCGGAAATTAGAAAGGATTCAACTGTGGGAAATGACTTCCGGAGAGAGTTTATCGATTACCTGTTGGCTAATAAAAAACTCTGTGATTGAATTGGGCATTGGATCTCTTTTTCATTTAAATATTTAAACGGATACATATAATATATACTCTTATGTATATATCTAGATCCACGAACTTGCAATGCATCAAAAAAAAGTCACTGTTTTGTGTGGTTTTGGACTGTGGGCCATATTCGTCTGATGAATTCGAAGTCCAAAGTGGGGTTCAACAAGGCTGCATACTTTCACCAATACTGGTTTTATTAATGATGAGCGATTTGCTGAATACAACCTTATGTACAAGAAATGGAGGAATTCGATGGACTCTTACATGTGAACTTAAGCGCCTCGACTACGCCGATGATGTATGCCTTCTGTCTCACAGAATAATGGACCTTCACCAAATGACAGCAAATGTAGAGTCCCCTCGGTTTGATGCCTACTAGCTATCAGCTGTCTAAACAGGTATTACAGAGTTGTTGAATTTTACAACAATTCTGATTCTATGAGCAGTGGTTACACTATGGGTGACAACCTCTTATTTCAAGGAGAGTCTTGAAGAAGTTTAATCCCAATTAAAATAACAATTTAGAGGGAACTCTTTGTACAAAATTTATTTGCATTTTCTTCCACATTAAAACAAACAAGAAGTCAAAGCATTTCCATCCTAGAGCGCTTGATGACTACTTCACTAGATGTTATGATGCCATCTGTTCTACACATCCTGCAGTAAAAATAAAAATCCCTCCAAACTCTCACCACACCAACCTAAAAGTCTAACATTTTAACTGCTCAGTAGAACCCAATTACTTAACATCTTTGAAAAGCACTTGCTTAACTTATTTTGTTTAAAAAAACATGATACCAACATAATTTCTTTAATTAGTAGCATCAACTGCTCCTTAAGGCCAGTAAGACTTTAAATATTTAACACATTTTACGACTGGAGTATTCAATTTGGTTTCCTGGCAACGATTATTGGATCCTTTCGTAGCCAGCACTAATGTTAAATCAATTCTTACCAAACTCTTTACGACTTTGCGAGAAAATAAATAAATACACTCTCGGCTATCAGTACTTCGCTTGCTTGTCAGTAAAACACCAATTAACGTATCTCTAATGATCATCGTGTAGACATCAATTTAAATCGGCTGCACATCGATTAACCCGTCCAGGAAATAATTCCCCACAATTACCCTCGGCGGCCGGCGTTCCATCGGGACGACATATCCAATGGAATGAATTGAAGTTAAATGATACTGGCGGGCGCTAAACCGGTTCAAAGTATCTATTATAAAGTCTTTGGGATCAATTAACACGGAAACAATTTCTCACATTCGCCATTTATTCCTCTTCCGGCCACCAAGAGAAAAAGAAGACAGAGGCTGTCACTGCAACTACAACAGTGATTAGATAACCATTCATTGGCAGTCTTACAATTATGGAAATACATGTATCTCGAGTGTGTATCTGCGAGCGACATCCCATCGGTGTTGTAGTCCCTATCTAAGGCGAAATGATGAAAATCTTCACAAGTGTCGCTCTAGTTTCACGATTCTGTCGCGCACATTTGACAGGGCGCGCGTAAAAGTATGAAAAAAAAGGCTTGTCTCTTCATAAAAAACGCGCGCGCATAAATATTTATGTTGTGTATATGTTCATAGGCCTTGTAGATCGTCGCCTATAAGCCATGTGTCAGTCCATGAAGATATGTAGAAGACAAGTTTATTGAACCGTGTGAACGATATTCACTCGTGGTTATCGGAGGAGGCAAGCTGCTGCCGTTGTTGCAGTTGCATACATTTATTGCATAATCTTGGGAAAAGCCAACCAAGGGGCTGAGGAATATCGATATCTTCGATCGGATCGAAGGTAGATTTGTTTGTTTTGTTTGACTTTTACTTCTCTCTCTGATGGCGCAGTGCATTTGCATTTCAAGGGGTACTCGTACTTTGCACTGGAGAATGTGTAGGCCTGGGTATGGTATGCATGCCTCTTCTTTGCTGTCCTATCCGTCCTTCGTAACTGTCATGTTTCATAGTTGATTATTTCTGTCACTTAATTGATTACTTTGTTGCAATGAAATTGCCCTTTTTTGTGAATAGAGACGTAACCAATGACATCTAAGGATAAAGATATTTTTAAGTTGACATCACCTTCTGTATTTGACATTTATGAATATCCTTTCTAATATCATGATTTATTTTTATATATATGTACGTACAAACATATACATATGTTATTCACATACAATTTTCTAGGAAAATTCTGGCTGATATTATAAGCTGTCAAGCTGGTTGAGCCCGAGTTAACATAATTGATTAACCATTTGACAGGAGTAATGAATCAGTTTGAAATAAAAAGGTATTAGAAAAAATTACTTACTTGTCAATTTTGACAGTTGGCCATATGTCGTTAATGATTGAAGGAAAAGTGAATGTGTTACCATTTCGGTAATTAGTAACCAAAATATCTGTTTGTATTCTGTTAGATCAGCGATTTTTATGTGAGGTTTTTGGTACACATTTGCTTTGTAAGTTCATCCTGGGTCTGTGGTCTTAAAGCGTTCATTTTGTTGTATGCTTGACATAAAAGCATACATTTTAATTAGGTTAGGTTAGGTGGACGAGCTGTCAAGAACTCACTGTCACTGCCCATTGGGAATAACTCCTTGAAATTGCGCAGCCTTTGCAAAGTTCTTATGTCGACGGGCATAGTGTCTTCTTATGGTCCCGAAGAGTATAATGCCCATAATGACTTGTAAAATGTAGTCGAAAGGTAATTCTGTCTTTTTGTAAGTGTCTTGGCTTTTGTTTGTCAAAGGTTACTCACAGAGGGTTCAACCTCTTGCTAATTCATCGGCTTTCTTATTGTCTGAAATATCCGCACTTTCAGACGTAAATTTGTTAAGAAAAGTCTTCTTTTTGTGATTTGAAGTACTTTGTTGTGATTGTGAACAATGTTGCTACCTTCGTAGTTACATATTGCTATTAGTTGACCTTTGTTGGTTTTAATATTTCTGCCACTTAAAAGACAGCGAATTTTTTGAAAGTTCAGACTGCATCCAGGAAAACACACATCACATCTTTATGCCACCGATTCCCACGCAAATTTTCTATCTTCTCTATGCATTCGATACCAATTAGATACGAAATTGAATGCATCATTCTCCTAATCATTGACATTCCAACATGAACTCCCACATTCACCAGCAATTGGTTTAGGATAATTGGATGAACTCCAACTCTAACTCCATTGTTGATTGGCAAATCATTTCACGGGGAAAATGGTGAAACTCTCATATTTTCCTGTCGCTTTTTCATCTCCTGGTGGATCAATTAATCGTATGGAACATCCAATTTGCTGGTACTTTCATAGAGCATAGCTTTTCTCCTCATTTCATCAGATAGAGGCTCTAACCATGTTCTTTCTTTTTGGAACAGCAAACCACGACAATCTAATTGTACAGTACACTCCTCTAAATGGCATTAAAACGACAGTAATCTCTAGCACGGCGGAGCCAGAGAGTCTTGCCAAGGAATTCCTCATCCGATCGTGATCTCGGTAAATTCCAGAGAGGGCAATCTATACAGCAAAACAATTCCTTCCGGTTGAACCTAGTCAGAACAAAGGCTTTCCTCCATACACATACAAACACACAATGGCTACATGATTATTGTTCCTCGATGTTGGTCTTCTCGTAGAATTGATATCGGGAGTCAATAAATCCTCACAGGGATCATAAATCAATGTGGAGTGCATATAAATCTTTCAGAAGGGTCTACTGGTCCGCTGGTTAGCTATTGTGACTAGCGATGAGAAATTCTCATATTAGGAGTTTCGATAGAGATACTACTCGTACATAGGACATTTCCTCCCTTGGATAACGAGTTGATTTGGAATTGTCAACCTCTCGGTGGTATTGTCATTTTTTTAATAATTGCAATTAAAAGAGCTGGTCGTGAAAATTCTCCTTGAGTTGATCTGATACGAGTGAGGAAATCTCTAATGGACAGGAAGATTAATAGACTCTATAGCACTTAAGCATATCACTCTCTGGAGGAATGCCAGTAAATAGAAAGAAGCCTCTATCGCAGCGCAGTCTTTGATGCTGCCCGACAGATACATTCTCTCTTCCATTTTCGTATGGCTTTGCTACGCGGGTGATGGGTTATGCTAATGTAGACTGTGTACTTTCTCTTCCTCGATGTCGACTGTAGATTTTTGGTGGATAAAAGCAAAAGCACCGTCGTTGTTGTTGCGGAATGAACTGACAGACTGACATGTCGACATTTTCCACTGTCCACAATGTAATTAGTTTGGCTTAAATTAATTACCGTTAACATTCAGATTAGACAAGAAATTCATTCAGTGTGTGTCCTGTCCGTTGTGTTTTCATCTGACAGCTGCTGATAATTCTGTACAAAGTATTGTGTCAATTTAATTGCCACTAAATGGAGGGAGATAGCTGTGTGGTGCAATAGTGAAGGGATACCGAATGCAATAAGAAGATCTGACATTCGGATTGTGATGTGACTTTTGACTTTAATGGACTTTTGGGCGCGAGTTAGGCGGAGGTTCACACTAAATGTGCAATTGGGGAAGGAATGGAAAGTTTTATAATCTGAAGTTGGGAAACCAATCAGTTTCTCAGGAATGGTATCAGTTCCTCAGGTATGGTATCAGTTCCTCAGGAATGGTATCAGTTCCTCACCAGGACACTCAACTTATCATGGCACCAGAGGGCACCCCATTCCGCCCTATGTGTGCGGACTGATACGAGAGATTTTCATTGTGTCAGTCATATTGAGATGCATTGCAAAAAAGTGTATTTTTAAGGATTTCCTAAATCGCATGGGTTCCGGGCTCGTCCGTGTTTTTATTGTTGTGTCACTAATAGGTGCGTGATCTGTATTTTGTATTTCCGTCAAAAAATCCTGCTACTTTTCTGCACTTTTCGTGATGTATGAAGCCTTCGGTTTATAGATTTTTTTTTTGTTTTAGGATATCGAAGATATAAAAGACATGACATAAGTGGTTACAATTGTATATCCGTCGCAAAATACCCTGTTATGCCGTGTCAGTTGGAATTTTGTAGAATTTTCAACATAGAATGTATTTTGTTCCTTAGATTTGATATTGTTTTAAGAAAATCGTCAAAAAACTGTTT
Organism: Chalcosyrphus nemorum; assembly: GCA_949716465.1. NCBI lineage: Eukaryota > Metazoa > Arthropoda > Insecta > Diptera > Syrphidae > Chalcosyrphus > Chalcosyrphus nemorum. The sequence continues at coordinate 14,914,284 of OX454334.1, read as the reverse complement.
TTTTTTACAAACAAAATCGCATCTTAAAAGTGGGCGTGGCTGTATACAATGTATGGAAAATTTGAAGGTTAAGTGAAGATCTACATATTTGCTAAAGAACATTTTTTTTTGAAAGTGGGCGTTTCAGTGGGCGGATTTTAAAAATATGTTCACTTTTACTGCTCGACAATAACTAGGCGAAATTTCAGGTTCCTAGTTTTATTGGTTGATTTAATGCCAACTATGAAGGTATTCTGCCCCACTGTGCGACACATCAGCCATGGCGATATAGATCCAGAGGACCTTTTTTGGTGACAAGCCCCATGTCTTCCAAAAGGATGGAGAATGAATTTTGGCGAAAATCTTTTTGAGTACCGAGAATTTTCGCAATTTTTCACGAGAGTAAGATATTTCCCTTTGGTGTACAGTAAATTTCTTTCCCCACTCTTTAAAATTTGCCAAACTACGAATTTTAGTCCAAAAAGTACGCAAACAGACCTAATGTCAACTTCAACATCTTACGTCTCATTGGACTTTTGATTAAATGGTTTCCATTCCACTAAAAGTGCGAAAGACAAAGATACCCTATGTAGTAGATATGTATGTCCTATCTAGCCTCATTTCTAGATCGCTGGGTATTATTCATATTTTATCTTGCGAAATAATGCGCGCTGCAGAACAGAATATTTAAAACAAAACTCTGTCACAATGTCGCCAAATGATAGTTATCACCCTTGCCGCTCAGATAAGTACCCTCTCCCAGTGTGCCAATTCATTGCGGTGGTGGTGGTACTGGTTGTTTCTTGGACCAACCACAAAAGTTGATTAGATAATAAAAGTTCAAAAAAAAAAAAAAAAATAACATGAAATTAAATTACAAAAATATAACAACAACAACAACATAGCAGCACAGGCTACGGTCATAATCTTTACACTTTTCGATTGGGACATCGAGAGAGACAGTGTCTTGCTGCACTGCAATGTGACTTCACACTCAATGCGACTGCGCAATTCTTTAAGCCACTCGTTCGTGTCGTGTCTAATTATTGTTTTCACCAAATAATGGAAAAACCCCGTTAAGGAAAACTCTATTGCTGCGAGCATAGAGTGAAACTCATTGTCCAAGTTGGGCAACCAAAAGAATAAAAATGGCGCAATTCTCTTGACTAGGTACAGCGTTGCTTGGTTTTTATAGTCAGTGCCTGATATTTCTTTATTTCGCTTCTTTTCTCTTATTCAAATATCTACCAGAAAAAAAAAAAGGTTAATAAACGTTAAGCAATTGCAAATCGAGAAAACGAAAAAATCAGAGCTCAGTACGTCGTAATAGAGCCTGGCTTGGTACTGGCCGGTGGCCGGTGGCGCTACGACTTCGACCCAAATTGCTTCTGGGCTTATGCCAGTAGTTGATGTGCGATCGACTGCACATGCGCAGCAGCAGCGGCGATGGCAGCTAAAGATGCAAATCTGCTTTTGTAACGAATAGAGAATTCAGTCATGGCGAACGGAAGGTTAAAAGGGTTTTAATAAATTCGCAAAACTTATTTAAATCGAATTGTGGTGAGGGTATCCGAATCCGATATGTGAAGACAGGCGTTGCTGCTGTGGTTAACATTTGGCTTTCGAAGGAGACCATATGCGCAGTGGGCTGATTTTGGCGAGCTGATTTGAATGCCTATGATTGCAAATGAATTGCATAGCAAATTGCAACTGCACGAATTTGGTGAATTAAAAGGTATAACCTTAGCTGTGATAACTAAAGATTTGTAATGTATGGTGCACCTTCGATTGAGTCTTGGGATTTTGTGTATGCATTCCGTTTTATAGGGTGACCACAGAACTACTATTGGACAATTTTCTAAGTGTTTCTATTAAACTATAATAGGAAGGAAGGTGTTTTTTACCGTCGGATCTTTTAAAACTCTGCTGTCATTTAAATATTCTTTGCCATTTATTAAACTTTTTTCCAAAATCGGTACTCAATTCGCGAGACTTTTAGGAGTTCACTTGAATCAAGAACGGAGTACCATTAGGTTCAAAGCTTGGTCCAGTTCTTCTCAAGCGGATGAATATATGAAGTTGTCATTAACAGATAACGTTGTCCGTATTGTTTTTCGGAACGTTTCCATCTCTTCTTTTTCATTTTTAAATATGTATGCAGTTTTATTCATTTAAATCTATTATTTTATACATTTTAGGACTCATGAAATTCTTACCTTTATTTCCGATGATTTCTAATTTCACCAAACTTTCATTGAAAATATATTCTTATTATTTCTTTAATTTTAGAACAACAGTTTGCTATCGCAGATTCGAATACCAATACAGTTTACAGATGATTTCTAATTTCACCAAACTTTCATTGAAAATATATTCTTATTATTTCTTTAATTTTAGAACAACAGTTTGCTATCGCAGATTCGAATACCAATACAGTTTCGAAATCGTTTGTACCGTGTAAAGTTTGTGGCGACAAAGCATCCGGATACCATTACGGCGTAACATCTTGTGAAGGGTGTAAGGTGAGTTTAAAATCTACTTTTTTCCTTCGATATTACTTCTAAATTGAACCTTTTTTTAGGGATTTTTTCGTCGCAGTATACAGAAACAGATCGAGTACAGATGTTTACGAGATGGTAAATGTCTTGTAATTCGACTGAACCGCAATAGATGTCAGTATTGTCGTTTCAAGAAATGCCTTTCTGCTGGAATGAGTCGAGACTGTAAGTATCCTTTGTTCGTGCTTTATTACATCTGATCTTTATGCATGAACCTCCCTGTCATAGGAGTCGTGACTTTTCATTGGAGAGTCAATTATTTATAAAAAACAAAAAAAATGTTAGATCAAATCGCACGGACAGATTTCAATCGTCATCGTCGTCTGTCGCTCAACACCAGCATCGTGCGTGTCAAAGTGACGCTCATAATTTTTGTTAAGTATTTTTGTTTCTTCTGATTCTTATCTATCCTGAATACGACAGCGACACAAAGACTAAGACAAGCGTGTGTGGGCTGCAATAGTTGATGAAGCCATGACGCATACAACTAGCTAATCTTCTGCATCCAAACAGTGTGTTGGCTCTCACTGGGTTTCGTAATGGTTGTTAATTATATGCTATTCATCGGTATCTAAAGTGAGTAAACACGACAAACTCGAAATTGGCTTGCAATTGCATTATGGAGAAGTGAATGTCTGCTTGATGTGTATGGTTTGGTAAGGATGTGATTATGGACGTGATTTTGGTGAAAATTACATCTCGCGTGAGATATGAGTTGTGAAATAAATCGCATATGAATATTGTACTCGTACAGAAGAGAAATAACTAAGTGTTGACAAATCGATTTTTAAAGTAAAAAAATTCGAAGAAAAAATTCTACAATCTGACTGGAGGGGAGGTTTTATCCTTATCCCTTTCCTATTATGACCAATATACCTACATACATATATTATTTTGTACTTGCTTAAGAGGGTTTAATTATTCGAATTTCTTATAAACTCTCAAAAGAAAAACTTTTCAAAAGTGGGCGTATCAGTAAGCGAATTTAAACAAAATAAATTCTACTGTATTTTACTCCTAATCGACAATCATTCGACACTCGTTCGACGAAGTTCACATTGAGATTGAATGTGAAGGACTTTTTAGTCTTATCTTAATACTTTCGCGGATTCATTTTGACAAAATGAACTTGAGTCATTCAAAATCGATTCATTCATGAACAATGTTTCACGTACGACAACTCAAGACTTACAGCACAAGAGGTGATGCTATGAGTGTGGGGGTATTGAAAGGGAAGCGTACTTGCGAATGGTCAGACGACTAATAATTTTCAACTCTACTTTCACGATACGGATCTGTTTTTCTTCACGAAATGGCTCAACCACATAAACCTTGATGACTCGTCGGATGCGGAAATGGTTGCATGAAATATTTCAAAAGAAATAGCAGTCAAGCAGCAATTAATCTCCGACCCTGTTAGGTATCGGTCTTCATTAAAAAGCTCCGGAAACCAAAATCGAATGACCAATAAAATCTTGGCCTTCGGAGACCTGGCTTAGCAACCAGCACTTGAAAGTAGCTATTGAGTCCAAGGAGAAAGCTAATAAACAGTGGATCCATTAGACAAACAAGTATCAATAGCATTCTAAAATTATTGGTCCTTTGGATTGAGTGTTAGTTCAATGTGTTTTCCCCTGCTCCTTTGGCGTTCTCTTATATGTTTCAATCTTTGATATTGTACTCACTCTTTATTTAGTAAATAGTTCTCCCTTTCATTTACAAAACGTGTGCAGTTTTAAGATACATACAAACATACTTAAAAATGAGCTCAAGACAAACACCATCATGTGCATCAATCTTCTTGAAAGTACACTCAGAAACAATTGCACAACTCAAGAAGTGAACACACTTCATTCACTGTGCTGACACTCGACGTATCTATGTATGTATGTCAAATAGAAAGACGAAATGTCACCCATTTGACACTCTACCATCGAATCTTATGCAATATTCGGAGTCTTTCCTGCGCTGGTGGCTGCTGCCACCCAATAAGCTATCATATAGCACCACCTACTTCTCGAGATTGTTTACGATAAAAAAAGTATTCAACAGCCCTCTCGATTGCAGATGTTAATGAGCATTACCGAATGGCATGGCCAATTGGTTGGCACACAAAAGCCGCCCCCCAAAGACTCAAAGATAGTTTGACGACAAAGAGGAGGCTGGAGTCAAAGTGGGTATAGATTTGATTAGGTAAATTGGATAATTACGCGATTCGCTTTGACTGGTTGGCGGCTGCCTCTCCTGTCTGTTTGGCTTAAGTTCTTGAGTTGGCTTTGGCATCGCAAGAATGTCAAGATATTCCAAAAGTACGTATGTATCTCCGCGGTGCGAGTGTGCTCACTTAATTGTGCAGTTGTGTCCCTCTTTGTTGCAGCTGCCACCGTTGTTGGGTTGATGGCATGATGTGACCCAATTCCAGGTAATGTTAGAGGCAAACAAAGTAACACAACATGGTTTTCAGATTGCGATGTCTACTTTTTTTTGGTGTGTATACTGACAGAAGAATGTTGCGGGGTCAGATAAATGAATGGTGTGGTTATTTTTGGAACAACTACCTAGCCAGCGGTGAAAAGCGTCCAACCAACCGAAAAGCGAGATTCTTTCGGTCTTGTGGATTGGCATTATTGGGAATTAAGTGGATCAATTACCATGAGAATGGTTTCTTCCTTGGGGGTACAGAGTATGTTGCTAGTTTTTTTTTTTTTTTTATCACGTTTAATGGAAAGAAGTGGATGTAGAGCAAATAGTTATGAAAGTGGAGTATCATAGTAGTGACAAAAGCAAAATAGTTTGTGGGAAAAAATGTTATGGAGATGTTAAGCAATCGCATAATGCGACTCAGCTTTAGGGTGCTTAGCCAGCTAGTTCTATCGTGATTTTGGAATGCTAGTGCTTAAGGGGGCGTATTGTTGAAATATTATATTGCCTTCTACTTAGTTATAACAAATTAGCGCAAAGTAGGTTAGCATGAGTTAGAGACACAGTTTTGTTGTGATCTGGATATTTCCTAAAGACTACCAGTTGAACCAACGAGAGCTTTGGAAACAACCAATGACTTTGTTATCCCATTTGTAATGTGCGAATAAACTATACCGTCAACTTTGAGTCATTTGACAGATTTGATCCCCCAAGCTAAAAACTCTCGATATTTATAATTGTTCTCTGACGATGAAGCAAAATCAAATCAAAGCTCATAGGCCTCACACACACAAGTAGAGATTTCAGCGTATATAACTTGACAGTAGGTAGGCCTTGGTAATACTAACTTTAGGCTCCGCCTTTTTCGGCAATGGGGAGGACGCGGAAGTTCGAGTTGACTGTCTAGTTCAGTTTGTCTATGGTCCTAAGTGTAGTTACCTACGACTAGATAGAGCTTAACATGAGCGCTGAAGGTGAACTGTTTCCTCTTTCTCCTCCTCGCGTATGCAGCTTCTACAAATCCTAGCAAGTAGGCCTAGCCTGAAGACATGCAGTGCTATTGTGTACCTTTATATAAGCGACCACTGAAAAATTGTTTGTGGTCTAGCTTATCAAATGAGATAAGTGGTGCTCTTGGACTCGTTATATGTTATACATCAGAGTATTGTTGTGAGACCAATCCTTGGAAGCATTACCTTGCAGGTAGCTTGGCTTTGCTAATCATAGATGGCGAATTTTTGATGCCGACGTACAATTTGCTGCCTGTCGCATGGGCCATTCTATATAAACTTCGTTGCGTACGAGACTATTTCATACTCTTCTCGAATGTCTTCTCTTCGCCATCCCTTCTCCCCCCTATACTATGTTTCACAACAAAATTCCTTTTAAAATTCATTCTTAAATTCAAAACGAATTAGTAATGGTACCTATCTTATGTACAATCTCAATAAGCAATCATATCCAGTTCCACCCCATTGCGATTCCATTTCCTGGATCATACCGTTTTTAAACGATTCAATAAATTTTAACAAAATGAATCCAACTCTCCAGCATTATGCATGACTTGATGGAACTTCCGGGATCATTTACGCTACTTCCAGCATAAACTACCTCGAGGGCCCTAATATCGTTTATTTGAAACTAAGCCCTAGAGGCAACATAATGCAATATCAACGCCTGCATATATCATATATCATGACTGGGTTCCTCCTCTTCTGATCTGCAATCAGCACACATCCCAGGAACAACACACATCTTCTCAACATCGAGTGTTATGAATAAATTTACTCCCCGACAAACTGCAACCCTAGGTAATTCCAGTTTAATGCTGCTTAACGAATCTCCAGCTTCATAAAGGTTGTGTGTGTGTGAGCTCTAGAGTGTGGGATCAAATCGAAATGCAGACCCTCGAGGCAAATTTGTTTCGAGTTTTTTTTTGTTTCTATTTCTTTTCTAGCAAATTTATGAGTGCATATAACAGCACAAACTCCTCCGCATATGAGGCAGCGGGATCATTAGCGTTTAGACAAAGAGCGCCTTCTCTTCCAACATACTATTGAATGCGTTCCAGCTGCCATTGGGTAGAGACGGTGGTCCAAGCGAACATACAGCCACAGACAATTAGCGAAGTCATGATCCAAGAAAATGGAAATGTCTCAACCAAGCGATTTATTAGCTAATCCAAGTGGTATTGCATCGAAGCACACACTTCCTCAATTACTCTGCTCATACTTCGTGTGCTTTGTGGAGAGTGGGATTTGGACGAACGCCCACCTCCACTCCTCGAGAGAAAGAGGATGGAATAGAACACATGCACCTGGACTCGACCGGCGCAGCGCGCACAGTAATCGATGTCTCCCATAAAAGATACATATTGCAGCTATTTGGCTAACGACTTGTTGTTCATGGATGCAGTTTGGCCTAATCGCTTAAACAGGACCGTCGACGGATGGATGTAAATAAGGTTCGAATCATATGCAATAGCGCCTGTACGATTTCCTGGTTTGTTCAACGTCAATTGGATGTAATTCAGATTACAAATTGAAGTATTGCCATTGTGATGGCGAACAAGGAATTAGATCCTTTCTGGGATTATATCGAAATTTACAATGTTGCGGGCCAAATAGATCAGTAAAAACTTGGGCCTACATAATTAAGATTCTCTCGGTCAGTGTACGAGTATTTAGTGAGGTTTTTTTTCTTATGCAAACAACTATCGATAACTTGTGGCCACCGTATACAAAACAAGGAAAACAGATTAACAAAATGTCACACACGGAATAAAATTATGCACCATGCAGCGAATAACGCTTCCGTACACGGGCAGGAGATATAAAATAAAAGGCGATAGATACACAAGGATGCTAATACTACCCGACCGCAAATGGCCAGAAAGTACAAACAATTTACGATCGCGAGGCTATAAATCGTCCACTTAACCAAAACCACAGATAGTTGCAGGCAGGCGGTTGATATCACGTGAATGCGCTTTCCTTCCATGCCGCCAGAAGGAGAAGGACAACGACAGGGGACTTTAGCTAGATGTTGCTACCGTTGCCGTTGGTCAGAGAAGTCGATGCATCTGGTATTGAAGCGTATACATGCAATTTTCTGTTTTAGTCGCATAAAACGAAATAAAGGCGATAAAAAACGATAAAAGTGGAAAATGATTGAATGATGTTGTTTAGCACAGCCCAGAGGAGTATCTATCGAATGGCATCAAGGAAGTCACTTGTGCAATCATGTGATGGCAAACGGGTCGTTTGAAGGAGTGATATCTATAAGAAAAAGTACAGGGAAGTGTTCATATTAAAATGGCACAAATCAGATGCCTCCCCTTCTATCTGCAAATAGAAATGCCAATATACACTATCTCCACATTCTTTTCTGCTACAGGCTAATGAAAGATGGCGCAATTTAGACACTTGCAACAGTGGCAGAGAAACTTGGCAAATTAAGTTTCATTTTTGATTGGTTTAAACCTAGATTACTAAGCTTATTTACGCGATATAAAATACCATTTTGTTTAAATCTGTCCCAAAAGTACTGAAGTAACTGAATGCATTCAGACTTCAAAGACGTCAAATGACTTCAATGAATTGAATGCGTTCAGTGACTATAATTGACTTCGAACAACTGAATGTTTTCAGTGAATGCTAGTGATTTTTTGACATTACGACTGCTTGAAATTCTTCTTTTAGTCACCTTACATTCGGTCATAGACAAACTAAACTAGACAGTCAACTTGAACTTCCCCTGCCCCTTTAGTGCTGCAAATAGGAGGAGCCTAATTACCATGTTTGTGAATAAATGTGAAATAGCGTGAGACCAAGCCCTAACTATTGTTTTGTCGGGTTATCTCTTTCATTCCTATTGAGCAAACATTTTTTTTCCGGTTGTTATTCCATTAACAACAACAAATCGTATGTACAAAATGGCTGCGTCTATAGATGTCAAAAATATCGCCGGATTTTGTAATTGTATGTGTGAAATTAGTGAGCTCCCATTAGATTTTGCTTGAACGTCAGAAAACAATGACAAAATCTAGCGGATTTTAGCTTGGGGGAGCGAATGTGTCAAACAAACCGGAGTTATCTGTCTAATTTAGATTTGTTCATTCGGTAGACACGCCGCCAGACCTAATTTTTTTCTGACTTTTGTAGTAACTGCATGGAAGTGATTTTTAGGAACTATGTGCTTAGTGCTTTATCGATGCAACACCAACATTTATTGATTGTTCAATTTGCTACTTCCAGTATGGTATATTTATATTTTGGAAAACACTTGTAGTCTGGCCCAAAGCGTAAGAGATTTTCGGCCTTAAGTCCAGAAAATATTTAATTTCAGTTCAGGAGGCGCTTTGTTATAGAACTTTCTTGCTTTTGGAAGGATTCTTCATCTAACCAGGGGTTTCGTTGTGCTGTTAGGGAGATACGCAGTACACCAGAGCCAGCATCACTGATAGCTTATTGGCAATGTTGCCATTGGTTTTGGGCATTTGCATAATGTGGAGAAGAAGCTGGTATTCTATCCAATTATCTGTTAAAAACGTTGAGAGAATCTATCAGAATGGCTCCTTAAATACATTGTGCATTTCGATTTAAAAATTTGCATAGTTCTTAAATCGCCCATTCGTCCATTCACCGAGCGCTGAGCTGTGAATGGATGTCAAATTCTGTGAATTGCGAGAGAATACAAAAATCACATACAACTCTGCCCACTCACTAAATCTTGAAACCTATTACTACCTGAGTTTTAAATACCAGTTCACCAACTCTTTTCAATCGAATTCAGGCTGACATCCTTTAAACAAACTGTAACTGGTAAAAATTACTCACACCTTGAAGCTTCCTGAACTAGTTTATTGTAACTGCACGATATTGCTTTGAAATAAATTCAAGACAAGATAATGGTCATAAGAATAAATAAAAACAAAAAAAAATATTTTTGAAATTGTGGAAAGATTGTGTCCATCAAGGACACTCAAGAAATATGGAGCACTGGGTCTTATACCTAAATGTGGATGTTTATTAAACACACATTAAAATCATATTTATACGTAAGAGCCTCTGCCTTGGGCAAACACCTCACAGCAGCCACACGTCGTCGTTGTTGTATGTACATCCGTTCGTTTGACCTACATATGGGAAAACTCATCATCATCGTCATCATCAACATCGTCGTCAACAACAGAAGCAGCAGACTCAAAGCAAACTGAATTCGACCTTCGAGTTAAAAAAAAAAACAATTCTCATCGCCTCGTTCTATTGTTGCCTCCAATCGCAGTAGCTGAAGCAGCAGCAGCAGCAGTAGCAACGCCAACAAACAACCTCGATCTGAATCTACAATATTCATCATCGGTTCATTGTACTGCATCTGCAAGCAAAAAGCCTCCAACTATCAACAACTCTCACACATATTCACCGCGCATTTATACTGCTCACTTGCACCTGCTCCTGCAGCAGCCACACCGCTTCATCTGATTGAGTGCGAGATACCCATATCTCATATGAGTGCGCGCATTTATGTGGCATGCTGTTCGCATATTACGAAACTGTGTCCCACATTCGGGGCGACTACTAGGTACTACTTTATGCGCCGACCGCGGCAACTTGGCAATTTGAAGTCACAACCTGTGACCTAAAAAACAGTTCCGAGATCGATGGATGGATAGGGCGGCTCGGCTATAATTAGAATCATGTTGCTTCTGGTGTTGCTTCCCTTGTGTTACACCTGTAAGCGGTCTTTTGATGTACCTTCTTCTGAAAATTCTTACATATGTGATGTAAAATATGAGCCTTTGATATGGGTTCAGAGTGACCTTTTATGTCATTTCATACACACGTAGACAAATCCCAATAAAACTGTAAGTGATACTTTGTGAAAATGTGCGTTAATTATCCGTACTGGAACAGGTTTCATGCAGGAAGATGGATTGTACCTAACCTTTTAATCAAAAGAATGTAAAAGTCAGAACATTAAAGAAGAAAAAAAAGAGCTAAGCGCTCAAAAGTGTGTGAGGCCATACAATGTTGAAAAGGAAAGATGGTTTACGCTTGAGTACGGTGCATACATATCAAAGGATTATAAAGAAGATTTTTTACACTTTATGTAGACACATACATATGTACTATTAAAGCAACAACAAAGGAAATTAGATAATCAGAACTTTGACGACTATCTTTAAAGAATTTTTTAAATTCAGCTTCCTTAATACAAGTAGTGCGTTAAGCCACTGATTTAATTGAATATCTGAAGCACTGGATTAAGAATTAGTGAAAACTATTTAAGAACCATCGTTAAATCTGAAAAAATTGATATCTTTTAATTCATTTTGAAGTACGGAGTTCAAGATATCCTATGATCATTCCAGCTTCTCTAAGGAATGAGTATATACCACCAGTGATGCCAACCCCAATTTCCAAAAGTAGATAGAAGTTAAAAAAAATAAAAAATAAATATTAGGCCGTAAGCAGCCCATAGAGGACCAATGCCTAGCTTCTCACAACTGTACGTGTTGTGCGTAGTATACATTTCTACACGTACAGAAGGGATCTACAGTTTTATGCCGTATCCGAAGGACAGAGGAGTTTTGGGAAGTTTTCTCATGACAGTTATAGGTACTCTTCAATGTTTGTCAGACCATCGGAAGAGGTGAGGCCGTAAAAAACTTGACGGTATTTTTCGAACTTAGAACCCCTTGCGCAACGCACTAACCACTGAACCACGGCACAGAAGTTAGAACTCTGTATTTATCCTTGACGAAAATCTGTAGAAATCAAGACTTTTCTTTATGAAAATAACTTAACATAAGACTTGCGGACGCTAAAAAGTTGTAAAATGGTGACTTTACTGTCCTAACAGCAACGCTAGGTACAGTAGTATCTGAAAACTTCTTTCAGATGATGTCTGAGTTGACAATGTTATCTGTTAGTGCTCCCAAATCTTTTTTGATGAGTGCGAGTAGCTTGCTCTATTTTTGTTCACGACAATAAATATTTTCGGTTATCTTAGCGCCGTTTCGCAAACTATTTTATGAGCTTTTGGTTTATGAGTCCAGAACAGAAGATACAGCAAGAACGATCTACGATCCTACTCCAATTCTAACGAACCCGTTAGAAGTGATAATTTTTCAAAAATGCTTTGACATCAGTATGAATTGTCCTGAATCTCCTTATTTTACTCGCACATTTCTGTTCGCCAATTTGAAGAATTATAGTACCGGTCAGTGACAAAATTATAAATAGTATTTCTTTTAATTTAAATTTCTCTTTCCAAATAACTAAATCTCGGAGCCATGAACCGAATTTTAAGAAGAACATATGTATGTAATCTCTTTCACAATTACTCTCATCATGTAACTATTTTCCCAGCCAATTACGCAACGCACAACAAAGTTGCAACCGCAATCGCACGCGGAAAAATAAACTGCACAACTATTTTAATCGTGCTAATCTGATTAGTAACACAAGAATCAAATTCAATCCAGTCGTACATACATATGTACATAAGTTCAGACTTCCTCAACGCTTTTGACGTCGTTAGTCGTTTTGTCGCGACGCGTCACATGCCCCCTCCGATTCTTACAATTGGGCATTACACTCATGTCATTCCACTTTCCAAGTCGGCACGGCGCGGTGCGGCGCACAATGTAATAGCGAAACGTCACCGCCATTGCATTTGTAAATGGATGCAGGGAGACCAGCTTAAGCGATAGCTAGCTGCATCAATGCACGTACGCAATCGAAATACATTCCACAAATCATTCGTCGCTCAGTCCCACACATAATTACAGGCAGAGCGAGTCAGTCAGTAATAAACCAAATCAACACTCGATGAGCGTGTAGTGGTAATGGCCAGTCAGCCACTGACGAAAGAGCACCCGTTGTGGGTCAATGCACCCTCTTGAGCATGCAATGCTCTCTGTGAGCACCACTTTGAAAGAAGGGTGCTGCTGACACTTAGCGAATCATTTCAACGACAGTGGTGACGACAATGATGCGCCATGCTGCGGTGAAAGTTTCTTAATCCCTAGCGCGCACAATCCAATCACTAAGTTATTCTTCCGTTTCACTCATACGAATGCACGCAAATGCATAGCATGCACTCACTTGTGCAAATGTCATAAGAGACAAGCAACAACGCAACTGACAGACAGACAGCAATCATTCGCTTTACATAAGATATGCGGATTAATTGACAGACAAGGAAGAAACCAACACCACTGTCATTATTATCATCAAGTAGGCAACACCAACAGAAACAACAACAAAAGCGCAGAAATCAAGAAATAACGGGTGAACCAAACAAAAAGTATTTCCCAAGAATTCATTGACCCCATCTCTTCTCTGCTTCTTCTTCTTCTTCGGCCGATTAACTGCAATAAAAAAAGCGAATAAAACAAAAACAAAATAGGGAAGCAACAACAATGGGTAGAAGCAGTAACAGCACACAGCCATAGCCAGAGCAGCAGCAACAGCAGCAGCGATGTGGAATGAAGTGACGGAAAATGAAAAGTGAATGAGCGCAAGAAGTCAAAGGCCTCGCGCAATGTGTAAAGTATAAGCAAAAAGGAAAACAAACACCAACACACACATTTTGTGTCGTGGACAACCATACAGGGGAGAAGGTGGGGCGAGTTAAAAACCCATACATACCACACAAATAGGTGAATGATAGCGTAATGTGTCGTGTGCGGTGACAGATGATGAGTGGTGAGCTAACGAACTCTGATGAGGAAGAGATACGAAAAGTTCGGCTGGGTGATAATTGTGATGATTTCTTGTTGTCACACTAAACCCCATTAACAGCACTCCTCTAATCATTAGAAGGAACAATAAAACTCCCCCACTTGTGCGGGCGACACAACTGTCACCACTGACACATGTCACCATGTTAGCTATCTAATCAATGAAATCTGACTTCTTCGCGGTGAGATGTGTAAGCAAGGTGAAGTAAGGTGACGAAGGTGAATTCGGATGTGTAGATCTATGTATTTGCATCACTTTCAAATTCCTGAACGCGTCATGATCAATGATTTGCATTTTTATTTATTTGTTTTTGTTGTTGTTTTAGCAGCGATTTTTATATGATTGTTGGTATTTATGGGCGATTTAGAGAGCCAATGCTAATAGACCCAAATATACATTTTATTGGAGAAGATTATCAAAAGTGGGACAATTTCTCTGTGATTTTGTTTTTTTGTGTTTATTTTTTAATTGCTTTCGGCTAGAGGTGGTGGAAACGGTTTAATTTATTGAAATTCGTGGCGAAAGAGTAACAGTGTATAACTGTGAATTATATGATGTTTTCCAAGAGAATTGAACTCTGTCAAGACTTGTGATTGATTTATGCTTTTGAAATATATGACTCATCCTTAGCTGTCGTTTGTATGGACATTGCTCGTATGTACGCGTTGTCCCCTTTGACTTGACGTTGACCTTCAATTCAGACTTTTAAGAGAGGGCTTCAAATCTGGTCAGTGCAATTAAGTTGATAACATTGCTTTTCCAGATGGTGGACAGCATGCCGAACGCAGCTTTGGCCATCCCGATTTTGCTGCACATATCCAGTTTGATGCCACCACGATTTGCCGAGACCACACTTCCTAGGTGTAGAAAGTTGTCAACTTTCTCGACTTCCTGTCCGGCAAGTTGGGTGCTGGTGTTAGAGGTACTCAGGGCTTTTGTTTTGGCTGTGTTCATTTTGAGCCCTACTTTGTTTGTCTCAGCTTCTAGATTCTGGACCATAACCGATGTGAAAGTGGACAAACATCGTCAGCGTAGTCTAGGTGTGTAAGCTAAGATGTCATAGTCCAGCGAATTCCATGGTTTCCTTTCGTCAATGCTGCACGGAGAACATCACTAACCAATAAAAATAACAGCGGTGACAGTATGCATCATGCATTTAATTTCTTCTGACACCTTGCCATTCTACGACTTTATATAGTTGGAAAAACCACATCGAGCGCAACTACTTTCTGAAATCTGGTGCATGCTTGAAAGACCTCGGAAGAGCTTTTTCTTTTTTCGGCTGTCGTACTACTTTTATTTTAATGGCACGAGAGCATAGACTAATTATTATTGCAGATACATACCTTCGGTCAATTTGATGTTGATTGAAATTATAAAAAAAAATTGCATTTAGAAAAAGTTGCGTATACGCCCTGTAATCCCTACTTTCAAACATGCGTGTGGTTCAACTGACAGATCCCTATTTTCAACCTCTTTGTTTACTGTAAAGTCATATAGCTTGTCACACAACTCACTTGCACTCTTCTTAAACATAAACGATGCATTTACACGAAAAAGTAATGAGTAAAGCAAAATTTTGCACTTTTTACACCCTCCTCCATAAACATAAAAAGGGTCTATGGTCTTCGGTGACAGCTTGTTGAGTCACGTGGTGAAATTTGACCAGAGCATTGCTGCTTGTGTTGTTTTTCTTTCTATTTTTTACTTCTTCTTTATCATCATTGGTGGTCACTCACTTTTCTCATGTTCGAGTTAAATTTCTCTGATAAATTCATATCGCCATAGCGTCGTCGCGTCGGTTGGTCGGGGAAATGAGGAAACCTACTCGTACAATGCAATGATATTCAATCCTCTGCTGGTGGTAGATATACTCGTACTAGAGTAGCGGCATCTTTACTACCGCATTCATGAGTGCTCACCTCAAAGGCAGCCGTCACACCATTGGCGCTGCAGATGACAGCAGGCACTGTCATTGTTTGCGAATAATATCCATTCCCAAGCGTATGATCGACGTGCTTTGATCGGCTGTTGTTATGTGATCTATTTTACTGCTCCTAACGTGTATTCTGGCTTTGTGATTGTTTATCTTTTTCTTGGATCTAAACAATTAGTTTGATCATTATTCTTCCTGGCTTACATTTTTTGTTGTTGCAATGCATTGTACTGGGTATACTGTTACACTTTGAGGTAACATGCGATTGTTGGCGAACTGTTATGGAATGTAGGTGCGTGGAATTGCTTATAGAATATTTATGAATAAGTGTGTATCTTTTGCGCTTAGTTTTGATGAAGTGGTTTGGGATATATCAGCAAAACTATGATGAAGAAAGGCTGTAAGAAAAGTTTTAAAATCTACAACAAAGAGTGCAAACTACATATACAGTTCAAAGTTAAGGTTAAGGATAATTTGGCCGTGAAATCTGTATTGAAGTAGGGAGCTACAACGATGCTAAACACAGTTAAGTTAGGACAGTTCTCGCCTTGCGTATTTACGTTCATACTAACTGTATCCTCTTGTAAATGTTGAAGCCTTTGTTATGCTTGCCTAACGTGTTCTGTATTTCAGTTTTCTCCATCTGTCAAGCTTGCTTCTCGACTGTGCTGAGCCAATTTATTCTAGAAGTGCTGCGTATTGCTCTATTCTGAATTAACCTTTTCCACCTTTTTGAAAAGTGCGACAGTACCACTTCCGTCAATATATGGTTGTGCCTATTGTATACACTGAATGGTTATATTCTGTTTGGTTAAGACAATACTCCCAAAGATTTGAGGACTGTCTGAGCAATTGCACATATGTTGAGAAGGATATTCTAGATTGCGCGGGACACGGCCTCTTGGTGTGTGCCTTTTAGTTAGGCGTTGAAGCCCAGGTCTTTATCGTTTTCGTTTTGTTAATATGGAAGCCTTTGCGTAAACCAGTCTATTCATCTCATCATGACTATTTTAAAGTACATATCTGTGTTGATATTTTCTACGTTTCTGTGTTGTCCCTTTATAATTTCTGCCATTCAACTCGCCTCCCCATGGCGTTACAAGTGTATGCACATATTTTGTAAAAATGATGCCTTCCAGTTCAAATGTCAGACCAAGCATATTTCACTCAAAGCAAATGGACATAAATATTGCAATTCTACTACTTTCAAAACATTCGCAAACCTTTCTGTTTAAGAAAATCACCACCTAAACACTCGAGAAAAATAAGAAAAAAAAAAACCTCATCAATTACATCAAAGCCCCCACTGTGACTATCCCACTCACTCGATTGTACATATTACATTATCACAAGTAGAGAGGGAGCGATTTTTGTTGACACTTAACTTCGATCCACAAACATTATCCACTATCCACTCTTAACCCAAGTATAAAACCATCAGCATCATCATCATAATCGTCACCACTACCACCATCATCGACATTTCGAACGCCAAATGCACCTTCGAACCAAAACAAAACTTGAAAACGACGTTAAAAAACCACTTCCCCCACCCGCACTGACCAGTCGAACGACACACACCACAACTTCTCTATCTCCAAGCACTGTACTACACTGTTTCTCTGGTTCGATGGAGGGAGCTTGTGCTGCTGCTGCTGCTTCTGGCTGATGGGAGCTCCTCAACCTCATGCCTCGAATGGGGAGATTCTCATTCGGAATTGTTTGCTAGCTGGCTCTGGCTTGTGCGGGCCCTCTCTGTGCATGACATTCGCCGATTTTTCGCAGTTATCTCTCGTGTTTCACAGCGAAAGCAGCAGCGGCGGCGGCACGTTTGCGTCAGTCAGTCTCACGACGGTATCTACACACGACACGACAGAAGCCAGAGTCCGTTGCGCGATCGCGTTTCTTCATATTTGAATAAAATTTTCGCCCCAATACACACAGTCTATATCAAAAAAAAAAAAAAAAAAAAAAATCGACGAAACGAATAACAAAGAAATAAAACAAAATCGCGCGTCCGGAATTCATAATTCGCGTTTCAGATACATTTTTTATTTGTGTACTCGTTTTTAATACGATTCCAAGCACTTGCAATCGAAACGGAACACAAACAGACAAAATTTGAATAACTCTCCTCTGTGCAGGCGTTTTTTGAATTTCAAATTTCGAAGGTAACGAGTTCAAGGATTATTTCGCAGCGCGAAATAAAAGTGTAACACGGCAGTGAAATAGTTGTAGGTACATCTGAGAAGAAATTTTATTCGGTTTTCATATAATCTCGATACAACAACGACAACGACAGCGACGACGAAACAACGAGTGTAAAAGATTGACCCACATTTTTTTTTTGTATCTCCACACCGGCCCCCTTTATCTTTCTCTTCTCCTATTCGCTCTACTCTTCGTTCGGTTTTTTTTTTACTTAATCTTTTGTTCCTATTTTGGAAACGTCTTCAATTTCACTCCCAACAAAGTATCTTTTACTGCTTTCCTGAACTGCACGGTATCTTCTTGTTGTCAGAATGACATTCCAGAGTGTATGCGTTGAAAAACAAGTGCGTTGACACTTCTTCGTTCTTGTTGTTGTTGTTGCTCCCCATTTCAACAAAGCTTTAGCACACGATCATTTATGGTTTGCCTTCGTCACATCTTCAGCTGATATTGTGACGAATATGGTGATCGTGTTCGTCGTCGTCGTTGTTCGTATGGTGGTGCTGAGAAATGGAGAGATGCCTCAGCCAGACGAATGAACTCTTTATTTTTATTGAAAGAACAAACGGCAAAGAAGAAAAAGAAGGAGAACAAATAAAGAAGATACAAGAAGACAGAGGATACGGTGTGCGCGAAGAAGCAGATAGGAAGTGGATCGTAAAAACCGAAGAAGCGGTTTATTTTCAACGCTCCGTGCGCCCGTCCCTCTCTTCATATGCTGCTTCATGTGTGCACAGCACGCGAGCGATGACATTTGAATAGTTGTTGTTTCCATACACCAGCAGCAGCAACAACAACAATAACAACAACAACAAGATCAACGAAAAAGCATGAATAAAATTCCTTGATAGTTCAACGGCATTTCGGTCGTTTGGTGGAAATGTGGAATATTTGAGAGATTCTCTTTTTATTTGCTCCTTCTCTCCATCTTCCTATTTAAGAATTAGTTCTTTTTTTTCCCTCTTCGTTTTGAAGTTTTTTTTATTTTGGTTCTGTTATTGTCGTGATCGCGCTTTTGCCTAGATGATTACTATTTAGAAGTGGTTAACGGGGCGGCCTAACGATCGGTATCTAACACACTAAATGGTGTGTTCATCGCAGTGTGAAAATGAATTTGGATGCTGATAGGAAGGGGAGCTAGTGAATTTGAAAATTTATAGACAAAAAAAAGCCTCAAATCCAATCTCTCGGGTTACAGTCGGTTTCGGTTTTTCGCTATCGATCTCACGTTTTAGGAGATACAGAGAGTTCGGAAAAAAAAATTTAGATCAAAAAATTGTGGTTGTCAATCATTAAAAAAATATTTTTTTATTTATTAATTAATAGCTTACAGTAGATTAAAAAAAAAAAAAAAAAATTGTGAGTGAAATAAAATAAAATAGAAAAAAGTGTTGAAAAAAAAAAACTTGAGTTTAAAAAATTAAATTGGATACCTCAACTAATAGCAAGTGATTCAGCATCATTTTCGAGTTGGAGCAGGCCAAGTATTATGTGGATTATAAGCTTTCAGCAGCAACCATGCAGTGTGATCTACCCAATAGTCTGTTATGCGATAACATATCTTTGAGTGATAAATGTAAGAATTAATGTTAATAGTTTATTCATACATAATTTGCATAAAGTTAATCTCTCTCTAAACGAGTAAGAAGTTCTAGATGAGTCTTGAGCATGGAAACAAAAAAAAAAAATCAAAAAGACATTAGTAGGTGGAAAGGGACAAACTGGTTTATTTCGAAAAGAGCCATCAAAATCAACTTCATCTTCATAAAATCTAACTATTATCTTATTTTTTTTTAGACGTACCTACTATGCCTATCTAGGCAGCTAGAAAATTTAACATCCGGATGGGTGATTAAAAAGGCAGACATGCGAAGATCGTCTTCTTCGTTCCAATTCATTTTTTTTTTCTTTTTTAAATTAATTTTTTTGCTTAATTTTATGATACTCCTCCCATCAAAATAACGACTTAACTGTGTCGTCTAAACTTCTCATTACTGGTTATGGCTAATAAATAAAGTCTTATGCTTATAAAAACTTGCAACTACTAGCTCTGGATGAAATCAATCCGATTCGCTTTATAGCAATCAAATCTGCTCAGTTCCAAACGGCATTTAAATCCCTCTTGTCTAGACGGTAGAAGGAAGAATAGTCTCCAAGCAAATAGCTTTGCTCTTCTTGTGCGTGAAATAACCATGTTGAAAAATCGCTCTTGCAAAACTTCCATTGTGGCACAGGCTCTATGGCACGTAGCGCCGTGTCGTGTTGAAACCATATGTTGTTGGTGTTCAACTTATTCAATTGTGGTCAAAAGAATTTGGTTATCATCGACCGATAGCGCTCGCTGTTGACGGTGATGGCCTGGCTGACGTCGTTCTTAAGAAGCATGTACCGATGATGCCGCCAGTCGGAGATCTCATGTGGATTGTTATAGTCGCAAATTCGACAATTTTGCTTGTTGACGAACTCATTTACCCAGAAATGGGCCTTGTCGCTAAATACGATCGAAATTGGGGTCAACTGCCAACAGTTTGACAGCCCAGTCAGTGGTGATCAACTTTGAGCTCCTGGGTCAGATGAATCTTAAATATGAAAATTATCCATTTTCAAAGAGTGGGGCTAAAATTCTCTCAAAGAGAGCTAACACTACGAAAAAATAAACGAACGGGTTGAACAAGAAAAAGTTGAAAATACATTGCTTTGACAGTTTTCATAAACCAGCCCACAGAAATTTCTTAGACTAAAATTCGTAGCATGGGGAAACTTCTTACTATCTCGTGAGTGTTCTATTCTGTGAAAAACTACGAAAATTCTCCGTACGCGAACAGCTTTTCGTAGAAATTCGTAAATTTTCGTAAAAATTCGCTATTTTAGGAGGGTACGCGAACGGACCTATTAACTCTCCATGTTAATTTGACAAAAGAGATTAATTAATGACAGCCGATTTGACAGATATGGCTTTGACAAAATGGCCGAATTCACCTGTCAAAGTTCGGAAATCTAGGAAATATATAAGTGAAATTCGACAATGGTTCAAACAACACAACACCACAAAATCATTGCATAAAGCGTTTTGCGTACATGAGTTGTTGGTCTTTTAAACCGACAAGATTGTGTCCAAAAAACCCTCTGGTGATATGAATCATAGAAGCTAAAACTTACTCAAGTGCTTCAGGCCTCGGTAGAAGTAACTAGCAAAAGTGTGCATTCTTATGATAGGTAGAGGAAAACAATACATTACATGTTTCGAGATAAGAAGCATCTGTGCATTAGACCTTTGGCTTCATCTCCTTATTGTGCCTGATACAAAGAATAGAGCCTGCGATACATGTAATCTCTTTATTCATATTCCAAATGAAAAGAACAAGCATGAGCTCTAATGTCAGCCTTATTGCCATTTCAGAATAGAAATGACGCCCACGGGTGTTATTTCCATGGACCAGGGCTATCTCGGTGTCAGGAATTTTCCTGTCGTTTTTCAGATATTAACCTGCATTGCCATTGGTTATGTTGACGACTTGACAATATTTCTTAGTGATAAGTACAGCATGACAATTTCCATTGTCATGTAAGGTTTAACGGTTTAGAATTATGCAACAGAGAAAGAATTATCATTAGTCCTAGCAGGAATATTTTATTGAAATTGATTTTAAGCCATCAAAGGCCTAACTTGAGGTGTCTTTCCCGAAATGATAGTTGGCGGGATCCATTCCCATGTACATATGTACGTGATTATCGTCTGCTGGTGAAAAGTTGACCGGGTACGAACATACAAAAACTCCAAAATAGAGCCTGTGTCGGGTTATGCGTACCTGTTGATAGTCAAACAAGACAATTCATTCATCATCAATAACATTAGGAGAATAACGACAAAATATCAGTGATAAAGACCACATGATATCCTTACCCAATAATCTGCAGTCTGAGACAAACAAAGAGGGGGAAATTATAAAGGAAGTATTCCAGTGGTTTCGCCTAAGCCGTATGCTAAAACGCTTTTCTAAATCAAACGACCAAAAAAGGGAATGTCAATGCAAGTTATTCCAAAACGCTTTGTGAACCGATTGATTGCGCAAACAAAAGCGAACAGAGCTTCGGCAAATGTCATAATACACAAGTCATTTGCGAAAGCATCACTAACTTTGGATTATAAGGGAGTTAGCCTACTAACTTCAGCCTACTTCTAGAGCAGGAGTATACTTGGAAGTGAGGCAGAATATCCTTTGGAGTGCAGCTCAGGAAGCAGTTAAAACTCTAAGCTGTCAAAAACACTCTTCCGAAAGGCAGTGTGTTTAAAAGTTTTCTCTTTGACTTGTGAGTTCTTGTCAGAGGCTTGCAGCTGGTTCACATAGAAGTCCACCACACCACGAAGGTTGTGTGACATTCTAAGGTATAATTATCCTCTGTCAAATAGGTACCTACTTACGCAATAAGTATAAGCCCATTTAAATACTCTCTGAACTTAGTTTGTGTGCAGTTGCATCAACCCCTTGCACGCGCCGCCATGGTGCCTCTAGGCAAATAAATCATCAACAAATCTAAAAATATCCCTCTTTCGATTCGAATCTTGTTCGCTTGTTCTCGTCTGAGTGCCCTGCTTCTGGCGGCACTGTGTTCTTTTAGAATGTACACAAGTGGGTGGTTGTGGTGGTGGTGAAAAAGCGCTTACAGCTCTATATCACCCCCACTCGGTTGTAATTTGTCGCATTTTCTTCTCTCATCATCAACTGAGTGCACTGTTATTATTTATTATTATTTTTTTATGATTATTGTGATTATACGAGTGTATATGTATGTATCTGTAGCGCCATGCCACATCGAGAGAATGGTGCCACAGTGTTGAGTGCTTGCTTCTGCGACTGTGAAATGGCGAAGCATTTATTTTTCAATTTCTAGAATTTTTTTTGCTGTATTTTGGTTCAGAAATAGGTGATGGAGATGGGAAAATAGGCAAAAAACCCATCATAATCTATGGCACAGTAGGGGGTGACAGTGTTCTTAATTCATATTGCATGAGGGAGGCAAACAGTCATCCGACAAAATAGGGTGATGATTAATTTCGGAACTAATTGACTTTTGTATGCTCTGTCTAGTGGAATCTCCACTTTAAGGGAAGTCGACACAGATAATTGGCCTGACATTTTTGACCTACTAAGGACTATAAATAATTGAGGATCAGACGATTAAGTTATGCAAAGAAGCGGAATGAATATTTGGAGGAGAAAGGGAAAGTGTGTTCACAGTGGCGAAACATTAGAAAGCCATAAAAAGTCATTCCTTCGCTTAACCCAAATGTGTCAATTTGAATGTAAGAACTTGGGAACAAAGCTTAATGGGCACATATTCATCCAATTAGGGCTGTGAAATGGTTACGGTTGTCTGTACATCTATGGTCCCAGGAAAGGAGAGTAGCGAGAAAACAGAGTTATTCAATTAAGCTATGTCGTGCGGTTGTAGGGTATTTGAAAAGGAGGATCTGAATTTCGATTTGAAACGAATAATTTCAATTTCAAATTCAGTTAGGAAAATTTAAGAAATTTAGACTCACACTAAGAATTGAAGGTTTTATGGAATTGGAAACACATGTGTCAATTATTATTTGCAAGGAGAAGAATGAGGTTGCTTTTTTGGCAGAAGAAAATCACTTCCGCCGCACTCAGGTCAGAGTTGAGCCATTATGTTGCCCATAGGAGGAAGAAAGGTATTCGCTTTCCCATTTAACCCATACAATATTCAACAACTACTTCCTGCGGTACTTATTTTGAAAGTACATATACAAATCACCCTGATATTTTGGAAGTTGAACATCTTGTCAATATTTGCGATAGAGAGTTCTTCTAGATTTTGAAAGATGTAAAGGGTTTTCCGATAAGGACTTGACAACTTTTTTTTTAAGTAAAACGCAAACCATTTGAGATATTTAAAAAAAACTTTATTATCGGCTTGAAGTACAATCAAAACATTTATGAATGGAACTCGAATTCGTTCATATGGCCACCGCGAGCACCTTTGCAGCGGTCGATTCGTTGGACCCAATTTTCAACAACTCGGTCACACATTTCGGTTGAAACGGCCGCTATTTCGCGTTCAATGTTGGATTTGAACTCTTTCAACGTCGTCAGCTTGTGGGAATAAACCAATGACTTAACGTAGCCCCACAGAAAATAGTCAAGCGGCGTTAAATCGCACGAACGAGGCGGCCAATCGACTGGACGCTCACCATTCTTACTCTTCAATAAATCGATTGTAACGTGTGCTGTGTGGCTTGTGGTACCATCCTGTTGAAACCACATGTCGTCCAAGTCCATATCTTCCAATTTAGGCCAAAAATGGTCTTCCATTGAGCCAAAAATGAGCTTCGTCACTGAAGATGATTTTGCGATGTTATTCCTTTGCAAATTTCTTCTTGTTTTCGGCGCAGTTTCTTCATATGGATCCGCAATTTCTTCTTATGAAGATCGCCACGTTGTTGCAAGTTTCCAAGGAGTTCCACCTTATGTTGGTTGGTTGGTTAAAGGGCTTCCGCCCCTGTAGAGCCCCTGCCTGAGACATCGTTGCCTTCCATCCTCTGCGGTCCCGAGCACGCTGCTTCCAGTTGTGAAGACTAAGTTTTCTGGCAACCGCGACAACTTGGTCTTCTTCGCCGCCTCGAACCTGAGGCTGGGATTCGAAGATCCTGGGAGCATTGTTGTACATTCGCTCGATGTGGCCGAGCCAATGTAGTCTGCGTATCTTGGCTTTTTGGACTACATCCACATCCTGGTACAGCTCATAGAGTTCGCGGTTGTATCTTCTCCTCCATTCTCCCTCATCGCATAAGGGACCTCATATCCGACGAAGTATTTTTCGCTCGAAGGTGCCCAATATTTGCTCACCTTTCTTACTTATCGTAAGATGACTTATGGTACTCGTAAGATGAGCGTTCTATGGAGCATTAATTTGGTCCGTCGAGTTAGGGGTTTTCCACCTCTCCTTTGTCTATTTTCCCTGCTTGAAGCCTGAGATACCAAGGTAGGATGTTTACACAGACATCAGTTTGTTCTAATAAATCCTTTCTCCCCCTTTTCATTCCCAGGGACACCCCCGCACTCACAGAGCAGAACCTTGTGCTGGGTATCAAGAACCTTAAGCTCTTCAGCTCTACAGCACTTCACAAGCTTGATTTTTGACAACTGTCACATTAAAACATGAATTACTCTCATACGCAATTGCGAAAGTTTACTACACAATTTGCAGAGTTTTAGCACAGAAAAATGAAATCATTTACTCCTAAAACCAACTTAATTAAGTTACAAGCTGGAATCCGCCTCAAAACCAATCAGGGTAAACTTATGTATGTGCGCTTCAAAGTTCGATAATTGGATTATAGTATCACTTTTGATTGTGACTATTGGAATCCTCCCTAATTACTACATCCCTTTAAAGATTACAACCCACTTCGTTTGATGTTGTTTTTCTTTCATCAACAAAGCCTTCCGATGGGTGTCAAGAAGCTAAAAACCAGGAAGTCGAAACGACACATCCCTTGAAAAGTTTGTCGTCAAAAAGCTGAAAACTTTTACGATATCAATGTGACCCACTTGATGGTATATAATTCCCTTTACAGCATTTCACCCTCACTAACAGAGCAATTACCTTGTAGCGAATTAATTACTTCACTCGGAGAGAAATTAATTGGACGTTGTCGTCACCCCATTTGTCGTTAGCGTCGGTCCGGTCGCCTTTCACAACCACCCAACAGCGACCTCTATACGTAACACATCGCAATTTGTCGCCGTCCATCCTATTATCGACAGACTTGCCTAAGTATATGTGCAGTATATTTGCATGGGACAAGGCAATATAAAAACGGATTCCTCAATCGGCTCGGCACTAGTAATGGTCGTTCAGGCCGATGCGGTGGGGTGCGATGCGGCGGTGCCACTTCTCGGCTTGGCCCCATTTAAGGTCGTTCGCGTAGCCGTAGCATGCAATGCAGTGAACAGAGAAAGTTTACACGTTCAAGTTGTTTGTTATTTTTGTTATTCGTCAGTATTTTTATTGTTTATTCCATGAGATGTTGCATGTTGTTGTTATATGATGGCCTATGATGACGATGACGATGATGGTGGTGGTGGTGGTGGTGTAACTGGGGCTTCAAGGCGGTTACATTGTTGGGTCATTTGCTTTTATACCGGCTGTCGTCCATCTATTCGCCGTCCGCTTAGATTTATTACATTTTGTCAGTTGAGAGGAAAACGGAATGTGCATCCACCGCAGCGTGCAACTATTAATTAGGTAATGCCCCGCCGTTTGTGATGGTGGTCGTGGTGGTGGTGGCTTGTGACACACATTTTTTCCAGTACACTACCGACATGTGTCAAACACACGCTACATGGACTTAAGCAGCGCAGCGCACCGTGATTATGTCATGATTAATTAAGTCCATTCGATTGGGAGTTGTTTTTATTTTTACGCCGCGATCTGAGCGGAGATTTATCAATTTTTCGTAGATCTCGAGATAGATAGACGGTTATGGAGGAGCCACTCAAAACAGGTGGTTGTGCCCTGCAGCGGCATGGTTTGATTCGTCTGCGTGGCCTTAATTCGGGAAGATGGCTGAGAAAACATATGAACGAGACAGACGACCGACGATGATGATGATAAGTGCGTGTGTATGGGAAGTGGGGGCCAATTGAGCACAGTGGGTCAATGTTCAGTCCAGATGCTTCATCGCTGGGAGCTGAAATTAGCGATCTCTTGTTTGTATAGCGCTCTGATGGATGAATTGTTGTTCGAGATGAAGTTGTATTTACCAACTTATAAGAGAAAGACTAATTGCTAATGCAGCAGTAAAAACGAGTGTATCTGAGTAGGTAAACAATATGTGGTGCTGTAGTTGCTTTTCAACGGTTTTCGTCGACAAATTAGTTGGATGAGAAGGTAATTGAATGCAAATGGTGTGGTATGCTTGCGTGTTTTTTTAAACGGATCCATATGGGTATGTCTTATGTCGTAGAATTTAGGACGAGTGGAAATTGAAAGGAATTCGTAATGTAGGTAGTTCAAAGACTAAGAAAATTTAGACGATTAACTTAACTCTCGGCCGAAAGTGTTGGACAGCATTGTTGTATGCAATAGGCATATGTAAGTCAAGAGTTTCTCTCAGAGTTGTATCCCTGATAAAGGAGTAGTAATTTGCATCCTTTTACATAAGAGACATGGAATACGTCCTGTAAGGGGAGTGATATGCGAATACGAAGACAATGCAAGAAGAGTCTTAGTAACGCGATTGCTATTTTGTCCACGAAGCCAATTGTTTGTGTACACCTCTGGATTGTACGTTCGACTTAATCATACATTAGGTTCCATAGCAGCGGCTCGAGTGAACAGCACATGAAACATAACTTGTGCAGCGTGTCTTCCTGCTCTTCTGGACATTCTGGACAAAAGGCTAGCTATTGTCACCAAATCTTTGAGGTATTTTCGATAGACACCGTGTCCAGACAGAAACTGCGTAAGGTTCTTTTTGCCCAAGCTTCAATGTTGGAAATCAGTTTGTGGTTCCATCTTCCTTTGCGGGTTCTATCGCAGATGTAAATGTTGCTCTTCCTTCCGCCTTTACCCTCCTGGTAAGTCTGGCATTTTGCCAGTGCGCGATGAGCCTTATGTGTAACTTTTGCATTTTATTGGCGAGGATATTGATAGAGGCCATCCCAGCTTTACAGTCTGCCTCATCCAAGATTGTTCGGAAATCACAAATTGTTCTAGTTCCGCAAAGCTTGTTGACGACAGCTTCCTCCTTATTTCCTTCGTTGAGAATGTTGTCGCCGTAACTGGGGCAAAAAGTATGGAATCTACCTCTCTGAATAGCAGAATTCTCCTTGCGTGTACAGGCCCACATTGTACAGTGTCAGAGAAAGCTCTGTGACGTATTTTTATTAGAATACTTGACATGTACATTAAATGTCAGCCTGTTGTCAAGCATGACTTCCAGGTATTTTAATTTTTTTTGTATAGCTCCCAATCCGGAGACGTGCATATTTCACAGTCTTTCTCTTGGTTGAAGAGCTTCAGTTTTGTGGTCATCTAAGAGTGAGCCCGTGGCGGATTCTATCTCGTAATAGCTTATTAAGTGTACTCTGCTTCTGTTTACATCACAAGTGTCCTATTTTAGTTTGGAAGCCGTTAGTTTTAAAAGAATTCCTAGCTCTAAAATCGCCTGCAGGTCACTTAAATCCAATCTAATGTGAGTCTAATGCTTAATTTAATCAGTTTTAACTAGCACGGCTATTTTTATTTTCTTGTCATACGAACTTGACACTCATTTGAATTCTTCCGTTATTTCTCTCGTAGCACAGCTAGACGTCATACAAAATGTTCCTCTTTAAATTCCTTCGGGGGTAATAAAACTTTTATCTTAAAATTTATTTCCGTAGAGGAAATAAAAAACAACAGAACAGAAAATCTTGCACTAAGCCATCCGTAATGAGTTTCTATTTCGCAAATTAATCTTAATCGCGCCCCGAAAATCTCTGTGATCTCATTTACGACCTGAAAAAAAGACGTCGGCCATAAAATCCATAGCAATTCAGCACTTTCATTGTAGGTACGTGTGTACTCTCAAGAGCTAGTATTACTTTCTTACTTATGTTTACCTTTGGGATCTCTGCTGTTGCTATAGATTTGTTGCTGCTGCTGCTTCTGCTGGTGTAGATTTCACAATTTCTCCTCAGTTTTTCCCCCAAAAAAACAAAAATAAAAAACAAAAACCAACGCAACTTGACTGAATGTACTTACAATCCGAATAAGTGAGATATATGAGAGGTAAATTGAGAAGTTATTATTGTACTACACCTAGATAGGCACTTAGCAAATCAAAAACAACCAAACCGACTGCCAACTGTGACAGCACGGCGGGGTGTTACTTGGAACTTGGCCATTAACCTATCATGAGTTTCGAGATTTCGAAAAGAGCCACCAAAACACACCGAAGCGAACAAAACAAATAGTACTTTATTTTCAGCTTTCAGGTATTGTATTGCATTGCTTTGCCTAGCTGGAGCTACTTATCTCAGCCATAACCACCACAGTCAGCATCGGGCCGGAGTGGTGTACATTTTGTTTGTTATGATAGCAACTTGTACCCGATATCGGGTAAACAATGGTATTGTGACATTGTTTTTGTTTTCTTTTTTTTTATGTAATTAATTACTTTTGTACGTAAACGCACTTTATGGCAAAGAGAATCTGTCAATATTGAGTGACATGTAAATGCGGGCTGACAATTTCAGATTTAGGTTATGTCGGCGATGTTTCTGGAAAGTAGTGTGTTTGAGGTGTTTATTGAGACAAAATGGTAGTAAAACTTTTGCGCAGAGGTAGGGGGTGACCACAAAAAGAATGGTTTCCTTTATTATAGTGGGATACAAGCATAATTGGATCGATGATTAAGAGCTGTGGGTGACTTGTTAACGAAGGACTTTTTTCTTGAATAAATGAAGCGATGTTTTTTATTTTGTTTTTCAGTAAAAGTTCTAAGGCGATGTTTAGTTGTCTTTTGTTCTTAAACGCCTGGTTTTGGCCAGGTTCTGAATCGTGAATGAAATGCAGTAATATTTGTACGGACGGCTTCAGAAGTAGTCAAGCGCCTGGTCCTAGCATCTTTGTGGTGAGCGATAACATTATTTAGGCAAGCATACTTCCGTTTTCTAAGCAAAAATTGTTGCTATTCCAATTGTTATGGAATATGTTGCAAAAAACAGGTAGTGGCAGTTGAGCTCAACGTTTTAGCCATGTTGAGTCCACAGTGTGTGAATGCAAGAATTGGAACTGAATACAAGGTTGAAAGGGGGGTTCTCAAGACCGGAACTTGTGGGAGAACTTCATGCATCGCAATCTTCTATTGAGTATTTTTTGTACACTAAGTGCGGCCTGAGTCTCTAGGATATACACGAACTAAATTACACAGTCAACTTCGGGTTGACAGATTCGCTCCCCTAAGCTAAAAACCACCGAAATTGGTCGTTGTGTGACATAACATTTGTACCCCGTCTTTGGTCGTATTAATAGCCAAAGTAATAGTTTTGATACTCATACTTATGGAATCTTCACAAAGATTTCTTAGAGCGAGTAAATGCACAAATTTACCGAGTGTTGTGAATACATCAAGCGATGTGGCCTCCAGCACAAAAAACAAACAAACGTCAAACGTGCCTAAAACAGTGATCTGTCATCCCGAAAACGTGAGAATGTCATCACCCTATGCTAAAGTTTAAGAGTTACTTTTGATGATGTTCACCAAACATCAGGTGCACCATATTTCTTCGTTTCTTCTTTTATTTGTTTTAGTCCCACGTTTCCGGAAATAACATTTGAAGGCCTCAAAATTTTAAATCAAAATCAGGGTTAAGAATGTCAGTTTGATAGCTCTTATGACGTTCTTGATGAATTCTATTCTTGTGCTCAAGGTTGCTAGACGAAAAGGCAAAAAAGAAAAATCAAAGCTCTTCTTATCGCAATAATGTTTGCGCACACATGTAAATACCGATACACTTGGCTCGTTTCATATGTCAGAAACAAACCAAAATTCATATTTCTTACAATTTTGTAAAAAAAATTAAAATTGATAAATCCCTCGCCAAAATGTATCTCAAACATTATCACTTGACCCTATTTGTGGCGAGCAACACCCTCCTTCCTTTGAGCAAAAACTTATGCATACTTACGCCCATGTTGGGCATTAGTGTTGTATTGTATAATATTATGTTAAGTTTTGTTGCATGTTTCCTCCTCTACGTCCAAAGGTGGCACTGAACCGAAGGTCTTTCATGTCGTTGATCCCCCCACAAGCGTATGTGTATGAGTATAGACCTACCTATAGCCACTACGACGACGACGCCGTGGCTATTGTTATGTTTTGCGCTGCGTTTTCTGTTCTGTTGAGCAATACGAAAAGGAGAACGTCTGCATTAATTAAGATTAAAATTAACAAATAAATTTTTATGTGAAAAACTAGGTCAGAATTAGAAATTATTCATTTGAGCTCCGCCCCGCTCTGTTGTCGTCCTCGTGTGTCCACTAGTGTGTGTCTTTCCCGTGGTGCGTATGTTTGTCGTTTCAAAAAAAAAAAAAAAAAATTGTGTTGTGTGTTGTTTAAACCTATTTTCGTGATGTTAAATCAAAGAAGAAGCAAATTACATTACTTGTGTATCTATGTATCTACGTATCTTTTGTTGTTAATACAAAGAATTTTTTGTTCTGTATATTTTTTTTTATCGAATTCATGTCACAGCTGAGTGAGCAGTTAGTTATTGTTTTTTTTTTGGTTCTATAGAATTTTTTTCGTATTTTATTTATTTTGAGAATCTTATTGTGGTTTGTGGATTGAGTTTAAATCAGGACAGTGCGGTCTTGGGAGCGGTTATACGTGGTTCATTGAAAGAATTTTAAATCAGATTAGATTTTTTGAGTGCTTATTGCCGTTTTAGGGGAGCAGTGATTCGATGTTTTTTTTTGTATCATTCTTTTATGGTTTGCGGAGGATTAAAGGACTGATGAATTTCTATCATCACATTTCCTATCACAACATAGTAGACGGACTGAAGTACGTATTGAATGCATCCTAAGTGCACGTATAACAGTGTCTCTATTCTGTGCTTCTTAATAGTGACTACTAGAGGCCGTTTCAATCGCCCAATTGGATGCAATTTCCCAAGTTAGACGTTGAGAGCAAGTTTATAGGAAGTACATGTACTTATAAGTGCCTCTAAAGAAAGGATGATAGGTTTATTGGCTTGAAACCTTTGGGTTTGCCGAGGAAATTGTACCTGGAATGTTGGAGTTCAGGGCACTGGCGGCGAAAGTGGGTAGTGTCCTCTATAACATTCTCATCGCCGCATCCTCTGCAGAGTTCTTTTTCCGTCCAACGTAGTTTCTTTTGGTGGTACCTCAGAGTGTTGTGACCCGTGAGTATCCCCACGAGCATGGACAGTGAATGTCTGTCCTTGTGAATAATTCTCTCTGTCCTTGCCTTGTCAAAAGTTAGCCATAGTTGTTTTGCAGTTTTGCAAGTATCTAGGGACTTCCATCTCAAGTTCGCCTCTCTCAGTTTCCCTGGTTCAAGCCTGAGAGAGCAGGGCAGGGTGCTTATGGAGAGGTCAGTCAGTTCAAGTGGGTTCGATGAAGCTTTCAAGTCTTTGGGTATAAAAAAAAAACAGACAGCTTCTTATTAGAAATAGTCTGATCAAGACTCCGGCGACACTGATTGGCGTAGTTCTTATTGAGCTGTTTGTGCCTATGCATGTTTCGTTAAGATGCTTGAATTTGGGAGATAGATCTTCAGTCCATTGACCCATTAGATTGTTGACCTTAATTCCTCAGTGGGACTGGACTTGTCTTTGTTGGGGCTCACTGTTGTCTTAGACATTCAATAGTTTACCTCTTAAATAGTCAAATTCTGTTTCAAGCCTAAATTTCTTTTGAAAACTTTTTTCTACATCTGATGAACAAATTTTCCTTAAATTTTTGTCACAATTTAATTTAAAGAGTCAGAGAGAACTTAGGCTTAGTAATTTTGGCTTTCAACGCGTATCCCTGATTAATACAATAATAATATGAATAGGTAGACGGCTTTCAGCGAAATTACACAATTTACTCCGAATGAATGAAAGTAAAATTATATTGTTTTAAAGTGCTGCACGTACAAACTGTTCCATGTATAAACAGCAGGCAAATTCTTTGAAAATACACAAATTAACTTTACAAATTTGGCATATAAAAAAAAATATAATTGCATCTGTATAAAATTCATTACCGTGTTTTGGTATTCTACAAACGTGCATTAGGTACTAAAGAAAAGAGTCATTCTATTGCTAATAAAATATTTCCAAACGGAGTTGTAGTCGAGTGATTCTTTTTAAAGTTTTAACACCTGGTATTTTGTAAATGTCTTCAAGGCCCTCGACCGACCTTGGCCTTGCATCTGTGGCACCCAAATATGATGAAATTAATTAAAAGCTGGCATTGACAACATAATAGTCATAAAGTGTAATGACAACAATAGACTGGAATTTAATGCTTCTAGAAACGAATACATACTTTGTTTTTATTGCCATTGAAGTGAACCATTAACCTTTCAATACTTATCCGTGAATGCCACTTGCATGAGTAAAGTCAAAGACTTTCCATCTTAGGTATGTGTGTCATTGACAAAGTTTAATGGAAAAATGAGCACATAGTGCTAAAAGCAGTAAAAAAAACATAGGAAAAATAGATGAATAAAATGGTTTATATCAAACTACTACGATGGTAAAATATCGATCGGGAATAATGTCTTTTTTTAACACTTCATCCCCATACAAAGGTATTGTTAGCGCCATCAACATTTCTTTTGTCGCCTTTAAGATGCAAGAGAATCCAGGACGGAAAGCAGCTCATTCACTATAAAGACTGGTCCCAGAATATATTTAAAGTATTCATCGAATATGCTGGCTTTTCAGAGGGTACGTAAATTGTATCATCTGTTAATACATGTGAGCGTGTGACCAAGACCTAACTAGAAATATGTGTCGTGCTGCTTCCTTCTTTCCTTTCGACCAAAATATTTTTTGTAGGTTATAATTCCTTTAACAACAACAACTTGGACACACAGCATCTACAAAATGGCCGCAACCTTGTGTTGTCAACCGAATCACACAAGACTGCATTTGTATGTGTGAGGTCCCATTTAAATTTGCTGAAACGTCAGAATACAAATGCGTTTTTGAGTGGTTTTTAAGCATTGAGGAGCGAAACTGTCAAACGACCCGAAGTTATTTGTCTATGCTAAACGTATTCACATTATAACTGTAAAGCCACATTTTTTGCAGGTTCTCATTTAATTAAAAACAACAAAATGTAGAATAGAGTCTACAAAATGGCTGAGCCCGTATAAGTACCATCGATTAAGCTTCCATTTGGTTTTGGGAAAATCGTCAGAATAGACTCAAAATTGCTGATAGTTCATAGCGTGGGGAGCCAAACGTCAAATCGACTGAAGGTGTATATCTATTAGGTATTAGGTCCGTTCCCTTTCTTTTTGTACTTAAATTTGTAGATTATCAAATTTCGAAGAGTGGGGGTAAAATTCTCTCAGAGAGAGCTAAAATTACAAAAAAGTAAACGAACGGGTTGAACAAGAAAAGTTTAAAATACACTGGTTTGACAGCTTTGACAGTTTTCATAAACCAGCCCATAGAAATTTCTTGCACTGAAACTCGTAGAATGGAGAAATTTCTTACTCTCTCGTGAGCGCTCTCTTCTGCGAAAAATTACGAAAATTCTCCGTACGCGAATAGCTTTTCGTAAAAATTTGTAAATTTTCGTAAAAATTCGCTAGAAAATTAAATTTTTAGAGCATTAATTTGATTCATATACTGAGACGTGAGTCCTAGTCTGTGTATTCTGGATGCTGACATTTGATAACATTTTTTTACTTCTGACGAATGTGTCACTTTTGTAAATCCAAATGTGCTGGTTTTGAAAATATGATTCCTTTTGGTTTACACGACAATTTATGTTTATTCTAGTCATAATCAACAGGAATTGAATTAGTAAAAAAAATACTTTCACATGTTCAACATATGCAATCGCAATAAAACTACTTACATATTTCTAAAGTTAACACAAAAATTTGCTTATATCCTGTGGTTTAAGATACTCCACAAATGTGCTATCAAACTCATGAATGGGGTCACAAGTGTGTCTAAATTCCCACAGTAACCCTCCCAACAGATGTATGACACATATATTTTATGGAAATAAAAAAGGCGTCGCCTCAAAAATTAGAGCAACGCCAAAGCGTAATCAAAATTGTTTCCTACATTTCAATCAAAAAAGGAACATGGCATTAAAAAATACATGTGCTATAAGCGAGTCTAATAAACCGCGCCTTTTTTGTTTTCTTATCCAGAAATGTTGGCCGAAATATTTCTTCTACAATTCCCATAAAAGTTTTGCGCATTGACCTAAAAAATATTTATTTGATACCAAAATGTGTGTGTTCTGAGAAATTTATGAGAATAGCCATTATTATTTTTTTTTTTTTATAAATTTTAAATTATGACTAAGCCTGCCCTTCTTCTTATTTGTCTTCTTCTATATACATACACACAATTGGAATTGTGATATGAAAAAGAATTAAAAATTGTATAAAAGTTTGGATCGTTTGAATGAAGAATGACTCAGTTTAAGACCGCTCATTGACATCACTTGAAGAAGGAAAAAAAAAAAATATTTCGGATTCGCCGACATAATGTGCCTTTTTCGAACAGTTATTGTACATTTTATTTGAACTTGTAGTGCTATTGTTCTCGTTGTTCCCCTTAAGTCAATGAACACGCCCCATAAAAATGTTGCTGC
This sequence comes from Chalcosyrphus nemorum, assembly GCA_949716465.1. Taxonomy (NCBI): domain Eukaryota; kingdom Metazoa; phylum Arthropoda; class Insecta; order Diptera; family Syrphidae; genus Chalcosyrphus; species Chalcosyrphus nemorum. The sequence continues at coordinate 14,879,053 of OX454334.1, read as the reverse complement.
TGCCGACGACGACGTAGTCGTCTGTCGTTGCCGTCATTTAATTCGTAAGGTCAATGAGTTCTTTCATCGATATAATAATAATTTTTTATGCTGAAGATAAAAATGAATACCACATTATTGTTTTGTTTGAGTTGTTGTTTTTTTTGTCTGTTTCGTTGGAAGTCGAAAAAAAAAATTTTGCATGAGAGAGGCGAAATAACTCCAAAACGGTCCAAAGTTATGGCCACATTGCCCAGCGGGTGGAATGACCCCGTTTTTATAGATTGACTGAACTGGGTTAATTTATGTATATCTCAGTCAGTAATCAGTAGTGTTTACTCTTGTATAGTGTAAAAGACAGTTTCAGTGTACGGATTTATATATTCAAATGGAATAAAGTAAGGATGTACATAGGTAGTTTGTTGTGTGATCCCATACTTAGAAAATGGAACCAATTTCTTGCAGTGGAACTAGTTCTGTTATATAAATTACAGGTTCCAAATATTTTAAACTGAAAATGAATAGGTAATTACCTATGAATTATAAAATAAAGTTTTATGTCGGTAATTAAAACGATTAATACGAATAGTAAAACTAAATACGAGTAAGATTTCTGCGCCAGAGTTATGACAAATTGGTCGTTTCGGATGCGCGCCACCCCGTTGATCATTTGCACACTATAGATCTCCATGGTGATTTGACAAGTTTAGCTAAATAAATGACAGTCAATTTGACAGATGTAGCTTCAACAATATGGCCGCAATCACCCATCAAAGTTCGAATTCTCCATTGGAAATTTTGACAGTGAAAGTTTTTTAGGTCGAATCGTAATCGAACGCGGCAGGAGTCTTGGTTTTATAATTTTTTTACTATAGGAACACTTTACTCTGTATTTTTTTTTTTTGAACAGAGATGACTTCAAAGTTATAGAATTTAAAACATCATCTAAAAAGCATCAAACGTGATCTATCAACTGACACCTAGCACGGTTTCTTAAATTTTAATCGGAAAGGACCAAAAGTCAGTTGCTTTTTAGAATTTTTACCCTCTATTCAGCAGGGCTGTAAAAGAATGCAATCATTGCGGAATGCATTCACATAAAGTCATAATAAGAATTCACGTAGATTTGTTTCAATTCAAAATACTCTTTTGAAGTCAGTGATTGCATTCACTTAGTTGAAGTCTTTTGAAGTCACATTGTCTAATCACTGACTTAAAAGAATTCAAGTGACTTCAAAAGACTTCAACTAAGTGAATGCAATCACTGACTTCAAAGACTTCAACTAAGTGAATGCAGTCACTGACTTCAAGGAACTGAGTGCAATCAGTGAATGCTAGTGACTTCAAGTGACTACAAAGGGTGCAGAGCATTCAAAAAGATTGCATTCTTTCAGGCTTCACCATTCTGAATGCTAAAATTGATTGCTGAAGTCATGACTTCAAAATAAATGGTTATTTTTTTTTTCAATTTGAAGTCTTTATTGAAGTCAATGAATTAAACCTTTTTTATATTCAAAAATGATTGCATTCTTTTACAGCTCTGCTATTCAGCTCAGTTTGGCAATTGTTTTTTTTTTCTAAAGACCCCATTTCTAACTCGTAAATAAACTTTTCAATCAAAGCCTATACAGAGGCATATCTTATGCTTATAAACAACAACAGTGAACAGATGCCGATAAGCTGATGACAGACACACAGTGTATAAGTATAATAAATTCCAAAGTGATACTCTACTTAGTTGAATGACTTGTGACGCACATTGTGCGTTTTTATTACGAAATAACGCTTATTTGTGTGTCAAATGATGCTAATCTCATGGAATTTTATTTAGTTCATGATATAACTGAGTGATGTTGCAAAAATGTGTCTTATTTTCTTTTCGTTTTAAGTAACCCTAGTTCACAATGAACATCCACGATAAGCAGACAGGTCCAAGTAAACATTAGCTCTGCCTTGACACCCATGTTCGTTTAACCCGATTGTATCTTCAAAAAAAAAAAAAAAAAAAAAAAAAAAAAAAACCAAATACATTTCTTCAATCACGGTTGTGCAAAAATAAAAACAAGTATAAGACTGATGCTAATTTTTTTGAAAGTGAATTTTTTGTGTGTTTTTTTTTTTTTTTTGTAACAAAGGCAAACATTTGTCTTATCTGACTTTTGAGGCACTTTCTTCTTCTTCTGCTTCTTCTTCGTGCTTCTTCACGCAACATCAAAGGCCGTAACCTTAACTACCCACAAGTTTGTTGGTTTGTGGGGCTTGTGTATGTAAGATTGTTGATTGTATGTATGTATGTACAATTTTTTCGCGTTTATTTTACACCACCAAAAGAAATCAAAAAAACAGAAGAAGCAAACCAAAAAAAAAAGGAAAAAACGCACACAATCCACAAGCGTCGTGCGGCGGCGGGCACACACAAGGAAATGACATTGAAAAGCGAAATGAAATTAATTTGCGTGGCACGTAATTGATAACCAGTTGATCCTAATGGCGTGTGGGTGATTACCCTTCTCTCGTGCAGCTCCAAAAGGCCCCCTGGGCCAGTCGTACAAAAGAAGAATGCGAAGCAAATAGCACACAGAGACCGAACATACCGCAAAAATACAGCAAAAAAAGACTACCAAAAGCATAATCATCTCGAGATACTTTTCTTTTCTGGCACTTTTTTTTTTCTTTCTGTTGGTTTTGTTTGTTTGTATCTTTATCTTTTATTTTATATATCGTCGAGGGAGAGATACTTTTTTATGATCTTTGCTCATATTATTTTTTATTAATAGCTTTTTGGGATGCGGAGAGTGTGATGACCTGGTGATAGCTTAAATGGCCTCGAATGTGGTCAGCTTCCGACTAACGCCCACAACATACTTTCATGTATCTTGCCACAGTACAAAAAAAAAAAAAACAAAAGACAAGCAAATACCACATGCTCATAGATTAAGCTAATATCTTTTGAAAGATACATACATGAATTCGAAGTTCAGAGATATTGTTTCAAAGTAATTAGATCGTCAATGAGATCTGGAAGTGCTTGATGATTTTATTTTTATTTTTTTGTTTTTAATTCTTTTGCCTCAAGAGAATTGTTTTTTTTTTTAACTGTGGAACAGTTGCTGTTTCGGTTGTTTAATGGTGATTATTAAAACAATCTTGTTGATTTTGTAAAAGGGAGTTCTTGGATCTAACAATGTTAGCTACAGCCACTGAACCTTAACCTGATTAAAATGAAGGATCTACGGTATAATAGTGATTGAAGTCTAATTGAAAAAGTGCTTCTATATACCTATATGTATCTATTCGTTTTCCAAAATTCTTTAGTTTCAGAAGTGGTTGTTGTTTTATTTTTTGCGTCTTTAAGATGATACAACAATCAGAAACAGTATGGAATATCCACAAACTAAACACACCTCTCCTTTAGCATTTCAACTTCGCTGTTCCTTCAGAATGGTTACTTGGCATTACTTACTCCCTTACTGAGATGGCGCAGCAGTTCCGGGTGAACCTGGGCCTTAACCAACAAGCCTGTACACTCAGCTCGGTCTCTAGCAAATTGTCTCCAGTTGCGCACTCGAAGTTGGGCCACCTGCGGCGAGAAAACCCTCTCCTGCGTCCACTGTGCCCACTCGTCGGTATTGATTGTCCCTTTTTTTTGACAGCATTTACTTAGTTTTTCGCTAAACCTATTTTTGCTGCCTTTGATCCAGCAGCTGAATATTGGTATCCTCCCTTCGCTTTGGCCAATAGGATGGAGATTAACTTAGCATTAATGACTCCTTTTACTCACAATCTCTCTGTTTCTGTCTATTCATTTTGGCCTTCCGCATTCATTTTGCCGAGGAATATGTGTTTCGCATCCTCGTCTGCTTTGGTGTACATTGAATGAGGGTTCTCGTAGTGTCTAAACCACTGGGCCTGCCCGGCTTTGAAGTATCCACGAGCAGTAAGCTCCAGGATAGGGTAGAATCTAACTTCCTATTAACCTAAGCATCGCAGTTGGGAATCAATTTCTGTGTCCGTCGTAGATCTTGCTAAAAGTAGTTTTTTTTTGCCAGGACAGTTGTTTTCCTTGCCTCCTTCTTGGCTTTATTGTGCAGATGCTGCTTGGCAAGGGTCTTGAAAGGAAAACAAATTCTACGTTAAATTTTCTTCAGTGTATCTATTTCAAAAAATTGCTCATAACAGGAGCATGAGGTCCGAAGCAACTGTCAAAGTAGTTTGATTCGGTGTCTTTTCCCAAAATAATCCCAAAACTGGTAGTCCATTAATAAAACTTGTTTTATATAATTATGATCCTTATTTCTTAACCATGACCCTTATTTTAATCTTTCTAGCTGTACGTTATGGTCGAGTACCGAAGCGTTCACGTGAACTGAATGGTACGCCCGACGATCAAAACAATCGTGTCAGTACGCCCGGCACACCAAATACACCACAAACACCACAAATGTGTTCCGTAGCATCACCGCAGGACTTGGGATGCTCAGCCCAGTTGTCAGCATCCTCCACGGCGGATATACCTGATATACCACCGCCAGCAACTGAACTCACTGTCTATGACATTATAATGTGCGTTTCGCAGGCTCACCGCATGTATTGCACTTATACGGAAGAACAGACAAGGGAACTGGTAAGACGTCCCGTAGTTGTACCGCATAATGGTGTCAATGATGATAATGAGGTGAATTGATCTATTCCCAATCAAGTATCATATAACGAAATATTTTAATTTTATTTTAGAACGCCTCAATAGCTGAAAGGAGAGAACTGCAAAAGATTTGGCTGTGGCAGCAATTTGCTGCTCGCATGACACCAGGTGTTCAGCGTGTTGTTGAGTTTGCCAAACGTGTACCTGGCTTCTGTGATTTTATACAAGATGATCAATTGATTCTAATTAAATTGGGATTTTTTGAAGTGTGGCTAACGCATGCGGCCCGCATGACAAATGACACGGCATTAACATTCGACGATGGAGTGTATATGACCCGCCAACAAATGGAAATTCTCTATGATGTAAGTAAAAATAGTAAAAAAAATAACCTGTCATTAAAAAGGTTCATCATTTAGCTTGAAATTGCTTAAGCAATTGTTCAGTCTTGAAGTCTATCTAACAGCAAATTACTTAATCTACATATTTTTAATCTAATGTCGGCAACTCAACTTAAAGTCGTTTCGGTTCGATACTACTCACAAAGCTAATTATCGTTAAACAGCACAATTTATTTATTTATTCAAAAGATTATGAAAGATCGTAATTGGCGTTACATCTAATTGCAAATGAGCTTAGTGTTGATGTGTTTCCTTATCAAAGTCAATAACAATATGTTTGCTGATTTTTCTAGTCTTTGTTTATTCGAAATAGTTTTTATTATGACATGCTTTTCATTTCATCACTTTTCACCGACCTTCGACAATTGGAGGTTGATAGACTCAGCTGATCTTTTGCGTCAATCCAATCGGATTTCAAATATCAGTTTATATCACATAGTAGCACAGTGTTGGTTTGACGAGAGCTAGTCTTCTTTTAAGAGCTATGTTTGCACTCTTTACAGAACGAATGGAATTGAGTTTGAATGAAAAAACATCATTCATTATGAAGAATGGGCATAGGGCATCAATAACGCCAGCGCCAACTTGCTCGAACTTCTGCAATTCTGCAACGCGTTCAACTCATTTCCAAAGATTTCTCTTCGACTGCTATGTTTCACGTTTGCCTATGGCGTTCCGCAATTCTATCTGCTTGAGTGAGCGGATTCCCCTGCATGCGTTTGTATTTGGTTAGGGCTTTTGTGTTAATTTCGAGCCCCACTGTGTATGCCTCAGCTTCTAGATTCCGGCCCATAAGGTGGAAGTCAATTGTGTATTGTGAAAGTAGACAAAGATGTTTAAGATAAGATGTCATAGTCCGTCAATGCTGCACAAAGAACATCCCTGATAATCACCAAGAACAAAAGCGGTGACAGTATGCATCCTTGGCGTACTCCGCTCTTTGGACTTCAAATTGTTCTTTCACCTTGCAATTGTTCAAGATGTGACACTTACTGCCATCGAAGGTAGCCTTCATTATGGTTATGAGTTTTTCTGTGATACCTCCGCTGCGCATTACCTACCAGATAGCTTCTCTATTCAAGCTGTCGAAAGCATTATCACCGAAGTCGACAAACAGCTGATGTAGCGGAGACCTGTACCCAACGCTTTGCTCGATTATTATCTGTAAGGTGTTTATGTTTTCGATGCAGGAGGATCCAGGACGTGAATCTCGTACACGTCATGAAAATAATAGTCGCTTAGACATAGGAAATCTTCAGAAATTCATCTCTTTTCAGAGTTTTAACAGAGCAATTTTTGCAGGATGGTCTAACATTGTTTTAATCTTAAGGACTTTCATTCAAAAGGTAGCCCTTCAATTCCCAAATATATACATTAAGTCCCTAGATATGATATAAATTAAAACAAAAAAAACACGGGCTGATTTACCGCAATCGATAATGAGTGAGTGAGTAGGACTCGCGTAGTCATATCCTTGTTGTTTTGCTCGACTGTGTTTGAATGAGATGTTGAATTCTGTGTTTTCACCTTAAAGGTGAATTACAAGTGCGGAAATGTCAATGCACTTAAATATTTTTCCTTACACCTAAAATTATGCAATAGGGAAATCCAATGTGAATTGCTCATCTTAGTACTTACTTAGGCACATCATTTCCATGTGCCGAAATAGCTCAGTTGGGAGAGCGTTAGACTGAAGATCTAAAGGTCCCCGGTTCAATCCCGGGTTTCGGCAGACTTTTTTTTTTTTTTTTTTTTTCAATAAATTCTTGATACAAATGTAATTATTATTTTTTATTTTTTTTTTTAGAACGATTTCATCGTAGCAATGGTGAATTTTGCCAACACTTTAAACGGTTACAATCTTAGCGACACGGAAATTGGTCTCTTCTCTGTTATGGTGTTGCTGGCACCCGATCGAACAGGCATCACTGAACACAAACTAGTGGCCCAAACTCGTGAATGCATCACCGAAGCACTACGTGTGCAAATCCTTCGCTCCAGAGCCGGTTCACCACAGGCGATGCAACTTATGCCCGCCCTAGAGGCTAAAATCCCCGAATTAAGGTCGCTTGGCGCACGGCACTTTTCTCACTTAGACTGGCTCCGAATGAATTGGACAAAGCTTCGACTTCCGCCATTATTCGCTGAAATCTTTGACATTCCCAAGACGGACGAAGAACCACCAGCCGCCACCTCATCGTAGAGTTCGGGCGGCAGTTGTCGATTGAAACGCCTTGCGGAATGTGGTTTAATATCTTAAATGTTAGGCTTTTAATGCATACAATTTTAGTTTATACTACTACTACCGAGTTTTAAGTGCATAATGTTAAAAAAAAAATACTACTGTAATGGCTGCGAATACTCCTTTATAATTTGTTTTCTTTTCTTCCTCTGCTAATTAATAAGAATTTTATAAATATAGTTAGTAAATATAGTATAACATCACAATACACACTCGTAAAAACAAATGCAATATTTTTCGTTATTTAGACTGTTGTCTCTATCTTGTTTCTAAAAATTAAAATTTATATTATTCTCAAATTGTAATAGAATCTATAAATTTATAAAAAAAAAAAAGATACCTAGCTATAAAGAAATAAATATTTTTAAAGTAAATACTTGTTTTTTGTATATAAGAAGAAGAGGAATAAAAATAAACAACAAAATGTCTGACTTTTGAGTAAAATGAAATTAAATTAATTTAAAGAAGAAATGTTTTAAGATGAAAATTTTAACAATTGTTATAAAGGCTAAATAATTAGTTTCAAATAAAATTATATAAAACAAACATTTATTTATTTTTAATGTACTAGTGTTTAGTAAATAAAATTTACATACATTTTTATGAAAACAAACAAAAATATGAAAGAATATTCAAATCGTGTTACGTGAGTGATAAAAACCAGAATCACACTTTTATATATATATATGTATAAACATATCAGTTCAATTATTTATTTCATATACATTTTTTTTTAAACAAAATAATTAACTATACCCTATATTATAAAGAAGGAAGGAGAATATTTTTACGAAGCGTAAAAGAGAGTAAATCATAAAGACCTGTACAATAATTTTATTTTAATTTTTCTTATTTTTATAATTCTTATGTATTCGATTTTAAAGTTAAGTAAATGACAAAATCAATTTAATTGACTTACGGTCACGGTCGGCAACGTTGCTCGTAATATCGTAATTTAGTTTTAGTGTCGACGTACATTATTTTGTTTTTTATATTTTTACTGTGGAGTGTGTAAATATATTTTAATTTTGAGCGTTTTTTTGATTGGCTCCTCTCATTTTATTTCCTACATTTAAGACATCTTTTTTTAATTTTAAATATAAACATACATTTTTTGGTTTGAAATGAGTAGTTGTTTTCATTTTTATTCTTAAACTCGATTTGTGTTTTTCGTGAACAAGTAAATGACAATCTTTGTATTTTTTTTTAAGTATATCTTTAGGAAATTAGAAGTGGGATGTATTACTTTAATTTATTGGATTTCAAGTGATAGTAGGTAGGTAGAACGGGTATTGCATGGCGTTAGGAAAGTTATATGCAATTTTAATATTTCTTGAGCTTTAGTGTCACAACAGAAGTCAGTCAATTCTGACAAAGACGAAGTGTGCTTTCATCTTGAAGACTATTTGAAGATGTAAAATTGATGTATGTATGTTTCAAAATCACTTCAAAATTTTCCCCAGTTTTCGTACAAAAGCAAGCAATGCGTTTATAGTTCACCCTTCGGACTCAACCATAATTCCGATACACTACTCACATAAAACCAGCTTCGATGTAGAACTATGCACTTACAAAGGAAGTGGTGTAGTGTTCCTTTCTTGTAAGCAATAAGGCAGGTGTGACAATTTGCATTAAATCTAATGCCTAATCTGGTCGTGGGAACCACAAAGGGCTAGTATCCAGTACTTATCGCCACACCTCTATTTATATTTCATATCACCCAAATGGGAATAAAATTCTCTCAAAGAGAACTAAAATTTAAAAAAAAGTACTCGAACGGGTTGAACAAAAGAAAAAGCTAAAAACACGATGATTTGACAGTTCTCAGAAACAAACCCAATGAAAATCGTAGCATGTGGAAATTTCTACTCGTGAGCGCTCTCTTCTGTGGACAACTACGAAAATATTCCGTACGTGAACAGCTTTTCGTAAAAATTCGTAAAATTTGTAAAAATTACTTGGAGGGTACGCGAACGGACCTAATATGTGAAAAGGATGTAGAGTTTTGCTTGAAGAGTCAGTAGGCTTAACCTACACTAATCAGTAATCTCATTTACCTGGAAGACACTGTACGAATCGAATAGGTGGACTTTTTAATATCGAAGGAATCACAGAAAATCCTCTGGTCTGCACTGTATTTAAAAAATGAGGTTAAGTGATGTTAAGAACTAAATTCTAGTTTGATACTTCTTTTCGAATGTGCCTATTGTTAATTCTCCATTTAATGCTATTATGCTTTCCTATAGTTGAATATTCAAGACTACTTCTTTTACAGAACTACGTTTACGTGCTTCTATTTATACGTGGATTCAGTTCAACGATATACGCTTTTGTTATAAGTATTTATCACCAGACAATGTAATTGTAGAATTTGTATCGATCAAGACTGTTGTCTTTCACTTATTTCCAAAAACTAAAAAATATTACTTGTAGCTTTTATCCTGGTTGTGAATCAAAAGAAACAAAACAATTTTACTACTAACCTTTCTTCGCATATTTTTCGTTCCTTCAAAAAGCTAATTTTTATTTCTGTTTAACTTTTCAGTAAATAAAAATTAATCAACATTTAGCGGTGCTATTTTAACCCTGTTCATCAGTAACAAAGCTTTGATAAACAAAAAAAAAAGTATAAAAAAAATAAATCAAATTATACATATTTAATTCCTCGTGTACCTTAAATATAAAAACAAAAAAAAAAAACTCGATAATTTTAAATTAATAAAATAGTGTTTAAAAAAAAAAAGAAGACAATTTATAACAATTGATGTTTGTGTACATTTTAGATAAATACAGCAAATCAAGAGCGAGACTATAATTTATTACTTTTTCTTAGAAAAAGTAAGAAAGTTTTAATAAAATGAATAACTGTTATACACTTTCCTTAGATTTATAGCTTAAAACAAAAGAAAATATGTGTCAAATTTTTAATATACATAAATAGATATATAAAAAAAATAGAATATTCGAAATGCATGCAACATATAACAATTATTTCAAATACAAATACGCAATATAATATATTGAAATATTTTTACCAAAAAAGAAATACTAAATCTGAATTTTCCAATCAACTATTTATGTTTCGCAGTGCAAGAACTATTACCAATACTAAATACATATGTATGTATGTAATATTAACCTTCGGCTAGATACTATTCACATGAGAATAGTGAAGCTGAAGAAAATCATAGTAATATGAATTTAAAATAATTTTTTTCCAAAACCTAATCAAACAGTCGAAAATATAAAAAAGTAAAACTTCAAATTATAACAAAAAAAAAAAAAATATAAAAATAAGTAGAAATAATGATGCATGGAGAGCTATAGTATAAAAATAAATAAATAAATGATCGCCGTTTAGAAGTTAATGTAAGGATTTTTAGAAAATGAGATGAAATAAAATCACGGAAGACTTATATTTGCTCAAAAACGCTCTGAAATTGTTTTCTCTTATTTTTCTTTTGTTCTGCATGGCATGGTCTTTTCAAACGGGAACTAAATCGCAGGCAGTCCGGGTGCGGGTTTCTCTTTTTGATAAAGTCTTTAATCACTTAGGTTAGGTACTAGAGTTAGCGGGGAAGAGTACTCCGTGTCAAGCTCAAATCGGTGCCTTTAGGGGTGGGATATGGCTTTCATTTCCCGTCGAACACTCATTTAATAGTTTTCAATCAAGTTTCTACTGCCATTTAATAGTTGCGTACAAACCATCCTGTTTGAAGACCCGGGCACGGACAAGACAGTTGGTTGTATTTTCGAACACTATCTCATCACCGCAGCCTCAGCAGAGTTGTTCTTTATGGTGCTCCGTAATTATTCCTACAATTGTGGAAAAAATTGTAAAAATTGCCAGTCTTTCCGTACAAGTCTCTCAGGTCTGGCTTTCTCAAATGCGGGACATTGTTCACTCAAACCAGCAATATGGAGTCCATTTTCTCCAAGTATTAAATCCTGGAAACGCTGTAAAGAAAAGACCATTGCACTGAAACTGACTCAATTGTGATATAAGTGCACTGACGACAATGTCGACATAAATCTCTTTTTGTTAATGGTCTGTTATAACCTCACTCGCTCGCATCTTATACTCTTTCTTTAAGTTCTATCTTGCCAGCCAAGAACAACACAGCCATTTAGCAGAAATCATATTTTTTCCCAAAAAATATTCTTGGACTAAAATGTGCTCTCTCTGCTCTCGTGAGCTCTCTCTTTCGTGAAAAACCACGAAATTTTGGCATACGGGAACAGGAACTCGCTATTTTGCGTACAATTTCGTAGATTTTCGTAGTTTTATTCAGTACGGGAACAGACCTACTATTGTGAGCCTTTCACAGAAAAGTTTTCTATTGAATTTTTTTTTCCAAAATTAAAATTGCGGTTAGAAGAACAAAGTTTAAATTTGCACGTCCAGGTCATACGTATGTAGTTATTTACTTGCTGCTAGAGCCATAATGTAAATACTCACGACAAATTTCCTCACCAAGTACTATCCGTAGAACTAGTAACAAGCAAAAAAGTTGGTACGTATTATTGGCTTGATATAGCAACTAATTCTGTTTCATTCTAATATAAATACATAACTATTATCGTAAGTGCATGTAGTATATGGAGAACAGGAGACACAGCTTCCTTTCAGTGAACATTTACAATGAAGCCGCTTGTGTTGTCTTGGGGTTGGGAGACGTTATTTGTTTTTATTATCAATTTGATTGAAATAAATGATAAGGCTTTCAAATGTGGCTATTGTGTGTAGTGATGATATAATGTACACGTATGTACTTGCGCACTAGAGCACCGTATACAGTAGAACACATGCATTTTCCATTATAATTCAAGCTGTTCCGAAGAATTTCATGATTTCTTGAAAAAAGATATGTGATCCTCCCACAGGCATGTTCATCAATTATACGAGACCATATTCTCAGAAAAAAAAAACAGAAGTTTTAATAATATTAGTTTACTTCCAATTTACACATAAGTACACATTAAATACATTCGTTTAGAACACAGATACACACTCTATGAATATAACATGTAACGCGACAACTCATTTGTCCTGCTTCGCTTGCCCTTCAGTCATCTCTAGGCAGGGGATAGTATTGAGTTAGATTTTTAACAATTTCCTGAGCTAATTCTGGGCTCGAAGCCACCAATACTCGTCTAGACATCATATCGAAGTCTCCTCCTGCTGGATCAATGGTGACTCCTCCGGCCTCACGGACTATCAAGTCCCCAGCAGCAACATCCCAGGCGTGAATTCCAAATTCGTAGTTCGCATCAGCTGCTCCTATCGCCACCATCACCATGTTTAAAGCGGCAGAGCCCAAAGTTCGAAGACTAAAAGGAAAAGTTAGAAATGAACCACAGAACCATTACCATTTCACCCACCCGTGAGCCAATTCAGCCATTTTGGCGAAATTCTGATTGACAACCTTCATCTTCTCTGGATCGCGTGTCGTTCCAAATTCTGTGGTAATCAGAGCCTTTGAGAGTTCCTTTTCGCCGCTTACTTGAATCTTCTTGCCATTGTAGAAGGCTCCTTGTCCGCGACGTGCTGTAATCTTCTGCTGCAGCATCGGATTGTAGACGATTCCAATCTCTGTAACCTTATCCACCACAAGGCCCACTGAAATACACGAATGGGGAAATCCGTGGACAAAGTTCATCGTCCCATCGACAGGGTCTATGATCCAAGTTGGAGCATCAGTCAGCTTTGCAGTAACTCCAGTGCTGCTTGCTTCCTCGCCAATGAATCTACGAAGTCAATTAGTAAACTACTATGTTAACAAACAGAATTCAATCACTTACTTATGTGAAGGAAACTTTTCGCTTAGTCCCTTGATGAGCAACTCCTCCACTTCCTTGTCTGTCTCTGTTACAAGGTCAATATCACCGCTTTTGCATACAAATGACTTGCGATTATCGTTACGAGAGGAGATTATCTATTGGAAGATAGCAAAATGATAAGTCATCTTCTATTATGCAAGTGAAGCAACACGTACCTCTCCAGCGCGATTAACCAGGTCCATAACGACCTCGAAACACTTGTCCAGGTCCCGATCAGCATCTCCCATCGTGCAAGTTGAGTACTTAAAGCGAGAATTTATTAATTTTATAAAAGAAACTGACTCGACGGACAGTGTCTGTGGACACCCTGTGGTAGTCTTAATTGAATTAGTTTGAAAAAAACACGGAAACGTTGAAATGAATGCCCTGCCCACCGTAGAACCAAACGAATGATGAATACTTGACCGAATCGGCAAGCAGCTCCAGTTGAGTGACATTTCTGACAGTTTGTAAACAAATTCTAGTTGGCTAGTTCACAATCGAGTCGATGGATTAAAACCCTACAAAGGCCACTGATTTTAGGTGACTGTTTATTTTGAAATTGGATTTTTTTCTACAAAGTGTTTTTAATTTATATACCACATATTTGTCAGTTTAAAGAAAGTCTGACTTCTAGATCTAGTTTTTTTTCTGATTTTTGGTAAAACAGCTACTCTGAATTGAGCCATAAGGAAGTTATACATTCCAATCTATTGCAAGTTTCAAGATGAAAATTATCTTCAGGATTGGCAGCAGTTGTTCCACGGGTACTCTAATGGGTATATTTCATCGGTATCTCAACTAAACTAAACTAAACACTAACCAGGCCTGATATAATGTAACAGGCATTCGCTATCATCTTAGTTAATTCAGGTCCCCTTCTGAATCAGTCTCATCAGGTCTAAGCACCACGCGGGAGCCGGCGATCTGCAGGAAGTTCTTAGTGATAGACCCTTAGTTAAAAGCTGCTAATGAAGTTGAGGTCTTTTCTTTTTATATAGCTACAAATGTCTTCTAATGTTAACATCTCTTGGAATTGTGTTAATTCAATTCGAGCACCAAGCTTCTCGTAGGCACTGCATAGTACATGTAGTCTGAATTAAATTCATTGGACAAAGAACCCCGTGTTCATTCTCGAATGGTAAGTTCCTTAATTTTAAAGACATCTGCACCTTTAATTATGCGACAGCAATCTTTTCACTCATGCATGCATAGAGAAACTTACAACAACGCAAGTAATTTTCATCTCATTCAAGATTAATAAGAATTATTGAAATGTGTCTTGGAAAATATCTACTTTCTTGTTTTGAGAGTTGTCGTTAGAATTGTTGGTCGGGTGTCATAAAGTCGGTATGCACGACATTTTCCACTTATAATGCTTGGAACCCTAAGTCTCTGCTAATTTTTCATGATCCTGTCTTCTTCCCACTACAATGTAGCTCTAGGCGTAATTAACAAGTCCCATAGTTGACACTGTCTCTGCTTTACCAAGAAGCATTAAAAAGTAAAATTTTCGATGAATTTTACAACCGCCAAAGGGAACTTCAATATACACTATTCCCTATATGTGCATTTCTAAAGAAAATTGTGTAACACCGAGGTCGTCAAACTTGTAATAAAATTTGTACTATCCGCACTAACTAGTAGGTAGTATTTTCGTGTTTCTTATCATCGATAGTCGACAAAATCCGGTCCTACTATCTTACTTGTTTATTTATAAAAATTTCGTAGAAAATATTAGTGAAGTGCATGCAATTGAAATGCCAAAATAATAATCGAAGGGTCGTCGTCATTTCTAAATGAATTAGCTATTCAGGTATTATTTAGTACTAAAATTGTATCTTTCTCGATCGTTATAAAAGTCAAAGTGACAAGTAATAGAGAGTTAAGTTTAATGAAATGCGCAGTGAGAAGTAGTTTTTCCGAGACTAAGCAGAAAGCCACTAAAATCCAATCGTATCTTTCAAGTCAAGGTTTCAAGGTTCACTTTAAAAAAATACTGTTCAAAGTTCTCTTCTTAAGATACACTTTCTTTTGCTCAAACATTCACACATACGTCTATGAACTAACAGCTTCCAATTCCATTTAGATTAAATTTTTCGCAAAAGGTTAGCACTGATTTCAATACGACTCTGATCTTTTGCCGTTGGCGTGTGTTCTGTGCCCTCTAGAGATCAAACGACGTTCTGTTATCACTATCGGATGATATTTTTCCACCGACCGTAGATTTTAGTCCCGTGACACATCTCAAGGCGAATCAAGGGAGAGAATACACGATGTTTGATTTGGAACTGCAATCGACATAAAGTTTATCGAGGCTTTTTTGATTGACTGCCATAATGATAGTCGTGATTTGAAGTTTGTTTAAAAAAAAAAAAAACAATTGTTGAGTTAAAGAAAGACGTCTACGCATTGACATTGGTGTCAAATTTGCTAAGATAATAGTATGGCATGATAATGGCGTTCGCATAGTCTTATCTATTTTGAGCTTTCATGAAAGTGAGTTTAGTTAGAGAGTGTCTATTTAACTGATAATGTGCGCACGCTATTACGTTACCACGCGACTCGGTTACTTGACTGAAGGCAGATCAGCTGTTTTCATGGAAAACTAGAACATTTTTAAGGGCAGTTTTACTAAATAAAATCAGCTGATTGAAGCCCTAGTTTCACGTGGAGATTAAATAAGTTCAAATTTAATGATAATGCTATGTTAGAGCAGTACATGTACCTTGCGATTCTCTTGTTAATGAAAGTGCGACAAAGAAAAGGGAAAAAGATTTTAGAGGAAAACATGTCTGAAAGGATCCTCGATATAATGAATTATTACTCTTGCCTTATGGATATTTCCACTATGACTTTAGAGAGTGTTACATAATTTTCTAGGTTCATAGGGTTGTATTTTGTATTTCCGCACTTATGTCATTCGTTGAAGGAAAACAAGAATCAATTTGCGTAGATGCCTTGAAAGCCAGATAACAAACTTGCTTCTCTGAGCAGAGACTTTATATTCTTATTTACTAATTCAATTTGATGGCGATAACAAATTTGTATTAGGTAATATAAGACAGCAATACAAAGCAACACATAGTGGAAATAATTTTGTTCACCAATTCTTGAATGCAGTTTCTGCTGTTTTTTTATACAAGCCTAGCAAACTGTTAAGACCCTATTGATCACTATTTTTGGTAAATAGGACTGGACGAATAATAACTCTAGCAAACCGCTATTACTTCGGTTTGGCGAAACAACTAGGTTCAAAACTCCTAACTCGACGGACCAAATTAATGCTCTACAGAACGCTCATCTTACAAAGACCAAGCTGTCGCGGAGGCCAGAAAACTTGGTCTTCACAACTTTAAGCAGCGTGCTCGGGAAAGCAACGATGTCTCAGGCAGGGACTCTACAAGGTCGGGAACCCTTTAAGTAAGTAAGTCAGTAAGTAAGACTGCACAAAAAAGAGGAAGAGAGAATATTAAAAAATGACAAGCTAACCAGAAAGGACAAAATTTGCCGGAGCTAAAATAAAAATCACTGTAGACTTAAGCTCGACATATGATAAGAAGAGAACGGCAGATACTGCAGGTGTTGTATAGAAATACCATTCCATCTTCTTACTGAATGTGAAGTAAATTAATTAAAGCTATCGGACTGAAAGAAGCATTCTAACCTCCAAAACCAAATTGACTCAAATCGACGAGACTACTCGCAAAGAAAGTCAAGGAAAATTTAAAACCAGCTTAAAACTTTATCTCTGGATACGGACTTAAGAAACGTATTACTTAAATTTGAATATCTTTATTTTTAGAATTTTATTAACAAACAAGATTTTAAGTAAAAATTAGTTTAATAAAAATAAATCAATGTCTTTAAAAACGTATGCCACCGTGAACTAACAAATCAATTCTTTGAAAATCTGATTACTCACTCGAGGAGAATCAAAACAAAAGAGTAAAAAAAAAATTGCGCGTAACGATTTCAACACTCATGCCATGGATTGAAGAGGAAAAGCACATTTTTTTTTACGATACCTTAACCTATTATTGCAAACCAAAACAAATATCGTATAGATAAAGATCTAGTACGCATATCATCCTCACGCACTTGGTATTTCTAATCGTAAAAAGCTTTTCCGCAAAATCCATCCAACATCAATTAATTATAAATAACTCATTCAACTCACTTTTCGCCAGAAAAACACATCTTAACATGCCACCATGATGCATCCGACAAGTGCATTGGGTAGTACAAACACGGTATATTCGTATCTACGTCACTAAAGCAGTCGTTGTGTGTCTCTCTGAGAGTAGATAAAAGCTAACGCAGAAGAAGAGAAAGCTTTATTTTTTATATCGCCCCCACTACCCCTAGAAACACACTCGACTTTGAAAAAATCGAAACGAGAATTTTTCAGTTCGCGTATTACACTCCCGTCGATTGGACGGTTTTTCGTCTCAATCGCCAGCCAAAAAATAAAATAAACTCTTTCCGTTTCCTTCCTTTTTGTTATTTCATCCTTTCAAGTGAATCAATAAGAATTAAAAACAATTCAAATCCATGTCACAGTGAATAAGTTTTTTAAAAAAAATAAATCATTTTCTTTTCTTCAAAGTGTTATAGTTGATTGACAACTAAATAAACAAACAAAAAAAAAAAAATTAAATAAAAATGCCGTCAGAAAAATCAATTTACAATCCGAATCCGGCGATTAGCCGCAATGCATATATCTCCAGCATGGAGGAGTATCGGAAATTCTACGACGAGTCACTCGAGAGTCCCGATGAATTCTGGTCACGAGTGGCCAAACAATTTCACTGGGAAACTCCAGCGGATCCAAAGAAATTCCTTCAATACAACTTTAATGTTTCCAAAGGACCTGTCTACATCAAATGGATGGAAGGTGCATCAACGAATATCTGTTATAATTTATTGGATAGAAATGTACGCAACGGATTGGGAGATACTATCGCATATTACTGGTAAGTTTTCTTCTTCGAACGAAAAAAAAAGAAGTCCTTCCTTTCAATCAATGGAATCAGTGGAATAGCAGGGGGTATTGATTTTTTTCGTCTCCACTGTGTCGTAAGCAAGTTTGAGTTGCGAAATTTTATTCTGTTTTGTAGGGTTGAAACTGAACTCTGTCATGGAAATTATCCTTCCTTTTTTTTTGTTGTTGATTTTTCAAAAAAGGAGGAAAAAGAACTATGTGCTACCAGTAGCGTCGATTACGTCAAATTGAAGGATTTATGAGTTGCGATTAGAGTGCATTGTGCTTACAGTGGGGTAAATCCAGCTTTTACTGGAAAGGAAAGCTGTAACAGAACTGCGAAAACAAAAACAGATGAGCGCTCTTAACATTTAACATATTCGTAATACAATTTCTGTATTGCGGTCAAACTAATAATATCGTGTTACAAAATATTTATTTTACTGTAATTGTACCCCCAACACTGGCAATGCATTCGTCTTTTATCTGTCATGGGGATTTTTATTTTACTAAAATCCATTTAGATGCAGGACACTCCTACCATAGGGTGGTTAACAAAAGTTTTTGCAAATGTAATAGTGAATACTAAATTCTTCTTAATGCACTATGTAATAGATATCAGCTCATACATAACACTAAAGTCTTAGCTCATTTTTTTAGTTTTTATGAGCCCTTAACTTTTGTATTAACTGAATAAGGTCTTAGATCAATTTAATTTATTTCTGTATTAAATCAATATAATAGCTTTCCCACAAACTCTTTTAATAGTTAAAAACTAGGATTTTACCTATCTTGGAACAAAAATTATTACAGTGCTCATAAAAAATTGAATAAGCAATTTAATTTAAAATTTGTTCGCTTTGTAGGTGACTCTTAAATAAAACATTACGACACAATTACAATATAATGCTGTTGACTTTGGCAAAAAGATATTTCACCTTCTCAACTTTGTCTATTTACACTGTTATTTAGCAAAAAAAAAACATAACTCAAAATAGTTTCCATACATTGATATGTCAAATGTTTACTGTCTCACACTTGGTGGTAATAATACATGTTAACATATTCATAACTCTTCCAAATTGGTATAATCTTTTTTTTTTTTTTTTTTGAATTTAGTAAACTTGACCATTGATTAGTTCGTGGTCCAAATCCGAGACCGGTTATGTAGTGACAAGGCGTGATTTTGTAGAAATACCAAAGTGGGCCAGAATCGAATTTAAATCAGTGATAGAAAATTCACTTTCACGTCATGAATGTTACATTATGTATTAAATTGCATAATACACACACAAAACTGTTTGTGTTTACTTTTTGTAAGTGATACATTTTTATAGCTTTGACTGTACATCAGGAATAGGTTAATTTTCAATTCCCTTTATTTATAAGGCATGCGCATTAGGGAATGTGAATGTGTGATATGAAGACAATGAAAATTTTGTTACGCTACTCTCAGGAAATTTAATCCTGTAAACACCCCCGCATTTTTTTTTTCGAGGTGAAGTATACTCTTGACAGATGATGCTCTCACCTTTACACGGGATTGACACAATGACGTGGTTGCTCCATCCTACACCTAGTTGAGAATTGCATAATCCTTTTGCTTTGTAAAATGTTTTTGTTTGAGTTAGAGCGTCCCCAGAGCTTACTGAAATGTGAGGATGCTGCACCACCTGCTGGTGTTGACGTTTTTGTTGTTTCCTTAATTGAAGGTGAGATCGATATACGAAATGTCATCTCTTGTTTATCCTTGAACTAGTTGGTATAGTATTCTGATGTTCCTTTTTGTGTTTCTGTGCTGTGTTTCAAGGACGAAGAAAGTAGTATGGCCCATTAAGTTCAGATTGCTATTTTATTTGTTCCTTTTCAACGCCTTTAGCTCAGTGGTGGGGATGAAAATGTGTCAGCTCTGTAGCCTTCGGTGATATGTATGATTTAAAAATAGAATTAGTAAGCTATTGCCTATTCGTGTAGTAAGTTATGTGATGTCAATTGGGATGCCTACTGGATGACGTTCGTAGGATTGTTGTCACCAAAAAGATACTCGTTAGAACAGTAGCTCAAATTGGTTTTTATTTTGACGGCTAACCTCAGTTTTGAGTCCGCTTCGACTTTATACAAGATTTTTCTCTCTTGCGTTGTGATACCCTTTTGATACAATGAATTGTTTATTTTCTCCACCGGATATTAAACATCAAGACCAATATACTCGGTTTACTTTTTCGACGAATATGAAAATATATCTAATTGTACAATTTCGTCAAATAAGTATTTAACTTCCTTTCGTTCATTCCCTTTGCCCTCTAGGGATGCTAACAAGTCTTCAGAAGAAGACATATTGGGATAAACATTATGTCAAAACTGAACGAAAGTCAACTGACATAATTTCTTCGAACCACTCTAATTGCCCAAGAATCATGGTAGACTTTAGCAAACGTTATAATCTGTCACAAGAGGTGAAAAGAAGCTAAAAAAAATATCCCAATTAGACATTTATATTTTGAGCCATTATGACCATGATCATCGTTTGATCTGGTGACTTTCTTATCTCCAATTAATCACGTTTGGTAAAACCAAGTACCCTATAGTTAGCTTCAAAATAAAAATAATATGTCTCATCCTCTTCACTTGTCTAAAGCTTTAAACGCTTTTCGTAGTACCTGATGTGAAAATTAAACTTACGAGTACAACCTTGACACGCTAAGGAATAAATTTCATTAAAAAATCATTTCCTTCAACAGGAAGTACTTACTAATTGCTTTGTTAATTAATCAATACTAAACGCTAAGTTAATAAACAAACAAAACTATGGTCCCTTGTTGCATTCGTATTAAGAGTCAATGACATAATAAAACAACACTATTAATATAATTTTTCAAACGCGAAAGGATGCAAAATTTCAAACAAATTACATCACATTACTTAAAAAGCATTTACGTTAAGAATCCAACCCCAAACGCGCTGAATAATTCTCCTAATTAATTTATTTTTAAACCTCTAAAGTCCAAAAAGGTGAACCACACGAAAACAATCGGATATAAGAACTTTTATTTTGCGTTCATTAATTGTATGCATTTGGTGTTTCGTGCTGGCAGCTTAGCAACAACTAATAAGTCAGCAGGTGGATTATTATGTACAAACCTATATCCTACCCCAAAAGGGGGTTCATTAAAAAATAAATCAGACCATGACGTAGAAACTAAGAAATGCATTAGTACGTATGTGCGTAAGCATACGTACGTACTGATGTATTAAGGCTTAAGGGCCTTTTGAAATTCAATCATACAAATGTACAATACTATTGTGAGGTTTTTTTTTCTTTTAAATTTAAATAACAAACCAATGGGTGAGATTTATTCAATGCACTTGCAAATTCAAGTACGTTAACGCTTGCGTTTTTCAATTCACATTTGCGTTAAGTTTTGAGTCGGTACAAGGTCAGAGTCGCTATATGATCAGAGTCCATTGAGTGGAAGTTTTTAGTTGATGAATAGTTTACATTGCTAAGCTTTGAACTAAATTTTTAACTAGATGTTAATCGGATTAACAAAAAAAAAAAACAGAAACCAAACAAAACTGGAAGGCTTTTTTAAATAAATTATGAAAATACGACTTCCATTGAAATTGGTAGCAGTGAACTCTGTGTGATCTAAGTGAGCTACATTTACTTAACCTAAACTATTTGAGAAAGCATTTCCAAAGAGTCGGTTTGACAAAAATATCCTGCCCTACAGTTGTATCACTTCCTTCTAAAAAAATAATTCATCTTGATAGAAATTTAAAATACAAACAGTCCCCTCAGCCTCATAAAACATCTCCCATTTCTGACGGCAGCAAATGTCTATTTAAGGCTTCAAAATTTATAGTGAAACTCACCCATTTCACTTGTTCAACCTTCAACCTTGGACTTCAAGATTGGAATTCTTTCGCGAATAATGTTATACAACACTTCTTGAGAAAAGTAATCAAAATCACTGTCTTGAACTGTTTATCTAATCAATAGTTCTCGACCTCTGTTTAGTATTTTTTTTTTTTAAGAATTATCAAATAAACAAATGAATTTGAATTGGATTTTATTATACTACAAAATTTTGCATAACGAAGATCTACGATAACCTCAAATGAATAAACTTATTTTTATATTAAAAAAAATAAGAAAAAAAAGCAGACGCACGTAGTAAAGTGTGCGAGGATATTTTTTGTCCGGTGATGTCGCACTTAAAAGTTTTATATTATTTGTTCTATTTTTTAATCACCATTTGTATGTACTTTGTGCCTGCTGGAGGAGTTATTTAAATATTTTAAGTGATCATGCATACTTTGGGTGAATGAATTTATAAATAGCGTAACCAACATTTTATTGCTGTTATTATTCAACAGATTGTATGTAATACATATAAACATGCAGAATGAATGTGTTGGATCTCACGTGCTACGTTTACATAAGTCGTTAATTAAGGAAGACTATTGACATTTATTCTAGGTCATAATAAGGCATCGACTCGACTGTGACCCGGACCCGAAATTTTTGGCAGTCCGAATCTTAATCTTCGTTCAGGTGCTGCATCTCCTTTCCATCTTATTCTTTTTCTTCTATAGCATGATCCAGAGTGGGGAGATCACAATCCTGACACATTACTGTATTCTTACTGGTACACCTGAGAGCTTGCATTTCGACTCCAACTGTCATGTAATTGAGCTTCTGATAATTTCATAGACTTTCTCCGATTAAGCCATTAGCTAACTAGAACTTAGGTCAAGATAAAAAAGCTGTCCATAAGTAGCTATCTTTCATTTTTCAAATTTAGTAAAAATTCTACAATTGATCAATGAATTACACTTATGTCAACTCCGAACTATAACATTAAGCCCATTCCTTAACTTTTAGCTTAAAATTAACTGAAGCCAAAAGATTTAAGTGTCTTAAAACAAGCATAAATATTAGGCGTGTTTTTTTCGTATTCTATATAGGCTTAAAATATATTTTCCATATTAAATACACTAACAACTCAACCTATATAGAATAACGAAATCTGGATAATTATCGAGCCTTATTTCCTTAGCCGCAATAAAAACTGTGCTCCCAAATTGTTTTATTTCGATTGTGTCGAAAAATTATATAGAAAATATCAAAAATGATTGAACAGACAGCAGTCATTCATAAAAAATAAAATTAAATTAAGAAAAAATGTGTTTTGAAGAGAAA
This sequence comes from Chalcosyrphus nemorum, assembly GCA_949716465.1. Taxonomy (NCBI): domain Eukaryota; kingdom Metazoa; phylum Arthropoda; class Insecta; order Diptera; family Syrphidae; genus Chalcosyrphus; species Chalcosyrphus nemorum. The sequence continues at coordinate 14,855,779 of OX454334.1, read as the reverse complement.
ATGTAAGTAAAACCTAAGATACACCATTTATTTACGATTTTATTGTTATTAGAAAACGGAAAACATGGGCAAGGAAGAGGTGTTGGGATTACTGAAATCAAAATTATTAAATGTCAGTACAAAGTGCTTCCAAACTGCGATATTGAAACTCCTTAGCCCCGATAGGCGTTTTATTGGCTAATACTTTTTTAAGCCTATATAGAATACGAAAAAAACACGCCTATTATTAATTTCATTCCATGCGTTTCACTCTTTAAACTTGAGAAATATTTTACAAAAATATAATTGTGACTGCAACCAAATATGTAATGCTAATGACATCCAACCAATCAACAATCTGTTATAATATTAACTAATTCGTTTGAGATCTCTCACCTTTCTGATTTTATACGCACAAATCACTTCGAAACTAGATCTTATCCTCACTGCCTTTGAGGTTAATACCATGAGCGAAGTAAACATTGACCGATTAACAAAAAAATAAATTAGACAACCTGTGTTGAGTGACATTTGCAGTCCACAATACGCCTTCTGTCAAAGTTACACATTTCCTCACAAGTGTACGATACTGGATAAAGTAAACAGTACTTCAACATCCGTGACCGAATAGGTTGGTAATTTTTATGCGATTGATCGTCCATTTAAGAAAATTTAGCACACCTCTGTGCTTTAAAAATAAATTTTGTTTCAATAGAGAACTAATTTGTAGTTCTGAAAGCGTTTTCTAATAATAATAAAACAAATTTCCTGAAAAAGTCGTAAAAACCAAGCGTCACCACAACATTTTGAGTCACACATAGCAAAACTTTACGATTGCGATAGTGAAAACTGACAGATGTAATTGTGAGATGCTATCGACAACAGGTGACTGAAATTCGTGTCTACCACTGGAATTATATAACAGTTTAATCTCTTATCGTATTGTTCTAGACGTGAATCTCATTTCTTTCTCTGACTAACTTAATGCATGTGACTGTGATAAGTCTACCCCTTTCTCTGTCGCAAATGTAGTTCCCGAATGTGTAGAATTCTAATATCTGTTAGAACAAGATACATACAACAATACAGGGAGAGAGGAAGAAAGAAAATCGGAAAAAAAATCACGCGATTGATATCGCCCGATGATTCCGGGCCAATAGTAGACTGAGTAAGAACACTATTAGCCCGCTACTTCCACCGGCTTGTTTTGTATCTAACTCTTGTTGTTGTTGGCATTTTTCCGTGGTTGTTTATATGACTGGCGCTCTCTCTGTTAAACTACAAAAAATGTTGTTTGCTAATTTTTTTTTTGTTTGCTAATCAAGCTTTCTGGGAGAGAAATCGCAAAACTCTCATATTAACATCAACATATTTTAAATTAAAGCTTTTTTTTCTTCTTTATAAGACTATACAACTCTTTCCGTTTGCTTTATGCTGGATAACAAAAAAAAAACATTTTTTTAAACGAACACCACTGGGTAATCTGCATATCGACGGCACGCGTTGTTTTTGAATTCATTTTCAGGGTGTGTTCCTTGAACTTGTCTCTCGTGAGATACTATATCTGACGGCATAGTTTCAAAACATTTTCGTATACGTAAATACACATTTGAAATGATAACACAAAGAGAGTTGTAATCACTGGAAAATGGTTTATGTAATTTGTCGTTCTAGTTCCAGTTATTTGGGGTGTGTACGCATTTTGGTTGTCAAGGAACACACATTTAAAACAATTATGTATGTGGATTTTTATTGGCATTCAAGATGACCTGGGCCAACCTGAACTTGTTTTCGGAGAATATGTGCCAAATAAAAATAAAACAAACTAAACAAAACAACAAGCAGGTACTTAGATTTAATTAGAATTTTTTGACTTCCGTGAAACTAAATTGACATTTGACATTTTCAAACCTTTGCTATGGCAAGTGAACGAAGTCACAAAAGGTGGTTAACACTATTTGTTCACGATCTATAAAAAGAACAGAATAAAGTCGAAGTCTAAAAAAGAAATGAAATCTCAAATTGAGAGGCATTTCCCTCCTCTATCAAATGTAAGTAACTCATATTTGGTAGCTTTCATATGAACTTTGAAAGGTGCTAATGCAACATCTTCCAAAATTTTGACAAAAGAATCAATGGAAAGAACAAAAAGCACAAATACGAATGAGAGAGCGTGATTTTATCCTGTTGTATGAGTACTTTCCTTGTACAAGGGGGATTTCCCGAAAACATTGTATCGTACAAAAGAATGATATTATGGTTTACCTACATTGTCGATTCCAGGTATTTTATTGTTTACTGAGTCAAACACGAATTAAATTAGGCAGTCATCCTGATATCGTTTGACGTTATCGCTATCCCAAATTAAAAACCACCAAAAAATGCATTTGTATTTTGATGTTTCAACTAATGGGGCCGCACATAGACAAGTGCAGTTTTGGGTGACTCGATTGACAACACCAGGGTGCGGTCATTTTGTAGATGCTATGGGTACAATAGGTTGTTATTAACACTGAATCTCCATGAGTCTGAAAAAAGGCAGACTTTTCTGTCGGACTTTTTGCCCGTCAAACTTTTATGTCATTAGATGGGCGAATTTTGTTATGACTTTTCATTCTTCAACATGTCTTCAACAGCAAAACAAGCTCTCTTGCATTTAAAAAATCAACCAAATGTGCATGGAGGGGAAGTGCGAGTTAACTGTCTACTTTAGTTCGTTTATGACACTCAATAAATAGTAAAATACATTAAATCGAAAGAGTAGATAAACGATAAAACAATTCCTTTGTACCATTCAAAGTGTTCGGGAAACCCCCCTTGTATAAGTCATTTTACAAGATCAAGTAAAACTCTCTCATTCGTATCCGTGAATTACTATAAATTTTATCGGGATACAAAAGTTAGCGTTTTGTATGGATGAGCAGTCGAACTCTTGAAACGATTACCTTCGAATGGATTGAATGATACAGAAGCTGAAATAAAGTCACTGAAAAGGCCAACTATAAGAATAAAAGATAGCAGAAAGTTTATAAAAAAATTTTTTTTCTGTTATTACTTTGTACCTCATAGAACTCTCCTCTGCCACGTGAAACTTTATATTAAATCTACATGAGACTATTGACTCAGAGCAATCTGTTTTCGGTGCTTAGTTGTAAAGTTGACGTAAACATCCATCTTTGTACATGTTCACAACCAAATCACATCATTTTTGTTATTTTCAACTTAGGTTACTTAAAACACTGTTCAATTATTTTTTATCGCTTGATTTAAGCGGTAGCGTAACCAGTTATTTACTCATTTAACAACTTAAACATTAACTTAACAATTCCATGTGATTTATTTTATTATAAAATGAAGCCGACATTGTAAGGGCACATTCAAAACATTCAAAAGGGAAATGAAAATACCAAAAATAAAAACTCATTTCGCAAATTAAGTTGTTACTTCTCGCTATATCTTAAGTGCGAAAGTTTCAAATAACCACCTCAACGAGTTATTTGAAATTTCTAGTACTTGATAAATTCTCTATTGACGCCTCCAGTCGGTAAATATTGATAGTAACACATGTGTAACAAAAATACACAAGAACTTTAGTACACGGTTGTTCATTTTAGAATTGCAAATACACTCAAGTGGAATGAATATTACGAGAAATGAATATTTATGAAACACTCAATAGAAGGTTTTGAATTGGCGTTTCTGTCATATACCTATAGTTTTCCGAAATTCGTTGATGATGCAACATTGAATAATTACCCTCATAATGTGGCAATTTAGATCTATTTTCTCAATTACACTGTAAGCACAGAGATAGCATTGTCTTATTATCAGATCTTTTATTAAATTATGCAAATATTAGAACGGCATGTGCATTGATAGCAAGTAGAACGTCGCTTTGAGATACAAATTATTGCAAGTAGATAGATATTTTCTGTGTGTTTTGTCTAGTTTTATGTTGACACACCTCCAATGCTTACGCTATCTATTGTTCAATAGTCTGGAGAGTGAAAGTCAAACTAAACCGTTTTACAACGAGAATATATTACGTATACGCCCTCGGTACCCCTAAATCCCCTTTATTTACATACGTAGTTTTGTATACGACTTTCTAATTGCGTAACATTTCAAGGTATTTGCTTATGTTATCTTGCATCTGATCAGTTTCCCTAAAACCCAGCTGCGCCACACAAACTACATATTTAATAAAACAAACTATTCCCATCACTTGAAGTATAATCTCCATTCGGACAGCATATTTTAACAGTGAAAACTTGCATTTCATTAATTTCCGTCAGATACATATGTACATAGATGCATATACGAGTTTAGCTAGAATGAAATCGAATCTAGTTCCGCTTGTTTATGCAAGTTCACGACTTTCGTGACGGATATTAAATTGATCAAAGTTACGATTACATACATATGTACACAATACACATGTATGCATGTGGACTTGGGTTGTTTCTTTGTTCTATTTTGCAAAGTGATAAGTGAAAAGGTGTCTCATTGATATTGACCATGGTTGAAGGCCACTAGCTGGCTGGAAAACAATTAGTTGAATGTTGTTACAGTTTTGTTACTTTCACTTTTAAAATAATCTTGATACAAGTTCACTATCTACGAGTACAATTGATCGTGGCAATGAACTTTTAATATGTAGTACCAGAACTAAATAAAACAGACCGCTTTTGTGAAACGTGTTCTCCAAATAATCAAGTAATTATTTCTGCGTGAATCCTGTTTTTTTAGATATTTCAGAACATGTTTAATAAGTACAAGCCAGTGTGAATAATTTTTCAAAAATAGAAGATCCAAGTAAAATGTTCTTTGGCAAAATCGAAATCGAGTACAAGAAATAGGAACATGGTTTTGAAAACTTTTCCAACCTTTTTTATATCGCATATCCTTTCAGAAGAAAATATTTTTCACATATATGGAATCATCCTTAAATATAACATAAATTATAAATACTTACCTCACAGATATAATACTATGTTCTCACCAAACGAAATCCATACATTTTGAAGCGAAATCTAGTTGAAATCCCTTTGAGTTCATTTATCTGTGCGAGGTTGTTAAATCGAACAAGTAAAAATAAACTTCAGTTTATTTTGGTGTTCATTTAGCTGTAAACATAGTTTTTGTTTTCTTTATTTGACAAAAAATAATAATCTCATTCTGTCAAAGCAGCAGTATTCATTCTTCAAACCTGACAATTACAGACATTCAAAATGATTTCGTCTTAACAGCAACGGCTTACTGATGTTTCGCTTATGCCCGGTTTTACAGTGCGAGCTTAAGCCTCAGCTCGAGCTTAAGCTACGGTTTAACTCATCTTGGTGTTTCACAGTGTCGGCTTAAGGGGTAAACCCTGCTCAAGTATTGATAAAACTTAAGCCGCAGATTTCGGTGGCTTATTTATTGGCTTAACTACTGTCAGAACAAAATTCATCATTCGATGTTACCAGCAGTAGCACATTACCTTTGTTTAATGTAACTACTTTATTTATGAACATGAACCTAATCCTGTAAAATACTATTGTTTTACAACATTGTTACATCACTTGATTACATACCTACAACGCTCGCTTTTCCTCCGCATGCCTTTTTTTTACACCTTTTTTAAATTATCGTATTTTTTTTTAAAAACATCTGAGCCTCGAAATACATCTCCACAGCCGGCATTGAACTCAATTTCATTTTATATTAATTTTCCCACGCCAATTTTTCTATTTGACATCTCCGACCAATTCACAGTAGTTAATTACCCACAATTCACAATCACTTCTTATATTTGGATTAGCTAAGCCACAATTTTTAAATGACTGTGAAACCGGAAAAACTTAAGCGAAAACTTAAACCCTGCGTTTTACTTAGCTAAGCTGCGGCTTAAACTTCCACTGTGAAACCGGGCATTAAAGTTCATAGAAATCTAGAGGCTTTGTTTCGGTTTGAACATAGTAGAACATAAGACATTTTCAAAAGTTGTGAGCCTTCGTCGTATTTTCTGGTATAATTTTCTATAACCTCTTATAACTATCAAAAAAAATCCGAGCTATTAAAAGAAGTAGACAAACAATGTCTACTTTTTTTTTGGCCATTACTGAGCCTGAAGTCATTCATTGAGAAGTTTTGTAACCTCTACAGTACAGTCTCATTTAAGTAACTTACAGGCAGGAGGTAGTTGACTGTTTTTGACCCGAAACTGAGGTGTACATTGCTAATACACACAGTTATGGTTGATGCGATTAGTATTAGACAATGGTTCATTGTGATTCATCCGAATTCGATTTAATGCACATGAATCAAGAAACAGTGCAGAACTTTCCATGCAAGTGTCGGCAAACTCTGTAATAATTCTACGATTACTTTGGGCATCTGCTTAAAAAAATGTCTTGTATGAGACATACAAAACGCAAGTCGATTAATATAACCTGTTTCTAAATATGTTCGTTTCATTTGAATTTGCAATCTTTAATGAATTTAAAACAAATATTTATTTACTCCATTTTATGAAGGGTAATTTACGAAAGAAAGCTTTCACTGCTGCCTGGATAGTAATATTATTTTTATTTTTAAACGTCATTACATCATGCAATTTCATATTGTACATGTAATATTCCCTTTAAGAACTACTCATCTAATTAGCCGTCGTTAGGTGGTGGGAGAACTGGTCGCCATTGGTACTTGTTTCTATCTGCAAACGAATATCTGCTTTTTTTCTAGGTTAACTCGGCTTTCACACCTCGTTAAAAATACAAAAAAATGTGATCATACCCCAACGACTGGTATTTATAAATATTTAATACTCACAGTCTAAAGTGAGGTACCAAAACAACCGTCAGTTATTATAATCACCGAACCCGCGCTGCATACAGATTATGTATCTAACAAAAAAAAAAAAAAAAATACAAACAAAAACAATGTGTAAATACCAAACCGAAACCGACGAGTTCAAGTTCAATTGTAGATGATTGGATAACGAATTCATTATTCCGAATGATTTGACATCAACTGACCTCATTTTTAATGCAGAATGCAGTTTATTTTTTTGTGCTCCTTTGGATTAAATACCCACTTCCGAATCGCATTGAACTAGTGCACGATATTTATTTGGCCTTGAGCCAAACTCGTTTCCAAAAGAACTGTGTTTTGCTTTTCAAATATACCACAATACTTTGGATATGTTTAATATTTCATGTCATTTTGATGCCGACAATTTCTAGTCCAAATGTGGGTGACGGTTTGGTTTTATATTACGAAGCGACAATTATGAAGGCGGAAAATTGTCTCATTTTGTAGATGAAAGTCTGCCTAAAACAATCATTCAAGTGACTAATGATCATATGATACGAACTCATCAGCCTTTCGTATCGAAAAGCTTAAGAAAATACTCTGATTAAAATATGAACAATTGGGTGAAATTTGAAAGCTTTTTTTATGAATAAGACAACTAAAAAGGGGCGTGGGAACTGTGGCAATAACCTCGTTCGATTTGAATGATATAACACAAAGTAGGTATTCCAATTTGCTTATCACTCAAGAAACGATAACTGACTCAAGTTATGTATATTCACACGCGGTCTGACGTAGCTCCGGTGCAAAGTCCCCAACTGGTCTCATATAGTACATCACTTGGATATTTATAAAAATTTCACCAAGGAGCTAATAAATTGGTCAGTTGTTTTATCTTGTAAAATCGTGAAAGCACCTATATGATATCATTTGAACCGATTTACAGTGTTGTTCATCTTTTGTTTAGAATCCAATTGTGGTCTTATTTTTTATGGAGTGATTCACTGTGCTAACAATAATAACAAAAGGATAGGTTGTTTTATTTTGTTGTCAAAGAGCTACACCATACCCGTAATCAGTGGCAAAAGACACTTTAATTTTGTGTTCAAATTTATGGAAAAGATAATGAATTTTATTTACCAGAACCGTCTGTTATTAATTGCAATTGTCTGGGATAATTTCCAATTTATTTTGAATTAGTTTGATGGAAGATATGCAACTTCTTGGAATTTGTATCTAACATTAATTGACTCTAAGAAGACAGAGAACATCCTTTGTAATATATAAAAGAAGAAAAAAAACTCGACCACATTGATATTCTTATCTTGGCAGAGATATTCGTTATATTTTGTCATGTCTCAACCATCGCATCGTTCCAATTTTTGCTGGCATTGTTGACAACTAATTGCTTCTAGTTCTTCTCTCCGTTATACAAGGATATTGCTTCTGTTGAAACCATTCCAATTATGTGTTTCTGCCTACAAGAAGAACTTCTTGTAGAAATTGAAATCAATGATACTCGTTTCAAGATGACATTCCTAGAAAAAAGAATTCACAAAGGGACTTCTACTTTAACAGGAGTAATGTTTCCTTTAAGTCATAAGCAAGTACCCAGTTGCTAAGATTCATACAACCACAAGGGAACTAGGACTATTATAACGTCACTGCCGCCTCATCGACATCCTGTACATGTATGTACCTCATAAGAAGTAAAAGCTGCAGCGATAAGAAATAATATGAATGCAAAATCTTAACACACAATCATCCTTTTGTTAAAACTCATAACTACAAATCCAATCTGCCCATTCCTGATTGATCCTTTAATTCAATTTCAATATGTAGCGACTTAAGACATTTAAACTAACTCCTAATTTTGTTTTTTCTTTACAGGGAAGGCAACCACCCAGATGATTACTCCCGTGGCCTAACCTACCGCAAGCTGTTAGAGGAAGTCTGCCGTTTCGCAAACGTCCTCAAGGATCATGGCATTCAAAAGGGTGATCGTGTCTCGATCTACATGCCAATGATCTTGGAATTGCCAATTGCCATGCTGGCATGTGCTCGTATTGGTGCTGTACATTCCATTGTCTTTGCTGGATTTTCCTCAGACTCGCTGGCCGAAAGGATGTTCGATTGCAAGGCAAAAATTTTACTAACAGCCGACGGTGCTTGGCGTGGTGAGAAGCCACTCTATTTGAAAGCTCTCTGTGATATTGCATTGGAGAAGGTCGAAGAAATGGGTCATAGTGTAGAGAAGTGTATTGTGGTGTCGCATTTGAAACGAGTTACCCCTTGCAAGGATAATTATGTTGAGGAGGACATTCCATGGACGGATGATAGAGATTACTGGTGGCACGAGGAGATGGAAGATAAAGAACCCGCCTGTTATCCTGAATGGATGGCTGCTGAAGATCCACTATTTATGTTGTACACAAGTGGATCGACAGGCAAACCAAAGGGTGTCCTGCACACAACTGCTGGATATCTATTGTATGCTGCTACTACATTTAAGATTGTGTTTGATTATAAGCCCGGTGATATTTACTGGTGCACAGCCGATATTGGTTGGATCACTGGTCACTCGTATGTAGTCTATGGTCCCTTGGCGAATGGTGCATCTTCTGTACTGGTAAATGAAAATATTTTTTTCCTAATTTTTTGATTGTGAGACTAGTGTATGATTTAATTTCAGTTTGAAGGAACACCTTTCTATCCAGGCAACGATAGGTACTGGTCAGTAATTGACAAGTACAAGGTTACACAATTCTACACAGCTCCAACAGCGATTCGTGCTTTGATGAAATTCGGCGATGGTCCTGTCAAGAAGCACAACTTAAGTGGTTTGAAGTAAGTTCTTCAATGCATTTTGAGCTCCACATATGACTTATAATTCGTTTGTTTATTGCAGAGTTTTAGGCAGTGTAGGAGAGCCCATTAATCCCGAAGCCTGGCTTTGGTACTACAGACAAATTGGCAAGGAGAAATGTTCAATTGCGGACACATTCTGGCAGACAGAAACCGGGGGACATGTGATAACACCGCTTCCTGGATGTACACCAATGAAACCTGGATCAGCTGTAAGGTTTTTTTTTTTAGCGATTTTGTGGATTTAAATTTAATATTAAATTTTTTTTGTAGACTTTCCCATTCTTTGGAGTGAAACCAACTCTGCTGGATGAGAGTGGTATTGAAATAACCGGCGAAGGTGAAGGGTATCTGGTGTTCTCACAACCATGGCCTGGTATGATGAGGAGCTTGTACAATAATCATCAACGGTTTGAGGACACATATTTCTCGAAATTCCCTGGATTCTATTGCACAGGAGATGGTAAGTTGTTTCTCTTCTATGAATATATATGTTCGCCTTGACAAATAGGATTCTGCTTACATCCTTTTCCCCTCATATCGATCTTAATCAGCCGTTTAATTGTGCTTTCATATTTCACATGGCACTCCTGTGGTATTGGGCTTTACGTTTAGAGAAAAATTGTGCTTCTAATGTGATCTAATAGTTTAATGTAGCAGGAGTTGTTGGGATCCCTCGTCAACTGTTCTGTACAAAGATTGTCTGAAACATGGTCAGATCTACTAAGGGTATATATCCAAGATACAGGGAGTCTCCTCTGTTTACCGGTTGTCCAGCAATGCATATTTGAGTTGATGATATTCATTTTCAACGTGATGATGCCCTTTCCACATCAGCTGTAATTTTTTTGTTTCCCGTCGACGAATCTGCAAAAAGCACGTCACCAGTCACTAACATGAATAGTATTGGTAAAAGAATGCAACCTTGTCTTACACCAATTTCGATCTCGAATTTTTCTGACAAATTTCTTTGTACAGGACGAGAATTTTGATCCAGCATATGTAGCTTTGATTATAGCAATTAATTTATCTAGGATACCTCTCATGCGTAAAGCACGCCCAATAAACTCCCTGATTAAGGAGCGTCTTCACATTCTAGAAGCCATTTTATGTTTGGCCAGCTTAGCGCTTGTTTGTGATGGATGCCGTACTATAAAAGCTCCCGGTTTTATTCGATGTCTACTCCAGCTCTGATTCAAAGCTCTGGAAGCGGCGGCTATTTACTATGCAATCCTCCTGGTTATACATCGTGATTCTGTAGCCCTTACTCTTTTCTGTAGTTTTCACTTCAGAGCATGATAAGATCACGCTGTCAACTTCCTTTCCTCAGTCTATGTATTGGCAATTCGATATGTTTTACCCTTCAACTCTAATTTAATAATTTCTTTTCTCTTTCTAGGTGCCCGCCGTGACGCTGATGGCTACCTCTGGATTACTGGTCGTGTTGATGACATGTTAAACGTTTCCGGTCATCTTATGTCTACCGCTGAAGTGGAATCAGTCCTAACCGAACATAGCCGTGTCTCGGAAGCAGCTGTAGTATCCCGACCACATCCCGTCAAAGGTGAATGCCTGTATTGTTTCATTACTCCCAACGAAAATGAAACCTTCGACAAGAAAATGGTCGATGAACTAAAAAAATTGGTACGCGACCGTATTGGTGCATTTGCCCAACCTGACGTTGTTCAACATGCTCCAGGTCTGCCTAAGACACGTTCTGGTAAAATTATGCGAAGAGTGTTACGAAAAATCGCCACCAACGATCGAGATGTCGGAGATATTTCAACTCTAGCCGATGAAAGCATTGTGGAATTACTTTTCGCTAATCGACCTCAATAAGCAACACCAACTAAAAGCTAGAAATGAAAACTTGAATATCGTCCATCAAATTAAAGTTTAGGACCCATTTACCAGGATTTAGTCCAATCACAATACAAAATAATAGAACAAAACCTAAATTTTTCTCTCCTTACCTCTGCCACTCTACATTCTGTGCTATTTGAACAAAAAAACAAAACTAAATTGGTTTGACCAAAATTTAGAAAGAAAAAAAAAGCAAACCAAATCCAAGAGCATTAAAGTCTAAGATATAATCTTAAAAAAAAAAAGAAAATTCCAAAAAAAAAACATATTCTATATACATACACTATAATATAAATACAAAACATTTTGTTTTTGTAATTCTTTCTCCAATATTGTGTAGAATTTTTTCTTCTTTTTTTGTTGTTAATTCTTTTTAATTTGCGTAGAATTAATTTTGTAGTATAATTTAATTAATTTTAAGTACAACTTTATTATTATAGTTCTGATTATTTATAGCACTTGTTGAATATCTTTTATGCATATCTATAAATAAATAAATATGTCTTTTTTACTCACAATCTTTTTTTTCTTATTTTTTTCCTTGAGTTTGTTTTTTTTTTTTTTTTTTTGCATTTGCGAAAATAGATAGATTTTATTTTCTTTTACAATTGTAAATTGTATATTGAATTGTTAGTTTTACACTAAATTATACACTGTTGATGAAAATATTACATAAAATACGAAATTAAAGATGGTTTTTTCATTTCAACTATTTTCAGTAACACCCATGTAGTGTAGTGCAGTGGATTATGTTTTTTAATCTGTAGTGTAGTGTAGTTTAATTATTTTTTTTTATTTTTTTTTTTTGAAAAACCATTACACACGACTTATTAGATATAATAAATGTTTTAAGTTGTGGATTGTCATCGAATAGGCTAAGTTGACAGATACGTTCATATTGACATATTTGACGGATTCAAAATGATTCATATAAGTTCCGTTCGCGTACTTTTTGCGCTAAAATTCGTAGTGTTGACAGTTTTCATAAACTAGCCCAAAGAAATTTCTTGCACTAAAATTCGTAGCATGGGTAAAATTTCTTACTCTCTTGTGAGCGCTTTCTTCTGCAAAAAACTACGAAAACTCTCCATACGCGAACAGCTTTTCGTAAAAATTCGTAGATTTTCATAAAAATTCGCTGTTTACGATTACGATGACAGTTTCTTATTCCTGAATGTATTTTTCCCTTTTCTCCTTTTCCTGATATCTAAATTTGTATTTGATTTTGCTGGAACGTCAGAATACAATTATGAAAGTCGGGAACGAATTTGTTAAACGACCCGAAGATGACAGTGCCGTCAACTAAACACGCGGAAAACGTATTTTTAAGGTCTCCTAAAGTTTCTAGAGACAGAACGAAATGGCTAAAGTATTTTTATCAATCTGCCTTGAAAAAAAAAAAATATTTTGTGTATTCCTCATGAGATAAATCTTGATCCATAAGCTTTCCACTCAGCACTTTTTTTTACATTTACGGCTTGTAAAATAGTAAACAAATACAGCATCTTATTTTTGATCAAGCTTTAACAAAAAAAAGTTTTCTGAACCAAAGATTGATAAGAACATATTGCTGAAGTGTTATATTTACTGAAACTTACTACACAACAAAGTAAATATATTCGATGTCCAGGCTCTAAAATGATATGCGTTTTATTCCGCAGCTACATACGACTTGCATTAGGAATCTCAGAAAATAAGATATATTTCCATATAAAATATACATGGTAAACAAATGGCATATGTAAATCCCATATTTGCAACAAATCATCCTTAAAAGTAAGTACAAATTGCGAAGAATATCTATAATATATAATAATGTAGCTGTATTCAATTATTTTATTTATCACTTTCTCCAGCTTCGATATTTTTGTTTATTTTGCAACATTTCTTTCTTATGTGAACATATAATTTTACAGATGATTATCTATTTAAATTTATACACTAGTATATATATTTTAAATTTAACCTAATTGTAGCATTGCACACAATTGTAACAAATAAATTTAAGAAAATGTGTATCCATAAAATAAAAGTAAATAAATTTAATAATAATAAAAGAAAAAGAAAAAAAACATAAGTGCTAATGAAAAACAATACATATCATAGTATTATTTACTTGTTAACGTTTACAAATAATATACTAAAAAATTAACTAAATAATAGAGAAGGTCTTTTGGACAACAACTGCCCTGCAACGAATACATATCATTCCGTTAAAAAATGGGAAAAAAAAAAAAAAAAATTATAACTTAACTTTTAGAATATTGAAAATTTATTGAATTATAATAATTTAGAAAATTAAATTCAATTGTTGTTGTACAGAGATTTGTGAAAAGGTTTCTTTAGGATTGAGTCACATGCGACTAAGAAAAAAACACTAAAATTTATTCATTGTTAGTATTCCTATAAGAAAAATAGTGAATATGAATATAAATGCAATTGTTACATGCAGTAGGCGATATATAGAACTATATACAGATGGCAAAAGCATTAAGTGGATAATAATTATATTTATGTGTTGCTTATATGTTAAATATAAATGGCTACTGAAACTAAATTATACAAAAAGAAAAATTTAACGAAAATTGGCTGTTTTCTTTATTATTTAATTTTTAATTTCATTTCGCTTGCTACAAAATTTTTAATTAAAATATTCACATGGGTTGGTTATTATTATTATTTTTTTTATCTGATCTTACCAAAGTGGAAATAATATTCATTAACTTGGCACGGGCGTGGATTACATTGGAGAGAGAAGAAAGGATAGGAAGGAGTGTTTATGGAGGTATTTTGAACTCACCTTTGAATCAATAACCGAATACACAATCACTTCATCATGGAAACCCACAATCGTTTTCCGGAAATAGGCTAGGTTAGGTGGATATATCCCGTGATCTGCTGTGTTATGACATGAGCGGATGATCCGCAACTCTTCGAATCGATTTGCTATTGTGAATTTTCCGAGTCGGCTATACTCTATAAAGATTAGTTTTCTCCATGAGAATAGTTTTAGACAGCTACAAAGAAGATAAAAGGGAGACTTCTTCTTTATCGTGCATACAGCCACGACAGAAGTCACTGGCCAGTATATCACATCTAGAAGTATCTTGTGGCCGTACAATGGTATCGCTATCATTTAACCTATAAGTTTTCTATTACTATTGTGCACAGATTGGTTGCACAGATAAAGGTTAGACTATAACAGTTCTAATGAAGATATAGTGTATCCTGTCATTTCTATCGGCAAATCTAGTGCAGTGTCCTTATTTTGTGTCATTTTTGCTTAGAAGACACTAGATGGTTGGCTTAGGACAAGACAGTATGCCTTATAGCCTAAATATCTGCATCAGTCTTTTGTACAATGCACACAGAAGTGGCGTATGGTTTTGATTCTGGTTCCTCCGTAATGAGGACGTAAAGCACGCAATTCATACAGAGAAACATTGGAAAGATTCTCTGTCACAAAGCTGACTTCATTGCTAGTTCTTTCATATATTCATAAGAAGAAAGTGCAACATCGTTTCTAGTGTTGCTAAAAATTGCACAGAGAATGCTAGGGATGATAAAAGTGTATGAAAAAGCGTGAAGAACTCGTATGTATCGGAAAAGCATTTGATAAGGTTTGTATGTAAATTTATTAGCAAGAAATTACTGTATAAAGGTATGTAGCTAATTATCTTTTTTATCCGGGTAGCCATCCACTCAAATAGTAGTAGCTATCTACTTTATCTCTTCATTTACTTTTCAATCGATCGAAAGTATACTCTTATCTATGTACCTGCTGATAAATACGTATCCATTCATCTCTCTATCAGCTACCTACCCCTTTTTGCAAATTAAATAAACTGATTTTATTTTTTTCATAATATTGTATAAAATTATTTTTCCTTTTAACTTAATTATGTACCAAGAATGGATAAGTATTGGCTTAGTAAGCTGCGATAGAAAAAATTGAGTAAAGTGTTGTTGAAGTATAGATCTTGAAAATCAGGTGGTTTTAGATTTTAGTGTACATATCTACAGAACTTTTCCTGCAATGATCAAAGACGTATCCACCAAACAAAAATTTAAATTTCGCATTGAATTATGACCCCATGGAACCCAGGGATAGCAGCTACGTACAGATACAATCGGCAGGTGTACTCGCAATCGATCAATATCCATATCTCAAGCTAAAATTTTTTCAAGAATTTATTACTTAAATAACACTAACTTAACAAACACTGGTTTCTGTTTAGATTGAGTTATGAGTCATCATCTAAACGGACGTTATGGTTATCTGGTCAGCATTTTGCAAATGGTTGCTCTAGTACAATTATATATATTTTGTGATTTGTGGGTACAATATTTTGTTGCATAATTTTATGCGCTGCCGTACAGTAACAGTCGCGCTGTAATTTGTTGTACACTGCATTAACTGTACGCAAAAAATCTTTTCATTGCTGCTGTGGAACTTCATTCTTTAGGTACTTCTGTACCTAAGCAATTCATCGTTAATCATTTCTATATTCTTCAAAGATATATTCGATGCCGAACAATCATATTTTCGTTGAGGATCTTCATCTCCCGACTATATCAACATTCTGCGAATGTCTGAGCATTGACTATCAATCACCACTTCACCTGCTGTTCAACGATTTTGAAAGGACATTTGATAGTGTTAATAACAATAATAATAATAATTAATAGCAAATATCAAGGTTACGTAGGACGGAGACAAGAAATTAAGAAATAAATTGGACTGTTTACAGACTGTTTGCCCGTATCCATCGATGATATTAATATCACCCGCGAATTCTAATAGTTAAATGCCTTTGTGAAACATGTCTCCTCCGATTAAATCTTCTTGTTGCCAATTTAAGGCCTGTTTAGAGAAACTTCAAACTCATTTTCAACATTTAGAACGGTTGCGCCGTATCTTGTGTTACAAGATATAGGATTGTCTTGTTTTGAAGATCGAGCATAAACCTCACTCATCCGACGATGCCTAACCTATACCCAATTGATGATTTGGTCCAGGCACCGCACCAAGTCATCACCTGCGTATAAAAATCTCTAGACAGTTCTTTCCTTATCGAACTACTCACCATCATTCATGCGCGAAATAAGACACTTAACATTTAATCATGTCAATGAAGTCTGCCTCTGGTAATAAAAAAAAAATATATAGACTGATAACAGCACGTTGTTCGAAGTTCAAAGTCGTGTGTAGGACCTCCCCGAGAGGGCATATAATTGACATCTTATTAATATACAGTGCGATAAGAAATCCAAACTAAAATTGGTCATTGGATCATTCCGTTTCTAAAACTGATAAAGGCCAACACCACGTGTATAATTCAAAATTTTTATGTTTTTCCATTTCTCTTATACAACAGTTTTTAGAAATTCTTAAATGACTAGTCCTAAAAATAATTTACAATATGTAATTGATACTAACTTCATATCATTTATTAAATTTAATGATCTGATTTTAAGAACTCCTCATACTCCTTCTCATTCATAAGTTTATCAACCTCCTTAGTATCAGCCAGAGTAATCTTAAAGAGCCAGCCTAAAAAATTAAGAACAGACATTTATATAGAAGGAGAAAAATATTCAAACGAACTTACCTTTTTCATAACAACTTGTGTTAATCAACGCTGGCGATTCTTCAACCTCGGAGTTTTTCTCGGTTACGGTTCCCGAAACTGGTGAGTACACTTCACTGGCAGCTTTAACACTTTCCAAAGCGCCACATTCTTGATGCAAACTGAGCTGGGTACCGATTTCAGGTAATTGAGCGTAAACAACATCGCCTAGGGCTTCCTGGGCGTAGTTTGAAATTCCAACAGTGCCAACGTTTCCAATTATAGTAACCCATTCATGCTTGTCTGTGTAACGACGTTCTGAAAGAAGATAGGAGTTGTTGGTTTCTTTTTATTGATTTATTTTGGAAAAGACACAAGCTATTTATAAATAGTTGTGACGAGAAGCCACTTCGAAAAATCAGAATTCAGAACACAAGAGCTGTAATGATGCCAATAACTAAGGAGAAAGATATAAAATAGCTAACTGCTTAAATTTGGTACAAAACCACTTTATCGTTATCAAAATAGTTTGCCGGGTGTAATGGCAATCACGGGATATATGCTACACATATTATTAGCGCTGAAAATTTAGTTTAAATTTGACCTCTTCAACTAGTTTTTGAAGCAAAAAAAACCTATTTACGCCTTCACACTGCTGGATATTGATCTATGGCTAGAATTGGTAGCGATCTAGAGTTTTAGGACTTTATTTTTGCACTTCTATCGCTAGAAGGTATAATCGGTTTGAATTGTTGATATTATGATGGCTTATGTCTTTTATCACTAGCATATATCTCGAAACACATTAGTTCTAAATTAGATATTAAGTATCATTTCTAACTGCCTTTAATTTGAAACCAATTTGATTATAATGGATACTTTCACTTTCAAATTGGTACACATTCTTGTTTCGTTACAAACACGTCTAACTCTGTTACAGCTAAGTTAATTACTCCCTTAAAATTGTTGTATTTTATCCTAAAAATTTATATTCGACACTAATTTTGATCTATATTTTGTTCATTCTCCAGCGCTTTTTTATTTAAAAAGAAATCATCCAATACTTTTTCGTACGACTGTATAATTAAAAAGCTATTTTCTCTCTTTCTTGTATCGTGACATAACCTCTGGATAAATGTCAAGAAAAATAAATCACAATAACCCTCTAACAGCTGATTTCAGCAAAAAGAAAACCATTGTGAATGTATCTTGCGGCAATTTATGAGCGAAAAACTTTACATAATTTATGAAATAAATTTAAAAACAATACCTGCGGCATTAATACTGGTTAAACTGAAACACCTTAACTGCTGGTTGGTGGTGGTTTTCAATAGATTTCTTGAAGCACATGCAAATTGAACGCCAGTTCGGAACACTTTCGCGAGTACGACCATTTTTAGTTGAGAATTTTCCACACTATCACCGACCGTCAGTCAACTTTGCTGGCACAAGTACAAATGAGTTTTCCTCAACGAAACGTACACTGCGAGTAAAAATTAAAAAAGAATTTTATTTGGAAGATCGCATAAAATAAAAATTAGGTACTGACATCGAAAGGTTATCAAAAAATAGAGCGGAGGTTGCTCCGTTGTTGGTCAGTGATTCGCTCGTTGGAATTGGAATTGTAGAGATACGTCGAGTTGACGTATGGAAAGCGAGTTTGTTTACGGGCGCAGCACGGAGTAGGGGAAGGTTCACAGTAAAAAATATTTCTCCCAGTTGGCGGAAAACAAAACACAGTCGGGAGTAAAATGAATGTAGGACTTGAACTTGATTTTGTTTTACAGTCGCAGGTAGTTGATATAAATAACAAATGGAAAAGTAGAGGTGGAGTTAGCGAATAATATTAATTATTTGGCCCGCACATGATTGCTTTCTGAAAATCTGCTGGTTTGAAATGTTGATATTATTTTATTCTTTAACCCAGTGAATCGAAATCAAGAGGTTTGAATGAACTTTTACCAAAACTTCACAAAGCCGTTCCCTTCGATTTTAAGTGATTTCATGTGTAATAATAAGCAGTAAATTTTGATGTGCCTGCCAAAATAGGTGTTAGTTGACTTAAAATAATTGTTTTGGGAAGAAAAAAATATTTAAACAATGATATTAAAAAGTAGGTTGATTGCCATTTCGCAGTAAATGTGACAATTTTTACTCTTGCCATCTAGAACCTCTCCCTCCTTTGTCCGATTCTCCCAATTGTTTTGTCATCTATAAATGAACATCTAGTAAATAAACCGAAGTTCACGCTGTAGACTTGTTCAGTTTGACAATCTTTTACAGACGGACGAAATCAAAAAGCTTTAAACTAGATTTCGTTGATAGCTCGAGGTTTCGAAACCTTGAAAATGTATGGCGAAACCTTAGATTTTGAAAAATTTATACGAAACTTCCCGATTTCGTTTATACTGTGGATAGAGTATAAATTTCCAAAGACCGAATTGTTCGATCTCACAATCTGTATTCACTTACATACATACATAACATACCTATCAGGCCTTTCGTGAATAAATATTCTCCAAAATTTTTTCGAATTTTGAATAAAAAATTCCGTTTGGACTTAAGCCTGTATACATACATATGGACGTACATATATCTCAGCAAAATGTCATTGTAAGATATAAGCATTTTTTCCAAGCATCAAGTGACCGTTAGGTGTTTCGACCCAAACGTAATGGTAAGAACTATATTCTCTTGCAAAACGAATTGGTATCTGTTCCAAAGCTTAAATTTTAAGTAGGTTACTATGGCTATTGTGTGCCTACAACTTAGCAACTCTTATGTCATACAACATGGGGGCAGTTGTTTTTTTTATCAATAAATTGTTGAACTCATCGTGCCCTCACATGTTACTGCGTACAGTACTGACTGACCATTGGACACTTTAACCCAAAAATAAAACCAACTGACCTCTCTGATTAGACCACTCAGTTATAAGACGTTTTTAATTACCACCAACGTGTTAATTTGTTCGCGGTTTTTACTGCAAATACATGTATTAAAAAAAAAAACATCAAAAGCACACTCCACGTGATCTATACCAGAATGCACGACATTTATTCTTAGAACACGAATAATTCTAAAACAGATGTTCGAAATTAAGTTCCTATTTCATTAGCTAATCTTGTAAATTGTTTTCACTTATCGTATGCGTTTGTTTTCTCGATCGTTCGACTTGAAAGTAGGTACCTTGTCTACTAGCTAGTATGCACATATGTACGTACTCATAGATACATACAAGTTGTTTCTGTTTTTCATTGATGACCTCTACTATCTTTATTGTTACGGAATGAATCGCTGCTGGGGGCAGACACTTATCAGTTGCCGAACGCAAATCGCATTCAACAACAGTAAACAGACGTACTAGTATCTGCTATTCACTGTGGACAATCAAAAAAATACGCAATTTATGGTTTTATTTGTAAATTTCTTTTTTTAATATTTTGTATAAAGCGAAACTATAAATGAAATTACTTGTCTGCGGGGCACTGGAGAGACGGACATTATTTTGAAACTAGTACAAGATTGAAATTGTCATGCCATGGTGGCTATTGGTATCTAGTGTTTCGTAGTTGGCCATTCTGATTGGCCCTTGGCATTGGTGGTGTATAGTCGGGCGCAGGGAATGGTGGTTCGTTAAATCCCTGCAATTGGGGTTGTTGCTGCTGTTGCTGTACCACTGGTTGGGGCTGTTGCTGCTGTTGTTGTCTTGGCGGTGGATACTGCTGGAAGCTATCGATGTTGCGGAAACGACGCTCCTGGAGGTTATCCGTAGACATGCGAGCAGCTCGATTGATGGACTCTTCGTTGAGTTCAACTGGTGAGCTGCGTTCTTCTACTACAAAGGTGGCGTTTTCAAAAACGGCTTCATTCCTATGAAATAGAAAATAGGGGGATTTTGAAGGTGATTATGAAGTAGGGACTGGTATTTGTTACTCATACGCACTTGGAATCGTAAGCGTTGATTGGTGCCCTCGTAGCTAGGACTGAATTATTGTTGCTGCTGAATGAGGTAATGAGGAAGTCCTTCTGGAAAAAAAAATAAATTCAACTTTTTACTAATAACAATGAGATTATTATAGCTGGTTGACCCTATTCTAACAGGTATTCTTTGAGCCATTTTTTTCAACTTTATCAACTCAGTAAACGCCATAATATAATTCACAAAGGTTTTGTGTACTTAAACGATTACACAAAGAAAAAAGTAAATTAAGCACATATAGAAATTTTAACTCTTATCACAGTCATGAAATTTATTGCCCCCGAAAGTAACATTCCTTTACACTTATACATGGTCTAAATTCTTTTCAATCTAATCACAAAAAGGTACCATAACTTATCGGGAAATTCATAAAAACCAAATCATATCTATCATAGCTTATTTTTTTACTTACCTCACTGAGTACAGCGTTTTGCACTAAAAATGCCGCAATGAATATATAAATCATCAAGCCGAGATTGACCACCCACAGGACAAAGCCTTTGAGCGATATTATCATCATACTGATGGCAGCGATTTGAGCTGAAATAAGTTCAACTGCTTGTGGAACTATAGCACCAGCTTGGAATGATGCCAAATTATAATTATATGATGCCCACTGGAATCGACTGTAATCGATCGCAAAGATCACACCTAAGGTCAAGTCCATACAACACACTATCAGAGCAACACTGGCCCAAGTGTACAATACTCCACCAGTAGTCTTGAGGTCATCCTTCCTTACATCTGAAAATAAAAGGATTAGGTTAGGTCTGCAACCAAGACTTTATTTATTTTCAACTTACGTGATAGAAGTAAACAAGAGCTTATAAACCAAATCAGTGATAAGCCCAAGTACACACATGTCCAAATTAGGATCTGCTCTGAATTGAAAACTGTGTCCACATCATGTAATATTGAGTAGTCCACTTCGGAGTAAATATCTGGCTGACAGTCTCCTCGGAAATATAGTTCGAAGAAAACAAATTTGGTTATAGACCCATAATTAACATTGTCGCTTATGTCTAGGATACAGCAGTAGGCCAGGATTGAGACTATTGAAAGCCCTATCCAGATGAGAGACTGTATCTGTAAAAAGAGAAATTTTTTTTCAGTTACAATACAATAATGTAAAAATTTTTCATAATTATACAGCAAGTGAAGGACTCTGTGTTTGATATTCAAATGCGATCATGCTAAGAAAACCTTCCCGGCACTGGCTTGATATCACGCTCAAGACTTTACAGTATCGGCATATCGCCAGCGTTGATACACAATTTTATGTCGTAATCTTGCGCTGTATCGTAGTGTCATTCGGTGATGCGCGCAGTATTACATGGCGCCATTTCAAAAATCATCTTAACACTGCGTCTCCATGAGTCTGAAAAATGGCTGACTTTTCCATCAGACTTCTAGTCCGCCAGACTTTTATATTCATTGGATGGGCGAATTTTGTCATGACTTTTCTTTCTTCATGTTCTTTATGTCGGCAACAGCAAAACAAGCTCAATTGCTCTTAAAAAATCAACAAACTTATTGTTTCTGTTTGTGAAAATCAGAAATCTGCCATCTTTCAACGTCTGGAAAGCAATAATAAATCAGAACAAATGTTTTTTCTTAAAAAAAACGACTGCCAAACTTCAAGTGTCAAATTTCAATCAGGGTTGATGTCCACAGAGAAGACAAGACAAAAAGGCTGTCTTAGGTGTCCGACTGCAAGTCAAGTCCGTAAAAATGCGGCCTACATGAGACTTAAGTCTTGATTTAAATTTAGCTCCAGCGCTCTAACCACTGAGATATTTTTACTTTTTTAAACCCAGCTTAAACCTAGTTAGAGAATACTACCCTGAGCCTTAATTAGCCCAATCGTGCAAATCGAACCGAAGACAGTCCTGACTTTAAACTTGTTTCGCTACAGAAGCGACCTTGACTTTGACTAAACTAACTAAGGAACAATAACTGACGCATTTACTGCCTTCAATTGTGCAAGGCACTTAAAGTATTTCTATATTGATAGTTTCTCTTGTAATCTATTGTGATGACAAGGTTAAGACCAAAGCTGATTAGACGAGTCATCAATGTAATCATGGTGTTGAAGGGACAGAAAAAATCAACAAACTTCCGGTCATAAATACTTACGCCTAACTCCTTCAATACACATCACAATTTAAAAATAGTTCTTCCTTTTATGTTTGATACTTATTTTATTTTAGATAAAAAATTCAAGTGAAATACAAGCTGTGAATTCCTGAGCTTAAGCTCTTTGTTTACCTCGAGCGAAATAGATAAATGTGACTTAGTTCGACATATATAATATGTCCCTCGTATCTTATCGTGTTTATTGCAGAACATGATTCATAATTCAACTTCAAAATAAACAAATATAATGTACATGCCTCATTGCGTAGAATATACTCGTATAATTAAATCGCATGACGATTGATGGTCACTAATTTGAGAAGATGACACAATCGAACTCGATTGTATTCAATCTACCTACGCAGTTATCGCATATCCAAAGGACTAAACTTAAGGTCTATAAAGTTTGCACTCTATCAAGCTATCAATTAAAGATACCGTTCAAGTGTCAAAAATGTTGGTTATCTTATGATGTATCGCATGATATAAAGCATACCAAAGCTGGTCTTAGTACATATCTGTATCCCGAGGTCAAAGTTTAACACAGTCACTTTTGGCCAAATACCAGATGGTATGGTCTTAATCGAAAGTGTGTCAAAATTGATTTCATTTGAGTGTTTGGTTGATTAATTAACATCTCAGAGAGCTTAATGTCTTGGGGGATGCGAATTCTGAGAAAGAGTCCAACGATAATGGTATACACGTTTTAAAGACGTCTAAGAAGACGGTAGTGGGACTCCCCAATTCGTGCGCCATCATAATTTAAACATTTTAGCTTAATAGCATTCAGCTCATCTAGTACTGAGTGAATGGAACAGTGTCAAAAATGTCGCATTCGGTATTTTAAAAGTGATAACTGATCGTGATACTCAAAATGGTAGTGAAATATCAATAAATTCATTATCGCCATTTGGATTGGTATAGCCTTAAGCAAGGATACGGGAGCATTTCAGCTGAGTTCAAAAATTATGATGAAAAATTATACCTACACAGATTAATTGACTTGCAAAGATTAGTCATTCACGTTTCTAAAAGAAAAAAAAAACACTCAAAACTGACTGTACTAGGTTGAAAGATGTAAACAAAATTAGTCACTACTGTGTACTCTTACGTTGTTAATGATTGTCAAGTGTTGTAAACAAATTTCGCCAGTAGTGAAAAATATAATCTGCAAAACAACAAACAATCTTATCAAGGGAATGCATGCGTACATTTTAAATTCGACAGGTGAATGAATTGTACAAATTTGCAATTATTTCGAAAAATGAAATCTAAAATGATTGTACCCAAATAAATACAGAGTCATCGACTTTAATTAGTACAGTGTTCTAGTAGGTGGAAGTTTTGTATATCTGTCAAATGGTTGTGGTGTTGTTGGTTGTAAAATAATTGGAATACAAACAATACAAAAAAGAGTAATGTCTAAAAACTCGGACATTTTTTTGTTCAACCCGTTCACGTACATTTTTCTTTCTCTGAGAGAATTTCACCCCCACCTTTAGAAATTTGACAAGCTGTCAATTTTAATGCAGAAAGTACAGGAACAGACCTGAGCGAAACTAGACTTCAAAATAATCTAAGAAGCTAACATTGAGGACCGAGTCAGAGATCTTACGTGACTTACAATGGATCGTCATTGTGAAGGTAATAAGAACTGGCTAACTTACTATTTACCAAAGAAATGAACGTTTGAAATGTGAAAACCCCAATTCAGCTAGTGTATGAAGATCTTTTGTGCTATTCCTTAATAAAATTGTATATAATTAGTTGTTGTGCTGTCTAGCTGAATCTAGTTCAGTTATAAAGCTAAAGATACTTTGAGCAGAAGCAGAGGCTACAGCAGAGGGTGATGTAAAGCCTTTGGTAAAGTACTTAAGTCTCAGCCGACCTATGGACATTCGCGCTTCAAGACATAAACGACACGTGTCCGATCTGACACGGCTCATTTCTTGAGATGATAATTGAGAGAGTAATGGCCAGTTAGGAAGTCATTGATTGGCTTGACTTTGCATTTGCTTATGGAAAGGATGTCTTTTGTTCTCTGCCTTGACAAGTTGATGTATTGTTTGGCATGTCTTAACCCAGTTTGAAAGTTCCAGTGAGAGAGCATTTCTTGACGTTCCCATCTATTGAGCTCTATCTCTATCCTTAAGCCACAAAATTGTTCAGGACCAACGTATAGAGTCTGAGCACATTGTCTGTGAAACTGATGAGCAGCTTCGTTGCCAGGGATGCCCTCGTATCCAGGGAGAGATTGGAGACAGTAACAGACTATCTTCGACTCAAAGTTAAACGATTTGAGAGCTTGCCCTGAGAGCTGCCTGGCTATCTGAAAATATGGTGATATGTGATCTGCGATTCTCTGACACAGAGCTCGATAGTGAGGTCCTCTGCATGATAGATCGTGGTTACTTGTCCTATAGAAATAAACAGTATAATTCGATAAAAAAAACATTGGCATTAGTGGTAGAATGTTATGTAGATTTGGAACCGAACTCGTGTTCCTGTGCTCTAGTAAAGATCCACATATTTCATCCAAAAATCTAAAACCCCTGCGAAATTTTTAGGAGATCATTGATAGCGAATTAATTGAAAAAGTGTCCATACATTTTTGGAAGATATGACGAAAACCCGGGTAAAGAATCATTCGCATGACTGCTGCTCATATGTAGATATTTATATGCATATACATACATAAATATATTATTTTTTTTTTCTTTGAATGATAAAATTTTTTAGGTATTTCAATATCCAAGATAATACTGATAATACCACAGTGGTGATCAATAACGTCGGTAGCCATATGAGGGCGGCACTGTGAAGACTCTGATCAAGATATGGTTCATTCTTTGTTACTTTACTTCTGCTTCGTAATGCATTTAGATTGTTTTTCCTAGAACAAATAAAAGACGTATTTGGAACTCAAATAGTTAACAAATAAACTCAACCAATTTTTAGTTACTTTACACATGAATCAGAACATGAAAGTTATCAGTTTTTACTTAAAAAAAAAAAAACGGCGCCTTCTACACCGACGTAAACTATCATGAACATCTGTTGAATGGAATGTTTAAGATACACAGTACCTAATTTTGTATTGTACTGACACTTTTTAGTACTTGTTTGTCAATTGATTGAGGATTATGACTCAAAACACTTGTAATTGTGTAACCATTTGTATTCGTTAATATCTTTACGCCAAATAGGTGATTTCTTAATGCGCATTCGTACAACACTAAACCAATTAATTGATAAGCGCCTGTTTATATGATTTGATTACAAGAGACGAGAACGATAAGCTCTCTATCGCACGTGTACCAATCCATCTGGAGAAACTCTTCTCTCAAAGATACCTACAGTACACATCCGTACTTACCAATCCCAATACTCCAGCCCACACAGCTACACACCGTATTGTTGAAAAACTCTTACAACACTGCTCTAAACCCATTTTTCGTATGTATTCCACTTAAAGTCGTTTATTTTTTAATTCGTTCAAACTTATCCACACAATTAAAGCGCGTAAAACTCGAGCGCGCCGTACACCTGACCGTTAGAACTGTCAGCGAAAAAAGAAACTATCGATTTGGCTGTTAACCAAAAAAAAAAAGTAAAACAATCCCGAAACCTAGAACTAGATTAGAAGGCTACCGCGAACGTACTGGTGTAGTTTCGTTCATGATTTTTGCGACACCAACGCAAGTACATTCTACACAATGTGTATTAGTGGGGTAATCGTTACCGTTGTTACCGTGCTCTCACCGATACTAAATTGATCGATGTCTAACTGTTGGTAATCACACCTCTAAGTCGCTAATATTCCTGGCGGAATGTTGCTTCTCTGTACTCCCGCCGGCCGTGCGTTGTTCGGTAAAAGATATCTTATCAGTCACCTTTTGTTACAATTACGCTTATCAGAGAGCAGCAGCACCACCAAAACGCGCTCTAATAAATGAAAGCACAAAAAAAAAAAAAAAAAAAATATTTCGTTTATCGATGTTGAAAATTTTGATATCGCAAAACTTATTGAGTGTTGTGGTATGAGTAAGATTGAAATATTGGCTGGCGGTGTTGGTATTGATAGTGGAATTAATGAATATGGTCTCGGATGAGATGGTAGCATATTTGACAGGTGAACTTTTAACTTGGATTATACTGAAGTACTAATGACGCATGTCTAAAAGGGTTTTCCCCCCTCTACTAGATAAATTGATGATTAAGTGATGACGACTCTGTTTTTTTCTATAATTTTTGTCCAAAGATATCATACAATTTGAAAGGAAGAACTAAGCCATTTATTTTGACTTTACACCGAATAACAGAGATTGGATCTAGTGCTATTAAAATTTTTATCAGGCACGTTGCTTTTTTGTCGTTATAGAATTTTGCATTATTTTAACACTCGTCGATTTCATTATTGAAGTTAAAGACCCTTATATTTTTTATATATTCAGATAAAACTGAATGCCTACTCAATCATAATTAGTTGAAATATCTTTTGAATTAAAACATGTGAATTTTTAAGGGACGAACAAATTTGTGAGCCTGAGTCTGTTTCTGGTCTTACACAAGTGACGTTGTCATCAGAACTTACATTAAAATTGTTAATAAACGTCAGGAACGTCAGTAGAGGTACATTCACAGCTCAGCGACCAGCGAGTAGGCGAACCGCAAATATACAATTTTTAGGCCAGCAATTACCAATTTTACTATTACCAAACAAGAGAGTTCAATTTATTTATTGATTTATGAAAATAATATTCAAATTGTAATAAGATTCTGCGGAGAAATCAACAATTCGCTGATTTTTACGCGTATAAGCGAATACTTCTTGCGAACTGTCAAATTTTATTCACATTCCGCAGATGTGTTGTAACGTAATCCACTCCATTCGCACGGCCAAAACATTTGCGTGAATTTAACCTCACAAATCTTTGTTTCTTTGGTAAATACCAAATAAAAATCTGTAATTGCAACGACTAGACAAAAATTTTTCTGTGAATGAAACGTCAAAATTTGCGAATATTCGTAGGCCGAGCTGTAAATGTCTCAGAAATAATCTTTCCACATTCTGACAAGTCACAGAAAAAATTAATGTGTTTCTTCTTTTGTGGTAGATTGTCAGAATTTAGTTTTTGTATGAATTGTAGGTCCGTTCGCGTACTTTTTGCACTAAAATTCGTAGATTATCAATTTTCGAAGAGTAGGGGTAAAATTCTTACTCTCTCGTGATCACTCTCATCTGTGAAAAACTACGAAAATTCTCCGTACGCGAACAGCATTTCGTAAAAGTTCGTAAATTTTCGTAAAAATTCATTGTTTTAGGAGGGTACGCGAACGGACCTAATTTAATTTCAATATTTCTTTATGTTATAAACTCAATACACCTTAAGACGATTTTATTGTGGTTATACATATGTTTTGGATATACATATTAGTAAAGCTTTTCACCATCTTCGAGTGAAGAAACTCAAACAAATTAATTGCGTGGCCAAAACCGTTTATCTTACAAGATGAAAGTCTTCTGATGATAACCAAGTCTTTGGCATAAAAATAAATAAAAATGTTAAACCATAAGAAATAGAGGGCCAACTATATACGTTTCTGCACTTTCAGAAGGGACCTACATTTTTATGCGATATCCGAAGGGCAGAGGGTTTTTGAGAAGCTTCGTTATGACAGAAAATACTCTTGGATGGTTGTTAGACAAAACTTTGGTATTTTCCTGGATTCGACTTTAAAACTCCTTACGCAGTTGTTCAACGCTGAGTTCAACTGAGCCACGGCACCGACCGTATAGATCAGATAATTACAAGTGTCAGAAATATCGGTCTATTAAACTACGACTAAAGTGCCCGGGATGGGTGAATATGGAAATACACAGCCGGTTCGCACTTCCGGAGTCCACTAGACAAGCTTTGCTACTATTATAGATCAAAGACATAATTCATTTCCTGACGAGGTTCACTTATTAAATCCATGCGAAAAACTCTTTATAATGTTAAAATTTATAACTCTGCAATAAGTTAAAAGACTGTTCAGTTGCCTCTAACACTCAAATTTCTTGAAACGTTATCATTTCGAAATTCAAAGTGATGCTTACCATCTCTCCATCCCCTTCAAGGACGATTATGACAGCTTCTACAGAGATTAACTATTTATTTAGAGGTAGGTTTAGTTTCGACATCATTTGCCAAAATTGTCAACAGTAGTACTGTCCGTGGAAATTTCTTGCTCGTGGGTAAAATTTTTGTATACAAACAAAAACAATGAAAAAAACAGTTAGTTTGTAAAATATATTATTATTTTTGTTTTTAATTTCAATCTTTGGAAATGTAGAATCACATTAAGGCTTCGCTCTACTGCTTCTGCTGCTAAGCACTAAAGAAGCACCAAATTCTGTGGCAAGACACCTAATTAACTTACTTTTACACTTTTCTCCAGGCAAGTACCAAAAAGTCAACAAAATTAATACTGCTCCACCGAATACCATAGCGACTACCATCTAGAATAACCCGACTGCGAGAGTCTATCTTGGCTGATTGGGCCTCGATCTTTCTTCGGAGGATGTAGGGTATAGTCTGGCACTGGTATTGGTGGAAAATCCTCATCGTCTGGCTGCAGATGAGCTTGAATCCTTTTCTGTGCAATGGGGTCGTTCATGATGTTGGTGTAGGACCATGGCAGTTGACCACGCAGCTCTTGACTTACGTGTGGCTGATTTGGGAATGGAAGCCCCTCAGTAGTAGAATAACGCATATTTAATGGCGAAATGGCTGACAGCTCTGGTGTCGCTGAACGAGGTGTTGCTTGTGACGATGTAGTGGTACCGTAGCGATTTGGATAATCTAGGTTTTCAGGATGTGCATCGGAACTTTGGTAAGTAGGCGTATCCGTGGTTACACTGGCCTGAGTCTTGAGCTCATTGACTCGCTTGTTGTTGGTTGATTGTTGACGAGAAATTGGCAGTGCGTATGCAGCTGTAAACTCTGGAGGTGGACTTTGATCTTGTGGTGACTTTAGGGGTTCCATAGTACGTCGGTCCTTGCGTACTGAATCGGGTGGAGGAGCAGTTGGGTGATAGCGTAAGACAACAGTGTCTTGTTGTTGAATTTCCTGCATTTGCCTTTGGTCATTTTGAGTCAGCTGTCGTTGAGGTTGGCTGGGTATGGTAGTGTCCACTGGAAGTCGATGCTGCTCTCTTTTCTTTGAAGCGTTCTATAAAAGGAATGAATTAGAAAAAAAGATAAAAGATTTACATCACTTGGACTTACATTGGAGGATAGAACTTTAGCCAATGAAAGGCAGAAAATTACACCAAAGATGTTTAGCAGCCAAATAAGGACAACTCGTGAACTTATGCAAGTGAACGCCACAGCTGGTGTTACAAAGTATACATCGTAGTCCTGTAAGTACTCCATGGCCTGTTCGATGTTCCTAACGCCCACATATTCAAAGGTACTGCTGGCGGACTGGGGACAAAGTTGTTAGTATTCAGCTGTAAATAAAAATAGGCTGTTATACTTACGGTAGTGTGAATGATATCATGTATGTGATATCCAGTGGCAACTGCATCTAAAATACTGCCAGCAAGGACGGATAGTAGCCATGGCCAGAAGCATACTGCAGCTACAACCTTGGTAATAGGACCACAAATAGTGACTAAAAATAAATGAGAAAATCACTTAAAACAATGATAAGAGCTGGTTGTGGAAGAGATAAATAAATGAACAACACGTGACAAGAAATGCAAACAATTGAACGAGATTAATGTTGACAAGGAGACTGTAAACAAAATGCAAGCGGAAGAGGTTATTGGTCTCAGGTGATTCATAAGTAGGGCAACCACTTTAAAGATACATGTATACGCATCGCATGTAAGCTTACTTTGGGAGATAGAAGGTTTTATATTCCGTTTCATGAGTTCCACATTAAATGGAACGATGGTTGACTATATCATAGTTTCCAAAAAATATAAAACAAGTACTTTGGCAAAGTCATAGATAAGTCAAGTTAACGAAGGACGAAAAATCTACAGAAGTGGCCACAGAATTGTGATTGTTCTCAAAAAGGAGGCTGTATGCCTTAAATTATAATCAATATCAAAATGAGGGTATATAGCCTTCCACCATCGGCAACCCAGTTGAACGATTGAAGACGCTGATCATGTTTCAGTGTCTGCTGTACGAATCAGAATGTAATCCTCTGGCGTTTAAACCGATGGTTAGACAGTTAAATAGACGACAACAAATCGACTTCCCTAAAATAAGGAAATTATAACCTTAGATCGGCAAAGTGAGAATCGATAAACTTATGCGAACGACTAAGAACTCCCTTCATGCTTAGGCTAGGCGCGCACATGCGATTTTAATCGCACGACTTTTAGTCGCACAAAATGAAACACACTTTTTGCAATATGAATGCGCGCACAGAGCTTATGGTTATGGCAGCGATTATTATGCCGCGATTTGTTACATTTTTTCCGCGACGCGATAGTCGCCAAAACAAACGAATCATATGAATTTAAAGGAGTTAGCACGCACTGGCGATTTTAGTCGCCGCGATCAAAAAATAGTAGTCGCAATAAGGCTAGGCGCGCACATGCGATTTCATCGCGCGACTTCTTAGTCGCACAAAATGAAACACACTCTTTGCAACATGAATGCGCGCACAGAGCTTATAATTATTACAGCGATTATTATACCGCGATTTGTTACATTTTTTCAGCGACGCGATAGTCGCCAAAACATATGAATCATATGAATTTAAAGGAGTTAGCACGCACTGGCGATTTAAGTCGCCGCGATCAAAAAATAGTAGTCGCAATAATATAAAACAGTGCGCGCACTGGCAATTTTCTATCGCTCTAATGTTCAGTCGCGTAAAATGGAACACATGGCGTCTAATACGAACGCGCGCACTTGCGACTGAATAATCGCAGGATCTAGAAAAATGCAGCATGCCACATATTTTTGGCGATTTACAGTCGCGGCGACTCTTTAATCGCAAGTGCGCGCACTCGTATTATAAACTATTTGACCTATATTTTGCGATTGAACAATCGTAGCGTTTTCTGTCGCTGGTGCGCGGACTGCCATTTCCTACAGCGACTACGATTTTTTAATCACTGCGGCAGAAAATCGCATGTGCGCGCCTAGCCTTACTCTGCAGAGAAGAACACAACCCACATTAAGGCTAGGCGCGCACATGCGATTTTAATCGCGCGACTTTTAGTCGCACAAAATGAAACACACTCCTTGCAATATGAATGCGCGCACAGAGCTTATGGTTATTGCAGCGATTATTATGCCGCGATTTGTTACATTTTTTCAGCGACGCGATAGTCGCCAAAACAAACGAATCATATGAATTTAAAGGAGTTAGCACGCACTGGCGATTTTAGTCGCCGCGATCAAAAAATAGTAGTCGCAATAATATAAAACAGTGCGCGCACTGGCGATTTTCTATCTCTCTACTGTTCAGTCGTGCAAAATGGAACACATGGTGTCTAATACGAACGCGCGCACTTGCGACTAAATAATCGCAGGATCTAGAAAAATGCAGAATGTCACATATTTTTTGGCGATTTACAGTCGCGGCGACTCTTTAATCGCAAGTGCGCGCACTCGTATTATAAACTATTTGACCTATATTTTGCGATTAAAAAGTCGTGGCGTTTTCTGTCGCTGGTGCGCGGACTGCCATTTCATACAGCGACTACGATTTTTTAATCACTGCGGCAGAATATAAATATATATATATATATGCGATTTTTTGTCGCGGCGATCTAAAAATCGTAGTCGCTGTAGGAAATGGCATTTCCATTTTGCGCGACTGAACACTAGAGAGATAGAAAATCTCCAGTGCGCGCACTGTTTTATATAATGCTAGGCGCGCACATGCTATTTTCTGTCGCGGCGATTAAAAAATCGTAGTCGCTGTAGGAAATGGCAATCCGCGCACCAGCGACAGTAAACGCCACGATTTTTTAGTCGCAAATTATAGGTCACATAGTTCATAATACGAGTGCGCGCACTTGCGATTAAAGAATCGCCGCGACTGTAAATCGCAAGAAAATATGTGACATGCTGCATTTTTCTAGTTCCTGCGATTATTTAGTCGCAAGTGCGCGCGTTCGTATTAGACGCCATGTGTTCCATTTTACGCGACTGAACATTAGAGCGATAGAAAATTGCCAGTGCGCGCACTGTTTTATATTATTGCGACTACTATTTTTTGATCGCGGCGACTTAAATCGCCAGTGCGTGCTAACTCCTTTAAATTCATATGATTCATATGTTTTGGCGACTATCGCGTCGCTGAAAAAATGTAACAAATCGCGGTATAATAATCGCTGTAATAATTATAAGCTCTGTGCGCGCATTCATGTTGCAAAGAGTGTGTTTCATTTTGTGCGACTAAGAAGTCGCGCGATGAAATCGCATGTGCGCGCCTAGCCTTATTGCGACTACTATTTTTTGATCGCGGCGACTAAAATCGCCAGTGCGTGCTAACTCCTTTAAATTCATATGATTCGTTTGTTTTGGCGACTATCGCGTCGCGGAAAAAATGTAACAAATCGCGGCATAATAATCGCTGCCATAACCATAAGCTCTGTGCGCGCATTCATATTGCAAAAAGTGTGTTTCATTTTGTGCGACTAAAAGTCGTGCGATTAAAATCGCATGTGCGCGCCTAGCCTAATTGTCCCAGGTTAGGAAAAATTCCATGGAGGACTCCTTTACCAAGACTTTGAAAAACTCTCAATTAGAACCGGGAGCAACATTGTTAACTACATCAATTCAACTCAATGGTTCGTGTTGTGCCATATAGGAATACATGTTTCTCGTATCGTACCGGTTTATCGCATCATTGTGGTCGGAGCATTGGGTAAACATGACAAAATTCAATAATATAGTCTTTTCCAGAATTCCCAAAGTAGGTGATACTGTTCTCAATCTAATGCCTGTTTTGTGTCTTAATTGCCGCTTGACTAGCCACAAATTTTGTGACCCTAGATACATTTAGTTTCTTGGTGCATATATGAAGTCTGTACTGCTCCTTTTATAGGTAAGCTTTCGGTTTGGAGGATACTAAAGTCACCAGCGAGTATAGGGTTTTCCAATAAGGATTTTCAGAAATATTATTGAGGGTACGTCTGTCAATTTAACATGGAGAGTTATAGCGTTCACCAACATGTGCAAATGATTAAATTGTGTAATAAAAGTGGGTCTTCTGTTTGAACATCATTTCAGGCGCTTCGCCCATTTTACAGTCGCCCATTTTCAGATGAATGGGTTCGTCCAATCTACACGAGATCAACCAATTGCAATGCATCCAGATAAAGTCACTTTTTGGTGTGGATTTTGGACTGACGGCATCAGCGTTCCATGAGAACTGACAGGCCATCTACGTCAATTACAACCGCTATCTTTTGACCCCAATTAGATGGACACCAATGACATATGGTTTCAACAGGACACGCTACATGCCACACAGCCCGTATCACAGTTGACATTTTGTATGAGCGATTTCCGAACGTAGTTATCTCAAGCGGAGGCGATGTAAATTGGCCACCGAGATCGTGCGATTTGACAGATTTCTTCTTGTGGAGTTTTCTTATGTTACAGCTACAGGTCTATACCAATAAACCACAAATTACCACTGCAATGAAAGACAACATTATCAATGCCAATGGTCAATTTCAGTCTGATTTATGTGGCAGAGTTATGGAAAATTGTACCTTTCGAATGCGCGCCACCCAGCAAAGCCGCGGAATTTAACTCGCGCTTAGCACCTACCAGCTGACGATGATGGGGGGAAAAAAGTAATAAATGTGACATTACTTTTTTTGGAAAAAGTTTCTAACTAGAATTTTTTTTTCTCGTCTGGCCATTAAAGTTATACGGACTCTTTCTTGCCTGGCTAACTTATACCGACTCGACTGTATTTATAAATAAATGTGTAAGTTTACCAGACGTGTACTCACAAAATGCCATGTCACAAAATTGAACCAGATGTCAGTAAAACTAGAGTAAAATACTTCAAAAGCAACTAAACACATTCGGCAAAAATTAAAAGCCGGCATACAATGAACCATCAATATGGCTTTCAACTTTTGACAGATACAATCAGGTCATTTAAAATAAACGAAAATAAAATCGTTTAATTTGGAGCTCGTTAAGTAACTTAATGTCACTTTGTGTATAATTAAATCCTGTGACATAATCCATATTCTAGTGATTGATTTGCCTTAATTGTTGTCACATTTTGCTCAAATAATTTATAACTAAATTCATTTTCACTTACCCAATACGAGAAGTGATGTAACCACCCATAGCGTACTTATTGCTATATAGCAGATTAGAAATATAAATTCTCGATTGCTGATCACGTCCGCAATATCATAATCAATTACTAGTGCAACGTCCTGACCGACTTCTGGTATATGTAGAGTTGGTGGTCCGCAGTCTCTACCTAAAATTTTAGAAAAAAAAACATTTATTACATCACATGAGGTCATTGAATTGGAATTTATTACAAATTGCGTACAAAAGACTAAAAGACAAGTATAACAATGTCACGTTAAGAATATGGCATAGTAGTTGTGTGATACTTAACTGATTAATGTTATTTATTGAGATTAGATAAGAAAATTGTGGAAATTTTAAAGTTCAATATACATAGATTGGATTTTAGTAAGTTTTCAATGATAAACTATTATTTTTTCTGCCATTTGGGCTATTTTTTATGAAGAAATCACTCAAATGTAATTTCTTTGAACTTGTGCGATAAGTTTTTGGGTACCGTTCTTAAATCACGAGAACTTACTTACATAATGTACATAGGTTTACAAATTTCAACTAATTTGACATATTTATTGTAGTGATTTATGAAAGACCGATGACACCTGCTCTAAACATTGTCTTACGTCAAGGTCAGTGCTAGAAATTAAGCCAGGAAATGTCAAATTACTATCAGTCGACTTTTGACAACTAAGAATGTTAAAGACTGATTTATGTGGTACTTTAAATCCTTCAGGCATGTGTTGGAACTGGGTTTTCTCGGTCACAGTCACGATAATAAATAGAATACAAGAAGCTTCGATGAAAACATTCATTTCAGAAGATTAAAGATAGATGATAGTTAACAAGTTGCCTGAACTATTTATTGAAAATTAGTTATGTTGAGACATTATTTTTTTTACTAGAATTTATTACAAGAAGAAGGAGAATTTTCTAGGATCTAGATATTTGGCCCATAATAAAGGTTGTTATTGTTAAGAAAGCATCATAGTTGCACGATGTAATATAGTGTCTTTTTTAACTTTAAACGTGATGAGCTGAGCCTAGACGAGCATTGAGTCAGTTACCTAAATCAATCTAGAATCCTTATCTTAGTCAAAATGTCTAGGGGACTTGCGAAGATTTAACGAGATATTTTCTTGCCAAAGGCCGGCCATTGGTTTCTGTCATATACTAGGGTAAGTAATTCAATTGAGGCATTGATACAAAGATTACCATTAAAAGTTAACAAGTAATAGATTAATCGGAATCACATGGCCATTCACCCTCAAACGACTCTAAAGTGGGTGCATACTGTCACCACTTTTGTTCTTACTGGTTATCAGCGATGTACTCCGCATTGACGAATGGCAACTAAATGTAGAATTCTCTAGGCTATGAAATCTTATCTTTACCACATTGACTATGCTGACGATTTAACTCTTATATCAAATCGTTACGCATGTATCCAGATGAATGCAGCGTCTGTTTCTACGATCGATGGCTTCATCTTCTATAATGAAGAGAGAGTTAAATCATCAGCATAGTCAATGCGTTATGACAACTGAGTTTAACAAGAGTTGATGATCTCTTCTTGCTAACCTTCCCTTTGTAGCAGCCCCAGTCAGCTCTGTTAAGAAAAAAGTAGAAGATGAAGCCATCGATCGTGCAAACAGACGCTGGATTCATCTGGATACATGCGTAACGATTCGCATGGGGGCTGCGGGCCCTTCCCTTTGAGGAGTGACCTTCTGGTCATAAGGCACCCATCTACCTTACCTAACCTATATTGAATGATGGACCTTCATTTGATGGCTCATAATCTCACCATGGACGGCGGAGTTGCTAAAGCTAAAGCTGCATTCGGAATGTTAGCCAATATTTGTGGAAGCAATGTTTCCAGGTTAATGACCTAGAAGTGGACATCATTAACACACACAAGTAAGTCTTCATAAAAGGACTGTAACAAGGAATAGAAAGAACTGACGAAGGACATATTCTCAACTAAAATCCGCCTGCGAAGTTAGACAACGGATTATTTGTACGATTAAAAATTTCAAGCAATAGACATTTTGCAGTAAAAATTATAGCTATTCATTTGGGAAAAACAAAACGCTGGAGAATCTTATTTGCACTCGAGATCTACGTCATTGTCACCTATGGAAAGGCAAGGTTCTCCTAGGCCATTATCAGCCTCCTCATCGATTCAGAAATGGTATAGAAGGGAGCAAAATGGAGAAAAAATTTCCCCAAAAAAGAGTCATCTGTAAATTCCACAAC
The DNA here is from genome assembly GCA_949716465.1 of Chalcosyrphus nemorum. Taxonomy (NCBI): domain Eukaryota; kingdom Metazoa; phylum Arthropoda; class Insecta; order Diptera; family Syrphidae; genus Chalcosyrphus; species Chalcosyrphus nemorum. The sequence goes on along the minus strand of OX454334.1, from coordinate 14,818,025 downwards.
AAGTAATTTAGATGCTTTCTTTTACTTGCACCGATGAGTAGTACATCGTATCGTATGTACGTATGTATTTACTCCAGACTACAGACCAAACGGCTGGACCGATTTGCTTCAAACTTCATACCTGGAGTCTGTAGCGTATTCCCCAGAGGGAAAATCGCAATTTTTGTTCTAGCCCGATTATTAACGGTGCTTTATTTATGGCCAATTTTACAAAAAGTCAATTTTCTCGGAAACGGCTCTATCGATTTTGATTTTCTTTAAAGTAGGCCTTGCGTGGTGGAACTATCCAATTACCAAGCTTGTTAAGGACCTCATAGTGTAGTGTAGATTTCTGTGGGTTTGTATGACAAGAGTAGAGAAACAAAATCATGATGACACTTTACATCAACAATGACCTGATTGCTGGCAATGACACCTGTCAGAATTACTTTGAGATGAAGGCATCTGACGCTGAATATACTAGGTACTTGGCTCTGGGGAAAATTCCATACATTTTACATCGCTAATTCTGTAAGCTCTTTGCGGAAGAAGAAAAAATCTTTCAACAGCACGAATACTCGGAAACATTACTGTATAGGTAGATCCAAATGTTTTTTTTAATTTTAGAATTTACCCGCATACCTCACGAACATTCTTAGAATTATTGTTTATCTAATACCTTAAGCAATCAACCACAGTATTTTCCCATTAGGCACGTGTTTTTTGTTCTTTTCTTTTCTTTAAATTCCTAATTACGGAACGATTATTAGGTGCACATATATCCATTTGAGTGATTCGCGCAATCTTATCAAGCCCAACGTTCACACAAAAAGAGAACCACCAACTAATTAATTAGTCACACGAAATCTTATCAAAAAAAAAAAAAAATTAAAAATAACTGCCACTCACTTGAAAAATATATCAAATCTAAAACAAACTCGAATGGTCGATTCACAGGATCCGAATTATCTCCGCCGCAATCGTGTAACGTTATCCCCCATACGGCCAGGCCTAGATATCCGATTCCTTGCACCTGCAATGAATTCCATATGAGTAATTGAAGCCCAAGATACATAAGTACTTTAGTATCTAATACTAACCAGAATGACAATTGCCATAAATATTATGAAGCATTTTGCAAATTTCACATTCACGCTTTGAGACATCTTTTCTTCCAAATATTAAAACTCGGTACTTATTTTCGTTTCTCTTTTTGCACTTTCGCTCGGCAGAAGCGGATTTTTTTTTTTTTGGTCGAAAAATTAAACTTTATTCTTTGGAAATTTCTTCACTCATTCTTGTTTGTTGCACGACAGCATGCATTCACCAGATAAAAACTTGTTTATTTACACTCATTTGACACGTTCCATACGTAGCGAGACGATGAATACAATTATAAACAATAAACACAATATTTTTATTTATTTTTTTGTATCTGGAAACCCCAATGACACACTGCGATTCTAAAACGCGAAATGCAATACAATGCGCGCGCGCCCCTTTCTCAGAGAATGAAAACCAAGTACTCGCCGCAAAGATCAGAAGCGCCAATCAATTCTACGTAATATATAGAAAAATTTACAATATACAATATATTTTCAATTGTATGGAAGAAGATGAAAAAAAAATTAAGTATCTAATGTGTTGTGCTAAGCTTCGCGAGTGGGAGAGATGGAAAGCTTGATGGTTAGGAGAACGCCCGCTTGACTTACAGGTAATACTGTGCCGAACAATCTGTGTACTGGAAGTACTCACGTACGAAGTCGCGAAACGCCGGAAACTCACAGAGTCTCGACAGAGTGTTGTTTAGGTGCTTTTCGGTTCTACAGCCTGATGGTGTGGTTTTAATTGTTAATAACATTCGCCAGTTTTTTTTTCTACTCAATATTGTGATAAGATAACAATACCGCTGTATGCGACAAAGTTAGTTTGTTTTTTCTCTCAGTTTTGCTACTATGATTTAGCTACTCACTGTAGTGAGCAAGCGCGTCTCTTAACGACGGTTTTTTCTTCGTAGTTTTTTGCTTTGAATTGCAGATACGAGAGCTCTTTATCGAATCGGTGTATAGTGTAGGTATACTCGTACAAAATGCTATCGATACTGTGACGTGCGGAATAGGTAGATATTTATGTCAATGCTGATGCTGATGGTTTACGACATGAATGAAAATTGCTGGCGAGTAATTGGAATTAGATATAATCTCTTAGAAAATTGAAACATAGGATAGTTTAACAAACCGTTTAATGGGGGTTAATGATTCCCCATTGTGTGCGGTAAACATAGCTTTAGAGGAAGTTAATCTGCCAAATGAAGGACGGCAATTCTAATTCTGTTTACATTACTTGTTCTGATTAGATAGTCACCGAACACAGCTGAAATTTGAGCAGTGCAACTCGAATAAACCAATCTACATGTATTTTCTGTACTCAAAATTCCAAAGGATACACGAGGTAGAACCAGAACATTAAAACACTGGTTAAGTTCTTATTTGTGTTTGCTTCAGTATTGCTGCTTTGATAGTGAAAATTTGTCATATCTATATGAGAAAGAAAACGCATCTATTATACAGAATCCTTACCGAACTATCAGAGATTGAACGATAGTTGAAAAGTCTCTTACTTGGAGCACAAATCAACTGCAAAATATTTCAACACAGTTTCTGTATGCCAGATTTAATAATATACTTCTGCTTTAAGTAAGTCATTGAGAATCTACGTGCCTTAAACGGTGCCTGAGATCTTATCTCATGTCTATAGAAAAATCCTATGCATTTCATTAGTATAGTGTGCTGCATACACATGTACATACGTGACTTATGGCAGGCCAGCACATTCAGAGAAATAATAGCAAAAGTGCGGCACTAAAATCAATAGACATCATCACCCCCATCTAATAGCAAACACCAGTCGAGAGAATTTATTATCGTCCACGAACATGTTGCAATAGACTAAAATCTTAATCTGATTCCAAGTCAGTATATGAATAAGAGAAACAAAATTCATTACTAATAAATTTAAAATGCAGTGCTTTCTATTTAGAGACACGAACTGCTCCATCAAAAATGTCTTCTTCATTTAAAGTTATTCCAATAGAATTTGATTGCTTCTTGTGATTATCCATGGATCTGCTAACTTATCTGTTGCCCCTGTTGCGTTTTCTGGTTCGTAGCCCGTCCGAGATACGCTTGGGGCAGTAAATCCTTAAGATATTGCTTAGCTACTATTTACGAACGTTTTCCGTTGTCTCGTTATAGTATCGTACTCTACATGTACCACATCCATACAAAAACGCTGACTCAGCATTGGATCAAATCAATCGTAGCTTGGTGTGCTTAATCTAATTGGATTACTTTTCCGAATTTTGGATAGCTTCACAAAAGTAGACTTAACCTTTCTGCTATGCTTGGCCTTTGGTATTCAGTAGTGCCAATCATCTATTTTAACATCTTTGCAAAAGAAAACACGTATGTAGATCCATCTTAGGTAGCCTTGGCAACTAGAATTCCTCTTCTGCATAATGGTCCCCTAATATATTTCTGATTGACACTATCAAATTACTTTTCCACATCAGTATACAGCCTAAGATATCGATATTTTAACTGTCTACCTAGTGATTCGCAAATTAACACAAGAAGGTACAGAGTGATAATTTATTCTTCTGATTGTGGTAGCCCTTGACTCACCCCTAGGGTAATTCTAGCTAATTCAACAGCTTTGTTGATTTCCAGTGCTTTCATCCTTACGGAGGGTTATGGTTTCATTTCGGGAATTTCTTTCCTCATATAACTCCGTCCGACTTGGATACACAATGCGTTCGAATAATCGGTTCAAACTGCAGTCGATTATGATTTTAATTTCTTCCCCATCCATCGCAGTTTCCTAATGTTTTTACAATTGACTATCTGCGTATCTGTAGTCTGAAGTCATTTTGTCGGCAGAAAGTATTTCAAAACTGAGGAATACGGTTCATTTTTGATTGAAAAGATTATATGAACGATAAATGTTAACTTTTTAGTTTTTTACTAAAAAGATCGAACATTTTATGCGATAGAACCTAATATTTAAATAGATTCTGAAGATTAGAGTGAAAGATATTTTTGTGAAGCTGCATGACGTTCTGTGAACTCACTTGATTTCCCTTATCTAATTTTCCTATTAACGCGTTAGAACACTTGAAGCAGTGACATAGCAGACGTGAGCCATTCATTCATCAAAATAGAGATTAGTAGTTATGTCACACTAATGACGGATACCATGCCGCTATCATGTTTTATCGTTCGAGATATTACCCATGTGATAAAGAACTGAAACTCTTACGATAAGCAACCTTATTGCTCTCTCTAATTTGAGTCATTAATTAATATTACCAAGGAAAGTGTGCTTCGCTATTGTTCATTAAAAAAATTTCATAAAAAACACTAGGTACTGCAAAATCTAGTCCTATTATCAACGATACATAACTTAACGCTAATTTCACAGAAAGTTGATTTTTTCTAAAACTGTTCTAATTATCTTAATTAACTTTTTTTACATAACTTAGTTTTTCCAAGTGCAACAAGTGTACTGAAAATAGCTTGTGCAAAGTGATTGGTTTTATAAGTGGAGGCTTAAGGACTTAATGTAGCCCCAGAGATAATAACCAATCAAGTGTCGAGTCACATGATTCTGGCGGCCAATTGATGAATGCTAACCGTGAAAGGACCAAGTCACCAAATTTCTTCGTCACAATTTTAAGCGTTGCGTTGTTTGTATGATTTTTTGACCAAAATCAGGACCACTTAGTGACCGTATACACGACTTTGTCGTCCTGCTTCAAATTTTGTGTCAGCATAATCTTGCACGGATGTAGGCCCAACAATCTTGATATCCAATTCAACTGATCGACCGAATTGAAATTTCAGAGTTTTCTTCCACACCACACGCTACGCTGGTTATGTTTTTTTTAGGTTGCACAAATCTCTGTCCGTTAGTAGCTTAAGGTCCAAGAGCGTGAATTGCTTGCACTCTGAAGCCATGACTTAAAACTGAGCCAGAATTTCTATGAAATCTTTTCAATAATTCGCATGTTTAATAAGCTTGAAACGATGCATGATAAAATGGCAAATCTTACTGAATATTTCGATACCTAGATGATATTGGTAACTTTGATAGCTGCTGAAATTTAATTGGAAAAAGTATATGACTAAACGAACTAGAAGTACAAACTAGTTCAATAAGCTAAAGATTTGAACTAAACTGAGCGCTCTCTGAACCAAACTTAAATAAAGAATGTCAACACAATGGGTGCGCTGAGTCGTAGTAAGAATTCATGATTCGCTAAGATGATAAATAAACTAACCAACAAAATTTTTTTTCAACATAACAAATAACAATATCAATACAAATAAAGTTCACTAGACCATCGCAGGAAGTTATAAGAATTTCAAACAAAAAATATTGCACATACGCCACAGTTTCCTGTTCTAAAAAAGTGTCTTATTACTAGCGCACTTGAATTGTGTTATCGTAATACGATTTTTTTATTCTACTGATGAGTGCTTATTTAAGCTGTGATTTCCTTTCCAATAGAACCTCTTAAATATTTAACGAATTTGACTTTAAAGCCATATCTTATTGGAGATAAAAGACTGTGGACTGCGGTTGTTCCAAAAATTCCTTTCTTGATAAAAATTATAATTGGCTGCAATTTTTTTGAATTAGAACTTATTTATGACTAATGGCAAACGCCTGTTTTTTTATGTCAAATTCGAAAGTAGCTTTTCACACGTATAATGGGCTTAATTTAATTTTTAATGGGTTCTTAGTTAAACAAAATAAACAGATGGGCCTGAATTTCGTTTCGCATTAATTAGTTTACTTTTAAAATGTATCGTCAGAATAGTCTACCATAATCGTAATATTTAATTGGTACTATAATTTAGCGATTGGTTTTGCTGAAAACCTTCTTTGTTAATGCAATCTGCTGATGTCATGTAGTATTGTAGTATCCAAGAGCTATGAGTATTTCACCACGAAGTAGAAAAAGTTCAATCAACAAAATAAGTTATTGTATTTTATTACAATTGCTGTTTTTTTCTGCGTTAAAATTTGAGTCATACAAATAGATTTCGTGTAAATAGAATTGTTTTGTTGGTAAGGTAATTTACAGGCTTTTATAGACCAGAGGGTGGTTAAGCAAATGTCTAATGGATTTGACGTGAGTATCAAACAAACGCGAGTGTTAAACAAATAACATGGACATTTGCTTATTATTAAATTAGAGTGCGATGTAATAATAAACATTGCGTGCTGATGCTATTTACGACAGTCGAATTGTAAATATTTGTTCTCATGTTTTATTTAGAATGTGCAGTTTATATACAAAACAAACAGGACTTTTCATCTGTACCAGGTTAAAGTATGGAAAAACAATTAATGTGAGGAAAAACAATGTAAAATATAACTAATTTCATTTGGAAAATAAATATGATAGTAAATAAAAATATAGTTAATTTGCTTTTTACTATCTGTTTAAGAACACACAGAAGTTTCTGTTCGCAATATGGTGCTATCGGAAAGAAACTATTTACCAGATGTCGATTTTCCTGGTTCTAAGGACTAGCTATGGCCAGAGCCAAGAATGGAGTATAGTCGTATAGTACACTATAGTACAGATGATTCTCACACCGATCAAGGATCCAGAACTGATAGCAAGTATGCCTCTGTCTTTCAGTCGGAAATCTGTGCTGTGAGTCATCGTCAGGATTATGTGAAGGGGTTGTAGAGTGTGTCTGCAGTCACACTTAAACTGCACTTAAGACCTTGCTAAACCCTTTAACCACTTCCAAATTAGTTGGTAAATATAAGATATATACATATATCGACTGTCATCTGGGTGCCATATCATCAAGGAGAATACAAGAATTTCTTACGTCCCGAACCTGCATTAGGATTCCCTGCATCAGCGGCCAGAGCTTCCATTGATGATTGGGCCACACAAATATGCGTGGCATGGCTCTCCTTGATGTAGGCTTACTAAACGAATGCTATCAGATAGCATCCTTGCTGTCTTCTTGCAAAAAGGACTGCAGACAACTTATTGCCGTTCTTACGGAGCACTCCGCTTTTGCTAAGCATCTTAATATAATTGGCTTAACCAAAACATCTATCTGCGATGCTTTTGGAGAGGGCAGCAACACTGCCGAACACTTGTGATTGTTTGCCTTTGTTCGTATCAGCCTGTAGATTTTAGGTGCGGACTTAATGCTGTTAATTTAAGCTCCTCATCACTGAAGGGCGTCCTCGAATTCATTAAGAAGACGAACAAATTTATGCAGGAAAATGGGGCGAAATGGAGTGATTTCTGGTTGTACAATGGAGAGTTGATGGATGTGTGTTCCAGCTTTTCCTATTTCAAAATATAACACCATTCTACTGCTGCTGAAAGACATCTTTTAAAAGTAATGTATACTCTAAAATCTGTTCAATCTTTGAACTAATTTTGAACTCCATATACTTGTAAGATTCTATGTTTAAGATTTAACATAAAGAATATACTTATGTATATATAACGTTTGGCAAACTATATATCCATCTGCATTTGGGGTTAAATATTGTCCACATCTACTGACTTTTTGAGCACTGAACTGAGAGTTAAGTACATCGAAAAAACGCTAGAAACTAAAATAGAATCCACATCCACTTAACAATGAATAACAAACAATTTCTGACTAATGAGAGACACCTGTTTGGTGGTAAACAAATCTGAAAATTTAATAAAAAGCTCCAATTACGATGACTCAAACATCACAATATTCATATTGGCAAATCATTTATTTAGTCAGCTTTAAATGGCAAAATTATAGACATATTTTCATGACCTACAGAACACAGGTTATTCATCAGCCAATATCTCCCACTCAAATCTACATTCTACGCTGAAATATTATTTAATTCAATTTATTAAAGCTGATCCCAGACACAAATCGATAACTTATCACTTCTACTTTACAAGTAATCTTGTTCTACTTTCGAATGATAAATATTACAAAAAGCGATCTCACAAAATAAAGGCCTTTCTCAATATCAAATGAATATAAAAAAAAAAAAATGCCAACTGTACTTAACAAATTAACCAATCACTTGATATCGTCAAAACTGATTACCATCAAATTAGTCTCTCTCATCAATCGGGTCAACAGCGAAAAAATAAAGTTAAATATGGGAAATTTATTCAAGTCCGTCCAAACAGCAGCCATTGTTGGTGGTTGTCATGAGGTTAGTCTGAATTTTCGCTTAATTATTTAACAATTGTATGCTAATTGAACATTGGTCACTCATTCTACCACATTCCATCAGTCAATTTGATAAAAACGAGGACTTTTAGCGAAATTTTTGCATTTTTAGAAAACGAAAATATTTATAATAAGGAAATATATTTTAATTTTTTTAATTTATTTTATTAGAGAGTAAAAATTATAATACATAGAAAATATTCGTAAAAAATAAATCACAAAATTTATCATATTCACATTTATCAACAAAAAATGTCTTTAAAATTTAGCCTATAAATAATATTTATCGAAAAGGAAATTAATTTAAGAATACTGCAACGTATTTCTGTTAGGAAACATGTGGTCTAAGGTAGCTCTAGGATGATCACTTTTATATTTTTAGAGACGCGCTGTCAGGATTACTGGTTCAGCTTCGTAATCGTGAACTGCCTGTTCTACGGTTTTTTCCTGGGTAACAGGGAATATCAGAGTTGTTGATGGAGTAGACGAGGATATTTTGATGGTAGAAACTGCTGGTGATGAAGGCGAGACTGTAGTTGACGAATCAATTGGTAATGATATTGGGTTTGGTGCTGCTGATGACGAGGATACTGTGGTGGTGGTGGAATCTGATGAAGAAATGGTTGAAGAGGAGACTGCTGGCGAGACTGTAGTTGAAGAATCAACTGGTGCTACTTTAACTGAAGCAGACGTGGATGAAATTGAAACAATTGGAGCACTAGCAACTGTTGTAGTTGATGACTTCTCCTCAGACGATTCTGATGATTCGGAAGACTCTGAAGATGATGATTCTGAACTATTTCCAGCGGTCACTCCGTCCACCACGTACTGATCCTCTTGAAGTTCAGCGAGCACTTCACCAGTTTCACCAGAAACAATGGTCTCTTGTAGATGGAAAGTTGGGAAGAGTATAGCTCCAGCTGTCGGTGCCTTATAGACACTCACACGATCAATAACAACATGAGATGGGACGTTTTCACTAGCCTGAACCTTTTCAGTCGTCTGGACAAGGACAATTGGATCATTGCTCCTTGGTTGGTCTTCATCAGTTGCTGATCGTTTGTTCACCGAATGTGCGGCAGGAACTATTTGAACCTGAGCATTTGGATTGTTAGCTACATTGCCTGCGCTCAAGGCAGTCTGCACTAGGCCGTTTTCAATATTGTCAATAAACGAGGATAATGAGATTTTCTGTTGACTCAATTCAGAAACATCATTGCCTTGTTGTTCGTCAGCTGTTCGCTTGACCAAATCACCCTCTCTCGGGAAGATTAAGTCCTTAGTTTCGAGAACATCGATCGTGAAGGGTTTTCCAATAACCGAAGCACAGAAAATCGCAAAGAATACCTGAAAATTTCAGAAGCCATATTATAATTGTCAGTTTTTGAAAAGATTTTTCACTTAAAACTCACAATAAACACTTTCTGGGAAGCCATTTGTTAGCACAAATTAATTTTAAAGGAAAAACTTTTTTTGGGTAGAGAAACACAAAAGACAACAAGGTATCTCAGCTCAGATGTGGCTTGGGATCGGCTGTGGCAACTACTGAATTTTTATCTGGCCTAGGGTTGGGTATTTAAAGATTTCCAATGATCGCCCAACACACTGAAACACAACGCAGTTTGTCCATTTGTGTGTCTGAACAAATATGTAACTCTCTGACGAACGCGGTACTATGCTAATCAGAGGCAGCAGATTTTTTTTTGTTCATTCCAATGATGGATCATCGTCATGCTAGTGGATAGAGTTAGATCGTGGTGATGGATTTTGGTATAATTGGGTGATAATTGGTGGTAGCTGGGAGGAGAGTAGGTGTTTTAATATTTACATTGCAAAGTAGGTACTGTTATGGTGATGACTTTCGCCTTAACCCTTAATCAGGGTAAAACTGTGAGTTTATAACTTTTCGCCATAGCGAATTGAGTAGTCAGAAATGGCAGGAATTTAATAACTTGAGTTAACCGAATTAGAGCGCGAAGTAATTAAATGATAATAATTATTAAACGACTATATGATCAACCAATTTGGACCTCATCGTATTTTCTAACTAAGACTTAAAGTATGGTACCATTGATTGTAATTTTATTAAACGGTGACCACCAAAAGGTATTATACGAATTTATGAATCAAAATTTTGAAGATGATGTCATGATGGAAGAGTTATTGGTTATCAATGGAATTTTATTTTATCACGATTGATTAGCTTAACTCGTGAAGAGGAAGGTGGAAGATCTTTTTTTTTTCAAACCGAGTTCACCCAGCTGGAAGTGGATCTTACGTAAATTGAATATGTCAACCAAAGACTTTAACAGGGAGCAATTTCATTATATTTAACCTTGCTTTATCTAATATAAGTCAGGGTTATTGGAGAGTAAAATTGTAGCATTTTTTACAGTAGTACTAATTGGAACCAAAATGAGTAGTAAATTATTACTTTTTTTACTTAATGTGAAAAGTACAATGAAATTGAAAATATTGTCACTCATTTTAAATAGTTCATTGATCTTTGAGCAGCCGTCAATTTAGTGCGATTTGGAAGGTGACCCAAGAGTGAAATAGATAGAAGCCACAAGGTATTTTTCGTTCATCCGATGGTGCACCATCTTTTATGTTGGCATGTAAATAGCGGATTATTTGACATTTACCAACCAATTGACTTAATTAGACATGTTTTTGAAATTAAAATTTAGCACAATTTCAACCTCAATTTCAAGCCAAAGGGAAATAACATCTTGAAATGGTAACGCTTTACATTAAAAGTATTCGTTCAGTTGTGTGGATATCGTCGAAAATATAGTTCGACAAGCTCTGTTTGACAACACTATTCGTCGTTTGGTGTCGAATTTTGTTGAGCACGGAGCAGTGGGAGAATGTCGAAATGCCGTTCATCCACACACAAGACGTCTGGTTTAGCGGCAAGGGAGAGTGTTGCCGAGCGACCACATGTGTCGCGCTTAGCATTTGGCGTCAGTGAAAACAACTTGCGGTGATTTGAATTTTTTCCGTATAAAGTGCACTTAACTCAAAGAATATTACCAACGTCGTACGTCGTACCTAGTCGCTTGAATGGTTGACATTGAACCTGATTTTTGGAAACAAATTTTGATGACCGCCGAGGTCCACCTTCACGTTCTCTGGCGCCATTAAGTAGCAAAATTTGCTTCATTTGGTAAACGGAGAATCCACAAGAGATCCATGATACACCAGACAAAAAAGTAACTGTCTGAGCCGGCGTTTGCGCGAAAACCATCATTAGGCCATTATCCTTCAAAGATAGGAATCGATATGGATGGATGTTGGCTCATTATGTCTTCCCGAAAATTCACTGGACATGTGCTGTCGCCACAGATTGGCTATCCATATCTCCAAGTTTTACTCCTCTGAACTTGTTTTTCTAGAAAAGTTCAAATGGTTCAATGAAAAACCTAGGATTTTTTAACACTTTTATGAGATGAAATACGAGTGCAGATAGGTAGAAAATGTTCTGCTTATGTCCTGTATTTCCTTGTGGGATCTAGGGTCTCTACTACGCAATATACGGTTTCTGGCAATGTGCCTCAGTTCACTGAAACTTTTTTCCCAAGTGCCGTGCATCCATATCGACCGTTCTGCGACATGTTCTTCACGGACCGACGGGTATTCTGCCATCCTGCGGAACTGTCACCTTTTCGGAGCGTGTGACTTTCGTCGCTGAACGATCGTGCCTATAGGTTCCTGACCCATTCTCTGGTAGAGATGGGGTTGGGCCAGAAAATCCTTAAGATGTTACGCAAGCAGCTGTTAAAACGAACATTTGTAAGTTTCTTTTGATGTTGATGGTCGCTCTTCACGTGCTTCATCCATATAACAGCACAGATATGGCGTTGGAGCGGAACAGTCTTAGCTTGGTGTTTAAGCTGATTGCATTGTTACGCCATACTTTGGACAACAAACCGCATGTAAATTTTGTTGTTGGCTATATTCAGTTTGGTTCGACCGTCAGTCAAGACAATACTCAAAAGGTTTTCCTGCAATGCTGATGAGGTTGCATCAAGACTGATAACTTTGTTTTTTGCCCGACGAAGCCTGCCTCTCTATCCACATGCCTCTGCCTCTCTATCGACATCAGCTGTCATTTGGTGGAGATCCATAATTCTATGAGAAAGTAAGCATTCATCGAATTCCTCCGTTTCCCGTCGACAAAGCGGCACAAAGCACATCTCCACTCACCAAAAGGAATAGCGTTGGTGAAAGAATGCAACCTTGTCTTACCTCACTTTGAATTTCGAATTCCTCTGACACACTTCCTCTGTGCAGGACATGATATTTTGACCCAGCTATGTAATAGGAAAAGGGGAAAAGTGTAAAGACTATTCAAATCAAAGAGAAATTGCATTGAGAAAATTGTTAAACTATCCACTAGATAGCCCAGAGAGCCAAACATTGAAATAGGGAATTAGTGGATTATGATGACAGAAGTTATCGCAAAGTCGGTAAAAAGCCTCTCAACGCGCGAACGCGACGTTGTTATTTGCACATTAAGCCGAAGCGGTGCATTTAAAATACGAACGCATATTATCATCAGCATTTGTGCATTTGGGGATTTTGCACTTATAGATAATAAATTTGGGTATTTTTCAAAAAGTGGGGATTTCGTTGTTTTGGGTTTGTGTATCATGTAGTTATCCTGATTTTTTTCTATACACAATTCATCAATGATATCTTTCTGTTTTCCATTTCCTTATAGTTTAGCCTTTCATTTTTTATCTTTAAGCGGAAATGCATTGAGTAAAAGTAATTGAAAAAAACATCATCCTCAAATCGCCCAAGTCCTCGAAAAAAGCGCGAATTCATCCGCTAAATGGGTTTCATTATTATATCACTTCCGCTGCATAGGTAAAAAAGATAGTAACATACATATGTCTCACCTCTTGCAAATACGAAATAATGTTAATGGCGTGCTCTTGGCATACATTTTGAAAGACCCTGATAATTGCAAATTTCAGAAACACTTAATAGCATACCGTTTCTAACCTTGCAAATCAATTAGAGGGTGTAAATGGAATATAGTGCGTAAAAATCTGGTATATGTAAATATTTTCTTCTCAGAATCAACAATAGACAAAACAGCGTAATTCTTAGAATTATTAAAACAAATAAAATAAAAAATAAAACATTTCCTAGCTACTGGTAGCAATTAAAAATAAAATAAAAAAAAATTAACCACTTTTGACAATTTTTTTTTTAAATATTTTCAAAACCATCTACGTGTACAATTAACGATATTGATGTTTATTTAAAAAATATTCGTGACTTCTTTTATTTACACTTGCAAATAAAAAAAAAAAACTTTTTTTTAAGGAAAACGAACACTTATACACACTCTATATGATAAACAATTTGATTAGTTAATTCATTATAAAAATTAACTAGAAAAATATGACACAGGTGGAAAAATGTGCTGAATAAGAGCGCTTTTCTGTATTCTTCCTTTACTTCATTAACTAATTTCAATCCAGACATAATGAAATGGAAAATTTTATACAGATCAGCATCTTTTTAGGTTCGGTTCGTTAGTTTGCCTTGCATAATATCTTATATCGTTTAAAATGGCGGTGGGAAAGAATTTAATAAGTAAAACGTGTCAAATGTGGATCCAGTGAAGTTTATTTTTACACGTGGATGGGAAAAAATCTGCAAAGCTGTAAGTGAATTAGTTCCCCCTTCATAGGGTGCTTAAAATGGCCCATGGCTAAGTGCAAATTAAAATTAATTTAAATATAGACATCGGCTATTTGAGCAGTTCATTAAGACGACGCGAGTGTATTTTTAAATTTTCAAATTTATTTTCGCTACAAAATAAGGTATAGAACCTATTTATCGTTGCTATGTTTGCCTAATGAATAATAATACAGCAAATTGGAAAGTAGTGATTAACAAAACACCCGACTGATGAAATATTAGCGCCTTTTTTTATATTTCTAAAAGGTACGCTTTAGTGTATTGAGAATTTGACAAGATCTACGTATTTTCCAAAAATGCTTGCGTCGATGTTCTGGTTTTGACGCTTCCATCTAAACTGTACGTGACAATCAACAGCCTTTTAGACATGTAGACTTCCGTGCCTGGACAAGTTTTTGAAATTGAGAAAAAATTAAATGCTCGGCTCAAAAACGATCAAAGTTTTCGATAATAATATCGAATTTTGAAAAAAAATGGGAGGACTAGGCATTAACGCTCTCGAAATCGAGCATTGAATATCAAAATTTGAGATGACAGCACGCTTTATATAGACATTTCATTCGAACACTATTACACGAGTCCTGCTCACCACTCGTTATCGATTGCGGTCATTCGACCCACAATCCTGAACACAGGGAGTATAGATGGTATTAATAGCAATCTTGCTTAGGTTCAGAGACCTATAAATCCTTTGTCTAAGTTTGAGGTAAGCCTAGGCATTAAACTGTATATGTACATGGCTTTGCCCTCGTTTACCATTAACAGCCGCTTCAATGGTTGCTAATGTACCGTTGGCAGTCTGTATATCCTTGGTATAAGTATTAAAGAGGGAGGGTATCCTATTCTCATAGCCCAATAGACCCAAAGGACCTTTTGTGAAGATAATCCCTATGTGTCACTAAAATGCTCTCAAGGGCCAACTATAACTGAATTAAGGCTCCGGACGTGTCCATACGTAGTCATGCACATAACACATGATTTTTCGCACAGTTCCGCCGGGTTCACTTTTGCTTCCATAAATAGGGAACTCGTATTTTGACATCAAATTTTTGTTCGATTATGACATTTTAGCAATTGCATTCTCAATCAGTTTCAGTTTCAGCTCAAATTTTATAAAGTCTATCTTACACATTTCGTTCCTGCTGACAGCACGCATCTGAGTTCGTGTTCCAATCGTGATCTGTATTACCTAACCAAAATCCGTTCTTTTCTTTTTAAGACAATTAGAACGTCTAACAGCCACGCTTCGCTTCAAAAATGTTTAATCATTTTTAGCTAAAATCTTGTGTCATTAAAGCCGCCAAAATACCACTAGCTACACAGCTGATAATCTCAAGTCTAATCTTCGCATCACACCGTGTTAGGTGATAACATTATTTGAATCATGACGCACGAGTTCCTGGAATTCTTCTTCATCTTCTGTTTTCTAAGCGCGACAGTCGCGACATGGAACACAGCACAGAGGCGTTTTTGCGTGACCGTGTTAAGTGATGATGCGCGTGGCAGTGTAGCCAGTAGTGGAACTAACTGATTATTGCCAGATGAAACTGTTGATTAACCAAGTCCAAGCATGACATCATCGTCCTTCTGCATCGAGAAAAGTCTAATTTCATCAGGTAATATGTTTTAAGTTAGCGCACCCACTATATTGGGAAACCCCAAGTTGATGCTAATAAAGTTTTTGTTTTCAAAATTTTTTCTACCTTAAACAATTAATAGAGTAGTCATGAGAACCTTAACCCATGATTCTTATGAATCACTTATTTCACAGCCTGATGAAAAATTCTATAAGCTTATGCAAAAAAAAAACCTGTGAAGTCTAGATGACTTGAGTTTTTCTTTTTTTTCCAATCCGCGATCTTGTTAGCACAATTTTATATCCGAATGACCTTTGAAGATTACGATATCTTTCGTATGTTCACAGAAATACAATAAAAATTCAAAATACTCATGTCAAATGTTATTGACACACGACTATACCTGACTGTATGTGATTAAGGTAGTTAACAATTTTAATTTTTGAAATATGTATACTCAGAATTGAATCACTTAACAGTAGTCATAAACTGTGGTCACACGTTTAGCGTTAGCTCAATTGGATTCATATAAACTAAATAATTTTAGTTTAAGGTGGTTAATTTTCTCTGGTGTTTGACAATTAACAGTTGTCATAAACTGTGGTCGCCATGTGGTCCATATAAACTAAACAATTTTAGTTTAAAGTGGTACATTTTGTGCGGCGAATTTCTTAAACCTAGTTATTATTTGCAAAGTTTTGCAATTAGCACCTTAAGCAGAGATTCCAAGAAAAAATTAGATAGGCTGTAAAAGTGGTTAATTTGTTCACCAAATAAAAACCATTCATTACGTGTTGTGATTCTTTTTTTTTTTGAATGAGCCCAAGTTTGGCTAATTGCTAGTAGATGGCGTCAATCTAAACATTTTACTTTTGTGTTATAAAAATAAAAGGAAAAACTGTTTACTTTAACAATTATTGGAGGGAACATTTTTACTTAATGGCATTCAATTTTTGTCTAATTCTGAAGCAAAAGCCTAATAAAACAGAGATATTGATGTAATAAAAATTTAAAAAATTAATTTTAGGCCATAAAAGAGCGATAGTTTTACGCAGTGTTTGAGGGAAACTGAGAAACTTTCTTAGAAACCCTCAAAAATATATTTGAATTTTTGTTAAGGTGCGTCCAGACCGAGCGAAACATTTGTTTCATAAATGTTCCATGAATGTTTCAGGAATGTTTCACTCGGTGTGGACGCTTTGTGAAACATTTATTAAATGTTTATGAAATGTTTCACGTTTTCTATTTGAAATGGGAAAATAATTTTGTTTCTCAAGCCTTACGTGCAGAAAAATAGTGCTAAATTTAAGATTTAACTCAGGACAAGAACAGTAATCCAATTCTGATAGTGATTGTGATTGTGTATCTATCTGTCCGAGTAGAGTTTAATGGATCTTTACTGGAACGAATTTGCAATGGTCATTATCAATCACATAGAGCGACCTTTGGACAATGCAACAATTGACTGCATGTGGAACTCGGCTAGACGCAATGGTGGGGATTGGTAATGTTGAAAAGGCCAATGCTTATGAATAGAACATTTGCAGTGCTGGCAGAGTCTGGCCAACATGTGCTTTGTGGTGGAAATAGGGGAGACCACAGTAGGTGATGGATGATGATAGACTCCCTTTTTTGTATTCAGGACTGGCTTCTACCAGTGTTTGAGCCAGGAATGGAGTGTAAGTTTTTTTCACGGATGGTTCCAAAACCAATCAAGGATCAGGGGATGGTATATTTATGGAGCACGATAACACGATAACACAAAAATGCATTTTTTCTGCACTTAAAGGTTGAGATACAAAATTATTTTCCCAAATAAAAATGGAAAACGTGAAACATTTTATAAACATTTAATAAATGATTCGCAAAGCGTCCAGACCGGGTGAAACATTTATTAAATGTTTATGAAATGTCTCACGAAACAGTGTTTCAGAAATGTTTCACTCGGTCTGGACGCACCTTAACAATAATATACATATTTGGATTTTTTTTAGACGCTCACAAGAGATGGGATTGTAGTTTTTTGCTGGAATCCGCCTCTTGATCCTCGTGGACAATACTCCAACGAACTAACTGCTAAGCTGCGGTACCCATATTTTTTTCTAATATACATATGTATTTCGGTATCACAGAATCTATTAGATCTATTGTACCATCAGGTGGTCTCTAAACAGTGCAATGTATAGAGTAGATTACGTTCTCTAGCCGTTTCCAAGGTCATGGAAATGCTGAGAAATGCTTGTTGTTGTTGTTGATGCTTGTTTGGCATCAGACGAAAATGCGTGCATATGGAAACGACCAGTCTCTTCCTCAATGGAATAGAAATTACCTTTTGAGGCGTTCAATACAGTTGCATGTATTAGATGACTTCAAGTCTGTTATCCATCTCAGTTCAGCTCAGTTCTGTTTCAGACTCTTTTTTCATTTTCATAAATGACCTCTTGTCTGTTATCTCTAACCCAATTCATTCCTTTTCATATTCAAAATGTGCTAAACTCCGATCATGACAGACAAATCAATCATCCAATATTGGAATTTATTTTACCCAAAACGCAATGCTTTCTCCTGTCACTCAAGCGAAACCAAAACCACCAACCGCTATCCATGAACGCTAAGTGAATCGCGAAAACTGAAAGACTTGCATTCTCTGTTATTGATTCAAATAATAAGATCGTTCACATGTTCGAGGTGCCCAAAAATGCAGCCAAATATACAAGATTCCTTAAGCGGTGCAAGAAATACTTTACTCCCTCTGACCTGTTCTCAATTTCTAAAGCATTCATCCACCCGAAGTTGGAATACAACGCCCATATCTAGTCAGGTGCACCTAAGACCGTTTTGCCCTTACTAGAAAGGGTGCATTCAAAATTATAAATTTTCAATTTCATAGAAATATTTCATGCCTTTTCCAGTTTTATCGCTTTTTTCCACTCTACCTACAAATACCACAGCAAAATAGTCAACTGCATTTCTCCTCTTCAAAATTTCACCCGCACCCGTTTTCTCATCAAAACAAACATTTAAAGCCAATGTGAACCGGTACCTCATCTGTTTTGTTTTTCATTTAAAATATCTTAAGTTTTATGAGTAAAATTTCTTGGCTAAAACTAAAATTTAAGTACATATTTTACTTGCAAAATACAGCAAAATCAGTCTCGCATAGATGGTTACAAAAATCCCTCGCATAAGTCTCCATTTTCAAAACAAATAAAAAAAAATTAGCAACAATTAACAATATAATTTATCTATGATTGTCTCCAACCAAAAAAATACAACCATAAACATTGCAGTTTGCTCCAAATGCAAATCCCACCCAGCGACGTCGTCAAAGACCCTCGTGATTTGATGCGTCATTTAAGACTCGCGCGAACGCAATTTATAAATTTTGTAAGCAAATACAAATATTTCATTGATATACATATCTCAAAAACGCTAACCTAATAGCGTATTTAAACTATTAAAAGGAATACACATCCACACAGTGTTCGCATCTTTGTGTCAGCGACGTCACAACGGTCACTTCCCGGCTACCGTGTACGAGTATAACACAACAAATAACAACAAAAAAGCGGCAAAAACGAGTTCAATTAATTAGAGTCCCATTTAGTGAAAATAAATTAGCAACTTCTGAATATAATATAAAAGCCTGCGAGGGCGAACACTTTAAATTCATTTCAATACCAACAGTCTCCAACATTGGTGTGGAAGAATCGTGAATCCGCTGTGTTCACTTCAAGCGAGAAAACAAAATTACTATTAACAAACACTTTTCCTTTTGGATAAAGTCCTTAAAAATTATATACATATAATATTCGTGATTTACTGTGAAAAGTTTTTAACAAACAAAAAATGAATCAATTACAACGACTCGCTATCACAACAATTATCTGTGCCGCCATCTGGACAAATACTATTGGACTACCTGTACTACCCGTGTTGGATGAATCCTCTGGCATTGATAATGCCACTATTGAGGAACTGAGATCAAGAGTTAATGATTCACCTAAAAATTTGTAAGTACATATAGCTACTAAATTTTAACCTTAAATCGCAGTAAATAGCCACAAAATGGGGATTAGTAGTGTCATGATCACAGTTTACTTAAGCTTTTAACGCCTTACCAAAAGATCTAAAATGTTCTTCATGGTGTTTAGTTTTGTATAAAAGTTGCAAAACATTCTTTGATTAGTATTCGGAATAATGGTAATTGTTAACACCAATATTTACAACTCATCGACATGGGTAATACTTTTGCATTTAAAGAGGAAAGCTGGTAACCTTACTTTTTTTTGCGCAACAACGCAACGGTTGCATAATATGACAAATGTCACAAGGTTCAACTGATTTGAAATGTGCAGTCGCAGTGATTTTTTTTTTCATTTAACATTTTTATTAATGGCTTTTCGTTAATTTGGACCTTTTAATATTTATTTGACATTTTAACGAGAATACTGGTTAGATACCTATACAATCCATTTCATATATATTCTATGAAAGAAAAGAGAGCTGCCTTACATTGACATTTAATCGGGAACATTTTGAGATTTCTTGATAAATTAAACCAATAGGTTCATTCGCCAGTCAATTTTTACAAAAAGTTATTCGCGTACTGAGAATTGTCGTAGTTTTTCATAGAAGAGAGCGCTCACGAGAGAATAAGAAATTTCTCCGTGTTACGAATTTTAGTGCTAAAAATTTCCCTGTGCTGGTTTGTGAAAACTGTCAAATCTGTCAAGTCAGTGTACTTTCAACTTTTTATTGTTCAACCTGTTCGTTTACTTTTCGTAATTTGAGTTCACTCTGAAGGAATTTTACCCCCCACTCTTAAAAATTTGATAACGACGAATTTTAATGCAAAAAGTATGCGAATGGACCTAATGAAACTTTGCCAAAAAACATAGAAAACGAGTTAATTTTTTTCCAAAATGATGGGAACATTTTGAATGTGAATAAGAAACTAAGCTTTTCCGATTTCGTGCCTAATAACCTTAGTACCTTAGACCATTCTCCACAATAAGTAAAACTGAAGGTTATCATATTTTCTTAGGTTCAAAAGTTCATCACTTAAAAGGTGTTGACATTTCGTTTTGAATACTTTAAGGATCAAAATTTACCCGCTATTTTACCTAAAATATGTATTAATTCTTGTAAACCAAGAGTCCAAGACAGTACACAGTCGATTTTCAACTTGATCCAGTCCAAATTTTGCTTATTGCTTTTAAATCGCTTGCAACTTTTTCACTTTCAAAATCATGTTTTGGACTAAATATAACTATTTTTATTTGCTCCTCTCCCTTTGTATAAATGAATACTTTATACTCCATGGCGTATAAAAGTCTACCTGATTTCGACTTCTATCAGACATGCTTATCGTGATATTCGCTATCAATGTCTGCCAGCGGAAAAAAAAGTGCTAAAATACTTGACATTTTCAACAACCAATTTAATAAATACTAATTTCTCTTAATTTCAGATATGTTGTCAAGGCGGTCGTCTATGAAATTGGCATACTTACCGATGAGGATGATAATGAAACTAGCATTGAGAGGTAAATTTCATAACGAAAACCTTACAAATGCTTGATTCATAATATTTTTGTTTTTTTAGTCACGAACGAGTTGACTTGACCTTCTACGACGCCCACGTCAACAACAGTCACATTGATCTCGGCAACATTCCACTACCCATCCAGACCAATGTCAGTGGCCAGGTGCTCACTGGAATCGCTCCTGTTAACATTGGCGCGTTCAGTAGTGCTCAAGACCTCTTAAACACCCTCCCATTAACCGGCACCATTGTCAATCTAACACACAGTGACACAGCATTCTTCCAATTGACCACACAAAATATCAGCCAAAATGAAAAGCCCAAGGTCCTGACGAATGAGGAGCTAGCGAAAATTCCCGAAGCTGCTAGCCTATTTTCATCGCTGAAACATAAAAGCAGTAATAGCAAAGAAGCGTCGACAAACTCAGTACCTCTGGGAGAGTCTGACTGAACGAGACATCCAAAAATACACTAGCTTACTATGTATTATCGTACTAATCAATTAGCGAGAGAACGGAGGAGAAACAAAATTGTTAATTTAATTAGCCTTAAGGCCGACTAGGGTGCCTAGATTATTACCTTTCACCTCCGCCGATCCCCCTAAAATGATTCGAATATAATATAGCAGATCCGGCTTAGATTTTGATTAAATTGGATCTTCTTCCGCGCGAACAAAGACTGCGAATTTCTCTATTTTTGTTAATAGTAATAATGATTTATGTTATTATATATATTTTTTTTTCTCATCAACATAAGTTTGTTAATTAATTTCACAGTAAACATTTTATATTAGGAAAAGATACAAATTGTGTTAATTATTATTTGCTAACCCTTTGTTGTACAGCTTTGGGTACTTGAGTGATTACTAAGTTCTTGTTTACATCTTGATTGTCAGGATCTTCAATTAATTCTAATGCAGCGAGAACATCTGGCGATGAGTGAATTTTAAGGTATTCCAGGAAAGCTGCAACATTTGGTGGTGATTCACCGAATTCGTTGCGTACAGCCCGCAAGAATAATTGAGTGCATATCAAATAGTCATCTGGAGGAGGTTGACCAGTGGTGGTTAGAATTAACACCGTAGAGATGACACTCTCGAGTAGAAAGGACAAAAAACTTGGGTCCATGTCGGAGTCCTTCTCTAGATGATTAAGTGCGTAATCGACACGACCCTTCCAGCCGACGTTCGATGATAGTTCAGTGTATTTGTGGGCATTCTCATCGGTCAATTTTACTGGTGCTGATTCTTTTCCTTCAGGTAGTCCACATGTGTTGTTCCATTCTAGAAGAATGGTTGGCACAATTGTATGTTTTGCCGTGTATACTTTCTTCTCTTCTTCCATTTTTATAGATGTATTTTGAAATCTTATTCCACTAAAATTTTATATAAATATCAATAATTTCTGACGCAGGATATAATGATTACTTTTATAGAAACTAAATACTGTATGCACGGGTATAACTTAAAAATGATTACAATTACTACAGAAAGGTTCAAATATTTGATCGGTTGTATTTGAACGTAAGGGATGCAGCAGAATTTGATTTTTTGAAATTATATAATGAGTCCTTGAAGCAAGATAGGGTGGTCATTGAATCAATAATGCAGAGACATGGAAAAGACTAAAATCATATTTATTAGCGAAAAGTTAGAATAATTTATACATAAACGTTTGTTACTTTAGTCTGCCTCTGCCTTATTTATAAAAAAAAAAAAAGGTTTTTACATAGGGTAGCAAGAGCAACCTAAAAATGCTTGCCCTGTTCAAGACATCAGATTGTAGAGTTGCGAAAATCAACCAATATTTCCAGACGAATCAGTACATAGAAGAATGAAACATGTGTCTAATAGTAAAAACGTATACAGTTGACCCAATACCAGACGTTCCCTGAGCCCCTTTATAGTCTCATTACTGGTTTTTATTTCCAGTTATACCATTACCTCAACACGGCTTGCTTTGAAGTGATATCACTGAGAGCTAAAGTATCGAATGTAAGGAACTTCATCTACTATGGCATAAGAGCTGACCGACCCACAAAGTAAAGCTAAATACAGTAGAAGTTCGGAAAAGTTGATCGAAATGTCCCAGAGTTTGTCAACTTTTCTGGACAGTTTTCAAAATCTGTAGAAAATTAATACTTGGTTCCACTAGAAATAAGATTCCATGTGCAAATGGACAATACACATCAGAAAAAGTCAGTATTAATCTTAAATTACTGTGAGAACGGGATTAAGTTGATCCGTAGGCATGCTGCTGCCATAAAAACAAGCATTTCTCCGGAATACGTGACTTCTGTGTTATGTATTTAAAATCGTTTATTTAGATTTATGATACAAAAAAAAAAATTAATGCAAGTCAAAAGTAAATTTTTTAAGGCAACGTACTGAGCTTAAATTTGGTCAACTTTTCTGTGAAATAAACTTTTCTGAGAGTCAACTTTTCCGAGCTTCTACTGTACGAATATATAATGGAAAGCAAAAGGGCATTTCTGATGCAAACAATGATCTTGTTTTGCAATTACAAAAAAAAATTACAAGGTAGTGATACACGCAAAGGACATGTACATTTTGTCTTTTTACACAGTGGGTCAAAGTGACCCAAAAGCTGGCATTAATTCCAATTATTAAATTGGGAATATCTATATTTTTTGCTTATTTTCAGATCATGTAATATCCACATTATTAAAAAATGCAAATGATTTCTTTTTAGACTTATCTGATTCATCACAGCGCAGCTTAGTTAAAGCTTGAATTTTTCTCAGTTGACTCGGAAAAAGAATATGGTGTCTTTTCTTTTTTGTATGAAGCTCGAATTTTTGTTAATCTGTAAATAATTTTGAAATCTTGGTATGGGGCCTTAAACTTTGGGTATGTAACAATGTGTTAGGCGCAGGAAAATAACAAAAAACAAAAAAATATGTAAAATAGACGTGATTTACTGTGGTTAGTTTTTAAAAGGTGTATTTTTAAGGATTTTCGAAATCGCGTAGACTTTTAGTTGGGTTCCGGGCTCGTCCGAGTTTTTATTTTTGTGTCATCTAAATCAGCGTAATGTGTATTTTGTATTTCCGTAAGAAAAATCCAGCTACTTTTTTGCTCTTTTCGTGATATTTGGAATTTGGTATGGTGCCTTCGGTTTACACTTTTTTTTGGTTTTAGGATATCAAATATATCGAAGACATGACATAAGTGGTTATATATGTGTATCCGTCACAAAATAGATAATATATTTTGCTCCTATATTGAATTGATATTATTCTAAGTTTTTTTTAGCAAATGAACACGACAGTCGAGTCCGACTAGAGGCGCATTTAACCCGACCATAATCAGAGTCAAATGACCACCACCAACACCGTAGGCAAATAATGAACGACCACGACGATTTTACATCGGATAGAGTGCGAATGGGCTGCGTTTTCAATAATCGCAATTTTTTAACGAAATTCACACACTTGCTAACTTGCTAACAGTGATGGAAATAAACTCAATTAAAACGCAGACCTAGATGATTTAGGTCCTTACAAACTCAATGATTCATAACTACCAGCACCATGATGACTCGATTTCATTTCGTTTCGCAAACTGAACTTCGATATTGTTTCCTGCATTATTTATGTGCGTGAGACTGTAAAAGCCTCGTTTTTTAGCGAATGATTTACAACGGCAACTGCAGTTCTCTGATGAACATGAATGTTTAGTGATCTGCAATGCTAAATCAACTGCAATCAATTTTTTTTTTTCGTTTTCGTAGTGAAGAAGAATTTTTAAGTTTTAAGTATTAAAACAACATTTTTCAATTTTATTTAAAGTTTATTTGTTGATCTTCTCTTTTCTTAACGCGCATTTCTCTTGTTTCATAATAATTTTGTTTGTATTTCTTTTTTTTATGTCAGTATACATGTCAAATGTATTTCCATATAATATATGCATTTTTTATATATGTACTAAATTTATCTTTAATTCAATGTTTCATTCCTTTTATTATGTTTGTATGTTAAATATTCTCTTTTGCAATTTATAATTAAAATAATTGTAGTAATAATTACTTTTCAATGTTTTTTTTCTTTTTATTTAATTTATTTCTTTATGTATCTAAAAATTTGAATTATGTTTTCCTTTTTAACAATTAATGCATTCTTTTTGTATTTTTTTCTATGCAACATCTTGAAAATAAAAGAAAAAATCAAAACAAAAACAAATATGCTTCGTTGATGTGCATTCGGTGATTTTATGATGTTCCTTAGTTCTTAAAAAAAAGTTCATTCTTTCAAAAAAAAAAATCTTTCATATAAATAAGTATATTACAGAGTCACCCATTTAAGGAGTTTTTTTTTGTATTTTTATGGGATTTTTTTTTATTTTTCATGTGAATAATAGTATACTCCTAAAAATTAGCTTATGTCTATTAAAAAAAAAGAGTTTAAAGTTATTTTATTTGATAAACATAAAAGAGCAAACGTCAATCAACTAATTGTATAGTAATTAATTAAATTAGGGCCCTACTAATACAAAGAGAGGAGGAGAGAAAAAGATTTAGCATGTCTGAAGATTGTTCTTTATATTTATATATTTCTTGTTTTGTTTTTTTTTTTTTTGCTTTTGGGGAACAAATTTACTAAAACGTTATCTATTATTGTTTGATTTTTTTCTTCGGTCATTATACTTTAATGAATTGTAAAAAAAAAAAAAAAATAAAATAAAAACCAAGTGAGTTATTAAAATAAAAACAAAATAATTATAGTAAAAGAAAGATATTTTACGAATGTTTGCAAATACATTACGGCCACTTTACGCTCTGCGCATCCTCTTTTGAGAGTTGTTGCCGCTATGCTTGCAACAGAGGAGAACGCGCTGTTCATGGCCGGTTCCTTTTTTTTACTCTACTCTGAAGACAGTGTGCTAACGAGGTTCCTTAATCTGAAATGCAATAAAGAGAAGAGTGTTAGACTAGGAGAAAAATTATTAATATGTATTTTTATCCCAAAATAGCCAAGTGGTACATAGAAAAATCACCTTCACATGTCGCAATTTCAAGCACTGTGTGTTAGTTGTAAATGAATTGTGTTTTTTGCCAATAGAATATTGATGCTAGTAGAGTAATTAGGAGCAAAAATACAGCAATGAAAGACTGCCCTGTATCTATTGACAACCTTACTCTTAATAAAGCACCAGGAACATATCGGCAAATCACGAGGATGGCTAGAAAAAGCGCCGCAGAAACAAATAGTATAAGCGCCAAGACGCCAACGTTGCACGTAAAGTATGTACTTTCAGTACTTAAGCCAATACTGAACATAAAGTTTCTTTGGGCTCCCTGAACCCTCTAAAAA
This sequence comes from Chalcosyrphus nemorum, assembly GCA_949716465.1. Lineage (NCBI taxonomy): Eukaryota > Metazoa > Arthropoda > Insecta > Diptera > Syrphidae > Chalcosyrphus > Chalcosyrphus nemorum. The sequence goes on along the minus strand of OX454334.1, from coordinate 14,791,597 downwards.
CAAGACACCAGCCGTCCCTACAAAGACTTCTGCAAAAGATGAAAGGTAGTGGGAGTGTATGTATCGAAGGTATGGTATGTACATTCATAATGAACGAGTACGACTGGCTTGCGTCATCAGGGAAGCTTATAGTCGCACCATAGAATGACAAAGCTTCAATAAATTAAATATTAGGCCGTAAGCTGCCCGTAGATAGCCAAGGCTTAGCTTTGCATGGTCTACATTTCTGCACGCAGACAAGGGGCCTACAATTTGGTGCCGTATCTAAAGGACAGATGAGTTTTTTTAACAAACTTTGTCATGACCCTCATACTCTTAGATGTTTGTCGGACGCCCGCAAGAGGTGGGGGATAAAAAATACTGAATTCAAACGTGGAAACTCATGCACAGTAGTCTAACGTACTAACCACTGAGCTACGGCCACCCACGTGGAGATTAGCTTCTTCTTTGTGTAATCCACTTACGTATTGAATAAATAAACAAGAATCTCGAAATAAAATACTCACCAATAACATGACTTTCGATATTATTCATGGACGATCGAGATTTTGACGCTGGCTGTGGAATAATCGTAATCTCGTCATTGATTTTCAGTGGCTTTAGTAGTGAATCGTTTGCCGCCGATAGGCTATTGCGACTACTCACTACACTACTGCTGCTGTTATTTGACATGCCGCTGTTGCCAGAGTTATTCTTTTTGCCGTCCATTGCTTTTTTAGCCACCGTACTGTGGGCAGTATATACATGTGTCTCAAATTGTTTGTACATGCCAAAGGTCGCCGTGCACACGGTACACTTATATGACAAATGGGCTGGTTTCAGTGTCATATGATGGTCACGGGACACATGATTGAGCAGTTTCCATTGATACATCTGCAAAAAATCAAACGAAAAATTTGTTTAAAACATTAACCATACCATTCTTTTTTTCAAAGCTTACCCTTCCGCAGACGGGACATCGACCAGCGTCCTTGCCTTTATTGGCGGCTTCCTGCATTGAGCTTGTGACCAAACCATGAGAGCCAAGTAAATGCCGTTCAAGCCCTTGATCCGTAAAGAACCTAAACTGACACTTTTGGCAATTCAAAGGCGGCCGATTGTAGATCATTTTCGGGTGAATCTAAAGGCAAATGTAATAAATAAAAAATAAAGAACTCCAAGTGTTATAAACTCCGACGGATCTTACTTTAACTTTGTGCATCCATTGCATATGGTTCCTCAATTGCTCTAGATCCTTAATGTACCCATCACATATTTCACATATAACAAATTGTGCTTTGTTCCCGCTAGGATTTTGACCAGGTTTCATACCAGCTGGCGGGAGCTTATTAGCACTTGATTGTGCTGCCTGAGACGGTTGTGAGTTGCTGCTTTGTCGAGGTAGAGGTGTTATTGAAATGCTTGGTTGACCGGTTTGGTTCTTTTTTGCTGATGCTGCGTTTGCCGCCTGTAATAGATGGAAAAGGAACACAAGTTAGAGTACATCGCCGGGTTAAAGAATATAATAAAGTGCAACAATTACAATAAAATATAACAAAAACATGACCCGGTGTTACTTCTTTTTTTTATTGAAAGAATTAAAAAGAAAACACAAATTTTAGTTTTCTTGCTTGAAAGAAGAAGAACTAATGCTAGACCTACCTGCAGTGTTAGGGTATTTTGGGATGTTGGCAGGATCGCTAGACCCGAACCCGACACCTACGTAGACAGATAAAATTTATAGGTATCATTACATACATTAATTTGTTTTTATAATAATAGTTGCAGAGAAATGAATGAGATATTCAGTGATTAACGGCCGACACAAAGATGATAAATCACAAGCTATTATTCACAATAAAGCAATGATGACATTTGTCTTATTAGTTTTTATAGATGGATGAGGACTTTTTTTTTTAAAGATTAACATTTTTAATAAAAAAGTTAAAGGCATCGTTAATTCATCATTTGTTATCACATATAGGTCAGTATCTCCTTAACTGTGTTCTATTAGTCATTCGCAGTTGCAAAATGAGCCCCAAATCATCAGTGGAATAAGAATACCTTTCTTCAGATTAGTTATTTGTCAGGTAAAAAAATAGGCCTACATCGTGATCTCTAACACCGTCGTCAATACCCCAGTGGCTTGTGATACCATATACATAGATTGTTATAAACGTGTGCAGCTCAACATAAATGATTGACCTACAGCCTATATAGCACAAAGATTTGCCGCCCTAGCATGCGGCGTGACAAAAGTAGCTACCAACAACGCAAAGGTTATATAAAAGCAGCATACATTTATGTAGGTGCGAATTGTTTGAAAGGTTTCCTGACCTGAATCCTAGTTCAAGTTCAAGATTTTCCTTCGGTCCTAAGCCATGTAATCACAAGCGATACTACCGCGATCAAGACACTAAAAAATAATAAGAACGGCATTTAATCGGATACTTCCAAGACAATCGTGTCACTCTGTATAAAATAGAGAGCAACCTATATGCGTCACTATCACGAGGAAGCTGCAAACGTTTGTCAATAGGTGCCTGCGCTACATCTTAAGGATATTCTGGCCAAACCGTATCTCTAACGAACAGCTTTATCAGAGAACGGGCCATGAACCCATAGGCACAACCATACGACGACGAAAGTGGCAATGGATTGGTCCGAAAGGGTGGCAGTTCCATAGCTAATCAAGCGATGCAATGGAACCCGCTTATCCAGAATGGCAGGATACGCGGCGGTCCTAGGTGTACGTGGCGCAGAACAGTGGAGAAGGAAGCACGGCAGCTGGGAAAGAGTTTCCAGAAATCGCACACGATGGCTCGTAGGCGTTGTAGAGGCCCTAGGACCCACAAGGGGATACAGGATATAAGTAAAGTAATTATATGCTGAATGCTGCAGCTTAGATCGTAGATAAAGGATATGAAAGAAGACACGACAGGACCCAATGAACCGCTTTGAAATCATCTGTGTTGAAACGTGAAGATCCCGGAAGTAAACAGATCGGTGGAGAAAGAAGCAAGAAACCATACACAATATTGCTTGAATCTTATAGTGAGCCTTGGATAGCCCTTAAACTCAACTTCCCGTATCAAAGCTGTTGTAATGGTGCAGCGAACTTCGGATTATATACATCGCTCATAGTGGCTCGGAACAAAAGTACCAAAAGAAGCTTACCCCACCTATCAACGAGCACGTGCACATTGTCCCTTATTATAATTTTAACACAAACGCAACTATATAAGCATGCTAAGCGATAGGCGAAAATTGCAATCTTACCTGAATCAATTGACCAGCCGCAATTTGGTAGTTATTCGGCAATACCATCCCAGTAGGCATTGGTGCTCGTACGGGCGCATTTGCACCACGCAGCACAGTTCCTCCGTTGGGAGTAGTCTTTGTTATTGTTTGCGGACGCCCGCGGATCAGATTCTTATTGGCATTGTTATTAGCCATAGCCGCTTGTATATTACGCGCCTGTTGCGCTTGTTGTTGTTGCTGTTGAATTGAAGCTAACGCTGCCTTTTGGGCCGCCGCCTGTGCTGCCATAGCCTGAAATAACATTCAAAATTCATTAAAAGTTCTAAAGTACAGCGTTAAAAAAAAAAAAACCTACCTGATAAGCAGTAGCAGTACCCACCAACCCGTGCCGTGGTTTAATACGAGGAATCTTCGCAGGTGCTTCCCAATCATGGGGCGGTGCCAGATTAACATCGGGTCGGAATTTCTTAGCACATACCGGCGCGTGTCGGGCCAGTTTTGCTTTGCCGTTATCTTCGAAGCCGCAATTCGGGCACTGATGGTATGGCAGGTGTTTGAAGAGCCGCGCTTTGATATTGTGCATCGCTTCCATGTGATACACGATTTCGGTGGAGTTTCTAATCTCGTAAGTACAGAAGTTGCACTTATACAATACACCATTCATATGCGGTGTCTCATAATGATGCGCCATTGCAAGCGCCGACTCTGACTTGAAGTTACAGAATTCGCATCGCTTAATATTAAATTTAAATGGAGCGTTGCGTTTCTTACTCGCCTCCAGATTGCCACTAAGTGCAACTATTGTTTTCTCAATGCCGGTGACGTTCTTGCCCAGAGAGCGACGCATTTTGCGCTTTTGAATACGAATTAAATCGGCCTGAACGAATTCGTGCACCAGGCCAGCGCCAATGTCCATGAAGAACTTGCCGAGCGGACTCTCAAAGTAGTTCTCACCCGCCGGTTGCTTGTTGGTTGCATTTGCGGCGGTTGGAGGTGCCGTCGTTGGAACAGCTGTTTGTTGGATGGGCTTAATCGCCGCGTTGATGGTTTTCAGATCATCACTGGCCTCTTTGATTAGGACTTTTGTACGCGTCTCAGACTCGGAATCATCGTCTTCATCATCATCCGCTGAATCATCTGACTCTGACCAAGAATCATCACCGTGATTCTTCTTTTTCTTTTTGCTCGTAGCTTCAGCATTTTCGCCGGTATCTTTCGCTTCTTCGGTCAAGTCCAGTTCGCCCGCGTCGTCTTCTGGTTCATCTGGCTCCTTTTTGAGATCGAACTTGGTCTCGATTTGGGTAACGATCTCACGGAGATTGTCCGAAGGGGGTTTCTCGTATATGTATGGTACAATAAACGAGGGCGCTTCTAGAACAAACATATCGTCTGTCAAACCAGGAAGAAGGTTCGCGTTAGACATTATTGGAAGGGCGGGAATTGCTGAGCTAACTGGCATAGTGGGAACAGCTTTTGGTGCAGTGGGCGATTGCGATTGTATTTGATTCGTGGAACCAGCCGATCGGATGTTTACTGGAAAAACACCACCTGGAGGTAGAGGAGGCGCGGGAAGTTTGTTGTTTGAGTCTGTATCGATAATTACCAGAGTAGGCTCTTTCCCCGAGCCACTACCACTAGTGTTAGCAGCTCCTGGCATCAGAGAACGGGCGTCTTTGATTGTGATTTGAGCCATAGGCGACTGTCCGCCCGGACCAATTGGAGGAACTGCGTTTTGAGATGTTTTCTGACGCTTAGGTGGTGGCTGCGAATCATCATTGTCGTGATCATCACCAAATGATGCAAAGTCTCGTACCTTTACCATGTTCTTGGGCTGTCTCCCTGAAATGTTGCTGCCTGCCTCGGAAGCCTCGCTTGGGCTATCATCTTCGATAAGAACACAATCATCGTCGTCATCATCAACAGGCTTTGGTGGTGGTGGTGGTAGTGGTTTTTGCACCTCTGGTGTTTGTGGAGGTTGTGGCTGGGACTGTGGCTGTTGCTGTGATTGAGGCTGAGATTTATTTGCAGGTGTTGCTGGCGATTCCTTCTCCTGTTCGCCCTCAGAGTCCGAACCAATTACAACTGCACCATCCGAGTCACTTACATTCCGCTGCGGTGGCTTCTTCTGTTCTGGTTTATCTTCTGTATCAGGTAACTTTATGGGATTTTCCTGCTCCACTTTTTCTTTGGCTGTCTCATCTACCATCGGCATTTCCTCATCCGATTCATCAAGATCAACAACCCCACCATCCTCTACAGCTTTCGTTGATTCGCCATTTACCTTTTCTGCCACAGGTGGTGGTGGACTCTTGTCCTCTCCACTCTTACTTGCTGGCCGACTGGATTGCTGACTTTCGTCATCATTTGTAGCCGATTGAGATGTTTCGTCTTGACTTTCATCGCCATCATCGCCGTCGTCCTGACTAGTTGGCGATTCCGATGCTCCTCCATCGCGACTGTCTTCATTCTCTGATGAGTTGCCATTCTTTTTGGCATCGGACTTCTCTGATTTTTCATCTTCATCATCATCATCGCTTAGGTTGTCGTCTACAGCTGAGTCTTTTGTATCCACATCGTCTTTGGAGTGATGCCTGCTATCACTACCATCTTGTGAGGTTTCAGCGTCGCCATTGGCTGTAACGCTTCCTTCCCTTTCGCCTTTGGATTCGCTCTGATTGTCTTCACAACTATTTTGTGAGTCATCATCATCGCTGTCTACAACCATTGCCTCTTCCGCTGGCTGTGCAGAAACTTTAAGAATATCTCCATTCTGTTGGACAGGTGACGGAATAACTGAGGACTCTGATGGAATAACAACAGTTGAGTTGTTTGTGATAATGGCTGCTGATGGCAATTGTTCAACGGCAGACTTCTCGGGGATTGCTTCACCCACTTCGCCCATCGTTTGTTCTGTGTGTTTTATATTTAAGTTTAGATGTGTTTAGTTTCAATTTGCTATCTATCTTCTAGGTGTGTTCGATACTGATCTCTATAAATTCTGCCTGTAAACAAAATAAAAAGAGGAGTTCATAAGTAAAAGTGGTTTAAAATAAGTTTAAGGTAAATAAATCACAAGAGTCGTGCTACGTAACATTAGATAGATAGATTTAATAAATTTTTGAGAAAGCCTTTAGGTGTTTAGTAAAGCACACAGTGTTTACAATAATATGCATTAAACTCGGTCGGTCAAACATGTGTATACTAAAATAGGTATTGCTTCAACTTTCTTCTTGCTTCTACAATATAGAACCTAACAAATGTAGGCATAAAGTGCTTAACGATTTTCCAGAAGTTTTCAATCGAATTTAGATCAGGAGATTGAGGTGGTCACTCCATTACCCTAACATTTTTGGCTCTAACCCATTGATTTGTTGCCCTCGAAGTGTGTTTTGGGTGAATGTCTTGTTGGAATGTCCCACTTAGCGGTATTTTCCACTCAGCATAAGCCAGCAAGATGTTCAGTTAAATATTTTTGTATTGGTAGGTACTGATCCATAGTAACTTGTATGCGATAAATAGGTCCGACTCCACTATGCGAAAAACTCCCACAAATCATAATATTGCCTCCTCAAAATTTTACGGTTCGGTACTGCCTTAGGGGTCTTCGGACTGTTGCAATTCCATCAGTTCCATAGAGGTTAAATTTGGACTCATCACTTGATAATAATTCTGTATGTACTGTACACTCCAGTTTGAATATTCTTTAGCAAAGTTATTTGTGGTATTCTATTGACTTAGGATTGCAGTGAGTTCCAATTGCATATGTTTCTGCCAACACTTTGTGTAAGGTACATAACAACTCATTGTATACATACATTTTTTACATATGTAACGCTTTCCCATTTAAGTAGGTATTCCATTAGATTTTGTATTTTAGATGTCATATTATGTATCGAAACAAACACATAAGCATCAACAGTTTCTGAAAACTTTTACAAAATAAGGCTATATTTTAAGTATCGTCCTAAACTTTCAAATTTTAACGTATTTCACCTGAAACCAAATTTGAGAATAAACTATCAAAGGAAAATTCAAATACGAATGGGACATACGAAAAGTTAAAACATTTTTTCCTACTATTCTTTCTCCCTCTCTTTATCGTTCTTCTTTAACATGTTATTTCATTTCGCCGCCATCTTGTTTATAACATAAAATTTATTTTACTAAATAAGCAAAATCTGAAAAAAGTAAATCTTTTTCGAAACCACTGTAAAACGAATATAAAACTTAAAAAATCTTCTACAAATCGAAATAATATTAAACTTATCAACAAATATTGAGCAATGAAACAGTTGTTTACAAGAAAAATCAAATAAAATATAATTGGAATGAGAAAATGCGGACAATGTTCGCTTTTATATACAAACTGCCTCCTCCAAACACCCCATTCCACTTTGCTGCCGAACGACGATGGTAGGCATGGTTATTGAGGTTAGGCGAACAGCTTGCAACCTCCATTGCTCTTAGAAATTGTACAGCGACCAAAAGAGATTACGAAAAACGAATGACATAGGTTAGGAAGCATGACAAGAAGTACCAATAAATTGAAAGAAATGCAGCGCTTATTGATAAATTCAACGGTTTTAGATAAATAGCAGCTGATTTTTCTACAGCAAACAGCTGACAATACACGACCACAATACAAGTCGTTCAAGCATATAGTACCTATGTGAACTCACATTCTACAACACGCATTTGGTTCCCTATGTGACTGTTAATTCTCATAATCATAAGCAAAATACCCACGTGACTCTCTAAACCAAAACTCTATTGTTCACGTCTGTCTGATTGATGCAACTGCTACTACAACTGCTGCTGCTGCTGCTGCATGAAGCTGGTTGGAAGCTGCCCCGCAAAAGAATACCGAAACACAGTGCACAGCGAAATGTCAAAACAAAAGTTCATCGAGGGGATGAATATAAACAAAAAAAAAATATACATATAAACACACACTTGGGCGCCACCGACACCGGTACAAGCGCGGCTGATTAGTAATTTACTTTTCCCGTTATTTACGCAAAAATCCACGCGAAAAACTAGTCGGGTCCCGAATTCGACTAGTAATGTGCCCTCGACGCCATGTTGGAAATAATATCATGCCAAGCATATAATTTTCTCTTACTTCATGTTATGTACTCTCAAGCATTGTGTACATGGGATTTTATAATAACGCGTTTATGTACATACTAACTATGCCATTCATATGTTCGGTAGATTCGAGTGTATTGTACACCGGTTTGCCAATACATTTTGATGTGTGAGTATGCTGCTTTCTGGGTATTTGTGCGACGAGTGTAGTAGTAAAATGCATGACATTTTGGGTTGGAAGAACTGTCAAAATGGTATAGTACACAACAAAACAGACTGCGAATGACAGTTCAGCCGCGTTTAGTGTCAACAAAACGAAACAACGGAGAATAAAGAGAATCACAAAAACAATCACCATGGTTCTGTCATCACAATCAAATTCGAATAAGAAGAAGATACATAGTATACCTAGTCGAACGAAGGAAAACCGCCAGAGCAGAGGCAAATTTAAATTCGGTATTATCTGTGAATTTGTTGATACATATTTTTAAAAGACAATTAGGTTATTAGGAAATAAAAATGGTTTTTTGATTATTTGATTCAATGCAACAGGTGAGTGTGAATATTCAACAGTAAACCGTTGTAATTTTAATTTGATATGATTGCAGTAAAAACAGCAGATTGTGGGCACAATCCAACAAATGGATACAGTGTTGGCAGAGACATAGGTATGCAATCCTTCATAAGTCAACGAAGTGCATAGGTGCCTACCACAACTAATTTTGCTAAAGGCCATTTAAACTGCAGTGAAGGTAAGTATTATTTGGTGAGAGCCTTTATGGATGTGATGGATTGGCAACAGTGAGAAGATGACTGGAAAAAGATTTGGTAACACCTATTGCAATAAAATTGTAAGATTCTAAGGAGGCTATTATGGTCTGGTCGAGTTTTTCACATAGTGGAGTCGGACCTATTCACTATGGATAGTGTAATATAAAAAAAATAATCAAAAACATCCTGCTGCCCTATGCTAAGTGGGGAGTGCCGTTCAGTTGGACTTTCCAACAACAAAATGACCCAAAACACAGTTCGAGGACAACAAAGCAATGGTTTAGAGGCAACAAAGTTAAGATAATGGAGTGGCCATATCAGTCTTCTGATCTGAATCCGATTGAGAACTTGTGGAAGATAGTTTAGTCTACTGATTAAAAACAAGTCCAAAAAGCCTGATATGCCATTCCACCCACTATCATATACAATGATAAGGGGAAGGAATAAAGAAAATTACTTATAGAGAAAAATAAATCTCAGTAAGACGGAAGATAGAGTAATAAACCTGAAGTCTAATAAGGGCCTCGAAGGCTTTAAGCTTCCTGCACAGGCAAATGTTGTTTCGCGAAACATGCCGTAATATCTACTTCCATAGAAGCTGTGTAAATACTTACATAGAAGCTGTGTACAAACGTACAAAGTACATATTTACGTGCCTACTCAAATAGAAATAGTGTAAAATAGAAGTCAGCTCAGTCATCTTAATTTTGGATGTAGAAAAAGTGCCAAGAAACTTTGCTTATTCCTATGGATAATCTATCATAGTTGCATTACAAAGGAACACCACAAGCCTCCCCTAATCCCCTCTTTGTTCTCTTTTTGAGTTCAGATGGTTCAATATATTTACATTTGTATGTACCTATGTATGCATGTACATAACTTACCATGGAGTAGGTACATACCTACACGATGTGAGAACTTGCTTTATTATTTTAGTCTGAACTAAAAGAATTGTTTTGAAACATTAGCCAAAATAAAATACGTACCTCCATTCATACACATATGTATATATATGTATGTATATGTAAATAAATAATACAGTCTAGAAAAGAAACATGTAGGTATGTAGGTATTATCTTTAAAATCCATCCTTATCATAAGATTCGTTTTTGCTTATTTTTTGGTTGAGACTTATCGACCTTTACTATCATTTCATGCTCAATTTGAGGTTAGGTACCGCTTCCGGAAACATAGTACGCCATCTTTGATAAAGAGAAGAATCGGAAAAAATTTCAAGAATTCTATGAATCACCCACTCTATTATTTTTTACAATTAAACAGCATGATACATATATTTTTAAAGAATAATACCCTGCATGGCCTTTACTTTTAATCTAGGGTTTTGCTTCTTTAAGGTAGTCTTTGATAAAAAAAAAAAAAAAACGCCCTATTACACTTAAACTATACACCTACAATTTCTAAGCAATCAAAACAGAATCGATATCACTGCTAATTTATGTGTTCGTCAAGGTCACACAAACCTAACTCTAACTCGAAGTCATTGCCCATGCATACGTAATTTAAGATTTTAAGATATAGATGGGCGGTTTTGTAAGCATTTGAACATTAATTACCACTCAATAATGGACTTAAGGATGTAAACAAGTCTCCACAACAATTCGCCGAAATCATCATATCGACCAATATAATCTAACAACAACAACAACAAATCCACACAGCAACAATTTCGCACATGAGACTACATCTGCGGTAAGAAATCAACATTTGTTTCAAGTTGATATTTTACGGAGCCCTAGAGTGGCGGAGCACCCCCGTTACAAAATAAAATGCATTACAATATCCAACTTAGGTCGCGCGCAAAAATACGAACAGAATAAAAAAAAAAAATCCAAGAATACAGCACACATCTGTTCACTGCTTCGTCTATAGATACACGTTTTCCATCTACACTTTGTTGTTGCGCTGATACAAACACTCATTTACATTCAACCACACCAAGATACAAACTTTCCACATAATTTCCATTCGAACACGAAAAACACACAACTACCCGTGCCGCTACCACGCGTTCTACTCCTGTATATGTGTCACTAACACCACCATCGCACCGTACCGAACAGCAAAAAACTTGCATCTTGCCTACGACGGACTTTCTTCTTCTCTTTGAAGGAAATTTGTTTTCAATCTTCTAATAATTATCATCTTCTTAAAGCCACAACTTTTTGATATAAAACAAACAAAAAAAAAAAACTAACCTCACTAAATTTTCAAATGCAATTTGTACTTCGCTGCACAATTTTCCTTCGCACATTCGCAATTGTCATTTATCGCTGATCACACACAAAATAAATTTTCCTTTCACCATTCAATGGAGTGAATTAACAAAAAATTAAAAAAAAAAAATTAATACATCACGAGTACATACATTCATATAATATACGCCAATCTTTAACAGAAAAGTGAAGAAAGAAATTTGATATATATATATATACATATATACATATGTAACACTGTTCAAACGCCGCACACCACGTTTCCAAACACCAAACCGATACACTATAGAACGAGACCAGTAACGCTAGAAAATCCGAATCAAACTGAAACACGAAAAGCACAGGACGTAGAATTTGTCGGTTTGTTCGTCGTCGGTCGGTGTGTGCTCGACTCGACACTTGGTAGATGCGCGCGGTGGTGAACGGGCAAAAGGGCGGCAATAACCATCAACACTGCCCCCTGGTTGTTATTCAATGTAACATACATTTCAGTGCTATTTGCTTTTGTCTTCTTTTAGCTCTCTTTCTTCTTCCTTACCTTCTCTTCCCTCCACTCTTCCTTTTCCTATAATCTTATTTTTTCCACTTCTCTACTTTTCCATTCAAATTCATCCTCAATTCCGTTTTGGTCTGAACAACAAAATATTGAATCATGAAATATAACGGATGGGAAAAACTTTATGTGACGTTTAAATGTCATCATCGGTGGGGTTTGTAAATTTTCAATTTTCAAGACATGACCGCTATGCAGATCAGTTATATCCACATTCAAGAGAGGACTTTTATTTTAAAAAACCAAAACAAAAATATTCCAAATCTAATTAGGAAAAGAGATAAGGGTTTATGCTACATATGACAAGACAATCAACCGCACGCATGTACATAGGTGCATACATATGTTACATGTAACTGAAGGTTTTCCTAAGGTTTCCCCAAGATAAAAGGGACAAGACAACATTTTTGCCACAAAAACTTCTCTTGTTTTTAATTTTATAAATTATGAAAAGTTTTTTTGTCAAAATCTTTGAAAAAATGTCCAAAACTTTAGTATTTGCATTACATATTACCTATATGTATGTACGTATAAAACTTATGGTTATCGGAAAATATGGAATCGAAATTAGAGGCAAAATAGCACAGTCTTCTATTTTTAATTTTAACATTCTTGTTTCAAATTTAATAACAAAAGTAGGCGTGGTTCCTATAAAAATATAAAATTAACGACTGTGTAACGCGTGACATAATAGGTTTGTTATGTTAACTAACGTCTCATTCGTACATTTACGTAAGAACTTAATTAGGTAATTAGAACTCTCTTCCTGATCGAATTTGTCCAATTTTCATCGCCAAAAGTAGGCGTGGTTCACTGCACTGAAGGAAATGATTTCGTATTTGGAAATTAAAATTCATTCATTTGTTACCGTATATCAGTGCGTATTTTATGTTCATTAAATCATGCAAAAAATACATATGTATGTATTAGCATTAATTGATTTGACATTTAATTGATCTTTTAACTGTAAAAGTAGGCGTGGCATGTAACACAAGTATAGAAGTGATTTTGAAACGGGTGTAATTAATAAAATATAATACTCCTAGTTTATTTTTCTAATTTTAATAGAAAGCTTATCGGTAATTTTAGAATTCCGCAAATTTATTAGATTTCGCTTAGTATAAGATAAGATAAGAAAAAATAAGATAATTGATAAAAACAATACTTTCTCCTTTCACTATAAAATTTTAAAGAATTACTATACTTCATAGGTACAAAACTTTCTCTGGATACTAATTAAAGGATTCCAATGAATCGAATTTTATTTTATGGAATTTGTGGATGCTTCTCTTGTGCAGGTTGATGTCAATCATTAAAATCGAATGCACATGTCATTATTTTCAGTACACATATGTATGTAGTTCAACTCTTCCTCAAATGTTTTTGCAATTGCAACAATCACCATCAGCTTGGACAATGGAAAAAGCCCTACAAATTTATATCAATCCGTTTACTAAGTTTGGAAAGTGAAATTAATATTGTTTTCAATTTACTCATAAATTGTGTACTCAAATAATAAGATTGATTATTCGAGGCCGCCTTCTTGTAAAAGAACAAATCACAAGTAAGATAGCACGCCCAGCTTGGTTGGTATTGTGATGTTCAAAGGAGAGATCCTTCGAACCCCGTCAAAATGACAATACCAATGAACATTCCCTCACATTCTAACTACCTTTTAGTTTTATATTTTATAGTGCATACGCTTTGGTTTCCATTTCAAAAGTTGCAACAAATCGGTCTGTCTCTTTAGACTGCAGTCTTCTGTATATCAACAGACAGACAAAATCAATAGACGTACTTTTTCTAGCTTCTCCGTCATCTTAATGTCAGGACTGATTGTTGTCTCGAGTTCGAAGTTTTGTGCCGAATCTAGGTGCAAGTAAAACATAAGTTACTCCACCCACTTAAATATAGTTTCATCAATCTTGTCAAGAACGTCCTATCCTGCATTGCGCAGAGAATGTTAGGCACAAGAGGGTGACAATGAATTTCATTTTGGGGCACTTTCTATGAAGGGCAAACAAAATTTTAATATTTTATTTCTCATCATGTGACATATCAAATGAAAGAGAATTTCACAAGGGCTCCATATTTGTAGGAAGCAGATTACCACTAGCAAAGTAGATTGGGCCATATCCATCTATCTGTAATTGGTCTATGGGGAAAATAAATTTAAGGTTTGGTCCTGAAATTTTAAAGGGTTTCTAGTATATTTGCATTCCATTGTAACTCACAGACAGTATTTTCTCGAGTTCATGTTTAAACTTAGTTTTTAGAAATGTATGTACAGTCGATTGTCGATAAATTGAATCTGTGGGGACCTGACCTGTTTAATTAAGTGAATTGTCTATCATTGCGAGGGCCGGAAATATTTCATTAGCCACTTCGTGCTGTGCATATGAACGTAAAGTACTCAGTGACGACCTTGCCTCGTTAAGTGAGATGAACGTTATCGGGACAGATTCTTCTTTATCATTTTCGTCAGTCGCATCAGTCGGAATCGCAACATCGGACAGAGGATCACATACGCCAACGTCATCAAAATATATGAAGTCCTCGAAAGACAAATTTCTCTGGTGTGGAAGAAGGTTGAAATAGGAATGAAAAACTGCTTCCGGTTGCTGTTGAATACGTGTGTCTTTCTCGAATCCATATTTTCGGAAACAGTAGAAAATTGCTGGGGTAACATTTCTAAAGGCCTAAGCACTCAGGTCCTTGGCAGTTAAAACTGTTATGTTGGCGTTTGTTTCATTATCTATATTATTCAGCAGTAGGGATACAATTTTTTGCGGCAGATCGTTTTGAAATTTTGAATGACACCTTGGTTTAACGGCTGTAGCATAGATGTCGAGACAGTGATGTCACCAGTGGTTTGATCTTTCTTTTTCAAAATGTTTGGAAGTGTAGATGAAAGAATTCAAAATTGTTTCTCGTCGGCTTTCTTAGAAGGTTGATCCTCTTTCTCCACTGCATCGATAAGTTTATTTTTTTTCTTCGATCGATAAGCACTTGGCTGCATATGCACGCAGATGTAAACCCACGTCGATTCGTTTAGTTTTCGGGCACTTTCGGAAAAATTACCAAACATTAGAGGGAGCGCTCTCAGCCGCTCATTGAATATGCGAATTTGACAGTTGCTAGAAATTACCAACCCCTTTGTGATTACATTAATGATTTCTCTCATACTTTCTTATATTTTATATTTGGAAATGTTCGAATGATTACTTCTTTCATTCTTGTTTTATAAAATTTCTGGCACTACCCATTTTTTACACGAAAATTAAAAATTAAACACCAACAACGACAGAGAGAAAAATTGTAGATTGTGTTGAGGGGTGGCTATACGGGCAGAAGTATTATGGACAGTTGTTAGAGTTGACAGAACATAAGGAAGCATTCCGATCAGTTATGACATTAGCTTATGCTTTCAAATGTTGATTATGGTTTGCCCTTTATTCGTACATCGATCTTCATAAAATATAAATAAATAAATATATAGGATTTTTTCAATTTACCGACAGATTCCCAAGGGACCGGGGAGAGAAAACCTCAATTTAATAAAAAAAATTGCATTTCATATTATTATCGAGAGTCTACTGTTTACGTAGGTATATGTATACTAAGGAGACATAGAGAATAAAATAACAAATACCTTCCTAATAATGCCGAAAGATGTAAAATGATAGGACTTCAAACTTCAAGCCAATGTCATCCTTGTTTATACTCAACATTTATATAAATTCAATAGAATTAGTGTTTCTCGAATCATTTGTAGTAGCAGTGATCCCATTACAAGGTGCATTTGCACGTTTAACCAGCTCTACAACGTAATTGATGTTTATTTACTCAAATGGAATTAAAAACAAAAAAGATCAGTTGATTTTAAAATAATAATTATTGTTTATTTGAGAGTCTTTGAGATTTAAATTTGGCGAATGATTTTAAGCCACGGAACTAATGTGTTAAGCGATGCGGACAGTATAAATTAGGAGAGTGTAAAGTGTTCTGTTTAATGTATGAAAAAGTTCCATTTACAGCTTTGCGACATGCATATATTCGCAAATTTTGAAATTTCATTCACAGCTACTTTTGGTAGCGATTAGATATGCTACAATCTGTGAATTTCATTTCTTCTTTGGGAATATTAGGTCCGTTCGCGTACTTTTTGCACTTAAATTCGTAGATTATCAAATTTCGAAGAGTGGGGGTAAAGTTCAGAGAGAGAGCTAAAACTACGGAAAAGTAAACGAACGGGTTGAAGAAGAAAAAGTTGAAAATACACTGGTTTGACAGCTTTGACAGTTTTCATAAACCAGCCCGTTCGTACTCTCTCGTGAGCGCTCTCTTCTGCTAAAAATTACGAAAATTCTCTGTAAGATTTTCGTAAAAATTCGTAATTCTCGAAGGGTACGCGAACGGACCTATTAAATTTGTCAGTGGCCTTTCAATGTGCTAAAGAAGTTTTTAAGCTGTTCGCCCATTCGCTTGCTACCGAGCTATGAATGAATCTTAAGCCGGTTTTCAATAAATGCATCTACTTTGCGTTCTAGAGCACGTACTAGCTTTTCCTACAAACTAAATATAATTTAGAACGATTTTAAAATCAGTATTTTTATCCTAGTCGATATGCCAACAAATTTATAGGTAGGTAACTATTAAAAACTTAAAAACTTTTACTACATAAAGCAAAAAGGAGTTTAACAAAATATTTTTACGTGCGGCATAGTTTTATTAGAAAAATTTACTTAAAAATGCTGAAAGTATCATCGTTATCATAAAAATAGGTACACGCTTGCAAAGTTTTGCAATAACAAATATATTTTACCCATTTCGTTGTGCTTGTGTTTATGACGTTCTATGATACAAACACATGCAGACTTCCTAAGTATAAGCGAAATATTGACCTGATATACTGTATGTATGTAGGTAGGTAGGCATTATCTAAAGCCGTTACGTAATTGCAAAAATATGGCTCTGCATAGGATGGTTTTAGAAGATTTTTCCATCCAAAGAATTAGTCATTTGGTACCCACTTAGAACAATTATTTAAGTAGGTACCTAGACATATGTATGTATGTGTGTATATACAAAAATATATTTTCGGATATGATTAATTTTTAACCGGGGAAATAAAAATAAATAAAAAAATGTTAAATTAAAAACTAAAACAAACGTTCACGATACATTTTAAAATATGTAACAATGTAGGCACATACATATGTAGGTCTTTGACATTTTGTAGCCTGACAAAAAATATCTAGAGCTCAAATAAATTTAATCGCTTCTGTACATTTATAAATAAAAAAATATAAGCTACGTATACCTATCTCTACCTACCTACATGTAAGCAAATCAATAAAATTGTTAAACCAAACCAAACCAATATGGCCGCCCGGCAACTATAACAAAAAAAAGAGACACATTAACCCCAAACGTTGGCTACAACAACCTCATCTCCACCCAAAACATAAAAAGAACAAAAATTATTTTCATTTTATTTTTTTTACTAAAAACCGAATATTGTTGGCCAACAAATGCATAGTGTGCCCATGTAAAATTAAAAGGTTGCAAAACTTTTGCAGCATGTAATGCAAAAGTGACACAGGTGCATACCTATTATACATACATACATACTATATGTGGAGATGGAGTTAAATTTATTAACTTATCGACACGAGGAGGAAAATTATGCCTACATACATGTGATTTAGGTACATTATGTATTGTTTATGTTCTGGGTTGCCGACAGAGCGCAGCACTGTCCGGCGTTCAGTACAGCGCAGCAAAATTCTCTGTTTTTACAATATAACCAACAAAAACCGACAAAAAATAAATAAAATAATATAAAATTCCATTTCATCCCCCCGCCGCATGTGGCGAATGAGTTTTCGCTTACTCTGCTGCTGCTGCTGCTGCCACAGCTCATAGTCTATCATTCGACAGCTGGTGGATGGCTGGCTGGCTGGCTGACTAGCTGCTCGATTGCCTCTGTCGTTCTCTCTCTCTTGTTCGTTGTCTTTACCCTTCCCAATCTCTTCTGCTGTTGCTACTGCTGGCAGCCGCCACCACCACCGATTACCTCTGTTGCTAGTACTATATTTCTTCCTAATCTAAAATAACTGGCCAACTGTACTAAAGGAAAGAAACGACTAAGAAGAAGCATTACGAACAAGAGCCGAAAAGCAACGAAAAATAAGGCAAACCAAAAGAAAGACAAGAAATACGTAATGAAAGAATAGGAAGAAAGCATAGTACACAACAATGATGATGATAATGTCATTATGATTATGATGATGATGATGATGATAAAAGAAGGATGATGACAGAGGAGGTGAGGAAGAGATCTATGATTAACAGACGGACAGACAGATTCCTCAATCTAATTCACATAAAACTCAAATTTTAATAAAGAACCCCGTGGAAAAACAGTCCCAATATCTTTTGATGACCTCATAAGGGTGATCCTTAATACCTACTTCGCCCACACGCATAAGGGCTGCAATCGAAGGATATCAATTTCCAAGGACAGGCAATTTATAATTTGCAACACAAAAATTACGCAATACACCTGCCCATAAGACATAATTTGCTCTTAATAAAAAGGTTTTCAAAATTGCCGCCCTTTTTTGTCTTCTTTATTTGATGTAGCCGGCAACCCTTCGCCCAAATGGGGGATGAAATTTGTTGTGTGCACCCGAATCAACATCATTTCTCATTTTGAGTGAACAAATTAGATTTTGTTAATTCTAGTAGAGTGTGGAGGAAAAACCATTTCCGACACGCATACACACAAACGCACACAACGCTCATGCAAGGTACCTACACGAAAAAATAAAAACATCTATGTACAAACACATAGGACCCGGGTACATAAATGCATGCGAATGTAGTGGTGGTATAATTCCACCGTAGATATAGATACAAAATATATGTATATATGTACATACATCATAAATATATACATATGTACGTAGCGATGGATTTATAAATCGCACATGCAAGCCCGAGCAGAAGCGTGGAGCACAAAAAACTCAGCATGAAGATTGTTACTCCTCTGCTTCTGGGAGCCACCAACCATTCCGATGCTTGCTTTTAGAGTTTAGATATCGGAGGAGACTTGACTTTATACCATCTGACGACGATGCCGATAGTGCTGCCCAACCTCAACAACGACGACAGTCAGTCAGGCCATTGGAAACCTATGAATTCCGCACCGTAACCCAAATTTAAAGTTGTGCATAAGTGAGTCACTGCGACTACTTGAACCAGGCAACAAAGTCAAGTCAGTCGGGCAGTCACTCGCTTTAGTCAGTTAGCCAGAGATAGAATGGTCATGACGACGACGAAAGAACAACAACGGATTTTTTTTCTTTTTTTTTTTTTGGAATAAAGGTTGAATGTGCTCGTTTTCTACACACCATCCAGCTAAAGGTATGGAGCGCGACGAGGCGAGGCAAGAGCGGGCTGGTTGTTAGTTTGTCTTTTGAAAAAAATATAGAGAAGAGCGACAGAGAGCACAAGCTAGTTCGAATGGGAAGCTTGTACAAACAGGGAGACGACGACAATGATGATGACACGTCAAATGACAGCACAGGGTGTAGAAAGGAGGGAATGACTATCTCGTGTCTGTTATCTATTCCTTCACATTCTGCCGATAGATTACAAATTTAATATTTTAACAAAAAAAAAATCTAAAAAATGTTCCCATTAATTCCTACAAAAAATAATAACAATTCCTTTATCCCTGAAATACATATAGAAATGCGTTGGCACGGCACTATTAAAAGGTGTACATCGTTTTATTCAAAATACCGTTATATTTTTGTTGCATTTACATTGCACTTGAAAATTTTAACATCAATACGTATTCTCTAACGACCTTGAACTTTTTATTTTCTTGGAGATTGGTAGCTTTTACAACTCCCTCAACATTTGAATCAATGCGTTCTCTGAAACATGTCTCAATCAGTAATCATATTTTTAACCACACAAAATTGCACATCCCTAGTCTTTTGATATCGCATCTATCCTAGCCCATAGCTCGTCTATGTCCTAGCATATTCCACTAGTATCACTTCCACCCCAAACCTACAAGCTCTTCAAAAAGTAGATATTACTATCCCCCACTATGGCAAGGGCATTAAGGAAACGAAAGAGAGCTAAGACCTAGCGTGTTGTGAGCAGTATAAAGCACCTACATATATATATGCATAGGGCGTCAATAACGCCATCTTGTTCGAACTTCTGCAACGCGTTTGAGCTGCCTCCAACTCATTCCTAAAGAACCTCAACTGTTCTGCGCCACGTTTGCCTAGGGCGACGCGCTGTATATAAAAATGTTTTGAATAGTTTTTTGATGACGGTAACACTTTTGGATGTTTGTCAGACCATAGCGAAAGGTCTGATGGCATTTTCTAAGATTTAAACCTGGAACCTTGGAGCCTCAAGTTTACTAAATCTATTTTGAGAGTTCTTTCTTACTTCGTTCACCATTTTAAGTTTTAATACATAGCTTTCAATATTTTGTTTGGTTGATTTGTTTATTGTCAAAGTATGTACCAGAGCAGCAAACAGTAGCTTTTTTTCGGATGCTCCTACTACTCCCTGCTTGCTTCTAAGAAATATTTCATTGCACATTTACTACTTTAACTTGGTATAGCTCTGGCTTTTTATGCCAAACTCGTACATTAGTATAACCCTCTTTTTCTCTAAACTTCGCACTTACATATGTAATTATGTCCACTTATCGCAACTATTTTCTAATGGACTTTTATTTGCCTACAATTTCATTCTTAAACATTCCCCAATCGAATTTTTTCATATGATTACAATTAAGTATATGCCGATTTCAAATTCAAAGTAAAAATTTCAATCCAACTAGTTTCGTGTGAATATTTTTTATTACTCGTAAATTTAAAAGGCATAACGAAATTAGTAAATGAATGTGCATTTGCACTTTATCACTGTTTGAAACTGCATCTCACCTTTGTTTGAATTCTATTAACTATCAGCCCTACCAAGGTATCAGTCAATAAAAGACGAACGAACACAAGAAAAAGATAAACTCTTAAGATCTTTTGCTGTGAAGTCAATAGGCAGTAGTAAATCAAAGTTAACGGCGATTTAATGGTCATTGTTGCACTTGCCAAAGAAGAGAAATAAATTATAAATATATATGTAGCTTATGCAACATGAAAGAACAACAGGACGAAAATGAGTTAACAAGATGCCCAGCACTGGATGAAGCAGAGCACCAACATAACACATTTATACAGGAGGAAGAATGGAATAGGCCACCTATTCCCATTGGATAACAACAACAGCTAACCTAGCTAAAAACTTAACTGTTTTTAGTCTTAAATTCAGGCCAGGAACTTTTAATTATTTTCTGTGGGACTAACCATGGAAATATGTCCTTACGCGCATCCTATGTGGAAGTTAGAAAAATGAGAAATAAAATATTATACTGCCAGTTATAAACTAATTGTAAATCGTTTATTTTTAAGTGGAAAATGGATTACATGTGGAATCTATTGGGTCACAATGTAAAGAGAAGAAGTAACTATCAAAGCAAATGTAAGCAGCGAAAATCTTAGCAATTTTGATTCTTCATTCAAAGAGGATATGAATAATCCAATACTCAGATCACAGGCGGTGAAAAATAGGAAAAAATAAAAAGGGATAGGAAACAGATGATCCTGTGGATTTGAAAATATTGTACTATTAGGTTTTGGGATATGCTTTTTATAGGTTTTTTTATCAAATAAATATGTCATGCAGTTATAATTCACAGTATTTTTTGCCTGTTTTTGAGAGGTATACATATAGTTACATAGTGGTAGGTAACTTTACAGAAGAAATGTAGGCAGTCCATAGACTACCAAGAACCAACCTCTTATGCATATGTACGAGTGGTGCACATATAGAAGGGAACTCACAATTTTATGCCGTAAACGAACGGCGGAACAGTTATGAGAGCTATATAAAATCTTTTTGAACTAGTTATAGTTCTTGTTCTTTTGATTGAATCTTAAATATATTTCTGATTTCAAACAGGGGGATCATACGTGTCAAACCTTTATTTATATGTATGTTTAAGATTAAAGAAAGAGTTCCGAGTTACTTAAGTGATTTTTCTCTAAAACCCTTTCGTCCTGCTACACGGCGAAATGAACGATATTATTTATTCTTTTTCCTCTTCCATCATAAAAACAAGAAAGTAGATACTTGCAATATTTAAACATGAGTTATGGCAGGCCATTAATTTTTTTAAATACTTCATTCGATCGCTAGTTCAGACACTGTGACTGTGACATACACCACAGTGCTTAGCATATTTATCGGTGACGAAGGAACTCATATGAGTGCACCAAATCCAGTAATTTAGACTGTCCTGCTTTCTATGTTAACAATATCAAATTCTAATCAAATAAGCGACCGCGGCAGGTAGAAATAATAGGTCGCATCGCTAAATAGTCTAGCGCGCCTTGGTGAAAACTTTTTTACTGTCATTCGAGTGGCATTTCCTCCGTTCCGTAGAATATTAAGGCTGGTTATTCTTGTTAATTTAGTTTGTTGGTTTGATTTTTTTGAAAATGGATACACGCATGTATGTGCTAGTGTTATCAGGCTTCAAAGGTAAACCGGAACACTTAGGCCCAAATGGGCTATTTGTAAATAATTGTTAAACAAAACCACATTTAATTTTATATGTAAAAGTTATATCTTATAATGGAAGGAGAACGACAGTAATTACTTGATCATGGATTCATATTACAGAAAAATTGTATTTACATATGTATGTACATATATCATTTGAGTGGTAATGTCTTAAGGAGTTTATAATTTATATATAGGTATCTGTTGAGATCTTCCACTGAATGAAGATGCCGATAGGAGTGGATTTTACTGCGAACTAGATTTAAAGATCTTTGGAAACCGGAAACTTTGCAACACAACTTTTAGTCTTTAATATATTTTAACATAATGCGTTAACATTTTGACTTTCAGTAACTTGTTAGGTTGTTACATCAAAAAGAAAAATAAGGTTAGTATTTGTGACTTCAATAATACCGGCGTTTATCGCAAGATATAATTTGATGGACTTGGGTTAATTTAAAAAGTTCAAAGGATCTCACTAAAACTCACCGTTTTTATCCGTCTTCTGGATCCTCCTCGTCCTCGTGGGCAAAAGATAGTTTGCTCTTAGCTTCCTTAACTGCCGATTTCTTTAACTTCTTCTCGCTCTTCTGTTTAACCGAGCTCTGATCAACGACTTTAGCTTTAGTCTTAAAAATAATCCTTTGACTAAGATCAGCTGGTTTTTCAGCTTCCTCTGCAAAGATAGAATAAACAAACAATTCGTATATTACTAAATATACATAAAATACTTTTTTGTATGAGGAAAAAAAGTAAACAATAAAATAAAATGCAGTTTCCCATCCCCACCTTATGGTTAGTGGGCGCAACCATTTCACATTGTTTGTGTGCTCGTTGTACTCTTCTCTTATTCTCGTCGTATATGCCAGAGACCTGTGTATGTTGTCTCTGTTTTGCGCCGTTAATTCCTTTCGGAGGCTCCCCGCTGTCGTCGCCCGCTTGACAACCCTAACACGGTACTCTGTCTCTACTAAGTGCACCACCAACCCCTCTCTATCTACGGCATGAACCAACAACAAAATGAGAGGAATTTTTTTTTTCTGCTGCTTGTAGCAATATTTGTGCGTTCAATCTATAGCCCCAAGGGAGTTCACATGCAGGGCGCTCCCATGGACACAAAATTGAGGTTATGGTAGCAAATTTCTTTTGAAAAACTGATTTTTAAAGTAAATTACAGGTAAATATAAACTGGGCTTACCAGAATTTGGTTTTAATAATCGACTAACGTGCGAATTAATAGGTGTTTCAAGACGAAGAAACATTCAACTTTTTTACGGATACTTCTATACTATATCTAAACGCAACACCGAAAACCGAACAAATTCAATTGTTTTCAGAGTTTTTAAAGGTTTGTTTTCGAAAAAAAGGTTCCAACTAAACTTGCACCAAATTTTTATGAAACAAAATGCGAAAATTTTTAGTACATGTATGTAGGCACTTATATACTCCGTTTTGACAGCAGTATATAATATACACAAAATGGTTGAAACGCTGTCAGAGCGAAAAAGCAACAACAAAAGTGACGGCGCGGCAGTGGCGGCGGGTCGAATGAAACACAGACTCTGCTGCGGTGCGGGCAATTGTGGGGTGACGCTAGAGTTTTGCAACAACTGTCGACAGGAGGGAGGATGGGGATCTTACCTTTCTCTATCCTTCGCTTTTCCGCTTCTGCCTCTTCGGCTGTTAGGTCACCAGCTTTTATAACAACAATTTGGGGTTTCTCGTCTTCCCACTCGCGGTCTTCGTCTGCGCCCTGTTCAGAATTGGCCGCGTTAAAGTCTTCGTCTTCGAATTTTTGTCGCTGAAGCGGGAAAGAAGGTTCGTTAAAACGGAGGGCTTACACTAATTGAAGCACCTCTTTACCTTGGTCTCAACGGTGGGACCCTCTTTATAACCAATTTGTGCTTTTAACTTTTGCAAGAAACTTGGATCTTGTGGCTTAACGTAGCTAATGTTCCTTTTGGACATTTTTCTGTCGTGTCACACTTAAAAAAACATAATTCACGCGAATATGTAGGATCAAAATAAAAACACAAAAAGCTGATAATAATCACTTTAAAGAAATAATAGTAGCACTAAGCAGACCCGAACCGGATAAAATATGTATAAATTGTCGGTTGCGGGTGCGTAACCAGATATATTTTTCGGATGAAACAGAGAAACGAAAAAAAAAAACAAGATTGAAGTGGAAGTATATAATTTACTTGAGAAAAGTGGAGACAGACGTGAAGTTGGCCGTGGGAAGAATCGAGGAAAAGCCCAAATGTCAGAGAAAATCATATGTTTCTCGGGTATCCAATAGATCCGTTACATTGCAGAGAAGACCATAAAATTTGTGAGCAACATGTATAAAAATATATCAAAATGTTTTCTGAATAATTCGTTAATTCTAAATAAATAATAAAATTAATTTATATTTCATCTTATACTCCAACTAAAACATTCGCGGGGGGGGGGGGGGGAGATTTAAATGTCTAATTGAATTATGATTGAAGTACCAGAGCTGTAGTAGTAAGTCCGTTCGCATACTTTTTTTTAAAATTCGTAGATTATCAAATTTCGAAGAGTGGGGGTAAAATTCTCTCGGAGCGAGCTAAAATAACGAAAAAGTAAACGAACGGGTTGAACAAGAAAAGTTGAAAATACACAGCTTTGACAGTTTTTATAAACCAGCCCACAGAAATGCACTAAAATTCGTAGCATTGGGAAATTTCTTACACTCTCGTGAGCGCTCTCTTCTGTGAAAAATTCTCCGTACGCGAACAGCTCTTCGTAAAAATTCGCTGGTTTAGAAGGGTACGCAAACAGACCTGTGTTAACATCACATCCACTACCAGGGCGATCGTAGGCACGGGGCTTATCACACTTTGATCCGGCTCAGTAGTTGGTGAGAGAGGGCAAATAGGGATGGATTGAGATGATATTCTATGAAAACTTCTCATTAAGTCTAGAAAATTTCCTTTCTGTGTATACGAATATTCTATGAGCTGTCATTTTCTATGAAAAATTATAGATGATTTTCTATGAAATACTGCTCATGGACACGGAGAATAGAATTCATAAGTTTACAGTAAATTGCACTTATTTTTCTATTCACTAATATTTATCAAGAACATGTCTGGTGTACAACTTTCCAGGAGGGGAGTGGGTAAATCGAATGGATAACCAAAACATAGACAACCTAATATAGACGGTCGTCTTCGGTCGATTTGACCGTTGGTTACCACCGATTTTGAATGTGTGTATTCTTAGTTTGTCTATGAACCAAAATACGATTTTAAATCGCTTACTTCGTTGCTACTTAACAGAGAACCTGAGCTAATGATAACGTTTTTTTTCAGTTTTCGCTAAAAATATTAATGCAACTGACATACGATTGAGTGTGCATGTTGCCTTATTTTGTATAACAGAAAACATTTTGACACCAGTCAACGAAACGAACCGACAAGTCTCCAAAAACTCGTAGGATATCTCTCCATTGCATTAGACGAAAGAGAGAGAGAAAGAAAGAGATCATATTTATCGTACCGGTAGGAAAAATTTCACAACAATTGTGTTGAACGCGAAAGTATTTTACTAATTGTTGACAAAACAATTGAAACAAAGACATTTTCCATCAATTTACCTAATAATAATGGCTGATATTAAGTCATTCTTTCACGAGTGGTGTGCAAAAACCAAAAACGAACCCACGTTTGATGTTCGTCCGACTGGTATGTATTCGATTTCTTTTCGCAAAAAAAAAAAATCAATACTAATTTGAGGGTGAAAATCTAGGTCCGAAGCATCGACAACGTTTCTTGTGCGAAGTCAGAGTGCAACCCTTCACGTATGTAGCCGCTGGTAACTCGACAAACAAAAAGGATGCTGAACGTAACGCCGCTCGAGATTTTGTAAATTTTCTCGTGCGAAGCGGTAAGATTAATGCTAAAGATGTTCCCGGAGACGGAGGTGTGGGCGCTGGGGGACCCTCCAATGATTCCATGGATTCGGGTGGACACAATGCAAATCAGAATCAGAACCGAAACGCTCGGGTTTTCTCTGATAACATGGGTCCCCAGGATTTGGGTCAAGCTTACCGTCCTATGGACGGTAACCGGGAATTCAATTTTATCGATCGTGCACAACAGCAACTGAAAATGGAAGAAGCCGAATCGTTGGATGTAAATTCGGCGATACATGGTAACTGGACGATAGAGAATGCAAAAGCGAAACTCCATCAGTTCATGCAGATGAACAAAATTACAGCCGACTACAAGTACACTGCGGTCGGTCCAGACCACTCGAGGTAAGCTATAAGAGAAACGCTCGAATATTAGGACAGCTGCCGCATTGGATTTTCAAAGAGAATATCCAATGATGCAGTTAAAAAGTAAAGTTGAGACTATTGCTGGAGGTTTAAGACTCAAGGGTATAAGATCTCGATTCACTGTGAAATGAGGAAATTAGAAAAGAGAAAAAAAGTGCTATTCTGTGTAGAATTCATGCCAGAACTGTCATGATTTTTACAAATGATTCAAACAAAACCAACAAAAAAATCCCAAAGTTATACAGTTGCTTACAGGTCACAAGCAGCACATATGCACATTACTTTCGCAGTGAATCGAGATCTAGTACTTGGCAGCAATGGATAGCCAGTAATACAGGTGAGTTAGATATTAATGTGCTTATTTAAGATAAATATAACAGTCTATTCTTAATACGCTTTGGAATGGCTTTGCATTTACGCTGGTCTTGGTGAAAGATTTACACATGTACTAATCTGTTTTACTAAGAGGGCATAATGGTGTTATTGCTAAACAAAAAGCCTTTAATACTTTTATTTACTTATCAGTCCTCTATACATCTACTGTTAACAAATTGAGCCATTCTTCTAACAAGCCAAAGAATTATTCTTTATATCCTGAATTTTCCATCCATCATAATCTTTCGTCTCTGACACTAATTCATCAGTAGTTACATATTTCCAAATGAGTCCAGGATGTGATGAAAGCCTTTGTTTGTAGGTCTATCATTCAGACGCTAGCCTAATGAACCGCATTCATGGCACGTCTTGTAATCCGGCTGGAAGACATGAGCACCATGTGACCAAACCATCAAAGCACACATCGTTTTATTTGCAGAGTTATTGTCGTACATTTGCGCTTTTTACTTGATCTTTACGAGCAACACCATGAACGAATATCATTTTGGCTGATTATACCTGCCATCTCATTGTTTCGGTCACTACACAAATTCTATGGACATAGGCGAGAGTTAAAAACAAACACCAGATAGCTTAGCTTCAGCACTAAGTTATGCTTTCCTAGTAATAGGTCGGCCTGATTAAATACAGCCTTACGAATCGTACAGTTTAGCTTAAGCCTAACCAAGAGAGTTACTTAAACTTAAACATCTCCCTTCTTCACGATTTCCTTTTATCTCATGATGGCATCCTTTTAATGCTTAAGCTTTTGGTGAATGGATTTCATCGTAACACAATAATATAGTTAAAAATAAGGAACTTTTATGTTTATTTATGATATGTAGGTGTAAGAATAAAATTCCTTGGGATTTGTCATGTCTAATTTTATACATTCATAACCAAAAAAAACTTCATCCCAAATAACATCCTACTTTCTCTAATATCGAAGGAGTTTCATGGCTGAAATGCACATCTTTGTGCGGGAGCTAAAGCGTACCATCACCTCTCGCGAGACGGGTTCCAACAAACAATCCGCCAGTAAATCTTGCGCGTTATCATTGGTTCGTCAGTTATACCATTTGGGCGTAATCGAGGCATTTTCTGGAACTTTAAAACAACGCAAGGATGATGAAGAGCTCAAGCCTTATCCAGTGAAAATTAACCCAGAGCTACTAAGAGAAGCAGAGAACGTAGCCAAAGAACTTGGGTTGCCGATTTCATATCCACCTGCAAATTCTGGAGATGGAAATCCATTCAGTCTGGTGGTAAAAAACAACAACGCCTTGGGTGCAGTCATAAAAATGTTTTTTGTTTTCTGTTTGTCTTGTAGGTCGGCGTAAAGAGCGAACCGCAGCGAAAGTTAAATGAATCTCAGCAACAAGGCAATGTGATTCCATGGGCACCACCACAACCAAACTGGAACGCATGGAATGCGTGTAATATTGATGAGGGTTACCTATCAACTGCTTCTTTGGATGATCTTTGCAATGATCTGGAGAATTCTACCAAGGAAAAGCGACTCAATAATCCCGACTATCAGGTTGATTGATTGTGATCCTCTTCCTCTTGCATTTTTACATATTTAATATGAATTTATAGAAATTCATCGAATTCCGTGAGAAACTGCCAATCGCTGCGATGCGCGGCGAAATTATGGCAGCAATAAATGACTGCCCGGTAGTAATTATTCGTGGTAATACGGGTTGTGGTAAGACCACTCAAATCGCTCAGTACATTCTGGAGGACTACATTAGTTCTGGGCAGGGTGCCTGGTGTAACATTTATGTAACACAACCACGTCGAATCTCGGCTGTTTCTGTGGCCGAGCGCGTAGCCAATGAACGCTGTGAGAATCTCGGCGAAAGTGTTGGTTACTCGGTACGTTTCGAATCGGCTATGCCCCGTCCATATGGCGCAATTCTCTTCTGCACAGTTGGTGTCCTACTTCGTAAGTTAGAAGCCGGTCTGAGAGGTATTTCCCACATAATTGTCGATGAAATTCACGAACGCGATGTAAACAGTGACTTTCTGTTGGTAATTCTCCGTGACATGATCCACACATATCCCGACTTGAGAGTGATTCTTATGTCAGCCACAATAGACACAACACTCTTCTCTGAATACTACGGAAAATGCCCAGTGATTGAGGTTCCCGGAAGGGCATTCCCAGTGAAACAGTTCTTCCTAGAGGACTGCATCGAGATGACTGGTTTTGTGCCACCACCAGAGAATCGTAAGAATCGCAAGGATAAGGACGATGATGAGACTACTGTGGCAGCGGAAAATGCTGATGCGGCAGAGTTCCAGAATCTAAACAAAGTCGTCAATGATCCAAAGTACTCGCAGCAGACACGCAACTCGATGAGTTTGCTCTCAGAGTCCGAGTGCAGTTTTGAGCTGATTGAATCGCTTTTGGTTCATATTAAGAGCAAGAATATACCTGGTGCTATTTTGGTATTCTTGCCGGGCTGGAATCTGATATTTGCCTTGATGAAGTTCCTTCAAAATGGTTCGAACTTTGGTGGACCGAACTTTAGAATTTTGCCGTGCCATTCACAGATACCTAGGGAGGATCAAAGAAAGGTTTTTGAACCCGTACCAAATGGAGTGACTAAGGTGAGTTTATTTCTAACCATTGCTAAGCTTTTTGTAGCAGATCATTTAGGGACTTAAACTACTCATCTTCTAGAGACGTTATTCTAACAAATTGCTTGCTTGTTTTATTCCTAGATCATTCTTTCGACGAACATCGCTGAAACATCAATTACAATCGATGACATTGTGTTCGTGATTGACATCTGTAAGGCTCGCATGAAAATGTTCACATCTCACAACAATTTGACGAGCTACGCAACTGTGTGGGCCAGTAGAACGAATTTAGAGCAGCGTAAAGGACGTGCAGGACGTGTCCGACCAGGCTTCTGCTTCACCCTTTGCTCCAAAGCACGATTTGAAGCGCTTGAAGAACATCT
Organism: Chalcosyrphus nemorum; assembly: GCA_949716465.1. Lineage (NCBI taxonomy): Eukaryota > Metazoa > Arthropoda > Insecta > Diptera > Syrphidae > Chalcosyrphus > Chalcosyrphus nemorum. The sequence continues at coordinate 14,761,396 of OX454334.1, read as the reverse complement.
CACTCCAGAGATGTTCCGCACGCCACTCCACGAAATGGCGCTTACCATTAAGTTGCTCCGCTTGGGTTCAATTCATCAGTTTTTGTCCAAAGCTATCGAACCACCGCCACTTGATGCTGTGATTGAAGCTGAAGTTCTTCTAAGGGACATGAAATGTTTGGATCCAATGGATGAGTTAACTCCACTGGGTAAAATCCTCGCTCGTCTTCCGATTGAACCTCGTTTGGGAAAAATGATGATCCTGGGTGCCATATTCGGCTGCGGCGACATTCTCTCAGGAATGGCAGCGTACTCGAGTACATTTTCTGAAGTTTTCGCTCTCGATATGGGACAACGGCGTTTGGCCAATCATCAGAAAGCACTTGGTGGAAAGCGATGTTCCGATCACGTGGCAATGGTTGTGGCCACTCAGATGTGGGAAAATGCTCGCAATCGTGGCGAAGACGAAGAGATTCGTTTCTGCGAATGGAAGGGCCTGCAACTATCGACAATGCGTGTCATGGCCGAAGCTAGAAATCAGCTTTTAGATCTACTTCAACAGGCTGGATTCCCCGAAGAGTCTATGGTCACTGGAAATGTTGACGCCAACGCTAATGATCCTGTACTAGATATGACAACAGCCTTGCTTTGCGCTGGTTTGTATCCAAATGTCTGCTTTCATAAGGAAAAGCGGAAGGTTCTAACGACTGAATCCAAGTCGGCGCTAATCCACAAAACGTCTGTAAACTGCAGCAACTTAGCAGTAAGCTTTACTTATCCTTTCTTTATATTTGGCGAGAAGATACGCACTCGTGCGGTATCATGCAAACAACTGACGATGGTGTCACCTTTGCATTTGCTACTGTTCGGCTGCCGAAAGGTTGACTGGATCAAAGACAATATAGTACGGCTGGACAATTGGTTGAATTTTGAAATGGATCCCAATGAGGCAGCGGTTATTGCATCATTAAAGCCTGCAATCGAAGAGTTGGTCACAATAGCCTGCAATAATCCGGAAGACGTTCTGAAAATGGACGAAGGCAACGCCAGGCTCGTGCAGGTGGTCAAAGATTTGTGCATTATGGATGCCGGCGATTTTCACATCCAAAGGGGATCTGGTGTCCTGCCTTTCCAGAGTAGATCTGGTGGACCTCCAAACAAGATGCGACGGTTAGACGGCGGAGACTCTGGCGGTAGTGGAGGCAGCTTTGGCGGAGGTGGCGGTCGCTATGGCAGCAGCGGTAGAAGATTTGGAGGCGGTGGTGGCTTTGGAGGCAGTGGTGGTGGCAATTTTGGAGGCAGTGGCGGTGGTAGCTTTGGTGGCAGTGGCAGTGGTAATTTTGGAGGCGGTGGCGGTGGATATGGAGGTGGCAACGGAGGTGGACGGTTCAGTGGTGGAGGCGGCGGTTTCGGCTCAGGAGGTTTCGGTGGTCGTAGTTGGGGCCGTGGCAATAGTCGCGGAGGAAGACGATTTTAAAGCTAAATTAACGTTTTTACTAAAGATTAAGTGAAACAAAGAAAAAAACAAGTATTTATTTACTAATCATCGGACAATAATATGTCTAGTTGTTCGCACTGCGTGCAGCAGTAAAATTTGTCATTTTTGCTCTGGTATATTGCTTCTTGTAAGCACCAGGTGCACCATCGTTTGAGTTTTACAGTAAGGATTTCTTTTTCTAGGAGCCGAATGCGATCTTTTAACAGGCAAATCTCTTCTTCCAACAACCGCATTCGCGAACTCTCCAATGGACACAGCATGGAGGCGATGTTCAGTTCTTTCAGAGCATGCCGCGTTATTGCAGCGAGATCGTAAAGTAACGTACAGTCGTCCCCTTGGTTCTCTTCATCTGAGTTATATGGGGAATCCATTGGGTCTTGAAGTAACTGTAAATTAAGGTACAGTGTTCAGTTTGGCGCATAATATGGGCTTTTAAATGCTAATAAATGAAAACGTTTATATCGATCTTTCTTTGATATGGAGGGACCGATTACGAAAAGGATTATGGATCGTATTTGACCAGAAGTAATTCATGACAGCTTAACGTTGATAAGCTGTGTAACTTACCATGATAGTCGTTTGCTCAGATTGCGTTATAGCGTATGTCAAATCTGCTTATGTACGTTTCAATAGAAAATAAACTTAAAGGACTGCAAGTTTCTTGATCTTTGGTATTCTCAATGGCAGCACAAGTTTACACGCTGCGGAACTATATGTAGGTATACTTGTGTGAGTAATACTTATGATAAAAGGAAGTAAACAATTACTTAACGAAAAACGTATAGCGGTAGATTGCTCTTAGACAAACAATAGCCTTAAAATAGATAACAAACTAAAGCTGTTAAAAGCGAATAAGTTTCTTCATTGATCATGGTGAAACCCACTTGGTAGGACAGCTAGCTGTAATTAAACTTTAGAAGTGTATAGTAATGCGGTGCATTGGAGATTAAATACACATGTACTCGACTTTACATTGTGTAGTTTCTTTAACTAAAAAACTATTAAAAACTTAGGAAGCCATAGCTTTTAGTAAGCCATTCAACGGCGTAAAATTGTAAACATCCAGCAAGATAAAAAAAAAAACTGCATTGAGAATAAATAATCCAAAGTAGGTAGTTGTCCAAAGATTTTGTTTGCGGTTTGTAGAAGGTTTATTATACCGTTAACACGTCGTCTGCACAGACAATAGTTTTTGGAAAGAAATGCGTCATGTGTCTAATCTTTGACATAAAATCGCACATTGATTCTTAAGTATGTTTATGTATGAATGTCCCGTGCAGACGAAATAAAGGGAATGGTGTAAGGATCATACAATGAATTTGTAAAGGAATGCTTGAAAGTGAGAGAAAAAACACATAACTTATAAGAGTTCTAAGAATAATTCGAAAAAGCTAGGCTAGGAATGGACATAGATTTTCGAAGAGAGCGGTGTTTAGATCTTAGATTCGGCAGATTATTCATCCTAATTTTTAGACTGTTAATATATGCTCATAACCGTAACGTGGTTATTTTGCTAGCATTCCTCTTCCTCTCAAGTTAAATTTGTATTGTGTTGACAGCAAAAAACAATAATTGTCCATTGTTATTGTTCTAGAACAGGCTTTTGAATGAAAATGTTCAATCAGCACGTGGTATCAATCATAATTCATAAATTGTCTGAAAATTCTCAACTTTTGTGCATGTATGCAGAAACTTTACGAAACACACACCACGATGGGTGGTGTTGATGTTATCTTAGAAAAAAAGAATAATTGACAGATGGCCTTACCGAAATGTTGGTCAAAGTTTTCATCCAAAAATCTGTTTTTGTTTATCTTCAAAAGCTGCGCCAAGAATGGAAATGGAGCAGCAACCGTTATTGGATTTGTCTTTTTTTTCGAATACGCATTGCCAACTCTGTTTCTATTTTAACTTTGTAACAGGGTAACTGTTATAAAAAGGAATAAAATATATAATATAATAGAGTAAATTAAGAGTACGAGTGCAATCATAAACTATTATATGCTACTGAGCTCTGATTTTAATTTTTTATATTCATATTGATGTGTGTATCTTCAATATTATAAGGATTTCGGAGCAAAAGGAAACACGAGCAATATGGTGGGTTTCTCCTTAAAAAATACCTACTTTGTACTTACATAATTAGGTCCATTCGCGTACCCTCCTAAAACAGTGAATTTTTACGAAAATTTACGAATTTTTACAAAAAGCTGTTTGCTTACATAGAATTTTTGTAGTTTTTTGCAGAAGAGAGCGCTCACAAGAGAGTAAGAAATTACCCCATGCTACGAATTTTAGTGCAAGAAATTTCTGTGGGCTGGTTTATGAAAACTGTCAACGCTGTCAAACGATTGTATTTTCAACTTTTTCTTGTTCAACCCGTTCGTTTACTTTTTCGTAATTTTAGCTCTCTCTGAGAGTATTTTACCCACACTCTTCGAAATTTGTAATCTACGAATTTGATTGCAAAAAGTACGCGAACGGACCTAAAGGTAGCCCTCACAAGACATATATATGTACATAATGTACGTACTTAGCTGTAATGGAGTTCACTTTGTGGACTTTTTGCGTCTTTGGGCCCTACTGTATGAAAAACAAATAATTTTTGTTTTCTGTTAGGTATGGCCGTATGAAGCATGCACAGTTAAAGGCAATTTGAATAAGGCTGTAATATACATAGGTATTCAAATATGCATGTGTGTAGGTTAACAAATTCTGAGTAGGTATAGATAATTTACTTAAATATTTTTATCAAAACATTTGGAACTAGTGGTAAAGTAAAGTACGAAATACACGATACAATCGACATGGTGTAATAAAATAAGTGCTTTGAGCATGTAACCTATTTTCTTAAATAAAATATTGATATGTTAATAAGTCAAGAATCTTTTAATCCAAAACAAAAACGCTACCCCGCTATTAACCTCGTTAGCATGTTTGTTCACCCTTAACAAATGTATGAAATTGATTTATTTTAATTACTTTCCAACCAATTAAACTACAAGGCATAAGGTTAACTTGCATAATTCATTATCCTTTCTGGATTTTACAAAACGTTACTAGGGTTCTACAAGTGGTCAACTTCAATTCATATTCCCAGTTATTCAAAACATAGAAACATTCGTTGTGGTATTAATACACATTTATAAAACGCATAACTTTAACGTCACGTCTTGAGAGACTCAGCTAAACTAAGGTACAACATTCTCATTTGTTAAGAGAAAGTTCCTCTATACCCCAATCGGTATAAATATATCCCAATGTGCATGAAATAATAAAAGTAATTCTTTGGAAAAAAAAAAAACAGCGGTACTGGAGTAAGAATGCCACCCGAATCGAGTACATACTGCCAACTGATGACTTCCTAGCTCACTCGACCGAGTGCCATGAGATTTCCTCATAAAAGCTTACTAGCGCCCCCAACTAATCACTCAACTACCACTACTACCCAACCCCCACCCGACCGACCTATTTATAAAGAAAGTACGGAAAAACATCGAAAAGCTTACGAACTAAATTCAGTCACTACCGTAATTCGTTTGACTAAGGGTGGAAAATACTATTCATCCGACTATACAAAGTGAAAGTCGCGGAAAATTGTTCACAGTTTGCTTCTTTTTACTATCGCGAGTGCGTGTAGTACATCTCAGACAGGAAGTCTCCACTTTACGAGAAGCAGTTAATAGAGGCTTACATTAAAGCCAGCTTATTCGTTCGAACCCCAGGAAGACAAATAAATTCATATTTATCATCATGGTAAGTGCCACACCGGGCGAGGTACTACATATTTCAATTGTAGATATTTATTTGTGAGAGTTTTTGAAGTGGTTTTCTTTTGTTATTTTTTTATTGAAATTTAATTTTCATTTCCTTTTTTTAAATTTAAATAAAAAAAACCAAGGAGTTGAGAATGTGTTATAAAGCTTTTTCTGTGAAAAATCGCTCTTTAGTCCAATGCAACCCTTCAGTTGCTGCATTGTGAATCAGAATTGGGGTGGGTAAAAATACACAACCTGACCTTGACCCAGTGCATAAGAGGACTTTGGCCCGAGTAAACCTAGCAAATGGTAATTTTCTCTCTCTCTCTTGAGTGCCTTTCAGGATTTATATCTTTACTTCCTTCGAAATAACAAGGAAATATAATACCGCCGGAAGTCAAGGACATTTTATGTAACGTTTGCTTTGAAAATAATAAATTGTAGCGTATCTAATTGTCTGACGTTTTTCTTCGTATATCTTTTGATCCCTATTAATAATTTAAATAATGGAAACTCTTGCCAACATTTTCGACCATTGACAATGACCGTGTTGTCAATTTATAGCGAGCTTTAGTTGAAAATTTATAAAGGAAAAATTTGAAGAATTTTTTTCATTCGTTGCTACCGTTTCAAATGTTTTTTTGTTTTAAAAATATTTCACAATATGTACAATAGTTTGTGGATTTTTGTGAAAATCTGTTTTTTTATGTTTTTATTTATTTGACTAGAGAATTTAAAATAAATAAAATGAGAAGAAAGTAATTTTTAACCTTGCAGATGAACAGGGTGATTTGAATTCTTAAAAGATTGAAAGAATGTCTTGAATTCCTTTGAATTATTGGCGTAGTTTCTATAGATTTGAAGAAATTATATGAAAAAGAAATAAGAAAGGTAGGATATCAGAACTACTGCATTTAGTTTAGTTTACAGAGAGAATCGTTGGTAGTAAAATTCGAATGGCTTTAATCGATGTTCCTTCGCATCATTTTGACATTATTTTTATAATATTTGACGGCTTATTGTTGTTGCTTTTAACTCTTCTCTCCCAAATAAGGTATCGATATGTACGTAGTAAGTGGAACATAAAGTATTACTATTTTTTTTTAATAGCAATATGTATTTTACCTTTTTTTCAAGTAACTTAAATATTAATGTAATTCGTATAAAATTTTCATATATGTAGTTAATTGTGTGGGAGGACAAGTTTTCAATTGAAAGCGTTCCATTGTGCGTGCGATGTTAGCCCAACGTTGAAAGTGACAATTTCACATTTTTGTTTACTAAATTTTTACCTTGGCAAGTGTAGCCGTGAAAGGCGATCTCTAAAATTAAAATTTAAAACATTTTTTTCGTAAAGATTAAGTACTAGAAAAGTGAAAGTATTCTCCCTTTTGCTATCTACCAATTGTAGATTACTGGAGACGCATATAAGGTGACAACAAGAAAAACTTATAACTGATAGACTTGAAAAACGCAAAAACGCGTCCAACAATATAGACTTCAGTTGGACCTTATGTGTGTCAAAATCGAACAAAAAGCTTACTTAATTTCTTCCAACCGCTCTACTTACGGTCTATTATTCCATCTTACAATGGCTTGGATAAATGGCCATTGGTTTTCTCGAATCATTAGAATATACAAGTTTATTTTTAAAATTTTATTGCCGCAATTTTTTCCCTTTTTGTTTGTGTGAACTGTCGAATTTCCGTACTGCTTGTCACATTTCATTTACACCTTCCAGAAGCCGACAGAAATTAAGGAAACTCGATGAAAGTTAGCATACTCCCTTTTCGTTTACGCACTACTATTGTGTGAGTAGGCTCAAATTTGATTTTAATTCAACGTCAGAATACATACATAAAAACATCATAAACATCGAGATTGTGCAGCAATCAAACAAACAGTTTTTTTCACGACTCTACCTCTTCCGACTGTCTGACAAGCACACAAGAGTATGTCCTGAGAAAGCCCTCTGCCCTCTGCCAATGTGCTTCTCCGATATCGATGTCCGTTTGAGGTGTACAGATCATCATTGCATAATCGTCACACTGCGTCTTCACGAGTCTGAAAAAAAGGTAGACTTTTCAGTCAGACTTCTAGTCCGCCAGACATTTATGTCATTGGATGGGCGAATTTTGTTATGACTTTTGATTCTTCGCAATGTCGTCAATAGCAAAACAAGCTCACTTGCTTTTAAAAAATCAACAAACTTATTGTTTCAGTTTGTGAAAATCAAAAATTTACCATCTTTGCACGTCTAGAAAGCATTAAAAAATCACATCAAATGTTTTTCTTATAAAAACGACTGCCAAGCTTCAAATGTCAAATTTCAGTCAGGCTTCAAAAGGCTGTCTTAGATGTCCGACTGCAAGTTAAGTCCGTAAAAGTGCTGTCTACACGAGACATATTAATGGCACGACTTGAGTCTTGACTGAAATTATGTCTCGTGGAGAATGGGTGTAAATGGACCTAGTAAAAGTGTTGCATTGGAAACACTAGCTAGAGTGGGCCATGTTCGTATGTATGCCGAAAATTATATTAGAAAAAAAATGATATTTATGAAATACTTTATATATATCTGAACATGTTATCAATATTTTCTCCTATTTGTGACTTCTCGCACTGCCTATTGCCTTTAATAAATGGAATAGTGTAATAATGAAAGTTTCCTGTGACTGACTTAATCTGTGTACATACATATATATATGTTTACTTGTCACTGATAAAAAAAATGGTGCTGACAACTTGAGCCAAAGTTACTGGAAGTTGTTTGTAGTTTTTGGCAGCACATTACGAGAACAGTTATTGTATTGTATACAATAAAGAGTGACATAGTTGGCAAACAAATTATTTGATTTTACTTCCTAGCAAAAATATACGAAGCACGTGACTAATACATAACAGAAAAATAAGAAATAAAACTAAGTACTTGGACAGAATTTTAGTTAAGTCACAATTTAATGCAGATACTCTACGAAATAATCATTCTTCGTTTTTCTTAAACAAAACTTATACCAAGGAAACCTTTCTTTCGTTCTTAACTGCTTTACTTGTGAAAATATTAAAATAAATCCGCCTTGAGGTTAATCTTCACAAAGGAAATTAAAAACAAAAAACTGCCATAAAGGTCTTCCAGTTAAAAAAAAAATAAAAAAGAATTTTTTTTTTTCAATTCATCAAATTCAGTGACACACTGTATATGAACAATTTGCTCTTCTAAATTTAATAATCTACGGTATGTTTATTATTTATCACTCTTTCCATCACATGCTGGCTTGAGCGTAGTCGAATTAATTCAATAATAAAATTATATAATTTTGTGGATGATTTGTATTAACACACTCAATGGCTAGTATACTATTTAACAAATCAGATGTGTCGTGCTTTTATATATATACAAACTAGTGATAAATATAATTAATTAATTAAAGAAAAGCTTTTTTAGTTAATGTGTGTTCTACCGGCACATATATTTCTAATGATGGTACGTACATTTCTTTTGTTTGTTTATAAAATTATATGTAAAAATTGTTAAGGCAAATATTCCTTTATGTTGTAAGTTTATTCAATTTTCTATGAAGAAGCTTACTAATTTCCAGTTATGGTGGTTTCTAGCATTACTTTAAAGTAAAGAAACCATTTTATCTGGCAGTGACGAATGTTTATAAGATTCTTTATGCCCATAGTCACTTTTTTAATAACGTCGTAAAAAAAATAATTGAAAAATTATTAATTCTTCCTTAAAACAAAAAACAAAAAAAAAAACACATCTAGACAAATAAATTCTGAGAAAGAAGAATGTATTTATGCAGCGATTTCATTTAAACTCAATCTGTTATCCCACCTACACACTGGGAGAATTTTAAATTAATATTTTTTGGTTTTTTTCTTTGAATTAAAAAAGAAATATTTTCCTGTACCATTTATAAATTATACATTATACTAGCGTGATCAAAAATGTGCTTCTATTAACCTGCGTGGCAAGTGAAACAAATCACATCTGTTTCCTTTCTGTCCAGGTGCTGATAGTGGCATTGCTCTTTCAATTCAGAGCACTTGTTGTGCGGAAGCAATAAATTCTCTAAGCACTTTAAGTAACCGCTGTAAAGAATTAATACAAAGCAATTGCTTTATACATAAATATTTACATAAACTGCAAGAGTTCACAGAGAAACGATTTAAGTTGCGTCGTTTCGTTAATTTAAGTTTGGCAAAACGGAAACGTAGATGCTACTGTGTCTGCTCTCTTGACTTTGGGGTTTGGTATGCCCTCCTTCACAGGAAAATTTAATTTCGGCATTCTCTACTATTTGGCATTGTTTTCATTGTGAAAAATCACGCATAGTTAATGGCATTGAAAAGTTTTATTTTTATCCCAATGCAGTTCGAGAGAATTTCACTTTTTTCCCTCGATCGGCATATCGTTTCTGTACACAAAACAAATTCGTGAAGATATCCTACATCTGATTGAATTTTCGATATTATTTTCGAATGCATGGTAACCGCTTTAATTGGAAGTCCTTCAGGGTAATAGAAAAATATCGCCTTAAGACCCGTTTACATCTCATCGACCTGCGAATACATACGAACGAGCGCATATTTGCAAATTTTGAGCTTTCATTCACAGAAAATTTGTTGTCTAGTCTCTGCAATCTGCGAATTTTATTTTTTATTTACCAAAGAAAAAAAATGCAAGGTTAAACTCTCGTGGATGTTTTGGTCGTGTGAATGTGGATTGCGTTCTACTTCTGCGGAAAATAAATAAATATTAGTTCATAAGCAGCCCATAGAAAGCCAAGACATAGCCAAAAAGACTGCCAAACTTCAAATGTCAAATTTCAGTCATAGTTGATGTCCACAGAGAAGAAAAGACAAAAGGGCTGTCTTAGATGTCCAACTGCAAGTCAAGTCCGTAAAAATGCGGTCTACACGAGACATATTAATGTCACGACTTGAGTCTAGACTAAAATAATGTCTCATGGAGACTGGGTGCAAATCAGTGATGACAAAAATAAAAAAATCTTTAGTGACACTGTTTCCGACTTTCGATTCCCCCAGCACGTGACTTGTTTGAGCTTTTGTAAAAATAAAAATTACTTAACAAAATATTCTATGTTTTATCTTCGCCTTTATTTTGCAAAATAATACCTCGCAACCAATATATGTATGTAACCAAAAAATCAACCTATTAATAGGTTTGTCATGCGAAACGAAAAAAAAAAATCAGAAAAGAAATTATTAATATTCAACGCACTTTTCTTTCTGTATCAGAGATAAAGAAAAAAATCAGAGAAAATATCTTTAGATCACGCGAAGGTCAAACATAAATTATAATTTAGCCACCTTTTGCTATTGTCTCCACATTTCATAGCTATAATTGGCAATAGCGTGCTCTATTTTAGTATTATTAGTTTATTTTTTGACTTAATTATTGATTGACTTCTCTTTAGAAAGGTCGTTGGCAATTGCCAGCTCAAACAAACAAAAAAAGACAAAAGCCAAAATGCTTGGGAAATAGTAAAATGTTGATCAAAATCTGAGACACAAGCATAAACATGAAAGTATAATGTAGTATAAATAGGTATTAAATAACTCGTTGGTAAAAAGGTTTACTATTGCACTCTGTCCTGCCACCTGATAACCAGTACCTTATCTCAAGTGCACTTTACGGTCAACTTTATACAAGTTTGATTAATCTATCTATGTCTCAGTCTTATAGAAACTTATGATTTGAAGATAGATTGATAAAAGAGTGTTCTTTAAATAGGTTAATTGTTGATAGATACTTATCAGATACTTAGTTGTTTTTAGAAGAGGGGTATGAAGGGTTAATGGTTTGCTCTTGACACTCACTACTACTACTACTTACTTTAAGGGCTCTCGCCCTTTGTAGATTCTTCCATCCTCTGCGGTTGTGAAGACCAAGTTTTCTGGCATCCGCGACAGTACCGGAGGTTCTGTCTTCTTCTCCGTCTCGAACCTGGGGGCTGGGATTCGTCGATCCTTTTGAATGGAGCATTGTTGTCCATTCGCTCTATGTGGCCGAGCCGTAGTCTGCGTATCTTGGCTTTTTAGACTACGTCCACATCCTGGCACAGCTCATATAGTCCTCGGTTGTATCTCCTCCTCCATTCGCCCACCTCGCATAAGGGACCTAATAACCGACGGAGTATTTTTCGCTCGAAGGTGCCCATTATATGCTCAGCTTTCTTACTTATCGTCCAGCACTCGGCTCCATACAGCAGGACTGGTAAGATGAGCGTTTTATAGAGCATTCATTTGGTCCGTCGAGTTAGGAGTTTTGACACTCACTAATGCAGATAAAAGTAGCGGGATCTCGCAAGGATTATTAAATACATTCGTAAAAATTATTATAACATATGTATGTACATCCGGAGAATACGATATCTTGCCAGTTAATGGAGTATGATTGATAAAAAGTACAACAAAATGAACTGATAAAGAAGGACATGTCCATATATTATAAAGGCTTATTTTCCAACAACAACACGTGGCGCTCATTATTTTGACTAAGGCCGCCGCGGGTTTCCTGGGTGGCGCGTATCCGAAACGTCGAATTTCCTATATATCTTGGACAAAAAACCGGGCTGAATTTTACCAGAAGCATAATTATATTTGCTTGCAGAGCAATGGTATAGGCCCAAGTCATGGCGTAAAATTCGCCGGAAATGACTGCCTTGGATTCTCCTGCACACTCTTACGGCGATATTTTCGGCAGGTCTTGCGTTTCGTTGACGTACGGGTGTTGGCGGATTCTTCACTGAACCGGTGAACTTGAATTTATCCACCACATTACGAATAGTCCTCTCAAAAGGACGAACGATTATGGCGACTGTAAAATGGTCGAAGCGCGTGAAATGTTGTTCGAACAGAAGACCCACTATCATAAAATAATTCTATCATTTGCACATGGTGCTGAACGTCTTGATTTGTCAAGACAAACTAAATAAATTGAGGTCTGCTTTCGTACTTTCTGCACTAAAATTCGCATCTTGTCAAATTTCTAAGAATGGGAGTAAAATTCTTTCAGAGAAAGACAAGTCTCCAATAATATACAAGCACGGGTTGAATAAGAAACTGACAAATTTTTAGACGTCACCTTTTTTGTATTGTTTTACTTCCAATTATTTTGCAACTCAAAAAAAAAAAAAAACACAACAATTTGACAGAACTCATAAATTTGCCAAATGAAATTTCTTTGACTAAAATTTGCAACATGGGAAAATTTTCTTACGTTTGACGTACAGGACGAGGAATTCACTATTTGTTGTAATATTTCGTAGATTTTCATAGTTTTAGTCAGTGCGGGAACAGACCTAATATGGCCGAATTCACCTGTCAGATTTTGGTAATCCCATCCCTATGGGAAAAAGTACATATATAGGTGCAAGTAACAAAATCAAAGGTCAAAGTCATAGCAGACAATTTCTAAAAAGTTATTCCCCCAAGAGTCAATATTCGTTTTAATCTTTCTCTTAAACAAAGGATCAAGAGCATGCGTCCTTTATTCAGCACTCAATTTGCAGTCATGTGATTTTCTTTCTTTCTTAAAATCCTAAATTGTACAACCAGTTACCCAGTCGCATGGCTTCAAATTGTTGACCTCGGATTATCAATCCAAATTAAATTCAATTCTTTCCCCACCCATATGTAACACTTTGATTCCGTGTCAATAAATTTATTCAGGTCAAGTTCAAGTTCATTAATCTTATAACCCAATCATTGATAAATCTTTTCTTTATACACAATTAGAGAACAAATTCATATTCAGTTGAAAGTTGAGGAACCTAATAAAAATGTCTATTTTGGGCCAAAACATGGGCAAACAAATTTGTAATAAAAATTCCATCTTTACAACCTCCTTACATGATGTGTTTATGAAAATGAAATTTTTCCTGTCTGCTTGTTTGTGTTAATTGATCCAAGAAAAACAAACAAGGCAACTCATAAATTTATTTCTTCTTTTGCAACAAAAGTAACAATTTTTTTTTTGGTTTTTAAATTTATGAATTTGTACTTAACGTTAAATCTTGAAATGAAAACATCCCAGGAATACTAGTGTGGATCTTCCAATAATCGCCAATTAAATCGATTTATATGTTTTCCTTTTCATTTCTTATTTTATTTTCACCACATTAATTGAGTTCTTAACAAAAATGCTGAATGGTACATATGTACCCACATTTTATCGCATCACTTAAAACAAGAAATTTCCTCCAGTAATTATCTCGTTAACAAATGTATGTAATTAATTGAATTTTTATAGTTGTTGCAAATTATGGGAAGTCTGAGTATTGATCTTTTGATATTAATTGATGCGAGATGAGTGAAAGAATTAACGGTTTTGGTCGGAATGAGTTGCGTACAATTTTTATTGGTCATCGAGAGAAGGATAATTACTTTGAACTTGACCGATGTGTAAATAACATTACATAATTTTACATTAGTATAGGTAGCTACAAAACTAATTAGCACTAAAAATGGATTTTTCCCAAATTTAACATGAGATGAAGAGCAAATAGGTAACAAACAAGCAAACAAAAACAACGCTAGACTATTCGATAGGAAATAAAAGTGAATTTATATTGACGACAAGATGTTGATGTTTATATAAACGCTTTTCCGTTTTGTCACCCACTTTTGTTTGATGTTGGTTGGGTTAAGAGAATGAAATGGATTAAATGGGGTGTGCTTAGCATGGGAAACGTTCAAGGACTATTCAAAAAGAGGGGTATTTCCCATGCGGGACATGAAGTTGTATTGTATCACCACACCATTGAGCTTGTAAGAGTTCTCATGTAGACAAATTTATTTTTATAATTTAACAAGCGAAAGGCTCCTCGAAAGACATGAGGTCATATGTTGTGAACGGTTTGACATAGTATTGGACGTTGCATTTTTAATGTGTGAACGATTTAAAGGTCAACACATGTTACAAGTAAAGCAATTGTCATACTTTGGGAAGTAATTTAGTCCGTTTAAAATATAATGAGGGAATGATCGAAGTAGTCAAGCAGAGTATGATTAACTGAATTAAAAATGAAAACGTTTTTTGTTTTTTTTTAGAGTCCCACTCCAGCGTCATTTTCAACACAGATGACAGACAAATTAGGTAAACATTCAAATAGCTGTCACAAACTTCTGGTATCTTTATTAGAAGCAAACACTTTTAGTTAAGTGATGAGAATCTTGCGTGACTTCAAATCACTGGGGCGCATCGAACCAAAGAGCTGACGTTTTGCATAAATAATACGATGACACATTTTGAAATTAAAGATCAAAGATTTGAAATGTTTCTAGTAAAAAACTTATGGTATATATAATAATATAAATTCTTCAACTATTTGGTTATATAGATATATGTACAATTAGTTCATTTGTTGGACTGAATAACACATACAGTGTATATCAGTTATACAGATTAGGTCCGTTCGCGTACTTTTTGCCCTTAAATTCGTAGATTATCAAATTTCGAAGAGTGGGGGTAAAATTCTTTCAGAGAGAGCTAAAACTACGAAAAAGTAAATGAACGGGTTGAACAAGAAAATGCTGAAAATACATTGATTTGACAAATTTGACAGTCTGCACAAACCAGCCCAAAGAAATTCCTTGCACTAAAATTCGTAGCTCTGGTGAGCGCTCTCTTCTGCGAAAAACAACGGAAATTCTCTGTACGCAAACAGCTTTTCGTAAAAATTCCTCAATTTTCGTAAAAATTCGCTGTTTTAGGAGGGTACGCGAATGGACCTATTAAAAACTAGCTCATGCAAGTCTCCATAGTATTGTGCACAAACTATTACAAACTATTTTTATGCATCCTGTATACCTTTTCTGACAGAGACTATCCTAGCAAAAAGCCTAATAAATGCAGGTTACTTTTTCTTGGTTTTACGGAGACGCTTCACAGATGATCTGACAGACGCAGGGCTGATTTCTATTTTACCATATTTACGTTCGATTCCAATCTTTTTGGTATGCTTTGCCATTTTTAAGATATTCTTCTGTCAAAATTTGAGCTGGTAGTGTTTTTCGAAGAATCAAAAGATTAAAGCAAATCCTTTCACAAAATTCGCTGTAAGGTTGGAATGATCGTCGTCGTGGAAGACTCTTTAACAAATGTCCATGCGCTTAAGTAAAACAAGCCAGCCTTTGAGTCATTTAATTTTAAAGTAGTACATATCATAGTTATAAGTTGCTCCTCTTTATTGCGTTGCAAGGCAACGCTCTCGGCAGATATGAATACATAGCTGGAAATAGAAAAATTCTATTCCGTCGCAGACCGTCCAGTGCTGATCGATGTTTCGATGCCATGTTTACTTAACTTAAAAATTTCCTCACCTAATGTTTACTCGAATGTCAAGTGCAATAAATATCTCCACCGCAGAGATACATATTCACTAGAGTCATCAAATTAATTTCCATGCCAAAAACTTGAACTTCTTAAAAACCGAAAACTTTTTACGCGCCTTTATTAACACCAACAGCGTTCCTAACTTGGCTCGATGCCATGGTTTTCTCCATGTGTTGTGAACTAAATAATGTGTTTCCAAAACAATAAATTCTTCGTTCACCGGATGCAATAGCATTTATTTAATTAGATACCCAAATAAAGCACTCAAAATAGTAGTAGAGGAAGCAATTTTTTTAAATAGAGTAGAAACGTAGGCTTTTTACAACAATTGACAATTTTGATCAAAATTATTTAGTAAAAAGTTTGAACACAAAAAACAAAAAATGGCAAGCGGCAGCGAACCTAAGCCTTGTCCATGCAGGGGACCATTCAAGGTAAAGTATAAGCTGGGCTTGTAATTCTAGGTTTGGTTCTTCTAACTTATGCTTTTTGGCGCATATAAAACTTTAACTCATAAGCTGTACCGAATTTGTTTTCTTTTTTTTGTAAAATTATGAATATACATACCTACTACCACCTCTAGCTGTTCATGTGTCACCAAATGGCCATGAAGAAGGAAGCCAATGAGAAACAAAAGGCTTTGGAAATCAGACGCGCTCAAATTGGTGTAAGTCTAAGGATCAAGTTTAGCTTCAAAGCAAAAATGCAAAAATGCTTTAAAAATGCATATGAAATTGAAAGCTTACCGCTAATACCTAATGCTAGCAAAAGGATGTCTTGGATTTAATTCAGCGCCAAATATAAACCCAAATCGTGTCCCTATTTAAATCTTAACCAACCCTAGATGTCAACCCAAAATTACAATGAATTCAAATTTTACTTATTCCTTCCTTTTTTTGTGCTGATTTTAGGTCGGTGTTCCAATTGTATGGATTTTGGGAGGTCCAGGTTGCGGAAAGGGTACACAATGTGAAAAGATTGTTGCCAAGTACGAATTCACACATTTGAGCAGTGGAGACTTGCTCAGGGAAGAGGTAAGTTCCTTAAAAGGCAATTAATACTATATTCACTAAATGTGGGTTGTGTTTAAGGTCAAATCTGGTTCGGAAAAGGGCAATGAGCTTGCTCAAATTATGAAAGAAGGCAAATTGGTGCCCAACGAAGCCGTGTTGCAGCTATTGTCGGCAGCGATAAAAAAATCCTTGCCAACTGCTAGGGGTTTCCTCATTGATGGGTGAGTTGAGCTACTAATTAAAAATCTAAAAAAATTACTTTATTATTTTTTGTATTGCAGTTATCCACGAGAGAAGGACCAGGGAGCTGCCTTTGAGAGGGGAATCGCGCCAGCAGATTTAATTATATTCTTCGACTGCGCAGACGTATAACTTTACTAAGAATATAATTAAAGAAATATTTAAAAAAAAAATTTTCTTTTAGGAAACTCTCGTTGCACGTATACTGAAACGTGCTGCTGCGTCGACGGAAGTACGCGCTGATGACAACGAAGAGACACTGAAGACTCGAATTGCCACATTCAGGACCAATACAAATGCAATTTTATCGCAATATACCGATAAGACAATTGTTGTAAGTTTATTTACAAAAAATTAAGACTTAACCTAAGAATGTTTTCGACAAGGTTGATTGTACACTAGCCTGTTGTAGTTAATTCTAGCGTATAACTAGTTTGTACAAATTTGCACCTACATACCTATACTATACATACATATATCTATATCTAAAGGTATACGTTTTAAGTGCATTTGAGATCCATAAAGCGAATGAATGAATGCCTTAACTTACATAGAACCTCATAATCCTTAGAAAATAACCGCTATACGCACGTTTGGATGTACGCTGGACTGCAGCCTAACCGGCTGAACCGATTTGCTTCAAACTTCATATGTGAACTCTGTGGGGTCGCAATTCAAGGCAAAATCTGAATTTTTGTTCTAGCCCTGTTAATAACGGTACTTTACTTAAGGCCAATTTCACAAAAAGATGATTTTCTCGAAAACGGCTCTAACGATTTTGATTAAATTTCATATTCGAGTTAGTCTAGACAAATGCTATAAGATGGCGTATTGGTTAAAAATACGTATAACGGTACTTTTCTTATTAACTGATTTTAGAAATATGGCTATATCTCGGCTAAAACTCAATGGATTCTCATCAAAATCGAAATTTGGGCAAGATTAAATGTTTAATAAAATGTGGCATTTAAACTGGACCGTACTTTGACCTATGAGGAACGTTTATAAAGTCCCTGAAGGTTTTCAAGTCCTGAAAAATGCTTTGCGATCACGTCTTAGCAATAGATAATTTTGAATCATTTGCATTTTCGTAATTTTAAATTACTTGTATAAGGAATGTGTTCGTAGTCGATATAGTTTAACCGATCCTGTAACGAAACATCTCCTACAAAAGCAGTCGCTTTGCATAGTAAGCCTTTCTGCATACTAGTGACCCAACATTCAAAATTTGTGAGTTTGAAATTAATACTTTAAATTTTCATTTTTTTCCAATCATAATGCCCAAAAAATCAAGCTGGGAGCCCTGTCCACAAATTGCTACGTGTTCTAGATTCTCATTGAACTTATTTCCGAGACTTTCTTTAGCTATGTCTGGTATGTGCAGAGGTAATCCTTAAGTCTACAGTAAGACGGTGAAATGGCCAATAGAATACGTAGACTGTGTAACATCCTTCGAATCTATTTCCATTGTAGTTCCCTAGATATTTTTTAGTATGCCTTATAGCTTGACCACTGTTTAAGATCTGGTTATGTTTTCTCACTCCAGTGTTCCGAATTCTTCTTTTAAAAATCTCTTGTCTTAGTCCTCAGAAAGGTTTGAAGGACTATAGAGGAATCTGACCCACCTTTGCTAGAGAGTCTGCTTTATTACCTTTTAAACCTAGTTATATATCCAGCAGCTTACGTATTTGTTAAGATTGTGCATGCATACGAACACGAATTATGACTTAGAACGTAGGTGTCAAGTGCTATAATGTTACAACAGTGTAATTTGTCTCATAAATATAGTTTTCGGTGTTTTTTTTTTACCTAATATTTTGTTCTTCTTTCTAGCTGAATGCTGAACGCTCAGTAGATGAAATCTTCGCTGATGTTACTCGTGCCATCGATGCTGTTGTCCAAAAGAAGGCTGTTGCCGTTGCGACTGCGTAATGACAACCACTAACGTCAAAGCATGCCTGCCAACAAAAAAAAAAAAAAAAGAAACACCAAAGTATGAAATAAAAATCTCAGTGACAATTCTTTACTGCATACAAATAATAATAAATAATAAATCATAAAAATAATTGCTTTAATTTTCATTCATAATACTCATAAACACAACTCAAGTGTTTACAAGAAAATAATTGTATCTCTAAATAAACAAGAAAAATATTTATTTATTTTTTAAATATACTAAAAATTTAACAAACAAAAAAACAAGTAGAATGTCTTCTTATTTCGCTATAATAAAATACATTTTCTTATTTATTACCTCCGGAGAGAAAAGTGAAAAAACCACATTATGCCGTGATATACTAGTGCACAAATAACCTGAAACTGGTTCTAAAACACTGATCTTAAAAGTTTAATTAAAAAACATTTCAAAAGAAAAAAAACACTGAATTTGTGGAACGAATTTCAACAAGCCGCTAACACTGATTGACTGCATTATCGTTGACTTGTCTTGTATACTAATGATGATATTTAAGTGGCTAGAACTTGTTTCACATCTCGAATAGATTATGCTGTTTATAAAGCAATTAATAAAATATTTGTATTTGAGTTTGAGTTTAGAATACCTGCATAGCCAAAAAGCCAGATGGATCCAGTAAGCGAAGAAGGAAATCAGGAAATGCTAAAAGGCATCAAATTAAGCCGACTATATGGATAAATCATAATTTTTAAGTCTCTGATGAGTTATTTAAGCCAGATATAAACAAACAACTCGATCGTGTTCCCATTGTTGCTGTGAAATTTTTAAACAAAAAAAGCAATAATATTTTAATTTTTTCATAATATACATATACTATGCATAGTATGAATATTTTGATTGAAAGACATTGATGGACACTGGAAATGCTAGAAAAAAAAAAAAAAAAAAAAACAATCACATTCATGTTCGTTTTTTAAATCCATATTTGCATAATTGCATTTCTATTTTTGGCTTATAATAACAGATTCTTATAGCGATGACCAAAAGAAGTAATATGTTTATTTTTTGTCTGTATTACGTCATGGTTTGACTCTGAGCTCAGACGTTTGCCGAAAAAAAAAACAGAGGAAAAATGTGTGAGCGTACCAGCCCCTTTTTAGAACAAACCAAAAACTAGGGATGTTGATTCACCAGTAGATTGCATTTGGAGTAATTTATTTAAGAACACACGGCTAAAAAATTTAAACTAGGTCCGCAGACAGAACTGTCGGGACCACGCTTTTGGAGTTACTTTTCAATTCTACAATCAGTTGTAAATGAGAGATATGGAAGATTTGGAAAATGGCTGTCAACAAATAGAATTTATCGACAATAGACTTATTGGACTTACTTTTTAGTCACGATTAGGTGGAATATCAATCTCAGCAAACCAAATGAAGAGTAAATAAAAGCTCCAAGAGTTTTTCTGTACAAAAAATCAATTAAATAAGACAGACTAGTACCTGCTAGAATACTTTTGCGACGGGATGACAGATTTGTCGCTAACGGATCTGGCGGCCTCTAGGCGAAAACATAGACTAGATTTTAGCTGATTCTAGCGAGGAAGAGCTTTGAAAAAAAGTAATAAAACCAATTAATACTTCTATTAAAAGTAGTAAATCAAATAATCAAATTAAAATAGGTTGTACCAATCTTCTTCTACCAGCGACTTCCATTTACGGAAGTACACGTCATTGAAAAATGTTCTAAATGTAAACCTCGATCTTTGTTAATATTGGACGAGTGTTTTAAACGCCTGACCAAAAGTAATCATTCTATGCTTATAGAAGTCAAAACTTCGCTAAATGTCTTAACAAATGAACTAATCACAAGTAGAATCATCACAACTGATGAATCTGGAAAAAGTGAAGTGCACGATAATCACTGCTTTTGATACGTCGGGTAAATACCCTACTGTTCTTACAAAATTGGTCTAACATCCACTTCTCTTGCTATCCAAATGGATCATACACATTGAAATGACAGTAAAAGGTCCATTTACAGCTTAGCGAACTGCGAACACGAACGAGCAATTAGTCGCCAGTTTTGACATTTCATTCATAGCAACTTTTTTATCTAGTCGCTGTAATCTGCGAATTTCGTTTGTCATTTACCAAAGGAAAATAATCTTGTGAATGTGGATTGCGTTTCACATCTGTGGAATGTTAATAAAATTGTACAGTTCGCAAAAAATGTTCGTCTATTGGCGGAAAAATTATCGAATTGTTCATTTCTTCACAGAAATTAATTACAATTTAACTTTATGCTATAAAAAGATCGCTTCATCGGCAAAAACAATATGTATGGTGTTTTCCGGATTGTCCTTCTTAAAATAAAGAACAGCAGTCTTATGTTCAATTATGGAAATGTACGTATGAATTTTATTTTAGACAAAATAATTGTTGGGTTTAACATGCGTCACGCTTTGGTTTTAGGTGTCTGCAATCATGCCCATATATACTTTTGCATACTCAACGAACCAGTCAATCTTAACTTAGTAAAGTATATACGTCTATGTGTATTGGCGAAGTACTAAGAACACTTTCTTTCGCATAACTCGACATAGCCCTTCATTTAATGGATTTAAATATTTTAGGCTACCGGTGTCGCTTTACTTTTCAAACCACAACACTAGTCATTCCTTGATTTTAAAAAATAAATAAATATTACCCATAAATAGCCTATAAAAGAGGAAGATATCCTACCTTTTCGCAGCTATACATACGTGTTGTGCGCTTCAAAAATGTTTGCACTTACTGAACGAACGTACCGTTTTATGCCACATCCGAAGAGCAGAGGGTTTTCGTGAAGCTTTCTCATGACAGTAATATCATTGGATGTTTGTCAGACGCTCCCAGGAGGCGTACTAACCACTGAGCCATGGCATCCATCCATTCGGAATAAACTTAAGCTTCTTATCGTATACATATAAAACGTTTCTGAACTGGTCCGATCTGATGCTTACAAAAAGCAGTCTCATTTTAATATATCAAACCAAATTTTGCACCAGTTTAAATGGTCTTTAACTTCTGCTTTCTTGGTGCAGAATATTTAGTATCTGCTGACCAAGAGAAGGAGTTTATATCAGTTACTTTCATACCATATTAACTGTGAATGAATTACGTAAATGGCTGAATGAAAGTGCTTTAAAATAATGTACATGATTATTATTTATTAATGTTTTGGTTACTTTAAACATTTCGCCCACCCACTGGCGTCAAAATGAATGTTGATTGAAATTCTTGTCTTGAAATCGAACAAGAAAGTAACATTCAGAACTTAAATCATTAATAATAACAACCAATTGTCTGAGAATTTAAAGAATGTATTACGATCGGATTCCGTAGCTATAAGCCAGATATTGTTAAAGGATAATCAACTTCAAGTGCTCTCCCTTATTTCCACCTGGCTCGCGTTGGAATGTTGCGCCAGTTAATTTATTAAATTATGTAAGGATAACAAGTTTCTGATTGAAGCGTAAATGTGTTTAGTGACCTTCCCAAAGCGCTAATAATATTTGCAAATAAATTTATAAAATCAATATGAATCATACAAAAATATGAATCCCATCTTTCTCTATAATTTTTTCTTACATCGGAATTCATATATGAATCACTACAAAACTGATAATAAACTTGAGTTTTTCTAATCCGCATTCTTTTTTACACTCTGCAGATGAAGTGATGATCTATTTGTTTTTGAAACAGCATGTTCATTAATCATGTGTTTTGTTTTTTCTTACTTCTTTAAAATTTAAGGAGAAAAAAACCTGCAATAAAATGTTTTTTTTTTTTTTTTCGATGAACCTTAAATTCCTTTTTTAACCTTGATTCATTGACGTCTTAAAGTTGCACGATCTTTTTTTTCGTCTTCAATAAGAATATAGATCATGTGTTTATTAAAGTGAAAAAAATTTTAATTCCTTTTTATATTTTATGTCTTCGCAATAAAAGAAGTGGGTAGAATTTTTGAAATAACAAACTTTATGTATATTTTTATCAGATACATTCTATCAGACGACGACGATGGCGGCGGCGGCGGCGGCGGCGGCAATTAATTAGTAGTGCTTCTCGAATTCCAAATTCAATCAAGGTGTTAAGAATTCGATAGCTATTTAGATACAAATAATTTGACGCAATAGCATGATTGATTTTCTTCGAATTGATTAAGGAGATCTACATTAACGCCAGCAGAGCTGGTTTGGTCTTAAATCATCTTTGCAAATATACATATGTGCTGTTTTTATAAATTTAATTATCAATATCAAACTGCGATTGACTTAAATATTTTAAAGGCTCCCCTTTTTGTGAGGTGAGAAATAGCTTATCATCTGACGATTTAATGCATGTCTGAGAAAAGCTGCTACTCAGGTGATAACTTATGCTTAAAATAGAAATTCAATAAATTCGGGAAACTTTTTCATTATCAATTTTAATTATTATCATTCGGATAAATATTTTGGCCAGTCATCATTAAGTCTATTTAGGAACGGTTTGTTCAGTCTGCGAGAGAATTATTTTGGGAATGCGGAACTAACGAGTTAGTTTTTTGTACCAAGAATATTCGAAAAGTCACGGCTAAATCTGGAATTTTTTTCAAATTTTGATAAGCTATGAAACTTTTCAAATAAATGAGGTACAATCGACTCTAAGTATGTGTTCTAAAATAGCCGCTGACAACTCCGTCAAAAAGGTCAATGTGTTTTATTCTCCCAGGTACTCAGACAGATATGAGGGTCCGTTGCATTTTATCGCTAATCACCAGTATAGCCGAGTCTTTATATACATACTTTTAAAGAACTCCGTCATTTTGGACGGACATTCAACTGAGTCCATTTCTATAACTCAAGCCACCTTGGGTGCAGTCTCATTCTTGCAAAAGCTTAGTACTAAAAGTAATGGAGTGCCAAAAATCGCTTACAACGACATCGGTTATAAGGGACAAATTCTTCAGTCCCTTAAAGGCCGTTATAACCGATTTTGACTGTAATCCTGGAGCTAATCAAATTAAATTGTACTGAATGCCCAACAAGCATCCTTCCGCTCTAGATCCTCTCCATCAACACCCTGCGGATCATCATCGAGTAGTGCGTTTACTATCGATCGTCACTTCACCTGTTGTGCATCAATTTTGAAAAGACGTTTGATACTGCCAATTGAGAATATATTTTGCGTGCCTTTCGCAGAAGAGGTATCCTAGATAAATTAATTGCTTTAATCAAGGCTACAAAATATCACGCCATGCTCCGAGGAAGGTTGTCAGAAGAACTCTAGATTCAAAGTGGTGTAAGGCATTCCTCTACTATTCCTTTTGGTGATTGGCGATGAGCTTCGTGCAGCTTTGTCGACGAGAAACGAAGGAATTCGATGGACTCTTACATCTCATATTGACTTCGCTGACGTTATTTGCTAACTGTCACACAGAATTATGGATCTCCACCAAATGACAACTAATGTGGAGAGGAAGGCAAGTGTCGTCGGACAACTGATAGAGAGAGAGGGTGCTAACTGTGTTATCCAATGGAACTCTTTAACCCAAAACGGCAGAATATCCGGCGGCTGTTCCGATGAGAACATGGCCCAAAACAGTCGACGTGGAGGCGGACGGCAGTTGGGAAAAAATTGGGGAGAATGAACTGAAGCACATTGCCAGAAATCGTACCTACATGATGGTGCAGGCCTTATAGAGGCCCTAGCTTCCACTCCCACATGAGAATAAAAAATAAAATAAATAAATATTAGGCCTTAACCAGCCCATAGATACTCTTGGACGTTTGTCAGACGTTCGGAAGAGATGAGGCCGTGAAAAAACTTTTGATGGTATTTTCATGAATTCGAACTTGAAACCCCTTGCGCAGTAGTCCAACGCACTTACCACTGAGCCACGGCACCGACATGGAAATACAGGACATAAACAAGCAAACAACAAAATGTACATATGTATGTCGCATATTTGCTACGTTCTAGATCAATCAAATGATTTGAACAGAATTTAATTGCCATGAATAACAACAATATGAATTGTTAAGTCGCATAAAATCCAAAAGAAATCTTTGACATTTCCATTTGCAAAATATCTACCTACGTAAATGTTATATTATAAAAACAAATACTTACATACATATGTATATCCTAATTAGATATTTAAAAAATATATACATTCTTCTGAACCAACCACCGTCATCAAAGAAATTTATTCCACCATCTCATACACAACTGCAAAGAAACAGCTGAATCATTAAAAATACATCACAAAACCTAGAAATGATTTTTTCGGGGATTCCGCTATTCGCTTCATTCAATCAAAACAATTAATTATGACCTCTATACCACAAATGAAAAAGAAAACAAAAAACACATTCCAAACAATGAATCGAAACATGATAACCACCATCATCCTAACTAAACCTCAATTCAAACGAAAAACTATTCTGTCACAATTTCCAAAATACACAACGACACGATTCGCCAAAAAGCACGCGGATTTCTGACGCCGCACAAAAATGTCACCACCACACAAAAACAAAAAAAAAAAACACCGATCCTCAACCTCTACCCAAACAAAAACATTAATCGCTATCCGCCGTATTTGAATTACATCTTAGCCGAAATTCCTAAAAAAAAAATCCAGATAAGGCCAAAAAACATACACTTTATCTCAACAGAAAAACCGGTCCTCATTCACTAGTGACGTCAAAATTGTGCATATAATTAAATTCCGAATCCAACCAGATGCCGGTAAGAGAATCTCTCATCTCTCGCGCCTGAGTCATTGACTGACCATAGCGACTACGCCAGAATTCTGCACGATCGAGCCCCGCCGCACCACTTGCATGGTGAGTCTAACCTACCCCCGGGAGCAGGTTTGAGATTGCGACGAGGTTTGAATAAAATTTAGGCGCTCGCCGGTATTGAGCTTAGATCAAGTCGAGAGTTCGAATCGTACAGTGTGCTTAGAGAAGAAAAAGATTTACAAACAAAAAAAAGATACAAGATGAAAATTTACTTGAACGTCGCTGCGTTGTTAGTGGTTTTTTTGGCGATCGTGACGGTCCCTGATGTGCGAGGATACGCGATAGGAGTATCAAAATTTGGCAAAATTGAAAAGTTTCCCTACCAAGTGATGCTGATCGGCAAGCAGGTTTGGAAAAAGCGGATACTCTGTGGTGGAACTTTGTTGGACAACGAGTGGGTACTGACGGCAGGACATTGTGTATCTGGTGTAACCCACTTTGATGTGCATTTGGGAGCGAAAGTCTTTGATGCCAATGAGGAAACCGGAAGAGTGATCCTGCGGACAAACAAATTCATCGTTCACGAGCAGTTTAATCCACATTATGCAGCTAACGATATTGCGCTGGTGAAACTCCCAGAACGTGTTCGTTTCACCACAAAAATTCAACCAGCAGTTCTGCCACATAAGCATAAGAATGAGACATTTGAGGGTGCGAAGGTGGTTGCCAGCGGTTGGGGCTCCTTAGGTGAAGAAGCCTATTCCGGCGCTATGCAGTACACAGAACTGAGAGTGATTCCCAACGAGGACTGCGTTAAAGAATACAACAAAAATATTATCACAGAGAAAGTGATCTGTGCCAAGGGTCTCGATCAAGAGACTGTCTGTTCGGGCGATTCTGGTGGACCTCTTGTCCTGAAGGACTCACAAACGGTGGTGGGTGTTACAAGTTTTGGACCCGCTGATGGCTGTGAAACCAAAGTACCCGGAGGATTCACGCGAGTGACAAAATACTTGGACTGGATCAAGGAGAAAATCGGTGACAGTTCAAACTCAAAGAAGAAACACAACAACGTCAAGGATAACATTGTTTAGTGATGATCAACAACGTGTGTCCCATAGACAACATAGACAACCCCCCTTCGACTGATTTGTAGAGTATAAGATTTAATTTATGAAAAATTATGGCTGGATTGTGATAGACACATGGTGTATGTATTTGTGTTTTATATTTATCTCATATCACTCGTGGAGTTTAAGGACTAGTTTCTAGATGCAAGAATTTGCTCATCAATCTAATTTATTTGATTTATTTATTTAACAAAACAATGGAATTTTATAGAATTTTAGTCGTTTTTTTTCGTTTTTTCCTTAATTTAAGAAATCAAAAATTAAAATTTTGTATTTTGTGTGCTAGTCAAAGTTTAAGAATACGGTTTTGTGTAGAAATGATATTTTGTATCATTGACGACATAAATAATAAAAAAAACAAAAAACAGAAAAATATACTCATATTGAATATGTTAATTTACAAAAAGAAAAAAAAAACTACTTTTATTTATGCAATTTTGAAATTCCTAAAGATGTTTGATGAAATTTATTTCAAATTTTATTTGAATTTGTTAAAATTGTGAGTCCTTGGCTAAGGTTCGACTGGTTTGGTGACATGGATGGTTTTAGAGTCACGTATTGAATTTCATTTCAACTTGCGAGTGACTTCTGAGGGAGTGGAATTTGATTGATGGTGGTTGTCTTATTTTCAAACAGATGTGATTCGTTTCTCGAACGAGAATGGCATTTAGATTTTTTGATTTAATGACCTGCTACTTATAAAATATTTTTGTTTGTTTTGTTTAGTTAATAATCTAAATGATCTTTGGCAATTATCAAATGAGTGCGATCATTTTCTGCATGATTTGATGTCTGACATGAAGTTTTAAACTCATCTTAATGAAGGTAATCTGTCTAATGATCCGAACAAAGAAACAATAATAATTTGCTTTTTTTTTGTTTAGGAGGAATCATCTGCAAGGAAAAAGAATCAAGTTCAATAGCTGAGAAACTTATTATGTGAAAATCTTAGAGAGTACAAGGCCCATGAGACAATGTGAGTAGTAATTATTTAACTTAAGACAAACTAAAAAAATGTTATCTTCTAAGGCCTGAGGAAGAAAAAAGATACGCCAACTCGTTCAGTTATAGAAAACAAACATCATGTCAAGAGAATGACGATTAGAGAGATTGTTGGTCTAGACGTATTAGAAAGGAAACGATCTTGAA
Source organism: Chalcosyrphus nemorum (assembly GCA_949716465.1). NCBI lineage: Eukaryota > Metazoa > Arthropoda > Insecta > Diptera > Syrphidae > Chalcosyrphus > Chalcosyrphus nemorum. Next base: position 14,733,570 of record OX454334.1, on the reverse strand, counting down.
AATATGGTGAAGGGATCTAAATCACTTACCCGAAATGCGGATTTATTTTTGGTATGCAGATAGAACTAAGTAAGCGGTAGAAGAAAGAAAATGTTAGTCATCAACGACATATTCGTAGAACCATTGAGGACTTATGTCAAGTAGTAAATGATAAATATCTTTCAACTTAACTGGCTTTTTGAAGTTAGTGATTTGACTATATCCTGTACTTTCAGGTAGAAAAATATGCGTGAGTTGACGGCGGTGAAGTGCGAGTTAGTAGAAGTTCTGTGACAGGACCCTAATAGGTTATGTCGTCCGCATAGGCAAGGACTTTTATCGTTTCCCTCTCTGCAGGGTAGTTTAGTTCTATTCGCTAGTACTGTAATGATATATTCTTTCTTCTGTGAGCTCTATGCTTTTCGTGGAAGAGATGGAGTCAATCGCTCACTTCATTTTATTTTTGTTTATTACTTTCTCGTAGATGAGTGGATTAAGATTCGCGGACTCTCTGTGCGCGATATCATTTTAACAGATCTTGAGACATGTTTGATAAAACCAAATGTTAAATTCTTAGCGCATTATGCGAAGTTTTTCTATAATGTAATGTATTTCTTCTATATGTATCCAAAGTTCATTTGCCAACCATTATAGGTTGAGAATAGAGGGTTCTGTGAATGTCTAAAAGGAGTTTCAAAGTACCCCAGTCCAAAGAAGATCATTTTGTGGGGTAAAAGTTGTTACATTTGACACCTCTCAAACGGTGACTACCAGTGATCACGAGTTTAGGGTTAAGATTACATCTACTGATTCTATTTGTTCTATAGTAACAAAGATGGGTTTAGACCTATTGTTTTCATTTTCCCTTTGTAGCGTTAGGTTCTAGACTGACAAGCGCATTTAGTAGTCATTTAATTCAATGCTAGAACCAAGGTTTTTTTTTCCGGTCCCGTAGAAGGAGGTCTTTTGTTTGGTCTGTATTACTATAGGTTGATAGAAGACAGAGGCTGTTTTTTTCTAGTGCAAGTGCTTATACTTACTGTGTAGTAGATGTTGTAGCTTAGTTCTACAAAATAACACTACATTAAACTTTTTAGTAATGACACCTAAAGAAACTCACTTGTTTGCAAATTCTTTTTCTTTAATTGAATTGAGAGTTATGAACATTACATTCACATCCTCTCGTTTAATTACTATTGCGTATTTGATCCCAATTAAAAGAATCCTGGGATGCCTGCTTTGATTGTGGAACATTTGATTTATTTAATTGATAACTCAGTTTATGGGGAGCTTATGTATTTAAAGTAATGAGCAAAACACTTTGCTTTAATTAAAAATGAGAACAAATAAGCCATTATTATCGTTCTTATTAACAGAAAGATCATGCAGGACGTTGTTCTGGACTTTGGTGTTGTAAAATAAAAAAAAATATCAGACCGTAAGCAGCCCATAGAGGCCAAGACCTAGCTTCTCACAACTGTACATGTTGTGCGTGGTATACATTTCTCCACATACAGAAGGGACCTACAGTTTTATGCCATATCTGAAGGGCAGAGGGGTTTTGAGAAGCTTTCTTATGATAGTAATTGAATGTTTGTCAGCCACCCGGAAGAGGTGGCTCCATTAAAAAAAAACTTTTGATTGTATTTTTCTGGATTCGAACATGGAACCCCTTGCGCAGTAGTCCAACGCACTAACAACTGTGCCACGGTACCGTAATATCAGCAATTTCATTAATTGTATCCCGATATCGGGAACAAGGGAATCGCAAAGTTGGTACGGGGCTACTTTACAAAACAACTCGCCGGCAAGATCGCTGTAGGTATCATAAAAGAGGTGAAACTCAATCCTTTGCGGATTGTCGTGGAAATGACCATCTTCAAAGACATTTGGAGGTAAGTCTAGGAGTACATACGATTAAGTGACGATGGAGGAACTCGTAACTAAATGGAAGATATCCAACTAAAAAGCCCTACATCAATTCCATCAATTGAAAGAGCATCTACAATGCGTTCTGCAATTGAAAGAGTTTGAATAATTAAGAAATAAATCCCAATTGTTCGTGTAAATTGCATTACATAATTATTAATTCATGATGAATAAAAAAATACAAAAAAAGTCAAACTGATGTGACAACCCATGGAATACTATCGGCAGAGCAATTCTATTTGTGGTCTCCACGAGCAATTGTCATAAATTTTCATCTCGCAAATTAGGAAATACTGCTCGTGGAAGGAAGTAACTAAAAATTATTTTTGCAATTATGTCTAGTACATTCCCACCCATCAATTTAGATAAGCTCAAGTTATATCCATAATACATCTCCAGGTTAGTCAGTTTCTTGACTTGCAATCCATTAAGAATAGGTATTAAAACTTTTCGTATCTTAATTAAGATAAAAAAAAAATCGTCAACTCCCACGCATTAACTTAAGTAGAATCGTTCTGCATAACTTACGTCTAAAGCAAAAGTGTCAAAATCCACAAATATTCATGGAACGCTGCCCACCAAAAATTCCGTCGTAAAAGTGTCGCCAGCCTTGGTTTTTATCTTATTTGGTATGTAATGAATCACTGTTCAATGTAAAGGGGGCTTCCGAAATATAATAAAACCAAATAGTTACATTAGGTAAAATTCATGGTCACCTAATCTTTTTCACCACTTTACTTAATTTGCATAAAGCAAAGTCTGATTACGAGCGGACAGAAAAAAAAAAAAAAAAACAGCTGGTAGATGAGAAATACAAGATCACATTAAGTTAATAATCTCCTATATTCTCTCAGATCTGAATAAATTGATAAAATTAACATTCACAAGCTAAGATAGAACAAAAAACAAAAAAAGAAGACAAATAATAAAACCAGCAACATTTTTTTAAAATCCCATCATTTCAATCTTGTCCCCAAAAAAGAGAAGAAGAACCAAAGACCATCAACCAGCACAAACAACAACGAAAAGCAAAAATGCTTAGACAGAACACACCACAATCCACATCCGCTTTGGCAAGTATTTCAACTCTTTAGAGCGCTCTGGCTGCTTTTTTTTTGGGAAATCCCAAAGAGAATTCTGTTAACTTTCGTTTCGATAACCAAAAACGGCGCCAGTCTAATTTTACTGTCGAGATGACTGCTTAGACTAGCAAGCATAATATTATTCGTCGTCTTGCGGTGAAGAAGAAAAAGGTATTAAAATCCGACAACACACTCAAATTTTTGGTCAGTGTTCTCTTGCTCTGGTATTTTTTTGTAAGAAAAAAATTTTATGCTAATAAATATTTCCATTTGTAAACAAAAACATTTCTGAATTTGCGCGGCGTAAATCTCATAATTAATCAGTGAATTTGCGCGATTTTTTTGCGCATCACTACATGTTCAATTGGATAATACCATTTCGCAAAAGAAAATAATAGAAGTCGTGATTTGTGTAGCTCATTAATCTCATTGCCTAGTTTGATGAAGCCGCCGATTAGTTTCGCTGTTTGTTGCCATTATTCAACATAAATTTCCCCGGTAATTGCAAGCCAAAGTTGAATCAACTTTCAATTAATAGCTTTAGAATAAAATTCAAATTACTCAATTTATTTGTAAAATTTACATTTTGACAGTGCGATTGTAATAAATTGTAATAAAATATTCTTTGTACTCAAGTCTTATAACACTATCGTGAACGAAAATTCCCCCGGGCAATTTACAAATTTTCAAAAAAAAAGTGCTCCTTAGCAAAAACAAAACACAAGTACGTACCTAACCTATCTAGAAATCTGAGAGAAAAATTTCGTCAGAATTGCCGATAAGCCTGAATACATTCATTGTTATGAGGCATGATCTGTAAACAGGTGACTGTCCAGAAGGATGTCCGCGATGGCGCCATTCAGTCATAAATTCTTAATCTAATGAAATACTGCGACGATTTATGGAGCACCACAAAGAGACAGAAAAGATTGTCAATTTTATGGCGACATTGACATTCTTCTGTCAAAAGTAAATATTTATAGTTCATCCCCGAAAGAGCAGCCTCATTAACATGATTAAATTATCATCACAATGCGCATACCAATCGGTTAGGTTCTAAACTGTATATCCGCTTCGGTTACGCATAATAATTCGAAAAACAACAAAGAGTCGATACATTAATTAACTTTAAAACAAAATATTTTAACCTGCGTCACAACAGCAAAGAAGAGAAAACAAAAAGAAAGAAGAAACAAATATCTTACCGAATACAGAGAAGGAGAAGAAGGGGCTAGGGTTACTGTACCGGTCCCAGTGACCGGGATTTCCCGAGAAAGCACATTCCATGGTCATAGGTTTGACGTAAGCCATAAAAATCTTTTCAGTCAGAATAAAATAAAACAAAAATCGCGACTTGACAATCCTTCTTTGTGATGATATTTAACTTAGAATTGGCGCCAAATTAATTTGCTGTTAATTGCATTCCTCGACTAATTTATCGAAAACAAACAGATCGATTTTATTTGTTTAATAAAAAAATATTAACATTTGGTAATCCCGGAAAGGTCGATTGGTAAAAGTTGTTGCACCTGTTTGACAGATAGAAAGTAAATTATATGTTAATAAATGACGCGTTAATACGGAATGCAGAGGGAGTTCATGAACTTGACTTTGAAACCGGTTTTTTGCGTTAAATTTTATTATTTTGTCAAAATGAAAAACAACTATTACGATATAACTAGAGCCGATGGCTTTCGATGTCAAACGCAAATTACAATGTTAACATTATTGTAAATTAATTTAAAGTTTGTTAATCTCAAAAATTAGAACAATTAATTTAGTGTTGGACGTGGGTTCTTCTTTTTCTGGTTTTTATAACTTATTATGAATCTGTTTAGAATACTTTAAAACTGAACATAACTATACATAACCTATAACCGTTTCAGAGAATTTATTAGTCCAAGCAGGAAGGAACAAATTGTTTATAATTTAAATAATTATGAAATGTGATCAACGTGGATAGGTTAGCGACTGAAAAGTGCATAAAGCCAGTTCATTGAGGAAGATGCCGAATTTATCGAATACAGTTGGTATTTTCATTGCATTAAAATACATATCCTATACATTAATATTACGATTTCTTCTCCAGGTGTGTTTATCTCTTCCGCGATAAAAAAGGAGCCAACTAACGGCAGAAGTAATTAATTTCAAATCCCAGCCAGCGGGATCTTGATCTACATGTACGGCACAGAGTTCAGAGCCTTAATTCAATGAGGAGAATTATGAAAAAAGCTAGACGGAAATGCAAGTAGCTATTCTTTTCTTTCTGGCTACAGACTGTTGTGCAATGCACCGAATTAGAACACCTCTATATCGGAAATCCCATAAATAACTTAGTGTTGTAATTTTCCTTCAAAGAAAATAATTAAAAAAAAAAATATCACAATCAAAATAATGACAAGTGATCTTCATTATTTAACGAACGATCTAAAAATGATAAAATGGAATAGCGCCGGAATATTCCATACTACATTATTAACGACAATTGTTCAAAACTTATTCTTCATCTATTACATTTCTGTTACTCTTTCCTATAATACAATACAAATTAATGACAACGTCTCTGAACACTGCACTTGGCACTAATTAAATTTTTTTGACAGCTGTCATTTGACCTGAAAGTTGAATGTTGTTTACAAATTTTTACACGCGTGAAGCACTCGGAGCGAAAAAATAAATAATCCGCCGGCAAAAAAAAGAAAAACAACAATAAAAATGCGTAAAGAAGTGTTAAAATATCTTTACAATCTTGTATTTTGTCAAGCAATATCCGATTCGGGAAAGTACCTCTTTATTGGCAACCGATTCGGCGATATTTTCTGTCAAAAGTGAGTACAGGGTTTTCGGCAAGCCAAATTGTGTCTTAATAAAGTTTGCTTTTTCTTTCACAGAGTAGAAGAGTTCGAAAACACAGAAGATGACAAGCCCAAAAGCCGACTTCGTGTGTATCCTCAGGGTGAAGAGCGATCTATAGACAGTTTGGCATTCCATCGGGATTTTCTTATCGTGGGTACGGCGGGATGCATTTACGGTCTCAAGTGGGACGAGGAGAATTCTAAACTGTCGTCTTTCAAAAAATGGGAGATCTCCATTCCCCTGACGTCGGAATCCTTCGACCTGGCCGACGTGAACTTCATGTGGCTTGACAAACCGAACGACATCCTGTACGCGGGCTGCGGCGACAATAATATGTACTCGATCAGTTTGGAGGATGGAAAAATTCTCAGGAGCTTCCAGGGTCACACGGACTATATCCACTGTGTGCGTGGCTGCGAAGGCAAAGTGTACACAGCTTCTGAGGACGGTACTGTAAGGATATGGTCGCCAGGTGACAAGGATGCCGTAGGGAAAGTGGAACCGTACACAAATAGCAAACTTGTAAGATCTGACTACGGTAAGTGGGTTGGAGGATTGGCAGTCTCTTCCGACTGGCTGTTATGTGGCGGAGGACCGAGGCTTTCCCTCTGGCATATGCGTTCGATGACTTGTTCTACAGATTACTCCTTTGATGGAGCTATTCATTGCACAGAATTTTTGGACGAAAATATTCTGGTGGCAGGCGAACACCCGTCTGTTCAGCATTACACACTGAATGGGGAGATCATGGCCGATATCCCAGTGGACCATACAGCGACTTATTCTATTGTCTGGCAGAATCAGCCTGTGAAATTCATGTCTATGGCGGGATACAGTAATAAGCTGCACGTTCTGACTGATTTTAGATTCCTAGACATGTCCATTGATCTGTACGAGGAGGTTGAGGATGAATTTTATACTGACGAATAAATTGTTTTCTAAATCTATATGTATTTTGTATGTCATTTGAAATTCGAGGTAGAAGCAATTGTCCATGAGTTAAACGATAAATTTTTGGACAGTGTATTGTTGGGAGATTTGGAGACTGGCCGTCAAGGTTGGTGGATAATTGCCATAGCACGTAAAACGAGCGTCAGATGCGAAGAACGATTATTTCGCACCTAGAATGTTCAAACTCTACGTCTACATACTCCGTGTACTGCCCAAAAACTTGAACCTGTCCTCTCACAGTACAAGACAGACATTACTGCGATCCAGGAGATCTGGGGGGTTGGAGAGGATTACAGACACAAGAATTTTGGTCATAGGGAGTTACAATTATGAAGGTAATGAGCGTGCAAACGAGCTGGTTCGAAAATATCGTCCTATAGATATACCTTCACTCCCCTCCTGAACCTATATAATACACGGGTTCGATTTGAACAATTTTATAATGTATTTACATATATTCTTAGTTTTCTTGAAACCAACACAGAAGTTGTATACTGGAATTGTTGAACTTGAACTTCTGATGCTGAACTCACGTTATCACACTTATCGTTTAATCTTTCCATAATCTTTAAAAAAACATTTCTTCACAGAAGAAAATTTGCAACCTACTATACCTACCTTATTTGCTGCCTTAGTCACGATAAATCCGTCCGTAGCACAACCTATTATGCCAATAAATACATTCTGTTCAAACATTAAAATTGTTTTTAACTGTACGACGCGACGTTCGTTGACAATAACCTTAAATTTCTTAAAAGCATTGTGTAAATAACTTCTTTTTATTTTGTTTTTAATAAGTTAAGTGAGGGAAGAGTATGACACCCAAGTGAAGTAGTGCGACCTTTAAAGAAGATCGTTTCCATTATCTGTAACCTTTACCATATTTAAAACTGAGTTATTTGAGCTGAGGAGAAAAGTATTTTAGTCTGCTACGTCGCACAAAATGTGCTTGGCAGTTTCAGTAGTCTCGAGACATAGTGTCTATTTTGCTGATCAAATATGCATCTATAATATAGGACAAGTAATATTGGATTCGTGAACTCGAACGGCTCTAACGATTTTGACTAAATTTCATATTTGAATTGGTCTAGGTAAAAAGCGTACTGCGCTTTTGGCTTAAAATACGTTTGACGGTACGTATGGAGAGTTGTAATGCGAATTCGACAGTTTCTTTCCACGCATATTTCAGTTTGACTTGGGTGCTTTTGCTGGCGAATACTTACTTGAGAACCGAACAAAATTCATCCATCCATTCCTTGAGCTGATATAACAACGAACTGTCTAATCTTTCCCCTGGGTTTTTAGTAGAGTTTCAGCCACCTTTTGGCTCTTTGGTCATTTCATAACGTGAGAGATGGTCCCTTAGTTCTTGGCGCCCTGTAGGATCTCTCAGTTGGTCCATTTTAAACCTGGGTAGTTGTGCAGTCCGTGCCGTCCCATAACATGTTTGAGCCCTTCGTTGGATTGCCTCCCTTAGCATTCAGGTTCCCCATTAATATCACAATGTCGCCGTTGGATGTGGCAATATAATAAACAGGGATGGAATCGGCTAAGGTGATTTGTGATAATTAAAAATGATCAGAAAATTTTTTAACTCTGTGTATTGCGATCACCAAAAAAATTGAAGGGGCTTTGACTGCAAAACATCAAAATACTTACTAAATTTCAAAACATCTGTCATTAAATTCCGCTTTATAAAAGATTTGTTTTTTTTATTCTCAACATATAAGTAAATAAAATTTTGAATAGTATGTAAATATATTATTAAGTATGTCTGTGTACACATCTTTAGGACTCAAGTAAATAAAACGCAAATAGCAATGTTGTCGACACATATGCAAAGAAACCCAGACCTGGCGAGGTCATACAACAATCATTGAAGGAAAGAAGAATTCACTTTTCATATGTTGTTTTTAGTATTTATTATTCTTTTGCATTAAGTTTTTTTAATGGAAAAATGCACAATGCAATACAATGAACTAAATAAAGACTGTTACTGTTGCTTGGTTATTTTTTTAATATTTTTTTAGCTGAGTCCTTAGCAAACGCACACTTCTATAGTGTTCTTTATCCTCGTCATCACTGCTGGAACTCAAAATAATTCCCTCCAGATAAACATTTTCTGTGGTCTCTAAACCCATTTCCAAATTCAATTGTATGAAAGTAACACCTCTTCAGCTATCACAAGGAAATGACCACTAAAATGTGATTATCACAGTTACCATCACCTTATATGGAGCATAAACAAAAAATGTGACCATCACTTATCACAAATCACCTTAGCCGATTCCACCCCAGTTTCCAACTGATTGTAGAAGGCCACCTATTCTTTTTCAGACGAACCATCTGTGAGAGGGCAACACTGTAGAATAGTGACGCGACGTTCTCTCATCCGCCATTAAAATCATTCCCAGGGAATGCGTTGGATATTGGTATTCACCAGCATCTAACCATTTTATCTCGCTAACATCCAATATGTCTTCTACTCTGGAAGTCAATGAACGTCCTCACATTCCAAAATTTTAGTCTGGCTACGATAGCCAAAAGTTGTAATTGTCAGTCCTTATCCGAGGTAAATTTTCTGTAACGCGGGTTGCTGGCCCAGGTTATCTAGTGTAGACTTCCAATCCATATTTTTAGCCATTAAAAGTTTCCTTGTGGTTTCCCAAAAACAATATAAATTTTACTAAAAAGAAGATGCTCTACAACGAGCAAAATTCGTTCGTAGGAGTCATGAGAACACTTTGATCTTATTGTATATTTGTAAGGCACTTTGCCAAAAAACTTGAACCCAAAGCATACATTTTTTGCAGTCTTATCTCTTAGCAAATATAAGTATATTTTTTATATTTCCTAAGATCTTGAAGTGCAAATATGCTGTTTTTCGGAAAGGTATCTCCATTTGTTTGGCTTTTATTAAGACAGTATTATATATAGCCTTTATCTTTGTTTATCAGCATAAATTTGACTTGTATGTTTTTTTTTTTATAAGTCTTTTGAAATATAGAAGAACTTCGTATCTACATAAAATCATAAAATCATAGTCTTGGAAAGAATCAGAGTTATATGCGATGTAAGAACATTTAACTAGACGAGTTGTACCAAAGGATATTACAAAACAGCTCAAGATGATCATTTCTTTAATTTATTTGCATAAGCTTTATTTTATCAAATGAATTGAGAGCAATCTCCACAACTAGCATCACTGCAATACTCCAAATCATGACAATATTCATTTATCAATAATTTCCCAGCTCTGGTTGGCGTATTTAAAGGTAGCTCGACGCCGTCATAAGTTGCGCGTCTATAAGAAGGCTTATATAAATCAAATAATTTCGGAATAAAAGATTCTAAACTTACCCATTCACAAGACTCTTATACAAATCGCAAAGGAGATTTCCAATCCTTAGTTCATTGGCAGATATTTCTTGTGTAAGAACGAGAAGAGGTAGTGTAAAAATACCATCAGCTCCATGATCAGCACCTAAAATAAGAAAAGATTTTCAATTAACTGAACAAAAAGACTAAAAATGTAAAATTACCAAATACGTAATCCCTCCTATTTGACATTAGGTTTCCTACTCCAAATGTATTTGGATACTTGTACAAGTAGACGTACAACTTGCCTGCAGCATACTTTCTATGAAGACAAATAGTCCTCTTGATGCCCTTCACATATAGAAGATCTGAGAACATATCCTCCAACAGACGGTAGTTATCGCCTGTAAAGGGTTTGCTTCCCATATACTGCTTTCTTAACTCTATAGATCGGTTGTTTAAGGACGAAGCTGGGAGGGTATTATTGTAGAACAGCATATTTGGTGCATATTTCAACCAAGTGGTGTCATTTAAAAGCGTTATAAGTGGCTTTCCATCTGGGCCAATATTCATCAAATCGGCGGCGTTATAAGAACCCTCACGTTCGGTGTACGCAATCAAAAATGGAGCACTCGAGGATTTTCCTGATTTAATGATTTCTTCTGGTGGAGAGGTTATAAACGCTTCGCGTACGTTTGCATCTTCTACAACTGCACCGAATACATTGAAAGGATTGTCGCGGAACACCTTCATTTTATTGACAGCAGTCCTTATGTCTTGCACACTTTTGTTTTTGATGCAACTTTTCACTGTGCTACAGACCGTGGGACAATTCAGGATCTGAACAAACTTTGTATATTGTAGAAAGGGCTTCGTTTGGAACACCCAAGGATTAAAAGCAACACCATTGTTCGCCATAACAGCCGCAAAAAGATTCTCTTTACGAAGCATATGCAAATGAGACGATGCACCTCCTGCTGAGAAACCAGTCAACAGCACTTTATCCGGATTACCGTTAAAATATGAAATATACTTCTTTATCCATCTAAGTGCTTCTCGTTGGTCCTTAAGTCCATTGTTGCCAGGAATACAATTATCACCGGTACTCAGAAATCCGAGTGCTCCCAAACGATATCCAATTGCGACGACAATCATGTCCCTTTTTACTAGAAACGTAGGATCTGTGTCTCCTGCTTCACCGAACATAAAACCACCACCGTGAATATACGCACGCACTGGGAAGCTAGCACTGCCAAGCCGAACCTGGCCAGGTATATGGATGTTGACGAAAAGACAGTCTTCGCTAGGCCTGGGAACTTCGTGCGATACGGAAAATTGTATACATCCGATCGCTTGTTGAGTTCCATCTCGTATCCCTCCCCATGTTTCGTTATATGGAATCGGAGCCTCAAATCGTCTTGATCCAGTTGGTGATAGGGCATATGGGACATTGGTAAAGGAACAAATGCTGTTGTTACATTTTCCTTGAATCTGTCCAAATGGTGGTACATCAACAAGGCAGTTTGATACACAAGCAGCTTGGGAAGACACCACTGCACTTAGCACGATACTTAAGACTAGTATGAGATTCATTTCTACTTCGTCAGGGCTGCCTCACGACTGAACCGTTGAAACAATTAACTTTCGCTTAAAATTGATCCAACACAAGTCACACGAGTGACTATATGTATCTGCCATTCGGCTTTATTGTATTAAATTTTTTTGGAATTTAGATAAAGTTGTTAAAATTGTGTTGTTAACACAATGTATTTATTTGTACTTATTCAATGCTTTTAAGAATCTTGAGGTTCTTGTCAGTAAATATCTTACTGTGAAATATATAAATAAATATCTTTTATGTGAGAACAGAGGTACATATGTATGTAGATAGGTTGTGCGATAGGATCATCCGTGGCTAGGGCAAGATATTGTTGAATCACCTGACATGGGTGGAATCAGGCCATTGAAATGTTCTTATTTGTTTTCTAGCTTCATTAAGATTAGAAGAAATTATTAAGAGACCCATCTCACAACATACGGAAATAGAGATAAGAATTTTGGCAACAAACGTTGATAAAGTTGTAGATATAAACATTATAGGTAATATTTTTCAATTAATGTTCAAGTAAATACATTACTTTGTAGGTTGCAAATTTTCGTCTGGGAAGAAATATTTTTTGAAGATGATGAATTATTGTTCCGAAGTTCAAGTTCATTGATTCCAGGACACGAGTTCTTTGCTCACACATGCACGCGTATGTAAACTTGCGAATATGCAGAATCTTATAATCCAACAGCGTCATAATAAAATGTATACTTAAAAGAGATATAAGAAAGATTTGAAAGCATTTAAGCTGGCAAAAGAAATTGCGTTCATTAATTATCAGGGAGGACGAAAGGCAGTTATTGCACTACTGAAGTCTGCACCCACCAATAAAGATGACCCCAATACTGAAAGCCGGACTCAAAGCTGAAAAGGTGTTGGGTATGTTGAGGTGTACTGTACACATGACACATTTAGCATTTCGTCACTCAAAGCCAAGCCAAGCAGCTGGCAGCTGGCTACAAAACCGGAATGCAGGCTCTTCGAAATAGCGAAGGCAATCGAGTCACCGACGCACAGGGAATTGTTGATGTGTTTAAGCAACACTTCCAGCGGTTGATTAACGGGCAGCAAACAGAGAGAGTGATAGGGATAGACGAGAACCCACCTCCAGTCAATGAAGAACCAAAGCCTTCACCCAGTATTGAAGAAGTTAATGTAGCCATCAGAAAATTGAAGAAATTGAATTGATATTCATCTTCCAGCTGAACTCTTTAAATACGGAGGTGATGTCTTTGAAGGGTGCATGCATCAACAAGCAATGCAAGTCATCAACCAATTTAATAGTAATTAAATTAACGCCCAAATAACTATTAAGGTTTAAGCTTTCGTGTTGAAAATTGTCAGGTTCAAAGTTCACTTAAATATAAATTTAAATATTAATTTAATAAATTTTTTTATGTAATTTATTTTTGAATTTTTTTTATTGAAAGTCAACTGCTATCAGCTTATGAGCTCTCATCCGATCAGATAGCAAGTACCGATATACATATTTGCAAATCATGAACACATGACGCAACCGCTTTATAGATGCTTCCAATTATTAATTTAACCACGTGAGATATTCTACTGTAGCTATCATTTTAAGTGAACATCAAACTGCAGAGTATCAGGCTATTTAAAGATTTAGTAGCTCTTTAGTAAGCGATAAGCTAATCATATCATTGAGCTTAGTGAATTATAATATTTGAATTAAATTAATCAACTTTCAACGCGCGCTACGCCTTAACCAGCTGCAACATATTAATACAAATTATTCGATATTAACTCGTGATTTTGTAAAAAATTGTTTGAAACAGTCAATCGTAATGCTGTGAGTTACAAACTGTAATCTCTTCAAATTACCCGAAAGTACTTCCTTGTTAACTCCAACGATGGTTTATTCTATTTTATTTGCGTGCTTGAGTCTCTATGTGGGGTTATGCAATTGCCATCTCACCGATGAGTTTGTTGTGCAACTTTCTTTCGGAAAAATTAGTGGAAAAAACGTCGATGGTCATTACTCTTTTACAAACATTCCCTACGCCGAACCACCTATTGGCAGCCGTCGTTTTGAGCCTCCTCTACCGTATAATCAAACCTGGACTGGTGTGAGAGATGGTAGCAAGCCACCCTTAATTTGCGTGACTTTTGGAACCAGCAGCAAATATTCCGGAACAGAAGACTGCCTCTATGTAAACGTCTTTACGCCATCAATAAACTGCAAGAGATACTATCCAGTGCGACTACATATCCACGGAGGTGCATACATGAGAGGATCTCCTGCTAGCAGCGATCCTTCGATCTTAGTTAAGAATGGAATGGTAGTTGTAACTTTTGGTTACCGCTTAGGACCACTTGGTTTTCTTAGTACCGGTGATAGTGTAATTTCTGGAAACAACGGCTTAAAGGATCAACGACTAGCGATTAAATGGACAAAGGGCAACATCCAAGCTTTTTGTGGTGATTCAAATAAGATTTTACTTGCTGGTGAATCGGCTGGAGGTGCTTCGGCTCATTTGCATTTGCTGCAAAAGTCCAATGAAAACTATATAAATGCAATTGTCTCGCATAATGGTGTAACAACTTGTCCATGGGCATTTGAAACTAAGCCACGCGAAGTGTGCCAACGATTTGCAGATAATCTCAACTGTCCGATGACGACAGGATTAAAGTCCTGTCTTCAAAGCAAAAGTGTCGAGGATTTAAGGGAAGCTACATCAAGTATGCAATATTTTAAAGGCAATCCATTCACTGTATTCGCACCGGTTGTGGAGGCTACAAATAATGAAGATCCTTTTCTGACCGAACATCCTGAGTACATTATAAGGAGTGGTAAGGCCGCGAATATAACATGGCTGGTGGCTTATACTGAACGCGAAGGTACTTGTAGTGCTGCTCAGTTCCTGAGCCTAGATATGACTGGAACTCCTGAAATTAATATTTTAAACAAGCAATGGCCGGAAGTAGCACCAATTTTACTCTTTTATAATAATACCATGGAAGAGGATGACAAACAGCAGTATTCAGATTATCTGAGGCGTCAATATCTTGGAACGAAAGACTTTTCTGAGGAAACGTATAGACTTTTAGAGAACATGTACACCGATAAGCTGTTTAAGGACGACATTGAGAAGGCGATTGATTTGCATAGAAAATACTGCACTGGTGAGGTGTATGTCTATTATTACACCTACCCTCATAAGCGTGGAATAGGTAATATTTTATGCTCGAGAAGTGATATTACTTTTGGTAAGACGACTCTTTTGTTTTTCTTACAAGGACCTAGCTACAATTTTTAGCTTTTCATTGAATAGGTGCTGATCATATGGCCGACACTATTTTTACAATGCCTTTGATGAATTTAAAACAAAAGACGCTGTCCGATAAAGAGAAGAGGATCTCAAACAATTTGATAGAGCTGTATAAATCTTTAGTTAGCTCCAAGTAAGATTTTAAATTCTTATTCAACACGAAGATTAATTTTTGCTTGACAGTGTTGCAGAGTTTGGTGGTAAACGTCTCCCATTGAATACAAAGGCTCACCAAGGGAGGCTTACAATAAATGAAAATAGCTTTTCAATAGACAGTACCAAGGATGAAAGTGTTTCCTATAAGTACGACTGAACTCGAAGAGAGATAGCTGTGTTGTAAAATTGATAAGATTTTTGTTTTTCTAATAACTTTAAAGAATTAGTTTAGTCACAGTAATGTCTTAACGTATTTTCACTTCTTGAATAAATTCATTTTTATGTACACTATGGATTGGAGTCACAAATACTTTAGCTTTAAACAAAAAAATTTAAGGCATACCTATGGGGAATGTTCTATGTAAGTAGTGGATATAATATTCCATAATGGCTTCGTATGCTCTCCTAAAGCGTGGGCACTGACTTTAAAGCTGAGTTGTATTCGGTTTTACATCTGTAACCTCATAACCCTTGTTTAAGTCTTTGATTCGTGTTGTCCATTGATGAAATAGGATACTTATAGAATAAAGGCGACGTGTATCAGCCTGTCACAGGATTGTAAACTTTCAACAGTTTAATGTAGGGACCTGAGACTGTCGGAATCAAAGTGATGATGAAGTACCACGAATACCAAACCTGGAAGAATAGCAAATAGATGGAACTCTTCTGACAAAGGTTGATAAACGAAAAAGGGGATTGATCCCTTTAGATCAATCGGAAACATGGAGGGCTACACTTTTACTTGGTGCAGTAGTCGTGGATGTTTCAAAGCCTAGGTTAGGTTAGGTTTGTGGGTTGGCAGAGGAAACGAAATACCTCCGCCGCACTCAGGTCAGCACTAACTCATTGTGTTACCCATAGGGGGGCTTAGAAAAAGTACCCCTTGCCCATTTAACCCATAAATATCTGGAACAACTTCCCATGGTTGTACTTACTCGTTATCCGTGTACAGAAACCATCTTGATGTTCTGATGAAGTTCAGTAACATGTCGGTATTGACGTTGGAGAGTTCTCCTAGATCCTGAAAGAAGTGCTTGCCGAGGAATTTGTACCTGGAATGTTGGAGTCCAGGGCATTGGCAGAGGAAGTGGGTAGTGTCGTCTATAACCTCCTCATCGCCGCATCCTTTGCAGAGTTCTTCTTCCGTCCGACGTAGTTTCTTTAGGTGGTACCGCAGAGTGTTGTGACCCGTGAGTATCCCCTGAGTATGGACAGTGAACGTCTGTCCTTGCGGATAATTCTCTCGGTCCTTGCTTTGTTAAAAGTTGGCCATAGTTGTTTTGCAGTTTTGCAAGTATCTACGGACTTCTATCTCGAGTTCGTCTCTCTCATAGCCAATTTCTCTGCTTCAAGCGGGTCCGATGAAACTTTAACAAAGCATACTTCCATAGATTTAGGCATGAATACAACCCTTATTGTCCAATGTGAACAGAAGCAGTGCAAAACTTAGAACACATAATATTTCACTCTCCACAATATCATGTAGGCCGTAACCTGTTGGCGAAAAGACTAGGTGTGGACTTAACTTCAGAGAATATTATCAGACTGATGCTCAGCACACACGAAACTTAGGAAGCAATAAGTAAAACCTTGGCTACAATCATCCAGGAGCAACGAAGACAGTAACGACAACGAAATGCAGCGCAAGTAGCTGGCAATACGAACGAGTCGAGTAGACTAAAGTCCCCTCACGCGATGAAATGATTGACGGAAGGTATAGAAGGTGGTGGAGGTGGTTTTAGTGGGTGAAAATCCGACACTCACCCCTATTCTTGAACAAAATGCTAATTAAATGCGAGTACGTTTACATTCGACTTTCGTATTCGAGTAAAAATAGAAGTGATTCTTACTGATTCCGGGCCCATTTTCGACTTTGAAAGATTCACACTTCCCAACGCAAAAAAGTTCATAGAGTGCTTGGTACTGACCGCCTAGACACTTGGAAAAGATAAAATTTCCTCGAAATAAGGGTAACAACTCTGATTTACATAATGGACCACCTTTCCGCATAAATTGCCAATACCCCTTGGAAATAATGTCACTTGCAAAGTAAAAGAATTAAACTGTAACTGTAAATTGTACTATATGGTTAAATTTATTTGAATATCAACAAAAAGTAAAATAAATATAATACATAAAAACAAAAGGTTTTTTAATTTTATTTTTAATGAATAATGCTTTTAATTAGAGGAGTTTCGGATTGCTGCATCACAGATGACATTACTCCGTCACTGGTTACAATTTTAATATTTGAATTATTACGACGAAAACGATGCCAATACTGGTTATCTTTTGGTTGTGAAATTAGGTAAATTCTTTGCATGGCCTGCTGCTTGGGCACATGCTCGAGAACTGTTCCGCCGGCACAAATGACTATATCTATTGTAAAGCGAAACAAATTAAATATTGCAAATTGGGAGAGCATTCAAGCTTACCTTTCATTTCTTCGGGTATTGGGCGAATCCCTGGAGTCATCATAAAACTTATACCATCAAACAATGATGTAGTTTTGGCTAAATTCAGCGATCTTTTCATGTTGAATTGATGTCTGTCTTCAAAGAGAGGATCTTCGAAAATATAATAATCGAAAGGTATGTCGACGGTTTTCTTTTTTAGCACTTCTTTTAGCCAGTCTAATTTAACGATGGGTGCTCCTCTAGCTATAGCAACCAATAGTTTGTATGTGCGATTGCCATTTTCCACAACCAAAACATCACACTCTTTTGGGTCTTTTGTGAAAAGCCAAAGACCTAATAACAAAAAGTATGATAAGATATGATATAATTTTTTCTCTACCTATGTTAACCTCACCTCCTGAATGTCTTTCTAGGATCTCTTGATACTTGGGATCACACATGGTCATCGCAATTTTAGTTTTTGTTTGGCTTCTTGAGATTCGGGTTTCACCCAAGTGCTTCAGCGTTGCACTGTCAGTTGAACTCTGAGTAAAAGTGCTTTTAGGGAGAAAAAATAAAATGAAAACTTATGGTTCACTCACTGTGGTTCGAAGACGTTTTTTTCTTGTTACTTCATCCTCAGTTTTCCTTTTTCCACTTTTTGTAGTTGTGACTGGGCCTTCATGATCCGAGTCCGTCAAATCAATGGTTCTGATTAATGGTGATTGATCCTTTGAGTGATCAGGCAGCACAATGGAATCGTTTGTGGACTTTTCCTTGATGTCTTTAAAATGAAAGAAGGAATAAAATTCAAGGTCAATAAAAAATGACACAGAATACATACCTTTTCGTGCTCCCTTATTTTCCTCTTCCTGATGAGGTACTTTCTTAGAACTTTCTGTTGCTGCTAATGGTTCCTTTGAACTTCTCAGCCGTGTAGACCGAGGTAATGGTTTCTCTTCTTTTTCTTTCGATTTATTATTTTCTCTTTTCTTTTTGGATTCTTCCAATGGCTTTGTAGATGTCTTGTTACTGTCTTCCTGCTTCAAATTGAAATCTTTTATTTCCAATGACGTTGAGGAGCATTTTATGGTTCCGCTGGAACTTCGTAATAATTTGTTGCTACTTTTCTTGGCAGAATCAGATTTTTTCTCCGACTCTTTTTGCTTGCGATGATCAGAGGTAGACTTTTCACGAATTGAATGGGATAGATTATGCGAGAGGTCTTTTACCTCATTGTGATGTTTTGATTTTGTTAATTCATTTGTACTTAGAGCATTTAGCTCCTGTGATGTTTGCCGCGTTGTACGTTTAGTTTTTACTTCGATAGGTTTTTTCGTAGGCTTTTCTGGCTTACGAGAAGTTTGTTTCTCTTCTGACTTAGTAATTTCCTCTTGTGGATGGTTAATTTGTTTCTGAGACATTCGACGTAATTTTACTTTCTCCCGACCCATTGATGAATCAAGCGACGATTGTTTCGAATTTTCCTTCTTTTCCTTTAAATCTTTTGATGATTTTGATTCGACACTTTTTATCGTTTTGGATCCTGAATTTTTCGTTGTTGTTGTTTTCGACTCCTTCTTTTCAACATTTTCAGAATCACCTTTCGACTCTCTTGATGTGTCTTTCCGTGGAATTTTGGTTTCTTTGGATTCCTCTGGGAATGTTGACTTCCGCCGTCGGGTGATGCGCTCTACTATGGGTTTATCAGATGGTTTAGTAGTTTCAGCTTTCTTGGATGACTTAGGTTTCGTTTTTTCCTGCTTGGTTTTGGATGTCTTCGTTTCCTTGAGTTTTTCTGACTCGGAATTTGTTGCTCCCTGCTTGGGTTTTTTTGTTTCCCCAATAATTTCCGATGTTTTTATATTTTCTGTTTTCTCTTTCGATGATTTTGATTCCGAAGTCTTGTCCTGCTCGCTTTTCTTTTCAGCTGTTCCTAGCTTCTCCTTGTATGGCACATTGGTTGAAGAATCTTGACTAGCATCAGTTTCGGTACTCAATGGATTCAATGCCCGCTCTACTACGGGTTCCTTGGATGACTTATGGTTAGTTTTTTCCTGCTTATTCTTGGATGTATTCATTTCCACCTCCACACTTGTTTTTTTCTCTCTACCTTTGGATGATTTTGTTTCCCGAACGATTTCCGATTTCTTTGTACTTTCTATGCTCTCTTTCGATTTGGATGCCAAAGCCTTCTCTTGCTCGCTTTTCTTCTCGGTTCTTCCCTGCTTCTCTTTGTGGGGCAATAAATCATTAAACGAATCTTGACTATCATCAGTTTCGCTACTCAATGGATTCCCATCACTGTCCTCTTCGCCGAAGAGTGTCCTACGTTGTTTCTCAGATATAAGCATCTTCCAATTAACTTCGGCTAACTTTTGCAACTTCTCGTCCTTTGAGAATTCCTTTCCTAAGAAGTCTGGTGTAAGCAAGAAGTTATCAATGCTAACTGCGGGCTGGGGGCGAGAAATCTTCTTTGCCATTGTTGTTGATAATTTCTTCCCCTTGGGGGCGACTATAGTGTCTTCTTTTGAGGTACATGTACTTAGATTCTCCTTTGCTGATTTTTCTGCTTGTGGAGGAGGCATAGGAGTGTCTATCGACATGGGTATGTCCTGTGGCTTGCGCATATTCTTGACCAGCTCTGGAGCGATGATCTCGTCCATTTCATCGTCGTCGGAGTCTAGAAGTTTGTTGCAGTTTCTCTTAAAGCTATTCTCAGACAATTGAATACTAGACTCCACAAGCGTTGATGAGAAACAGGTGTTCTTGGAAGAAGACGGAGCAGGAATCTGGAAGACTTGAGTTGGCGGTAAATCGTCATCATCGTTAAGAGATGAAACCGAAGACGATGATGGTAGAGTTGGAGGAGGCGGTGGGAGAAAAGAAACTGGCTTTGGTTTAGCGGGTGGTATAAAAACTTGCGTTGGAGGCAAGGATGAACTATCGTCATCCTTCGGACCTATGTTTTCCTTGTCACAAGGTAAGACTGGGGATTTATTTAACCCTACAGGTTTTATAAACATCTGCGTCGGTGGAATACTAATATTAGTATGTTCGCTAACATTTTTCACCATATTATCACGTGTTTCCGTTTCTTTTGGATCGGTTACTATATCCGGAGTACAGGACGGAGGAAGATCTTCCTTGTTGTCTGGAATCATATCAGGAGTAACAGCGCCATCGGCATGTAGATTAATATCTGGAGTTAAAGATCCATCACCATTATCCCCAGTTCTTTTGGACCACTCCAAAGCAGACACCTCTTTATCGATCTCTTCCTCATCTTTATTTGCATTCAAAATATCATTGATTTTCACCGGCTCATGCCGAATACCAGGAATAACCAATGAACAGGGTAAATTGGCCAGTATGTCGTCGGAATTATTACTGAGCTCATCGTCACTTCCATTAAAATCTTGCGTACAGATGCGAAATTGACTAGAAGGTATTTTATCACCATCTCTAAGTGTCTCATTAATCTCCTCATGTCCGAGCGAAGGTCTAGAGTATTTAGATTGTCTACTAGTAATACTAGTGGCGTGGGCAACTTCTTGTGTTTCTGGAATGAAAAAATCATCGTCATCGTTATCGGTGTTGATGCTTTTGTCATTCGATTTATTAGTGTCGATGGACACATTGGTAGAGTTGTTGGTTAGTTCTTTATGGTCAGTTGGACATTGCGTTTCAGGGATATAAAAGCTATCAACGCTGTTACTGCTTGCATTCCTATTAACTGATCTGCGAGGTAGTTTTGTTGGAATTAAGAATTCGACATCAGATTTTGCAGCAACTATGGAGCATGTGCTGGTTGCTGCATTAGGGGTGGATGTAAGAGAGTCTTTTAGAGTATTTCTTAGGCGACTGCCCGATGAAGGAACATTCTCTGGGCTATTGCATATAATCTCAGAGTTATTTTTGGCAGTGGGACTTAATCGCCCTTCAAGATATCCACTATCACTCTGAAAATAAAGGAAACAAATTATAAGCAAACAAATAAGTCATTATTACTGAGAGTTTTGTTTTTAATGAATACTCTGAAAGGACTTCCGGTGGTTCTTTATTCCCCATTTTTTTATTACTTACCTCACTGACTATCCGCAAAGTAGATTCCACTTCACCAAACTGTATTGTAGAGGATTTAGTGATTGAAATAGCTTCGCATCCAATGACTCTTGTCCCATCAACAAATGTTCCACATTTGGATCTGATATCAAGGAGACGCAGACGTTTTTCTGTTAAATCCAAGATGCAGTGCTTTACGTCTACCGACTGAAAAGGGAAATGATTTTTATAATTCTAACTCGATTCAATGGTCCCAGCACTCACCGTATCATCAATTTCAATGTCATGAGCCTGATCACTTGTTTTCCGGCCAATCAAATAAGTTTCTCCAAGCCTTAGAGTATATTTTGTTCCACTGATGTCTAGCACCCCAAACTGAAGGAATGAAGTAAGAAATTGTGATTACGAAAGCCCACCGTTATTTGAACTCACCTTAGCCATAATTTATGACCGGACACAGGAATTTTTCGTATTCAACATTTAAATTGTATTTCTTAAAATAAAACAAAACAAAAACCAAAACGAAAACGAAAACGGACGAAGGCAGTGATATAAAAACGTCCGTAATGTTTGACAGTTACCGCGCTTTAAAAACGTAACCTAAACCGAAGCGAACAGAGGCGAAGTTTCAGTGGCGAAGGATGTGTTCGTTGACACCAATTTGAAACAAGTTGAATATGATAAAATAGATTTATTAGAATAAATTGAATTGAATTTTTAATTTTGATCAGTTTTTTGGATGAGAAGGTTTGTATCACAAATAACCTATATATTAGTTATTTGTGGCTTAACAAGTATTAAAAATATTAATATCTGTAAGATCGAAGATAAAGAGCATCGGAGTATTATTATAGATTGAAAAAGGAGTGAGAATATTTTTTTGTTATTACCTGCATACAGTTCTCAAAGTTTATGTACGCAAACATGCAAGGATATAATATTCGGTAATTATTATTAATGTTTTCAGAAAGATGGAGCACCAGCACGCCCTTCAATCTTAATATAGCAATGGTTCCTCTTTCTACCGAAAGATGAATGATCACCATCATCAGCTATTATGGTCTCATAATACCAATCCTTTGTATTCGCACTGATAAGGAAGTGGTCGTATGAATAATGAAACCGTTCTTCTTAATTCAAAGAAATTCGTTCTATAGTCTGGTGAAATCAGTCCAAAATTTCCTGATCATTACAAAAGGTCCAGTACTCTCTCAAACCAGCGAATTTTTACGAATTCTTACAAAAACCTGTTCGAATAGAGGGAACTTCGTAGTTTTTCACAGAAGATAGTGCTCACGAGCTGTACCTTTTTCCAATACCTAACATACAAAATTGTAATTACCTCAAATTTTGAGGCCCAAAAACTGGAGGACGGACAGACGGTTCAGTCGACTTGGCTAGTGATACTGATCGCTTATATTGTGATGACAGATCGTGTGCGAGTATTGCGGTAGGCAAAACTACACCCACGCCTTAACTGGAATGGAGACTTTTAATGCTTTACTTAGGTTTCTTACTATAAGATTGATTGAGATACATTCTTTTCCGTCTTCCGTGCAGAACACAAGGAATCGCAAAAATGCTAAGTATTAACAAGTAATGATTTGCAAAAGATGTTAGGCTTCAAGTTGAAATTGTTCCAAAGTATTTCAATGTCCTAACAGTCAATATAATCTCTTCAATAAATGTTTTTGATAATTACAACACTGACTATTATTCGCTACTTTAACAAGTATTTATACTTTATTTAATCGATAACCTACAAATTTGTAATATAAATTTGTACAAATCTTCACTTTACACCGGCATTTAGACTGCAAATCATTCAGGGATATCACCACCAGGCACCAGCTGAAAGAGTACATATAAAGTGACATTGTCCAAAAGAGATTTCAAGGCACAAACCATAGTAATGTTGTTTCCATTCAATAGAATCTGATCTAGTTTTGTTATCCGCCTGCCTTCGGCTGTGTTCTCGTACTCGGTGACATCCTCCAACAGCATATTGACAAAATCATCGAAACCCAGCAGTGTTCCAACCATTTCTTTGTCGTTCTTCATGATTATATGAATGCGAGATCCAATGCATTTGTCCACCAGTTCTGCAGAGTAAACTAATTTGTGATTTATAGCCATAGAGATGGTGTTTTTATCGATTTACCCAGCGGTAGGAGTGTTGAGGCATTTACAGTTGGTGCGGCTGTAGACATTGTTTAGTTATTTATAATTTTAATTGTTAAAAAAAGTATTGGAATATCAATTTTATGCAAATTTCCGCGTTATTTCAGATGAACACATGAAATATGAAACAAGTTTGTTTGCATGCTGAAAAATGTCAAATTGCCGGGTAATAATGTAACGTAATGTAATGACACGCGGCGTTGCCAAGAGTTGATCTTAAACAAAGCTGCCGCTTTTAAAAAGTGGACCTTTTGAAGATTTTGGGAGCAACTTCCGTAAACAGACAAACAATAATAAAAATAAATATTAAATATTTATACAGATATTCTACTAGGTTATATGAGCTTTCCAAGCAAAATCAGTCGTAAGCTTACTTAAAAATAAAGAAAATACATACTACGCAAATTCATTTGCTACCAAATTAACCAACAAAATACTATGTACTTAATAATGACATGAAAAGAGAGAGAAAGAGAAATAGTCATCGAATATCCGCTATGAAATTGTCATAGAGTACAAATATTGTGAAGGTATTAAAATGTACCTTACATTTTATTTCCTTGCAAATTTAACATTTCATAAGTATTTTAGATTATTGCAGAGTCCAGTGCTCAGAAAAAGAACCAGAAGCTCTTAAAGAAGGCCTTCTGACAGCGCTGATTTCAACTTCTGTTTCTAGTATGGGTCTCGTTAGGTAGCATTACGTTTTTTTTTACCATCTGACAGCTAAACTTGAGTTAGAAGATTAACTAACGAATTGATATTGTCATCAATATAATTGTATAAAGATGTGGATTGCTGGCACAGTTTTTCGTGCGTTGTGGCTCCTTTACTGTGGCTCCTTTACTTCACGGCGAAAAAAATAGAAACTACATGTTAACAGACATGGAATGAAAGTGACATTTTACTAGCACTCTACACATATATGTATATAATTATTATGTTCATTCACAGCGCAGTCTCATGACAGATCAGCGACCGACGAATGGGTGAACTGTGAACAAACCATTATTATCACATTTAAAGGCACGCTATGCCCAAATAAGTGGGCTTAGTTTATCTATCGATTTATGCAAAAGAAGTTTAATTTTAATTTATTTTTGTAAAGAAATCAACAATTCCTTATATATAAGCGAATGATTCTTACGCATTGTCACATTCCACAGAAGACCTCCGCTCCGTTCATCATTTTGTTTCAGATCTATCTATCCGTTTTAGGTCTATCTACGTGTTTTTGATTTGTCCTAACACTCCTAACCATCGTATTCCTTGGCAACGTAGTATTCATATAAAGGTTTTCTGTAAGTTTCGACCGCTGTATCGATTTCAGAAAGTCTAAACACTTAACAGGTACAACGTGTAATCGAAAATCGATCCCGAAAACATACGGTAGACTTTATTTGAATTTTAATTAATAGTAGGTACTCGTAAAGCACTCTTTCAATTTTTGTCTCAAAACGTAGCTCACCAACCAGACGACATGCGTGTGCTCTTCGGTTTAACTTGGTTTCAGTATTGATTCTGAAGTGTATCTGATTGGACACGGTTTGTGGTGGCCTGGTGATATGTATTATTTATATAAAACCTAGCTTTACAATCACTCGGTCGATTGTAATTCAAAAACAAAATAAACTTTATAATCAATAGTAACCACTATAGTGTTAAATTCCGTTCAATTTATTTGAAAATAGTTCAGCTCAAATCCGTAATTACTACTGTCGACTGAGAAAGGAAAAAAAAACGAACGATTTTCTCGAGTTTTAGCCACCAGAACGCATGCCTGGAAAAGCTGATTACTCGTACCATGTGCTATACTTCTAGCAGTGCGGCACACGGGACACCGCATATACACGACAGAGCTTGGGGCGAATAACACTCAAAGTGTTTTTTTTTTGTTTGGAATAAAACGGTCTGCAATCTCCTTTCTTGTTTCAAAATATTCATAGTAAGCACTGCACGAGGACTGCTCTAGACAGGGGCCGGACCTCGGGATCGGGAATATATATACGTATAACAAAATAAATTTTCTGCGAGAGAAAAGGATATCGACTGTGTAAAGTGAATTAATTGAATTAGCGAAAGCTACAAAAATTATACCTCACAGGAGGAGGGATCACATTCTTTTTTCAACCAAAGAACTCAAAGTGTCTGTTTGAATCAAGTGAAAAAGTTCAAAGTGTATAGAGCCCCCTTTTGTGATACAAAGTGAAGTGTCCTTTTAATAGTTTAGAGGCAAGATTTTCCCACCCTGTTTCAAGCCATCATCAGCAGTTTAACATGACGTTAAGTCCCCCTCCTGAATAAATCAATACAACTAAAGAAAAGAGAGCAAGCAAATATATATAAAATTGTGTAGCTCGCTCGTCCCCGCGCTTGCTGGATGCTCACCCATAAGACATGGCTACAGAGGGTGGTGGTTGTAGCAACCCAATCCCAATAACCAGTTGCAGTAGCTCATCAGCTTTGTATAAGGCTAAGAGTGATGGAGGCAGTAGTGGCGGGATTGGCACTTGTGCCGGAGATAGCGGTAGACGGGGTTACCTCAATGGCACCGGGAGTCTGGGAAGGATACGCAAGCAGAAGAGCATAGACACCAGCGACGATGATTTCGATGATTCACAGGTAATTTACCCACTTTGGCTAGACTGGTTTTTCGATTTTTTATCTGTGAAGTGATTCCCAATGGATATGGTGGTGGAAGTCTGGGTGCGCTTAGGTTGAGTTTTAATAATAGGCACACACACCGCGCAGTATGCGAGCGCGCGCCATCAACTATGAAAAGAACAAAGAATCAGCGACATTAAACACAGACGAAGGGCGTTATTTTTTTTTTTTTTTTAATGAATATACGGCTCACGGGTGTCGCACTAAAAGCACCACAGTGGGACAGGTTGTTGTATAGTATTTCATAAATTTATGACAGCAGGTTGCAATTATATTAATTTCATGAGTGGAATGGTGGAATGGGGGTGGGAGAAGCCCTGGTTCTAGGTGGTGGTGTATTACGGGGGTACCATAATTTAATGCTTATGGGTCACATCAATCGGAAATACACACGCGATTACTTCCGCTATGTTTGGCATGTGTTAGGTGGTTACTCTGAGGAAGTGGTTACAATGGTGAACCGTTTGACCGTGACAATGGTTGAGGTGAGCGCAGGTTTTATTACATGAATCACAAATGAGTTGATTGTTGTTGTTGGATCGTTGTTTTTTGATATTGTTTTTCATTTTCCTCCCTAAAGAATTGATTAATTCAGGGAATAGGCGCACTACTACTAGCCTTAATTTCTGTTGGGAAAAGACATTAAATTTGATTTATAGTTTGATTACAGATAGAGAAATATTTGTGAAGGGGTTATATTTGAATGTTAGTAGACCAAGTTCCACTGTCACTGCTCTCAAGAAGCATTAAAGAAAATAGCCCTTAAACTTGATAGCATATACGTTTTTATTTCTACTTAAGGTTATAATTTAGTCGGATTGGTGGTCTGAGCAGTGACTTTCTTGTAAAGATAAATTTTAAATAAATGGACTTATTATTCAAAAGATCCAGGTAGCAATATGAATATAGACTTTACATCTCTCCAATCCATAGCCTTTAGCTATATAATACAGTTGATGTAAAAGCTTAGAGAACTGTCAAATTATGTGCAAATTACTCAATAGTACTTCCTGACTTACGTAACTTACTAAGAGAGTTTTCGCTGTTACAAGGTTACTTTTGACGCTTGTAGTTGTGAAGATAAGGTACTTTTTTAAGAGTTTTGCAGTAATAGAGTCATTGTCGTAGATAGACGTTTTTTGCCTTTTCTCCCTCCGCATATTGCAACCTAATATCCATTTTTTTTTTTTTTTTTTTTTTTGGTAAACTAAAATATCTTTCTTATGCTGTTATATTAATCTTCATTAAATCTCCACAAATGTTCCATTATTGGTGCATATTTGGTTAGGAAATGTTGTGATTGGAACCAAAAAATTCAGAGATTCAGAGGAAGGCTAAAAGAAAAGCGCACTATTACTGGACAAGCTAAACTCTTTACGCCAAATTCCTCTCCTGAAAAACTTAACAACTGCTCTAACTTTACAGGAATAACACAAGATAATTTTTGCAGAATGTGCAACGAAGTCAAAAAATCAGCAGAACATATATGTATGTAACTACTATCTAGCTAGCTCATTCAAAGCTTGTTGACTTCACCACGAACATTGGTGTCCTGAATAAGCTCTTAAAACGAGAAAGTCACAATAGGTCCATAGTGGCCGCAGTGACAAGGAGATCAGTTCCCACCTCAGTCACCAATCTATGTACGTATAGTTTCAAGTTTACTGTTTTATCCCGTATTCAAAGGGCAAAAGGATGTGGAGAGGTTTCATCATAATAACGGACTAATGGGCAGACGGCTAGAACCCGTGCTGATTCCATAAGTGTCTCGCATTACCATTTAAAGATCAGAAACCCTATAAAAGTTTATCTCGAGTAATGTGCAGCACACATTAGTTAAGTAATTCTCGAATTTTGACATCTTCCTTAATAAAAAAAGTAAGCTATGTGACTCGTATGAATAAAGGTGTTTATCATGTCATGACCTATACGCCCTCACACTCGAATGTGTTGTACTAAAATACAACTCAGCTAAAATCGATTTATTTTCATTGTTTGCGTATATGCATTTTTATAGAAGTAATTTCTTTCACCTGATGACGCATGAAAGACGTTTACCAATAGAATTTTCTTGACCATAATATCACCATATTGCTGCCTTATAACCATTGTATAATCAAAACATCATCAAGCGACACATATTACTCATATTATAGTCCCTATTTAGAACGAGCAGCACAGCACATGATAAAATGATGACGCAAAGCCACAAAACAAAGCCCATTCATCGATGGTCACCTAAATATGGTCCACAAAGAGGCAAATGAAAGGCAATTTATTTAAAACCATACTGCATATTAAACATTTAACTATCACTTATCCTTGTCCAGTGTAAAGCATTCACTCTTTTCATTTATAATATGCAAACCCCTGAAACAAAATATGTTGTACACACATAGAAGTGGTGCTTCTGTTGCATTCTGTATCAACAGCCGGAGGGTATTCCTTGTTCCACATTCTCCCCACGTCATGTGCAGGAAGTCAAATTGAATGTTGCATATTTCATGCAGTTCAAATGGAAGAGAATCCTGTTTAGGATATAATATTCAACTTCTTTATTGGCTTTTGTTTTTGCATTTCGTACTTACAGGTCGCTCATATCCATGAAAGGTTTAAATCCGATCGAATCGCTGTCACGAAGCCTGAAGAGGACCGTCGTAGGCGTACTATCATAGTCGAGAAGAAGAATTTAAGTTTTGGTTTTACACTACAGAGCTATGGCATCCATTACAAGAAGGAGCAGGAGGTGGAAATGATAACTTATGTCGACTATGTGGAGTATGATGGTCCAGCTTATAAGGCTGGCATGCGAGAGGGTGATGTTATACTCTCAATCAATGGGACCGACATGGAGAAGGCTGATCACAAAACACTCGTGGCCTTTATCAAGAACTGTGATACACGAATGCGAATGGTTGTGCTCTTTGAAGACTGCGTTAGGAAGGTGAGTTTATATACATACTTAGATACGCATGTACACTTCAAAAACTTTAATATAATTTTTCGATAGGTTGACCTTCATATGCGGTACATGCAGTTGCAGAATATTTTGCAGAGCAAGATGAATGAATTAGAGAGGATTTGCTTACGTGAGCGGGAACTCCTCGAAGGTAAATGGAAAACACACAGCCTTCCGGCGAGGAAAAAGGCTACTACATCACCAACGGATGGAGATAATGGAGTTTCTCCAACGGCAGGGGAGACCCAACCACCTTTTTATCGGCCTACTTTATCCACCGAAGATGTGGTCAACGTTGGACGCCATACAACTCCGACCATCATACCGCCACCAGCTCAGTTCATGCTGACATATCAGTACTTAGATCCAACATATCGATATGTTCTAAAACCCTCTACATCGAGCAGTAGTGGAGAATACTTTATCAGCATGAGCGGGCCGGTGCGGAGTCCGAGCGATCAGCATTTCTTTCTCACCAGGGCTGAGTCGGCTGAAAATGCGACTGTTTATGTAGGCCATGCTCAGCAACAACAACAGCAACCGCAACCGCAACAACACCCACAGTCACAGCAGCAGACTCCCCAGCCACAGCCACGTTCGGCAAATCCACCAGTACCGCCACCACGAACTTGTGAAAAACATCAGCATCCATTGGTTCAGGAGAAGCAATTGCAGGCTCAAACACAGCCGTTACCGGAGAAAGAACAGCCGAAGGCGCATAAGAGTCGTCATTGTCACGGACACTCCTGCAATCCCTGTGTTGGTCATTTTGGGCGCAAATCGTCTGTCGATAAAAACGGCGACAATGTCAGCTTGGATGCCTACGACTTGGCAAGTCCTTGTTGTGACACTCATTGCGTTCCGACGCGACGGCGCGCTCGTCATCACAAGGAGCATCATCATAAGCATAAGCATCGCGATAAAGAATCAAAGGAAAGACCACCACGGCCAAAGTCGCAATCTCATGTTTCCCCAGCGACTTCTACCCGTCATACGCATCACCATCATTCTAATCAGCAAACTCCACAGCCACAGCAGTCGATGCAACATCAACAACAACAGCAGCAACAACATCAACAGCAGCAACAACAACAACAACAACAGCAACAGCATCAATATCATCACCAGCATCAGCACCCAGGACATGGCTGTGATCCAAGTAAGATCCGTTCCCGGTACTATGACTTGACCGCTGGCCTAGCAAGTCATTGCAGTTTGCACTCCTGTACATCAAGTGAATTCGCTCCGGCCGACAGTTCAGCTTCATATACGACATCGCTGAGTACCGATACCCTTTATTGGGATCCCCAAAGCGAAGGAGGCGCTAGCCGTCAGCATTCAACAAAGTCCCGTCAGTCTTATCATCAAGCGACTTCGGGGCCACAGCCGCCACCAACCCAACATGGTGGTACATTACCATCTCAACCGCCCCACGGTGTCTATCAGCAGCGTTATCAAATCTCTGCCACACAGGTGCAGCCCTCTCAAATTTATCCCAATGCTCAGTACGTTCACAAGCCAAAATCTTGGGATAATCTCACCACCAAAGCAATAGGTGGTTACGGCTTTGGCTATGGTTATCTAGACACTGTTGGCCCGAAACCGCCTATAAAGCTTCAAATAGCACAACAGAGGCATTCGATTCCAAGGAAGAATCCATACGGGCGTTACTCCACCTACACAGATGTTGAAAACTATGCCCCACCGCCCTCGCAATTTGTGGAAGAGCTTACAACTACCACGACTACGATCACAACGACAAAGTCTACAGAGGAGCTTATAGCTCCGGTACCGTGTGGTGGGTCTGATGTCACGATCTGTGATTGTGGCAAGCAACAGCAAAAAGTACTCACAGCAGCAGTTGCATCGGCAGCTCCTCTTCAATATCATAACACTAAGTATTCTCACCATAATAACTGTCGGTTGGGCTATTATTCGCATTTGCCAAGACCATTGGCTAATGCTGCTACTTCGACATCGACAGCGAATGGCGGACCACAAGTGCATACGATTTCGGAAATGACGAGATTGTAAGTGGATTGATTTCCCTCTCGGTAGGCTCGGCAGGAGAGATACATAAGTGCAATAGGGATGGTTTATTTTTTTCGGAAAAGGTAAAATATTGGAAGGATTGTAGTTTAGATAAATTTTGCTTCTAGATTTTTGCTTTTTAGATTTATTCAAATGTATGAAAACGCGCAGTATACTTCCAGTGATTAAATTGTTTTTCTTTACAAACTAGGACGAGTAAATAATTTTTTGTTTGCGTCAAGAAATCAGGTTTTATAGTTATGTTACGCGGTAACGATTGGGCGCCAATTTAACAAACGCACTGAATGAATGAAAAGTTTATGTGTTATACGAGTATTGGTTAATTATTTAAACCATTGTGCGAAAGGTCCTTAGCCTATTACCGAATAATCCGAAGAGAATGATGTATTCAAGGATGCATTGTCATTCTTCTATCTTGCTTCTCAAAGTCCTACTGTCGTTCCGATAAAGGATAAGAACTGTGTGTAGATACCATTCATTATAAATATTATTATAATATTTGAAAAATCTTTGCAAAACTCATTCTTAGCGCCATTCATTGTTTCTGTGGGACCCTTAAAAATTCTAGTAAAAGAAATAATTTGTTGGTGAAGCTGCCAAGGATATAGTTTAAAGCTATCAAGGGATTAGCTCTAACACAATATGAAAAACATGGCAATAACCGTTAAGGAGATCATAAATTCTGATTTTAGTTACTAAAATGTTGGCATATACACTAGGATGTCGTTCAGTTTATCGTTTGTGATAATATTTATTACAGTTTGAATGAAAATCTATAAACATAACGAAGAAAAGGATGGTATGTAGTAGCCGAGGTTGGGTTGAGGGATAAGCAAGAAATTAGGAGTGTTAGTTGTCATCTGTTTAGCGCTAGAGGTTAGTTTTTTCTTTTACTATTTATTTTTGAAACACCGCATGAGAAGAGTTTTCGAAACTATTATTGACCAGGTTGTGGTCAATTTACAGTAAATTTGGATGTAGGAATACCGATAGACGCTCTAGAACCGTGTAGCTTGTTTGTAATAGAGTGTAAGGAATAAGGTTAATAAGGTTTCAGTTCTTCAGTTCCTGACGGGTTTCGAATCCTTGTGCGAAACGTGGCATGTGAACTAAAAGGGCGCAGCATTGAAACTGAATTCCTAAAATACATCTTCTATGTAAGGCATGCGAGATAGATTCCCGAATGACACTTTCAAACGGCTTCTCCAGTTTGATGAACAGCAGGGAAAATGGCGATCGTTATCCAAACACACTGCTCGATGAAAACCTGCTTGTTCGCCATCGAATGCTACTTAAAGTTTTCTGTTATGCGCTCCAGTATAGTTCTAGCTTTTATCTAAGCCATAGCAGGCAGCACGGAAATACCTCTCCAGTGGCACAACCATTCGTACTTACCTACCTATAAGGTTGGGTTTTTAGGGAGATAGACGATTCATCCCCACAAGTAATAGTGGCCGCTCAGCAGATGCAGTTAGCTCAGTTCGGAAAACTCCGTGGGCATGGCATCAAGACAGGTTGTGGCGCGAATTCGTGCATTTTTTTCCACGGGCACCTCAGTGTGCAGTGCATATTAGGTCCGTTCGCGTACTCTCCAGAAACAGCCAATTTTTACACAAATTTACGAATTTTTACGAAAAGCTGTTCGCGTACGGAGAATTTTCGTAGTTTTTCGCAGAAGAGAGCGCTCACGAGAGAGTAAGAAATTTCCTCATGCTGGCGAATAATCGGTTTAAAATCTTATCAAAATGCTTCATCCCCATCCGATATATGTAGGCACGTACTAGTTCTTTTGTTCTTTTGTGATACTACAATATAAACCTGTATCAATGGCCAAGCCAGTTTTTGTTATATTTTTTAAGAGTCTTCATGCGAAAAATTGCATTAACCGTGGTCTTTGTAAACTCTTCAAAAATTCGATATTTACTATTCACTTTTTACTATTTCAACGAAATCAGCTTTCATATTATTTGAAATTTAACGCTTAAGGTAAATAGAAACGTCCCTGCAATACCACCTTTCCGGAACCCGTCTATGCAAAATAAAAAAATAAAAAAAAAACAAAACGTGTCCGTCTTCAAAGGAGAAACGAATTAGAATTAGGACTAGACTTATATATATTCGTCTTCATTGTCATGTCGAACATAGAAATGAGGCTAATTAAATGTATTCTTAAATTAAAACAAAAAAAAGTCTTCTTATAGAGGCTCCGCTTATCTACATATACATAGGTGTGTAGTGTATGTATGTATTTAGTTAAATTTGTATTTTCATAAAAAGACTGAGTTCACAATTTTATTTTTTATTTTTTTCTCTTTAAGTAGGTATTATAAATCGCAAAAGATTGAAATCGCATTTACTGTTACGTATATAAGCTTAAGGATTGTTTTACCAAAAAATATAAAAATTAGATCATTCGTAACTCGAAGCCAAATTTGTTATCCAAATTAATTTATTATATAAAAAAAATATATATATGTACTCTACTCATAAGTATATACAAATTAAAAAAAAAAAACGAGAAAGATGTAATAAAACATATTTTAGCGAAATTGTCGTTAGTAGAAACCAATATAAGTATCATTTGAAATTTTGTTAAAAATAGTATATATTGGGTCACTTTATTCAAGACTTACTGTATGCAATGTGTCATAATTAAGAAATACGAAATAGAACTTAGTGCGTATATTTAATTAAAATTATTCTTGTATTTTTATTTTATTATATTTGAAATTATAAATAGAAGCATGCAAGTTCAGAGCTAGTGGGGTTCAATAGTGTTGTGGAAAGCTTTTGTGGGAATGATTGTTTTTTTTTGTGATTTCTTTTGGTAAATTTATACATACATATATATACAGTAAGTTGAACGAAATAAAATACAAACAATTCATACACGTACATTATTCGGATAAACAAGTTGTTTTATTTTAAAATGTGAAAAATTTTGTTTCAGAAAATTTTACACAGGTATGTAAGGTATTTTCGTTTTTTTTTTTTTAAATATTATTAAATAATTTATTTTATATATTATAATGCTTCTCTAACAGTTCCGAACGGCAAGATCTTTTTGACAAGAGGATTTTGTTTGCTCTATTCGACCTCTTCTATTTGACAACTGAAATATGATTTATTTTATTTTTTTATTTGCTGTAATTAGAAATGTGCTATACATACACAATGAAATTATTATAAATAAGTGCAAGAGTTAGTGCTCATTCAGCTTAAATAGTGATAAAATAGATATTTCAGAACAAAGTATAAGTATGATATGAATATGTATAACATAATAGGATTATCGGACGATAAATTTTGTCGCATAATAAATGCAACCCAGATCGGTCGATTGTAATACCTCAACAATGGATCCTACTATTAAAGCAATCTTTTTAAGAGGTATGTGTTCGTGAATACCACATTTAAAGTCTATCGACATGAGGTCTATAATACAATACGACAAGTATTTACTTGTAGGACAATACAGACAACGCATACAAACATGTGTATAAAATAAAACGATAAGTCTGTTTTCTACTGTCTGGATAAATATTCTGAGCACGCCAATGGAATGTTAAATAAATAAATAAATATCAGGCCGTAAGCAGCCCATAGAGGGCCAAGACCTAGCTTCTCACAACTGTACATGTTGTGCGTGGTATACATTTCTGCATGTACAGAAGGGACCTACAGTTTTATGCCGTATCCGAAGGGCAGAGGGGTTTTGAGAAACTTTCTCATGACAGTTATACTCTTGAATGCTTGTCAGACATTCGGAAGAGGTGGGGCCGTGAAAAAACTTTTGATGGTATTTTTCTGGATTCGAACTTGGAACCCCTCGCGTAGTAGTCCAACGCACTAACCACTGCGCCACGGCACCCGCACCCAATGGAATGTAGTCCTACTTTTATTTATGGTTTCAGTGAAAGTAAGGGGCTGGTGCTGGCTTCATAGAAACCCACTAACTTTGAGCTCCAATAAAAGTTAAGTAAACTTGCATATTTTGCAAACCAAAGTTGTTTGCTTCACTTAAAACAAAATACTCGTGCAATATGCAAAATTTGTATATCCTATTTTGTTTAACATTCAGTTAAATCAATCTATGACTGTCCACGAGATATAAGTTAAAAATATTCTACTGTGAATGGATTTTGCTGAGAGTATAACGCTTTTTAGATATTCAAATAACCTATAGAAAAATATTATTTCCTTAAAGAAACTGTTTCTATTGAAATTAGTTTCAACAAATTCTATTCCTTGTAAATGGTGACAATATCTAGGAATATGTAGGTTATTCCTTATAATATATCGTTTATCTAAAACCATTATTTAAAAGTAAAAAAAAGTGAACCAATAAAACACACCCTTAACATTTTAACCGCCCACAGCTCCACCTGTCGACTACTTTATCAAAGCTGAAAGAAAAAAAAAATCAATATTTCCACCCTTCGTCAAGTGGCAAATGGGTTTTTGAACGTGTGAAACCTTTCAATACAAGTCTCGTCAGTGCAATTGTAAATTTCTCTGGTAGAAAGTTGCCCGAAATTTTATAACAGTGTCTCCCCTTACACTCCAAACCCAGTCCCATGCAAATTTCATCAAAAATTTACAAACTAATTCGCGTATTATCAACAATTTCAAATCCAAATGTACCGGTCGCCAAAAAAAAAATTCACTCATAAGAGAACGTGTCACCCACATGAGCCAGTAGCAGCATAGAAAAAGGAAAAAAAATAAAATTTCGTCGAGTCTGTCCGTAACTGCCGAATCCTTTTTAACCGAAACTATCCCTCACCCAAGGAATTGTCATTTTCCCATTTTGAAACGACGAACCAGTCGTCAGTAAGGGTTTCTGCACCAACTGCACCGACCCTCAACAGAAGTTAACCCATGCGGCGCGGCGGTGGTCTACCACCAACCAAAGGGGCCACTAATAAAAAGAAATAATAAAAAAAAAAATAAAAACTAAAAGGAATTCTCAAGGCAGGATAATAGCATATCTTTCTAACCAACTCCGACTGTGTTCAAAACTACTGCAATTCGCCATATTTTTTTGATGTGACAAAATAGTAACTACACTAGCATACACTGCATCCGTATCCGAGTCAATCAATATAGAGCAAAACCGTGTTCGTCGCTTTTTAAAAATACAAAAACGAATGCTGAAAATCGGTGTTTCAAGTCGAGTCGAGTGGTGTGTATTAAGACTCGCGATATGTTGTTAATCGTTTGCTGAAAAATCTCGCATAGATTTTTTCGATTATTTTTATTTTTTTTTTCTTAAATTCGAAAATTTCTAGTGCAATATCGGGTGTAGTAGTTGTAAAAATCGAGGGAAAAGAAGGACGATAAAAAAAAAAGCAGCAGCAGCAGCAGATAAAAGGAAGAAAAATGCTCTTCGTCGAAAATCTCTACACCAGTTCGCCAGTAGTATTATAGTGTCTCTCTGTCTTATGAGACAGAATGTGTTCATGTTAGGTAGGATATCCGTTTTGACAGAAAATCCTTTTTTTTTCGTCACACACTTTGGGGTTCTTTTTATAGCCTTTTTTTTTCTTTGGTCCTACTCCCAAATCCTTGTGTGCAATGTGGATTTACCAGAAAAAATCCTTATACAAAAGTGTAGTCTTTTTTTTTTGTTTTTTGATACTCTGTGTGAAGGGGTTTACGGTTTACACCTTTATGAGTTGAGAGAGACATAGGAACACACACAGCCACCCCTGCGAAGGGTTATAAAATGCAACGACAGGGGTTGTTGCTAATGAGTTGTTGTTTCTCATTTCCGGGTGTATTAAATCATGAAGATCCGCTGCAAGCGGATTGTTGTATATCTCCCATGTAAAGAACAACAACAACAACAACAACAACGATGACGATTGTGAGTACCAAGTGATGAATTAAGGTTGAGGGATGAGCGTAGCCAGTACCCCACCCACTAACAACAGAAGTTCGTTTTGAATAGTCCTAAATGCTGCTGCATTTTTGCAATTAAAAAAAAATTCTTGTTCAGTGTTAAAGTGAGTCTCTTCTCTGTTTAGTGCGCTTGCGAGAGATTGCCAGAAATATACTAGGGGGTGGTTGCACTCCGTCTCTCGTACGCTAGGGGATGCAAGTTAATCCATATGTATACACACGGGGGTGGGTGTCAGAAAAAAAAAAACAGAAGAAAGAAACAATAATTTGTATTTAATTATTTGTAAACAACCGTGTGGAGTTCTATAGAATGAGTGCATTCAGCTTAGCTATTAATCCCAGTTAAACTTAGCCCCGTTGAGCGGATTAACCATTAATTAACTAAACAGAGATTCACAGGAACACCTACGCAAACAACGGTGTGGTGTATAGTACGAGCATACTGGGGCGTATTCTCTGGAAGGTGTAGGCTCTAATGGGACATTTTTTAGTTTCTTGCATCAGTATTAGTGTGTGTGTACATATTTAAGGGTTAAAGTTCGACCTAGATTGTGAATGAAAATCAATTGTTTTTATATAAGTTTACACAATTCATTGAGGGTGTATTTGTGTGTGGGGATTTCTTATTTGTTGTTATCTATACTCATAAAAACACTCAACCGCTGTTTTCGCAGCCGGCATTCGACACAGGGTGCCCAATAAAACGGAAAAGAAAGAGAAATCGTGTCCTTAAAATTCAGAAAAATCCCCAATGTTAGGGTGCGACGTTAATGATGATAACAACAAAAGATAGAAACAAAAGGAATACTCTCTAGGGGGGTTGCAGTGCACATTGTGGCAGTGTTTTTTTCTTTTTTTTTTACCGGCAGTGCGCACATCCCTGGTGTAGCCAAATTCAATATATTTGTACCATTTTATGCGATATGTTGTTATTGTAAGACAATGTTTATTGTTGGATAGGAAAATATCATTTTCATTGTTCTAACATCAAAGCATCGTTGTCGTTGTCGTTGTCCTCTCCGTAAACCCCTTCCATCCGTAATAGCTATTTGACGTCACCGAATTGTGCCAGCAATTGTAGTGTTTAATTAATAAAACAGCGGCAGGCACAGTACAGTATAGTCATCCCCTCATAGAGTTACTGCCAAAGATTGTGTGGCTGTTGTATTCTTTTCTTTTTAAACTTTTTTTTTTTTTTTTTTTATTTTATTAGTCATCCGATCAATTGGTTATAGTTTGTTGGGGCATCTCATAGATGCATGACGCATCTTAGCTAGTCATAGATAGATTTTTTTGAAAAAAAAAATTCTTCTCTTACTTTGTGTTTTTATAGATTTGTAGAATAACTAATAAACGGAATGGTGAAAATGGAATCCACAGAAGAACAGGACAGGAAGTTAGTTTTGGAGTTTTGTCATTTGCTAGAGAAATCTAAGCAATTATTTAATGGACTTAGGTAAGTTGTTAAGCATTTAGCTTAATATCTTTATATATTCCTAATTTACCAACTTTTTTACCGTTAATTTTCTTTTTGCAGAGATCTACCACAGTATGGCCATCGTCAATGGCAAGCATATTTTGGTCGAACGTTCGATGTTTATACGAAACTTTGGAAATTTCAGCAACAACATCGAATGGTCTTGGACTCTAAGTATGGTTTGAAACGTTGGCAAATAGGTGAAATTGCTAGTAAAATCGGTCAGCTTTACTATCATTATTAGTAAGTATGGAAGTGTTGAACTTAATTAGTTAAATTTTTAACATTGAATGAGAAATTATAACAATTATAAATTTAAATATTTGGTCTAAGAGACTAACTATAAATATTCTCATCAAACATTTTTTATTGTTTCATTTCTTTTAATAATAATTCTTTGACTTAAATATATTACGAGGCTAGAACTTTTAACATTACCTATTTTTATTGCTGAGTTTGAATCTTCTTCTTCAAAAGATCATTTCAAGGTATTTAAGTATTACATTTTACAATGTTCTCTTTTTAGCCTAAGGACCAGCGAAACGAACTACCTGAACGAAGCGTATCAGTTCTATGCAGCAATCCGGGGTCGAGCGTATTACTCTCGAGCGATCAAGGAAGATCGACCCGATTTGATGGTGAAAAAGCTACGCTACTATGCGCGTTTCATTGTCGTCTGTTTGCTGTTGAAAAAGATGAAACTGGTTCGCGAGCTAGTCACCGAACTGGAGAAACAAATACAGGAGTACACAACAACGTAAGTGTCCTACCCATACAGCCATTTAATCACAAATTCCAATTTTCAATTTCTCGCCTCAAAAATATCAGATACGAACCCGAAGATCATCTTGAATGGTCACTAGTACTAGAAGAGATCAAAGGCTTCATTAAGGCTGAAGCAGCGGTTGCTGTTCTTCACGCGGATTCCAATCCCATCATCTTATCGCACAGGTGAGAATGTGAAGAGTTCGCATTTGGATTGGATAACTCGCCCGTGCTTTCTAATGATGAAAAAAATAATAAGAAAAAAAAAAAAAAAAGAGAAAAAATAAATGTTTCTTGCAAAAAATGGTAGGAGCTATACGAAGTTATCCTTAAGTTCAGCTTTTAAGTTTAGGAAATTTTAATATACGTTCCCCCTTGTAACACTTTCATCGCTATATATATATGATCGCTAACCACA
The DNA here is from genome assembly GCA_949716465.1 of Chalcosyrphus nemorum. Lineage (NCBI taxonomy): Eukaryota > Metazoa > Arthropoda > Insecta > Diptera > Syrphidae > Chalcosyrphus > Chalcosyrphus nemorum. The sequence continues at coordinate 14,693,522 of OX454334.1, read as the reverse complement.
GCGCTTGCATCCACATATACTTATAACTCATGTCCATACTGCACCATGAATTCGCTCATTTTTCTCAATCTCGATCTTGTATCGAAATCACACATACAACACATAGCATATATCATTCTTCTGTGAAAGCACGGGCCTTTGTTCCCAAAGCATAGAATAGCCCAACTTCACCAATTGATGATCAGTGGTTCCGGTTCTAGGTTGTCCCCGTTAACGACTCCGCCATGTGAGCGTTCACCGCATATGACTCTGAGTCTTCAGGAGATCTTGATTGTGGGCTCAGCGTGCGAGCAGGCCAAGTTCTCCGAGCTTACAATGGATATGTTTCGGTGAGTTTTTTTTTAAATCTCTCTGTCAAGTCTTGGGTATTTAATTATTTGTTTTTTTTTTTTAGTATGCTTCAAACACTCGAACGTGAACCAACGGAGTCATCAACGCATCCGTTAAGCGGACCGCATGGAATGCATGGGCACGACGCTAGTCCCGCAGCCAGTCGTATACCACCATACGGTGTTCCAGGCTCTAAGGGCTACTTAGAGAACGGTCGTCATTACCGAGACAATCCTCATAAGTATTTACTGTACAAGCCTTCGATTAGTCAACTTCTGGTGTTCTTAGCTAGCGGATTTAAAGAATTGCCTCCAGGAGGCGCTCTACTTTTATACATGTCAGCCGATGGCTGTTTCTCTACAACTAAACATCCGGAAGATTGTAAGCTTATGCCTCTTATCTTCTTAATCTGTTTATACATATAAATATCAATAAATTTGAAATAGATGGCTATGAGCTAGGAGGTCTTGCCACAAGCGTCAAACGCGATGGCGTCGATAGTGGAATTGCATGCCGGGGGAAATCCTACAAAGAGAATCATTGTCTCTATCCGGGCGATTTATATCCTTTTACGAGGCGGCCACTCTTTATCATAATCGATTCGGATAATTCATTTGTCTTTCAGCATATTCCCCGGTACTTTGGACAGCCATTAGTTATACTAATGTCCCCACAGGATGTACCACCAGCGTTTCAAAGTATATCACAAAAAAAAAATCATCTATTTACTTCATCTAACGGTATTAATTGGGATCAATTTCTTGTTTTGGATATTCTCTAACTCACAGCAGATGTCCAACATCACGGATCCCTATTCACATTGTTCCTGCATTCCCCTTTGACTGCACTGTGTTACATTTGTAATGTGGGTGATGTTCCAATCCATCATTGGGAGAGATGTCAGACTTATGTAGATCGATTTATAACAGAGGCATCACGACTGGTCACTCGATGTCGCATAGATGAAATAGAACAAGGAATAGGATATATTGGTGAGTACTGTTGGTTTTTTTATCCATCCACTACTAATACTGAACTCGGATACGGCCTAAAACTGTACGTCCTTTCAAAACAAATTCCTGCTATAGCTACATAGTTTATAATCATTTGTAAATTTGAATTGTAAATTTGTAAACTTTTTCTTTCCAGACTCATCGTACGTTCAATTCTTTGGAGATGATTTTCTGCGCACATTAATATTGCGCTTCGTCTTCTGTGATGTTGTGTTACGGCTGCATCGCGGCTTTTGCGGTCGTCACATGAGACCTCGTTGTGAACCACCATTACCATCCAATGAGCTGCTCGAGCATCCATCGCTCTCGCATATAATATTCCAATTGGCGTCAGCGCTCGATGTGCGTGGCCATTTCTCTGAGGGTCCTGATGGTGATTGATGATCCTTAAGAAAAATTCGTAGAAATGTTGGCAGATAGGCTTGATAGTTAAAGTGCTGAGCTTAGGGGCAAAATAGGATATGGCAGTTGGACGATCATAGCGAATTAAATATATATTATACATATATTCAGCAGTAATTACAATAAACACGAAACCAACCGGAAACGGAATACGATATAAACAAAAACATAAATAAATATATATAAAACAAGTAAGCGAACGGAATAGCTGGTAGTGATGGGGGGCGGGGTGACATTGAACGATGGAAACAGAAACGGAAAACGATAATACTGTGTACATCTAATTTCTATAGTATATAAACAATATTTTTTACTGTGTACTATGATGATGCTTTCATACTACACCCCCAATATAAAAATATAAATATATAAATAATATAAATATATATACTCATTTTATATTTTTGCGGAAAATTTTATACTTATATAAAATAAAATAAACATAATAAAATCGGCAAATAAATAGAGCGCATAATATTAAAATATACGTAACTATGTAAATTAAAATATTTTTTATTTTAACTCTTATTTTATAACGACTTTTTTGTGTCTGTTACTTTCGTCAAATAAATAGAAGAAAAAAAAAGACGCGAATCGAACAAAAGAATAAACATATAATGTATTTATATATTATCGCTTCTTTAATGCCATTATTTTAATAGTTTATTTAAAATATAAAAAAAATATTAACAAAAACAAATAAATCGAAAATAAAAATAAAATAAAATCACAAAATAATATATGGATAAACAAATTTTAGCCTAAGCAAAATTGTTTCGAAAATATTATTATATATAGATCATTAATTTTATTTATGATAAACTAAATATCGTGGCAATAGTTCTCCATTAAACAAAAAAAAAAAAAAACCTAATAAAAAACAAGTAATATCCAATATACATAAATTATTTAACAAAAAAAAAAAAAATCATAAAATGACGGAATAAAGCACACGTTCGAAAACAAATAGAGGAAAAATATAATGCTTTTGAATTTTATCTAGGAATTGGGTGAAGATTGCACATAAGCTCTGGTTGTCATAGACAGCTCGCATCGGCATGATGTTGAGCATAAACCAACATGTGTTTAATGACTCTCCAGTGAGGTAGTGGACTGGATTTAACAGTAAGAAAATTCTCCCTTCTGCCTAGCGCCATCTCTTGTTTCTTTTGAACTGCTAGGTGCAATTAATACCTTAAATTGCTTGCAGAAGTGAGACGCTTTTATCTCTTTAGACGCGCTTTATAGTTCAAGGCTTTAGACTTCATCTAGGTCACTGAAATCCGAGCCCTCACTGTGTTCGTTGTCAAGTTCGTGAAGTTCTATCCAATATATCGGATCAAATAGGTGAAGTGAATCTCAGATCCATTAGATTGAATGGTAAGGGCGAATAGAATGGCACAGATAGTCAACCCAATTCTTGAACTGGACATCAAGAATTTGGGTTAATATTAAATAATAAAAGAAATTGTTCTTATAGTTGAATAACATTTATTTACCTTTTTTTTTTTTTAGCTTATTTAGCTTATTTATAATAATCATAAAAGTTGAGTTGATTTTTCTTTTCATTATGTGTTTGCATAGGATATATTCAATATGTTTTTTTTTTGTTTTTAATAAAATACTCAATCAATATTAGATTATATTCTCTACAAAATTAAATGCTTCTTTATTCTTTACTTTTTTATTTATTTAATCAAAAATTGAATCACAAAATAAAGTAAAATCACTTTCATTGTTAGCTAAAGATAAAAAGAAAATAAATTTTACAACAAACTCACAGACTAAATGTTTGACAATTTACATAATAATAATAATAATTACATACATATATGTATATGCAATTGCAATAATAATGATAATAAATTGAGTAGAATCATAATAATTTGATTTCATTAATAAATTACTCAACTAACCTATCCTACTACATCATTCTTGTATATTTCTATTCATATATATGTATATATGTATAATATGGGTAGTTTTACTTTTTTCATATGTAATATGTATGTATAATTAAAATTGAATTAGTTTACTATTATTTCACAAAGTGACTAGGTTCTTTTATTTTTTATATTTTCTTATATCAGTTTTATGGTCTACTATAGGATATTTTTGTTTTTTTTCTTATGTTCGCTTGAGATGGTTTTTAGTATTTTTTTTTTCTTTTGAGATTTTTAAATGAAATTCTATTTGAGGAAGGAAGGAAATTTGATTCTTAAAGTGTTTTTAATCAGTCATTCCAAAAATAATCTTTATTTTCTTTTTCTTATTCAGGTAACGATTTATCTTTCTTTAAAAAAAAACTTTTGTTCTCCAAATGGCTTTATTTTTCTAATAGTATTTAAATAAATAATAACTAGACTTTTGATTTATGTTGTGCATCCTGAGTGAGGTGCAATTCGATATTCATTTCGTGAGAATTCATCAATTTATTTCAACTGGCATCGATGTCTTGTTTTAATAAATATATGGCATCAGCTGTTGAAGCAACACAGCATCATTACATGGTTTAGCAATACAAAAATTAAACGGTTGTTAAAGCTTGTAGTTTTGTAATATAGGCCCTAATGTGTTTCATGGCCCTGAGTGCTGGATGATTAATAACTTAACAATTTTTAACAATGGTTCTGGAAAAAAACTTCGTTAATGGATAAATTATCCGGATCCGGCGTGTGAGGACGGCGAATTTAGGAGATTTTGAGCTGTACTAAAATCAGCCACAAAAAGTGAATGCAAAATGGCGGTACCTAAGTTCTCCGATGTGTATAAGACAAACTGACTAGTCCGCCTAAATTCACTCACTTTTTGAACTATGCTTGTCGGACTCGTCAAAATTTATGGTGAGAATTGTCACTATATACAGGCTTGTTGTTTTGTACAAGCTGTCGAATGTTGTTTGTCCTAGAAGTATTTGTTGAATTGTAATACAGGTCTCATATTTAAAATTGTGAAGACTATTGAATGCCGACTGATATCATATACATTAATGCAACAATTAATATATAAAAACAATCATATTAAAGTCAATAAGAAAAGAAAGATATCTACAAATTAACGGAGTTTGATTTATCAAAAACAATTCGTCGACATCAATTATCAAATTTATTGGCCCCTTAGCCAAACAAAGAACAATTACAAATTTGTAATCAATTTTTACGACGAGATGTTTTTTTATAGCATTTTTATAAGTATTCGATACCGCATTTATAATGCGTATGCATTTCCTGCGTTCCTGCTGATTTGAATATCAAACATAAACCATCACGATGAATACACAACACATTCGGCTAATAACGACACCAGCAAACTGGTTTCTCTGTATTAAAATGCTTATGTTTATACGATAAAGCTTCTTCTTCTTCTCCTTCTTCTATTGCACAAATTTAATATAAAATAAGCTAAACTTGCGATAGCTGATCTAAAACCGAAAATTGAAAATCAGTTAATATTTAAAAAAAAAGTCTTTTCAGCTCTATTCCCTTCTTCTCTTCTCAGTGTGTATGTGTAGCTTAATAGAATTTAAAAAAAGCAATCAGTATATGTGTTAATTTCCAATTAGTTTCTAAAAAAAATTTCGCACATTCTCCGATTTAATACACAACCAATTTTTTGTTTATAAGAAATGATCTCACCGCTAAGCTACATTGTTTCGCTTGCTGCGCGCGCTCTCTTTCTGCTTAAGCAATATTATAACGGAAAAAATTAATATATATATATATATATTTGGAAATTGAATCACCTCTTCTTAACAAGCAACAACAACGACGACACGAGCAGCGCTTTTTCTAAGCGATTTTCTCTAAAAGCCTACTTCCTCACTTGTAAGTGATGATCTTCATCGTCACTGGGCTCCTCTTTTAAGGGCAGTGAATCGATTTGCTTGGCCGAGGTGACCTTTTTATTTCGCTGCCAGGTAAAGACGCGTGCCATTTGAAGGAATTTCTTTCGCGAGACCTTACCCATGTGTTTGAGACGTTCTTTGAACGCGGCATCGTCCTCGCCACGCGCTTTATCTTGCTGTTCCTTCTCCAACGCGGTCATGAATTCTTGATTCCAACGCAATTCATTCATGAACTCCTCGTTTTGGAGCATCATGGCGAATTGTTCGTCGGGTAGATCGAATTCGCCAGCTGGACGATCGGCCGATTGAATTCGCAGGAAGCCAGGTGGCAGGGGGCCCAACAGAGGGGGGTTCCATCTTCGCTGACCATTCCGTTTCGATGGAGTGCTAGTGGGCGGTCGTTGTAGACAATTGGAGAGTTTCTGCTTTGGGGAAGCGCCCGTATTTGCCATTAATGTCTGCGTTGGAGGGTGGAGATTCAGTAGCGGCGCTTCACCGTCGGATGTGTCGATGAGTTGGACACTGTCTACCTGGGGCTGCTGCGGAGGACTTCGTATGGGAGTACCACCTGTGCTGGAACTTGTCTTTTCCAACTCATTGCGGAGTTTTTCATTCTAGATGGGGAAGAAGAGAGCGACGAGAGAGGAATCACAAAAACTTCAACCATTTTTATCGCATATTTACCACTCCTACCTGGTTATCCGTGCTCATGGCCAGGAGTTGATCGATTGTGGCATCGACGGCACCCTGATTGGCGCGAAGCACTGCCTCGATAACGTCGCGATCCATATCGGGGAACATAGTCTTGAAGTCGGACATTGCCTGGGCGAATTCCAATTGCATTGTGGATGCCATTGCGTTGCTATTGGATGCGTACTGGTGGTTCTTTACTTTCAGTTGCGCTTATTTACTGTACCGAAATTTTTCGTCTTCTTCGATGTCGTCGCTGGATGGACGTGAGGAGTATTTTATGAGATTCTTGAATGTGTATTTGCTTTGAGATTGCACGAACGAGTCGTCAGAGACAAATTAACATCGCCAGCGATAGATTAGCGTTGAAGGCATTTTGTTTGTTTTATTCTCGGGCTGTTGTTGATTATCATGAAAATGTAAATATTTTACTTTTTATTGTTCTTATATTCGTTTTCTTGTGTGTTGCTGGTGCTTTGCTGCCGTCGTAGTCGTCTTCTTATCGGAAATTTTATTTACCCGACTCTTTTCGGTCTCTTGGTTAAGAGAGCAAGCTGAGAGAATTTTAATCTATAATGCATTAGAGAAAGTGAGAGAGAAATACATTGCGCATCATTTGTGTGAGAGTGCGAAAGAGAAGGGCGAAGAATGACAGTTGGGGTGAAACGTCAAACGAAAGGTTTTGTTTTTGGAACATAGAATGACATTGCAGAATTGCTATGTTTATATTCTGACTTCAGTTCACTGAATGGAGGCGTTAGAGTTTTTAACGAGCAGATGGCGTTGTGTTTATTGAATGCGGATATGTATTTAAAAAAATAGCCGCGCCAGTTTTAGACTTCATCGAAGTTCTTCATTTGACTTAGCTGCAGATACAAGATTGCCTCGTTTTTTGTCATTCTAGTTATCCAGGAGTCGCTGTCATATGTATGTGGGAATGACTTTTCTTGCGATACATCTATGTACAGAAAAACATTCTAGCTGTCAGGAATCAAAGTCATAAAACTTTTTTTTTTGTATCTCTTTACTCGCGAGAAGACCTCATTAGTTCAATTTTGCTCTCCGAAATCACCCCTTAAATCAAAACACTTTAAATTTTTGCATAAACCAAACCACAAACCGTGATATTCCCATTTTTGTTTTGCCCGTATTGGATAAACATCACCGAATCAAAACCATATTACTACTGGTTTACTCTACTATTTATATGCATTTGCGGCGGGCTTATGAATAAAGTAAAGTCAGTAAAATCAGAAAACAAAAATGCATTTTGATATTCATGGGGTTCCAAGTTCGAATCCAGAAAAATGTAATATGTACCATCAAATCTTGCGAGCGTCTGACAAACATCCAAGTGTAAAAGTGTCATGAAAAAGGTTCTCAAAACTCTTCTATCTTTCGTAGACCACGCACAACATGTACAGTTGTGAGAAGCTAGACCTTGGCCCTCTGTGGGTTGCTAATGGCGTTATATTTATGTTGAAGTTATGCGTACCAATGACTATGTTTTTTTGGCTTTTTCATTGTCTTCCAAATACAAGCATAAGTCGTAATAGTAGTGAATTCTTCTTCACTCTTCATTTCAGGTTTTATTATATTATATACCAAATAAATATGCGTCAAAACCTCTATACCTTTAACAATTTAAAAATAATTAATAAATAAATAAGTTAGTGGGATACTTAAATTTTGACATTTTTATTAGAGAAGAGTTGTGGTAGAATTATTTTGGCTTATTTTTCTGTCTTAGCCGAATTCTTGGGATCATTCGTTTACTACGCTTCGCCTTCTGCATATTTCAATACTCACCTGCCTACATGGTCGACCTTTTTTGTTAAACAATAAAATAACCTATGATATCAATAAACTTCTTGGTAGCATAAAAATACCACCCTTGTACTTTCGGCCACTAAATAAATTTCCATCTCTAGTCCTGAGGCAATTCTCATCTCTGCCATCGTTTTATTCTGCAAAACATTAGGAACCGTCTATTGAATATGAATATTGAATATGATTTACCCCGCTAAAAGTAAAAATTCAACCTTTTTTGTTATGTAAACATCGCCTCGAGAGTATACGTGGCGCTGTAGCATCAAAAATATTTTCTTAATTTTTATTTTTATCTTATCTGCAGTGAAGGAGGTTATATAATGACACAGTAAGTTTACATTTTTTTTTGTTTTCTTTTTGTTTAAATCTTTTAAACATAAAATACATCTACAATATCTACATAATAAATATATATATATATATACATATATATGTATATAAAAAAAATAAATAAAAAATAAAAAGAAAAAACATTTTACAGGCATAAATACTTTTTTATCGAATCAGTAAGATCGAAAGTTTGTGTTTTTTTTTTGTGACTAATGTATCAACTAACTAGGATAAGTTAAGTAATAAAAAATAAGAAATACTTTAGGTTTGGTTTCGATTCTTTGGTTTGAAATAATAATAATTTCCATTTGTTAACTGTGTTCTTGTGTTTTCTACTTTCAAAAATTTCATATTGACTCTTTATTGATCTCAAAGAGACAATGTACTTATTCAAACTCAAAAAGGGGATGAGATACTTAGGTCTATGGAATGTAAGAATTCGAAAATATGTAGCTGTGTAGTATGATGCTTTTGGGGGAATAATTTAGATAATTGTGATCGAATGTGGATTATTTTTTTTTTTTCAAAGTTAAATGCTGGCACAGGAAGATTATTTAATATCGCACATATCTGGCGTTCCTTTTGCGTCCCATATTACAGATTTTAAAATGGCATGGTGACATATCTGGAAAAAATAAAATAAAAATTTGTTAATTGAGTAATACAAAATAAAGTATTGATTACTTATTAAATATAAATGATTATATGGAAGTTTTTCGAACCATATCTTAACTTTGTTACTTTGAAAAAAAAAATCTAACAATACCGTGCAATGGAATTTGCTCACATAGAATGGGACAAAACTGTTCTATATTTCTCTGGCAAAATCGACACGTTTGTTCTTTTAAAATAAACCATAGAACACTAATATAGACTAATGGTACTGTTACGATTGAGACACTACGTTTAATACAAATTAAACTCCAAGTTCTGAAGCCTGAACCAGAAAACTACTAGTACAAGAAGTAAAATTTGACAGCTGTTAAAATTGTGTTATCTAAACTCTGCAATGATGCTGTACATACATATATTAGGTCTGTTCGCGTACTTTTTGCAGTTAAATTCGTAGACTATCAAATTTCGAAGAGTGGGAGTAAAATTCTCTCAGAGAGAGCTAAAATTACGAAAAACTAAACGAACGGGTTGAATAAGAAAAAGTTCAAAATACACTGATTTGACAACTTTGACCCACAGAAATTTCTTGCACTAAAATTCGTAGCATGGGGAAATTTCTTACTCTCTCGTAGAAGAGATGTCACATATACATAAGCAGTGATAGACTTGACGTCCTTTGTTTTGAATTTTTTATCCTGTATTCTGGAAAATGTCTCTATTTTACGAGCTCATTAAATTTTTCATTCAAGAAAATAAATACGTGAATTGTATTTTATAACTTAAACGTGGCTTATTTTAGAACTTAAATCATTTAGAACTTAAATCATTTAGAACTAAAATCCCAATTACACAATGTTCTTGTGAGAAAGATTTTTGAATTCAAATTTGATAAGGACAATCATTCTTATGAAATAATATTGCATCCGGTGTCTGTTGTGCAACTTAGACTACACCAGAGCATATCACTATTGTATGTATTAAAAAAAAAATGACAAATAAAAAAAAAAAAAAAAAAAAAAATAATAAAACCAAAAAATACTTACATAATCTCCTTCCAGTTGCTGTAGATAATTTCGCAAATCAAACACATATCCGAATCCAAAACGAAAACATAATGCAAAACAGAAGAAAGAAAGCAAAACAAATCGGTGTTTAGAAAAACAAGAAATTAAATAAATAAAAAATACAAATAAAAACATTCAGCATGCAAAAAAGCTATTCCAGATTTAATTACTTACAATGAACATTCTTCTTTTTGCCATGATCCTTTAACAAATTCTTAACTGGGGGATTCTTCTTCAACGGCAATGGGGTTGGAATAACTTCCGGAATAATAGCTCTATCATATTTTTCTTCAATATTTGACGCGATTTCATCATCAAAATCATTTGGTGGGACTAGTTCTCTCAACCACGGCCAATTCGGTAAAAACGCTGGATTATTTTCAGGATACTTTTTCTAAAGACCACAAATATTTACTTAACTTTCAATTTGGGGGAATATTTAATTTTAATTACCATATCACTGTACATAACATCATCCATTGTTTCCGTTTCATCCAATATATACTGTGGTAAGTCCATTCCCGGATAATAAGGTCCATATGATGGTCTAGCCATAATCCCACGACTCAGCATTAAAGTCAGAAATATGCCAATGGCTAAATGATTTACTGGACTCGTCATTGTTATTTTTCCTTTTTATATTTGTGTCGTATCTTCTGTAAGGATATGGTAAGGTGAGCATGCATAAATAAAGTGTAAATAATTTGTGAGGATGTTTTGATGTTTTGCTTGTTTGTAATTGACATTCGACCATTGAGTGTTGGCAGTGATTCAACTTTATATCTGATTGAAAGTTTATTTCCACGTTTAAGCCATAATGGATAGTTATTTTTAAGTGTAAAGAATTGAAAATCAATCGTGGGACGAAGGAGACTTTAACCAGCGCATTAAGTAATCAAATTCAAGCTAGCTTTGAGCATTTTTCTTTCAATAAAGGACCTAAGGTACAGGACATTTTCAGAAATGCTTCTTATACATACGACTGTATAGAGAACGCAAAGAGGACGACAATGTATTCGACGCAGTGATTCTACGAACGTGAAAAATTTCATCTGAAGAAACACAAGCCTGACAGCAATCATGTGATTGTGATAGATTTTCGGACCCTTGTCAATGATGAAATACTTCTTATCTTTAAGTATTTAGCAAAAAAAAAAAGTTTTTAACAGTTTATAGAAAACATTGGAGGAAAAAACTAGGCAAAAGATTCTAAAAACTGATCATTTAATTATTTGAAATGCCTTGTGGCGATATGAACCAGATGTGCTGACGTAATAGCAACGAACTATTTGTAAGATGCATAAAGCTATTCTAAATTGACGCAAATAAATTGTTATATATTTTTTTGTCCAGTTTTACCTTTGACACTTAAATTAATTTTAAAAATAAGTTAAACTGAATTTAAGATGGCCGAAAGTGCACTGAGTTCTCATTGTGTGTGTTATCAATTTCGTTCAGTGCTAATAGATGCAAATAGAGAGGAGCAAAATGTCAAAAACATCAGAAAATGCAGTTGCCAATATATGGTGTTTAAACAGAAGCAAATACAGCACTTCAAAATTCCCAATACATCAATCAATTCTACCTTTTGCCAATTATCAAATTTCTTAAAATATGAAACAAATATGTAGGTAATATAGCAAACTAAAGCCCGCCCTCTTTTTAGATTGATATAACTTTTTGCATCACCCGACAAGGACGAGTTTTAAGTCTAGACGTAACGTAACCACTACTTTTATTGCTAAAAATGAATTGCAAATCTACTATTTTTTATGAAGCTTGTAATCAATACTTGTTAGCATGCTAAAGTTCACTGCTTAATATTGCATTATTCTACAAGCAGCTCACGTTATCATATTTCTGATTTACTATTGACAAATGACTATAGATGCATAAGTGTGTACTAGATTCATTTCGATGACTTCATACTTAGGGGTAAATATTTATTTCACTTCCCATACTTATTAGTGTTCAGGGCTTTTGTAATTTATTGATTGATATGATTAGACAGATTTTTCCACTGTAAACAAAAAATATTTTGCAATTTCACTAAACCTACTATTTGCTTATGGAATATCTTTCTACTATTGCAAATTCTGTGAATCTTTATAGCAGACAATGAACCAGCTTATATAAATTTTGTACAGCAAAAATCGAGTTTTTTCTTATCATGACCGGTTCTAACTTCTGCTTAAATTCTTGAATTCCAGTTGAAATATTTTGCGACGCAATTTATTTTATCTCGGGAGCCCGTCCATTGTACTTTCCTTCGTCTGGGGAAGTCAGAAAAAATAATTACATCCAAAAGTAATCGGAGAACTAGAGCACCTTAACATAGTAAATGACATTGGCGTTAGGACTAAAGGTTTAGTCGCCCCTATAAAGTTTTGAAACACACTGAGTTTCATGATAATTTCGAACAAAGACGTTACACATTGTGCAATCAAAACAACTATCACGTTGCGAGATGTTATGCAGAAAATTGTCCAATACTATTTCTTTTTCCAAAGAACCCCTACAAAAGAGTCTATAGAATGTGTTAAACTTTTCAAGTTAAAAAGTTTTAGCCGACTTTAGAAGGTTTCTTTCTCAAACCGCCGCGCTGTACCGTTGAGTCCACACAATTATCCCATTCCGAATTACGTGGCTGGTGGGCGAGCAAAAGAGTCAAAGTGTTTGTTTGCAAAGAAATAATTATTAAATGGCAAAATATTTAAATATTCATAATGCTATTGAAAAATGGAAAAACAAATCACGTTTCATTGAGTAATTCATGGCCTAAAGGATAATTCAAAGGCTAAATGTGCGAAAAAGGTACATATACTTTCCAATGGCCAATTAATCATTCAGAGTAGAGTTTCGTGCGAAATTCATAATCGACTTCATAGTCCTTAAGAGTTATTAGAACATCTATCTATATTGAAGGCGTTTTTTTTTTTTTTTTTTTTTAATAATTAATACTTTGCGGCTGTCTCTTATTAAGACGATAACTTATTGAACTTCTTTGTAGATTTTATTTTTATGATTGATAAGTTTGACGCGAAAAAGATTGTTCACAATTCATACAATCCATGGATTGCATCAAATGGGAGATGATGTTTCTCTGCTGGGGGCTAAGGAGATTTTGGAGGGGGAATGGTTATTTAATCTTTTATGAGGAGGCAGGGCTAACTTCTATATGAATTAATAGCAGATTAGCGGTTGTAATTTGTTTTGAGTGGACTCAAGAATACACACGAATGACGTATTTAACCTTCACAATGATTTCTTTGTATGAATCTCCCTTGATACTGATTCTGATGATGAGGTGATCTTGTGTGGTGGTCCCAAAATTAGGACGTTTTTTTTGCACATAACAAGAGTTTTGTTTATAATTTTCTTAATGGAATTGTTTTCAAGTCTTTTTTTAAACTTATATCAGAACGGAAGTAAACTGTCATTAACCACTTCAAGGTTTTCATTTTAAGATGGCGTCTTTCGAAATGCAATGCGTAGATGATTATTGTCAAACTATCTGATAGTGACAGTGGTATTTCCATAATAATTTTACATTTTGTGCCTACGTTTTTGATTTGGTACACGGGTTTCTACATTCAGTTTATCTGAACATAGTACTGCGAGCTTTTCAAAATGTGTGATAGGGTTTTAACAGGCGTCTACAACCCCTTTTTATCTAAAACAATGCATAAATTTATTGTATTTTTGCGTATTCTATATTGAATGAAAGCAAAGAAGTTACAGAATTAATATATATATATATAATATGGATATGGTAAAAAAAACGTCTATTCCTGGAATGATCCCTACCGGCATTACCTTTTAGATTTTTTTATGGCGCTCCTTTATTAGCAATGGCGATTCGCTTTTCGGAGGAATTTGAGTTTTTATTTTCTCTTTTTGGCTCTTTTTTTATTAATTTGTATTTTCCTTATTCTTGGAATATGGCTGAAACATACCATAGAAATCCAAGTAAGACTTGCTTTTTTGAAATGACTAGTACAGAAAATTGTACATTGTCGAGTTTGAGAAAACAAAACTATTCCTTTACACAATTCTATTGGATTTGCTTTCGATAATCCCTTATTAAAGATGGGACAGTAAAGCGATGTCGTACGGTATACTTATCTTTTTTTAAAGGATATAAATAGGCATCTAACAGATTTCTTTTAAATCTACCTGAAGAAAGTATTAAATTACTAAAAAAAAATATACATCTTCCAAAATCGTCGAGGAAATAGGATATTTTTAGCATTTTTTTGCCTCTAAGGGTGAAGCGTGCTCTGCGACATTAGTTCTACGATATTATATTTTTCAAACACTCTATTTGTACTATCATAACTTGAAAGCCGGTAGGAAAAAAAAAAGTGCGATTTCATTCCAAGCAGGGTTATGATTTCAGAGAACAATTTCAGTAGATTAAAGTAAAATAAACTAGCCAGCTTCGCCAGCCACCACAATATTTCAAAATTTTTGTATTTTTTCTTACATTAAAAAAAAAACTTAATTCGTTGAACATAACGGGCGGTAGAGGAAGCAAATGCATTTTGCCACTTACATAGTTTTGTACACATAAAAATATGAAGCAGGCACTTTCAAATATTTGTAAATATGCACATTATTTTGTAAGAAAATGCAGGGAAAGTAAACTATCTGGAAAATGGTAACTAAAAGCTATTTTGGAGAATATGGTACAGAAAAAACCTAACAATTGCACTGCAAATCACATATATTTTAAAGATAGTCTGTTCCAGTTGAAGGGTTAGATAAAACGAGTTTAATTTCGATATATTCTAACTTATCACGTTGACTGCCATCATACAAATATATATGTCAAATATATCTCTGTGTTTCGTTTCAAATTGTGATTTTGTTTACGTGTTTTAAGAGTGTGACCACTGGTGGGCATGCCACATAAAAAAAAAAGACATTCAGAAATATACTGACAATATTAAGTGCCACGAGAATTTTTGGAAAATAAACATGTTTTCTGGCAAGTATGTTGCAAAAGCCCGCAAACGGATTTAAGTTGAAAAGAAAATTTAAATATTTCTTACAATATAGTTTTTACGCTAAAATATTACATGGAATTTCAGTTTCTTGATTCCGTCGAGTTGTTGCCTAAAACATTCCACTCACTTGTCTCAGCTGTGATTTGTTTTGTAAGGCTAACTTCATATAAAAGAATCCAGTACGCGTCGGTAAATGTTCTTAAAAAACTTACTTAAGCAAATCTTCTATATAATATTAAACCGCTAGCATGAAAGTTTATAATCCCTCCGAGACATTATTTCTGCACCGATTTTAATGATTCCAGCACTGATTGGAAGCTTATCTTTTGTATTTGTGCCATCAGTAACAAAGCTCTCGAAAAAGTGTGAATAAGTAAAGCATTTACTACAAAACATAATTCCACACCAGTGGATCATGTGTGCCTTCAGTTATTTTTCATTTTATATTTACTACGTTACTAGATTTCTAAATTAGTTGCAGAGAAAGAAATAAAGACAAGAGAAAACAAGGGATATTCTACTGCTTTGTTCAGTGACTCTTTACTGCACAGTCCAGCACGGAAAATTACAGGTTTTTGCGTTCAATGAGAACAAATATCGTCCAAAAGTGTTCCTGCTTTTTGTTCAATGAGTCTTTACTGCACAGGTTAGCACAATCTTTTCTGCACCTACTTTTGGGGTAGAACATATTCGAAACGAAAATATTTGCGATCTAATACGTTTGACTGCTAATAAGAAGAATACTGAGGGATACGTTCTGACTCATTGAACAGGAGGTTGTACTTTTCTGTTGTAATCTGTCCTGATAGTTTTCACAAACTTGTGCTGTCCTGTGCTGTGCTACTTTTCCAGTCACTGAACAAAGCTAAGAACATTTTTCAATTCATAGTTTCAATATTCAATTAAAAAAACAATCGACTTCCTTTATCAAAATATTTTGAAATTTTGAAACTGATCGCGAATGTTTCGCGCGTATTACTAGAATTCATTAAATCTACAAATCTTTTTCGATTTCCTCCGAATAATACTAATTCTAAGAAGAAAAATACATACAAATTTGCCACACTTTGTTGTGCTCTCATTAATTTTCAATATTGTTACTCCAAAACCAATGGAATACTTTGAAGCACATTATTTCAGTCAATTTCAAAACACGTGTGTTTTTATTCACAATAACACCCAATGTCGTTAGGAACAATATTTTATTGCCTAAAAATTGTATTATTGTTATTGGTGTATATTTTACTGGTCTGCTAAGTAGAAACTACATGAAGGATTCATTCGTAAAAAAATTGCTTTTTATCAAAACAAATTATTACTTTTGGGGAACTCTTTAAGGATCGTGCAAGAGTACAAGAGTACAGTAAAAGCGCACTTTTATTAGGTTCAAATGTTCAGCCCTAAATGTTTATATTCTGCATACCAAATCATTTGAGATAGGTAATTTTGTTTTTCATGGAATTATACACTCCTTCAGTTATTACCCCGAAAAACCTCTAAGCTCTTAACCCAACTTTTATAACAACACAACAAGAAACTTGAATCTAATTTTAAGATGTTCATTTTACGCTGTTTTCTTAAATGTCTTTAAGGCATTATTTTTGCCGCTATAAAAACATGCAGTAATTTCTACCACAAAAGATACGAAAACACTCTACTCCTCCCATTGGTTTGTCGTTTTTTTTGGCAACCTTCTTCACATCACACCCCGATTTAGTAAGGAT
The DNA here is from genome assembly GCA_949716465.1 of Chalcosyrphus nemorum. Taxonomy (NCBI): domain Eukaryota; kingdom Metazoa; phylum Arthropoda; class Insecta; order Diptera; family Syrphidae; genus Chalcosyrphus; species Chalcosyrphus nemorum. Next base: position 14,676,671 of record OX454334.1, on the reverse strand, counting down.
AATGAATGAATTGACCTACACACAACTATGGATACTTAACACATGCAATTAACTTAATTGATAAATTTTAAAACTGAATGAATTTCGCGATGTTTACACTAAAACTTGGAGTGATTATGTGAGGCAAATTATTGGGGAAGAGAGATTGGGGATATGGATTTTTGCTGCGTATAGAAAGAAATTGAATTGGAATCCAATTAATGAAACTTATCATTTGTACTTGATTAAAAGTCATACAACTCATCGGCAGAGTTCCATTTCTTGGACTCACGAGACTTTATGGAGATTAAAATTGTGAATTTGAAGTCACAAATCACGTTCGAAGCGATTAAAACTCACTCAAGTGCTTAACTTAACAATGAACTCATGGAATTATTCGATTGGTTATCAATAAACTGTTACTGTCAATTACAATTTGATTTATTTGTTTTAAAAAGAAATTGTAGTACATACCTGAAAAGATTTTTTTACTTTTAACCGACGGCAATGAAATATTTTTTTTTTTTTTTTTGTTTTATTCACTGGTCACTTCACTACTTCCTGTCTATTTTGCCTAGTCCTTGTTATCCCTCAAAAGGCAAACTTATGAATGAGACCGTCGGTACTTGTTCACTCGACTTTTATACGCAACAGGTGTATCCGTCACTGAATTTGAAAACCATACTCAAATGGGTGGCAGACGACGATGACTTCCTTTCTATGCGTAGGATAACTGATATCTTGGTTCTGACTATGTATTGGTTATAGATGCACAGGCGCGCGAAAAGTATTTGTGTAAGTAAAAAAATTAAAACTTTGATTTATTCCAAAAAAAAGTGCAAAATAGAAAAATAATTTTGTTCTTCCTTTTTTTTTAACCGAAAACTCAGGGGGTTGCACTGTGTATATCCTTTTTCACGACTGGGGGTGGTTGTTTACACTGCCACTGATTCACTATGACTGTACCGGTCGTCCGCCGGTGCGGTCTTCTTTATAGTAAATGTTTGAGTGATCTGCTGCTGGTCCCGCGAGCGCTACTGTGCTGAGCGGTATACTACCTCTTCAAAATCGTGAAGCCTGTGGTAAGCGTTCGCTCTTGAACTGATAAGAAAGAAAATTACTTTAATACGCGCGCTGATTTGAATTCGGCGCTTTTCAGTTTATGTTGGCTGGAAGTTGAGATACTCGGGTGGGTGTACAGGAGCACATTTCAGAATTTTGCTTGCTGTATGATGGGAATCTCGCGAGAGTTGTAATAAAAGAACATTGACTCAGGAATTTGTAGGCAGAAGTGTAACTTGCTTGCTTTTAAACACTTTACAGTTTGTATTGTAAATAATTGATTGTGTTGACGAGAGGAGTCAAAGAAAATTGAATGAGTTAAAAGCAAAATTAAGGGCGGTGACTTTTAAAGTTTAAAGTTTTAATTGTGGAATGTTAAATTAACTATAATTTCACAAGGAGCGCCAAATGGGTGTCTGACAATAATCAATAACTTAACTTTATGGGGGTCATGGATATTGTTCTTTATATATATTTGAGGTTTAATATGGATAATTGGCTTCTCAGAGAATACATTGTCGAGTGAAAACCCAAATATTTAAAATGAATATAATGATTATCAAGGATATTTCTCCTTCCGGTGATATTGGCATTTTTGCGGGCAGACAAGAGACAGTAAAAATCATCTTTCATAAAGAGCTAGAGACACATTCGTGTTCGGTAAACTATTAAGGTAACTAGATTGGTAAGTGGTTCTTCTGGAATTGAGAGCTGGGTATGATGTATATTTTTTGATACATATCTGAAGTTGCCTGCTATTAGAAAAAGTAATCTGGCCTTAGTCTAATTTTTGGTCTTAGGTATGACCATGTTGTATGCGAGGTGTTTTTTTTTAGCGAGTACCAAACATTTCTGTAAAACATTTATCAATTTTTTTTAACTCATAGCACCACTTATTATTGCCGATAAAATTGAGGGTATAATTGACAGTAGAAGAATCCCAACTCTCTATATGCCCAACAATATATAAGAAAAAGACATGCCAAAACCATGTTACCTGCGTGGTGCTGTGGTGATCTCCATATATTCGTCGGATGTCAGTCATACCATCAGAATAGTGCAGATTAAATTTGGTTCGATTTAGGTGCAATTTTCCCCGAGTAGCCTTCATATTTTTTGTCACCAGCACATTTTGTTCTGGGTATGACAACTATTTCCTAAAACTTCTGCGACCAGTTTGAGCACTAATTCGTAAACTATCGTTGTCTTCGAGGTCCATTTTGAATCCCAGCAATGGTTTTCAAATGGTCATGTAGACTCATGGTCAGGGATTCAGTGTCGCCGATGTCTTCTTTTTCTTTTTTCCATATCTCAAGCTTAAAGGCTTAATGTCACTCTTTCAGTATCTTCTGCTATAAAACTCACTTGACAGAGGTCTTGTAAAGTTAAATCGAAAACTTACTTGGCTACCAGATCTAGATACGAATTTTTATCCCCCCTTTCTGCTGTTTTTGTTTTTTGTTCTTACTTATCGTCTAGCACTCAGAGCTAAATATATATCTGGACTGTTTAGAGTAATATTTAGTAGAGCAATAATATCTTCCATCAAAGTAGGAGGTAGAAGACAGTTTCTTTGCTAAAGGAAAGTAGAAGCGATGTGTGTTTGTGGAACCAATGTTTACTCAAAGCTAGGTGAAATCTTTAACCACTTCGAATTTCATGACATCAGTGAATTCTGTTCTTAGTTTCTGTTCTAAGTTTCCGATGTATAATTTTACATGAATTGGGCTTACTACAAAACTGGCCTGAACCTTAACGGTCATACATAAATGGCATTGATGATAATATCTATCTACGAGATATTGTTTGTTATCTACCTATTCCCGCTGCCTGACGAATGTATAAAAGATAGTTCCCTTCACAGCAACACCAGGCTTGTATAGGATTTTAGTATTTTCCAGCTTTTTACTACTCAGATGTTCAATCCAAGACGGGTCATCGGATTCTTTTTCCAGGACTTGTTTCAGCACTGTAGAAATGTATTTTATCGTCGAGTATCGAGAAGGACTCAAGACAATACCTTGAAAAGAAACTTGTATGTGACTCTCTTTTGAATAAAAAAAGCCAACATCAAGGTATTGCCTTCAAGAGTCAAGTCTAACATTCCAAGGACAGCATTGACAAATGGACAAGGCTACCTTTTCCAAATATGATTAATTAGATTATGACAATTCTATAAGGGAATAACCAGCCAACAAAAAATCCCAGTTTTTCCACATCAGTTTTTCTAAATTATAAGTTTAGGAAAAAAACTCACATTTTTTCCAGAAATAACATTTTTACCATTGAAAAGATTGGCTTTTAAATGATAGTCTTTATTTCATCATCCATTCTTAAGCATCGATTGAAAACCCGCCGCGTAATAGAAAATCCAATAAAACATAATTATAATTTTAAAAGACTATTCTCATGGCCATGAACTTGTGCAAAAACTTAAAAGCTTAAAATTTAAATACTTAGTCATTAAATTAAAAAAAAATGCTATAAAGCTAATGCGACATAATCACACGACCTATCCTTCTTGATGTTCTTTGTGAGGTGATCAATGCTGAACTTAATATATTGTGCGATAACTGAGGCTAGACATAATTTCATCGAGTCAGTTGGTTATCAATAGGACGGGAATGAGCAAAAAAGTTAATACTTTTAGGACGCCTAAAACAATACTCTATTGTTTCATTAATAGACTTATAAAAATAAAATTTGTTTCGATTGCAGATCGTGTCGGACGTTTATTGGACAATGAAATCATAAAAATATGTTCATTTTACTGCTGATGAACCGGCAAATGGACCTAAGCTGATTACAGCTTTTATCCTTGAGCTTTTCAAAAGTTTATTGTACGATCTTTAGTCGTCTTGAATTAAGTCTAATAGGTTGTTGATGATGAGCTCCTGCGCTATGACTAATAAGATTTATTTTTAAGGTGTTCTGATTTTAAAATGCGACTTTAAATTGAGTTTATTAAAGATGAATTATTATAACTTTAGGATTTTGTTTTGATCCAGCAGCTATACTGTGCTTCAGATGCGTTATTTTATGACACAGAATAAAATTTTAATTTATTGTACTACTCACAAGACTTGCTCATGATACATACAGTGTTTATTCTAGTTCTCCACTTTCGTTATTTCCACATCAAAGGGGGCTATTAATTTACTCATCCCTAAACTACTATACAAAGCACGTCCCGTAAAATAGAATCCTAAAGCCAAAATCAGCAATCAATCTTACATATTTTCGGCTTCAGGACCGCATCATACCACTATATAGTTTGCTTGGAGCCGCGGACAATAAAAATCATATGTGCGATATCTTCTCCCTGATCACTGTGGCATGGACAAAGCAGATACTTTCTTGATAGCCGTGATCAGTGTGTGATATTGAAGATCACTTTCCCTCTAATATTCCGCTTCGCCGATTAAGATGTATGTATGTATGAGTATGTACTCCTAACTCGACGGACCAAATTAATGTTCTACAGAACGCTCATCTTACCAGTTCTGCTGTATGGAGCCGAGTGCTGGACGATAAGTAAGAAAGCTGAGCAAATATTGGGCACCTTCGAGCGAAAAATTCTCCGTCGGATATTAGGTCCCTTATGCGAGGAGGGCGAATGGAGGAGAAGATACAACCGCGAACTCTATGAGCTGTACCTGGATGTGGATGTAGTCCAAAAAGCCAAGATACCCAGACAACATTGGCTCGGCCACATCAAGCGAATGGACAACAATGCTTCAGCCCCAGGTTCGAGGCGGCGAAGAAGACGGAACCTCCGGTACAAAGACCAAGCTATCGCGGATGCCAGAAAACTTGGTCTTCACAACTGGAAGCAGCGTGCTCGGGACCGCAGAGGGTGGAAGGCAACGATGTCTCAGGCAGGGACTCTACAAGGATCGGGAGCCCTTTAAGTAAGTATGTATGTATGTAGGATACAGCCTTGTCGTAAGCTGTCCGTAAAGCAGTGCTGAGTTTATAAAATTCTTTCATTGGCAAGGTATTAGAACATCTGTGTCTATTGACAATTGGTAAAATTCTCGCCAGCGATGATTGTAGGATCGACGCTTTATGGATTGGGACTCCCTTCAAACGATTTCTGCAGGTGCTGCGTGGATGAGGAGTAGAAGGAGACTATAATGAAAGGCATTTGGTATTAGGATGACATTTATGTAGAAGAATCAGTAACGAATGGGGTGATCTAGAAAGTTAAAACCTATCTCCAACTATTTGACGATAAAAACTGAGCAGTATAAGGAGCGTTTGTCTGGAGTTAAAACATGCTTCTAAGTAACACATTTGTGTGTACATTTGTATGATTTGGGTGTTATATCTTACCTATATATCCGATAGGAATTCTCATTATATTAACAGAGCAACTTCTCCCATATTTCAGATATACACTGTTATAAGATTGATATTAAGAAGCAGCTAAGAATCATTTCAAAACATCCCAAACCGAAATTGCATTATTCTATGTAAAATCCAAATTGAAACTAGAAAATTTGAATAAAAAAGAAAATAAATAAAACTTTGAATGGTCACGCATTCCATAGATGATTTCGATTAATATCATTTTTTTACAAAAAAAAAAATTGTCTCGCCAAAATGTCAGCATCTTGAATTATACATATACATAAATATATAAAATAAATGATATTCATAATTCATAATGCGCTGATGTACCCGTGCAAAAGGAAAAGTCACTTTATACAGATATGTTTATATGATAATCCTTGCCCTCTAATTAACAATTTGCAATAATTTAATTGCGTTTTAAAATTATATTAATTGGATTTTTTTCTTTATGAATTGGTCATTTTATTCCTGATAATGCTTAGCACTTTATAGCTTGGTCGAACGAACATCCGTCTAGAGAAACTTGAGCGTTCTAAAAGCGAATGTTGGCTTTTATATCATCTCATTTTATTCGAAAACGTGTACTTTTAAACTATATATGTGAATTTTTTGTTGTTATATAAAGTAATGTATAAGCGATTGATAATTGACTAGACGCCGACAGAAGTATTTTAATAGGGTGATTACATTATAACTAGAAATAAGCTATTTGTGATCATAAATTAAAGTTTCTCAAATTATTTAGGAAATGTTTGTGTAAAAAGGCAAAGCTGACGTTTTTGAGGCATCTAAAGTCATTGATGTTTTCACATTCATTAAGACATCAATGACTTCAATGACTATACAGACTTTAATAGACTTTAAGTGAAGGCAATGAATGCTAGTGGCATTGGCAAAATTATGACAGCTGAAAATGATACATACCTTTAAAATGACTCGTGAGTTAGTTAAGGTCATTGAAGGTATTGAATTGAAACAAATCCATGCGAATTGTAAGAATGACTTCAATGAATGCATTCCGAAATGATTGCATTCTTTTACAGCCCTGCTGCTGGTAAACGTCCAAGTTGTTTGTTCCATTTATTTCAATTGGAGGGAACCAAAGAAGCTAATTTGTTGTTTTGCTCAGAATTCTTTTTTATCTTTGGTTTTTTTGCAGCGACTAGATAAAAAAGTAGCTGTGAATTAAACATCAAAGCTTGCGAATATTGGCTCGTTCGTATTTGCAGCTTTCGCAACTGACACGTGATACTACGAAAAGCAAATTTGCATCTGAAAGAACGTCATTGTCACTTCCAATCTCAGCATATGAATAAAATCAAAAAGAGCACCCTGTATTTTCAGTGTCACTTATTTAATTATATCTAAAATTGAAATCATATTAAAATAAAAATAGTAAAAGTACAACGGCCTCAATTAATGATGCAACATTTTTCTAAACTTTCAGCATCCATTTCTAATAATACTCACTCTAAAAAGAAATTCCTATAAACCATATATGTACTCATATGATAACCTATATGTATGTATGTAACTCGTGGTAAAATATAACAAATTTATTTCTAATCAGCAGCAGTAGACTGGAAGCCAATCCACCTACACGTGAATTAAAAAACCATTTTGGCGATAAGCACGGCGCTTACCGCTGAGCGTACGTTTTTTTTTGCGGATTGATAAGTAAGCTATAAATTTGGAACGAAATTGGTAAAAACTGGAAAAGATGAAATCTTCTTGGACTATTGAACTTGACTTCGTTTTTTTTTTTCTAGTCTTTATGTCATTATGTCAATACGTACAATGAATCCGGGCCTAAGTATGTAAAATTTCTGCTCTGTGGAAAATTTGCCTGGCCTTGTAAAAGTTATAGCATCCTCAAACGATTATCAGTTTCTTTACAATGATTTTTAATTTAGGAGGAAACCTCAGAAGCTGACAAAATATAATGGTGTCAAAGCCGATAAGTAATTTCGGTCAAGGATATTTAAAACTGAGTTAGAGGTGGATTATCAATTTCACATAGTATCTAAGAAACACTCATTCCCTGCACAGTCTTTGACATTAGACTTTTATATTCATGTCGGGTAAATGAACTTTAAAACGCTGATTTAGCATAACCGATTCATTATCGTTCGACTTTTGCTTTCCAAATAAGAGCACAGAGATGAAAGCCAGACATAAGACAATTTTAATATAGTTCAGCGGATTTTAATTAATAAAAATAAATTGCTAACTCTATCGTCACGCGTTATTCATTCGCTGATAAGACCGAACGTGATACTTGGTCATGCTGGGTACATACACCCTCAACAATGTTTTGTAAATATTAGGTACTTTCTGTATATATCTCATTTTATTTTGCTAAATTTTCAATCTAGACATGTGGATCGCACGAACTTGGACACGTTTTCCCACATCGTCTGGTGTATATATTTGCAGAATGTGTGATCTTTTATTTAGTTTGTTAAAGAAATAGGTGTATCCAACGGTCCATAATCGAAGAGCGCCCTTGTATTCATTGAAGGTGATATCAGTCTGGAAAAGATCTCAGACCAAAGGCATTTACTGACAAAAATTATTTTATTTGTACAGTCTGAGATAAGAGTAGATGAGACTAACAGTCGATCGTGAATGATATCCTTCTTACTGTGATTTTACCAGAAATAATTTTCCATAGAAGTTTTTTGAACTCAGCTTAGATTTTGAACACAAAAAATCCCCAACAAGAATCTACTGACTCAGCAGTCAAAAGCGATTGAGAATTGCATCAGAATATTTATTTGAGATTAAAACTTTTCCTCAAATGAATTTTAAATTTCATGACACATTTCTCATTTGAATGGTAAGGATTTTATGTTAAAAATTAGCGGACAAGATAAGGTCAATTATCACGAATTTAATGCATGACTACTCGCTGTTTTTGCACTGTTTCTACTTGAATTGACTTTGGGGAGAGGTGATGTTATCTGACCCAATTTAACCCCATTGAATGGCTCATTTTCATGGGGTTATCTAAAAAATTGAGTTGATTGTGTCAATCATGGGTCAATCATATAATTAATTGTGAAGTTGAGTTTCGTCTCAAAAGGCAAAGTCTCAATGAAGCGTTTTCGAAACGATGCTGGAACTTGCCTATAACTTGAATTAAGAAAAAATGTAAAATCACAATAGCTATTTAACAAGACCATGTGAATTTCAGATGGCATCAGTAGTAGGAGGCAGTTACATCATCTTATGTTCCAAACAGTCAAAAATCATAGTATCTGAAGGGGGGAATTAGGCTACAAACATTTCTTTACATTGGTAAGGATTAAACTACCTATGTACAACTCACTTATAAAGATCTGTATCTAGCAATGTACTTTCAACACCAGCTGCCACTCTAAATTGATGAAATTACAACTTTGAGGCCAAAATTTCATCACTCTCAGTCTAGACTCCCACACATCCATAAAATTGCATAACTGTCTAAAAATATGGAAAAAAAAGTCATCATAAAACTGCGACTATCTAACTTATGATAATTCTATAATTAGTCCCGGAACTACCAGTCTTGCTTTATATCCAAGCACTTCATGTCCAAATCCTATAATCAGTGTCATTCCCTATGCTCATGACACCTTAATTACACAAACGACAAATTAGATGCATATATGTATGTACTAACCGTCATCGGAAAATATCCATGAGTACTTGACATTTATTAAAAGTATTCTACACGCTTATCAGTTGTATTCTAAATGTATCTGTGGTATACACGTCTGATAAGAAAAAGCCAAGCCTCCAAAACGTATATATACATATAACCCAATGCGGATGCCACCAACTCGCACCACTCAGATTTAGTTCACAAAATACGTGCTTTTCTAACGCCTAGAAGTGATACCCTAGGTACAAATGTCGACTTGTGATAACAGTCGTTGATACAGACTAAAGTGACACGCCCAGAATCTTACTTAGCTACAAGAGATTTGTCTTAACAAAGATCACTTCTGCTTGCACTCGAAAGTTATATCAGCATCACAGTGCGTTTGCGGTGATTTCGTAACTTTATGGGTCAAGTGTGTTCTGACCATTAACAATGTACGACGATTGCGAATCAATTGTGACAAATTCCAATGGATCCCAGTATCGACGACATCGAATAAATTAATGAATGAAATTGCTTTTGTGCAATTTTGTCGTCTATAGCGCGCGTCTGAAATGCGCCTTGTCTTACTGGGAGGTGCATTCAATTGGATAGCATGGCTTCATTGAGCCAATTTGACGAGGGCTTAAGCACACACATGTAGTTAAAGTGCTTAAGTTATGCCGTCGGCTGGCAAATGCCAAGGAGACTACTTGTGTGGTACGCAATTCGCTCAATCACACGATTGATTTCTTGATGTAATTTTAATTAATAAAATCGCAATAGATGCAAATTGAGATACTTAGATACACGAGGCGGTCATAAAGCCAGATGTTGGTTTAGTCAGAGTAGACTTTACGGCATGCTTGTGCATATGTTCAGTATTGCTTGATACTTAGTTGGGTATTGCGCAGGTTAGAAAGACTATCAGTCAACTTTTAGATTGATTGTGATTTGTGGATTTCTGTAGATTGCGTACTTGGTTTGGACTCTTATGCATAATATCTTGATCCATAAGTAAAATTAGGCCTTAGTTCATATTCTATCTATACAGCCTTACTAAGTCACTCTTTACTCTAAACCCATAAAAGACTCGATAGCTGACAGGACTACTAGAGATACTATACAACGGCCATGGTCAGATACTAAGCTCCTTTTGATTTCTATTGAATTTAGTTGAGCAAAAATTATGTATGCAGGGGATAAATCAACAATTTTTTTTTTTGTCAAAAATACAAAAAGGCGATCACAGCGATTATCTCATCACCAATTGTTTTGAAGATACAAATTTATTAATATCGACTACAATCATTAAGTGCGATAATTAATTCAATTTTTCGGTCTTATTCAAAGTGTTTAGAGTTGTACACGAGAGTTTTGTTGCTCATTCACACGCCCCCTTAGAGAGGGAGATGAGAATATTTTTGGTTTGTTTTTGCTTAGAAGTTTTAAGCGTTTTTAGCCGTCAGTGTTTTTGATTTGTCACAATTGAGGGATGTGACCAACCCGCGCAGTGTGAGATAATAGACCGCCCGATAGAACGTAGTAAAGGAAATCCTTTTATGTTACACATTCGTTAAAGTGCTGCTGTGAATTGCCTTTAGGTTAATTTTAAAAATACCAATTAGATTTAGTACATTTCTTCATAAACCTTATTGCATTGAAAATAGAGAATAACACCTGTTTTGTGAACCAAGCAAAACTTAGGGGTTGCTTTAGACTTTCTTAAAACTTTTAGGTGCTTTTTGTAGGGACAGCTTTCGGGGTTGGTGTATAAGTAATAGAAGAAAGATTTGAAGTAGAAACTTACCGTTGCAAAAGAGAGAGAGCTTTTGGAAGCAAGACGAAATTCGTTCTGCTTTTGAGTGGATTCTATTCGAGGCTAAATACCCCACCATTCAACTACTTGCCTTAGGGAATATATTTTCGTCTACTTCATTCTAAATCTTTGCATGAGAAATGAATGCTTTTATTCTCTGCCATCCTGGCACGTTTCTTGCTGTTAAAAAAAAAGAAAAGAAAAAGGAAGTACTCAGGCATCCACGACAGCTCGGCTTTTTACCAAAATTTAGTTTTTGTCGTCATCTCAAGTATAGGGTAGTGGCTAACTGTCCAATCGCTCGATAAGGCTGAGCCAATTTATGGAACTGATATGTAGTGGCCTTTGGACTATATCCACATAGTTTGTAGAGTTTGCGCTGATATCTTTTCTTCTATTCGCCATTCTGTTCGTCCTACTATATATGGTGTACACTTTCCAACGAAGTACCTTTGACTCAAATATGCCCAATATATGTTTTGATTAGATCATTTTCGTGTACTCTTTCTTATACTTATCTTACCGCATGCTTTTCAGCGTTATGTGACAGATTTTGATAAATTCTATGAGTATTCGGTGTTTTATTATCTTAGACCTTCGTCTGGGAGACCTACGATATTATAAGCAGTTTTAAAGTCGACAGCAATTTTTGACTTATAGATTTTAGGTATGTTGCAGGATCTGCTTGGTTTTTTAACAATAATCGGCGTTTCAGAAAAGTTTTATAGTAGAAACACATTACATTTGTGATAAAATAATTTTCAAAAATAATGGAAAAATCATTGGTGTATTTTAAATTGAGCTCAATTTGCACTCAGGCGTTTTTGATTTTTCTTTACTATTGTATTATATTATAGGTATATTCATATTTTCATATGAATAGGACAAATAAGCAAAAATTGTAATTTGAGGTAAATACCTAAAAATACCACTATTTTAAATTAATTTTAAATTTTGTTTTTGTTTTTAAAGCAATGATAAATAAGTTTCTAGTCATCTACCATATATTAACTACTATAAAAATACGTATAGAGGTCATGGGAGCCAACTTAAGCTTGCTATAACTTATCTACAGGGAAACTTGAATCCCTTTCCTCCCATAAAGTTTTTTGTTTCAAAATTGTCCTACCACCTGCTGAAACCTTTCTATTAAGTCCGGAATCACCCTGTATAAACACATTTCCTAAATTAACTTCAACTCAAAAACGTTATGATAATGTTTTCAAGCATGACGAGCTTAGACGTCAACTTATGTATTTGTACTTATAACATCATGACGGGTAAACCTGTCAATAAATTAACGAGATTATACAAATTTCGTGTGTTTTCTGTCCCACGAGAAAATCTAACATAAAGTAAAATGGTTAAATTCATATCAGCTCTTACACAACACGTTTAAACATATGGGATATAGAGGGAGTGCTTTTCTATGAATTATTCATCGAGGGGTTAGTATTGTATTACATTTTTACTAATTCCTATATTATAGATCAAAGCATTTTTAATATATGTATTATCATTGTATATGTATTTATATACAATGGTATTATGTATATTTAAATACTGTATTTAAGATACTTACAAACTAATATAAAGTTTGTGTCAATAATTTGCAAATTTACCTGTCATTGTGAACATACCCTTAGATTCTAATGCCATCAGCTTGGCAGCACTTTGCCCCATCATTTTGCACTTCATCTGGACCGATTCACAGTGGAACAGCGTACGCAAAAGTTATGGCCGTCATTTGTTGACATTTAACATCGCTTCCTTGTTTTTTAAACTCGAAAAAGACAGTTCCGTTGTTGTTTTTTCTTTATTTCTCATCCAAAAATAAATCTTCAACAATTCTGATTGCCTTCGACCATAAATATCCTCAAAATCACTTTCAATTTGTCCGAAAATACTCTCAAACTTGTCTCCTTCGTCCGTGATGACAACCTATGTGACAGATGGCGAAGGTATAACCCATAATTTTTTTTTTATTTTTTGCCGCAAAAAATGAATATTTTTCGACTCCTTTTGTTTCCAAGCAAAGGTCATGGATGAAGTGAACTCAATTGGGGCAGTGTTTAATACAGTGCTTTTATCTTTTCAGGGAAATTCATTCCTGCCACTCAGCGCCCTGATGGCACATGGCGCAAAGCGCGCCGCGTCAAAGAGGGTTACGTCCCCCAGGAGGAAGTACCCCTCTACGAGAGTAAAGGCAAACAGTTTGCCAATCGCAAATCCGATCGTCCAGTTGGTATGCCGGCTCCCGCTCCTGCTGGTAAGGAAAAGAAGACGAAGAAGAAGAACAAAGCCAACCCGGCCCCTGGGGTAATTGTCTTGCCAAAGAATAACTCCGCTCCAACAACAGCAACGCCAATGACAACGCATGCAACTGTAAGTACAAATGTAGACCAAACTACAGAACCAACCACAACAAAAGCAACAGTCGAGTCCATAACCAAAGATCTCAATGACGTGGAGCTGGCGGAAGATGATCCGCAGCTGGAATTCAGCAAAAAGCTGAAGAAACTAAAGAAGAAAATCCGTGAAATCGAGGCAATCGAAGCGAAATTGAAGAGCGGCGATCTGAAGAAGCCCGAGAAAGACCAGCTGGACAAGGTCAAACGGAAAAAGGAATACCTCAAGGAATTGCAACAACTCGAGCAGCAACTAGACGACTGAAGTGGAGGTACTTGGTGAACTTGTAACGCCGCCAAACTGCCTGCCCAACAGCCATTCTCTACAAAAGCACGGTTCTGTGCCGATCCCTCAACGCGGAAAGGCATTTAACTCTTCAATACCACCACAATTCAGTCATAGTTTCGCCTTTTTACACACTCTCACTCAGTCACTCAGTCACTCTCTCTCTCTCTTGGTCTCCTTTTGTAATTTAGTTTCTTTTTCTTCAGAAGAAAACGCTAGAAAATCGTTTGATTGAACCAGTCAATTGTTGTTTTTGGTTATAATTTGAATTAACTTAGTCGTTGTTGTGAAAAGCAGCTTATAAAGCTGCTCTTATATTTTGCATGTGGCATAGCATAAGGCAATACAAAATAAAAACTAAACAAAAAAAAACCTAAAGAAACAACGTAGTAGCTTTTCTAGTTCTTTAAGTACGTAAGATTTGTGCAGTTCCAGACATGGTTCTAAACCCTTGTTCCAATTTTTTTCTTTTAGGATTTTGTTTTAAATTTGGAAAAACAAAAAAACAAAAAACTTTTATTCAAACTCAAGTCAAGTTGAAATTTTTTATTATTTTTAAGGCAAATTTGTTTCAATTTATTACAATTGTATTTTTTGTTTGCGCTTTAGATTGTAGTCTGTATATCCGATCGATGGTAGTGATTCAGAGATTAAGAAAGAGGAAAAAAGAATATTTAAGTATAAAAAACAGAAAAAAACAAAAAAAAAAACAAGAAAATAAAATGATATTTTTATGTAGAAAGAATTTTTGTAGACTTTTAAGAAAAAACACAAACAAGAAAAAATTACAACAAAAACAAATTAATGTTAGTAATAAATATTAAATTGTGTGTAACTTTGTTGGTAACTCTATGTTTTTCTTCTCTACGTTATAAAGACTTCCTTAACTGTTCTCTGCCTCTGTGCTGAGAATGTATTCCTTGTTTATTAGACTTGACAAGCAGGGAGCAGGTCTGGATATTAACTACGCAATGCTTTAACATGCTGTTCTCCGCTAGCTGAGGAATTGGCAAGAAAAGGTTCATCAGATTTACTAGAATAATCTCTCTATCCCGCCCTGCGTTCTCAGGGTTGAAGCAAAGAAACTATCCACGAGAGGGACGAACTTAAGGTGGAATTCCATGAATACTTCGAATATTTCAAGCAACTCTAGCCAATATTCGGTAAAACAAGGACGGAGAGACTTATGCGTAAAGACAGATGATCCCTTTCCATGTTTGTGGGTATCTTTAAAGGACATAACACTCTGCGATAGCATATAAAGAAACTGCGTCGAACAAAAAAAGAACTCTGTAGAGGAGATGCGACGATGAGGAAGGGATGTAGGGGACACCACTCACTTCCTTTGCCAATACCTTGGACTCCAGAAAATAAATTCCTCTTTCGAAATCTACAAGAATTCTCTAGTGTTGGTTGGTTAAAAACGACATTCGTATGCACTTTGGAACAGAAAGACGTCCATTGTGTTCTTCGTAAAGTGGGTGGGTCACCCTGTTACTCTTTGAACCATTTAATTTGCAGTTTATCTTGGCATTGCATATAACTGAGGTCGTTTAAGTTAGCGGTTCTCACATCACATCAGAGGAGGTATCGCTTGTGAACACTAACGTTTGAGACGTAATATTCATTCGAAATCACGGATTTGTCAGCGTGATATTCAAGAATAAGAAATCAGGACTGTGGTCTAATATTTATAACGTGCGTCAGGCATACCTCATACAGCAAGCGAATACAAAAGACTTTTCCGAAAGCGACTAAAACAAAGTATTAATTGAACGGTGAGTAAAATAGAGACCATAGAGGGCCAATATGTACATGCATTTCTGTACGTACAGAAGGGACCCACAGTTTTATGCAGAATCCGAAGGGCAGAGCGTTTTTAGTCGTCGTCAGACGGTCGCAACAGGTGGGGCATTATGATAGCATTTTACTGGGTTTGAGCTTGGAACCCTTGCGCAGTAGTCCAACGCGCTAACCACTGAGCACCCACAATAAATGATTACATTGTTTTTTCCTATTCCTCGTGTTGGCTACTTGAATGGTTTTTATGTTAGACATTGTTACAAAATCGTTTACAATGTGTTCGTTGTAAAAAATTCTAAATAAGCTCCATCTTCCTTCCTTCTACTTTTTCTTCTTTTTGTATTCGCCATTTGCCATATTTTATCATGCACAAAGAGTCCCAACATGTTTCTAACGGCTTGGAAACTACCTAAAATATTTTACTTTAACGCAAAAAGGTGAATTTCCAATACATTGGAGGCAGAAACATTTTCTTTTCAGTCCAGCAATCTTATTGCTTCAACTCATAAACATCTATTATTATTGATTCGTCTCCTTGAATAATTATAGCAAGCGCATGCGTTACATTGACGACTGCTGTACGCGTAGTTCTCCCAGGGTCCCACACAGTATCCCTGCTGAAGTATCTGTAAGTACTGCATTGGTTGGTTATTATTCCCATTCTGAGGAACATCAACGCATCCAAAGCGAGCAACCCTGTAATTAAAATTACTAAATCGTAATAACTCATATTAATACATATATTTTAACTTACCCGTTTAACACAAAAGACTCCAACATGTCTATCATGAGCATTGAAATTTCTTTGTCATTAATTCCACTTGTATAATTCGTCGATATGGTCAGCGGCAGTAGAAGTTCTTCATCATCACCATGAGCTGCACCTAAAAAAGTTTGAAGAATTTCTTGTAAATCTTTTAAGAGACTTAGATCTCAATAGAACTTTACCAAATTGATATTCCAAGTCCATAGCTAAGAAGTTCCCGACGCCATAATTATGTGGATTTCCATATACGTATCCAGAGACCGGGCTTATTCCGTATGCTCGATGCAATTCAATGGTTTCCCTAATGCCATCAATAAACAAGACATCACTGCACATTTTCTGCATTAGCGGATAGGTATCCCGAGAGAAGGGTAGACTGCCCATATATTTCAATCTGAGACTTTCAGAAATTGTCCGCTTCACCTCATCAGCAGGTTCATCATAATAGAACAGCAATGTTGGAGCTAGTTCGTACCAACGTTGATTAAGTTCCTCGATCTGTTCCACACCGCCGTCATTCTTTTCTAACAAAGATCCGCAGTTATAAGATCCATCTTCAGTTGTAAATGTTGCCATCCATGGAATGTTAGCAATATATCCTTTTTGGATTAGACTTCGAGGATCATCTGTAAGAAACGCATTCAGAATGCCTTCCGGTTCTATAATCGGTCCAAATACATTAAATGGGTTGTCCAAGAAGGTTTGCATTCGTAAAACCGCTGCATGAATGTCTTCAAGTGATCGATATCTCAAACACGCCTTTAGTTCCTCTCCATTTAGAGGACAACCTAAAATACTTCCTAAGATGTTTGATTTTTGTTCAAAATTTTGTTGTATAACCCATGGATTAAGTGACGTTCCACTGAACGATGCTGCTGCTGATGCTAGGCTTTCAGTTTCTTTTCTTAAAATGTGCAGGTGGACGGATGCTCCTCCCGCAGATTGTCCCGTCAGAAGAATCCTATTTGGATCACCACCAAAAAATTGAATGTTTTTCTTTATCCAACGCAGTGCCAGTAGTTGATCTTTTAGTCCTAAATTACCTGGAATTGCATTATCTCCCGTACTTAGGAATCCCAATGGTCCGAGACGATAGTTGAATGAAGCTACCACCATACGTCCTTGTGCCATAATAGTTTCTGGTGAATACAATCCTGATGAGCCGAACATAAATGCTCCACCATGAATGTGAATTAGTACAGGTAAAGGATTCTCAGTCGTGGCAGTCTTTGGAGTAAAGACATTTACGACTAAACAGTCCTCTTGTCCATCTGAAGAATTAGTTCTTTTTCCAAATGGGACACAAGTCACTGGGTCTTCTGTGGCTTTCGCAATTTCATTCCAGCGGCGTTCATATGGCACAGATGTTTCAAAACGCTCAACAGGTTCCGCATACCTAATATTTGTAAAGGAATAATAAGTTTCTAGAATCACGCCTTGGAGCTTCCCGTTTGGTAGATGCACTATGTGTGTTGCTGCAAATGTAATGTACAGCAGCAGAAGTATACCCACTTGAATGAAACGCATTTCGAATGCAATCACGTCGTTTGAGTATTTGCGAAAATTGTTAAGGCTTTTATACTAAATCCATGCCAGAGTCAGACGAATGGGAACAAGAATTGCAGGTTTTTTACACACCCTATCCCATAGGGTGTGTTATGCATTACACGTAGCTTGTAGAACAGAAAAATATTTAAGGTCGACGCCATAATGCATAACGTAGGTCGTATAAATGGTCCATCCGTCTATGTCAATTATAACATTAGGTATCGCAAGCTTAATGCAATTATGGTTAGGCTTTTGCAAGATTTTTTCATCACAAATAAATAATTGAGAAAGCGAGGATAAAGAAGGAGAAATAGGGTATACTACCAACTCCAGACGGATTGTATATTTGTTTTATATTTTAGTACTTATTTCCATTTCGGTGCATTGACATTCGGACAATTTGAACTGGTTTGCTTAAGAATCCAGACAGGTACTTGCAGATGCTATGAATTATTAAACATTAATCGAAATTATTGCAAGTTCATGGCTTAATGGATCAGAAGCTTAGTTGTTAAGCAGGTTGAAAGTTGATTGATTTAAGGTTGTCTCTAATTGTATTCTTAGAATATACAGAATGTCGCTAATAAGTTAAGCGGTTTGTATGCGGCAAACTATTAAAGAATTACAATTTTTTATTCCAAAAACTTTGTATTTTTTGCCAAAAATTTAATAGATTAATGCATATCCTCCTGTTTGCATTCCCGGATATAATAACTTCACCTAATCGGAACATCCCAAAGTAACAGTCACCTAGCATATTTTTAAGTAGAGAAGGTAGGCAAAGTATCTGTAATTCTTTTCAAGCATCCACTCAACAATACATAATTTCAAGTGAAAACACATTTCAACTAAAATTATTAACTATTTGTCTCTCGTTTTATTATTTTCGCTAAGTACATCCAAATTTCCTATTCATCGGTTTAATATTAGATTAGTCCCACTTCCGTGTTCAAAGTGATTGATTGCATGTTCCCTTACTCTGAATTGTTACATCTGAAATAAAAAAAAATACACACAAGCGAATTACAATTAGATTCCAATTTTGGATTTAATATTTTGTTTTCTAGTTACAAACATAAACAGCAGATGCTTGATATGTAAAGTATCTTTTGATCTACATAACTCCACTTGTGGGAAATGGCAAACTTTCTATACCCAAAAGTTCGGTTACGTTGACTCTATTCTTGTTGGCGAGCTCCACCTGAGTTGGTTTTTTTTTTTTTAAAGCAATCAACGTTAATTGCACACCAGCGAACAAAAGGCATGAACGAAAGAATCGGCCAAGAGTTACCCACTCAGATTAAGTTGTCCAATTGTTGGACAAAGTAATAACAATATGAGACGCTGAACAGTAACAAATTGTTATCATCAATTATTCTAGTTAGATGCTCGGGATTGTAGCTCGCGCTTTCATCTGAATAGAGCACTTGAAAAACTGCGCCAACACAATAATTGGATCTCATTGTTAATGGCCAACGAACGTTAAGTGTATCGCATATCTTGTATCTTAATACCAATTATGCTTTCACTCAATTGTTAAGGTATTCTTCTTTTTTTTGTGGTAGGCAATTTATCTTATGGATAGTTGAATCTTAACGTAAGTAAATTAGTTGCTGTATATCTAAATGCATCTTAATGGATAACCTAACAGGTCATGTACTACTGGACATCGCACTTTGTGCAGAGACACGGCATTGTTATGGTAATTTACTTGAAAGATAGACACCACCTGTAGCTGTGTTGTGGGTGTTGATTTATACTGTCTTACTCACCGATATGTAAACATGATGCGTAACATTCCATCTGAGCCTCACTAGTGTACATAAATCCATCAGATCCACACACGACTTCTTCGTCTTCGTCTTGTACGTTAGAGCATATCCGCTCACAGTACTCTTCGGTATCTTTTTGCTCTATACTTGGATTTGGAACGGCTTCGCTGGGGTTAACCTTGACACGACCATAAATATCCTGTGGGGATAAGATAAAAGATGTTGTAGATTGATTTTTTGTTAATTTATATGGCTGGCAAAATAAAGTGTAATAAAACAAAACGAATGACAACGAAACATAGAGACTCACAGGATTAAAGTTCGTCATTTACATGTTAAGAGGTTGATTGTAATCTGGCGGATGTGGAGTATAAAACATGGAAAAAATATTGTTCATTTGGAAAGTTTATACACCAGTTAGGCACTTAATATAATGACTTCGTACAAACTTTGTTTCGAAAGTGTAATTTAACATATAACAAGTCGAAATTAAACTCTCAACGGATTAGCGAAGTAGGTACTAAAGATAAGTATGTACTCCTCTGTGAAGTCGTTTATTGAGGGTACAAATCACTACGACGTGATTCCCTTGACTGAAAATTAATAATCGATACAGATACTGAATTGTGATGTAAAAAAAAGACAGCAAAATGTTTAGATATAATTATAATTATTTGATTAAGCACACCGATTGATAGGAATGAAATGGTGGTAGTGTCAGAAATTCAATTTATGTCTTCTACTGTAAGATCTAACACTGTCAACACAAAATATGCTAACACTATAGCAAACACAAAATGGAAGAATTAACCATCACCATGAATGGATAATAGCTTAACTTCCTTCACACTGCGTCTCCACGAGTCTGAAAAATGGCAGACTTTTCAGTCAGACTTCTTGTCCGCCAGACTTTTATGTCATTTGATGGGCGAATATTGTTATGACTTTTCATTCTTCAACATGTCGTCAACAGTAAAACAAGCTCAATTGCTTATAAAAAATCAACAAACTTATTGTTTCTGTTGGGAGAATCAAAAATCTGCCATCTTTGCACGTCTGGAAAGAACTAATAAATCACAACAAATGTTTTTTTTTTGTTGATGTCCACAGAGAAGACAAGACAAAAAGGCTGCCTTAGATGTTCGACTGCAAGTCAAGTCCGTAAAAGTGCGGTCTTCACGAGACTTGAGTCTTGACTGAAATTATGTCTCATGGAGACTGGGTGTAAAGTGAGTTTATTTTTAACCCCTTATGGGAATAAGTGCCACAAGTAGAAATAAAGAAAGAGTTACAATCCAATAAACGTGGGGTTCTTCATTGTCCATTGTGGTATGTCAAAATTGCTAGTATTTCATGAAATTGTGTGACCTCCCTAAGTCAATACTGTAAATATTTAAGTAAGGTTGGTTAAAATTTGCACGTGATTTTGTAACTCCGCTAAAGGTGTCTGATAGGCGTTTGTTAGCGGGTCTTTTGTGTCTTAAGTTTGGATTGTGTGGTTCGTCAACACGATTTCACCCATTTTTGCGCAGACTTTACTAGCTCCAGCGACCTTCTCACCTCGTAAGGTGAGCATATGGAATTGCAATTATTTCCTAAAGCCTTTAGATTCACTTCACGAGCTTACTATGTGCTCTTTAAGATTGATGCCCACAGAATATTATTTCTATTCGGCTACTGCCGAACACTTATCTGTGATGGCACTGTTTCTGCTCCCATTAAACTGCAGATGTAAAGTTCTTATTTAAAGAACGTTCTTTACGTAAGCTGAACGCTTTAGGATGCGCAGATATTTCCATAAAATATGCCTGGCAATAGGTAAACGCTGTGCAGTATAGTCGAAAAACGTTCAAGCTCTTTGGGAATGAGTTGGAAGCTGGTCAAGTACTTTGCCTTTACAGAGCTACTAAGAGTTTGGCGCACAGGTAAATCCAAGTAAACTAAATTTGAGTAAATTTAATGCCTCATGTCATATCAATTACTCCCTAACAACTACTCGTACGTTCCCTAGAACAGATGCCTCATTTTTCCAATAACTCACATCCCTACATTAGAATTTGTATCATTAAAACACGCTAATTAAAATTGGTAAAGCATTTTGGTTTATTAGGAATAAGTTCTACATGAAGATACTTTGGCTGAGGTGAATTTGGTTTTTATCCAATTCCGATACGGGCAGACATACATAAGTCCATCTGCGGCAATATATGTAAATAGAAACTGATTAACTTCAATCAAATACTTCCAAATAGTAAATTGCTTTACCGTTAGTATTAATGGGCTATATCCAAATTTGGCATTGACTAAGGCACCGAAACGTATTCCACTGATAATTACTAGCCGTATCCAAAAGAAAAACACAATTTATTAATTTAGAAATACACAGACTAGCATTCGATTGCAAATGCAACACTCACCCTGCGCCAACTCGTTGTAGTCTCTGTGAAATCTTCAGTGACTCCAGTAGTTGTGTCATAGGCAGCAGTAGTAACATCCGAAACAGTAGTAAAGACAATTTTGCTCCTCTTAGATGCCGCTTTGGCCGATCCAGAACAATCTTGATAGCGTTTGGTTCCATCGCCACAATTGAAAACGCATGTGCCAGAAGCAAGTTTTTGACGAGAACAATTTTTCGGAAAGTATTCCGCTGGTGGCGAGCAATTAGTACATCTTGGCTGTTCAATTGGCCATGTTATAGCAAACGCCTTTGCTGTAGGCTGAATAGAATAGCTTGTTGTACGCAAAGGGGGAGCCACAGTAGGAACTCTCATTATAGACGCAGCCCCTTTAGCTGCAGCAATAGCACTTTGGTACACTTTGACTCGATCAAGCAATTCGTCAATGGTAGTGGCGCCAGCCAAGATAGAAATATGTGCAGAAGTATCCTGAAGGCCAGCAATTATCATCTGAACCAGATCAATTTCACGTACTTCTCCATGTTGAGCCAACTCGGTCATGATAATGATGTATTTGTCGATAGTTTCATCACGTCTCTTAAAGCGCTTGCGTAGCTTTTCGTATATTTCAAATTGACTCAATTGGCGTTCAAATCGCTTTAACATTGCCTGCTTCAGTTCATCCCAGTTTGACACACGGATAGTTCGCAAAAAGATCTTCGCCGTATCCTTCATGAGACGTCGGGCACAACGATACTTGTCAGTGTCACT
The DNA here is from genome assembly GCA_949716465.1 of Chalcosyrphus nemorum. Taxonomy (NCBI): domain Eukaryota; kingdom Metazoa; phylum Arthropoda; class Insecta; order Diptera; family Syrphidae; genus Chalcosyrphus; species Chalcosyrphus nemorum. The sequence continues at coordinate 14,654,080 of OX454334.1, read as the reverse complement.
CGCATGTAAGGACTCCATGACATCATCGAAATCAGATATCCATTTTTGAACAGAATAATCATCGTCTCCCGTGAATGGAGCAATGGAACCTTCAACGTCGGTAAAATCAATTTTATTCGGCTGCGGAGGTGCAGTTACACCTTGGTCACGCACCAACTGATCAACGGATTGACGCAGACGTAATAGTTCTTCACGAGCACGTAGTCGAGCGGTTTCACGAAGTATATTTGTATCGTCTGAATTACAGTCAGTACTACCTTCTGCGCATACTGGAACTGAAGCGAGGGTTGTAGTTGTCGATGATGCCGAAAGTGTTGAAGCTTCAATAACTACGGACGGAAGGATTGGTTCTACTGTTGGGGGCTCATTTAATTCTGCAGAAATTTGCACTCTCGCTCCACGTGCCTCCACCTCTTTTTCATACAATGCAGGAATACCAACTGGGGACTCTTTGTCAGGTACATTCTTTGCGAATCGAATCAGTTGCTTGTTCTTTTGGGACTTCTTCTTCTTCTTCTTCGGCTTTGGGGGGAGCTTATGCGTGAAAACGTTATCCAAAATTATTCAACGAGTCACATTTTCATTCTTAATTATAAGTTTGAAGTATTTCGTATTCCGTAGCCTATATTTGTTTACTCATTTACCTAACGAACATACCTCTAAGATATATGTATTTAAACTTAAAGAGTAGGAAACAGAATGGGAACAAATCCATGGCAGCTTTACACTGTTTGGATTACTTAAGGAAATTTAGGCCTACTTAACCTTCTTCTAGTTTCTATAAACATAGGTACGCTCTGTTTTTAAAGGTTTCTTGGACGAGTGAAAAAATTCTTCTAGCATTTCAAATCCTATATCCTAGCAACCATATGATGCAACGCAGTCAGTCTTGGAGGCATCGCAAACGTAAATGGAAACACCTGCGCGGGGTTTCTGAGATCACTTTTCGTATCATTATTGAAAAAAACATTGGAAATTGTTTTCGATTTATTACTTAACAAAAAGTTTAATTTTCCAAATGATTAAAAACGCAAGTAGATTAGATATATTAAGGCAAAAGCATTTAACATTCATATGCTCTAAGCTATACTGATATTTTTGCAAAAAACCCGTGTGTTAACACTTTACGTGTGCAACAATCCAATCTAATTGCGTTTTCATACCCCATCACATTGATAATTTTGAAAAGAATGTTAACATAAATTTAAATGCAAGTCAACCCCTCAACAGATACATATGTATGTCCACGTTCGTCTGCTTTCCCTTTCCGTCTGTAAGTTTAAGTGTTAGTTTGTATGTCCATTTGTTCGTACTCGTATGTCATCAGTATTTGGCCTCAAATTTCGTCCTAGAAAGATTAAATTCCATGTAATGTATCAGAGCACTCCACCAAAATTTTATATTTGCCCATATTATAAAATTTAAATTTATTTTTTTCATAACCATTAAAGTATCTACATGTGTATAAAATTGTCAGCTAGTATTGTATGTTCAATGTATGATGCCTAGCTAAAAGTATCTCGAATGTGAGCTGAATTTTTGTGGGAAGTTTGATCTGTCACAGCCTTCTGACTTTTGAACAATTTAACACAGAGAACTAAAGCTTTCAGCGTCTATCTATACAGAAGCAATGCATAAATATTAAAAAAGGGAAAACAATTTCTCAAAGTTCAACATTTTTTGATTTACTTAAGACGCTGAAAAGTTGCTTCATGACCCAATGTGAATATATAAGCTAATACTTTAGAAATGCAGTAGACGCTCGGAAAAGTTGATCGAAATGTCCCAGAGCTTATCAACTTTTCCGAAAAGTCTACTTTTCTGAACAGTTTTCAAAATCTGTAGAAAATTAATATTTCGTTCATAAATAGTCGTACTTTATTGGGTTTATAACAAATGTAAGAATCAGAAATAAAATTCAATGTGCAAATGGACAATACACGTCAGAAAATGTCAGTATTAATCTTAAACTACATTGAAAACGTGATTAAGTTGATCGATAGGCATGCTGCTGCCATAAAAACAAGCATTTCTTCGGAATACTTGACTTTTGTGTTATGTATTTTACATCGTTTATTTACTAAAAAGTTGACCAAAAGTCAAATTTTTAAGGCAACGTACGGAGCTCAAATTAAGTCAATTTTTCTGTGAAATAAATTTTTCTGAGAGTCAACTTTTCCGAACTTCTACCAAACTTGTGCTACAGACAAAATTGGAAGCTAATGTCAAAATTATAAGCTACCACGTATAGACAAGTAGACAGACCCAACAAAATTTAGCACCAAAAAGCGAGTTTATTCATGTCCGTCCGTCTGTGTGTCACCAGATTTTGGGCCTTAAATTTAAAGGGAAATCATTACAAATTAATATGCGACGTCTTTGGAAAAGTAAGCGGTACAAGTGTAAACATTTTGCACTTTTCGAAAAATTCACTTTTTTAAGTAATATTACAAAAAAAAACTAACCTAAGCAATGTGTAGATATAAAACAAATAATCCATATACATACATATTATTTTGTAGATGCTCAAATTTTAAAGCATTTTTTTTTGTCGTAATTTGTCATCGAAATGTGAACGTTTGACATAACCGCTAAATCGTAAAAATTCGTGAATTTTTGGAAAATTCGCTGTGTTAGGAGGGTACGCAAACGGATCTATTTAGTAACGAAATTTAAAATTATAGCAATCGTTATACTCCGCCATTTCATTTGAAACTTCATGCAAGCTTCTCGCACAAAAACTCTTCTGACCACTGTTTTAAAATGAATATGCGAGAAGTATGTAACTACAACACTAGTCGCATCTAGTTTAGCTTCACTTTTAACACCTACAAAGGAATACATATATTACTGCAGGCAAACGCTTCTTGCATTGCGTCGCTTAATAGCATCACAGTGACGATTTAGATGACTTAAGCCAGAAGTGAATTAATTAATTCTATTCCGCTCATAATGATTTTTCACACAGTCTCATTTATATTCCGTCCAGTTTTTACTCAGTCAGTACAGAAGGTTGAGGGCGAAGAAACTCATTCTTGGGGAACTTACAAATAGCAAAGCAGGAAAACATCAAACAATTAATTGAATAGTTGCAGGAGTAACGCATCATCGGCTCATGTAGTAACACAGTGGGTCTCAGTTAGTCTAAGTAAATCTAACTGATTACCGGGTATAGAACATAATATAACCTACATCGACATATTTTGTTTCATTGAATTTGTATGCTCTAAAAATTCTCAAAATACCGATGCATTCCAATCATCGCTTTAAAAATAAAACGGTATCACTTTCATAGTGAAGAGCAACATCCGTTGTCGGGACGACAATTATAATAAGAAAAATTTAGACCAGATAACGTACCAAATCACGTAAATATTTGTGTAAATTAAATTAATTGACCTCATTATGCCATTTAAACGAAAACCACAAAAATTGTTCAACCAATCGTATCTAATATCGTTAAGCAACCCTGACCGGTCACACCGGATTAAACAGCAGTTCTTATCGAAGGAATAAATACTCGTATCTAGCACTATAGAACGAGACACACATCTGCAAAATGAGTCAGAGTCAAAGCCAAAGTCTAGATGCAGCAGTCATTAGTCTTGTTTCAACTGCTATCCGTGCTGAATTAAATTGTCTGGAAATACTATTTACGAGTGTGTATATCTTTCTCTCGTTCCAATCACCCAAACGGATGGATGGATGGATGGATGGTGTACTAGTGTTTAGTGCTTTGTGGTCGTTAACAATCGAAAGTTCTTGTTTCTTTTATTTAATTTAATGTGCACCGCTTCTTTAATTGTACTTTTACGAGCAGGTAGGTAGATATGGTGTGCAAGCTCTGCAACCGACTGGGTAAGTGGGCCAATGAACGCGCGTCTCAGAACTAATTAATGGATTTAAAAGATCGAGAGGATTCGCCGCCCTACACTCTGCCGATAGTTGGGATTGGGATACACATTCACACACTTACCGAAGCCGCCTGCATCATTTCATCGTCTTCATCCTCGTCCTGCTGTTGTTGTTGCTGTTGTTGAATGGATGTAGAAGTGGTGGGCTTTGCATAGCGACGATCCGATTGGGATTGATGTTGCTTCTCAGCATACCGAGATACTGATTCCATTGGATTCGATGTGTATGACACATGAATGGCATCGCGTTCAGTAAATTCAACCCTCTCTGGGTCGGGGACACGCTCCTTAAGCATCGGCCGAAGACCACTCGAGAAAGTCTGCACACTGTGCTGCTGCTGTTGTTGTTGTATTTGTTGCTGCTGCTGTTGTATTTGTTGCTGCTGCTGCTGTTGCTGTTGCTGCTGTTGATGGTTGCCTTCCGGATACGATGAGGTCGAAACGATGTGATGTACATTTTTAATGCCGTCCGAGCTGACTACGAATACATTGCTGTCCCCTTGGTAGCTTCCCAGATTCGTTTGAGGTGGATGCCGATTATTGGGGTAAGAGGAAGTTGGGGAAATTGAATTGCTTCCTGTCTGTGCCTGTGCTTGGGGTGGCGAAGAGGATGCAGATACTCGCAGTGGCGCATTCACTGTGAATGCTGCATTGTTGAGACTATTTGACTCTGCATTTCGTTGCTGCTGCTGCTGATGTTGTAGTTGTTGCTGCTGTTGCTGTTGAAAGGCGCTCAGAGCTGCAACATCCGACTGTTGTTGTTTGGCTTGGTCCAATTTCCGGTAATCCGGTTCGATTTTTGGCAAGAAATACTCGTTGGAGCTCATGAAGTTCAAATACTGTTTGGCTTCCTTCATGGCGTTTTCACCGATGTTCGCAAGAGCATAGGAGTTCTCTATCTCGCTGTCATTATCCTCGTACACGGAGTACATGTGTTGGGGGTCAACTGGGGGGGTATTAGACTGGGGTTTGTAGGGACGATGGATATGTTGCTCCTCTATTTGCTGTTGCTGAGGTTGATGTGATTGTTGAGGTGGTTGGACTGAGGGTGGCGCTGCTACTAAGGGTGCCGCAGAAGGATGTCGAACAATTACTTCGCCGTTGTAGATGGGAGATGGTTTGAAGCTGTGTCCTTGGGGGATTACATTCAAATTCGGTGCGACATTTCCTTGCGTTTGGCCGTAGTAATTGACTGGCACACCTTTCTGAACATATGGGCCCTTGGCGGCCACGGGATATCGGGTGTTTTTGTAGACCTGATAGTTATTATACTGTGGTGGTCCACTATTTGAATGGAGATAAACTCCCGGAGGTGGTGGACCAGGTGGCCCTGTGTGCACCCTTCGCCTTATATGCGGCATTGGTTGCTGTGGTTTAGGCCTGCCAAACGGAGGCCTACCATAAGGACCTGGTCCCGGACCATAGGAAACCCTTTGCTGGGGGAAATGATCACTTCGCGATGAAATTTGTGGTGGTCTTCGCAAATGCTGTTGCTGTTGCTGGTCAAGGAATATTCTCAAAACACGCACGTCTCGCGGAATGTCCAGCTGCCGTCCAGCGCGACTGGTTGCAGTAGCATTCTCATTTTGCTCACAGTTAGCCACACTGGAGTAGGTCGCCAGTGTAAGTAATATTAGCACACAAGATGTTCTTGACATCATTTTTATCATAGCACACTCTCGACACAATTTAATGTTAAAAATAAATTAAATAAATAAATAAATAAATAAATAGGAAAAAAATAAAAATAAACTAGATAGTAGGTTCTGGTTTGCACTTTCTTTCGCGCACTTAGAGCACCGTATTTGGATAGAGGCTAGAGCAGTGTAGTGTATCTTCTTCAACGACAGTTCGATTTAAACTGATGGCCAAGTGTTTAACTTGTAAGATACTTTAATTTTGTTTGCCTTCCTTGGCTAGTTATGCTATATGCCATAGAACAACTGGTGGTGGTGGAGTTGTGGTGGTGGTAGCATCGCGGCGTTGTGCTTCTGGTGGAAGCAACTTTCTTTTCATTTTCTTGTGGCTGGCTGGCTATCTGCGGGATTGGTATGGGTGAATCAAGAATGAATGAGAGGAGAAGGAAAGCAGCCACGGTTAGATCAATCGGTAACAATAACGGTAGAATTTTTGTACACCAAAAAGATATACATTTTGAAGTGGGTATCTGTATCTTTTTTTTATTGGATTCTTTAGAGATCTCTTAGTACAGCATCCAGCAGACGGAGCTAAAGTGAGTTTGGTTTCGATTTTGTGTGCTCGACATGAAGATGTGTGGTGGCGCTGGCTACGACTTGTGTGTGATTATCGCATTGGAAAAAAGGCTTGCTTTTTGTTTTGTTGTGCAAAAAAAAAAAAATAATAACAACACGAATCACGACCCAGGTGACGATAACGACAAGGAAGACGATGGTTATGATGATGATGCTGGGTTTTGGGCGAGATTTTAATTTTTTTTTTGAACTCGTATATTGGTTAAAATAAATATTCGTTGTGTTTTTTTTTTTGGAACATTTATGCTTGAAAAAGTATCTGACCTCAATTGTGGTGGGGTTTTCACTTTTTTCCTGATTCTCTGTGGAATGTTTCAGATATAGAATTCTAAATGAGTAGTCTTTAACCACGATTGAGAATGGATTGGAATCTAGAAATACATAATGACTGCTCTAAATGTTATCGGTGATGCCGATTCGACATTGATTTGAATATACAAAACAGCAACCATTTCCGTCAATGCCTTATCCATTTGGCTGTGGATATCGGAGATGACTTAATGGAACACCATTAGTGTGCTCATTTAGATATGAATCTGGTTCAGTGTAAAATGTAGGAGGTACACCATTGAGAAGATTGGATTTCATTGAAGGAGAGTGACGCCTTGGACATGGTGTACTTAGTACTCTGGCTTAAATTTTTGAAGTAACACTTATGTTAAGCTACTCATTGTCATATTGTGCTTAAAGCTGTGGGAGTGAAGGTGTTTATCGGAAATTATAAAAAGTTTTCAAGTGCTTTGTTTGGAAGACTGTCTTAGAATGTGAGACCTGGTTGTCTCTTTTCAGTTGTCTGAATTCTTCCTCGAAGGCTTTTCTTACTGCGGCAGGATGACATTTGCAGAAGAGTTGCAGACTCAGTAACAAAGACAACGGATTCATATGTATATATGTACATGTGGGTACCGAAGCTCAATGATTAGTGCATTTAAGTACTGTGCAAGATTTCCTAGGTTAAAATTTCAAAAAAAATAAAGTGAACGACTGGATCGTACGTACTTGCACCTCTATGCTGTAAGTTGGAAATCAAAAGATTTTTAATATCTAAAATTTTTTTTGAAAATTTTGCATAAATTTAAACGCCACATTAATCTTGCCCAGATTTCGATTTTCATGGATATCCATTGAGAAATAGCCATGTTTCTAAAATCACTTAATAAGAAAAGTACCGTTATACGTTTTTTTAGCCAAAAACGTGGTACGCCATATTATAGCATTTGTCTAGACAAACTCGAATATGAAATTTAATCAAAATCGTTAGAGCCGTTTTCGAGAAAATCGTCTTTCTGTGAAAATGGCCATAATTAAAGTACCGTTAATAACAGGGCAAGACCAAAAATTCAGATTTCTCCTCGAATTGTGATACTACAGAGCTCAGATATGAAGTTTGAAGCAAATCGGTTAAGCCGTTAGGCTGCAGTCCAGCGTACATACACAGGCAGACCGACAGACCGACAGACAGACAGAATCGGCAGACCCACTTTTTCGAGCTTCTCCATCATCGTAATGTCAGAATTCATTGTTATCTCGAGTTCGAATTTTTGCACGAATCCAATACTTGCCCTGTATTATAGGTGCAAGTAAAAAATCGAATGTAATAGCCTTGTGAGGAAGGCTTTACAAACATAAGTTTTAAAGATGTCGAACTAGCTTATGTAAGGAGCCTGTCAAATAGTCTATGGATTCCCTCGAAGATTCATCCATTCTTCTTCTAAGGGCTGTTGTTAGACATCAAAAACGCATTTCAGTCATTCAGGTCAACAAGAGATGTCAGTTGCTAAAGTTCACACAGAGGAGTTAGAAGTGTTCAGTGAGACATAAATGATTGGAAATGATTTTGAGTATGGTCATCGTTAGGCATTCCCTGGGGGTGACGATGCGACATTTTGCGATTTTTTTTCTTCTTCAAAAATATATTTCGGAAGATGTAAGCTGTCGATTTGAAGTATAAGACAAAGTCTTTCAATATGATTAAGAGACTCTATTCTGTTCCTTGTAACAAAGGCTCACACCTTTCTATTGAAGCTGGCAGCCCCACCAACATTAGTTCATCTTTAATGACATCCGGTTCAGTGCCACTTAACACCTTATATAAGCATTAACTCATTACGATGAGTACATTCCTCAAAAAAAAACATTATAAAACTCTTTTCAGTACGTGTGTTTTTCAACGTCGAATTATTTCCAGATTTCGTAAGAATATTGTATTCTCAACAATAAATTGCCAGCTTTTATAACTTTGTGCTTTGAAAATCTATTAACAATCCAATTGTCGTTATTCGCCAACAATTATTCTGTTTAAGCAAACGTTGTTAAATTAAAATTTCTTTTGACAAAAAATTAACTTTCAGCAATATTTTCAATAATCTTGTTCATTCAGTAATTTATAACAATTACAACACAACCGTCGCGTCGATTGTAATTAATTTTAAGAGAAATTTCCGCATGTTTTTTCAACAAACTTTTTTGCGTCTTTTCCTCTCATTCTCATTCATTTTTAACAAATAAATAAAAAAAGACTCATATGTAAACAAAGACCCTAACAACGCCTCACGCTACTGCGCGCACTATTTTCGCTTTCATTAAATTAATTACCTGAACCCCGAAATATTGTTATTAACTGAATAAAAATAACCATAAATTATGGTTACTCTACCATAATTATCAAAACGAGGTATGTATTTGCTTTTTCGTGTGCATATTTTGGTTATTCTTTTTGACAATCGCATCGTCTGTCGACAGGGTTCAAAGGTTTAACTTACACTTTCGTAACTTTGCTTTTAACCAGCTACATAACAACAACAACAATAATAAAATATCAGTTTCACTTCCTTAGGTTAAGCTGTCCACAACCACAATCGATTAGATACAATTAGCGCGGGCCAAAGATGATAAATATTATCAAAGATTAGAAAATACCCATACACTGGACAAAGCACAAGAAGAAGATCAACAGCCTCTGGGGACGGATATCTATGATCTAGGAGAGTATTTTTTTTTTTTTTTACTCAATTTTCATAACAAATAAACATTTGTGACCTTTTGAATATGAATTCTTAAACTTTTCCCCAGCATATTTGGGTCGGTTTGCTTTATACAGCGTCTACATATGAGCATGAATTTATTCAAATTAATTCATAGAATTTCATTCCCCCCTGTAATACAGACAGAAGACGAAAAAAAAGATACATTTTAACGGAAATTTAAATGCAGCAAGATCGGTGACAATGTCGCGCGCGCGCGCGATCTCAAAGATCTCTTGAGTCATCTACAACGGATCTCATGAAGATGGATACAACAAACTAGTGAAAGTTCCCAAAGAGAAGATGTAGGTATTCTAGAAAGAAAAACTTTTTTTTTCTTTTGAGATAAGAAACTTAAATAGATTCCAGATAATGTCCGATGTTGGTTTTGGTTATGCTAAATGAAGTTTCTAAACTCACTGTCAATTAAAAGAGTAATTATTTATCCGTCGTAATAAATGATCACGAAATTGCGATGAAATAAAAATGAAAATTGAGAACAATAGCGACGGACGTCGGGGTATTGTTTGAGACCACGACTGTGGACGAGAAATTTCTTATAAAACTTATGAATCCATAAGTTTCACTTTCCTCTTTTCGATTTTAACTTTATTCTAAAATTTTATCGAAGCGAGGAAAGAGGTATGAGACTGGTTTCAGAACGAACTTAAGAATGCATTGGACTGTGTAAATTTTTTGAGACTGAATAGTGGTTTCATTGGAAACTCAACCTTTGGCTAGCTTCGGTCTTCGAACGGCAGGATTCACTTAGACGCGAGTTAGGTTCATTGGGTTTCTACATGTGTCGACGATGGGTTACTTTTGGAATTTAATAGATTTTTGGACAAATTTTTAAGCTTTGTTTGTAAGCTGTTAACTATTCTTCCCAAAAAGAATAATACTGCGCAAGCTCTAGACAAGATGAAAGCTAGATGAAAGAGGGATTCCACGCCAGAAGTCATTGGCCGGGATACCAAATCTTGTGGCTTGTTAATATCCCTACTAAATTACCTATATGCTTTCTGCTTTTGTTCAGTATGTATTTTGTTTTTGTTAATTAAATATAGCCTAGTAGAAGTGTTTCAATAGCTGGTTCCATTGATGAACGCTTCGCGAAAAGCCTAAATTTCAGCTTTGGCAGACACTCTACCGATCCATTGGACTTATGGATCGCCTTTTGATGGTGTATGAAAAACTCTGCTAGATTTCAGCGAAGAAATGAGAAAGGGTTTAGAAATAAATTTTAATGAGGCGGTTACATCGTCAACCATGTCGTGTTGACTTAGTGCATAGCACCGCATCAGGTGAGCCTCAGAGCCTACTTCTACAGATTTGGACAAGACGACTACTGCCGGCGTCGAGGATATAAAACAGAAAAGCGAAGCGAAAAACGTAACCCGCTGTTGAAAAAACTGAGAAACCAATGGAATCCTTAAATTAACCAAGAAGCAGTTCTTTTTTGCACGTTGAATATGCGAAAATATTGAGGATGATTTGTTCTATTTCTTCATGTCTTTTAACGTGCAGGCTATCGACCAATTTCTTCTAAGTACTTCATACCGATGCTTATCCTATACCTATAGAACCATCCATACCACTCCAACTGCATTCTTTGTAACAATTCTTGCCCTGACTCCAATCACCCCGCTTGTCAACAAAACAATCCAATATCTGAAGACAGTTAACCGTCACAGTGCCCAAACTTTCGGTCATCTTCCCTTGAAGTTGAAACCCAAACTTTCGGTCATCTTCCCTTGAAATTGAAACTTGTTTAATCCAAAATAGTATTGGAATGCAGACGCCTAGCAGACGACATATGGAATTCGCTTACTTCCTGTCACATCTCCAAGACATGATACTATAAAGCAAACACCAAAGTCATCCTCACGTTAAATAGTCAAAACTTGAAGGTCTTCATTAGAATTACCATACATATTACTGACCACAATCTATTAGGAGGAAACTGCGAATAAGTATAAATGGTTTTTGCAGAGGTTGCGGCAAGTCGGATTCTTAACATCATCATAACTAGTAGCAGCCCGTAACCCCCTTTAACCTAACCTAACCTAGCAAGATATTATCTTCTACACAAACTTTGATCTGCAGTCACTTTAAAATGATTTACGAGTATACTATATTCCGTAGCCCGGTTTCGTTATATAATGTTCTTAATCACGTTCGCAACACCACTCTGCCATGATGAACTAGAAAAACCTTTTCGAATCTCAAACTTAGAGATTTGCAGTAATTAGGTGCATCTAGCTATAAACTACAATATACTTATTCTAGTGAAAGATATGTTTAGAAAATCGCTTTTTACAAAGGAGCCATAGAAAATACACCCCAAGGAGTCCAAAGAAACACGATCCTTTTAAGGCGGGAAATTAAACTCGAAAATTTCGAGAACTCATTAACGGTATATCACAAACAGTGATTTCCTTCGTACGTTGCCTTAACTACTTCTACTTGAATCATAAGTTTTCTTCTAATTATCTCGTAAAATTTCCACCCTCTTAAACTGCCTCAGACAAATTTACAATCTGTACGACGCTGTCTAATTAGACCCCCATGGATATGAATCTCAATATCTACGTAAATCTCTGAACCTCACAGTTGAACTTGAATACTAAAGCAAAAGAACTTTATATGGTTAGCGGTGCTGCACCCACCACCAAACTCCCAGACAACCGAATCAATTGATTAAACTATTGCGAAATATATTTCCAATTAATGCGCCCGCAGTGGTTTTTCACTTTCACTAACGGATCTAGAGAAAATCTCGAAATTTTTCAGTAGGTAAACAAAAAAAACTTTACGTGCAATCCCGAGACACTGATTAATCATCTAAACACCTTGACTCCTTGTTGTTGTTATTCTTTTCTGTGGTGTCATGGCTTGCAGGCAGCTGCATAGCGGTAAGCTGATGCGTAAATTACCTAAGTCAAAGCACACATACTCGTATAAGCTGTGTGTACCTCTCATGACCCAGTACATTGTCTTGTGGTCTCTGGGCGATCTTTAGTTTTGTGGTGGGCACATTGGCCATGGTGGATGTTGCACAAAGACGAAGACGATCGTTTGTCCACCACTTAGCCTGAGACTAACTGCCTTGAGAACGTGCATGCAACTCTGTATGTCTCCACTGTTTCGGTTTTGGGTGATTTGAAAAGAAAGTTAATTTTTCAATTTCGTTGGTGCATGGTCAACCCGAACGCAGACTATTGTCGCCAGTTTCAGAGGCCAATCTGGGGGTCAGAATCGGAAAAAAAATGAAAGCAATTTGAATGGATTGCCATTAAGGAGAGGCATCGAAATATTTATCACGTGATTTAGGCGCAGTGTCAGTGAACTATGAAGGTGGGACTAAAATGGAGGCGAGCACGTAAGAACTCAATTAAAACTTGGTAGACTCACTAAGGTTGGGTAGTATTACTGACTCAAGATTAAATAGATCAATTTGCCTTTGGAAGTAGGAAAGTGGATCTGTATTTTGCTACAATTTCAAACTTCTACTTTAGGTCCTGCTATCACTTTTGACTGATGTGTAAAACAAAGACCTCTTATAGATGCTGTTCCTTAAGCATATCCAATTGCATAGTTCGTAATATTTCTTTCTCTTATCCTGAATCTTTTCGGCCTTTACCTTACGAAGATACTTACGCACGACCGTGTAACAGGCAACGAAAGAGCCGTCAAACATATTAGAAGAGAAGTGTCCGACAGTGGTATTCCAGGCAATTCTTTGGCCAACGAACTTCCCTACTTGTATACTATTAGTCGGAAACAGAACACATGAACCCGATGTTAACATTCGAAAGGAGATTCAATGCAAGAATTCCTGGCAGAATTTACTGGAAGAACTGGAGGACTAACAAGAAAAAGGATTTGGCATTCTTCAGAAGCCGGAGTTTATTGTGAAGCCCTAGGAATAAACCGCTTCTTTAGAATAAACGACGACTGCAGCGTCTTTCAAGCCGAAGTCACTGTCATTACACAGGATGCTGGAATATATTGCCAGGTAGCTATTAAGGCTCTGGACTCTGCTATAACTCGGTCGAGGCTGGTGAGAATCTGCAAATCACTTTTAAACGAGATATCCAGAGCCAATACGGCAACCCTCAGTTGGGCACCAGGGCATATGGATATCGAAGGAAACGAGAAGGCGGATGACGTCGCTGCACATATCGCGTGCCCTTCCCTTTGTAGCAGCCCCAGTCAGTTCTTTAAAGAAAAAAGTAGAAGATGAAGCCATCGATCGTGCAAACAGACGCTGGATTCATCTGGATATATGCGTAACGGCTAGAGCTCTATGGCCGGACTCTAGTTAAACTCAGTCATCATAACGTATGGGTCGTTTCTGGCGTAATTACCGGACATTGTGTCAGTGGCCTTCACGCAGAGTGACTCGGTGTGCTGCATAATGACTATTGTAGAAGCTGCAGAGACGATCGAATCGAATCTATTCGTCACCTGCTGTGCGACTGGCCTACCCTATCTGTTAGAAGAAAGAGAACTCTTGGCAGTCATTTCTTCTCGAAGCTGGAAGACTTAGGCAATGTTGAGCTGGTGGACCTCCTGAGATTTATATTACTATCTGGGTGGTTCTAACAGCGGACCTTATTACAGCCTTCCCAGGGTTAAATGATTGGGCACAATGGACCCGAATTGTGGGTCTAAGTGAGCAGTGGCCTTCTGGTCACAAGGCACCCATCTACCTAACCTAACCTATAATATTAGTCAATCGAAGCAAATTTAGATGGGTCTACAATCCGGGGTGAACCTGGGCCTCAACCAACCTCGACTACTTGCTGCTCCGCTCTCAATGCGCCTGAAATAAACAGAGGGAATTCTCCATTGTCATTCTGCATAGTCGGACGAGTTTGATAAGAATACAACTGGGTCTGCACAATAGTAATGTCAGGACATGCATTAGGCTGAGCCTAGAAGAACTCTTGTTCGACAAACTCATCAACGTCGATAATATTGCCTCCAATGCTTTATACTAAGCTTCTGTTGGTTCATTCTTTAACCAAACCAAAACAAGACATCTCAAATTCCCACTGCAATGCAGCTAATTTACAAAATGTAAAAACAAACCTCTTTAAATAGAAACATCGGGTTTTCCTATTTAATTTTTTTCCTTTCTCAGGAATACTGAATTCCCTTCTCACATCGATCGGTCCCATAACATTCAGACTGCGATTTTCTTCTGTGTTCTCTCGGTTTCTTTTCGATTATTCAATTTTCTCTCAGTAAATTCTTGGAAAAACTATTCAATATTCTGTTTTTTGTTATAACCTCTTGAAACCAAGCAAACAAATTAAAAAAGGACGAAAGCAAGCAATATTCTACGCCACACAATAAGCTTTTCATCCATTCATCGTGAAACCACCCACTACTTTGCGGAGAAGTCCTAAATGGTAAGGACCCATGTTTGGTTTCCATTTAATAGTTCGATTTGTTCCACAAACCGCTGCACATTGCTTGTGCGATGAAACCATTTAGGGTTCTAAATTCTGTATCGAGGTTGAAAATTAACACTTAACTTCTCAGTATCCTTTCATTTGGGCATCATTCAATTAAAAACTTCATGTGGTGCATACAAGTACAAGTCCTTAAACGTTTATGTGTCTTTTCATCCACAGTCGAGTCATGTTCATGTCCATATTCATTTAAATTTCTAAAAGTTTTGTCATGTTTTTTTATTTTTGAGAAAAAAAGAACAGTTTTGATGGCAAAAAAAAAGTTGCCTGTGCACATAAAGTCGCACAGAGTAAATACCATTAGATGTTAGAGATGGTATTCGAATTGGAAACATCGTAAGTAACTGCTCCAACAGGGGGACAGAAACATCTGTGTGTGGGGTTATATCTATGTAGGTGTAGATACAATTTATTGAGGTGCCAACTCAGGTGAGAGAAGGACTCAGGCGAGAAGATGAGATACTATAGTGGAAGCACTTTGCTTGTTGAAAGTATTTGCTTTGGCATTCCTGAGAATCATTTGCATAAAGATGTTTTCCACCCAAACTACATAAATGTCCTACGGGTAAAGGTTGATGGGACTGGGGAGGAGAAGATGTAATTAAATGTTGGTTTGTAGGCAACATCATTCGCTGTTTAGAGTGAGGTAATTCAGGTCTTTGTCTTGTTTCGAATTCTGGCGCTTTTTGGTTTGTAAAGAGTTGTAGCTTGGAGGTCAAGGTGAAGCTTGATGATGGGAAATGAAAGAGTCTTCGGATAATGGAGATATGGAATGAGAGTTGACATAGAGGTCAGAAAATTGGTATGTATACAGCTGTAGCTGTATCATCAGGGAAGTGTTGCTTGTGGTATTGACTTTTGTGATTTTTTGTAAGAAAAAAATAATAAGTATACTTTTGCTTTCAATAGAGAGAAAGATGGGGTTAACATGTAATTAGGCTTCAATATTGACTTATTGTACTGGCCATAAATAAATAATAAAATGTTGCTCCTTGCATATTTGAACCCTATTCACTTCTAATTTACTCAGCTACTTACTGTGCTGCTACGTGAAAACCATTCTCAGGATTTGATGAAATTTCTATGCTGATGATTTTCCAGGTCTTATAAAAGTAAGCATCCAGGGAATTTGTCTCCTTTGGAATTAGCGATAAACATTAATGCTGTCAATAAGTAGAAACAATCAACACTGACGGTTTGGACACAACTTCAAAGTGAGCAGCTGCAGAGGTAGTTAGGGACTTTGTTGACCTTGGCTCTGCTATGAACTCTGATAATAATACCAGCTCGGAAATCGAGCGGGGAATAAACCTTAGTAACCGCTGCTTTTTCGTGCTATTATGGTAAAGCTCTATCTCAAAGAACTAAGGAGACTTTGTATATGACCCTGATCATTCCAATCCTGCTTTACGGAGCTAGAATGTAGACTTTATTGAAAACGGATATCCTTGGTCACTTTAACAGACAAATTTTTCGTAAGATATATGGTCGCGTTGCTTTGGAGATTCTTGGAGGGGAAGATTCAACAACGAATTGTACGACCTGTACAGCGACATCGACCTAGTCAAGGAAGTGTGCTTATTCGACGTCGGAGATGGCTCGGACATGTATATTGAATGGACACCAAGGTTTCTTCCCTCAAAGTCGTCAAATAAACCCGAAGAGACGACGAAGTAGAGGGCATCCTCGCCGCAGGAGGCACGGTTCAAGGAGATCTCGACCAACTTGAAGTGCGACACTGGAGGCAATTAACTGAAGACAGAACTAAGTGGAGAGGCTTGTTGCCCAGCTTCAACTCGAACTGTAGCCCCATCTAAGTAAGTTATCAAGTTTACACGAAGGTTTTTTTTATGTTTACCTTTCTTATTGCAGGTTCCAATATTTTAAGTGTAAGTGCGGAATGCGGAACACAACAGGGTCCTCTTGCTCTTATACAACCTTTGCCTTGAATACCATCATGTCCAGGCACCAAGTAGAGAGTAGAAAAATATTCAACTGCATGGCTGCAGTGGTTTCATGATTCTTAGATTGAGTTGAGTTCATTGTCAAATAGAATGGAAAGGTCTTTTACGCTGATACTCTGAAAAAGCTAAGAAAAAGGTCTGAATCTCTGAATTTCCAAATCAGTATTTCAAGCCCCAACTTCTTATGAGCTGTAGACAGCATACAAAGATTATTCCCTCTTTAATCCGGAACCTATCTCCTATTACACACTCCCTTCACGCATAAGCATACAATCAAAGCACCAATCTCTGGCTTTCGACTTTATTGTTTCATGATGATAACTCCTCTGATATCATTTTACACTCACAACAAGCAATAAAACTCACAATCTAAGCAAGTGCTGCTGATAATCACTTCAGCAGTGTCCTCCAAGAATACGACGAAAAATAAAATTAATTTCCACCAACAGACAGAAGGAAACTCTTCAAAAAAACGGTGCCCTAATCAACGAGCTTTAATAGCAGTTGATCCAGAAAAAAACACTTCGAAATCCAAAGGACAAAAAAAAAAAGAGCAACAACACCTCCAAGAAAATTTGTTTATTCTCCCATTCTATCCTTGTACGCCAAGGATAACGCCAGCTTCCCTGCAGTGGTGGAAATAGAAAGTCGTCCTGAATATTACCATTTCTATTATTGTTATTCTTCCTCGTTTCTTCACACTCTGTGTGAGATAAAGTCCTTTGCCCTTGCCTTCTTTCCGTTGCGTTTCAATGAATGGAGACAGAGAATGTGGACAATATGATGCGCCATTTAATTTTATTTACTTTCCAGACAAAATCGAAAATCGAGGACAAACTCAGAGAAGCAGAACCAAAAAAACAAGTAAAAAGAAGCTAGTACTCAAAAAGAAATTTTGTTTTTTTGTGAATGAAATGGAAATCAATAAACCAAGGAAAAGAAGGACACTCCTGGCTATTTGTAGTGTTCCATAATTTGCTTTTCGTTCCACTTAGAGCGTTTTAGAATTAGAATCCTCTTTCTTTCTATACATGTCCATTGGGATAGGTTTTTCACTTGTTTTTTTTTTCGAAATACTGGAGAGATTTTTTTTAAGTACCATCGAGTGTAGGGGTGACTGGGTTATTTTCAGATTTTTAATTTTATTTGTAATCATTCAAATGAATATTAAGTCCTGTATGGCCACTAGGTGATTCATTTATAATAAATCTCTTGTCCTGAGAGAGGATTTATCATGAAGAAGTCGTTTATCAAGAGCTCCTTTTCGCATACGAAAAAAAAAGGAAAACACAATTTTATCAGTGTGTTACTATGATCGATGGCTATCGGGCTAAAGGAACTTCCTTTCACAAAAAATAAAAAATCTATGGAATACACATAATATAATAAAACTTTCACACTTTTTTCGCTCTTCTGTAGGCTGTTATACGAATTTCTGATGAAAAAAGATTATGAGAAGATATATTGCCGTTCGCGAGGCTCTTAAGAAAGGACCCCTTTCATACAATGCTCAGGAATTTTGTTTACCATGTGATAAATCTACTGATGTCCTGTTTTGTAACATGTTGATTCTGGGAAGGAGCGCATAAAGGATACAAATCATACCGATAGATTTTGGGGATGGTGCCCCAATCAGGATTGTAGTAGGTGCGTGGATTTTAGGGAGCGTATACACACGTCCGTCATTAGACGTAAGGACAAATTAGGGCTCTGTATCTTTCAGTACAGAAACAGACTTACAGCAAACAGCTTTTGCACTTAAAAAAAATTAATTCTTTTATTTTTTAATCTTCTTAACTGATTTCCTGATGCATGAAGAGCCTCTGTCTAACCACCTTATTTTTATAGCGACTGTCCAGTTACGCATTGCTACCATTCTGAGATCAGGAAACAAGGACGACCAGTTTCACATCACGTACAGGACCATTGGTATGTTCTTAAATCAGTTGCTTGCTAAAAGAATTTTCAGTCAGCCACCAGGAATACATGGAGCTACGTTTTCAGAAGACAATGATCGACAAAACAAACGAGCTCGAGTTGCTGCTCCACAGAAGCAGCAAGAAGGTGCAACAGCCTTTAAGAATCACCAAAGAGCTGAAAAGTGGATGCAGCTCAACTGTTCAGTTTCAATAGTGAATTTGTATTGCTATATGGATGTGGTACTTGGAGAATAATTGGTGTTATCTCAAGACAGCTGAGAAACACATCACGCAGGACAGTCAGGGTGGTACTTCGCAAACTGGGAAAGAGCAGACACACATTCCCAGCGGCCTTAGCGATACCAAAGATATATAGGGCATAATTTTGTAAGTATTCCCTAAACTTAGGTTAGGATCTTATGTATAGGTTTTTCTGATAAGACTCTCTTAAATTTTACAGGTGATTCTGGCCAAATTGTTGAAGCTACATCTGTCAGATCGACTGTCATTTATTTAGTTGGTTTTGCCAAATCAATTTATGGAAAATTGGATATGTCGGATGCGCTTGCAGTGGACTAGGAAGAAATGTTTATAATTTTTACATTCGCTTATAACTCACAGTATTTTGTTACATTCTTATTGAAATACATTATGTAGGTACTTTCCAAGCGGATTTGCTTGCGATTTTGGCAACTTTTCATTCAATGGTCGCATACTCTATCACTAGACCGTTTGTTGCTCAAGTCCTAACGACATGCATTGAACTTTCTCAGTAACATAAATGTATAATTCCTTCAGAATGCATCTACTGTGATACAATTTAAACAAACTTTATGTCTTTGAAATTTCAGATTTCTTAAGAGGCAGACTGACGGATGATGGAAGATGATATGCAGATAGTATCACGTCGCCAGAGAGGGCTTTGCACTTTCTTGACAATAAAACAATAACAAATTTACAAACCCTTATCTCACTCAACTCCTTAACAAAAATAAAATAAAAAAAAAAAAAAACTTCCCTGAATTAAAGCCATGTTGTTCATTAATTAGACGTTACCCGCAGGCTACCTACCAGGCTGCCATTAGAGCGACCAACAGAGTCATCTCATAAATTGGTTCAATTTTTTCGTAATTTTTTTTGTTTTCTTTATTTGGCTGAGAGTCAGAACGCTTCACTAATCTTTCTTCTGCGTGATTGGAGATATTTTCTTTTTCTCCTTCTCGTTGTGTTTTGTGCTTCGAGGATTCTAATAAATCAACCGTAGAAACTCTGACTAACTTTTTAAAGTTCAAATTACGTTCCACAGACGGAGAATGGAACCACTTTGAGTTCATTTGAGAAGTTCTAATTTTTACTTTTTTTTCAAGATTTAGGTAGGTACATGGGATTTATGCCCACGCTTTTTTGTGTAAAGTTTTTGATTATTTTTGTGTTACCGCAGGGAAATACATAGGGACGAAAATAGATGACGGATGGATAGACAAATGAATGTGAACACGGATCAAGGTACGGAATGTTTTTGATGCTGGCAGCGTTTAACTGTGGGTTATCCTTTGGAATTTTTTTTTTGTGAGCAGTAAAAGTTATGATGAAATTTTAGCGCTTTTTTCAGGTATGAAATATGGGCGCTTTGAGGTAAATACCGGAATTGCAAAAGGCACGTGCTATGCGTAACTTTTGATTCAGGTCAATGGAATGAAGTATTTTTTTTTCTTTTCATGAACATTTCAATGGTCTATGTGACCACGGGTTTCAAATAGTGATGAAAAGTTTTTTTTAAAAAAGCCTATTATGTGTGTATAGGAAGGCATAGGCTAACTATCGTCCCTTTCATTCAATCGGACGAATTTGGGACTCGCTTCACCCATCAAACGGCAGCTGTTAGGTTTTGTAGCTAACATTTTCACCGCAGTGCCCTGTCACAGTTGTGTGCGTAAAGAATTTTTTTAAGAAGGCACAATGTCCCTAAAGGTATTGCTCACTTAACATCTTTATAGTAACTCTGACGCTATTATCACCGAAGCCTTCTTTATGGTACCTTCCACACAACTGGCGAGGGATTCCTTGAACTTGCTGGAGGGATGACGTTTTTCAGAGCTTCACACAGCAACATATTCACATAATAGGTGTTGTACAGTTCTATTTCCTTTGGTAGTGACTGTAGGTGATATCCTCCGAAATTTTAATTAATAGTCACTGCATAGGAGCCATAAGAAGGCTCATCTGTTATGTGTTTCAGGATATCACTTGACTTTCTAAAAGGGTACGACAAAGCTTTAAGTTTGCTTAAGATCTATGATGCTATTCAAATGGGAGCTACGCAAATTTCTATTGTAATCATTACTTTAAACTTAAGTACTATGCAGACTCACAAAATCCCAGATCTTCGTGCATCAATGTAAACATTTCTGTACGTGAAATTGGTGGTACTTTCTCCTTAATTCTAAGAGCAAAAAATGAAAAATAAAACACAGATGCAAATGTTAAGCAGCACTCTCAAGCTTCATCAATCAAAATGTTGTGACACTCTCCCGAATAGTGTACCTGCTATTTCGTACTTTTCAGAATAGTGCTGTACAGCAATTTAGCATTATGCACTTCACTGTTTGGCAATACGCGACACGTGATGAAAAAAGGTTATATTCGGAGAGAGTTTAGGGACTCCAGCATAAATAAAAATAAGTTACTAGGATAGTCTACAGTAGTAGTATCCAGTACCAGTAACCAAACGAAACATTCTCATAGATAAATACGATGCATGCGATGTATGTACCTACGGATGTATCCTAACTCGAGTTGATGAATGATAAATTAGAATACAAAACTAGTTATTACATAATGATGATGGTGTCTGCCCGAAGGCAAACTGTCCATACCTACTGTCCAAAATCAAAACAAAAAAAATTAAGTATTAAAGCACGATGCTGCTCATTTTAAATTGACGGTGCCCATGGCATTGAAGTGAAACACCGTTGAGAAACTCTTCCCCGAAATTGTAGGACGGTATTTGTGGATACAAACGCTTAATCGTTTTAAGTCAACTTGGGCCAGTGCTACTTAAATACTCAGCCAGATTTAGAACAGATTTAGAGAATAATTCAAAGATTATCTAAAATTAGGTTTTATACAGGTGTACTCGTATAAAGATAAAAGATCGAGTTATTTTCCTACCCAAGTTTATGTCTTGAAGACACTGAAACAGCCCACCATATACAGTGCAAATTCTCAGCCATAGCTCGGCTGAGACTTAAGTACTTTAACTGACCTAAATGAACTAGACTTCAGATAGACAACACAACAATGAATTATGTACAATCCTGCTAGGGAATAGCTCCAAAGTTCTACCCAGTGCTTCATAGGCTTATCACCTTCTCTTATCCCTTACTAACCTTTGCATTGCAACAGTAATTTATTCAAAGCCAGTCATGTTTACCTAAGGGAAAAATCATCGGAACCTAAAAAAAAAAAAAAAAAAACAGCCCTTAAGAGGCATAAAGTCATGACCCATTTCAAATATCAGGCACATAACAAATGGTTAATAAAATTGCTAACCAAAAAAGCTTATTTCCTACTTTGACTCTGCACGAATACATTACAATAATAAATAGAAACATCTTCTGAGTTCTTCCGATGAAAAAGCTGAGCAGCAGCGTCCCAATCCTCCTCGTTTATTTAAAATTCCTTATACGTGAAGTCAAGCAAATAAGGAAGCTTTACTTAAAAATCTACCACAAAATCAATACCTATTTGAAGTAAATCCTCTAAATACTACAAGTAACAGTGAACGTGTCATTTCTCTTTTACGATTACGACTCTATTTTCAATGTAACCAACGAATTGGTGTGTTAAAAACGTAAAACAAGGCACATTGTGCATAGTAATTTGCGATCATATTTACTTAGAGGGATGTTCATGTTTCTTGTGACGCACGAAATTACCACAGCGAATCTTAGCAGATGTCGAAATAAGCCATGTGCTTGGTTTCTCTTTGAGGTTGGTATTCCTTCTCCGTTTCAAAATATGTATAAATCACATTAAATGTTTGTCTTTTTGTACCTGTTTCCGGGGCATTTACCTCGGTTAGATAAGTATTTTCTCTGTTCCTGCCACAGACAAAATCGTTACGTAATTTTGAACATTGACGCATATTGCTCTATAAATCTTAAGTACGTTCCACACAAACGTCAGTTCTTTAAAATTAAAAACAAAAGACCCCATCACCTCTCCTGCACGTGAGTTTTAACCCCGGCCAATAGCAATCCCTTACTCCTTTGAGCCACCAAAAAGTTTAGGTAACCATTTGACTGTGTTCTAATTCGATAGAACAACACACCCTTTCAACCTTAATTTTACATTTCCAATTGATTACATCCCCTTATACCGTGATTCTCTATTGCCTTTTTTTTTTGTAGTATCCTTTATCCTCATCGGCCATTCCAGACATGACTTAGATACATAGACTTTTATGAGTTATAGAGTCACCCATAGAAAAAGGTTGCTCATTTAGCCAATACAAAATGCTGAATCATGAAATTGCATCAAAGATGAACCATTTACAGAGCCAATTTAACGGTAAAATCAAAGAATTTGTTTATAATTCAATCCGTTTGCGGTGAGGAGCACGTGTTTGCGGTAAGAATGGACTCTTTCCCGCGTAAAATCTGTCAAAGTATAGCGCATACGCAAGAAATTTCCCTTGCCGTGTCAACTGTTATACAGACGATGTTTAGCAACATGTTGCTTAGCATTTGAATATAGATAGATAGATAGGAAAAACTGATTTAAAGCTGTCCTAGTCCCTGGAGGAATCATATTATTATTTTTTATGAAAATTTATAGCCGTAGGTTCACAAGGAATTAGAAGGAAATGTAGAAGAATTTGTTGATTTTATTGACAAAGGCACACCATACCAATTTCCAGGACAAAGGACACACAAAAAGACTTTAATTAGCTTGATTTTTCGAATTCAAGTTCAAAAAGAGGAACTTTCTGTGGAATAAACGGATTGACCCTTTTGTTCGTCCTTTCTATTTGCACGGACAGTTTTGTGGTTGTAATTCTGTGTACTATGTCGCGTGTTTAAGTTTACAATTAAGTTGTGTATTTATTTTATTACGTGTGAAGCCCAACAGTGTTGTAAATATTTGTTAGACAAATAACTGAGATAGACAAACAAAGGAGAGTAGTTTATTGAAATATTTACACAGCATCAGTGGTGATAATCCGATTAAACAATTTCGAAGGTCCAGGAGGTTTGAATGGGGAATTTTCTGTGTGAATTTAATTACCAATGACTAGATTGAGTTAGGAATTCAGTGGAATAAAAGAAATGTACCTACTTTCTGAAGTACCAAAGGATACGTAGATACAGGTTCTTCAAACACAGAAGTTAATTTCTGTCTGCTGTGACTTTCAAGTCGATTTATTTCTGATACTGAAGGAGGCTTGATGATTTCTAAAAATAGAACTGATTCCAATTATTTCAGACCTGACTTCAGTTTCAGATGGTGACGAGTTGATGATGTAAATATCTATTAGTATGACCATGAAAAGGCGAAGATATGATATACTGTTGAAAGAAAGTCCGTGGGTTTTTGATGTTTCATGAGAATGGCTATTCCAAGAAATCCTTCTTTCCAATTGGTGAGATACCTACTTTTTCTTATGGAATCAATGACGAGCGCTATTTCATGGCGTGACCAAGACAATATCAATAGACGTAGATGGTGGTATCCTATCACACGAATAAGCGCAGGATCTCGAGCGAAGCACGTTTTGAAATTCAAGTCATTATTTAAATAAAGTCAAGAAGGAGAGTAACGAGTACGACGTGAATATGGATTTCGATTTCTCACGGGGAATTTATTTAAGTTTAAGCAAGCTTTTGGAAGGTGGGTTCGGTTCACTGCAGACTGGATTTATGTAATTTCATAATGGTCAGTGGTTGAAGTTTTAAAATCTAAAAAAAAAGAGAAAAACAAAGCAGTAAGTAGTACCATACTGAATGTAAACCAAAAGGATTATGTCCCATGTTCTCCTCGAAAACTTACATGAGTATAATTTAATTGATTGTGTTATAAGAAAAGGCACGAAATTTTCCATGTTTTAAATGTTTTGTAGATGGTATGACTTAGAAGGAAATCCTACTTAAAATATGTTTGTAGATATATGTAGTTTTCTTCTGGTGTATGAGAACCACAAAGTCACCATACTGCAAGATTTAAAACGAGAAAGACCATTATGTTTAACTGTTTAGAGACTTAGCAATGACCTTGCCAATGCCAAGAACAAGGATATATTCAAATAAAATCGCATTAACATGTGCACAAAAAAATTCGCTCTAAATTGACTAAAATTTGAATTGATGTGATTTGCCATTAAAGCACTTTGAGTTGGAAATTCTTACTGAGGACACAAATTCAAATGGAAAAAAAGAATTCCAAGAATTCGATTCTGAATTAAAAGGACTTTTAATGAAGAAGACAACGAAATTGGTACATAATATGCTAAACTGATTTAAACCACAACATTCTTTCCAAGCAATTTGGACAGCACAATATTCTATAAGGTCACCTCGGTGAGGCACTTTTGGAAGATGAATAAGAGGGAAACGTCATATTTACGAACCCGCCTGAAAAGTTGAAAGTGGATACCTTTACGTTGAAATATCGACCACATATACGCATGTATGTCTGCAGCAGTTTTCCAAACATTAACAAAGTTTGCTCTGAGGATCTAATGCGATACCAAACTCTGAAATGTAGGATTCCTTAGATTTCTTATGCTAGTTACCTCGAACTTTCCCTGCTCCCTCATTGCAAAAAACAGGCGGTTCCTAAATCGTCCTGCTTATAAATAAATGTGAAGTAGCGTGTGTCCAAGATCTTGCTATAAATATGTCGAGTTATCTCTTTCATTCCTTTTGAAGGAAATAGTTTTTGGCAGGTTGTTGATCTACAAAATGGCTGCGCAGAGTACTGTCAAGCCAACCGGCACAATCTTTTCTTGTGTGTGTGAGCTCTGTGTCCTCCAAATTTATTTTGCTTGAACGTCAGAATGCTATTACAAATATCGGGAGTTTCTAGCTTATAGGAGTAAATCTATAAAACGACCTGAAGTTTACTGTTTAGTTTTTTTTCGTCTATGACCAGCATCCAACATTCTAAGACTTTATTTGGATGTAAAGTTATAATCAGAGGAACCAGAAGGACACAGATGCATAGTGCTCACCCTAAAATTATCCATATATCGTTTAGAACAGCATAAGACCCGAAGTGCCTCTGTTGTTTTCTAAAATGGCGAATCCCTCTAGTATCTACTGTCAGGGCCGAGTGCATGTTGACATCTTTTTCCTGCTTACTTCTTAAATAAAAAAATGGAAAATACAATAAAATTAGTATTGCAATGAGTTCGTCCAGCATCACTCCACTCACCGAGCTACTTAAGTCTCCAGTACCCGAAGGGTTTGATCGAATAGTTTTCCTTTTCAGTCTCGAGAATACTTACACGGAGTGTGCTCTGCCGCCGGCTCTTCCTCACTTCAGAAAAGGCACAACTCGTCACTTGGAACAATCTTGTAAATTAACCTGCATAGACAAAATATACTTATACTTTGTCTCTGTTGTAAGCCTCTCCAATCAAAGAGCTGTGTGCTTCACTATTCCCTAGATTTTCCGGGCACAAGGGACTATGTGTTGTGTCCAAATTCGAGGAGATAACCACCCTCCTTCTTTGTGTGCAGGCCTCAATGTTGAGGATCAACTTCTCTATACCTCTTCTTTTTGTCGTAATACTTTCCTCAGCTTGTCAATTGTTATCCATTCTTCATTCTTCACCCTACTACTAGTCCGGCTATTGTGTTCTGTGTTTCTAGAAGGTTGAGACAGTCCCTGATGAACTTAACTCTAGTGACTGCAGTAAGCGGGGGAACATAGAAAATGTAAGCAATTAGTCTATAGTCTATTCAAGGCCAGGTACTAAACAAAATAATTTTTCTTCACCTTTAGTCAGCTATGACAGCTTAATATCTACTTTCATTTGAAACACTTGTGCACAAATAGCCAATGAATAACCCTATTAGCCCGATGAACACCTGCCAAATAATGTAATCCCCTTTAAGCTGAAACCATTAAAAATTAGAATAAGTTTCTTTGAATTAAACGAACCTGGCCATTATTTAAAAACAGGATTATTAATGAAAGTCCCTCTTTGTCTGTATAACCATTAAATGTCCTGCTAAATACCTTTAAGAACCAAACCACTAATATCCTGTCCTTTATTCAAAGCCTGTGGTTCTGTCTTTATTATTTCTAAAAATTATGCAAATTGAAGTAAAATTAAACTCGTAACCCAGACTCTCTATCAATATGCCAGACACTTTCTAAATATTCCTTTCCGTTCTATTTAATTTCCTTCAAATTATGCCATTAGTCAGTTAGTTTTGCATCCTTTACCCAAAGACGAACATCTTTTCTAAAAGTAGGATTACACTAGGAAAAAAAAAATTAACATAATATGCTTTCGCTCTTCGTACACAGATAAATTCCCTGCCGTTTTCATCGTCACTATTAACACAATTTTCAAATATTTCTCCTTTTCAAGTACTAGGCATTTGTATCATATCCTTTGGCTATACTCCCCCTAGACGGAAGTGGCTTCCCTTTCGCAATTACTAAGGTCATTTTTCTTTTGCAGCTAAACTCAGTTATATTCAAGCTAGCGCCCCTGAACTTAACCTTAACAATACACAGGCTCTGTTGGATTTATGTGTGTAAACTTTGCCTGCCAATAGATGTGAAATAGAAAAGGAAGAGAATACCCTCATAATCCTTGTGCGACGATGTGATGCCTTCGACCTTGAGAAAAACACACACACCCACTCAAACAAGATGTTATGTTATAAGAAACAGTGGCTGGCAGGCAGCATCCCTCGTCGCTTTGGTCGAATGAATAATAGATGAAACATGAATAATGAAATGTAATATAGTATCTACAATAAAATTTGAATAATGGTATGATTGCATGAATAGCTAGCCGCCACCGCAGGAGGTAGAGCAGAAAGTCACTTTGATTTGGTTTGGCTGCGTGAAAAGGTGCCAAACAGAATCGCAATCCACGGGTAGTCTTGCGTGTAAACGTACCTTAGAGCGGCTTCAGAAGTCATAACTTTCGTTAAGTGCCATGCTTTTGGTTTTTTTTCCCGCGGCGGAGTATCGTTTTAGGCGCTCGTAAAATTTATTGTTTTACCATTGAGATCTATTACCACAGCTCATAAGTTATGTAGGCACCTGTCAAGGGATAAGGGGTTTGGTGCTTTAAGTAGGTTTTGTAGCTGAGAATATTCACTTTGGTACTGTTGAATAAAAGATCAAAATATATTCTTAAAGCAGTCTATAAATAGAAGTGACTTTCTAGCTCTTTTGAACTTCCGTTCAAATTTATTCTGCGAAATTTGTAAAGATATTAACATATTGATACATAAATGTCATCTTGCGTAGAAGTGATGAAATATAATAGAAAATTATTTCAAAATTGAGTTTGTTTGGGAGGTCGAGCTTAGATAAGTATGTTTCTCAAATTTGAGAACGTCCTTCATTCTGAAAGTCGGCTAGCGTGGGCATGTCTTTCCACTTAGCAGGGTCTTACCGAAAACTTAGAAGAGTAGATATCACACTCGCGAAAATCTGGGGAGTTTTCCACTGTCGAAGGTCCAAAAGGCTTATCTTAAAGCTTATCCTTAAGTAAGTGGCAATTGTGGGAAATTTTGTTCCCTTCAAAGAAGATTCTTTTTTTTACTTCTCAGACGTGCAGCCATTTAAAAGTTTTTCAAGTTCCAGGTACACGATTTCATTCAGGCAACACTTGGAAACAGAAGTGAAACTAAGATCGTTCCAAAATCTTGAACAGAACGCCACTGTTGAGAACTAAAACTTAGAGCTAGTTAGAGAATTCGGAGCAAATATATGTAAATCCCAGAAACGAGACATTTGTTTAGATTCACAAAGAATAACCTTAGCAAACCGCTACTACTTTGGTTTGGGAAGACAAATGGGTTCAATCGTCCTAACTCGAGGGACTATAAGTAAGACGAGCGACTTCGAGCGAAAAATGGATGCAATCAAAAATGCCAAGTCACATCGAATAAAGCACCGAAATAGCCGAAACCACCGATGCGAAGACCAATCTATCGCGGATGTCGGAAAGAAGCAGAAAGGAAGGAGGAAGGAGGCGGCCATTTTTAAATAAGTAATGTCTTTAAAATCCTAAACTTAAACTGACGGTCTGCTTCTTGTGTTTTAAATATTTGATAATCTCGCGGTCCTACAATGCAATCTATTCAAACCTACTGCTGAAAGGACCGCAAAGACGTCATCAATAATTCATCACCAACTAGGTCAATCACCGAAGAAGGCTATAAACTTACTATCAAAATAATAAGAGGTCATCAAAGGACCAAAAAGCTCGTCTTTGAGTGTAAGTATAACTTCCAGAAATGACAACAATTAAGTTTCCCTCTCATAAAAGTCCACCAACATAAAATATTTTTCGCATAAAAAAAGCAATTCCCTTCTTTCTTTTTGTCAAGTATGACGTATCACCTAGCAAAGCAAGACTCTCATCAGCACCTCATAAAAGAGTCATTTCCCCAAAAATCCAATTAGGCGACCAATTTCAATGCTACGCATTTTCGGAAAGCAACTCATTTGCCCTTCTGGCATAGCCTAGGATATATTTGTATTAAACTCGAGTTTGCCTGATTAAATGTGTGTCAAAAATATTCAAGGACACTTTGCGAAGGACGCTGTTGCGAAACACATTCATCATCTAACAATTAATTACTACCGAAGCTTGGTCCCTCACCACCCAAGCCACAACAACCACTCTTCACTCTTCACACGTCGAGTGTCCTTGTAAGGAAACTAATTTACTATCACTTATTACAAATTTGTTCTTCTTCTCTCCAGCCAGCGTCGGTATTTAATAGATTCTTTCTTAAAGCAGAGTGTGAGTCCGTAAAGGGTATCACGCCCTTAACAGTTTCACCTTTATAAATATATACATAGAGAATCCTCAAGTGGAATCCTTACAATGAACTTATTGCTAACAAGGACACGGATTTGCTGGAAAATCTCCGAGGAATTGTGACACTGACACACTGAAAGCAAGAGTGGGTTTGCTGTTTAAAGTTGACTATCGATAGTAATTCTTCTAAAAGGGAACAAAAAGAAAGAAAAAGGACTGTACTTTGGGTCAATATTACATAGATTTATGTGCACACTTAATTACATCTCTAGAGGAGATATCCCCATCTGAAAAGCCGGAAAAATCCTTTCGTTTTTATGACGTTCTAGTTCTAGGAATGGCACTCCCTATACTTATATATTTTCCTCCTTTCTTTCCAATAATTTGTTAGCGCGACAAAAGAGGGACATTCATGTCCTACATTGAAGAACCTCGTTGTTTACGCTTCACATATGACCGCATGAGGAAAGCATGAATGAATGAAAGTTTGGAAGGATGTCATAGAAAAAGGACGACAACGACGACGATGGGAAGAAAATCATTAATCTGTAAAAATGAAGGTTTTTTTTCTTTTTTCTTTTTTCTACCTCTTTGTACAGTGGAAGGATTGAGTACTCAACCAGATACTTTGTGCACTTGATGATGGTCGGTGGGTTTTTCGGTATCGTTTAATGGATATTTAATGGTCAATGAGAGAATTTTATAACCGATAGTCATGCAGAGAGGGCACACCCAATCCGGCACATATCCCAAAGCGGGCACACACATACATACTCGAACAGAGAAGAAGCCATTACTTAAAGCTATGGTAATGAGCAGTAATCTATCATAACGGATATAATTATCCTCGCTTTTGGCCATCGCAATCTGATATCCATAAAAAGATGAATATATATATATTTTGGAAATTTGTGGCTGACTGGCCCAAAGGTACATAATCGATTTTTTGTAGGGCAAATCAGGCAGAGAAGAACAATGCGGAAACGAGGAGATTAGGTTGGTCAGTTCGAATTTTGTAATGCGTCACACTGATTCTTTGATTGCTGGCTGAGGGGTAAATGATGGCGAAATGCGGTGAATGGATATTTTTGATTAACTCTTCACATTATTGGGGGTGTGGTTCCATGCCATTTGAGTAGGGAAAGGTCAAATGGTGTTTGGCTGGTGCTACGATTGAAAATAATTTAACAATTTTTTGTTTGTTGATGGAAATTGTGTTTATTATTGGAGAATGAGAAGGACCTTTCAGAGTCAATTCAATTCATGAATTAATTACTAAATTTTATCTACTTTCGGCAAGGTAACAATTTTAAAGAGTGAGGGTTTAGTGTTGCAGTGTTTTTATTGTTGCATTCTTTGTATTGTTGCATCCTCGCGAAGAGAGTCAACTGAGAGGGTGATAAGGTAGAAGATGACTTAAGTGAGAATTATCATCTCAATTACTTACTTTATGTCTGCCTTTAAATGCTAAGAAGTCAGCGGCTTCCAAACTATTTGCCTTATAGCCCGAATGGTCCGAATCGATATCCTCGCGAACGAGATGCAAAGATTTTATCCACCTTAGGCGAAACTCGAACTGGCAAGAGGCAAAAAGCATCAAGGAGGAGGAAAGGGCAACGCTGTGACAAACCACAATTTTAATTCTACTACAGGCAAGTGGACCTCCAGCTTATTCCCACCATAGAATCATATACCAAAAGAGCGAGAGGGAACTGTAACTACCATTTTACACTATTCCTGTTCGGACACGGCGGCTATCAGAAATACCTGCATAGATTTGGACACGACATTTCGTTCAAGTGCCCGGAATGTCCAAATGAGGAGAAGGATGTGGAGCATACAGACGCCTTGCAATTAAAGGAAACCTGCCAAGGCCAAAAAATCTCGTAAGTCACATGACGAAATCAGAAGCCGAGTGGATGGAGATGGATGGAGATCTGCTCATTCATAGTATGTGTGCAAAACGGCCTGCGAAAAGCAGAAGCGCTAAGAAGAGGCCAAGAGAAACCTCCCTCTAGTCTTCTGGAAAATGGCAGCAAAGTGTTATGCATGAGAGTCATCTGATTTCGTCTTGCCTTCAATGAACAATCCGCCAACAACCGTGTGTCACTGTTTGGTGTAGATTTTAAACTGGCCCTAAACTGATGGATTCCAATATAAACTGTTTACTTAAATATTCTCGCGCTATTTTATTGTTTTCTTTCAATTTAATTGAAAAATATCGCTCTTAAACTGACGGAGAATAATTGAATACAAGGCACATGCTGGAAAGAAAAAAATCATCTTCTAATGCAATTACGTGCCACAGCGCCTATATAAAGAATATGTGTACATATGTATATACGTATATATTGCAATAATTTGCAGCTGAGGCATATTAAACATAACCTCTGTACAAGCTCCCGATTCATGCGTACCGAATGAAATAAAAACATTCAGCCTCGAGCTCAATGCGTTCGTTAAGGAACGATTTCAATTTCCCTAAATACAAAAATAAACACAATTCCTCATTTTTCGCTCTAACTCCTCGGAAAAAAAATCCTTCGTTCTGGCGGAACTGCTTCAAGAAGCGAGCATGTAAGGGCATATTCAAATTGAAACACAGATACAAATTCATATAATGTTCGACAAGTTAATCAAGCACTTAGCGTAAAATTGGGTATTAACATTAAAGGCTCATCAAGGAGCAAGGATATGCGATTCGTTCCAATTGTGTCGGGGAATGTATTGGTGAAGGTACTCGGGGTAATATACATACGCTTTATTGACTCATTTGTGAGACTTTATGGTTTGGTTTGGTGTTGCAGCTTTGCGGGAACCATTACCATGTTTGTGGTAATAATTCTGGATCGCTTCATGAAATTAGATGAAATTTGAACCAGTCGTGTTCGGCAGTATTGGCTCATTTCATATGGAATTTTGTATTTTGGTAAAGGCAATTACGCTAATTGCAAAGTAAGTTGAAAGCTATTTTGGTTTTTCTGTCGATTCGACCACACTAGCCAGTTGGGCAGTATGCTCGGTTCAATTGAATTAATTTAAAACGTAAATTTATCAAACTAATCATCCAAAGTAATTGATGTGAATAAATTTACTTAAATACACAACACATTATGCATGTACATGTGTACATAGATAGTGAATAATTAGAGTAGGTTGATATGCTCGTTAACTACCTGTTTATCCTTGCACTCTTCATTTCGGTTTGGGGTTTTACGATATGGTACTTAGAACTGCCAAATATAAGATCTATTGTGTTGCCTCAATCGGTGATCGGAAGTAGGTTCCAAGTCCTAAGTTTCAGCTGGCCTTAATGAGACTTTTTGGTGGCACCTGGTATTGGGCGTCAATGTTTATTCTCCGTGGTAAGTATCCAAACTAGTACATATTTATATTAAAGGCCGACTGGGTATATCCAGATCTATACGACTCCCAGACCACAGCAGTGTTTTCCAACCGGAGGTCCTGGCAGTGACAACAGCGGCCGGTGAGTCATCCGTAAGAACAATACCACCAGAAGGTATCACTTTCTTTATCGACAGCCTATCAAATCAATTACTGCCATAGAAATAAAATCCGAGCTTGTGAAGTGCTGTCGCGAAGAGCTTAAGATTCTTGGAGCATAGCATAAGGTTCTAATCTGCTGGGTCCCTGGGCACGAGGGCGTCCCGGGAAATGAAAAGGCAGATGAATTAGCAAGAAAAGCTTCATCGGACACATTTGAACTGATGGACCTCTCCATAAGCACCCCGCCCTGCGCTCTCAGGCTTGAAGCAGAGAAACTGGCTATGAGAGAGGCGAACTTGAGATGGAAGTCCATAGACACTTGCAAAACTGCAAAACAACTATGGCCAAATATTGACAAAGCAAGGACCGAGAGAATTATATGCAAGGACAGACGTTCAAATTCCTCGGCAAGCACTTCTTTTAGGATCTAGGAGAACTCTCCAATGTCAATACCGGCATATTACTGAACTTCATCAGAACATCAGGATGGTTTGTATGCACGGATAACGAGTAAGTACAACCATGGGAAGTTTGGGTTAAATGGGCAAGGGGTACTTTTTCAAAGCCCCTCTATGGGTAACACAATGGGTCCGTGCTGACCTAACCTAACATATATCAAAGGCCGAATTTGCCTAGATTCATAGAGATAGGTTAACGAAATGTATTTATGTATTTTCGCCTCAAAATATGCAATTAGTTGAACTAGGCGATCTAGCAATTCTATATATAGTTCGATCTAGCATACTTTTAGGTTATTCAAATATCTACTGTACACACATAGTGTTGCTATGACGTATTTTATTTCGCAATCTTATTATGACACTGACCACCCATAATATTGAGATTTCTTTTTATTGTACAACATTAATATCTACGCCTTAGTCTTGGACTCATACATAATATGAATATTTTAAATTAATTAGTTTGACAAACTTTATGCCTTTCTTTGTTTGATGATAAAAGATTTTTTGCAAATTTCATCAGATTTAAGAAAAAAGAACGCAGAAGTGTTAACAGTATACATATGTTAATATCTACGTATATTTATTTGTACACTACGTTTGAGCGAATATAAATAGAACCAATAGATATCGGTTATCTAAATGGCGTCGTAACTATTTTTTCACTGAGGAAGCTTGAGGCTTTCGATTTGTGACTTTTTCTACATTATCTGCAGCTCTTATGTGAAACCAAAAGTAATTCATTTCCTTAATGGATTACCTCTTTTCATCCCCCTTTTATGATCCCCCAATTGGGAGCGAACTGAGAAATTTAAATCTAACGACTTTTATTTAAAGTAAAGGAACATGAACTTCGAGAATAGGATATGCTTATTCATGCTCCAAGGGGAGTATGAATACCCTTATGTAGGTAGTTGATTTAGGCTAAACGATATTGGGAAAAGGGGAAAAAGCCACAGAGAAGATACCGCCTGCACGGATTAGCTGTGAATGTTTAAAGGTTTTAGTGATGAGGAAATATAGAAGTCACATACTTGTGCTACTTACATATGTATTGTTCGGCTTCAGACTTTCTCGTTTATGGATGTTGAGTATTTATATCTCTTTTAACTAGACATCCTTCCACTATTACCTTTTTCTTAATTCATCTTTCCCCATCAACACATTATTTCAAAGGAATTCATACAACTAACTTGGCTCGGTTACCACTAGAACAATGGTCGCGACAATTAAAAACCTCATAAAGCCTTACTAGCCATCTGAATTGCATCCAAAGGATACTAAAACCTTTCGCTTCTCATAAAAACCAGAAGTGAGGGATTGGTTTTATTTGTTTCTCAAATTGATTGCATTTTAATGACTACATTTCGCAGGATCACAAAAATCAACTTAGGCATGCATTTATCTTAGTTTACACTCACTCCTATTATTTTCTAATCCTCCCACAACACTCCGCCAAATAACTACTCCCTTAAAACTACTAGCCCAAATGCCAGTACCAAATAGCCGTCTCTCCACCATAACTCAGGTTCCAAGAACGAAGCTATCCTGTACTTGTAGTACAATACGTCCCAACAGTCTCTCTACGCCACGTGAGACCATCTAAAGCAAGTGTCGATTGAATTCCTATGAGATTTTACGACTACAAAACCCCATATAAACCCATCCGAGTAGCGACCATCTAGATACACGAAGAATCTAATTTTCCACCTCGACGGATATTCGCCTCCTTATATACTATTTAGGGTTTTTTTTTTTTTGCTAGATTGCCATTGGGATCGCGCCAAATTGTGTACACTTCTTCCTAGAACGAATTGGTAATATAGTAAATTTTACACTGTTGAAGGCTTCCATCATCGTCATCATCCTTTTTACCCACCTATATCCTTGGTTAACCCAGTGAAATTTATGAAACAAACCTCGTATTCTGGGTAATCGTTTACTCACTTTATAGCATGAGAGACGTAGTGTATCTTTTTTTTTAAAGCATCTACTACTCGAGAATTTTACGATTTCTTTAGCACCACTGAGATGTTGATTGTGAATAAATATCGTAAAATAGATGTTTTCTTTTTCAGCTTTGGAAAGTGTTCCTTTTTCTCATTTCCATGTTCCCAAGGAACGGTAAAGCATTTTTTCTGGTCTTGTGCCCCACAGTTGATGGTTATTAGGAGTCTTATAAATTTTCGAAAAATGTTCCAAATGTTGTTTAAATTTTGAAGAATTTTTTCCTAAGAACTAGGATTTATTTTTAAGCTTGAACGACTTTGAATTGATGTTGCCGCGGAAAAGTAATTGATCCTTACGATGGGTGGGAAGAAATTTTCAAGGTTTATGAGACGTAATTTTTATTTGACGCAAAACGACCATAAACGTAAAGTTGAAGACAAAATGAGTGATGGTTAGGTAAAAACAACAATATCGTAGAGTTTATGCTGATATAATGGATAATAAAGTGAATAACCATCATTGACGGTGATAAGGAGTTCAAATTTAAATGATTATAGTCGCATCGTTTTCGAGGTAATTTCCTTTAAGAGTCTATGGCGTGAATGCAATTGAAAAAATAGGTGCAGATTGTAAGGAAATATATTTCATTTTTTTATTACTTGAGTGCGATGCCGTACAGTAGAAGGCGACCTTTGAGCCTCTTGCGCCACAAAACAGTGTCGGTTGGTCTTGGACTCAATAAGCCTCAACCAATTTCAGGTAGGAAACTAAAGCACTATGCTTAACGTGATGACAGTTCATCCGGTTGTACACCAGAATGATAATGGTGATCGCCCCTTTCCAATACCAATTGCCTAGCCTTTGGAGGCAAACTATTGAAGCGTTTTACATGCCACAAATTCGGTTCGTTCACATTTTGATCAGCCACCGCTTTATCAATTGGCTCCCTGATGTCCGAAACAGACATGAAGCCAATCACATATACAATTTTGCTTAAAACAATCAAGTTCAATGTCGAAAGGCTCAGGACAGGACTCAGGACTCCAAATGGTCGCATAGAAGCAGAAGCAATCACCAACACAAGGAGACCAGAAGGAGAGCGTCGATCACAACTGGACTGTATGCCGTGAAAAATGTTTTTGCAACTGCGGAACGTTTCTCTGTGTCAGAAAAGGCACCGCACAGTCGGCAGACTCCTGAAGAGGGATTAATGTTCGAACAGCAATATATCAGGCTTAACAGTAGCGCGAACCGAGATAGAAGCCCAGTAGCTTAATGGGAGACGTGGCTAACGTTAGCACATCGACAGATTAGAGTTATGGCCCATATAGGACACAGTCATAGTACCAATATCATTCGGTTTACGTGCACCTATGACACGTCTAGTCTTGTAAAAGACGAGCCCACATAATGCATGCGCCCCGCCTCTAACAGCTCCCAAAGGGAGACCCTTCAGGAGAAGGGTGTAAGCCTAAACCAGCTTTTATCATGTAAAGGTTTTGGTTCTGGCAATTGCTCAACTTCGGTAGGAGTGTCTACTGCCGTCTTGACCCTCTTGTGTATTTGTCAAAGTTTGGTTGCTCAGTCGCATGATTTACTCGAAATGTTAACTCCCGCTTCTTAGCTCTAAGCATCAGCAACTTTCCTTCAGGTTTCCCTAATCAAACTGTCCAGGGGCAGCATCTTCCTTACTTGAATCTGAATGTCCTAGAAAGCAATTAAGGGTAATCTGCATAACATTTCCTCCTTGATTCCAGCTCAATCTGCCAAGAGTATCAAAGAGTGATTTGTCATAGGATAACTACAATTAAAGTTACATAGTCTATGGTTTTGACAATACATTCTAACATGTTGTGGCTTCGCTTTTGCTAACTCTTAGCCTTGTCCTTGCTAGTACTTGTTGCCCAGACCTTATATAAACTTGAGACC
This sequence comes from Chalcosyrphus nemorum, assembly GCA_949716465.1. Taxonomy (NCBI): domain Eukaryota; kingdom Metazoa; phylum Arthropoda; class Insecta; order Diptera; family Syrphidae; genus Chalcosyrphus; species Chalcosyrphus nemorum. Next base: position 14,616,634 of record OX454334.1, on the reverse strand, counting down.
TTATTCATCTCGCAGCTTAACCACGTAATATGGGTCAAAGATCTAGAAAGCAATATCAAACATATTATAGCTGTACAATTTCAAACACGCAACTGCAACCATAACATCTGAATAAACATTCAAACATCGCAAAACAGTCATCTTTTGTTTGGCATTCCATTTTCCATCAGGCGCTGTTCTTAAAATCAATATTATTCACCTTTCGGTTTATCCGCTCCAATTGTTTTTCTTATGAAATTCGTATCTATTATTTTAATTAAAACTATTATGACTCATGCACAATTTCGTAAATAAGCTAAATAGTTCTCATATCAGAAATAGTGATAAGGTGATGAGAACTCTTTTTATGTCATCTATGACGTTTGTTTACGAAACGTCATAAAAACTCTTTAACTTAGCGTCAACTGTCAATAAGATGATCAGATTGACATCAATCTAGAGAGTGACACGTGTTTTATTTCATCATAGGGTGTATTAACCTTACCAATAAAAACAACAAGAAAAAACCGGCTATCGAAGCCAAAACAAAAATATTTACATTACATCAGCTGCTTGTGTTGACAATAATATCGAAAAACTGTCTACGTGCCGCATTTGGCGCGTCAAGCTAATTTGAGTTCTCTTTATGCCTAGGTTATGCAATCGTTAGCACAAAAGTTGTCGGAGAAAAAATTCTATAAAATCCCCTCAGTACACGAGTTCCTCTGGTTGGTTTTGGTTCTTGTGTAAACAATTCAACTTGCCAAAGTATCTCTAGGCATTTTGGCATCTCGCCAAAAGTGCGCAAAAAAAAAACCTCAATGTTTGGGGATTGCTTATATATTTTATAATACGTTGTTGCCAAATCCTAGGGTATATTGTTCTTTGTTGTGTTTCCTCCTGCGTGCTCTTATGCGCATCCAAGTGAATAGATACATATATCCTTTTCTCATGAATCAGGTCAAAAGTAGAGACTAACATCCTCCGAATGGACCAAGGTTATAGGTGTACTCTACTCATGCATCTATTCGATGTTTTCAAACTAGGACAGAAGTACCCATTAATTATCCTAACAAGGATGTGGTTATAAATCTAAAATAAAGGATATTGATTTCCTCTTTTTTACAACAGAATAAGATTTATGCATACCATGTCTATAGATTCATTGGATATCTGATACTATTCTCTACTGTGTTGGGTACACATATCCAATGGTCAGTTGAATAAAAGAAATCAACCCAAAAGGATTAATTAAGATCGAGTGGACTGTTTAGTTTGAATTGACTTCTCTTCCAATCTAATCTCATCGGTTAACTGAATTAGTCATCGATTATTCAATCGAACCTCATTGAGCGGGTGTTTATCCGCAAATTGATAACGTGCTGGTTGGGGTGAGCTATGAAAAGAAAAATTGATTTCCAACCCTGACCTACATTGATAGATTTTTACTTAAGTGTGTACCAGGGAGGGAGGTTCTTAAAAATAGACAAAGAATAGCGTGAGAGAGTTCTGCGTCAGAGCTTCTCTGAATAATCACCTACGCGTGGAAAATATTTATTCTTTAGTCTAATTTTTTTTTTATATCATAACGCGGAAGTGTCCTAAAAAACAATTTCAAATAAGATTAGAGAGCGATAGTGATAGGGTTTTCTTTTGGCTAGGCTAAGTAGGAAGAATGTGCTCAAGGCTGCTGTTTGATAAGAATTTACTAGTTATTAGTTTGATGAGTGTTTGTTAGTAAAACTTCTTGAAATTTCTATGACATAAATATATGAAATATGGCTTCAGATAACAAGGATAGTCTAATTAACTGTAACGCTGTTATTTTGCGCTACATATCAACTTCAAGCATCAACAGTCTATGTACACTAATTTGAAAATAATTTAACATAAACTTCTTCAATCGTCATTATATTGACCCCATCTTAGTATAGATAATCAAATTAAGGCGATAATTTGAAGCATAAAATTTAATAGAAAAAAAATTTGCTTCTGCGTCTTTAGAAATTTTGATAGAAATTTTAACATGCTAATGGGGATTGCTTGCCGGACAAACATACATAAATATGTTAATTGGTTCTGACGATCATCGCAGATTTTGATTAGGTTTGAGTATTTTGGAAACCGAATTATAAAAGTGCGACTTTATTAGATAATGTTATAGTGGCCTTATTGACCAACTAATTGAGCTGATTAGCCCACTTTTAATCGAAAATGTTAAGAAAATTCTAGACGAAATTATCGCTATTTTCATGCATACATATGTTGCATTAGTTCAGGTAATATACGAGTTGTTAGAACTACAGTGTTTGAATGAATTCTTTTAATTAATGCCCCCTGAATGAATTTCGAATTCGAATTTTAGTCAGGATATCGAAAAAGTGTCAACATTTAATTATATTATAAAATAAACTGACAAAGTTTAGTGAGATTCGAAGAGACTCTAAGGTTGCTTCCACCGATATTAAATATAGGGTCTTAATTTACAAAGTTTGGTTGGAGTGACTTGGTGTTTCGAATTAGGTTAGGTTTTGTGGGTTGGCAGAGGAAACGAAACACCTCCGCCGCACTCAGTTTAGCACTGACCCATTGTGTTACCTATAGGGGGGCTTAGAAAAAGTACCCCTTGCCCATTTAACCCATAAATATCTGTAACAATTTCCCATACCAAACATCCTTATGTTCTGATGAAGTTCAGTAACATGTCGGTATTGACGTTGGAGAGTTGCGGAGGTGCTTGCGGAGGAATTTGTACCTGGAATGTTGGAGTCCAGGGCACTGGCAGAGGAAGTGGGTAGTGTCCTGTATAACCTCCTCATCGCCGCATCCTCTGCAGAGTTCTTCTTCCAGCAGATTGTTGTGACCCGTGAGTATCCTCACGAGTATTGACAGTGAACGTCTGTCCTTGCGGATAATTCCCTCGGTCCTTGCTTTGTCAAAAGTTGGCCATAGTTGTTTTGCAGTTTTGCAAGTATCTAGGGACTTCCATCTCAAGTTCACCTCTCTCATACCCAGTTTCTCTGCTTCAAGCCTAAAAACGCAGGGCGGGGTGCTTATGGAGAGGTCGGTCAGTTCAAGTGGGTCCGATGAAGCTTTCCTTTCTAATCCATCTGCTCCTTCATTTCCCGGGACTCACTCGTGCCCAGGGACCCAGCAGATTAGAACCTTGTGCTGTGTTCCAAGAACCTTAAGCTCTTCGCGACAGCACTTCACAAGCTTTTTATTTCTATGGCAGTAATTGCTTTAATAGCTGCCTGGCTGTCGATAAAGAAAGTGATACTTTCTGGTGGTATTGTTCTTACGGCAGACTTACGGGCCGCTGTTGTCACTGCCAGGACCTCCGCTTGGAAAATACTGTTGTGGTCTGGGAGTCGTATAGATCTGGATATACCCAGTGATTCGGAGAAGATTCCGGATCCTACACCGGTGTCCATTTTTCATCAATCAGTATAAATAGCTATGGATTCGGCATTTTGTATGCGGCTGTCTTTCCATTCATCTCTGCTAGTGTAAGCTGAACTAAATGGTATTTTGAAGTCAAGGTAAGGCGTAGTGTAATCTGCGAAGGATGGTCGCGTGCCCTATCGTACTTGACTTCCAGCACGCAGTCTGACTTATTCTTAAGGCACTGATGGCTGCCCTTGATCTCGTGTAAATGTCTAGCGGAGGCAGGTTGAGAATACCCTCAAGACCCGCAGTTGGAGTGGTTCTCATCGCACTGGTGGCACCAATGCACGCTAGTCTTTGTACTTTAGTGATCTCTTTCAGGTAGGTGGACTTATTTAATGCTGGCCACCATACTAGGTGCCATATGTCAGGATGGGTGGTGTTTCGATTTACTTTAAACCTTCATTCCCTGTCAAGTATTGGACTCTGCTGCTTTCATGGGTAATTTATGCATTTGAAGTTAATTCGAAATGGAAATGACCCTTAACATTGCTAGGTATTCATTCCGGTATTTTATGTAGTGTAACCTAAGAGACAAGCTTTAGAAGCTAAGACTAATTTCGTCTTTATTGTGTTTTGCGCTGGACTTTAGTGCCAAGATATAAGCCAGAGTCCATTTAGTTCTATGGCCGTTTTACCCAAAACTGCACTTGAATGTGTGAGTCTCTATTTAATTTTGCTGAAAATTGAAAATAAAATTTTACTTGGGGGAGCAAAACTGTCAAGCGACTCTTAGTTGATTCTCTAATTTAGTTCGTCTATGGTCAATCTCGGAACATCTCGCTATAACCCACAAAACCATTAGGCCCGTTCGCGTACTTTTTGCATTAAAATTCGTAGATTATCAAATTTCAAAGAGTGGGGGTAAAATTTTCTCTGTTTACGAAAAAGTAAACGAACTGGTAGGTACAACTTTTGATTAACTGAAAAAAAATAGGAGGACATTATTTTCAAGTCTTCTTCATTGTCTTTTTCCAAGATCCATCTATATGCCCACATACTTGTACTGTATCATCTTGCACAAGTATAGCTAATTAAAAGCTCTTCAACTGCACAAGGAAAGCATCTAGTTACAGATTGTGGGTTACTTACACTGTAATCCAAAAAGTCTAGAGTGCTCCACAAGGAATTCATTTAATTCCCACATATCTCTTACTATGTACATATATACATAGGTATTCATAATAATAGTCATTCTATAACAATGAATTTTAATTAGTAAAAGTTCATTGATAGAATCATTATCACTACCCTCGAGACAACAACTTGGGGCTACGTGACATCCCATTCCAACTGGATTAACTTCAATATTCCACAAGCAATACAAAAAATAGCTGAAGAAAAACAGCCTTTAAGTTGTGAAATCAAACTTTAAGATGCAGATATTTTACGCAAAATTGACATATTGTTTGAACAACTTTTATTCAAAATTCATTGTATTTTTTGTTTCAGGCAAACACTGTTTTTGTTTACTTTTTATACTGAGGACAATCAATAAATTAACAACAAAAAAAAGTTCCAGTATTTTCGATAAGAACCACACTCTGTGTGACTCACGATAAAAATTTCACGATAACCCAACACCATTTATGTTTTTATGAGTTTTTTTTTCCTTACTGATAACAAAAGTAAAAACAACAAAAAGTTGACTTTTAAATGCGCGGTAAGATCAGGTTAAATTTGTTTATATTTTTTTTTCAACCTTTTTTTTTTATAAAAAATTGCTTCACGTGCAAAATGCAACAGATACTAGCTATTGCGACTTAAATTGCTTTCCACTATCAAATCAATATTTCCTTTGGCCTCAAGTTACATTTTATTTTGCTGTAATAAACAGAATATTGTTTTTATTTGAGACTAAGTTGCCAATTTGACACTTACGGTAGATGAAGGTCAGACAACCACCCAACCGGCGTAGACAGGGGGTGGGATTACTATTGACCCACCTAACGCACGAAAGAAGACATGAAAGTGAAATGCAAAAGTACCTTCCACCACCGGCTTTAGATTTGAAGGGTAAAATCGATAAAAAAGAATTGCAGATACATAAAAAGGTTTAGATACAGACTAGACTCTTAAATTGCTCATGTGGATAGTATGCGCATTTGTCGAGGGGTATTATCTCATTATTATTTCATTGATGTTTTTTTTTTTCTAACGGACACATAACACCTTGCATTTGTTTATAAACAATGAACAAAATTTATAACAAAAATAGATTGTGTTTGCTCTTTTCATAGTGTCCGCGTATTTGCGTTAACGTTTCTTTTGTTTAGGAATAAATGTATGTACATACATACATATATACGAGTATTTATATTAAAAAGGCTTTTGTTGAAATGGGAAATGAGCGCTATTCCATAACTACTGTTGGGATAGACATCTATGAGACATCTTTACAGAGATGCTGTGTACCGCTACCGATGCAGAGGAAATAAATCACCGTGAAATTTTGCGCGAGGGGCAACTACTGACGTATTTTCGGCGGATTTATGAACAGATGCAGGCAGCACATTTCAAAAATAAACAGATTGTGTTTAATTTTAGAACTTTTCATTGCAGCATCATTGACGCCTAGGTTGCAGTGGAAAATTTCTACCCCATCGACACACATTTGAATAAATTATGAGAAAATGCCTAGAAGAAATAAAATGAAAACTTTAAAGTGCACCTCAAGAATCAGTGAAGAAGCTAGAGAATAAAATAGTAAAAAATCAATGGAATATACATAGGTACATTTGTATATTTGTATGTAGGCATCTTCTGTAATGTATTAGAGAACTGTCTAGCACGTAAAGCAGTTTGCTTTAAAGTAATGTGATTGGCATAAAAAAAAAGAACGAAATTATACTATAAAAGCATGTTTCATGAAAATAGATACTGATAGCACTACATTACAGCTTAGTAGTTTATAAATAATAATATATAAAGATTGTAAGCTCTTCAATAGAAGTTCGCTCATTTTATGCTTCTTGAAACCTATAACAAAACGCGACAAGTAGAATTTTATAAAAAGTTTCTAAGACAGTATGACTTGAATGCTTCAACTATAGTCCTGATAAAGGATGATGAATTTGACATGCATATTTCGACAAGTGAATTTCTAAACATGTCATGCTCTGTTAATAGACCCCGTTTCTCAGCTTAGCTGATAGATACACATAATTTCCATTCTTATGTAGATCGGATCGGTTCTTCTGAGTCCCCATAGATTTTGAAGTCTGAAAATTTACCATTTTTGGCATTTTTAGACATATTATTTTACCCAGTGTGCCACAAGGCATTTAAACAACCTTTTAGTGCTCGAGTAAATTATAAAAATTACTTTTTACTGATATGCCAAAAATACCGCTTTTTTACGGATGTGAACAATTTTGATTAACAGATGCTTATCTCAAGATATGAAAACCCTAAAGTTAAGTAAAACTCAACTAAGAAGATATTCACTTTATCGGATAATGTTGCCAAAAACAAAGTGGTAATTCTGTTATAAATTGGACTGACAGTAATAGAAAGAAAGATTGAAGATGTAAATAGATACATGTCGTATTGCCTCGACAAGCAATAGATTATTATTGTGGAATGATCAGTTGCATACCTGATTTTGCAATTGACTTTTAGCTAGCAGTTAGATAAAGTTAAAATCATAGAATATTACTCTCAATTCTCTCAATTAGAAAATAGGTAGTGACAAGGTAGCCACATAACTCTCAAAGTTGAAAAACTTAAGTTTTTGAATTGTGTCACTTTTGAAATACATACATGTGCGATATGTACTTTAAAGCAGCAATCTACTATGAGTCAATTGATACTGAAAGACAAAATTGCAAAATTGTTGGTTTTCACTCGCCAGAAACAATCTCTGCATGTTTTGTAACAGTAAACCTATTTGTTATAACAAATTTGATGTAATAAGATCATGTAGTTAAGCCCAGCTTGTAGATTTCAGTTAGTTCTCTAAGCCTTTTCTCAGTTATCTCGCTGTAGTTTGCAAAGCCGATGTTGTTTGGTCTTCGCTAGGGCTGGACATCTACACAGGCAATGATATGCAATGGTTTGTCTGTTGTTTATGTCATATCAGCTTTTACATAAGGTGTTGTGGGCTAAGCTTAGCCGCCTGGTCTCCAACTGACCTGTAGCTACAATTCTGAAAATATCTTATTCTAATTTGTTTAGTAGCTCATTAGACTTAGGTTTATTCTGGATAAACCAAGTCCTTTGCGTTATGCAACAGCTTGTAAGAATGTTTCAGTGCTTGTCTAGTTTTAGAACGTTAAGATGTGTAGCCCTTACTGGAACCTGGTGGTTAGTTTTTCCTAACTAAGTTGGTGAACTGTCAAAAATAGTTAAGTATATTTCATCGGCTTAATCCTCTAGTTCATGTAGTATTATTTTTATCAAATTAAATGCATACACATTATTTGTATAAGTATATAACACTATGCTTTTTGTAGTACTTTTTAGGCCATTTTATAATCAAGGTACCTACGTCCGATAATTTCTAAATGGATTGCTGAGCTTTAATCAGATTTTGCAGCTAATTAAAAATCCTGTTTTAGAACCTATCTTCGACCATACTATGTAGGTATTTACCATTTTCTAAAACGTATTAATATCTACTCACTTTTGCCCTAGATTCATTTTTAAATTTTATCAATTTTAAAATATTGCATACGCACCTTATCGCACGTAAAGCAGCATTGAAATCAAAGATCGAATAAAATTAAAAAAAAAAAAAAATACACCAGCCAATACAAACAACACACCGCATCAACCCATTAACAAAATCAATTTCTAGATCACCTTCTATACAAATTAGAAGAGAAAAAAAAAACGTCCGGAAATTTCCACTGTGTGCTATCGCTGGTGCCCCTCAGTCACAAGAGCAGTGTTTACGTGTCTCTCTACTTCCATCCCAGCCCTTCACACTGCACACCCCTTCATCCAAAAGCATTCCAAATACCGTCATATGGCTTTATCTATACATCCATTGCGCTCAAGTGAAAACTGCGCAGTAAACAAGTCATTTTTTCCTTCGTTTTCTTCTTCTTCTTCTTCGGTGTATACATACAGAACGAGCAAAAAAAAGAAAAACAACAAACATTTTTGCCGGCACCAAAATCCCATATAAAAGCCGAACCCAATTCGTTCCCAGCTCATTTCATATTTCACAATCGTTGAAGAAAGTTCATCCGAACACAACGTGAAGAAAGAAAGGAAGTGTTTTTCTATATACACAAGCAACCCAAAGTTTAACTGTATTATTTAAAAAAAAATACAAAAATAAAAAAGTGATAAATTATCTGAGTGAGAAGACAAAAACGTATAAAAACGCAAATTGTGATATTTTCTTTTGAGAAATTCAACGCCAAAGAAAACAAGAAAAAGCCCAACCAAGCATCATGTCTGAAGCCTACTTTGACCAATACGAACACTACAACTTTGACCATGATAAGCACATCTTTACGGGACACAGCGGCAAGCAACGCTCCAAGAAGGAGGCCGACATTCATACCAATCACCATGATCCCAGTGGACATTCCAGAAAGATTTTAACCAAATTGATGAATACCAACAACAACAAGAAGGGAAAGAACTGAATTCTTCATCATTATACAACAAAAAAAAAAAAAATAACCCTTTAGCTGGACGCTGGAGTAAAACGTCCAGATAATTACCTATTAATTTAATATTGTTAAAAAACTGCAACTAATTCATCGTCGCATCTACTATTACTACTCATTCGCCCTAATTTTCCTATTTCTTGAAGAAAGGATTGGATTTTTTTTTTGGATTCCTAGGGAATTTTTTGAATCTATTTTCTTCTAATTTTGTCATAACTTACTTGTAAGGACTTTTATGTTTTAAGAGAGGAGACTTTAAGATACGCGTTTATTTCTAAAAAAGAAATGGATAAAAATAAAATGAATTTCGTTTTTGTAAAACTACGCAAAAGAAAAGAAATGGGATTTTTATTTTGGTCACGTAACACTTGGGAAGTATTTTTCCTTACATTTGTTTTGTATTCCAACGGGGTTCATCGATTTTTTTTTCGTCATCCATCGTTTCTTGAGGTGCAAAGAGGGGAACAAAGAACAAAAGTAAATACATAACTTATGTACCTACGTATTCAACAGTGGTGTAGGAACAGCATAAAGAGAACAGCAACTGCATTTTAGTGTGCATGTGGAATAAGGAGAGGAGGAGTAAGTGGTGCAGATCCTAAGGCTATTTGCGGAAGAAAGAAAAGTGGTTTATGGAAGCTTATTTGATATTCATCGCTTTGTTAATGATTTCTATTTCTTTTTCAATAACACTTCCTCAAGTGTCTTATGATTTTTATAGACTTTTTGTTCCTTGTTTTCTTGTACAGATGTTTTGTGTTTATTTTTTCTCTACCTTTGCTACGAATCATGTGATTATTATTCTATGAGAGGGTTACCAGCATCATCAGAAATTCATTTTCAGTGATAGAATTGTAAAAGTTGTCACTTCCGCTCTGATTGATGACATTACAGTGAATTATTGCCAATTACCGTTGCTGAATCAGGCTTAACTGAATGACAAACTAGAATCACAAACTAGAAAACAAACAGACAAACTAGCCGGCAAACTTTATATGTATCGCCACTAATAACATAATCGTACCGTACACCATACTTTAGAAAAATGACTCATTTAGAAAATCCCTACTATTTTCCAAGTAAACAACAAGATTTGTCCGTATCGGAAAGCGATTTGAAACCGCATCGCATCCCACCCAGGCAAGCAAAATGAAACTGCGATGAAACTAAAGGTAAATATTTTATCGAATGTAATATGATTTATCGGAGAGGGTAAGGTTGTTACAGAGGGGCAGAGGGGTTAAGGCTCTTTCTCCCAGTGTCAACATAAAATACTCAAAATTTACTTGAAACGTTTTGTTTTTTGTGAAGCGTATCATTGAAAATTGCTATCAGTGGGCACGGTCCGCATTCTAGGCACTATGTAGTCAAACGTTGCTGATTGGTCGAGAGATTCAGTTTTGAATACAAAATAAGGCATTTCTTTTTGAGGTAGTCGACTGGATTTAAAGGCAAGAAAATTCTCTGTACCTTTTAAGCCTTTTAATGTGCAAACTGTCAAAAATTCGTTTGCCGTTCCATATGTTAGGCATTACCTCAAAAAGTAGGCCTAAAGTTCGGAACGCGCCCCGTGAAATGGCAAAAAAGTGTAGGTTTTGGAAGTGATCATTGAAAGCAAAACTGACAGTTCAGAACAGAAAGAGAATTAGACATCAGTGAAACGATTGTGTTCCAAGTTATGAATCCAAAAATTAAATGGATAAAAGTAAAGCTGTACATTAGAATTTGTTTCAATCAGTGAAAAAATAAAAGTGGATTTAAAGAAAAGTCTTAATAAGAATTAAGTATTCTTTTGTAAACAGATAGGTATTCTACAAGTGATTAGCTTTATTTTGGTGTCAATTACAGCCAATTTTGTTAGCTAAGTTGCCTTAAAATCAGAAATCAAAACGTTCAATGACGCACTTGAATTATTTCTATTACTAACCCCTTACGTAGTGTATACTGTTTGAATCCTAGCCCTTATTCGATTTTGAATGAATCCTAGTTAGTCAGCACATACTGTATACATGGTAATACATCTGTATATTTTTATTCCCACCTTCTATTATAGTCGAATACACTATTCACCTAGTTGATTATTTTACCCCGAAAGATTCTTAAAATTTTCAATCTGAAATCAAAATGTTCAATGACGCACTTGAATTATTTCTATTACTAACCCCTTACGTAGTGTATACTGTTTAAATCCTAGCCCTTATTCGATTTTGAATGAATCCTAGTTAATCAGCACATACTGTGTACATGGTAATACATCTGTATATTTTTATTTCCACCTTCTATTATAGTCGAATACACTATTCACCTAGTTGATTATTTTACCTCGAAAGATTCTTAAAATTTTCAATCTGGCAATGTTATCGCTGCCGTTGTTCAGTAGACTCTTGCCCATTTCACAGCTGTTCCTCATTCGTTCGTATGTATGGTTGTTGTATATATATAGATATATTGTCCTTCAATCTCCAATACTTGCATAATATTCCCCACACACGCGCAAGCACACCTTCAACTGCTGTTTATTTACTTTTTTCAGCGATCATATTCAACTGAACTCCATTTCGGCGGGTGTGCCTCGGCCTCCCTCTTCTCCTCTGCTATCGTTGTTTTGTCCTCCTCGTTTGTTTTATTCTTTTCGTTCTGTTTTTGCCGTGTGCGTTCTGTTTTTGTTTATTTTTCATGAACTCACGGCTAAGCAATTCACACCAGTTCAATGTATATTTTATTTACATTTTTATATTTATATCTTTTAAATATTCTTAGGTAACACATTCGTGTGTAGGGGCCTGAAGTGAAATATAGATTTTTCTACGCATTATAGGTAATTGTAAACTGAAAAGTGGTTAAACTGAGCTCTTTCCCACTGTAATTAAAAATGTCTACCCAAATATGGCGAAGCCTACCGCAATGGTACATATATATTCCAAGAGAGGGCCGGCGCGGGGGGCTTAATGTAGAGTGAATGACTAACATCATGCTTTTTAACCACATGACTTGTGGTCGGACAATCATGTATTTATGTACCTACATATGAATGTTATTCTTTCTGAAGAAAGTTATTAACTTGAGAGGTTAGCAGCTCTCGGGTAACTGAGGTTTTTTCTTTTTAGAAAGGTTAAGAGCGGCTTTTATTCGTGCTTTCACCTAGGGAGTGTGATGATAATCTGTGACTGCGGTTGTTTTACCAACACGTGGAGAAGTGAAGTCACATGAATGAACGATTTTACCGAAAAAAAAAACTTTTTAATTAAACTTTCCCACCAATTTAACCGGCGGCGATACTTGTGTTGACTTGATTTTGAAACACCCAAAGATATGCAAAGCCTTTATAACTGTTGTGCATGTTTTGGAGTAAGTTTATTGTCTTATACATTTAGGCGCAATTGTAAAGGAGGTATAAACTTGCAGTTGAACTTGAGTTGATAAGTTCAAAGTCAGTTTGGTTTGAATGCCAAGCCCAAGGACGAACTGGTTGTACACGGAAACGAGTGCATATTTTACAACGTGATGTACAGCTGTGTGTGATGGCAGTTTTTCGCTCCACTGGATTTGAATTTTAAAACTTTCTCAAACGTAGGTACATATCTACCTACTTAGCATATTAAAAATTTGCATTGAAAATTGCATGGGATGAGTCTCACCAAATGCCAAAATCATATTTTAAGACTTATTTGAAAATGAAACGTTAATTTTACCATGAAGGACTTAAGTTCATAATGTAGAACTTATCAGTCAAAGAAGAGATTAGATCGAAGAACAGTATTTTAACTTTCCATTACGCCTAAAAGCAGACGTCAAATTGTTTTAAGTTGTTTGCGTTTTTTACATGATTATATACGGTAACAAGAAGTGTCGTTTTAACTTCCACACGATGGTAGAACTGTCAACATTTAATTATTATCGCAATGACTTCTGATAGATTAAACATAGGATTAAGTGGGATCCTTATACCCCGGACCATAATCATACTGTTAAGGAAAATAAGTGTAATGACCAAAAGACAACCAAACATCCCCCATGACAATATATTAAGGTTCCTCGCTGACGGTATAGTAACCACCTCTTCAAAAATATAGGCCACTCTCTTAGCCTCCAAAAAACGTCATTGAGCTAGAAGCAGAAGTAAAACAACTTACAATAACCTCCCGAAATGCCAAAGAATGATATACATACATTCTTTCTTTCATTAAACTGCTGCAACATTGAAACCCTAAAAAACGCTCTTAAACTAAGAAAGGTCCTGCATAAATCAAAACTCATCTTCACCAGCTTCCTTGGCTGTTGCAGAAAGAGAAAATGGGCTTCAATTCTTCGCAAATGCCCAAGCCTCAGCAGAATCAGAAACACTATCCTTAAAAGAGTTTTCCAACGACTTGGACAAACTGGACAGGAAGCCCAGTTAAAGCATTTAATGACATTTACATGTCGTTCCACAGTATCGTTCTAACCTCTGAGCCCTGGGATACTGCCTCAGGATGGCGTTCATTTCGTAACCGTTCAAATTTAAGTAAGTTTTCCAGCTCATGATATTCTAAGCGTTCTTAGTATTATGACTATGTACTCATCCAGTATTAAGACGCAAAAGGGCTGTTTTACTATTCTTCTGTGTTGTCTTCCTTTTGGGGCCCTTTTTGTGGTACCTACTACTATCCTTAAAACATTACTAGCTAAGCATACCCTTCGAAAGTTGTTCTGTTGGTCTACATGCTTCTTAGATGACTGCTTCGAATCTATTAGAGATGATGCGCTTCAGTAGGGTCCATCAAGGAAAGCGGGCTGTAGAAGGCTTACCATTCTTATGTATCTTATCAGAAAAACTCTCTTCCTTAAACAGGCTTTTTCCACAAATAGGTGCTTTTTGCTTTGAGAAGCCATCTTTTTGTCCTAAGGTTTGTTCTGCTGCTCTGAATGGCTGCAACAGAAATGCCAAGGATGTAGGCTTAGATACATCTATGATTATACTGAAAATATTAATTTTTTTATCATTAAGTGAAACATTAACTAATTGTATTATATCCGGGCGTCTTTTGGACAATATTTCAAAACAACCAACAAATAGAAACATACATATTTTGATAACGAAGAAACCCTTAATAATAATTGTTGTTCTCTTTTACAAAAGCATGTCTGTTTCATTCCAAACAATCAAAATTATTTTGTAATAACATTTTTCATTTGAAAATAAAAAGTCATGGGAGAAATATGAACCGTTCACACTCTTCCCATCTTTTCTCGATTAAGAGCAATCAGAAAGGGATTTATGGTTGCGGCGGGTTTCTCTGTATTTTTTTTTTTTTTTTTTTGTTATTTATTTAGATTTTTTTTCTGGCATACGTAAATAGATGCGCATAAGAGTCCTTTGTGTGGGGAAGAAGATTTGCTGGAGGAGGTTTGAGTAGATAGGGTTACATGACTTTGAAGGAAAAACGTTTGTCGCTTATACTATTTGATTTGAGAAGGATTCCAATCCAATTTGGAATATTATTTGAATTTGTATGGAGGAAAAAGGATATGTGTTAAATCACAGAAAAGGTAAGAGAGATTTTATTTTCCTTTGTAAACGGGTTAAGCTGAAAAGGTGAGTTGTGAATTTAAAATTGGTCCAAAGTATTCGCAAAGCTATGTTTAGAAGTGCAAAGGTGAACACATGTTTTATCTGGCCTTAGGGCTATATTTTTCTAATAAGCATTTTGAATGTAATCCTTTTATCCTCAGTAAAGGTTCAAACATTCCTGGAATGGCATTGAATTAGCTACATGGGATTTTACGGTCAAAAGACGTAAATAGCTAATTTTTTTCGTAATCATTCGGGCAGCTTTAGGTTTTGTAGCCCACCTCAGATATCATTAGTAACATTGTATTGCCTGCCTTGGGAATCCATATAAAAGTATAAATTTATTTCATTCCACCTAAATCAGTAGGAGGAGTGTTCAGTATTTAGTCGAACTACGACTGCTGAAGTGGCAACGCCTATTGAAAGATTACTCCACCAAAAGAAATTGATTCTATTACATTGGATGAACATTACCATAGATCGAGTATGATATATGCATATCTAGACTAGTGCCCAGCAGCGAAGAGAGCCAGTTTCAAAGGACTAACATCCAGTGACTAGCATTCAACGCCTTAATTAGTGCCATTCGAATCATAACTCATGGACGTTGGAACACTCATCCCATCGAGGACGCAATGAGCAGATCTCACCTTTATTGAACTGGTGCACTCGAACATTCCAAACGAAAGTTCTAGAAAACGTATATGCGGCAACGGTACTGCCCATGAAACTCAGTTTTAGGAAAGAAACTAACTTTGATAAACGCCTCAGCATCTGATTCACCAGAAGGAAGGACGTTGGAGAAATTTGCTTCAACATCATGGCCAACTCTGTCCAAACAAACCATAGAATAATTTCCTGAACTTTAAGAATGGTTTCCGGGAAGCCACTTAAGAAACGTCGAGAACGTCGATATCTCTCATATTGTTTGCAGTTGCTTTTGTAAAGGAAGTGGGTGCCCTGGTTCAGTGGTTAGTGCATTGGACTACTGCGCAAGGGGCTCTAAGTTCGAATCCAGAAAAATACCATCAAAAGTTTTTTTCACGGCCCCACCTCTTCCGAGTGGCTGACAAACATTCAAGAGTATAACTGTCATGAGAAAGCTTCTCAAAACCCCTCTGCTCTTCGGATACGGCGTAAAACTGTAGGTCTCTTTTGTATGTGCCGAAATGTATACAACACACAACATGTACAGTTGTGAGAAGCTAGCACTTGGCCCTCTATGGGCTGCTTACGGGCTAATATTTATTTATTTATTTTTATAAAGGAAAGATGCATCCTTATGAAACCTTATAGCAACTTGCATCTATTAGCTGCAGGTACCACCAGTAACCGTATCTTTGGTTTTGATAACCAGTTGACTTGTCTATCCAACAATGGTATGGTGAACTGATGATGCCATTGATAATGGCATAGAAAGTGGCTTTTATTCTTGAGAACTCCTTGAGCAAAACTTTTATTCCATCAGTTCTAGTTTCGTAATATATTACCGCAGATTACTATGCCTCCGGAGTACTCCTACGAGTATGAAATAGAGTATTTTGTCTTTCCGTATAAATCTTTCGGTCCCTGCTTTGTAGAAGAACAACCATATCTTTATTGTAGTAGCATAAGTTTCAATGGAACTCAATTTCCAAATTCAATTGTCGAACTATACTGTTATGCTCAATGCCTGGTACCTATTTCCGATCCGTCTGCGTGCACCATAT
The DNA here is from genome assembly GCA_949716465.1 of Chalcosyrphus nemorum. NCBI lineage: Eukaryota > Metazoa > Arthropoda > Insecta > Diptera > Syrphidae > Chalcosyrphus > Chalcosyrphus nemorum. The sequence continues at coordinate 14,600,324 of OX454334.1, read as the reverse complement.
GACAGCTTGTTGATTCTTCCCTGATAGGAGAGCGACTAGCAAAATTTGCCGTAACGACTTCCATAGTAGGTAGATGGACATACGAATTTCTGTAGGATTATAAAGTGACACATGCCATTGTGGAAAATTTTAGAAACTTGCATACATGTAACGCTTTTGATTCTCAAAAGTCTGCTAGATCACATTTCACTTTCTTTCCAAAAAACTCTACACGCAAAGGGTGTTTTCATTCTAAACTTTTCCACTTATGTTGTAGGTACAATCTAAAAGTATAATTCAATTCATTTCTCAAATTAGCTCACCCAACCTATGTAAGCTCGTATAACAAATTATCTTCTCTATGTTCAACTTAACATCTTCAGACTATATTTCTGGAAAAGTTTCAAGTTATTTTTGAAATACCTTTTTGACCATTTGTCCAACAAGATTATCATCCAATGTAAGTTGTTGAAAAACAAGAAAAGCACTCATACTCTTTTCATAACTTTTATTTAAGGAAAGGTAATCAATACTCCAACTTTAAGAGAATTCATTAAAAAGAAAAAAAACTTGTTTCAAATTCCTTCATCCTTGTAGGTATGTGCGGACAAAAAAAAAATAGGAAACAAGATTCTAAAGGACGAAAGTGCAATTTTTTTTCCCCCAGTAATCTTAACGATGTGGAACATGCTCATAATAATATTTCCTGGGCATCGTACCTAGCTACAACCAACAGCAAGTTGATGTAGGTTAAAGTACAGAATAGGGGTTGAAAACAGCCCAAGGAGAAAGAACAGATTTCCCGTGAAAGTATTTCTCTTCAATTTTGTGATGCAGAAAGTCGAAGCCGATTAAAGTAAATTGAATTGACAAACATTCGAATGCTGTTCTGTACATCACCGGAAGCCTTTTTTTTTTGTATACTTGTCCTTAGGGAGCACGAGCTACTCGTGCCATTGAGTCTAAAGTACTGAAAAGTACCTACCTATAGAATGTTACATTGTATAGAAAATCAATATGTTTCGTGGTTTTGTGTAAGTAAAAAGTTTTTTTTTTTTTTAGTGAGATGATTTTCAATTGATGATTTTGGTCTATCTTATAGAGGCTAAGGTTTGTATTTACAATATTTTATGTGTGACCTCATGTAACAATCGAGGCATAGCATGTCTATCCTTAGTAAAAGTCGTTCTACCAGGAAAGATCGCTTGATTTATAGCCAGCTACAATTGTACCGTATGAAGGCGAGATTTTCATTAACAAGTCGGAAAATAGGAACTACAGAAACACTCACGGACATTTTGATCTACCCACACTCGAGTCTTTGAGTCACCGAAAGGTGTCTCCCATTTTCTTATCAAACACATATATGTATGGAAGTGATATCCAGCTTCAAGAAAAAAAAACTCTAATAATAGTACCTAATACTGAACAGTAGCAGAGGTGTTGATAAGTCAACGATCATATGGATGACAGTCATGGAAGAGCTCTCTTCAAAAAGTCACAGGTCAGTCTTGAACCCTATAGTCTTCAAAGGTTTCACATTTCATAAATAGCATTAGCTCTTGTCAGACATAACACGGCAGAACACGGTTTTGTCCCTGGTTACCAATTCGCTGTAGGTTGTAGGTAACAAATCCGTAGATCTGACTTCATAGGATCAGAACTTTACTGCGAACTCAATTAGCTGCGTAGATAAACGACAGGGAACAAGAAATTCGACTGTCTTATGCTTGTATGGAAATCCTTAACTCACGTCAGATAATTTAAACTTGAGGTACATGAACTATTTACAATTCTTTAAATTTCCAGTAGAAAGACTAACGTCAACAATTCTTAACATCCATTCATTATCCGTATTTTATTCGTTGAAACTGACATTACACTGACATTTTATTCCTCTGGCTCCTGTCAATTCATTTCAAGAAGCCTTTTACTTAAGTCGGCAAATGCTTGTCCTTTAAAATTATTTAATATGATCGTTGGTTGTAAGCCCACATACTTTCCAAATGCCATCGTCGATAACATTTAACATTTACGAAATAGAAATGCTTGAATTGGATGCGATAGAAATCTGTGCTATGGACTACAATAGTCCTCCAACCCACACCATGAAAAGCGGAAATCTATTTTTAAGTTTTCATCAAACATTCACATTCATTTGTGAACATTCAATTCATGTGCATCCGATATCTTTGCAACCATCATCGCCTACATAATAAATCATTTCGTGTAAAAAGTCCAGCCACATATCCATTGAAAAAAAGTTTACCTATCTAAACAAATTCAATTTCCTACTTCGCGAGTGTATACGTTTATTGGGATAGGTTCCAACTTTATCAAACTGTCCACATATGGATATTTATTGAGCCGAATTAGTTGAGTAAAACAGAAAAATAATAACTTTTTAACTCTGTGTAGTGGGTACTACAAAATTAATTCAATTTAATGTCTGAACACTCGATTTGACACCGCCGCGGTGGTAATAAATCAGACATCAGCGCACTCTGATTGAATTGAATTTGTTTTTTTATTTGAGAAAGATTTTACAGATTCTTTTTTTTCCATTCGGGTGAATGGGAATTGGGAGTTGGAATTTAGTTGGAAAATTGAGGCTATTCTCGATTGGATGGTTTAATTGATTTTTTTTTTCTTCTCCTTTTGATGAGTCACCTCTGTAGGGATTAACAAAAAAAAAAAGGATCTGACTTGTATTCCATAGTGAACGCCGGATGAAGGGTAGACATGGAAATTTAAATTAGGGTCGAATTAAGGCTCTTTTTTTCATCTCTCCTTGCCAAATTATAAATCCATTTTGTAATTGTTAAGGTTTTCTTAACTTTGCAAAGGAATGACGTGCCTGTTTTCTATTATTGCTTTGAATTTGACCAGATGGGCAAAAGAAAAAAAGTTGAAGTTAACTTGAATGCAAACTTTTGAATGAAATGAGAGAATAAAAAAAAATAGATCGCAATGGATGCTTCCAAGTGGTGGAGGAGATATCTTTGAAGTATCATCGATTCAGCATATTTCTCCGTCGAGGCCAAATGCATTCGTTAATCCTGTATTCCTAGTAAGGTTAAGCTGCTACTACTAGTCTTGTTTTGTGACTATAACGTGGTTACTCAAGGTCTTATTATTTTAGTTTCGCCTGTTGCTGATGACCAGTACTTCGTACTTTTATCTGTTAGTTATGCTTGCTAGACATAGCAACCATGCTCCAATTCTTCAAAGAGTTTGCTATAACGTCGGCGGAGATAATTATTTTTGATCATACACTAAGTTCCACATATGTTGATCTAGTACGGAACCTTGGGCAACACAGCCTGTAACGTAATTCTAGGTTTAAGCAAGGCTTTAAGCGCATCTTGACTGTCACTACAGACGCAGATACTACGCCTCTTCTACCTATTTCTAACGATGTGACTTGCAGCCATTGGGATTGCGAAGATCTTTGCCTTGAAGACAGAACCATTTGTGAAAATACGACTACACACCATTCCTGGCTCAGACTCTGGCAGTAGCTCGTTCTGAATATCTGGAAAGTCATAGCATTAGATGGCATATCCATAAGAGTCATACGATAGGTACCGTGGAAGATCATCAAGTAAGGTTTCCTTAAAGGCAACCACGTATTTACGAGGAAGACGCTTCCAGCAAACACCCAGCTGTGGTCCAGAGGATCTTTTTTGGTGATAAGCCACAGATTTATCCAAAAGCACCCTTACACTGCAAGAAAACTGAGAGTGACTTGAATGTTTTTGAACGTGTTCTATGAAAACCATACTGGTGATCTGCAAGGCGTCTTGCGTCATTGTCATCACTGAGGTATGAATGTTAGTATATTTCCCACGGTGTCCAATATGCATAGAGGTCTATACGATTGTTTTTTTTTTGCGTTAGGAGGTCCCCACCTGCTTCAAAGCCGGAACTGACTGAATTGCCCAAATCTTGGAGGTATGCTCTGAGCTTCTATGAGAAGTAAGTATCTGTATCAGGTGCAAGTTCCACTTTCCATGTATCCTATTGATCCTGTATTGGGGATCAATCTCTGCGTCCATCTACTTTTGTCAGAAGAGATTCATCTTTCTTACTATTCTTGTTCTTCGTGCTATTTTATCATTACTAGGACGCATTGCTGTTGGCATCGTTGTTCTGTTGGCACAATATTTGCACGCGGCTTCTTTAACGAGGAGGTATATGGTGAAGGACCCTTCAGTGGTGTAGTACCTTGTTGCTAGAGGAGAGTCTTTATTTCTTCCATTCTTTTGGGAGTATTCATTCCTTAATGCAAGAGCTGTATATCACTGGGAAGATGTGAAGTGAATGGCCACAATCATTGCAAATTGGCATACTTGCGTGCCTCACATACGATGCTAAAAGCGATGAATACTTCCTTCTGTCGCATTTAATTTAACGGGCCATAAGACATGCAAGAAAAAACTAACACCCTTCTGTCGAAACGCCCAAAAACTATCTCAATTAAGCAAAACTAATTGCACAAAACTTCAATCATTAACTGACGTACATGTATGTGAGAAATTGAAATGCTTACAGAAAAAGTAAAAACTCTATAACACTTTTCATAAACTACCAAGCACAACTATGTACCTACAGAAAGAACACCTCCGTCTTTCACATTCAATTAAGAACTTTTGTTAAAGATTTCCGCGTCATCACTTTTTCATTCGGTTAGGCGTTGTATTCTTATGCAATTCTTTGAGAATCTCTAATGAGTTCGACAATGCTTCGCTGCATTCATCTATACAGCAACCCGTATCCTTTTTGGAGGAGCACATAAAACAATCGCTTCATGAATAATTCAGGAGTCGTCATTCAACGGATTTTCGTCGTCACACTTAAACTTTTCGGGTGGATAGAATCTCTTCCCCTTGAGCCATTGATGCTTTACATGCCAGGTGGATTAGATTCTAATTGACTCGCAGCAACGAAGTGGATAACGATGAGCAAATGCGAAATCAAGTAAAACTCGCTGCATTACATTCCGTAAATTCAGATACCAACCCTTATTCCATCGTTAATTGGGTGAATGAAATATCAAAGCCCCGCTTGTCACCACTAGCAAAGCCGAGCACTTTGTGTGCAGTGACTCAATTAACCAATGATGAGAGGGAGAAAATTATCATAAAGCATACGGAAAGTGTCAGAGTGCCTTATTAATTAACCAAAATTGGGACGTGAGAATGTTAATAGGCGCCATGCTAACGAAATGCACCCTAATGAAGGGTTGTTCGAAATGCCGGCAGTACTTTTTTTTCTTTTCATTAAAGCCACAGATGTAGCTATTCGACATATGTATTTTTTTTTGTCGTAAATTTATGTGATTGCTTTTTTCTTCATTGCCTTGAATGGTGGCTGTGCGATTTATGAGAGTTCGAATCAAATGGTTTATTTGTCGGGCGGCTGAGGGTGAGTTAATGGCTGGCTGGCAGGAAACGCGCACACATGTGGCTGCTCTAAGGACTTTTTGTGAGGATTTATTGGAGAAATATTTGTAAAAGCAGAAGAAGATATAAATCGGTAAATGCCGATTGGAATACATATTAATGTTAACGTTTTCAATTCAATATTTACGTTAGCTGACATCTTAGGCTGATGAGAAACTTATTGACTAAATAAAATGAAAGCTGAGCAAATGTATACGTCTTAATATGTATTTATTGTAAAGCGATGAAGTGTGTCATGGCACTCATTTTGTGGACTGGGTTCGAGTATGTGGCTATTTTCTAGCTTTACGGGGGCTTATCGAGGTCTCCTGGCTCTGCTGCTCTTGCCAACAGGACATCATCTTGTGCTATTAACGTAACCTCTTGTCGTTGAGATGGTTTCTGATTTCAGAGTTGTAGTTCCTATGACCTTGAGCAGCACTTAACACCTGCTAGTCTGGTCCAATGGTCGAACACAATGGCAGTAGAATTTGATTTCGAGAAGATTTAATAGAATAGCTTTAGTGTTGCCAGGGTGTAATAAAATATAACCTGCCATATGAATTATCAAACCAGAACAACACAGTCGACACAAGAAATACCGACAACCTGTCAAATTTTAGAATTGGTTTAGAAATCCGATATAAGGAGGTTGCCAGAATCCGAGGATAAGTTCGATGAAAAGCTTTGACAGTTAGTATTACAGAAGGGGCTGAGCTGGGGTTACAAAATGTGTTAAGTTTTTTCGTAAAGAAGTTTTAGTTTTTAATTTAATTTTTATTTATTCCTCCATTTCTGATGTTAGCCTTGGGAATTGTTATTTAGCTTTAGCCAATGAATCTTCTGAGAATTTCTTTGTCTGTTGTCTATCCGGTTGGACTCTTTTTTAAGTTGTTTTATCTGTTATTCTTTTGTTATTTTATTTTCCAATTCTAAGGGAGCAATCTCTATTAGTAGAGGTTCATTTTTACTAAGTTTTAAATGTCAGTTTCTTTTGCTTTCACTAATACCAACATGTTTCTTTGCAAATTACGATTAAACATAAAGTAAAAACGACTTCTCAACTGTAAGTTTGTAAGCAACACCAAAGCAAAAAAAAAAAAAAAAAAACCAGGACTCTAAAGCATGTCTTCTTTTTAAGGGTTTTATAATTTTTATTTCCATACTTCTTCTCCATGCAATTTTATTCTTTCGTGCAAAGATTTTTCTTCTTTTTGTTTGAGGATGACCCTTCTGCTCCAATGAAATGAATACGGAACGTGGAATAAAACTTTTAATTAATTGAAGTCTTACGAAATTCAATTCTTACCAGCCAATATTGTGCGGAACAGAGGTATAAAAGTCATTAAAATGAGAAATGTAACATTTTTTAAAACTCTTTTTAAGTGCAAACAAACTGAAACTTTATTGCATGTTCGAGATGCAAAAACAGGAATTATTTTAGTTGTTTTTTGTTATTATCCTTGAAGAGTTTTGCTGGAAATAGGGGAAACAGGTATAATACCGGCCAACACGCAATACCCGACACTCCCATACCTCAAAATGTAACCTATGTTTTCGTTTTGGAATAAGGATTTTTTCTACTCGTTCTGAGAGTGGAACAGAGTTTACACTTCAAATAATAGTGTAGTAACAAGTGATAGAATTGCTTTGTTTTCCAGTACTCGTGTTTAAAGACTGAGTTAAGGGATCGCCTTTCGTTATTGCTCTAGTAGTCGCCTGCTGTAACTGATAACGCCGCCGTCCAAAACAAGTTTTTTTTTTTTTGTAGAAAATATACTAGTTTTTAAGTAAAGCTTAAGGCCAATGTTTTTTGATAGAAAAAATGTTCAAGCTTGTGTTCTTTGATTTTTAAGCTTAAATGACCGTTGCTCTCCCTTCTTTCCCTATTGAGATAGTACGTTGGGGGCATCTTTACAGAAGATAATTAATTTTTTTGTACTTTTTTTTACAAGATACATACGCTCTGCTTGCGAGACATTTAAGAAAGAAAAGAAAAGAAAAGTTCACATTGTTATCTTGAGAAATGCAAATGACTCTCTAAGTACTACGTTGTTAGTGGTAACATTATTTAATTAACAACAGCCTTAACGATTGTATAAAAAACAATACACTTTTCCGAAAAAAAGTTTATATAAAAACCTCAGCTACAAAAGATCCACTTAAACTGTTAAAAACCACTTGAAAAGAGATTCTCCTATTACATTCCATTAACTACCTTTAACTCTTGTTAAAGAAAATCAAATCAGCAATCGAAGTTCATTACTTTAAGATACCCAATCCAAACTTTTCCAAATTCCCTTAAGATTACACTACCACGGTGTTCTGTGGCTTGTGGCCGTAACACAATGGGGTGCTAAATGTGTATAAATGTATGGAATACCCCCAACGTACTTTCCTTCAACATCTCTGGTTGAGCTCAAAGTTTTCGTCGAAACCTAAACTTTGGCGTTTCTGGGTATTTATCCAGCGGCTTTTTCATGATGGTTCTGTTGAATTTAATTTTCAACAACAAAAGCATTTCACAGGGCGAAAATTCTATTAACATTTATGTAGTATGCTGGCCTTTAAAATTTAATTTATTTATCTTCCTCTGTAAGAAATAATAACTCAATTTAAATACTACAATCCAACTTAAAATGAATCATAGTAATTTATTTAGTATAAAGTATATGGAGAATGCATATCCTTGAAATCATAGAATATGTGCTCCCCCATTCGTCTGCTAGGTTTTCAATTTCCAGAAAATATTCAATCCCAATATTCCCATCCAAGCAGATGGGAAACGAAATTCTGCATGTCCCCAAAGGCAGTTCCCATAAACCGGATTAGATTTCGTATTAAACTAATGTGCTGTCTGCTGCGTATGCGTTTTATCCAAACAAAATGAATAGAAAACCCTTTTGATAGATTGAATGAAGGACAAATTTATTTTAAGGACATACACACGTCCAGTTACAAGTGCCTATAAGATTAGGTAGAAAGTGATATGAAATATATCCAGTTAATTAGGCAAATACAATTTTAATAAGCGTCTTCTACATAATATCGTATAATGCAAAACCTTCTTGAGATTCCACCTTAAAGAGGTTTATTTTTATGATATAAAATAACAGTAGAAACACGTTGACACAACAGCCAACAGGAACAGCCGATTTAGGTCTTAGGCCTAACGTTGAAGTTGCTGCTCCTGTTTCTGCGGTTAATGTGTTCTGTTCGATTGAAAAGCATTGGTTCTAAAGATTTCCTCCGGTTGTCAAAGATTAGGAAATGTCAAATTTTATTCCGATTACATTAGCCGTGTTTTATTGACAAGTGTATAGCCAGCTCTCAATAAAACGTCCATACTTTCATATTCACTTTTGCTTTATACATGCAAAATCACATTCTTATCTTAGATGGCGCTGAATCGGATTCTAGACAAGAACCATTAACGAATAAATCGTACTGTCAGCATAAGACAATTGAGGGTTTTTGTCTACAGTTATAGTTAACGCCATCTATGATTCGACTTTCTCTTGTTTACTGACTAACTTATCTTCACTTTTCGTTTTGTTTTTGCTTTGTGTGGAAAAGTGGTTATACACTCTCGAAAAAAACACGGCTATAGATGTGGAAACGAAATCCACATTCGCTAGAGTTTAACCTCACAATTTGTCTTTGGAAAGTGACAAATGGCGAAATATCAAAATTTGCGAAAATTATATTTCGTAAAATGGGCAAAGCGCAGCTAAGTACTGGAAACTCAATCACAATTTTCGAAACAACTGTGCATTTTTATGGCAAACGAAACTCAGCACTAATCAGCTGTCAGCTGTCACATTGGTTTTCACTGTGTTGCCAATAGTTTTGATTGATATCTAGACTTAAAATATTAAATATAAGTCCGCATAAAGCAGATTTTTAGTTATCTGTTTCACACACTTTATATACAAGGTCTGTTTGGCTATAAATTCATAACCTAATTGATCCACTAGACAGGATAAGCCACAATTAATTACGAAATTGGTAAACGTCCAAGTTTCCATTATTTAACATTTTCTATTTGCCGAAAGGAAACCAATTAAATGAAGGACTCTCTATAGCTGTAGGTTGGTCCATACTTTATTCACACAAAAGTATCCAATGTTGAATTGTGAATTTATTGCTTTCAATAATTTTATGTTGATTATCATGCTTCAATGGGTAGCTGATTGTTTGCCAATATTGTGCGGGATTTTCTTTTCTTTATTATTTTTTTTTTTGTTAAAAAAATGGCTACTGTGGTAGTCTTCAAGGCAAAAAGATTAATGGATTTATTGGATCAAGGAGATGGGCATCACAATGACGTGCTAAAAATGCTTTGCAAAAAAGGAGCAAAAAAAGCTTTTGCGGTGGCGACTTCGCGGCCGCGGTCTGTAAAATAAGAACGAACTCTGAAATTATTTTTTTTGTGAGACTCTTGTAATTAATCCTTTGACATTAAATTAGGGTGATCCTTGTATAACGAACAGGGATAGGAAGAGATAATTAAATTAAACACAACAGTTTGAATAAAGAAAAAAAGTATTTTATTCCGAAAAGCTAAAAGTATTTTTGGTTACAATTGTCCTTAGGATTTTAAGGGATTCTTTTGGGTTATTTTGATTTGCAGTTTCTTTTCGACATTCGTTTGGGTTGGAAAGAGAATGATTCAATTTCACGTTGCTCATTTAGTATTTTGTTGATATTCCTTGAGTGTGAAAAAGCAATGTTCCATGTTCAACGAGACACGAGACAATTGTGGTTCTGGCTTAAGTTACCTTATATTTGTTTTAAAATGTTTTCCAGGTGTCAGAATGTGTATAAAAGAAAGTGCTGCAGTGCGAGAAATGAGATTCCGAATTTGTAAAAGAGAACGCTGCAAAAAAGGACAAGGATGTCAAAGAACTGAGCCTTTCTTTTTTAGCTAAAGAGCTGTGGCTAAGCACGCGAAAACACGCTTTGATATCGAACTATTTTTACCAAATGTTTTCATGAAATAACTGAAATCATAATCCAGAATTTAAATTTCTCCAATTTAACTTTTGGATTAACTCTTTCTTCTAATAACATTAAGTGACACATAGCAAAATTTTAGAAAGTGGTTTCATGAATGCATTTATGCCGTCCTAAAACTCTCCATTAGTACTGACCACTCGCATTTAGGCTGAAACCAACTAAAAGCTTTTTCAAATAACAATGTCATGTAACAAACCATCTGTTATCTGTCGAAACCCCCTCCCCCATTTTGAGGCTTTTCCAAAAATATTTTACTACTGTCCAAAGCAAAATAACTTTATTCGTCTCTATAAAATTTCCATGAATTCTTCACAACACTATTCTCTTCATGTTCGTGTGATAAATGCCAACAACAAACCCATGTTGGAGAATAGATCCTATTACAGATATCTGCATCTCTTTGATTTCTATCCTGACTAGAATATAAAGACATCAGTCAGAGTGTAGAGTTGTCGATTTCTGTGGGCAAAAAAGACATCTAAAGTAACATGGGAATTCCATCGAATTGTGTGCGGATTCAATTGCAAATCCTTTTCCCTGGTACAATCCCAGCGTGTCCTTAAAAAACCAACGATGAATAAATTATCGCCTTATCGTCTTAGTAAAAGCACACAGGTGATTGTCAATTGGGTTTTATTCCACTGTACCAACCATAGTTTTCCAAATAGTCAATTGTGCCATGGATTTAACCAGACACTCTGTGGATAGAGCGATAAGGAGGTGGTTTTTTAGATTGGAATCAAATTGCTTTTCTATACTCGGAATGAATAATTTATAGCGAAAGTGAATAAATTTCGAAATCTTCTAAGCCTTTTGGATTCATGTACGAGTATATAGTCGAGGACTTTTTGACACGTAAGTAGATTTGCTTTTGTGTTGCCAAAAGGTCAAAACGTTGATCGAAGGGTTATTATCTGATTATGGAAATATTTCCCTATTCTTAAAGTTTTTTTTCTTCTTCTATGCAAAAAAGGATACGTGTGAAGTATAATGAATTAGTAGGTTTACGTTGAAATATTATTCAACCAATAATACCTACAAGTTTTAGAACTTTAGAAAAGACAGAAACTTGTTGACGATCTTTGGCCATCGAAAACGGATAAAGATCGGATTCTGGAACATTAAGACTCCCAAATGGAGCACGATTTCATTTTCAGATAAGATGGTTTGGTGCTGTGGAATACATATCTTACACGCTCTACTCCGGTAAGCCAGCTAAAAATTCATGGAGGCCCGGAGTATGACTGCTGCTAACTCCAGCAGCGCGGAAAAACCTCATATCATGGAAACCTCACAGTGATTGCTCAAATGTATAAAAGTACGCCAAGTTCAGTACTGACAGGCTTGAGTTTCCCTAAGTGCGCCAAAAGTTTAGGGACCACCTAGCAGGTCAATGTATGAGAGCATGGATGACTACTGGCGTGCTCTAAAAAATGGTTTAGAATTAACGCTAGTAAGAGGCAAGGACACCATCGCACACGGCTTTCGGTAGATACCTGAAGACGGAACGAAGAGCATACAGCAATAAGGGTCACAAAAGTCAACACATCGACTCACTGGCTTCAAATGCTAAAGAAGCAGCGACCAGTTGCGGCAGTAAGATTGTTTATAGCATCACTAAGGAGCTCATTGTTGGTACAGAATTGACGGAAGGAGACTGTGGAATTCGTTGGACTATGACAATGAATGCTGTACAACATATATGATGGGAACGTCCTCATTTTCCGACAGAAAGAACTCTAAGCAATCTGCTAAGAAAATCTAAGGTAAGATTTAATTTTTGCTGTTATTAAAATCTAGTTAACCAATAAATAGTGTCTGGACCTTGATTTTATTCTTCTTCTTGATTGCTGTCCATTTTTTCTATTTTTACAACGCCAGCAACATTATTTGAATAACTAGTCAACCATATGCTAAAGGTCCTCATTTTATGACGCGAACAGCTTGTTCCATTTCTTGTGGATATAGATTTTAAGCCAATTTTTATGTTCAAATATATTAACACTCGTTATTAACCAAAATATTGCTTGGCAATCTATCCGCTTATACCATCTTTAGTTATCGCATTCTCATTCTCATTCTCATTCTCAGTTTTCAATAGGATAACATTACAACTGTGTCGTCGTGTTTTTTTTAGCTATTGTTTGAAGAACATAGAAGAACACTTCTCATATCATTTAAGCTAATTTTGAAAAGTGTTCTTCAGTTTTTGTGATGTATAAAAGATTAGATCCAATTTTTATCTAAATATTGTGAGCAAGGAAAAATGCTATTGTAGATGAGGCAAGTAAAACTCTTGAGACTCAAATTCTCCCACAAAAGTATACTATTTTGTATGGTCTTCTTGCTGATGGCATCTTTTGTCATTTAGTTTTAAAAAAAGGGACCGAGCTCACGCTAAATTCAAGAACCAGCATTATCATACTTCTTGTGGGGTTTTATAAGATCTGTACGCTGATAAGCTTCAAACTATTTGCAGTTCATTTTACGGTGAATTAGAGCCTCAAATGCTGGAAATAGTGGTCTAAAACCGGAGCAATAGGATGCGCTTTGTCATGTTAATAATATAATCTCATAAATCATTTATCTCAAATTTTGATTTCAATACTGTAAACACAACGAGAACAAATTTTAGATCTACCCTTCCTTCCCTCCTGCACTTTTATTGTTGTTGCAAGATTTCACGTGTTTACATGAATCAATTTATCGTTTGAACTCAGCAAAAAGTAAAATTATAACTCCAGCCCTTAGTATGTATTTTCTTTAATAAAACATCAGTTTTCATTTCAAATTCTTATTGCAAATCGGCCGCCTTGCGTATTGCAACAATTTAATTCATTCCAATAAACCACTAGCAATGTATCCCATCAAGATTATGCAACAAATTGTCATTGCATGCCACAATAATCGTCTCATTCCCAGTTTCCTTCCATCGTGTAATCTACACTCTTATCAGAACAATTAAGTTTAAAAATCTCCTCGTATCCTTTTCCCTTAGATATCACCTCCAGCTAATCACGAAACAAATTAAATCCTGCCCTACGCCCATTTGTAAGGCAAACTGCAATTAGTCGTTGATTACAATTGCAACTGTACATGCACGTGTAATGAATTATAGTAACTATTACACTCTTCGATTGCGTGAGCTATTCTAAATGACACTTACATTCACTTACTTCTTCCCCTAGCTATAACTGGGTGACATACAAATACCGCTGTTGCATCCTTTTGTTTACCAAACACAAATACCAGATATACTTTTGCTTTGAAGACACAAAAGTCACGTGTTGTTCCACAAATAAAAACACATTCCACAACCACCCACCCACCGGCAGTGTGTGGGATATTTTCCAAACTGTTATACACACGGCGTATACGCAACATTTTTTTACTGAGGGTAGTTTCATCTTTAGAAGAATCAGTAAACCTATAATTTCGTAAGGAAAGGACTCTGATGGAAGTCCTCCTTTTAGCGATGAGTTCAGTTCGTAAGAATATTTCAACGCGGTCGAATGTACGAGTATCTCGACGACGGTGATGAGAATCATCTGAAAAGATCGTTACGTGCAAATTTTTTTTCTTCTTTTCTACTCTCTGATGTGTTTTAAGTGAATGAGAAAAAAATGTTTCAATTTGTTTTAAGCTACTGAATAAATTTGCAACTTAAGTGCTTTTATGAAGTGCAGCATCATTCTCATCGGAGGAAAGTTTGCCGTGTGCGAGAAAAAAGAATTTTTTTTTATCGATGCAGTTTTTTGAAATGTTGTGTAATTAAGTTGTTTCACAAGTAAAAAGTTGTAATATTTGCATAATTGTTAAAAAATCTATCTAGGGGTGTAATATCCTTGTGCAATCAATCTGTCGAGTGTATGCCCACAGGGAGAGAAGTTTAAGCGGATTAAATTTAATTTACACTTGTAAGTGGCTTAAATGGATATTGCGGTTGTATTAACTTATTATAAAGTTTTGTTCTTGCAAATTTGGTTTTTTTTTTTTTTATTTATTGAATGGATTGTTTCAATTATGGATATAGATTTGAAGTAGATGAAAAGTTTTTGTGGCTGTGGTAATAGAGGGGGGTTATTGTTATTTTATTTTATACACTCAGGCTAATACATTGAAGATTTTGAGTTTTTTATGAAAATTGAACCGTTCACGCAATATTTTAAATCTTATACTGGTTTTGCGTTTATGTTTTCAAGGAATAGTATTGGTGTGATGTAAAAATTTCATATTCCAGATGTTTTTAGAAATCTGTAAATAAAAGAACCGATTTTTCCGAAAATATCTGTCACGAGGCTTAGACGACTGATTCATACTCCAAAATGTATAGATTTTTAATGCCATAAATTTGAAAAAAATGTTCTAAAATTATCGTAACTTAGCCATGAGCCATGACAAACTTTGCAAACTCTTTCGCTTTACTTGGAGTCGTGAATGCCCAATTTTAGAGCTGGATAACTTCATTTTGTGACACCATGTGGAAGACTGTATCGATTTTTTAAGAGTAATTAGGATACGAAAACAACCTGTATTTAGTTAGCGAATAATTGGGATTTATGAATAATTCGGTCAAATCATCAACATGAAAATTAAATTTGTAAAAAATTCCAGCTACCCTAGTTTCCAAAAAAATCTTTGAGCATTCAAACAACCAACACTAGGGCGACCTTCCTCTAAAGAAAAATACCCAGAATGAAATTTCGGAAGCCACTTGGAAAAATACCAAATTCATATTTGTACTGACTTTATTTGAACCCAAAATCAAAAACGAAAAGGAAAACAGACTTTTTGCCCCCATTATTATTTTTAGAATTTTAGGATCGTAGGTATCAATATCAATTTATCGAGTTTTTACTTGCTCCTCAATAATGGGAGCTAGTATAGGACTCTTTCTGAGATTTTAATTTGGTTTGTAATTCTGCCGCAAATTGACTTATGCCAGAATAATGCTTACAAATTTTAGTTCAGTTTGTGAAACTTAGCGTACACTACGCCTATTTTATGTACAGTTAATATAAACATCCATTTGATCAAGTCATCTGCAGAGACATCGCACAGTGCGCACCGAAAAAGCTGTTGCTACTACTGGATTTTAGAATTGAGAAGCACCCGAATAAGGTCAATTTCCAATCGTGCATAGCAATTGAAAAAGTGTTCGATAACTCTTATTTTCACTAAAATATTTTATTTAGCGATAAGGCTAAGTTTTGCTTGAATGGCTGTTTTCTGAAGAGATATGTGAAGCCATTAGATTACGCAGATAAAGCAGGGAAGATGGACGACTTAAAAGCTATCATTTGCCGCGTTTTTATCGATATACTACAGCCAAAATGGTTTAAAAGAGTGGTCAAATATCTGAACATTTTCCCTGTGAATACGGCATAAAACTATGGGTCCCTTCTGTATGTACAGCACGCACAGTTTTGAGAAGCTATTCCCTTGGTCCTTTATGAGCTTCTTATGGCTTCAAATATATGTAGCTATATCTAGTCCTTTCTGTGTGAAACATATCACGCTCCAGAAACGAACTTCCGCCATTTCCTTTGGTTTACCAAAGAGTCAGTAGAAACGACAATTGATTTGGAAGATTGGGCACCATTCCCCAAATGTCCAAAAACCTTTTATGAAATCGGTTTCTTCGATAAATAGTTTTCGCTATTCTTAGCGTTTGGTATTGACCATAAGCTGCTAGATTTTCTACAGTCATCCACAGCTATTTAAAGGGTATTGGTCATCAGTATATCTTATAAATATAAATAGATATATATGTGAATATTTAATTTAATATTGACGATTTTCAATCTCCATTAAATTTGTTCTATAAATTTGTAATGTTTAATGTTAGACCGTAATAAATTTACTTCTCTTATTCCCTCGCGGATATAAAAAACTTTTAATTTTTTTTTTAAACAACTCAAACTGCATTTGCTTTATATATTTATATTTAGAAAATAACTTTTATAATTCAGGATCCGCTTCTTTGGGAATAAAAACTTTATTTTTTAGTAATTCAATTTGAACCCAAGGGATGACATCATTTTCCTTTCCCTTGAACATTATTCATTGGCACCACAAAATTAGATTACTTGCGTGGCGTCGGGGTTGCAATTTGAATATTTTGGAATGTCCTTTTGAGTCATTTTTTTTTTCTGGCTTCAAAGAGTGTAGTTTGAATTGATTCTGACAAAATAACTATGCCCACTAGAAGAAGAATTTTACATAAATTGGAGGACACCACTTTCGCTTATTTTTACTGATAGATTTTCTAATAGAGATAACCATTAGATCGTCTTGTCATTTTTGACAGTAATGAATAGATGGAAAGAGGTTTCCGTCACGAAACGTGGAAAAAATTACGTTATCTTTTGGCCGACCGAATTGTTCATCTTATCACATAATACATAAAACGCCTTTAAAAGAAGCTGTTAGCTGTGAGTTAAAACAATAAGAATTCAGCGTTTTTTTTTTTTTCAAAAATAAGGTTAAGACTTGCCTTACAGTCAATAGCACAAAGGATGGCGTTACCTATTTTGACATTGAATCGGCTACCGAGAAAGCCTTGATTTCTTCTTGTGCAGCTTTGTGCAGACTTTCATTTAGACTGAGACACCGAAACTATTCACAACTTAGCACATTTTTAGTGGAATAGTGCCCAAAGAGCTTAAAAGAGTGGCTTAACACTCACAGGATGTGTTTCTTCGGAATGAGCAGAGGAAGAAATATTGCCATACATCCCTTATGACAAATAATGTATTTAATCCGAACCTCTGTCATTATTATTATTAGCTCTTAAGAAAACATAATTTTGAAGGACACAAATCTGATTGTGTTTGGGTTACACGTAAATTAATTTTAGCTGTTTCGAAAGTTTGTTATGTCGTGAACGTGTTTTCAAAATTTTGCAAATATATCACTTAATATAAAAGCAATCTTTGGAGAGTAAAATTCTCTACAGTATTACTTTTCAAACAAAATAAAATACATTTGCCTGAAGGTTTCATGCGAAAAAAAATCAATTTTTATTCAACCTTAGGTGACATAAATTTACGTATCTTTTCATTTTCATTTGTGGTTATAATATGAAATGAGCAATTTCCATCCTTTTGTGATATATGTTTCGCTTTGAAAACTTAAAAAGAAATTCCATATTTCTTGGGAATACGTGTCGAATGCGTAAAATGTCTGAGTACGGGTCTTTAGAGAGTACAAAAAAGTACCATTAAGCACCCTCATCATTCATTATTTATTAGAAAAAAGAAGAAACTTTTTCATGTTCAAAATTAAGAAGGGAAAGGAATCTTATTTTTAGATAAATTAAGAATCTTTAGTTCCATGAATAACGCATATCAACTTTCGCTGTATGCAGCTTTGTCAGTTTGAGAGTTATTCTCCCCGAAATAGAATTTTTTTTATCGACAGGGCAAGCCCGGGGAAAAAATATCTGGGTTAACACTGAGGTTTCCATATTCAATTAAAACTTGAATTCATTTCCTATATATGTACCTATTTGGATGTGACACCGCAAAATCAGTTTACTGGCTATAAAATTCAGGTGCCTCCTCACAGATCTTGTACTGATAACACAAGGATCTGAAAACATTGGATTTGATTAGTTTCCACATAGAGTCCCTTAATGTGTTGGAGAGAGCTGTTTTGAGCCCGATGCAGAGGCATAGGAAGTGGGTTGCTCTCTAATTAGCTTCCTCATCACCACAGCATCTGCAGACCTCCTCCAGTTTTTTAGATGATACCGCAGAGTTTTGTGGTCTGTAACAATACCCACCAGGGTGGAATGGATGTCCTGCCTTTCTAAATAAGTTACTCGGTTCTTGATTTGTCAAGCGTGAGCCATAGTTTCCTTGAAACGACGCAGGTCTTTATGGATTTCCATATGTAATCTGCGGCTCTCGTCGCTTTTATTTCCTGCATTAATCTTGAGGGTGCAAGGCGGAGTGTACACGAATGGGTGAGTTGGTTCTGTGGTGGATGCTGAGCCACTTCTTGCCAGTTCGCCAGGTCTCTCAATTTCCGATGCTCCTTCGTAAATTTCCACTTTCCGGGGACAATCTTGTGTTGCGTATCAAGGCCTTGGAAGACACTGCTGTAGTCTAGGAGCACAATTGACCGAAGTATACTTACCCAGCCTTTGCGAAAAAATACCAGAACGTACGCCTGTATCCATTTTGCAGCCCACGGATTGTGCATCTGGTATATGACTATTTTTCTAATTATTGGCCGTGCTATGGTTAATGCAAGGGAATTCTGGTAAATACATTGAGCCAGGCAACGTTCATATGCAATCTATTTGAAGTATTATTTAGTAATACGCTTAGCAACATACCCGTGTAGTATGTTCCTACTAATCCTTTCGTTCTTAATCGTTTTAAATTAAATTTCAATTTAACATACAATTTTGTGTTGCTGGAATTACCTGCTTTTGAAACCTATTTGATTATTCCAACTAAATTCAATTAATAATATTTTAATCATGGTTCTCATAGAAGGCAAATCCTTGCTATGGTTTACGTGAGGATGTTTACCATCAATGAAATGAGCAGGTCATAGTAATATCATCGAAAAAATTCCAATAGATTATTTCGATTTAAGACCATTCTCTCATTGAAGTAGAATCCTTCCAACTTTAATTTTTTAATATCTTTTAAAGAATTTTTCATGGTTTCGAATCATTACCGCTGTTCTTATGAATTACATTGTTTGTTGGATCTGGAGTACTTTAAAGGAGGTCAACCAATTTATTAAAAATGTTTAATGATGGAAAACGTGATATCCCGAAGCGTGGATGTGATTTGAACAGAAATATTTAGCTGTTGGGTTTTATGGTGGTGATTTAGTGTTGCAAGGCGGTGCTTTTTAATTCCATTCAGTGTGGGCTTTCTGTGTGTTTTTGTACACTTCACAGAACTTTATATTTGAAAGATAGTGTTTAGCGAAGTAATTATTTTAAGTGGAAAATTAGCAAAAATACTTTGCAATGAAAAAATATTTTGTACATTGCAGCTAAACCAAAAACTTTCTTTGGCTTTTTTTCGGTATTAAAGTTACATCAGTTGTGGGGAAATATTCTCTTGGTAAATTATTACAAAAATGAAAGAATGGAAAATTTAAAGGACGACACAGTTTCTATTTGTTTTTAAAGAAGAAAAGTGTTTTAATTATTGACTGTGTAGAGTTTCCCGGACCAGCCACAGATCGAATTGCTCCCCTTTAGTCACGATTCACGGTCTCCTGGACCAGCCCTAGAAAATATTTTTGGAAAGATTTTGTGTGTACCGACGTTGTATGGTTTCCTGGATCAGATATATTGGGTCATTTTATGCCCATCACAAGTAGGAATCTGGAATAGCAGATCTGATAGAAAGGTTAGGTAGGTAGGAGTGATTGTGGCAGCAAACCTTAGCTGACACATAATTAGCACAAGAGTGCCGGTTTAATACCATAAACTCATGTAACCTATCGGACGTGGACTGGCGTCAAAAGCCACCAAATTACATTGAGAAAACTTATAAAGTTCCCAAAGCCTATCGCTGCGAACTCTATTAAGGCATCAAGAAAGAGTTCGCCTAGAGTACAACTTCTAGAACCGAAAGTTTACAAAGGAAGTGCATAATTGTTTGTTGCTTGTTAGTGATCTTGAAGCTGCGGTAGTGAGCAATAAACTTAACACCTTTTTTGGCCGCATCAGTCCATATGGGCCAGTGACCAGTATTAATCGAAATAATTCTTGCAATATCACATCTGTCCGGATATGACACAACCCTGCCACCTAGTACCAGTACTCGATAGATAGTGCGCAAATATTCTGAAGCGCTCAGTGGGGCGTTTACCGGCACGCAAATGGAGTAACCAAGGGCAGAACCTCTCCTCGCTAGTTCGTCCGCTCGATCAGTCAAATTTTGAACCTCTGAGACAGCGAGAAGAATTCCTGCTTGCACTGTTATACCTTGAGGAGGATGTAGTGACAGATATAATAGCCTTGATAGTGGCCTGGCTGTCAATGAGCATGGCGTTGATGTTTGGAGATTTTCTTGAGTAGCCGGCGGGCCTCACGCATAACAAGTACTTCAGCCTAGAAGATATTGCATGAATCCAGAAGCCAAAGTAGAAAAGTAAAGTTTTTTAAGGGATTAATGTAAGGAAATGGCTATCTAAATTAATGCCGCTTACACTTGAAGATTTCCAGAGAAACTCCGACGAGAAATAGTTTCTCTTGAAATAACCACAAACCCTTTCGATTTCCCAAAGATGAATTTTTAATCCTAACACACGTGTAGTATCCTCTATCAAACAGGAATAAATAATCTGACACAATGATTAAAAGTTAACTCAAAATTGACAACTTCTAACCTTTTGACCCGTATCCAAACTAAGTATTAACATACCTTGCTGTCATCTTGAACTGCTCCTACATTAATTCACTCAATCAAATAAATCCTTTTTCATGGAATAATCTGTCTCAAAAGGATCGCATTCATTAAAAACACTTCCTCTATAATATCACAAGAAGAAATTATAATAATCCTTTCGTCCACATCTTTATTAAATACCCTTTTTTATGCACACATGTAGTATATGAATAAAATGTGCCTCCCAAAAGGCCATTACTACCATTTTTACATAAATTTATGAGCGAGGTTTTGTAGGAAAATTTAAATTCCAAAAAGGGAATAATTTTTGTTCTGTGAAGTGTCGCGTATGTATGAGCTCCATCCCTTACTCAGTAGGAAACAATTGAAAAAAAAAAATAAACCTAAATATTTATACCCAACATTCAAAAGTTAATTTCCGATTTTTTTTTGCAAAATTTATGACTTCATACCTGGCACAAGAGAAATAAGTAGCCGATGGGTAACCCAGCGAGGAATAAGCCATTTACTGAAAATCCAATATATCATCGATGGTGTCACGAGAAGAAGAATTTATTGAAAAAATCCTGATCCAATAAACCATTAATTTTATTAAATTATTGACTGAGCTTAAATGCATCAGAACGGCCGGCAGGCGACAGTCAACTTGACGCCAATCACTCGCTTTTTTCCCTCCGTAACCACGAATTAAGTGCAATTAATTTATGGTGATTTATCGGGCATACATATACTCGTATGTATGTAGGGCTGATGGAATTGAAAGGAACGTGATTTTTAAGCAACATTTTTCCAGATAAAACAAATGTATATTATTTGTAAATTAAGTGCTGCAACTCGTCATGAATTCACAAATATTTACGCACTCGAATGTGGTTTTGTTGTGTCCTTGTATACAAACATCGCGCAGGGGAAATTTAAAAACGTGTCCTTTGGTTAATTTTTGTCTCAACTTGCTCATTTGTAGCCAATTTTGGAATGCTTTCGGCAATGTCTGAGTGCTTGGAATGATTCATATGCAATTTGTACGTGTCTACAACTTTTATCCGAAAAAACCCCTGATAAAAAAAAGGAAACGATTAAATCTGACATTCCCGGAGGCCAATTAATGTCGCCAAACTTTGAAATTGCGTGACCGGGAAAATGTTGACATAGAAATGGCTTTCTGTTATATAAATTGCATTGGATCACGGTATCGAGCTAATTTTAGAAACAACAAAACTTTCGCTCATATTGACCGGTAGTTACCCTCAGCGATAGTTTCACTTTCAGTTAAATAATAAATCAAAGTGACAATGAACTTATGAGTGCAAATTGTGCGCGATTAATTGATGAAATATAATTTTATTTGAAAGCGTGATTGAACATAGTTTGCAGGCGAATTTTGTTAAATTAGGTTGCTATAGGTATTTAAAAGCAGCAGCTGGTTAGTAAAAGATACTCTCTTGGCGATGAGAACTTACAGAAAATTTCTCCAGTTTACGGCGTTGAAGCGGATCTTGTAATCGAGCATGATGCATGCATCTTCCACGTCTTCCTTCGTTGGCTTCTTTTGCCTTATAAAGGGCTTGGTTAATGGTAGCGGCAATAGAGAGTGCCTTATGGAACCTGCGACCTTCCAGATTCCAGATTCAATAGATGTCCGTGAGTCTGTGGGAAGAAGAAAATACCAGAAGATTCCGCCTTCTTCAACACTTTAACTTTTAAAAATACTTGGGAAATTGTTTGAGTTATACTCGTTGCTAAAAATACAAATCTCTACGGCTAATTTTAAGCCAATCTGAATGTCCTTCAAAACCCAAAAATGTATGTCTACCAAACATAACGTATATAGCTATGATAACCTATAGGTCCTTACCCTCTATGGCCTTCTTCAGCGTAATATTACAGTCGTTGCTAAAAATACAAATCTCTACGGCTAATTTTAAGCCAATCTGAATGTCCTTCAAAACCCAAAAATGTATGTCTACCAAACATAACGTATATAGCTATGATAACCTATAGGTCCTTAACCTCTATGGCCTTCTTCAGCGTAATATTACAGTCGAAACTTTAGAGCAAACAAATACATTTCAATGGCCATACTTTGTTAAATTTTACAAAACAACTTATTAAATTCCACGCATGAATTCACTTTGCTTTGAGTGGTCTTGTTGTCAGGTTAAGTGGCGTATGATCTCATTATTTTTTTCGCGGAAAAAATGTTTCATTCTAATGGATGGGACTACAACAACAGTACAAAAACAACCCCGAGGCATACAACAAAGGTAAACCTCACTTCAATCTTTGAATAGAAATTTAAAATTTTTAATAATGCAAAGAATTGGAATATTTTATTTGCTTCATATGGAACGTATGTATTTTAAAGAAAAGGAAAAATAATTGCTAAAACGCTTTTTTGGAATAAGCAAGTTGATCAACATAAATTAGAAATCAGAAAATATGTATTTCTTAAGTTCAAGCTTTTTGCACTAGCGTTCTATTTTCGAAAAGTTCATTGGGGTCAATTCAGTTCAATGAATAATTCTTAACCACCTGTGTGGCTCCATCTTATTGCAACCACATACAATTCTGGCCAAAAATAATCTCTTAACATCGCACTATAACAAACTCTGGATGCAATGGAGTCTCTTGAAACACGCACAGGCTTGTTGCTGTCCAGTATTTTGCTTATTGAAAAACCCTTAAACCAAAAATTAGCTTGAAAATGATTTACCACGAAGATCAGGATTTCCATCAAACTTTTGCAGCAATCAGTTGGAGAAGAATCAGCGCTTCCAATCAGAATCAAAAGGAATTTTGTTTTGGTAAAGTGAAAGCAAAAAATTTCTATTTCTTCTTATTTTTGCTTCTGCAATTGTCCTGCTGTGGTACGATATTTCTGTTGGTCTATTAGTGTCAATAGATCAACAACATATGCTGCGTCGCAGAAGGTTCTTAGAACGCGCTGCATTCATCCACCTTCTTTCTGTACGTATAAACCGTAGAGCGTAATCAATGGCACAATTCCTAGATAGAACTGTCTCTTCTTCAGGTGGTGCAATAATCTCTTGGTGATAAGTACATATGTATGTGCAGAGCTTTTTACAAGTTTGTGGTGTTGAAGGATCTTGTCATCCAGTCCTGTTTATTGCCGACCTTCCACCTATTTTTTCGATGACTTCCTCGTATTCACGACTTGGTCGATAGTGTCTGTCATACATAAAAATGGCTTGTGGAAGACATATTTACAATTTGCATGTCCTCCTGCCTCATCGATTGAATTTTCCAATCTGTCACTTATGGATATCCTGCAATAGCTTATTAGCTTTTGGCAGAAGAAGCACCCTTCACGTCTTCCATTGAGACAAAACTTGTATATTTTAGCAAATACATATGTGTAAGCGACGAATTATTTTCTGATTTCAAGGCAATGTTGTCCTTTTCCAAAGAATCCGCCTTCGGTGGATGTGTCCTTTTATACATTATTTTAAAAGGTTTCACTTAAAATTCAGTGAATGTGAAACATTAGGTGGCATTATCATTCTAAAACTCAATTGGTATCCTTGTTCCCCAAAAACTTATAACAATACCTAGGTCGGCTTATGCAAACTGCTCAGAAAAACATTGGAGGTTAAAGAATTGCCAATTAAGGCAAATTAAGCACTGGCTTTTGTTACATAAGAAGTCGACGCTTAATTTGTTGTAAAAATAAGGACACTACCTTGTTTGTTTAGTCCTATTGTCATTATTATTTAATGAAGTAGGTTATGAATAGAAAAAGGCTCCATGTATTCGGTCTCTGTTCAGTATATATAAAATAATTTATTCAAAAGATTGCATGATGTTGGCTTGCGGCTTCTTTCCCTTCCAAGAATATGGGACAATGCTTCTCATGAAATCAATCATTTTCAAAAAAAGGGCCATTTTTAGAATCAACCTGACGTAAATGCTGATAAAGAGACGTGTACACACTTGTGAGCTTAAGGATTGTTTTGTTAACATCAATATCTAATGACTTTAATTGTCTACCTATAATAAGTAAGAGTCGATTAATAGGGGAGTGAGCTTAGACATGGGGAATATCCTCACACCAAAATAAATATCGCTTTGTTATTCGATTGAAAATGGCATTCATTAGGCATGTATTGATTTGTACGTCAGTGAGTTAATAAATCTTCATCAAGTCTTAGTTGGCGCTGACTTTGATACGGTGAAGGTTAGTGTTTTTCTGATACCTCAAAACTTTCAAAAGTATCTCTGGTAAATTTTCAAATCGAAGACTAACAGCCAATTGCTGTTCTATTTGTGTTTAAATTTCTTGGAAATCACAATATTTTCTTAACATAAACAGATACTATGTAATTGAACTCGAAATTATTGTAATGGACAATGTCTTCATTGTCTGAATGAGGTGTCGGGATCTCTGTCAACAGGATTTTATTTGTGTAAACATTGCTATGTCAACGATTGTTATTCTGGGAAAAGCTTGTTATAAAAATTGTCCATTAAATTTTATTGGCGTAAACAAAAGGTATCTCATGGATTCGTAGATAGAAAGTGACATCATTTTATGTATAGAACAGTGCGTAGATTAGTTTCTTTGGAGGATACAGGGGATAAAAAACATAGAGGATGAAGTTTACGTTAAAGGATTCTTGTATATTCTGTAGGCTTCTATTTGATCCCGAAAATAAACCTACGTTGTTACTACGAATATTTTCATGTCATGAGAATCAGTGCTTTTTTGTGTACATTCTCGCGTTCATTTTCGGAATGCCATTTATATAATAATCGTTGCTACATTTGAAAAGGACTAGAGTATGGGATAGTCCAATTTAGACCAGGCAAATACCTTAATGCGGTGCTATGGATGGGAATGATTCGACACGATAATGATGCTTGGAGCTCTAGTGCACTTCGTCTTATCTTATATCGATCTATTGTGCTGACCTAATGCATAGCAAGAAGTAAAAAAAGTAATTGGCTTGCTATACAGGGTGTCCCAGTTAAGCAGTATAATCCTTTAAAGGAAGATTCCTGAAGTTCCGCCGAATAAGAAATTGTATGGCAGGGGGGGTCTATTCTCACACCATTTCCAGTTATAGCCCACCAAAGTGGGTGACATCTAATTTGGAGGTGTAGCCACTTTAAACGCTATAACTTCTAAACAATTATAGGTACAAAAAAGGTTTTGTACATTTTGGATAGACAATTTAGTACACAAGTCCAGAACACTTTGGGTACATCTGTGTAGCTACAAAAAAGTTAAGGCTTCTTAAACTCAAAAATATTTTTTTTTTAAATGCATTTTTCTCAAAATTTTTACTTGATAAATGTTTTTTTTATCCCTGAAAAATTTCCTAAAAATCATGTTAAGCAACTTTTTTACGTACGATCAACAGAAGTTGTAGTAAAAGCCATTTTTTGTCAGACAAAAATGGTCGAATGGCCTGGGAGGTACGTCCGAAACAGAGTTCTGGTTCAACATGATAATTTCCCTTAAAGCCTTCTTCCTTCTTTACCGAGTTATGGTGACTTCATTTGAAGAGACGAGACTGTCAAGAAAGTCTCCCACATGCGCTTTATTGCTACCCTAAATAAATTAATGGCCCTTTGCGCTTCTTTTGTCTCTTAAAACATTGGTGTGTTTTTCAGTGAGATTTACTTCAAATCGAGCCTCTGGTTCGGGAAAGGTTACAAGGATAGTTTTTCCTGGTTGATGGGTATATGGGAGCACCATTCATTTCTTCCGATGTAATGTTTTCGAATTTGCCAACAACACTAATGACATCATCTTTGTCATTGTACTCTATAGTCAACATTAGACAGCAATTTCACCAGATATTCTCTGATAGAAATCCAGGACAGAACACCTATCTGTGTCCACGTTAGATTTTAAATTGTTCATTTTAATTGAATTTATTATTTAAATTTAAGTGAATCACAATTCATGCACATATTTTCTTCTTCGTCCATCTCTCAAAAATTAAGCTTAAAAGGAAAATTCTTACGTCAATGGCATTCCACTCGAGTAAGCATTCAACACTTATTTACTCACCGAAAATTGCTCACTAACAATCACTTTCAATCATTTTCGATTTCATGCGTTAATAATTCGCATGCAGCCAATACAATTTTCCAGGACAACACCTCGACTAGACGGGTCAAGTTCGAAAAGTGACAGCCTCTGAACAGAAGATGCAACTTAACATCGATTCGATTTATGCCTCCATAGTCTGGAACATCATTTATCAACGTTCTTACCCAAAACTTTTCTTTTCCATCTCATTTCATCCAAAGAAGCAGTGTAATGAAATTAACTTTCGATTTCTAACAAAACGTCAGTAGAAACAAGAAGATATTTCCTTTCCATTCAACTCTACCAAAAGCAGATTCAATATTTTTCTGAGAAACTGAGACTCAATTCTGTTGAAATGGTGACTTCATTGATATGAGTCAAGTACTTTTTTTTTGTGGAAAATTAGTTCATTCTGGGTTAAAAAAAAAAATATTGAAAGTTCAATGAGATGGAAAAACCGTATTATTTTCCAAACCTTCGAAACAGACAACTAGTCAAAGGCAGTTTCTTGCTTACCTACATGTGTTTTTATGTATATGCCATATGTACATATGTAAGTATATGTCATCCACCCTTCAGTGGGATACATTACGTACCTCTCGGTCAACTCGCCATTTAGGACTTAAGGATTTCTAAACATACAAGTGTAGATGTATGTATTCCAGTTTGTATGCTTAATCTGATTAAATTCTATTGCATGGCAAGCTGTCAGCTTTTCGAAGTGTATGATGACATACTGCCACTTCCACCATGTGTAAAGTTTCCTGCTGCATCTGAATTTTGGTGTAGCAGTTGTTCATAACCCTGTCTAGGAAGCTAGGAAGTCTTTAGAGTATTTTGCAAAACTGATTGAAAAATATCAGCATTTTTTTTCGCAAAACGAAAACGTAGCACAACGCTACGCGTTAGCGATTGAAACTACAACACATTTCATTATTTAATTTTGCTTGCTTTGCCCTTTTTGTCCAATTTTTAACCTGTGGATCCTTAAATAGTCATTTGGATAGGTTTAATTACACCAGAACTACTAAACCACTCATCACCATTATCACTTTTCAAATTATCCGGCTAATGTGGTTCGAAACTACCACTATGTTGTTGACAAATCCCTTATATTAGTCCTTCACCATATGTCAAAACTCCCAGCCAACCACTTTCTAATAAACAACTTTAAGCACATCTAAAATGATTGCTTACTTAATAACCCAAATCACAGAACCTTCAAAGTAAATTCGTTACCTAAATCCGAAAAGTTTTCCTTCATGACGTTTTGTTTCATTCATTAAAAACATCAAAGCAAAAATTACTTTGACTCCTGTGATAGTTTTCCTGAAGCCAAATGACATCATCCAATTCAGTGTTTTGTGAAAAGTTTCCCCCGCCCCCAAGACAAAGCCGAGCAGGAAAATCTCACAAACTGTAACTTAATTTGAAAAACCATGCCACAAACTAACAAATTAGTTCATTAAAAATAATTGCAATAGGATTCCAGAAACAGCAGTAGCAGTAGAAGCAGCAAAAGTAACACTCGTAAAGAAGTTTCTCTCGTATAGCTATACAACGCGGCGGAGAATGTCCTTGTTTCATCTAAGGTATCCTTTTCACAATTTACTATCTACGAACGTCACCCTTAAGGGATAAAACAGCTACCACCTACCCTTCTATTCAAACATATATTTGAAAGCAACACGTGTATGCAGCTTTTGACATAACTTTTCGTACCTTTTTAAGTGTCTCTAACTCCTCCTCGGGACCCACCCACGAGCTAGTTGTTCCAATTTAATATAATCTACCTGTTAGATAAATTTTGTGGCAAAAAAATAGAAAATATGTCACAGAAGAAAAATGCCTCCAACACTTGGGGATTGGAAGGAGACCTATTTGCCATGGATGAATGAACATGCTCCATAGGGACTAACGACAAATCAAGAAAGTCTGAAAATCTCTTGACCTTTACGTTATGACACCCCAAGGACAAGTCGACTCGAAGAAAGGAGAAGAAGAAAAAAGAGGTTGAACCAAAGTCAATATATGGCCAAGCCAAGGCATTATGCAAACGATTTGTTGTTCAACATGTAACGACTTATTGCTGCACACAGGTGTTGCTCAAGTTTGATCCTTCGAGATGCTATCGAAAGTTGGTGGCCACCATGTATGGACGTGTGTGTGTGTGTTTGGCGAATAAAAAAGTGTGAATATCGATTGGAAGTTTGCCAACCAATCTTTTTTGTTGTCCTTTGGAAGAAGAATGGATATTGAATGTTTGTCTATCCTTTGTACACAATTTGCTATGTTTTTTTCTTTTTATCTTACTATCCATACTTGCATGAAGCCAAGTTGAAAGTTGAATGGAATAGGTAAAGAATAAATTTTACTGCTGCATATTCATGGGGGGTCGTCGAGGCGTCAATAGACTAAACAACATTTGGGGGCGAAACATGTCTGTTGATTGGAACACTAGTACTATATGTGTTCTCGCCGTGAGTTATATTTTACGAGTATGTCTGGTATGGCCTTCTAAGGCTTAAAGACAGGGTTTTAGCGTCGTGTTTTAACGTCAAAAAATGTCCTGTACTGCAATACAAAGCCCCTGTCACATAGAAGGCCTTGAATCTAACGAATAGTTCTCCGGTTCATTCTCGTTTAGTGCTGACGACTTCTTCATTGCAAAATCTATTGGCATTTTGAGGTAGATCGCTCTCGCTGACATCATTCTAAAAGCAGACCACCAGCTTTCAGCATTTATCTCGACGGTATCACTACTGTTCAAGAAAATCTTTTGCCAGCATTGAGCCTGTGGTCAGCACAATTCACAGGCACTTAGGTTAGGTATATGGGTGCCTTGTAACCAGAAGGTCACTGCTCACTTAGACCCACAATTCTAAGTCCTCCAGCACTGAAAAGAATCGACTGCCAAGTGTTCTATTTCTTCTAACAGATAGGGCAGGACAGTCACACAGCAGGTGACGAATAGATTCGAATTCTTCTTCTTCTCAGGTACTTGATGTGTTCGGTTCGGTTCCTGACAAATAATGTATAATTTGATGACTGGCCTTAGGACTAAGAAGACATTGGAAATCGAGGTGGATTTGTTGAGACAACTCAACTGCAACTCAATCCTTCAGCCGGTTCGCTCATTAGGTAAATATCCAACTTGAGTTCTTTTCGCACTGCTTCGTACTACTTACATCTTTTTGTAGCGGTTTGTATAATAGTCTTCTTTCTAAAGGGATGTAGGCAAAGATTACCTCTCTAGCAGTAAGATATCAATTCCTAAAAATAGTGACATCAATGTCATAATTGTAAGGTGCCCCATACACACATAAACATTTCTCCCTAAACTTACTAAAAAATCGGTAATCAGTTTTTAGAAACATTATAGGCTTTCGATTCAATTCTTCCAATGAAAAAACACATGACTATGGCTTAATAAACAATTCTATCAGTACCTATAGATTTCTACAGAGTGTTTAACAACTCCCTTCGAGTGACAAATTTTTAAGTTTCTATTTTTAGAATATTAGCATCTTTTTAAATTATCTAAAAGTCTTCCTGAATCTGGCAAAAAAAAAAAACAAAAGTGTTCCGAGAATAACACCTCAACGAATTATTCCCCTTCTGACATTGAGCTCTTTTTTTCTGTCTCCCGAAAACTTTGTCATCATTTTATACCTATGTGACTAAAGTCTCTCTTGCCACATCATATAATTCGACGAAATTTATTACTTCCATTAAATGTAATACAGATTTTCTCCCCCTTGGTAGGATTATTTTAGTTTGCTTCTCAAAACTTTCCGTCGAATCCCATTTACAAACAACCCACTTGTGAGCCACTTTGGCAGTTTCACGCGAAAATATTCTTGTAAAGTTACGATCATAATAATTCAAAAAACTTGGCACAATTTTAAGGGGGAAAAGTTCTTTTTTTTTCTTCTCCCAAACCACGTTAGACCACTTGAAAAGTTGGACCAAATCCAAAAGCAGGAAGGAAAAAACTCACCCACTCCACAACTTGGAAGAAAAAATAAACTTTATCTGAACATCTCTAATGAATTAAAAGGTATTGTTTCGATTTGGATTACTTTAAAAAGTGTATCTTGTATAATATGGAAGAAAATAAATAATTGAAAAATTTTGATTTGCAATTTAAAAGTTTTTTTTTTCTGTTTTTTGCTTTCAAAAGATCATCACTTTCAAGAAAGGAACGATGAAGAGATTCAAAAGTTTACCTTTTAGGTGGATGAAGGAAGTGTAGATGTATAGGTGCTCTTGAATTTTGGTTTCGGGGCTGATTCCTTTGAGCTGGATTTACTCGGGGATGAATGTACGAGTTTGCACTCGGGATTAGGGTGTTTAAAGTAATATATGCGCGGGGATGATATGACAGAACTTTGGCTTCAAGGAAACCAGTGCACTGCTGTTGCAAAATCTGTTGAAAAATGTGCAGTCGTCGCTTTTTAACTCGTCAATCTTAGGCCAGTAGAACTGACTTGTTCAATATTGCTTTCAGAACTATATAAATCTCTAAGATTGTACATATTTATCTGCAGTAATGGACCAATGTGAGTTTCAGTTCCTTCTCGGAAGATGAATGTCATTAGTTGATGGCAATCTGATGAAGTTCTTGCCAAATACAAATAAAACTAAAAATGCAAACTTATCAAAGTAAAGTTATTCTACATCGAAATGAAAAATTAAAGTGATGTGACTCATAACTGCCAGTCAAAATCATTTAAATTGGTTTCCTGGATTAGTGAAATTACTCATAACTTTTATTATCTATTTAATGAACATGAGTAGATAAATTTCTAAGTATTCAAGATCAGATGCAGAGAATCTAAGCATGCTTAAATATTGATTTCAAAAGAGTGTGTAGTTTCTAA
The DNA here is from genome assembly GCA_949716465.1 of Chalcosyrphus nemorum. Lineage (NCBI taxonomy): Eukaryota > Metazoa > Arthropoda > Insecta > Diptera > Syrphidae > Chalcosyrphus > Chalcosyrphus nemorum. The sequence continues at coordinate 14,568,553 of OX454334.1, read as the reverse complement.
AATAGAAAATCAGACATTTCTTCGATGTTCTAGGGAGACTATGGAGCTCACAATATCTCTACCCCCTACAAGTTTTGACGCTCGCTTTTGGATACTATCTAGTAAGAGCAAAACGGTCGGACGTTGTATTCCAGCTTTGGGTGGATTAGTGCTTTATAAATTGAGGTCAGATCAGTCGCGGTCAGGTAAGCACCGCTTAAGGAATCCTAAACATTTTGCTGCATTTTTGACGACATCGAATATGTGATCGTTCTATCGTTCTATGGTTATTTATAGGTATATGTACATACGCCGAGAAAGGCAAGTCTTTCAGCTTCTACGATGCAAGTTCTAGTCATGGACAATGGTTGGGGGTTTCGATTTAGCTTGAGTGACTGAAGACAGCTTTGCGTTTTGAATATACTTTAAAGATGGGAATTCGATGAGTTTAACATGCGTCGCCATTCCTCTTCTGCTCTGCCGAAGACCAGGATGTAAGTTGGAGAACGAACATGACAGAACTGAGCCTTGAAGAACATCAGCGTTCATATGATGGATATTAGACTTAAAGCCGCCCTATACAACTTGTATTGAACGCCCCGAAATGTAATTTATAATCCATTGAAGATGAGACTCATCGATGCCATATGCACGCATTTGCGAATGCATTTGCAATGTTGAATTAGCTGTGCTGCGACTTGTACAGCCAGCAGATTGGCCTTGTCTAAGGAGATGACATCTGGAATGTCGTTGTAAATGAGCTGTATGAGCGGATGACAGATGATCTTTACTACCTTTCAGACACTGTAGCATTTGTTGCTTCTATTTTTGGTCGTATAAGGATTTTACATAATATATACAGAAATTTATTGTGGACAACCCATCTATCTCCTTGATGGATTTTGACTTTACGAATGACTCCATGAACGAATTTTAACACCCAAAAGTAGGTACGTGCGCCATTTCAGCGCCGTTTCGAAACAAGAATATTTCAATTCAGCGGTTTTCAATTCATCCTCATTGAAATTACTCATGACAACGTAAGCTGAGCTAATACCAGACATAACAGAGCACAATAGCTATCCACTGTGAAATTGAAATAAAAGTAACCAACTTCTAATGCTTTAATTGAACCGTAAAAAATCTTGTGAAACCATTGAGACAATACGCTACTTAAGTTATATCACACGTCTGATAAACGATTTAACTGAAGAAAAATGAGTAAAAAGGTAGTAACCGCTGAAAAATAACCAGAAAATGATTTGCTACGTCTACGTCTGCAAAGAAATTGTACACCACCCACTAACAATCTTTTCTTCCAATCGGCATTTCTCAACTCAGCGATGTCCTTTTGTTTTCTATAAAGGTATGTAGATCTATTGTAGTTATTTACGGAATTCAGCAAATCAATTTTAATTGAATTTCTACCCCCGGCATGAGTCAGATTTGGATTCTTTGCACATGTACAAATGTACTACTACACCCAATTATTACCAAACCGTGAAATACTCAGACGCCCACGCTTTTGGAATTCAAATACACAAACACATATGTATGCTCTTGTGAAAGGAATTACCTTTGACTGCGACAAAAAGGAATTCTATAAAGCCTTATTCAAAAAGAGGAATAATTGACGTATGTAAATAAAATTTTACAAAACGTCTATCGCAGTCTGCTTCAAAATCAAGTGCGTTTCTTTCGTTTCGTTATTTCTGTTTTTTTTTTTTTTTCTCATAAAAGAGTTCAATGTTTTTTGTGTGTGACATGACAACTCCTTACGTGCGCTGCCTTGTTCAGGTTAACGAGGTGGTAAACGTTTCAACAAGGTAGAAGCCACTCAATCATTCCCTCACTTTGCCTACTCAAATTGAAAACGTTACTCCATACTACCTACTTGTGTTTTTTTTTTTTTTGTAAAAGCAGGATAAATTATCAAGTTTGTGTTGTGAAGATGTTAAAATTTACAACTCCTTGAGTTACTGACAGGACCCTCTCTTCTTGAGAGAATAATAATTCACTAGGGTATGGTGTATTCATTGTGAGTTATTTTGTAAACACAACCATGACAGCAATTGATACATTCGTTTGGGAGTGGTACGAGTGGATACAAAAGTTTAAGTAACTTGTCTGTGAGTTTGTTCACACTTTGTGTAGTAGGTATTGCAGGATATTTTCGAAATTCAAGAGGATAATGTATGGATATGGATGGAGTTAGGTTAAATATTTACTTTGTGTGTGGAACTCAATCAATTGAGTGTGTACCCTTTCGAGTCGTCTACTTGGAGATCCACTTTACAGCTGGGCGTTTGGGGCCAACTTAAATGTATGTATCTTTACATTTTAATCAATGATCGATCATATTTTGCGTCGGACACATTTGCGTTTAGTTCGATTTATAAACAAGCCAAAGGTTTTATATTGACATCTAAAAGAAATAGTATCTATAAAGAAATTATTTTAATGCTTTCGTTGACAGCTTTAATAGGTAATAGATCATGAATCGAGCAATAAAATCTACACGCAGTGCCTTTTTCGATTTGATTTATTTTGCTCAAGTCACGCGAGATCTTGTGAACATAAATGAAGATAATTTTATTATGTTGTTAAGTAAAAAATTGAAAATATTCAGCTATTTGTCATTAGTCAAAAGGACTAACTGCGCAAAGGGCAATTAGGGAAACAGTTGTGCGACAATACATATATATCCATAGTCAAGAGAATCACACACAACTAATGATATGTAAGTAACCAGCATAAGAACTAGACACAACTTCCAAATCTTAAGAATATTTACCAAGCTATACGCAAAGAGACTTACTCAGTCTCATCATCCACAAGGCAGCCATCTATGACCGTTTCTCTTCATTATCACTATAAATGAGAGAATTATTAAACATTCTCCATTACGCTGACAATCTTAAAGAGGCAGAGAAGAGACTTCACCACAAGACTACTGACTCTTTCACTTCGACTTTTCGATCTGAGACCACAAAAGTACCTTAGATTCAACTGTCAATCTATTACATTATTATGTAGCACAAGGCCCAAAACTGAGCTCACTAAGCAAGACAGGGAGTTCTTTAACCGGGTGTCTCTTGGAATGATCCTTTTATCATGGGTTCCTATCACTTTCTATTTGCACTGTTGCACAAATTTAGATGACATTCCGGCGGATATAATAGTCCCGGTAGCGACCTGACTATCAATGAGGAAGGTTATGGTGCTAAAGAATGTGGTATTATCCTTACGTAGATAAACACTACTTCGACCTGGAAGACGCTGCCCCCTGTTTCTCACTCCGCTCTGGTAGTTTACTTTTAAAAAGGCCTTATTTATTTCTTTGATTTTATAGCCCTCTCTTAACGTAGGCCACAATCCCAGTGAACAGAAGGAGTGTATATCTAGATACTCAGTCTATACATCCACATTTTGGCATTTTATTTTTATCTACTATAACATTTCTCGATTTTTTTTTCTAGTAGAACTATTTTTGCACGTCAATTACCTGGAGGTATCTTCAACTCAATGGTACTTGTATCTTTCATTGAAATATGATTCAAATTCTATTTTCTAAACGTGCCATTGTTCTTCAGGCTATTGAAGGACATTCTATTAGCAGAGTATCTTTCATTTGCACAATGTAGCTTTAAAGTAATTTCAAGAACTTTGAAAAGCACTTAAGAAATATTCTTAGGAAGTACTTATAGTTAGAGATGTATCCTCTGATCCTAAGCATTGTTGTATTAAGTATCCTATACTAGAAAAGAGATATATTTCTAGGAAATTGTAATTGTATTTACTTAATTGTAAATCTGAGAAAAAAAAACAACAATCAAATTTATTTTGACAGAAACAAATTTGCAGAGTAATTTTATGAAACTAGGAATGAAAAATTTCGTAATAGATAACGCTTGAAAAATATTTTCGCAGGTCTCTTTGAACCATTCGCTTCTTTGTGCGATGAAGTTTATTTCGGCCATACTAGCTTCGTAAGATCCCCTAGAACATTGTTACCCATGACGGTCCTCCAGTATAGGATAGTGTATAGCTCTGGTGGGCTCTTCTTCCTGCTCGTCCCTAGAACTTTTCCAGTGTCTTCCCATAACACAATGCCTAGTAATTATGTCTGTTATCCACTGTGTAATGAAAGTGTATTCGGTTGGGCAGCACTTGCCCTTGAAGTTATCCTTAGTGGATAGGTTGTTCACGACGTCGATGCATTGTATATATTTTTGCAATGAGAAACCATTGAACCACAATCCACTTATTGAACTTTATCAGTCTTATTGCAAAGCTCGTAGCCATTTATTTACTGACTTTAGTAGGTGGAACATGACATCAAGCACCAGTTCGAAACTGGTTGACAAAAGTTTGCAAAAAAAACTTCATTGTGGCATATTCTCATATTAAGAATTCTAAGGACATATTCATACCTAATGAACTTCATTTCATGCCCTTAATTTGTCTATACATTCAGTTGAGCTCAACAAGTGACGAGAATACCATAGATATATGGCAAACTCTCTACATAACTACACAACAATGGCATCCCACGTATAAATGTCCTTTTCCATGTTTTCTTTTAAATGGAAAACGTGTGCGGCTTATTCGCCTCACTCACACAAGCTTTTGTCATCTTTCAATTATCACGAACGTAATTCTGAAATGCCAACATACATGTGTCCATAATAATGGAAAATATCCTTTCTAATAAAATGAAATCACCACTGTGTGACATTTTCCAGCCTGAGGACAAAGTGTCGTCACGATAATATAATAATTCCAATTAAGCGTAATGAATGTCCTTACACGCAAAGGAATTCGTTGCATTTCGCATTTTCATCCATCTCTCGGGATGGGGACCAAATGGAATTTTCTTTAACCATAAGCGCCGATTATACTTTTATTCATTCATGGCCACGTATCCCCTTATATAAATGGGCGCGTGTCCCTTAAAAGAAAATGGCAACAGACAAAAGAGGAAGACTTCAAAATATCGTTGTTGAAAACTCGCATTTTTGGGAATATAATCTTCCGATGGATGTGTATTTAATTACAGAACAATAGTCCTGTTTTCCTTTCTTCCTTTTGTGCTTATAAATAATTTATATTTTAAAGTTTCATCACTCGGATACAGCTGTGGTTGATAATATCCCTTAATGCTTCAAAGCAGCCCGTGTCCATTAACTTAGTTGTCATGGATTTAATTTGGACACACGGACGTCCTTATAGGATTTCGGAAAAGATGATATTCTGATTAATTCAAAGAAAATTACCTGTTTAAATCAAATGTTTTCTTCCATTGGGGCAGATTCAGAGTGAGAAGTAAAGAGTCTTTAAGGTGAAGCATTCATTTAATGAGGTATACGTGCGTAATGTGTATAAAATCCTGGAACTGACAGATAGGATGTTTTTGTTGTTTTGTATTTTTTTTTGTACATTTTCATTTCATGTATTGACACATTCAATTTGGCGACGGATATCCAGAGGAAGGAGTTTTCTTCCGGCTTGACATGGTTTTTTGTTTTGTGTATATGTGTTTCATCAAAATGTAAAAAATGTATACGACTTCCAAAAGGATAGTATAATTCTCCTGAGGGAGGACTGACACAAAATACACCGTGTGCAGCTGTAGGTGTTGAGTACTTTTTGTGAAATCAAGTGCCAGAGAGAAAAATGAGACGACACACTTCAGTGACATTGAGTTTTTAGAGTACCTTAAGGGATTTATTTTGTTATCTAAGACGAAGTACAGGTACTTCAGAGATACTGAGGAATTGTTGATTATTTTTTATAACAGTATTGTCACTACTTGAGGTGGAAAAAAAAGTTCGAGGTTGTCGTTGGTTGCACGTATCCTAGGATATGTCTTATTTTTCTTTCAAATATATCATGATGGCACTTAGTGCCTAGTCATTTAAAGATAATGAGGATTAGGTCTTAGTCAAGGCAGAGTGGTAAAACACTATGATTGAGGGATGTAATTAGCAGGCAACACCACAGGCCATGGTACACTGGAAACGTATTGAGTTTCAGTTCGCGATAAAATTATAAAATGCGCTTAGACAGCAGAATCTAAAAAGTTTGGGGCATGTGGTAGCCAACTTAGTTTGTGGAAGGAAAAGTTTTTTAAACAGGTGACTACATTTCTCCAGGCCACAGTCTAGAAACTTAAAAGCCCAAATTCTGGCTTACTCTTGATTAGTTCGGGCAAATGGGCACACTCGAGTAAACGGCTTAAGCCAAAATGAACTCAAATCGGATGATCTACAAAATGGGCTAGTCTGTGGCACGATTTGGGGCATGTGGCAGCCACTGTCCTCAGTTTGTGGAAGGAAAAGTTTTTTAAACAGGTGACTACATTTCTCTTCTTCTAAGCGGACGAGAGAAAAACTCTGTGACTTATAACTGAGTATAAAACACACATAGAATTCTCCATAACTATTTGAGCATCACCCACGGACACAAAATATTGAGACCTACTACATACATATGTATGTAACTACACCAACTTTTCCAAATATGTACTTTCTCTTTTCTTACAATCTCTCCACCGGTTGTGCTATGAAATCAGGATAAGAATATTCTATCCCGTCTGGCGTAGGCTGATCATAAAATAGATGATCTTCATAGGTCTTGTTAAAAACATCCAAGCTGGCAGCGCTGTTGTCTTATGTCATTTCAGTGAAAGAAAGTCGTCATGTAAGAAAAACAAAACTGTCACTTTTAGGTGTGTTTGACTTAAATAGCGGCAGGTTAAAAAGTTTAAAGTTGGGTGGAACTGGTATGGAGTTAAACTCGTAAAGTGAAGTGACCTACATCTTTTCTTATTTGTCAAATAACAGGACTATACCCCTACTGTGCTAGTTTTTACTATATTCTGTTCGAATGCGGAGAAATTTCATTCCAGAAAGTGCTCACGAGAGAGAAAGAAATTTCAACGTGTCGCGAATGTTATGAAAACTGACAGCACGGTTGAAGATTTTATTTCATTTGGAAAATTTGTCTATGACTGTAAGCAAGTACGAAGTTCCTCACATATTTACTGCACTTATATCAACATTCCTTCGTATCCTGTTCTTAACGCACTTTGCCTCTTATTTGGAAATACATATGCCAATGCAAATTGACCATTAAATAGTAATCTGGAAAGTTTCAGTTTTCCCCATACAACATGACCTACCAATTACCATGTCATCACGTCACATATATATGTAATTTACATCTAAATTGATAAACTAATGTTAAATCAATTAGCAGAGCTACTTTGAAGGGAACATTATTGGATTCCCTTAATTTATGTATAAAACCGATAAATTATGTGCCAATTAAGCTTAATATTTTTCAAGTCTATCCCATCTATTTTCATGTGAATTTTATGGAAATTGGAGGAAATCAATAAGTTCGTATATCCTTCTGCATATACTCTGCTTTTCGATTCGATTTCGATAAATTAAATGTTCTCCCGTCTGCGAGGACACACAAAAAGGTCCAGTTCGATTGTTTGCCATAGAGTATCCATATGACAAATATATTTTTCTCTAAACTGGTCCTTTGGGATAAAAAGGGAAAGCCCTTTATGGAAAAAAAAATCAAAAGTTTATTACCCAAAAAAAAAATTGGATATTCTACGAAAGATATCCTTTGCAATTTGAGATTATTCGATTCGTACTTCCGTAATGTTTTCTTTTTTCTGATTAAAGAATCCTTAGAAGTTCGCAGTACTTGTAATAATCCGTTTTGGCCATTAGTTTGATGGAAATGAAAATTAGTTTTAATTTTGTGGTAACCAAAGCTTAATTGATGAAGAGAAATGAAAACCCTGAAGATGCTGCAAATTGCATTATTTTATTTAAGTGATGGATGGAGACAAAAGAAAGTGATTGATAAATGAAACGATCTCAAAGTTACTAGTGATTAATGACCGATAGAGTTGGTCTTGTATTTCACGTTTCCATTTGTCTTTTCAGAAGGGCTGTTCAATAGTTTCATATATAAAGGGCTGGTTATTTTTAGAAATTCAGAACGTTTCAGCTTCTACAAGTGGGTATGCCATAAAATCACTTGCTACCTGTCGAAGACAATTTTTATATAAAAGAATTGATTTTTTATCTATTCAAAAGAATTTAAGGAAATTGTGACTATTTTTAGGACTTACAATGTAGTCTATAAAGGTTCACCAAGGTGAGAAGATGAAACAAAATGTACATACATATATATGTATGTGTGTATTTAATAGAATAAAGTAAAGCTTGATAAGGAGCAAGATTTCTAATACACATAGCATATCAATGCTTGTTTAAATGCAATTACAATTAATTCTTGACAATTAATAATTAATTGCAATTGACAATTAAAACTTTAATTGTTTAATGTGATTACGGCATTTGAAATATTTAATTAATAATAATTGTTGTGCATAGAATCAGTAGCTAACTGCAAGATGGTAGATCATTGGTATATTGTGTAAACAATTAAGTCAGTAGCTTCCCGCTGCAGTAATCTGTTAATGTTATGCTCTATTTTGTACTATGTAATACCATTCCCAGCTGTTCCTTAAAGTCATAACCCAGTGATTAACGCCTTCTCGTTCCGTACATCATTGGACAAACATATTAAAAAGAATTCCATTACAGAAAAATATCCTACATGAGTTCATTAAACCAATTATGCATGTATTTTGATACGTAAATTTCTGTTTTGTTCGTAATCATCGAAAAAAAATATTGTAACCAACAATTTTTTATTGAACAAAAGTTTCATCCCCAATTAATTTCTGTAACAAAGTGGGGTCATCGAACAAAACTAAAAAAAAGAAAAAAAACAAAGTCATCATTAATATGTTTTCATCTGAATCAGAGAAATAAGAAAAAAGAAAAACTTTTTTTCCGCGTAGCAAAAGTGTTATGTGAATACGTACGAGTAGAGCACAAAATTCAACAGAAGTGGCAAATAAAGTTCACCAATGTTGTTGGTTTCACCTTAAATAAAAAGTGCACAACTGGGTCGTACGTTGTTGTCTCTTTGAAATTGAATTAAGTCAAGTTAAACAGATATATTTTATTTATACAAATTTTTTAAAGAGTTTTTTATAAGTTTAAATGATCTTAGAGTTCAATCACAGCTCAGCGACTGGCGAATGGCGGACTGCGAACAAACCATTTTTAGTGGACAGTGGACAGTTTTATTTTGTCCAAAAAAGATGGCTTAAATTATCTATCGACTTATATAAAAGAAATTTAATTTTAATTTGTTTCTACAAAGAAATGAAAAAATCGCTGATTTTTTGGTGAATAAGCGAATGCGTCTTGCTAACTGTCAAATTCTATTCACATTCCACAGATGTGGAACGCAAACCACATTTGCACCACAAAACCATTCGCGAGAGTTTGAATTCACAATTTTTATTCCTTCTTTGTTAAATGGAATTCGAAGATTCCTGCGACTAGATTAAGAAGTTGCTGTGAATGAAATTTGCGAGTATTCGTATGTTCGATTTTGATCGCAATTCATTGAGTTTTACCGAAAAATGGCTACATTTCGAAAATTAGTTAGTTATACGCATTTTTAACAACAAACAAGGGGCACGGTTTTATAGAAAAACCATCTCGAACCAAGCAAGTCACTCTAGACGTTTAGACTGAATTATTTTAAAGGCATCTCTCTAATCGTTATGTCATAATTGATTGTTATCTCGTGGTCGATTTTTTTCATCAATCCAATACTTACCCCAAAACACTAACATCAAACAATCAAATTCCATTTGATATGGGGCACAACCAGGACATGCTAACTTTGTATGGTTTTTAGAAACTTTTATTTCACTTTTTTAGACATTTCATTCGAAACTTTATTGACGTGAAAAGAAAAAAAATTCTTTTGCAAATTGTTTAGTGTAGCTCATACACATACATATGTATGTGGCATAAATTTCGAGATTTATTACGAAAGAAATATTCCATTGATGTTTTACAAGAGTTTTGTTTTTCGTTTTGTGGGAAATTGAAAGCTCAATAAAAGATTAATATTTGTATTATGATTTATGACGCAATGATGGAAAATGTTTAGCATTTCTCCGACCGTACATATGTTTTCCAATTTTGAAATAAATTCGAATACTGACCTTACATTGATTTAGAGAAAAACGGCAATGTAATGCCTTTTATTTAAAATATTGAGTTAAGGTTCATTCATAGCCAGCGAACTGCGAATATGAACAAACGAATACTCGCAAATTTTGACATTTCATTCAAATAAACTTTTTAATTTGGTCGGAGTGGGTAGTCTGTGAATATCACTTGTAACTTATCAAAGAAAAAGATAACTGTGAGGTTGAACTTTGGCGATTGTTTTGGTCGTGCTTTTTTGTGTAAAGTGAATAAAGTTTGACAGTTCGAAAAACTATTTGCTTTTTCGCGGAAAAAATCAGCGAATCGTTAATTTTTTTGCACAAACAAGTTTAATTTTAACTTTTTTTTTGCATAAATCTATAGATAAATTAAGCCTTCTTCTTTGGGCATAGTAAAATTGCCAACTACTTGCCTTTTAATGTGCTTTAAGTAGTTTGGTAACAGTTCGCATATTCGTCGGTCGCTGAGCTGTGAATGGACCTTTAATTCTTATTCCCTTTTAGATAAAAGTCAAAATTGAAAATACTTTCAATGTCCAAATGATTTGCACTTTGGCACTAGACCCCTAAATTAAATCTAGAAAACAATTTTCTGGTGGCAAGTAAATGAATGTTTCTGCCTCAAAATGTCAATATGTATGTAGAAACCCGCCATCGAATTGTGCACCCCTCTGAAGACTAACGACATGATCTATATAAGTACTATTCCAACTGCTCATCTTCCAAGAGTTTTACTGCCTTTAGTTTTATTTATAAATCAGCTGATAAGTACCATATACCTACATGCATACATCCCAACTAAATAAAAACAGATGTGTTGCTACATTTTCATCACTATGTATTTAAATACGTATTTATTTGAGAGTGAAATTTCCGCCAATTGCCAAAATAAAAAGTGCGATGTTTCTGGCAGAAAATTTGTATTTTAAAATGCTTTCTATATTTACATTAACTCGCGGTACCGCTGCGTGTACGAAAACATCATGTGGGCCATGTGGCTCCTGCTACAAGTTGCAATCGGTCAATGAATTAATTTCCTATCAAGAAATGATGTCCAGAATTTGGAAAAACTTGGTCGATTAATTAGTAATCATGCGGAAAAGGTACGGGTGTTGCATTCTACGTAAAAGTCAATTTTGTTTTGATCAAGAATTTATTTTAAAAAAGTTCGAACAGTATAATGGTGGCGGTTTAACTTTTAAAATTATTACTGTCAAAAGAAAATTAATTAGTGAAATTGATAGCCTATTTAGTGAAATATTTGTATAAGCAAACATTTTGCTTTTCTGTTCAATGTGCCAAAAAAATAAAATAATTTAAGCAATAAAACTAATAAAAACCATTGGTAGATATACTCTAATTTAAGAGGCAATTAACGCAATTTTCATTGCGATTATGTGTTATAAATGATTTAAAAATGTGTATGTTTTCGCTAATGGCAAGTATTTACTGACTTAATATACGCTGATTTCCATGACCAACAAATTACGTTTTTCAATAAATAAGCTTTTAAAAAATAAGGGGTATAGATACGGAGGGTGTGATTTCGAGTGATACCTGTGGATTGAGTAGGTGATTCATAAATTTTATGAAAGGCATATACACACATTACATATCTGAGTATAAGAGGATTTAGTTTCCAGGGTTCTAAATAATGAAGTCGTTGTTGCTAACAATTTCTGCTGTAAAGGACATCTATTTAACAAACTTAATCCAGAGCTAATTGCTTCATTTTTAGGTGCTACTTACCGCCCTATGGTTCCATTATATAAATCGCTTATATGGATGTTCAAGCAAAAATTTCTAAAAACTTTTCTCTCTGTAGCTGTTTACAATAATTATTTTTGTAGAGTCACTCATTAATTGAAAAATAATTATCCCACACAGAAAAATTCAAATAACATAAACATCCTTTTCAATTAGTTGTTCATTTTTTTTCTAGCAATATATATTTATTACCAAGAATATTTTAATTGACTACATCCAATGACAGAGCCTCATAATGATGAACCATTCTCATCATTACTTTAACTATACATATTCATAATCCAATTAAATGCTCCCACACACTTTTTCTCTATTTTGCCAATCATAACAATGGCAATTATACCCACCCGCTTCCAGAGAATCTGTGTCAATGAGAAGCTATCCTTCGACATCCATTTCAATTACAATGTTCTTGCCCAACGTCAGGGCACAAGGAATATTTTCATTCTGTTTCTTCATTCATAAGATTAAAAAAAGAAAATTCCTTGGAGTTGGACAATTCCTTGGCATCAACTCGTTCGTATATCTACAAACTGTAATGTAATTTATCCGTCTGCCACTGGCACAGATATAAATTCAATTTATGTTTACTCTACCAGAAGAGACGGCATCTCTGGAGAGACCTAGGCCTTGCTACGAATGTAGGTGACCAAGAACAATTCGTTATACAACAAGTGAGTTATATGTATACAACAATTGGCTTCCTCCATATAATTGGGGTTAGACTTTGTATGGAGAGCCCTAAGAGCCTAGATTTAACGATTCAGTACTCTGCCGTAGGCATTTGATGCTGAAACACTATGGGCATGTCCTGCAGGGTGGTTTTTTGGACAGTTGTGCAAAGTCCTTTGCAAGAGAATTATAACAATGTGGTTATTTCAATTTATGTTTGACCCTTCGATGAGAATTACGAGAGGGACATAGATCAGTCTCCTGGATTTGCCCACAAATGGTCTTACGTAGGTGACCAAGAATAGTATGTAAAGAACTACAGACCTTTAGCATTTAATTACAAGATACTCCTTTGAAACGATACCAACGAGAATCAAGATTAAAGTAACCCAGTGCACGAACGAACAGGCGTTATATCCTTTTGGCTTTTGTGCATTGCAACTGTTGTGTTCGTTTGAAGGAGGATGTCCCATTGTCCTTGCATGGCTGTTACTATCGAGGATTTAAAAGAGAAAATTATAGCAGTGCTGTAATTTCACTTTATGGCGTACGTAATAGTTTTTATGGAGCGTTCTGTTTTATTAAAGTTGGTTGCAATGGATTATGAGGATATCTTTAAGCTTTATTGCAATCGTTGGCATAAGAATTTATTATCGCTATGGGCGCTAGAGTATTCTCTTGGGAATGAAATGGGTGGGTGTTTTTAATATTTTAATGGTTAGCTGGGTGCAGTCCTAAACCTTTATTGTTCTGAAATATGTGATCTTCTTTAGGGAAATAACTCATTTCCAATTCATTCGGAATGATGAATAGCATCTCATCAAAAGCGAATAAATTATTGAGAAACAATTTTGCATACAAATATTTCCTTTTGTTTTAAACTCTTTACAAAGGCTTAGAATATACTTTGGGATGAAACTAGGCTTCAATAAGTAGAGTTTGGGCACGAGCTTAAGCTACACTTCACCATTCCATTGACCTTGATGGAGAAGCGTATATCTTCTCCGGCAGATGGGCTTCGTAGGGATGCTAAAACTAGACAAGGCTGCCGACATAGCTTTAGTGGGCTTAAGTGTGTCTAACACTATTATAACTTCATGAAGAGTCAAAGAAAGTTTGGTTTGCTTTGGTTAGATCGCGGTTCAAATGCCAAATGATCCGCATGGCGCGATTTGCATGTTCAATTGACTCAGATGCTACGCGTTTCTGCTGTATGCCACGATGTAACCACGACTTCAATTTTGAGCTATGGCATACGTAATCTCTTCTTCATAGATGTGCGATCACTGCTAACGGTTCCGCAACATGCTTGAACTGGCTCTAACTTGATAATGCCAAGCCCACTTTAGTAGAAATGACTTTCATCCACTTATCACTAAAGACGTAATGAAGTGATCACAGTTTATGTGGACTTAACTTCAAAAACTATTGAGATTTGTATTTCTAATTCCTTTCGTTTCAAAGTAAATACCAACTTCTTAACGCTAAATAAAAATTCAAATAAAAATAAAATCAATTTATATTCCCTTTCAGTTCTTCGTTCTCAGTAGAAAATCAAATTAAATGTTCTGGCATTCAAATTGCCATTCAGAACCATTTGAACGTCTATTCAGTTTTCATGGTATTCAGCAGAAGAGACTACTCCCTTGTAACCCTCGAAAGAAAATTTCACGAGTTCCTTACAACAAAGTGAAACCCCTCTCTTCAAGCAGGGGTTTGAGAAAGAGAAATAAAAAGAACCCTTGTTAAATACAAAACGACACTATTTCGCGTTAAGCAAAAACTTCTTTACAAACATAAACAGTCAAATGCACGCGCAAGGAATTTTTATCATAAAACAAGGACCAAACGGACTTGGGTATAAAACAGCGTCGTAACGAGTTGCTTATAGTCGTTGGTCACAGTGGAAAAGGTAATGGTTTTTAAAAGTTTTTGAATTTGAAAGAGACCCTTATCCTTTTTACATGAACTACAATCATCATTCAGTGATGATGATACGATACATATTTGAAATCTCCATCAATCCAATAAGCGCCCCTTTCCAGCAGCCATGCAAAAAAAAGAAAACATACTCGTAAATGCATCGTCCTTACACTCAAAGTAGTAGTAGTAGTAGTAAATAAAATTTGCAATTTCAAATGGTAATTTGCACGAAATCATTTGAACATAAATGTGCTATAAGATTCCTTAAAGAATTAGCCAACCGTTTCGACGAAGAATATATATGCTTCCATCCGACTGACGATGGAGAATTTCTTGCGGATATGAGGAACAATAAGGACACGGAAATGAAAGCAGCAAATTTGCGAATGAGTCCATTGTCAGATGCGAACAGATTGTTCAAATTTTTTCCCTCCATATACGACGAACACATCACCTGCTATTGTTGTCTAGCACTTCGTTTTATCGCTAGCATGCATCGCATTAAGCATCTACCAGAAGATGATATTAAGAAGACGCTGGCGAGGAGCTGAGGATGGAAGGAATGAATTCTATTTCCAGATAAGAATGCACAGCTGAGTGAGATAGGATTCTTGTATTTTGGGTTAGCGCGCCATATTTTGTTTTGTTCCTTTCTTCTTGACTTTTATTTTTTTTAATTTTTTATTCGAATTCCTTTATATCGGGAAAATTCCTTATCCTTTTTTATCTGTGATGGGTGTCGGTATACAAAAAATATTTTTCTTTAATTCAATTGGAATAATTGAAATTGACTCCGTGTAGGGTATTTTTTTTTTTCTTGTTGGCTGGGGACAATGTAATAAAAGGGACAATAGAGCATCGTGACACCTTTTGAGAGAAGAAAAGGATACCCGATACTGAAAAGGGTAATAAAAGATTTTTTTCTTGCGTGTTTTCGGTCAGAGTTCAATGACAGTGGGTGTGTACTAGAAGGGTTGTGAATGAGACGTATTTTATGGGCTTGACAAATTACATTCTATTGATTTGGAATTGACTTACAATGGCAAGGATGATGCGATAAAAGTACGTGGGACGTGATCAGTTATGTACTTGATGCTGAATTGAAAGGAGTACTGCAGAGAACTTCTAAAAATAGGTCAGTCTATTTCCACTTTCTGCTTAATAGAATAATGTAATCGAGTTGGTGTGCAATAGTCCCAGCTGTGTTTGTATGCTTCATGTCTTACATAACCACACAGAGAAGCTTATCAATCAACAGCAACAACACCTATAAAACATACTCGATGCCAAACAGGCAGACTTACGCTCTGGATGCTCCTGAATCGACCGCATCAGTACCCTTTGGATCATCATAGAGCAATGCGTTGATTATTGATGGCCACTTCAGCAGAAGAGAACAGTTGAGATGAAGGCACAGTAGTTTGGGGAGCACTGAGGCACATCACCAGAAACCGTACACGATGACGCGTAGGCATGATAGAGGCACTATGTCCCACAAGGAAATACAGGACATAAGCAAGGAAGTTTCTAGTTCTGTTATCATTCATCTTAGAACTTAATACTTTCGAGTACATCTTTTCTAATTGTTTTGTTTACATATCCATTCAATTACTATACTCTTTTCTCAAAACAGACTTAAGACCATTTGTGTGTACATTATGTCCATTATTACAAAACTTCATACCACAGTCGATGTAAACAAAAATATAAATTACACTTTACTCAGTAATATATAATTTGCAAAAAAAAAAAAAAAACGGGAAGTAAATGAATGTACTTTTTTCTTGTTTACTTTTCAGAAAAAAAAATATAAGTAGAATTGTATGTAAATTCATACATCCTATTGAAGTCCACATTTGGGGAGATTTTTTTCTTTTTATTAAATAACTTTATGGCTCGTGCCTTTTGCTTATGAAAGTAATGTCTCTTGGGAACGATAAATGTTTTAATTTGGAAAAATTCTGCTTCAATTGAGAGTAATTTTAGATTTTGTTTGTATGAGTTTTGATCTCCTTCTTTGCAAAGAAAGGAGCGTAAAAAGTTTTTTTTTTTTTTGAAAGGATTCACAAGTAATTATATCCATTTGTACGTTTCATTTTCCAAGCTTGACATAGGAATTTACAATTGCCTCATGACATTTCATTATAAAGAATAAATACGAGGGCAATAAGTGTTACGTCTTGCACAATGGAAAGGTGTGAGAATAATTTAAAGTCCAAAATGGAGTGACTCAAGGGTAAATACTGGAATCGCTGTTGTTTCTGGTGCTTATAAGTAATGTAAACCATGCAGCATTGACTGAAGAAAACTAGGGAATACGTTGGACTATGACATTGCACTTTCAACCACCGTGCACCGTGATAGTACTGAACTGGATTTTTGCAGCAGAATCGAGAAGGCCAGAGCTGCGCTTGGACTGCTTTCCACCATTATAACACGTAAAATATCATCAAACAGTTTGAGCTATTAAGTCAACTAAATTTGTCGAACTTGAAAGTCTCAAACGTTCACCCAAAATAGTTGGAGACTGCAATGGTTGATATGTACCTTATAATACCTTATATATATTTTATATACCTTAAAATGACCAAATAATTTGCCAATTATTATAGTCCCTATTCTGCGTTTTACAAATAATAGGTCCGTTGGCATACTTTCTGCACTAAATTTCATAGATTATCAAATTTCAAAGAGTGTGGGTAAAATTCTCTCTGAACGAAATAAAAGTTCAAAAAAATTGAACAAGAAAAAGTTGAAAATATGAGGAAAGATTTAACAGCTTTCACAAACTAACTTTAACAAACTAAGCTTTGGCCCTGAAATTCGTAGCAGGGGAAGATCTCTTACTCTCTCGTTAGAGCTCTCTTCTGTAAAAGACTACGATTATTCTCCGTATGCTAAAAGCTTTTCGTAAAATTCTATAAGATTTCGTTGAAATCATTGAACCGTAATGATCTAAAATATCAATGTTCGCACATGACAGATACATATATGAATAATATATGACTTATGACAAATGAAAATGCCGTGCAATTCGAGTTTTAGTTAAGGTTCCAATGAAAGCTTTATTGTATCTACCATCTTTAAAGTGATTCACTGTACATTAATCTATTTATCTTCAGTCCTTTTTGGTGTCTACTCTTTTTGTTAAAACATTACTGGCCGATTTTGACAAAAAATCACAATCGATAAAGTTCAGTTCAAAACACTGCGCAATTTCATCAAAAATATGACCTAAGTTCAACAATTCTTTTCTTCCTTACCTCGTGATTCACTAGGAAAACATGCTTGTGACCATTTCGAAAAAAAAACAAAACATTTATATTTTTAAATAACCCCAAAAGCTAATTTAAGATCAATCAAAGGTGTCACCAGTGACAAACTGTCATCCACTTATGAAATATTTCAACATTTGTATGTCACGCGTATCCGCAAAATTCCGCACTGAGCAATGACCATAGTGTTGTGCAAATATTTTCTCCTACTCAACACACACGAGTCGTTATCTTGAAGGCTCGTTTGACGTCAGTACTCACCTTGCACAGAGGCATTTTTTTTTTTGACGAGCGCTAGAGAGATTACACCAATTAAGTATATAGAAGAGTATTTGCAAATATCTATATTTAGCTAGTCATATGGCAAGTGATTCAATTTGGTAGAAGACAAACAAAAAACGAAGTCATTCCTCCTGAAGGATACGAAATGCTCATCCTCATGTTATTCAACAAAGATAGACAGAAATTTAATCGAGTGCTCATCTATTGCCCCATTTCCCTTGATCTTCTTTCTTTTAATGTCTTCAGTTTTATTTAAAGAAAAAAGAAAAAACAAGGACATGGCACTGAAATTGGTACCATCCTTCCTTCAGACAAAGCATACTGCATAGCATAGCCATCAAGATTTACCCTCGGGAACGTAAAATTGTTTTTAATATGTAATTCCGGATGTTCTATGATCTGGATTTTATTTCCTCTCATCCTCAGTCCTTTGTTGTAACCTACAGAGGATATTAGTACGTTTTAATGCTCCACATCTCCATTCATAAATAATGGAGCGAATGACTAATACTATACAGATGGCAAAAACAAATACGTCGGCTCAGAACAATCTAATAACAATTAGTGCCTCAGCATTATGTCACGGATATCAAAATTCGTTTGATTAATTACCCAAGTCATCACGCGCGCTCCAGATGATATGAAACACGATTAGAATCTTTTATGAAAATATATGAATTCACTTAGCACCTTCAATCTGTCTTCAATTATGATTAAATGAATGACAATTCATTTAGCTGGTGATTTCTATTAGAGAACACATCATCACAAAGGAAACTCTATTTCCTTTTTCCTTGGATATAAAAGCATTGTTTTCACTTTAATATCACTATAGTTGTCATCGCCCAGAGACATGGGGATATTAAAAAGAACTGCGGGTGGAAGTATCTCAAATATTTACCAAACGAAAACCCTCAAAGTTCTGCTCTTTTTTTTGTGTGTTGGATTGGATTGCTTTTGGGCGATAGACAACTACCGGGATATAAGTAGCTATAGATTGAAAAATGCTTATAGACATTCTTTGCGGGAGACAAAATAGAGAATCACATTTAGATGAAAGTATCTCTGACGTAGACAATAGAAAATTCTACTTCAAAAATTCCATGTGAACCTTAACGTCTGCCGTTTGTTTGTTGAAAAGTTTCTCCTGAGGTTACGATTGTCATTTTGTCAATTTTTATAGATTAGACATGACAATTCACTGGAGCAAAAGATAAACAACACGATTTTTTTATGTTTTGGTCTACCCAGCATCATTTTATGGTCTAAAGTTAAACAAAAAGTTACATTTTGGATTGATTTTAGTGTACCTACTCTGTTATACAAATTTGCAAAGTATTTTCTTAATGTGAATAGTTTATTTTGAGTACCTTGTTTGGATAACCTCTTCGGTAATTGGACATATAAAGTAGGGGTTAAGGACATTTCTGAGAATGTGCTAGATTCTGATTGTTCATTTGCTTCTACTTATACGAGTATCTGAATAAATTCAATTGATTTGTGTGGGGATTCAACATTTGTTCCTTATCTATTCTAATCTTCCTGACCGCTCTTGTTTTCTTAGTTAACCGAGGTACTGTGTATCTTTCATTAGAATTAAATTTCTTGGGAATTACGAAATAGGAGGCATAGGTCATTAGAAACGTCTGCTTGTCATTGTCTTTGAAGTTCTGCAACGCGTTTCAGGTGTTTTGAGCTAAAGAACTCGTTTTGTCGTCGACGTTCTGCGCCATAGTTGCTTATTGTGTCCCGTATCTCTATCTGTCTGGACGATCGGATTTAATTGCATGGAGTACCTCGCAATGAAGGTGTCTTCTTAACTTCTAAAATACTGTAATTTTCTGCTCCGCATCATTGACAGGTCAGTTGGAAAGAAAAGCTGATGACAGGCAACAGTTCCTGACTGATAGATCTTGCAAAAACGTGTAATACGGTGATTAGTCATTGAGGCAAGTGAATTGGTCTACTGATGCTTAGCACGTCTCACTACGGATAGTTCTTTCTTCTTGGCACGATACTTGTCTACTAACTCGGTTGTGACCCATGGGGCTGCTTGAAACCGAGCCTTGATTGCTACACGCGCATCTGCAGATGTCTCTGGATAGCCACATGTATTTTCTTGACTTTTCTGCCACTCTAGCGTTCATCCACGTTTTTCTGGAATATGCTGCTGATAGTCCATAAATCGTTGATGCCCTGGGGCTCCTTATACTTGTCAACATCGAACCGAGAAGCAAGGCAAATTTCAGGTTGGTGTTAAAGGATGCAGTACTCATACGAAGGCGTATATGACCTAGTCTAAGGTTATGATCCCGTTCTTGTTCGATTTCGTTTTTCTACGGTTGAGGTTTGCAAGGCTAGAGACCAATAGTCACTTGTGCTCATCAATCGTCCTTTTGCCATCACAATTTCCGAAGAAATTCCCAGATAGCACCAAGACGAGGTTGCTAACTGTCATCCGTGCTGCCTTTTGGGAGGGATACTGCTCCTATATGCTTTAAATAATTTTGAGATCTTATACCTATTATTCTTTGCTAAGTTATTGACTTTTAGTCTCTGCACTAATTTGATTATTGTTCTTACAGAGATATATGAGAACACACATCCGAAAATTTATCACCCAGAACCCATAATAAATTTGAGTGCCATTATGTCAAATACATTTCATCTTCAGTTTTTGAAAAAAAGTAATCTTTTGTGTAGACAGTCTCTAGCCGGTATCTTAACTCAAATTGTCTCTCTTACAAGATTGTGTTCTCGGTATAAGCCAACAAAGCAAATGTTCCTAGAATTTTTTACCACAAGTGCACCATGGAGACGTTGACAAAGGGGTTAAATAAAAATATTACTCTTCACTTATATGATACTTTATTCATGTGTTGTGGTGTTTTTTTCACAAAAATATATCGCCTTGTGTTGTTAAATTCGAAAGGAACTTACTTTACGAAAAGTTCATAGAGGAAATGTTCTACTTTTATTCGCAAAAATAAAGAACATATGTCGCACTTTTTTCCAGTCATAAAGATACAAAAGT
Source organism: Chalcosyrphus nemorum (assembly GCA_949716465.1). Classification (NCBI taxonomy): domain Eukaryota; kingdom Metazoa; phylum Arthropoda; class Insecta; order Diptera; family Syrphidae; genus Chalcosyrphus; species Chalcosyrphus nemorum. The sequence goes on along the minus strand of OX454334.1, from coordinate 14,547,492 downwards.
GTACAGAAGTTTTGCAATCTACCCTGATAACTAGCGGATTTTCAGGCTGTTAATACTGACGCCTGTTATCCACCCAAGGTCATATTTCGCACGTTACAATAATCTACTTCTGTACGACTTTACAAACTACATACCTTGTATCAAATTCATTATATGCAGTCACAACCCAGACCATCTCATCCCAAAAGCCTGCCTACTGTACAATAACCCTCATTACCTATGCCACAAAAACTAAGTGTAACTTCCTACTGTTAGTCTATCCCCAATAACCATATAATCACTAATTATATATTTACTCTTTTTTCTTTACTTCACAGACAGATAAGAGGAGATAAGATTACACATCCCGAATCCATCTCAGACACCGCAGAAAGTATCTTTTGTGCTCTAAAACTGACATGCGTTCTTCATCTTTCTATCAAAGTGAACATTTTTTCGCATCCCCCCACGCAGAAGAAAATAACAACAACAACAATAACTCATCTTGGGCGATGCTGTGAGATAATTTCATTTGTATCTCATATCCATATCGCGCCGAATGATAAGAGTTACCTCAGCATCAAGCTCCAGATCCCATGACAAGATACTCGTATCTTTTCCAACAAAGTTTCGTAAATTTCGTGGTTCATCAGTTTAATAGGCGCATCCATTGATAGACGACTCCGCGACTAGGAACTAAATCTTACAAAGTATCCCCGCATCGAAGTAGTATCTTATCCCCAGTTTTGTGATCAAAAGCGGTGTTTGACACTAACTATGACAAAGTGTTGCCGACGATAGAACGCGATCTGAAAATATTACCACACCCCATTGTGTGTTAGTTTGTCTTCTTAATTAAATTAAGTCAGAGTTTAATTCGCTGTGAGATTGTTGTTCATATTCGGGTCTGACAAAAGGTGTTAGATACTGCATGCAGTATGTAGATTGTGAAAGTAAATTCAAGAAATATGGTTTTGTGCTTGTGAATCTGTGGTATAGTGGCAATACTCCTACTCCTCTTTTCCGGGTGGTTTACCAGCAAAATGATCGATTCGAGCTTAGTTCATGGTTTCAATCTTACCGCAAACATTACAACAAATTTCACGGACGTGTTGCTTCAGAATGCAACGACAACAGCGTCAATTGTTGATGTGGGCTCAGATTGGTTCAGTTCAACTTTAGCCGTAAATTTATCGCTGGATGCGCCAACATACACATCGCTGCTAGGCAACATGACCAACTTTCGGGATTATGGTGATGATGGTTCTGGTTCTGGTTTGGCGGACGACGATGACGATGATGATGATGATGGTTATGAGTTTAATAGATGTGACCCAAATGGCAGCCATTTCAATTGTACGAGAGATGAATTTCTCAAGTTTGTCAGAGGACCACAGCAGTTGCCGTTGATAACAGCGATGCTGGTGAGCTTTATTTAGTGGATATTGTATGTACATAAGTTTGTTATTAGCTTGAGTTTTATAGTTTGATTGTGTTTGCGTCATTGTTGCATGAAATTGAGCCTTCTTTTGTTGTTAACTGGCAGTGGTTGTACTTAAAGCGTGGGGTTAAGCAGTTGTGAAAGTAAATTAATGAATGGAGTATGCCTTTAGAATCATTGCATATAACATTTAACAAAAGAAGCCCAACTACTGACACCTGTGGAACTACAACAAAATTAGTTAGGACAGCTTCCTTGGCGAGAGTTCTTCGACTAGATTGTTTTCTTTCGAAAGTAACACAAGATGCTGGCATATTTCTGGTTGAAGGGAAAGCCCCTTTACATCTTTACTATGAAAAGAACAAGCCTCTTAGGGTGAGCTTCTTTGGCTACCATATTTGGGATACCGTCGGGTCATGACTTGGTTGCCATCTTACCGCATGCTTCTTGTTGTTTATCGGCGGTGATTACCGGCATATGTACCGAACTTGTTTTCTATGTCTTTAGGCGTTTAGTAGCTTGCCTAGGGATATCGTAAGAAATAATGAGGGGACAATTTTTGGGCACCTATTGCCTTTCAGCACATTTTTCTCTATCTCATATCTCATCCCCCAAGAGACTTTATCTTCTTGATCTGAACGAAGCTAAATATTCCTCGAACTTCCCCTGGCGGCAGTTTGCGTTGGTGTCCTTCACTATACATATCCTAGCCATCTAAGACGTCCAATACGCAATTTTTTCGACTAAGTTGATATTACAGTACAGCTCGTATAGTTCGTTGTTGAATCTTCTCCTCGAAAACCCGTCAACTCAAATCGGTCACAATATTCTAGCAGAATTTCCCTCTCGAAGGGACCAAACATATCTTCATCTGTTTTTAATGAAGTCCAGGGTTAAGCACAGTAAAGCAGGATTAAATTGATCAAGTTCTTATACGGAGTCTCCTTAATTCCTGGAGATAGAGTATCAGCAGAACCAAGGTATACCAAGTCCCTTACTACCTCGAAGTTGTAGCTGCCCAATGTGACGTTTTGTTCGCTTATCGCTAAACCCATTTTGGCTACTTCAGATTCAAGTGACAGTCCGCAGAGTTCGTCCAATTATCTCAATATCGTCAGCGATTATAGGGATTTTTGATAGCTTATGTCACTTGCGTGGGTTTGTGAGTTCCCCACAATTCGCGTCGCATGACAGCGCATCACCTTGTCTAAAACCTCATTTTTACATCCAACGTCTCAGTACGGGCGTTACCGACCTTGATGCAGCAGCAGCATCGTTATCCCGCGAAGACGGACGACTTTGGAAGGAAATTAGACCTGCCTTTATATAGTTCATTTCTATAGATGCTGTGATAGGCGGCGTGGCGTTAAAGTCGATAAAAAGAAGATGAGTATCTGCGTTGACTTCTTGGGTTTTCTCCAGAGTCTGTCGAAGAGTGAAGATTTAATCGATGGTAATAAGACATTAGACTCTTAAATAATATAACAATAATCGAGGTTCTTTATCCCTGAAAAATTCCCTTCTCTTTGTACTGACAATTATCTATCTGGGAGTCAAATTCTTCATATAACTAGGAGTTAATGAATAAATGGTCATGCCCACAATTTCTTACAATATCTATGCATAAATATCTTAACATATATATTTGAAACACTGTGAACTGATGTTATCTCTCAGATTTATTACTATTTTACTATGTAAATAAAGGATAATGACTTTTAATTATTCCCATGGCACGCCTTACGCACCTACCCATGTACATACTAACTAACTATAGAGTAAGGGACACTTTCACTTCAATATTAGCTTTCACAATAAACTTGAGGGTGGATAATTAATGTCCTTTAATTAAATAGAAATAGTATGTTAATCCCTTAATCATCTGTAGTAAAACAAAACTGTCAGACTTCTTCGACCGAGTTTAAGAAAACCATAAAGAAAGGTCAACGAAACATGTTAAGCTCCTTGGCAGACGTTGCTTATAACTTAACAGCCAATCCATAAAACTTATGTTTAACAATGCCCAAGTGGATCTTAATACAAGAAACGCGTTCTCTAAATACAAGTTTAGAGCGTGTATGCTTTGAATTGCATCTAAAGTTTGTACATAAGAAAAAAAAAAACTTTTCCAAACAGATATCAAGACATATTTCTCCCCGATGGCACTAACAAAGTAGTATAACTTGTATCGGGTTCCAATACCCGAGGACAATCGAATCATCGTTCATCATCATTCTATTTTCGATGATGTCCCACAAAGCCCATCATTTTACTGTGCGCTGCTATGGTGTACGCGTTTATTTCTCTCAAGTGGCATGTAATCCGCAATTTGCCAGCATTGATATTGCCCGTGATTTATGTGCAAAGTTGGTTGGCATCCTTTGGCAAGGATATTAATAGGAAAAGTTATGTCTACATATGTGTGTGTCCGACTATGTTTACTTTTTACTCTCGGGCAATTGTTAAAGTATCCTTTTCTTTCATCCTTCATCTTTCAAATGCCAGACTTGAGTTTAATAGAAATTTAATATATTGATCAAAAACTCATCTCACAATCATGATGTAAGGATTATTGTAAAAGGGATATCAAAAAATATGAGACATGCTAAGCCACTTCGTTGACAAATGTAAAAGTGATGGTAAATACATTACTTAAAGGCTGTCCTTAGTTGGGCATAAATTTAAGCTTGTCTGAAGATGTCGTAAAAATTTGATGGCTTATTATTTTTCACGCCAGCAAAAAGGATTCAACTAGAAAGATTTTTATGACAATTTTGCTTTTTAATGCCATTACTCGTAAGGACACAATAAGTGAGTGAGTGGCGCCATGAAAAAGGCCTTAGAGATGAATTTTTGGAAAGTGTCCTTGAGGGGTGTTTTAGAATGAGGTATGAATTAAAATGAAGTTATCGAATGGTATTTGTAGTCGGCTGTTTATGATGCCGAAAAAAACAATGGGCTGTTGAACAAATTGTGTAGTTTTTTTTATGATGTCGTTATTCTAGACAAGTAAATTGGATTTGCCAAGGTTTTTGTTTTATGACTATAATCCGTCGTTCATAACTGTGGAAGTTGTTTAATTAAATATACTGTCTGTCCGTCTATATGTAATCCTTCACATCTGGGCAGGTCTTTTAAAGAGTTATTGCATCCAAAACTGGTGTTCTTTATTATATAGTAAAAATCACTAAAAATCTGATTGCCATACTGATGATTGTGGGATCTATTCACCTCTGTTGGGCCCAAGTTATATCTTTAACTTTAGATTTAAGGGACTGTGTATATGTTTCACGCTACCTGCAAAATTCTGCCATGGTTACATGCTGTTGATGGGTTCTCTAAGAGTATATTAGGCCGTAAGCAGCCCTTAGAGGGCCAATGCCTTTATAGCTTCTCACAACTGTGCATGTTGTGCGCGGTACACATTTCGGCACGTACAGCAGGGACCTACAGTCTTATATCGTGTCCGAAAGGCACAGAGTTTTTGAGAAGTTTTCTCATGACAGTAAATACTCTTGGACGTCTGTCATACATTCGGAAGAGGTGGGGCCATGAAAAAAACTTAGATAGTATTTTCCTGGATTCGAACTTGGCATCCCTTGCACAGTAGTCCAACGCACTTATAAGCCAATTCCTACATACTTTACGTCATTAGACAGGATGCCCAGCAAAAAGTATGCTGCATACCATCACACAGCTCGTTAACGCTAAAAATAACTCAAAACTTTTTTTTTTTTCAAATGAAACCTACCAACCGGAACAGAAGTCCAATTGATATTAACTTCGTCCTGCAAATTGCCTGCTCCTTAAAGTGGACATTATTAAAAATTCTCCTTACCATTAAAAGCAATAACATTGCTCTCCTTCTAAATGAAAAAAGCCTGCTAACCAATGCTTGTGAGGAAATTGCAAATTCCTCTTCAGTTAGTTCCTTTGAATAAAAGCAATTACCATTCAAAAAGGATGCACATGACCTGCAACTACAGTCAGGAAATTAGCTTAATGAAAATAGTTTAGCCTTAATTTAGTTTCTTTAGTATGGCGAAGAAGTACTAACAAAATTGTGTATTCAACAAAAAACGAAATCCCAACCAACTAAGGGAATTAAGGATTAAACTCTGAGAATCCTCCTTCTTCTCCATTAGTTTGATTTAATGGTAGATCCTTATTTTCTTTTCTTTTTTTGGAGGCAAAATGTCTCTTCTAGATGAGTGATTCTACGTTAATCACTACAATTACTGGCACAGGCATTAAATGGGATTACAGAAGGATATCTTTTGGTTTTATATGCACTTGGGCTCCACCTACATTTGGAATTGATGATGGAATTGATATTTCACTGGCGCTGTGTTTCCTGGACTATAATGAGTCAACATTATCTGTTCGTGTGTTCGTGTGTACCTGTTGACTGAGCTCGGATTGTTGAATCCATTCAATTAGGTTTCATTTAGAGTAAACTTTTTATTTCTTCAAGTTTTGTGTTGAATTAATGAGACGCCTCGCCTCGTGTCTTATTTAATATTGATTTCATCATTTGATGGGCAACGTAAATATTTATTGAAAGGACTGGTCTTGTTAAGTGATTCTGTCAATCGAATAGCAATGCGCCATTAAATGAAATATGGAGGATACTCCTTTAAGAGTGCTGTGTTCCTTGTGGGATGGGATTAATTTTTTTTTTATTTTTGTTTTGAGAGTACACTTTGGAAATGTTGGGCGATTTATTTATCGCTCGTAAACAATGAGATCAAATTGTTAGCAATTAGCGACGACAAAATGAGATAAGATTTTGGGGGTTGGCGAAGTTAGCAAAAAAATAAAAATAATAATAAATCCAAGAAAACATTCTACCCTCAGAGTGATGATAAAGTTAAGCCAATTGTTTGGCATTGAATTCCACTAGACCTTTGTGGATTATTCCAGAAGTATTACGTTATGAGTGTTTATTTGTTTCGTATTTTAGCGTAGTATAGTGGGATTAAGGTGTACTTTGGCAAAAACGTGCCACATTCTATCATAAGATTGGGTACTTGAAAATAATATATGTTCTTCACCTACCCAATTTGGAAGTTTGTTTTCAGTAATTTTGAGAGTCCTATTAGCGAAAGACAAGTACCTATAAAATTGGTATTAAACGAAACATACACTTAGCCCACAAAAGTTAATTTTGTTGATTTTCCTCTACAACAAAAAAAAAATTTTATTTTTCGACCTTTATTCAGAAAAATGTATATTGTATGTAGGCACCTTTATTTTAGAATTTAAATTAGATTAATTTTTTTTAGTTCTTAATAAAGTGCACGACTGGGTCGTACGTATTTGCATTTATATGATGTTAGTTCAAAAAAAATAGTATGAGTAACAAATATTTTTTTTTTAATTCTTCATAAATTCACATTTTAGAATAAATTTTGGTCACATATCAAATTTTTATCAAACAAAAAAAATTAAGTACTAAGCGAGAAATAGCCATATTTTTTAAAAAAAAAGTACCGTTATAGGCTTAACCAATTTAGATTTAAGTAGAATACCCTTAATAATGGTTTTGGTCAAAAATGCGATGTATCGTCTTTTATACATATATTATATTTGCCAAACTAGCCCACTCTTCAGCAAATTATTTTTTTGTCTTATTGTCTATAAGTAAAGTACCGTTAATATTGAATTTGGCCTCAATAATTTCACCAAAATCCAGAGAAATGAAGTCTGATTATAATCCATTTAGCCTTGCTCACAGACAGACAGCAGACAGACGGAATTGCCAAACTCATTTTTTTACTTCTCTATAAATATAATGTTAAAATTTATCAAAATCTCGAGATCGCAAATTTTCACGAATCTAAAACTTGCTCTATACCACTTATCTGTGTAAGTAAAAAAGTATATGTGAAGGGTAACATTTATCCTTAGGCCCTGTGATCATTAAAATGATGTTACATACATTTACCCATTTCTTGTGTAAGCTTTTTAACATACCTACATATGTGTGTGACTTTATATTCATCAGGAGGTCATCTAATTGACAACTTATACCTTGCTATATTAAATTTAAGTATAGCCAACAGTTTATAACATAGAGAAATATTACACAAGGACTCAATAAAGATAAATAAAGGATCAGGATCATGAATTGATTGAGTGATATCCTTTCTTCCATTCATCAATATATAATTGGTTTAAGATCCTCAAATTTTGAGTCAGCTTGATACTAAAGACCTATGCAGTGTTTCTTCTTTAGTTAGCCGTTGTTTGTCTTATAACATATGGTACTTATTGTGATAACTCCTTCGAGGATTGAAACGAGATATTCTGCTTTTCCGTATAGCTTTCTCGTAGTGGCACACGTTTTCTTGTATGCTTATCTTAAAGTTTTCCTTCAATGGCTTTTCTTCCATGTACAAGCCTGAGTGTTCCAGTCGCGATAGAAGTCAGTTTGCTCTAAAGTATGTATCACCTGGAATCATGTGCGATGGTTGGACTACTTAGCGAAGGGTTAAAGGTTCGAAACTCGAATAATACCAGCTATTTCATACGACAGAACGAGTGCAATCAAAGGCTAGATGTGCTGCCGGTGGAATCAGTGAACCAATAATACTGCTTTCCTTCACAATTCCTATATTAATATCTGATTTTAAAAACATAATGAATACATGTGTAACAGTAAAAATACTCATAAACTTTTATGAGGGACACTTATATTAATTTACCATATTTGTTCTTGAGTTATAATATCGTCCGGCAGACCAGAAACTACAAAGCAAGTAGTAAACAAGAACTCATAAAACAAGGTGATTGAGCAGGCAAAATTAAAAATCGAAGTACATGCTTACGATAATTGGTTCGTTTTTTAATTGTATTCCTTCCCCATAAATTTTATTGAAGGCTTCATAACCAATCAGTCTTCAGTTGATTAATTTAAAATTAATAAACCGCAACGGAATATTAAATTAAATGGAATTACCACCAGTAATACGAGCGAGAGATATCAATTTTTGAGTTGTTATTGAATGACTAATGAATAAATTTGATATGAAATTTTACAGCTCAGAACATATTTGAGTTGACATAATCCTTACAAGGTTAAATTAAAATTGAGGTAATTTTTAGCCCACCTGAACCCCAAGTCAATTGTAATTGAGTTTTTTTGAACAAACCCCCCAGTAAAATCTCAAAGTACGTCATCAAATGAAAAATAAAAAGCCTAGGATATTATTGGTATCCATTATAATTAATTTTTACCCAAAGTAGAAAAAAAATAGTTACGTATACGCCATACGTTTGAAATTTCAATAAAATTAATTAAAATTTAAGTGATAGGTGCTCAAATTGACATATGTCTAACCATCCGAAACATGAGTGTAGCAAACAGATACAAATTGATTGCCACAATTATTTATTAAAATGCACTCAATCCAATTGAGAAGTACCGTTGAAAAAAAGTAAGAAAAAACGAACTCGTTTAGGGTATTTCATTTACACTTTTGATCTCACATCCAAGGGTTTATTTATTCGAGATGGAAGTCAACAGAAGGATAAACTGTATTCAGTCTAAGGATTTTTGCTCCTTTTTTGCATTTCATTTGAATTGACAAAGAACGCTATTACTGTGAAATAAATTACAGCCATTTGGCAGCGTTGATTCACAAGCTCATTTGGATAGGTTGTGTTTGCTACATTACAGATACGTTTCTTTCCTTCTTCAAATATAAATTTGTTTCAATTTAAGGAGAATCATCAGAAAAAGGATCCTTAAGTGTGATTTATTCGGAAAACAAAATGTTGGCACTTAAGTGAAAGACCAGATTATTCGTTTTGAATTAATAAGTTAAGTCAAACTTTAATCTTTTTATCATCAGTTAGCCAAAAATTTGCTGGCTCTTAAATTTGAATTTGTAGATTTTTTAAGAGTTTCATTTTTTTCATGAGACGCGGCAAATTTCTGGTAAAGTAAAATTACCCTGTACGTAGGTTTGATTAATATACTCTTAAGAACCTTACTCAAGCCATTAGTAGCTATAGAAAGGATCATTCCACAAGAGGAGTCATTTGAAATTAAGCGCCACTAAAAGCTACCATTGCGATGTCATGATGATCGAAACCTAAAAAGTGATTAGTTAATTTTTCATGATTCAGTAGGGCATATCCTTCTAAATGATGAGCAATTCCACATTGCTAGGAATTTCTTGCTTGTTTATGTGTTTTTTTTTTTTGGAAACCTGTTGACTGTTGAACTATATATATAGATGTATGTATCTTTGCTTTTGGTGGCGATACATTTTTTTTGTGCAGAATTTAATCACTTTACTGTCTTAACACATCTCCCCATTGGGAGATTATATTCATGTTTCGCAATTGTTTGGTCAATATCCTCTTTTGCTTCGGGAAATACCTTCTGGGATGAAATTTCATTCTAAGCTGGATATGATCTCCACTAGTATGGCTACATATCCTGGTTATTATGTCACCAAGGTAACATTCTTAAAAGAGAAAAACATAAAATGACAACAACAACTCACAAGAGCATTATGTTATTTTGCAGAGGTTAATTCACCGAATAACAGTCGGCTAATTCTAAGAAATCCCAAACAAATAGGAAGTACATAAATGGGATTTATGCTTCCGCCTATCTAAGCTGATTGGAGACCAAAATGAGATTTCAGAAATTTATGGTAGGAACATATTGGCATAGCAATAGCCAACAGAAACTTCAACTTAGTAACAGCAACAGCATTTTTGACAACTGCAACAAATAACAACATTTGTGAACCAATGCTTTTGCATAAAACAAGAGCAATAGTTCTGGTCAGTGTGCATTAACATATTTAAAAAAAGAGGTATGTTTTTGAGACCAGAAAATTATAGAATTATGCCTGAACTAAAATGTGCAAAATTGTGCTAAATTTTGCATTCCACTGCAGATTTTGCAACGAAATTTTCAGTTTATGAAAGGGACCAGAATTTTATGACTAATCTTTAAAATATTTCTCGAATTCATAATCGACCGCTTTGCTTTCCTAGAAGAGAAAAAAAAATAAAAGCAGAAAATAAACAATTCTTATCAGTGCATATTTGCCAATGCAGATACAAGATAAGCCACCCACCCACACCCAATTTAGTTGACAGAATGCCTACACAATAGATTACCGCCTCCCGTCGTTTGGCTGATTTATATCTATAGTATACGCGTATCTGGTCTAGTTCACTCTCCCTCTCAACGAAAGCAATCTGCAATTTGTTTTAGCTTAGGCAAGTGGTGTAAATATTTTCACACGGCCCCCTCGATTTATTGCAATCCGGTAGGCCCAACGGTAGGGATACTGGCTTGTAGTGTTGTACTGGCTTTTATGATATTTATTGAAGTATGTTTGCACGGAAAGGAGTTATGATTGTTTGTGCTGCTTAAATCTTTTGCGCTGCAAATAATGAGTGTTTGAACATAAAGTAAGGACCCTAGGCAGATGGGGGACTCACGTGCATCGGATGGTGGTATATTCCCGTGTAAATTTCAGACAATGAAGAAGAATGGTACCATGTTGTGCGACACCGACACACCATCGACGTCATTGATTCAAGCACGTTTATTTATTATATTTTGAGTATTTGTTTAAGTACTTTGTACTATTTATAAAACTGAGTCATTTTGACGCAATGAGTTTAGTTTTGGAATTTTTTTTGGAGATTAGAGCGATGTTTTGGTTTATTTGGCAAATCCGTTTATTTTGATATTAATCCGTTGAATTCGGTCTGTTGACATCACGTATAATGCATAATCTGTCTGTAGGCCACACGTATGACGTAAGAGATAGAAGTTAGACTATAACCCATTATGTGACAATCTGTGGCAACATTTTTTAAGACCACTACTCTGAAACACATTAGACCACTTAATTGGTTAAAATTAGAGGCACCAAATCCGCTAATGAATGCTGATGTTCTCAAGTTCTTAGGTCTTTAAAAATAGTTCGTGCATGCTTTGCGTTATTTTGTCAAATGAGGGAGATGATCTGAGCTTCGAATATATTGAAGTCTATACTCTAATTATTGGCACGTACGTACCAAGTTTTCACACTCAAACAAATCCTGGAATAAACCAATGAATTTCAAGTCGAATCCCACTATATTGTTATCGACTGTAAAGCCGCCTATGACAGCATTCATTGTCTCCAGCTTTATCATGCGATGGTTCAATTCGGGATACCGTCAAAACTTATCCAGATGAGTTGCGCAACGCTGGAAAACAGGCGATGATCTGTGCATCTTTGAAACAGCTCTTCTGAATTCTTCCAAACATGTATCGGATTCCGGCAAAGAGATGCGCTGTCTTCTTCAATATCGTGTTGAAGCAGTTGGTGATCAGTACAGGTCTAAAAAAATACTCAGAAAGAATGAGTTTGGACGATTAATCCTTCTCCAAAGAAGCAAAATATTTTAATTCGATTTCTTGGTCCTCAATTGCTAATAGAAAAACTCGCTTTCAGGTACTTTTCTTATCTAAGTTAAGGGTTTCCTTGTAGGTTTGGTGAGTCAGTTAAACAACCTGAGTTCCATTTGAATAACCTCACACCATATCCTGTCAGATTAGAATTCAACATTCAACTCATTTAAATTCCTTTTCAAGTTGTATGACAGTATCCTGAGAAGAAAACAAAATATTTCAAAAGTAAGAGATTCTCGGTAATCCCTCATTAAATTTCCATATCCAGGGCAATCTAAGAATTCAAAAATCTGACATCCTGACATTCATACATTCCTCCTCAGAAGCGAGAAACAACATTTTGAATTGAAAATCCTTTTTTCCCACAAGCACCACATTTCAATTGAAAATCTAAGGATTTACAGTCGAGACCGCCACACCAAGGACGAATTACTCATTGTTTCGAATCCTTTTCACTTTACCCTACCACAATACCACTTCGGTTGCTTTATGTAGACTTAAAATCGACAAGGTGACACAATTCTTGGCAATTTCATAGATTAGCTAGAACGTTGTGCTCGGATCCTTTCCACTTCACCGCATCCCACTTTCGCCGCGAAGCCGCAACAATATGAATTCCTTTCACAAGCCCACCAAGTAAACCAAGGCAACCAAAGAAAACTGAAGAAAACTGTGAAGAAAACTACTTTCTTCCGGTACTGCTGACTGCAATGTGGCTGTATACATGATAGGATACCACATCCCATACAGCCAGTGGCAAACGACAACACAACAATGTAAATGAGGAAACGTTTTGTTTCGGGAACTTAAAAGTTAAAACTCATAAGACCGTCATCGGTCGTCGTCGTCCTTGAAGGACATGACTATGTATGTATGTCGCACAATACAATGGAATTTCAATTGTCTGACATTGTAATCAAAGAATGTGGCTATCTACATCTATACAGTGAACACACAAAAAAAAAATATCTTTTTAAGCTCTATCTATCCATTGCCGTACATTTGCAATAAATTGCTTCCTGTTTCCGTCTTTTGTCATGTTTTTGAATTTTTCTCTTCCATACACATACATATATTTACATTGTTTTTATCCAGAGTATTTTTCTGTTTTTCTAGGTCACAATCATATTTGGCGGAATCTTCATCACTGGCGTCCTAGGGAATGTGCTCGTTTGTGTGGTTATTGTTCGTCATTCCACCATGCATACGGCAACAAATTATTATTTATTTAGTTTAGCTGTATCGGATCTCATGCTGCTCTTGTTGGGTGAGTAATTATGCATAAATATGTACTGTTTTTGTATGTTGTTTGTCCTGTCTGTCATCCTTTTAATCCTGCCTCCTGGCATACTAGTGTGTGTCTCTGCATGTTTACTGAAAGAAAATACCCATTTGCATATTTGGCATTCGCTTAAAGATAATGATAAATGGATGCAATAAATTAGGATATTCAATTTTGTTTTTGATTAATCTATGTATATATGCATAGTGAAAGAAACCATTGGATCAATATAGAAAGAGTGCCGATAGCGCGTTTCATATTCTTTCCCATCGACTCAAATGCAAATGATACGTGGCGAACGTGAGAGTGAAATACTTACTCTGTATCCCTAGGTGGATGACAAAGAGGATTTTTTCCCGAAATAGGAGCTTAACTAGCTTAATTGGCATTGGTATACTTAATCTCAGGAAAGAGATACGTCTACCAAATCTTATCTTAAACTAATTGGACTTTATCCCTATTTCCCTGGGCGTTATATCGGAGGGAAAATAAATGTCTAGATTTGCTAGTTCAGATTAAACCTTTAAATATAAAGCACACGGTGTTTTGGAGTGTTAAAGGCTGGGCATCGATTCTAGCTCTTAAACCCGGTTGCCTTATAGGTCATGTGAGTGGTCTTAAAAAGTTGTTGGAATACCCATGTAAAACCTACAACGACGTCCAATGCCAATACTCAAAAGTACTGATCCAATGTCTTGTGCGAACTGTCAAATATGCCACTCTAAGTTAAGTTTCTTGTGTTTTGTATCCCGTAGTCGTTTTGAAGGCGGCTACATACAACACCTACGCTCCAATGTCTGTGGTTTTGATGTACATTAATGTGCTGATGAGTTCTTCTAGATCAAAAAGTGTCACCCCACGAACTAAGAAGGCGAAGCATAGGAAGTGAATTGTGCCCTCAATATCTTCCTCATCACCACCGCCTCTGCAGAGCTCCTCTTCCGTCCATCGTAGTTTTTTCATACGACATCGCAGAGTGTTGTGTTCTTTGACTATACCCACGTGGGTAGAAATTGATTTTCTGTCTTTCCTAACAAGTCTCTCGGTTCTTGATTTGTCAAGCGTGGGTCATAGTCTCTATAGATTTCCACCTGTGATGTGCTTCACTCATGGCTTTTTTTCCATACTTCACTCTTGAGGGCGCAAGGCGGGATGCACACGAATGGGTGAATTGATTCTGTGATCCAGGAGGTATTACTTTTACCGTAGACCCCATTTTAGATCCATAAATTGTGCATTTTCCACTCTTCCCTGCTAGAACAGATGCAAGAGAATAGTTTCGTGATGATGATGCAAAAAAATGGGCCTATAACCCCGGCTTAAGAACTACCATTATGATGTGTCTGTCTTCTAGTATGCTACCTCTCCAGTTTACTAAAGAATTATTAAATTTAGTATACTAAGGCATATTCCCACCACATCGGAATAAATGTTTTTTAAAGCTCCTTTTTACATCAAGGAATGCGGCTCTAGTAAATTCTTTATTGCTCAACGATGGTGGCATAACCACCTTTTTCATCCACCAAAGCTACAGTTCACAGAAAAGTCTTATATTTTTAAAATCTAGTTGCCTTATGTAGACTAAATTGTATCGGGTTTGTTTGATCCTGCAAGTATAACGTCGGCAATATATTTATTTACACCCACTCAAAGTTTCGCGTTGAAACTTTTGTTTACTACCCAGACTAAAATAACAAAAAATTTCCAACATCCTGCGTGGGATATTTGTAATTTTTTATCCAAAAAATCATAAACACTCTGAAGTAATAATTTCTTAATAGGATACATTTATGTCCTCCCATTTCATTGCTATCATTTCTCATTTGAACATAAAGTTGAATTTAATATTCCTGTGAACAGTCATAACCAGGATCATATCGTAAATAAATTAAAAATTAATTTTAAATTCAGAATATAGATCTATCTAGGGTATGAGTTTAACTGTCGTACAGTCAGATATACAGATATACGCAACCTTTTCGTGTTTGCTCCCAACTGTACGCTATTAATAGTCCAGGTTAAGTGAGTCACCATTCGTGTAATTCACAAGCAGAAAAAGCTCTTAAATTTTGTGGTTATTTGCAAAGTGATTTCCCTAAGAGGGGACCAATTTATGTACAAGGATCTTTCCTAAATCGATTCCAATAACACCTAACGACTCAGAGGACACACGACAATGTATTGCCAGTTTCATTCCTCATAGAATGAGTTGAGTATTCTTTTATTGCCATCAGTACGGCAATTCGACGAATGGGTTATTGCTGTGAGTTTTTATGCGAATATTTTCCAACGCCGCCCCACAAAAAGGAGAAGAACACACACACAGGCACACATACTGAAAGTTGTGTAAGGTCTTTGAGGATTTGTATCCTTTACGACTTTTGCACTTCTGCTACTACCGGCTGTTGTGTGCGATTGAGTTGGACACGGGAGAGACAGTTTATGATGATGGCCTGTCTTTGGTGAAGTATCTAAGAATTTTCTTTATTAAATCTAACCGTATGGGCTATAACTCTACCTTATATATGTTTTGGCATAATTCTTGGCTGTAAGGTTTTATTCTGTGGCAGAATGACATGCATATATGAGCGTCACGCCGTTTAAATCATCTTTATGACAACTAATGGCATAAAACATGTTGGATGAAGTTTTTTTTTTTTTTTTTCTTGGAATAAAACATTGAAATCATGTCAAGTTGTTGGCTTAACGAGGTATAGGTCTTAGACCATACCAAAGAATTTGGAATTTATGTCTTCTGTTCTGTCAAAAATATTGGGGAAGAACTAAATAACAAAGATGGATTCAAATGGATTTAAGTTGTTTCAAGCAGCCATACTTCATTTTGGGGAATAGATCAGGGAAAATAAGCTGAGTTTTTCAGAACGGAATTTGTGTTATTAATGTTAAAATAAAAATCTAGACAACAGTTAATTGATTTGAAAACTAAGCCCGGATTTCGATATTAGTATACATATGTATGCCCATACAGCAGCATATTAACATTGTTTTACTTTTACATAAATATATCTAATGGGCTAACTTGATTCTGTCCAAGACTTCAAACATATTATTATATAAAATGCAAGCTTAAGATCTTTATTCACCACATGGGCTTATCTTGGTTGTAGTATTAGCCTAAGCAAATTTGGTGAGTTTAGTTCCAGTTACAGTGAATAGGACACGATCTAAAACTCGCAGGCTTAAGTTTCAGAATACCGACACTATTCGGTATTTAAAAGGGTCTTGTGAAATATGTCTTGTCATGTATGTATTTATTTCTTCAGAATGATGGTCTGACCCAGCTTTTCATCGCCTTATTCTATATACAGAATTCAGAATACCGACACTATTCGGTATTTAAAAGGGTCTTGTGAAATATGTCTTGTCATGTATGTATTTATTTCTTCAGAATGATGGTCTGACCCAGCTTTTCATCGCCTTATTCTAAGGGCAGTACTATATCCTGAATAGATAAAAGTCTACGTCATTTTCCTCCAGAAAGTCTGACGTAACTTTGCCCAAAAAAAGTTCTTAATTTTACAAATGAGCTTGGTGTTCATCGCTTACTTTGTTGGAGATAACTTTTTGGATTTTATTTTGATCTTTTCCTGATTTACATAATACATACCTTTTAAACCACAAGGCAACTCTCCGAACGAGTCGACTGGCTTCTTTTGAATGGTTTTGCCATAAAGAGCAAAAAGAGATCATAAATAATACAAAAGATTTATCAATGACAAATTGGTACTTATTATCGAGGTATGAAATATTTTCTTTGCTGCAGGTGTTGAATGTTTCAGAGTTTCCAAACAACATTTGAGCAAAAACCAAATACCATCCGCTCTATTTCTATATATGATGTTAACAAGTGGTCAACTTTTCTTTATTTGACCCATGAGATAAAGTGGAATCGAATGTTGATGATATTTGCCAACTGTTGCACACAAATATGGGGGCTCCGATAAAATGTGAGCTAAATTGGAAAAAAATTCGAAACCTGTTGGTAGCTTAGGCTCGTAAACGTTTAAATCATTCAAAGAATACCATGGCAATATATCTCCCTCTTTTTGTTAGCTGTCATGTCAAATGGGATTCATAACAATATTTCGCGGAAGACTATTCAGTTATCTCACTGTTGATTTCGTTGGAAAATCCACAGCAAAGTTTGCTTTCCCATTCATTAATCACCATTGTGGCCGATATACAATTGACAGGATAATAAGATTCAGGACCAATGAACGCAGATTCGGATCCGGCCCTTGCAAGCACACAGTTAATTGGTAACGAGGGACCAAGCCAAATTTTGCCCCATTGTACTTTGCAGCGGATTATAGAGCACGTAGCAGGAGTTAACAGATTTAGATTCCATTAGATTGGACGAGAATGCCCTAAGTGCTACTTGGCTATCAGAGAAGATATTTATTCTGGTCTTTTAATCCCATAGGTATCGATATCTTTGTGTTGAGTCCAAAGACTCCAGCTTTCACTCCAGAATCCATTTTTGATCCGTCAGTGAATCAAACCAAACTTCTAGAATCTAGTGTCGAAATACTATTGAACTTCTTTTCCGCCCAATACTTCAACCTCAAATAAAGTACCGAAGGAATGTTGTTTGACTAAGTATCTTCTTGTGGAAGTGTCATTAGATTAACCACAAAGTCACCTGGTTTGTACTCTTATTCTAACTGCAGTTTGATGGCGTATCAGTCGTCTTCCTTATGTTAATTAGGGTGTTAGCTTTTCAACAGCTTCTAGGGCTGTCGTAGAGTAGGTACGCATGGCACCTGTTATACCAAGCGAGGAAATTCTTTGCAATTTCTGCAGCTCGTTTGCCATTGTCTTGCTTCAATTTTTCTCAGGACAAACTAACAAACTTTCCACTGTAAAACTGACTCCAAGAAGTATGTTACTGGATATTACTAGTTTAGGTACCATTCAAACATTAAAGCACCGACATCTCTACTGTAATAATTGTTAAACGTATTTCTAATACGACTGCAATGATCCTAGAAGGAAACTGAATGCATGCATGCAAATGTTTTTGTTAAATCAATTGGTCCAAATCAATCCCATTCACAAATTACAATTAAAATCCCATCTAATTGTAATTAAATTTTAAAAGGCTAATTTCAAAATTGTCTGTTCATCCTTAATTAAATAATTTTCAATGATTTTACATGAGGTATTTTGGAACTTCTATTTTCAGGACTACCAAATGAAATCTACTTATATTGGCATCAATATCCTTACAACTTGGGTCTTCCGTTCTGTAAAATACGAGCACTGATATCCGAAGCGTAAGTTCAACAAGATCTCTATACAAATTGATAGAAAATTTATATGAAAACTATTTTGTATTTATTACACACACAACAAACAGGTCAACATATGTGTCCGTCCTGACAATAGTGGCATTCTCAATGGAACGCTTCCTGGCTATCTGCCATCCGTTGCACCTGTATGCGATGAGTGGATTCAAGAGGGCAATTCGTATTATTGCCGCACTATGGGTAATAAGTTTCATCAGTGCTGTGCCCTTTGCTATTCTAACAAAAATCGATTATTTAAAGTACCCGCCCGGTAGGTGACATTGTCCTTTAGGACATCCTATGCATGTGTAGATTGTAAGTTAATTTTTCCCTTTCACAGATAATAGTACAATAGAGAAATCAGCATTCTGTGCAACATTTGGCTCCCCAGAGGGATTTCCATTGTGGGAACTGTCTTTGTGTTTTTTTTTTGTTATCCCAATGGTCCTTATTATGATATTGTATGGACGCATGGGAATGCAGATACGATCACGAACCACACAGCAACTAGGTAGGTAGTATTACTTTCTTCATTCTTTTTCCTTGTTTTTGTTCCACACATCAGTGTTGCAAGGATGTGCAATGTTGATGTACGAGTACATCCGGGTGAGGATGAACATTTTGTGCTTTACTATACAAGTTTGTCTGTACTTTTCGGTATTCTGATGATGTGGTTGCTGCGTATTCAGGAGTTCAACAAGGATCAATGCATAAAGAGTCGAGACACCAGCAGTCGCGCAAGGCTGTGATACGAATGTTGGGTATGTATTCTTGGCTTTTATTCTTCCTCCTGAGTCGATGTAAAGGCTACTCATAGAATGCAATGATGCTGTTTGGTGAATGCATTTGCGATTCAATTGAATTGCGACTGAGGTTCGTTTGACTGTAGTGTACGAGTATGAATTTTCAATGGATTAATTAAAGGTGTACATGAACGTGATGGGGTAATTTTTGTTGTGTTGTGAGGTAAACGATGTCATGGCCGTTGAGGCTGGAATTTGTAATGAAATTTTTTTTTAATGAAAAGGATGTAAGGAAAGGTAGAAGTTGTAAAAATACAGATTCAAAGATTTTTTATTAAAACTTTTTTTTTAAGTGTGAAAAGCGAAATTCAATGAGTCGTGTCAACATCTATCGGTATTTTATAACACAACCCAGTGTTGATCTATTTTAAGAAGACAGACTGCACACATTAGAATTCGTATTAAATAAATAATATCGATGTTATCGAAACATTAAGGCCAATGCCACATGAGCTCCCAATTGTCCGCTCACCTTGGTCTTGTTGTCACACGAGCAGGATTTTGGATGTCGCTAAACAAATTGGTTCACACGACCTAAGCTTACGATGAATAATTCTAATAAAACCTACGACAAAAGCGAACGTGAAATTGAACAAGCGGTCGAGCTGGTGAATCAATGATTAGAGTACTATAGTTCCCTTAGGCGTTTGTTTCGCGAGTTGGCAACACTATTTGCAATAGTTACCAGTTTGACAGCTGTCAGCTGAAATGCGTTCAATTTGGTGTGCCAACTTTTACATTTTGAACTGATAATACACACTACACAGAGAGACATAGTGCAGTGCTGTGCAGTGACTGACGGCGGACCCTTGTATTAAGTAGAACTCGATTGAATCGATTCGCCATCGTGCACAGCAATCGAAGCCACATACTCTACATACATACATATATATGTCTATCCACCTAATGTAAGATTTTTGTTTACAAGCTTTCAGTAAGATTTGTGTCATTAAACAATTCATAGAAGTTGGAGCATCGACTGTGACTATGGGCGTGTTCATTTGGACACTCCGCAGCAGGTTATCTGCAGGTGCTTTTTATACCCCCAAGTTGGTACGTGTGACTTCGTTGTTATGACAGCGATATCTTTGTGGCAATATTCGTGAGTAAAGACTCTTTTTATGTTTTTTCCACAATCCTTTCGGATGATTCTTCTTCAGGTTTTCAGGAATTAGGACTTCTATATGTATAAGCTCTCAATATTTTCAATCGCAAGCTTCCCACGGTCTTTATTCATCTTTTGACAAATTTGATGATCTATTTGAAAGCCTCGCAGTTAAGAAAAAAATTTGATTTATATTGCAAAATTGTCCACATTTGCTGAGACCGCTAACCACACTGCAGTTGACTGAAAATGAATTCTCATTTATTAGCATTACCAGACTCCTTACAAAATACTAATCATTTATTCCTCTCGCCCTGTAAAGCCAGAACCTTGTGTTGAAATTAAAATTTAATTATGTATTTCACACCAACAATCGAAATTCAAACCACAGTTTCAGAAAACTTTTTTTTCGAAAAAGAAAAACACTTAACATTCGTAGAAAACACGAAATTAATTACCCTTGCGCGTTGAAACATTTTCACCTTTCTCTCCTGCACACAAAGCAATAGCGAAACGAAAACTTTTTTTCTCCCTTAATGGCATGTACCTTATGTTTCATTGTGGCACTTAGGGATTTTCGACTGCACCATCCGCCACCTTGCCACAAGAGAATCAAAACCATTTTTCGAAACCACAAACAGTGTGCTACAGTCATATTAGAATTGTAACTCCTGATAGAATAAGAAACGAAACAAAATTGCTGGCAAAAAATTCCTCAGACAGAATTAAATTTCAATTCGAATCCTTTTCGAGGACAGGGCATCCCAAAGAAACATCAGCATAACCCAAACCGCAATGGCTGCAGCTGTTTGTGGTGCCTGAGAAGGATTAAATTTTGGTACATCATCATCAAGTCACTCTGGTGTTAATGTACCAATCGATAGGTTGTGATAGTTCGCCCTTCTTCGGTCCAAGTAAGGACTTTTTCCAAGTCGCAAATGCATTTCACTCAGCCATCTCTTTATCGAATATGCTTTTACCATTTCCTTTTTCTGTGATTTTTTATTTCTCATCCTTAGCTGCTGTTGTCATCACGTTTTTTGTTTGTTGGGCGCCATTCCATGCCCAACGCTTATTGTACTTATATGGCAGGGATTGGGCACATTTCGAGGATGTACACGAATGGTTGTTCTATATTACTGGATTCAGTTATTATATTTCATGGTAAGTTTGCCGAAATGGGGTGCAAAAAAGGACGAAATTCCTTTCCCCCCGAGGGAAATTGATTGTTGTTTTCTCTCGTTTGTTTGACACAAATAAGTTTAGATGTGGCAACATCCATTCAAAAGGGTCATTTTTTTTTCTAAAGCTAGATATATACATATGTATATACTTTTCAATTCTTGTCCTTTTTTTCCAGTACGATAAATCCGATTCTGTATAATGTTATGTCACATCGTTATCGGGTGGCCTTTAAGGAGACTCTCTGTGGCAAACGAAGGAGTTTATATTACAACAATGGTTTTGCTCGGGATCAATCAAGTTTTCGGGAGACAACCATAGCATCGACTGCCGGCGGAGGCTATGACCGAGTGCATTCCGTAAGTATAAATAGAATTAGTGACCAATTTTTTACGTAAAAGTGCAAAACCAGAACTAGTCCACTTAAGCACGTCCTTAATGCCATAATCTACCTCCTGTGAAACTATCGAACGTTCAACTTCTTCCATGGTGCCGTTCATATACATATGTATTTAGATCGCTTGCGGTTAAGGTGCCAGTTTCCTTTAACGGCAAGGACTCCTTTTTTTGTTGGCTCAGTTCTGGTGGATTTAGTTCTCTTATCGATGGTAATCCTCTGGTCCAATGAAATGGCAAACAGCTCTGCCGAATGGAATAAATTTTCGCCATGCAAGCTGGTTAGAGGGAACCGTAGCCATTGCGGTTTGGAATGTCCTCGATAAGCGGCATTTGTGGGTATAAATAATTTGAAATTATCTTAGTTTTGGGGACACACGAATTTTATGTTTTTGTGGTAATTGTATTAAATTACGGTCAATTGAAGGTTATCGAAGGATAAAAACAAAACCTAGACGAAATGGTGTTCAAGATTAGACAAGGGAATTCCAATTATCTAAAAGAATTGGCTTAATAACTCGAATAATTGGCAGATTAGATAGGAATGGTTATCCTTATCTATTTTTGGCAAAATGGAATATTGTGTGTTTTGATGGTGTCAAATATCTTTCCTAATTGAATGGGGAATCAGAACTTTATTCTGGGGTTTTTTTTCTTCCTTGGAATGATGGTTTATGAGATTGGGTATCAATATTTGTTGGGATTAAGATGATATCGATATTCATTTATATGGGCTGCTGTATTTGTGGAATCAATTCAATCTCCCTAGGCAGTCATTAGGAGTATTTTTTTTTGGTTTTGGATTCTATAAGTCATTAAAGTAAGCAGACTGTAAGGATCTACTATGATTAAGTTATCCTTTCAGAGGAAAATAAATTATAAGAAATAGCGATGCTTGATAAACACCTAAACCTACTTACCTACTTCATTAAAATTTTAGGTACGTCCAATTCGGTTCCGCCATCGGTTAAGAAAATACTCCTTAAATATTGGAAACACATATAAGAAGGCCAATTTACTGTCTCGGATTCTCCTGCACACCCTCACGGACAGCGTTGATATTTTTGGTAGATCTAGCGTTTCGTTGACGTACGAGTGCTGACGTATTGTTCACTGAACCAGGAAATGCGATTTTGACGACCGTAAATGGGCAAAGAGCGCGAAATGTTGCTCGAACAGAAGACGCACTTTCAATCATTTACACAAGATATAGCTATAGCTTTCTTGCCATGTTGATTTGGCAAGACAGACTAAATAAATAAAAGCCAATTTGACAGATGAAGCTTAAGCAGTATGGCCACAATCACTTGTCAAAGTATAAAAATCTTTATTGGAAAATAGGAGGTAATGTCACAACTAGTATTTAGTAACCTGCTCAAGGTGACCTGCGAGGTGTTGATGAAGTCAACATATGATGAATTCGAGTGCAGATTTTCCTCTGTAGAAATGGGAGCCATAGTAGTAGTGTACACTACAACACGACAGGAAGCTGCTGATTGCTTCTACGACACATAAGAGATCCTATGATCAGGGACGCTTCCATGTCAGTTGTCATTACATGCATTTGACAGGCGACCAACACGAAGAGGTGACGGTATTAGAAATTTACCTATTCTACTATTGGAGCAGTGCAAGTTTTGAGCAATCTGTTTCCCGGGCAATCGTCATCGAGGCCATTATGAACTGCAATAAGTTTTTGGGGTATGGATAGTTTTTCTGAAGACACTTACTGTGTGTCAAAATACTCTATTATAGTCTGAATATACAGGGCTCAGTGGATCCATGCAGAACACATTGATCTGAAAAAATATAGCTTTGCTTCTGTTCTTAGACTTTCACTTTCTCAATTCTTAAATCCCCAAATGACTGTGAACGTATTTCAAATACGTACCCAAACATTTCTTCAATTTAAACACATTCAATTAAATGAAGTGTTATCTTAAGTAGGTGTACGTTTGTTTTGACTTTTAACCTTTCAGAATTTATCACCAGAAATTTCCACTTAAAATCCTTATTAATTTTACTTTCATGAATCAGTTGACTGTTATTTATATGAGATAATTTCTCTTCTTGGTTCTTGCAATTATGTCGTGAAAACAAATTTATTAAAAGCAATAAAAATCACTCTAGGAAATCAGGACTTAATAATTTTGCCTGGGGGCATACACCCTCGATTCACTGTTGATGTCTCCAATTGCCAGAAGAACATTTTTATTTTATGAACACTTTGCATCATATGATGACATATTGTTTCTTTTAAGGACTTACAAGAAGTTCTGATGAAATATGACTTTGTGTCCCACAATTTGCCTTTAGAAGGTTATCAAGGCAACATTTGTCCTTAGCATAGCTAATTGAAGATGCTTGCAATAGATTCGTCCATTCTTCTGATTTTTGGTGAGCACTTATTTAAAAATCCCCCTGCTTAAAGTTCAGCCAATTGAAATAAATTAATAATTATCCCACTACGTTAGATCCATAAAAAATCACTTATGGATTTGGCAGGTCTAGAGAAGAAAAAAAACCTAAAATCTGTTTTACATTCGCATCGTTCACCGCATTGCACGTGATCCCCATAATCTAACATCTCTCCTGCTTATCATTCCTAACAAGGACTCAAACTTTTATGTAAACTTTAGCAATTCCTCCTTAATTACATTTTGTGTCTCATTGGAATAATTGTGGTAAACAAGTCTGGATAATTATCCCACTGCTAACGAAGTGTGGTTTGTAATCTATTTATACAGGAATCTGAATACTTTGTATGTAAATTCAAAGAATTTAAAAAAATTTATATGTGTAGATATACTCTTAAGACGAACAAATTTTTTGTTATTTTTTTTATTTTAGGTCCGTGTTCGATCAGTTCGCAACGTTCATCTCAAGGATCGAGATTCGATTAAGTCTTGCAACAGCAGCATATGGACGAAAAAGACAGACTTCAACAAATCAGCACAAAAAGTAAGTACACACACGAAAAGGACTCGTCCCTAGACCATGTGTCGATGTCAACACAGTAAAGATGGCTTTCATGTGTTCCAAACTGAATTTAATTAAAAAATTCCAAAGGAATTTAATACACAAAAAAGGGGAAGCAAAAATTATCCTCTTTTTTTTTCTCTTTGCTCTCTTCCTGTTCTGCTTAAAACTGCGGTGTTTTCCTTAAAGAAAGTTTATTTTCTGCAGATAATTGAGTTATTTTTTGTGCTTTTTGTGAAAGTCAACGTAATTTATGGTAAAAATTAGCGAACGTACCCTTAGGGATATTATTACTCACACACAGCCAACACAATAAAACACAGTGATACCGAAAAAATCCTTTGGTATTTAGGGAAATCTTCTGGTGGCTGAATCGGGATGAGAATGAAATTATGAAAATGCATAATTAGACAATTAACAGAGAGTGGTGAGGGAAATGAGAAACCACCAGTGGAAAAGCTTTTCTTCTTTATAATTTTTTCGTCTCAGCACTTTTGGGGACAAGAATAGATAACAAATTACTTTAAGTACACACTGCTTTTTTGGGTGGACAAATTTACTGCCTTAAGTGGACTGGAATCCTTCTTATAAAATTGTGAATCATTGTTGTACCTACATATTTTATACACCTATCCTATCTCCTCTCTACTGGTGAGTTTATTTTGTTGGGGTTACTTCCGGCAATAAAAAAAAACCTTCTGGTCAAGGAGTAATGTTTATATTTGGGTCGAGAATATATTAAAAAGAAATGAACAACTTACGGTATATTGGGTTGCTATTGACGGGTCTATGACTATTGAATATTTTGAGTAAGGCAGAAAAGGATAAGTGTATGTTTTGGTTTTTTGATTATTTGTATATAAATAAATATGTTTATGTATGATACTTCTATTATTGCTTTTTTATTTATCAAAATTCAGTCATTTGTAGGCTATAAATGTAATTTTAAAAGCCTCATAAAGCATCTAGTGGAATAGTATCTTCCCTGCCCAGTTCCAGCGCAACATTGTCAATGAGGTCTACCATACATCCTCTATGTCTCACTATTGACACGCCAAAAATCACACGTGCTGCTATGATGGGTAAAGAAGGTATGCATACTGTCATGGTTATTGTTTCCGGTGGTTAGCACTAATCATTACCACTTTGTATTGACGGAAATTTATTTTGAAATTCTTGGGCTATGACATCTTTTAGCATGAAGACAACTTTCATTAAATGAATTAATCAATCATCAAACAATAATCGGAATCTAAAGGCAAAAATCAGTGCTCTTAAATTTCACCCCCAGATCCACGATTAAGTAATCGCCAATTACACATACTCTCCACACTGACGTTGCATGTTTCAGAGGTTCCAAGTGTAGGGATTACCTCATCTACCACTTTTTCACTGTCTTTCAACAAGTTGTCAAATGTCAACACTATAAAACTCACCTGCAGTCTGAAATTTATTTCATTTCAAATAGCATGATGATGAAATAAAATCTTGAATTATAGAGTTGTTCTCCACGTGCTTCCAAACCCTCTGTTGGCTCTTTCAATAGGTGACGAGCACAGTTATTATAAAAAAAAAAAAAAAAACATTTCCTTCATTTCATATACTTTTACGTAAAGCTGAAGTTGACACGTGTAAAAGATAACTACCAAGGACTCATTTATTCTCCACCCCTTGGGTATGATTTCATGTCCATAACCCACACATATGTATGTATAAACAAACTCACCTCTATCCTCTTTAAAAATTAAGAAGTTTCTTCGTTTTACTTTGATCCATTCAATTGGGTCGAACAGCGATTGAAATTGTACACCTTCCGCAGTCCCATCAATTTCATAGGACCCAAGTTGAAAATTGAGGCGAAAAAATATATAAAAAAAAAAAACAACAACGACGACATGGCATCTTGGTTCAGATCCAATTATTCCTTCCACTGATACATAAAGAATGCCAATCTAGAGGAGATCCCTTTTCAGCTGTCACTTGAATCTGATGGGTCACAGGACACATGAATAACCTTTTTTTTTTCTTCTTTTCCTTTAGAAAATTAAATAAAATCCTCCCCAACTGTTGCAAAATATTATATAATCAATTTTTATGTCGTTTTTTTTTTGTATTTTTAGAACGCAAAAGAGGACCAAAATAATCACAGCACAAATTTAGTAGTTGTCGTGGACAAAAATATAAACGGACGTCCAAAAGTCTACACCGAAAACGATGCCCAAGAGAACCTCATTAAAAACAACGAAACATGTATTTAACATGGTCTGCAATCGTCCTTTCGTAGTACGAGCAGCAAACGACGTGGTGGTAGTAAAAAACTCCTGCATGTACACTATTCACTGGATACTCATACGTAGTCTGAGTGTGAAGACAGACATCATAATTAATTTGTAAATAGAAACTAAAATATAATATAGTATACATATATAATGCAAATGTATTTGTACTTTTTGGACTGCTTTTGTTACGTATTCTTTGTAAATAATGTATAAATGTTGAAACAAAAACAGTATTTCTATGCCTAAGCCTAGTTGTGTAAGTTTCTAAAAGTTGTGATTGTGATTGTGATCAAATTCACGAAGATTACCCACGAAGAGAAATGATATTTATAATTATTATTATGATTATTAAACAATTATTTTAAATTAAATATTTTGCTAAAGCAAGGTGGTAAACGTTTTGTTTTTATTTCAAAATTAAATTGCCTCGGTAAAGGCGTTTGGCATGTTGGAATAAACTTAATAATTCTAAATCTTTAAGTGAATTTTTAAGGTTAACAATTCTGGAACCAAATTCTGATCGAAAGAGGTGGAACCTTGGAAAAAATGAAAAAAAAATATTCTCTGAAATTTGTAAAACGTACAAACTACTAGGACATGGCCTAAGTCCATAAGCTACTCCAAAATAAATTGTAAAAGTTGTCCGGAAATTGGGAATTTCGGGAAAAAAAACTAAAAGAGCTTTTCCCCTGCGATTTTTGTATAAACTCGTGACTAACTCACGATTTGACCGATGGCTTTACGGAAAAATCCGGAAAGTGCTAATAGGTTGCGCCACGTGTGTAATAAAACTGTTCGCAAGTCGTTTGACAGTTGATCAATTTACACAGTCTTTCTTTCACGCTGTGCCCACACCCGTGTGTGCTTCGGACTTTACATTCCGCACTATGTGCGTACACGCTGATCTTCGAATGAGTTTTTGTGAATATGCGTGGTTGATTCTAGTTCAAAAGATAGCATAGTTTTGGACCCGATAGGTGGCGCCTATGGTTGTATGTTTCTGTGAAGTTTCTATGCGATAGGTGGAGCGGGATCACATATTCAGCACATTAGGTAAAAAAGGCTTAAGTATAGATTCAAAGCTAAAACTGCCCGATTGGATTCACAAAAAAAATTATCTTAAGTCTTACATTTCAGCTTTGCCCATCCATTTTAAGTTATGAGCCTGTGACATACTGATGGACTGACAGGCAGATAGACACCGTAGGTATCAAACCAGAACATGAAAAACAGCTCTTAAATGTGTAAATAAGTGTTGTTCCTCGGTTTCTTCTTAAAAAAAGGATATAAAAATATTTACACTAAGGTTGTAAAAACTGCATTGAGTTTCCTACTCCCAATGCACGCCTCAGTTCTTTTTATTCTACCATTCTGTTTAAGAATTTCAAACGTTCTTCCTTTGAATAATGTATCTCATGCGTCATTCAAAGAATTTATTCTCTTTTATAGCTGTGTACACTCAGCACATGTTGCTTACCCAAGCAAAGCAAGAAACACGATTTTATATAACATTATTCTCACTTCTTGGTCAACCGATCCAGCTAACCATGGCTGTTGATATAAAGAGCAAACATCATCTTATTCTATTTAACTTTTGATTCCCAAAAGTATATGTATATATTTATATAGAACGAGTGTGTGTCTTTTCACACATTCCAAAAAGTGCCTGCATGAATCCTTCGGGATGCATTCAACTACACATTTGTAATATAGTCATCAAATGTATATCCTTAGAGGGAAATTTCTATCTATCTTTACCATAACATCATTACTAGGAGATGGTATGATGCCACAACACCGCACTAATCACATCAGCAACATTTTCAACTCCACTGAATCGTATAAGGGTGTCTATTTCAATTTAAACTTTTTTAACTACAACTACAACCCTTTCAGCCAGCATGAAAGATAGTTTTGCCTGTAGCGCAAAAAAAAAATATACCCAAAAAGGTAGAAATAACCTTGTTAGGGAATGCCACGCCAACTTTACGTATATGTGAGTACCATGAATGCATTTTGCAGAAGTTAAGATATCCTGCAAGAGCTGGGAAAGGGCTCATTGAAAATTTCACGAAAAATATTTAAATGGAATCTAATTAATTAACATGAAGTTGATGGGAAATAAATATTTTATTGTGAGTAAGCTCGAAAGGAGGAATGAAGTTTAAATGAGCTCATGCACCGCATAGTTTTTCGTAGTTGGCTTGTCTTTTTGGCAGAAATGTTGGTTGGTTTAATTAAATAAGTAGTACTGACGTTTACCATATTGAATTTGGATTTAATAGAATGCAAATGGAATGGTTGTTATTTAAAAAACTGATGTTGGGAATTCAATTTGGAAGATTGTATCTAATGTCTAATTAAAATTTGACAGGACATGGTAAACTACTTTGGGTAACAACTTTACTTCTTCATTGTACACCATATTTTGGTTAGGAATTTTGCTTTTAGAACGAACTGAAAAATCTCTAGAAGTAGTTTTGTGGTCTGGAGTAAATGCTTATGTTATGGGTATATTGCGAATACTTTGGTGGGTATATTGAAAGTTTAATGAAGGAATTATCATATATCTTTTTGAATTTGTGAACAATATAACTTCTTCGGATATTTTTTAGGTGATGATTTAGAATTCATGACATAACCATGGCATTCAAGCCCAGTCTATCCGCTATCATCTCCTGTATCATCCTGACTACTTCTTCAATTTAAGCCTTCATCAGGCCCACATTTGTATCGACCTTCTCGAGATTCATCCTCCACAGACAAATTGCCAGTCTGGAATCTTCGAAACGACATACTTTGAAATATATATGTTCCTGAAGAATTTCAACTGGCGTGAGTTGACGTCGAAATCCGAAGAGATGACAACACAAAATTTCTTCCTGTATTTGTGATGGAACTTGAAGCGAGCTTAAGTCACTACTTTTACTCTCTAGCGTCTTCATTTGTACCTATTTCTTATAAAATTTTCACCGTCAAATAGACGGAAATTTTTGCAGCATTTTCTATTTTTCAAAACCTCAGGTATATAATATGATCGGTACCATCGGATATTTCTTGGCTATCTTTTTTAAGAAAACGCGTACCTGAATTTCTATCCATACACACAATTTCAATTCGTTTGTCCGGAACGATTAATTTGCATATGTTCCCAGAAATATCCATAAAATTCTTAGTCCCTTTACTGGAGGAGCTTCCAACACCAATTAATGCCCATGTACAAATTTGTTAATGATCGTCTTGAAGAAATTTATTCATTTCCCATTTCCTCGCGCTTAAGAAAATTCCAACCAAAAACATTTAAGATGCTCACCGGAAATTCCACCCCCAAAAAAAGGTGAACAAGATCCTATCACAGGCAACATTTTATGATAGCGGAGCTATTTCTTAATACCCTCACAAAACCATTATAAAATTTCATTAATTTTGGGTAAGAATTTTAAAGTTCCCTCGAGTGAGGGTATTTAACAAAAGCCGTATCCTTTGACACACCAACCCCAACTCCTTCTAAATGTGGCTTCTGTTCTAGTACATCCTTCAATCAAATTTTATTGATTTAACACAGGAAAACAAATGACCTCCTTTTTTGTGTTCTGAGAAAAAATTTGTTTTGTTTTTTACCCACGTGTGCAACTTCCGTCAGGATACTTTATTTTCATTAGGCTGATGATGAGCAACGTTTTTCATCGGTTGAGGTATTGTATGCTATATTGCAAAACAGGAAGCAATAATCTCCACAAAATACAACACGTAAACCACAATAGAGGATGGTAATTTTTTTTACTACCCCACGACATTCAATGCTTGAAACAATGCCCTCG
Organism: Chalcosyrphus nemorum; assembly: GCA_949716465.1. Taxonomy (NCBI): domain Eukaryota; kingdom Metazoa; phylum Arthropoda; class Insecta; order Diptera; family Syrphidae; genus Chalcosyrphus; species Chalcosyrphus nemorum. The sequence goes on along the minus strand of OX454334.1, from coordinate 14,516,481 downwards.
GGTGAATTTATAATGGATAGTCCTTTTTTTTGGTTGTGCCTGGGGGATGATGTGGTGAGGCACAAGCAAATTAACAGGACAAAAATTAGAATTCATTTGCGCGTTTGGCAAAAACGAAACAACCATTTCGGACTTAATGTCTTTTCGAGTGAAAGTGAAACCATTGCCAGGACGTTTGCATTGTTCGGTGATAAATGTTTACGGCTTCGAAGAAAGAGAAAGGGAAAGAGAGGAAGAGAACTGTTTATTGTTTTATCACAAAGGTTGACGGAGATTAAAAGCAAATCAAGGTGGGATCATGCTCGCCTTTAATGGGGTCCTTATGATTTATGCAATGGTATTTTCGGTTGGTCTATTCAAAAAGTTTATGGCTAATGGTCACGTGAAGGTATGAAATATTTTCTAACACTTTAGTGAAAACATCAAGTAATGTGTTTTAATTTCGTTTTTTTAAAGGAGAAAAGGATAATGGTTCTGCGTTTCGATGTGACTGACAGCGGTTAATTAGTTTATTTATTTTATTGTTCTATCGACTAATATTTTCGTGGTTCTTTGGAACCTTAAAAACGAATGACAGAACACTTTTAGAATCAACATACAATGACAGCCTTCACGATAAAGGCAGAAGCTATGACGCTCGCTCTTTGGTTACCACAGATACTTAAGCTTAAAGCCGAGTAGATGGGAAGACATCATTAGTCATCAAAATCAGAAAATAACTGTATAACAAGCGTTCTAGATAAAGAGTCTCTCCAGACTAGTGGAAAAAGCAACTTCCAGTGCTGCTACCCAAGGTAAGGTTAGGTATGCATAAGTGGGTTATAGGCTTCTGAGGACTTTCTGAGGACTTTCAACCCAGCGATTGTATTTTGAAGTGAATTGAGGAAAAACAAATGGAAGAAGACCCTTATCGTCTGTAAAAAAAACAGTGGTTTGTCAGATTGCAATCGTCTCAATTTTGCTTCCGATTAACCATTGATTGGGTCATCATAATAGATCTTATACGTCGCAGTGGCTTATCTAATCAAAAGGTTTCCGTCTGTCTCCTTTTTTCAAAAGGAAATCAAATAACTTTGAAGATTCGTTTGGATAAAATACTTCAATTACAAAACCATTTTCCACATTTCCCTGCCACAAAGTAGGTATGCCTATTATACCCCGACAATATGTTCCCTTTATCAATACCCACAACAATTCGTTTCAAAAAAAAAAAAAAGGATGCTTCCTACCGATGACCACCAGAGTAGAATTTTCCATCACGCCACACAAAAAGCTCAAGTTAAAATATGCCACATCAACGTCTAAAAGGATATCGTGCACGTGCCAAAGGACTATCGGCCTACCATAACTTACTGAATCGTTGTTCCAGGTCTCGACTCGCACGACGGAAATGAGGAATAAATTCCTGACCATTTTGTTTTGATTTATTCCCTCGACCGACATAACCCATCCTCATTTGACAACTTTGAGTTATTTAAATGATTGTCCTTGTTTGCTTAGATTTGAGGAATGGCCTATATGATTTGGGCCCCTGCCACCCGCCCAAAAAAGCATTCACTTAGCGCTGCCACTACTGCTGCTTTCTATTCCATCAAAGTCAGCATCTTTAACAAAATCCCTATGAGGGATTTATTATTCATAAAACTCACATATGTTCGTGATGCCTTTCAAAGATTTTCCCGCTTTTCTATGACAGATTATTGTTTCCAAGTGTTTGTATCTGCGCGCGTTTGTAGGTATATACATGTAGAGGGACCCTTGCCGCACTCAGGCGGAAACTGATGCCAAAGCAATTCCAAATGTTAAATACAACGCTGTTTGTTTATTCTCGAAGTGGGCAATCGGGATGTTTTTTTTTTTCGTGAATGGTAGACTGACTTGTAACAAGGACACATGGATATTTGACAGAGTTTGGCCATTTGTTTTGATACGAGTATACGAGTGGTGGAACGAGAAAGAGTTCATTTGAAATTCATGAGAATTTCTCGAGTAAAACTGGAGCATGGAGGCAACAACATGGTGTTGTGTCGGAATTAGAATCGTAGTTATTAATTTAATTTGAGACTGAAGTTGACATGGTATGAGCTTCATATGACATGTTGTATATGACGTAATAAGGGGGAGAAATGTTCAGCCTTGACATTCCATTAATAGCGGCGAGATTGATTGATGCAAAGTGGTCGAAGTTTTATTGCAAATTGACATAATGAAAAAACCATTATCGAAGCAAGTTAATTAGTCGACGTTTTATGTCACAAGAAATTTGGTTTATAATTCTCAACTATGAATTCACGAATTTCGGTTTTTTTTTATTGGCAACTAATAGGCGCCATTGTAATGAGATAGTCACAAAACATTAGACGAATGTTTTGAACTTTGTATAATAAGGAGTTCACTTCAATTTAAGCGAATATTTCATGCACTTGAAGCACGTAATGCAAAATCCTTATGACATTATGTAAGTAAGGCCACTGTTCAAAACAAGCCTAAAACACAAAAAAATAAATCTTGATCAAGCACAATTACTCATGTAAAAGTGTACAGAGTGGTCAGATCCACTGAAAAAGCTATTCACTAGTTGACGGAGACAATCGAAAGGGCATTTGATAACACATCGCATGAAAATAACAAACGAGCCCTAGATAGGAAAGGTGCCAGAGTAACAGTATTCAAATGGATGTATGAAACAGTATTGAAATGGATGTAAACACGATAAGAGGATGTCCAACAAAGAGGAGTACTATCCCCTTTAATGTGGTGTACACTGTCACTTTAAGGCCATTGATTGCTTATAGTGTGATAGCATGGCCCAAGAGAACCAGTCTAGTCACAACGAGGTAGTCACTCACTACCATACAAACATGTCAAACTGCAGCTTCGGAAGTACTCCTAGAACTCACACTGCTTCATATTACAGCGGAGCAAAATGGAAAAAGAAAATGTAACAAAAAGGAGTGAACCAATAAATCTACAGTATATGGACGAAGCAGCCACATAATAAACTGGTACACAGATGGGTCGAAAATCAAGGAAGGAACGGGTACAGAAGTATTCGGGCCAAGGACGAAGCATTCAAAACCCATGGGCAAGAGTACTACCATCTTTTAAGCTGTAATATGCAGAATAGAGAGAAGCATCCAAATCAACATCGAAAGAAGATACAGTAATTGATAAAAAGCAATACTGTCAGGCAGTCAAGGAGCCATTAAAGGATTTGATTCATACCTTATTAAATGAAAGTTTGTATACCTTCAGAAACTTAATGAACTTGGTAGGAATAACAAGGTTACAATCAACGTTTCCCTGGGCATGTCTAGATCAAAGGTAATGACAGATTCAGGAAGATAGAAACAAAACAGTGCCTGAACGTAGAACAATACTAGAGGCCTTAGAAACTATTAAGATGCTATAACCGGAAATGTGCATGTGCCTTTGGCAGAATAACCTACGAATCTACAGAAAGGAGCACCTCCCAGAACCCAGATTCCTCTGAAGACAATATAACCTGTGTTCAGTTTCCGAATACAATAAGATACTTTAAAATAAAGCAACATACGTTTATACTTTTGCCTGAATCTTTTCACAATCACTCGCATAACTTTTGATTCGATTTCATCTGCTTTCTTCAGTAAAATATCTTGAAGAAATCCATTTAAAAGAAACCTCTGTTTGTCATGATTTTTCCTCTGCCAAGAAACGTATAAAAGCACATCCAGACCATTATCCATCATCCAACGGATACATAATTCACAATTTATATAGTCCTCAAATCCTCTTTTATGAGATTTATGGATACTTATTTAAAATACGTAACTGGAAAAGCCACATCTAAGCACCATTATCCCCCAATTAAGGTGGAATATAAAATTTTTTAATACCTACGATTCCATTGATTCTACTCCTCAAAAGATTTGCTCGTTTCTTGCAATCTAGTAATCCACTACCAGACAAACTTAGGAATAAGTCCCAGCCAAACGGATAGAAAATTATTGAAAATTCAAATCACGATCAAGATCAATTCTTAGAATCAAATTTTCATTTGATTTATTGAAAGATCCTTCGGTATAATTAATAATCCCAATTAATTATATTTTCAGCCTCCAGTGCTATTTCATTGTCAGACCAATAATCACATTACTGCAACAGCGTGTCAATAATCCTGATTAGGCCAGAAGGATATTTCGAAATTATTATTCGCCGAGTAATTGGAAGAGGCATACAATGCGCTCGAGTGACAACGTCATTTGACTATGTTCAGAGTGTTGAATGAATTCCTGTTCAATTTCAACTCGAAGCTTAAATTTTCTGCCGAAAATTAAACGAAATTTGCTCGGGAAAATATATTATATGAATAGAATGAAACAAACCTTTCTTTTAGGGATAAATTTCCAGTGATGGCAGACATTTGTATGAAAAAAATCCAGAAATAGACTTATTTCTATCTCCCAATTACCGGTAGACTGATGAACTCATGAGCCATTAAAGTTTTGTAGCATTCAATTTTCAATACGGTTTCGACTTTGTATACAAAATGTAGTTGCAAAAAACTTTTCCAGAAACCCTGTACTTTAGCATGAGAAATTTTTTGCTTCATGACTTTAGAAAAGGTTTTTTTTTTCTCCACATTGCAGATGATTTCCATAGACGAGTATGTGTGTGTCGTGATAAGGAAAAACTTACTCCTCTTCTAATCCAAAATTGACTTTAGCGTTTGGGATTAATCCCATGTGGGAGATTTATTTAATTTTACCTTCTCAAGAAGAGTTTTCTTTTTCAGAACCAATCTTTGAGTATGGGGGAACAGAAGAAGAAGAAGATTAAAAGAACGATGAACACATCAAGGATTTGCTTGGCTTTACCGTATGCCTTCGATCTTGATGAATTTGCCTTATTAAAGGAGCAACGGAAGGAGACATTTTACTTGGTTTTATTTTTTTTTTAATAAAAATTACATAAGTTTGCTGCTTTTCCGGAAGTTAAATAAGAAAAAGTAATTTGGAAAGAATTAAATTTAATGAAATAAAGTGGAATACCTTGGAAAGAGTGAGTAGGTGAGCGATTTTTTGGTACATTTTTGCATATTGGTTTGAAAAAAGTTGAACAAGTAATCAAGGACATTTTCGGTAACATTTAGCATATTTCTCTGGAATTTAATATGTAAAACAAGAATTGAAATTGAATCTAAAGAATTTTTTTAACTGCACATGTCTTTGAAGCTAAGATAGCGGCATTATACAGGTTTGAACTTACTTACTTAAAGGGCCCCCGACCCTTGTAGAGTCCCTGCCTGAAACATCGTTGCCTTCCATCCTCTGCGGTCCCGAACACGCTGCTTTCAGTTGGGAAGATCAAGTTTTCTGGCGTCTGCGACAGCTTGGTCTTTGTACCGGAGGTTCGGTCTTCTTCGCGGCCTCGAACCTAGAAGAAGGGATTCGAAGATCCTCTTGGCTGGAGCATTGTTGTCCATTCGCTCGATGTGGCCGAGCCAATGTAGTCTGCGTATCTTGGCTTTTTGGACTACATCCACATCCTGGTACAGCTCAAAGGGTTCGCGGTTGTATCTTCTCCTCCGTTCGCCCTTTTCCCATAAGGGACCTAATATCCGACGAAGTATTTTTCGCTCGAAGGTGCCCAATATTTGCTCAGCTTTCTTACTTATCGTCCAGCACTCGGCTCCATACAGCAGCACTGGTAAGATGAGCGTTGAACTTGACTTCCTTCTAATCACCTGCGCTTCTTTTCACAAAAGTTGATGCATCTGAAAGCTCTCAAAAGCCTCATCATCGTAAGTCTTCTAGCATGTAAATATGTATGTACATTAAATAGTCCCACCAACTTTACGCCTTACCCTAGCCTTCTTACTAGTATACATCCTCCCTTTTTTCGCTTTTAGGCGCTGTTGTTATTCTCTTACACTTTTATTTGACTTTTTCCCTGGTTGACTGGTGTACACACATATTTACGACAAGCATCATGATGCCGCCTTATCGCCTTCAATACGTTCATCTCATTTCTGCTCGCCTCCGGTATCATCTAGGCATCTTGATGGTGCGTTTTGTTCACGTACAATAATAATTAACTCAGGCGGAGCTGTCATATTCCGAAGTACGGCTATGTCTACATAAGATGTTTTTAATGGTTGAAATGTTCCCCAATCTTTGGCACAGATAACTCAACCTAAGCCCGACACCAAGACAAGGTTAAAGTCAAGGAATTTCTCTTTTCACTAAAATAAGCAGTAACGAAATAATTTATAAGAAACCGTGACGCAACAACTTTTAAGCAATCGAGGTTCCACAAAAAAAAATCTAGATTTAAGCCCTAAAGTACTACCAATACTCCATGGCTCTATACGCCGCATCTTCATTAAAAAAAAAAAAAAACATCTTTAAATGATTTATCTCCCGAAGGTCAGTACTTTACAGTCTTTTTCGATAAAGAAAACAACACGTACCATCCAGGTGGGCATAGATACGAGTATTACCCACCAAAAACCGTGGGAAAATAGCAGAAAAAAAGAACCAATAAAATTCACTTCTGCCTCCGCAGGATACACTTAAATCCGCTCAAATATTAACCAAACAGTCCACGTCTACGTGATTGTAATATCAAAACTCACCACAACCGCAGGCTAATATGAGCATTCCAAAAAGGATAATGTTCCCTATCATTCCTCATTAGCATACAGAAGGCGAAAAGAAAACAAACTCCTATATCCGCTGCGGTCTAGAACATACATAAATTCCCTAGGTGTACGAAGAAACATCCATACCACAGCACTGACGTATGATGGCCAACCCAACAACAGATGGTGATCCTGTAAAGGATTCCACTGGATCAAATTACCTCTCTCGACGCAATCTGCTGGAAACTTTATTGAAATACTTTGTAAAAAAAATTATTCTTTTTGTATTCCTGATTTCAAAACTCATGTTGCCACGGCTCAATTGACCATAAAACAAACAATTGACTCGAGTGAACCGGGTCTACTCTCTCATAATTACTATACAAGGGTTTTCACAAGGGTATGTAGACATTATGTCAAGCGGTTGAGTAACCCTTGACTTTTCAAGGTTTTTTCTGCGGAACTCACACATGTGTAAGGGAAAAAAATGTATCCAAAGTCTCATCTATCACGCGTAAAACGTGAAATCAAATAATCCTTGAACGATGCCTTCGTGTCCCGAATCAAAGTCTTTAACATCTTATATTCCCGTGCGTACTATTTATCCCTCGTTCGAGAGATAACATAATTTTGCATCTGATTTAGGAAATCATGTCACATCTGTCTGACAATTGAAGGCAGTGGGACAGAAAAAATGAACGCGCCAAGCTATCTGACAGGGCGGTGACATTTTTTTTTTCCTTCATTTTTGGCAGAATAAATTACTCCTTGAGGAGGACTAGAGACAAGAGGGACTATACCGAACTTCCTTCTTAATATTTCGCTGATGACTCTCGACTTGGAATTCTGGTGATTTTCATTAGGGGATTCAAGTGGATGTATATTTTTGTGTCTGAGTGCGAATACCATGAATTCTTATGCCATATCAAATTTGTCCTTCAAGGACGTTGACAATGACTGTTGATAATGACAACAGAGCTCAATAGCATCATCACTACTATGTACCTTCGACCGGTTGGTGGGCGATATTTTGACGACTGATTTAACATGGGCCAAATCGTGTCGTTGTCACTTCATTACGGTTTCAATGGTTAAGCAGATTTTTTGTTTGGTTCTTTGCCATGTTTATTCAAAAGAGCAGGAGTCAATGGTGGTTTAAGAATAAATGACAGTTGAGCTAATGGGGTAAAGTGAATTTCATTAAGTTGGATTTTTGTCTCAGAAATTGGATCATTTGCTTCCTCTTTCGAGTCTAATAGGGGTGTTTCCTTTTTTTTTGTAGAAAAGATGTGGATAGTAGGTTCAAAGGGCCAGAGCATAGAAAGCAATGTAATCATGTCGCAGACAAATATTAAGGAGTTTTGAAAATGATACAACGAAGATTGTAGTTGGCAACAAAGCGTGAAACTTAATAGATACACGTGCCCTTTTGCCAACATAGAGCTCGGAGAATTAAAATGGTAGGCAATGTAATTTTTGAAATACTACTATGGATAACTCAGGCTATAAGTGTCTGAGTCAATACGATATTAGGCGACCTTAAAGATAAATATCAAAAGTTTCAAGCTTGGGTTGGACTTGTCAACACCCGCATTACTTGGGATAGTGTTTCCTTTCTGGAAATTGGGCACTCCTAATTGGGCATTCCTCCGCGGTTTTGATTTTGGGACTGTTAAAGCGGTGTAGTGACTAAGCTTAAATCTTAAGGTTAGTTTTAGCTTACTTGGTTTTGACCAGCTTGAAAACTGGCTTAGTAGACCATAGCATAGTAGATGAAGGAACAGATCCAATAGACTAATATGGGCTTCGGACTGCATAATGTATTTTAGAAAAACGTCATCACTAAGATGTTTACATTGTGAAAAGTTAGACAGAAAATTCTTAGACGCTTATTTCCTTACTAATGCTTATAACTTATCGCCAAAAACTGTGATTTAACATAAACCTTGGCATCTCTCAATCTGTTTACATGTTTCATCATATCACCATCATCATCCATCTATCTGTACGTTGTGCAACCGAATCAACACAACCTGCACATGTCCATTTAAAGTGCAAATCGAAATGAAGAGCACCCATATTGGTAGCACTTCCGACTCGAACAGTTAACCCAAATTAGCTAATCAGTTGTCACCACTGCTTTAGGAAACGGACTACATCTTCCACCAACGTCGCTCGACACGCACGTCGGTACGCACATACTCGTACAATGTCCATAACTAGATCGCACCCCGCCACAGTGCGGATGAATGAAAATGTTATTTTTTCGAGGCAACAATTGTCGCTGTTGTGACGGTCGACTTGTGTTTCCTTATCCACAGCCGCAGAGATGGGGATAAGGAAACCACTGTTTTGTACCAAAGATTAGCCACTAATGAGTGCTTTTCATGATCCAGTTGAATTTAAATGAGAATCACATTTGATTGGTTTCGAGTATATAAGTTGAGTGAGGGCCTTCAATTGACATCAAATCCCATTCAATCGGTTAATAGAGTAGAGGTGCAGATTAAAGTGCAAGCTCAAAGGATTAAATCATAAAAATGCTGATATCTATTGTAAGTATACGGTGTCTTATCGGGAATTCTTCTTATGAAAGATTTTTCTTTTCTCTTACAGCGTTGGCTTGTGCTGTTCTTGGGCTTGGCCGGACATGTACTTGGAATGCGCTTGATAAGGATTAATCGCGGACTTTATGGATTAGGCGGCCTTGGTTATGGCGGGCTGGGTCTAGGATACGGTGGTGGTCTAGGCCTTGGTCTTGGTGGACTAGGCGGGCTTGGAGGACTTGGAGGACTGGGAGTTGGTAAAGTTACAAAAGCCGAATTGCAAGCATTGTTAGAATCACTGGGAGAGGACGAAGAAGAAGAAGAGCCTGAACCAGAACCAGAACCAGAGCCGGAGCCAGAGCCGGAACCAGAACCTGAACCAGAACCCGAACCCGAACCTGAACCCGAACCTGAGCCTGAACCAGAACCAGCTCCACCACCACCACCGCCACCACCAGCAACTCCTCCACCTGGAGTACCACTCACAGTCTCGCTACCAGCATTCGTTCCAATTCAACTTTCGGCTATGTATACTGCTCCAGCTCCACCAGCTCCCCCACCACCACCACCAGCACCAGAACCAGAACCAGAACCAGAGCCAGAACCGGAGCCAGAACCCGAACCAGAGCCAGAACCAGAGCCCGAGCCAGAGCCTGAACCAGAACCAGCGCCAGCACCTAAGCCCAAACCAAAAAAACCTCTCTTTGGCGGATTCCCATTCGTGACAAAGAACATAATCACAACTCTTAGGCAGCCCTATCCTATTGCAGTACCCAGACCAGTTCCAATTCGCGTTCCGGTTCCAATACCCAGACCATTCCCCGTGCCAATTGATCGTCCCATTGGTATTCCTATTCCAAAGCCATTTGGAGTTCCTATTTTCAAGTGAGTTTAATTACATCAATTCTATTTTCTTTCGAAACAATTATTTATTATTTCAGGTCTCATCCTCCAACTTTGGATCATCCTCCATTCCTGAATTCATTGCCTCCACACTCACTTGGCTTTTCATCAAGGGCCTACTCGGATCCACATGCCCTTCTAAGGAGTTACATCGGTTAAAGAAGATTTTAACGATATCGTTTTTTTTTTTTTTTTTTTAATTTAGAACTTATAAGATAAGATTATGAGTCATTTTATTTGTGCCAATAGATTTAATTAAAATAATTAAATAATCCGCTATAAGACTTTACGTTAACCAGTATAGATTGTTAAGTTTAACTTTAAATACTTTTTATTGTGAATAGTTTTTGAATGAAATGAATCAATAAATGTGGTGAAAGTGTAAAAAAGAAATATTTTTACTTGACGGATAAGCTTACAGGCATCTTGAAAAAAATTCGGAAGCACCCTTAATTTTTAAACACTTCACAACTACAGAGTAGCGATTTTTCTAAACGATGTAAGGATTCGACATCTTCCTTTTTTGGACAATCAAAATAAGTAAATTGACTTTCTAGATTTTTAAATTTACTTTAGAAACAGATGAAATATATCTAAAATGTAGACTTTGCCGTTGGAGATTTTTACATCGAAAATATGACAAGCATTGGATTCGCCAAAAAATCGAACTCCAGATAACAGTCAATTCTGACTTTACGATGATAGGACTGTAGCCTAAATAAATAAATAGAACGATTTACTTAAAATTTCATATCTGAAATTGAAATTTTTGTTCTAGCCCTATTATGGCCAATTCTATAAAAAATAGATTTTTTACAAAAACAGCATCATCAATTTTGATTAAAATTCATATTCAAACAAGTCGGACCAAATGCTATAGATGGCGCGTTTTTCACCAAAAATGCGTAAACCTGAGAAATATCAAAATCGAAATATGGGCAACATTTTACGTGTGCAAAAATATGGCTCTAAACTAATTTTATAATTTATTAAATTTTTTTTCCATTTTTAAAATACAAATACATATGTATATATGTATATATTTTTTTTTTTTTTTCATTTTATTTGAAAATTTATTAATTTTTAACTAACTGCATAAAAGTAAAAGTTCATGCGACCCAGTCGTACATTTTATTTTTTCAAAATTTTTTTTGTTCGAAATTTTGGTTTCAGAATTTATATTTCAAGATTTTCATTTTATTAATTTTTTTTCTGTATTACATTTTTTTAGATATCGTAGTAAACCCTAATAAAACAATTACTCATCTTCTGTTTTAACTTTTCTCTCTTACGAAATAAAAAAGAACATCGAAATACACTTTCGAAATGGTGAACTTATGTTTGTGACTCATAAAAATCCACACAGTTTATTGTAAGTGTACGAAATTTGGCACAAGCAATCTTTGAAACTTGGAATCAAGTATTGTGTATTTAAGAACTTCATAGTGTTACCAGCTCCAAAGATATGCCCACTCAAAAAACCTTAGTGTAAATAAATAAATAAATAAAAAAATATGGATGATATTGGCCATGAGAAATCTGTGAACACTTCGAAGTATAGATTATGGTATATGTAGCTCGAGAAGTAAATTTAAACGTATAGTTTTCTCGTTTTCCAGCCGCTGGTTTAGGTCGACGTTCATAGCACATCCGCTTCCTGCTTTAACAATCTTTAGCCATCTTCAACCGGAATGAATATTAATTAAATTTAATTGCTGTTAATGACGGCAACCAGCTTTCAAGCGTGTTCCTCAAGTCTTAAGTTGATTGCACCGGTGCGATGTTCACCATGACCATGGAAAGTATGTTAGGGAGAAAGGAAGAAACTGGTTTACTATAGACGTTGTGTTATAAGTAGTATCATGCGACATGCAACACGTGACCAACCTATCAAGTCATAGATTAGAGAATTACAATGTAAAGTCCTTTCCAAAATCGAATGTTTCTTCTTCAGTTTCTATGAGTTTTTTCTGCAGGAAGAAATGAATCTCATTTTGGCTGTTTGTACCCTCATTTTTTTCAAAAATTTTGTTTTGATCACTAACCAAATTTTATGACCATTGTGCAAGTAGAAGCAAACAAAGGTTTGTAGTCTAAACTGAGTTACTTTTGCACTCAGTTCGCTCTTCTTAATATAATAATCGATTGCTTAAGCTCGCAAAATTAACCCCACGCAACCAATTCTAAAGGATAATTCAGCATTACTCCTGCTAGCAAAATTGATTAGGATTCCTAATTACTTAAAGTTTCCCTCCTGGTTAAATGACTGATTGACTGACTGAACCCACTATCGGTTTTTGTTTCTTTCCTCGTTACGACATCACCTTGTCGAGTTCGCGTCGAAGTTTTAGGTCTTTTCCCCGAATTTTTTACTGACTGCGAACTTTTACGAAAAATATTGAATTTCTGTTCCCGCACGTCAAAGTTTCGTAGTTCTTAACAGAAGAGAGAGAGCTCACAAGAGAGCAAATAGTTGGCCCCAAATCCCGCGTGTTCTGTCAAATAGTTGGCAAAATAATTGAAAGTAAAACAATACAAGGAAGAGTGACGTCTAAAATGTAAGCAGTACATCTTTGGAGATTTGTCTTTCACAGGAGAATTTCACCCCCGCTCTTAGAAATTTGACAAGTTGCGAATTTTGGTGAAAAAAAGTACAAAAGCAGACCTTTTGTTTGACCTAAGATAACTAAATTATCAATGAAAAGCAGATGATTTGCCTTTAAGTCTCTTACTTCAAAATATTCGTCTTCACTATTCTGCTGTAGTATCCAGTCTTTATACACAAACGAGAGACTAAAAGATATTGATTTAACACCATATATTCGAACACAGTTACTTCAAGAACTATAAAGACTCCATTTCAAAATAGATTAAGTCCTTCCATGACAAATTATCATGCCGAACCAGAATGAGTTCATACGGCGATTGCCTCAGTAACCATCTATTAATCAAAAAACTTAACAGCCCCGAAACCGTTAAAACAAAGACCCATTCTCCTTTAGTTTTTCGCGGAATTTCCCAGAACCTTGTAAAAATTTCAACTCAGATATCGCATATCGTTAATCGTGAATTGTCAAAAATCCATCCAAGTATCCCACTTAATATCCTCACGTTTATATACAATGCAATCATTTCCTATTTTATTTCTCTGGTTTACAACAGAAATAAAAAGAAAAAAAACTGAATAAATAAATTGTTTATCATTTCGAAAAAAAAAAAAAAAATCAAATCAAATCAACTTCCTTGATCACCCATAAATATCGCGTGCTCCATAAAGTCAACCAAAGTTTACAGTCAGCAGCATCCGTGGTGTCCCACAGCCACAATCTCGCGACATTCCAGGAACACTAATTTCCCATATTTGAGTGATTCAAGTCACGTTAATCTGCCCAAATAAAATTCACCCAACATTTTTGCTTTTCTGGTCACTGCAAATGGTGCAAAGCTTACGTGTTTCGGATGCCATTCATCCGGCCGTCGGCGTCGTCGTAACGAGCAAGTGACAAAAAGATACTTTTCCTTCTCCTCTGTGTACTCACATTTTTTATGCCTTCATGAGATTATGATGGCAGCAAATGATATCAGGCAAAGAGCGAAAAATCTCATAAATATGTCATCTGAAATATTCAAAAGCAATGTGGATTAGAGATACTTTCAGATACATGTACTCCCGTGTATAAAATATTCTCCCAACCTTAAGTGGGTAAAATGAAATTGGTCCCGTTTTCATGGCTCTATGGGTGCAACGCACGTCACTTAAATATTTAATGAAAGCAAAATGAATCATGAAAACATCCAATAAGTACCGTTAGCAGGAAGTTGAACAAATTATTTATTTAACTTCAGCTACAGATTCGAAGTAAAAGACTGAAGGAAGTATTGAGATGTTGCATTTCCGGTGGTCTTTTCGATCGAATTCTCCTTTGCAGTCGCATTAAGATGCAAGTACTAGTATATCAATGCGATATCTGCTAACCGTAACATCAAGAGATGCATTCAATGGACACGGTTCCACTTAGAGGAGGAGAGCTCTTGTGTTGTCATGGAAGTAGATTTTTTGTCGCGTTTTTTTTGTTTTTCCTTCTTTCCGATAACTAGTTCTGAGGCTAACTATAGGTGATCTATATTTGGATTTCAATTCAGTTTAAGACTCGATTTCATCTATAAGTGTGACATGAGAGCCTTTAGCGAAATGCTGCTGCTGGTATTACTTTCCTTTTCACAGAGCTTATGAGGTGCTACGGAAGAATGTGCAGCGAAAAGTTAAATAAGTTAATGGAGTGTCTAAACAAGTTTTGGAAGGAGTGCATAACCTCCATATCGGGGTAAAACTTAAATAGCGGTAATTCCCCAAATCATTTTACACCGCGATAAATTTTAAAGAGACTGGAATGAGGGTGTGTAAATTCGTTCCTGTGTGTAGTGTGCTCACAGGGTTTGGAGAATTTCATGTATTTACATATCACACGTTCTGCTAAGCGTGATGGTAGGCGATGTATAATTTGTAAGCTGTTGGTGGTATTACTGGTAATTAAGGTCAAGATTAACGCATACATTATGACCTTCTAAAATGATGATGGAGTTTAAACAAAGGGAATGAATGAGTAGCTCCTATTCATGCTGTTGGAAGAAGGGAAGAACAAGTAATAAGCTCTCTAAAATGTTCCTCCGATGGGCCAGTGGGACAGTGGTTAGTGCATAATCTCTGTAGAGGATATATAGTTTGACATTGTACCTTCTCTTCTACTCTCAGACTCTCAGTACATGCAGACCGGACCAAATACCAGTTGAAGAAATTTTCGCTCCAAGTATCTAAGGGCACCCTCATCCGAATTTGAGAAAGTTCAAGCTTTAATGCCATACAGCAAGACTGGGATGAATAGTGTCTCACAAACTATACTTATAATACAGCTTTTTGAATACATATTTCCTTTCACTTGTATACTTCTGAATCCACAAATTTCGTTTGAAAATTTCAAAATCTTTTAAGTATTGAACATCTTCAATTAAAATATTAATAAATTCCTACTTTAGTCACATTTCAATGTTCAGATTCACTCTCCACAATTCCAAGCCTTTTGATCCTCATGAAACTGAATCAATACCAATTCGTATGTCACAATTGTTCCAGCCACCTAAAAGATACCTCATCATTTCAAACAAACCAGTCAAAAACCACAAACTCACAGTCAACACCAACTTTCGAGTAATATTGAAAAACTTCATTCCAGTTAGTGCAACCACATCCTTCGATATCTCATCGGCAAATCTCTCAACTTCCGGGCACCATGACTCCTTTGGCACCCATTTCAATACAACCAGTGGTTCCTTTGAGCGATCATTTATTTCTGCCGCATATAAGGATACAGCCAACGTTCGACCAAGCAGAAACATCAACGAAAAGTAAAAGTATACTACGTGAGCGATTGATGGCATTTTACTAAAAGAAAAACAAAAACACAACTCAGTCTGGTCTATGAAATCAGTCTCCTCAAAAAGGACCTACTTGATACTCTTCAGTAACTGAATACAAACAAAATACAAATTATTCGCAAAGGACAACATTGTAATCGAAGAAATCGCATCATCCACCTCTTCGATTAAAATACAAATATTTCGATACTGCATACGTCTTTCCGACCAAAATTCCTCTGGCACTTGCTGTAAAAGAGAAATATGTAAATAAATCCTTTTGCACCAAACCAATCTTAATTAAATTACCTTTCCCTGGACTGTAACCAAGGTTTTTTGCACTTGGGCGAACATTGACGACAAACCAACGCTCATAAGCATTAAGAAGATATCCATGAAACTCCAGCCAAAAGTCAACAGGACATTCTCTATCTTCCCCATCCACGCAAGCACATAAGAGTATTCCTCAAGGACAAAAACCTGTGACACCACTGAGACGAAATACGACTCTATGGGATCACTTCGCGAAGGACAAAAGTTCGCAAAATGTATGGCCGAAATAGTACTCAACAAGTGTTCCACTGTAAGAAAGGACATCCAGTTAATTAGAACATCCACCAAAGAGAATTCAAGAGAAGTGCGAACTCAATGACAGCATCATGGCCACGAATGTAATCATCTTTATTTGGGTGCCAAGTTGGGCCTTCTCTTTTTGACTCTCATGCTGTGGCAACTCCCGTTCCACCTTCTCCCACTGCAGCATAAGTTGTGGCCACTGCCTGGCCAAACGCAGAAAGCAAATTGAGGCAATCAGTATCGAGATGTGGAAAATAATTGGTTCTGCAGACGAGAAATGAAAACAAAGCAATCGAATATTTGACAGCGAATTGAGTGGCCACACATTCATACATATGCGTGGCCACGATACATACCCAGATTTCGAAAATCGACAGCACCATTCAGTACCATTCTCAGGGTTAGAGCTGTATCGACCACTGTGGCCAGCAGAAACAAAAGGCTATAGATGGTACGAAAGCTTAGCCAAGAGAATGACAGACCCTTGGCGCTTCTGGACTTCACTCCTCGAACGGGCATCAGGCAAAAGCATTGTGCCATAACTAGAACTGTCAAAAGGACATCAGTGAGAAAGAGAGAATTTACAGCAGCGCGTGTTTGAACTATTCCAATGAAAGTCATTTGATATCAGATGAACATTCGAAATGCATTCTCAAGAGAGTTGGGATCGACTTTGAAACTGCACAGATGAGGTTTGTATAGTGTCGTTACGGCTTGCATTGATTGACTGCTCGCATAGAATGAAATATTGCTGATGTCTGAAACTGAATTGTGTATTGAGATCGCAATGTGCTTGTGACAGATATGGATTCTAATTACTTTTACGAGTAATTAATCGTTCTTTGAGCATTTTCTAATGTAAATAGTTGATTTGCCAAAAGAGAAAACTGTCACATTTGACCCAATTTTGAAATGAAAACAAAATCTGACATAAACTAGGGAAACATTGTTTTCTCCCACACAATATATCAAAAGACCGAATATGAAGAAATAGATAAACTGATTGCAGGATAGAAAAAGCAAAACCGAGTATGTATTTGAAAGTGTTGTAGTTAAAAATGTTTAAAAATTCAATGCGTATTACAGATTCAAAGGAGGACAATGCATTGACTATCAGGGTGCATGATTCATTAACCAATTCCAGCAGTACGAGCCCACTTCTTGCACATGTCTATCATGAGAATGTCTCTTATCTTGCGCTAGCTGCTTCTCACGCTTTTGCACTTCCTAGAATTTCTATGCTCCACAGCTTGTTTTTTGCAGTCCAATTCTCTTGGGAACACAAGTTGTGGTGGATGATTTAACTGAGTTTTTTTTGCATCAAAGGATGGGAATTTCCAACCACCAAACCTGCCACACAGTCGTCAAGCATTTCACGAGGAACTTAGAGGTATGCTTGTTTCATTTTTATATTGCATTGGGTCTCCCATAAGAAAAATTAGGAATTAAAGAAAATGTTGTATATACCAGAATACCGTGCTAGACTTTTAATGAAAACCGAATGACAAAATTAACTATGTAGGTCCACTGAATTGCCAAACAAAGCAGCCAAGCAAATCCATATATCCACTCATTATTCCTATTGAAAAGTGTCCTCTTCTCCAATATCTAAAGCACAATTTATTTGTTTTGTAGTATGTACTTCCAAGTCGACAAAATACCCTTTCACAAAATTTTAACAACGATATGCACCAAACTTCTCTGGACTAAAACCTATAATTTAAGTTTACGTAAAAGCACCTTACATAAACTGTAATAAACGCCTTAAAATATGTGTCTGACGAAAATAACACTGCACTCTCACCAAGGACACAATTTCCTAAATCCACTTCTAGATAAAATTTCACTACATAAAAAACGCCCAATCGAAGTTTTAAAAAACTCTCGTAGAAAATAAAACTTCAACTTTAATCCTTTCACCGTGACAATGCTCTAGGACAATCATTATTGTTGTTCACCAAATTACGATCATTTCCGAAACTTTTCCAGTTACTTTAAATTTTATTTCAACTCTCTGAAAGGAAAATCATTTCCATGCAAATTAATTTTCAGTTTCAGTCTCCCACCCCGCAACCTTGTGCGCATCAATTTCCAGCAACACGAAAACTATCTCCTCTTCAAAATACAATGAATGTCCTGGTGCTCCGTTTTGAAGCGATTAAGATAAACTTTCACCCCATTTGATCTCCTCTGGTGTTTTCTTTTCTTTTCCTTTTTTTTTTGCACAAAATTTACGATAAATGTAATTACCTGGTCCGATGGCCTCATGGAAACTGCCATTGTAAGTGAAGTTCCTGCGTGTGCCCATTCGAGAGCGTTTCAAGTTTCCTGCGAAAAATTTAAATAAAACAAAAAATTATTATCTCTCATCTTTAGACAAACACGTCCTAGCTACCGGGACTATGTAGGCGTTCTCCATTTTCCAAATCGCGTAAGGATAATTCCAGAATCTCCGGATCTATGTGATACTTGGACCTTTCAAAAGAGGATGACAAACACTCTATGAAATAGGACTAAATTGCCTTACTTTTGAAGGTATCCAAGGGGTATGAGCCTGAACTTTGAAAATCTACCGACTTTTGATATGATCCTATAATGTCGTCGCAGAGGCCTCATAGTTAATACTCGCGACACGATTTGCGCGTCTCTATAGTCGACTGCAATAAGTCTGCCACTAAATTTAGATCCTTCGCTTCCGTTCACTTTGTTTACGCTGGGCTTCGTTACTGTTTTGTTTGAGAACTCCTCCGGTTCGTCGGTAGCGGTAAATGAGCTTTTATGCAAATCTCCCAAATGCGTGACCTGCAAAGTTGAAAGCTTAATTACGCTAATTGTTTACGCTTTGATTTACTTGAACGAAACAAACAAAAGCCTCTCGTCAGTTCTATGTGTGTGTGTGGGTAGTCCTTTGAAATCACACCCATTACAAGTGGGCTGTCATTTGAAGGGTCCCCCCGCGTTGATTAATTGGACTTTTGTTGGTATAAAAAGGTGAGAACGCACTGTGTGCAGGTACAATGATTTAGGTTATCAGCGAAACCGTGGCAGGACATCTTGCAAGGTACCTATATTTTAAAATTCCCCGTCTAATGGGAATTTAATTAGACCAGCGGCATCTGGCAGGGAGCAAGAGTTATGTGTGTGTTTACAGGGTATCCTGGGGGACTGAGTTTTATATATGAATTTCACCAAGTGGGTAATGTTTTTTTATTTAATTGTGCCAAAGCGGTGAACAGGGACAGGACATGAAGGAAGCAAGTGAAAGTTAAATTTATTAGGAAAGATTTCGTTCCTTTTTTTTTGCTTTTTTGATTTTGAGTAGACGGGTAGAAGGCTTTGCAGTGAAATGAAGGTGCTTGCTTGATTGTAGGGTTGTTTTATGACCCTTTCTAAGTGAATTATATTTTTAGAGGGTTTAATCAAGTGGCGCGGTGTTTTAAATTGCTTCCAGGACTTAACGACTCGACGCGTCGCATAGCATTAATGTACGTCAGAAATCATCGTCTGGGTTTAAGTATCTCACAGGATTTTGTATCCTTATTAGGGTTAAACTAATAAGGCGTATTAAAATTTATTACAGCATTTTTCACAAAGGACGGACTACAAAAATATACTTGAATTAATGGACGTTATATCTTGGTCCTCTAGATATAATTAAAGGACTATTTTAAATTCAATGAAATCTGATAAAGTTGTTTTCTGATCCATTCTGCTTAGAAATAGAAGGATTTTAGTGTTTCATGTGGGAGTGTGGATACTCACACGTTAACAGACAGAAGATTTCAGTGGATAACACTAACCGTAGATGGACGCAAACTTAAGGCTAAAACCTTAAACGTTTACTTTGACACTGGCTTTCTTAGGTTAAGTAGATATGCATAGATTTCTCTTTCTGGCAGGGGCTCCTAATCGAACTGCCAGATGATAGTATATCTGATGCTTTGGTTAATCGTAAGCCAAAACTGGACATATTAATTAAACAAATTGAAAAGGCATAGAAGTAAAGTATAATGGAGGTTTATTCACTAATAATGGTAAAATCAACGCTAAGTGAAAGATTGAAGAAGATGACAAGTTAATCTGCGTACATACTCGTAATATTATGAATCTCTCTTCCCTAAATCAATTCTATTCTTAATATTGTCACATATGAACGTCTTTGACTTTCTTTAATTTGATCAATCCATACAATTTTGTAGAATTAGTAAAGGGACTAACAAACAAACTTGAAGTACAATTTATTCCTTAAAATTAACATTCACTGTAGATCCTTCCTTTCGCAATCCCAAATCTTACTATCCTCTCGAAATTGTATCAACACCAACTCGTAGGTCACGATAGTTCCCGCCACCTAAACAAAATAAATTTAAATCTCAAAGTCAAAGTGCACAAAATGTCAGTACTATATGACTTACGCTGAGTACCAATTTTCTTGTCAAATGGAAAAACTTCATTCCACTTAGTGCGACAAGATCAGTGCCGACTTCGTCTGAAAATCTCTTTACATCTTGACACCAAGATTCCTTTGGAACACATCTCAAGAAACGTAATGGTTTCTTTGATTCGTCGTGAATATCTGCTGAGTACAGAGATACTGCCATAGTTCGTCCAAGGAGGAAAAATAGGGAAAAGTAAAAGTAAAATGCATGAGCAAATGATGGCATTTTGCTGAAAACAAAAAAGTATAACAACTCAGATGTGATTTTAAATGGGTTTTCTCATAAAAGGACACTCACTTCATACTCTTCAAAAGTTGAATACAAATAAAGTACAGATTATTTGAAAAGGAAACCATTGTGATGACCGATATGGCGTTGTCGACATTTTCACAAAGGACACACAGGTTACGGTATTGGATTCGTCGCTCATTCCAGAAAGATTGAGGCATTTGCTGTTCAGATAGATGTTGTATAGTCATTTATATATCTTGTCTCACGTAATCATTACATACCTTTCCCTTATACTTTATTAAATCGTCATTAATCTGCTTGAACAAACTGGCCAAACCAATGCTAATATACATCACAAAGCAATCCATATAATTCCACGAGAATGTCAGCATAACATTCAAGATCTTTCCAAACCAAGCCAAGGCCACCGAGTAAGGTAGAACATAAAATATTTGCCTGTTTGATGTTAGAAAGAAATTCTCAATCGGATCGTTGGTGAAGGGACAAAAGTTCGCATAATGGATGACTGAGATGATATTCAAAAAATGTTCAACTGTCAAAGGATACTAAATTTAAAAACAAAAAAAAAAAACCTATAACACTTTCATCAAAGTACTCACTCATAGAAAGCATCATTGCCACAAACACAACCATGCGAATTTTTGTCGCCATTCGACCTTTATCCATTTGTGATACATATTCTGGTAACTGTTTCTCCACTGCTCGCCATTGAACCATAAGTTTTGGCCAAAATCTAGCCAAATTCAAAAAACTCACACAAACGACTATATTCGATGCTCGGAATATGATGGGCTCTAGAAGGACATCAGCGAAAAACATCAAAGGACAGACTCATTATGAAGTTTTATGTAAATACCTTACCAATGCTATTAAATGAAATTGCTTCAGCTAAAACCATATAAATGGTAAGGGTGGTGTCAAATAGAGCGCACATGATGAATAATATACTGTAAATAGTTCTGATACTGGTCCATGAGAATGACAATTCGGCAGGACTCCTGCCTTTGACTCCTTTAACCGGCATTACAGCGAAAAATTCTGCCATCAGCAAAACTATGAAAATATATTCCAAAAAAGTTAAATCATCATCCGAAAGATTCTAAAATCAAAATTAAGCTTTTCTTGTGTCGTGTTGTACATTGAAAAGGAAGTGCGAGTCATTGAAGGGTTAGGCACCACACGTGTTTACTAGGCAATCAATCAAAGTATTGCAAAGTCAACGCTGTTTCATGAATAAGGCAAATTCTAACTCTTGTCTTGTAAGGATTTTATCACACAATTTTAATTTATTGATTGAAAGGAGGTATATGTAAATGAAGAAGGCGGCTCCTGTTTAAAGATAAAAGGGGCGACATCCTTTGTCAAGAGGATTTAGTTTGTTGTCATGTGAATTTCGTAGCGATGTTGTTATGGAAGGTGGATATATTCTCCTTAGATAAGTAGTTCTAGGCAACATTATACTTATTCCTACTGGAATCTAGTGCTAGTAATTATTCCTTATGTGAAACGCATAAATACTTATCAAATCACTTATGAAGACTAGATAATGACAGGCCACGCAAGTCGCCTTGCTATAGGTTGCACCATGTTGGAGCATAAAGCATGTCATAAGGTTAGCTATGTGCAGACCGACAGGGAAGATAAGTGCAACGAAATTGAACTAAGGAACCAATAAAATTTATATCACGATGAGCGCGTTTTTGTAGCTTCAAGGGGAAAAAAAGTGAGGAGTAATAACAAGAAAACATCAACCTGGAATCTAATTCAAATGAAGATCAAATATGCGCTGATAAACAAACTGTTAAGAGAATACAGATGTCTCAATTACCAGTCTTAAGAATAATTGCCTCTTCCGATGGTGGAATCGAATTTGATATAGCCAGTCGAATTGGTAAAGTAAAATATGACTTTGAGGCAATATCACAAAATTGTCTTCAAAACTCATTTCAAACAAAACAGCGAAACCCCTTATCCTATACTGACATTTACTGACGAAAATATTGACACATATGTCAGTCGTGTAAACCCAGAAGGTTTTTCATGCCAAACAATAGGTACTCTTGAAAGTTTGTCAGACGCTCGCTGCAAATGGATGCGTGAAAAAACTTTGGTGATATTTTCTGAAAGCTGGAATCCCTAGTACTGTCGCTTAACGCACTCACCACTGAGCCACGGCATTCACTCCCAAAAAGCAAACAGGTCTATAAATAACCTCCAAATTCAAAATGAAACCGGCTAACATCCAATGAACCCTCCTTTACGTAAGACAATAGCTCAAAATATATGAAGTCCACTCTTTCATATTATTATAACAGCAGGCATCATTGACGCTTGGATATCATAGTACCCTGCTTCACATTTATATTTCAATCTACTGTCTTACTACTATTAACATAATATAGGTATTTACACACGTGTAGGTCTCGCCTAACAGCTGTTGACTATAAGCAAAACCATTTAACTCTCATGAAAACCCTCAATCTATTTACAAATGTTATTCCCACGTCATTCAGAATAATTCTCTCATAATCATTAGAATTCACAGTTCGTTCTGCGTTTTAAAAATCCTTTTTTTACACAAACTCACACACACGCACACTCTATTATTATGCAAACTCAAAACAGACTCGAAACTGTAGCGACTTTATATCCTTTAAAATCTTCTAAGGAGCAAAATAAAAACAAAATTCATCTTTACAGTGAGAGACAACTTTTACCTTCCGTCCTAGATCACAAGTAATTGGTAATAAAAAGACAAAATAAAATCTACATACTTAAGGCGTAAAATCACGTCCGTGGAACATGTATGTATGCTACTAGGCCAGGAGTGCAAAATCACACAGAAGAGATATTTCTGTTCAAAGAAAAGTCAGCTATGCCCTATTCCAGTTCGAGTGGCAAAATTAGGTCATTGTTCTCGAAATTAAATTGTTTTTCAAACTCGATAATTATCTATCAGTTATGGTATAGAAAATAAGAATTACTTTAAGCACGGGTAAGGTAGAATGTATTAATGGATATAATTTTATCTCTGTGCCAGAAATCACGATTCAAATCTGATCTACCCTACACTCCTGTGGAGTGTTAAAAAAATGGAAACCTATGAAAAAACTCACAAATGAGTGCTTCGCATATTCCTTTTCTACTACCACACCTCAACTGTGCATCTAATAAATGCGAACATACTGCATATTTCTCAAAATGCTTTAGACTTCATGTTCCGCAAAAAAACAGAAGAATTTTTGGCAACGACATTTTTATATTTAAAAGGCACCAACGGATATCGTTACAGCAGGGAAGTACAGTGTTGTCTTAAAACAGTGATTAACTCGAATATTGTAGCTCATTTACGTTTATGTCGAAAGTAAAGACAGTCGGGTGATACGTTGTTTTGTGATTGCACGACAAAAGTAATAGATTGGCATTTGACGGATATTGAACTTTAACCAATTCGAAAAATTCTCTATATAAATAGAAGTCTTAACGTGAATAAGATGGATTTAAAGACTTTGCTATCATTATATGTAGTTAGAGAATGGAAAGAAGGGGGCGTAGACGGATACCTTGTGGAACACCGGAGGTGGCTAAGAAAGAAGCCGATAGGAAAGATTTAAAGCGAACACTGTTAAAATGATTTTCCAGGTAAGAAAATGTTTATTTTAAAAATATGGTCTCAAAAGTGTGGAATAGAGAAGTCTTCATCGCCCACCAGCGTACCTAACCTAACCTAAATCGATAGTTGTCTACCCTGCCAACTGAAAGCTCATGCTAAGGATTATCAACCGATGAAACACAAACGCATACACCAATACTCACCTGAACCAACAGCTTCGTAGAAACTGCCATCATACATGAACGTCTCTTTGGTGGCTCTCCTTAGATATCCTGCCCGATGATAAAACGAAAAAAAAAATTATTTATAATTTTCACATTTTTCCATGGATGTGCAGAATAAGCGTTAAAAAAGCACTTCACATGTTTCGCAACAGCTAAGTACGAGCATTCAGTGTGATCCTGTTTTTCAACACAAAACCACCCCCAGTGAATGTTCGTTCACCCACCTGCCCAATATATGTATGTATGTATCTACTTACGTGGCGGTGAAATTTTATGAAAATTCTCTAAATCCTTGCAAGCAGCTACAGCTTTATCCTTAAAAATGGCATTCGTCGTTGACATCTTCCCCGTCGTAGTCGTGGTAAGCACATCCCCAGACCCTTCCATGCCTATCCTATGTATGCCAAAGAGAATAAATTTATTAATATTTATATTATTATTTAGTATTAGTATGCGACTTTGTAATAGCACACAGTTTGCCCTTCTAGGCGTCTGTTTGCTTGTATTTTTTTTTCGTATTTCTTCCACGCTTAAGTGGCTTTACTTTTGATTTTTCTGCCGACGTAGACAGTTCTGGAGCCTTGCTAAAGCATTTGGCTTACGATATTTCCAATCAACCTTTCTTACGAACTTCATCTTTGTCCTATGAAAAATTCTAAACGATACAATTGAGAAAAGAAAAAAAAAACGAACGACGATGTTTGTTCAGCACACACTCTTGTTGTAGTGAGAGGGTCCTTGTTGCTGCTGGTTGTGATTCCAATCGGAAATATTCATTTGGCGTGACAACATGAGATTTATGCGAGAAATTAAATTTTTAATGTTTTCCTTTGTTCTGTCGTTGTTGGGAGAGAGCTGAATTGATAAGGCTGTTGAGCGCGCGTGAAAGAAGGCGTAAATAAGTCCACCTTGTGTGGCTGCCTTGATTGTGTTTAGCGTGTGTTGAAGGCTAGGGGACATGCAATGTTGTTTTCGGATTACCGGCATGTACGAACAAATTAGCGACATTTAAATTGAAATTTCAGATTCAGAGATCAGGGTGGGCGGAATGTATGAATATTATGACGGACCTCATGACTTTGCTTGATTCGCTCATGTTTAATATTAAAGTCATTCATGGTAAAGGGCAGCTATTTTGTCTTTTCTGTTTTTTTCTTTTATTATTTTCTTAAAGGACATAAAGAATAATGCCAATGTCACACGAACAATTTATTCAGAAAAATATTCAGCCAGGTGTTGTTGGTGACATTCGATTTGTTAAGATTAAGAAGATATTTCGGATTGAATCGATGCTCATTTTCTTGGTATCGAAAATTGGTTTTGACACGTTGTTTACTGGGGCATGTTCTACTACCCCACTTACTGAATCGAGAAATGGTTTTATTATTAAAGATGGAGCACTGCTGTTAGTGTAAAAGCATGGGCTTTGATTAAACACCAAAACATTTGAAAGAATTTATATCCATATGAATGTTAATATGTATGTACATACAAATATAGTAAGTACAAGTAAATATAGAGAATTTTTAATAAAAACTAATATTTTAAACCTTCATACCTACAATACTATTTTGAAAATATTTCACAGTGGTGCAGTTCAAGACATAAAATAGTAAAACCAGTGTAATCGAGTATAAGTATGCTAAAAGATACCTTGCCTCGTTCGTACCGAGAAAGGACATCTTGGATTGAAAAGCGAATAACTTTGTAAAAAAAATCATCAAAAGAAAACTCTTACCGTTAGCGGAAACGTTAACCTCTTCTCCGATTCTGTTCAAAATAGAGCGTTTTCAATTTCTGAGAATTAAAAAATAAGTTATAAAAATCGGTTCAAATTTTTACTCTTTAAGGCTTTAAGTTGGGTAAAAGGTATAAGTATATTAATAGACCGTTAGTCCAAAAATGTAATCAAAATGGATATAGTAGACGTGAACTTTGGATAATAATTTCAAAGAAAACATCAATCAAACAGATTCTGTGTGCCTAAAGGCAGACATAGACTACATTACCCATCCCCTGTATTTTACTCCTCGTTATTCCCTCAGTACAGAAATGTAAAAAAAAAAATTTCTGATATTTGAACTTACGGCAAGACTCAAATAAATAAATAAATAAAGAAATATAAGGCCGTAAGCAGCCCATAGAGGGCTTGTGAGCCTAGCTTCTCACAACTGTACATGTAATGCGTGGAATACATTTCTGCACGTACAGAAGGGATCTACAGTTTTATGCCGTATCTGAAGGGTAGAGTGATTTTAAGAAGCTTTTTCCTGAGACTTATATTCCTGAATGTTTGTCAGAAACTCGGAAGAGGTGGGGCCATGAAAAAACTTTTGATGATATTTTTCTGGATTCGAACTTGAAACTCCTTGCGCAGTAGTCCATCGCATTAACCACTGAGCCATCGCACGATTACCATTTCTTTTTTCTCATTTCTTAAAATTAAAATGCTTTGAATCTAATGTAAGAATAAATGTAAGAACCGCTTTATATAAATTTAAATTTATAGACCACAAAATATACACCATTTATCTCTTAACGATTTCTTTTGACTTTAATTTTAATAAGCTTGCGTTCGACACGACCTAAGTTAATAGTTCCCATAGGTAAACAATTAAATATTTTTTTGCGTTTTACGTATACCATGCTATTTTATGCACTCGGGACTACTTTATTGTTGTTGTAGACTTATTACCTTTACGCTCAAGGCTATACTGTGAAAAAAGTCATAGGAAAACAACATACTACTATTCATTATAATTACATTCATTATAATGAATTTTTAAAATATGCTTTTTATCATAAAAGCATTTAGTTTTAGTTTTTATTTAGAAACAAAAAATTCTGTAACACCAATGCACAATGCACAATTTTATTTAGTCATTTCTTATATTTAAAGTGCAACAGTTGCAGGCAAGTTCTCATCGAATTTTGTAAGTGAAATTGCTTTCATCCAACCTTTGCGAATAAACTCAAAATTCCTTATAAATACTCAACTCTGCAAATGTCATTGCAACTTAGTGTTAGAATTTTAAGAAATTTTCTGTTCATTTTTGACATTCGCAAAAAGAATAAAATACTTTTCCCACTCATTGCACAATTCGAACTTTTAATTGAAAAGCTAATTGTCATTACCATTCCAAACAAACAAATGTTCATTTAATTTTCAAAATTATCGTATCCAACGTAAGTAACATAAGATTCTACTTGAACTTTCTTAAGCAATCCTAAGTACTTTGCACGTGTACAAGATTTCTTCACACTGATTCATCCTTCGGGTGATGACTGTAGCCTTTCGTTTTGAATGATATTCTCAGCAAACATTTACCCAAAACTGAAGGCTTTTTAATACAAAAAAAAAATCTATAATCCTTGTGACATTACTAGCAATCGCCAATCGCATCCTGCTTGTTAAACTGCAATAAGACCAATTCATACGTAACAATAGTTCCAGCAACCTATCAAATGCAATAACAAATTAAATAGGGCAGATGAAGAAGTCCTTATACAGAATACCCACCGATAAGACCAAGCCACGAGTCAGATGAAAAAATTTCATTCCAGACAATGCCACAACATCTGATGATACCTCTAGAGAAAATCTCTTAATCTGAAAAATATACAAGAAGTTCATACAGCAAGGATTTGTAAAGCACTCATGGATGCAAACCCTACCTCCTTGCACCAACTTTCTCGAGGTACAGCACGAAAAACTTGTAACGGGCGCCTTGATTCATCGTGTATATCCGCTGAGTACAGAGATAAGGCAAGGGTTCTTCCCAGTAAATAGAACAGAGATATCCAGAAATATAATGTATGGGTGAAGGATGGTTTTTTTCTAGGATCATAAAGATGAAGAATGTTTTCTTGTGTATTTTTGCCTTTTTACTTACTGGATGCTCTTCATAATTTTTCCACAAATAAAATATAAGTTGTTCGAGAAGCCAAGAAGAGTTATCGAGGATACAGCGTCATCAACTTTGTCACAGAGCTTACAGAGATTTCGATAGTTTACTCGACTGTTGATCCAAAAAAACTCTGTTGTTGGCTAATGGTGTGTAAAGAAGGGATTTAGAGAACAGCTTTGAATTAATTGGAGTACGCTTCTGTTTTGAGTTGTGTTTACAGTCAGAGATGTTGGTAAACAATTTGTCATTATCATTACTAACACAGTACGGATTTTTTGGGTAACAGCATTGGAATTGTAGAGAATGAAAGAAGGACTGTAACCTGTTATTTAATACGCTACATGGCTCGGGAGTGTCTTCGTACTCCAGTTTAGAAAAAGAGAAATTCTTTTTGAGAATCCACATGCAACATACATTCATTCTCCGAATCTATGCTGGAGGGTATGCAGGTTTCAAAATTTTGTACCTTCCCAAGAGCTTTCAAAGAGAATACTTGATATACTTTGGGGGGAATTCTAGTTTCCTAAGAATTCATGCAATCTTAGCTGTGTTTGTGAATTGGAAACGGTAGCACTGTACAAATTCTTTGTGAATTAATTTAGATAAAAATAGTAGACTCGATTAAAATACTTAAAAACTATGTAAAATGTACCAACATACAGCATACACTAAGCCTAAGCTGATTATATTCACCTTTCTAGCCATTTCAAACATATCCGCATTCAATTGCCGAAATCTTGACGATAAGCCCACACTAATTGTCATAATAAAAATATCCGCAAAATTCCATGCAAACGTCGAAAGTAAATTCAAATATTTTCCAAATATCGCAAGATAATTGTTGTACTCAACAATACTAAATATTTGTACGAAGTTGGAGTACAAATAGCTTTCGATTGGATCCGGGCGAGCAGGACATGCATTTACATAGTAAATCACTGACAACATGCTGAGTAAGTGTTCCACTAAAAAAGAAAAATCATAGCTACAACAATAAATGTCAAAAAATATTTGTAACCATCTTACTTACTTAAGGAAAGAATGCATGTAACAAAAGTGATCATTTTAATTTGATGAGCCATTGCTCTTTTGTCAAATTGAGATCGTAAAATTGGTAGTTTGCGTTCAATATTATCCCATTCTACCATCAGGTGTGGCCACTTACGAGCCAAGTTGAAAAACGAAATTTGTATTATAAATATTGACGTATAGAATATAATGGTCTCTGAAATGGAATATGGAAATTGAAGTTTTCATTTACTATACTAAGCTAGTCGTCCTCACCAATGGAATCAAAACTGAACTGCTGACCCAAGGCATAGAAGATTGTAAATACAGTACAAATTCCAAAACAAACAATAACAAATAGTGAATAGATAGTTCGATAGTGTTTTAATGAGAATGAAAGACTATGAGCAGATTTGGATGTTATACCTTTTACTGGCATCAAAGCGAACACTTGAGCTAGTACTAAAACTGAAAAGAAATAAGAAACAGAACGGAAAAGTTGGAACTTGTTGATGGGTAAAAATGTGAACCTATTTGTGAACTCTCTCGACCCAAGTAATGGTCCTGTGACTTTAGTTCCTACACCAGCTGGATCTTGTGCGGGTGTAGGCTAACATTTGTTTGCATAATTTCCCACATCGTGGATTGAGGTATTACTTCCACTCACACACAACTCTCTCTCTTTCTTAAGTTGCAAAATTACAATAATTTTCAACCAAAAACCGATTTTTGTACCGACTAATTGTATTTAAAAAGAAGAGGAAAGGAAGAAAAGCTTGATATACTCGTAGTTTGAGGGCAGTCTTATTTTTGTTTTGAAGTTTAATAAGGAGTAACTGTAGACCAGTCCGTAATGACCAGTCCCGAAGTTTATTCAGAGTATTTATTAAAACCAAATACAAACGTACATACATTCAAGTGACATGCGTGATTTATATCAATTATCTCATTTATGACTTTGTTGTGGCAACATTGTGCTACTTATCATTTTGCGTGTTGTTTTAAGTGGATTACTTAAACAATTGTAAACATTTTTTGCAACTTTTCTGAACATTGGAGCCACGTCTTCTACAAAATCGACATAAAACAAGATATTGATAGAGAAGCTCGAAAAAGTAGATCTGTCGATTGTCTGTCAGTTTAGATGCAAGACTGCACTCTAAATGGCTTAACCGATTTACTTCAAACTTCATATCTGAACTCTGTAGAGTCACAATTTAAGACTAAATCAGAATTTTTGTTCTAGCCTTCTTATTAACGGTACTTTACTTATACTCAATTTTACAAAAATATGTATGATTTTCTCGATTTAAATTAAATTTCATTTTTGTTTTGCTTTAAACTTTCTTTCTTAAGTGGTTCTAGCTACTAATGCAGTAAATTATTTTTGCGAAATGCAAGAGCTAAAGAAAAGTTTTGAGACACTTTATATATTATATGTTGATAATTATAAAAAAAAAAACATCACTCACCTGGAGCAATAGCCTCCTGAAAACTTCCATCAAACACAAAATCCTTTTTTATTCCCCTTCGAAACAATCGTGCCTTCGCTGCAAAGAAAAATTGAGCACCACTTCTGGATAACTACGCACAATTAGGCACCAAATTAACCACAACAGACCTTGAATCGATTTAAATTTCTTTCCAGCTATATTTCCCATACTCTGGCCTGCGGTTGCCTTTTTAACAACAAATCCTGTCCTTCAAAAATTCCCAGCCAAAAGGGACGACACCACAACCATTAAGATGAAGTAGATGGAGAATAAAAGAATGCCAAACAGCCATCATCTCTGGTGAATAAATCGAAATAGTATGTTATCCTTACTCGTTTGAGATCCTCTGCTGTTGGACTTTTTTGATCTTAGAGAATGTTCGCTCATGTCGAGATAACCAATCGATATTTTTTGTGAATTTCATTTCGTTCCGTTTTTTTTTTTGTGTATTTTTTGGAGCTGATACCCGGCGAAAATCAAAACACTTCACAAACGATACACACCGCGGCGTGCAAATGGTCAGAAGCACACCAACTGTGTGAAAATCCCTTCTCTAAAGGACATACACAAACCAACCGAAACGACAATATGTAGCGCATTGTTATTTATGCAAATATCATGATAAGGACACCCCTACACACCATTTGGCAGGCAAGGAGATATGTGTTCTGTCGTACCGTTATTTATTTTTCCCATTTACCTTGGCTTTTTTCTCTTCTTTTTCTTCTTCTGTTGAAATCACGCTATTGAGGACGGATTTTTTTTGCGTTAAATTTGAAAATAACTACGGAAGGAGTGGGTGTGTACCTATATAGTATACTAGATGGAGTTGTGGATAGGTCATTCAAATAATTTATCAAGAAGAACGACAACGAAGAAAAAGGAAACATTTAAGCGAAAGAATAAAACGATGACACTTCTTTTCTGTCCGGGGGGTGGAAAAAAGTTTCCAGTTTACAACCGTAATTACAAGGAAATGCGCAAGGCGTCAAGTATTCTGTCGCGTACGTAGCATTTGTCCTGCGGGGTTTCCTTCGTTGGTCATGATTTCTCTGTAAAAAGTCGTAGTAGCCGTAGATGGACTGCGATGATACTTAAAGTGAATTACTTGAAAGGAAGTTAAAGTTTACTTTTTGCTAAAAGATGGAAGGAAATTAGTCTTTTGATGTAATCCATCCAAGATTGGTGGGATTTCATCTTAGAGGGATTCTGTTACTAATTAGATACTGAGGAATTGCCACTTGTAACAACGTTTAGGGTATTGTTCGTATTGCATGGACTTATGGAAATTCCCAAACTAGAAGATATAATCTGAGTCACTTGCCTTCTAACTTTTTAACGATATTTCAGATTTCATAGCATAACAAAATTATGCATCTCAAGTTCGTAAACTTGAGGCTGGAATACTGTTTGTCCTGTGACTTGAGTTGAAGTCCTTTAGCAGGAACAAAGTTAAGATTAATTAAGTTTTTTAATTGTTTTGTGAGCAATGAATAACATGATTATAATTTTTTAATTGATTTGTAGTTAAAATATTTTAATGAACAAACAAATATATTAAATATTGTCTGCGTGTCTTTAGACAATTAGAATGTGATTGACTTTTTTGCTAATTTTTTAGAGTACTGATACGGTTGGTCTTTTCTAAGTACGCAAATAATGGTTGATATTAGTATAGTAGTCGTTGTTTATGTCTTGGTTGTATTTCTGATTCGAGTTAATACATTATTCATAGCAACAATATTTAATATATATTTGTAGACATTGCTTTTAATAAGTACAATCCACAGAGTTTAATTTTCTACGTACAGATTTAACCTTATAAATCGTAGTTTGTCATCTCTTCTACCTAAGCAGTTGAACTAGGTCTAATATGATATTAGAAAGAAGTGTTCCAGTTGTGCAATATTACCCAAATATCTTAAGAGTACCGATTCAAAACTTCTATATAACACGCCCATCCTGTTACTCTATAGGGATTTATTTTTTGACTGATAGAATTCCCAAAACTGGATAATCACTTCCACTTTCAGTAATTTTACACCTTCGACTTTTCAAATAAATTTTAGTTTCATCTCATACGCGCTCTGTTACTTGACTGACAGATAGAATGGAAATATCTCTCCCCCGATAGTATCTGTCAAGATTGTCAAAAAACGTCATCGGTCTCTATTTTCCAAAAAAAAAAAAGAGACCGAAGCTCGTGGTACAGTCAGAATTGTCAAGCTTTTTAGATAATGATCAGTGAATGTTTCTTCTAAGTAGTTCCGGCAGAATGACGCTGGTCCATAGAATCATTGACTTGATAGTTGAAAACAAACACAACAATGCATTGCGAAAAAAACCAGTGAATTGACATCCGCGATCGTACGGCTATACGTCACCCTGTAAGATCCACGAGTATGTATGCTGATAAACTGCAATCTATTCAGCCTAGAAGTACACGCTATTAGTAAAGATAGAGCCCACAAAGTGGACGCATGACATTAAACCAAAAATTAAATTAAATTGAAATCGAAAGAAATAGGTCAAGAATTTAATTTCTATCATTACTGTTAAAAACAAATGCCTAAAGCTTTTGAAAAACACCCTTTTCACATACAAACAGTAGGTTAAAGTCAATTTTGTACTATATTATTTCCAAATTTACATAGATTGCATTATTTATTATTGAAGACTAAGAATCGTACTTAAAATTTTTAAGGACTTCGAAATAATTAAACCGCCATTATTATTCTTTTCCTGCAGCTTAACCTCACAATGGACTTAAAGACAGTCGATGTCAAAAAGCTAAATAAACAGAGAGCCAATACTTCTATACTTTATTCATGTGAGTTAGACCACATCCAACTATCTAGTAACGTCTATTACATATCACATATTTTGAATTTCAGATACTAATAGTAACAAAATAAATACCAATCCAACTGTATTGCACCACACTTATGAAGAAACATTCCACCGAAATATGAAAGTCTGTAAGTTGAGCCATCAACAGATTAACAAACTAAATTTTTAGATAGTTCTTACTATATGCCAATTATTCGCTATAATGCCAATACACGGAATCAGTGGTCCAACTGCTGCATCATTACGATACTCTTTTTGCAGTTTACGTAACTTTTACACCCTAATACTCATTAGCGTTCAACTAGCCCATGCAGGAATTATTTTTTACTTTAATATTATGACTGGATTCTCTTTTAATAAGACATGTAAGTAATGTAAATAACATTATATAAAACTAAAACATGCATATTTTTGCTATTTAATCAGTCCCCATAATATGGTTTACGGTGAATCCCTTCGTCATGTATCAGTTCATTAGAATGGCCTACAAATGGTCTGGTCTAATGCAGCATTGGGAAGAATTTGAAAGAACCGTCGCTTATAAGGATGTGAAAAATTACAAACAAATGTGTAGAATTATTCTTGCAACAAGTATCGGTATTCCAGTGTTTGCATGCCTGGAGCATATTTTTTCTTTGGGCAATAACATCATCACCGCTGGTCAATGCAAGAACGCAACAGATACTATGACTGCCTACTTTAAAGGAGCCTTTCCTGGTTATTTTCACTTTTTCAGCGTAAACTATTTAAATGGAATTATTTTGCAAATCATAAATCTATACAGTACCTTTGCTTGGTCGATGGCTGATACGTTTATTTTGCTCATTAGCTTGGGACTTATAACACAGTTTCGTCACTTTAACGTGAATTTTAAACGCTTTAAAGGATTGGTAAGTAAGTAGGACGAACGTTAGTTTAATGGAGTTTCAAGCCTTTGTGTGGGATATAGAATCTTCCACCAGAATATTGGGAAAAGCAGAGGATATACTTTACAAAATTAACCGAATTATTGGATCATGTTAATAGAGATGTAGCTATCTTAGTCCTTACCTCATTTATGGTCAACACATTCTATATATGCGAGCAGCTATATCAAAGCACAACGTGAGTAGGAAAGGATAATGGGGGTGACATGTACATGTAGTTGTTTTTCTTTATTGTAGACCTAGTCAATCGATCATGCGAACAACTTACTATTGGTTTTCGTTGGTTTATTTAATTGCCAAGACATTTGTCGTTATAATGACGGCCGCATTAATTAACGATGAATCGAAGAAACCAATTAAAGTTTTGGAATCATTACCCGCTGCTGTGTATGGATTGACTGTAAGTATTGATTAATTTTTGTTTGTAGCTCTTTGAAGTTTGAAACTTTTAAGAAACTTGAAACTAACTAAATGATGGTGTACTTTGAAGCTAAGGTTTATCTTTGATTCATCCCTTGAAAAGCTAATTAATTTTTATTCTTAGGCCCAGAGATTCATGCATCAGTTGACATCTGGTACAATTGGTTTAGGTGGAATGCAATTTTTTTACATAACAAGGACATTTTTAGTCAGTGTAAGTTTTACTTATTTTTTTTTTTATTTTATTTGAGAAGAAAAATGTATTTCACAGGTAGCGGGGACTGTAGTCACCTATGAAATTGTCATGATGCAATTTAAAAAGCCACCGGAACAAGACTTTGATCCATGCCAAGCATAATGTTAAGTATGTTTAATAGCTTTCCTCTTAATATATAAAGCAGAATGTTGATTTTAGATTCACAAAATTATTAAATAAAATGGAATACATTCACAATAACCATACATTCTACAAATGTTACTCAAGACAAAAGCTCCTTTCATGTTTTGTTATGCACTTACTCATAACAATAAACTATTAATTAATTTTCTTTACATTCTCTGGAATGGAGCAAATAACTAAGCAAGGTACCTACCAAATGTTAAACTTTTATGGAATATACTTCGTTACGTGCTTTTACATTCCAATAAAAAAAGATACAATGAATGACCCTTTTCCGTCCTTCGAAATGAAGGAGGAGTTGATATCCTCTGGCATTTGCACAAAGCAACATATTTCGTTTTTGTGTGTTAGACACACTTTGGGGGTAATATTTAGAAATTGATTATTGACAGAGTTATTCAGAAAATTCGAACAGAAAATGCATGATAATTAAATGATACAATTTAACTCTCAGGTATTTGGTAATATTCGACGCACATTCTGCCCTTGAACTACTTAAATGCTCTTTTTTATTCTCGATTGAGTGCTTCATATTGGTTTCATTTGTTTACGGGTTCGGTTGATATAGGTCTGCTAATAAATAAAGTTAGATTCTTGAATGAAAATTGTGAAATTTCGCAAAAGAGAGTGAAATATAAATTTAAGATTTAAAAAAAAAAATGGCTGAGGAGAAAAGTTTTCAGTCTAAAAAGAAAAATGGAAACATATGGTTGGTGTATCCTCGTGAGTATAGATAAATTGTAAATATACATATTTACATATAAGGTGCGCTACGACCAGCTGTGTCCAAGAAAGTGTTTTTTATAACTTTACTTATACATAGTTCTGCATTTTTTATTTTATTCCTCAAAATTAAAATTTGTTGTGGAGTCTGTGGTAGAGCTGGTTGTATGCCTCTTGTTTCAAATATTAATTACATTTTCAGATAGAACATTTCTTTCACGGACTTAAAGACACCACTCTGACAGTAAACAGACAAATGACTTCAACGTAGTATTTGATCATGTAATGATCTCCACTGCTAACTTCACTCATCCCTTCTCATTATGCATTAAACCAATGACTAAATGAACCTAATACATAACATTTCATTTTAACCTCAATTTTCACACTGTATCCTTTGCACGTACCTATACTGTTTCCTATTTTGTGCGCCCATTCACAGATGAATTCAAATCGAAAGTCTCCCCACAACTAGATGCCCCATCACACAGCTACGATGGCACCTTTCACCGCAACATCAGAGTATGTAAGTCAAGTCGTCTTCTCCTCCTTGCACACAAGGCCAAAATTAAACGTCCAAATAAACACAAAACATTTTTATATTCACAAACAGTCCTTACAATAGGCCAAGTATTTGCTTTAATGCCAATTAATGGCATTAGCGGCACCACATCGACATCATTGAATTTCTCCTTCTTCACGTTGCGGATGCTGTACACCATTCTAATAATGGCCGCCTCGTGTACAATGGCCGTAATCACATTCTATTGGAATACTTTGCGTGATTTGAAATTTGATAACATTGGTGAGTATGGGTGGTGGATAAAACTTTGTACAAATATTTGTCCTTTACTTCTGCTGACAGTTCCCCTGATTTGGTTCACTGTCAATACCTTTGTAATGGGCCAGTATATTCGTGTTGGCCGCCGTTGGCCCACGCTCATGAAACACTGGGAGGCGGTGGAACTGAGTTCTACCATTCGAGACAGCAGCACCCACATACTGTTTCGTAAGCTTATCCTAGTGTCAAGCATAGGTATTCCTACTTTAGCAGGTATTGAGCATCTCCTGTCGCTGGCGAACAATGTAAATACAGCACGTTCGTGCAAGTACACCAAGGATCAAATGAACGCGTACTTTAAACAAGCATTTCCCGCCTACTATGCGTTTTTTAAAGTCAATTATGCGAATGGAATCGGTTTGCAGCTGCTCAACTTGTTCTGTACGTTCACGTGGAATTTCACCGATAATTTTATCATAATTGTAAGCCTTGGGTTGATAACACAATTTCGTCACTTTAACATTCAGTTTGAGCGCTACAAAGGGATGGTAAGTGAATTGATACAAATTGCGAGTGGGATCTAAATATGCGAATTTATCTGCAGTGCCTTCCGGATGAGTTTTGGGGGAAGCAACGAACCTACTATAACAAACTGATGAATCTGATAGGTCATGTGAACAAGGATTTGGCAGCGATAATTCTGATTTCCTATTCAAACAATTTGTTTTACATCTGCTTGCAGTTGTTCCATAGTGTAACGTGAGTATAGAATTCAGAGACTTGCCGAGTATTTTCTTGGGCATTCGTGGAAGTGCAGAGAAGTCAATTCGTGTTTTGTCTATTTTAGGCCAAGCAATTCCATAATACGCAGCATTTATTTCTGGTATTCCCTAATTTATTTGATTGGTCGAACGATCATCGTATCTATGACAGCTGCGTTCATTAATGATGAGGCCAAGAAGCCAATTAAAGTTTTGCAATTAGTGCCGTCAACAGTATATCGATCGGAGGTTTGTATAAATTTATTTATTGTGAGTGTAAGATTGTAATGATTTTATAAAGCACAGAAATTGTACATAAAAATTGAATTATGTATTTTTTTCCTTCATTTCAAATTCTTAGATTTAGTTTTTTTTTTATTACCGTAAAAAAATATGAGTGAATTCAAGCTCTACTATCATAATTTAGGCTTTATGTCATGAAATTTCCTATAAATTGGCATATAATTGCTTTAGAATTTGTTTTTGGTTTCGTGAAAATTTTCGACCTCGAGATTTTGATAAATTCTAAAAATACCTTTATGGAGAAATCAAAAGAAGCGAGTCTGATAATTCTGTCTGTGTGTCTAATTCTTTCAAGGCTACAGCCCAAACGGATGAACGGATTTTAATCAAACTTCATATGTGGGGTCTGTGGGGCAAATCTTTGTTGTAGTCGTAATATTAACAGTAGTCTACATATTACCACTTTGAGGAAAAAAGCAATTTGCTTCAAAACTTTTTCTACGATTTTGGCCAATTTTTTTTAAAACGGGCCTTTTAAATCAATTTGTTGTTAACTAACAGCATAAAAGCTCAAATACGTATTTATGAGTCGTGCATTTTTTTTTTTTTTTTTTTGTTTTAATTTTTTATAAAATACTGAAAATTTGAATTTGTTTGTAAGGTGTCATTCAACATATTTTGCAAATTTAGTATGTTCATAATTTACTACTTAGATCTAGTGTATAGTCAAACTAAGCATGACCTTCTTAGAGAAATTTTTAATAAAAAAAAAACCATAAACTGCTTTCCCATTAACATATTTGGTTTCGATTTATCTAGTCATTACAATTTCACCAATAATTTTGTTCCAATTATTCCTAATGATATATAATTTTCTTACTTTAATTTAGACAAAGCGATTTGTTGAACAGATATCCGCGAACACCATCGCATTAAGTGGAATGCAATTTTTCCATTTGACACGAAAGTTTATGTTAAGCGTAAAACAAACAATCGATGCAGAAATATTATATGTATTAAGTATGCTTCCTTTTCTTCTAGATAACTGGCACAATTATAACCTACGAGCTAGTCCTCATTCAACTGCAACGAGATCCAGAAACAGACTATGATCCTTGCGAAGGCTAAACTCTATGCTTAGCTTTTCTTAAAACTACAATCTGCAGCAATATCCACCACATCCTTCACTTGGTCGAGCAGTACTAGTTCATAAGTCACCACAGTTCCGGCCATCTAAACTCAATAAAAAAATAAATTATTCACAACCCTAAAAAGAGTATTTGATTTTTCTATTACTTACAGCGAACATCATTCTCCTTGTGATGAAATAAAATCTCTTCCCTGATACTGAAATCAAACTAGAAGCCACCATCTCATAAAATCTCTCCAACTATGTAATTATGTAGAGCAAAACAATAATAAATCAGTTACAAAAACCTTACAAATACATGCCTCAATCCCCCAAAAATCTATTGGTATTTCATATAATGCTGTCAGAATATCATTTGCTCTGTCATTAATCGATGCCGCCGATAGCATCATTGTGAATATCCTCGTCAATACAAAAGTCAACGAATACCAGAAATAAATTGTATCAACAAGATTGCCCCTTTGCCTTTTCACAGGACCACATACACCAGGAAAAGAAATAAAAGAAAACAAAAAAAAAAAAAACAATTTCGCAAATTAAATATCCCGGAGGATGATCAAAATGAAATTACAAATAAAACTCACTGGAAACTCTGAAATACTTGCAAACAAATAAAATACAAATTATTCGTACACGATAGCAGGACCAAACCCGATAAATGGTCATCGACAGCCTGCAGCAGATCCAGTAAGGACATGAAATCCATTCGGGAACTTAACCAAAATTCATCTGTCATTCGCTGTGAATCATTGTTGTATGTATAAATTTAATTATCAGGAGCTAAGTGCAATAAAATACTTTACAATTATATCCTTACCACACTTTTAAATCGACGTATCTTTTTACTGATCTGATCGAATCGAAAAGTCAGGCTTCTGGTGATGAGCGTCAGGAATATATCAATAAAATTCCATGTAAATGTTGTACTAATTGTTACCCACTAGAAAATAAATGTATAATTCATAAATTGAATTTCAATAAAAAGCTAACTAAAGGACAAGTACCTACCTCAACAATTGGAATCATCCACATTTGAACATCAATTAAGGAAAAGATTTCCAAGTGTAAACGACTAAAGATATATTGCACAAAATTAACTGCTAAGTTACACTTTTTTATTTGTTGGTAATTGTGATAAATGCCATTGCCCATGTATATGGTGTGCTCAACTTTATAGATTGAAACAAATTAATTATAATAGATTTTATATATTTCTTCAAAATAATTTAACTTATTCCGATAAGATTGAGTTATAATATTTAAATACTCTTTTTGTTGCTAGAGCAACATAAAACATCATGCAGTTCTTTATGAACTTTAACCTCGCTAGCTCTTGAAAGAAAAACAAAGAAATAACAATTGCTTTTTCTCTAACGTAAAATATTTGTCTGTTTCCTTTCAAAAGCATTTGCAATCTAAAGATAACAATAAAAAGCTTGTCAGTTACATACTTTATACATTAAAAAATATTAAGTGGTATCTCTACCGAAAAGAGGAAAAAATCGTATGTAAACTCCTCCAACAGGCAACTTGGAGCGCACAGTATGCTGCTTCTATTATCACTTTA
The DNA here is from genome assembly GCA_949716465.1 of Chalcosyrphus nemorum. Lineage (NCBI taxonomy): Eukaryota > Metazoa > Arthropoda > Insecta > Diptera > Syrphidae > Chalcosyrphus > Chalcosyrphus nemorum. The sequence continues at coordinate 14,475,661 of OX454334.1, read as the reverse complement.
GCAGAACCCATTGCCACGAAATGCAATTCCATTTCCTACTTCATTTTTACTTCTCGTTTATTTTGTATACTCCTACCATAGCACTTCCTTCTTTTATTTCGAAATGGATGAAATATAAGCATTTGTACTTACTTCTTTACTTAAACTATAGGAATCTTTAGAACGAAATATATGCACCTTCTCTTCATGTAATATTGACAGAAATTATTTAACATTTTTCAATTTACTGCACCCTTTGCAGTTTACGATAAGAGATATTGTGTATCCTACCTAAGATTCTGTCCAACACTTAGCGAGTTTGGATAACTATATTTCGGTAAGAAAAAAGTGTGTTGGTGAGGACTTTAAATGTTCTGGACTGTATTCAACCTTATGCATATTTTAATCGGCATTGTACATAGGGAAAGATTGGCTTATAAAATGTGAAAACGCTTCTCGGATGAGATAAGAAGGTTCCCAGACACCTATAACTAGAGTAAGAATGCATGCCATATGGATGGAAGCATCTGAGTACCAATCCTCAACATGTAGCAAATATAAATAGTATTTAATTAGTCTATTCAACTAGTTCATCTAATTTTCCTGCTTACTTTATTTTTGACAATAACTATTCTTAATTATACACAGCAAAAAAATAGAATAGAATTCAATGAATGAACTAATCTTAGCACTCACCCACTGCTCCAATCAACAGCAACCCACCAAACAAACGTAAGCGATAATAAAATCCCTTGGAGTCACCTGTTTCATAGGATTTTTGCATGAAAATCGTTTCCGTGTCTGTAAAGTGTCTCATCAAATCCGGCCAACGACGTGCCAGTCGAAAAAATGCAACTAGTCCCAGCAAACACGTCAAAATGAATACCACCGGACCTTTAAACTAACATCACAGTCACCGAAAAAAAAATAAAACAATGAATCACCTAGTCCTCGACTCCACTCACCTACAGTGTACATTTTGAAACCCCTCTCGATAACAATCTTCAGGTTCAACAATAAATCAATCGTTTCGAAACCGATTAAGACCATGGTCCCCAATACACCAACATAGATCCACTTAAAGTGCACCCTTGTCACATCCTTTTCACGTACACCCGACACAGGCAGTACACCCATAAACTGTGCTATCAAAATGACTTCGCCACAGGCAAAGAGGAACAGCGTTGAAAGTTAAAACAATTATCTGTCTGAAAGTTAACGTTCTTGACTTACACGGCCAAATGGCATAGTGAAACGTGTTCACCAAATCGCTTGGCAACTTCTTATCAGCAACTTTAGTCCTGAGCTTAGGAAGATATTTCTTCTCCATAACAAAAGTACAAGCCACCCAAAAAAAAAGTACAAATATAGCTCTTTCTCAACACCTGGCAGAATTTATATCCATAAAAGCACCCTGAATGGTCTCACAATATTTTCAACTGACAACTGTTGTCGTCGGTTGGTTGTCATTTTATTTTTGGTCTCTGTAGGTAGCTTGGTTAAGTGTTAATTACGGTAATGCTAATTTCCCTGTGGCATGCATATTTACTTCGGTCAACCACACTGATACAAGTAAAACGAAGGAGCTGTTACCCTTTACAATGCCAACTTTATTTGTGTACCAAAACTTTTCTACAAGGACAATACAACGAAAGTGTCAACTTACTCCTAGTGAGTGTAATTAGTAACATAAATCTGTATTTTGTTTATTGCTCTCCTGGACCACATCTGTTATAACGAGCTCATATGTGACGATTGTCGCTGTCATCTGAAAAATTTGATATCATTAAAGCTACATATATATTTTTACTTGAAATAGGTCTGTTCTCGCACTTAATGCACCAAAATTCGGAGCTTGTCAAATTCTTTTGGGTTTAAAATTCTCTCAGCGAATGACTAATGACCAAAAATGTGCAAGAATGGGTTGAACAAAAAAGCTACCCACTTTTTAGACGTCACTATTTTTTGTATAGTTATACTTCAAATTATTTTGCCATCCAACAAAAACACAACCATTTGGCTGAACTTATATTCTCGCCCAAAAAAAATGTTAACTAAAATCCACAGCATAGGGTAATTTCTTACTCTCACGTAAGGTTTCGCTTCTGAAGAAATTATGAAACTTGGACGTGCGGGAACAGGAATTCACTATTTTTTGTAAAATTTTCTTAGATTTTCGTAGTTTTAGTCAGTGCGGGAACAGACCTAATATGTGATGTTCTAGAATTTTTACAGAAAAAATAAATTTTCTTGTCAAAAAGAAATATCCACATCCTGAGAACGCTGTTATATCCAAGAGAATTTGATCACAGAACTTTTGTACCTGAAATGCTTTTGCTGTAAGTGATATGGTAAAACTTACAATCAAGAACAAACAAACCTCGTTACCCCAAGATGACGAAGGAACACACCTAAGCGACCTCAAAATTTTTTGACACACATCATTGATCGCAGCAGCAGCGAAAAGTTTAAACAAAGTTCTACCAATAACGAACATCAGTGAGTACCAGAAGAAGATGGTGGATATTAAGTTGCCGCTTTTTCTAAAAATATTTTTCTATAAAATAAATTTATCCTATTTTTTGACAGATAGAGGATGTCCCAAAATATGTATGTTTGTATAATCTATTTAAATATGGGAAATGAATAGTTATGGAACCTCCTCTACAGATCGTTTTTTATACTGAAAACTATTGAACAGCTGTAAGCAAATGAAGTACATGCTGTAACCACATGAAGTCAATATCAGTCCTGAAAGATTGGAATTTAAAACCCGTACTAGATTCTTTACTGCTTGGAAATCAGTTCTCACTTCTTTCCAAAATATGCTTGGCATAGGCTAGGAAATATAATTTTTTTCAAAAACTTTATAAGTTGAATACAAAATCTACATACCTTTTCGCAAACGTCACTTATTCTCTCGTGTATTTGCTTTAGCCTTGTTGTGATCCCAATACTGATGCTCATAATGAATATGTCAGTAAATGCTTGCATATAGGCCATGGAGAAGTTCATCCACTAGAAAAAAGTAAATACATTATTGCATGCATTCATTTTTGTCCACCTACTGACCCGTACCTCTAAGATCGGCAACATCCACATTCTAAAAGGAATCATCGAGTACAATTGTGTCCTCTCATTACGAAGGATATTTTCCCAGAATCCCAAAGTTAAATTACATTTATTTCTCTGGTTTTCACTGGTATTAATAGCGTTTACCAAATACATCATATGTTCAACTAAATAAACATAACTATAAAGTTAATCATCTTCAGACTATATGAAAATAGCATTAATGAAAGGGATATTTGATTTAATTTTATTCAATTAAGATGATGAAGCTAAATGTAAAACTAACGTAGGTACTTGTACTTTTTATAATATTCCAAATAATTGCTATCTGTTAAACTATACACTAAATGCACCCTAAAACGCTTTTATGGGTAAAAATTATTTTCCCAATCTGCAGCCATGACCCAAACTACAGTCAAAAAATCAATAGTTCTACGCGAGTTATACTAAACTTTCACCCATATCCGAGACTTTAACTAAAACATATTCCAAACCCCTCCTTTAACATGGTTATGTTACCCAGGCATAAACATTCATTCCGCTCAAAAAAAAGGATTGGTATCTAAAAATACCAACGTCGTATCGTCTTAATTGAAAGCAAAACATCACAAACACATCGTCCTTTTTGTCGCTTTGCCTACACGCCTAGACCTGAAGTGGCAACACATGTAAGCCCCATTACCTCTTTCCCATCGTCGTCATCGGCATTCAGAGAGAAATTAGTTAATGAAAATGTCGTCGCCTCCCAAAACAGTTGTCATGTGTTACTAATCTACTTACGGAATGTGTTAACAAGAAGGATACCACTTAAGATCTTAATTGTAAGGCTCATATTAAATGTTGCGTACAGTCTATACGGATGACTGAAAAAGACCTCTTCAGTGCGATGCCAAAGTTGGACGATTTGTGGCCACTTGGTTGCTAAAAACCATAGCATTAACTGTTCCAAATAGCAAGCGGTGAAGAAAGTGAAGGTGCCTGCAATTTGGCAGTGGAAAACATTCTAGACACATTTTTGATTGCTGCGTACTTACCAACTGTATGAAAGGTGAAACCCACTTTAATTACCATGTAGATGACTGCCATAAATTCCAGACCATTTAAAAGAACAAATATCGTAGCTATAAAAGTTGGAATACTCAGCCACCGGTAACGAATTTGATAGACATCGCGTGAAGTGATATTGGAAACAGGCAGCACTCCGAATATTTGTGAGAATCTTAGAACTGTTTAGAAATTTATTTGTTTTTTTTTTTTACAGCCCATGGAAAAAATAGTTTTACTCACGGTAGGCAATAACATTGTGAAAGGACACATTGCTCTTTTGGGAAGGATGCAATATGGCTATAATAATACATAAATAAATTTAATGTATGTTTATACTATATATATGTATATTTTAAAGTGCAGTGATTCGAAATGCAAGTATGTACGAACTTGGTCAAAAAATAGGTGAATAGAGAGTGCATATCCTAATCCATCATAGCCCCACTTCTAATTTGTAAGCATTGGGAGCTGAAGAATTACTGTTTTCAATTTGTTTTGACTAAAAACGCCTATGCGTTCCATACTTACCAATTGAATTTGTCATTTTTAACTCAAACTACACAACTCAACAATTTTCACCGTTGGACAGGTTTCAACTAATTTAAGCGGACAATAATACAAGTACTTACTTTCTCGTATCTTTTAACAATCTAATAAAAAATCAATTTGCAGAAATCACATACTTTCATGTTGATATCCTTTTGTATATTTAATTCTCAAGTATTAAGTACTAAACACGCGCCAAAAACAAAAAGTGATATCGCATGACAAAAGTCTGTAAGCTATTTATTCATGTTTAACCACACAAATCTGGTAGCCCCTTGGCACGATTTGGCTCGTCAAATTGCAGCAACACTAACTCATAGGTCACGATAGTTCCAGCCATCTACAATTATATACATACATATGTATGTACGATACGATGTTATACAGTAAACAAATTTCCCTGTTGTCCTTTTCTTACCCCGAATAGAAGTCTTCTTGTAAGATAGTAGAATTTTTTACCCGACAACGCCACAGTTTGCTTTGTCATTTGAAATATTAAACGCTCCACCTGAGGGAAATTTTTATTCAAACTAAAACAAATGCCATCCCTCGCTATTGAATTTAATTTATGTATGTGGGTACGTACCTCGATGCACCAGGTCTTTTGTGAAACTTTTCTTAGGACGCCCACGGGAGCTGTCGATTCATCGTTTATTGAAGCTGCCGAAAGGAATACAAATGCGGTACGACCGATCAGATAAAGCAGAGAATACCAAAAGTAGATGTAATTTATTTGCCATCGTAGTTTACTGAAATTTGAAATAATAATTTTAAAAGGAAGTTTAGATGGTTATAAAATTTATATTTCAAATATATGCTTCTATAGTCCCCATATTACTTTTCACCAAGTAACTCAAATTCAATAGAAATATTCCATACATAGAAATGCATGTACATATGTATGTTCGTATTTCAATTTCTCTTCCTAAGCTTCTTTTGTCAATCGTGTGAATGTATAATAACTGAATTGACAGATTTGCTATTGAAATGTCGCACACAGATCCCACAGGACATTATGATTGACATAAACGAAGTGCCAAAATCCGAACACGGAAAGCAGGTTTATTTCGAAGAAATTGTCTACTACGTCGAATGTATTTCTGCCTGTTGAAATAGCTTAGGGTAATCTGAGTTGGTATTAGTTTGATACACAGGTGTAGCTGACATTCCTAAACACCATTTTTAGAAAAAATATCGTATCTATGTCTTTCAGAAATTAGGGAAATTAGGTATTGTACATTTTCTTTTTGAAAGGCAAATGCATACAAATTTGCGGAAACTAACATTTTTTTAACAAATTATATACACAAACTACGATAGTGAACAATTATGAAAATCTTATGTTAAACATTTGCCAACGCAGTTTTGAACACAAAACACACTGTGTAAGTCAAGGCATTAAAATTTGGACACGTCCTTGTTTAGCCGTTTGTAAAACCTTGTAGTGATACAGTTTTTATATGGTGTTCATTAAGTTATAATTTCAGCATATTCCAGAAGGGGAACATTCAAGCAATATTTCCTGGAATTTGATCTAATATGACAAGCCATTGTTATATGAATTACGTATTCGGTAACGTTTAACTAGCCACTACTGTATGTATCTTCTCTTAGAAATAATTAATTCAAAGTGTTTTTTAAGCACAAAAAAAATCTTGAAGAATATAATTAAAATTCACTCACTTGAAGATGTTTAACAACTGATAGCAAACAAAGTACAAGTTATTCATGCACGACAGCAAAATTATTCCGGATAAATTCTCATCGACATACTCTAACAGTTCGCACAACTGTACATAATGATCCCGGACATCGGAAAACACACATTCTGGGATATCCTGCCAGAAAAACACAAAAGACACAACAGTGGAATTTTAATTAGAAAACTTTTCTCTCTCACGTTCCAATCAAAGTGTAGGAGTTAAGTAATTTAAGGACTCACCTTATTGGAGAGACTTTTTATCCTAACAGTGATTTGCTCAAATCGATAGGCTATCCCTTTGCTCACCACCATGATGAACAAATCCATGTAATTCCATGTAAATGTGAATATAGCATTAATTATCTACAAAGAGTTAAGTTCATCCAAACTATTTGCTTAGAAATTATCCCAACTGCACAGATAGCCTACCAAGATGGTAATTCCAATTCCCATGTTATAAGGCAACATCTCAAAGATATAATCGTAGTTGGTGTATATGTAATGATTGAACGAAGGTCCCTCAGGGATGTTGCACAGCTTCACATGCTTGTAGTAGCTATAGATGTTTGACGCGAAGAATAAGCCGTGCTCAACTTTTTGTATGAAATTTAAAAAAAATTATGTTGAACTCCTTGACGGTAAAAAAAGGATCATCTTACCGGCAGAGAGAAATATAATTACAACTGCGGATAGTTGAACACGTGCAGCTAGATTTCGTTTCGGGGTCACGTAGGGTTTCTTTTGAAATATCAGTTCAACTTTAGACCAGTATTGAATAAGTTTCGGCCAACGCACCGCCAATGAAAAGAAAAGGATGTCGGCGAATAGAACGCACAGGAAGAACACAACTCCTACTGCAAATAAATTATAATATTTAAACTTTATTGTATGCATTTCTTTTCACTTCACAAAAGTCATCGCGAATGACTGAATGATTTTGTAAGAACTCACAGGGATGAGTATTTAACATGCAGTCGGACCAGCCGTTTAGGCTGCCGGCTTGTATGCATCCACTGATTCTTACATGTAAAGAAGGAAGTTCATGCAAGGTGCCTCATAGAGTGCGGTAAGACAATTCACTATTTCCTCCGGGTTTCCGTATAATGTATACATACCGAAAATTTCAAGATACAAGGCTGTGACTGACTGAGTAATTAAGAGACAGATACCGTACCAAGTCCATAAGTTTTCCGCCTATTCTTTTTAAAGTCCGGAAAACTAGAAATGCCTTACTTCTTTTAAAACTCCCTCATTTTGCTAGTATTTTTAATTTATATCAGACGACGATCGAAAGCATTTCCAACAAAACTCAATTCGAACACAGCCTTTAAGAACTTCAAAAAATCTTACTCTTACCGATATTCTTTGCATTTATTCCAATTCCAATCAGCATTTTAATCATTCCCATTACGAATACCACACCAGCCGAAATGAACACAACCGTTAAAAACACCTGTGGACATCTCAATGTAAATCGAACTTTTTGTGGATTAGCACGAGTTACGCCAACTACTGGCATTATTGCGAAACACTGAGCTAAAGCAAGTACTAAAAATAAAAAAAACATCTTTAAATCGGTTCTGATTCCCGTAACCAGTTCACAACAAACTTGGTCCCACGGCTCTATGAAAAACATCCAATTTCCCAAAATCGACGGATGCCAATTCCTCCTCGATTTGGTGCTCTTTTTTATTGAAACCCAAGAAATTGGGTTTCTTTGACAGGATTTCATCCAAGCGTTCTGAATCTGGTATATGGTGCTTTAAAATTTTTCTTAGTTTTACAGAGCTTATCATTGTTTCGCGAAAAGAGTTTCACTTTCACTCAAGTGCTGTTGCTGGTTTCCGTTTAATTAAGTCCTTACGTTCGCGCGCACGTAAAACAAGACAAATAACCCTTAAAAATCGACTACCTAAAGAACAATGCAATGCCAGGTGCACTTTATTCGCCCACCTAAGTCGCCGGTAAATCGCTTTACTGAAGTAAATGGTGTTTACCACACAGGGGCTATTAAATAAATTTGCATGTCATTGTTCCCCTTTTTGATTCTTCTTTTTGCCACGGTTTGCACAAAATTTACACGACAACGAGCAGCATTCTATGAGCATTTGTGTAGAGTAGCAGGTGTTTTATTTTTCAAACCCTGCTTCAGCTGAATGTGCCGCCCACTTTCACGTTTATAAACAAGACATTATGAACTGCAGCAGATCTATAGATACAGAGCATGGACTAACTTATTTATGCGAAAAGAATGGTTCTCTTGTGAGTGGAAAATTTAATTTCCCCCCACAGAAGGGCGAAACGAAGGACATCCTCTTAAATTGTAGCTGTCATTCAGAGTACATCCAGTGTTAAACTTTGGCAATTCATAATAAAGATATTTGCAACTCGAGGGAATAGAACTCTATCGTTTCAAATGGAATGGCTCCTGTGGATGACTTTAAGGAAAGGAAACAATTAAAATGATTTACTAATGACACAGGATGTTATTTTTTTTGGTTAGGAGTTTTTGATAAATTGCAGACTCTTTTCTGACCAATAGAAGCGGGCGGTCTTACGGACTTTGGCTGCAATTAATGTTCTGGAATATATGTATGTTATATTGGAATGCCAAGTTTAATGGGTAGGATGAACATAAATTTTGATGTAACTTTTAAAAATGGAGCAAAAGACAGTGTGATCTTGGTCAGCAGGACGTATACGTAACAATTTTATATGAAAAATCAGGTCATTATATCGTGGTTTCTACAACGCATGTTATATGCTTAATTTTATGGATTTGTTTTCTTCACAGTTTTTGTAAGCAGTATGCTTTTATACCGAACGATTGTTTTGATTGAAATGTTATTCGGAAAACTGGAGAAACTGGAGAAGTGTTTGAACATTCCATAGAAAAAAAAATTAAAAACAAAGAAAATATTTTCAATGGATACATATTTTTATTCACTTGTTTTTTTCTACTGAATTTTAAACAATTTGTGCATTTTATACTTAGTTATACACACATTCAATAACATTGTGCTTCTTAGACCGCACGATGGTCTGCAATTTCCTTTAATTGTACTCTTATTGTAGTACTCATACCAGGCTCTTTCATATAACCCCAACCTTTAGGTATACATTCAGAACTATTCTGGGCCCGTCCTTTTAGTTACCGATTTAGAAAATTGGTTCCACATTCCTATTAAATTTGTTTAAATAGAAAGGTAATTTAATTAAATTCTCCCTTCCCATCCAACATTTGATAATGAACCCCTTGTCAAAACTATCCAATGTTATTTTGAACAAATGTAAATACCTGTACCTCTGTCTTATCAATTTTCGCTTTCCCATCCAATACTAACCACAAAACTCCCACAAACTAACCTAGACCCTTTATTAAAGAACCATTTAACACAACCATATAATTTGCTACTTTATACTCATATGTATATGTATATGTATATTTCCCTAGTTAGTTTTGCACATTTCATATACCATAGCATGCAATCCATTCAACATTGACCATTCAAAGGATGTTGTTGGAGCGCAGAAAGTGTATACGGTTCGGAAGGACGACACGCTCAAGAAAGGTGTTGTTTGTGAAAATATCCGAAACATTTTATAAAACGCAGACAAAATATCCAGACGACTGCTGCAAAGGGTTGGAGTTTGCTGAATTAGATCTTTTCCATACAGCTATATGTCCAAGTAAGGATATTCTTATTATTATTAATTGCAAATTCGTCACATTCTTTATTATAATATTCTAGTTTTAATGGTAGCTCGTTGCTTTGCCATTATGCCTTTGACTAATATCGTCGGCCCCTATCCATATCGTGTTCAGTTTAAATATGACTCTTTTGGGACTTGTGCAACCGGAGCCTTTCTATTCTTTGGAGGGATTATGTTCTTATTCTTCTTCGGTGAATTAATTCATACTGGAATAAGCGCGAAGAATATTGGTAAGTACATTAAAAAGAAAAAAAAAACCGAGTCATTGCTCTTTTAGGGGATTGCAAAAATTACAATTGTTTTAATAGCACATTTCATTATGCTGACAGGCAGCCAGTGCTAATATTACATCCCCAAAAAGTTTTGTTGCATAAAACATGTCGTTGTGATAGGTAATTCTTGTTGTTCCAGAAAATATATATGAATATTCTTTTCCGATCAATCAATCGATTAAAATCCCCTTAAACTATTATGTCTGCATCCGGCTGCTTGCCTTTTTATTTGCTTGACTTCACTAAACCGCATCCGAATGGCAAGGCGCAATAAAATCGATAGACTTTTATTATGTGTTCTTTTTTTTCAGCTTCTATTTTTCTCATTGTCACGCTTCTCCTTAGTCGCTTTTTTTCCTTTTCATCATGTTCTTTGTAAATCTCCGTTTGACTTCATCATCTAACGATTGATTTGGCGCTGCCTTAACCATCAATCAATCACTCGGACTAATCTTGGAACTTAATGAAAACATCCCTGCGATAGGCAAAACGTCATATACTTACAATAAAAAAAAAAAGCTATAGTTTGATTTTCTTCATCACTTCCCTCAACACCACTAGGATTACGCAAAACCATTTAAGTGTGTCATTAATTTCAGTTGGACTAGTATTCTTCTCATGTGGCTTTTGCGCCTGTATCCTGTTTGCCCGTTTAGCTGCACGTTGGCCTCAATTGATAAGATATTGGACTAAAGTGGAAATCATTTTTCTTGCACCACCGTATAAACCAACCAAATGGACATTGAAACATAAAATCCAACTATCTGCAGTCGCCATTGCAGTTCTATCTACACGTAAGTGGTCTTTCACTTTGCACATGTAAAGAGCTACCTTTAACACCCTGAATCGCAGAGCAGTTGAACATGCAATGTACTTCGCCTCGAGTTTATACGATTTCAGGATGCAAAAGCTGTCATGCAATTTAACACATCAATCCGCTGGCTATGAGGGCTTTATAAAAGACCACTTCAAATTCATTTTTGATCACATTCCCTACCATATTTTGGTCACGTTTCCTATCTTGGTAAGGCTTTACTCACCACCTAGCCCTTTTAAGTACTAATCATGATATACATATATATTTTGTATAGTTCCTTAATTGGACATTCACTTTTATTTGGAATTATATGGACTTATTTATAGTGCTAATTAGCCTGGGTCTGGCAACACGTTTTCAACAAATCGCTCAGCGCACAGAAGAGTTAGTAGGCAAGGTGAGTATAAACACTATACAGCAAGCATGGTATTCCCCTTAAAAATCCTGCTAACAAGATTTCGACTCCATTTTCACTTACAGAACATTCCCCAGAGCATTTGGTATGAGATACGTTGTCATTACGTGCAACTTTGTGAACTACTGGAACAAATAGACGACCGTATTTCAGCGATAGTTCTACTATCATCAGTAAACAATTTGTATTTTATCTGCTATCAAATTTTAAATATTTTTGAGTACGTTAACGTACTACACACGGCACATTGAATCTCTCAGAATATTGTATTTAATTATTCTTTTTGATTTTAAGTACACTTCGTTGGACAATTAACTACATATACTTTTGGTATTCCCTGCTATATTTGATGGCAAGGACCATCTTTGTATTCCTTTGTGCATCGAAAATCAATGATGAATCAAAAGTTCCGCTAAGAGCATTGCGATCCGTGCCCTCTCATGGATGGGGCGATGAGGTGTAAAAGTATAGAATCGCTTTTAGGAAATAGAATTTAATTTTGAGTTTTTGTTTTGTATTCTGCTTTTAAGGTTGAAAGGTTTAGTTATCATATAACAGAGGATTGCGTTGCTCTATCAGGACAGAGACTGTTTTTCATCACGCGGAAGCTATTATTTGGAGTAATTCTTAAACCAGCTAATTCTTTAAAAGTATAGTGACAATATGTTGTTAATTCTTAGATGGCAGCTTCAATTGTGACATATGAATTGGTTCTTTTACAATTTGATGGAGTTAATGTGAGTAAACAGTTACCACCATTATGTGGGTAAGTATAGATTTTTGACAGTTAATTATAGTATTCATTTTAAGTGCAAAATATTCTATTACACATTGCAATAAGTCATTAGCAGGTACACAAAACATTTTAAATAATAAATTAAAATGATGTAATTATGTATATTAAATATGAATAATTGTGTATACAAAATTTCAGTTGTTTATATTTATACTTTAATCTATTCAAATCTAAACCATACATCTAAATCAATACAAAAAGTGACGTCTAAGTTGGATTTTTTTTTCAACTCGTTCCCGCAAATTTGTAAGCATTTGCTTTCTCTGAGAGAATTTTACTCCCATGCTTAGAAATTTGACAATTATATTATTCCGATATTGACATACAATTGTGCGATAACAAAATTTCATTGGAAAAACAATGTTCGAGGAGTGTTGTTTCAAACGGCCAATTATGTTTAACGAAATTTCAAGGCTTTCCATCTTATATATATATTCCAATTATTAGCTCCTTAGAGACGGCTAATCTGCCTACTGCACGATTTGAGGTTCACTCCGCACTTCAAGATAGTGCTTTTTGGGACATGTCCCATAGGTTCCAGGAGACGTTAAAAGTTGGCACATATACAAATCCGCTGTTTTTTTTTAGTTCTGAAGATGTACTCTTCTGATAAATGGTCAGCTTATGAAATTTCTTAATTCACGAAAACTCTTCAATGACTATAATATCTTTTTTCGTAGAAAAAGGTCCTCGGGTGATTTGATGACTTATCTCACACGGAAGTGGAAGCAATCTCTTCATCACTTCGGCGGAACAAAGTTATTTGCGCTGTGCTTGACATTTCAAAGGCTTTTAACAATGTTTAGCGCCATTTTTTTCCATTTTCCAATTTGGCGAAAGGCCAAAAGTAGGAATTTGTTGGTTTTCCAACAGTGTGGTAAAAATATGTATTTTTTTTTTAAATTAATTATCATCTTATTATAAAAAAGCTATAGGAATATACCAAGATTTTGAAATCATTTGGAAATGATCCCTTTAATATAAAATACTTATTTGTGATTTACAATTTTTTACCAAGTCGGTTTTAGCATTTTTTCTTATTAAAAATTTAATTTATATATCTTCGATAACACAAAACATTTATCTCATTATATATCTCATAAAATCGCGCAATAAAACTTCTAACGATTTGGCAGCACTTTTGTTGAAAGTTTGGGGGCCTTTGTTCTTTTCACTGACAGCAGGCTAACAACATTTTGGCAAAATATTTTTGTATTTTGATATAAGGTGAAACCTTTCCTTTCCCGATTTTTATTCATTTTTATTATGGAATTGAGTACGGAAGAAAATTATATCATAGCGCAAGCTCAAAAAGCCCGTTCAACTGATCCGTGTGCAGCCAAGGCATGGATAATCACCGCAAAGACCCTATTTCCCAACAATTTTAATGTCCAGGTGCACCCGGTCAATCAACTCAATTTATTTACACTTCTAAATTTGTTTATTTCTTAGTTTGAGGCTTACAAACTTGAAAAGGAAGGCAATAACTATGAAGAGGCTGCTAAATGCTTTAGTTACATGTAAGTTCATAGAATCAGAATGGATTTCTTCATTCAAAAAGCAGAACTTTAACTTTTCAAAGCCAAAGTGTCGAACTGTGGAACGAAGTTGCTGAACTGACAGCTGCTCTGCGTGCACCCGAAAATGAAATCACGCCCGAACAGGAGTTTTATGTGAAGATGTTCCAACACGTGTCCTATGACGTCCAGCACAAGATTTTGCTGCTTACAGTAAACCACACAGAAAATAACTTGGAACAATGCAAGCTTCAGCTGTTGATACTTAAACGATTACCTCAAGCAGCTGTTACACATTCTGTAGGGCTATTCTAAGCGAAAATTTGTGCTGTTTTTAGATTATTATTTATTGTAGCCACGTCTTCTTGAGATGATAGCAGAAGGGATGAAGATAAACCCACCAAAGTACCAGGAGATGCTCGTCGAGGAGGCTCTTCCTTTGATTTATCACAAAACTCCAGATTTACCAAGCCACTTGGTATGCAGCATCTTCACGATCTCCCTCGAATACTACATAAGACAGATTCTCGAAGAGGTAAATGCAGTAGGCTTTCTGAGCGATTTTATCGAATATTTTGTTGCGTTTCAGGAAAACAAATGCGACACTAGTGAGATTTGGAAGAAAATTTTTCAAGTACTCGGCCTCTGTGGGAAGATCCTCCGATGGGAAGCCTTTCTGCCCTTTAACAAAACTTGGTAAATAACTTTATATCTGCTCTGCTATACAACACTAATTGTATATCTTTATTTCAGGAGTAAGAACGTCTACTGGGAGAAACTGATAGAAATCGCTTCCACAAGTCCGCCTGGAAGCAATCAAATTCTCTTCTATGCTGCCACATTATTTATCTACTCTCTGCAGGAATACATTAAGAACTGTAACGCACGAGCAGATGAGCACGATATTGACTACGTACTTGTCGAAGGATATCGAGGTAAGTAAACGATTACCTTACCATTCAACGAATTCTTAACGCCTGCTTTCAAAAGAACTAAAGTTAGATCGCTCGAATGAGCCTCAAACTATGGATCCACCTCAAATATCTGTCACCTCAACGCACAGCAAGGAAATATCAAAGGCGTTCGTAAACGCAGCTCAATGCTGGCAACTTCTCAACACAGAACAGTTCCAGAGGGACTTTAGTCAATTACTGATAAAACTACCTCTCGCTCCGTGGATTAGTAGATTTTTGTTCGATCTAGCAGTCTATTTTGGCCACCAGGAAGAGGCAAAAAAACTGATGGCAGAGATGCAGATCAAGAATAGTTTACAACAAAACGTCCAGCTCTTGAGTTTGAACCTGATACAAGGAGTTCTCACTGTGAGTTGAATCTTTCTATGTCAAAAAGATAACCAATTCAATACTCTCTTAAACAGAAACAAGGATTCGAGTACATCCTCAAGATTCTGATGGACCTACCAACGATTCCGGGACAAATCATCGAAAATATGACAATCGCTGGCAACCAACGGCATGTTCTTTTCCTGCCTTTGACCCAGAAACCCATTGTGCAATACTGCACCAGAGCCATTATTAATAGTTTAAGTGTGAGTAGGCTTTTTATTATATTTAGCGCATTGTACTAAACGTATTCCGCTCTCCTTAGCGTAAACTCTTCGAACCGACTGTATCTGACTTGGTTCTGGGCGATCTTCTCGTCCTTTCTCAGTTAGACTATCCACGTGAAACGCTTCTGGCGGAGCAAGTATTTTCTCTAATCCGATCGAGGGGTCAATTCTGCTATCGGCTTTTCCCAGCATACATGGTAATGATTGACTATATCGAAGAATTTATGCACATCTGGAGATCACACAATGAAGAGTTCAATTTTGAGTTCTCACCAGCTCAAACAAATGCTGCCCCAAGACGGATAGGCACTAGAGGAGCCGATAAAGGCGTGAGAGAAGACTTTAAGCAAATCATCAAGCAACAAATCTTACGAGCTAATGAGAACATTCCTGGCCTTATCGCAAATTTTATTGCACAGGAACACTTAATGCACACGATTTTTTGAAAATAAAACTTGATTATGCCTAACAGTCTGTGTTGTCTTAGAATAATTGGATCCTTTATTACGAATAAATGAAATGGCGATTGTTTCATATAACAACATTAAAAGTGAAATATATATATATATATGCGTATGTATTTTTGTTTGGTTAAATCTTCTATGCTAAGAATATTCTTTTAAAACTCGCAAGGTTACCCCTAATGTTAAAATTGTCAACTACCTCGGATATCGCATATTTTTTGTTTCGTGTAAAAAAAAAATGAAAGTGTTGTCTTGTTTTAACAATCAATGAGTTAAATGGGTTTCTGCTAACACACATCTAAGCCTACAAAAATGAAAACTTGAATGTAGGACATCTCTTGCGGAGACAAGGAACTAATAATGTAACTGCAAGTCCGACAATTTCCGATGCGCTACCTTGCCTTTAGCTAGGAAAATCACCTGGAACGAATAACTTCCAATAGCTAAGATTTCCACCCGGAAAACGCCATCTTGTATGTGGCAAAACATAGACATCAACCATTGGTATAAGAGTGCGTTCGGATATTTAACGAGGATTTGAATGCCTTCAGCGACCTAGGTTTGTGTTCCTGCTATTTAGTTCAATCAATCAACAAAAAGTACTTTTTTTTAAACCAATAGCAATAGCAATATAAAGTTCAATGCAATATATTAAATTCAATGCAATTTATTAAGTTCAAATCTAATACCACAGAATAAGAATATTAGAATGCATTATATTCTTTGTTTTATATTAGAATATATTATATTCTTTGTGCTAATATCGTATTCGCACCGAAACGAAACGAAACGAAACGCAATTTGTTTTGCTCTCTCACTCTGAGTGTGAGTGACTGTGACGATAGCTATATATCAGTGCAAGTAAAAAATTGTATGTGGACAACAGACTAAAGAAGCTAAAGAAATACGAATAAAGAAAAAATCTCAAAAACGAAACCGACATTTAAGAAATTGAATGCACATCAGCTTAATCTAATTAATATTAATATTAATAAAAATTAAGCCGCAAAATGCGTATTTCTCTCTACCGCCTGTTATTTTCACCAATTTAATTGCTATTTTTTTAATAGAGTTAATCATGGTACAAATCTGAAAGGCTAAGTTTTATTGCTTTCGATAAAATTATATATTTATGGAAAGGCGACTGAATAAAAGAAAATATAGATGTCGTCCATACATTTACCTTGAAGTTGGATACACATCTTCGATAGTTCTGCAAACCCCCAGTAGATGCCGTGCATATATTTACCTTGAAGTTAGGCACACATCTTCCATAGTTCCTCCAACCCCCAATAAGGGTCGTGCATATATTTACCTTGAAGTTGGGCAAACATCATCGAAAGTTCTTCCAACCCCCTATAGAGATCGTACATATATCTACCTTGAAGTTGGGTGCACATTTTCGATATTTCCACCAACTCCCAATAAAGGTCGTACATATATTTACCTTGAAGTTGGATACACATCTTCCATAGTTCTGTCAACCCCTAATAGATGTCGTACATACATTTACCTTGAAGTTAGGCACACTTCTTCGATAGTTCTTTCAACTCCCAATAGAGGTCATGCATATATTTACCATGAAGTTAGGAACACATCTTCGATAGTTCTTCCAACCCCCAATAGAGGTCGTACATGTATCTACCCTGAAGTTGGGAACACATCTTCGATAGTTCTGCAAACCCCCAATAAGGGTCGTGCATATATTTACCTTGAAGTTGGGAACACATCTTCGATAGTTCTTCCAACCCCCAATAGAGGTCGTACATACATCTACCCTGAAGTTGGGCGCACATCTTCGACATTTCCTCCAATCTCAAGATTTTGATGAATTCTAGCATGCATTAATAGTGGTAGATTACTTACATATAGTCACATTGGTACAAAACTGATTTGCTGGGAAACGACTGCAACGATATTGTTTAAACTCTATATTGAAGCCAGCTTATGCACATGCTACAAGATGGCTAGAAACATTTAAGGTCATTTTGCTAAAGTAATATTTTGCCAAAAAGTTTATGAAAGTTGTAAATGAAAAATTTTAATTAAATAAATTTTAAATTTGACAGCTAACACAAACAGAAGGAATAAAAACTACGGCAATAGATTTAAGTTGCAAATATGATTTGATAAATATTTCAATTCCAATGATGCAAATAAACTGCTATCTATCCCATCCATTGTAAGTTGAAATAATTTAAGGTTTATTCAACTTATTCTCCTTCTTATTTTTCTTTTTGGTTTGCTCGTGTCATTTCCCATTGGGCAAAAAGAAGTCTTCTCTTTATCTTCCGAAGAGAAAAAAACACTGTCAATCACGTTCCATTGGCTCTTCGGAAGCATGTTCTGGAAGAGCTTTTCGCTTCCCGATTTCATTTGGGAAGACGTCAAGAACAGTGTATTCACACACACATAAACTCTTTTATTTTACTACTTGTCAATGCCATATGGCTCAGCGATATTTCATTGTAAAAAACAAAAACAAGGCGGCTCACCAACACATAAACAGTGGATCGGAAGAATTGCATGGTCGATTGGAACCCAGAAGAAGAGAATTCTTGAGTGAAACCAATGGAAAACGACGAAGGTTTAAATTAAGAGCGAAGTCAATGCAGTTGCCTCATACTTTTATTGTGAATTGACACTTTTCCACCAATATCCATCTTGTGACCAATCTGCACAGATTCGTTTCTTGCTGTCATTTTGACAATTATAGTGACACTAAACTTTTTTTTGTTCGCGGTCAGTTTTTTCTATCTTTTCTGCGCGCAGTTCGATTAAAGAAAAGTTTGCATCGAAAATAAAGCGGATTTATTGTCTCGCATTGGGAATTAAAGGCAAACTTGCTCTTCTCTGCTCTGGCGTTAAATAGAAATATCCTTCCAAAGTGTAGTGCAACTGTGTTCATATAACAAAAACAACTGTCCTTCGCCAGCTGCTGTAATCAAGGTTGATTGTTGCAATTTTGTTGTGCATCTTTACTTGTGTTCTCTGCCGTTCGTTACTCACTCTGAAATGCAAATGCTCTCGATACCCCTCGTCGGTTCACTGTTGTTGCTGCTATAATGTCAGATAATCTCGCCGTGAGATGGATGCGCCGCTACAAGTTCTTCTTCTTAATCGGCCTGTTCATAATCGGTTTGCAGATATTTTTAGCCTACAAGTCACTGGGCATCCCGGAATTGGGTCTTAGTTCTGCCAGCAGCAGCCTCTTCTCGTCCTTCG
The DNA here is from genome assembly GCA_949716465.1 of Chalcosyrphus nemorum. Lineage (NCBI taxonomy): Eukaryota > Metazoa > Arthropoda > Insecta > Diptera > Syrphidae > Chalcosyrphus > Chalcosyrphus nemorum. The sequence continues at coordinate 14,456,525 of OX454334.1, read as the reverse complement.
ATAGTAAATCCACCGGTGGCAAGCTGAATCCGAATCATAACTCCGTTGCCGACGACGAGGACTTAAACGGTGGAGGAGCTGTGAAGCGCGATGTCAACTCGGGCGGACACAGTGGCAATTTAAATCTAGATCAGTTGGGCTTTCAGCCAATGTGCGACATAGCCGCCAAAGAGGCAATATCCGCCTTGCATCGAGCCAAAACAAAAGACTGCCGTAAGCATATTGCGGACATTGCATGCTCCATACAATCGGGAGAGTTCTACGCGCGTCGTTTGCCTAATTACTGTGTGAATAGCAATTACACGGCTAACAAGCCATTGGGTTGTTATCGCGACGAGAAGGAGTATCGGCTGTTGTCCGGCTATTTTACGAATTTTAAAAGAAATAATTCACCAAAGAAATGCATCCAAATGTGCCTTCAGTCGGGATTTCCCTACGGTGGTGTACAGTACGGTACCGAGTGCTTTTGTGGAGCTGATCTCCCGCCTTCGGCTGCAAAGCTGCCGGACTCTAGCTGCAATATGAAGTGTCCTGGCGACGCGAAGGAAGTGTGCGGCGGATACTTTAGCATGAATGTCTTTGAGACTGGCATTGCAAGTGAGTGTACCATTCATATTAGATTGTTTTTGTTTTGCAATATTCGTAGATAGAATTTTAAACTTAATTTTGTTTGTGATCTAGAGAAACTTTTTGCTCCTCCTTTATACCCTTATCTGTAATTTTATATTTAAAAACGTGATGTCCCTGTTCTGTTTTTGTACCATATCATTAACTATAGTCATCTTTTCGGTGGTTTCCACTCCTTTCTGATTGAATTTAATATCTCGTTTACAACGTGATCGCCCTGTTGAATGTACATACTTATGTTTAGCTTTTGCACAGTAAAAAGTCCGAGTAAACTTTTTTCGTACAACATGATAGAACAATTTTAAAGTCCTAAACTTAATTTCTTTTGATTTACAATAGAAAATTCAAGAAAGAAAGCTCTTTGCTTGTAGCTAGATAATAATCTAATTTTCTCCGGTAGATATAAATTTTTAAACTTCCCTTTTTCCTCACTTTCTAATAATAATCAATTTTTCTTTCCAGAATTCACTCCACAAATCGCTGAAACTATTCCAAAACCGGAAACGGACCGTGTCCGAATCGCATTCCTACTTACACTCAATGGCCGCGCACTGCGTCAAGTGCATCGTTTAATCAAAGCGCTTTACTCACCCAATCATGTGTTCTACATTCATGTGGATTCGGTAAGTCTTACATAATTTAGGCAAGTGTTTTCTCAGCATTAAAAGAATTAAGAGTACAGACTTCAGATCGGTACGTGCACAGGCACTTAGAAAAGAATGCGACGATGCGTGCATCTGCTTAAATATTGCATTTTGAAACGAATAGGGGGAACTGATACTGCACTTGTTTGCTGACTAAATCCCCTGATCTGGGTTAGTAATGTAATTATGTCAAGTGGCGGCATATCGCCATAGGAACTATTAAGTAAGCAAATTACGACGGTACGTCCAGCGAACAGCCTCTCTTATGAGGGTTGCTGGTGATTGTGCCACACACGCGGGCTTCATTACAATAATGGAATGCAATTACCTTGTGTTCTAAAAACTTGATTTGGTTGAGGACATATCGTAGGTAGTTAGTTAGGTGGTTGTCGAGTGTGGGAATTTTACTGTTGTTGCGACCCCGACCACAACACCGAATGTCGTCGATTTTGTCGAAACTAACAATTATGCTTATAAGAGCACATTCCTTGAAAGACTGATTATGGAAGGTCATTGATTAAAATTTTGTGCTGAACATCGAATTCATGAGGCGAAAATTCGCAAAAATATGAAGAAAAAAATCTATCACCACTCCTTTGTTGGGCTCAAGTAAGTGGAAAGTTTCTACTCACGTTTCTCCACAATGAAATCTACTTAATATGCACTTATAAAAGTACTCTTTGCGCAACGTGGTGCGATGGGCCATTTGGAGTGCTGAGCTTGTGGCTAATATTCTTCGTTACACTTCAAGGTGGGGCAAATGAATAAACAAGTTCTTGTATACTTTTTGTTTGTGTTATGAAATTACACTTTGTTGAAGTAGTGGGATGTGGTGAGCTGGCTCTTGACCAAACATTTTTTTTTAGCTCTTATAATGCGCATGCTGTAATGTTTATTAAAGTAACGGTTAAAACAATTTGGAGTACCAAGATTGCTCTGTTCAATAAAAAAAAAAACATATTTTTAAATATACCATACTTTTTTTATGGCTGATGATATAATTGAACATTACTATTTTCCATTTTCAGCGTCAAGACTATCTGTATCGGGAACTTTTGAAACTGGAACCAAAGTTTCATAACATCCGTTTGGCACGCGACCGCTTCTCGACTATATGGGGCGGTGCCTCATTGCTCACAATGTTGATGCATTGTATGAATGATCTACTAAAGTCTTCATGGCAATGGGACTTTGTGATAAACCTTAGCGAAAGTGATTTTCCCGTAAAGCCTGTGGAAAAGCTTGTGAGCTTCCTTACAGCAAACAAGGGAAGAAACTTCGTTAAAAGCCATGGTCGCGAAACACAGCGCTTTATACAGAAGCAAGGTTTAGATAAAACTTTCGTAGAGTGCGATACTCACATGTGGCGCATTGGTGACAGAACTCTACCTGATGGTATACAAGTTGACGGTGGAAGCGATTGGATAGCTCTTTCTCGGCCATTTGTCCAGTATGTTACGAATAATGAAGGAAACAAACTTCTGGAAGGCTTGCTAACAATATTTCGTCACACTTTACTGCCTGCTGAATCATTCTTTCATACTGTGCTAAGAAATTCTCAATTCTGCCAAACTTATGTGGATAACAATTTACATGTTACCAACTGGAAGAGGAAGCTAGGTTGTAAATGTCAGTACAAACATGTCGTCGATTGGTGCGGATGCAGTCCAAATGATTTTAAGCCTGACGATTGGGCGCGATTACAAGGTACCGAACAGAAAATGCTCTTCTTTGCTAGAAAATTTGAACCCATTATCAATCAAGCAATTGTGCTGCAATTGGAAGAGTGGCTTTTTGGCCCCTATACGAGTGAGTATGTGAACTTAAATTCTTACTGGCAGAGTTTGTACCATCATGAGGATAAGCGATCGCCCACTGATGATCTTTACCTCACTATCGTTAATAGTCTCTTACGAATTAATGGAAGGAAAATGGACTATCGGTCGTTCTCCATTTATGAAATTACGAATTTCTTAAGTAATGAAGAGTACAAAGGTTTTCTGCTGCGGTATGGCGCTCAAGACGCATCATCGAATCACACTTTAGAATATGAAACGAGAATACGACCGACGCAGTACCCAAAAGTGGCCCGAAACTCTAAGTTCGCCAAACGTGTTCGGAACTTTGAAGTAAGCTCGGATTTTGATCAAAAAGAGCAGACATCTAGAAATTTTGCAAAATTTCTGGGTCCATCTACAGATGTCGTGCTAAGTTTCACGTTCGCCGGTTCTACACAGAGCGATAGTCATTCTTACAATCTAACAGTTCTTTGGATAGATCCATCGGGAACGCTACAAGATTTCAGTGAAATTCATGTCGAAGACAGCCAATCAGATGCAATTAATTTCTCCAAGGCGAACTTGAAACACCCTCTAACACCCGGGATATGGACAGTGAAACTAATTGGTCGCTCTTCCATATATGCCCAGACGAAATTCCTAATATCACCTTTGACAATCGAACATGGCAAGGCGATACGCTACTCTCGATCACAAATAATACATTTGGGTAGCCCACAAGACATATCATACCCCACAGAATGGCAACAGCATTTGCCGCCAACAGAAGATGTTAGAATACTCAAAGAGCTTGCACAGGCAAATGCCAAACGCTCTGGTAATAGTTTGCTTAACTGGGTAGACGAGCTGGTAAGTAAATTTTTCCTCATCCGGGAAACGTGCATTGCTGGTGATGTATTATCGAAACTTCCTTCCTGTAAACGTACTGACTGGAGTTCATTAGCCGCGGATCCTAAGAGTGATGTAGACGCCCTTCTGCATCGTCGTAGATAGGATCACGTTAAAGAAGAAGCCAAATACTTAGCTTATTTATTGAAATATTTTTTATTATATTTGTTTTATGAAAAAGTGTTTTCATATTTTTAATGTATAGAATTTTATTTAATGTTTTTTTTTGTTTCTATTCCCCCGGCCTTGTAAAAAGCACCATTATCACCTCCTTAGGTGGTAAGTTAAAAAAAAAAACTACAGACAAGTGCATTTGCTTGCACCGAAGCGCAATGTATTTATTTTTGATAAAAATATTTAAAAAAAATAACGAACTACGTGTACAGTTAAAAAAATCTAAAAAGAAAAAAAACATAAAACAATAACGGAGTAATCGGATAGTTCTATCTTCAAGGTTTAAATTAAATCAATATAATCATCTTTTCCTGACTACGCTTTGTAAGCATAAGATATGCATTTTAATTTGCAATTTGTATTGCCATTTTAGCTTTGCTAAATAAAGAGAGCAATTGTTTTTCAAAGCTAGTCAGTCTCTTCTGGCATTTTCATCATCAGCACTGAAGGATAAATCTTCATTTTGATAGCATAGTGTGTAACATTTGTATTTTCATAAGATCTATTTCGGGTTTAAGTACTTTTCTCTAAGTCTTACGCAGAATTCAAATTATGTAAATTGTTTCCTTAATTCAGTCCTGTAAATTTAAATGCATATATATTTTCCATTACAAATCGGAGTTCTATTCAATTTGCCCTGAGTTGCCCTGAGTTGCCCACTCAATTTATGTATCCTTTAGCATTTAAGAAAAAAAGAGTGAGTTGCATTCCTTTTTTTTTTCTTATATGAATAGACGCTGGTGTCATATTCCATAGCAGCATCATTCGTTCGGTTAAAAGATTTCATTTACCTTTTAGTTTAGTTTTTGTATCCTCGCTACTGACTTATCATCTACAAGAGTTCATATGTATCATTTCCGATTTCTCTGTGCGGTATTCTACACATTAAATAGTATTTAGAGCCATTTGAATAATGTGATATAAATTAATATATGTATGTAAATTCGGTTTGACTTTATTTTAAAGTCAAAATCTGTTCTATACAAAAAATAACGTACATTTCTTTTTATATCAACTACTCATTGTATTATATGAATTTATATTCGGACTATTAAGCATTTCAATTCATTCAAGCATTTTATAATTTATTCATAAATAAAAAATGTAATGCCAATTCGATAAAATATCAAATTCGAAACTGTTAGCAATATAAGACAAATGAATGCCGAGCATAATATTTAACTTAAATTAAGAACAAACAAACCACAACAAATGTATATAGCGTTATAGTACTTTTTACTTATTTGCACAATACATTTTAATTTGTAAAAAAGTTCTAGCTATGAGAGGCCGTGATAGAGCTCTTGAAAAGCAAGGCTCTTAAAAAAAAAAAAAAAAAATACTCATCGGTGTCTGCGTAAAATTGTATAAAATAGTTTGAATATTTAAATGAATTCACAATTGTTCATATCTTTTCAGTATTTACAGAATAAAAAAAATAATAATTTAACTTTCTATTCTTCCTTCAAATATTTAAATAAAACTCTTTTGGCAACAGGTTTTTATTATACTAATAATTGTTATTCTTAAATTCATAAAATAAAATTATGTAGAACATTTATTTTGTAAATATTTATGTAAAGAAAAAATGTAATGTAAAGATGAAAATAAAATTTATTTTTTGATTTATTTGTTTACTTTATAAATTGCTATTTATTAATGGCACTTTTCCCTGAGGTTTTTACCGTTTTATGATATTTCCGGAAACTTGCAAATACCAATCGAAATCGAGAGGAGCTGCCCGAATCGAGGATTCTATAAACTATAATGTTTAAAAGCCAAATAAGAATTTGCATACGTACGCAAACACTACAAGTGCCGGAGAAAGTACAAAAAAATCCATTCAACGCAATAAGTTCACTCCACAATTTATTATATAGTTTGTTAAAATATTTTCTTAATATTTACAATTAGAAATATGAAGCTACACATTGGAGCAACATGCAAGTGTTATATATAAAGATCATCATCGGGATCCTCCTCGTCGAAATCGTCTTCCTTGTCCGGTGTGTAAATTATATTTCCTCCACCACCTTCTACTTCACTTGTCCTAAAAACACAAGCAATAATTACATGTTTTCCAATAAATAAACGTTCACATTCATACTTTTCATATGGCATTTTTAAGGCATTCCTAGCCACTAATTCATCCTCTTCTAGCTCGATTTTGAACGTTCCTAATTGTTCGGGTTTAACAACGGGCTGCTCTGGTTTTTTGATTGTTTTTGTGATCGCTTCTATTTGGAAACTATCCTTTGATTTAGTGTAAGTGTAGTGCTGAAAATAAAAGCTTAATAACATTTTGAAGGCGTTGTGAAACCAACTGACCTTATTTGTCACAGATCCCCCACTTTTTCTTGTCAAAATGGACAGACTCGTCTTGTCTTCGATAGAAATGACTATATCTGCCATATACTCAAGACATGCTAATGTGAATGTTTCGAAGAGATGTCTTGTGGAAGCCCACAGAAAGATTTGCTTCACATTACGATTCTGCTTTAGCTGATGAATAAATTGAAAAAGATCTGACTTCCTTGGATGGAATAGTCTGATGTAACTTAGTGTTGGGAGGACGATGTTCACTTTAGTTTCAGCGCTAGAGCACTCTTCTAAGAACGTTGTGTAATAGGATTCAGTGGACTGATCTGCAGGCGAGAGATTCATAGATTTTACAGCACCACCCTGACCCTGCTCCTGCAGGAGACCATTGATTGTTTTATTTGCGATTCGTTCTTGACCAAGGTTGTCTGTAAATAAACAATTATATAATGAAAAAAGCAATATTTAGAGCAATATTTACCAATGATAAGAACGAATTTTTGAGTGGTTATTACTAGATTCGACAACATTTTATGCTTACAAATTTGTTTACGTTTTGCACAGTGTAATTTGTACACATGGCGAAAATGTCACCGTATCGTATTATAAGATTGTGAACAGTGTATCTACACTGGGTAAGATCACGATGTTAAAATAAAATATGGTGTAATTGTTCTTATGCCGTAAAACATGAAAGAAGAGCAATCTAATGCAATTTTCCATTGGGCAAAGTCTTCCTCTTATTTTCTGAATAGAAAAAACACTGCCAAACAAGTTCCATTGGCTCTTCGGAAGCAGCTTCTGGAAGATCTTTTCGCTTTCCTATTTAATTTGGAAAGACACCGAGGATACACTTAACTTTACTTTAAGACCAATCTAGTGAATAGTGTTTCGTTTGAAATAAAAGGAAGTAAAAATAAGAGGGTAAGGATTGAATAGGATCCAAAACCTAATTCACTCTAACTTTTCTGAAAAGCAGTAATTATTAGAGCCAATTGTTCATAAGCGCTGAATACAATGCGTGTGTTCAGGATTCTAGTCACTACGTAGTGAAGTCAGATTTGGTCGATCTGATTGGTTGAGAGCCTGCAAATCTATAAAAAAAAAAATAGTGAACTTTTTGTGAGGTAGCGACTGGATTATCAGTGAAAAATTTTCGACTAACATGTTAGTGAATTTGAGAAATGTCATAAAGGTGTTGCTTCGGCTGGCAATTATTTGGGAAATGGCTGTACTTTAGAGTTTTTTGTGATAATTCTGATGTTTGAATAGAAATAGAGTTTTATCAAAATATGAATTGTTTTTTGGAGGAATAAAATAAAAAGAATCAACTAAAGATAAAACCGAAGATATTTAACGCGTAAATATTTAAATTTTTATTTAGTTAAAATGGAACAAAATTCGGTTAAAGGAATAATTATTTTAATTTGATTGGGATACCGTGTGCAACACATCTTCAGATCATACAAAGTGCGTGCATTATTGACTCTGAAAATAGTTTATTAGAAGTATAACTTGGTCTATAATGTTTACTATATTAGCACATATTTATGTGCATGTTAACTCACTTAAAAAAATTGCATCTTATCTATAGTTCATTTTTATACTTTTTGTGTCCTTTTTCATTCCTAACAATTCTGTAAAAAAAAACACAATTCACAAAGAAATCCTCAGTGAAACTACGTAGTGTACATCCAATTATTACGAGGAAATGTCAACTGCATATGCAGTGAGTTTGAGCGTTCAGAATTCTAGACTTCACTAACATGTTAGTGACTAAAATCCTGAACACACCTAATGTAATGTTAGTTTGAATAAATCCGAAAAACACTCGCATTCACATCCGAAAGTATTTTGTTATTTATATTCAATAGTCAATATGTAAGAACAAATAATTAAATATTTTACACGCTTTTCGTACTAAAAAAAACTTTTTTTGTGGACAAATCAGAAAAAAAAAATTATAATGACTAAGTGAAATCCTGAAAACCCGAAACATCACTTCGACCAGCTAAGAGAACATGATTGGGAGTGATTTTTCTGTTCGAAACACAAAAACAGTACAGGAAAACGATATTGCTTAAAGTTTTAGACTTCCCCGTGAGTTAATTTTCAATGAAAGCTTGCTTTGCTTTCCGTAAATAGATATTCTGATAGGTAAGTAGTCCCAATTTTCACCATCGCGAGCTGCACATCTTTCCATTGTACAAAGTGTAACGGAGGCTTTAGGGGACTAATTATCTGAGGATTGTGAATGAGCCACATTTAATGATAATCAATTAGTGTCAATTTTATCTTTGAAATATTTTCGGGAACGTTTGCATTCGTAATTTTAAACTTGAAGATATAAACAAATATAAATTGTTCAACGAGTGAAAGTTAGCAAAATAAATAAGTTTTTTTAATAATGGTCGACCCAAATCGAAAAATCAACCGTCTCACCGACAAGGACATAGAATTTCTCGATGAATGCGAGGAAGAGTTCGCATATCGTTTCACCGATGAAGATGAAGAGTTTGTGAAACATTGTTCCCAGCCGGTGCCCGAGCCTCCAGTGGTTCAGAATTGGGGCGAAAATAAACCGTTCAACAGAAACAATCATCACGGAGGTAATCGTCGCTGGAACAACAATCATAGACGCGGCGGAGGCTACCGGGGTTACGGCGATAGAAGAGAAAATAATAGAGATCGGAATCCCCAGTATCGTAGAGATAACTGGGACAACTCAAGATAACAAAACAGCAAATAAGGGAGTTTCGTTTTTTTATTATTGCTTAAGAGAAGAATAAATACTTTATTTGGTCACTCCCGCGTGTCGGGAGTAGGAAGAGTGAACGAAGAAAAATAAAAAAAAAACTTTAAAGCTATTCCTGTGTTCGATTACTTTTGTATGCTTGTGTGAGTGCAGAGTCAAAATGGAAGTTCAGAAAATGCTCGATGAAATCTTGATGATAAGTACATGGGTGAAGTGCTACCCTCAAACGGTCGATTCAGTCAGTTCTGCGTCCTTTGGCATTGCATCGGCACTCCCCATTCCAACACCCATGGCATTCAGAAGATTCGATGCCGGTCCAGACCCACCAATCTGTGACTTATAACTGTCCATCATGTTCTTTAGTGTGTTTATGTTAATGTCGATAGGTTTGAAGGACTCAATGTCGTCAAAGTCATCGTCAACTGAGGACTTGGGAGGCTTCTTATCACTCTTTTCGAAGGACTTGCCAATAGTAGTTTTAGAGAGTTCTTTGTCCATTTGATCCATGTATGCTTTGAGGTCTGACTCAATGTGCATCTCGGAATTGGTCATTTCTTCGATGTTCCGCTCGAGATCATCTTCATCCTCGTAGTCACTCATCTCGGAGTTCGATTCCCAATTATCCTCAGGGATCACAAAGTCCAAGAAGTTCTTTACATGTGTCGAGAAGGCGTCTGGATCGAAGCTCACTGATTGGTCTGGTGATTTGGCCGTAGCAATGGGGTTCTCTTTCACAGCTTTCCTCATTGAAGCATTCTTTCGGATGTTTGATTTTCTTGGAGAAGACACTGAAGCCTCGTCATCGATTCCATCGAAATCCGATTTCCTTTCGAGGAATTCCGTGATGTTGGAAGTGAATTCCTTGGCATTCACATCGCCCGTGGGTGTGTAGAGTTTTTTGACGCCGTATTTCTGCGTGAGCATTGTATCGAGCTCTTCCGAAGAAATGTTTAGCCAACCGTCATTGTCGCTGGGAGGAAGATTGTTTTCCTCCTCGCGTAGCGACTCTGCGCTTGCAGTATCTAGGGAACGCAACATTTGGACGATTTCTTTGCCCACGATTGGACGCGTGCGGAACCTCTGGCGATTGGTGGTGAAGAACGACTTAGCGTCCTCCAGCAATTGATTGTACTGTGCTGAGCCTTCAAGATTGTCCTTAAAGTAGCCCTTTGTCATTAGACTCTTAAGATATGTGCGCCACGCTGGGTCGTTCTCCAGGCATCCATTTTCTCTAGCTTGTGAGGCCAGAATTTCAAATCCGCAAGCGATTTTGACTCCCAAAAGATCCTCCTTGTACTCTTCAGAGCCAGCGGCCGATGACAGGTTCCACCCAGTGCGTCTGTCCGGAACGTAGTCGGTGTGCATTATCATAGCATACAGACACCGAGTAAACTTGACTGCTGTACGAATTCTGTCCTCCGGCGGAAAGAATCTCATCGCACGACAAGCCTTCACATCAACTGGATCCCTTTCGCAGAACGCCCTACAAGCTGGAGCGATAAGATTAGGACATTCCTTAAGAATTCCTGCCACGCCCATAGGAAGACGCACTATTTGCGTGTGAAGTGTTGCCATTCGGCGTTCTTTTGTGAATTCCTCCAACCGCTCGTCGATACAGTGTTGAATGTCAGCCGAAACACGATATAGCGTAGGATTTTGAGCAATTTTCGACAAAGCTGTCGCTACAGAGAGCACATTAGCCGAGTTAGATGGAGAATTCTGCACCAGCTGCAAATGCCCATCTGATATGTAGACCTAAGGACAAAAGAAAGGGAAGGTGAGACCAAACAAGTGCATCAGACAACAAAAGACCCAGCCCAACCCACTTCCGTATTAAACAAAGGCACTGCACCCAACCTACTTCTACTTACCCTTTGTTCGCACGTGTCCGGGTTTGCCCACTTGGGTAAATAGTCCGCTGCCTCGATAACAAGGAACTCTCCATCAGCGTCAATAATTCGAGCTACCACTCCGGGGTTCTCACGAGTGATCTCATGCAGTAAATAAACGATAAACCATTCATCTTGGATGTTATCGCCGTAATGGCTAATGCCATGCAGGTGGGGTGGTAGTTCAACTGCACGAAAAAAAAAAAAAACTAAAAATAGGCCAACGAAACAGAATTTTCCAATGAATCAAATAGGCTTACTGTGCTTCTCATTATTCTGCTCCTCGATGAGTGTCTGCTGTGCATCAGTACGAATGTTGAGATTAAACTCATCCTTGTGCCAAATATAGTCTCGTATCTGGGCATCCAGTTGTGTGTTGATTTTCTGAAGAAGATTCTTCAGCTCTTTGTTATCGTCATCTCCTGGTGTGGTTTTTGCCAGAAATATAAAGTATTCGACAAAGTCTTCTTCGCGGACAAATTCCAAATTAGAGCAGATAATAGGGGTGTCAGTGTTATTGGTCGGGGTGCTGCTGTTGCTCGGGGTAGATGACATCTTTGCGTGGAATTTCGTTTATTTTTGTTGGTCTTATATCGTGGTATTTCGTAGAAAGTTGATGAATGAATGCGGATTGGATGATAATGGAAGTGTGGAACAGCAAAAGATGCTTCTTCAGGGGAATTCGATGACTGTCCGGATAGAGGGTTGCCGTGCTTTGGATTTAAGTATTGAATTTAATTCAAGTTTAAATCACTTTATTAGGTTTTGCAGAGCTGTGTTTACAAATTTAACCGTGACTTTAAAGGTTACGTTAGAAAACAATCAGAATCTGTTAGCGTATGCTTTAGAAATATTCCACTTGATGTTTTATTAAATATTTAGTACGACAATAATCGTTAAAACGTAAAAGGGGTAGTACTATTTTTAGGTGACAGTGAAAACGGTCGGAATCTGGAACATGGGTAAAGAAAGAAAATGGAGTGGGCTGAGTGCAGATATGTTTGTGAGGTAAATCAGTAAACAAAGAAAGGAAAGCTTTCCGTAGACTGAAGTGAAAGCTGAACGGTTCGTGTATAGAATTATAAGGTGATATCTCTTGCGTTTTTTTGTAAGTGGCTTAAATTATTTAGCTGTTTATGTTATAAAAGGAAGAACAATAATTTAATGAATAAAACATATTGGTGTTTGTAACAAAGCGTTTCTTAAAACTAAAAAAATAGAAATGAGTATGAAAAAGGAATACATATAGAGCAAGAAATATTAAGACGTTTCGGAAAAGAAATTCTAATGAAATTGCTCCAAGTTATTAAGTCACTTTTTTAAATTGCAATTACTGAGTCAACATGGTTTTTAAAAATTTAAGATGTTGCCTTTATCACGTATCGAGGGTTGCTTTAATTGAGGTCACACTGTAATACAAAAAAAAAAACAATCATGTTGCCCCACTCTTCGAAATTTATGCGCAAAAAGTTACGGCTTCGCAATTGTGAAGCATACAAATGGTTTTTATAACAATTATTTTTGTGTTACATTTCTTCTTTATTTCAATGCCTATAATGTAGTGTTTACGAACTCGATTTGACCGCTTATCTATAGCGCAAAGCTTGAGGTATAGTTATAGCCCTTGTTATTTTTCATATCCTTACATTATGCCAAACAGACATTAAGTAAAAAAATCTACAATATAAAGAATTTTTTTTTAATCAAATCAACAGACAAAATTTGTGATATTACTTCGTTTTTAAAATTAAATAAAATCTCAATCTCTTTTGAGAAGCTGTGTTTTAGGAAAGGATTGGAAAATGATTACCTTAAATGAAACGAAATAACCTTGCATATGGTCTGGTGCCACTATTCTTCTGAGAAAAATGGGCACAGTTTGGCAGACTCTGGATATATATTACAAGAATAAAGTTGCATATCATTTGGGGCTCTTTATTCTGTGGGAGTTTTGTTGCGATTTTTATTGCATACTATTTGTAACGTCTGGTAGCTGGACTCCAAAGCGGGTGGAAAACTCAATCGGGGAGTGACAGAAGATGTAGGTAGTAATAGAATAATAACTATATGTATGTATGTATATGATTGAACTAAAATGGTACCAAGTGCAACCGCCATTTAACGCCAAAACGGACTTTGTACACCTTATAATCTGTTGTAGGTACACCTTATAGTAGAATCTAGCAAAACGATTTCTGTCGTACAGAAAAAAAAACCGACATATTTGTATGATTATTTAATTCAAGATATTATTGATTTATATTATTTACAAACGTTCAAGATTATAGTTTTTTCTTTAATAATACAAAAATGTAAATAAAAATCCGTTGTTAATTTACAGATAAAAAGTAGTTAGTTCTCCTATTCACAACAAGTATAAAATGTGTTCTCTTTAAATAAAATTTACATTTCGTTGCACAAAAAATATATATGTATGTATATCTTACATATTGTTATTAAATATATTGTTAGCAATGGGCTCAAATTAAACATAAAAATAAACTTAGTTCATTAAATCGATTATACATAATTAATATTCTTTATCGAAACTGACTTAAACCCTCGGAGCACAGGGTTAATAACTATTTAACTTTTTATTAACTCATGAGGGTTTCTCCAAAATTCTAGCTACACATTTTCTGGTTCGAAATGAAAACACCCACGTTCACGACTATGGCATTTTGAAAGAAAAAAAAAATAAAAATTAAAATAGTAGTACGAAACTGCGATACATTTTTTAATAGCGATTGCTTTCTCTGTCTGAGTATTTGCCACTCATTTTGCTAACAGAATACCGATCGGAATAACCATCGTATTTGTCTGCTTTGTAGTTGATTTCTTGAGGTGTATATCCTATGTTCTTTTGCCAATGACGTGTCCAATAGAGATCTTCGTTTCGCACTTGAGACGGAGTCTTTGCATCTCGACAAACGTATACACAGTATACCATGCTGCCGATTAGAGTGAGAAATCCAAAAATGAGGAATATTATTCCCAAGACCCTAAGAAAATAAATGAATTTTATTAGTCAACGATTGGGACACTTGAACCAAATAAAAACTTACCACACAAACACCGGTTCGAAGAACTGAATTACAATCACAAAGCCAAGTGTTACTAGAATAAGACCTAAATTAAGAAGGAGCATTAGACAGCATACGCCTTTCACATTCGGACAGAATGGATTTGGGGCTGACATTGCTTCAATTTTGGCACCTCTTTGTTTCTGTGATCGGCCGCTGCGGCCTGTTTTCGCTGTACTCGCTACGGAGTAGACACTGCGCGGTCCACCACGCGATTGAGGTCGATGACTGTAGCGGCTGGAGGAATAATAGAGAAAGGTATTTGTATGTATGTATTTGAACTATAATCCTATAACTATTTTTATCTTTAAGTTTTTATTTAAGTTTGACCTGTCGGCTGCGTGTAAATTAATAATATTCTTGAATGCTTTTGAGTTCAAGTAACATTACAACTATTCATTTTCAAATTAATTACACTACCAGCCTTTCAAATCTTCCCCAAGAAGTATATAAAATTAATTATAATATCCAGTTAAAGTGAAATCCCTTCAACATGCCGTCATCTTAAAGTGATGGTTGTCAGAAAGGAAAACGTCAAAAACTGCACTTCAGGGAAAACCATTGGGTTTGGCTCATTTAACAATGAGTAGTGTAAATAATTATCCTTATAAATTCCGCCACACACAAAACAATATTGTTCCCTCCCCCTCAACTTAGACCGTTTGATCATTAGTTTAATGCATGGCTCATTAGATGTGATGGCCTCGCGTAAATAGAGCCGAAAGTTTTTCGAAAATAATTAAAAAAAAATCTTTTCTCTGTTTTCCTTCGTTCTTTCTTTCTTTAGATACACACTCCTTTTCTGTTCGAGACAAGTTAATGTAGACTTGACGTCCGAGACTTCCTAAGGAGTCAATTAATTTTCTATTCTTTACAAAGTTTCTAATACCGTTATGAAGGCTTTTTGTGCAAAAAAGAAAACTATCTCCTTTATAATTTTAAGGTAACAATGAAACCTTTTCACCTGAAGAGCACTAAAAGTGGTTATTTTAGTAAAGTTCCTTCGGAGGACCTTATTTCAATGAGAAAAGAATGAAATCTTTTTCCTGGCTATTGTTGGTTTCAACTCAAGGTTAATTTCTAAGGAAGTAGGAGGTCAGTAGATGTACATACATACATATGTATATAGCAGAAGTGACCTGATACACTAATTTGTAACCTGTGTATAACTGAAAATTGTTTTACCTTCTTAGAGACGATAACCTTTAAAATTCAAAGAAGGGAAATAACCAAGAAAAGTAGTTGTTTCTAGTTGATTATCCCTTTGGGCATTTTGATGTATACGACATAACATGAAGGATTATAACTGTTTCTGGCAGTTATTTTGATGAGGAACTTTCTCAGATAGACCTTCACATAATACGTGAGATACCATTGATATTCGAAGCACGTTTTCGGTTGTTTAACTTGACATAAGGAATCGTCGAAGGATTTGGCTAATAGTACAATATGACGTGAGGGAAGTAAACGTTTTATTCTATCAAGCGAACATATGGAATATATTAGTGAGAGGAAATATGTTAAAGATTTGAGATTATTAAAATTTAAGAACATATAGATAATAAAAGCTAACTAGAATTTGTCTAGGTCTTTTATTGTTGCCTGACCACTGAAAGGAAATAGTCAAAAGCACATGAGTAATTGTGGTATGTGGATATATCTCCGGTAAGACCAAGGTTTAGCTCAACGTCATTAAGGTGGATTTGCATGATGACAGTTGGAGCTTCTCTGTCCTATGGAGAAGTAGCACTACAATTGACCATATAATCTTCCCCGTTCATATGAAAAGGTAAGGCAAGTACTAAGGTTTATTATAGAAGAATTCTTTTCATTTATAGACTGGTGAAGAGATAATGTAGCTAAAAATACCAGGTAGGGGTGCTTGAAATATAAGAAGAATTAAATATATGATGAAATAAATTTAAGACAGATGATCTAAACTTAGTTTCCTCAGAAAGCTTTTTGAAGTAGGAAGTGATTCACAAAAAGATATTACTTGGTAACTTATGTTTTATTAGAGACTAATCTACCTAATAGACTGGCGGTTAAGCAAACTTTTGTTTGTGTTTATGTAGCATTGACTAGATCACACAACAAATTTACGATAAAGTGTTGCTTAAAGGAGTCTTAAAGACCTATGCTTAAAGCCCCTGATATAAAACCTGCTATGACAGAATTCTCTCAGTACACATGCTGGTTTTCAACCTTTCATCAATATTTGAATTATTAAAGACAAATGTATCATACATGCCTCTTCATTACGTCTTACGGCAATATCACTGTCACAGGTTTTCCCCTCGTACATGGATTCCCTTTGAAGGAAACATTCACATGTCACGTTCATCACCGCAAAGTCTAAGAGTTATGTCCTTTTCCTACTTCTACAACTACTAGCAATGCACACTCAAGTAAAGGAACGTTCATGGACCATTTAAAATGCATACAACTCTTTCGCCCCAAGAACGAATTGCAAAGTCAAACTGAGCCTTAAAACTTGTCCCAACCCAGAATATAAATGTACTCGTATAATAAATAAAGTCCTCAACTCACCTTATTTCCGATGGCGCCTTGTAAGCAGCACTGGTGACATAAATATCACTCCCAGCATCACCACCATGGTCATAGCTAAGAGCAGATGGCGCTCTCGGTGGTATCCGTGTTGGGGGCCCATTCATGGGACCAATAACCAACGACCTTGGCCCACCATTACCTGCAGAACTACCACCACCACCACCGCCACCGATTCCACTATCCGTTGTGTGAGCCCCGTTCATTCTGGATTTTCGTGCTGAATTGTAATGTCCTGGAGAGGTGCGCTCATTCGCCATCGTATACTCGGACATGGTACGTTCTGAGGGTGCACGATGTGACTCCTCACCATCGGTAGAGTAACCACGATTTGAATGCACATACGGTGGATCGGGTGTGAGTCGTCCATGTGTCGCTACATAGTGTCCACTTTTGAGTCTGTAGGGCAACATAAAATAGAAAAAAACACATGTAAAATAATTAAAAAGGCACATTCGGACTGCTCTTACTTTTTTACTCGACGTTCATGCATTTTCTGCGCAAATTTAACCTCCGGCAATGCTAATGAATTTGACTTAGAAAAACGAATACAGTATCAACTGTTTTACCCCACTTTGTTAATGATTTTTTTTCGTTGCGTTATTCGTTGGCTTATGTTGTTGTTGTCTCCGTTTTTCTTCCTTTCTACAAGTCCTTAATTGAACATCATTGGCATGCTGTTTATTTTTTTGTTGTTCTTTTTTTAAGGACTTTTTATCGAATTTTAATTTAAATCAAGAAGAGCGAAAAAAATACACATTCCTGGAAAATACCAAAGAATGTCTGTGAAAAGTTCTTCTCCTTACAGTAGTTTTCTTTCCACATGGATATCCTTAAGAGGATATTGTATTTTTAGTGATTATTTCCGGGCATTTAGCATCCATTTTCATCTGAAACAAGAGAGAAAAGAATGACATAAAATCGTATACAGGGATTGAGAGAGAAGAAATAAATAAATAAATAGGAATTTGAAATGAACACAAACTATAATCATCAGACTTAGTTGTTCTAGTTGTATTGGTGTCTGTTTGAAGAAGATTCTGTTCGTTAAACAAGGATCCGAGGGGATATCTAATGAGAATGGAAAGACAAAACACAAAATCTGTGTATCCTAGAGAAATATTTTCTCAAATAAACGGCTTTTATATTCCTCTTCTAAATGGTTATTAGAGCTCTAAATATAAGAATGAATTTAATTAAATGGTTAAAAGATAATTTGAGGGATTGAATGAATTCAGGGCAAAAAGACACAAAGAATGTCTAGGAATGAACTTCATGATATGACATTTTCAAAAAGAACCATTAGAATAGTTGTGTGTACCTCAAGAAGTTCTTCACATGGATTCCCATTTGACCCAGTACATATTTGGCGTTAACTATTCTGGCTGACACGACGGTAGAACTAAGCTTTTAGCAGACCATTCGATTCAGAAGAAGGTTACTAAATACTTGGAAGAATAATCAAGTAAAATGTAAGGCGTAAAATAGTCCCCATGTAGAAGAAAAATACAATCGCTAAAAGTCGTCAAATCGCCTGGTGTGATGGAAATTCGTCCTGAAATGTCGGATTAAGATCAGGAGGGGAATATAATGATTCTCTCATAATTCTCTGGCAAACTAAAGTTGTTGATGCTCCATCAATAAGGCAAAATCTATTAATATTCTTACACAATCGCGACAACTAAGGAACAACTATCTGACAGATTCAAAAACATCAGCATTTGATACACCTTACAGGAGGATCAATAGAAAAGTGTCAGATTATGACCTCGACGTAAGGGAAGAAATAAAACTTTACTCTGTATAGATTTATGTGGTTTGCTGATACTTGCCTCATACCTAAAAGCAACTAAGCAAACGGATGAGGTTCTACAAGGGACAGGGAAAGTACTGTCGGTTACGTATATGAGGATTCGTTCTTATGCTTCTTTTATATTCAACGTAATTCATAGCAGACAGACCACGTTAAATGTGAAAGTTGAGCAACATAAGAAGACGGTAAGAATTTTACCGACAGTCGACTACTCGATAATAAAATTCGTAATTTTCCTATAGTTACTATTTCCTAAATAATAAGAGCAAACTTTCTCATTTTCATTTAATTGCCTTTTTTATATTTTAATGATTCTTACAATAAGAACTCCACAGCACAAGGTGTGTGTATTCTGTCGTCATAAAAAAGGAAATATTATTTTTTAAATATCTCCGGCCTTCAGGGTCATTTCTGGCTGCAGTGAAGTTTCTAGATTTTTCACATAAAAAATGCATTATAGTTCAAGAAAGCAGAAGTTGTTTTTCAACATTTGTGAAAAGATATAAAAATATTTGAAGTTGTAGTTTAAGGTTGAAAGTGGAAAGTGCACTTCAATATATATAAGTATGTACTTTGTTAAATTAAAGTTAACATTCCTTGAACTTGCAATAGTTTAAAAGATTTATAGAATAATTATAGATTATAAAAAATATACTTATACAAATAATCCAATATGTGTTTTTTAAGAGCTATAGAACTTAGGGCTCATTAACTTAAGAATGAAGGACGAAAAACTCATAAAAAAATGTCATAATGTTCCTACGTATGTTGGACAAATTCTTCTTGTAGCCTATTATATTTAAAATTTTTATTCTCTAAGTTTACAATATTCAACTGAACTGAAATGTTTTCCACGAACTTCTTGTGTGCGATGATTTTGCTCCAGCTGTGCATTCATGTTTCTGTCGTGTTTCCCCGAAAAACTTTGGATTTAATTTGATCAGAATGCAGAACCTGAATTTTTATTATTTGCCATTTTGTCGCTGCGTGAACCCCTTTGAGATGAACACCATCACCGACACGACAAGAAAGACAACGACATTGCTGTAGTTGGCAGTAGCAGCAATTTACCTTTCTAGCAGCAATTTACCTTTCTAGCTTGTGCGCCACACCGCATCCTTGTTGTAACTTCCGAAAAGAAAAAAAAAAAAAAAAAACAAAAAAATAAAACGAATCTTGATCCTTTGATGTTTTGCCACTGAGGGAGAAAAAAAACCTTCCTTCTTTTTTAAAGTCAGAGAAAAGTCTCGTGTTTTTTTCTTTTTTCGCTTCTTTTTACTGGTCTACCAACGCTTTTATCGTCCCTTTGGTATCGTGAATCGCACCAATAAATCGACAAAAAGGAAGTAACAAAAAACATCATGGAATAAGGACGTAGACGTAGGTATAAGTACATAAATAAACATACAATTGAACGAGTCACAGCAAATTGTGCAAAAAAAAAAAAAAAAAACACAAGACAAGAAGTATGAAATTTGCTGTGGACCATGCAATTTCTCATCTTAACAAGCTGTTGCTTGGGCGTGGTGTTCTATAGACGCCTCGTTGTTTCATCTTTCATTTTTGTTATACTTTTGTCTTAACCTAATTGATAGTTGGTATCTAGAGGATTGTGAAATGGGATATCCTTTTTATATGATTAAAGGAATTGAGTTACGTTTCGGATGGTGACTGGGATTTGAAATGTTCGAAAGATCTCCCTTAGAAGCGAGAGATAAAGAAGCTATTTCTGTATATCATAAAAGAAAGTAACTCTTTAAGACGAGCGAAAAAATACACTTGAAGAAAGGATTCTTAGAATCTCGGCTAAGAGATATAGGTATTTCTGCAAAAAAAGACTGAAGAAATCTGTTTTGTCATTAGATACCGTGTTCCACTTTTCCAGTCTACATGTTGACATTCATTCAAATTTGCAGTTACAGAATAAATGTTTTGTTTCACTAGTTTATTGGTTTAATCTCTCTAGATTGTGAGAATTAACTTTCTCTGTCATCTTTAAAGTATTAGTTTTTAACCAATTCGAGAAAGGAATAGTTCACAATAAATGCATGCGATATGGTCTTCATTGCACAGCACAATAAGGATAATATTTTTCCCTTCGAACTGAAATTACATAAATACCACCTCAGTCAAGGGTCAAATACTCCTGACCTTTCCTTAACTCGTTACTGGTTAGAAATCAAGTTCGCATTTTCTAGGAAAAAAAAGATAAGGAAAGGAAAAGCAAAAGGTATTCACTAGTCACGCGTTAAACCTATTCTATTTCGAAGCAGAAATGTCAAAAGTTAACGTTTCCTATTGAATTAGTTCCATTTGACTCCTCCACCTCTATTTGATTATTCAATTAAACTGACAAATAAAAATATCCCATCCAATGATAAAAAGCAAAAAAAAAAAAAGAAAAAAGAAGGCAAGATGATATTCTCGCCACGAATTCCATTTCA
The DNA here is from genome assembly GCA_949716465.1 of Chalcosyrphus nemorum. Taxonomy (NCBI): domain Eukaryota; kingdom Metazoa; phylum Arthropoda; class Insecta; order Diptera; family Syrphidae; genus Chalcosyrphus; species Chalcosyrphus nemorum. Next base: position 14,435,522 of record OX454334.1, on the reverse strand, counting down.
TGCCGAAAAGGGATTCCATTGCTCCTGCACGAGCTATGTAAACAAATGGAAACAACCAGAAGAATAGGAAAACAAACCAATTTCTGTGTAACCATGTGCAACCATTATGCCGAGCGTGCCTACAAAAGAGCGAAGAACCACATTCAACGCTACGACCCCGCTGTACACCGAGCCGCATTCCTCCCAGCAAGGACCTATAAATAAGAAATAAACGAGAACAAACAACAACAACAAAAACAGTAATAATAATGTGAAAATTCATTGTTTTCCTTTTTGGTCGACGCGTTGGCCATTGGATAGAAGTGGGTTCTTGAGTCTCGAGGAATCGGCGGGAATTTGTTGGCTCAAGTCAGAGTGTCTTATCACTTGTGATCAATACTTTATAGTTTGTCTTGCTTTTAAGAGAGTTTTGTTTTTTCTTCTATTTTTTAAAAAAAATACTTTTCAGTTAGCATCGTTGTCTACATTGTGTAGAGTATTCTATGGGATTCTGGTAGAGTATTTCTCGATGTATCGAACCAGCAATGGAATGGGTAATAAGATGTCAAAAGGAAAATCTGCAATCATGCAACGATTTGTCGACGAGAATTTAAACGAGTACATATTGCATTCAATAGAGGTTGGTTTTTGCGTCGGCTGATTACCTCACTTTCATCCATTAGATATGCTTAGATGTGCTTTAGGTTGATTTTCTAGTTTTCCTGGGCAGTTAGGTACTACAGTTCGATTTAGAGGAAGCTACCAACAAATTTGAAACCAAATGGATTACGGAAGGCATATTCGGCCTTAGACATATTCGGCCTTAGAGAGATGTACAATACGTGCTAAAGAGCAGAGTATAATGGATTATTCGGGAGCAATACTATCAATCACCCCAAGATGAATATCAGTGCTTCTGTTAAATCTTGTGCTCAGCGGGCTCCTAATGAGATCAGGCTATGGAGATGATAAATATCGACAGATTCAGTTCGATGTCAAGAAGTCTGCTCTTATTAAGTTAGTCAGATGGACTGAGAGCTTTGGCCTATCCATTGTAGCTACCAAGGCCAAAACGCAAACTTCCAGACTTTACTAACTAAGAGGTCTCTCTGTTCAGTTTTACTCTTTGCTGAGTATCAAGACAATGACATGACATACAAGGAATAGTTAAGCTAACAAGTTTTACAAGTTGATACAAATAGATCGATGTAACACCAGTAGATACTTTGGGAAACACGAAGCATAAGCACGCAATCGGAATCTTTAAGCACAAACTAGGAAGCCTTTCAAAAGTAATACATGTCACGAACGGACAGTGTGGATTAGCAAAATGCACTCAAAGACTGGAAATACCTTACAAAGCCTACTGCAGAAGGCTTAGGGACAAGGCAACACAGTGGACTTATACTTATGGTTCAAATCAGAACAGTAAAATTTCAAGTAAAACTACCAGTACCAGAACTTGAACTTGTATTAGTAGTTCAGTACTCTGATACTCGTAACTTAAAAGGCCAAGTATTTCCACGCAGGTACTAAGTATCACGTACTTAAATACCAAACTACTTGAGCAGTTGTACGATTCCTTTATAGGTAAATTGACGTTGGAACAAATATTACTCCGTGGATTAGAAAGTACTTGAAGGTCCTGGTCAAGTACTTGAAATACTAAGGAAACATCTAAACTTGAACAAAATAAAAACGGAATATGGTTTGTATAAAGATGTTGTACTATCACTGTATATATGTATAAACTCTTGCCTTATTTCGGTCTCCTTTGAATGTCTAGTAAGTGGATGGTTGCTGCCAAGGAAGTTAAGTTAATTTAGTCTTTAGGGACGTAACCTTTGCTTTCCTTGAGTGCCATTACGATAAGATTCATAAACATATATTTGTCCATATAATTGTATTACATGGACTTTAAGGGTGTGTTTCAAAATTAACTTCCGCATGATCAAATTTTGTACGAAAATCATTTTAACAATCAGCTCCATATGAAGTATATACCATGGTGTTTCCAATTTATTCCTCATTTTGTTTATTTTTAGCAAAGAAATTCGAATTCTTCTTTCCAATGAAAGTTTGAATAATGATTTGCATGTGATTATGATAATTTTGAGTACGCCATGTGGCTTTTAATGATGTGTTACTCGTAAAAACGGAAGTGGATCTAATTTGTTCTACCTAAATTTATGCTAAACAAGAGTTGGTAATTGGAATTTATTTTTATTCTACAACAGTTTTTTAGAAGCTCGTTATTATTCGCTTTTATAGTATTTTTTATGCAAAAATTTTATTATTTTTAGCATTTTTTTAATTTATGAAAGCACAAAATTCTTATAAATGTACAACATAAATTCAGGAACATAAAGTGTTCATATGACTAGCAATAAATATTGCCCAGTGATTTTGCTGAACCCTAAAAGTTTTAGTGCTTAAAGAAACACCACTTCGTTGAAGAAGTTCCAAAGAATTATAAACTATAATTGAGCTAACAATCTTGCACATTTTTATTACGAAGACATCTGATGGATATGTCATTAAATTTCCACTAAATTGTAAGTATCAAGCTCGATCTTATGGGATAAGTGGAAAATACTTTGTGGACTGGTGAAATGGTGATCCTGTAATGAATTCTGGTAGAAACTGGATGCGATGGCAAAGTCTCAATACCTATAGGAATTACACTCTGATGCAGACTCAAGTTCTTGGCATTTCAATACCTTGGTTAAAGTTTCATAAATCTATATATCTTACCAGGATGTTTAGCAGTACTTTAAGTACTATTGATGAATTTATTGAACTTGTTCAGCAGCATCATTATAATTTCTTACCATTTACAACAGGGGGGCTTCGGTTCTAATTTTTGGACAGTATCTTGCATAGCATCTATATATTTACATATGAGCTTCTTAATATTTGGTTACAAATCTAACATTCGATAGTCTTTACGGTTATTAACGGCTTGAAGCTTAAACCGACAAATCGTAAATTTACTCTAACATAAAACGCAATCTTAATTCACCACTTAGATATAAATATGTATGTACGTACCCCACGACCTTAAAGACACCAATTTCCCCCACACAATTATTCTTAATTCAACAAGTTAAATAATACATTCGCATGCCCCCAAGCACACATTTTGGACTAAATAATTCAAAACTCTACACTATAGCGTGTTGGCGAATTTTATTGCGCTACTAGGCAAAAATTTAGCACCTCCAGTGTTGCACGCAATTAACATAAAACTCTAAAGAATGTTGCCACGTTTGTCCGGAGGCAAATCCCTTTTACGAGAATCGGGGTAGTGGTATCATAAAAAGCTCAAACCCACATGTCCGATCACGTTTCAATACAAAGTACTGCTTATCTTTAGATCTCTAGTCAACAAAATACACATTAAGCCAGCAACAGGCCCAATTACCACTGTGGCTACCGTTTCATGGTTGTATCCGGTACAAGAGTGCAACTCCAACAATGCATGTCCCCAAGGAGACTCACACAACAAAACACCATCACCATTGTTACTATTTCGTGTCAAATTCGAATTTCAAAAAGTGTTTCCGAGCCGAAACTCAGGATTTATATCATACCTACCTACTTCTGATTTTTATTACCACAACAACAGCGGCAGCTTGTAGTGGGTTGGTAATTAAATTAGAAAATTAGACTTATCGCAATTCGACCTAATTAAGCTAAAACAAAGCAGTGGGTCAGCCTCATCAGTTGGGGAAGAAACCTATTCAGTGGATAATATTCAGCAGGTCAACTCTGAAAAACAAAGAAATCAGTTCAACTTCAAACCCATTGGCAAGATAATTGTTCAAAGACTTAGTCTAATTAGGAGGACAGGTTGTATTGTGCATGTGAAACAATTGTTAAATATTCTTTGTACTCCACTGCACACTAAATAAGGTAGACCCCAGGAGGTACGCCGTGTGCTTCAGGTATTACATTGAAGAGAGGAACAAACTAAAGAGGAATGGAAAGCGGGTGCTTGTAGCAAGTAATCCAAATTCAACTTGCGGTTCTTATTATGGTGCGTTCGCTCCACAGTGGGGCTTTTACAGAAAAAACGAGGTTACCCTATTGAAGGTTCTCGTCCAAATATATAGAAATAGGCTTTGCCGTAACCATGGCTAGTAAGTAAAGTTTCCTACCACTGAGGGAGTAAAACTCGTATGCTGATATCTTTGCTTTTTCGCTCGACAATAGTGTTCGAATGAAATGAATGCTGCCATCTCAAATTTCGATAGCGGATGTTCGATTACGAGAGCGTAATTCAAAATCCTCACATTTCGATGATGAGTTAAATGATGAATTAGCACTCCAGCTCTGCCTGGCATAATTAACAGTAGACAGCATAGGCAGACATCTCGAGATTAAATTATAAGTATACCACGTTTATATGGCGGATTGAATCCGGATTCAATTTCGGTTGAGTGGTTTTTCCATATAAACACCGATCGAAAAATAACGTCAAAATGTAATGCGCAGTAAAGTAAAAAGTAAAAATGAAGGGTAGAAATATTTGGACGCATGCAAATAAAATGGAGAAGCAGTGTCAAACAAACATTTTCATCCCATGGCTTTCTTAGTTTTTTCCAAAGGTGCTTAGTACCAACAAAATGTTTCCTCTAGTTTTATATAAAATGTCCCACTGTGCTCTGGTGTGCAATATCACTGATTTTTGTTTATTTACTTCAAGTCCTTGGTTCGATTTTGATTTGTTTTTCTTTTTTTGCGACAAGGAATGTGCCAACTACATTGGCTTCCACCCATTTTTTCGTCTGTCGGATCCGCTCCAAAGCGAAATGAAAAAAAAGAGGAGAGGTCAGATTATCGAGTCACGCTATTTTCTTATAACATTTTTCGATCCCGAGTCTAAGTACCTGTCCGGAGATACTAAATTTATACAGTCTTTGTGGTAATACCATTCGAGTGTATTCCGTTGCCAGTTCGGACGAGTAAACTAGACACAAGGCAACACAAGAAAAAAAAAAAAAAATTGAAGAAAGACAAAAACGGGACCAGTTGTAAATTGTGAGTTCTATGCGGTCGCGCTGAATTAACTCCACAAGTTTACAACTTTGACTTGGTATGGTTTTAATTCTGTTCGTTGTGTCTTTTTTGCTTGAGATTTTTCTGCAATGTTGACTGTTGTTCTACGAATCGGTGGTCAAAGAGGGGCGTACTTGATGTTGGAAGAAAATGCCCCTGTTTCGATGGAGAGTATCTGCTTGCGTTCATCTGGAAAATTGCAGGATAACCACAAGTGTTGGTATAGTCGAAGCACAACATGAGGGATTTCGTGAAGCAACAGATGAGAAAAAAAAAACAATTATGTGGAGTCTTGGTGGACGATAAGCTATGCCTTTTTTATATATATACATATGTATGTACATAGTTACGTTTTAGGCGAAAGGCGATTAATGATTAAAATATTTTCTATCCTTTTAACATTTATTTTGTTACCCCTACCGTTTTGTATATCTGCTCTTTTTTGTTTGACTATCTAGAGCAGTGATATTGTTTAGTTGCTTATATTGTTTTGTGGTCATGTTTTGGGATTTGATGTGCTAGAAATCCGCAGCAAATAAGGTGAAGTGAAAGGAAGTCAGTGGGTAAAATAGTAATATTGGGAGTAGGCTTTTGCCAAGTGAATCCGTTACGTGGTGATTGCTTTTGACCTGGTTTACACTGATAGGTTTGTTTGTGACCTGTACGATGCATTTAGATAAGATATAGAAGAAATTGAAAAATTATGAGAAATAATGCTGGGTCAATCTTTATACTAGAATGCGAGTACATGTACAATTTGTCAGTTTTTGAGATAGGAAAATGGACTGATTGAAGTTTAAAATATAAGTATTTATCCACTGAAAGCGCCAAAAAGAAGGGGCACGATACGATCGGAGTCTGAGAAAAACCAAATACGTTTTAGAAAGGAAATTTATATTTATGTATGTAGTAGCGCGTAGTGTAAAGGAACTTCTCGAGGATTGGCCACTTTTGTATAATATAAGAACCTTTAGTAACCTTGATGTAAGTACACATTTGCGTAAGTGCAAAGTGAAAGGCAAATGGATCAAGAGTTTGGGCAACGGCAATTTCCTCCAATGGGATATAGCTCACAGAGCCTTAATGAAATGTTTGGAAAGTCATTTCTTTAACAACCTATAGAAGGTTAGTTACTTGTACTGAACCATGGACCTAATCAAACTTTATAACGGTATTAATTGTCTGTGTGACTTGGTATAATGATCACCTTTTTTTGCGAGTCTCTCAAGTTAACCTTAATCTAACGTGTCATATGACGGAGAGTTGATTTTTTAGCTAACATTCAGCATTGTTGCCTCATAAATTATTATTTTTCTAGTTTACTTAATTAAACCATCGGTACCAATTATTAAGCATCAAATGTCATCAACACAATTTCTTAGCGTTGATTTATATGCCCACAAGAAATAAAGCTATAATTTATGCCAGGGAACCAATTCAACTGAAATAAATACAGTCTTCCCCATTCCCTATTGCTAACACCTACACCCCCACCAAATGTCACAAAAACTCAAAGTCATAACTTGAATACAAAAGCCTCTACCATAACCAAAAGAATAATAATTTCAATAAAAATCCAAAATGTTCCCATATGCACCACAAATTATGCCAAAAGACTTTCCGAAATTTTATTCACACACAAACACACATAAAACGCGTGGAAATCATTGCCCAAGGCTCCAAGGTCGGTGGGAATAAATCTAAAACCACCTTGCAGCTTGCCGTAAAATTCTGCATAAATCTTTCCCACAAACAAAAACGAACAGGTCTTCCTGAAGTTACTCCACAACAAACCCAACAAGTCATTCAGCCATTCAGCCATCCAACCAACAATCCGTGAACACATAAATTCACCCAAATTAATACGACACACTGAAGTTTTTATTGCCGACTCCATAACAATAACAATGTAGCACCGGGTCAGGCTTAGGAGGGGACCTCCCGAATAACATAATTTCTACCATTAGGTTATGTATACGTCAGAGTGAACGTTTAATTTGCAACAAACCAGCTGTGCTGAGACAGGGTGAATAGCGACTGAATCAGCGACTAGATAATTTTCCCCGTCAGGGTGGAAATGATGTTCCTCATCATTAGTTTCGAGGAGTTACGTACTTAAACTGTTGCAATAAGCGCGAAACTTTATGGACACACTGTGAACTAGATAAGTTGGACGTCTCTATGTGGTTTAGGAGATGCTTATGAGCATCGAACGAACGCGGATGATTGCAACAACAACCACGAATACGGGCCAGCAATTGGTGAATATGCGGAAGCAATTAAGTTTGATGGAATGCCGTTCGTTGGTCGTATCTAAGTAAGTATCTAAGTTGTTTGAGTCTTTTAAGGGGGATTCGCATTCAGAGTTTTCATGGACCAGAATGCATGCGAGTTAGCAAATCATTACAAATGAAGTAGCGAAACACTCGAGTCGATGGAAGTCCGATGGAGTTTCTCAAGTGGTCGGCACATTTGAAGCTCATTTTTTTTTTTTGGAAATGGAATCTTGTGTGCGCTGCTATTGGAAGAGATAAATGAAGTAGTCACTTATGTAGCACTCTTGATACTATAATTTTTCAAATTTGGTTAAGTTTTTGGTATGAAAACGGTAGGATCTACCTATTATGGTGCTATTTGCATGTATGATCGGAAGCTTTGAATTATGTGTAAATATCTGTGCGGAAAAAACTCAAGGTATGAGGAAATACATCGAAGCCGTGAAACAGACATCTTCCCTTAAATGTGAGGGCGGCTGTGTTTAAGTATACAAACATGATAATGGACAGATCCGTGGTTGATGACTGCAGCCAAGGTGGATAAATGGGGATTGTCCACAAAGTGGTTTTCACTCTTGGCTTTTGCTTACTAAATAGTTGTGAAGTATGAGGATTACAACCTCAACCTGTGCTGAAGCATATGAATGCCTCCCACATGAAGTAAAATATTTACAATAATCCTTGGCAATAAGCTTCTTTGGAAGAACCGGAAGCATTTGCTTAATATCACAATATGTGGGTGTGATTTTGCTTTGATGAAAGTCAATAAATTTTGATTGTTGCTGGCTTTACAAAGAATTCTGGCTGTTGCATTCGTAAAAAATGGATCCATTTAAGAAGATCAACATTATTTTCTAAACCAGACGACAGTCAATGCTTGTTCGCATAGCTTTGCTGGGTTTTTTTAAGTGTTCTTTAAAAGAATTTCCTACTTTTTTGCCTAAGACTGCATTTCACTTGTAAATTCCTTTTGGGTCATGCTATAGGTAATATTTAAAAAAATGTACCGGTGTCGCCATAAACTCAGTTTTATAAAATTATGCAAAAATACTTCACCACTTAAATCCTATTTTTTTTTCAATTTATTATCGTCGTTCTCTTAATCCATCTTAGCCTTTACAATCATATCCTTGCCACCATAGAAAAAAAAACTTTACAAGTATCTTCGCCCCTTGGAAATATCTTTCGTCCCAAAGAAAACCATCAGTAAATACAGTTGTGTATTAATTTTATCGAAGCAATAATCTTTCATCCAATAATGAGCACATAAAAGAAAACCACTTCAAAGTTTTTGCTACTATGTAAAAGGAAACCAAAACAAACTGAAAAGAAACCTAAGAAGAAAAAATAAAGAAAAGTATGCGTAACAAACTTGAATTTCCACAGGACCTTCGCACAATAATAATTAGACGTTGAACACTCCTACTTGGGAAGAAACTTTTCTAATTAAACATCATTTTTCCTTCTAATAAGCGGCGAGTCCTACTCAATTCATAATATTTTGCCTTTTGTAGCCCAAACTATTGATTAGCCTTGACAGGACTATGCTTACATAAGTACATACATATACTTCCATCTAAGGAATCTTTGGATGGGTGTGGAAAAATACTAATTTAAATTCAAAGTAAGGAAGATGAGTTAAACTTTTTAAACCTCTGTGACATGACACGAGTGCAATGAACTAATAAAGTTTCCCCTTCTTCACTTTGTCTATCTTAAGTGTTTAGGTAACGTGTTTGAATGAGTTTTAATTACCACTTTATGCATTGTCGCATGAAATAACATACACGCAGACATCCTTCAATTTGCTTAAGGACTCTACTGATTTATGTTTCGAAGGATATGGTGACGAAAATCTCCACTTGGAATAAAATTGTTCTAAAAAGAGGAGACACTTAAAAAAAGTCATTTGGTAATCAAAATGAGAAAAGTACTTACAAACGTAGATGTAAAATTTGACAGCTAGAGTAATTATCACGGTCTTACCAAGCACACGAATGGAAGACTAAGTTACGAACGATGACACGCAATATAATACTTTTATGGATGTAACCAAATTGAGTTTGATGACAAAAATCTACAAAAGGCTACTCTCGTCGTTCTTATAATTAACCTTTGATTGTAGGGAATTTTTGAGGACCTACGGTCTTTAAGAGACTTAATGTCCTGGTTTGTAAGTATTCCGTTGATTGATACTTTGAAAACAAAAAAAAACTTGATATGTTTCTACTCAAAATGATTTATTGGATTAAAAGCTTATAGAGGTCGAAATATCTTAATTGAGAAATGAGGTGGCTGTAACCAGAATTGTCCGAGCGCAGCTAGGGGAAAATGGGTCTCAGTTACAAACCGCCCATGGCATCAGTAATCAGAAAGAGTTCTGGCAGAAGTGTCAGAAAATCAAACCAAGGAGGAAAGAAGCAGTCACCGATCGAGGATGAGCGCGAATGTGTTAGTGATTTTCACTAGTGTCATCAGTGTCAAAAGTTTATAGGTTAAGGAGAGGATTCTCAAAGTGGTCGAAGAAATATTGGCGTACCTGGACGGGCTATTCTGTAGATACTGGAGTACAGCCTCATAAACAGTACTCCGATTAAGTGACAGTTAAGCAACCATACTTAAGTACCTAATAGTGCCATCCTCAACAAATCGAAGGCACTTATGACCGACCAATACCTTGTATGCGTACGACAGAATTTGAGACATGCTTCCTTTACTCTCGCTTCAAAGCATCCCTTCCTCATTTTAATTCTATAATAATTTGCCCACTCTAGTCCCTTATTTGTTTTGTCTTAAATTTGAAATCCAGTATTCAGTACACATTGACACATAAAAGCTAAAAGTCATCATCGCTCGTAAATTGAATTTTTGAACACTGTCCACAAAATATAAAATTGTTCGTAATTTAAAATGTAATTTAAGATGATATATCGCATTGCAACTACATGACTTCATGCGGCATGATTCCTCTGTCTCTGACTCTCCTGCTTGCCTTTTGTTCGTTTTCATTTTTGCGATTTCTAATACAAAAACTAGAATGCGAAGCACGTTCTCATAATACATGTCAATAAAGTCAGAAAAAAAAAAAAAAAAAACAACAAACAGAAACAAAACGACCAAAGTTATTCAACTCTTTTGCCGATTCCATTGACGGCGCTCATACTTTCTTGCTGTCATCGTCTTTAGAAAGAAAACAATGAAAAAATTTAAATAAAATGTCGTGGATTCTATAAACGAAAATAAAAATACATCAAAAAGTCAAAATGAATATCAAATTGCGATAAGAATGGGTAGGTAAAGGACCTTTTTGAATTACAACTTTTTTTTTCCTCAAAAGACAGTACTGTTGTCAGAATATCGTGTTTTAATGACTCGTGAATTGTGAGTGAATGAGGGAAGTTTATTTTCCGAGGTTTGATTGCATGCGTCAGAGTTTTTGACAAGATTCATAGATAGTCTTGTGAATTATTCAAGGTAAATGACGTGAGAATAACAGTCTAGCCAGTCATAGAAAAGAAGTACTTGATGTTGGGACTGCTTACATTTATGCAGCCATAAGTCTTGGAGTTACTGCCCGGAGGTTTGCAGTTTTATTTAATGAAAAATAGTCGTATTCCTTCGATAATTGAATAAAATTAAAAAGTGAAGCGAGGCATTTTTTCGTGGTAAATCTGAAGAAGAAAAGTCTAGGGCTGATAATTGTTAATATGCCACATGTATTCATCACATTTGCAAGTACATATAGTGCCAGTAAGCATTTAACTTGAGAAATTAAGATCTTGGCAGCAGACATGGAGTTGATATGATATTAGACAGAGATTCTTAATGACGGGCTTCGTACCTTTAGCAACTTTAGGATCTGCTGTGACTGCCTATAATCGCACTGCCTTGGGTTGTTACTGATACATTTCTGCTTCATACCAATGTGTTCCCCGTGGTTTTAGCCGACTGTTGCTAGGTTATCATTTGCTTTCAATTGAGAGTAGTTTACCGATTTAATCTATTGCCATATTTGAGCAATAGTCCTAAACTCAATCTCATAGTATGTACTGAAGAGTCCATCATTGCCTTTGAATATTGACAGTGATCCTTGATGTAACAGGTGATCTAGTGATTCACATACTACTAAGGTTCAACAGTACCAATGTTTCATCCACACCAATGCGCCTATCCGAGTCGTTACTGTTTTCAGGATTTTCTTGCTGATTGCCAGCACAGCAGATTATTGATGTGAATTGAATAGCCTCTTGACACAATATACATGAATGTAGGCTCATTTTGACAACTTAATAACACACGTATACGTACATACATACGAACGTTAGATATTCAACGCTACCCTTAAGTACACTGACACTTAATTGCGGAATGTACCCACAAATTCTTATGAAAATGATTACTGTCACTCCTCTACTTAAGTTTAAAGACCAAAATTAGTCGACGACGTAAATACACCTTGTGAAGTGGCAATTCAAAGATTTTAATTAAGGCCACCTTAAAAAATAATTTGCATCACAGCATGCGATGTCGGCTCTCTCACTCCCACCGCCTAATGTGATAAATACTCAAAGTCAAATTCGAGTGCGTTGTCCTTGTTGTTTTGGCCCGAAAATTAATTCACCAAAGAGTATGCCCAAACAATGGCAATTTTTTTATATTCGCATCCAAATTATGGCCTCAATTATGGAGACCCATACGGTATAAGAGAGGAAATAAATTCAATTCCCTGTGCAGCAGTAGCAAACCACCACCGTAATTAGTTCTTGGATGGGCTTCATCGCTTCATCCTCGGCGAGTAAAACAATTAGCGAGTCACACAACAGAGACCAGCTATTACTATTGGCCAGAACTTGCCATGGTCTCTGCTTATTTTTAGCATAGAAGGATCCTTCCATTCTCTGGCTGTGGGGTAACAATTTAATTTATATCATGGCGGTGATTTCCTCTCTCCGAGACTGAAGTATGGACTGTACATTTTTATACGTTTGAATGGTTCTCATTAAAAGAAAAAAAAAATGTCCCCTGTCCGCACAACAATGAGTTGTGACAATTTTGATGGCAAACAATTCAGTGCGGTTAAATTTAGTTATTTAGTACGTGATTTGATTCCCCGACCACCAAAGAACTTCAAGCCTCAAGCTAAATGACGACAGAGTACACACACATACATACACACAACGCACAGGAGCAGGTGTAAGGATATTCGGTTGATTTATTTATGCAAAGCAGATGTTTGGCGCTTTTATTTGCGTAACGTAAAGCAATTAAATAATGGAAATTAATTTCAATTTGAATTAAAAGGGAATAAAATTGGCAAGGAGAAGGGCCATTGAGACGCAGAAGGCGAGGATCCGTTTGGAGAAGACATTAACATTGGGAATGATTAAATGGTTTTCTCGTGCAAGACACCGAGCTGGGTGGATATAAAAGGATTTCAAAGAGAGTTTACTGTACGTGTACAGAATGCGTCATATAAATCGTAAGGCATTTTGCTTTGTTTTATAGCAGAAGGTATAGAGATATCTGAAGGAATTTGAAGAGAGATCGTGGCAGTGCCAATTTATTGCAATCATGCAAAGGTGGATTACGTGTACGTTTCTTTTTATATCGTTAGGCTCTTACCCTTTGTTAAGCAATTGCATTCCTATTTATATTCAAGGGCCGGGACAATTATCACTGTAAAAGAATTCGAGTGTTGGAGTGCAATGAGGCAAATAATCTTGAGTTTTGAATGTATTTTCCAACAGGAAAAAAACACTTTACAAAAACAGGCAACCTCAGCTGGAAGGAAAGTGATCCATGTATACTCAGTCTTAATAGAATCTTCTATTTAGCTATGTCAACACTTATCGCAAGGGCTCCATAGGATCACTAATTCAGATCAAAAGCAGGACAAATCGCCAGAAAAATACTCTACGGTGTTCTCACTCTGCAACGCCATAGATCTTTGTAAAATTTCTAGTTAAAAACCGATGAGATCAATGCCTCTTCTCCCTAGTAATAGCAAGAACGGGGTAGACTTTAGTTAAGACGTCAGAAAGCATCTGACATCCTGAAGATGAGTGGATGCTAGAGAACGAGTGAAGTGAGATGATTCAGGTTCTCCCCCAAATTTATTTGATTTTATGTTAACCGAACGATATTTCTCTTCCGAAGTGACCCACTTAGCTTTTAAACTAATTGGTCCTTGTTCCGTTCCATAAGCTCTGCATATCTAATTATATCAATTTCTTTACAAGAGTTCATGCAAACAACCTTCACTTGCATATACATTACATATACTTAGCATCATTCCCAGAATCAACCCAAATAGGACCGAACTCAATAGGACTGCTTTTGCAAAACTTTTTTTTTTCTTCTTTTTTGTGAATGCAATTAATTCTTTCCTTTGCCATTGTTAACTGAAAGAATCCGACTAAAGAGGAAGAGAAGAGCCACAAGGGGTATTCCGCATTAATGAGCACCTATTAGATACACAATTTGCAGATATTTTCTTTTGTGTACAGCAGCGGCCAGAGACCAAGGCAGACACACAACAGCCAAGACATAACAAACGTAAACTTCAGTTAATTGGGATGTTACGGTCGGGCAGGTAAATTCACTTTTAGGCTTTCATCTAATTTTAGTAAATTTTTCCCTACTTCATCCCGCCTCTTTTGGGCACCCATAGGATTGAGTTAATTGCATTTCGGTTTTCGTTTTGTTTCCGCAAAGGAAGCGAGAGAAAGAAACTCTGGCCGATTAAAGCCAGGAAGTAGAACCGGGAACGTACCTTTTTCTGTTTCTTATTTAATTTGTCGAAGGTGTCAAGTCATTGAACTATCATTATAAATTGAAGGCACGCACAAAAACATGCAGAAAAAAAAAGGTTGTTTTCTTTTCGGCATTTTAATGAGTCTTGGAAAATTAGTTACAAATAATTGGTTGCAATAATGAACATGTTGGTATGGTCAGTGGCTTGAAGCTATAATTTCTGTAGTTTGTTTGCACGAAATGGCTACTTTCACTGGAAAATAATTACGCATTCGTGATCAAAACGCATCCAAGTTAATAGAGTTTAACGTAAATAAATAAATTTCTCTCAATAAATATGGAAGTAAAACTCTTAAACAAAATTCATAGGTCACGTTCAACACAAAAACCCATGGGAATATCATCTCCACCACCACACTATGATAGTCAAACCAAAAGCCTGACGTTGAAACTCAATTTTCTATGTATTCTTAGCTTTGCTATAGTCCAACCGCGGTGCATGTGGCTGTATCCGCAAAATGTTGGCACTGAAGATAATTTAATAATTTAGCAAAATTTTGTTGAATAATTCAAAGGATAAGGGAGTTTTGGCTAATACCACTTGTGAGGCTGCGTGCAACATTGTCTGTGCCACAAGCCGTCACCACATATGAAGTGACACGTTGCTGGTTAGTTTAATTAGTGACGGGTTATTGGGTGTACATCTGGCGGAGGCGTAAATCCCAGTTATACACAAATCATCGTTCATATTTTGATATCAATTTTTGATTAATTTTGGCATTTTGTTAGCTGCCGCAGCGAGTGAGTTTTGATGGATAATTAATTGTTTGATTGATGCGTTAGATTATATACTAAAGCTTACTTGATCACTGTGGCTGCGATAAATCATTTGGACTAATTTAAATCTTTCTACTGCTTCTTAGTCACGATAATGCACGGTTCCTTTTCATCTTAATAACTGGGGACTGTGGCATTGTTATTCGTGGGGAGCGCCTTGGTGTGCAGAACGGAGACTGTCCGAAACATGCTGCGTACAGTCCTGTCCTTTCCTAACCTGAACTAATAACGTTCACAGATGGATTATTTTTCGTTTAGGCAGATAGTGTTTTGAGAATGTAGGCAAACATCATCATCAGTGTATGAGTTTGGATGTAAGAGTCCACTGCACCACTATGCACTTTTTAACATCACCTCTACGCCCAATCAATCCATGTGAGTATTTCTCTTGCTTTTGAATAAATTTCGCTGATATTTAAATTTATGCATCGAAAAGAAATATTTACTATTTATGTACATGAATCCCAGTCATGTTTTCCAATCAAAGCCAGCAAACAATATCCACAAATGGTAGGTACTGCAAATCACTTGAGGCATACTCCCTTGCACTAGAGGCCATCAACTCACTTGAGAGATAGACAATATCTGGGACGCTTTGCGGGATGCATCCGTTCTCCCGCTCATTATTGTGCCCAGCCATTGTATTGGTTTAAAAGTGATTCAATTGTCTATTCCATTGGAATCGATTCAGAAAGAAACATCCGTATCTACATAGATGCAATGAAACAGGTTGCGAATAGGTAACAACTTGATAAATGCCTGCGCACTTGAAAGAGCCTCCGCCAGACAAACAGACAGAAACTCCAGATACAATGGTGCGAGTATAAAGCAATCGAAATCGTCGTCGTCCTCGAAACAATAATACATTTTTATCGGTGGGCAAAACAATACACGTCGCTTCACCGGCAATGCACGTTGGATTGGATAGTGCTTGTTGCCACCACTATGCCATTGTTCTAGAACAATTTGATGTCTCTATATTTTATGGTCTATTCAACCAGAAATTTCTATGAAGCGATGATGATGTACCTAACTATCCACAGATGAGGCCGGCGAAGAGAAGAGAGGAGCCCTTTTCTGCCCACCAGTCATGTTTGATATCAAATTGCCCGAAATGAAATGATACCGAAATTCGATAGAATTGTTATTTTGGATTTCGTTTGCAAAGTTTTCCACGAAAAATATTATAGGTAGTTGGTTGGCCTGGGCAACATAGGGCGTCTCAATAATACACTAGTTGTATAGAATTGGGTGATTATTTTCGCTTTAAGTCCTTGGCTTTGGGAAGCGTATGTATATCCAGTTTCGATAATAAGGGGAGAGATTTTGGATATTATTCAGGGAATTTTCCAGGTAAACTGAATGCTACTTAGTTGAAGAGATGAAATGGGCCAGAAATTTCAAATTATTTTAATGGGGAAGGTCAATGTCTGTTAAAAGAATTTAGACCCTGGAGTATCGTAGATGTAACAGGATCCATAAGGAGCTTACTTTGAATGTTCCAAATCTATTTACGTTAGACTTACAAAGTTTTCCTCAAGGCCATTCCTATTAGTGCACACAAGTTTTGACAAGAAGAAAATGGAAAATATTGAAAAGAGCACCAGGTCTACTATCCTTTGAGAACTTTGCACTCTACATCTCTATAGAAAGATTTTATGAATCTTATCTTGTTCATAATTTGTTCAAGACTACAAAAGTACGAAGACTAGCTTTCATTGGTCCCACCAGTGCGATGAGGGGAACTCCAACTGCAGGCCTTGAGGCTATTATAAACCTGCCTCCGGTAGATGTCTTTATTAGATTTAAGGCAGCCATTAGTGCCTTGGGAATCATTCATTCAGTGAACCGGAAGTCAAATGCGATTAGGCATTCCACCATCCTTTTCAGATATTTATTTGTCCATGTACGCAATACAGACTTCATAACGACTCGCAGACCACAGCAGTGTTTTCCAAGCAGAGCTCCTGGCAGTGACAACAGCTAAAAGCCCGTGAGCTTACCATAAGAGCCATAGCATCAGGAGCACAAGGTTCTGCTCTATAGGGCTTCTAAGTTATTCACCTGGCTTCGTAAATTCAAGCAAATGCTCCATTTTATCCTGAAGACTTGCTATTTCCGCTTTTCTTTACCTACCCACAAGATACAGGCAGGTCCACATTTATTCAGTGAACTAAAGTCTGATCAGAATCCCGTCGAATCCCGTTATTATTCTTAAGCCAACGAAGCGGCAAACATGCTCATAACGCTAAAGGAATAATTTACCATCTTCAACGGATATGCCACCACCATGATACTGCAAATCCTTATACGACGACAAGAACCACAATCCACCACTCGGTACTCTCCATCGAGTTTATCAAAACTCTATAATTCCCTCGTATCCATAAGACATGGCAAACCAATCTCTAGGAAAAAAAAGTAGAACACAAGCAAAGAAAAAAAACATGATTATAGCGCACCTCCCGCGTCCATGGTATCTATTTATGGTCCCGGTAACCGGCATTGCTCAGTGAACATAAAAAAAAACCCAGCAGATCACCTCATCTCTCCAGAATCTGCTCCGAGGCTAATAATGAAATTTACAAAGCCGCAAACTGTCCCATTTCTGTCCCCAGAGCGCCTCAGAGTTAATGTAAGAGTACGCGTGCGCGCGCTCTCTCGAGCTCCCACTGATTACGCTGTATTGAAATTTATCGCGCCCCATAAACATCTCCCAGTTGCACAGCGCCACCGCCGCAACAGTCGCCGTCATTGCATCTATTGTAAGATACTGTACAGATGAAGAGAGGTAGGGATCGCTGACGTGAAGCTCTACCAAGGCGTGCGCTTTGTTTTTTTTTTTTTTTCTTGTTGATCCTTTAGAGCGATCGTAATGTGCTAATCGTGAAATTTCTGTCCCAGAGCGCCCAAAGAGCCATTGTCACGCCTGAAGTGCGCCAGAGTAAAGCCTTCTGTGAAATAGACGTCCATCGCCTCAACTGGATTTATGTTTAGATTTGAATCACTAGTAGTTATTGACTCTTTGCATGTCTACCGAAGCGAAGTGTAAGGAGAAGTAAGCGGTAGATATGGTGGTTCTGGTACAACATGTACACGCTTCCGTCAATTGCTTTCCTTCGAGAAAGATAGTGATTGAGTGCAGCACGGATATAAGAAAGGAGTTCAACGCTGTTGACTACGTAGCCTTTGTTGTGGCGTTTTCCTAAATTCAATCGATGATGACGGTGTTCGTTCAATATGATGACAGAATAATGGAGAACAGGTATGTAGAGGGAAATGAAAATTGTCTTGCACTTTGGTTTGGTTTCTATTAATGGCTCATTGCCATTGTAGATTGATAAGATGCGATGGCTGTAGAGGAGTGGCCCTGCTCTTATGTATATACGGTGAGTAGAAAATATTTTTATGCTTAATAATTGGTTTCTTATTTTTAATAGATTTAAAAATTAAGTTTTTGAGACTATCTAGCTCTAAATTCTGACCAAACCGTATCTTTAACGTATCAGAGAACGAGCTATAAGCTTATAGGCACAATCACACGGGGATACAGGGGAATTCAGGACATAAGCAAGTCTAATTAATTGCAGCTTAGAACGTTGTGAGGCACCAGAGCAAAATTTCAGTTTTAATTTAGACCACAAACCATTTGCATGCAAGACGTCAAAGTTCGGAAATTCCTATAAAGGCTCTTATTAGTCTAACTTAACTAGTATCCTCTACGAAGCTGGCATCCTTGAAGGTAATGATTGAATAGACTCCACCGTAATTGTAAAAATCATGAATCACTTAAAAAGGCAATGGATTACGAACGGAAACACTAACACAACCACCCGACGACGATTATGATAACTTTAAATTAAATGCTCAAGGATCTAATTACATACTATACTCATAAAACCTTTCTCCAATATCTAACCCTCTGAGTATTGTATTAAGCGTCATGATTCCTCCTACTTCCTATAAATAATTTGCCGTAGTAAAACATTTGTTCTCCATTTTATGACCACATTGTAGTAAATGTTTAATATCCATCTCAACATTGGCAAAAGCGGCATAAAATTTCATCGTTTTTAGTACGTTTCCTGTGCGTCGTAGTCAGTCACAGTTCGTAGGCTCATGTTCCTATAATCAATTAATCTACATCACCATCCACAAAATGAGTTAATTCTACGTTCGAGGTAATCAAAGATAATGATTACGATACGGGCCGTGTGCGGTGTCATAATTAAACAAAAAAATAAAAAATCAAAGGAGCGCACACACAAAGATCCTTGTGCGGTCCAATCAGCAAGCTCGCCTATATACCATCATAATTTATCGTCAAACTTAATAAGGTGGCCGTGCGTCGTTTATCTAATTACCCGCCACAACTTGTTACCTGTCCTATGCAAACATTGTGCACATGATACAAGTGCCTTCCCCATTTCCAATATCATTTAAGAGACTCGCTAATCCTTTGGGGAGAGGAGCAGTATAACAGACATAAAGGTTAGTGTGAGTGTGTGCGCGTTTTTTACCTCGTGGAACGTCGCGTTCCAAGCCTTCATTAGCATGCAACAAGTAAAGCAATTAAAAATTTCTTAAATACATCAATTAATCGATTATTACAGTTGAACACATGCAGTAAACGTTATTTTGTTGGATGTAAGTAAATATATTCTATACGATTACTATTCGAAAAGGATGTTAGGAACAATTCCATCATGGCGTGAGGACAAAATTTCCACTCTGCTGTGTTGCTCTACTTCAATTTGGTAGAATGGCTACATTGAGTACCGCAACCAATTATAGAACATCCTGATTTTCGTGGTAGATTGTACATAGGGACGTATAGAAGATCCATAGAAAGATTAGTCAATTTCCAAACAGCTTACTACATAGGACGCTAATTTTCAAGACGTGTAGAGTAGAACTAAAGGGTTTTTCAAAGGGGAACTTTGACTGGTGATTGCGGCCATTTTGCTGAAGCTACATCTGTCAAATTGGCTGTTAGGGTTCAACGACATCTAGTACAAATGTTAAAATTATTTTATGACAGTGGGTCTTCTGTTCGAACAACCTCTTGCGCCCATTTTACAGTCACCATAACCGTCCTTCCGAGGGGACTATTTTCAACATGGGGCATACATTCAAACCGACCCGTTCACTGAATAATTTACCAGCACCCGCATATCAAGAAAACGCAAGATCTGCTGTCTGTGAAAGTCTACTAGAGAATCCAAGGCGTATTCTGCGCTGCACACAAGAACCACAACGAGTTTGCACGCAAACTAAGCTCTCAAGCAGTTGGAAGTTGAACCCAATTTCAGTCCAAAAATTGGATTCAGCGCCGAAGCCCATTTCGGTCTGACATATTTCAAACGAAATTCGAAAGCCGACTTTTAAAATACAAAATTTGTGAACCGCACGTCGGCTTTTTATTTTTGTTTTTTCTCAGAATTCTGTCTAGACTAGACGAATGCCTTTCTTTGTTATGACTTGACTTAACTCATAACATGTTCATTAAAAGTCAAGTATTTGCGGGTAAAAATAACTGAAAATTTGATAATATTATCATCCTTGACTCGCTCTATGCACTCTTCATTCATTTTTTGATAAATGAAATGACGACGTGGCACTTCGCTTCGATAAAGAACTGCAAGACTTTGAGAAACTTTTCTTAGTCAAAATCCTGATGATGATAATAAATTTCCTAGTAGGTATCACCAGAACTTTTGGGGGTAAATGTTCTGTGATTCACTTTGTGGCTGTTATTCCATTCAGTTTGTTAAAATTTCCAGAGCTGAATGATTTGTTTAGCTTGACGTCAATGTCTGAGAGAATATTTGAGCATCACTTTTTCTGCAGCAAAAATCTGTGGTAGCTTCTCATTGTCTGTATGTGAGGTCCTTTGCAATGCCGAAAGATATTGCACGTCTTTTCGTGTTTTAATCAACAAGTTGAGAGGGTGTTCTTTTTTTTTGGGTGGTGGTTGATGGCATTTTGCTGATACGTACGAACAAAGGATAAGGGGGGAGGATAAAGAATAAAATATAAATGGTTTGTAAGCAAGATTTGGAACGGCTGTGTAAGGACCTTTCTACATAGTGTGTGTCATCGTCGTCGTCGTCGTCGTCCCCAAAGTGCAATGACTGCTTTGCTTAGTGATGTATACATTATGTACGAGCGAGTGTTTTAGTTGGATAATGTAATTTTTAAATGGACTCTGACGTCTGATTCAGCAGTTTTATGAGATGAGAACACTTAAGACGCGAGTGCTTATAATTTAATTCAGGATAATTTAAAGGCTAGACTTAATGATATTGGAGTTAAAGTATTTTTTTTTGAGGAATGGATTAGAAACAATTAAAGCAAACTTACGGTCATTAGATCAGGATAATCTGTAATGAAAAAAGTAGAATAGAGAATTAGAAGATTAATGTGAATGGCTTAGACATTAGAGTTAAGGTATGGAAGGGATTCTCACCGCTATCAGTATAGAAATACAATTTAGAGTCGGTGCTTTGCATTAAGTTTTATTGTTTATTTTTTTAATTTGAGTTTAATAATTCTTAAGAAAAGGAAACGATACGAATTGCACTGAAACTTCTAGGATCGGTTATGCTGTATCGGGGGCTCCACCAGACACATATTCATGGCCGTTCTATATAGGATTACTATAAACTATGTCATTTCCTTCAGATGGAAGTGTGACTTTAGGTTGGTTAGTTGATTAAAGGTATGCACTAAGAACTTATGGTAACATGGAACTATGATACCATATTATCGTCATAGACAAACTAAGATAGACAGGCATCTTCAGTGATTTGACGTTTGGCTCTCTCAAGCTAAAAACGGTGATTAGGTGTCCCATCTGGATCCTTCCGTGTGGACCACATCAATACCTTGCGGTGTTTTGCACACAGAAAGACTGTCTAAGGAGTTCGAAGTCAAGCTTCAAGCTAACGTTGAAATTTGATACCGTGCTGCTATATAGATATGGTTCCTAGACAGTCTCGGAAATCGTGTGGAAACCAGCGACTGTTAAAAAACCAGACTGTCAGAGAAGCATAGAACGAGTTCGGTAAGAATATTTGACAGTCTGTTTTAGAAAAGGGTCTAAGCTGAGCGTAAAAATGTAATAAATTTCCTTGAAAAAAAGTTTAGTTTTTAACTCATTTCTTCGTCGTCGGTGTAAAGAATTTTTTTTTGCTACAATACCATCAAATTATTAAAAAAAAAAAAATTATACCTTGAAAATCACGGATTTCTCATAAAACACCTGCTGACGTTCATAAAAAACTCTTCTCGTCTTTGAGATTTAAATTGCTTTTATATCTTCTCAAATATGTGAGAGTGTAATTAAATTTCCAAGAATTTTATTAAACCAAACAAAGATATTAAACACCGAGCAAATATGTTTTGCGCCTGCTGCTTCAAAACACTTTCACACAAACCAATTCAGGCGACGAACCTCAAAAAGTCCTTAGATCATCCAAACAACAACAACGCCGCAAAGAAAAAAAAAAGAGGCAACAAATAATTTATAACAATACAGTTGGGAGAAATTCTTTGGTTTTTGATTCTGTTTTCTAAGAATTAGACGAAAATATATTCAAAACAAAAATAAAAAGTTCACTTTACAAAAAGACAAACCTCCACCCGCAAATGGAATTTTATTATTTGGCTGGATTTTGAAGTCCCCCTTCCCTCCTTTTTATACCAAAGAAAGAAATAACCAAATATGTACATATACATACATAATGTATAAAAAAGAATTGCGGAAGAAATTGGGTATACGCGTAGGTGTCCTTTCGCTACGCGTATATAGTAGATGGAAGTGAAAGCAGTGATTCGGTGTTTTCCTTTTTTTCTCTAGATTGTGAGAGGAAATTTTACACAAGGATTTTGTGTCGTTAAAAGCATTTTATTTCCATTCATGGAAATTTACATTGTTGTCCTTTGCTCTAAATTTGAAATCCAACACGAAGTGGAGGAGAATAATTTATTTTCGAAAATTTCATATTTTATGATGCTCTCGAGAGTGTATTACAACCTTATGGAAGCAAATCCTTCGCGCGGTTCGATGGTAAATTGTAGATGTACCTACGTATATTTATTTTTTTTATTTGAAATTGTTCCTTGATCCATCGGTATAGACACGAAAGTTCACACACACACACACACACATATACAGAGAAAGTGATGAGACTTATTTTTAGAAAAAATAAATGTAATATCTTCCTTTTTGGTAGTCAGATGGCATAGCAGCACAGGCAGCGGCGCAGCGTAGCCTAGCAACAGATACCTACCCAATTAGTGATGTGATAAGATCTAATTTCTTATTCATTGCTGAGATAATTTGAAATGTCTTCTAGAATTCATTTTATGATGGCGTAAACTTTCTTTGGCAAAAAAAAAAAACTCCCATCTCTTTTGCAGAATTTTCAGCGAAAGCTGGTGGGTATCTTCAACGTCCAGCTCTTGGGCCATCGTGATCATTATCGTTGGAGAACTTCTTTTGACGAGAAAAAAAAAAATATTTTCAATGCAAATATAAACAATAAACGTTGATGGTCCGACCGAAAGGAATGGTAAACAAAAGAAAGAGAGGACACGAGAAATTGAGGAAGAAAAATAAAGAATCTGATTGACATCACAGTCTTGGGAACGTGAGTAAGCCACCGTGGAAAAGACCTCATTAGGTTGCGGGTGTCGTCGGTTGACGGTTGTGGGAAAATAAATTTTCAAGTGTCATCTTGGCACAGTTTACGGGTCGTTTATGCTGCTGTATGCCAAATAGTGGATTAAAAATGACTTCTTTGAAGGGAAAGGTAAGTAGATGAGTTGCAGGAAAGAACTGATTGACTTTCACTAATTTACGGCAAAGAAAGTAGGCAAGATAATTGGTAATAGATAATTATAATAGACCACTCTACAGAATTCCTACTTAATAATAAAATTTTAGTAATTATTTCAAGGGATTTCATATTTGCAAAGATTACGAGTATATGCAATGAACTCTGGAGATAAAGATGTGTACTTACAATAAATGGGACGCTGTTTATAAGGAAAAGATGGGGCGACTTCAAACTTATCGACACAAACGATTTTCTGGGTTACAAATATCAACATTAACATAGTTTGTTTTTCATGAAGGAAATTGCAAGCAACTTAGTCGCGTAAATGCATCGGATATTTGATAAATTTGTACGTTCAGTAATTTATTCCCATTCTTTTTCCGATCAAATCTGGAAATCGATTGCCTCAGGAGAAGAAT
Organism: Chalcosyrphus nemorum; assembly: GCA_949716465.1. Classification (NCBI taxonomy): domain Eukaryota; kingdom Metazoa; phylum Arthropoda; class Insecta; order Diptera; family Syrphidae; genus Chalcosyrphus; species Chalcosyrphus nemorum. The sequence continues at coordinate 14,411,354 of OX454334.1, read as the reverse complement.
TTGACTTTGACAGCAACTATGACGCACAGACAGCTCCTAACTGAAAAGCCAGATTACAGTGCATTTACCTTTCACTAATAACAACGATAAATGGATTGAGTAGCAGACAGCCTTGACTTCCAATCACCAATTTTCTTTTTTATAATCTGCACGTGCCAAAGGGGATAATGACTACCCTTTTACTGATTAACAGGGCACGGACGTAAATTTAATTAGAACAGATAAGAAGGGTGGTATCCAATTTGACTGTGGAGACAGTTGTGTGTGATTGTATCATTCGTTTGTAATTCACAGTTTCTTTTTCGCGTTTATATTGAAATGCACTAAGTGTCTTCTTTGATTTTATTACTGTGAAAATTGAGTTGACATCGTCGGGACTTGAGCGACAAACCACACTGTGGCCACTCACCATAAAGAGAGAGCCTGTTATATGATCATTGGTCGTTTTAGCGAAAAAAAGAAGGAAGAAGAGGCGTTTATGCAAGCACTGTAGGGTAGATCAAGAGCACAGAGTATTAGCACAGAAAAAGGAATCAGACGACAGTCCTGCTTAAATGACAACAACACTGGCTCTTCTACAGCTGACAGCTGACACCTGAATATAAGTACAAAATACACATTGTTCTTTCGGAGTACATGTTTCGGAACACAAAAGGAGCAGGTACTGATTTTTACCAATGGAATATTCTAGGAGATTAGTATGAACTCTAAACACCTAAACTTAGGTACTACATACATGTGTATGTAAGTTGCGAATTTCTGTCGCAATCATGAAAAATATCAAAACTTTTAATAGCACCTTTAAGACACAAGGTGCTATACCCACAAGCAGAAATTTAATGCGAGTTCCTAAAGTATCTGTTTAGGTTTGAAAACACCCTCTGGGTGTACTAAAAGCCTCAGCAAGAATCATGTGGGAAGATCTGTAATTATAACAAAAATAAAAGACCTTCATACTTAAAATTGTAATTGCAACATTTTAAATTAAACATCACGCATCACAGACCTTGATTAATGCCCCGCACACCACAACTCATCACGGTCGTGTTTAACTTAATCCTCGCAACGCGATTAACACCTGAACACAAAAACGTCATTTACATGTCAACTTGGTGTTGTCTCCATCAGCAGCAGTTACCACTGAAACGGTCCTCTTGTGCCATCATTACGGTGTTCCATTGGGAGGCGCGTCGCAACTTAATACACGTCCCAGCTTTTTTTATATTTCATTTAATTTTTATATTTCTTTGTGCCTCTTGGAATTACCTGCCTACCGCCCGCACACTCTTTAAGTTATTATATATTTTCCAACGTTAATATCCCCCTCGGACTGTTTGGCTTTGATTTGGCTCTGGGTCTCAGGGAGTGACTACTGGAACACATAGTAGGGTAGGGTAATAAGGGCCTCCCCTCCTTAGAATGGGGATGAACCATTTAAGAGCACAGTCGTAAAATTTTACAACTTGTTGTTCTCTTGTATCGCTGTTGCTATGACTCTTGTTTCTGCTCCTTTTGTGTTTTATTTTGTGCTGCTCCGATATTTGTTTTATCCTGTGTTGAGGAGTATGCCGGAGGATATTTCAGGCGGCGTGGCAGTACAAAAATTTGCATATACTCTACTATACACAGGTTTATCGGCGACTTTATTTTTGCAATATCCCCGAAATCAGATAAAATGTTGAAAGGGTAATAAAGACGACGGCCGTTGCATAGAATAGATATAGAAGTGGCAGCAGTGGGGGGTTTTCTATATAAGTTCTACTGAATGCAAAAGGATAACTCAATGCAAAACATGTTCAATCCGATAATCCTTTGGGGAGCACCTTAGCCCTGGTCGGTATGAATATATGTGTACTCTCCCAAAGGGTCGTCGTTGTCGTGTGTATTCGGCTTACGCCTAAAATAAATCAATTTTTTGTGATAAATTATTCATTGTATCTCTTAGATGTATCTGATGGGAGTTTTTTGGTTTTTTTTTTTTTTTTTTTGTAGTTTACAATAGCCTACATGTGTGTGTGTAGTGAATTTGAATATTTGAATTTTATTTTCTTTTATTTTGACTGGGATTTAAGACGAACAACGGACAGACAAGTGGTGTCCCCTGATTTGCATGCATAATAGTGAAGGGACTTCAGTGATTTGTGCCGAGTAAACAAAAAGTCGTTGCTTTCAATGTCCGACGACGACGACGACGACGACGACCGAGACATGAGAGATTGAGGATAAAAAAGAATGAATTGTAATGGAAACTTAATTAGGGCAAACAGTATTGTTCAAAATCTACTACAATTTGGGGACAACCAGCATTTGATTGATTGATACGAGTATAAGCGCCTTAGAAGGATACTCTGTGAAATTGATGCAATTTCTTCGATTTGATTCGATCTTTCGAGTGAAATGATATAAAGTTGAATTCAGAATATTTTATATGTGATGGTTGGTCGACGCCATGAATTGTGGGTGACTTTCAAAATCAATAGCTTGAGGTTAAAATAGCAGCATCAAAATAAGGGTCTTCCATTAAGCGTTACATATCTTTAAATTTGAATAAAATAAACTGTAAGTGAGATATCTTTATTTTTGTTTTATGTATTTAAAAGGTGCATGTATGCCATTATATATGCATTATGACATTATTCAAATGTCCGCCGCGGCTTTGCTGGGTGGTACAACTTTCCATAGCTCTGTTGCATAAATTGGGCTAAATTTGATAGGCGTTAAGCACGGTGGTGGTCTGGGGTTTATTGGCACAGACATGTGACTTAAGAAAACCCTAGAAAAAGAAGTCTAACGAGGTCAAATCGCACGATCTCGGTGGCCAATTCATATCACACCTCATGTTGTCGGAGCCATTATCATCCAGTTGGGGCCAAACGAAATCGGTTATCATCGACCGATAGCGGTCGCTGTTGACGGTGATGGGCTGGACAACGTGTCACGTGCTTGGCCAAACAATTCTATTGTAGTCGTTTTTCACCAAGCCACCTACTCGAAGCGACATCCCATGTGTCACATGTCAAACGGCGCCATTTTGACCTCGAAAACGTAAAATATTTTATGTTCTCTGTGCTTTATTACTAGTATTTGCAATAGCCAGACAGGTAATTACCACTCATGCAAAGTATATACATATGTACATACTAAAAGTGTAAAATTAATCCAGTGTACGTAAATTTAAATTTACTTTTTTTGTTCCATATGTCCACATACCTATACGTTCCATCGCTTAGAGAATTCACCTATTTAATGCAATTTAAAAAAAAAGACTATTTCATATCAGATAAACGTACTGACATGCAATTACGTCCAGTGAATGGATGAGCCGCCTAAGATTACTTATCGCGACATATAATTAAGCCCTTCGGCCAAAATGCCAGACCCATAACCACAACTTTACGAGTAGGTAATACCTACACACGATTTTGTAAACAAAATTCCTCAACAGAGAGTGAAAAGATAGTCCATCTTCCCTTCTACTGTCAGTTGGAGTGAGTGCTCTGTGTTGCACAAGGATAATAATCCTCCACTTCTCCACCGACTATAAGGTTGGTAAATGTCTTTTTGGTGTACTTAACATTGATTAAGAATGATTAGTTGGAACGAGTTGGAGGTGTACTCCTGTCCGGACGGCATATAGGTGTATAGGATCTAGTCTTTGATCTTTCAATGAATTCCGATGAATTGCTTCGTACACAGTGCATGGTATACTGAGAGGAATGTCTCAAGACGTGGCATACCCAGACAGTGTAGTGCTCTAGACGAAAGAGCTTAAGCCGACTAATTGTAAAATTATGGTTGACTTGAGTCGCTGATATAACATAACATTCAAGAATTAGTTGAAGGACTAATGGAGGTAATTAACGATTTTTTTTTGTTGTTGTTTCCTTCTACGACTGAAGATACTTTTATCTGTATCCTGTCTGTCTGTGCTGCCAGTTTGGCTCGAATGTTTGCTACAGTTATTGACTAGTTCTTGCCGACAAAGAAACCGAACGAGACACTTATGCGAACTGACAGTTGTAATGATTTCCTTGATCTGAGAGAATCTCACCGATCTTCTAGAAGATCGAAGAAGCTGAGAGTTGGTTTATTGGTTGGGTGGTCTTACAATGTCCTGCCAAAGCATGTGGAGATAAATCATTATCGGAATTAATTAGCCGTATAGAAGGAAAGCCATTACACCTTGTACGGTAGTATCATAGTAATGTTAAATATTTAATAATTCACTTCTATCTAGATATGCACGAGGGGATGTCGGTTTTAATGCAATTTAAGTACTACAATGTAACTTCTTCAATTGCAAGAGCTGCTATTAGTGACTGTGTGAAGTCAAAATGTCTGGAGTTTTGTCTGTTGCCACATGGAAACAAATGCTTGTAATGATACGTTCTTTACTACTTCACCGGCCTATACTGGTCCCACTACAGAAGTGTGGTCTGGTCATAAAAATACCACTAGTTCTTATTAAACAAGTGAAATTTGTAAGCAATAATAATTTAGAATTAAGAGCTTAGATAACTCAGCTTTGAGGTGGCATATGACACTTCTATCTAGATATGCACGAGGGGATGTCGGTTTTAATGCAATTTAAGTACTACAATGTAACTTCTTCAATTGCAAGAGCTGCTATTAGTGACTGTGTGAAGTCAAAATGTCTGGAGTTTTGTCTGTTGCCACATGGAAACAAATGCTTGTAATGATACGTTCTTTACTACTTCACCGGCCTATACTGGTCCCACTACAGAAGTGTGGTCTGGTCATAAAAATACCACTAGTTCTTATTAAACAAGTGAAATTTGTAAGCAATAATAATTTAGAATTAAGAGCTTAGATAACTCAGCTTTGAGGTGGCATATGAAATACATACCTACACCCCAAGACAGCTACTCTTTATCATGGAACAACTCAACTAATAAACGAGGGCAAAACCAAGTACATGCTGTCAATAAGAAGGGGGAATCAACAGCGACAAATTGGACTAAACGTCACAGTGGGCAGCTACAAGGTAATAAGGGACTTTGTCTACCTTGGTTCTGCTATATTAAGTCTGACAATGAAACCAGCAAATAAATCAAAAGAAGAATAACCCTTGCTATTTTTTCGGGCTTATAAGGCAATTCATCAGTAGAGACATATCTCAAAGAATTAAGGAGATCCTGATCATTCCAGTCGCTTCGAGAGAAAATCCGTTTTAAGATATTCTCTCCCGTTTGCGTTGACGGGTTTTGGAGGAACTATACGAGCTGTACAGCGACATCAACCTAGTCAACAAAAAGAAAAAAAAAAACTGCGATTTGGACTAGACGTCTGAGATGTCTAGGGTATGTAGAGCGAACGGACATCAACGCTCCGGAATGGACGCACTGGAGAATCTCCTCGAAGCAGGCGGCGCGTACAAGTTTAAGGAGACCTCTACCAACTCGGACGCAACTAGCTAAATACCAAGCTAAGTGGAGAGGCCTATTGGTTGATGGGGGGTCCGTTCAAAAAGAAGATAATATTTATCTCTTTTCGTAAGAAATAACAGTTAAGTTGAAGTTAATTTCTACATGCGGAAGATTCGCTTCGAATGATTTACTTATACCAAAAGGTAAGTCCTAACAAAGCCATATAAAACAAGTTTTTTTTTACCTGCGTATGCAAAGGATATAAGTGTCACAAATACGACACCCAAATTAGTACTGTTAAATGCAGGACTCACTTAATACTTTCAAATATTCTAATTGAGATTAAAATAGACAGCACACAACTATGTTGTGATGTAAATAGAAAAAAAAAAGAATCATTGGGTGGATGACGAATTTGTGTTTCCTGGAAAGTCCCTTGCAGAGTACTCAATTAGAGCTTCAGGCATGCGAATGATATTTGACATTCTACAAAGGACCTAAACGGGTTAAAAAGTACAACAAGAAATAAAACTTAGGAGCGCGTGTAAACCGAACAGCACGAGCGAGGCACAAAAGAGCGGTAGTTGGCTTTTGAATTTACCTAAACGACTTTTGTTGAATTCCAAGAACAGATTTATTATTTAATAATTTCATCTAGCGATAACGATAGTTTCATCGTCTTTAGCTGAATTCGGTAAGACGTTCCTAGAACTGGAAAAGTAAATTAAGATGCTTTTCAAATGAGCAAATCAGAGCAGGGTGGCTATTTTAGTCAGATTTGTGGTAAAAGATACATTTACAGGTTGTTTCACCTCCCTGATGATGGTGCTGTTTAGTCGAAATGTGAACGAAATTATTATCTGATTAGGCAATTAAAAATAACTTTCCTTTCGAATTGATAAGGTAATTTATTTTCCCCTGTTAATTTGCTGATGTCTAATGCTCATTAGTACTTGCTTTCACAAAAGCTATATCTTTTTTTCTATCTTTTGTGGATACATTCACTTTGAATTTGAATATAAATCTGCGCGCTAAGTAATTTCAAATGAATTAGCACATTCCAATTTGCGACGTAAAAAAATAAAAGAAATATGTATGTGCTACAAACTTCAAAGGAGTGAAACTGAATCGAATACGCTAACGCTACCAACCGCCTGAGGGCTTTGCTTTGGTACATATTGGTCGATGGTCAATTGCAAATTGTATCCAAACTTGAACTTTGATATTCCATAGAAACGAGCCCCGAAACCGCCTGAGTTTGAGTGCGCAGTGATTATAGTGTTGTGTCAGGTTGTGTAGTGTGTTTGAGTATAGAGGTCCTGCTCGAGGCGTTACACATTTTAACTCACGTTTCTAGTCGTCAATTGAAATCTGTTTGTTGTTATTAGGTTGTTATGGCAAATCCGTTAAATTAATTCGATTGAAATTGAATTGTTAGAAGAGTCAGGTTTTATTTATTATCTGCGAAAGAAAAAGAAAACAAAAATCTTTCGATAACCTTGAAGCGAATGATAATTAAATTCAATCAATCAAATCTTAATTATATTCATCAGATTTGTTCATGCGATTGAGTTGAAATTTTGCTTAAGAAATGCGTAGACAGTTAAATGCCAGCAATTGGAAGTGAATTGTAAATTTAGAGCCATATTCTTGTGGTGTGCATGAGAATGGCATTTGATTTGAAGGCTTCATTGACATGAGCTAGATAACAAATCAATCTCACCGATAGACAATCACATTGTTTGCTGCCAGATGGCATCATAATTTATTCATTTTATGTGAACACATGTTGCTTTAAAAGTTCAAATACGAAGGCTATTGAGGTTTGCAGATCGTTACGTTCGTTAAGTTATTCAGTTTTGTTCTTTCATGCGAGAAAGGATGCCAATTTTGGTATGTTCTTGGTAAACGTTCACAGAACATAAAGCAAAAAAAAAAAAGCATGGTTAAGAATTAGCAAAGGCCTTATAAGAGCAACATCTCTTGACTGGTGTTGGTATACAAAATGCCAACTAAGAGCTATCACCGCAAAGAAATTTCTTTGAAAATTCAGGACTGGTTATGGCCAGAGTTTACTCTAACGAGCAGCTTTATCAGGAACGGGCCATGAACCTATCCATAGCTAGCCAAGCGATGCAATGGATGGTAGGATACGCGGCGGTCCTAGGAGTACGTGGCGCAGAACAGTGGAGGAGTAATCACGGCAACTGGGAAAGAGTTGGGGTGAGCTGAGGCATATTTCCAGAAATCGCACACGATGGCGCGTAGGCGTTGTAGAACCCCCAAGGACCCATAAGGAGATACAGGATTTAAGTAAGTAAATATGGCCAGAGTTTGAGCCAGTAATTTTCACAGATGGATTAATGATCAGAGGTGGTGTATTTGTGGAAGACGGCAACACAAGGACTACATACTCATTGGTCAAGCAGGGTGAAAATCTCCGCAATTCTAATGGCTGCAAGTCTGTGTCTGCAGTGACAATCAAGCTACACTTAAAGCATTGTTAGACCCATTTACCACTTCCAAATGAGTTGGAGAAAGCAAGAGATCCTTGAACTGTGTGGCAAGGGTCAAATCATAGACTCGTATCTGGGTTACAGGTCAGACTGAGATGAGTTATCCGATTAGATTGCTAGACAGGGCTCATAGGAAAATTTCTCAGGCCCCGAACCTACGATAGGTCTTCAGTAAGAGCGTTCATTAATGATTGGGCTTCTTATAAATACAATTGTCTCTCCTGGATGTAGCCTATGCTCAAGGTCTCAGGACATAGTTAATATTCGATGTTTTAGTCATTCCTCATCTTTCAATTAAGGAAAAGATTCTAAGAAATAAATTTAAAACACATTTTCTCGCAATCAAATCAACAGTCATTTGGTTGACAAATCACGTGCCAGACGATTTCACTCCATGAACTTTTGACCACTATTTATTTCCACTGTACTCGTATTTATTTTGTAACCCACCCTTAAGTCTGAAAGGAGTTCTCTCATATTCCAAAGAAGAAAAAAATGTCTCTGTACTGTAGTATGGTTAAAAGGGTTCTCTTAATGCACGACTACCAAGATTCGAAGAATAACCCTTGCGGTGACCATTAAAGGTTTGCACACAAATCCCAACAAAGTATTGTTGCCTTAAAAAGGGATTTCTCTGGAAAATAAAATAACAAATTTAAAATGTCACGTATTTTATCCCATCGTTGGGAAAATTCTCATGCAGACAGTACAAATGGCTTTCGGGGCATTTGTCGGACCGAAGAATCAATACCATCAAACCACTGGTCTTCTTTCGACCTTCTTCACTGACCTCTTCCTTTATTTGTGGCCTATTCTCTGTGTACCATGCTGCCAAATAGCCTTGGGCTGTATTGAAATCTTTATTTGATTTATTGTGAGAGAGTATCTTAAAATGAAATTTGTCATTACACACTCGCGGATGCTGCAATGGTCAAAGCAAATTCATGTAATCAGAGTTTCCGGTTAAACGGAAACCTCGAGTGTGTTTTCGGAAATCATAAGTCCCGCCAGTCACTCGGACTCGGCTAATTGGTCACGTTTAGTGATGGAGGAATTATTACTTCATAAATCACATTGGCATTTTGCCTGTAAAGAGTGACCACAAGAACTTTGATCTATTGGTCAAGTGATTTCGAGGTCCATGGTGTGTGTGTCTGTGTGGGAGAACTACGTTGCATTGCAATAACTAACAATCAAGTCGCTTAATTGAGTTGTGAATTATTCGAAATGTATTTCGAAGATTTATCGATACATAATGTCAAATTAGGTTTGTAATGAGGCCACATAGTGGGAGTTGTGTTGCCTGTGACAGGCCACTTAGTAGTACTAGGCTTCTAATGATGAAGGAAAGAAAAAGAATAACTTCTTTACAAAGTGACAGGTTGGAACGAGTTACCAATGTTTTGACACGTAAATATATTTATGGAGAATTCCTAATGAGTTTCGATACTGACCTTCGATGTACTTCCAGCAATTCAACTGAAAAAAATATATAAAAAAAAAATTGATTAATAGTTTGAATTGACAATCGAAATGAATTGAATGAAATAATCCAACGGATGTAAATTCGTAGCCATGCTACCAGTTGAAGTACCAGCTGGTGCCAGGGTTTTGGCAAAGTTTTTATTGATTTTGTCGACTGGTAGAACCTTAAGACTAGGTGGGCTTATGTGTCTATTCAATAAGAGGGTAAGACTTGCATTTGAATAATGAATAAGCAAATACCTATACACTTGAAAAAATAATCTTAAGAGAGAAATTGTTACAGAGTTATTTTTTTCAAACCTGTACAGCTTCATTCTGTATCTTTTGTAAATGTAAATATGAGAAATAATATTTCCGGCAGTCAGTAACAAAAAAAATGTTTATTTGTTTATGCATTGAGTTATTTGAAGACCACAGTGACATTCTGTTCATAGATAAAATTTAAATCGGAGAACAAGAGTAAATAGTCTTGAATTTTTGCTATGAATGGAGATTATAATAAATTTAATGGAAAGGACGAGACAGCTTAGACTAGCGCGAAAGAACAGCTACATTGTATAACAACATCTAGGTTTCCTAACCAGCTACCAGTTACAGTATCCACACAAGTCTTCAAATCAAACCCGAAGGGAGGACGCAGTAGAGGGCCGGCCTCCTAGCCACAGATGGTGGGTATAAATTCAAGAAGACCTCGACCAACAGAAAGCAATTAGCTAAGGACAGTGGAGACGATTATTGGTTTAGGCTTTGGTTCACACCGAACTGTAGTACAATCTAAGAAGAAGTTACGCAAAATCGTGGATGTGACCAGGGTAGAAACGCTTGTTACATTGGACCACGCAGTCGCAAGCTGAAAAACGTATACTTCTCCATCGGAACGGAGACCTAGCGATGCCCATTGTTTAGCGTTATTACTCTGCTTTCCTTATCATTTATGAAAACTTAAAGAAGACGGTTTGGGAGTAGATTTTTTATAAGGCGTCCTGTCCTTACACAGGGAATTACTTGCGACAGCTTAAATATTAGTCCATCCTTCCAGATGGTGTCATATGGTGCGGCTAAGTCGACTAAGGCGGATATTTTGAGTTTCCGTTCAAAGCATGATTCAAGTGTGTCTTTAAGGATAACACTTGGTGCAAGCACTTCCTGTCCATTCGGAAGGCAGCCTATTCGATGGGTATGATTTAATCAATGGCAGGGTTTATCCGATTGTAAATAAAGCTTTTCATACCGCAAGAAAACAAAACGCTTTTGTTGTTGATGAGAACTTTTAGCTCGTTATCAAGGTTTTCTAAATCAAAATAAGCAAGTACATACGGAAGTAAGACGTCATTCTTCAGACCACCGAAGACACAAGGCTCAAATATGTTTGAATGCCCTCTCCTCTACCACTCTATTTCTCACACGCAATCAGTATCCGGAAAATATGCCCTAGATCAATTGCTAAGTGACAGACCACCCAAAACCTTGTTCCAGCAGACCAGATGTATGCAATTATCCTCCACTAAGAACTTACATTCAGCAAAAAACCTTAATGTTAGATGTATAAGTACGCCCGTGGCACGTGTAATAATAATTTGCGATCAGCAAACAACCACTGTTACAATACGAAAAATGTATACAACGACAAGTTAATTTTATATAAAATGCCTCTCAATTTTCCTCCGCTCTACATGCAATCAAAAACTAGCCACCGGCCTTCGGTAATTATACCCACTAATCCGATTTTGATTTTTCCAATTTCCATTCCCACAAGCCAAACAGCATATAAACTTACGCAATATCACCATCAAAACTAGTTCCTCGAAATGACTCACAGCCGATACTTAACATGCGACTAGTATGTGACTTAATACGCTTGCGCGGCCGCCACAAATGTAAGAGAACAGGCTCCTTCCCGGTATAAAATATAAAATAGCCCCAAAAGATATTAATAAAACGCCAAGTGGGCGATTTATGTTACAGTGTTATCTAATAGCGCGAACTTTTTATTGGTAAAATTTGGGTTGCTGCGCTGTAAATCAAAGAACCCCGTGTATATATTTTTGTATACCTAAAGGCAATGGATACATTTGGTATGCCTCGCTGAATCACCCAATCAAGATGTTTTCTTGCCATCAAGCGAAACCCTAAAAAACCGTAACACAGTCTCACAGGTGGGTGATCGCACCTCTGTTGTATGAGTAGTTTATAGTCAGCACAGCATGAAGCCCATCAGGCAAAGGCACAGATACGAAACAAAACATAAACGTAGCTTGCGTAATACCAAAATACAAAATGAGCATAACCAAGTCAATGCACACACAAAACAAACAGCTCTGCAGATACAGATGCAGAGTTTTTTTCTTCTTCTATATTTTTCTTTAATTTCAACGCAATTAAGTTTGACGAACTGTTTAGGGATGACGGAGAGGGGAATTCTTAATTGAATCAGCGCTCAGGCAATGTCTAGGCGCGCACCACCCCATTAATTGTGCCCATCAGCTAGTAGTGCTAAGGTATCCGTCTGCATCTGTTCCATCGGATTGAGTCAGTACCTTGGGCTAACTTGTGTGATACCGTTGCATACACTACTAACAGCAAGAACCAGGAGAATAACCGTCAATATAGCGGTGGTATGGTGGCTTATTGGCATGGTTTTCATGTGTATGTGCATGTGCAGTCGGTCATTACGTATAATCGCATGCAATACGTTGAATGTGCGCAATTAGTAAGTTGCAACATAGATACAGTATATACACCGGATAGATACATTCCGTTTCTGCAGATTAATTAGATGCAGTTCAAGCGCGGTGGCGAAAAACGTGGGAAAACAATTTTCCCGCGTTGTCCCGCTTCAATAAAAACAAAAAAACATTGAATTCCAGAAACGGTTCTCTTGTGTAATCGCCATCATCGTTCCTACGAATCTGTGGGATATACTATGTATGAGTTTGCTTTTTGTAAAGGGGGTGGCACGATGCTTGAGGGGCCCACTGATATCAAATGAATCTATGAGGTATGGAAAAGGCGGAGAGATCACGACCGAATTCGGTATCGTGGGTGGGGTTGAGGTTCAATACAAATTCATGGTCCATTTGGACATTTGCCTTCTATCTAACCACCCGAAACTGTCTTCCAATTAACAAAATACGGATACTCCCACTGGTGGTAGATGGCTTTGAGATTCAATTGACATTTTTTTTTTGCAATCTTTTTTTTCCGAGACTGCCGGGCACAAAAGTCATGGCACCTGACACTGCATAAATTATTTCGGTCCCGTGGAACTAACGTTAGAGACGGAACCGCACCCTTTCGGAGTGGAGTACTTGGTGCCGTTACATAGGTTGATGCATAGATACAAACGAGGAACCATGCATTTGTCATAGTCGTGGGTCAAGTTGTTTGCTGTTAAAGTTGGTGGAGTACCGACACAGGTTGGTGAGGTCGGACCGACGAATGTGTTATTACTAGCAGATATGACGTCTGGTACGCGATATGTTGTGGTATTCATGTCTTAAGACAGTATGATTTATGAAGTGGGAAATTAAAATATTTTGGTGTTGGAGATATCCACATATGTTACATGTACTAGAATGGCAAATTACAATTTGTCGAGCGGGTGACTTGTAATGTTGAGAATATAGAAAGGTTAGATATTTATTCTGGGGCGTATTACGTTTACTTTGTTTGATTAAATAAAGTGAGAGAGAATACCATTGCAGTGTACTAGGGCGGAACAGTCGCTGCCTAGTTCTTGTGCTGAAAATATTGCTGAACCAGACTTTGGAAAGTACGTATGGGAATGTGTAGATTTTAGTAGAATAAATAAGGTGAAATTCTGTAGGATTCCTGGGTATAGAAGGTAACATAAAAGTTAAGAGGCACTTATTCATTCAAGGTGATCAGAGAAACACATTCATAGAGAAGAGTTAAGCAAACTGGAAAGAGAGTGAAAACAGGGCCAACCTGGAACAAAGTTAAAGGCTGCAAAAACAAAAACTCCAAGGAAACAACCAACAAAATTCGAATTATGCATGAATGTGAGTATCCTAAAAACTATCCTGATAGAACTCTGAAGACTAGCACTTTAAATAAAGTACAAGTATAACTGAAGAAGATCTCTGCAGATTCTATAACGAGATCGCAAAACACTCGGGAGGATCCTACAAAGAGAAAAATACCAATTATCAAATGAGAAAATCGTATCTCTAGAGCAATTTCTCATTCTTAAAATGGAAATTTAGTAACTCGACTATATAAGGTTTCTTTCACTAATGCAATGTAGGACTACGCGACTCTCAAAAAATAATTCTAAAGAAATCGAATTCGAGGGAACTTCAATGAGGGAATACACTTTTTGAAAGCGTTTGTGGGAACATAATAGACCAACATGCCGTGGTGTACAATACTTATTTATGTGTGGATATAGATAGCATAACTATCTTTAAAAATGCAGTTTTCGACGTTCGATTTTATGAGTTTACTTGTTAATATAAATAAATATAGATTTATAATGTTTACTTGCAATACCATCCCTGGACAGACCTCTCCAACTCCCGAGAAGTTAACATCCCTGGACCGAATTTCAACCTCACCAGCAGTGTCAATTTCAATTCAAATGCATTTTGTACCTTTTGTCCCTTTCTTTCAGTTTCTTTTTGTGACTGCTTTCCTTCTCTTTGTGATCCAGTTGTAATCGTATTACTTGCGAAATAAACTCGTTTTTTACCTAATAAAATTGCTTTTGAGGTTCGATTTATTCTCCAACACCTGTCAACTTGATTGATTAGCGACCGATAAATCCTTCTGCATAATTTGCAGAAACCTTGATACAAATACAATTGGAGTTCCTGTTTCCCACGATCTCAAATTGTAATCAGGTGAATAGGTCATGGCGACAAATTCCCATACATACTTGCCTCCCAATACTTCATAATGCAATTAAAATATATGTACAAAGCTCACTTCATTGTCATTGTGCGGTTAATGCGTCGCTAATAAATATTTATAGATGCCGAGGAATGTGTTCATGTTCATGTTAGTAAACAACATTGTTCCAAACAATTAGTTTTATTGTTCAATCAACAAGCGCACCTATACATCTCTATGTCGTGCTAATAAACGTCTTTCTCTGCGCGATAAGCTGAATGTATCTGGTCGATTTGCACAAACGAAGGTTGGAATTCTTCAAATCTCTTTTTCCCTCAAACAAGCCATTTAAATAAACTGCTTAGATCAATCATCCGCCCACCAAATATATCTTTGAATTGGATAATTATCAAACACTCGGGGTATAGCATTGAAAAAGATACACCATTGACATTTCATTAACATAATAACGTGACGCAAATGGCATTCGTTGATGTATAGTACGAGTTATGTTTAAAATTCACTGGGCGTTCGTGTCTATAAACAGTTATCAAGTGGCGGTTTTAAGAGTACAAACTACGTTAACATAGTTTGAAATTTGTTTTGGATTTTGCAAATTGTATACATATAGCGGTCTCATTTCCGGACTGATGCAAATCAGAAGATAAACAGCTAGAAGTTTTTTTTTTCCCCCCCAAAAATGAGTTGGAGCTTCTTTTGGCTGCAAAGTACAAGGATTGAATTAGAATTAGTGGCGGCGGCGGTAGACTCTTAAATCATCACAAACTTTTGTGTTACGCACATACGTAGCTGTCACTTGTGAAAGAGTAAGGTCAGAATTTGTGTGAAGTAGAATCAAGACTTTGAACAATCGTTTAGCACGATCTGAGATTGTTTTTTTTTTATTGGTATAAGGTTTGGCCTTTGGCGTTGTAGAAGGTGTTAACCAAATTTTTAAATTCATGAATAGAATACCAAGGCAATTGACAAATGTGTTGTTTGTTCTCTGAGCGAGCAATAAAATCACTCATAAAGATAAAAGTTATGTGTTTTATGGATGTACACAACGGAAACTCTTAACATAAGGTACATATACAAAATGTACATACATACATATGTTTTCTTATAGCAAATATTATGGATAAATATGGTGTGAGCTTGCTGCTAAGATTAGTAGCATGAAATGGCTTAATAGGACAAATTCTGCCATTCTCAAGTCTTCACCAAAATTCGCTGTAAAAGCTGTTTATTAACTCGCAACTGGGTGCCGTGGCTCAGTGTTTAGTGCGTAAGGGGTTCCAAGTTTGAATCCAGAATGTACCATCAAAAGCATATAATTCGCTTGCAAAGAAGTGGTTTTGAAGTCTAATTCTTTACCAATCACTACACCTGCTGGTTTCTTTCCATTTTGTAATTAGAAAATTCCTTTCAATTGCATTTTAGTTATGCATTTTCATGTATCTGAAACTAATTTACACTCTTGTCGTTAAAATAGATGTGGCTGTAGCACCGGTCTTTAAATACCTCCTGTGGACTCGATTACCAAACCCTGTATAGCATGCGTTCAATCCAGTAATCCGTCTGCATACTTTCAACTTTCATTGAAAATTAATTTAATTTTATAGCATTGATTTGCATAGTCATTGCTTTCTGTGATGCTGTATCTAGCACGACCACTGATCATGAGCAAATAGCCTGTTCATTAATCAAGTCTTCTAATATCAATGTAGAAATCTTTTAGTTTATCTAAACCAGACCGCCAATCCTACCCAAACGTGTTTTGAAATCTATCTCGATTGATAATTACATCGACTGTCTTTTTTAAAATTCAAAGTAAAATCGATAATGTCCATTGGCAAATTTTATTCCTTCGCCACTAATTATCTTAACGATTAGAAGGAGAAAAAAACAAGTAAAAAGAGAAAATAATTTTAATTAAAATCCGCCTCTTTAAACGTCATCTTTTGACGTGAGAACTAAACCTTTCCCATGGTCTTAAAATCATAAATTTAATGTCCTTTTTCGCTGTTCACAAATGCTTTTAGAATTAATAACCTAACATCAATTTACATGATTGTTTCTTCCGCCTAAACGAAATACAAACACTAACACAGATGAGATAGTGAAGGACATTTACAATAGCTATAAATCTTAAGAATGGCAGAACATAAACTTATTACATAATTTACGGTACGTAGGTACTTAAATTACCAGCAATTACCATCCATTGCAACGATGCGGAAAGGATATCAGTCATTTCTCCTTGCTGGCGCAGTCTCTATCTCTCTCGAAAGAAAAAAAATAGCAATTATTTTAACCAATTTAAGAAAAAAAGGAAGACTCTCAAGAAAAGTATTAATTAATGGTCAAGTGACTATCACATTTAATGAGACATCTTGTTGACCTATAATCAATTTATGTAATCAGAATCGATTAGGTTTTTAATATGCTTCCGAAACGGTTTATTTTCCTTTTGCATGGCTTAGTCACAGATACTTAGGACGAATACGGGAGATAATTATTTATTATCTCAGGAAACACATAATAGTAATATGCTGCCAGAAGTCGACAGGAAACACAAGGGAGTGGTTAAAAAGTTCTAATGTAGTACTAGGGTAACATGACCATATGTGATGGGAGTTTTAATGCGCCAATGGTCATGGGAACTTCATGAATAGTCGCCTCCTTGACACAAGATCAACTTCAAAGAGGAAGTCTCGATAATGATGATGTATTTAAGGCGAAAGACACTGAAAGGAAGATGGTTTCCTTCTCTGATTAGGGTTACAATGAAAAGTTAGAATAATTGTTGGAAAATTTAGATTAAACGTTTATATCAGTAAGTGGATTGTAGATGATACTAAGGTTTGCTCGAGATACATATGTGTGTGATAATTGGCTTTATTCAATTCAGACATCAATTAAGTATTTAAAGTTTTTGTTGGGTTCTAGTGCAACCATAATTCTGAAGTATTATGCGATTTTCGTGGGTATCAGCTCAACTCCTATCAGTTTAGGATAGCAGGATATAATGAGCGGTGTTAATACGTTGTTTTGGGATACTCCATATTCGCATCTGCGAGTTCTAAGCAAACATCTGCATATTGCAAAACTAGCATATTGTGACGTCGACGCAGGTTATCGACCAACGCTAACCATTCTCTCATCAGATGACAGCTGTCAACAACTGCTGCCAACTGAGCGCGCCAAAATCGGATTTACTTTTGTGCTGTCATGCAAGTCGGTTTCCTTTAATTTCTTTGGTGTGCAAAAAGCGATTGTAAAAACAAATTTTCTGTAGGTATAACAAAACTCTTGCATGTGGTTCTTCTGGTATATTCCAAAGCGAAAATCCTCGAGTTATTTTTGAAGATGAGACAAACTCGAGGGCTAGTGACTTTTCCATTTGTCTAACAGGCACCAGTTTAAAAATATCAGTGTGTTCCTATTTGAAGGAGCAGGTACTCTTCGCAGCTGTTTCCTTAGTGGAAATATGACTTTAAGTACAATAGTTGCATTACGCCTAGCGATTAAACTACACACTCATATATTCAACGAACTTGAATCCTTATGTTTTGCTTATCAAATAGATAGATCTAAACTATATCTACATAAACCTTGCTTAACTCGGTTGCTATTCAAAAACTTTCCAACTTTGATTGTAGTAATGCTACACGCGTGTCCTAAAAATTTGGTAAACTTAATTTAAAATCTGACCCAAAATCACCAAAGAAAACACATTCCCAGAACGAATCGCTGGGCAAAAAAACTCCCTAAAGATGCAGAATACCTTCAACAAATTGCATTTGAATTCTCTGTGCAGTGGAATACATTTGCATATTGCATCCAGATCGTGCTAGAAGTACAAAAAAAAAAAAAAAAAAAAACAGAAAATCCTACCTCGACTATTAGCATCGCTGACTCAAATAAACTGCATCTCATTTTCATCTTCTATTTCGATGCTTTTGCCCTTTTTCCCATTGTTTTCCTTTTATTTTTTCCCGCTTTTTTTTTTGTGTGTTTTATCTTCAGAAAGGCAATGTAATCCAATGATACTAAAAGTAAATTCCGACCCTCCCGCTATATAACCTCCCCGGGGAAGATTGTGTGGATTTTTCCCACAATCTACTTGAATTTAAATTTAAGGTTTTCCTACTTACAGTTGTATTGTATATTTTACGAAACATTGTTGTACCTACTACAATCGAGCAGAAAAACACGCTACCGTAGCTCTTTGTATCTAAGAGCCGGTCTATCGGTGAGCTGGAGGGATGTCACTTTTAATCATGTATACCTTACCCACCATGGAAAAGGGGAAAGA
The DNA here is from genome assembly GCA_949716465.1 of Chalcosyrphus nemorum. Classification (NCBI taxonomy): domain Eukaryota; kingdom Metazoa; phylum Arthropoda; class Insecta; order Diptera; family Syrphidae; genus Chalcosyrphus; species Chalcosyrphus nemorum. The sequence goes on along the minus strand of OX454334.1, from coordinate 14,392,794 downwards.
GATGTTAGAGGTTTTTGTACCAAGGGAACTACATGTATCTATGTTCGGTTGTGTAGATCTGGTCAGCAAAGTATTCTTCTCTTTCTCTCTCTATCTCTGGATGGAGGAAGGAAGCTCCTAATCCAATATTACACACTCGGAAATGATTCACTCGTCGTCGTCGTCGTCGATAGACACTGTGTAGGCCAACCAGCATAGACACACACTTCAGGACAAACTGATATATACTTTTTGTGTTTGCACTGAAATTTGTGGGCTTACTGTCGACAGACACCAAACTGGTTGAATAAAATTTACCCTATACACTGTGTGGGCAAAGGGGACCTCTTTGCTTCTATATAGAACAAAAACAAAAATGAGACAAAACTTGCACTACCAAAAAAAAAACATTGAAAAGCCTCCACAAATCCATTGAGAAGTGGCTGTTCCTTTTTATGGAATTGTGTGTGAATTCTAGCACGAGATTTATATGCAACAAGCCCACAATATAGTGGGCCATTGGGAAAACCTATGACAGGTGGTAGGTGGACATGGAATCTATGTAAATATATCTTTGAATGTCGATAGAGATAGAAGTGTGGTGGTATAGAACGTTTGTCTTCTTTTCCTTCTTTGAATTGACTGCTGACTGGTATGATGGATAAGAGCTGATTTGTACATAAAATCCATTGCGATTATTCCAGCAATTTATCTTCAGTAGTTTTGTCATGGATAAAGGTGATTGGGTCAAGGATCAATGATGAAAGGATAGGTTTGTGGTCTATGGAACAAAATGGTAATTTGCTTTATTCCAGTCAAATCTTAGGCTTCCTTTTGGTATTAGGAGAATTTCATTGTATTAATCGGATTTCAATTTGGCATATAATTTCTAAAAATTTGAAGTATACATAGAATGGTTGGTAAATATTTATCGTTTGTTTCGATTTGTGGAAAAATGTGAGTGTATACCATTTGCTATGAATCTTTTGGTATCCCAGGATTGAGCTCTACGAAATCATCGATATAAAGACCACACAAATAATTGCGATACGGATAGCAAACAATTAGGACTAGCTATGATTTATCAAGAAATACATGGCCTAGCCACAATCAACCTTCCTTAATCGAACGTGCTAATAAGAAAATCAATACCAGATATTGCCCAAACTAAAGCCTGTTGTAGATCATGCGGCCAAACTTGGTATGGCCTACAACACCTTTTGTAAAAACTGCAAGGACATTAACGAGAAGAAATCTCTACGTCATTTCCTGTGCATATAGCTAAGAAGAACTATCTGACGTTGTAAATAGATTTCACAAGCTGGATCAACAAGACCTGAGCAATATCTTCATCGGAGTTCTGTTATGTTATGCGTTCTTGCAAATGACGTTTGTCAAATTGGACATTTTTTAAGGGTCGCTTCTAAGCTTCGATCGCATTAATTCGGACATACATATTTCCAACTATAGATATAGAAGGGCCATAGAAGTTCCATGATAGCTTGTCAGAAACCTTTATTGAGGACCATACCTTGATGGCGCTGCGACCATTCTTCATTGTCAAATCTGCCAGGGATGTTAAAACATGAAATAGCTCTATACACGTAGTTCTACCTTAAAGATACTGCCATAGATGGTCTATACCCACTTTTAATAGTATAGCCAAATGTCATTAACCATTCACCTGGATTTTAATGCCAAACAAACTATTTCTATCCCCATGGAATGAAATCTACTTTCGAAAAAAAGTAGGTACAATAAAAAAACACTTAATGGCCTAAGTAATTCTACTAATTAAACTATACTTGTGTGTTTACACGACACATCAAAGTCCACCAATAAATTATACCAAAAAGCAATTAAATTTGAACAATCACCTCTGAGAATATGACATGCTTGACGTGCAGAAATAAACAATACCAAAATCTTATACGCCATGACATCACTGCCACTATATAAGATATCCATTAAGCTGCCTCCCGTTTTGTATTGTATAAACTATCAACAAAACAATCTTGAGCAACACATACGAATGTATGAATAGATATATCAACTAAACCATAAAAGAACGAATATCATCCAAACGCTAAGCCCAACAGATTTACGAATTCAACGACGACTACGACGACGACGACGACAATGAGGAACACAAAAGACTCGGCACAGCACTTTGTACTTTGGTGACAAGTTTAACACCTATGACCTTGAAGTTGAACCCAATTTGTCTTAATTGAACACACCTTGTAGCATAAATAATTCAACTTGGCTTCGGCTCTAGCCAGGAATGACATACGGTCGTGGTAAATAGGTGACACATCGTCCTACACTTTTGTATCTTTTGTATCTACATATCTGCTGCCAGTGTACCCACGGTAAGAAAATGTGTGTATCTATTTAGTCTTAGAGCTGTAGATTGCTTCTCCTACAACAAGTAAATATATGTAGATTATGATTTCATTGAGAAAATTGTCAGCTCCAACATACGGTTCCGTTTCGCTGTCGATGTGGGTGCTTCCATGGCGCAATTAATGGGGGAACGACGTCAGATGGACGTTGGTTGAATACCAATGGAAAAACTAGATAAAAATTGGCACACAGAACCATGTTTGGATACATTTGTATCTGAGAGAGTCCTTCCGTTGAATGGGTTCGATGATTCTATGGAGTCTGCATGCAAAGTGCGTACTGTCACTCGATTACACCTGTGCATTACAAGTGCAACCATATCATCATCATCATCGATGGAACCAGTCAAGTATAGGTACCCAGCCTGTGATGGTGGGCTCTTATGTAATCAATGATGGAGCAAGGTGGTGGAGCGCACAACGCCACAGGTGAGAACGGGCTATATACGAGTGTGTAGGTGGCTTGAGACTGAGATCAGGCGTGAGATTATGCAATAATATCTCTGGGAAACCTTTTTGCCTTTTTTTTTCTTCGTTTTTTTTTCTACGATTTTCATTTTCAACTGACTGGCTGTCACATTTCGGTTCGAAATTGATTGTCTTACGACTCAATGGGGGGAATGTAGGTATATAAATAGATAGAGGCAACCGACGACGTGTAAAGTCAAATTCGATGAAGTGGGGATAATGTCTGTCATTTTCGTGGCTCATTGTTGCTGTTGTTGTTATTCTTTTGTGTGAATGAACGCACCACACAGTGTGAGGTCGAGTTTTGCATATGCGATGACTGAAGGTCAGGTTTTCATATAGACACATTTGATTGAATGCTTTTTCAGATACAAAATACACAAATACAGCGTATACATATGTTGTTTACTTTTCGAAAATTGGTTTTTCGTTTTCTTTTCATAATGATAATGGATGGTTTTTGTGGTTCATTTGTATTTATGGACAAATTGAAGGATAAACATACACACATACGTCATGTTGCTGAATTTCCCCTACTATAAAGTCCCTCAATGTTAGTCTAACAAATGCAGAGGTCAGTAGCCTTAAATTTATTGGCAAATCTTGATTTTTCACTTTCGATTTCGTTTACATTTCGTCATTTGAGGAATTTTGAAAATTCCATAAATGGTATCGTGATGAGAAAGCCACCTACGTTACTTTTTTAAAAAAAAATCTGCCGTCATACGTGAGGTTTGAGTCATTAACCGGAACAAATTTTTATCTGGGAGGCCACGAAACTGGTGATTATGTGTTTTCCTTATTTGTGAAGATGGCATAATGCCTTGGTGGAACATCTAATGAACATAACTTTGAGGCTCTGTATTTGGTCAAGGGTATTTTTGTTTTTTGGATTAATTTCTTAATGACTTTATGGTGTTATTTTTATATATCAGACTTTCATATTTGGATACGAATACTTTTAATAGGATGTCTGCTACGATAGTATGTTACGTCCTTACAACTTTCAAAGTATTGAAGTACTAGTTACCCACGACGTCATTCGCCTGGAATTAATATTTTAGTTATGATGACTGATACTTGAGCCTTCATCTTATGGCATTCAATCTAGAAGATGAGGAAAATAAAGTGGGGCTCAAAATGAGACTAGCCAAAACAAAAGCCCTGAACACTTCTAACACCAGTCCCCAACTTAACATCACCGGTTAGAAAGTCGAGAAAGTTCTATATCTAGGAAGTGTATTCTCGGCAAACCATGGTGTTACCGGACTGGATGTAAGGGAAGCCCAAAGCTGCTTTCGAAATGCTGTCCACAATGTTAACAGCTTAAGAACCAAGCTGCGACTGTTCCGCTCAAACGTAGAATCAGTAAAAGGAACCCTGTCAGCTCGTATCTTCCTATAAATTACAATCGGAGGCTCTATATCAGAGTTCGGAAACAACCAGATAACCAGGAAAAATGTGAGGAAAAGAATCTGAACGAGGAGATAATCTAATATAACCTAGCAGGGTCTAGTATAATCAGTTGACAGGTTTGACACGCATGCATATTGCGTCTTTCTTAGTTCATGGCAACTGTCATAATTCACCAAATATACATATATCCTGATTGATTGAATAAAATGGACAATAGTCCACCGTACTAATCACTAAGTCACAGTGCTGCTCAAGGTTACAAGGTGAGCAAACATAAACCGTAAACCATATACAAAAATATTCATACCCCTGACGTAACTAAAAGCGTGACTTCAGCTTGACTTGTGACTATAGAATCAAATCTAAAATAACAGATTCCAATCAGCACCACCCGCATCAGCACTACAAGCTTATTTGCTCGCGACCAAAACCGGCTGAAGATTTGAATTCAAAGTCAAGTTGTAAGCTAAAACGTGGTAACAAATTTCCATAGCCAAGGTTAAATGAAGATGCACCAGCACTGTGCATTTAACACACAAAAAAACTGGATGAATACATTCGCCATGTCAAACTAATAAAACTGATCCTTCGAGTTGAGTTCAGAGTAACCTCGTACTTGAAATTATGATCTCGTGCAAGAAAACCTAGCTGTACATATGTATGTATGTTGGTAGTCGTCATGAATTTCCTCATCTGAATCTGAACACCTCTACTTGTACAACAGTCAAACACGATGCAATTTTCACCCATCCTCGACCCATAGATACGTATAGATACTCATACCAAGATGAAATGAAAACCTCAATGAATACTTCACCTAGAATACAAATGACAAGAAAATTCAATTGAATCCGTCAGTGTGCAAGGTGCAGTCAAAGATACACAACTTAAAATAACTGAATACATTCATCAACTGTGTTGTCGAGTGGCAACAGATTCGAGGGGGCAGAGCGGAACGGAGCGGATCAATGGAGTGAAGCTAAAGTGGGGGCCGCAAGCAATTCCAAATGTGCACCTGAATGAATAAGTGCACTTGGTGCACGGTACCAACAAAAAAATATAAGCGACAAAAAACAACAAACCTGACTGGCTTTTCAACTTTAACACAAAAAGTATCATCAATTGAAGCGGTACACCTAGTTCTGCACAGATATGCATGCTTGTTTGTATGTACATATCTATGATCTGTGCAATTCTAGTGGAATGATGCCAATGAGCTTCTGTCGGTACTGCTCTACAGAATTGTGTCATCATTACGAAACTATCAACGAGAAGAATCTCTCAGTCAACTTGACGTTCGACGAGTAGATACTAGTATTGCCACAATATTAGTGTATCTAAACCCAATCTCCCCACAGAGAGACAACAAGTTTCGTTTAGAAATTAATTGAAGCTTCTCTGGTCTCACCTTGTGGCGGTTTTGACAGTTTCCACTTGAATTTTAGTCTTCCATTGATATGGTGAAATTAACTCACTGAATTGTGTGCTACTCAGAGTTTGGTTGCACTGTAGTGCACAACTGACAGCATGCACTGTGATGTCAGATATCTTGATGGAGCAATGAGAAAATCAATAAAACTGGTGGAATCGTACATATGTGTTGTACATTTTTATGTTTCGATGAGTACCACTGATACAAGAGTGTTGTAATGAGATTTCTTTTGTTTGGAACTAGAGATGTACATAACCTCATTTGGGGGTTAATAAAACCGAAGCAAAAAAACGAAGATGGTTCCTAAATGAGCTTCATTCGCATGAGTGAAGCGTCTAAATCACACGGATCTCTTGTTAACACTTGTGCAACTATGAGTAACTGATATCATAAAACAATTTGCGAAACCGAGTTGTGTATTTGCTGCATGCTTCCACTTGAGTCATCAACTAGCGTATTACGTTTAGCTTGAGGCTTTACAAACTCATCATTACATGTTCTTTAACATAAATTCAGAGATTATCTCAAAGTAACGCTTAAGAGATCTGCATGAAATGACATCAACTGTGTGTATGAAGGAGGCAAACGTTATAGCCCAGGAAATGTCATCAGCCAAACGAAAGAAGTGTGCAGTCAGAGTGCTGTTCAGGTTGTTAGCAAACTGTGGTATGCATTAATGTCAGACAGCTTACACTACACATATGAATTGGAAGAAAAGCTGGAATAGAACTCTACTAGATTGAAGCCTTTGGTCGTAACAGCCTTTGTTGGTGCGATGAGAATACTTACCAAGGACGGGTACAGATCTTACGGGGGAAGGGATTCTTTCCAGTAGCGCTGGAGAGTCAGTGTTATGACTATTTCATGACGCTTATCAAGAGACTGTACGCTAATTAGTTTCTGGCGAGTCTATAGGGATAGCCCAGTTTAGAAAGGAATAAACCTACGATCCACAGCTTTTTTCTTCTGTGCTTTTAATAGGGAGGGAAAACACATTTACCTAGATGATGTAAAGAGATTTTGTGACACATAAATTTGAGGATTTGTTTGGGCATCTTTGGACAAAGCCAAGTAGAGACATGATTCCACTGATAATGCTTTCAACATATGTATGTACGCACGGAAGTTGACCTCCCTCTCATATAGGATACCTAGGCATTGAAGAGACTGATGGGACAAGCATTACCCTGAACCATGAGACCAGTTGATTACAGAAGTATTTGAAAAAGGAATATGTATGCTACGAGATTTCCGACGAAGTTACAACTCTCGAGGACTTACATTTCGTAAAATAATTTGGGCTGGATACCAGATATTTAGAGAAGAACTTAGCCATCTTTAAATTTATTTTTTTGTTTTTTGTATTCTGCTCTTTTGTCTCCAATTTCTTAGACTTCATTTTCCATCTTGTTGTTGTACTTACTAAAAGGGAAAATATGCTCTGTTGTGAAATGACATCACTTTAGAATGCTCCCTATAGAACGAGAGAAATATAATATCTTCATGTGATACTGCTTTCGTTGTGACATCATGAGCAATTACTTTCACTTCTGAGATCATCGTCTTATTAATCCTGCTTTTTATACTAGTCTGTTGCACTTCGATCGAAAATATACGCATTAGATATGACCGAATGGAATACATTTAATGGGACTAGCTTAGTTTAGTATACTATCATATATTAAGCTCTTCAATCCCACTGAAAATGCACAAAGACTAGAAATGAAAGCCTGAATAGCCAAACATATTGCAACATTAAACATGCAACGGTACAATAAATTATCGAGCTAAAGTATTCATATTTCTTTCGCTTCATACTATCATCGTCTTCTTAGACCGCCACGGTACTGGGTTTGGAGGAGGATTGGACAACCTTCCACTAGAGCATTGTGATTCAGCCGATGCAACAATTCACCATCTATTTATCCCAATCTAACTGATGCTGGGTGTACAAATACGATGGTTACACGATAGGTATATGGCCCCCGGGTTGTCTCTTACGCTCTGTGACATGCAAAACATCGTTAATATTTATAGCTCTCCGTATTCAGTCTTCTCATGAGTGTTTATAGATGCCGGTTAAGTTCCAAGGCCTACCTTGCAAAAATTATACCATACGAGTTGGGCGCAGCATCTGTATCTGAGGGGTAGGGAATCTTTGAAGAGCATTCTGACTATTGAAAATTTGGCCAAAAGTTGTGGCCGTATGAATACTGAGTCGCTTGCTCAGTACTCTCATCCAAGCTAGGTTTCTTTAAGGCCATGTGTAACCTTCTCATCGATTCTGAAATATTTCCTGACATTCTCTTGTCCAGATTGAGTCCAAATACTGAAAATTGTGGGGCGTTTCGTAAAACTCCAGAACTCATTGTTGGACCTATAAAACTCGGCCGGCTGAAAACGCAGCAGAATCCATATGTTCCAATTCCTACTTATATACATATGTCGAAATAAAACTTGTTTCCATTAGTAGCGATAGAAGCCACGTCAGCAGCTTACAGAATACTCCATGACAGTGCTGCTTGTTAGATGATCCATCACTAAGCTTGAAAGCAGAGGCTTAAGAGCAGATCTCTATCGAATCCGTACATTTACAATTTGTTGTTTCAGTTTATTTTCAGTTCTAGCCGTGTTGGTACATGCATGGTATCTACAAGTTTTTAGTATTAAGTATTTTATTTAGATATTTCCTGACTGAAACTCTACCGAACGCTTTTCTTGGTCAATCATTGATCATTGATCATTGGCAGCTCTAGTCTAGACACTTCTAACCGCATAAATGTAAATGGCTTTTGCAAATATAAAATTTTTTGATCTCATATTCGGGTCACATTCGGTCTTACCACTTCGAGCGAAAGAGAAAACCAGAATAAATTCAAACAGATAAATATTTTAATAAATTCCACTCTCCATCACACACACCTCTTTTGACCTGAATTGCAAATGCAAACCGAGCAGAGGTCAAAATTTGGAACACGTGAAAAATTCTATTCAATTGGCCAAGTCAAACCAGGTCATTGTACCAGTGACGAGTTTTTCGCGATCTTTACATCGGTTAACTGTGAAAGCTTGCCGCCAACTAGTTGTGTAAGTCACAATCTGGTAAACCTGTTCAAAAATAGCTCAAGCTATTGTTCCATTTTTGGTTTTACAACAAGGTAAGCCAGTCAGCCACAAATGAATTAATTGCTTCGTTCTCCGGAATAAACGAGTTTGAACTCTTTTTTTTTTTCGGGGAAAAAAACGAACTACCAAAAATTTCACTTAACTCTCGCGAAGCACTGCTTAAAAATTCAAATTATTCATAAGATACACACATTTATTTGTGAAGACAAGAAAGTGAATAGGTTAGATACCCAAAAGAACGCGACACATGACCGTGAACCCAAAACCTTGAATCTGCCAAGAAAGCAAGCGCTTTTTTTTTACTCAAATTTTATCCATTCTTTTCCCGGCATCGATTTTTTGCTTTTTGCTTTTGGAATTTCTCCCAAAAGTTGGCGGCTCAGAATAAGAAAACTTGTTTTCGATTGGAAATGAATAACAAAAACACCAATGCATTTTGTCTGAGAGCAAAAAAAAAAAACCAACCAAACTACTGATGGATTATGGAGAAAAAAAACGCAAACCTGCTGCGCATTTCAAGGCAACAAATATCGCCAAAGATGATGTCATCCTCGCACAGAATTCTCTCCGATTGTATCTGAATCTGGAAAAAAAAATGTTAGCAAAAATATTTGCTAAATAAATTCCCCCCTCGAGGAATGTAGTTTCTAACAAATTAATGCTAATCTCACGACTTTACTATCAAAAAAAAAAAAAACTTTTCAAAACTATGCCGATTTTCCGCTAAGGTACTCAGATGTGACAAGAAAGTTGTGTCAACACAAAAAGTAGTTCCACACGGAAAAGATACTGCAAAAGTGCATTTGATTATGAAATCATATCGGGGCATGGGATACGGATGGGAAGAGTAACTCTTGCTCACTGGCTACGCAGTGAAAGTGAAATTGCAATCGAAGACAGCATCCGTTGGCTAAAGATTGCACCAGATGAACCGAACTTGGCTTAAAACTGGATTACATCAGTGCTTCTTGTCTCGCTTAAGTTATCGTGAGGTTGATCTTACCAAATTGGGATGTGGTAGGTATGCCGATTGGGTTTATTTTTGGTCCAAAACGAGAGTGGTTACACCGATCTGGATATAATTGGAGTTCAAATTGAGTTCGAATGGAAGCTGAGTTTTTTTTGGTGAGATTTTGCAACAGATGCTTTGAAGTTTAATGAAATGGTGACATAATTTATTTGGCTATTTATTGGCTTGATTCTCTTTTTCAAGAAGTACATATTTCCTAGGTCAAACTGCTAAAAAATGTGGCTTCTATTCAATGGGAAGAGTGAAAAAACAAAAACATAATCCAAATTTCCATCTACATATAAAATTTACACTGTCACTGTAATTGGTGCTAATCTCTCTAATCTGGTCAGATGATCACTTTCAAAGTTTTAAGTATTGAAAAGGTTTTTATTCCAGAAAAACGTCAAGGTCTGTTAAAGTTCTTCTGAGAAATGTATATACTAATAGCAAAATATTACACTTAAACCCTCAAAGTTAAAGCCAAGTCGTGAAACTTGTATCGTATTTGTTACCTGCAAAGATCTTATCCCCTTGCGAATTAGGTCGATAAGGCGTGTCTACTGGGATTTTAGTTATTTCCAATATCGATGTCGTACAAATAGGATTATTCCACACTTAAATAACAAAGCTATTATAGAATTAGGGGTCTTGGGAAATTAATTTAAAAAACAAATCTATTCTGCTAATTAGAGAAAGTGCTAAGCTCAATTTGAGAAAGTCTTTGTCTTAAAATCATGTGCATAGGTGTCAAACCGCCCAGAACACCAAATGCTCACACTAATTCAACGAATAAATAAGAATGCATGAAACTGTTATGCATTCAAACCTGCGCACTCATTCCGTTCAATGCCCTAAGCTAATCTTTACCATCAAAATCCATTCATTCTAATTGTATTTCTTTTTAACTTCTTCACTTAATCAAATGTAAAGTTTTGAAAAATTGAAAAACCGACTGTGATGCCCATCAGCGATTTATGGTAAACAATATGGTAATTAATTATGTAAATTGAAATTATTGATGCTTCTTCAAATATCCCATCCATCAATCTGTGGTCAATAGATTTTTTACGATGTGATCTTAACCGGCAGATACAACAGATACACCGTGCGGTGCGATTAGAGTTTGAAGCAAAAATTAAACGATCAGTGGTGGAACCGCCGCACCAACGAGGAGTACTTTTAACTTTTACCCAACCATTATGCCTCATGGAGTTTGTGAATTAATATTTTTTTTCTTTTTTTTTTTACTATACCATACAAATCATTAGAGATGGGTGCTTGCGATTTGCCGTTATACCGCTGGTAGTTATGAATTTTAGTTATGCTCACAGAGTTGGGGTCTTAAAAAAATAAAACACCGCCAGTGGTTCAATGACTTGGTGCTAAAGAGGCTATGGTATATGCTAATATAACACCATGATCGACAGACGGGCATGTCTACCCTGATATGGATTTGCAATTCATGGATTTCTTTAGTATTGTTTATTTACTTTTCCCACCAAAACAAATAAAAATAATCTTTCGATTTAAAGGGTTATGGCGTCATTTCTTAAAAATAATTACTACGACATTGGAAATCAATTAAGTGAGACTATTTATTTATTTTTATTCGTAAATATATAAAACATAAATAAGTAATAAAAAATGTCAACAACATTTAATAAAAATTCAAAAAACAAACAGCAGTACGTAAATACAAATCTTATAAGCAAATCACATATGTACTTGTCGGCTGACATAATAATGAAATAATAAATAACCCTAATCACATCATGAAATCAGTCACGCATTGGAATAGCCAGTCATGCAGGGGTGAGTGAATCAGAGGTATGCAACCCGACTGACTGCATATTAAGTAGCTTTTGTAATTTTATCTGTACAATCTGTTAATACTTATGATCTCATTTAAGTATTTTAAATTTAATATAATTAAAAAGATTATATTTATTTTCTATAATATATTAAAGGTGCAAGGCTCAGACAATATAAGCTCTGAAAGAGCTTGCTTAAAATTGAAACGATAAATTAACTTTTCATTTCATTAGAAAATTTATGGACTTGTTTCCCACCAAGACTTGATGAAACGTAGGCACTGATTTTCAGTGAGTATGTACATTAGAAGTAATCAGACAAATCCTGGAAAAGACCAACGAATTTCAAGTCGAAACCCACCACCTTTTCATCGACCTTAAAGCCGCCTATGACAGCATTCATCGTCTTGAGCTCTACCAGACGATGGCCCAATTCGGGATGCCGACAAAACTTATCCAGATGTGTCGCGTAACGCTGGAAAATACGCGATGCTCTGTGCAATTTGGAAACAACTCTTCGGAGCTCTTCCAAACGTGCACCGGATTCAGGCAAGGAGATGCGCTGTCATGTGATTTCTTCAATATCGTGTTAGAGCAGATAGTGTGCAGGGCAGGTGTCAACACGGAAGGCACTATCTTTCACAAATCCGTCCAACTATCTATCCAAAACATTAGGCAAAACGTCACTGTTGATAACTATAATTTCGTGGTAGTTAAGGAGTTCACCTACCTCGGAACAAATATTAATCCTACAAATGACACCTTTGTAGAGATGCGACGAAGAATAACCCAACAGAAAGAACTGGGTTCAAAACTCCTAACTCGACGGACCATGTTAATGCTCTATAGAATGCTCATATTACCAGTCCTGCTGTGTGGAGCCGAGTGCTGGACGATATGTAAGAAAGCTGAGCGAATATTGGGTACTTTCGAGCGAAAAAATACTCCGTCGGATATTAGGTCCCTTATGCGAGGAGGGCGAACGGAGGAGAAGATACAACCGCGAACTCTATGAGCTGTACCAGGATGTGGATGTAGTCCAAAAAGCCAAGATACGCAGACTACATTGGCTCGGCCACAAAGAGCGAATGGACAACAATGCTCCAGCCAAGAGGATCTTCGAATCCCAGCCCCCAGGTTTGAGGCGGCGAGCTTCTTAACAACTCATCTGTGACATTTGTGGAACCGGAAGTAAATTATGCTCCTGAAATTGTACTAGTACCTATTTTATGCTCGTTTGAGTTTACATTTACACAATTAAATGTCGTTCTTACCAATTGTGGAAAAATATTTTTTAATTTAAATAGCTTTATCTATGTTTTCTGTTGTATTTCGAATGCAAAACAATTTCAATGCACATAGCATCGCCGAACTATGTTCATTATAACAAACGACACGTGCTATTGCTACAAATCCACGTGACAAGAAGTACCTAGCTACTTATACAAATTTAAGTACATTATTTAACAATACTTCAAGTATTATCCAAACACGATCTAAATGAGGATTGCAAGTGCATAACAAGCTAACAATACCGAGGAGCTGTAACTGAAGTGAACTCTTTCTGACTTTTGTTGCTTTACTATTGACATTTTGTTTTTGTAATCTTGTCACAGTGTATTACGTTACAGATTCGTTTTTCGTTTTCAAAAAGAAATGAGTTCCGTAGTATACTGGTTATACAAATATTGATTTTAACAATAAATTTTGTATATTTCAAGATTCTACTGAAAATGAGATAAAAAAGCACGTAATCGAATTAAAATACCCACATGTGCGCCGTTTTATTCCAAGTGTCAGTTGAAGGAGCTGCTATCTAAAGCAAATGCACCCATTGTAATAAAAAAAATTCAACTCCCCCAGATCACCACTAGCAATTAAAAGATCACCTCAAAACTCCCGCCCAGACCAACCCAGGAACTCATTCATTTCATTTTCCATTTTATTGCTCCCCATTATTCTTCTGCATTTAGCGGTTTTCTCTCGGAACTAAGCAACAATAAAAAAATCAGAAGAAACCCAATTACCATTGTGTAATAATAACAATAATAAGTGCCCCCTCTATTATCTAAGTAGGAACAAAACCAAACGAAATAAAAAATGACCAAAAATAGCGAATTTGTTGGAAACCCTCTAACAATACGAAGAATGCTTGAAAAGAAAAGAAAATAGAAGAAAAAAAAAAATAAAGTTGTTCACCTTCTGCGGTCGTTCGTAGTCGTATCGTAGGGTACTTCTATTTTTGAAGTTTTGCTTATTGTTCAGGCCGCTACCCACTCTTCCTAGACACAATTTCAGACACACAAACACTAATACATTCACCCATATAGTAGGTACTAGTACTTCATAATCTATAAGAGAGAGAGAAAAAAAAACGTATCTCGAACTTACTTGTCCGGCTTTAAACGGCTTGTCCGTGTGCACGAGGAGAAGAAAAAATAAAAATATTATTAACCACCCCTCACCGTACAACACACCGCCCACCTTGAGTTGTGCCTATTGTAACCGAATAAGTGCGGCTTACTCCAGCATACGTAGAAAACAGCAGCTCCAACAGGGCGCGCACCACACACTCGGTATTACTATACTACTCCAACGAAAAGATTGCAATCTATTTACTTTATTTTTTTTTTGTGGAATTGACACAAGATGATATAATAGCACAGATACCTTCAGATACTTTTTCTCAACAAAATCTGCCGCTCTTCTTTAACTCTTTTTATTTTTTTTCGCTTCTTTACCACTCTTTATTGGGATTTTCTCATCTTTGTTAACAGATATAACTTTTCATTTCATTTCTATGCAACATACTATGAGATATTTATTTTTATTTTTTTTTTTTTTTGAGGAAGTGTAAAATAGAAGACACAAGATACTTGCGCGAAGTATCTTTGACTGATGTGTTGAAAACGAGAATACTTCAGGAAATGAGTGGGACTTTTATTTTTATTGATGATGCAATGTGAGTTATAATACAAATATTTATTATTTATTTATGTCAAGAGTAAAATTTGTATCAACATTTTTTTAGGATGAATTCACAAAACTGTGTGGGGATTTCCACTACGAGCCGCGAAATAGCTGTGAAGAACCGCGCACCTGAAAAACAAACTTAAGAGCCGTGTTTCGTTTTAACCGACGCGAGTGTAAAACTGAGACTAAACCTAGACGAGAGACCGACAACGGCTTAGACCCCAGATAAATGGGGTTTTGTATTTTTGCTCAAGTTGGGGAAAGAGAGTATCTATCTGTTGGAGGTTCTCTGACAGGTTGCGGTCGTTTGGTGGAGCGAAGTTGGCCGGTTTTGCAATGGAGTTGGAGTATGGCTTTTTTTCATTTGGGGAGAGAAAGAGAATCAGAAAACGTGACTAATGGTTTCACAGGTGGTCAGTGATATGGGTGGGCAGCTTTTGGAGTTTTCTGTTATCGAGAAGAGGAAGTTGTGAGGGAAAAAGCTTTATGGTTGTTGTAGAAGGTGGAATGGTTTTGTCATAGAATACGATCTTTGAATTAAGTTTCGTTAAATATAGGTAGGTAACAAATTGATCATTGTTTTATAATTATTCAAATAAGAAAAATAATTATGCTAGCTACTATCTGATCTATTGAATGGAAGTTAGTCGAGATGCAAACTAATCTGATCCGGTCCGGTTTACCGACAGACAGTTTGGGTTTCCTCTTGGAAGTTCCTGAACCGTTCTGAGTTTTTTTTTATTAGACTTTGGTCTTTGACTGCTAATGTATGTAGTTGTCTATGTTTTTCTCGCATGTTATAGAAGATGATTCATTCATCACAAAGCCCTCGGCTTTTTTGCTTGCAGCCCACTTTTGTGGTTAGGGAGATTGATTGCAGCCCTCGTATTGGCTGGTTCTTTCGAGATGATTCCCAAATGTGCATTCGGAAGTATTCTATCGTTTTCTACTGCCCGCATGTTTATGCGGACTGATAGTCAGGCTGCATGAGCGCTTTGACTGCGATGTCTCATTAATAGATATTGCATGATAGAATTTAGATACCCAGAGGTGTTCATGTAAAATATTAAGATCGATTTCTTTTAGTCACCAGTTCGATCTTTACTGAATTATTTCAGCAGAATGTGTATATAGAAACATAATACCTTCCCTCCTACATATACAGCACCTACCTATACATAAGTTAATATTGTTACCTATTTTAAGGAGCACCAGTCAGTGATGGCCTTTTAACGCTCTTTGCGATAACTAACAAACAGCCACACTGCATTTCTTCCATATATCAAGAAGTCTTTTATTCACACGTCACCATTAACCCGGTAGAGTGTAAAAAATACTATAACCCATAATGTCAGGCCGCACCACACAATTCATGCACACACAAAAGCTTCCTTGTGACATGTCCTTCGCGTATCGCAATATAATTTGCATAAAACCAGCTTCAGCTCTACCTCACAAGCACGCACGTCCATATACGTACGTAGTAAAATCGTCTTCAATTTTCTTAAGTAAACTTTCACGCTTCTTCGAAACACACTGTCAGGTCATGATAAACAATAAAGAAACCTCCAAGCCTTCCCCAACTCACACTCGGTGGGTGTATTTTCGCGCGGCACAAAGTCCTGCGACATTGACTGATAATGTCCACAGATAAGAAGAAAGGAGTTCCGTGGCGCAACAGCCAAAGACAGCACAGCACACAACACAATAATTCTAGGCAATGTCGTCAGAGTCATTTGTTACAGGTTGGGTAATACTTCTTGGGCCCCCAAGATATTAACGGAGTAAGAGGGGTGTTTTGCGGTGACATTATCGCTAGAGTCCTCAACCTTGTACCTACCTGCTACTCTCTGGTGATAGAAGGTGCTATAGAGTTTGTCACTGGAACGATAGGGAGCATCCTATCTATGGCTTACCTTTCGCACTCTTAACTTAACTTAAACGGGACGTTGTTGCCTTGTATCTATTAGATACAGCATGACATCTTCAAAACGAGTGAAGAGGAACACTTTTATATTCTTTCTGTCGATCCTTGTGGTGTATTTATCTTTCAAATAAAAACAACTTTGGTGGTGCGGGTGAATCGTTTCGTTTAATTTAGATAAAAGGTTTGCAGTTGCCCGTGCCCCGCATCTATATCAATTTATTTTCATTGGTGGGCTACCCCTACTCACGCGAGAGTGGAGAAAAATGGTTCTTGGTTCTTAGAAGCAAACGGCTTTCTTATGCACTCTTGGGATTATTGGACGTCAGTCGAACGCAAAAAAAAAGGCAGAAAAAGGCAAGTTGATGGCAGCGATAATGGACAGTAATTCGTAAGGATTTTCCAGTACGACTACTCATCAAAGACGTTGATGGAGTTGTGGGTGCTAGTCGCATGAATAAGTTTTATTCGGAAGACGGAAACTTGGTATATGTCTAGGGATTCGATATGGTAAGGAGCATATGAAGCTTTTTCTGGAAAAGGATTCACTTAATCGAATTAAAAAGAGAGCAAACACAATTCTCATGAATAGCGGACAATAGATTAGAAAAATATTGAAAAAATCAGCGAATTCCATATCAAATGGGGACGTGTATAAGTTCTCTGATTATGCGATTTGTAGTAAAAGATTCTTGAGCTGATGCTGAGCTTTTATTTTCTGTATTTAGTCCGATGACGGCTACCTCCTTTGGCATATACCTTTTTCTGTGAAGGCAACCTTCTATCAGACAAGAACGTCGGAGCTTCTCGCCGTGTCGTGTCCTACAAATCCAGTGGGTCTCGAAACAGACGCATTAGTTATCAGATCTGGTCTAAGCATTTGCCATAACCACTTGCTGCTAAGTGTCTGCCAAAAGCCGGCGTTCGTAGATCAGTATTAGGATTAGAAATCGATTTATGGAAAAATTGCTAAGTTCACGAATTGTTAGGGTCGAACATTAGAATAAGAAAAGAGCAAATAAAAATCATATTCTGTTTCAATAAAAGAAGTTAAGATGCTTCCTATTTCCCTAAGTTTCAGGTGTTTCTTAGGTCGACCCTGAGTCCGACGAGAAAATGTTTAGCCTTTGGAAAACACCCTCACAACTATGTACAAAATCTCTAATGTTTTCTGTGATTTGAACTAAGCACAGTATTTCAACGAACTAAACATTGAGCTCAAGTGTGTGGCAATCACTACTAGATGGATAGAAGTGTATTAAGAACGATCTACGGCGGCACCTCCTAGAGGTGACCTCCCATCTGCGACCTTCAATATTGAACGGAGTAGCTCTATAGATATGGGTGGTCCAATCGTTATCTTCCAGTTAGTTCTAAGACACGATTGTACAAAGTACATAGTGTACATCATCTCTCTGCAAAATGCTCGGCACAATCGACTTGCGTTCCAATCAATTCTTTCCAAATCTCTGTAGGTACTGCACGATTTATACACAAGATAGGTAACATGTGAGCAGTTTCTCCCGCAAGTTGTGATTTTCTACTTGCTTCCTAAGGTATTTTTTTTTTTAGTTAAACTTTCAGTAGGTACGTTAAGATTATACGTTCAAATTCAAACGAATTTTGAGCCGTTAAACTACAACAGAATGTACCATTCCTTAGGCAAGACACGAAGAGTGTACTTAAATTGATGAAAAGCATCAAATTTTTGTCAAAAAAAAAAAATCTCTAATCTCACTCGAACGATAACCAGATATAATCGTGCTAAGTACCATTACCCACATTCCATTTTTATGACCAACAGTGATACCTGCCTACGACTTACCACTTCACCATGTAACGAAGCCAGAGGCGCTCAGGCTTCCTGCTTCGTAATTAAATTAAACCCTCTAATATCGTTCCAGGCGCAATATACACAACACAACACAACACTCACCATCAACACTTTTATTCGACGTATTATTACCCGCTACACACTTCCTAAAATTCTAATTGCACTTGGCAGTGCTACAGCTAGTAGCCTTTAGGTTTTGTTTCAACATTTAAATCCAAGATTGTAATTTCACTGGGAATCCGTTCGAACAACAGCACCACCGACACTATTATCATCAGCGTGTCCTTTGGCGTGGCGGTGGCGGCGGCTGTGCACTGATTGCGCGGGCCATAACATTCGTATATGTATGTGGAAATTATTCCTAATGTGCCTCTTTCCAATTTGCCATTGGAGCACCTCTCCTGTTACTGCTACGGATGAGGCGTGAAATTACTGTCCAATTTCAAATTGTATCCAGTTCTAAGTCATGCAGAGAAGGTGGTATATGTTTGGAGTTGATCGTGTGATACCCTACTGGTTTTTGATTTCCAATAACCACAGTGGGATAGAAAAGTTTCACTGCTGTGTACCTCCTCGTCGCGAAGACTAAGTTTTCCGACATCCGCGACAACTTGATCTTTATACTGGAGGTTCGATCTTCTTCGCCGTCTCTGACCTGATGTCTGAGGGCTGTGATTCGAACATTCTCTTGGCTAAATCCTTCGCTCGATGCAACCGAGCTAATGTAGTCAGTTATTAGGACCGGAAGAACCATCTTTTACTAACCTGAACGTACTGCGTCTATCAAGAACCCTCAGAAGGAGGATGGGATGATTGTACTTTTTACTTTAAAACTCCTTGATGGGAGATACCATTACCCTGAGTCGCAGAATGATCTGTATCAGCAATGCTGGGTACATTCTGAAACATTCTTGTCCACTGTTATAAATGGATATACAAAAAGTTCTCAACGTTAAAATCCACGTATTAAAATCTCTACACCCTACACAAATGAGTACTACCAGTACTCCATAGCATGGGTATGATTGCATTAACTCAACGCTCACTGCGCGTTGCAGCGTTTAACGAGTCGTCGTGGTCGTCATCATAATCATCGTCGACGGCGGCGTTACAAAAATGCCAAGTGATCGACAGAGAGTGATTCCTCCAGCGTCCCGGCATCACCACATCTCTTCACACATTGAACAAGCGGAAGGTGGCGGGAGTGGTGAACGCCCATGTTCATCCATGTTTCTAGCCAGCAATTTGAAGAATCATTTAACCATTCCATTCGGAGAAAATCTCGCGCGCGCGATAGAGACACTTATCCGTGTTGTTTTACGATACGATTACGATGGCTATTCAGGACGCAGAATGGCGTAGCGCATAGTAACCCATGGTAAAGTGCTGACACCTTAGTCGTCAGTCTAGATTTCTTAAGTTCTGGAAGATATACCCCCCATCATTATTATCTGCGGAGTCTCAACCACTTGACCCACTCGCGGTAGGGGGCACGTTACTTACCTACAGATGACGGCTTCACGATGAAATTATGCAAATGACTGGCAATCTATACTGTTGTGGGCAAATCCTGGAGCTCTTGTGCGTATTGTTGTTGGGTGATGATTGTATGGGTTGCTGCTGTTGTTGTTTTGGAATTGCTTTAACGGGGCTTTTTCTTTTGGAGCTGAGCTTGATTTAGACAGTTCGAGCAGAACTTGGATAATGTGCACACCAGAGCATAGATGGCGAGCATTCCTCTTTTTTTTTTTTGAGCTCAGGAAGAAGGTAACCACAAAACGATAGACGGAATCGAGAAGAAGACTGGCTGGTTTCTGCAGCTGGTTAAATGGAGTATTAAGTCATAAAACTATATTATGCGGCAAATTAAAGAATTTCCATGCTGGGGATTTATGGTTGCATCTACCTATGTTTCCTGGAATTCCTTTGAGGTGGAAGTTTTACTCGTGTGGGGGCAGGAATAAAAATTTACGAATTCTTGCAAACGTTATGGAATGCTTGTGGCTGAAAATACCTGCACGTTGTGGGGTTTTGTTTTATAAAGCAAAGTTTTCCGTTTAATTAGTCATCCAATTAAAGTAAATAGGAGCGCGATTTAATAAAGCATTTAAGTGGATTTGTGATACATTTCGTAGGCATATGACCTTGGTTGTATATTAGCTTGTTATGATTGGTAAACCACAGCAGAAATTTCCTTTAATATGTTGCAACTAATCAAATTACTTTGTACTTTATATGGAATTCATTCAATATTTTCAATGAAGAAGGTAGAAGAAAATATAAATAGGATTTATGTTGGCTGAGTTGTTTATGATTAGTCTTGTATCCCCTTGTGGGCCCAAAGATATACCTATATGCCTAAACGCCATCGTGAGCGGTCTCTGGCAATGGGCTCGAGCTCTACCAGAATCTTTTCCAGTCACCGTGCTTTCTCCTCTATTGCTATTGGTCATATACTTACTCCGCGGACAGACACGTAACTTCTCAACTGTTCAGAAAATGTGACCAATCTATGTATGGAGCATTTAAGAGTTGCATTGTCCAACGAAGCGTACGGCATACTTGCGCTGAAGAACTTAAGCGCCTCCTGTATTTATGGATTAGTCGTACATAAGTGAGAGCGCACACTTAAGCAGACTCCATGCGATCTGAGACTCTTTCGAAAGTAAATAATCCTGGGTTTTTACCGACAGCTAAAGGCTGGCAATAAACTATTTGTGGTTTCGAGTATATCTATGAGGCATAATGTCTGATTTCAAGCTTGGCAGGACTGGATCATAAACCATTCGTCCTCTTCACATAATTGGCAAGAACCTACTTCATCAAACCATTGTCTGGTTCATGTCCAGAAACCCAGCAGAACGTTACTTCATGGTGCTGTATTGCAGGAACCTTAGTTCATCGCAACAGTACTTCACAAGTTTACTTTGCCAGTGAATGCTTTTATAACTGCCTGGCTGTCTATAAAGAAAGTGGATATTAATCTTACTGCATACTTACAGTTGGCTTTTGTCACTCCCGAGACTAGGGTCGATAGTCGAATCGATTTCACTGGATATGTGCCATAGCATTTGCCACTTTCCATGCGACGAAGGATATCAAAAGATTTCTGCTTCCGGAAACTTATTTTAACTTACTGAATTAAAACGGGTTAGGTACGTACTTACAGCTTAAGTCCATCTATTTCTTTGTCGAAACTTCATCATATGAGCTTGTACGTTTGATTAGAATAGTAATCAAAACTTTCATCCTCTACTTGAAAATGAAAATTCAAAGGACACGATATCATATCTATGTGATGTTGGCTAATCAAACTTTAACCCTTTCAGAGAACTTTACCCTCCATTCAATATGCCATCATAAACTTCATCGATAAGTTTCGGCAACCCATATTCATGTGTGTACACCTTCACAAAGCTGAATATTTAATGTCAAACAGTGAAATCTGCTGCTCATATATCCTTTCGAAAACATAAATTGTGTGAAATAGAAATCGATACCTGTCAGAGGTACCCTTAGCTAAACCAACTACCCCTACATTTCAAATAACAACTCAATACCTATTCCACGATGTAATGAAATCTATCTCAGATTCTAATTAATGGCATGGGGGAACGGATGCCAATGGCATGGCTGTGGATGCTGTAAACAAAATTTGGCAGGCAATTTATTTGAAGGATAAAGTCTGTGCCGCCGTCGCTTAGCCTTTCGTCATTATCCACGAGTGCCAGAGTGGAAATGGCAGCATATACTTTTTTTTACACGAACTAAACATATAGACCTGTGCTCATAAAAGTAAACAGCATAATGTAGACGTCGAGATAAATACAAACGAACACCTCGAAAAATATAATTTATGAAAGGAACCTTACACCTGCGGAGCTCCAAAAAATACACTATTCGCGGCATGAAAGTCTCATGTACGAGTACCAACTCTACACCTGCTGTTTCCTTTCGATCGTTATGTAGTCAGTATTTTTTGAAGGACTGTGTAATGCTGTTGTATATTATGCTTTTGATGTTTGTACTAAACTTAAGGTGGAGTGTATTGAGTGTTGTGTACTCAGGATTTTAATTGAAGCATGTCCTTGGTTGGTTAAGAAATGAAAATGAAAGCGTTGTCGCAAGTAAAAGTTGAGAAACCCCGTTGTGTGAAAGTATGAACACGATGACTAATTGAACGTTAGATTTGAATGCCGATTTCTTTGAGACAAAACATGTGTGTGCTTCAAAAAAACCAAGTACATTAGTAATATTGCTTTACTGAGGAACAAAGAGATATATTCTGAGAATTAAAGATTCGTAGGTATAGGATGTCAAGACAAGAAACATCTGAGGAATATTGTTCCAGGAATGTGCTCCAGAAATTATTTCTCTGAATTTGTTTGTTATTATTCCATGAAATAAAGAAATGCAAGAATGTTAATGGAGCCATTTATTATAAAAGCTATCAACTATGTATATGATATATGTATATAGGTACATTGCCAATCCTGTAGTCCTTATAACTATTAGAAAACACGTCTTCAATTTGCACAGGCTTTTTATTAAAGAAAATAATATACAAGGAAAATTAGAACAAACTTGATAGAATATTTATAAAATATTCAGAGTGAAATGATATTATTATAACAATAACCAGCATGTTGAGATTTGTCATCTGCTTTCCGCGGAAAAAAAACTGTGAATTACAAGGGAATGCAAAAAGCTACATACGCCACTTCCCAATAATTTAAACACTCAGTTATTGAGACCTTTATCCGGCGAATGCATTCCGGGTGTTTCATAATTGAGACGGTTGCTGTTGAAAGCTTCTTAGGTTGAAGGAACTTGAAAATATGAATAAGAGTAAGATTCATTTCGTTCTCAATTGCAGCATTATGGATACCTGAGATTCCAACTTTATAACTCCTAAAGAATACTGTTGCCATGGATACCACACACTTATGTATTTTTGTGATCTTTTTAGCATTTATCTAATTAGAACCTGAAAGAGTCACAAGACAATAATTTGTCAACAGCTCACTGAATATTGGCTAATACCAAAGGATTGGTATGAAATTTCTGACATATGTTCTCACCAATATTCGAAAAACGAATATGATTGAAGCAGGATAAGATGTAGCAGACAAACGACATTTCATTTGTCCACATGCCAAGCTGTAAAATGAGCAAATTCCTCTCTAAAGAGCTACCATCCCTTCCAATTTATGTTCAAATTTCTACTTCATGCTTCTTGAGTCCTGGATGTTTCCAAACCATAGTGCCACACATGAAAGCATTTCAAGCGAAAAATTCTGATGCAATTCTCACTCACTGTGCACAGGAGCAAAGCAGGATCTGCCACGTACACAGGGAGAATGATGGAATCCCGCTCCGATGATAGCTGGCTGGAGTTGGATGTCAATTTGGCCTCAAAAAATCAATGTACCTTGGCGTGTTGGTGTAGATAGAAGTGTTAGGTGGAAAATGAAGATGCACAAACCTAGGGAGTAGAGTAGAAGGAGCATCTAGTCCAATTTCAATAACCTTACATGGCGTACATATTTTCACGTACTGCACTCAATCACATGCCATGTGACTCTGGCCAAGATTTGTGGTTTTTGACGACAACTATGATGATGCACCAGAAACCCGTACCGGAGATGGATGTGAAATGTGAAATGTTTTGACAATGTCAGGGTATATCCTTTTAGCCACAGAAAATTAGAGGTCACACTGAAATATGCTGCTTGGTTGTGAAATGAAATCAGATGATGTATGGGTGTTGGCAAGCAAAGAGGATTGGAGTACCAGTCGAAAGATTCTTTGTAATTGATGGTGAGAGCCAGTGCATTGAAGGACGAGTACAAAATGTTTCAAAACCTTGATGGGAACTAGTAGGCTATAACAGCATTACATGGTAAGACTTAATTATCATATGAACACGGAAAAAATAATGTGAATTATAATCGAATAAAAAAATTACACAGGATTCTACCGAATTATTTGGATACCGACCAGCGAAAATAGACCTTTTACCTAAACTTTTACGCCTTTAATTCTTGGAAAAAACGCTTCTCTAGTGCACGGAGTCTGACCCCACTTAGTGCTAGCACTCCTGCAGCTCTGACTATGTGCAGATGTATTAGTAGGTACCCAGTCTGGCTGGATGCACCCCCATATAACGCCATTCAACAAAAACAAACTTATCTCATGCAAAGGCCCAACTAAATTCATCCAAAAAACAAAAAGAAAAGATTTTTTGTAAATCTAAATAGCTCAGCAAAATTTACTCACGTTCTCGCCTCCTAAGGTAGAAACCTCTTCCGGTAAGTCTCTAATCCCTTTAAAAATGCTTTCTACGTGTGTGCTCCAACCGAAATCCCCCCGGTAAACACACAGAGTGAAACGGAAATTGCCAACACAGAGCAATCGTACCTAGAATCATATGTTAGTTCTAAAATGTGACAATTGCACAATGAAGAGCTCTTCTCGACGACATAGCAAGGAAATGAAATATCTTCTCTCGCAACTAATCCTGCAATGTTGGGCAAATAAAAGAGGGCTTTACTAAACCATATGTGTGATATGTGTGTATGCCTGTAATTAGGAATAGCCTGCAAGTCTTTGCACATAGCACCCTAGAGAGTATACGGCTCAATTGAAGAAGAAGGACTTTTTTTTTATGCCAACGCTAAGCCTACGCCCGGTAGAGATCCTGTACAAATACCGACAAACATTCCGGTCTGGTTTTCAAAGTTACATTCCTGATGCTGGTATATTTTGTACATGGTGAAGGCTTCCCAATCTCCCAGTCAGGACGTGACCAGAATTCTCTCGTTCCCTTCCTCGGAAGAACGTCAACGTAAGCACATTAGACGTTGAGTACAAGAAAAAGATTTTTTCTTTCCTGTGTGTGTGTCAGCTCCCAGAGATGGAATCCATAAAACACAATTGCTTCTGGCTCAAAGCTTACTCTACAACACCCCCAACGTGACATGAGCGGTGGTAGCTGGTGTATTGGAATATATTTTTACATTCCCCCCTTCCCTTTTGTATTGGAAATTCCTCGGTGAAATTGGAATACGTTGTGATTGCATGCACGCTCCGCAGGCGTATGTGGAATTTATGCAAATTTATTTGATTGGTATTTAATAATTCTGGAATCCTTCGCACGATGAATGGCGCTCGGTGAAGCTGGTAATGGTGGTAGTGATTTAAAGTTGACACAAATCCAGTCATTAATTTATGCGCGTTCATTAAGTTTGTGTTTGCACAGTGATATGAGATTTGAGATGGTTTGTTTGCTTTGGTAATTCAGGAAGTTTGATGGTAGTTTAATTGAGTTGTTGCCTATTGTGCGTTGGAGGGTGGAAAAATAAATGTGATTTTGGTTTACTTTAGACGACAAGAGAATGTGAGATTTTTATTGCTTGGCAAACGTAAATATAGGGGATGCAAGATGCTTTGAAAGAGAAATCTATCATTACGTCAACAAATGAAGTGAGAGATTCATCATGGAGTAAATAAAACTTCGTTTATAAAGGTGGGTGAGTGTGGGATCACTTAAAAGAGTAGACCATTTCTTAACTTAACTTCATTACCATGATTAGTGTCCTTTCTTTATCAGTATGTTGGCCAAATGACTCAATGTGAATTTACATAGTCGAGTGTTGCGAGAAAAAATATACTCTCTCTTTAAACTTTTTGCAGCTTTAAGGAAACTAAATTTGAAGGTCAAAGATTCGATGCAAAAAGCATATGGGACTATAAAATTTGTGAAACTAATCAGAAAGATGCCGGTTTCTCTTCTCCTAAATTTCACAATATCTATTTCACGCCAATATTGTCTTGAAGTGAATGACGAAAAGATAAAGAATATAAAAAGTGACAGAACGTCACTGTTGAAAATTATAATTTCAAGGAGTTCACCTCGGAATAAATATTAATACTACAAATGACACCTTTGTAGAGATCCGACGAAGAATAACCCTAGCAAACCGTTGCTACTTCAGTTTGGCGAAACAACTGGGTTCAAAACTCCTAACTCGACGGACCAAATACCAAATACATACTCTACAGAACGCTCATCTTACCAGGCCTGTTGTATGGAGCCGAGTGCTGGACGATAAGTAAGAAAGCTGAGCAAATATTGGACACCTTCGAGCGAAAAATACTCCGTCGGATATTAGGTCCCTTATGCGAGGAGGGCGAATGGAGGAGAAGATACAACCGCGAACTCTATGAGCTGTACCAGGATGTGGATGTAGTCCAAAAAGCCAAGATACGCAGACTACATTGGTTCGGCCACATAGAGCGAATGGACAACAATGCTTCAGCCAAGAGAATCTTCGAATCCCAGCCCCTAGGTTTGAGGCGGCGAAGAAGACCGAACCTCCGGTACAAAGACCAAGCTGTCGCGGATGCCAGAAAACTTGGTCTTCACAACTGAAAGCAGCGTGCTCGGGACCGCAGAGGATAGAAGGCAACGATGTCTCAGGCAGGGACTCTACAAGGGTCGGGAGCCCTTTAAGTAAATAATTAAGGAGTTCACCTAACTAGGAACAAATGTTAATCCAACAAATGTTACCTATGTATCGAAAAATAAATAATATGCTTCATCGAATATAAAGTCACTTATGCGAGGAGGCCAAATGGAGAAGATGATACAATCACGAACTCAATGAGCTGTACCAAGAAGTGGACGTAGTCTAAAAAGCTACGCAGAAAAGATCAAATGGTACAAAGACCAAGTTGTTTCGGATGACAGAAAACTTAGTCTCCACAGAGGAGGGACTCTACAATGGTTGGTAGCCTTTTAAGTAAGTAAGTAGTGTCCCTTAGTAATCGTTGACAAAATTCTTCTTTGATGTCACACAGTTTGCCAACTGAGTTCAGCTTGGTAAAAGAGTTTTGAGGACATAATTGCATTAGTTTGCTGGACGTCGGACGCGAACTGGTAAAATAATACTAACCTGTACTATACATTATCCAATTCGTAAATTCCAGTTTTCATTTACGTACAAATGCCTATTAACAAATTTAATCTAGTCAATGAAGGGAAGGACCTAAAAGTTAAAATGAAAGACCCATTTATTTGATTAGTTTCATTATTCATTTTTATTGATTTTTTTTTTTTTTATTTGTATTATTTTTAATTTGATATACTTGTATGGTTTTTTTTTTTTTTGGTTTAAATATTCACATTTATCATATAATATACAAATAGATTGATTTTTGTTCCGTTCTGTGTACATATGTTTTAGTTTTACTTGAAACAATAATAATTAACATAACAACAATTTCATTTATTTTTAAATATATGTTTGCTTCATCAGCTCTTGTATATTGTATCTATGTATATAAATTAAAATTTATCTATAGTATATTTTTTGGTTCACAATTATAATTTAAAACGTCCATTCATTCATTTTCAAAAAAAAATTGTGTTTGTTTAGTTATTTGTTTGGAGAAATTCACGAAGCGATATTTGCCATTTATATTTGTTGTTCTTTTTTTTCTAATAGTTTTACCTATACAAATACATACTCCATTTATAGGTCATACATATATAATAGTAGTTTTATGTATTTTTTTTGTTTTGATAGTGTACATGTATAGAAACTTTGTTTTACTTCCCTAATAAATATTTATATATAAATACCTTTGAGTTTTAAAATTCCCCTTTTGTTGTTCCGTTCAAAAATTATGTATTAAACGTGTTTGTAATAATAAATAAAATATTTTATTTTGTTTTCAAAAATATATATTATATATTTATATATAGTTTACTTTTAAAAGTTTCATTTTGGAGTGAATATGATTTCATAGGAGGGTTCTGGTGTGTTACTTTATTTTAATAGTAACGTGTAAAGCATTTTTTGTTTTTTGTTTTTTTTTTAGAAAATAAAATATATTTAGCTCTTGCAATAAAAAAATACAGGGTAGAAAATTGTAAATTGTTAAAAAGAGAACATAGTATACTCTGTATTGTTGTTTTTTTTTTGTAAAAAGTAGTGTGCAATGTTTATTTAAAAAATATGTTTAAAGCATTTCATTACTGGTGGTTGTTTGGTGTATAATAGATTGTTGTATTAGTTGTATATATTTATTTATTAGTCTATTTTTTTGTTGGTACATACATGCATTAAAAGCTTTATTGTAATTTTAATCTATTTTGATTTTTGCTTGAATATTGTATTTAGATTATTACATTTATTTGACAATTAAGTTGTGTAGGAAAAATAAAAGCAAATTTGTTGTATAAATTATGTAAATTCTTTTTTACATTATTGTTTAAGCATCTTATTATTTATAATACGTTCATGAGAAAGGTATAAAAGTTGTAGGCTACATATAATGTACGTGTTGTTTATGAGTTGAAAAATGCATTATTTTTATTTTTTTTTATATTTGGCGCTGTAGCGTAATTAAGATGTTCAAATAGCAATTAATTTATACATGTCACCTAAAAAAAATTGCAGATTCTATTGTATTGATTGTTACAATCGACTTGGTAGTATTCTGTTCTAAATCTTACAGAGATAAGTCTTGTTGAAAAATTACAACATTACTTGTAGATTTTTGAATTTAAAAGCTATCTCTGTAAAATTTACAATAAAAATTTCAAGTTGATTACGATAAGGAATGCACTAGAGTCTACAGTTTTTTTTGTTGTGTGGCAACAAGAGGTGCTTAAATTTGGAGAAATAAGCTCTAATTATCTACAAATAGTCGGAAAAGTATATTCAACAGTGCGATAGGTTGTGCTGTAGTTGCGATGTATAACAGCAAACTCAGTTATCAATCTATAACATACAAGCCTCTTATGAGTAATAGTTCGACGATTTTTTACAATTTTACACATTTACACATTCATTCATCGTAAAAAGATGACTAGAGTACAGTGTTGCCACATCTCAATAAATATTTATTTCTCAAGCGATGATACATATACGACGAAAGGTTTTTGAATGGATGATCCGAAGATAGTGCAGTGGATTTTTAAACTCAAATAGTCGAGGGTTTCTGTGATTGGTGTCCAAATTGTTTAACGAAATCGTATAAGAATTTGTTATTCGCTTATAGTACAGAGATCAATAATTTTCATTAGACTAGTGCTGTCAGAGCAAGGTATGCATTAAGGACTTTATTACTCAATTCAATGACGGAATACAATTTCACTGCTTTATGACCATCTGAAGATGGCAATTATTGTTTACTCAAACAAGAATAGAGCTACTTAAAACTTCACGTTAACACATCTCCTGGAAACGAATGAGATGACAATAACGTATCTTGAATGATACAGTCCAATGCGAAGTACGTATGCGTATAGGTAGTCTCAACGCACTGCTTAGTGAAAATTTGAGGAACATTTTAATTGACTTGTGATGCGGTAGCAGATACCCTGTGTCCGATAAGAGACACAGTATCAAATGGTCGCACCTCTAAAAAACACCCTGTCTCTTGGAAGCTTTTCCAAGTCCAGCTGAATTTACCTTCTACATACATCATGTAGTGTATAATAAGAGCTATTTTGCCGCCTTATACGAGGTCAGCTGCTTTGGAGGGTAGTTGACGTTCCACGACACTTATCGTAAGGTTCTATAGATATGCCATCTGATTCTTTTACACCAATATTTCTGCTGCAGTGCAAGTGCAAGCAGAAGGTCTACTTTCCTTCCAGTACTTAAGATAGGTTTCAACTAGAGTCTGACCAAAGAAAGGACTGTAACCATGTATACAATACGTCTATCCCCACTGCGATATTTACTTTACTCTCCGTTTACCAATGAATTGAGAGTCTAACATTATTTAAAAACCTTTTACACCTTTCGTATAAATTAAATGCCAGTGCGTTGTGGAAGAATGCGTTGCATTGTGAAATTCTCATTTACATTTGATTCTTTATACAATTAAATTACATTAAGTGTTTTATTTTTTGTAGTTGTTGTTTTTGCTGGTAGAAGCTCAAGTCACAGATTAGATATAAATTTACGATTAGTTATTATTTGGTTTATACACTTAAAAGTTTTTATTTCATTATTTAGAAAGTATAAAAAGCAATGATTGATGGAAATTTAGACACTTCTTGCTTTTACAAAAATAGTTTTAAGATTTCAAAAGTTACCTTTTATTCAATGAAGAGATGTGCGCTAGTGAGAGAAATTGACGGCGATTTTTATTTATCTATTAAATATACACATATAATTTATATATTATTTTTTCTAAGTATTTTTTTTTTTTTTGTTATTATTTTAAATATACAATTCTGATAGTCTTAAATTCCTTTTTAAATTTATTTTTAAAAAAGAAAGAAAAAATATATAATTTATATTAAAATTAAAAGTCTGAAATTCGATAGAGAGATTAATAATTGTTCATGTTATTTCTCACTGCTTAGTCTGATTTAAAATTAGTCTAATTGTATAGTATAAAGTTTTAAAATTAATATTTTTTTTTTTTAAATTACCAATTCTAATAGGATGTAACTCACCGCACAAAATATATAAATTCCATTATTCACAATATCCATTCCGATAAATAGGTAGTTAGAATTAAGGGAAAAAAGAAGAAAATAATAAAGATGCAGTTTGATTTTATTTTGATCAGATGTTTGTAAGTTTATGATCTTTTGTAATCTGATTATGAGGATAGTCGAGCTTTTTGCTTGCGCACAAAGTCTATCGCTTGCTTATCCATTGCTCGGGACTCCAAAATTTGCAAGATTGGGTGATCTGGAAGAAGCAAAAGAAACATTTATTTGAGACAAGGTTTTATTTGATTGAGAACGTATGAAGAGTCTTCTGAAGTTGATGAAAATCCTAGAATGGACCTAACATTGTCTACGTATAACTGCTGAATTTAAATGTATTTTGATGGAATTGTATGACAGATATTTTGAATATAACATAAACAGACGTCAACTGTTCGAATTAATATTAATACCAAAGTTTTAACTTACTTTTATCATGTTGCTGCATCAATGCCAGTTCCACCTGTTTGAGCCCATGGAAATTCTCCACACTCGTGGTATACTCTGCGACTCCAGGAATTGTTCCCAATGCCAAAAATGCTTCTCCAGCAAAATCATTAGCTGTCAAGACATCATGGTCCATAGCGGTGAATGCTATCATAGCACCTTCCGTCTGACACTGTTCTAGTGTAACCGAGAACTCAAAACACTCATCAAACACAGGATTCAGAGTTTTCTGCAAAAAAAAAAAAAAACGAAGAATAATTAATCACTCACCTTAGAAAAAAATCTTTTCCACCCCACCTTATGAACATTAGTCTGCTGTTCTGTACAATGAGCAAACACTCTCCTTGGAAGCAATTCGATTATAACAAAAGGATCACTGAAGCCATTCGGGTCCAGGGGAATAATATCCCGCGCATGCAGAACCTCCACACACAAAGAGTCATGATTGAAATACGCTCGCACGGACAGCATACCATATGGTCCTGGTGGTAAAGTCATCAGTTGCTCCTGTAGCCTTTGCATGTAGAACATATCGATAAGTTTTTCCGTCTCTGTCTTGTGATATTGTAGACGCTGTTCGACCCTCCAGAACTCTCCTGAATGTAGATTTTCCATAGATAGACCCAAACCTTCGGCGTGGAAAAACTCAACTAGCAACTGTAGAGCTTCATAGAGTCGATTATGGAAATTCGATGGTCGATCTCCTTCTGCTCCAGTGTCCATTTGTCGGGATAGTTCACTCAACACAGTGCTCCAGATGAGATTCAAGGAACGATTGAAATTTTTGGTTAGCAAAGCGCTATTTAAGGCAGAAAGGTGGACATCAAGATATTCTAGAAGGGGAACGATAGCCTGATTAGCTGGTAGCGAGTCTGGTGACCATGCCAAATGAAAAACTGCTTTTTGAAGAGGAACTTGCATAAGGGGCGCCAATTTAGAAAGAACACGCTCAGCTCGAGTTTCTAACTGAGCCAGACTGGACTCTAGCAGAGCTTCAGCATTATCATGCAAAAGTTGTCCATCGGGTCGAAATTCCGACAGAGAACGACGAACATATTCCAAATTGTTCACAGTCACACACATATCATCGGAGCAGCGAAAAGGTCCTTGCTGTTCGTAGTATCCACTATCAGCCAAAGCCTGATGAATTAAATCGCTATAATGCATCGCTGCTGAGCATACGACATCGATGAGTTGGGCTTCAAAGTGTGGCGCTGTATTATAGTCTGGCCATTGTAGCATCTTCCAAAACTCCTTGATCTGATAGAAACACGATGCGGTGTCAATTGACGATGTACTGTAACGGACTATTCGTTCACCCTCACAGATTTGGTCCATAGCTATAGCTGCACGTACTCTTTGTAAAGCCCTTGCTTTGCTTACCATCATCCAGCGTTCGACAATCGGTATAAACCACTCGTGATAGAGTTGAAGGGCTAGGGGTTTCTCTGGCGGTTGTGGCATCACCGATAGATGCTGCTTCAGTGAGGAGAATTCCTGTAATGCGAGGAATAGTTCGAAGGGTCGGATATCTACTGGTTCCTTATCACCTTCCAAAACTGCGAATTGACTTAAAGTTTGAACACCAGGCACTTGGCCCATCTCCATGCGTGATAGCACCTCTTCAGCTAGCATTGCGTCGTACTGTTTGTAGATAATGCTGAAATATTGAATGCCATTCGTTCTGAAAAGAAAACAGATTGTCAGAAAGATGCAAAGTAATTGGAACGATTTTCTAAAGTTTCGAATAAAAACAGTTCCTCTCATTTTGGATCATAAATTCTCCTAGATTTTCATACCCCCAATCATGTGTGCCTATGCTGCAGGGAACAGCCATGAATCTAATTAAAATCCCACACAAAGATGTTGCAACAATATCGGGTGCACCTACCGGCATGAAATGCCCAGCATAAATTCAAGGAAAATCCCTTTCACCTGTTTTCTGTGTCCTGCCAGTGCTATAAACTCACACACATCATATAAATGACTATAGGGGCCTCCTGCATGAGGGAGTTGAGAAATATTAATGAAATAATTGTCATACTCTGGCAGTACGTAAATGGGTTGATGTCCTTTTGGGGACAAGGAGGCGTAAGACTGGAAAATGAGTGCCGGTTTACTCCTGGGGCAGATAATGAATTGTTTGAAGATTTAGTAGCAAAGTGTAAGCGAATGAGGGAGAAATGTGCAACTAAATTATGCAAAAGCTTTGGTTTCACTTCATGGTGAAGTTAATTTAAACGATTATTCCCTTGGATAAGGATTATATGAACGATATCGTTTTCTTTAATTGCTAGGCAATAATTGATTGGAATATCTAATTCTGCTCTCATTAGTTATTGACTTGATTGCTTCCTGATAAGAAAACTAATGATTATAGACATAGGGGATATAGAGATTAAGATTAAGATGAATTGAAAATGGCCACCAAGATAGGATCAAGCAATTTGTTCGCACGGCTGGGCATAGTGGAATCAATACGCTTCTCTGATGACAACAAACGGAAGGCCTTTCTAGTGACATTAGGCAATACGACAAGACGATATCATCGTCCTTATGGACAAGTAGGTGCCTTGTAACAGCAATGCTGTAGAAAATCAATCAAAATCAGGTACTTAGAACACAGCAGGCACAGCTCACTGGACATAATTCATTATTCTAGGTGGACCACCATGGAACATTGTGTCACCACAAGAAAGCTTTATCCCAGAAAAGAGTGTTTTACATGGAAACACAGAAAATCTATTGCCATCCTCATACTTGTTATCATATTCACAATATTCCATGATAGCAAATGAACGGTAGAAGGCGGTTTGAGGCCAGGTACATAAGTCCAGTATCGATCAAATCTTCACACTTCTACAGATCCTGGAGTAAACTCAAGACATCAGCATCGATACTCATCATCTCTTTATCGATTTCAAGGCTGTATATGACAGCATCTTTAGAGGCGAACCATATAAAGCCATGTCTAGTTATGACATCCTTGCCAAACTTGTCCGCCAGTCCAGGATAACGATGCAGATCGTTTGCTCGGTATTGACCGTACTGAACCCTTTGATGTCAAAAAAGGTTTTAGGAAAGCTGACGCGCTATCATACAACATACTTGAGCAGATTGACATTTCCTTATCAGCTCCTAGTTTCTCTTACGCAAATGACTAAAACCAGGATGTGGTTTATAAACGTTCAATGTTGAAGTAAATGACAAAGCCAGGGTAAATTCCGTATACTTAAAGTTTCATTTTAATGTCAGAAAATACACAATGTAACTCAAAACTGTTTGCCCTTTACCACTTGTAAATTACATACCTTACTTACCGTCCATCAGTTCAAAGTTATCTCTACTAGTTGCCCGGCTTTTGTGAATATATTTCGTAGATGATTGCCAAATAGCACAATGTATAGTCCGCCAGTGAAATCCAATTAAAATTTACCCAAGCTCACAATACATATAGCATTCAACCATAGTCCTTGCGGTCCTATAAACCTAGCACAAATGAAATACACGAGATGCACAAAGCCGCTTTGTCTTTGAATTTCCCTCAATTTACTCTTGAATAGTCATTTCATTTCGAATGGATGTAAAATTCCAATAAAATTTAAGGCTACATTACAATACAATACGCTATTCAGTAGAAAGACCCCCGACCATCACGTTGCACATCTAGATGAATAGCTCCAGGAGCGCAACAAAGGAGCATACCAATTCCTACATACAACGTGCAACAATTTATGATGCGATTAATCCCACTCCTATAACATGTATACGACCTAAGCCCAACTCCCAATTCAGCAAAGAACCAGGTCATTCCATTGAATAGTGAAATTTCATCAGCCCACCAAGCAACGCCCGTTTATCGCTCGAGCGTGCTCGGTCACAGTCGATTATTTAAGGCTTTGCCACAGCCACAGCCAATGTACACACACAAAGCCAACCACAAGAACACCCATAAAAAAGGATCTACTGTATATAGCTTTAGCTACTTACGTATCGAACAGCGAATGATAGTAGGTGAGTCCCAACTGGATGTCCGCAATTAGGGTGGTGGTAAAATTGACTAAAGGATTCGGTGAGCGCTGTGAGTCCCGCAACACCATCTGGCCCCATTGTATAGATCCCTTCCGCAACGAGCCCACAATCTCGCCTCGCACACCCTTATTGAACGGGCATACCTGCCGGAATGCCTTCATCGAGCCCAACAAACCGAGGCATCGCAACAGGAATTCCAATCGTATCAACGAGGGTGGATGCAGCGACGGGAAGATGTCTCGATGTCGTCGGATTTGGTTGAGCGACCGTTCCACCATGTTGGTCATCGCCTCGGCCAGCCATTGCTCAAGCTCCCGGGTAAGCGCCTCTTGATTAGGTTGATTCCACAGCTTGTCGACGTCAATCAACAGCCGGTGGATAAACTTTGGATCGATAGCAATGGTGCGGTTTAATTTCACAGCTGCCACAAACCTACAGAGACACAACCCACAATCAGGATAATTAATTTCCCAACAAGGATGCACTTTAAACTCACCTCGCCAGAGCACAATGCAATTCGACCAGGTCACCCTGCACAGCCATCTGATGGAGAATGGTAAGAGCGGGTCCGGGTAAGTCTCCACCCCATGTCCATGTGGGCTCATGTGACGACACCTCGTGTGCCATGAAAACCATTTGTAGCTTTTCAATTTTACTAATTTCGATTTCATTATCCTCTTCGGAAGTTCCATGATCCTCGCGGGTAGACAACCAAAGTTTTAAACGTATTCGTCCCTGTACTGTGCTGCGTTGGCTACGTGCCTCTAATTTAAACCAACCATCGAGCCCAGTCGATGGTATGTCGACAATGGGAATGTTCACACAACCAAGGAAATCATCCTGCGATCCCTGGCGAGCCGATTGACACACCTGTTTAAAGAACCGTCCCAAGCCACGAACGCCGCGCACCTCATTCAGGCGAGACACTGCGTCCATGACACAGCTCTCGTCATCGTGGTCCCATATGTCCAAGTGGAAGGTGTCCGTATTAATGTCATCAATGTCACTGCAAGTGGAAAGAAAACAAAAAAACAAAGAAAAAAAAGTTAGTCCTGACAAGAATAGGATGAGGAAATTATTCAAATCGTGTCCTTTCTTTCCCCTCGATTTTTTTTTTCTGTTGACTAATTCTACCATGGAACAGAGGAGATTCTACCTGTGTGCTTCTAAGAGAGTGGAGTGAGCGAGGACTACACACAGAGTCCGGAGGCCTTAGACGTCAGGATGAAATGATTCGGAAGTAACGTCATTGCTGACATAAGAAATAGCCTGCGCCCGGAGTCGAGTGATTAATGAATTTCTGTTAGAACTTAGTCGGATTCATTTTGCACAACCTGAGTTCTGTGAGACGATGAGAAATAGCTCCCGGACGCTGTTGGCAAGGGGTTCCAATGGTGTTTGGAGCCCCTTCTCCCCTCCACCCATCATGGCCGGTTGAAGAGCTCAATCATAAATCAAATTCTTAGGCGTCAAGTCATAAATTTTCGGTGAATTGACAGATGGGCCTTTTGTGTGTCGTGTGGAGGTCGTATATTTTTTTCTGTTGACTACAGAATGGGGGCCGGGCCGAAAGTAAAGTGCCCAACCCATAGAATCCGTCGATCCGTTGTTCCGTCGACGTTAACTGACAGCTCGATAAAATACACACAACCTTATGGGAGGCGGCCCATAACCAACGGATGGATGAACTTCGACGGACAAAGTAGGTTTACTTTCTACTTTTTCAATCCGTCGATCCGTTGTCAGTACACACATTCACGTATTTAAGTTCACACATTCACATATTGAAGTTCACGCATAAGAAAATTGAGAGTACGCATTTTCATTGGTGGAAGCAGAGAGAGAATTAAAGAAACTATCATCGCCTTTGACAATCAGCTGACGGTTGTGACGGATTCTATGGGACTGTTCTATCCGGCAATACGTCAACTTCAACGTCAACGCACAACGGATCGACGTCGACGGATGTCGACGGATTCTATGGGTCGGGGCCTTAAGGCAAGCGATAAACAAAAACTCTTAGCACAAGTGTTGAGTTCAGCAGTTAACTTGAAGTGAAAGGTAATAGCTGTGCCTTAGTATTTTTGACAAGCTGACAGTTTTTTTTTTTTCGTCCTCCGTTTTTTATCCTATTTTTGATGGTGTTTCTATTTTTACACTGAACATTGAATATTTTTGGGCGGTCGCAGAGCATAATTGACAGGAAAAAAAATATCTATAAATATACGAGTGGCTATTTGGAAGTTTTAGTTAAATGAGCAACACCACCAGGACAGTGTTACCGGAAAGGAATGTGATACACAAAATAATGGGATAGATACGGTCAAAACGTGAGGAGTACTGTAGGAATTAGGTATGGTCAGCACAGATCCTTAGCTAGGGATGAACAAACTTACAGGAAGACTCTTGAAGACCGCGACAAGGGTCAGAGCTGGAAATAGCAAAAATAGAACAACTAACTACAAAGGCCGGCGACCAAGCAATTGAATCGAGGCCAGACATCGATTACCTGTGAATATTTCTGGACAGCATAGTTAACTTTAGCACCAGATACTTCCAACTAGGTTATAAACATCAAAGGAACATCGTTCCATATGCTCATAGCAAGGGGAACTAGGAGGATACACAGTAGTAGGTTTCTCTTTTCAAGCAGGATTCTTCAAGGTTCGGGGGCCCTTTAAGTACGGACGTAACACAGTAGAAGTTAGAAAGTCTGTGGCTTTATCCAAAAAGATCTGTCATATATGTAGTTCTAAAGTTGGCTAATAAATAATTTAAATTTAAAAGTAGAAGCGAAATCAAATGAGAGCTACTATTTTCCCATTATGTCCCATGGGTCATCTAATTGAATCTTAAATACAGGTCCTGCCTTGAAGATTACAAAATCCCTTCCTGAAAGTGAAAAAAAAAAAAAATACATAGATACCTTAGTGAAAGGAATAAATCAAGTTTAACTTCAATTATGTTAATCCCGATACAAAAAAGGGATGAAACCAACTTTAAAAAAAAAATGAAAAAGAAAACGACATCCCGAACCCACCCATCGCTGATTACAAAAGAATTGCAATCCTCTCTAGCTCAATTGAAATCAAATCCACATTCAAGAGAGGCACACAGAACCCAAAAGAGTATTTTATTCCAATCAATTGATGTAATCCAATTAAGTCCCCTGCCACGTTGTCATTGAATTCCACCACCCATCCCGTATCGGCCCCCTGTCTTATTCTGCACAATTTCTAATTCGAAAATGAACCCACCATCCCACTCAGTACCCAGGACTTGGTCAACAGAATACACAGACGAAACAGTGGAATCAATTGATTTTGGAATTTAAATAAACGTGATAGAGACAAAATCAAGAGATAGAGATAGTGTATCTCATTAAATTTGGGCAATATCGCAGCACTTTTCTGTGTACTGCATCGTGTAGTTCCTTTCAAATGATGAAAATAACAAATTGCCTCATCGATGTGTTCATTTTGTACGCAATAAGGACGACAACGGTGATTACTTATGAAAGGTTTATTTGGTTGCGAGGAAATCACGTTCGAGACGAAAATACATACGCAATCCTGAAAGACAGAGGGAAATGCGTCCTTCAAAATTAGGCACATGTTTTCGAATGCAAAGGACTTACAATTTGAATTTCTCGTTCCATTTGGGGCACAATGTGTGCGGTTTGATTGATGTGGCCCGTATGAATTTTGCTGGCACCGGGCCGCCTAATGAGTCCCTTTGTTCTCTCCTGGCTGTTGCCTCTTTTCGTTTGAAGCTCAGACGAAAGCTATGCTTACGATGTGTCGGGGAGTCTGTATTGTTGTCGAATCCGCCACCCATACCACCACCCAGGCCACCGATATCAGATGATAGGGTCCTCGGTGTAGGCGGTAGTGGTTGTGGTGATACTGGTGGCCCTCCATCTGGTTGAATTCCCAACATACAATAGGGATCACTGAAGCCTGAAAAAAAAGTAAAGAAAAAGAGGATATTTAATTGTGTGGTTTAAGAATGGGTTTATCAATATTGTAGACAATTTTCAAAGGAACATCATGGTTGAGTTGGAGGTACTCAATTTCTTCGAATGGAGTAGGACCCTAATTTTAATTGTAAGCTTTTTGCTATATTTAAGGACATACAAGATATCTCAAAATCATTCAAAGTCATACAGCAAAAGCTAACAAATGTTTGGCACAATACTGTAGGTATGTCTGTTACAGTTGTTTCTATTGCATGTTTGTAATATGTATTTTTGATTCGATCTACGCGAGCTTCAGGTAATACATATGTATTTGGTCATTGATTGAGAGGTTCGGGGTTCAAGCCCAAGCCATATCAATACAATACAAAAAAAACTGTGAACAAGAACTAATGCAAAAAAGAATAACATGCAACTCCTACCAATCCAATTGGACACCAACCATGGAAAATAAATGTTCACACCTAATATCACATGAGTTTCAAATACCACTTGTATGATTACCCTTTCCAATGAGAATCAAAAAGTAGAAATAAAGCCTCACTAACCACAACATAAGCTTACTTTCAAAGCGAATCTAGTGTATTTTTCACAACACTTATTCAAATAAAAATAACAAATTGCACATTCCAAATAGATTAAGCCCTTGAAGAGGTGATTTATGTAGGTACTTCTGTTAGTCAATATAGCGATTAAGCCCTTACAATATAACCGCAACAATTCCCCCTTCATTTAACCAT
The DNA here is from genome assembly GCA_949716465.1 of Chalcosyrphus nemorum. Classification (NCBI taxonomy): domain Eukaryota; kingdom Metazoa; phylum Arthropoda; class Insecta; order Diptera; family Syrphidae; genus Chalcosyrphus; species Chalcosyrphus nemorum. Next base: position 14,352,699 of record OX454334.1, on the reverse strand, counting down.
CTGACTTTTAAATAATTAATTTACCCTTCGAATCGAATCAACTGTGTGCTGCTGCGTTTTTTAACAACACAGTAATTCACTGTTTTCCAACGAAATTGAATCTGTATTTGCATACTCTTTATACGGATACTTAATCCAGTGATTCAATTTGGGATTAATAAAATTCAGGATATCGCCGTGCGTTGTTCGTTCATTTCCAGTCCATTGTTCTTTTTCAATATATTTTTAATTGAATTGATTGTTACCACAGAGTCAGCCTTAAAAAAGGTGGAATTTTATTTGTAGGCTGATTATGGGAAAAATATAAATAATGTTTTTTATTCAATAAATGTCCTGAATGCAAAGAATATTTTTATGCGAATCAGCTTTTGATGTACTTAAAGTCTGCAATAACTTTATCTGCAAGTGATTTACTCATTTTTTAAGCAACAAATGATTTAAGTGGTTTCTTAGTGACTATTTCTGTTTAGAACGAATAATGCTTGTCGCCTGGTAAATAAGGAGAAATGGCACAAACATTTTATAAACATTTGCTGCAGTTAAACAAGCACTTTAAGGCTTAGTAAAATGATTGAGCAGAATCTACAGCAAAGAGTGTGTTTTATTTCACTGATTTAAAAAAATCTCTCAATTCGTATTGTAATTTTTAACAATTCCTTGCCAATAACATTCAATATTCATGGCAGCTGAAGATCATGAAGAACTGATTTCGAAAATTGTGGTCTTTCTTAAAGATACTAATTGCTTCCACATTGTACTGTTTGGTGTTGCCAGCAAATGTGAATACAGCTCCCCAACGCTGCGAGCTTTACTGTCAATAAAACCATTGTCTTATGATGAATGGATTCAAAAACATTGTCCCAAAGATCGAGTGACTTGACTTACTTTTTGTGGGGCTGCGTGAGTTCCTTTGTCCGTGCTAATAACCCACAAACTATTCCGGCCTTCGAAGTCAATATTGTTGATGATGTGATAAAGCCCCAAATGCTCGAAAGGGTCTCCCAAAATTGCATAGATAGGTTATATAACCCCCATTATATCCTTTTTAGACACCTCAGAAAAATGCCATCCTTCTTAATTTGTCACAATCGATCAGGATGTGAACGAGTGGTATAAGAGACAACAGAATTGCTAACTACCACTTCACTGCATGTTTTAGTGTTCGGTGCCTTTGAAATTTAGGAAGAATGTAGTACCTAGAGTACTTCAACACAAAAGAGGACACCTTCCCCATATGCATTTTAGATCAATATTGATTCTTGGAACAATGTGTATGGTCCTACTTCATATTTTATGAACTACATACATATGTATATGCATACACCTTGAGTAATTGAAAATTTTCAAAATTCTCTTAAGGTTCAATAAATTTACCTTCTATCTACATTTTGCACCTGCAACAAGGGTCATAGGCTTTTCATAGAAAATCCACTTAAACCACATGTGGACGTCCCACTTTGATTGCCTTTCGTTACAATCGCTTACCTTCAGGGCATTCAGCAAATACGCTCTAGTGCACGATTCAAAGCCAGCAGCTAAATTCTAAGGACTAAAAGCTAACAAATACACAACACTTACGGATATGGTCGATTGGTTCTTCGGAAACCAATCGCCATATAATTGTAATCGACAACGGAAGAATGCACATGAGGTATCTTTTATCCTTTTAGTTCCGTACACGAATACCTTTCCTTTTCCCTGCAAACGATACAGGGAAACCGAAAAACTAATTTTCATATTCCTCGGGCAGGGCTTGTCGATTGGATTTCAACCCAAAAAGCCATACGAAACTGACATTCTGACTTTTCTCATATGCTCTACTTCGGGCTATAGCGATAACCAAAGCTGACGAGCACTTTAGATAGCATTCAAGAAAAGGATGTGCTATCCTTTCACATTAACGTATCCCACCAAACGCCGTCGCCGCCACTGCCGCCGTCATCGTGGGCGCTTCATCTCTTTGGAAGGAAACTTTTTGTCGGTCCTGTTGAGTAAATATTGTGCCCCCCCCCCCAGGCTTAGGTTGGTGAAGGATTTTGCTTTTTCTCTCCCGGAATGTGTGCAGATGTCTTTTTTTTTTTTTTGCCAGATCGGCATGTGAAGAGGGAGGAGAAACAAACATACCAACCATTAAATGGGTTTCGAATTATTTTATACGCTTTTGCGTAACATAGTTTCGATCCTTATTTGTTTGCTGGCATCGAATAGAGTGCGTGTGTGTACCTTCGGTCTATGGCGAATGATAAGAGCCTCTACCAGAAGGTAGGCTGTTTCCAATCAATTTCAAGGGATATACTGTGAGTGTGTTGTGGATTCATTCCGATAAGTAGGCGATTAGAGTTTATTGTGCGATAACTTAAGCCTTTCAAGTCAAAAGGGATATGTGACGACTCTAAAGGGCGGGATGACACAATAGACAGATGACAGATGACAGAGATGCGGTGCGGATTTGTGAAAAGAAGATTAATATTTTTGTTCAGGAACACAATTCGAAAACATTAAAACTGATAGCACATCCTGTTGATGTCATTTTGTGGTCGTTTTAGGTCCCTTTTTTCCTTTGCTAGTACAGGAACCACAGAGGAGATGATTTCTTTTTGTAATTACGTCTTGTAATCGATTTAAGAATTATTAGGAGTTTTTTTTTCTCCTTAGTTTATTGCGTGGCAGGATATTAAATGTCTTTTTGGGAGGAAATTAAATTGAGCTACCTGTGGAACAAAAGACATTTGGAGGTATTATGGAACGTGCAAGGAAATTGCGTTTTATGGTGATGTATCGAAGAGCATTAAATCTAACGAATTCAGATTATCCTTCACAATTGTTGGCAAACACATACGTAAGAGGACTAAGGAAGGGATTACATTAAATCCCACATTAGCTGTAGTTTACGCTTGGTAGAGTTTGCATAAAATATGGAAAGTAAAGGATTCGCGGCGGATTTAAATAAAACTCAGCAACACGTAATGTCTTTATCCTTGAGCATGGATGAGTTTTTGTGTGGGTTTTACGGTCGGGTTCCTGTTGGTTATTAGTAAATGTATTCTAAATCGTAAAAGGAGTCATTTATCTTGCGGCTTACCTGGGGTGTAAATTTAGATTGTCGCTCAGTACAAGTGATCGTGTTTCGAATGGCAGAGTGATGGGCGTTTTTATGAGCTTTAGGACGATAAGAACTGTGTTTAAATGAAAAATGTGTATTTATTCTAGCAAATGGTTGGATAAGACTTCAGGAATATGCTACTGTCAGTCCAATTTCGGGCCCCTGTTTTAAAATCAATGTAAGGTGAAAGACCACATTCAAGGCTTTGATTGGACATTGCCATTGGGCACTACGCCCATCGCTGCAGTTATTTACTCCTTTTTGATTGCTTGGAATTGGTCAAACAGCGAATATTCTCTAGGACTTTATTGGAAAACCAATTTGCACTTTAATTTTGCTCATAAGACTTCGTCTGCAAATAAGAGCAAATCTTAAAACGCACAATGATGGTGACTAGAAATCAAATCATTATAGCTCCCGTGGCTTGTATTCAAAAAAAGAAAAATTCATAAACAACGCAAGACACAGAATACATTTGCGACAAATCATAATCTCTGTTTTTCATTTATCCTTTTATACAAAAAGAATCACTAACCAAAGGATCTAACACACAAAAGCCAAATAAATCTTCATGTCAATCTCATCTATAGGACTCACGCTCCCACCGGTCGACCCTGGAACCATTAAACTGAACCATTTCCATTCGACCGTTCGTTTCACAAAGAGAACATTAATCCTGCGTGATTTATCTTCGCGTGATATCCCATAACGCCCGTTGCCGACGACGAGTAGCATCAGTCTCTTCCCCGTCTACGAAATGATAATGATAAAGCACTAGGCATACAGTTCATTCAACATCACACGAAAATGTGGCCCAACGGCTAAAAAGGATCGGCATATCATGACCACATCTGCTCTAAATATACCGATATTCCATTGGTTACTTATATTAATCACCACAATTACAAGCCAAATGATAAATGGTCAAAAGGAAAGAGAAAGGCGAAGGGAAGAAAAAAAAAATATAATAAATAAATTTGCCAGCGAAGAAGGACAACGAGAAACAGGATGTCCGCCCACTGAAATGGTCTAAAAGAGGATAATTTCCTGACTGATTTAATCAAACGGCTAATGTGATTAGGGATTAAATTAAAAGGTCATACTTCGTTGACTTCCTTTTGTCTGTCTAGCGGTTCACCAACGAATAAATACACCAAAAAGGATATCACAAATGCTTATCGATGAGCATTAATTGATATTACAACACACAGCCACAACAGGTATAAGTAGGTATACAATATTTTAGTTATGAGCGGTCCTTCCCTTGCCACATGCAGTTTAATTAAATTGATTTAACTGCTGCTGCTGTTGCTTACAGGCGATAAGAGTAAATCAACAAATGTTTTGATTGCCGCATACTCCAGTCCCACCCCCATTAGATCGTTGGATAAAAAGTACAACCAACTGGAGGGTACTATTAACAATGATTAACCCGTGTGTCAACCACCATCTGTTGTTCATTTCCCGCCGGTGCGGTGGTGGTTGTTGAATCAACGATAAAGCATCGCACAATAGATGTCAAAAACAGGCCATAACTAGACCTACCACCCCAAAAATTTAGGCGTGGTTTTGATGCCGATATAAGTACGTGTACACGGGCCACATATGCATTAGTCTCTACGACCTACTACCCGATTAGAGTCCTTCATGTGTGGTTTAACCTAAACCAATCTCCCCGATGAGTAATAAAAAAAATGAAATTATAGCAGCGCTAGTTTGTTTTATGAATTATCAAAATTGAATGAACCCAATTGGACATGCTGTTCCGAGATAAATAAAATAAACAAACCAATTTGATTGCAATTGTTTGGATAAATGTTGCGGGTTACATGGAAGAGAAATTTATCGATAAAACAGTTCCATACGTTCAGGGTTGTTAATCGAGCTGTATTCATTGAAATGCATACTGTGGGCGGACATGATAATTGAATAGCTAAAGGTTCTATTCACGGATGTAAGCACAAACTTTATTTTAGTAGCATAACTGAATGATGTGTCCATAGAACATAAAAAGCATATTTATATGTACTTCAAAGTAAATTGAAGTAATAAAATCGAAACTACCATTTGTTTGAACGCACAAAAAGTACATATTAGTTTCGGAGGCGTATACGTGTTTTTTTCCACCAAAATTTACCCAATTCTTTTCCAATTTTGTTGGCTATTGATCGTTTGAAATAGCATAACCTACGCGTTGCTAATGATAAATTTATGCTGATTCTGATGACAAACTGAATCTTTAAAGAACAGCTTTATCAAAGAACGGGCCATGAACCTATAGCCTCAACCAAATAAAAGGTAAAAGTGGCAGTGGATTGGTCGAACTCTCTGAAAGGATTACAGATCCATTGCTAATTACGAGATGCAATGGAAACTGCTTACTGAGGATGGCAGGATAGAAGAACATGGCACAGAACAGTCGAAAATGAAGGACAACACCTAGAAAAGAGTTGGGAAGAGCTGAGGCATATTTCTAGAGGCCACACACTATGTTGTAGTGGCCCTAGGAGTTAAGTTAACAGTTCAGACATATACTGCAGAGTGATGAAATGAGTGGGCATCTCTCAGAAAAATATGAAAAAAAAAAAACATTTTACCAAGTTTATGTAGATGTGACCATCCCAATGTGTTTCTGTGTAGATTTTGATTTTGAGCAAAAATTGCTGAAAAGCACTATAGGTTACAAATCTTTCAATTTCAAAAAACTGTTTCCATTTTCTTGTTTGCACTTTGAACAACATGAACGCCTCAATCAGGTTTATCCATCAAACATTTTGCTGCATGTAGCCTTACTATACCTCTTTTTCGTTCTAAGTCCTTTGACACGCTTTTACCATGCACAACGTTTCACTTAGCCCCTTAACATATACAAACATATATACGTATTTGACTGTGTGTAAAGAAAATCGATTGAAAAGTAAGTATCCTGTTCTTTTTTACAGCACGTAAATCAAAACCCTTAAAACGCTTTACAAAAAAACGATTCAATTTTCCCATTGTGCCTAACATGAAATCGCCTTTTATTACAATCTGTGCGCTCAACCAATATCCGCTTTTATTGAACTCCCATTGAGAGGTAAAAACCACTTTGTTTTTTCCTTCTTTTCCTCAACAAACTGTGAGTCTTTATTAGAAAAAAAATCACATACAAACTTTGCTTCTAAAACACCAAAAACCCACTCCACACCCAAGGCTTACATCTTTTTTTTCTCGACAAAAATACATTAACAAAGAGTGTATGTATAGAATATAGCAGATACATCCAAATAGAAGTTGCATCCACACTCAATAAACGCCCACATCTACTAAAACACTCACCATTGGCGTCCTTTGCCTCGAGTCCCTCGGCTTCCTGCACAACAACCGATAGGACGATTATTTTTGGCTTATCCTCGGCTGCAGCATGCAGCAGACGGTAATGTCGATCTGGATTTACACCAAAAGCTCGCTGTGCATGTAAATACATTTCCTCCTTGTAGTGGGTGAACTAGAAAGACAAAAAGAGAAATGTTCTAGAAAAAAACCGAAGTAAACACCGAGTGAGTGGAGGACTCATTAGGATCATAAAACTGAAAGCAATGAATCTTTAAAAGGACATTGGAGTATAATCGTATTGACTTTTCCTCGTCTTCTTGCGACCTATTGAAATTAACTTAAATCATCTCGTAATGCTGTCTACATCATTGTCCTTGCTGCAACCCTTCAAGTGATATTAAAATAGAACAGATAATGGATTCATCCGAAGAATGTAACAAAATTTAGAGCCACTATAAGGATTCCAATTCAATTAACTAAATAAACGAAAGGAATCCGTCTTGTAACGAAAGAGAGGGAAAGAAATATCCACAATTGAATTAACCACAGAGAAAGCGCGCTGCATTGTTAATATTTTCGCTCCCCTACATTCAAAGGATAGGAAACTGTAGGTATCCTATTTCGAAAATTTCAAAACAAAACACATACAAAATCCAGGAACTAAACGAATGAACGCTGCTGCAGGGGAAGAAAACTCTCTTCAAGACACGTTCAGTTCATTCTGTTCCCCTACTCTGGTTGCAATCAACTCGAGCAAAAAGGGACCACGACTGATGTGAGCTTCGACGGAAGTCCTTTAGAAGGTTTTTTTTTTTTTTTTATTTTACTCGTGTGGCATTCTATTCAAGGTAAATTGATGAATTCAATTTTAACTTTACACAGGTTTCCTGCTCGCTGCTGCTGTTGCAAAAAAAAAAAAAAAAACACAAATTCAGCAAACATAATAAATAAATTGAATTAAATGAAAGAGGTCCTGTGAAATAAAATTACCTCAACAGAAAAAAATAAACAAGAAGAAAATATGCTTTACATTGGTTTGATAAATGTTTGGACCGTTTTAATGCAAAATTGAGTACTTTGCCAGAAGAAAGGTTCATCATAAATTATTTGGACAATGGTAAGGATTTTTTTCCTCTTCTTCATCTTGTGCTTTTCTTTCGGCGCCCCGAGGACGTGCGAAAGTAATAAAGGGTTGTGAATGTGAGAGCTGAGTGTATGCAAGTTTGGCACGTTTGCACGAGCCCATAAAATAACACAACAGTTGTTGCTCCTCTTAAGGGCAGAAACGATGGGGACACTTTATTTATCACCATAAAAAACAATTATAGGTGAAAATGTGCTGCCCTGTGGGACTCTTTTAAATTTATTTATTCTACAGTTGAAGGGGAATAGATAAATATTTGAAGCTGTTGAGTGTGCTGTTTGTTTGGAAGGGATGAAAATTTTGGGGAGAAGTCGTAGTCCTTGACCCTACGAACTTACTCATAACGAAGTCAATTCCCGATGAATGAGTTGATTCATAAGAATTTTGAAAAAAAGCCCAACTACGACGAACTAAATCCTAGGATGGGAAAGAATTTCTGCAGGGATCATCATCAGTCATTGAACAGAATATCGTTATAATATGGGACGATCTTATATGCTCATACTTAAGTAGAAAATCAAACACTCAGCGATTGCTTTCACTTTATTAAATTTGAAAATATTACCAACAAACTTTTATATAAATTGATAGCCACTTCTCGTGAAGACAGGTTCGTGTTCATCATCCTCTGAACAAAAACACACAATTTCTCTCCCTTCGTTTGTTTCAAATTATCTCTCAAGAAAATAAATCCTTTATTTTTACTACTCTCAACCGTCACTCATAAATCTCTCTCAAAAGAACACAAAACACAATTTCTTCAAAACAACACGTTTCAAATTTTCTTTTTAATTATTTTTGTTTTGCTGCATTGTTAACAATTTTGCCCTTGAATTCCATAATACGAAGGAGCAACTCCCACTTGCAATCTTTGCAATCCTCTTACCAGCCAAACAAATCGTTTATTACAGCGCCTTTGAGTATCCTTCATCTAAAGCGCATGCAAATGAAAGCACCGAGTATAAAGAAGAAAAATAAGCATTTTCTATCTCGCCTTCTGGGTATACATATATAACAATGTCGAACGAGTAAATAATGTTGAAAATCCATCAATAGTTTTCCATTATCCTTGGGGAATGACTGCGTAAAGAAAAAATTACTTGCAAGGAAGAATAAAGTGTTTGGGAAGTTACTGCAGGAGACGCTTTAAGAACCCATCTTCCTCCCTTAGGGGCGACAGATTATATCTTACACAGTAGCATCGAAGGAAAAGGACTTCAAAGATTCAAGGAAAAAACTTATAAACGACCATCGAAGCGAAAATATATTTGCACAGGAACACTGCATGGAAAGAAAAAAAAAGGATAAAGTTTCGATTTCCATGCAGTAACATGGATATGAACTTACCTGTCCTCCGGGTGCTGGTGCTCCGACCGTATTCGCAATTGTGTGCAGGACCTCTACGTAGAGTTTCTCCTTCTCCTCGAAACGATCGAGTATCTCGTCGACGGGTTGTTCACGCTCGTTTTCTGGTAAAGTTTCGGCACGTGTCTCGGCAGCACGTACCGCTGACATACGTCGATTTTCACGCTTCCATGCCAACGAGGTGAAACTCTCGAAATATGAACCGTCTGTCTCTTGAACACTGCAATGAGAGTAAAAAGGAAGTTCGATTGTTATTGCTGCATTGGGAGTGTTAGCGAAAGGTGGTGGTGCTTCTTTTAAAGATTAAGAAGCAATACGCGAAGCTTAAAGTGGTAAATTAAGGACGAACATAATGGGTGTTTTGATAATGGTCTGTTTTGAACGATGAACGTGTTGGTTTACGAGCACATAAACCAATTTTATGGTAGATACAATGAAAGCATGTTAAAGTGAAAGCAGTTCGATAAGGTATTCCTTACGGACACTGGCTTATTGAAAATTAATTCGAGCTACGTTCCCTGACGAGCTTCGTTTTACTGTTTGATGTATAAGAATATTTTCTATAAGGCAAACCCTATCTTTACAAGACTCTGCGCCCTGTCGAATGAAAAAATATTTGATCACTGATAACAGAATACCAAATTAACAGAGAGAGTGAGGATGGGCTACTAGCAGACGAAGAAGCAAAAGAAGTACTCATTATCCGCTGTCGATGGGACCATAAGATTAATCATGGGCGAGCATTAGTTTTCAAGTCAGATAAGTAGCCTTGGCCTTAGTATAGATAAAAGACTAACTTTTAAACAGTATCGGGCAACGATTTCACCAATTATCACAGGAACAAGGTAGATAGACACAGAATTTGAATACAGACTTCTAGAAAGCATAAGGAGCTGAACGTTTGCAGGCCCGGATACTCACTGGTCATTGATGCTTCACAGCCTATCTCCATAGTTTTGGGCACGGTAATAACCCCAATTGATAAATGTGCATTTAAGCAGTCGTGGATGCTTAGCATTTCATGTTTCGTTGTCCACGCGAAGATGAAGAGCTCACCGTGATTGTGAACAGACTGAGTGACGTCCACACATACTATGCGAATGCAAGGGCATTACTAGGAATAGGGGGGAATACATTCATGGAACATTGTATAAATGTCTAGGTTACCATAATGCCAACTCAACCTAATCCTAAGGTCCTAACTCCTAAGTGCTTAGTGTAAAACATCATATTATTTCCTGTTGTTCTAAATTCACTCTGACCCTGTTACTATGGGTGATTTTGATTTTCTACTATTGACCAAATAAATCTGCTAACCCTTTGTTCTAGACCATAAAACTTTGGTCGAGTGATTCTCATTTTCTTCCGGAATCCTTGCCAACCCTCAAGCACTCTATATTTAATGTGTTCCAAGGATCTAAGCTTATTATTGTTATTTGATCATATCATAGACGTTCTCCCTATGTCATGGCAATAAACCAACAAAATGAATGATGAAAAACATAGATTTACTGCTCGTGGCATTAATTTAATTCTTGTTCTGGCAAGAGGATAAAATGCTTGCACAGCACAAAAAAAATTCCTTTCGAACCGAATACAACAATACCACCGGAGTGTGGGATATAAATTTCTTAAAATATTATTGTCTGCAAGCTGCTTCATCAAAATGTGTATTGAATAAGTATTATGACAGCTCTATAGGTATGCTGCGTAGGATAGCCTCCACCGGTTTCTGTATATATCATACAAAAAAACAAACCTGTGTATCTACTACAACCTTAACGCTTGCTCTTAAGTGAAGTACTTGAGATTTTCCATATGAAGGGATTGGTAATTGCCTTAAACTCTTATCACTGGAAAATGTATTTGCTACCTCTTTCGCATACGCTACGCATACACAACAGACAACAAGTGTGCCATGTCTAATCGGATTCAATAGGAGTATCCTTACCATTCTATGAAAGCGAGCCATTCCTCCCCATATGATTCGTACAACAACATCAATTCATTCTGATTTTACAATCTGCAATCGAAATACCAATCTCTTCCCTACAGTGAAGGATACGTATTTTCTTTTTCGTTTCACTTCTCTGAATGGTTCTACTAATGGGATTTTGTTACACACGCTCTCGATATGTGGTGAATGGATTCATCCTTGAGATACTTTGAAGGACCAACTGAACTTTTACCAGTATTTAGTTAGGTAAAAGTGCCAATAATTCTTTCTGTATCTTCGACGAACGAACGAACGACGCCAACAGTCAGCAGGATATGCCCTCTTCGGCCTCCTCTCTAGGCAGCAGTTTAGATAAATTTACCGTGATAATCGATTTTAGTAAATATTTGTTAAGCCCCCTTTTGCTAGATAGCTGCGAAGGAATCAATACTTTTTTTTTATGCGTTGGGTTGGGAATGTGATGTGATAACACAAGCGACCGCAGTGTCAACACGTGTGTACGCGATTGAAGTGGGGAAAATTACATGGATTATGTGTTCGCATGCACGAACGAGGTGATTTACAAATAAGTCTGAATGGTACAAGGGCGCTGGCTGGTGATGGGACTGACTACTGAGAAGTATCTAAGGAAGGGAGGAATTTGTTATTTAGCAGCAATCGGAGATGTTATTTAATGAAAACGAATATATGTAGGAGGGTATTACATTCGGAAATACAATCTAATTACATTTGATTAATTTTTCGAGGTTAATAGATACTTGTATAAATGTGGCAAGCCAAATGCTGTGAAAGGATAGAATGGTAATCATGCTTTCTTTCCTATTTGGGGTTGATTGCAATCTGGAAATTGGTACATTACGTCAGCTGAATTGAGAGATCAATTTCAGGAAAAACTATCGTATTGGCACGATTCAACGTGCACGTGCCGTACTTTTACATTTCGGCTATAAGGAAGTGAATCCAACAAAAGTTGGAGTCTTACTTTTTTCCTAATCAGTAGAAGAAATAAAGACTTGTTCTTTTACCAAAAGATAGTATGTATACCACCACAGGATCTCACATCGTATAAGCCCCTCTGCATGTACTGTGCAACCATCACTATGGATGTGGACACTGGAGCAACATTTTCTGCAAGAGAGGCCCTCGAAAATAATTGCCTTCGTCGACGATATTGCTATCGTTGCTGTGGCCAAACTTCTTGAAGAGTTAGAGCATCACTGCATTGAAGCCCTCAAGATTCACGAAGAAGAAATCTGGAAGAAAATGAAGATAGATGGAACTCTACTGACAAAGGTAGAGATAGACATTTGGATCAATAGAAAACATGGAGATCTGAATTTCTTGTCATGAATGTTTACATATTTAGCCATGAAGACAACCCTTCTTGTCCAATGTGCATAGAAACACATAATATTTAGCTGACCACGATATCGTGAAGGCCCTTACCAGTAGGCGTACAGTAATTAGCTGCCGTCATGAAGGAGCAACGAAGCCAGGAATGACAACAAAATTCAGCGCATGTAGATGCCAATCTAAACGAAAGAAGTACATAAGGCTGAAGTCTCCCTTCGCAATTAAATGCTTGACGGAAGTCTCGCTAGGATCAGAACTGCATTTATGCTATTGAATGACGATAGACTTTACTCTTTTATATTATATTCCTTATTACACAAGAGCAATCACATTTGTATGTACATATGCCCAGAAGTGAGAAGCGTCATCCATCAACAACTTAATGGTTTCTAAGTGAGCTTGTCTCTTTTGTTGGCATGAAATCTAAACAACTTTACCACTTCCCTGCCACAAAAGACCCCCTATAGATATTTACCCTTTGGTTTATTTTTTCGCAAATAAATTTCAATTTCATTCATTCTTTCTGGCACATTTCAATATTTCGCAAAAGAATGTTTACATAACTTTTGGTATTTGCAAACATTTGTAACCCTTTTTTTTTTTTGTTGCGTTTGAGTGGCGAAGTTCTTCTTAAGGTCACTTTGTTTCGTGAAGCCCCATTTGTTTGCTAAACGCCGACACTAAGGTCCATCCATCATCATTTGTTGAGAAAACAAATTTTCTTTCCCCCATAAATCGATTTATATTTTTACTCATCGTTTTTTATTTTTCTATCGAAAGCCTGCCCCCAAGGTCAATGGTAATAATAACCAATTCCCAACAGCTTGTGCGCCTGCAACAAGGTCAAGTTAATTCATTTTTCCCCGAGGCATGAACTCAACAAGTGTAAATAAATATTTTACCCTAACACAAGAAACACAGGGCGGAACAGGAACAACATTTTCCAATTGTCAGTTGCGCGTGTTTGTTACGAACTATCCTTTTTATCCTTCCGGCAAGGGGAGATGGATTATGCCACTTAAAATTTGTTCAAATTCTTCATTTCATATAACAACTCAGAACCTTATACAACAGCCGTCGAGTTTTCAGTAGGTTGTTCCTCTTTTATTAACAATCTGAGTTCTGCAAGCACTTGAATCCTTGACAATGATTCTAAGAAATGGAATGGCATTTGAGACCACATGCAAAAGGAACAACGTGATGGCTTTTGTTTTCTGACTTAAAGGATTTCCTTTGCCCGGATTGAAATCGTTTTTCTAGAATTTCTCCGCATTTGATGGCTCGAGTGGCAGCATAAGGAGCACGTTTTCTCTGCCCACAATGATTAGCAGCTTTGTGAAGGATAATAGTTGAAATAAAATATATCCATCAGTAAGAGCTGGCACATCGCGTGCTTGTGTCATGTTGTCAATGTTATTTGTTTCACTTTTATGTTCATGTCTTGATTAAGACTAACAATGCTGTCGCGATATTGTTATTTCTTTTTTTTTTAGACTTGATGGTATTAATGTAGTCAAAGCTATTTTAGTAGCTTTTATGCAGGGAAGAGAATAACAGTCGCATGCAGGACAAATTGCTTCAATAAAGTTGGATAAATTCCTGCCAAAGGCATGAAAAGATTGTACATACTTTTAATTAAGATCGCAATCAGTTTGATACCATCCGCCAACCTGATTAGAACTTTGCAGAGAAATGATTATCGAACAGATTTCCTCCTTGAGGGCAACAACTGTCTAAGTCCTTTTTCTCTTTTTGTAAAATGCGCAGACAGGTAGACAACCATTTTCTCCAGCTTAGAACATTTACGAAAACAAATTTTTCCAACTTTACATTCCGCACTTCGCAGTTGCAAAACGTTTCTCGTTTCAACAAAACTAAACCAAACAATCAAAGCGTAATGCATAGTGTAGGGATAAAAATTTGTAAAGTGAGTTTTTAAAATTCCAAAGTTCATATGAAAAAATTCGTGTTTCAAAATTTGTAAATTACCTTTCACTTTTTGTGACGAGATGTTGGTGTTAGGTGTTTTGAACCGCGTAATTTTGCCAAACCAAGGTAATAGCGGTTCACTAGGGTTATTCTTCACCGGATTTCTAAAAAGATCTAAGGTTGCACATGTATTACGTCTGGCACCAACAGCTCTTCTAGTGAAGACATCCTTTGCATTCGCAAGGCATAGCTTCGACACTTGACAGCAGTGGCGGACATGAGACCGAATTTGACTACCACTTGCTAGACAGGCAACAAAGTTGAGGATAAAGAGTGCAGAGCACAAGGCATCTGGGAACAGTGGAACATCCTATAAAAATGTGAAACAATGGAACATGTATGTACGTACGTACTTTAGGTAATCGAATTATTTTCTGAAAAAAATCCAAGATACAACCAAAGTACATTAGGTTCATTTTGAAGCAAACTCGAGTACCATCAAAGTATTTTACGCGACATAATTCCTATTAATGACTTCATTTCACCGCACTAAATATTCACTCCCTCCCAGCACTACCCCCAAAATTTATTACCACTGCCACGTGATGATGGAATACCTTCAACACAGCGTAACAACAGCCACTCCAATTCCAGATACCTGCGCTAACAACAGCAAAGTTATGAGATTCATTAAATGCAGAACCACATTTTGCATTCTAAGCGCCGTTCTGCATTTTCACCTTCGTACAACGATATTAAGGATTATTCACCTATTTATACAAAACACATTTCCAGTCATTCCCACCCTTAGACGTTAAGTTCAACCGAAAAGCAGGCGGGTACCTACACAAGGTACCGCAACCACAAAAACTTGCAATCTCATGTCGAGAGGTGGTGGTTCCAGGCCCGCCCTCTAGCAAATAAAACCATTAAACACATCCACCCTCCCACATCATTACAATAAGGGTGTGCAAAATGAATGAATACATCTTTAATATGCACCCTCCAAACCATAGTCTCGCATATACAAGAAGAACAACGACAAAAAAAAAAAAAACCTTCATTAGCATTTCCTTCATAAAGGAGCTCTAGCTCAGTCTCAATCTCTGCGGAAAATTACATTTGCGCAAAATAAAAGTCCTTCGGTGTTGATTCACTTTTACACCATCATCACTGGAAGGCAGGAGTTCAACCAAGCTCGTTGTTTTAGTTGTGTAATTGAGGAGTATAGGGTGGCTAGGTGGTAGCCTAATGGAGCGCAAGGAGTCTCCTGCGGTTGAAACACCTGCTCGGGGCTATTTCATAATAACGGCCAATATGCGAATTTAATATACGTCTCCGGTGAATTGCTTAAAATTCAATTTATTATTCTTCAAATTTATAGCAAAACCATTGGAAACAAGGACGTCGGTCGTGGGATAAGGATACTCGCCCTTTACGTATGTGTATATATCAATTTTCAGGTTCTGAATAAAAAACAATACACACAAATCCTTACCTAAAAAAAAAAAAACAGAAAGGAAAACTTTTTTATTAACAGACGGGAGTTGTAGCCCGAGACAGGAAGAGAGAAGTTGAACCAAAATTTTGTGAAAGGACACCATTTTACACCTTAACAATACCGACACATCCTTCACGTGACTCGAATGCAAGCGAATAGTTTTACACTGGATGAAATAAAAAAAAAAAAGTTATCTCCTACAAAAATTCGTGCAAATGGTAGAAGGATTACGAACCAGGAGGATATAAGAACTGTATGTCAGGATAACATGCAAGCTGATGTCGCTTCCCTCGTAATAGTTGGCAACGAAGAAGACTACCGCTTTCAAAATGGTAGATTTGTTGTGTCCTTATCTGGAAATTTGTCTCTGTATCGTATGTGCAGGGATACTTTGAAAGAAGGATAATGAAATTTCGTTATATAAAGAATTTTTTTTATGTCTCAATTTGTGTCTTAAAAATTTAATTTAACAGTGAGAATATATTTTTTCTAAAGTGAAATGGTTTATACCTACCTATTTTGAAGAGAGAAGGAGTTAATTTTTTGTCCTTGAATTGGATACATCTGGCACGAGTAATGTATGTAAGGAAACTACGTGCAATGTGCTTTTTTGCACAAATAATAGATATTTGTCACTTAGTTTGCTTGTGCAATAAAAACGTATGACTGTACGTACATATAACAGTGTGATAAAGAAGAATACAAAAGTTTAAGTTTGAATAGGCTTGCCATTTTTTACTGAAGTTTTAAAGGCACAGGGTGGTGTAGATATATTAATATAAAGAGTGTCAGTACGGCTTAAATAATCACTAGCAATGCATCCTCTTGCATCTTTTTGACGTGCACCATAAAGTGAGTGAGTTCAATCTCTTAGTGAATAGTTTGAGGAAGTCAAAATTTGGACAATGGGGTTGATCATTGATCGATCTAAAGCGTATTCCGTTAAGCGTTCCGGCCGTTCTGTTGAAACCACATGTTCTTGTTGTCCATATAATTCAATTGAGGCCAAAAGAAATTGATTATAGCGCCCGCCGTTGATGAAGATGCCCTAGCTTATATAATTTTCAAAGACGAGCGATGATACAGTCCAAAATACACCCCAAATAGTGACTTTCTTCGGATGCCCGAAATGGCCCGAATTCGACAATTTTGCTTGACGAACCCATTCAACCAGAATATGATCTTCGGCGAAACGCGCGAAATGTTGCTCGAACAGAAGACCCAAATTTCAAAATATAATTTAATCATTAGCACATGTTGTTGAACGCTTTATTTCTTCATGTCGGCAAGACTGGAGAAAAAAAATCACAGCCAATTTGACAGATATAGCTTCAACAGTATGGCCGCAATCAACTGTCAAAGACTTTAGAGTGTGTGTGAGTAATGACTTACATATTTTCGGTTTTCATATAGCGTACTGTAAATCGGACCTCAGTGATTACCAGAAATACAGCGAGAAAAATACTACAGTGCTTTGGGGACATATTTATTGCATCGTTTTCTAAGTATGTACTACTCCCTTCGTGTCCTTTTTCTTATGATCTTTCACCCAGAAGTGGTTATCAAATAGCGTCAGATTGAGTAAATTTACAGTCCTTGGAAGGCTAAATAGAGTCCAGTGAACTACCACATTAGTACTACTTAGTCTTACAACTCGAATTTTGTTTAAATCACCTTCTGGTTGTTTAATTTATTTCAATAGCAAATCGCTTCATCACATGTCCTAGAAATGTTTCTTTTTATGTCCTCATTTGGTCAGAAAACTTTCGATTTATAGAAAAACTTCCCAAAGGCTAAATACACTTCGTTCCACTACCATGAGAGTACAAATGAATTCAAGGCTTTTTTACAACTCGTATTTTTTACTCACATTCTGGTTATGAGAGTCGCATTAAATAAAAAAAAACTTCTCATAATTCCTTCTAGCAAAGATTCATGAACCTCGACCGACGACGACGACTTCATGATGTACTAAGGACTTCCATGCTTTCCTATTCATATTCATACCAAGGTCGTAACTTTGCCAACACATTTTAGTGAAATTGATTTTTGTGTCTTCCTAAAACATATGTGGTCTCAACTGCTAATCAATTCAGCAACAACATCGGCCGTAAAAAGTGAAAAAAAAATTACCATATCCAGCTGAACAAACCCGTCAACGTTCTTCCCAGGGCTTTCTTGCGCCAGCAGAAGTTATTACATTAAAAAGTCATCCGAGCAGTTTCACATTTTTATCACATACTTTAAGCCACCACCCACACGCACTTCCATCTCAGCGCCAGATAAAGAGATTACAATGCTTAAACTTTTACGGCCGCCTAGAATGGCATTGCCAGCATTCGACCGGAAAAAAAAAAAATTCAAAAATAAATTTCAGCTTCTTCGTTGTATCCGGTATAGTCGTTCGTATATGGGCATTTCTTTTATTTCCTTTTCATTGGCGAACTTGAGTTTCATCTAGGATTCAACAGAGGCCATTTGTATGCCAAGAACACTTTCTGTGTTTTCCCAACGCACTATCATTCGAAATTATTCCCGAATTATGTGTCCTATTAGGAAGATGCATAATCAAGTGATGATTATCCTTGCTTTTGCGGTTCATTTGAATTGGGGCGATAATTACACCGACACACACAGGACTAAAAAAAAGTCTCTTCGGGCGACATTAAAAGCATTCAGTGAATAACAATACCACCAATGAAGCAATTTAAAATAAATAAACTCCTACCATGTGTAAACAACACATCCTGCGGCACATGTCAACGCCTTTTGTTGTTTCTTTCTTTTTTTTTTGATACGACAACGTGCGGGGTGCATATCATTTCACATCGGTCGGTCCACCAAACAAACAACTTCATTAGCATAAATTTAGTTCTGAAAAATAGGGACATTGATGATTTATTTGAAACATGCAAAGTAAATAAAAAAAATGCAAAAGGATCCACTTCACGCGAATTTGCATATTGAACCTATTTTCCTTTCGAAGGATGTGTTTCCTTTTTTTTCACTTTCTTTCGCATCGCATGTGTGTGCGACGAATGTGAATTGTGTGCAGTTTATTATATGGGTTGGTATTTTTTGTTGGGCTCGGGATACGATTAAATTGAAAATATTGTCATAAGTCCTTTATTGTTTTATAGCACTGGAGCGCACTGCCAGGCGTTCGTATAAGTCTTTTTAAACGAATGTAGATATTTTTTGTCATCATCTATAGGATGGATATTTTTTTTTACAGTTGTACTGAACCTAACAGGACAATGCGAATGGAATTTTTCCAATGCATTTTTTAGCGTGGAAAGGATGCAAAATGTGAGGAATGTGAAAAAGTTAATTAATAATTAAGAGACATGAAAATATTGCAATATTGGTGCGAGCGGCAGTTGTGGTATTTGCCGTAGGTATTTCGTTTTTGATTTCAAAATTTTCAGGATTTTATGAAATAAAAAACGAAAATCCGTGGAACGCTATTGATGTCTTTACCAAAACTTACAAGGTTTCAGACTCATGAAGAGGCTCAACCACCGGTTCTCATCGATACCAGAACCATAAACCCAAACCTACATTTGTGATATTTGATTGACCAACATTTGCTGCTGAGGTGACGGACCACCACCACCGGCTGGATTTACATTCACACTCACATTTAGAGAAAAAGGCCAGAAAAAGTCTAGAAAAAAAGTCACAACAGAAGCAAAAGTATAAAAAATATTCCAACTGTGGCTAGGTCTTATTTTATAGAATTAGAACGCATTCTTCTTCGTTTGCTTTGACTCTGCATTTACCCAGAAAAATATGACCATAGCTTTTTAAAATATCCTTGAAACCTATAACAAATTGATTTCGATTCATTTATTCATTTATTTAGAAATTTAAAGCCAACCAATGCTTAATGAATCATAATAGAACCTAAATTAAGAACTTCTCCGAAAATAACTCCAAGTTCGCAACACCTACACAACACTTTCTTGTGACTGCTTGTCAGCAGCACTCCCCATCCATTGTGAGTTAATTCAAAATTCCAATTTCATTTCAATGATTTCAGGTAGACAATGCCCCAAATCATTCAACTGTCTAACATCTGCCTCTGACAAATGAATACAATTCGTCACTTGAACTAAAAAAAAAAAAAAAATACAAAAAAACACGAAGGAAACTCTCAACAACACACTTAAACTTTTCAATTTGCCACTAATACAGCAGAAAATATTTGGTCAAAAAAATAAAAGTTAATTTGCTTGGATACTCTTCATTTAAGTCCCGTCCGGGACAGCTTATTGTTGTCACATCACCAACAATCGTCCTTGTTTAGCTTCCCGAAAAGAATAGATAATGTTTCTGAGAAACGTTTCTGTTCCTGACAAAATTATAACAATTCAGTTTTTTTTTTTTGTTTAGGGGATTTCGAATTCAAAACAATTCCCGTCCAGGACTCAAGCGGACATACAGAATTTTGTATTTTCGTTAGCAATGAAACGGCGACAGTTTGGGAGAGAACGATGGTCCTGATGGGTAAGAAACTTTATCAAAAGTCTAATTAAATAAAATTCACTGTCCGCAAAATGCTTTCAAGTGTTTTACCAAACAATTTTGTCGACTGAAACAATGACTTTATCATGCAACAGAAGTGAAGGGATAGGAGTTGGAGAACTTTGGAAATTTCAATGGTAAAAGAGAGTACGTTCAACGTATAGGGAAGGAAATGTATCTCATGAGATTTGCATCCAACCTTGGTCTACTTAAACTAGTGAAGGAGTCTATCATTAAATGCAAAATAGTCTGTGTGAAGCTATAAACTTTCCAACATGGCTTAACTTATTTGCTTCAGAAGTTCTAGTCGTGGAAAGAACTTCAAAAGTTCAACGGACGACTTTTAACTTTCTCTAAATTTTGTCATCGCGATGTAACAAGCTACTGGTGGGACCAGAAATGACTGTGTCTTCAAGGTGTTCTTTGATTGACCCCAGAAAACCTTAGCAACCGAATGCAGAAAGTATGTAGATAGCTCTCTAGATTTCGCACTTCATTCAGTTGTCTTTTCTATGCAGTTTGACTATCATTTTGTCCTTCTACTCATCATTCTCGGATAGTCTCGGAAAAACACAGTCCATGTCTTCCCTGGGATCGGGCGTCGTAAAGTTAACACCTGATGGTGGATGCTTGTAAGCTGCTGAGAGATTGACCCTTAGTTCATGGCGCTTTATGGATTATGTTGCTTGAATGTCAGATGATAGTCAGCTCAAAGATAGCCCCAGCCATGACAAGGCCGTAATCCAAGCTAAAAACAATGAATCATTGCAGCAGGCTTTGAAATGAAAACGACTCTCAACTGGTTTTGTAAGGTATCCCTTTCTTCTTTTAACGAAACGATGATGACTAGACATACTCTAGTCCAGTATTTGGTTGTTGAAGTTCTAAAAGTTCAAAACCTTGTCCATGGCCAATACCCGCATTAGCCAGCCTTCTAAAATCTTCCCCATCTATCTGTGAAATTAAGGAGCTCTATCAGTGCGTTATGAATTCGAATTCCTTTTCAGTGTATTTACCTTTCATTTGTTCAAAAGGAAGAAAGCTTTTCTAATCACCTTTTGGAAGCCAAGCAGTTGTCCTTTGTGATACTAATTTGAACCGAAACCTTACAAGTTGCACAATCTCCACTTTGTAGAGTTAAAGGCGTGTCGAAGGCTACTGAGTAAACGCAATTATTCTCTAAACCAAATCAGATCCTCTACTATGAATCGATTTTGGGAATATTTCCAATAAACTATGCTCTGAACCTCTCACAAGGTATATCGAATCCAAAATTCCTTCTGAATCTACATATCAAAAGGATTCTAAAAATATACCTCAAAGGATACACAATCTCACGATACAGACTAATTAATTTGCCTCTTAAGATCCATAAACGTTAAATACCCAGTGGAGAGCCTTTAGTACATCCACAGCAATCCTGTTTATCTATTATTAGCAACACGACGACTACGGTCGTCTCCTTCAAGATATAAGATCCTGTGTAAAGTTTTCGTTTTCATTCCTGCGAGCTATACTATTCAATTAGAAAGGCTCTGTCTTGCTCTCTCAGAGCCTATTTAAATATTTAAGCATCCAATTGAAATAATGGAACCGACTGCTACACTGGGAACCTGTCAATTGGCCACAAAATACCACTGAAATCCCGCCTTGACTTGTAATTGGCTTTTAGGTGAATAACAGTGAGAAAAAAAAAAAAACACAACAACAACAACCAGACATTTATGTTTGAATAGAAAAAGAGGAAGGCCTTAAAGGACGACGATGTCGATTACATAAACAATCATTATTAATTAGTTGAGTGGTCCTTGGTGATGAAATGAGAACTACTCAAAGAAATTCTAGGACCTTCTTGTAATCCGGTTAATGGACGTTGTACCTGGAGACTATAGCCAAAAGTTGAGAGTGTGTCCTTTGGCCAGAAATAGGCGAGGGGTAGAAATACTGTTAATGACATAAAAGTTACCGGAATGACACCGGAATTGTTAGCTAATGGTTGTCTTATGTTGTAATGAGTTCAACCCTATTCGAACAAAGGCACAAGCAACAGTATTATATTGAATATCTCAGAACAGAACTATTCCTATGATGATGCCAAGAAAATGGTTATGATGGCTATCTATGAGGGAGACAGGCAATGCAAGATGTCTGTCTTGTGTTAAAATGGCTGTGAGCACATATAATCTGTAATCCTATAGTAATTGGTGCTCCCTCTTTGTGAGTAGCAATTGGCAAGAGCATTCTGTTGATGTAAGGTGATGCGCTCCTTTCTTTTGCTTTAGATCTTTTATGTGAGATATAATGTTTCAAAGGGGACACTACAGAGAAGTAATGCATCATTTTAGTTTGTCCCAGATATTTGAGTAGCTTATTATTATATTGTGTAGCTTGTGATAATTTGGACAAGACTATTCATCACATAGTCATCGCATAGCATAGCTTTGATACATATTTAAGTAAATTATTATCTGTAGTTTACTCTCGAGAGTACTTATCCTTAAGGTGCTTGTCCACATGAGAGTAAAATTACGACGAGCACCTCTCAAGCCACTCTAGATAAAAATTTCGTAAGTGGATACCGGACCTGAGAGCAACTCGCAGAATGAAGGTTTACTAGCTGATATCAAACTTTTAAAGAGTTGCTCGCTAGTGGACAGATCTCGGAGATCAACAACAGCTTCGCACTTTTGAAACAATATTCGTATTCTGAGAGTAGCTAGTCGCGAGCAGGGCTTACACAAAATTTACTCTCATGTGAAAAACTACTCGTGAGTTACTCTCTAGAGTTTACAAGCGAAAGAGCTCTCAAGTGGACACGGACCTTTAGGCGGAGGTTTCTGGCTGAAAACAAAAGGCATATCAGCACAATTTGAAGTGTACTTTTACAGTAATCTTTCGTCAAAACTGAGCTTGCAGATGAGCAGAGCCAGACAGAGGTTCGGTCTTTTTTCTCTTCAGCGTTTTTATTTCTAAAAAAAAAGGAAAGTAGCAGATTGTTTGCTGTGATTATTTTCATTGACTGTTATTTGTGGATTGCCCCGACAAAGGTTAACTTTTTAACTTCAATGCCTCTCTTGAGCTTTTCTCTTACTCTGCAGTGGTTTCTTATGTGCATTAACGTAAGTCTGGAAGAAAACAAAATTCTATAGAAGTAGCCAATACAACTTGCTTCATTGTCCCATGGATCAGCTTTAGAATTTCTGAGTCATTAGCGACCTCTATGGGCCCATTGTGACTATGAATATACATGAATATATACTTAAATCTGATCAAAACTTTTCTGTATATCCACTTCTATTATTTGACTGATTGATCAATGAACAGCTGATTTTCGTTTCTATAATTTGAAACATAGTCGTTTCACTGATGTGTTCAATTCTCTTTCTATTCTCATCTGTCAGTTTTGCTTTAAATGATCAACTCTAACCTCGAAACCTATACTTTGTAGATCCCTATAACTGACTTGTCAAAAAATGAAAGCCTATTCATCAAGTGGTATACTCTATTGTGTTTCTAAGATGTGAACGAAAATTACAACAGTTTTTGAAAAAGTTTCATGAAAAATTATTTAAAAAAAAGTACTTTTTCGAGAAGTGGGCGTGTCAGTTAGAAGATTTCGAAAATGTTTACATTTATACTGTTTACTTTTCCAAATCTCGCCAAAACTAACTCAAAATTCAAGGCCCAACAAATAGTGATAGACAGACGGACGGACACGGTTCAATCGACCCTGTTATTGATGCTGTTCCGTGCGGTTTATGTGCTCTATCTTCGATATTTACTAAATGTATACCTTTTTCGTATAAATAAGGCGGAATAAATCACTATTCACAGCCCGTAACCGAAAAAGTTATTCAACTAAATGAAACCAACCGGCCTTATCCAGATAAGCGAAATACAAATCAGTACATGTTCTATTTGGACAACTGATTGTCTCTATACGAATGAAACTAAACTTATTAGGTAAATGGCTTATTTGCATCCTTGCGCATTATGTATTCCTGACGGGCTTTACGAATTAGTATTACCCTCTGACACGCAACTAATCTAAGCAAGCATGTGTGTTCACCTCGATAAATCATGTCCAAAAATCTTGATAACCGCATACATTTTCATATATCCTGAGTATCTATACATTATTTGTCCAATATTTCATTCAATTAAGCACTAGGTTACCACCCATTTCTACTAATCCATCGGAATAATATTAACATTCCCACACAACACCCACAACTAAGCAAGGAAATCCTAAAAGATACTCTTTTTTTTCCTCAGCTCATTCCGATCGCCCCTGTTTAAGTGAGCGCAACTAATAGTTAAGTAAATTAACTCACCACACTCTGTTTGTGTGTGTGCGTAATGCCACCAAATGTACAAAAATCTGATGAAGTCGAATAAATCGTATTCTCCATCTACAGAATCCTACGCAAAAAAAAAACCCCCATTCCGATTAAATCAAATAATCCCACAAGGAAAACCAAAAAAGTACCAACTTCCAGTGAAAAGAAATTATTTTACCGAAAATTGCGTGAATATTACCCAATCCAGCAAACTATCTTGATGTTCAGAACTGTCAGCTGATGCTTCACGGCAAAAGAAAAAGTTCCGGCAAAACTTTAGTTCATAGAAATACCAAGAAGGACACTCACCGAAGATGAAAATCGATTATGTGTCCTTTTTTTCGTTACTTTATCCCTCGGATATAAATGTAATTTCCAGCTATAGATACACATGCACATTGAGTCTATCAGCGAGATAGAAGAAGACTAAACGGAGTTTTATTAATCGGCACAAGTGGGCGAGGGCGACTTTGATGTAAGTTTGTCACTTTGACAAGTGTACCAACTATACCGGGTAGAGATTGTGATTCATAATCAAGTTGAATCCTTTTTTGTAGCAGAGACCTAAATGGATTGGTTAGATATGGTTTTTATCTATTTAGATGTACAGAACAATTTGCTGGCAGGATCTACTTATATGTCGTCGGAAAAAGGATCAGCAACCGCCTACAGGAATCAATTTGATTCAATTAAATTTGCATGAAGATAGATATCCCTATTAAAATTTCATCTCGTAAGGCACGCACTTTATTGTTCCTAAAAATACAATAAAAAAAAAGTGAAAAAATCTTGAAACAGGCTTCAGCATTATTTGAATTATTTATTTGATGTGTCTAGTGTGCTTGAGTAGATTCCATTAGAACGGAAAAGTTTTGTAGGATCTAAGTACTTTTACTCGAAACTATTGGAATTTTAATTGGTCTGCCAGGTATCTACTACGCCTAGGAAAAGAACTCAACGATGAAACTAATAAGTTCATAGAGATAGATATTCGTGAAAAGGATTCGTTTCTTTATATATTTTTACTTGTTTTATTCGTAGATGACGGGAAGGGAATAATGGAAAACTTGTTTTGCGGAAGTACCACGTTGAACTTTTTAATTTAATTCATTTTAAGGACGAACTTTTATCAGGGAATGAATTTTTCTTATAGCCAGACGCAACTTTTCCGTATTGAATTGGATTTTTTTTATTATTGTTATTAACAATTATAAAATTTTAGTTCTGTGCAAAAGTCTGTTACTCTAATTGTTTGCACTTCACTCCTGTCGGATTCATTCCAACATTCTTAATTAGTTTTTAAATGTGTTGATCTTTAAGTTTAAATATTTATGGATTGTAGTGATAGTAAAATAGAGGTAGAGGTAAAATGAAACAAAGCCTTATTGATACAGGACTCTGGAAAACAAAATTAAAGATATCATTTCCTACAGTGTTATAGATAAGTTTGTAGAGGATCTCAAAAAGGGTCATATCTTCTCAACCTTGAATTTTAATCCCAAAAGAAATTATATTAATTTAATGGTGAAACAGTGTATGTTTTTTGTCATACGAAGACGATATCGTCATACCAGAAGGTATGCGAAAGAAAGAATCAGCAAACCTCTGGCAAGAGGGTCATGTGAGCAACCGCAACGGCGCGAAGTAGACCTTATATTAGACTTTGGTCAGCCAAGAGCCAATGCCTAGCTTCTTATAGCTATGCGTGTTGAGCGTGGTAGAAATTTCTGCACGTGTGGGAGGGATCTGTAGTTTTATGCCACATCTGACGGAGAAGACGCTTTTTGAGAAAGTTCCGCACTACAGTAATACTCTTGTATATTTGTCAGACGATCGCTGAGTGAGGCTGTGATAAAACATTTTTTTCTATGTTCTAGGATTCAAACATTGTACCTCCCGCAGAGTAGTAGTGTACATATGACGGAGCTCAGCGAACATTCTTAAATACTTTCACCTATGATGAAATCAGACCTTACAAGTCACGCGAAACATCTTGGGACTGTTTTGGACCCTAAAATAAACTCGAAACTGAATTGAAGTTCTTCGTTGGGGAGAGCGAAAATGGAACTAGAATCATGTAAGGCTCTTGTATGGTGGAAGGTTGTGACCAAGCACTTTATGTGACATGTGCTGACTGCGGACTAAAGCCTCATTCGTAGGAGTTCCATCAACGACTTTGACAAACCATATGATCAATAGCCAAGTCAGTATAGTTCATCCTCAATGAACCAGATGTTCAATGCATTATGTCATTTAAAGTCATTTAAAGTCTTTGGCAGCTATCATTGTCACGGTTGCTGCCAGTATTAGCTTAGGTTGTGGAGAGATGCCACTTTGCCATTCTAAGAAAACATTTTCCAAGAATTTCTTAGAAAACTTTAGTTTTCCATAATTTACGATAGTTTACCTTAACTACTTAATCATTCCTCAATCAATCTACCGATCCATTTTAATCAAATAATTTTGCCAGATTTTACCCAAAATATTCAACATGATTGAGCACATGCCGTTGTTGTCTTGATTTTGTTTACCATAATTCATCTAGAATGACTTAGACATTATTGTTTTTTTTTTTTTTGCTTTGCCTTCGGAGATACAAATATGTTTCGTAAATAAATCCTCCACCCTTTCATCCTTTGCGTCAATCTTCTTCGAATTTTACCTCAAAATTATGTTACACCCAACATCATCATGATGATTTGCATATTTAAAAAATTCCATTAATTAACAAAATTAATTCAGGAGTATGGAGAATTCCTTTCGTAAAACGTGTTTTACATATAATCCTGCCGCCGCAAGTAAGTCAACCAAGCAACGATTTTGTGGGTAAAAAAAAAAACAACAACAAAACATAACCCTCATACGCCCGAGTGATTAATATTCCTGTGCCTCCATTCAATATCCGATCGCACACGCATTTGAAAGCCTTCTCATCCGAAAAATTATTCATTACCACAACACAAGACCAAAGTACTGACATCGGATTTTAATTACATGCACATACACATACGTACATACTCGTAATAAACCACCACTCCACAGAGGATACCACAGAATTCTAGGAAGACATCGTGGCTACCCACTGGCCACAACCACAAGTATGATAATTGTACACGGATGTCCGAACAGAAGCCACCATTGTCCATCCGAATGTTTGCAATTTATGATTGCCTTCACTTTTGGTGCGAGAGCACAGATCCTGTTGATATCCATGTTTCGCACCGAAAAGCTATTATCATAAAAATAATGTCCCTCCCTATGGGAATCGCCTTTAGATTTTATTGATGAGGCATTGTGTATCTGTGTGAGGATATGTGGTAGAAGGTGATGATAATGGCATCGATGACTACGCGAAAGGATGTGCACATACCTGCACGTTGAGTGAAAACAGCACAAAAAAAAAAAAGGACCATAATGAAGCTTGTAAGTTGTAGGTACATCGTATCGAGATACCAACATTCACATCGGAGAGCACCGCATTATCCTGTTGGGAATCACGTGAGCTATTCGAAAAATTCTCGCCTACATTCCATTGTGATGTTGTGATGTACAGCGAAGCCAAATGAGTCCTGTCGGAGGAGGCTCTTTGTTTTCACATCAATGTGTTGGTAATTTATCTCTCGCGCGGAAGGTAATGAAAATTTAAATTTCCTTTTCATTCCGCCAATGAGATTGGTGTATCTAGCGTTGTTCTTCGTCCTTTATTTTTTTTTTTATTGACAGGATTAATAACATGCAAATGTACGGAGGAAGCATGTAGGCATGCATAACGGAAGAACGCTGATGGAGAAGAATGTGAAGATTTTAAGGATACGAAATGAATTGCAAATGAAAGCGCACGAGAGGTTTTCAAATGGAATTTCTCTTTTTTCTTGGAAATACATTTTCTTCCGGTTGACTTGTGCAGTTGATGTAGAGATTTTGCATATGAGCACATAGGAGTACATATTTTGAAGTCTGATTGGGGAATTTATTTAATTGCATCCTTCTTTTCCAGAGATTATTACCTGCGTACTTGATGATGTGTGTAGGTACATTGTAGTGTTTGTGAAAAGGGGAAAGAGGAACACAGTACATATTAGTAAAAATTGCAAGTGTAGTCCTTGCCTGGAATTTCGTAGTCTGTATTCAACTGATGGTTGAAGAATGAGAGTTGGCTTTTCTTTTAAGACAAGCTTTAGACAACTCCTTAAAGATCATGACGAAAAGTCTCTAAGCTTATAATAAGGTATATAGCCTTATAAAATTATATAAGAATAAATATATATATTACTCACCCCGATGTCGATCTAGGATCAACTTCTGGCCATGACAGTCTCCGCTTGCAAAACGCCAACGGTGGTCGATCCTGTGGTGCCGGCTGATGTACAGGTGAGCTTCGCTGACGAAATGAACCAGTTCGTGGTGGTGCTAAACATTCCAACGCTCGTGATTGTCGTCTTGAACCCATATTCTGTGTTGGTGTTGTACCAGGTGGTGGGACAACTTTTGGAAAACCTGAAAATACAAAATCCACTTAAATAATGTGCCACCCTATTTGCATCCTTGCATCGTCAACAAAACATTCATTTAATCTATTCACCCCAATAGTGCATGTATCCTTTCGTTTTAAACACACACAAAGCAAAAGGAGTACAAAGACCATACAACCACATACCATCGACCACTAACTTGGAAGTCAAGACCAAAGTTGATAGTATTTTTGTTTTGCTGCATCAGAATGCGGCGATGACATGTATATTGGATTTTGAAAGTCCTTCTCTACTGCTATGCTATGTCTGTCGTTTGCCACTAGAACAAGCGAATGCAATAAATGTATTCATGGTTACGTGTATTCTTTTATTTTATTATTTTGCGAGTACTATGTAAACCTCAAGTGTACTATCGGAGCCAAGAAAACCAATGAACTAACGATGGTACACAGAATTGCATAGAATAAGGAAGGAGAACATCGTATATTTTTTGTGCGGTGGGTGGTCTTGAATGGAGCAAAGTTAAAGTTCACATACATACGTCGTACATGAGATGCAGACCACATCAAGCATAAAATTTATATTTTTTTACAAAAGAAAAGAGATACACTTTTCGTTGTGGGTAAATGCAAATTCCTCTAACATGTACGAAGTTGAGATAATGTGTACTTAGAATAATGATGATGATGTCCCTTTGTTCACAAGTGAATGCAGGATTGAATTATGAGCACGCATTATGCCTTAGATATTGCTTGTCAATTATTTAAATAAGATTATTGGATGGATGGTGTAATTTAAGGGCGCCGAGATGTTGACATATTGCTTGACACTTTATGATTTTAAGTGGCAACGTAATGGAGACAGGCCCAATTATCTTGACACTGAATAATTTTTCACAGGACAAAAAGATTAGATTATAAAATTGAAGAATAATCGGATGGATAGGAGCAGGAATTGAATTATTTTCGGAGAATTATTCAAGCTTGCGATCAGAACAAAACACGTAGTTTCTTACTTAGCCTAGGGATGTCCACTCCTACTCTGCCTAGTACTTTGACAGAAGATTGAATAACTGACTCTTTCCCCTTACTAAAGCACTTAACCTTTTTCAGAAGAATGCGTCTAAAGTTCCATTAAGTTCCTTCTTCTATTCTTGAGCGTGATTAGGTCACACAATATAGTAGACTTTGAGGCACACACATGGTTCTCTTGCGATCGGAAACTCGTCAATCAATTCGATATCAAAACGATCAACGCAAGGTGCTCTCGTTACAAATCTTTCCGAGGAGCTAAAGAGTACTTGGTAGCCAAGGTGCAGATACGAATATGAGACCATTGTCCCATGAATGCTGGCAACTTACAACTTCAACTAACAAAGCCCTACCTTGAACTTAGGTAACCCTGCATAAGGCATGGACTCTATAAAATCGAATGAGGATGCTTAAATCTTGTCTTCATGGATGGCAAGTGGAAGAGAATGTACAATTTCGAGGCATTGACAGAATAGTTCATATTCAGTGACTAAATTGGCTGAGTCTTACGTATAGGAGATAGACCCGAACGAATTTTCGAATCCAGGCCCGATGAAATGCGAAGTAGAGGACGACCTGACACGAACAAGTGGAAGGGCACTTCAACAAAGTCAGCATGGCCACCTTAACCACCTTAGTAAGTAAGTATTTAAAAAAAAAAGCCACTTTTCCAAACTGATTCAACTTCAAAGTGGAGGAGAGTACAAAGTACAAACTTAAACACTTTTTAAGGCTCCACTCCACCCTATTGCACAAAGTAACTTTGATGAGTCAGTACAAAGCTAGCACCCATACTTTACGCTTCCATTATAAGCAGACTTTTAATTTCCCTACCGCTCCCTGGTTTATTTTAAAATTTAATTAAATTATCCAGGATCTGCAGATCTCCGCTAACAGACAGAAAAAAAAAGGAAATTCGCTCTTTCCTCCTCTTGCGCTAAATACTTTCATAAATTATCCCATTATCATTATCATCTCTCAACAGTAACTGACCAACAGGATTCAGCTTCCAACTATTATACGACAGAAAAAAAAAGACCAACACAAGTACTTCCGCACTTCTGCTCGGGCTAATCTTATTCACTGCAACGTTCTCACTCATTCCTTATCATCACCCACGCCCAAAGGACTTACCATGTACATGTGCTGCACCCGTGGCGTTCGCTGAATTTGCGCCAGATACATTTGTTCCACCAGTAACATTGCCACCAACCGACGATGGGCCTGAGCCGCCAGTGCCACTTTTATCCTCGTTTGAGTCCTGTCGCGAGAGTGAAAACCGTCGACTACCCAGGCCGAGGCCAGCCACCCCACTTGTTACGTACTGTTGCAGCGAACTGAAGAAACTCATTATCGCGCCGACCGAGAGTAATCGTTTGGAAAATCACTTTCTTCTGCTTCGTCCGTTTTTTTTTCTCTCTCTCTATCTGTCTTTCTCTTTTTTTTGCTTACGCCTCCTCACTTTCTATCCTGCGCTTAAAACTTCGACTCTTATTCTATTAGGCTGTACGCGGGCGAGCGTTAGGTGAGATGAAGCTCTGGCTAACACCACAAACGAGTTCCGAAAATTAAGTAGTATATAATCGACCAAGTTGTTGATCCTGTTTCAGTCGCCGGCCGCCGTCGTCCTTCTTGAGACTGATGCTGTTGTGTGTGTTATGAAGTGTACTATGACGGAGAGCAATAAAGAAATGAATAAAAGTTTTCTTTGTTTTTTATTCTGCTGATGGAGCTCGTTTATTGCGGCATCAACAAACACGAAAGGCAATTTTCCTTCGGTTTTTATTTCTTTTGCCGCTGGTATACTATCCTTTTGTCCTGTAAACAGGATTTCTTTCCTTTCCCTTGGTTTTGGTGTAGGTATAAGTTGTGTACTTGTGTGGTGAATGTGTGTTAGGCCCTTTTTGGATTAATTTTTACTCTCGTTTCTTTGGGTTCTCCCATTGCTACGATGAATGACCGACACAATTAATCCTTGTCGAACGGTACAACATTTTACATTACTCAGGTTAATGCGGCGTTTATACGACTGCTGCCGTCCTGATGGCAGTCGGCTGTTTTGGTTGTTTTTCTTGAACTATAGTGGGTGGATTTCATTTGGACTGGAAATTATATCTGAAATGAGAAATAATGGAAAAGAAATTGAAATTTATGAAACGCATTTTATATTCAAGGAACAAACATTAAAAATTACAGATTTAAGTCCTTTGTTTGACGGAATTGAGTGAGTTGCTTATGAAAATGGTTTTATATCTTTTTTTTTTAATTAGGTAGATAGGATAATGCTGGACTTGTGTCTTAATGAGCTTTGGAAATGGAATTCAGGGCTTATCGTGGGTAAGTCTGTGAACATAGTTTATGTAGAGAGACTATGCCTTAAATCTGAGGTAAAGGATTAGAGCTAGAGTAAATATGGACCTAAATAATCGAGAGAATGATCGAGTTGCATAACGATTTTATTTAAATATTTGAGCATAGCCTAAGTTAAGTTGCCTCCTACAAACAGGTTTTGCTTCGATTTTAGTTCAATTCTCTTCTAGACAAGTGCTTCTTAAAAAATGACGGACACCAGTTTTTCGTTTTTGGAAATTCTTCACTTAAACACAATTATTCTTGTTATTGCAGAAAAGGCAAACGTCTTGCACAGAGGGAGGCTGTCTGCGGAATTCGAAATCCAAAGTGGGGTTCGACAAGGCTGCATACTTTCACCAATACTGTTCTTATTGGTCATTAGCGATGTGCTGAATGCAGCCTTATCAACAGGAAATGGAGGAATTCGATCGACTCTTACATCTGAACTCAAGCACCTCGACTACGCCGATGATGTATGCCTTCTGTCGCACAAAATAATGGACCTTCACCAAGTGACAGGCAATGTGGAGAGGGAAGCAGGCATCGTTGGGCTGAAAATGAACTCGGCAAAAACAAAAATGATCAGCCTGAGACCGAACTCATCAACTCATGCATGCATTGCTGGACAAATAGTTGAGAGAGTAGAGAGTTTCCAATACCTTGGGAGTATTGTCTCAACCGATGGCGGAACCGAACTAGATATAGCCAGCCGAATAGGTAAAGCAAAATCTGCGTGTCTAATGCTATCCACAGTTTGGCAAAGTAATGCAATTAGCCTAAACACCAAACTACAATTGTTCCGTTCAAACGTTGAATACGTGCTGCTTTATGGATGTGGTACCTGGAGAGTGACCGTCACTATCACTAGGAAGCTGCAAACGTTTGTCAATAGGTGCCTACGCTACATCTTAAGGATATTCTGGCCAAACCGTATTTCTTACGAACAGCTTTATCAGAGAACGAGCCATGAACCTATAGGCACAATCATACGACGACGAAAGTGGCAGTGGATTAGTCACACTCTTCGATAGGTTGACAGATCCATAGAAAGAGTTGGAGTGAGCTGAGATCTTTCCTAGAATGGAAAGGTCTGGTGCCATTTTTAACAAGGGTGATGGTGCAATGAGAGTTATCCACTGGCCCAGACCTATGACTAGCCATGGCTCTGTATAGATCTTTACTCGTTGTTAACTTTAAAATCGATTAGAAAGTGAAGCGTGCCGTCGGTTTTTTCCAAGATACATTTTTCACATGCCATTTTCATATGTTCCCACATGAGATCTCTCTGACCTCAGCTTTTTTTTTCTACTGGTCACTCTCCCACAGTGAAGGACATGTCCTTTATTTAGTTCTCCCATATTTTAATATTTTCAAAATTACCATCATCATCATGAGCTCAAAGTCGACTTTGTCTCGTGAAGGAAACGTTTTCTTTTTCAAGGATAAGAATGTATCCTATCTTAACCTAATTCAATTGTATCCAGTCAGACGAGAGAGAGGAAAAGAATATAAAAAATAACAGCATGCAGCCTACCTACTTTGTATTCCAATCAAATATATCCCAGAGTCTCATTTCATGCAAAATATAACAGTATTATAGTCTGTGGATCATCCGATACAATGCACAGTTATTTTTTGCATTTCACCCGCCCCACCAACCCGCATGATGATGATAATCCACACCACTCGACTCACGTCTGCAAGAACTCGACCCAAAAACGTTCCCGATTCTATTATCCCCAAAAAGGGATACTTAACTTCAGATAACCCACCACTGAAGACGAGCGGCAGATACAAATTGAATAACATCACCAGCGGATACAAATGGATATGTAGGTATGTACATACATACATATGTAGATGCGAAGTAGCAACAATTTTTCGTCCTTTTTTCACTTTTTTTCCTATTTCAACTCCCTTTCATTTTGTTCTTTTATTTTTTTCTATGAAAATAAGGAGAAGAAAAAATATATACATACATTCAATCAACTCCCAGGCACTTTGAACCCAGAATCAGGAGCATCATCCCTGCCAGTAATAGCAACAACAATAAATATACAAAACATGGCCAACGGAATCCGAGCAAAATCTGAACGATAGATTTGCTGGCGTGGAAAATTCATTGCAAACGAAAATTTTCCCCGACAATAAGGACTCGATGGGATCCTGGTATGGGAAGGATAAAAAAAAAATCCCACGCCCTCAAACGCAAAACAAAAAAAAAAAAGAAACGACAAGCGAGAATTATAATACAAACGAAAATGAAGACTTAAGCGAACTTAAACATGGATGGTGGAAGTTGACTGAGCAGAGAATGGATGGATGGAGTCCAGGGGGACTCGTAGTTCTGCTCATTCCACTCGGCTGAATTGATTCAGCTGTGGATCTCAATTGAAGTACGCGCTGTGGCGGTATGCTGTCACAAGTTGAGATAAAACTTAATTTGAAGTGACAGAGTATGGATTCGAAGATCTGTGTATCTATCTAAGTCTGGTGGCATAAAGTAATTTAATTCCTTTGCCAGTAAACCTCTGGCGATATGTACAAACAGGACGATTGCTTCGTATATTTTGCTTTGCATTACATTTTCGCTCAAAAGCCCTCCGAGTAATAGCAAG
Source organism: Chalcosyrphus nemorum (assembly GCA_949716465.1). Lineage (NCBI taxonomy): Eukaryota > Metazoa > Arthropoda > Insecta > Diptera > Syrphidae > Chalcosyrphus > Chalcosyrphus nemorum. The sequence continues at coordinate 14,317,692 of OX454334.1, read as the reverse complement.
TAGAATTCTGCTGTGGGACTTCTTGGCTACAATATTGCGTTGGTCCCTATTGCGTAGGAATAGTAAAACATAGTTGAGGATTGATCTAAATTTAATAAAGATTAATGAGGACATGAGAAGGAAACTTCTTGCCTCCTTCTAGAAAATTTATTTTCCCCTCACCAAGGACCTAACATGTTGCTGCGCGATGAGTGGTACGGACAACACCGATGTTTAATTACAAGCAATTCACTAATTGAAAAGAATGATTAAACTGAGATAAAAATGGCAAAGAAATTCTAGTGTAGAGCGAGATGGAAGAAACTCTTGAGAGCCTAATAAATCTTTAAGGATTCCAGATGATGGTGTAAACTTTTTGCTGCCATATAGTGGGTGGGTGCGGGTGTTTTGTTGAGATTTTTTATCCATTTAATTAGACTGCGGAGAAAAGGATTATAAGGATGGGTACTTAAAAGATTTTCGCCACAAAACTGCTGACAGTGATTCACAGGAAAGCGCTAAATAATTGAGTTTTGGAAGGCGCAAAACTTTTCCAAGAGAAAGAGTTTTTGATATTTTGGAACTATGAATTAATGAGGATGGTTTTGGCTCTCATTGTTTGAGTTGAAAGTTTGTTAACGTCTTCGGAAATTAACTTTGAAATTTAGAACGTTGAGAGAGTTTATTTTGGAGTGTCAGCAAATTTATGAAATTGGAATAAATGGAGCAAACGTTTGCAGTTTTACTTAGGAACAAATGGACAAATCGCTTTTTACATCAAAACGATAGGTAACCAGCCAGAACTTGATAATCTACGCACTATCGTCTGCTCATTTCTTATCGCTGATCCTAGCGGCAAAACAGTCAAGCTATTCTAAAGCCTGACCGCCTGTGGGTACAGCCATAGTGTACGAGCGAGCTTATCGCGAGTTAAGCACTGCCTTTTCCTCATAGCCATATATAGCTTTAAGGAGTTTGGTCATAAAAGCGATAATTTGCTACCTCATTTTGAACGCCTCGAATAAGGATGAATAATTTGTTAACGACGGCTACCGTTACAGATAACGACGGTTTCTGAAATGTTAATACCGTCTGTAGAAGCCTTCTTATGCCAACTAGAACGTGAATTCGCATGACATCATACTCTTACTTTATCAAATTTCCAATTTATAATTTGTTGCTTTCCGTCTCCTCAAAAGCTTCCTAGAAAGATAAACAAATTAGTTCTAAGAACCGCCTGAAAATATTTTTCCTTTGAAGAAAACAAACACTAAACTTTTCCCCCTGCTTTCTGTCAAAATATCCTTCTGTTTCGAGGGAAATAAAAATTTAATAAGCACCACTGTAACGCGCTCGCATTTTGCTTCATTTGTCCTCTTTTATCAATGCAGGTGTTGCTCCCGAAAAACTCAGTTCTTTCCCTTTTTTTATTTTTCGCAACAAATCTTCACCTATGCCAGGATAACAACACATCCTCTCAAATTAAGAATTTTTTTAACTTAACTTTTTTTTTAATAAAAAGGACCAAAGATAGAATCAAACCCAAACAAGGATGAAACCTCGAATAAAAACAAACTTTTTATCCAACTTCTTGTCAAGTTCACTCCCTTACTGTTGTGTGATTGTTTGCTCGGTGTGTGTATTGTTGTTGTTTTTTAATTTTTTTTTTTTATAATTTTCTTCTGTGTTGTTTTAATTAAAACTTTTCAAGTGCTTCCCACGGAAACACGATAATAAAGGGGTCCTTGTATACTGAGGGGCGGGTGTGAGTGTGTGTGCGGTGACAACGAGAATTAGGGGGGCACGAATCAGTGTTGTCTGCTTGAACTCCAGTGTGCTTAAGTTTGTCTTATGTGTTATGTAAACACATAAACACACTGAGCAACGGATTCTCTATAACCTTATCAACGGATGAGAGCGTTTCTTAGTCCCCGGATATGAAAATATCAATCCTGATATCCAAGTCGATGTCACGTAAAGTACATAGAGACACACCTCCCTCTCCCTCCCGCAGGGTATACATAGAGGGGGGAATGAGCAATAAAGACTCGTTATGTGAGAGTCCTCGCCCTTAGTAGGGACTCAAGGCGATGACGATGAAGTGAGTTTAACTTAAGCGTTTCGTGTGAATTTCAAGGACGATTACGACGAGGTGAAAGTGCACCAAGGAACCTGCTTCACCCACCCACCATTAAAAAAACAAAAAATAAAAACAACACCCACAAAGTCGACAAAGAATAAGACTTAGGCAAAACAAGTGTGAGTAAAAGAAAAAGAGAAAACTTCCCTTTATGCTGGTAGTCATAGCTATTTGTGCTGATCCTTGTCGAGTAAGAGAGCCCTAAAATTTAATTCACACATTTTTTTTTTGTGAAATTTAATCGGGTGTTTGCATGATGAAATATTTTGGAAGGATGTGCAATTTTCTGCCACGGAAATGTGGCGGAAAAGGATGCTTCATCTTATCTCGCTTTTCGTTGTTTACTCTCTGTCGTTCGACGGGAGATTATAACCTGAAAAGGTTTTAGGCTGTATTTGTTCGGTTGTTTGGCGAAAGGTGAATTTTAAGGACCCTATTTGGTGCTGAAAGATACTTGCCATCATTTATGATGTGAATGTGTTTTTTTTTGTGTTTATAATGTGTGCGCGGAATTCAATTAAGGTGTCTCTCTCTCTCAGACGATTATTGAGCCAAGTTAATGGCGAACGAACGAACATACATAAGTGGTTAACAGTGGCGGTAATTTTTCTTTATATGAGTACAGCAACGCATGGTATTGGTTGTTTAGTCCTGAAAATGGAGCTCTAAATACAGTGTAACTGGTTTTTGATGAGTTGACGTGGCAGTTTGCAACGTAGGACGAAGTATTTGGGGTGTTAACGATGTTACATGGGCAGACATTACAGTTTTATTGCGCATACCTATTAAACAAGTGATATACTGATTAATAGATGGAAAGAGAGACTGGCTCTGGTTGTGGTTGTAAAAGGAATTTGTTGAGTTTATTAACCAAAGAATGAAGGTATTATTCCATATAAAAGCATTGTATTCTTCAAAATGTTTGTTAGAATTCATCCCATAGATCGGTCGAGCATAATTCGATTGATTTTTATTCAAATTAAACTAAGGAATTTATAATAGATCAGTAGCTTCAAGCTTGGATTATAGAAATCATTGGCCACAACGTGAAGACCCTGATCATCTCACTCCTACTTTAGTGTGCCAAAACATGAACTTTGTAAAAAGCGGATGAAGACTTTCTTGATCCCTTCGATAGCAAAATTCTCCGAATGATATTCGCTACGGCTTACGTTAATAAGTTTTGAAGAAGAAGATTTATTTATAAAGTGGTTTTGCATATACAAGCTCTATAACGACTAGTCAAAAACCTGCTTTTTGGACGTTTGATATAGCTAATCCAGGTCGAGTAAATGGGCAGAAACGCTTCAGTGCCTAGGATGACAAGGACCTTAACCAGCTTTGAATGGGCGACTTGATGAAAAAAGACTCAGTTTCACTTCGAACTAAAGCCCCGCTTCTAACTAAAGCCCCGCTTTTAGCACTACCATATCTAAAAATCAGCCGGATGTCAACTGATGGGCAAGTAATTTTTAACTAAATTGACCATGGTGTTATCAGCACTACTTTAGCAGTAGACTCAAAGATGACCAAGACGTACATGATTTTGGTGGAGCGATCAAGAGGGTTCTTATAAGAGTGAATTTCCAATTATGTCCAGATTCAACATCGACCGACTTAGTGATTCCACAGTGCGCTAAGTACTAAGGAATCATCTCTCGCGTAGTGTGAAAATAATCAACGCTTTTCTGCATGCTACTGGGATGTCAACAACTTCACAACCTGCATCGAGCAGTGCGTCGTATGTATATGTTCTATCACCAAATTATCAAGGTTACCTACGGGATGGCTCTCTGATGAACTCAAACATCAAAGTGAAGCTTAGTGAAGCAGTTTCAATTCACCAATATTGCTTTTATTGGTGCTAAAGGATATGCTAAATACTGCTAAGAAAATGGAGGAATTCTTCCCAAAATCTGCGTTCGGGATGCTATCGGAAATTTAGTTTAGATACTAAGCTACGATTGTTCGATTCCAAATTTGAATAAGTGCTTCTGTAGGGTTTGACAGAAAGCTGCAAATGTCACTCTTTTCAAATAGGTTACAATTCCTAACCTAAACTAACCACGCAAAGTAGTGGAGCCCGCAATAGTACAACGCGACTTGTAATACAGTCGACAAGGACACACGGCAACTGGCAGGACTAGCTTTAAATATTTCCTCTAAATTTTGTAATTCAAAATTCATTTCCATTTATTTCTTAACAACTGCTAACTCCATATGTATAAAAGATACGTGTATCGAAACCACTTTGTATTTCATAGATACTCGAACCGTGCATATGTATACTTGAATTGTTTCGTCCCAGATTTGATATCAAACCCTCTGGCGGTTACTTCTCCGAATTTGATTATTATAAATTTCCGAGAAAAGTTATCTGCTTTCCGGTACGGATACACATACTCACACCAAGATGTTGTATAGTACTCCCGAGATGGAAATGAAAATAAAAATCGTTTTCAAACGAAAGAAAGAATTCTCCGAACCAATCCACAAAGAGAAACCAAACCACAGTCGCATTATTTGTATTATTACTAGGCAACTTGAAAGCCAAAAACAATATCAAACAAAAAAAACGTATTCAATCCCATTCCAGGACATTCGATTCAAAGATGATGTATGTATAATAAAAAGAAAGCATTTGAAAAAAAAAAAAACCAAATCTATTATTCCCTTTCTCATGTGATTTACCAGACACAATTGGTCAGCTCAATTTGTCAGGCAGATGTCAGAGATTACGTTACGATGCAGAGATCGTATGTGGGCAGTGTCCTAAGTCCATCCTAAGATGCCCTTCGAAGGATGTCAACAATTGCCCAAACGAAATGTCAATGTAGATACATTTTCCTCAATTGACAAAAGCCCGTGCGGGTACACAGATCAAAAGAACTTTTGACGTAGGTGATTCTTCTTTGTTACACGTGCGCTCACATAAATAAGAAACGGCCCACAAGGGATCTAAATGTACTCATTAGGGAACAATAAAAAAACGACCCAATCTCTATCAAACAAATAAAAAAGGACATACATACATACAAGGAGGCTGCTCTCAAGCACAAAAAAGAATCCACCACCTTGATTAGGGTTACCATAATGATAAACCACCAAGATATAGCATCATCCACCCGGAAGCACCACACAAGCATAGTAGCAGCCCGCAAAATGTCAAACAAAGATGATTAATTTACTGTCATGAATCCTTGTTGCTTGCCTACAAAAAACCGAAAAATCCTTTGTTCTTTCCCCACCATTTCAAATAACAGTAGCCTCATAAATGCAACCATTAATAGACAGCGTGCTGGATTTTTTTTTCCTGGCGGCGGGGATCCAATTGCTTTGGCTCCAGCAGAGGATGTCCTTGTTTAACATGTGTAGACAGTAAAAACACGCCTCTGTGGTTGAGTTATATGGTCAAATTAACTCGCATAGAGCTGACCCGCTGACAAAAGTAAGTCATGCTAATTACATCGCATGATTAAGCTGAATGTGACTATAATCGTTTTCAGTTGCAACACGGTCGGTAGTGAAATAACACAACACTATCCATTTTGGGGTCATGTTAAGGACTAATATCTTCGCAAGTCTACCATCAAAAGTTTCGGGTATCACCATTATTCACTGTTTAGATAGGAAGGGCGTGCAGTCTAAGCTTCATATTAATTAAGCACATTCCCTAGGCCTTTTGTCGTTGTTTGTCGAAGCGTATTATCCTTAACACTTACGGTTTAATGTTTTGAATTTTCGGTATGAGGCTGGTAACTCTAATATCATTCTCTAGAGTCAAATTTCTCTCTCCCCGTCTTTCGACTCCTCTGGGGGACAGGACATTCCATACAGAGAAGCTTATTGTTTGTGCGCCATAATGATGTTTAGGGAAATTATATGGCCAGAAGGGCGGATGTGATAATTTCATTGTTGTCCTGTCGTTCACAGAGGCCCGTGAAGAGAAGTGTCCGTAGGCTTTTTTTTGCTCTTTTGAAATAGGAGTGTTATATTGTTAAGAGTGTTGGATAAGGGATGGCACAATAGATGAACGAAGATCGCTGTTGAATAGGATACATTTGAGAGAACTATTCTGACTGACAACACTGAAGTGGGGCAGGATAAGTGGAAACGATATTTCTGGATGGAAAAGTGTTATCACAGTGACAGAGGGTCATTTAAGAAAGGTTAAAAGGCAAATTTCATTGGTATTTGCAACTTGAGTTAGGTAGAATGAGAATGGAGAATCCTTACTGCACGGAATCAGCAACATTCTACAACTCGAAAATTATACCATTCGCATGAACGTCACAGAAAGCAGTACACTTCCTTCACTCCAGCCGCGGGTACGGATTCGTAGTAATACACAGAACTCCGCACGGGAATCTAACACTTTTGTTGATAGTTCTCCAAATTGTTTGATGGGATAGATCCATGATTGATGACTTTTTCGTTTCCTCATTGAGTTACATTAATGTAGTACAAGCCACACAGCGCATGTCGCAAAACCATTAATAGACATTTGATCCCATTTGTCATTTGGGACTTTTCTCTCGACAAATGTTGGACACTGTCAAATGACTTGCAACGTAGTACATACAAAAACATATGGAAATGCTACAATCTATCTACAACAATAGGATAGGGTAGAAACAAGACCGTGAAGGGTGCCGTGGCTTAGTGGTTAGTTCGTTGGACTACTGCGCAAGGGGTTCCAGATTCGAATCCAGAAAAATATCATCAACATTTTTTTTCACGGCCCCACCTCTTCCGAGTGTCTGACAAACATTCAAGAGTATAACTGTCATGAGAAAGCTTCTCAAAAACCCCTCTGCCCCTCGGATATGGCGTAAAACTGTAGGTCTCTTTTGTATGTGCCGAAATGTATACCACGCACAACATTTGCAGTTGTGAGAAGCTAAGTTTTGGCCGTAAGCAGCCCAGCTTAATATTTATTTATTTTTTAGAAACAAGACCAGAGCATATGCAGACGATTTCAGAAGAAGAAAGACTAGAAAGGACTTGAATTTGTCCGACTCCTACTGTCTGACTGTCCTGTGCAATCTGCAAGAAGAATGAAGACTCTCGGTAGAGAGAATCCTGTTGGCCCAAGTGAGTATCACCCCTACTTTCATCGCAAGGCACCTATAAACCTAACATTAACCTTGAAATTGACTGCGTATTGAATCCATTAAATCAAGACATTGCCAATTTTTGACTCCAACAAAATATATACAAAGTACAAACCTTGAAAACAACGTTGCACATTCTCCGAATCAATGTGGAATAGCACTCAAAAATAAAACTTTCCAACAATTCACATCTCAGTACAGTTCATTAATATTCCACGCACTAGCAGTCTCATATAAAATCATAAGAGCGCCATAAAAATAGCTGCCCCTTAGGGTCTGCCTCACCCTCGAACTACTTTCTGAATAAAAGCCTTCACAAAGATACTTTCTTTTAGTTGTTGTTGTTGGAGTAATTTCTCTATCAAACTGTCAGTATCAGTGGAAAGAAAACTTTATCCAATTCCCTTACATCCATGCACCACAGAGTATATAATTTCTTTCGCCATTCCGGTTAACTTTTTTATCCAACCGGGGAACCCCAGAGCAAATAGGAAATACCAGCTAACATTAGGCAAATAGTACCACATTACCAAGGGATCCATTGAGAATATTTTCCGCACATTACCACTGGTAACTACTCTCTATACATGTTCGTAGTGTGTGTGTGCAATGAAAGTTTTACCGCACAAACGAATATAGACACCCTCCGAGACATGACGCATATACTCGCATACACGCCGATAAACTTCGGCAGTCCAAATGAGGGGTAAATAAATTGGAGGTGCCCACTCCAGTGTGTTTGCTTAAAAGCCTTTTGGCTTAGAACCACCTCGACCTCGATTCCATTACCGAATTTATGGTGAAACTTTACTGCAACAGGTATGGGGATGGCATCGATGTTCGAAAAACAGCGGTGTCAGCTTAATTTTTTTTTTTTTTTTTTTGTTTTGTCAGCGCCTTAGCTGAATTGAGAAAGCGGCTTCAAAGGTGATGTCAGTGCCACACGCTCATACTCATACTCAATACTAGGACACTGATTTTATGGCCGCACTCCGGTGAACAAGGCGTCAGTTTTCAAAGTATCACACTATACTGGTACACCGGCAATATTCGCCAACGGAGCGTAAGTTAGAGCCTCCCGGGCTTAATGGTGTGACTGGATGACGTTGTTACCATCTACGAGCGGGATTCGTCGTAGGTTTACTTAAAGGGGTTGTTTGTTGCTTAATGGAAATTGTTTGGGTTGACATCGAAATTGAAATTTACGGGCTGTGGTGTTGTCTTTTACTCCAAAAAGAAAAAAACATCTTTTCGCGTCCTCCTACACGTGCTTGTAAAATGTCTCTTCCTCCCTACCCAATTCGATCGATGGTTATAAGTTTGTGTGCTCAATGGGCGTGAAATATGAGCCAACGTAACTGCTTTTTAGATCTCTAACCCACCCCAAAAGGTGATTCGAAATGAGGACGGAAAAAAATCGAGACGAGAAAAAGTGATTTCCAAGAAGATACATACATACATATATTTCAAACTCCATAATGTTGCTCGTTATGTTTGATACTCTGCTGCCGGTGTAATGAGCTTTAAAAAAGGTTTTAGCCGCTATTTGCTACGGATTAATGGAAAATGGTTGAACGTTTGGCAATAAAATTGAGTTTTTTAAGGCTTTATCTAAGCGCCAGTGACAGTTTAAGTGTCAATGAAGCTGAAGTATGCGGCATTTAATTTCTTATTGACTTAAAAAAAAAAAAAAAAAAACACCAAGAGACTGTTGCACGTGCCTTACTTGCGATGATTTTTTACGAGACTTGCATGAGTTATTATAGTTTTGCTATGGATCCTTTGAAGAGAGTAAAAATGTTAATGGCTTTTCGATGGATACCCAAGAGTTCAATGAAGCAATGTGAACCATTTATTGACACGAAGATAAAGTGGCACTTAAGCGATGTTCTTTTCGGGTTTAAATGATGACGTACTTGGTATTTTAAGCGGGTAGTTTTAGTAGTCTGGAAAGTTATAACATATACATTTCTTTAAATTGGATTACCTAAGCTCTGATACATAATCACAGTTAGCTAGGCAAAGTTTATGTTTGCAATCATTAATCAGTGCTGCAGTCAAGTAGAAAAGGCAATAAAGTTTTGATCCTATGCCAATCCTAGCATTTGTTGCGTACAATATTGACCTTGATAAGTTTTTTACGCCTTGACCTGGCGCTGTTCTCAATGGCAGGAAGTGCATAGAAATACGTTTTCCAATCCATTTAAGACCCATGATTTTTGTGTTTAGCATTCTTCAACTCTTTTAGTTACTTGCCTCTTGTGCTACGGATTTTCAAAATTAATTCTACAAAAAAAAAAAATGGCTTCTCTCTTATTATCGAAATCCACACACACTTATACACACACTTCTCCCGTTTCATCAAACATCTTCACATGTGCAGAACATTTGGGTTATTTACAAAAATTGCAACATTATCACGTAGCACATACCGGAAATCAGCACCTGTACACGGTGTACTCCTTTACCAGCAGCAGCGAGAAAAAAAAATCGATTTCATCATGAAATCATGAAAGGAACCAGACAAAAATCCCATTCCTGCACGTAATTCCAGTTGCTGCTAACAGAAACCATAGTGATGGTGACACAAGACAACATGTAATAGAAGAACATTCTTCTTTCATCTCGGATCCTTCCGCACAGTTAACTCTGGGGAATTGTATGATGTTAGCGATATATGAGCTGTTTTACGCTTCCGTAGAACGAAAAACATTACAGGAAGCTTGGTGGCTTCTCACACTTAGTGACCATCAAAACTGAAGCAAAAAACAAGGATTCTACAATAAAAAATATGAAAGATGCTGGTGTAGGTAAATGTTTGCTCCCTTCTCTGTGTTGTGCTACATAAGTACCATATGAATAGCACAATATAACTACTTTTAGATTCTGAATCTGTTGTGTGGGATACCTTGGATGCTAACTTACATTAAGACATACAGGGTGTCCCAGTTAAGCAGTATAATCCTTTAAGGGGAGATTCCTAAAGTTATAGCCCACCAAAGTGGGTGACCTCTAATTTGAAGGTGACATATTTTGTTTTTGCTCGGGAGTAAATTTGTTTAAAAATGCGAAACATTCCGGGGAAAATTTTATTCACGATAGAGTTGTCTATGTTGGACAGAATCTATCCTACTTTCAGAATTTGAAGCCAACTTACAGCTGCTGAACTGGACGGCATGCTGCTTGCTATAGTTGAACAGTCAGGTTCTGAATTTTACTCTCGACCTAGAAGGAAGTACGGGTGTCCAAAATTTTGAATGTGAGTTTTGTGTCGAATATTTTACATCACATAGAAAACAAAATCTAGTACCCTTGGCCAACACTTCCATTGCTTTATAATAAGCTCCTGCTGGCCGGTTCAATACCCCGATTCTGGGGCATCACAATCAACTTGCACTTCTCTATATAGCAATGTAACATGTGCGGCTAGGCACTAAAACCAACCAAACTCAAGATAAAGCTTTTACAAATGTATTTTACTCTAAAAGTTTTTTTTAAGGAAGCTATTTGCACTGGGGGACATTGTTGTGTGCTATGGCCAAAGTTGAAAAAATCTTCTTTGTCCTATAGCCTAAACCACAGAGCAGATCTTTTTGAGAGGTAGAGGTAGAAGACGAATGTATGTCAGAGAATCTATCTATCTTTCGGAAACATATATTGTACAATCAAACATCCCCGACTTACATGCCAAAGTTAATAGCTAATTCCTCTTAACTATTCGGTCGAGAAATCAATTCCCAGAAATATCTTTTAATCCCAAACAACATTAATCTGTGTATCAAAATATTTATAAACACACATAATATAACAAAAGCGTAGATACTCTTGAGGTTGCTATCCAATATCAATCTGTTATGACATTTCTCTTGAGGTTAATGGCACAAAAGTATTACTCTTTGTCAAGCTATGACTCTAGAGCTTCACAAAAATTTGATTGATTATACCACAAAAATATGAAAAAAAAAAAATAAAAACTCAATAACAAAAGATGATGTTCCATTTCCTAAACTTCCTTCCTTCTTATCGCCATCCATTTAAACAGAGAAAATTTTCCTTCTTTTTAATTTCTGTTGAACGAAAATTTAACATGACAGGATATATTTCATCTTTTAAGAAAACAAAAAAAAAAAAAAACATCCTCAATGTCATCTAAGTAAACCAAGGAAGAAAATTTACACCAATTTATGGCCCATTGACCTTCTAATGTCTTTGATGAATCAAAGTCCTTAAAGATTTTTTTTTGATTTTTAGTATTTTCTCGAGTGCACAGACGAATTAAAAAAAAAAAAAAAATTCAAATAAATAAATCATGTTTGATAGATAAGATGGGTATATTTTTATGATTAATGGTCAATTGAGATTTTTCTAAAGGAGTCAGCAAGTTGGAACTTACAAAGTTTCTTCTAAAAATATGAGATGCATTTGAAATTATTTCTTAAATAAACAAGGAATCAATTTTGTCTGAAAGAAACCATGTACAGGCTCTCAAGTACATCATCTCAAATAAAAACAATAAGACGAAAACTATCGCTTAAAGTTTATATAGGGGCAGGCAATGATATACCTCTCAGGGTTGATGCACCTTGGAAATCTGACAGTTGATTTGAGTTCAGTGACCATTAGACTTAGACAGGAACAACGCTCGCAAATTGTGTAAATTTATTTCGAATATCATGGTGCAGTTCGCGAAGCTTATCGTGCAATGCGTTAGTTGATAACACGCATTCGCAAAGACGTCATAAGGTCCATTCACAGTTTAGTGATCGGCGAATGGGCGAACTGCGAACAAACCATTTTTGGCATATTTAAAAGCACCAGTTGACAATTTTACTACACCAAAAGAAGTGGGCTTACATTATCTATCGATTTATACAAAAGAAGTTAGATTTGATTTCTATTTCTGTAAAGAAATTAATAATTCGCTGGTTTTCTCGCGAATAAGCGATTGCTTCCTGCGAACTGCGACCAAAGCATTCGCGAGAGCTTAACCTTACAATATTTTTTTTTGTCTGGTAAATGGCAAGTGAATTTCGTAGTTTGCTGCGACTAGATAAAAAAGTTGCTGTGAATAAAATGTCAAAATGTGCAAATATTCATTTGTTCATATTCGCAGTTCGCTGAACTATGAATGAACGTTTACAGTGTGGAGCATAGGATTAAAGAAGATCTGTATGAGTTGACAGCAAGTATCAGAACTAAGTCCATCAACATTTTAAAGCTCAAGGTACCAATCTCTTCCACTATTAGTATAATTTTGTATATTCTATTCAAATTTTCACTTATACAATATTTTTTGGCAATTTTAGCAATTTTGCTTGCCCCATCAGTGAAACAATTTCAGTTGGAAAAATTCCTTAAAATTTGATATGCTACATGATAGGAAACAAAAATAATTTCTTTTTACTTGCAAAGATTTTCAGAAACCCTACTTAAGTTTTGAAAATTTCCGCAAAAAAGATGAAAAAGTTTCTTATCAGATTTTTATAATTCTCCATATTCTAATCAACTGTTTCCATTCGTTTCAGCCCTGTAAGTGGGTTGGAAAACTTTTAATTGGCAAGCAAATTCTTTCAAAATAAAGCTTCTCTGTTACCAAACGACGAGCGATACCTTTTCCCTTCCAAGATGGTGAAAATATACTCCTATACCATAATTGCTCTTCATATAATTCATGATGCTGTGACACGTGTATATGGCACGTGCCGGGTATGATGAGGGTCTCAGTATGTTATCTATTTACCTGTCACCCGACGAAGTATTATAACTTTATTGCTTCCTTAATTCGAAGGAACAGAAGTAAATCTTAACTTTATCGCCAGGATGTTAGCTATCGAAAAATGTCCTATCTTTAGTGGAAATGAACACTTTGGAAAAGATGACACAGTATAGGAATCTTTACTTAAGACACTTGATAAAGAATAATCCAACCTTGCATCTTTAAGGATTTTGAATGCTTAAAACATTTAAAAATTCGGCACATGGCAGAGAAAATAAAATTTAATTGACATTTAGGCAAACCAAAATTCGAATTTAGTCCCCCATTTGTCAAAATTTGATAAGCCAACCCTCAATTATTTTCTAAATGGCATCTGGCAACAGTGAATACATATTTTTAGAATTTTAATCACGGCGCACTGTATAAAAACCTGACTACTTAATTCCCTGGCAGAAAACCCGTCAGTCAGCACACGCTCAATTTATTATGTGACAAAGAAAAATTATCAAAATTTCAAAAGTCAACTCTGGTAATTGGGCCATTGACAACGCAACAAAGTTGACGGATGGCTGCTCAAGCTGACGGGCCTAAATAAATAGAAACAACATTTTTTGCCAATTTGCTGGCCTCATTAAGTTATTTAGCGCTACACAAGTGTAAACAAATGCACTCTGGCCACAATCCGATTAATTTTCTAAGTGCCACTTTAGCATGACAATCTGGCTCGAAGGACCAGAAAAATGAAAAACACAAAGTAACGCCAACGCTAAAGCTCAACAAAACCCAACAATTTACACACGAAAGCATTGGAACAAACACAATTACTATCCTGGGCTCCATCCAGCAGTCCTGTATATGTGTGTCCCTCTGGTAATTACCAGACTTTTCAATTTTGACTCTGAAATATTTTCATCATTATAACTCGATACTGTAGCAGCTTTTTGGTTTAAGAAAAATGCCTATCCAAAAACCCACCACAGGGAAGGATAATTTTGGAGAAGGAGTTCTGATGGAAATAAAAATTCCTACCCATCAACGTTTATGTGCGGTAGGGTATTTTTTTAGTTAATTTTTTTGGGAGGGAGTTGGGGGCCAAAGGACTATGTTGTGGTATGGTAGTTGTTTTGGTTTTTTGTTTTAAGAAGTTTTTTTGTTTTGTTTTCTTTTTTTGGTTCTTAGTTTTCTGTTCGACTTTGGGAAAAAAGTTTTCCTGCAATTGTCGTCCGTCGGTTTTACGTTTTTTTTTTTTTTCTTTGTTTTTGTTCTGACTGGCTGGCTGCTTGACGTTAATCTTATTGCCTTTGGGGACAAAATGAAGAGTACGAAGGACTTTCATGTCAGTACAAAGTGTTGGAGTAGAAACGATATAGAACTTTTTTTGTTCCTTCTGTACGGCGGCGGCGGAGGGATGAGAAGGTTCAGGGAAATTATCCCTTTTGGCCAGAGTTCAGTAATTAAATCTTCATGAAAGGGTCGAGATTTATTTTTCTTTTTTTTTCAGATATTTTTTTGGTGGATAAAGAGGAATTGAGATTAGGTTATCATGGAAATGGTTAAAGCTACAGGGTACAACTGGTTCGTTTAATAAGGACTATAGGGATTACAATAACAAAAAGGATGGGCGGATAAAGATATAATTTTTTTCGGTGGCAGAATGCAGATGTTAATTGAATTTTTGTACAAATATTTTTATGCATTGCAATAGAGAATGGGTGTAAGGAAATTTTGTGGTAATTTTGACAGTGCTTTAAAGGGTTGGTTGGTTGGAATGTAATCAGGATCCTTGTTTCGAATGGAAGTAGATACATATGTGGTTATAAATGTTCGCTCTAACTATAGGATATGTTGTAGTTTGGTAAAAAGTTTATCTGCCATTCGAGCAATTATACGAAATTTCTAATGAAGCCACAGAGCTTTTGGACAGCCTTAGGTTGGTTTTTAGAATGTGTCCTTTAACTGCTGGAAAATTAAACAAAGAATGAGTTTATGTTAATGCTTATCTGTTATGCTAATGGTGTGTTTTGTAACTTTAAACGGCTATACTTTTTTTTCCGGAATAAGGTTTTATTGTACCGAAATTAGAACTTATTGCATTTGTTGTGCTTAGTTTCTATGTAGACTACCACTTATTGCATTTTACCACAAGATAAGGTCTTCTGATTACATTAGATGGGTGCTTAAAGGATGTGATACTTGGAGAGTACTACCACGAGAAAAATGTAGACAAAGTATCAATGGCTGTCTATGCACCATCTGTCTAACAAACAGCTTTAACAGAAAACGGTCGAGGAACTAAATATAAGGCAGGAATGAACGATAATGTCAGTGGTTATATATGTATGTCAACCGCAGCAGACATGACACAAAACTGTCACAAAGGAAGTAGAATAAGGACCACAAGTAAAGTACCTACAGACAAGCCGCATAGCTCACTCGTTACGATTTAAAACGAGTTGTCCTTTTGAAATCTAAGAATAATGTAAATTCCCAAAAAGAAGACAAACTCTTTTCTTAAATTTTCTCCTCAGGATTCAGATTAAAGTGTAGACAGCCAGACGCAAAATAATTGTTGAACGCACAAGGACATAGTGTTCAAATGCCCAAACACTCCCAAATTGGCCAATTACAATCATTACTACAACGAGTACTTTATGTCACCAGACTTGTATGTCTGTTTGTTACAAGATAAAACAACTCTCATTACCATCACTCGACGTCAATCGAGGCACAAGGCCTTACGCCAAACACGCGCGCCTCAAAATGTTAACCACACGATATACAATCACATTTCCTTCATAAAAGTGTCCCACTCTCTAATAGACATGACTTTGTTTACTCGAACAATGGACACAATTGCGATCAAGATTAGATAACCACAAATTTGAAGACGACATCCAAATCGAGGGTGGCTATGACTGACACTGACACGAGTGAGTACTAACGAGAACAACTTGCGAATTACATGAAATGACTTTATCCTGATTTTATTTACAAATATCCTTGCAGCCATTGTAATTCCATTAATGGTCTTTTTACTTCCTGTCGATATGCGTTCGTTCATTTTTGATGATATACTCCTATACGCACTTGAATAAACACCTATAAATAGCGTAAAATAATATCCTGGTGATTGATTGTGGTATTATTTGAGGATTTTCGTGAGAATCCTGTTTATTTTTTTCAACATTTTCATATCTTCCAGAATGAAATCAATATCAAACGAAAAACATTTACTGAAATTGAATTATTATTATCCGTAAATTTTGCGGAGGCGGTTCTCATGGATGGTTCAAAGACTGACAATGAGAATCATATTAAATTTCACATAGCTGAGAAGTTTATCAATGCCAGGGAAGTATTAGTATTTTTCTTATATATCATGGACTTCCAAGGACGCTTTGCTCTATCTTAGTGGCATGGGGTATGAAATGAAATATTGGGTATCGATGCTAATGACTAATTTGAATATATGCAATCCACAACAATAGTTAATTAAGATTTGACCAAACACAAATAGCCAGGAGAAGAGTAATAACTTTTTCTTTTTCCATTGGTAGCCACAAGTTCCACTACCAGTGGACGGCTCTTTAAAGTTTTAATTAAAATCCCAAAACTGCAATATAAACTTTCTCCAGGCGTACTATTGTTATTTAATTGTTTCCAAAAAGAAGAGGGGGAACTATTCGTGTGCACTTAATGATGATTCGAAAATGCAATTAAAACTTATGAAGGCTGGGTCATTTATGGCTTGGAATAGAGCTCTTGATCTAATAAGTTGTTTATTAATGCTCGAAGGTAGTTCATAATTTCGTTAAAGTAAAGCGTATGTGGCTATAAGTGCCCATATTCCTGGAGTTGATTTAATAAAGCAGATTCGACGGTGGTAAGTGGTAAGATGGGACAAAAGTTAAAAATTCACTCTGCCACACAAGTTAGAGGTGTTGCCAGAACTCCATCTAGTGGCTGTATAGCTAAACCCTACTCTTACCTCCTCCGAAACGCGAAATAATGCCTTGGCTATGAAATACATAATAACTTGATGACTTTATTTGACTATCAATAAATAGTAGTTGCCATCATATAGTGTTATGCTCTGATTTAAGATAGGACTGGGAATGAATAAGGTGGGGCTTGTAGCTCAAGCGTTCGACAAACATCCAAGAGTATTATTTGTCAAGAGAAAGCTTTCTAAATGGATTCTTATGAAAAGTGGGGCATACGCCTCACACAGTACCTTTAGCAGACTCTTTGGAATGGATCGATAAACGTACACCAATTAAGACTCGTCCTACACCAGATGAGAACTGAAGGGATAAGCCTTACCTACCCAATTCCTAGCTGTAGAAGTTACTGTGGTCTAAAATCCAGGTCGCTGAATTGGCCGTCTAGAGAGGGTAGCTCTATTTAGTATTCTTATACTAATTTAAAAGATATGGATAGCTTAGAATGGCTATCAATCTTTTGCCAAGAATTCGATAGAATTCTTCAGTTACATGTCCACTCCGACTGTAAGACCAGAAAATGTATGATACACACGGTTACAAGCAAATGGACCAAAGAACATGGCGAAATCGACTGAGAATTGCTGAGTTGGGAAGAATCCAACCTGTTTTGTCGTCTCTTCACCAAGGATTTGAAAGCACTGCTGTAAATATCATACCCATTTCCATATTATCGTTTTTTTTTCCAAATTTCAACTGCTTTATCGACTGTATACTGATTCAATTGGAATTCCTTTCCTCTCCACCTCCATTCATCGCTTATTGCCAGGATTTTCTATACGCCATTTACCAAATTGCATTTATATCGTTTGCTGCAAGTCCATCTCAATAAATTTATTTCGTGTTCAATCGAAAATTGGCCCTCAAATTCACAAAGACGATTTTTCACAAATCCAATTGAATTTGCCCTCCAAGCAAGTGTAAACTTTCCCCTCTGTCATCCCATTGTATTTCGGTATAATATCTCCGCCAAATTAAAGTGGAAACGTGCACACACTTTTCTGTTAAATCGCCTATGCTATTAGTTCGACAAAAAAAAAAAACGAGAGAGAGATTCCTTTCCAGGATAACCCAAACTGCTGGGCAATTTATGTCCCCACCAATACTCCTAAATCTACTTTTAACGGACAACAATTTCTACCTATCCTGTGTCCAATTCAATCTAGCAAATTGCACGTTCCACGTACGATAAAACAAGAAGAAAATTAATTTGACCCCTCCACCTCACTCTGTCGCTCTCGCACTCCCAATCTATCGAATGAACGATCCCCGCCTTCAAAATGAAATGCTCGTCTTATCGTTAAGTCCGTATCAGAGAGTTAGAGAACCACTACAGCTGGTGCCAGAACCCCAGTAGCAAACTAAATCCCAACAATTGCACAGAAATTCACAAACAAACAACAACAACAAAAAATAAAATAGAAAGGAAAAGGAAACCATAGCCATAAACCGTCTAATAGGACAGTAACCGCCGCACACAGGTGAAATACCCCGACACAAGAGTCCTTTTTTTCTGGGTGAATATACCAGTATGTGTGTGTCTATGTCCGAGCCCATCACCCATCACCCATCATCGTCAGCCGCCGTCAACTCACCTAATGGGAGAAAATCGAAAAATGGGTGTGGTTCCCTTTTTCTTTCATTTTGACTGACTACAACTACGTTTCGTCCTTCTGTCACTCACAGCCGCTTCAGGGCGATGTCAATGGACTGCGACTAGAACGTTATCAATTCCATTTCTGAACAAAAAAACCCAAATATGAAAATACGCGCAGAAAGTTGACCTAGAAACGTGGGAAACTCCCCCCATGTGTGTGCGAACAAGCACAATGAAAATCGATGAGGACTTACAACTGTACACAGGACAACGGATACGATATTTATTTTCAATAAATGTCCTTTTCTTTATCTATTAAGGCGCTCATTAGGAACATGTGGGGCGGTGGCTTTTATCTTTGTCGAGCGCAATGCATGGTTAAAAATAATTAACTGTCCCGTCATTAGAGGGATCACTTTATACATATAAACTAAACCAGTCTTTGATGAATAAAAAGGGGGGGACCACGTGGCGGTTGAAGAAAAATTATAAATTATGCACTTACTGTGATTATACAATCTTGGCCATTTATCACCAGGACACAGCGAGAGCAGTGTGACATACAATGCCATTACGCAAAATGTGGAGGTAGGGTATTGACTTTAATAGCGCGATAAGTGCTGAACCGTGATGGGGTTTCGTGATTCTTTTAAGAAGCCTTCGTCAATGGGTACAAGGGGTTTGACCTATGCCACTTGGATGAAAAACGCTCCTTTGGGATTTCATTCAATTTATTACGAGGTTGGTAAATGCAAAATCAGAGTGAAGGCACAAACGTCCACAGGCACAGGGGTTACGTCAAGGTGACGAGAGTAATGAATGATAAATGTGTAGACAGAGGCATAAAGTGAAGATATTAAGGATATAAGGATGGGTTATGATGGATGAGTAAACTCATTTTGATGCTCTGAACTACCATTAATTGTTCCATAAAAGTTCGGGTTTATGGTAGCGTAAAAAGAGATGTTTGATGAGGATAACACAAAGTAGAAGCATGTTTGTAGGTATACATATCTTTAATATATTCAGGTAGCCGAGAGTTTGGTTAAATGGTACCCGGGGTAAATTAGCGAGCATATCATTTAAAATGCTTTAGTTTATAATGGTGGGATTAATTTGATGTGAAATCTGATGTCTTACTTTGACTTTAGTTTGGAAATGTGGTCGACGCTCTGCTGATCTAGTAGAGCAGCCCTGTCCTTCGGGAAGATTTAGGAAACTCATCCGGTTTGTAGTAGCTTCATATACATAGGTACAATGGGTTTTGATTATCATAAGTGATAATTACCTTTTTGAGCCATTTAACAAAATAACGAAATTGTAGTTTATCTTTAGAGTATTATTATTTAGCTGTCACGTTTGCTGATTTTTTTCTCATTTCGTGACTGTCATAGTTTATGACAGATTAAAGCAGTTATAAATAACTTTCAAACTTATTCGATCATTGAGTCAAAGTTCCGTGCTCAAGTTGAAAACAAAATGAACTCAATTGTCTTAGTAATAAGAGTAAAGAATTCCATCGGACTGCACCTAATTCAGAACACGAAAAAATACTGTGAATTATAATACGGCCATAATCACATTTCTTTTGCACGTTGACGAATACATTTGGGTGCGGAAATATTAACTACTATCGGAATACCTAACGACTTTAGTAACTTGTTCTTTTCTGCAATCATGGAAGAATCATTGTCATTTTTGGATCAGAACTAAGAAATAAGACTCAGTTCAGCACCAAATACATATACAAGTAGAAAAGGTGTAGATTACCTACTAAAATCTTTAATAGCTTTACAAATAGTAGCACCATTCCCATATTGAAAATATTTTTAAATTTTTGCTAAATTTATGTAAATTTAGATAGACTTTCAGCAAAGTTGAAATTAAAATAATGTGTTACTCTCACTCTCATATTGTAAATATAAATTCTCTTTGCTGTACTCTATGAACTTTTGCACTTTCGAATTTTAAAAATTTCACTTTGCAAAATTTTTCCAGCCCCAAGTTTTGCTCATATTTTCGTCTTTATGGTAAATGTTTTTCCATGTTTCTTTTTTCATAGAAAAATTCTTTAAACTTGGAGAAGAATATTCATTTGAGACTTTTTCATTATCATACATTTTTTTTTTTAATACGCGTGACGTCAATTAGACTTTCCTTACGCATTTCTTAAATTACATTCTCCCTCAGGTAACATAAACTTTATCCCCTAAGGGCAAGCAGGCAAGCAAGAAAAAAAAAAGCTACAAAATTCTTTTCCTCAGCCTTATCCCTATTCAACTTCATTAGGAATTTTTCTATCGACACAGAGAAAGTGCCAACTTGAAGTGATCTGATGAAGTATTTATTCGCCTTAAGTGCTCTTTAAATACACACTCTCAGATCAGATTCTCATTTATCACCAGGACAGTGAAAACGTTTCTTTTGCATGGAAATCACACATCAGGGATTAGCAAACAAAAGGACCTTAACAAAAGACAATCGATTCCGAAGAGTTATTGACAGTCTAATGTGTAGTTGTAACACCTCTTCTGCACACTCACAGATGTCCTTATGCCGTCTTTATAACACACGGTATTTTATCTCTTTCCACCTTCCCTTCCCTTCTAGAATTTCAAATGAACAAAAAAAGGAAATGAATACTTCATAAATTTTCGCAACTGTTCTCAACCCCACAATGACGTGCTGCGTGTAAATTTCCTTACTTACTTCCGGAACGAAAGAAGAAAATCAATTCCTTCGGACTTAGTGAAAGAAAAAGGAGCTCTTTTGCAAATACCCTTCTCGTCTGCTTGTGGAATATGTAAGCTCCTTTAAAAGAAACCCCATAAAGCAGTCCTTCTAGATCAATATTTTTGTGTCTTAACAACATAAAGACAAAATGAAAGGACTACGCACCAGGAATGGGTTTTTTTTTTCTCAGGCTGGTTGCACCTTCACGGTACGCAGGATTTTTATGCGGAAATTTTCTTTATAAATATTTAATATCTCTTTCGTTTCGATTCACATTGAGTGTTCGTCCTTCTTCCTCTTCGTCTCTCTGTTTTTTTTTTTTTGCCCGATGTATGAAATGTTTTCTGTTTTTCATTCATATACATTTTGTATTCAAATTCTCATGTAATTTAAGGATACTTTATGTGGTGTTTGTTTTATTATTGCGGGCAAAATGTGGAGAAGAGAGATTTGAGACAAAGCAAGAAAATACGAATACAAGAACGATATATGGGGCGTTTATTTAAATTTTCAAAACAAAACAGCAATGTTTGTGTTACATTCAATAGGAACTCGTAAATCAAATATTATAATGGGATTTTTTTTCCTTTGTTTCGAAGCGCCTATAACTAGAGGATTTTGTAGAATTCCCAAGAGGATGGGAATTGTACCATTGCAAGGACATAGAAAATAAAAACAAAAATGAGAGAAATTTGCCATCGTTTGCAATTTATTGATTTTTAATCGAATTTTAAAATATATTTGCTCAATAGCCTAGGGAGCGATTTTTTTTGTTTTAAAACAACAGGAAGTTTCCAATGGCATTTGAAAAATAAAATAGAAATAAATCTAGCTTTGTTAGAGTTGTAGTTAGATTTATGAAATCAATGAGTGAAATGGGAATTGCTTTTCATGGGAAAACTTATGTTTTTAGCTTAAGAACGATGGATTTGTTGACAGGATGATGAATTTTGGCAAAGTCCCTAGAAATTGCAACAAGTTATTTTGCTATACGATATTGGAATAAATATAACTTAATATAATATGCATGGTCCACACAATTTGTCATATTCCTTTGGATACACACTTCAACGTAAAAAGCTCCTTAAAAACATTTTGCACCCAGGAGAAACAAGGGTATATGAAATTTCGAAGAGGTATTATTTTATAGAATTTGGCGAGAATTCGTAGTCAAATAAAGTCCACATTTGGAGAAATTATTCACCTACAAAACTTGAAAATGATATTTTGCTTTTCATATTCATACTTCAGTCACCTAAAGGTTATAGACCAACGTGATTTTAATAAACAATGTGGCCATCCATTCCGGGGTAGATCGGAAGCTGAACCCACAAATCTCTTCAGGTCAATTTTAAGTCAACCACGTCCAATTGATTCCGCCTAGTTGATCAAGGTCGCTCGCCGTATTCCATAAAGCCTTCCTCTATTTTCAAGATCGTGTTTAGTTTCGAAATTTTTTGGGCTTGGACATCTATTAAGTCACGGCCAGGTCATGTAATAATAATAAGCCTTATTGGTTCATAGGAACAGCAATTGGGAAGAGCCCCCCTGCTTGATTACGAGACATATTACATTTTGTATAGGGGAAAATTGTGTGACGTCTTAAGAGAGTTTATCATCTTGAAAATAGATCAGATCAGTTGATATGTGTTCCTTATGACAGCATCAAAAATGTGTGTGCAAGAAATACGATATTCAACGTTTTACTAATCTTCAAGAAATACTTATGATGATATGATAACATAATAAAACCTAACTCGTATAAATGTTAATCCTTCTCTATTCTGATCCTTCTTGTGTACTTCACATAAACAGCAAAATAACAGCACAGTACCCAGACACATATTCTCTCTGTGGTTCAAAGCAACCATAATCTCTCGACATTTAAATGACCTTTTGATTACTTTGCGGCAAATTTCTTTGACCGACAACAATACCTACCAGCAACTTAAATAAATACTAATGCAACTCATCTACCATAAGTCAAATATTGACAAGGATATTACAATTTTCAGCCACATATAAACCCAAGACAAATATTCAAATTGAAATTGAAACTGATTTCCACTAAGGATATGCTGTTCAACAAGTTTTCATTTATCTCGCCTTCTGTGCCACTGACAGACACTGATTCCTTGTTATCTAATCATCACGAGTCAAGATCCAGGACTTCATGATGTCATCATTCACAAATTAACTCAATACTGAGTTGATGGTTTAATCGGAGGTCCTTATTCAGATGATGAATGCTCTCTTGGCTTAAATGATCCAATTTCGCATTATGTGTCCCTCTTCTGGCATTGGAACTTCGACTATGATCCGATATGATTGCATCAACAGATACACAAATAACAAACTTCATCCTGCTGCTGCTGCTTCTCATCAGTTCGCAAGATGAAGGGATAACTTTGTAGAATTTCTTATTCACGGATGAAAAAATAAAATAAATATCTTTGTATCTGTATCTCCTATGGTCGATTGTATTAGGCTTCCGCAAAAGCATGAACTTCGAAGGATATACTATACCAAAAGTTTCAAGTTTTGCCAGGATATCCGAATTCGGCTCAATGACCATTCTGTTTGTAAACTTTTCCTATTTGAACTTGTAAAGTGCCTGTAGAATGAGACAATTTAATACCCAACTGGAATTTTGTTTGATTAAGAAAAAAACAAAAAAAAGTTGATCCTGCATTAGCGATGAGCCAGAACTAAGGCGCGAGAGGGATGAAATTAATATCCGCCCAACAGAAGCGAATTTCAATTAATTTCCTTTAAATTTATAGCAAAAAATAAAATGTGCTACTAGGTTACTAGATGGAGCACATTCATATTTCATATTTTCAAAGCTGTTTGCCATTTTAATGGCGCTACTATAGTAAGCACTCTACTATATAATGGAGTATTTAATGGAGTAGCACTGATTGCACTTTATTTTCCATTTCAAGTTCAGAGACTACCAGTGGTTAAGTCCACTTCATTACATCTTTTGCGGCATAACTGCATTGGCGATGCTCGTCATAATGTTTTTAAATTGCTGTTAGTAGGAATGTATGTATACTACAGTCATGAAATGGCAATGTGAGTGGAATTTATGAGCTATTTAAATTCGATTCATTACATTTAAACCAACTTTCTTCCTAATGGTTGCATTTTTTGCATTTTGCAAGCAACAGATTGCAGAGGCATCATTTAGTCTTAAGGTGCGTGTCCATTTGAGAGCACTTTCGCTAGTAAACCGTCGAGAGTAACTCTCGAGTAGCTATCCATATGACAGTGAAATTTGTGCGAGCCATGCTCGCGATTAGATCCTGACAGAATACGAACATTGTTCGAAAAGTGTGAGTTGATCTCCGAGAGTAAGATATCGTCTGTCCACTTGCGAGCAACTCTTTAAGAGTTACTCGGGCTAAATTTACTCTCAAGTGGACCTTTACTTTTTACCTTTAGCTTTTTTTAAAAAAAAAAAAAAAATGCTGGACTAGAATGAGGACTAGAATGAGGAATACATTGGCAAAGAGGATTGTTCTAATCTCCTTGCTCTGAAGATTGCCACCGATGATGGATCGACCGTTATCCGCAGTTCATAGAGGGCCAAGCCCCAGCTTCTCACAACTGTATGTGTTGTTCGTGGTATACATTCTGCACGTACAGAAGTGACCTGCAGTTGTATGCTGAATTTGAAAAACATTTTCATGACAGTCATATGTACTGCTGAATGTTTGTCAGACACTCACAAGAGGTGGGGCATTGAAAAAAAATGTTGATGAGATTTTTGCTTAATGCCCTAATTTCTAAAATTCAAGGGTCATTTATAGTTTCGGAAAACTTAAATAAATAAATTTACAAAACAAAAAAAAGACTGACAATCATCCTCTTTGACTGAAAATTTAAATTTTAATTAATTAATTGAATTCTGAACTAAAAATTCATATTTATTAATTGAAAGTCAACTGTGGATGTCAAAAACAAACAATTTGCTTTTGAATTGCTAATTAAAAAATTATCTAGCCAATAAATGGTGTTAAAAACATTCACCTGTGTTTTTAATCATTTATCACTATTTATGTTCATTAGTTAAATTTGAATTTTTAACCTTAAAGCCCAGAGATCATTGTACAAAGTTTTTGAATGGAGTAGCTCCCTGGAGTATATTTTTAATACATTTTCGAGGTAATGGCAGAAACCCAGATGAATCAGTGAGAGTTGATGTTTCAGAGTAGTTTTAATTTGATTTTAATAGCTTTTTAAAAAAATCGTCGAAAAGAATAGAAACGGACACTCTCTCGCGGTATTGATATGATCATTTCTGACTTTTTGGAAAAATCTAATAAGGTGCATATGAAACTGCTGACGAGTGAAGGGCTATGAAAATAAATCTTCATGAAATCATTTGTAGAGTGTTATCAGAACCAAACTTGCAATTCATTCGTTCACAGATCGTATCTCTGATAGGCATATTAAAGTTCTGACTTTCCAGGACTTATTTCAACGACTTAAGTCCCTTAAGATCAGACATCTATCTGAACGAAATTTAAAAGGCTAAATTAAATAAGTTTTTATATTTAATTTCATCATGTAGCTCCCAATTTTATTTATTCCCACTGGTCCGCTTGTGAAGTACCGGCAGGCTTCCCAGTTTTGGATCACTTCGTCACTGTAACCAATTATATGCTGGTATTTTTGCTTCTAACACAGCTACTATTCCCTATTAAAATAATCCTGATTGCCAGTAGATAATAACAAACGTTTTAAAGAATTCCCATTGCAAAGTCAATAAAAAGGCAACCAGTTCTCACTTCGCTTCAATTTACAAAAATATAACACAGAAACTAAATGTAAAACGCATTCCTTTGCAACCTCTTTCTGTAGCGAAATAAACCCCAATTTCCACTTCAAATGCCACAAACAAAATACTTAGAGAAACTCTCGTAAAAAGTAAAAATTTTCTAAATGAGTTCATACCTGCTGGCGCTCCTCCCCTGGTGAATGGAACTTGTTTTATTCATCAAATAACAATGAAACCAACCCAGACCAACAATACCACAAATATTCCAGTTTTAAAGGATGTGGTTGCTTTGCTTCATTGAACTTGTAAGTAGTCGTGCTTCCTGACTCCACCTCTTCGCACTTCAGTTTGACATTGCACTTGGACTCTGTTGCAAAAAAACCAAGTGTTGCGCTTCACTTAACTCTTTCAATTCAACGCCCGCACCCTCGCACTTAGCGCAGTGAAATTGAATTCAACGGGCTTTTGAAACAAGGACAAAGAAGTAAAAAAAAATAAACACCAACAACTGGTTTCGACAAACGAAAGGACGTCTGTGTGCTCAAGGATATGCATATATATTCTTACTTATTCACCAGAGACACAACATGCAACAGATTGCGCTTATTCACATAATCAAAATCTACTATACGATTTGCTCCCACATGCACATAGCACACATAACTAACGAGACCGAGTTAAAGCCGAGACGAATCCTTAAACGACATACGAACGATGAACAAAGGCGGAGACGTATTAAAACCACTCGCTTGGATTATTATTTTTATTACTAAACGATTATTTTATCCTTCGTTTTTTTTTTTTTCTCTCTCTAAAAGCGAATGGATTGTCTCCTATTTTTGTTTTCCTTTAAGGATATGTTTAATGACGCGCTGACGACTAGACAGGACTACTATACACAATTAAAGTTGCGAATTGTAAGAAAAAAAAAATGTAAAAAGATAATTTGTTGTTGTTGTTAGGAAAGCTCTTCAATTTGGGTGGATTTTTCACTTCACGTTTTATTCAAAGAAATATCGTGCAAAATTTATTTAGAAAGGAATTTATCGATTTGACTACAGTTACTTTGACTTGATGAAACTTGGGAAAAAATGTACATATATGTTATTAAAACCATTTTAAGGAGTCCTGCGTCATGAATTCCGATTTACTTTGAACAACCGATACCGACCGTAGCTAACTGAATACTGAACTTGATAATCAAAGCTCGTTTCCCTTTTGTATTTGATATCGAAGGTCCTTTTTGAAACACACATTCATTGCGAAGTTGAACTGTTATCACTTCCATGAGTCCTCGCTCTCGCTCTACAATGATGACTCCTCGGATGGTTGGGTTGTTGGAAGAGCTTTCTGAGTTATAAGAATTGAATGAAAAACAGAATTGTGAAGCACAACAACAATGACAACGTTGATAAGGGGGAGGACATGAGAGCACCTATAGAAGGAGTTTTATGTCATTTTAATGTCTGCCCATCAGTTGTGTGAATATTGTTTGTACTCTGGGTAGATAGGGTGGTTCCTCGATGAAATTTTCGAACTTCTTTTACAAGGAAAATGAGTTCACTTTCAGTTGTTGGTTATTTTTTTTCGTCAGACAAATTGCTGTTGCTTCTAAATACGGGTGGGTAGGGTTGCCAAGCTAAATGATTGATAAACAAAATAAATAACAAGTTGGTTGAGAAAGTACCAGTTATAATCACCTAGTGTTCATGGAAAGGTTTAGGAACAGTGTCAATCAGGAATTTATTTATGTAGCGTGCCTTACAAAGAAGAATTTTTCCAAATAAGTACATGACACAGAAAAAAAGGAAGGAGGTTATCAGAAATCATACAAGATGGCTCCTAGGAATTTTTGACGGCCTAGGACTCACAAGGTAGTACCTACAACACTCAAATAAGTGTTTAGTATGTACCTACTTAGCTTATGAAGTTAAAAGGTGGAGTGTTTAGAGGGAGAATTTTTCTAAGAGTTTTAGGAAATTCCATCCACCATTACCCTTCTTTTTCATACCTACCACATCTATGGAGCCTTCAACTATTGTTGACGACAACCCACGTGACAAATGTTAATCAACAAACACAAAAGAATATATACATAATCCAATTGTCTCATAGAACCAGTAATACTTAATACTAATCCCTGTTTATTGCTAACACATCGCTTAACTTGTTGCACTAAAAAGCACACATTACCACGCGATTTAATAGCGTGAGTAATGGCATTCGTGTACAAATTAAACTTCACATACATACATCATGCGGTTACTCCACTTTCGTTTATAACCTGGCAACCCTTAAACACTTATTACTCCTTACTCTCTATTCCTAATCCTGAATGAAACCAACCCTCACGACACAAAAAAAAACAAAAAAACAAAAAAAAAAACACCATAAAGTGATAACAGCGAAATGACGTGTTTTGAGTAAAAGCTACAGTTATCTTATATTCTCCATACATATTCCACCAGGAGAGAGAGCGAGAGTGAAAAAAAAAACACAACTGTCTCTCAGAGATAATGACAACAACAACTTGTACAAAGTGAAAGAGGGTGTTGCACCGACAATCACCCTCCTGTTGAATATGAATGAATTTTCTGGGTGAACATAGTCGTCTGAGGTTGTAACAATCACCCACCCCCTAAAGGAGCCTCCTCCTAACACATACACACACACTCCAGAGGGAAAAGCTTTTCCAATGAACAGCTGGAACACTTGAGCATCCCTTTTGTGTATTGTGTGCGTGCGCGCAATTCCCGTCGGGATAGAGCAAAAGGTGTTCCCGGTGCTGCGTGCTAGAGTTCCTTCTGTCAACCCACTTTCATATGTGTGGTATCTTCTCTCTTTTCCACTCTTTAGTCACTAGAATTCATCAATTTCTATTCTATTTTTGAATAGTATTAGTGAGAACGCGCCTGGTGACCTATTTTTATCATCCAATATTCTCCACCTGACCCAATTAGAAAGTTTTTTTTTTTCTCCTCAATCGGAGCTCTTCAAAAATTCCTTCCGTCTTTCTTTCTTTCGTTTGCCACCCATCTACCACCAATCCAATCAAGAATTTTATACCTCTGTCTCTTAACAAAACATTTGTCTTTCTTCGCTCGGTAAACCTTCAAAATTAA
Organism: Chalcosyrphus nemorum; assembly: GCA_949716465.1. Lineage (NCBI taxonomy): Eukaryota > Metazoa > Arthropoda > Insecta > Diptera > Syrphidae > Chalcosyrphus > Chalcosyrphus nemorum. The sequence goes on along the minus strand of OX454334.1, from coordinate 14,288,504 downwards.
TTGAAACATCCACAAGAGAGAGAGAGCGCAAAAAAAAAAAAAAATTAAAAGAAGAATCGAACACCGAAGGACGAAAGACGAGAAGAGAAGTGAAAACAATTCGCACACGTTGCTCTAGCTGGCACACAGTAAAGAAGCAAGTGTGTCGTCTGCCCCAACTCCCACCCCAACAGATAGGACTATTTGTCCTTCGATCATTGTCGTAATATAAATTTCTTTATTCTTTTATGGGCATTTCGTGTTTATGAGTCTTCTGTCAGTGAGAAAACGAACCCATAGAGTGGGAGGCTTTCACACAAAAAGGATATCTGCGAGGTGGGACATTGACAGTGTTTTAGGTGGGTAAGTGTAAATGAAGCCTTTGAAGTTTGGGTTTTTTTTTTTTTTTTTTTGTATGGAAGCAGCAAAAATGTCCACACAAATTAATGTTTCATTCTAATAGGACGTATTTGTGTTTGTATTTGTTGTTGAGATAGTCGCTGCGCCACTTGCACCCAAGACGAAGGAGTACGCGCCGCCGGCGGCAGTGGCAACGGCTGATTAGGTTTTTATTTTTGTCTATGTGTGCTTTTTGTATGTTATCTTTGTGGCTTATCATGAATAATTGAGTCAGCACACAGTGGTGATGGCAGCAGTGACAGTGGCGTATTGAAGACAACTAAATTAGAGAGAAATTAAGCGAAAACGTCAAAGTAGTAATGACAGTAGATTTGTGTCACGATTCTGATAAAACAGTCTGTTTGAAAAGGAGGGGAACTAAGTGTGGTGACAATTGAAAGAGAGTCAGTAGGTAGGGATGTCACTTAATTGCTTGACATTTCCACAAACTCAACCCACTTGAGTTATTATTTTTGTTCTAGGAGAGCGAAATTCTTCTTCCACCCTGAATTTCACCCTCAAATTTGTGAACTTGATATGGAAAGAAGAAATCCACGTGATGAAAAATGGTCAATGAAAAAAATAAATTTATTACAAAATGCCTAGGCCTTACCTTACATCCTAACGCCTACGCGTTGTTGTTTGCACTTTTTCTGTCTCAGCTCTCTCTAAATACCTACTTCTCTTCCCAGTCTGTCTTCATCTTTTCAGTTGATCCTCATTCGATAGAAGCAAAGAACCATCTACCCTTTCACTGACTGTTGGATGGAGCTACTGATGTTCATCCCTATGTCTATACCAAATTTCAATCTAGTCAGAAAAAAACTTACCTCTTGCACAAACTGTATAAAACGCATTATTTTCGCAAACTTAAACAAACGCCCCAAAATATATTGTTTCTTTTTTTAGATTCTGCGTCAATGCCTGTTAACGATTGATTAAAACAGCTATATGCCTGACATCAATGAGTCAATAGCTCCGCCATCGTCTCACTCAAGTGTTAAAACGGTCAAATCGATATAGAACAACATACGTTTATAACCCACAACGAACAACTTATTACCACTAAAAGGACACTTACTTACTTACAACCAGCCAGCGGATTTTCCATGTACAAATACTCCCTCTTAAGTATAAATTAGTACAAGGACAACCCGATGTCCTGGAAATAAACTCAGTGTGGGGTAGGAAATGAAAAATGTTAGTTAGTAAGTAGTCGTAAATCCTGGCAAACTACAGAGACATATGTTTTCGGGTTAAGGACTAGAACTGTAGCGCGCAACACTGTCGGGTGCCCACAGAAGGACAAGGTTTTTTCTTTTCATTGTTTTCATTTGTTTCCTTTTCATTAAGTTTCCATGTTGTCTAATGGATATTTGTACTTAACTAGGGGTTTTGAGTTATGTCTCTATTACCAAAACATTAAAAAGGTTTCCTTTTTGATGACAATCCATATCAGTTTATCAATTTTTTCCAACTCTGAATCCATATCACTCATACCCTCTTCAAAATGTCACTCAATCTTTCCATCAAATAAATACCTACCCTAAGTACCTAATTAAACATGTGAAAACTCATTAAAACTGATTTGAAATTGTATAAAAGGTTTCGAAAACTCACTATAGCATTTTACACATCCATGACACTCAAAGTTTGCTTGCTGCTCAAAAGGTAACTAGTTAAAGTTTAAAACCCTTCATAGAGTCAAAGTAAAAGTTATCATAAAAGAAGTTTACTTTAATTAGCTAAAATTATATGAAATGACAGCTGAGAAGCATTCATATTTATTTACTTTCAGGGCAAATCTCATTCACACTAATCAGCGCACGTGTTATATGTTGATACATATGATATTCGCAAAACTTTACTCATTCCCACTCAATGCCAATCATGAAATTAAAGTTTTGTCAACCTACAGTCAGAGTTAGAGCGAGTAATTTTTCAAATTAACGGCGTAAAATAATAATTGGTTTTGTTTGCAAACTTATGAGTAATTTTTAATTAAATTAACTTTTACAGAATGTGCAAATGGAATTCTGATGACAATATGTAATGTAGTCAGCAGGTGAAAACATTTGACACGGGGAAGTACCTACTAACGAATGTCATGGAAATGTTTGAATAGTTCTTCTTTTCTACAAACTGAAATGTAATATGACTTTCATTAGAATAGATAGAATATAATTGAATTGCAATCATATGCATATGTATTGACATTTTACTTTTTCAATATCAATAATTATGGTACCCCATGTCCACAAGGGCACGTTGTTCGGAATCATCTATCAACTGTTAAGTGCGTCCTAATATTCTGCCTCTACTCTTGTATGTGTCCAATTCACTGCCACTTTCTTCTTGGTATAGTAATTTCATATTTTCCTACCCCATTCTCTAATAAAGTTGTTCGGTCATGTTTCAACGTGGTTCTAAGACATTGATTTGCGAATGTCAGCAACCACGAATGCAGAAGCTAGCGATACTAATTCGAAAGATATACCCATAGGTGACACTCACATAAATCTACACTAGGTCCGTTTGCGTAATTTTTGCACTAAAATTTGTAGATTATCAAATTTCGAAGTGTGAGGGTCAAATTCCCTCAGAAAAAAGTTGAAAATACACTGGTTTGACAGCTTTGACAGTTTTCATAAAAATTCGTAGCATGAGGAAATTTTTTACTCTCTCGTGAGCGCTCTTTTCTGCGAAAAACTACGAAAACTCTCCGTACGCGAACAGCTTTTCGTAAAAATTCGTCAATTTTCGTTCAAATTCGCTGTTTTAGGAGGGTACACGAACGGACCTAATCAGATGGAGAACGAAAAAATTAAAAAGAAATGACAGCAGCTAAAATCTAAAAATATGTCAGATCCGAGTTCATTCAATGCTAAAGAATTTGAAACGAATGACAAAATTATTTGTCAATTTCAACTCTTTTATTACAAAATAAGGCACGAAATTTGCCCTTCCACCACTTCCACTTCCACTTTAGATTTTAATTTTGTTCGTTATATTCCTTGTAAGCATGACTCGTGTCTCATCCGATTTCATTGTCAAAAGCGAGTAGTAAAGTTAACCATAATGAAGAAATAATTCAAATTGTTGAACTGGGAGTGAATGAAACGGCTCTAAGAGTGTTTACTGTCAAAATTGAATTGATACGACTGGGGCTTGATGATGGTCGCTTTCAGCGACTGTCAATCAATCAATTCCTTTAAAATAAATAAAATAATACAAATGAAGTTGCTATGTAAAAATATTTAGACGTACCAACGGGTAGGCGGATTTCATTAGCTCTATAAGTGATCATCTCTTAAGCCTTCATCCAATATCGTTTGAAGCAAACATTGTGCAAGGTTTTCCTAGGTATCTCATCTTGTTCTCTCAGCCACCGAAATTTTTCAATTATGTCCGCAATCAAAAATATAATTTTGAAATCAAAATTAAAAGGACTATCAAACTATCACAGCAGGAGCAAGTATGTACAACCCAGTCGTGCACTAAGTGATGACGATAGCGATATCTGTTCTCAAAGGAGACAACCGCGTATGGAGTTACCTGTTTTATAATATTGTGCCTTAAGGTTCTTAATGCTTTTGAATTGGCTTAGGAGTACTGTTTTATCTGGCCGGTCAAATTCTGATAGAAATAGTCTTTATTTTATTCAAAATAGTAACGGTTGACACCACAGAATGAATCACAAATTCACAAAGCAAAAAGCAATCACATGAAAAATTTATAAAATTAGGATAATTGATCAAAACAGAGAGAACTTACCAGACTGAATAAAGTATAGGTAATTGAAATATGCCTGTAATAAGTGTCATCCGTTTAATTTCAAGAAATGCTTCCACACGAACCACAGAATTTTAGTAGACAAAACAAAGTTAAAAATTCAAGCAACAGTCAGTCTGTGCACAGTGACCCAATAAATTCCATTAAGATAATGGCCTCTGTCATCCCCATTCTCCCAAAAAAATCATTCAATCAGTTGAAATGCTTTTAAAAATTAAGTGCATGACTGGGTCGTACGTACTTGCACCATCATGTTGAAAAAAATTACAAAGTACAAAATGTTTTTTTTATATTTTTATAAATTTAACCGTGAAAGTGCCATATTTCTAAAATCAGTTATTTAGCAAAATACTATTTTATGTACTGAAGGGGTAAGCCATCTGACAGCACCTTCCCCTGTCAGCTCAAATATGAAATCTTATCAAAATCGTTAAACGAGTTTTCAAGAATATTTGCTTTTTGTTAAAAATACAATCAATAATAGGGTTTGAACAAAAATTCTGAAAAAAAAATCAGAATTCTTACCCTACAAATATCAAATATAAAGTACTGCAGTATATCTACATTGACAGACAGAATCAGCTGACCAAATAATTTGTTATCTCTAGTTCGAATTATTTCACGAGCCCAATATTTGTCCTTTATTATAGGTACAAGTAGAATATATATTCAAAATTCCACAACCAAATAATAGGACAATTTCTAACACCAGCCTAAGACACCTCATCCTTTTTTGTTTTATGGTAGTTGGTGTGGTAAACAAATGAAAATCTCTGACATTTTAGGCCACATCTGTTGGATGTCGTCTTTTCGGTTGCGTGTCGTCCTCATTGTCACTGAAAGCTTTCCAGGAATGTGGTAGCACTTCGAGGGCCAAATGTCAAAAATATTCTTTTTTCTTTTTTTGTAATTTAGAAATAAATTTTACGATGACAGACTATCATCATCGGTCGTGCGTAAAAGGACATCGTTTGGTTAACGCGTCAGACAGGCAATTTGCAGCCAAAAAGAATGAAAACAAGTGGGAGGACATTCTATCATCCAAAGCAATGTGGTGGACACATTCCAATTGAGATGTCCTTTTCTTTTGTAATGAATCGTAAACGGGAAAAAAATATTTTCTGACGGCTACCAAGCACGTCTGGGAGTGTGAGTTATGGGCTACTTTTACCAAAAGAATGGTAATTCCCATAGTTTTTGTATTTTTTTTTTCTTTTGTGTTTTTTGTTTTGTTTTTCGAGTGGAAACATCATCAACAAAAGGATTTTTCTGAATAAGAATCGTATGTCCTGTTGAGCACGAAAACCGAATGATGTAGGATAATGTAGATAATGCTAGGGAATAGCAGTAGAACCAAGGTGGAAATAAGACACTTGTATGACCATAAACCCCATTTTTGTCATTTTTATGTCCTTACATGTGTTTGTCTTGTTCTCTGGCTCTTGGATTTTATTTGCTTATGCTGAAGTTTCTTTACCACTAGTGGTGTTGGAGAAAATTGCTTAATATTGATTATTTCGACAGGGTGTGGCTATCTAATCCATATTTAATGACATACTTGGGTTGAAGTATACGAATCTGGGTCAGTGATCTGAATGATATCTGAGAGAATAAATCAAGGGCCATTACGTCTGATTATGTTTGCTTTACCTGAGAAAAGACAACTTTTGCCTCATAATCACTAAATCAAGTTTAATTAAACGAGAGCTGGAATTATTTTAAGACTATCCGATGCTCAAGAACCGATGCTGTGGAATATTGACCTGGAGAGTCTTAAAAACCAGAAAACGTCTGAGCTGCTCACGGAGGAGTACTAACATCTATTATTATCTAGTATTATAAAAGGTGGATTCAGAATTGGAACATTTATTTATAAAACTTTTTATGACGAAATCGAAAACATCATCGCGTAGATCTGATAATTTCTTTACCGTGACAAAAACGGAGACTGAAAGTTTGAAATATCAGATATCAACTAGATCACTACTTAACCAGGTTGTCAGTTCGAATGTTGATGGTACATTGCGCCATTTGACAGTTTGACTCCGCCTGGTAGCGATGCAATATTCTGTAACAGGGTGTAACCCAACTGCTGCATTAACCAAAACGCTTAGCACTTTGACTAATGCTTAGAGTAGAGCCAATAATTGGTAATAATGACTTCCTCATACTCAAAAATGTAGGGCTGTCAGTCTATGCCACAATATTATCGTCATTCAAGGGTTATGGATACGCTCATTCACAACCCATACTGAAGTTCCTCATGAAAATTACTTCCGTCCAATTCCGTCCATAAAATGGCGAAATTCGAATCTATGGTGAGAATATGCAAATGTGCCAGAAATCAAATTAAATTTCGTACCTACATATTCTTTGTCTTACGTCCACCTATTAGTGGGGCCATTGGAGAGGACTTTTCTATGCCACAAATCAAGATCGATGTCGATTGGTTTGGTGAAAGACAACCTCAACCTTAAATCTCACTTATCAACATTAGAACATTAACACTGACACGCACGCCGACGATCATATTCTGGAATATGATATAGATATCCTGGACTCTCTTCAAGAACTATCTCAGAATCCCAGATTCCTCAAAATAGAGCGCGAATTCGTACGCTACAAATAAGACATGTTAGGATTGAGCAAGATATGATGTTTCAATGTTGTGACCCAACAAAAAGCACTGTCAGCTAGATTCTGCTCAACCACGGAGGTCCAAAGTAGGACTTTTGCTAACTCCAGAAGAACGTGGAAGTTGTGATCTCAATGCCAAGGTAGGTAGCTACAACACGATGCGCACACAACTCACTTGATATGAGTTTACGGCCTTAGAGATCGAAACGACAACACTTTGAAAATCGTCACTTGTCGTCCGAAACTGATCCAGAGCTGAAATCAGCCTTCATACTGCATCTGCTAACAGCAATCGCTCAAAAATGCTTTTAATACAAACAGTAGTTGCCATGAATGCTGTGAAAGATGCCTTTGCGACTGTGGCACACCCATCTATCCCCGTATGTACTCTAAACTTATGTAAACTCACAATAATGTACAAAAGCCATTCTTCTGTTTATTCCACTCGATGACGGCCACTAAAAACAAGAACTGCCTCCATCCACAAACTGTATTCCATCTTAAATCAGAGCTTCAAAATCAAACAATGATGAATAGAAAGTATCTAATTATGGCAGTAAAATTTCCACAGAGTTTCGAACCCAGATTTTACTTTTAGTTCTTGCATAAAAGTCCCCTAAAACACTATCAATTTGCTCACTTCCCTCTCCTAATAATGAGAGCTAAAAAACCAGCCATTGATCCCTTTGCACAAAAGTTAACCCAATCATCTGCCATTAAATTTGCTTATCGACTTTTCCTATCCCAAACTGACCCTAAAAATTACATCAGCATATGTTACATCCTCAAAGTTAGTCTGGAAAATTTCCATGTCTTAGCAGTTGGGCGGTTTTTAGATGTACTAAGCACCTAATTATCTACATTTTGATAAAACTTAAGATAAAATATGGCGACCCTTTCGCATCCTTTCACTTTGTTTTATATGGTAAAACAGAGAGCAGCAACAAAAAAAAAATATCCTTTTAAGTCAGAATATGTATGGCATCCTTTTCGGCTCGTAAGATTTACATCTTTGAACCATTCGTGACGGAAATAACCTTTCACGGCATCCTCATTGACTGCCTGTGCCTATAAAAGGACGAACACGAAAAACTTATTCTTCATTCTCGTACGTTTGCCTGTGTGTATGTGTCCTTTTGGCATTTTGCATTTAATCGAACTTTGTAAGTTCACTTTGGTAGTTATTTTGACGTCACGGTATTTTCGGTACCGGGAAAAGATCCTTAAAGGTTTCCTTCCTTTCTCATAAATTTTATGTGATGTTGTTTCCTTTTCTTAGTTTTTTTTCTCTCCTCTGTCTTTTAACCCTTAATTATTGGTGTATATCCTGGCAGGACCACAAGGTCGCAAGTATACCAAACACAAGTTTTGCCATCCGCGCCGTGAGCCATGCGCCATTATCTGTATACAGTATACTGTGGTACCTTTAATTAGATTTTAAGTATCACACGCTGGTGTGCATTTTATGATCGAAAGTATTAATTGGCAGATATACCGCTAGTGTAACACCTACCTACCAACATTTTTCTTAATTACCAAACAACACACCCACAAACTCACAAACCCACTCCAAGCGCAACGCAGGCTAGAACATTAATTTTCATCAATTACGTTTGCGATGGTCCTGTCCAGAATGTTATTGTTTCTTCCTTATTCCGGCAGGAAGTATAAAAAAAAAAAAAAATTTTAATCGTCGTCGACGAGATGAGGAGTCTAAGGAAGGAACCAATCTGTTGTTAGTTTTTTTTTTTTTTTCGGTGTAGGTTGAGTCTGCAATAAATTATAATTGGAGAGAGTTTTCATTTTATCTGGTCTCCGCTTTTAGGATGACTTGTGTCCTAAGTGATTTATATTTCATTCGATATAGCATCGGACTTTATGAGACTTTAATTCACCGTATAATGATTTAATAGGAGAAATATTATTGTTGCCCGTTTCTTTGGGAGAGCGTAACAAAATGAAGGAGCCATTCGACGATTAGGGAAACAACTCTCGAAGGAGGTGTGATGTTATGATTCATTAAATTGGATTTTCCTTGGGCGAAAGCGTGAATTTCATTATGAATTTTGGTGGAGCGCAATTTATTAGATAACTTTCTTCAGTTTAATTGATAAATTTGTTTGATTGTAAAAAACACAACAGAAGATCTTTTAATTTTAGATTGTGGACATAAGGGAATGGACTTGAGCACGTGCTACTTAATTGTTTAATGTCGGGTCTATATCCTTGTCAGGGGAGGTTTTTTTTTTATTGTAGTAGAGAAAGAGAGGTTGATTTTTCTACACTGGTGCGAGCCAGCTAAAAATCATTTTATAGCATTTGTGAACGACGCAAATGGGTTATCTACTTTTAAAAGCTGGACGGACGTTCCATAGAATTATAAGGAAAATGTATAAAAAAAATAGATATAACACACAATAGAAGCTAGGAGCACCGAAAACAGCCTGAAAGAGGCTCAATTGGAAGTAAAGAAAGCTTTTCTTTTTTTTAGGTAGATATCACAGATTGGATGCCAGGAATACGCCTACGTATTAAACACACACTTCAACCACTCTCACCGGTAGGTATCATCACGGATGCCCGAGACGTGATCTTAACAACTGGACTAACTTTCTGGAAGTGCTATCCTTACGGCAATCTGAAGAGCTAGACCACCACAAACAGAGCCGAGTTGACAGTAGAAATCGAAATAAGGTTAGGTTAGGTATGCGGGTTAACAGAAGGAAAAGATTTCTGTCGCACTCAGGTCAAAGCTGACTCATAGGGGGAAGAAAGGTATTTCCTTGCCCATACATGGTCTAAGAACTACTTCATAAGTTACTTACTTATTTTCAGAGTATACAAACTACTCTGATGATCTGGTGAAGCTCAGCAGCAGCAGGAAGTGGTTTGCGTCCTCTACATCTTCCTCATCGCGACACCTTCTGCCAAATTCTTTTTTCGTTCGACGTTGTTTCTTTAGATGGTACCACATAGTGTTAAGTGCCGTAAGGAATGGAAAGGGATCATTTGTCCTTACCCATAAGTCTATCGGTCCTTGCTTTATCGAAGGATAACCATAGTTGCCTTGCAATGGTGCAAGTTTCCATGGAGTTAAATTGAAATAAAATGAATTGGATTTGAAATTAATCATGCATACCACACAAGTGCAGAGATAGCTTACATGTGCTGGATAATAAGTTAATATAAAGTAGTAAAAATATCATCATCGATCATAAAAGATATTGAACTTCATCCAATGATCAGATTGATTTATACTTAAAAAAGTAGCAAAGAACTGAACTGAGCACATAAGTTGGTCATCATCATTACCTAAGTGTAGCATGGAGTATTCCTCACCATCCTAGCATCGTTCGATATTAAATCCCATATGAAAGGAGGATAAGTGGAAGAGGTGTTAATGTATAGCGCAAAGGAAGTACTACACCAACACAGAGCTAGAGCAAGAACTCTCAAAGTTCGACAGCTTCTTAAATAAGGTGCAGAAACGCGAGCTATAAAATTCATAAGAAATAAAATAAATATTCAGCCGTAAGCAGCCCATAGAGGGCCAAGGCCTAGCTTCTCACAACTGTACGTATTGTGTGTGGTATACATTTCTATACAGAAGGGGCCTACAGTTTTATGCAGTATCCGAAGGGCAGGGAGGTTTGAGAAGCTTTCTCATGACATTTATACTCTTGAATGTTTGTCAGACACTCGGAAGAGGTGGGACCGTAAAAAAGACTTTTGATAGTATTTTTCTGTATTCGAACTTGGAACCCCTTGCGCAGTAGTTTAACGCACTAACTACTGAGCCACGGCACCCACAAAAAAATTCATACAACTGCCTTAAAATTAAAGAAAAATTATATATCTTATTCTATCTATCTATCTAATATGCTCAATTATACACTTCTCTATCCATACTTTTAAATAAATGGATTAAGATATCTTCTATACATATGTATAACTGTATTTTCTAAATTTCAAATAATTGTCACCTGTAACAGGTACAAACAAATTCAAAATTTGTTTAGGAATGCAAATTTATAACCTTTGGAGGAGAAGTCATTCCATTAGCGAACATTTTACAACTTTCCTGCATAAATAATGTCTTTGAATGTCAAGGAAAAAATGGTAATGTAATTGCTTTGCAATTGTCATATTTATTAAAAGAAAATTTGTTTTTATCTGGCTGAGAAATATTAATTATAAAATGTAGATTCTAAATGTAAGATAGTTTGAATATTAATTGATCCTTGCTAAAGTTACATTAAGGGAAGTTATTTATTTGAATACTACTATATTTTTATATATATACCTACATCTAGGGGTGAAACTCTTTGAGGTGAATTTCATTGTGTCCAAATTCGCTCAGATTCAGTTTTAGCTCTGACAGACATTGTTAACTCTAGAGACATCCGTGGCTCCTATATTGTAAAAGAGTCCTTTAATACCTTGTTAAATAATAAACAACGTTTAAGGACGACTATTCAAGTAGACAACCATCATCACAAAAAAATTTCCTTTACAAACCGCCCTTTAATTAACATCAAAAATATCGATTTGAAACCTATTTTCCAACAAGTTTCGCATCGATTACTCTCTTCCCGAATCAATAACACAAGGAATATCTTTTTGATTTTAATTTCCATTTCCATTCACATCATTCATCGAATGATTTTGATTGTTCCGATTGTGTCCGTTGTCGAACCCTTGTCTTGTCGCATCTATAAAACAAATTTTCACTTTATCTGCCTGAAAAAGTCTCACTCACTTAAGTCCTCCTCCCAACAATGTGAGTGGGCAGTGAAAATAAAAAGCTCCTCAACAATGACAATGCGACCAGAGTCGAGAGTAGATCCTTACAAAAAAAAAGATCCACATTCACACAGAATTTAAAGGAACCAGAAAAGAAGTGTCGATACCGATAACGTTCCACCATAAACCGATGACAAATCAAATGACATGGGTACGAGTGCGAATAATTTGAAAAGTTTTCCATTTCGATTCTTCAATTTAATTCTTTGACATTGTTTTGCGAACAGCAACCATAACCAACACAATGGACCTGGCAGGACCTACGAAAACGTACGCAGTAACCTTCCGATTTGTCCTTCCCTCACGTCTTTGAGCTTGAGGTCCGATTGTGAAAATAAAAGGAAAACAACTTTCGAGGTAATATATGCTAAAAAGGTATTTTGTTGAATAAAAGATTTCTATCACAAAGTTGGTCTGGTTTGCGTCGCTGTGTGTGCATTGATGTGTCCCAAGGAAATATTCATAACATGTTTGACACACACGCATTCAAAGGCAAACATAGACAGCCCGTCATCGAGCATCTTGAGAACGGCCTTAAGTTATTAATGACAACAGCAGTGTCTTAAGGAACCAGAAGGCATATCCTTTCGACTGATATACGAATGGCTTTGTGTGAGAATTTATTGCCCGACACCTGGGAGGCGACAAAACGATTAAACTTTGTCTCTTAATAGGATCTAAGAGGAGAAGAGTGTTTTGTTTATTCTCCTACTCCTTAAGGAAAATGTCTGCTGATATTTTTGAATACCAAATGAGGTTATAAAAGGATAAAGTTAAACAATAAGTTGAAGTCGTTACCCCATTTATTTATGTACATATGTATATGTACAGTGTTGGCCAAAACTAAAGCAACTAATACACCACACAATTGTTTTAAGATCTTACAAGTGCGTATGAGCCAGAATATTTTTATATTTATTTTTCCCGATATCTCTGAATATTATAGATTAGTATATAGAATCAGTAAACACTCTTATGAGTAAATTAAAAAACAATAAATACAAAACTGAATTAAGGTCCATTTTCAGCTGGCCAAAACTAAAGCAACTTTTCGTTTTTTTCTTCAAAAAACGATTTTCTGTTACGGAAAACAAAAAGTAACCGTTGCTTTGAGTATTTACTGCTATAGAAATGCTGCCAATGAACAAACAAGAAAAAATTGGACGATTTTCGGGTATAATTTTGCTGCAGAAGACATGAAAAGCTGCTGTAACTTATTTTGTAAAAATGGCAAGGAATAGTATTCTGAACGGATAAAAAATAAATTCTGATTTTGAATATAGATTTACACAAGGAAATCTATGCTATATTCTAGTCATAAATCAGTGAAACGTCGTTTAATTAAATATTATAAGGCCAGCAAATCCGTCAAAATGATTCATCGAGGTGGCAGGCCAGGAGTTAAGACGCACCGGGAAGATAAATATGTGATAAGAAAGATTAGGAGCAATCTATTCATGTCATCTGAGAGTTGAGATACGAATTGAACATGAATATCCGCACCAGAACGATTCGTCGAAGGGCAGTGAATGGTGGTCTTTCATTTTTCAGTGTCGTGAAGAAACCTTTTATTTCGGTCAAAAACAGAACGGCTTAATTCAAATTTACAACTGGCCACATCAACTAGACAGTGTCTAAAAGGAAGACAGCTCTATTCTCTGATGAATACAAATTCAATATTAAGAGATCGGATGGATTTCGACGTCTATGCCGGCTCAGCAGTGAAGCACCTACTTCTCGATATTAGTTGGGTATGGTCAAGCATGGAAGAGGCTATGTCATGGTCTGGAGATGCTTCTCTGGATATGGAATTGGCCCAATCCATAGAATATATGGAATTATGAACCGAATTATGTACAAAACTATACTGTAAGACGTTATGCTGCCACATGTCGAGGACGAGTTGCCTCTGAAATGGGTACTTCCACAGTATACCGCACCTAAACATACCTCAAAACTTGTAAAAAATTTGTTTCAGGATAGAAAATTTGGGATTATGGAATGTTCTCCGGAACTTTATGCTATAGAAAACCTGTTGGAGATCGTAGATCGGAGAATAGTTCGGGATACATATCGAAATAGGGGGGCCTTATCACTCAAGTCAAGGAGGCATGGAATAATATCCCCAGTTCCATAATTTAAAATATTTTGGAGAGTATGCCTAGAAAGTGTGCAGCGGTGATCTGAAATAATGTTTTTGCATCAAAATATTGAGTTTAACACAACGAATTTGAATATAAATACAATTTTGATATGGAGTTGCTTTAGTTTTGTCCAGCTGAAAATCGGCATATTTTAGTATTATTTGTTTTTTCTTTGTTTTTGTTATAAATAAATGGATTTTTTTTTTCATAATCTAATTTTGGAATGTAACCACTACATTCCTACATAAAAATTTTAAGGAATATATTTTCATTTAATCAATTTTACTCATGTGTTTGTTGTCTGTGTTAAAGTTGCTTTAGTTTTGGCCAACACTGTATGTCATCGATTTTGAGTTGAGGTTTTGATTTCGTTCAATTATCGATAATTCCAAGAAACTCTGACTTTGTAGACAAAGAACAATGCTAATTACTAAATTAATTAAAGGACACACTGATGCCCCAAAGACCATACCGTAAAATGGAAAAGAATGCGGATAATGTAAAAAAAAAAACCTTATCCTGAGTATCAACTGCTCAGTGCCAAAGAATATATCACATATTGTATCGTTGACTCTCTTCTTCCTTTCCTTCTCAAATTAGGTATCAAACACAAGGGTCGCAAGTAGGTTATTGCACAAATGAAAATCCCACATATTTTTCCGCCCATACAAATTCGCAATTTCTACTTAAAGGATGAACAAAACGCTTAATCCTTCCACTTATGATATCGAAAAGTCTACCTTCAGGAAAAAAAACCCTTAAAAAAGACCAACCTTCTGCTTATTTGAATTTAATTCCTTGCTAGACCTTTAACGTCCCACCCATCCCCGAGTGATTGTGATTTAAATTACTTTTGGGACTATATTCGCTTTCGTATCGAAGCAAAAGAAAAACCTTTAAAGATAATCCCTCATTCGTTAAATTACTTTCCAGGGATAAAATAAGGTCCAATGGACTATAGTTACCCGTACTTAATTTAAACCTGAAAACGCTATACAAAATCTCCCGATTTCCTACCAACGCGACGCGATGTTCGCTTACAAAACAACAAGTATTCGAATATTCATTACCAGTGTCCATAAAAAAAGGATAACCACTGACAAAACGATGTCGTAAATCAGCACAGAGCTGCGTAAAAAGCCTCAAAGTCCACCTCTAAAATATAAACACGCACATAGATACTAAGGCACACTCTAAACAAACCACTACAAAAAAAAAAAAAAACTACACCCGAAGATGAATATCAATCAACAACCCACACACACAGAGAACAAGTGGATTGAGTATCCAAAACCATGCGATAGACACGAATGACGAAGGACATAAACATGAGAATCCAATAAACATAAATCCAGAAATTCCATCACAGTCCCTAATCTAATCTTTGGCCCCTTGTTGGGTTATGTCCCAATTTAGCATACGGGCCAATTCAGTAACATCAAACGGAAAATGGATCATTTTGTTGATGATGTGACGGGCACATAATAATTCTATTTGTTGGTTGTTGAATGTTATTGGTAGGTACCAAAAAAGGTTTCGGTCACCAATCAGTTAGTAGTTTTTGCCTCTAGTAAAATTTCCAAAAGCGCCAGGACATACCCGATTAGCTGAATTGAAATTCAATTAAAAACGAAATTATAACAAAAAGCGAGGTCTCATAAATAGGTTGAACATTTTGCCAAGCCCCGATAATTGCATTATCCCTTGGGGCATATACCAGTACCAGATACACATCTGGATAGAAAAATAATGAAGAAAAATAAAAAAATAAAAAAGGAAGGAAAATTCAATTAACCTTAAGCTAGCTATTATTTACTTTTCTCTTAGGCCGCACAGTGTAGGCAACCCACTGTGCGGCTAATCGTCACTGTTCAATTTAATTAAACACTAATTTGGTCCCTTTTCCCATATTGCCAGGATAATTGATAAAATTAGGGAGTGAACCATATTTAACAAATTTTATGGTTGGTTTTATAGGAAACATTATCTTGGGAGATACCCTGTGGATTGCTGAATGGTTTTTTTTTTTTCTTGTTTTGTACAACCTACCTTAAGGTGGAGGCGTGTTAAACTGGTTACATAACTTAAGAAATATTCGTGTTTTTTTTTTAAGAGGGCGATTCATGAAGAATAAAGGTGGTAGTGTTAAGGTTAAGGTCAAGTTAGACCGTGCGTCGAAAGACAATTTAAAAAAGAAATAGAAGGACGCTGTGGAGGAATTTAAGAAATTTTCCCATACCGCGAAATTGAATGCTAAAATGTCATGAAAAATATCAAATCAGCGTATTTTCAAATTTTTACCTACTTTTTTTTGTAATTTTACATCCCTCTAAAAAAATATTATGTTGAGCAACTAAAAGTCGAGCCTAAATTTTTTAGAAAAATCGTGGTTAGGGACGTAGGCCAGTTCTGATTCAATGGGCTTGTTAACAAGCACTTACTACCAATGCAATGAAACCATTGACTTTCTTGGGACTCGACTCAACGATAATTTTATATCGCAAATAAACCAGTGAATCGGCCACCGATATCGTATTAGGAACCAATTGAATATTTCTTTGTGGGACTGTGAATTCGAATAACCTAGTAATTATTCAAGCCTAAAAAGCTTACGCAAAATGGAACGGACATGCGCTTCGTCAAAAACAGCTGATGAAGTCATATGCCTTATGTTCAATATTCTTTCAGATTGATGAAAAAAAGTAAGAACATTCTACCACGGTATCTTTGAAATTAATATCCTTTGCAAACTGATACTTTATGTTATTAAGGTCATACCTAATGAATTTAACACTTCCTCTCCATTTTCATAAAATAGTTCCTATGTCAAAGAGTTCATACATATGTCAGCAATTTTATAACCCGAAAAGGCACCATCATAAAATCGACTCCCAACTTTCACCTACCTCAAAGGTCAACAAAGTTCTAGGACATCAGTAGGTATACTTTCAGAACTTAATTACTTCCCTTAGGCATAAGTTTTACAGAATTTAAAACTTTTAAGCCATCTAACCAAACGTTACCAACGAGTATTGAAACTTTTTACCTTTTCTCTGACTGCGTGTGCTGAACTTTTTAAACAACAAAAGTGCAGGTAAAACTATACAAAATCTGACACATACATATAGTAGAACTAAGTTAAAGTCCCTTATTTCCACTTTGCTATCCTAATTAAGTAGCCATGAACTTATACTGGCTTGCAGTGATTCCTCTGCCAGGCAACGCAACGGTGGGCACACCATAAAACCACCCAACAAGAGTCGAAAGTTTTCAAGGACTCAATGTCAATTTGATAATCACCCCAAAAATGCCGTTGAAAGTGCACTTATTTCGCCTAGATTAACAGCACCACCACACCAACAACTAGTACAGACTATCAACCACCATCGACATCCTCTGCTCTACTCAACAAATCCTTTTGATAACCCTTAATACCTCTTCGAATATTTTCATGCTTGGATGGGTACTTACGTGTACATAAGACAGACTCGTCTACGCCATGCAGTACCATGTATAAAAATAAAAACCCAACACCATTCTCCTCTTCTTCTTTTTTTTTCATTTTTTTTTTTATTTTTATTTCTAGTTTTCGAAAACTTGTCGTTGGTATTTCGAAACGTGAGGGCTGACAGGTCAATCAGGGTGTAGCTATAGAGAAACTCGTTCGACCGGAAGAATATTTCATCGTCGCCATGGCAGATGTCTACTCCGGAAGCACACACTCCAAGTGGGGGAAGGGCGAGGCAAGAAATTTTTGGCCAGTGTGCCAAGCAACTAAGGTAAATGTAGTGCAAAGGATTTGCGTTAATGACTCAATCAATATAAAAAGTGTTTTTTGGTGTAATATGGACATGTCGAGCGAATATTAAATGGCTCATTGGGTTTCTGGTCACGTTTTAACGACTAACATAGGCCTCAGTTATGGTGAGGTAGGGTGCTGTTATGACGACAAGGACAACGTTGGCAATAGCAAGTGTATCTATAGGTATATTTTCATCGATCGAACCCAGCATCGACAACTGCATGAGTGGCAGCAGTAGATATTACCAGACTATTGGGTTATGGGTTGTGTGTGAAAGGAATTCCGAAAAACAGAATCATAACCGCCTCCGTATTAGTTCCGCTCCTCAAAGTGTTTACATTCAGTTTTCTCTGTCCTAAGGGCAGAACACTCTTTTGCGTTCTTGTGGGGAACGTAAAAGAACGTAAGATAATTCTAAACTGGATGTGTATGTGGTTGTGCATAGGAAGGATACACATTTCGAGCAGATTGATTCAATTACCATTTAGAGGGTGATTGGGTATTAATGGGAAACATTGTCAGAGTGGAATATTTTAGTTGATTCCACTTATTAGGAGTTGCTTATAACAACAGCCTTGGAGTGCAATGGAGACAATGGGTATTCTCGATCAATTAATTTATAAGCTGCTGTGGTTTCATTTAAGCTGGGCTTAAGTACTTAAATGTGGAGATTAATATAAAGTCTGGGATATAGGAACTCCTTTGTGAATGGGACTAAAATATTAACGGACGTTTGTGCTTTGTAGGACAACGTAGTAGTCAGATAAATTATCAGTATTCTTGGAATGCAAAGATTAAGATTTGCAGAATCACGAGGAATATTTTGTCAGAGTTTCAAAAAACTATAGGTACACAATCCTATCGCTCAATGTTATTAAAAATCAGTGCGATTCATACCAAAGGTTATCTAGTAATATAAATAACTGAACTTCTTTTGTCAAAACCATACTACAGATAATAGGTCCGTTCGTGTACTCTCCTAAAACAGCGAAATTTTACGAAAATTTACGATTTTTTACGAAAAGCTGTTTCGCAGAAGAGAGCGCTCACGAGAGAGTAAGAAATTTCCTCATGCTACAAATTGTAGTGCAAGAAATTTCTATGGGCTAGTTTATGAAAACTGTCAAAGCTGTCAAATCTTTATATTTTCAACTTTTTCTTGTTCAACCCGTTCGTTTACTTGTTCGTAATGATAGCTCTCTCTGAGAGAATTTTAGTGCAAAAAGTACGCGAATGAACCTAATATGAGGTGGACCATCAGCTAAATTCTGTTGCGCGGAGTTTTACCTCTTGTAAAATTTTTAAGAGTTGGGGAAAAATTTGCGGGAACGGGTTGGAGCAAAAAGCAGCTTTTTAGAAGTTTTCTTATTGTTTTACTTCAAATTATTATTGCAGCCTCCAACAACACAACCATTTCACAGAACTAATATTTTAGCCTTAAGAAATTTCTTGTGCTAAAATTCGCAGAATGGGGAAATACTCTCTCTCGAACCCTCTCTTCTGTGAAAAACTACGAAACTATGACGTGATTTCACATAACAATCATGTTTGTCAAATTGTATTCAAAATATGCGATTCTGCTTTTACTTCTTACATCACACAAATACAAACATAACTGATTCTCACCTAAAAAAAAAAAACTAGCCCGGCAGGAGTGGTGTCAAGCGGTCATAAAGCAAAAACACCCTCAAAAATAAATCTCTTTTTTTCTGTCATTAAAAAAATTGTAATAATAAACTTGCATAATAACAACACAATAAGAGTGGCATCACTCAATAACTTTCTCTTTATAGTACCGGCTATCACACCTAGATGTCCAACACATTGTTTAAATTATTTTTCGAAATACTAAATTATTTCTTGAATAGCAATAATCCAACTCATATATTGAACAAAACAATCGCGTATTTATATCAAATTAGAAGTTCAAACAATAACATCGCGAAATCCACCGCAGCATTACCATATCGAACCGCCGTCCTATAAAAAAATTTCACCGTCAGGTAAACACATTGGCGGCCATTTTCGAAAACCATCGAATTTTTTTTATAGCATCTCTAGCATTCTGTCTTTTTCAGTACGTCCAAGTACATGTGGTCGGGGAAAATTTTTCTCGTGTTTTTAGTACGCAAAATACATTGAAAATTCGCGCGAAAATATGTAAAACTCCAAGCCGTATAGTGTACCCAATAGAATTACTATAAATTTCAAACCCCTCAACTAAAAGAGAATAGAACACACAAAATAAATGTGGGATTTCTCTAGTGCGTGTCTTTTCGCATGTTGATGACGGTGAAATTGCAACACGGAAGGGACCACCACCGCAATTCACGTCTTCGTCGTCGTTGTTGTCGCCGCTTTCGTGAAAAACTACATAAAAATAACATAGTTATAAAAAACAAATCCGTGTGTATTGAGTAGAAAAAGCCAGAAAAAAACCCAAGTGCTAGTGTTTGCAAACATAAAAAAGATTTTTTTATTTAAAGGCTCACTCTCCCCAAAAGTCTCCACTATGCCTGTGTCGGTGGTTTGCGAGTCGGCAACGGCTAATGTTAATGCCGCCATACGTGACTCCTTGGTCAATTCGTCTTACAACTCATCGTCTGGGGGTTCCTCTGCCTCAGCGAACAATCAATCGTCTCACCATCATCACCATGACGAAAGCTTTCAAAATAAATTGGTAGCCTCAGCCAAAAGAGTACTCCTTACCAAAATCGAATACGAAGAGGTGAACAATTACAATCAATCGGTCCTTGACACCTTGAAGTCAAAATATATCGTACTTAAGCCCACACCAACACCAATCACTGTTAATAGCGGGAAAATAATGCACGCACCTGCAACAACAACAACCATAGCAATGTCGTCTTCTACAACTACAGGGATGAATGGAAATGACAAAGATTCCAATCAAAGTTCAGCGATGACAACAACCAATCATAATAATTCATCATCGGCGACCTCTGGTGAGTGTTTTCAGTTGAGGGAAGAGGTTTTTTTTTCTGCACAAATGTCACAGTTTTTGACAGTTCTTGTGCAAGTGAGAGGCACTCTAAAAAAGTGTAGAGTTTTTGTGCAAAATCAAAGTGGTGCTATAAAAAAATGAGGGTATTGAATTTTTATTCGTAAATAAGCCGAAAATATTTAATTCATCTCAATGAATGGCCAATACAGGTACGTTTAGAGGTGAAAAGATTAGATTTTGATTTGTTTTGTGGGCGAGTAGATGACCAAGGTGTGGACGGAGGTCGATATTGGTGCAGACAGGGCCCGGTTAAGGCGGAGATTTAAGTATAGATAGTAATAATTGGCAGAACATAGAAGGCTAGACGTCTAAATCGGTGATAAAGAAGGCATTTTTAGCAAATTTTGTGATGGAAAACCGTTATTTATTGGTACTTAACCAACTTATGTATCATTTTATGGCTGTAGTAGGTCACTAGTGCGCTTGTGATTGTATTGAATTATTTATTAGACTATTGATGTATTTTTTCTAAATATAAAAGGATGTTTATATATTGACTATAGCAAAAGGCTTGAGCAATGTACTGAAGGTATCTTTAGGTTTTCATCTAGTTTCAATTTTAACTACAACAAGAACCATAGACTCCTCATTTTAACAATTATTATTTCATTTACAGAAAAATCACAGAGGAACTCCAATGAACTGCCGCAGCCCAAACGGATTCTATTCCCGCGGGAGAACGTACAAATCGGTTGGAAGAGTTCCAATCGCAAATGGCACGTTGGCGCCGGCATGATGAACGTTGGCAACACCTGCTACCTGAATTCCACACTGCAGGCACTATTCCATGTACCGGCAATAGCAAATTGGCTGATGTCGGATACGGCGCACATGGAACGCTGCGAAGAGGAAAACGGCACGCAAGGTGGCTGTATTATTTGTGCGATGTCCAAAACATTGGCCTCATCCCAACAACAGCAATCTGCCATAAGGCCGTACCTTGTATACTCGAAATTGAAGTCGATCTGCAAACATTTAATTATGGGTAGGCAGGAGGATGCTCATGAATTTTTACGTTACCTAGTAGAAGCAATGGAAAAGGCATATCTCCTGCGTTTCCGCAACTACAAAGATCTAGATCAATTCAGTAAAGAGACGACTCCACCAAATCAAATATTGGGCGGTTATCTTAAGTCTGCCGTGCGATGCCTTGCCTGTGGTCATGTATCAACAACGTTCCAGCATTTTGAAGATCTCCTGCTTGACATACGCAAAGCAGATACAGTAGAAGATGCCCTCGAGGGGTATTTCTCGCGAGAGCGACTCGAAGACATGGGCTACAAGTGTGAATCATGTAAAAAGAAAGTAAGTTTGACCGCACTGCTTCTTTGAAATGTTATCTTTAATGATTTTTTTTTTTGTTCTCTAGGTATCGGCCACAAAACAGTTTAGTTTGGAGCGTGCTCCAATCGCTCTCTGCATTCAGTTGAAACGGTTCTCGATGTTAGGAACAAAGTTAAACAAACAGATTACCATACGACCGCGCTTAGATCTCTCGAGATTTGCGTCAAAGAAAAACGGCGAACAACTAACCTACAAACTAGTGGCAATGGTAACACATCTGGGTGCCTCGCAACATTGTGGCCATTACACGGCCATTGGGTTGACCGAATCAGGAACCTATTACAGTTTTGACGATAGTTATGTGCGTCCAATCACAGTCCAGAATGTGGTCAATACAAACGCTTATATCATTTTCTACGAAATGGAATCGGGACAACATAACGGACAAACGTCATCAAACATTCGACCAAGTACTCAGGTCAATGGTAACCATGACATGTCCAAGGAGAACAATCAAAAGAACGGTAGTAGCGGCTACAACGGCAACAGCAGCAATAATGAAGCTCGCCAAAGTTTCTATGCAGCGAATACGATGGGTCCAAAGGTGATCAGCAAACTAAACACAGAACAAAAGATAATCGGTCCTCAACTGCCTGACTATTACAAGAACGGCAGCAACGGCAATTCTCTAACGAATGGTTTCCCCGGTAATGGAAACAAACTAGTCAATTCGCCGAGCAAATTAAGCAATCGCCCAAGCTCCCTGCCTACAAGCAGTTCCAAGATAATGATTCACTTTAAGAATTCAGCCGCAATGGTGAATGGAAGTGCTACCGCGACATCAGCGTGTTCGTCCTCGGCGACGACTGCTAGTGCGGCGGCATCCAGTTCAACAGATAAGAAAAAGATTACCGCTCCTCACAGTGACAGTGAGGGAGAAAATGACAAAGTGACAACGAGTAGCAACAGTAACAATGAAGTTACTTCCACTACAACAGCACCAAGTACACTGCCAAGTATGCCTAAGTTGAGTTTGGGCTCTCCAATGCTCGCCAAGGACAAATTGAAGGTGTCGTCATCACCACCCGCCACTGGTGTTGCAACATCAACGACCACTACAAATGGAGGACTAGTTAAGAGTCCACTTAAAAGCCTTGTTCCATATGAATCCGAATCAGAAGATGATTCATCGTGTACTGAAGAAGAGAAGGATGTTAAAACTCCGTCAATTACTACAACAAGCAGCAGTGCAGCGACACCGAATAACAATGGCAAACCGCCGAAGAAGAAAAAGAAAAAAACTGAATTTGATGCCCTGTTCAAACGGAGACCTAGTGCCTGCCCCACAAACGGCAATGGGGTGAGTAACTCCTGTGTCTCACCGAAAAAAGTCAAAACACCGCTAGACAGTGATCTCGAAGTAACCACTAATGACTTTGAGGAAAATTCACATGATTCGATTGATTCATCGACGAGCGCGAGTGAGTTGAAGCGAGCACAGTCGACACCTCCATCGCCACCAGTAATCAAAACCAAAACTGGCCTCTGGCAAGTTACAAATGTCCGACCAACGGGTGCCGATTCTACTCAATCGGATAAGAAGTATCGAAATCCATTCGCAGCGTCTAGCAGGTCGACATCGCCTGTAAATCGTCCTGCGAAGCATTCGAATTTTAATGCCAAAGCATCGAACGGCTTTCAGCAAAAGACAGACGGAGGAGAACGAAGCGAAGTGGTCAATGAATTAATGAAGCAATCGCATCGCGGCTATGGAGCGCCCGTTCTCAGCTGGAATGGCAACAAAACCGAACTGGAAAAGGAGGTAAGAAACCAAAGGCCAAATTATTTTACACATTTTTTGTTCCGAAAGTATGAAAAACAAATTGTTTTCTTTCTCCAACAGATTACAGAGGAAGCCCGTTTGCAGCGAAAACGCGAATGGGAGGAGGACGATGAAAACGAAATGGATCGTGGCCGACAAAAGAAAGTAAAAGCCCATAAGCAACACAATGCGTCGAGTAATCCTGGCTATAATCCATTCCAAGATCAACAAAGCCAGCAAAATTACCACCAACGTCGTTGGAAACTGGTTAACAATGCGGCCAGCCATCGTTTTCAGAACACCTCCAGCGGTCACTTTCGAATGAACAACAGCTTCAATCGAAAGGTGAACAACTTTAAACGGTTTGGCAATAAATTCCATCAGAGGTCTCACCACCAACGAAGCAACGGCGGTGACTTCCACAGGCGAGATTCTTAACAGAGTTATACTGCCAAATACGGCGTCCCCTAGCCACGATTACATTTAAGAGTATACATAAACTTAAATATCCTAGAATTTTTAATGATTTAGTTAAATTTGCGATAGCCGTGTAAAAAAAACACCCTCCTCGCCTTCTATTTTCTTTTAATTATTATTATTTATGGTATCCATTAACTGGTCCCCTCTTCTTACGGTTGCATATGCATAGAAGACTGCAACGTTTACAGCCGAGAAAACATTTTTATGAAACCATACATCCTTGTTTCTCGCATATATAGACAATTAGAATCAATTAGATGATTTTTTTTTAAAATCTAAAATTACACCAAGTGTAAGCTCACTTTTTAATTGACATTCGCACACACAAACACAGACAGACAGACATAACAGAACAACTCCATCCGCATTCATCGTCGTATTTGTAATATAATAATCGATTCATTCAGCATGTAAAACAAAAACAAACAAAAAACTAAAAAAAAATAACGAAATTTGAGATGAAAGCTTAGTTACT
Organism: Chalcosyrphus nemorum; assembly: GCA_949716465.1. Taxonomy (NCBI): domain Eukaryota; kingdom Metazoa; phylum Arthropoda; class Insecta; order Diptera; family Syrphidae; genus Chalcosyrphus; species Chalcosyrphus nemorum. Next base: position 14,263,862 of record OX454334.1, on the reverse strand, counting down.
AAGACCCCTTAGTTTGTATAAATTAAAACAAAACAAAAAATAACGGATAACCTATTTGAATATACCTATTTTCACTGCTATATTATATGCTTCTAGGTGATAAGTCTGTTAGCAATTAGTATAATTAACTAATTTTGTTCTCTTAGATTTTAATAATGTAATGCAATTTAGTTTTTAAATTTTTATATAAATGAGACCCTCGGACCATCCCAAAACCAAATCATTGAACCCCTTCCTTCCACTCCAACCAAAATCTCTACTCCTTGACCTTATTATCCTCCTCCTAGTGTCCCCCTCTGCCCTGTCTGATCGACGTATGCATTTTAATTTATTGTATAAGTTGTAGAAAATCAGAGTAAACAAAATATAACCGCGCGCAGAACTTTTGAATCGTTTTTTATGTTTTTTTTTTCTACAAACAAATAAATATATACATAGCTATATGAATTGTAATTAAATTAAAACAAAAAAGAAAAGATAAAAAAAAAACATGAAACTATATATAAAATTATTAATATTATTTAATATAGAAGAGATATATACCAATTTATGCAATAGTCTTAAGCCAGCGTGCGTTGGATCCCCAACTGGACAACATACAGAGAGAAAGAGAGAGAGAGAAAAATAAAAAAAAAAAACAAAACAACAGTGATGGGGTTCGGCGCTACAATGAAACAAAATAAATTGAAATAAAAATATATTTTGAAAGGACATTTTTAAGATATTTTTCTTTATGGGCCTCATGGTAGATGCGATCTATTTGAGAAGTAAAAGTCATAACTCGTATTTTGGAAATGGAGTTAGCATCAACTGTGAAGAGTTGGATTTTATTTTCCTTTTATACGTTGCTAACGACATTTTATTCAATTGCATTTTGTTGAATTGGAATACATTCCACTCTTCAGACATGCAGGCGATTGGGAAACTCTTAAACACCGTAATACCTTGGGTAGAATTAAATGTTGCCATTTCGTTACATTTGTCTAAAACGCGTCTGTGAACTTGGCATTACAGCTGGCATTTTATGACGTAAAACGACTCAAGTCGATTAAGCTCATGTGGATGCTATTTTCTTGTTCGACAACTGTCGCTATGTGGAATGTAATCTCATGGCGTTTAAGTCGCAGAACACCGATACGACAGTAAACCGACTCGACTGTTATAATCCGGGTTAATATCAACTGTTGTTGTGGAAACTATGTGGAATGTAAGCTCATGGCGTTTAAGTCGCAGAATACCGATACGACAGTAAACCGACTCGACTCAAAAAACGACAGTTGTCGAAGAAGTTAAGCGCCTGTTATAATTAGGGTGATTATAATTTTTTCGATGGATTTGATCAATTCTTGCTAATTTTTTCTTTATGCTTGTGACTCGATTTCTGATAAAGCCAATAATCCTTAAAATATTCAAAAAAGTTTTAGATTTTTAGACAAGTGCTGCACCAATAAATCAACACTAGCTACGAGGGGAAAATTCTGCGCCCAAATTTCCGATAACCCTTTCATACCCAGCTTCACAATCACTAAATGATTTGATTGCAGTTAAAAACCCTCTTTTAAATTGGCCAAAACAATTTCATAGTTAATTTTGTTAGGGCAATAAATATTGTACATGTATTGATATCGTAAGGATTAATTTATACATACACATATATTTATATATACACTATCATCTAAACATTTAAAATATTAAATAATGTGTCACTATGACAAGTTAAGGGTCTCTCCGGAATTCGGCGCGAAGTTGGAAAATTCTCTGATACATGTCCAATTGAAATTTGTCCTTAAAAGCCTCGGGTAAATCCTTCATCAATGAGACAATCGTTCTAGCAAAAAGCTCGTCTGCCGTAGATGCTGCCAGGGAATCCATTTGACTTTCCTCCTCTTCCCTCTTCAAGATTGCACTAAGTCTTTTCGAAGGCACTTCACATGAGTCTCTTTCTCTCTTCAAAGAAGTGCGCGTTGAAAAATTGGAAATGTCTACGAACTGTTCATCAAAATCTGTATCCTCCATGGAAGCGTAAGCATTTTCGTTATTTCCCAGTGGTATGGTTGAACTCTCATCTTTGTACTGAGATCTAAAAAGAAAATACACAAGACATGATTGATATTAGGAGATGATTATAGCACTTACCGCCGTGATGTCATTGAATCTCTTAGAAACTCTAACTTCTCGAAATGAAGCCACTGTTCTTGATCACTGGTTGAGCCAGTTTCCGACTGCAACTCTAATTTTCTTAACTCTCTGGCATATCGTTCTCGAATTGATTTCCATTTATTTTTACATTCTGCAGCTGCAGGTAGAGTTTGTAATATTTGTAAACAGAAAGTTCATATGCACTTACCTGGTCTTTGGCATATTTCGGCAATGGATTCCCACGATTTCTGCTTAATTAATTTGTTGTAGTACGACTGGTCTGATTTCGCGTAAAGGCACTTGTTTTCACGTACGCTATCGATTAAACTAATGACAAAATTATATTCGGACGTACTAGCCGACATTATTTGTATAGTTTTTTGTTTCAATAACAAGAAACGAAGAAACGAAACTAGAATTTATTTGATATCCGCAAGCTGTTTGTGTAAATCGAAGATGAGCAATAATTAATAACGATATATGGAAGATCTCTTAATTTTATTAAGGACCGACCATTGTTGAATTAAGCCTCTGAGCGTTACCGTACGTAACTTTGTGATTACACATAATTTGTATATTGCAGTCAAGATGACTTTTCGTTCAGTTACGTCAATTTTTCGATTCGTAATGCGGTCCTTACACTACGTAATATTCTAGCGTGTTAGAGCTGCGCACTATAATAAATTTTATTTAAGGCAAATATTGTTCAATATTTATTTTTTCATAATTTCCGAACGCCAAAACGTTATAAATACCCTAATGAAGAACCCTTCAGGTACAACGTTTTGTTTATTTCCGCGTTATCACCGGACGTTTCCGAGGTTTCACATGCATTTTCTATGTATTGAAATCTCGTACTTTCCCCGAAACCTCTTTAAGTTTCCGAATTTGCAAACTCTTAAGTCCAAACAATGATAACGACAGTTAACAAAAAGCTGTTGGTTTGTCTGTTTCCCGCCCCTTTAAAAATGGACACACAATGACATTCGAAATTATCTGAACTTGGTGCGAGCGGTTTACGAGATTTCGGCAAAAGTTCATCGATATCTCGAGATTTCGCTTCGGTGAGATAGATGAACTCAACAAGATTTCGAGGAGCTTTCGGCGATGGCACGAAATTTTAATACATAGAAAATGCATGCGAAACCTCAGAAAATTGGAGAGATTTGGCGAAATTTCGAGATTTCGTCCGGTGAGAACGCGGTATTACTCTGTCGTGAGCGCTCTCTTCTGCGAAAAAGTACAAAAATTCGTAAATTTGTCGTAAAAATTCGCTGTTTTAGGAGGGTGCGTTTTTTTTTTTTTTTTCTCCTCAATTTTTTTAATTGTTTGGCAGTACTGCCCGAACCCATGATTGAAGTTACTTATCGAAACTATCGATATAATTTAATGCAATTGACATTTCTGATTTAAAATAGCATGTGCTGTGCTCAAACAAAACTGTTTTAATAAGGTTTTAGCACAATTTATTGGTATATTGTTTATAATAATAAAGTAAAGCATGGCCAGAAATCGTCCAGTTAAAAAGAAGAAGGTTGAAGTAGTCTTCGATCCCGAAAAAAGAAAGTAAGTCGATCTATTTTGCCGGCCAAGAGTGAAGCTTTAAATTTGTTTTTCAAAATTTCATAGAGATTTCTTGACGGGATTCCGCAAACGCAAGAACGAGCGCAGAAAGAAGGCTAAAGAACAACTGGAGAACACGCTTAAAGAAGAGAAAAAACGAATCCGCAAAGAAATCAAAGATGGCATAAGCCACATGAAAAAATCCTTTGAACCACTGAAGGAACTCACTGAGCAGGATAAGCTAGAGGATGAATACGAAGACGACGACGTTAAGGTGAAAATAGTAGAACTGACGACTAATGATTTGGCTGCACAGAATAATTTCATCGGCGAAAATCGTGCGGCGGAAAGTGAGTCCGAGGAGGGATCCGAATGCGAGCATGAAGAGGAGGAGGAGGATGATGGAACTAAAATCCCTGGTATGGATTTGGTTGTCAAAAAGAAGCCGAAAAGCAAAGAATCCAAAGAAGGATCTGGCGATAGTAAAAATAAGCTGACCTCAAAGGAATTGAAGAGCAAAAAGGATATCGACCACTTAAAGAAGACAAAGACGATGAACAAGTTGAAAAAGAGTAAAGCTTTTAAGATGAAAGAACGACTGGACAAAAAGGCAAATCAGAAGAAACTCAGGCGTGACAAGAATAATACGCTAAAAAGTTTGCCGAAGAGTGGCCTGCGAAAGGTGAAAAAGGGTCCAATCAACAAATTCAGTAAGGGTAGAATGCTAAGTAGGAAGGAAAGAAAAGGAAAGAAGGCGGCGAGTAGGGGATGAGGGTATTGTTGTAGACTTAGTTCAAAATAAAGTAATTTTTTTTATTTAAATTATTCTATTTATTCGTATGATTTTTGAAGCGTTAACATGGTAAGTATATACCTATATAGCCGATCTATTTTCGCTTGATAAAGGTTGAAAAAGAAATCATTGAGATGTTACATAGCTTTTTCGTGACAGTATCTGCGGATTTCAAAGCACCATAATATTATCGAAGCGAAGTTAACATTCGAGTAGAACTGTTGAAGTTTTTGTTTGGTGGTTTAACTTATTGCATTACAGAGTAAGTGCTTCCAGTTTCCACTCTCAAGATATCGTAGATCTTCCTTACTGTCTCAACACTCTCTCCAGGAATGCATACTTAAAGTATTAAAGGATAGTCCATGATTAACAACATTTCCTTTGCTTAATTCAGTCAAAAGTCAGAATGAAAAGAAACAAATGAATTTGATTGTTTGCTTTGAAGTTATTTACTATAAATCTTTACACACTAAATTAAAATACAATATTCACAGCTCACACTATATCAATTTACACGTTCTAGACCTACAAAAGCTTATCAAGAAATAGCGACTTTGTATTGGTCTTAGTTTTCTTGGCCACATTACCACTTTTTGCATTCTCTGTTTCTTCCGCTTTTCTCTTTCGAACCTAAAAATAAATAACAATGTTTTTATTTCTGTCTACTTGGTGCCACATGGAAACTTACCGCTTGTTCCTCCTCTGACAATGGGGCAAAGACGAAATTTCCCGTTTTACTTGCTTTATGCTGCAGTTGCTCATCGTCATTAAGAAGGCCTGATTTCGCTACAGTTTCGGCAATCCTGGCAAGTGACTCTTTGTCGTAATTCAAGAACGAGCTCCGCAAAGTTTCACGCTGCGCTATGAGAAATGAAGGCGCTTTATATTCCTTTGCTACGAGTTCGGTCTCCTTATATTCAATATTCGTCGTATTGATATCTGCTTCTATAGTCGACAGCAGTGTTCGTCCAAGTTTCGTTGCAGAAATTTCAGCATGAATCTGCAAATGATATATGATTTATCTTATATTTTTAAAAGAAGATATTTAAGCTTACTTCCTCCTTTGTTTTCTGTTTGAGGAGTTGCTCCCGTTCGAAGCGCATCTTTCGCCATTGCATTTCCTCTTCGTCATCGGCACTATCGACATTTTCATCGTTGTCTGCACCACCGCCAGCGGGGTCGTCTAAACTAAAACCACTCTCAATGTTCTTCCAACGAAATTGGCGCTGTCGACCAACACCATCGGCTTCCTCGTTATCAAACAGCATTTCTTGGATTTTCTTCACTTCACGTACATCATCGTCGAGCATTTTGCGCCTAAAAAATAAGAAATAATTCCCGTGTCCAATCCATGCTCACCAGTTAATACTCACATATGAATTTTGCCCAATTCAGCCTGAATTTCATCTCGATCGAATTTATCCTCATCACCCAGTTCGACGTCGTATTTATCTAAATTTTGCTCGTCCTCGTCGGCGCTTCCCCACTCTGATTCAGAAAGTTCAGCTTCTTTTTCAAGGAAAGCATTTGCCTGCTTTACACAGTCCTTCTTCGACATTTGCACTTCAATTTCATTCTCTTCCGAGTCGTAGTCTATAAAAGTCTGTGGAATTTCTTCTTCTTCTTCCTCTTCACAGCTCTCTTCGGCGGCTTGATCTTCCTCTTCTTCATCTTCATCGTCGGAGAAACCTAGTTTTGCTCGTTTTTTCTTCTTTTTCGTGAGTTTTTTTACTTTTTTCCTTTCGGATTCTACTTCATCTTCTTGCTCTTTTTCTTCGTCAGAAGAGAGAATTTTCATTGTGTTCTTTTGCTTTTCTTCCAAAGCATCCTTTACTTCCGGTCTTGGCCCTTCGTTGAATACTCCAGAGCACAAGTCCATCAATTCTGTATCGTCAACTATTCCTGGCATCTGGGTAACAGGTATCTGGCTAATAAGTGGTGTTCGTTGGGAATCTTCAAATTGTCCAGAGCACAAGCCCAGCAACTCGTTTTCCATTTCTTCGGGATTCTTTGCTTCCTCTTCCGCGTATAACACACTTGCGTTTGTAGTATTCAGACCTATAGTAGGATTTTGCTGACATCTTCTAGTGAATGATTGACTTAAATGGGCCTTACCTGTTTCCAATTCGTCTTTTTCGTCATCGGAGTCTTCAAAGGCTTTAATAACACGATGTTTCCTTGTCGATGGATCTTCTTTTTCTTCTTGCTCTTCGTCACTTTCACTTTCTCCATCTTCATCATCGTTAGCAATATCTTCATTTACGTCAGGTTCAAAATCCTCTTCTACTTGTTCGTCATTGTTGCACGCTTCTTCCTCATTTTCATTCTCGATTTCTTCCTCATCTTCCTCATCTTCGACACCAAGCTCAATTTCGTTTTCTTCATCATCAATCTGAATAAATATTGCTCGAGATCAATTTGAGGCTTATTTGGAATCCTAAACTACCCGTAACTTACCACAATGTCTTTCTCCGTCATCTTTGATCTCCTCTCCAGTTGGTCGTCAGTCTGTAGCTCTTTTTCTTCATCATCATCATCAAGTCCACAGCACTTCTTGTACTCCTCTTCCTCCTCTTGGTTCTCCACCAACTTCTTTTGAAAATCTGCTTTGCGCTTTTTAGTGATCAGGGTACGCAAGCTTTCCTTTAATTTTACGTAGGCAGCTCCTGGTTTGGGTTCCTTTTCCTTATTAGGCTCTTCAATGACATTGGAACTTATCTGGACTATGTCCGTGCAGTCATTCCCTATGCTAGAAAAAAGACTTGAAAATAATGTAAAATCATAATAACACTGAACATACCTCGAACCTTCCTTTGGTTTCTTTTTATGATGGGCATTCGACTTTACAAACCGCTGGAAGAGCGCATCTAGACCTGTCTGCTTCGCTGGCACCATGTCACCAGTCTCAAAGTCAATCATCATGTTGCGATCACCTTTTAATGTTGGAACTGCAGGGAGGTTTTTTTCAGCGATGAGACGCTTTTTTAACTCAGATAATGATTTGGACACGGCGGAAGCCTTCGATGTGGATGCTGTTGGTTCTGGTTCCGCGATCACCTTTTCAGCAACGGATGAAGGTGTCTCTGATTCATTTTGTTGAGGTATTACAATGTCCAAAAGCTCTTGAGTTGTAGGCTGTGAAGGTCCCCCTTGTTCTAAAAGTTTGTCTATTTCATCGGTTTCCATTGAAGCCGCTCCGCAGGCCGGAGCTTCAGGAGTGGTAATCGAAGTATTCTCTTCTATCGACTTATCGAGTTCTTCATTATCCTGCACAATGTCCTGTAATTCCTCTTCTGATTCACTTTTAAAGAATTCTGTTGCTTCCTTTGCTCGCTCTTCCAGATGTTTACTGAAATATTTCGTACGTTACAAATGGGCTTTATTAAAGATTTGGGTCTGTACTCACGCATATTCCTCCAGCTCTTCAGAAGACATTTTCAATTTCTTTCCTGTTCCACCCTCTCTTAGCTTTGGGGTTTCGAGTGTACGTCGGGTTAGAAACTCTTTCAGTGTATGACGTTTAGGCTTATGGTATGGAATACTGGTGGAAAAACAAAACTTATAATAAATATTCTTAAGGTGAGCAGTTTTATATATTTGTGGGCTGGGTATTTGTTTTTTTTTTAAACATTCAATGGGAAAAGCCTTTACTGATAAGTGCATTCAATTCGAAAATATAGCATCAGCATTAAAAAAATACAAACTGTAAGCAACTGTAAGCAAAAGCATTACCTGACTTGAGTTTCTCGATAAAGTCTCTGTGTCTCACTTTGTATAGCCTGCATTTCATCTATGGCTTTCTTCGCAGAGGCCTAAAATGGGTTTAAATTATTCAACTATTTGGTCAAATTAAAAGTATTACCCTTTGTTTTTTTGGAGGCTTCTCAGCCGCCTCATTTTCTGCATCTCCTTGATGATGGGATTCCTCTTCATTTTCTCCTTCACTAGCGTTTGATGATTCACTATCTGAATCTATTAAATCAGAGACTTTCTTTGATTTTGGAATATTCTCTTCACTATCGTCATCAGAACTTTTTCCCTTCATAACTTTGGATTTCTTCTTTCCAACTTTCTTCGTCTTTTTAATCCTATTTATCTCATTTTCGTCATCTACTTCCTTCTCTTCGCTGTCCGAATCAATAGCCTTCGAAAATCTGGACTTTGTTTGGACTATATGTTGTTCGGGGGTTTCTTCTGGTTCACTATCAGAATCAATCAAAGCAGAGAATTTCGTTGGCTTATAAGTCACGTGATCCGATGGATTATCTCCTGATTCATCCTCTTTGTCCTCCTTAAATCCCTCGTTTATTTTCTCTTCTCCTTCTTCATCATCACTGTCCAGAATTTTTTGAGTCCGTTTCTTGCGCCTTACTGGCGAGACTTCTTCACCATCCTCTCCTTCAGAGCCGGACATTCGAAGACTCTCAGTACCAAGACCAGCATCATCTTCTTCTTCGTCTACTAGTAAAGATTCCATGTTATCACTGGAACTGTTGGCACTCGCATCAGCAGCTTTTTTCGGTGAAGTGTCCTCCTCCGGGACAACAGATTCATCTAAAGTAGACCCCGCCTGCTTATGCATATTGTTTTCTACAACACTATCAATTGTCAGCATATTTATTTGTTAAATTTGGTTTAAAAATATGTTTATAAGCCTTTAAATTGCTTCTAATTTAGTTAAATTAAATAAGGTCTCACTGAAGCATTTTTACTTTTCGTGTATTATGGCGCGAAATGAAAACAATGATTAGTGATGCCAAGTTTATGACTACGAATTTTTTACAGTAGTGGGTGAAGAATTTGGATTAGTAAATTTACAATACAAAAAAAAATTCTAATTTTGAATAAATGCGCATCATTTTATATTCAATTCTTCTATTTCAGGGTGGTTTATGGTGGTTGAATAAAAAATATAAGATAATATAAAAGATATCATTTATTGGGAAGGAATTGCATTTCATCCGAAATAAAAAAATAAATAAATAAATATTAGGCCGTAAGCAGCCCATAGATGGCCAAGGCCTAGCTTCTCACAACTGTAAATGTTGTGCGTGGTATACATTTATGCACGCACAGAAGGGACCTACAGTTTTATGCCGTATCCGAAGGGCAGAGGGGTTTTTGAGAAGCTTTCTCATGACAGTAATACTCTTGAATGTTTGTCAGACACTAGGAAGAGGTGGGGCCGTTAAAAAACATTTGATGGTATTTTTCTGGATTCGAACTTGGAACCTCTTGCGCAGTAGTCCAACGCACTAACCACTGCGCCACGGCACCCACAGGTAGGGCAGAACGCCCTTTCATTTTTCTTTACACCTCTGCTAAGGAAGAACTTCACCAACGAACTAACTGCAGCAGACGCATGCTTGGCTTTATCAAAATCTAAATTAAATAGTTAAATTAGTAGTTAAGTAGTTAAATTTCACTCTTTATATGGCGAATCAAATTCTGATTATTCCGAATTATGTATGTATAAATGCAGATCGCATTGAAGAAGGATTAACTCAAATTGATAATGACATTTTCGAGAAACTGGTTGAAAGCGAAAGATCATGTTTGATAGTATGTTTCCACCGAACCGAAATCGCGAAGTTTGGTTGAATTTTTACCGAAACCTCAGTATGCGTTCCCATCAAATCGAAATCATTTGTTTTCGAAACAAACAAGGTCCGTTCGCGTACTGTTTGCACTAAAATTCGTAGATTATCAAATTTCGAAGGGCAGGAGTAAAATTCTCTTAGAGAGAGCGAAAATTACGAAAAAGTAAGTACACATGTTGAAAAAGAAAAAGTTGAAAATACAATGACAATTTTTACGAAAGCAGCCCAAAAACATTTCTTGCACTAAATTTGGAACATAGGGAAATTTCTTACTCCCTCGTGAGCGTTTTCTACTGCGAAAAACTGCTTTTCGTAACGATTCGTAAATTTTCGTGCTTGTTGACTGTCGCAGTGAGCGTTGGGATTTGAGAGTGGGAGAAGAACTACGCTCGGAAGCGTACCATAAATGCAACAAGCAACTTAAACAATAAATAAAATTTATATGTCCAAAATAAATTGAAGTTCACGCTTACACCCAGTCTCCACGAGACATAATTTCAGTCAAGACTCAAGTCGTGACATTAATATATGTCGTGTAGATCACACTTTTACGGACTTGACTTGCAGTCAGACATCTAAGACAGCCTTTTTGTCTTGTATTCTCTGTGGACATCAACTCTGACTGAAATTTGACATTTAAAGATTGGCAGTCGTTTTTTATAAGAAAAAACATTTTTTGTGATTTATTAGTGCTTTCCAAACGTGCAAAGATGGCAGATTTTTGATTTTCACAAATAGAAACAGTAAGTTTGTTGATTTCTTAAAAGCAAGTGAGCTTGTTTTACTGTTGACGACATGTTGAAGAATGAAAAGTCATAACTAAAGCGCCCATCCAATGACATAAAAGTTTGGTGGGCAAAAAGTCTGACTGAAAAGTCTGCCTTTTTTCAGACTCTTGGAGACGCAGTGTTAGGCTCGTTCGATCTGCTCACACTTTAAATATTTAACATTTTTATAAATACGTCATAGAGCAGCACAAATCACATCATCAACACCACATTCTCTTCTAATTTTAAATATTTAAAACGAATTCATTTGATAATAAACAAAACATTTTATGCAACAGAAACAGCCCCATCATATGAATTTATAGGTACGTATTTCAAAATAACGGAGCTTAGAGAAAAAATGACGAAAGAGAAACTTCCGCCTTCCATTATAACTCGAGTATCGAATCCAGTACAAATGCCCTTGAAATTTCAAAAACAGCTGATGTACGAATCACCAGCAATATAATACAATACAAGTCAAGTAGGGATTTTGCCATCTCGTATTTCCTCAGCACAGTTTCAAAGTTTATTTAATCGTTTAGCGCTCTGTAAGTTATTAATAGAGAATACCCGTTTATCAAATAAAGTCATCGTCTAATCAGATTTTCCTCTAATCAAGCAAGAATTCCCCCTGATAAGTGTATCAACGATTGAACAATGCTCTGAATTGAAGAATCAACCAACTACCCTCTGGACAGAGTCTTCTATTTTATCGATTTAGTACTGAGCTTTGAAGCCGTGACAACACTTGGTTGAAAACTCCTGTTCTCTCTTCTCTTCTTCCAACAGTAACTCTTGCGGAGGCATGGCTCAATCTAAATTAAGTCAAGTTTTTAGCTACCAGTCCTGGGTGCATGCAGTATCTGGTGCAACAGTAAGTAAATTAAGTCTACTGATCAAAGGTCAGAGCATAGGTAAAGTCTAAGTTCCTAAATATTAATGAGTATCACCTTTGGTTGGCTCTTTTATAGGGAGGGGTGATTGCCATGACAGTATTCTACCCGCTGGACACTGTACGCTCACGACTACAAGGTAAATTAATTGAAATCGTTTTATATCGCGCGATCAAAGTGCAATTTTATAACTTAGACACTGATTGTTGTTGGTACGGTGGCAGTTGCCATTTTGTTGTTTAATGGGAGCGGTGGAGTCTTTATAATACAATTTGATTAGTGATATCTCAAGTGGATGTTACACTTTAATAGCCAGCCAGAATCTGTACCTTGTTGGTTGATATAATGTAAAATCACACGATAAAATGCAAAGGTGAACCTTAAATGTAGTCACGAACTTGCCCTTCATCTACTAGGTTTAGGCTTTCCAAATATTATTCTTGATTGGACCCAAAGTTCACCTTTGATGTTGCTATGAACTATTTTTAATTTATAATTTCTTTGAAGTTCGGTGACCGGTTTTTTGGGGTCCGTATGAGCTCTACACTAAAACATAAATAAAACCTGAGCTTCGAAATCAATTATGTATCACAAAACTATTCTATCCTTGCTTTCATTTCGCCGGTCGAAAGACATAATCGCCGTGCACTGGGTTGGTTAAAAAGAGTCAACAATTTTGGGGCGTAACTATCTTTTTTCAGTTTTCTCAGTTTTTGGATAACATAATATCGTCGAAGCATAAAACATGCTTCCATTTATAGTAAAACTCTAAAGTCTCTCAGCAACCCGCTATTTAATCCTTACCAGAAAGCTGTGGAGTGTGTACCTTTAACAATTAAATTAGAACTCATTCGTTCATTAGCAAACACCTTGAGTTCTTTGTTAATCCTATAATCTTCTCCATAAAAAAAATAACTATACAGATACCTACTTCTTAATACAAATTGTATGTGGCTAATATTTTTATATTTTGAATGCAAAAAAGGTTCTGACTTATAACCATATTCTTTTTCTTTATTTTCAGTTGAGAATGCGGATCGCCGAAAGGCTCTGAATACACTGCAAATTATCCTGCAACTTGTGCGAGAGGAAGGCTTTCCAACGCTCTACCGCGGGCTAGTACCCGTTCTACAAAGCTTATGCATTTCAAATTTCGTTTATTTCTACGCATTCCACAGTTTAAAAGCTTTAAATGCCAACGCACAACAAAACGCTTTGCGTGATCTTTTCCTCGGCTCTGTCGCAGGAATTATTAATGTTTTAAGCACAACCCCGTTTTGGGTGGTGAATACACGTCTAAAGATGCGAGGAGTAGCCGGCTCAGCTGGTGATATATGCAAGGAGTACTCAAGTCTTCTTGAAGGCCTCAAATTTATCGCAAAAACTGAAGGAATAGCTGGCCTTTGGTCTGGAACTATTCCTTCATTGATTTTGGTTATTAATCCCGCTCTGCAGTTTATGATGTACGAACTACTAAAGCGTCGATTCACCCGCAACTACGGTGAAATATCGAGTTTGTCGTATTTCTTTATTGGCGCTGCAGCTAAAGCATTTGCTACAGTCTTAACATATCCCCTGCAGTTGGTGCAGACGAAACAGCGTCATCGTTCTAAGGATGATGAATTTGCTAAGAATGCAGGAATAATCCAAATGGTTTTAACAATTATTCGAGCTCAAGGTGCAAAGGGTCTATTTAGGGGCTTGGAAGCGAAAATTCTTCAGACAGTACTCACAGCTGCTTTGATGTTTTCCATTTATGAGAAGGTAGCTAAAGGTGTTGGTGTAGTTTTGGCTAAAAAGCCTTAGGTTAAGGGAAACTCAATTAAGTTAGTCTCTTAAGTTGTATGAGTGTACTTCAATTTGTATTTATTTTAAAGAAAAAGAAATATTAACGAAAAAAAACAAAATTAACCAAAGAATACAAATAAAGTTTAAGGAAACTTCAAATTATCTTTATTTCTAATTCTATGGTGAGTTGCTATCTTGATCATCATCAGGCGTTTCTTTGAACTTTTTGGCTTTGTGTTCTATGTCGCGTCGCGTTTTTCCCTCAAGCAATTCCTTTAGCTTGCTACCAATTGGAACATCGACTACTGGTCTTTCATCGTCATCAGATGTCTTCCGCTTGGCATCCTCACTGCTTGTTGGTTCTGGTTGTTTCTCCTTTTCACCGTCAAACTTATTAGCCACTCCACCGCCTCCTAACTCAACCAGATTGTACTTCCTGTACTTGAAATAGCCCTCGACCACAGACAGGCAACACTTGCCTTTGATAATCTCGACGATGACTGATAGGTCCGGATTCCTAAGATCTACTTTGTTCTTGACATTCTTCTCGATCACTAAATCGGCAAGGATTTTGATGATTTCATCTCGTTTGACGTCGTTGTTGTATCTCTTATTGAGGACTACTGAAAAGGTCTTGTCACCTTCGAGGAAGTACTTATCGAACATTGTTGCTGCTGCCTTAGTGATCTCACTTACTCCCGCCTTACAAACTATCTCGATTGGAGTTAGACGCAGAAGGTACCTGGTTCTTTGCATTTTCTTCTCAGCAATATCCTTAATTAGTTTTGTACCTAGCTCTACAGGATCCTTCAGTGTAGTCTTGATGAAGACACAATTTTTAGTTCCAGTGTCAACTGCTTGGAATCGACGACTGCGTCCAGGTTCAGCCGCAGCCTTGCTAGCATCTATTTCTTTTTGAAGGTCATCAGAGATGTCTTCCATGGCCTCGTCTTTGTCCTTCTCAACCGGTTTTTTTTGCTCCTGTTTTGGCTCTGCACCATACAACTCGTCAGCGTACTGAGTAAGGACATTGTAGCATTCACGGACGCAGTCCTTTTCGCGATAGTTGCAAGTGGCAAGGAATCCCCGTTGACCAATTTCGAGGAAGTGTCTTTTTGTATTCCGATACTGATAGCCCTTGGATTTGTCACTTTCAGGTTTCGTTTTCTTATTCGGTGGTTCAGTCATCTTTTTGTATATTTAAATGCGTATTTCAACCGATTGATTTTGTGGGGGAAAGGACGAATGTTTTTAAATCCGGTATACCGGTCGATGAGGCGTATTTTTTACAGTTTACGGGGAGTTGACACAAAGCCATGTGTATGGGGAATGGAATGGAATCGAAAAAATTGCAAAAACTAGAGAAGACTGCTAAATTTTAGTACCAATAGTAGCTATGTAGTGGTCATCGGTTCTTGCGGATTTATTATTCATGGGTTATTCTGCGGATTTGCTTTCTTATTGTGATACGATCCTTGAGAATCTATATTAAAGTTTCAAAAATATTTTGTCCGCAATATAAGTTTGATGATGAATTACAAAAGCCAATGAATGATAAATCATAATATAACGGTTGAAAACTCAATGCATTTTGATCTTATTGTTCCCAAGTCGAAGTCATTTATTTTATGTTTGGTTATTTATTCAAATTAAAGTTATACAACAAAAACCCCTCTGCCTTTCGAATAAAACTGTCCCTTCTTTAAAATAATATACTTTTTTGAGTTATATGTGTATGCACGTAAGTATATATTAAGAATCGAAGATTTTGTAGATAAAACGCCGACTCTTAAATTTATGAATATGAATGAAGCTATGAATATTTTGGTTTTCCAAAATTGTATGCAAGATAAGCAACTATGAATAGTGATTATATTAAATTTGAAAGGCTTAAAGTAAAAATTGAATGTCTTAGTTTCATTTCACAGGTCGGGAAAGTGTGAAAATGAAATTGAAAACAATTCCTTTGTTGTATTTTCCAATGAGTGTTTCAAATTAAAACAAAATATGCACCTCTTTAGTACGTATCTGTTATTTTCATAACCAGGCAAAATAAAAAGTACAAAGGTACGTATGTTTTTACTTAAAATTTACTAAAAATCAGTATTGAACTAAATTGATAACGAGGACTGGAGTAATAAGAAAAAATGTCGTGTTTTTTCAGGATTAAGACACCAACCTTTCGCAAAAGATTACTGTAGCACGCACTTCGTTTTGCTATGTTGATTTATAGTAAAGAAAACAGTTTTTCATTAAAATCGTTTCTCAATTGGTTCACTTTTTGATGGTATATTTTTTTAAACAAACATCAAAATATTTTCCAAAATGGTGCAGTTTTGGTTTAAATAGAAAAAAATATCCAATTAGAAATGCCTCACAGCAACACTTTGGAAATTGACTACTTCCATTTCATTTCTTCGTTGATGTACGCATACCAGACGGATATGGTACAAACCAAATGTCAAGCACAAAGCAAACTGTCAAATAAATCCACTTTGAAATAATTTGAAAACGCTTCTCAACAACTTCCTCCAAATGTTCATTTTCAGTTCATTCGTGACACTTGCGTGGAGTTTTTCTTTAGTTGTTGGTCTACCAAAGCGCGCATCAATTTATTCTCCATTGCAATTACAAAAAAGGATTACTCTGTCATTTTATAACTCATAAGTTTGTTTATTCTTCGAGTAAATCTTGAATTAAGGTGAAAATTTACCATATCACTTAGTATATAGCCTGGCGCTATAAATAATTTGTAGTGTGTACGACCGGTCATAGTGCATTAAACCCACAGTGCAATTGTCTATACGTATGAAAGTGTGTGTTTGTGTTTAGTGCAAACCTTGAACTTTGCAAGAAAAGTGTAAATACCTCAACCATTTGGTGTGTGTGCATCCCCGCGTATGAATAAGTGAATTATTTCTCTAATTACTTGTAAATTCACGTTAGTCTCAAGAGTAAATATGTCCCAAGGTGCTACAGCCGCAGTGGATCGTGCAGGTGCAACGGCAGCTCCCGCAGCAGAAGGTAAGCATTAACACTGGCTGCAACATTTATTTTTTTTTGGACATGGCAATGAAATTTTTTGTGTGTAAACAGCCCGGGAAAGATGTCAGCCCCGGATATCCACTACAACCACACATATGTTATAACCTTCAAACTAGCAAAATACGACGAGTTCAGGGTTCACCTGGGCCTATCGTGATTTCCAAAAAAAAAAAAAAAGCACTTTGTTCTCGTTAAGTTTTCTTAGGAGTTATGGAATTAACCGGTAGTTTTGCAGATAATGCAATTAATTACCACACTCTCGGTGGTTATGGAGGGGGTTAATGGGCAATGACTAACGACGCTAAGGTGCTATTTAAATGTTAATAAAGATATTTTGTATTCAAACAGTCGGCAATTAAAAAAAGGACCGACTTTTATGACAACTTCCCCCGTGGGTTGCGTATTCTGCGTTTGATCCATGAATTCTGGTTGTGTATACAGAAATTATCGCGGAGTGGGCCTTTTAACCCTGCGGGATTTATTTATTTCCTTGAAACAGCACGTCCCTTGTGTTGTCTGGAGAACTTTGGTACAAGGGCTCAAAGTGGGTTTTTTTGTTTGCCTTTTATTCTCATCGCATCATCTGTGTTGTTGATTCAGTTGCTAACTATGTATATGCATGTATGTACATACATTTGTAACGCTTAAAAAGTAAACAAGACAATTTCCTATGAGATGTCCTTGTGGATTTTATTGAACATACATATTAATAAAATGTTTACAAATTGGCTTCTAATGCACGAAGCGGCTGGAGAATGAATTTTATAGTTTCCAAATGATCAACATCCAAGTAGACATCAGTGTGAAGTATTTGAGGGTGGTATGACGACACTCTTGGCCATGGTCCATTTCTTGGTCGGGGGTGGTACAGAAAAGCTAGATTTTTGGTAAATATTTAAAAGCGTTGGCCCAAAAAAAAAAAAAAAAGTTGAGCGTTTGTAAGGGTTTCATGGAATACAATTAGGTAGGTGTTCCCTGAGAACGGAATATAATAATGTACGCCTTTAGTAGAAGTTTTAATTAGAAACTTGTTTGTATAAAACAACTGCAGAGTGTATTAGTTTGTCTTGTTTTCAACACAAACCATTAACTTGTATTTGGAAATTTCTATACAAAATAAGTAAAACTAGTTGCAGGAACATTCAACCGACATATACATATGTACATAGGTGCCCATTACCTGTTTGAGAGCAACTTGACAGAACAGCACACTTGAGTGCAGACTCTTGTATCAATGTGCATTAAGAGCTGTTATATGTATGTTTAACGATCTGTAAGTGTTCTGCTTTGAAACCATCCGACAATTGCAAAGATCTATTTCATCTAGAGAAACAATAAGTCTAATTTATACTTTCACAAATATTTATTTTGTTACATGTTACTATTTTCATTTATTTTTATTTAATTTGAGTACATTAAAGAACTCATACAATTTATCTGTTTTTTAATACCTATTAAATTAAAGGAAAGGGTTATATCTTAGAGTAGGTATAAACCATACGATCCAAAGAAAAAGTAACTATATTTCATGAGCAACGTATAAAATTGTGAAAATTTACTTGAAAAGTTGTTAACATTTTTTAAGACAGACATGCGTTTTGCCAAGTTAACCTTTTGGAACTTAATACCGGTTAGTGAAGTGCCTTCCCCATTTATACCAATTTGGTTTTATTCCTTAAAAAATGGACAGTGCATTCAAACGATGTGTTTATTTTACAATTTTGGACAAAGGACATTTTGACAGCTGAAACGTAAAACTGACTTCGGGAATGAAATTTGGTAAAATCGTCCATGAGGAGACTAACGATACCAAAGCTTCATTCGAGTGACATTTATTATTATCATGAATTTTTTCTCGAGAAAAGTTTGGAAGAAGTGTAAATATCCGGACATAAAATCTAAATCAATCTCAAATTTTCCAAAATCGAGTGCCAAATTTCAATAAAAAACAATAAATTACTGAAGAAACAAGTAGAAACGTGCATCCGTACAAATTATAAGTCTGCATCTCTTTAAATTTCTGAATTTAAATGAAAACTTATTGACAGACGTACCATAATTATTATGAAACACTCGGACTTTATAGTGTCGTTGTTTTTTTCCTAAAATCCTAAACACTGTATACATGTACACGCATAAATGATTCAGTTCGAATAATGAACTTTTGTGCAAAAAGTCTTAATAAAAAAACTTATCAAAAAGCAAACTTTTATTATCAGCTATTTGTCATTTTAAGTCTATAGAAGCGGTGTTAAATTATTAGCTCATAGTATGTGTAATCTCGATTTAATGTTTTTTTTTATCACTTTTTCCTACTAAAATATAAAAATTAAAGTGTTTCTCGGATTAAAAGCTCACAAAAATGATACAAAATTGTTTACTCACATTTAAGCAAATGAGTATCGTCGTTTTGTGTTATCAATTTAATTTTGCATAGCTAATCTCTTATTAGTATCAACATACGTTGGTGTCTCCTATTTTCAACACTTCATAAGTTTTATAAATAATAAATAATTCTAATCTTACATATATGTATACATCGATATCGATACTAATTTTGTTGAAAATTATTTCAACATAAAATGACCATTTGTCTCTTAAAATCATCACTTGAAGACACGCAATTCAGATAATAATTCTTCGACACATGCTATTAATTCTTTATTTTGCTCAGTGGCTCATCAATAGGTTAAAATCTTACGCATCTCAATCCAAAAGAATATAAAAATATTCTAAACAAAAATCAAATGAAAATAAATTATTCATTTCAGAATTTAATGGTATAAACATCCAAAAATATCGAAAATTTCGAAATTTTTAAGATGAATTCATCTAACCACTTCTTTACGGATTCTATCTGTGTGCCATTTATTTTCATCTACACTTCAACCTCATTTCGCTTGTACACCGACAAGAACGATGACGACGACCAATTGACTAAGTGGACCCATAAAACCATTATAACATAGAAAACTCATTTTCCCGCGGCAACAGGAAACTAATTGGTTTTCCAAACTTTTTACTGACGGGAAGCGTTGCCTAATAGTACCTCCTAGCCACCGACCGCAACCACCCACTATAAATTACTCGTCTAAACGCATAAATAGAAGTGTAGATATGAAGAATTCTTAGTGCGGAATCGCACGTTAAGCACTGTTTTTTTAAAATAGCCAGTCTTCGCAATTTGTTGTAAAATTGATGCTTTTAAACTCATTTCTCTTATGGTATCCATCTCTCGGTATCTATTTATCACTATAATTGCTCGAGTACGAGTTAATACGTTGAGACGTCCTATTAACACGAACATAAATAAGTTCTTACTCAGCGGCAGCATAGCGTCACATGCTCTCGAGTGTGTGATCCATTTCTTTTTAGTTCTAAAAAACTCACGGGTTGCAAATGGATAGATAAATATTGCGTTATGTTTTTATTTTTGGTGGCAAAACTGCTAATTGAAATTTGTATTCAAATTCTTGTTGATTCTTATGTTGGCAAATATTTTCATTCAATTTACTGGAGTGGAATAAACCCCTTAACAATGTAAACGATGGGTATAAGCAAGGCATGACATTAGGTTAAATATGCGATTAAAAGTGAGTAAGTATCTTGGGATTAACTCCAATCAAACAAAGTGCCATGTTTATTAAAAAAAAAAAAATGCAAAAGTTCTACAACATCATTCATCGCTCAATGCATCTGACAGTAAAATTATGTTTATGACTGCTCAAAGATCTTAAAAGAAACTTTACTGCAAGGCATTCATAATATGAGAAGGGGAATTGGTATAACCCTGCGTCTTTGATAGTTAAGAACTATAAAAGAGGAGAGTTCAACTTCACTTTTCAACTAGTTATTCAACTTCGCAATGCTCTTTTTAGAAGTAATAGATTTATTTTTCTTTACTCCCCTTCTATCTTTTTTTAGTACATTTGATTGATAAATTCTCTAAATAGATTTCTGTATACATTGAACAATTCTTTGAGAAATGCTTTTGATTCTTTTATTTCAACTGTTTACGTCTGTCGTACCAAATGTGTCTCACACAATATTCATTAAATAATTCGCTCAAAAAGCACTTAGTGTGTTTCAACATGAACGCGAATAAAAAAATACTATGAATTACAAACGAATTCAAAAATCACACACAACTCTCTCCCCTGTAAAATTGGATACCACCCATGGGGAATAAAAATTGGAAGCTTATATCACCTGAGTTTCAAATGCCTCTACACCAACTCTTTCCTATCCCTTCCCCTCTCTTCCAAACTAACTAACGCCCTTGTCTTGTTAATCAGTAAAAGGATATTGTTATCCCCTTTGGCATGTGCAGATTATAAAAAAAAAACTATTCTTCGACTTTGTTAAAGATGTTCATATGTACCGCATCTTTAAAAGTTTTAAATGTACATACTTCCATTTTTATTAAGATGCAAATGTGTCTGTTCTTAACTTACTACTTACATATATCCTGTATCCCCTTGGGGGTCCTAGGGCCTCTACAACGCCTATGTGCCATCGTGTGCAATTTCTGGAAATGTGCCTCAGCTCCCCCTAACTTTCTCCCATTTGCTACTCCGCGTACTCTGCCATCCTGGGTACGCGGGTTCCATTGCTTCGCTTGGTTAGCTATGGATCTGTCACCCTCTCGCATCGTCTGTTCTTTGCAAGATATTCAATCTACCAATTTGACTTTATCTGGTCTCCCTAAATATTAAGAATAATGAAACCTTCTCAAAACAGAAACAATATATGTAGGTCCACAAAAATAGCATAAAAAAGGACCTACATTTGAAATCAAAGAATCTTAACCCTAACCTGTATTTTTGGTGTTTTTGAAAATCATATACTAAAGCTTTGTGTGTCATACCAATTGACCTACATATTCAATTCTCTCCCTTATCATTAAGAGTAAGTCATCAACTCACTGTTTATTGTCACTAAGGAAACTAAAATACAATGCCCCATTGAAGGATATCAGTTATTCGATAGTGCCACATCTATTTTGAGCATTAGAAATCAAACACAATTTCAAATGGCACAAAGTGACATTTCATACCGCACCCACTTCAATGAAACCGTACACATTGAAATCGTTCTTAACAGTTCAGGAAACTGAGACTCTTATTCGCGAGTATTATTTTCGATAGCTTTGAATAAGGAAAGACGAGACTTTCTCTCTGCATTTTCTTTTCACATTTCAATGTCAAGTTAGCACTTATATTTATATCATCGAAATGCGTATTGAAATTCAATGTAATTCGATTTAATTTAATTTTACAGTCTCTTTTCAAACTTGATACTCTATTCAGAACGTCCTTAAAATAGGATGAATATCCTCAGTTGAATGAAAGAAACCCTATCCATAGCCATAATAATATGCTTTGGCCCATTCCCAGCACAGAAATTAATTTGGCCTCTTGAGCAGCTAACTAATCCTTAATGTTAGGTATCATTAACCCAATGACTGTGGGAGCTGAAATTCCAGATCCCCAGGAGCATTGAACCGCAACGCTTACACAAAAAAACAAAAAAAGAGTCGAAATTTCCACAACGAAAACCGCCCCAAACCTGTGCACGGATGTTTCAGCACAGGAAAGCAACTTTCGTGAATCGAGGTCACCGCTTAGCTTGCGGCAGTTGTAAATAAAAGAGGAGGCAATTTCAACTCCCACTTACACACACACATATATGAGATTGTCTTTTGGCCGGAAAAATAGTTGAAAGGAAAAATCCTTTTAACACTGTGAAATCCTTCTTTCCGTCCTTTGAATTTAAGATGCTCATATGAATGTGATTATATGTATGATGTAGCTGTTGAGCAAAGGTTGTTGAAGTGCGAATTATTCATAGTGAGCAAGAGTTGACGAGGAGGTTTCTCTTGGTCTATTGAGACTTTTACACATCCTTTAATTGTGTGAGGTTACATTCTTGTTACACTATTTGCGTCTAAACTTTTGCTAAAGAAAAAGGATAAAACATCATCAAACACTATGTTCAAGAAAAATAAACAAAAATTTTAAATAAGAACCGTCTTCGAAAAGTGACAGAAATGTAAAGAGCGGAAATCGCCGCTTTATAAATATCAGGCCATAATGAGTCAGGCTTGAGCTTCTTCGGCGTGTGCCTTACACCAGAAGCGACAATGGTTTATTTCCCATAAACCTCTGGAGCCAGAAGTTAGTCCTGAACACAATTTTCCGATGAAAATAATGGTCGGATTCAGGCTGCTCAAGAGGCTATCCGCGAACTCTCTCGCAACCCATAGAACTCCTCTATCATAGTGATGTCAAATTTGATTGTTATCTGGAGTTCGAATGTATTTCACGAATTTAATAACGTCAAGGACTACAAAAGGGCTTGCCTTACATTTCCTGATGTTTCGAAATGTCACATTACCTGTATAACTTCTTATTTGATAAGAATGACATAGATATCATCAGTTTCATTAAATCAAATTACACAAAGATCATTGGAGTAATCTTACATCGCACATAATCCCTATTGCGATGTGAGAACTGGTATATTCGAATCACTAAAGCGAGACAATACTTCACTGATCTGATCCAATTAAAGGCAGATTACTATTCGTACACACAATCGCATTATTATGTAATGTCACTAAATTTACATATGTACATTAATTTTACAATTACATTCCCGCAATAAATTGGGTGCTTACTATAACATTATGTCTTGTGCTTTATGATTATGTGTCCTGAGTCCTATTCTCTGCATAATTAAAATTTCTATTGTCCGATTAATTATATCATTGCTAATGTCAAGGCTGCAATCACTTTTTCAATTGTACTCAATTTCACATAATTATTATTCGAAAGTATATGTACTATTAAATTGAAAATTTTCAATTTTGATTTCATGTCTTGTTAAATGTTAAATGTTAAACTAAACAGTTAACATCATGATGTTTTCTTAATTATAATACATAAATAAATGTGGTTATTAAATGTTTATTTTATTCCAACCCTCTCGATGTAACTATTTTTCAAACGTATGCAATAAAAACACAATCTGCTTTTAACATCGTTAGCTTTATTCTATACGCCTAAACTATGTAATTTTATTAGTACATATGTTTGTATATATGTATGTAGTATGAAGTATAGGATGTTTTTTTGTTGACTGATACATCTTCTTATTTGAGTAGCCTTCAAACCGTGGTGAGCTGTCATTTTGACAAGTTATTTAACATTTAATTTCACATAGTTTGACAAATCATCATTAATAGACTTTCTCATCACATAGTGCCTATATATGTATTTAGTTGAAATGGAAATCACGCTGTGTAGTTGTTATTTAATTTTCATGAATCTCGACTTTTGAATTTATTGACATACTTTACAGTACAAATTCGTAAAAATGTGTTTTTTGTGAATGTTTCACTAAAACAATAAATTACTACATCTTTCGTTATACAAATTTATTGATAGAAAAAAATATTACATATTAGAGTTTTAAGAAGCACTCTCATGGAATTCAGTTTAAGAAGAAGAGGCGAACCAGGGAATTAGCTTCAGTACATTGGCATTACCGTGTTTTAAGTCACAGCTATAATAGTTCATGATTAGTAAGTCTGTGCCGAGGCTTAGTGGTTAGTGCGTTGGACAAGTGTTCAAGAGTATAACTGTCATGTCTAGCCTCTCACAACTGTAAATTTTTTTACTGTGTGGTATACATTTCTCCTCGTGCAGAAGGGACCTACAGTTTTATGTTGTATCCGATGAACAGAGGGGTTTTGACAAGCTTCTCATGGGAGAACTTTGTTTTTCGGATTCGAACTTGGAACCCCATTCACAGTAGTCTAATGCACTTACCACTGACCCGGGGCTCCCAATCAATGATAAGAATGTACATAATCGGAAAATGAACCAATGAATTTGAACACCGAGATCCTGGAGTTTGACGCCATTCGATTATATAAACTTTGTGTGTATGGTGACAACCCGCAAACTATCCAGGGCTTGAAATTGCTGACATAAGTAGAGTGCATGAAGGCTCACACCGACATTATGTTATTCTTCAAAAGAATGCGTAAACTCTTCTTCTTCATAATGAATAAAGATCTTTCATTCAAACCCAATTGTAAGAGTTCTATTGCTATATCTCAACAATCGAGCGAGTATTTAAAGTAGCAATGTGTAGCAATAGCTATGGTTATAGAAATCAACTTGGGGCCACCCACGCTGAAGGATTTCAACATCTTTACCGATTTCCACGAAGTATGATAAATACAACATGTACCTACATATGTATATACAACAAGTAAAAAGTACTGCGTATGAAGACAGACAAAATAAATAGTGTCCTTGAAATTTGATATACACACAGAGCAGATTATTGGATCAACTCACACGCACGAGTTTCACAAAGTGTTCATTCAACAAATTCTTTTGAGATATTTTATTCTTTTATCAGTTAATAGCAGCTGTTAACTTGTGCAATTTTTAAGATATGTGTAGCTGATAACATTATCTTGACATTAATTGATAGATTATGCAGAAAAAAAATACCCATTCTTCTCTGTTAAATGTCAATAAACATTAGAAATTCATACTGACAGAGTCGACGGTTATTAGAAAATTATAACAAAAGGATAAGAAGGGATTCAGTTTGTTGTTAAAAAAAATATGATTAATGGTCTGTTTGCAGTGAAGGCTTAAATAAAACTCTATAGATATGCATGGGTAATCGATTTTTGCTAGTGGGCACGTTTATTGATAATCTAGGCGTTAAATTCATGGATGTCTTTTGTCAACAAAATGCTGCTGTGCATGTATATTTTTTATTTTTATTTTTGTTGTCCTTAAGAATGTCGAATGTATTGCGTCTATAAAATAGAATTTTGTCTCTCGTAAAAATAACAAGATGATGATGGTTTTGCGTTTTGTTGTGATAGATTTAACTTGATTTAAAAAAGTGCTATGGAAAAAGGCTGATGAATAATAAAATACTTTTTAAGTGCTTCTGTAGGAATAAGATGAATTAGAAGCTGAAGGTTACTTATTGAAGGCTTAACCAATCGAAATAATTCACAAGTTTATCATTTTTATTTAGGACTTATTTTTTATTACTCGATGAGAGTTTATAATTTCATTTCAATTTTCTATCTGCTGGGGACTAAGTTTTGAGGTTATAATTTAATGATTTTAATGATTTTATTCAGAATCTATATGTATTTTGCTAATTAAGATATTATTTGACAACTAAAAGTGCACCTACATATCGCAAAAATTTATATACATCAAACTTATTGATCCATGTAATGTTCATTGGGGGAAAAGGCTTTTCCTTGGCTATTGTAACCCCTTTCACTTCTAATCTACTCGCTACATATTCATTGAATTCTTGTATACATACAAACAACCCTGAGTATTTGTTGGTTTATTGGAAATTTCTTCTAGGTCCTGAAAGAAGATGTCCCCATGAAATTTGCTTCTGATATATTGAAGCAGAGGCATTACCGTTTCCACTTGTTTCGATACAGTTCCACAACTGATATTTTCAATTATGTAATCAGCTATCTGTTCCCTTTCAAATTCTTAAAATTGCAATAAATTCGACGAACGACTTATTTATATATTTCCCCAAAAAATCCAAATAATACATATCAGCCCCAGACCGTGAGTGAAAAAAGTCATCACCTAGTTCCGTTCTTTTGGATGCCGTAAAAGGTGGATATCGTATTCATCTTCATCGAGAAGTTTTTTTTTTCCATAAGAAACTTTTATCACCATAGCCAACTTTCAAGGTTTCACAACTTATTGTTAAAGCATCCAGGAAATTTTATAGTTGAAATATATTTTCCTTTAAATATTGAATCCTCTAGATTGAGCTTTTCCATTAACTAAAAGTTTCCTCAAAACGAAACGCGTTCGTTATACGTATACCACATACTTCCATAAGGGATCTAACAACCTATTATCCATCTCATACTTTTGTCTACGATGGAATGGAAATTTCTGAGTTCCAAAAGAACATTCTTCCTCCATCACATGAAATAGTTTCCCTCGTCAATGTGCATACATCTCATTGGGAAAGATATTTTGCTTTGATGTACTTATTTCATATCACTGCCAGCCGCAATATTTTGGATACCACTTAGCAGGAAAAATGAAACTTGTCGAACAGGGTGATACTAGTGGTTTGAGAAGTTCCTTATAACGTTTTATGTTTTCGGAGAAATTGAAATTAGATCCTGACTTGATTCAGATTATTATACCGGTACTCATGACCTGTCTTAACCATAAGAACTAATTTAAAATTGTTGTGAAACGTGTAACTTTGGGTCAAGTTCCTGACACCCTTTTTTGCAGGTTTGAATAGCACAATGGGATAAATCTTTCAGAAGTTTTTGTTAAACCTACTTACAACCCAGATTACATAATTCAAAGTTATATCATCGATTTAATTTACTAGCGGGACGTGATAAAATTTAGAATTTCAGTCTTCTTAGGCAAAAAGTATGTGTGGCGAAGGAAACCTGATTTTTACAAGAGCATACAGCATAACCAATTTAAAATCTTTGCAGCTAGTAAGTCTTGCATCACTCTAACTTAGAGCCAACTCATGAATATTGATTACGTGCTACCAACCGTGTGCATGAATTGCATTTATTTTTAACGATAAGATTTTTTTCTGTTGACTTAGTGCACTGTAGCGCAGAGCAGCCTCGCGCCTTATGCGACCTATTAATAATTGAAAAAAAAAATCACTGATGATAACATTAACGGTGTCAGAAAGTTTCACATCGTGCTCAGCACTTTTGCTGTATCCTTTCACCCTTTTGCTATGCTGTGTTTGCGCGCTAATGCTGTTGTTATCAATGAGTTGTGGATGAAATCACGTAAGGCACATATGTTTCGAATCAATAAAGTTCTGCAAACTTACACATGTACATACATGGGAAGCTGTTGAGAGAGTTTCTTTTCATCTGATACACAAACAGTCAGGGACTAAATATAGTGCCAGACAGTAGTTTTTATTTTTTATTTTTATGATTCGAAGGCCATCATTCGATTTAAACAACACGAGTCGTAAAAGTCTGACAGGATGATGAAGATCGTAAAGGACTGCGTCAAGTGTTTGACTTCAGGGCGGGTTAAGTCTGAATGTTTGATTTTATGAAATTTGTTCGATGTTTCGCCATAACAAAGAAAATCGTTTGGCATTTTTCTTTTTGGAAAAAAGCTATTTAAACAATAGATTCGGGTGAAATTATTTGGAAGATTATTTATAGCGAGATTTATTAGACATCTGTGATCTAGTTGGTAGAGCGCCAATCAAGACTTTACGTATCTGTAGTGGATAAACTTTGGCGAGTTTGTTGCACTTTGTTGTTTTAAAAATAAATTTCTCCGAAATCAAAAATGAAATTGTCTAAATTGGAAACCACTTATTTAGTGCGAAGAACGATTGAACTATTCCAACTACGATGACATTTGACACGAAAAATATGGCAATAATTCTATTGTCAAATTTTCTTTTCGCTTGATGTCAAAGGTGTCAGTTATCTGCTTTTGTTGAGAGTACTATACCATGATTATCTCGTCTACATAAAAGCACTTACTTTGTAGACGGACTGTGAAGAATTCTGGGAATATTATTGGCAATTTGTACAACCTTTATAGTACGTTTACACCACACCCAAATCTAATATTTCGGGAAAAAAATTTCGAAATAGAATTTAGCGTTCCCACTGCAACTTCAGTAATTCAAATGACAGCAAGTGTCAGAATTGAGTACTGATATTTTTTTCTGATTGGAAGTGATTACTTGAAATGATTTATTGTTTAGTTGACAGCAGTTTTTTGTTTATTCAGCTGGTTGAAATGTCATTGTTTGACGTGATGAATTTGTAAAGAGGATTGTTCGATTTGACGAACTTACAAATGCAGCGACGAAATTCAGTATTTCGCTGGAAGCCAGCATTCTAGAAGGCAGAAAAATGTATGACGAAATGCTAAGTAATTGGGCTGAAATGCAGAAAACTAGCCGAAATGTTGCATTTGGGTGCGGTGTAAATGTACTATTACGTGCAGTTGTTACAGCGAGCAATGTATGGTGCTCAAACTTTTGGTGCGTAATTAATATTATTTTCTCTTTCAGTTTGCTGTTCAGCTTTTTAATTTAATTTAAGGCCTAGCTTCTAGGTTAGTTTTGCGGCTCAGTGGTTTGTACGTTCTAAGTTCGAATTTCACAAAATATTCACAGCCCCACCTCCTGGAAGCGTCTGACAAGCATTCGTGAGTAATACTGTCCTCCTGAAAATGATCTGACCTTTGAATACGGCATAAAACTGTAGACACACTCATACATATGTGTAGAAATTTATACTGCGCATAACACGTATAGCTATAACAAGTTAGACCTCTAGCTATGGATTGCCTCTGGCCTAATATTTACATATAATATATGCATGAGAACAAGGTTCATAATTATTAAATAGCTGTCAATAGGCAACTCATTTATATAATGACGGTCAATAAATTATTGATAACGCACCAATTTTCCATCAATCCTCCACCTTTAATAGAACTCAAACCAATCCCATAGCCACTGCCTGTCATTACAAACAATTTTATCTCTCAATTTGCATCATTTTGATGTCCATTGCCTCCTACCAGCCGTTCCTAGATGTGACCTTGTCACACCAGCAACTTGAACTTGGCCTTGAATTAATTTTCTATAATTTGTTGATCAAATTATTTGGCATTTCAGTTGAATTTGAGAAATTAATTTAACCTCTTTGAACGATGGTGACATGACAATGTTGTCGACAACCATAACAATTGATAGATACAACACTCAAGTGATTCGTTCTTCATTGAGAGTCATAAATATAAAGCAACAGTGTAATTTATATTCGAAGGGTGTAACCAAAAAATAAAATTAAGGACACCATGTTTCGTGTGGGTTGATGGTTCTTCATTTATTTCTTTTGCTCTACTTATTTAGCTCCAACTTTGCCAGTTTTTATGTTCACGAATTTTACGTGCATTTAAGGTTTCATACAACTTTAATAAAAAAAAAAAAAGAAAACTCTTTCGCATCTTCACGTCACGTCACTCTTACAGACATGTGTTCCCTTGATATCCTTTTAGCTAAAGATCAGGTTTCAAGTTATTAAAGCGGATATTGAAGTAGTCACAAAAATACATTTCAACTTTTGTAATCCCTGTGATGATGTCTTAGTGATGACAGCTCCAGGATATGGTTATTACAGGATAAGCTATGAAAGCATCAAGCGAGTAGTGAAGATAAAAATTCACGATGGACGAATGAATGGAATTGGAGGATTGGATTCGGAGTGACTTGTGATTTATTTCTGGATTCATTTATATAGTTGTATAAGGATATCATGTATGCAAGTGTGACTGAGTATAAATTTAACTCTGGCGAGAGTACTTAAATACTTAAACTTTATTTGGATGGTAATAGTTATATTTTACTTGGATAGGAACGTAGGAACCGTAAAAATGCAAACCACGCCTTATATGCAGACCACGACAGTCGATCAATAAAGGATAGGTACTGTGGTACATATTAAACGAAAAGTTTATCTTACCAACGGTAAAGTGATGGAGTGCAGCAGAATGAATTTTTTCTGCTTCCACCACCTTCAACGACGACTTTTATTTTACTATCTACATATGTTCATATATATAGGTAAATATGTCACGTGTAGCAGAAATACGTTTTCCAAAGTTTACTACAACTACTAACTGTTTCTGGAGGATTTCTCTGAAGTTTTCCAGCACATCAGAGGGTAAATTTCGAAGGAAAATGATATACCAGAGCTCATCCTGCATGCCAGAATTTGTGACGAATTTAATTACATTTCTCTTGAATTTGTATAGGAAAATAAAAAAAACTTTTCTTGTTTTCCTAAAAGTAACAAAATTATATATTCCTTCATTCTTTGAATGCCTCAAATAAGAAGTTCTATATTAATGCTAGGAATTTCATTATTATTTTACAATTTAACAATTGAAATGGTAAGAATTTATGAGAGGGGAAACTCTTATCAAAATCATTAGGTCCGTTCGCGTACTTTTTGCACTAAATTTCGTAGATTATCAAATTTCGAAGAGTAGGAGTAAAATTCTCTCAGAGAGAGCTAAAATTACGAAAAATTAAACGAACGGGTTGAACACGAAAAAGTTGAAAATACACTGGCTTGACAGCTTTGACAGTTTTCACAAATAAGTCCAAAGAAATTTCTTGCACTAAAATTCGTAGCATGAGGAAATTTCTTACTCTCTCGTGAGCGCTCTCTTCTGCGAAAAACTACGAAAATTCTCCGTACGCGAACAGCTTTTCGTAAAAATTCGCTGTTTTAAGAGGGTACGCGAACAGACCTATTAATTTACTTACTATTTCATGAACACGAAAATGATATATTTGTAATTCCTGAATTTTTATCTGTCAAATTGAAAACATGCGACAATGCACCGATTGTGACTTGCAGCGGTTCGATTAGATGGCGGCATGTTGCTTCGGAATGTTTTCTAATAGTCAAGAAGCAAGCATGGCTATTGGGGTAAAGTGGGTATGTATGTCATAAAATATTTGGTTGTCAATAGAGTCAAAAATCATAGTCATCTCATGCAACCAAAGAAGTAGATAAATATTTAAAATTGATCGGCAATGTTTGTTTCGAAGCATGTCCGGAAGAGAACCCACTGTTTCTACTCACACTTAGTAATGAAGCCATTTAATCCACCGATTAATAAGTCACCCAACCTATACATCACGAAAATTGAACCAATAAACATCTTGTTTCTCAAACATTACACTTTTATAAACGAATACAAAACATAACTTAACCTTTCAATTAAAATATTCACGAGAACAAACAACTCCCAGCCATGCCATCTCATTACCATAACATCTCTTGGTGCGAATTTATCCTCCGAGATCTCCTCATAGGTTTCCAATCTTTCAGTTCCATACAAACACGCAATGATTGTTGACACAATATTAATAGCAATCAAAAAGTTTTTTCTTTCTATTTCTACTTTTTATCCCCAATCTGAAAAAAACTTCTAGGTCAAGATGTTGTGCGTGTTCCTTCAGTTAAAGCCTACTTTAACCCAGGCGATGTCTTACATGCAGTGACTACTAATTATATCATGGAATATTTATTGCGAAACAGGCGGCATTCATATGTAAACATTTACACTTTCTTGGCAGCCACCATCTACCACAGCCACCCTTGTCCTCACAAAATGGCAGGCCACATTGAAC
Organism: Chalcosyrphus nemorum; assembly: GCA_949716465.1. NCBI lineage: Eukaryota > Metazoa > Arthropoda > Insecta > Diptera > Syrphidae > Chalcosyrphus > Chalcosyrphus nemorum. Next base: position 14,232,007 of record OX454334.1, on the reverse strand, counting down.
GTGGAACATTATCTGTTTATGTGGCCGCCCTTGTTGACCCTTTGGGTAATTGGGGATGAGCTAGCTGAAAATCAATAAAACGTCAAATGCAGTCAAGCGAAGAAAAAACATTTCATTGCGGCACTACATGCATACTATCGGCCCGGAACTTTAAATGTTTTGGCATTGAAGACGATGAAAAGCAAAAAAATAATAGTCGAGGAGGGCATTTCTAGGATTTCATTTGGTGGTTGGTGATTACCCCAACAAAAGATATAAAATGCACTGAATTAAGAAGAGGAAAATAATTTTTTTGTTTTATTTCTAAGACAGGTGGGTATTACGAGGTGTATGACAAAATACTATTATTTTGTGCAGACATTTTCGTCTGCTTTATTTTGTAGCGCAATTATTTTCAAGGACAATTAAATTTCTTCTTTCTTCTCGAAGAATGTTGTCTTATGTTGGGGTTATTGCAGAGCTAAAAATTTCAGAACGTCAAATTGAAAAGTTTTATTGAGTATTGTTCTATTTTACTTTTACAACTAATGTCTGCTGAGTTGCCTAAGAGGAAGTCTCCCGGAATGGGAAATATAAAATCGTAATTAAGGCAGCAATGATTGTCAGTGGGAAGTGCTGCAACGTCGACATTAATTGTCTTTTTGAGATATTTATTTTGAAAACCTTCTTGGATGGAATCCAATTGGTAGAATGTCTTGATTTTATTTCTCTGTTTATATGGGATTAATTGTTGTAGATGACTAAACCGCATCGTTAAGGAAAGCAACACTATATGCCATAATGAACTCTTGTAGCTTCCATTATTTGAGTGAGACATTTGAGATGTAGGTATTTTCAGAAATTTCCGGTGTAAGGAGTGGATAACGATGCAATGATGAATTCACTGCCATGAGTGCAAGAGATTGTACTCAATGGAAAATTTTCCTCTTTTTTTGGCTTTCTATTCAATGCCATGTTGACTGTATTCAGTGATTTCAAAGAATTCCTACTTAGCAGCATTCCTAGAAATTGAAATCGCCTTTAATAAGGTTGACATCAGATCTGTCAGACAAATAAAAGACCAACTGAGGGTCGTTCCTTTCATCATAGACTGAGTAGGAAGTCGCCAGGCACATGCTGGGAATTGGTTTTTGCGTGTGTGTGTTTTTGTTTTGAAGTTTTTCTCTTACAAAACATACTTACTATAGAACCTTCAATGCACGAAATAAGATTATTTTAATATATGACGTTATTCAGCGCGTTCCCAAATTGCTAATCTAGCTGCTAGAATAATCTTGAACTGGGATGAAAGATTTATCGCTAAGGAATCTAGCGACCTCTATGACAAAAAATGGACTAGATATTGTACTAGATTTACTACTAAAATGTGTCAAAAAAACAGGGTTAGTCTTTTCGAATGCATAACAGCAATGGGAACGGTACCCCATAAGTATAACACTTTGCTTACATGCAAAAGCAGTATAGGAAATATTGACAGCCATTTCTACCGAGTTGACAGTCTTAAATAATACGTCTTAATAATAGGTCCGTTCGCGTACTTTTTGCACTAAAATTCGTAGATTATCAAATTTCAAAGAATGGGGGTAAAATTCTCTCGGAGAGAGCTGCAACTACGAAAAAGTAAACGAACGGGTTGAAAATACACTGGTTTGACAGCTTTGACAGTTTTCATTAACCAGCCCACAGAAATTTCTTGCACTAAAATTCGTAGCATGGGAAAATTTCTCTTCTGCATAAAACTACGAAAATTCTCCGTACGCGAACAGCTTTTCGTAAAAATTCGTAAATTTTCGTAAGAATACGCCGTTTTAGGAGGATTAGAAGCAATTCAACACTCTTGTCCGAAGGAATATTGTAGGATAGGGAAGGACACCAGGACAGTCATACAGTAGGTGACGAATAGATTCGACTTCTTTTTCGTCCCTGCAACTTCTAAAATGGTCGTTATGTTACACACCAAGTCGCTCCGCGTGAAGGCCAATGGCACAATGGCTGATAATTCTTTCAGAAGCGACAAGTGTATTATAACGAATAAGTTTAATCAGAGTGGATGATCTCTTGTTGCTAAAGACCGGCCACAACGTCTTCGCTGGCTCGCAGGTCTCCAGATTAACCAAACGGCTGTTTGCTCGACCGAAAACTTCATCTTCCAACTTCTTTCGTAGGGAACTGATTGGGATTGTGATAAAAGGAAGGGCCCGCGATAGGTGCAGCACAGACACTTTCCTATCGAGCTCGTCATCTTGGAACCGTCAGTATAGAACGCCAATTCCTTTTTCTTCTTGGTTCTCTAGTTCCAATTCTGCTGGGTTCTGTGCTTCGGGGCATAGTATTATCCATTTCGACTTTTTTCAAATGAAAAAAACCTTGTCAGAGTATTGTTCATTGTGTTCAAAAACTTGTATTTCAAGTTGAACACACCTATTACAAAAATATGCACAAATTATACAGAAGCAATTGTTTCTTATACATCTAATCGTGACCAGTACTAATTACATTGTATACCACTAATGCATCTTATAATAGATAACTATCTACTAAAAAAAAACATAATACCTTGTTTAACCGCATAAAAGTTTGTTCCCCCATATTAATGTCATATTCAATTGCGAACATCTAACTAAACCGCACTTAAATAATTCCAACTTATAACGTCTAAAATTAAATAAGACTTAATTGTACAACTGTGCCATGAATCAATTGATGCAAAAAGTCGTCAAATTGAACAACACGAGAATCACAATCCTCTTACATAAGTCTCACCATGTTCTAGCGAAAACGAAAACCATCCGACGAATAGATGCAGCATTAATAAGATTCAATTTAAAAAATGTTACAGAGGTTTATGTAGATTTTATTTCTGTTTTTTTTCGTGTCACGGGATACGGATAATATCTTGTCATAAGCAGTATCTTCTCGGAATAGCTAGGTTTAGTTTTAAAATTGGTCATGACTCGTCGCAATTAATTAATGCTAATATTTTAATTAATTAACTACGAATTGTAAATTTAACAACCATATACGATTCCCAACGGAGCTACTACGGAGCCTGTTACGATGGGGTAGTCAAGTTCCTTATCTTTCCATAGACTCCGATCCGACCAGCAGTATTGTCGTCGTAAAGAGGAAGAAAATAATTTAATTTTGTCGCTACTTTCGATTAATAAATTGCTCGTGTGAATTCCGTTTGCAGATTTATTGCCTTAGTATTCGGTATCTTTTACAAAGAGAGTATCTGGTGGGGTAGCAATTGAATAAGATTATGAAAGAAGTCAACGTTGGATGAAACCATTTATAATCGTTACGACAGGACTGGAAGAAGAAGAAAGTAGATAGTGGTCATATGCAGTAGATTAAATGAATTTAAGCCAATTATGGTTGGCGACTGGTGGTGTACGGAGGAAGGTTGAAAAGCTAATAAAAGTAATCAAACAGCGATTCAAAAAAAAAAAAAAAGTTATCCAATAAGCCTGAGGATTTCCACATTTATAGGACATTAATTGGGTGAGCAAATTTGAACAATCTTAGGGAGATAATTGAGGTGTTTGTATTTGCATAACAGCTACAAATGTTTGGAAACGCTATCGTACCTTCAATGTCAATGATAGTTTTTGGTCATGGTTTTTTATTCTTTGATTAATTACCTTCCGGCGTGTTTTTCAATAATTCTGCTATTAAGTTTAAATTAAGCCTTAATAACGTAATTACAGTCAATTTAAATAAGTTAAGGACCTGTTTTTATTGTTTGCGAATTAATTTTAATTGCTGAAGTAATGTCGTTATAAATCCTCAAAAGACAATATTTTGTTTCGCAAATTTGCGATTGTTATTCTTTTTGATATATGTAAAATACTTATTTTGTTATGTAGTTCATTGACCTAAGTGCTCGTTTATGAACCAGTTTTATGCACTTTATAGGTATTGGTGGTTTCTTTCTTGAATAAAATTATTGTCTGAGGAGCGCATGGTTTATCCTTAACTTTTTAGTTTTGCCCTTTAATTGGCTCTAATGTTATGGATACGATTTTTTTTGGATAATAATTGATGTTGCGTAGTTTCACTTTCATAAAAGTCCTGGGTTCTACGAGTAATAAACCAGAAGCCTGTACGTGCCAAAGGGGACATGAATACGGACGTTAGTTATCTTAGAAAAGAGAAGAAGGGATAGGAAAGAGTTGGTGTAAAGATATATGAGGCTCAGGTGGTGATACAAGGTTTCAGTACATGTTTATTCTCCATGGGTGGTATCTAATTTGACGGGGGAGAGAATTGTGTGTGAATTTTCCATTCGTTCATAATTCACTGTTTCTTTTTCGTGTTTATATTGAAATACACTGAGTGCTCATCAGCGAATTATTTAACTTTATTACTGTGAAAATTTAAGATATATTGGAATCGATCACCAAACCTCTCATTCAATGACCGAATATACTACCACTACATTGTGACCACCCACCACTTATAGAAGTCTAAAGAATTAAGGTTGTGAAATTTCAAAGCTATTTTCGATTTGGCAAAACTAATAAGTGCTACGACCGACAACACGGTTGTGATTGATTTCATTCTAAGCCTTTTCCAACATATAGACCGAATGAAAGCTGATTCTTTCGAATCCAGTAAATAATGAGCATGAAAGAAAATTCCCAAACCAAGTCCGATTGACGCTATGAAAGAAAAATTGTGTTTATTTGTTGTACAGCACTTCGCAACATCCGCAATTGGAAGATCATCTTGGGAAAAAAATAAACAAAAGACAGAAGAAGGAAAATTATAATGCACATCTCATTATCCAAGAACTGTAGTATACATACATTTTAGTCGCTTACTGTAAACTTCCTTTAAAACACTTTTGCCTTCATTATAGTCCAATAATGGTATTTCTTGTTGGGGAAGCAGATAAAATCTTTTCAAAAATACTGATAAAATATTGTAGCACACACAGTGTGTTGCTAACGATGTGGTGACGATATCTATTCTCTATCTATTGTCGTATGCCAAGGATTATTTATAGTTGGCGCTTTTTTTTTTTTTTAATAAGATGCTTCTATTTTTAACCGGAAACAAATGGTTCTTGTAGAGAGATGAATTTCTTAGATAAATATTACTAGCAAACGGAAACGTGTGCGTTTGTTGGCCAAATTAATCCTAGCGTATCTGTGCGTATTTGAGCACCTAGATGATTTAAAAATTAATTCATATGTGCCATGTAAACAGACATGAAACACTTTGTATCGCGGCGGATGTGTATAATGTGTTTAAAACAATACACATTAATTCATTTTGTGATCATTTGTTCTATTCTATCTAGATTGAGGTCATTGGAGGGTAATATGGTTTTCAAGATGAAAATGTACTGAAATCGAGAAATAAAATAAAATAAAGTATTAAGCAAAAAAGGTGAAGAAAAGACTTGAAATGTATCTTAATGGAACTTGTACTGTACCGAAAAGCAAAATTGCAAATGAAAGGAATATTGGCAGACTAAATGGATTTTTTGTTTGTTTTTCGCAGTGGAATGCATTTGCATGAGGATTTGAGTGTGTTTACATTTTTTTGTAAAGAAATTCTGTGAAAGATATGTACTTTCGAAAGTGAATGGCGGTAGAGTGCACTATAGCATTGGTATCGAAGGAGAGTAATATCTTAGAGAAAGATGTCTGATCAAACTTATGGTATTCAACGTAAGAATTTATCAGTTGAAAGCTTTAAAGTTCTGTACAAAATTATTTTTCATTAACTCTGCTTAAAGTTATACTAGGGTTTTTTTTTTACTTAAAACATTTCAATACGGATTTTTTTTTATAAATTATGTGACTTTTTGCTTGCTTCAAAAAGGATGTTGCGGTTGAATTTACTATCAGTAAATGTCAATAGTGATCACATTTTATTTAAATGATAATACTTGCCATTAAAATACTGCTGGATCAAAAATTATATAAGAATATATACTTATAAGTAAACGAGAAAAATATCAGAATAATGGTGGTAAACTTCAAATTGAAATTAGTAGGTTCATATGGTTTTTTAATTTTTCCAATATTTTTTTAACATGATGACCAATATGATTCAAAAGGAATCGTTATATTAGGTCCGTTCGCATACTTTTTGCACTAAAATTCGTAGATTATCAAATTTCGAGGAGTGGGGGTAAAATTCTCTCAGAGAGAGCTAAAATTACGAAAAAGTAAACGAACGGGTTGAACACGAAAAAGTTGAAAATACACTGGTTTGACAGCCTTGACAGTTTTCATAAAACAGGAGACAGAAATTTCTTGCACTAAAATTCGTAGCATGGGGAAATTTCTTACTCTCTCGCGAGCGCTCTCTTCTGTGAAAAACTACGAAAATTCTCCGTACGCGAACAGCTTTTCCGTAAAAATTCGTAAATTTTCGTAAAAATTCGCTGTTTTAGGAGTGTACGCGAACGAACCTATTATCTTAACATGACATGAAGCAAAATCATAGTTGAAAAATGCTGAGTATTTTTTTGTGTAATAGCAATTACGGAACGCACCACTGGCCAGACTTTATGGAATGAAATATGTACCTAAATTTAGACATATGTATATACATATATATCACATATTACTTATATACTTTTGTGTGGCTGTTTCCATACTGATGAATTATAGATATAAATTAATTGGAAATCATCTGCAATCAATACTACATTCCATGACTTTACGAGTCATGGAATAATTGGCTAAAAATATGCATACTACCTAAATGGATGCAATTAAATAAAGGTTGAAAAGTATTTCGCTGTTTTTTATTTGTAGAAATGATAATTTCAAGGCCAACTAAAAAAAATTTAGGTTTTTATTGTACTTGTCTGACGCAGCTAACTGAATTTAAGTGAACTAAATTTTTTGAAGTGATAACGTATAGTTAGTAGATAGCGCTTGTGCATTAAAATTTTGATGTTAAAATGAGTTAAATTCTTTTGTCTTTTTGTTCTTGATTCAAAAATAAAAAACATTTTACTTTCCGAGAGCACAACAACAGTATGTAAGCATTAGCCTTAAAAAAATTAATATCTACCTAACAATGAATTAAATATCTTAACTTAAAGTTAACAAATTTAATTGCCTTACTGGCCATAATAAATGACAAAAAACGACACTCGGGGGGTAAACCCCCTGGTTACAAAACTGCACTAAAACCGCAAACAAACCAAAAATGATTTATTGCACCCAACCGTATCTAGACAATTATTACAGGCACTCCTTTCTTGCATGATTTCGTTAATTTGAAAAATATTGATTCACGTGATAATTAATTGCTATCGAGAGATTTTTTTTCTTCTCTCAATTGGATTATACAACAAAGCAAGTGTAGAACATCCAATAATAAACTGAAATTAATTAAATGCTGACATGACAATATTTATTGTCCAATGGACTTGCATTTCGTTTGAGACCAAATCAGGTCAATTATGAGTTAAACGTTTTGCATTTTGCAATTTGTGTGACTAATTTAGAAACAATCGTCAATTGAGTTATCAAATTTCATAATTGTTATTTTATTATCGTTATTTTCTTCGTTTTTTTTTTTTTTTTTTGTCAACAACCCAATGAACTTACAAATATCATCATGAAAACTTGATTAGTTTACCACGATTGATTGTTTCTGGAATTTTGTCCGCCATATACATATGTATGTATGTATAGTATATTTTATGGAACTAATAAAGGCTAGAGCTTTGATCATCGAAACATAAACAACTGCATTGAAATATTTACCAAAATCTTTAATTTTGTCGATGACAGTAACTACCATCAACTGGATTACTTTGAAGAGGAAATATATAATATGGCATCACACAAAAATTAACCTTTCGAGAGAAGTTTTGCCATTTAAATGATTCATTTGAAGTGAATGCAAGAATGTATTGTAAACACGCGCTGGAGAAACAAATTTTAAAGAATGTCATTGTTAACTTGTTTGCAAACGGACGTTTAGTGAATAATAAAAAAGGCACAAGAAGTAAATTGTTGATGAGATTAAAGGCAGTACGTGACAATGTCAACATTTTGGCATCAAGAAGTTCTTTCAAGTGGTTACTCAATTATGCACTTTTGTTGGCAATGAAGCCTTCATTTCAAAATTTCACTGGTAACAACATTTCAAGCAGTTATTCAAGCGGGGAGGAGGTTATTAAAGGAATTACTACTGCCGTTAGTTTTTATTATTATTATTTTTAGGTTGAATTTATTTTCAGATTCGACGTAATAGAAGTCGATAGGCTAATCTTTACTCTTTTGCTTTCAATTATTTAAATCCAAACCATCACTTTACAGGTTCCTATGCTTACGGCCATATTATTTACACCGGGTATAAATTAAATTTAAATGAACTTCGAACCCCACATAATGTCATTAAGATGAAGAAAGGGCGAATTCACCTGTCGTATAGCAAGCCCTTTCGGCAAACAAAACGAAGGGCAAATGGTCATACAAACTATAGCAATATAGTATAGGTACTCTTACGATTTAGACATCAGTTCAACATCTTCTAAAGGACTCATTTAATTCAATAAAATTTTAGCGAAGGAGGATATAAATATCTCCAAAATAATTAAAATTAAATTAATTTTCTAACCAATTACAATTTTGAACACCAGATGCGGACACAGATAACGTACTACATTCGTATGTTTCTATATCTAGATATTCACTTTTAATATCCATTTGATTAAATAAACCCTATCATTAATCATTGTAACGTCTCATATATAAAAGGGATGAAAGAAAGCTTATTTTGAGGGATAAAGTTGCTAATCAACGAAGGCCTGTGAGGGTAGAATCACTGAGTGTAAAGATAGCCTGGTCAATCTGAGCTTAAACAAATACAAAACTATTGCTAAAATTGTACATAACATAGACATCATATTCCATTAACCTAATCGATAACCATTCGTCTTATAAATCTGTGGCAATCAGATGGTGGATTAGTCTAAATAAAGAATCGATTCAATTTTACTTTCTGCCTCTACGTTACATCGCTTGTCAATCTCTTTAAATAAAAAAAAAGAAAACACAAAACTACCACAAAATGTTTTTGTTTATTTAGGAGATTTATCCACCTACACAGTACACAAATCCACACTCATCTTTGAACACATGTTACACTACTCGTACTCAATCCAAACAAAAAACAATTTCATGGAAATGAGTTAGCCTTTACATGAACACAATACACCGCCCTCTTGACCCGAGTTCAACAGACCCATTTTCCAATCTATCATCCAACAGTATAAGAATCTTCACAATTACTTGTTGACGGCAAACACATGAACTCTTGTTTTGTGTGTCACAAGCAGCCATGCACAATGGAACTAGAAGCATCATCATCACCTTCAATCTGGCCTAGTTCTGTGAAGTGTACTTGTATAAAAAATTTCTAACAGGCATTGCACTTGTTTAGATAGAGATTTTGTCCATAAAGTGCAATTCCTAATTCCCCCCGGTGCTTGTATATTTTGTTTCGACTTGTGAAATGCTATTAGGAGTCGTCTAGGATACTGTCGAAAATTTGTCACATCAAGCAGGTTCTGACAATCGCTTTTCAAAGTCCGATTGATGGATGAAAATGGGGATCAGGGTTAATTATTATTTTAATTTGATTTTGTTTTTTTTTTTCAATTCTTTAATCAATTTATTTTTCCTTTTATCTTCTTTCAGATCATCCCCATGTACATTTTGACACTGCCAGCCTAAAAGAGGACTTTGAATCGGATAGCAGTGTTACGTACAAACGTTCAGGCGACACCATAGTCATCAGTTTAGGATTCCTTCAAATCAATCACAGATACTCGATAGATTTGAAATTACCTTCCTCAATGTTTGGACAATTCGAAGAGCTTGCCACAACACAATTTGTACCTGATGTCAGTTCGATTCCTAACCTTCATTGCCGGATAACAGAATTTTCGGGCGTTAAGCATGACCAGCATGATTTTTTCGAAATGAAAATTGAATTCTTTGCCTACAAGGAGAAGTTGCTGCGTGAAACTTTGACTATTGTCAATTCGAAGAACTCAATGGAGATCTTTAAATTGTTAATAGCCGCCCGAGTTCTAGGCAAGGGTAAAGGTACACCAATGTTACGAACTGGCATCCATTGTATAGGTGTGGAAAAAGACGATGATGAATCGGAAGCGTCCGATTTTCCTGGCTTCGGAAAAGGCACATAAATAAGATTATTTATATACATTTAAAAAAAAATTAAATCGTTTTCATTAATTTTTTTGTTTTTATAACATTGTTTAATTGAGCATTTACATTGTTTGTACTTACTTTCATTAGTAATCTAAGAGTAAAATTAGATAGAAAGTTTTATGGCTAAAATGATGGACTAAATATGCATATGTATGTATATTCTTATGCTATAAGTTGTTTGAAATATTATAGTTGTATCTATTTGATTAGTTAAGAAACAAAATTTCAATTTCAAGTTATGAAGAGGTTTTTGTGACAAGATAAATTTGAAAAACCTCGCTTTTTGCTTTTGAATTAAAATGTTTGGTTTCTTTATAGTTGAAAAAGTTTTTTTTTTTGTTAAATGTTCAGTATTTTAATAAAATTTAGTTTTTACTTTCAGTATTTGTTTTTTTATTTATTTAAAACTATAATTTTAAACAGGAAAGTAGGTACACATCAAATCTTATTGAACGAACACACGTTTTTAATTTTACTTTTTCGTAATGTTGAAGTTTTGAATTACGGAAATACTATTTTTTTTCTCAAAATTTAGATGGACTAAGTCAACAGTCTAATCTATCGATTTGAGGACCCTGCTCAACGATCGAACTAAAAAAATAATGATAAAATGGAATAGGGACGGAACATTTCGGATGTAGAACGCGACACTTCCCGATTTTTATATTTTCTTCATGGCTCTCCCCCTCTCTTTGCCCTGTCCTCTTCCTACCCACAAACTACCGACATAGCCGTGTTTTGAGTCATCATCTAAACAGGCTCGAAGATACATATGTAGTACTACTGCTGAAGGTAGTACGAAATGCTAATAAGAAAAATTCCTCAATAAAGTAACACGCGTGATTTCCTGTCGAAAAAAGAAAGAGAAATCATGAAAAATTTTACCATGCACCTGGAACGGATCGTATGATACTATATCGCTTTCCCATAGGTAGGAAATTTAATTAAAAGTTTTTTCTTTACTTTCTTATGAAATTATTGAAAATCTGCATTATATTTTTGGAAAAGTGGGCGTGTCAATGGGTGGATTTGGGAAATTTTTCTTCCTGGGATATTCTTTTGAAACCGATAAAAAACTGTTTTTGTTTTTTAGAAAATGCTGCTTAAAGGGGGGCGTGGCCGTACACAATATACTCTTTTATACCGGCCATTGCAGATAACTATTTTGTTTATGGATTTCGAAAACTAAAAATTGGACTTCAGTTCCTTCAAAAATTTCAAGATGAACACAATTCATAATATATCAAAACTTATTGACTTTCAACTAAAAATGCAAATATGCTGTCGTGCCAAGTTGTGTACTTATGTTTATTTAATTTTTATATTTTTGTTTATTTTTTAAAGTAGTTACTCTAATGAACTGCCGTTTTCTATACATATAAATTAACTTAACTCAAATATCTTGTTAAGGTTTAAGTAACATCGATTGACTTTAGCATTATTTAGTCCAATTTAAATCAGATTTGTAGTTTAAAGTTAAACAGTAGCTTAAGTAAACTACATACAGTATTTTTATTCAAAACTCATTCATATTATACGAGTACATACATATATGCACCAACTTATGGCTAGTAAATATTATTAAAATTTTGTTTTTCAATTCAAATATACATATTTAATTAAATTCAAAATCATTAAATTTTTCAATTTAGCTAGACTAAAATAAGGACAACCTCTGTTCTGCCTTTCCATATCTAACGATGCTGAACAAAAACTCGTCCGAAACTTGAAACTCAATGGAATAGTCTACTCGTAATACAGAGAACATGCTTTTATATGTATAAAAAACAAATGCAACTAAAGGAAGGATTTTATAAATTCAAAACCCTGCTAAACTGGACCAATAGACAACTAGTAAAAGTAATGTTTCAATTTTTTTTTTTTAAGATAAATTGTATACCTACTTGATTGCGGTTTATTTTACCTATGTACATCTATAAATGCTGTATAAAATATGATAAAAAATCTGTCTAACATTGCAAATGGTGCTACTTGTTGTAATAAAATATAAACATTCTCTTAAAATGCACTGAACAATAAACTATCTAAGTGTATTGAAATTCATTGTGAAATGTTTTACATTTTGAAAGTAGCTATGGGTGATGATAACATAAGTAAATGTTTAAAATGCTAAAATTATATATATTTTTAAGACTTTGATGTTTAAATAAAACTTAAAATTATTTTAAATAAATAAAAAACAGAAAAATCTTTTGAAAAGGACAAATTGAATTTTTTTGAAATTTGAAATTTCGATTAATTTAGTACAAATGGAAATTTATTCTAAGGACTTAGTGTTTAAAACGTTGGCTTTGCAACCCTATTACTCAGCTTTCGAGCAATATCAAGCAATTGTGACAGACCACACCCATATTCAACCAGCCTCTAAAAACTAATATTTGAATTGTTTTTGACATCTTCAGCTAAACTCTCTTTGTGTTTACAATTGAATGACTGAACAACTTACAAGAACCCAGCATAATGGCGAACAGAACTTGTGAGGTGAATCAGGTGCAGAAACAATTTCTAAATACCAATATTGTATTCCAATAGCCCAGGGCCCTGTAAACTGAGTGGATGGCTATGGCCAGATATCGCCTTTAAGTCTCAGAAGGTTGTGATTCGTGCTTGTTGAAGTAAAATATACACTCATATACTAATGACGCACTCAGCATTATTAGGATGAGCAGTAAAAATCCTTACACATCTACTCCTATATTAAAGTTCTTAAGGTACACATTTGTTCAAAGTATTTTTCACAGTGTATTGCAGCAGATTTAGGTACACCGTGAGGAGGAATTACTTCCTCCCTAAAAGTATGCAAACTAAACAAAATTTGAATTGTTTTTTTTCAGTTTTCAACTTAACATTTAACAGAGCATACATTCGACATCAGTTTTACGATCATCACAACCTAACTAACTTGTCTTATGCTTCCAAAAAGAGTCATCAAAAAGCCCCTATTAACTTCAACAAACAAAGCCAAAATTCCTTGAGAACACCTGCGTAAATAAGTAGGCAAGTTGCCTGTAGTAAATCCCAAATGCCTACTTTCGCTACTTTCATAATAAATCCGAATTGTCAATCTTTTTTTAAAAAAAATAAAGAAAAATAATTCCGTCTTGGATAGATCATCCTAAATTCACAGTTAATCATTGATTAAATTTAATTTACTTGAATGAATTATTTCCAATGAAAAGGAAAATAAATCAAAAAGAAGAATATAATGAGAGTCAACCATTTATAAAAGTTCGCAAATTAGATTCGAAACAACGCAACAACAACAAAATGTGCTACATTTGCGAATTACCAAATGAGATACTAGAGAAAATAGTTGGCTACATACATTTCTGGCATCGTCCTCGGTTGAGAAAATCATGCAAACGAATGCGCTACATCTGTGATGCTGTCTTGATGCACGAATTTGAATCTTCTATATTTCACTTCAGTTCTGATGATCCTAGTGGCTATGAGTATGCTGCTTTAACAGTAAGTAATTTCCAGATTTGGTGTACATGCTTTTTTTTACTTTCTTTAAATTTCAGGCAATCAAAGAAGCAACATGGCCATTCGTAACAAATGGTTTCGAATCGATCTTTTGTGGCTCTATTTTGCCATTGATTTGGAATAACACGAAATTCAGTCCAGAGGCAGAAAAAATTAAAACCTTTTTGAAGCATTTCTACAGATTAGCCGATGAGAAAATTGGTGATACAAATTCACAGTTTTCAAGACTTTTGTATAGTATCACACTCATGGGGCTATTGAAGGTAAGTCATTCAATTATTTCAAGGCGACAGTTAACACTTTACCTACTCGTATGTAGAAGTTCAAAAACTCACGTTTACTAGCATCGATTTTGATACCACCGAACTATTGGCGAATAGTTTTGGAATTACGCGGCCCCTGGGTTGGAGTTCTCTGGTCAACAAAATCAGCTTGCGAATCACATGAACGTAGCAAACTTCTAATGATTTTGTGTGAAATTATGATTGCTGATTCGACTCACCAAGCATTCAAGTATGTTGAAGTAGGTTATGAAATTGTCAGTGCTTTTTCAGTGTGTTTTTTGCATGATGTCATTTTAGAAAGGTTTGGGAGTGTGACAGCGAAATCTTTGTTTATGGCAATGACACCAGTGAAAGGAGTGACCTTTTGCGGCATCCAACGACTGTGTTTACGTTCAAAATAAGTGCACCAAGAAAGTTAATTTCATTGCTAAAGTCATGTCTAGAAGATGATGTAGTGAAATGGCCAAAACGTTTGCCAAGAAATGAATTCGTCCTTTTGATTGATATCGCTTGTAAGGAGGCACTCAAATGGGGTTGCAGTCAGGTGCATCATATTGAAATCGCTCCATACTCGAATGTATATTATGAAGAAGGACAAGAGGAGTGTGAAGATGAAGATTTTCTTCGAACAAGGATAAGCTCAAATACAATTGTAGAATACAATTAAAAACTTTTAATCACTTGTGAATTATTTTTTATATTAAAATAAAATTGTCAGAGTGTATTCGATTGGTATTATTATTTAGTTTTGTGGGGATGAAATACGGTCCAACTGAATCTGAAATAAATGGTTTATTTAAAACAAATAAAAGTTAACACAATTTGTAATTTTAACAAATATAATCATATTTTATTTGTATAACTCTCTTAAATTTGCCTACTTTCAAAATTTAACACTTAAATTAAAAACAAAACAAATTCCTTGAAACACTTTTACAACTTTTTGTGAATAAAAACTTTTTTAAACCCAAAGATGGATCTCGAAAGAAATACATGATAATAATAGAAAAAAAAACCTACAAAATAAAGCAATCATCAAACACACGCGTATACGTAAAATATAGATTATAAAACTAATTAAATATAAACTACGCATATAAAATAAAAATCTATTATAATTACTTTGAATTAAAAAAAAATAAAAAAAAAAAAACAAAAAAACGCTTTTAACGTATCATAATAATTGATAAGTAGAGAACTTTGCGCGATTACGTCATAGGCTGCCCATGTTATGGACACTGTGACGAGGATTGTATGTACATCCCTATAATGATGAAAATTTGATTTTATTTATAATAATTTAATGCAATCAGAGCATGATGCACTATAAGCCTGAGAGGATGTTGTGTTTGTCGTGAGGTGGGAAATACACACTCTCACACGCGCCCATACACCATCAATTGTTTGTTCGTTGAGTTGGTTTTTTAATGATCTAAGATGCGCATATTGCCTGAAACGATTTTATTATCAAGAACTGCGCCTGGTGGAATATCAATACGATCACCGTGGTTGGCGATGATAATAACAGTGCCCTAGAAAAAAGTAAAATAAATTTTAAATTAAATAAATTTTTTTGTGAATAATTGTAGGTATGATCAAATGCTTTATGGTATACAACAATGAA
Organism: Chalcosyrphus nemorum; assembly: GCA_949716465.1. NCBI lineage: Eukaryota > Metazoa > Arthropoda > Insecta > Diptera > Syrphidae > Chalcosyrphus > Chalcosyrphus nemorum. The sequence continues at coordinate 14,216,372 of OX454334.1, read as the reverse complement.
CATTTTATTATGAAACAGTCTAAAAGCAAAATGGCATTTAAAATTAAAAAAAAATTATAACGAAAAGTTGCAACGACATGAGTTACAACGATATCGGCTTGAGTTGTACCGATATCGACATAAGTTGTAACGATATCGGCATGAGTTGTACCGATATCGATAAACAAAATTAAAATTGAAAGATATCACTCGATCGTTTGATATTCTTTTGGTCATTACTTTTATATGTACACACTAGTGTCATTTGCCTCAATAAGAAGCCAACAGCAATAAAATCTTACCCTCAAAGAGACACCCCTTCCGAATGTGACATCTCCAGACACAGTCAAGTGATCCAGCTCAATGATATCGGGGATATTGGCAAAGCGAGCCAAAAACTCTTTCACCTTGGAGAAATGATTTTCACCAAGTTTTACCAATGGTGTTGTAGGGAACATCCTTTGCGGCGACATCACTAAGCTGCCATTTTTCAAACTATACAAATTCGACATGACTAATAACAGATCGGAAGTCTTCTTTACAGGCAAGAACCGAGAACGCGGTACATTTACACCAACAGATCCATCAAAACACTTCATTGCAGCACCAACAGCTGTCTCCAGTTGAATGACACGAAGACCATTCTCCAAAGTCTTATTGTTGACAATGATTTCCATGTTAAGCGTGCGTTCCCGAAGTACACGATCAATAGCTGGAATTTTGTTAATTATTTAGTGAATACAATTATTCATATCTAAGGTCTCACCTTTAAGTTTTGCCCAAATATTGTTTGTGTTGAAAAATTTAAAGGTTTTTACTGATTTAAAGTCATCCACGTGCTCCTTTGGCACTTGAGCGATTTCTAGCAATCGCAGTTTATTCTCGAATTGAATGAGAGTACCACCCTGGAGAAAAACACTCAGGTAACACCTCAATTGTGAAAGAAACCATTAAAGCCTTACCTTAACATCAGCTCTTGTCTTATCGGTAACCTCCATGACAAATTCCATTGGTTTATCACTGGTTGGTTTGTCTACTCCAAGCAGTTTGTTGAGAATACTTAAATCGACTGTGGCACCCAAATTATCAATATTCGACAAGAAACAATATTCACGTCCCTCTTCGATGAACTGCCCAAGTAGACCGGAATTCTGGAAAGATTCGTAGAAATCACCGTGACCGGGTGGATACCACCTGGAAGCATAATACATTATCAAAAAAATTTTAAAACAATTTTCTTTGTTTGACTTACGCTTCGATATCATTTTCTACACCAAAATCTTTAGCCACAGGCAGGAAAGACTCACGACTAATGCGAGGGAAGCAGCTTTGGTTGAAGGTATAAATTTGTACTCGGAAGCCTTGATACTTCCTTACAATTTTCTCAGTATCTTCATCGGTGTTGAATGAATTCATAAGCACTAGAGGTACATTGGCATCATAGGTTTTGTTGAGGTGCTGTTAGAAAAATAATTGTTAACGAATATGGATAAAACATTTCGACAAAGTACTTACTTCAATTTGTTGTACAGTCAAATCGAGAAATGTTAAGTCAGATCGGACAGGAATAACACTCTTTGGTCCATGGCAACCCATTGAAGTACCGAGACCACCATTGAGCTTGATCACAACCAACTTGTCTAACATTGAACGGATCTGAAATAAATATAATTGGTTATACTTTATTTACTAAAAGTAACGATGCTTAAACCGTTACAGATAACTTATTGGCGCTTTTACTGGAAAGCTGAGCTTTCACCTATGTTTTCGAAACACAAGGTCTGTTCTGTTACTGTAGCTTGTGCACTAAAATTCGCAGTCTGTCAAATTTCAAAGAGATTTAAAGGTTCATTGAAGAAAACGCCTCTAAGAATTGATGTCCTTTAATATGTTTATGAACTAATGTAAAGCAATATTACTGTCCTAGCTAAAATATTGAAGAATATTACTCAAATGGGGCTATATCCTTGCATTTTTAGAAAATATTTATTCTTGTTTGTCTAGATTAATTCTGGCCCTGTTATTGGCTATGTATCCAAATTACCTTATTTTGAATATTCACTAGTACACGTTAGGGTGATTCATATCGGAATGTATATAATATAATAGTTGATACCTAGTTTTTTATATCGATTTGTGTATTTTTTAATTCACTACTTCGGCTCTCATTACGTATCGTCTGACGATATCAATATCGTTCAGGCGATATCGTTTTGACGATTATACTTTTGCTTTACGTAACCCCAGAGACTCTCAAACATTATCGTCAAGACGATATCATTTGGGCGATAGATAAAAAGGTATCGTCTGACAATTTTATTTGTTGTTTAGCGTTTGTAAAGACTTTTAAATGAAAATATATTCAACAAAGGAATGTTTCATCAATATCTAAAGAAAAAAAGTTAAGTGCTGCACAAGCAAAGAGTCTTTAAGGTGCAGCAGAGTCTTTATCTCTTTCAGCAAACTGGGTACACTGTTAATAATAATACTCATTTATTATTATACATGTGTCATTTCGATTTCAAGCCGTTGAGTTTCTTAGATAGAAAATAGAAGTAAGAAATTTCTCGTTGTGACGTCATGGTGTTGTTTTTTCCTACTGCCAACTAAAACATGACAGATAAACAAAAAAAAGTGTGTCATACTTTATTTCATACACAGAAGAGAAGTGTCAATGTCAATTTTCTCTATTGCTCTCAAACTTTTCACAAAATAAACGATAGACGGCACGATAGCGATCGAGTTTCATGAAGCAAACTACAGACAATATCGTTCTGTTCTATCGTTTAGACGATAATCGTCTCAAAAATTACATTGTATTTTATTACCCTGTATTTTGCGTTATAGATTTATTTTGTCTGATGTGATCTTTAATCTAGCCATAATTTGAGAGGTAAGTAATAATACGGATCACACAACATTGATAAACAAGTTCAGTTTTATCCGGGCTATTTTCCTAAAAGTTACCTAAACACCGACTGTTTTACGATCTGAAAACATGAAACACTGACATGCAACTTGACTTTAGGAAAAAGAATGGTCGGATGCGACTGTTATATTAGAGTTCAAAAATTGAGGTGAATCTTTTAGTGCATTTCAAATTATTCAGGAATATATCTGGCATAATCTGCATAAGCTAATAATAGAACCACTTACCTGTTCAGGTTGTGGTGCATTCAAGCTTGAGTATTCCATGACAGCATCACTTGGCAGTTTTTGTATTTCATTCCAATCAATTGAAGGACCATCTGAAAATGTAAATTAATTAATCATTCTCTTCCCACTTTTATTGTTTTTATTAACCTTCTTGCAAAAATCGACCAAATAAATCGACAAATCGTCCCATTTCATTTTGAAGTCCTTTCCTTTTCTCCGGTTCGGCAGTCTGCAAGAGATTGTCCAATTCTGTCTCCAACAGTCGGAGTGCATCACGTTTTGTGACCTCGTGGAATTCCTTTGAGTCAGATGGGGCTCGTTGATGTCCCCTGACCTATAAAATTAGACAGCAAACAAACGATTGTCTTTATCAGTTAATTAAACAAAACAAAATGAAAAAAAAACTGTTATATCACTTGTGAATTATATATTGCAATATTATGCAAAATATTATCTACTCTAAACAAATAGAAACTTTTAAATAAAAACTAAGTAAGTGCAACCTTATCTCTTTAAAACTTGTGATTACATTTTTATACTTATGCAAGTTCTAAGTCAGCTTAAGTGTATTTGGTAATTACCCCAACTATCTATCTAGAGTATAGAACACCTTATCAGTTATGTAAAGGCGTGGATATTTACTAGTTTAAGGTCAAATAGTTTTCTTTTTTTAATTGCTAATATTGCTTGTGTAAATATTTGTTGAGTTGCTTAACCATTTTGTTAACAACAGATTTGCGCGACAAAATATATGTACGTAAGAGCTCCTTTTGTAAACAATAGTAGGTGGGGGAGAAGCAGCCTGTTCAGAAGGCATTTGTCCGCTTTGACTTTTAAGTACAGCCACTCATCACACAAGGAAGTTATGTGCAAGTACAGTGAGTGTTAATCCTCAACTGATAACCTAATGGTGAGTGGAACAAATAAGAACGTACATTCATACATGTGCATATGAACGGCAAAACAGTTTAAGGTGATAGGAGTATGAAAAGAACAATTTCTTGTAAAAATGGGGTTACAACATTTCAAAATGGGATTGATGATACACACACAAAGTGATTCTGACAAGGACATTGCAATGAAGTCAAAATTTAGTTCAAACAATCAATACATTTGTTGGAGAAAGTTCCCTTTAAGTGAGTTATCTCTTCCCAATTTTTAAACAAATGAGCAAGGAAATAACCACAAATAAATAAACATCGTCATCGAAACTTCAGAGAACCCTTGCATTCACGAATTATCTTTGAACAACAAGACCAAGAGCAGGACTTGTACTTAACACAACCTACAATAAGATGCATAAATAATGGAAACTTAATAAATACTCGTAGCGACCTACTTGACACACAATATTTTATTATTTTATGGCGAAATAAACCTGAAATGTAATTTGCCGCATTTATTTAAACAATTGTTATTTTACTGCACTTTTCTTTTAAAACAGCGCCAATAATGGGTGAGTCTATTTTTTCCAATTGACGACGAAAAGCGGTTAATAGTGCGAGACTAATGCGAAGAAAAAGGGATTTTCACGACTTCGACTACCAATACCTAGAATATTTTCCACATAAATGTCAATTCGCCGCGAATAAAATAAGTATTCTTATGACGTCAATTCCCCAACTCATTGTTGGATTATCACTATGCTGGCTCAGCCTGTGGGCAAACCGAAACATTGCATTACAGGTTCCAGGCAGGGTTGCCGAAAGTACTACTTAAGGAGTATTCATGCTCCCTTCTCATCGAATGTACTCCCGTACTCCCGTACTCCCTTCTTCCTGATTTTACTCCCTTTAAAACATTTAAGTACATTGTTACCCTTATTTCATTGAATGAGCCATCACACACTGGTGCAATTACCTCGGAGTAAAACTGACTTTATAAAAGAGATACATAGATGAAGTGTGAACTAAGAAACGGGGTAAAAATTCATCCAGTTTTGAATCAGTCGAACTAATACAATACGGGATAAAACTTAACATCGGACATATTTTCATTAAATAAAGAATAAGGCAGCATCGTGTATTTAATTTCATTTTCGCGTCTTGTGAATTGCGAAATGGAAAAGTAAGCAGAAACAAACTATACTCCCCGAAGACGCAAAATACCTCTGTAAACTTCTAAAATACTCCCCTTCGAAATTGGAAAACGGCATCCCTGGTTCCAGGTAAGGCTTGCCCTCTCTGGCATCTTAAAGTCTATCGCAAGTTGATTAAATGCGTGAAGTGTTGTGCAATAGTATTACGGTGTTTTATTTCAACTGCCTTCCAGTTCATATTACTAAATATAATATAATATGTATTAATCCCATCTCCCTTAGGTGGGAACAACCAAAGGAATATTAAAAAGGTTTTTTTTTAAATCTTTAATTCGGGAAATACTTGAAGGATAAAATTTCAGACTATAGCCAAAGAACTTTCCTCATAAGTCCTTGAGACTATATGAATATAAAGCAAGATACAGTGAGGTGACTAAATATCTTCTTTCTTTTTTTTAGTATTGTCAGAAACCATGTTTTTTCCAACAATTTTGGTCAGAAATAAATATTTCTAACAAACAAGTAGCCCTTGTCATATTTTCTTTAATTTGATATGCCACACAATGGGAGAAAAAAATGGTAGCTCTGACAAGGCACAATCTTGTGCGGGCTGCTTCATAATAATGACATGCCGAAAGTTTGTGCTCTCTATGTTAAACGGTTCAAAAGGTATAAAGCTGCGACAGACTGACACATAACTTTTAAGGCCCGGAACACCAAAAACAATATTTCGCAAATGTCATCAATCATAATAAAAAAATGCATCAAAACTATGCTCATTTAGGGTCGCAAGCACACGTATTTTAATCGCATTATAATATGCGGGGCTCACATAAGTACAAAAAATATAAAACGTACACACATTTAAATCGTGGTGCGAATAATGATGCCGGTGTGTGATGTAAGTTTATTTTTATTTTTTGTATTTCTACGACAGACCCATACTATTGTTTGCTATTGGAGTGAAAGTAATGAGTTTACGCATATTTACGTATTGATAAGCGCTTGACAAGCATGTTCCATTGACCCATTAGTCGGGCAACATGTGTTTAAGTTTTTGAGCAATAAAATTGTTATCACATTAAAAAAAAAGTCGACGGAATAAAGATGCTCACATCCGCAGGATGTTACAAGCAAACGCAAACTGTATGTATGATGACAGTAAATTTTGGTTCGTTATCTTTCTTTCGATTGTTTGACAAATGTTTCAAAAGCAATATTGTCATAGAATTTGTTCCCACCAGCACAAGGTCGCAACGAGTAGTAGTAATAAAGATTTGGCGCCATAATTAACCCTTTGCTACATTGACTAGCGCTGACGCAATGAAAGAGAATTATAAGTTTTACTCATCGATTTTAATTATACGATTGGCCTTACGGTCGGAATTTACTTCTAGTATTTACAATGAAACTTGAAACTAAGCGGAATGAACACTAGCGAGTAGATTCTTATAAGCCAATAAATTTGGTGTAATCATAGAATATTTAAGGTGTTAATATAATAAAATTGTAAGCGATTGTAGATTAAAAATATTTAAGAAATCCTGAGAATTGTTTTTAATATTAACAGAAGCTCAAACAATATTTATATCCTATCATAGGTTATATTAAGCTTTTTTTGAGCAATATTCTATTAAGTATATATGTATACGTACGAGTGTGTACGGCTGGATGCGTACCACCAGCTTTTGAGCCTTGAATTTTGAGCTTTGCGGCACAAAGCGACAATAAATGCAGTCTAAAAAGACAGCAAGGATACCTTCATAAAACTTCTTTACGAAGACATTATAACCAGAAAATGTTGGTTAATACGGAAGGTAGTATATTGTACCCCATTAGTTGGAGTAGAAATCTGGTCGGGTTTATTGAGATTTGAAAATGGAGTGGGTGTTTTGGACTTAATATTCTAAGTCAAGTGATCAAAAGCTAAAGAATTCGTTAAGGTTGGACACCTATACTGTAGATGCGTTCTTATATTCTATTAGAAAGATCAAAGCATCCTATAAAGCACTTTCCCGATATACGGTCGTAACACATATTAATTATATTACGCCCTACAAGGCGATGACTGAAATCAGGGTTCCATCAAAGGTGATCGATTTCTTCCTATAACGCCAGTAAGTATGTGGTGCTATGTCCAGTTTATCATCATAATTTCTTCGTTTTGTGCTAGTACTACAGAGCAGAGGCGGTAACTCAAAAGGTACTATCTTTACGTACCACAGATTTAAAATTTATTTCAATAGGGAACTGCGTCAATTTGTTTGAAAATCTCAGCAGACAAAGTGAGTGCTTCAACTTATGCTTATCTTACCAGACCTCCCTAATGACTTCGAGAATACGACGAATGGATACATAAATACCCTCAAGCATTGAGATATACCAAAATACGGAAGTGGTACAGACATTTAAGAACCACCAGTATAAGTGCGAAGTAATGGAGATAAAAGCAGTCCCGGATCGACGAGGCTGCTCAGTGCTCTGTGAGGCAGAAAGTCTTTATGAGACCGAAGCCTACAGAGGAAGTCTTTTGCCACGCGACAGCACGTAGTAATGAAAATTACAAGAAAATGTGGAAACTAATAATTCTAGCTTAACTTCTTTTCTTTCAGTTCGAATACTGAAGTTCACAAAAAGGATAATCTACGAAATCAAAACTATTGTTATTATAAATCGATCTTATAATTTCTAAAAATAGAACCATTTCTGAAAATAAGAAAGCCAAAAATATACACAGTATTTTACTTTCCTGATATATAAATATAAGGCTAGACAACAGTAAAAACAAACAAGGTTATTTGATTTCATCTGGAATACATCACTTTTGTCCGTACTTAAAAAAATTGTTTAACATATTTTTCTCTATTATCACAATGTTTAACAAGAAATAAATATGTTAGACACAATGTGTCATCTCAATCGTGTGTCATCAACACAACCATTCTAAAAGCAAAGATTATATCGTAGATCGATGAAAAAAAAAAATGCACTTGTACTTGTTAGGTACCCAAATCAATTCTGTAAATAGCCTTAAGGAATAACCATTTACACAAAACCATCATCATTGTCTGCGAATCATAAAAACCGATTGGCATCAATTAAACATAAAGCACTGTCCTTAAAGATCCATACTGCTAATTGTAGATACACCAGACAAACTAAATGATATGTACTAGCTGTCAACCTTCATAAAAATGATTATTAATTTTACTTTTAACACATCAAACAATTTAAAAAAATATCCATTATCTTACACGAGAACTACGAATATTTCGTACTCGCACTATAACAAAACAAACACTACGCAATGCAAAGTTAATTGCATTTAAATTTATAACCAAACATCATTTAATCAATTTTCGTACTGAGAAAATGTATCTACAACACTTTAGATAAATAAGACAGAAAAAAAAACTAACTAACCGCGCAAAACTAAAACAAAATTCCAATTGAAATCAAACACCACCACACTGCGCACACATTATCAGTGATCCAAGCAATTAAGCATCTCGAATTACTCTCCAGTACGAAACACGAGTAAATAGAAGAAGCTCAAGTTTACCGAAGGTTAAGCCGCAAAGATCTCCTCACAAGAGTTTACCTAGGTCACGAAGGCGAGACTTTTGCACACGCGGATTAGATATTACTCAATTGCACAAGGAAGACGAAAAGCACTTGTACACTCTTTCAAAATTTATTCAAATATTCAAACCGAAATCTTTAAGTTTACCACTGGCAAGTGATTTGAATTATTTTTATTTAAAGTTAATTTTATTCCTCTACCTGTAACTCTTTTGAAAGAGAGAATACCTTTTCGATAAAGAGAAACTTACTCGATTAAGTAGAATATCAATTGGACGGCTCATAGTAAATTAATCTTAACGCGCACTTATTACTTTGACACCAAATCCGTTTAATTCTGGATTTATTAAATATTAAATTCAGTACAATTAATAAAATTAAATTATTTCAACACACTATCCACCGGTTTTATTCAGTATTCAATGACGGCCGCGGCTTGACTGAACCCTCTTGTCAAGTTCATGCCGTAGCAATCTCAATAATAAATGTTAGTTATACTAGAAAAAAAAAAAAAATTAATAATAAAAACAAAAAGACGAAACAATTATGTATACACTCATATATGTAGTATGTGTGTATATAAAAAAATTAAGTACAATACTAAGTGGAGAGTAACAAATGATTTCTGTTATCGACGCGTGAAGCTACTTTATTAGGCTCCGATCGTCAACCACTCAACCGCGGACGACGACTACGACGACAACGAATCTTCCTCCGTCACCTTATCAATATCATACACAAAAATTCGAGAGACATACTCATATATTGAGAGAGCGATTCAACACTCACTAAGTGGGGTAAGAACCTCTGGGGCGCAATGAGTATACAGAAGAGCCTTACCTACCACTACACCAGACAACCACAAGTGCATCTCAATTTCCGATCGCGTGTAGACAGAATATTATGTCAAAAAAAGATCATCTCAATATTACGAGGGTGGAAATTTTCCAAAGTCAAGTGTTTCGATTTATTGCGTTCAGGCAATGGCGACTGGCGAAATTGATAAAAGTTGTTTGATGATCAATCGACTGATCGGGGATATTGATCAATGTTTTGCTAAAGAGACCACTAAAAGAGAGGCTCAATTTACATCAAAATAATGGGGAGGAGGTTAATGTTTACGTCTGAAGGAATAAATAAATAAACAAAAAATGTTAAACAAATATATTTTGAAAATTCTGATTGTTCTCATAAACATAAGTACTTGTACCTCTGTTGTTGAATGAATAATTGTTGAAAAGTCGTGATAAAATTCAATAACTCATCAAAGGTCATTGATCTCTCAAAGATTGTTAAAAAAAATTTTGCAGTTATTTAAATTTATTGTTCCTTTGAAGCTGTACAAACGACTGTTCATAAATAAACACTACGGCATTTCGTAAATCGAACGATAATGAAAGAATGGATTGGATTAACATCGACGATTTTAACGAAATGATAGGGCAAACAATTTAAGGGACTATGTGTTATTTTATATAAAAAAAGACAGATTATACTGGAATCTTGGGAAATAAGAGGCTGCTATGCAAGCTTCAGAAGAAAATTGTTTAAGACCCGAACCTGAGCTGAGTCTTCTGACAACCTTGGTCAGGACTTCAGTGGATGATTTGTCCAAAAGATAGTTATTTCGGTTGAAGATCATATCAAGAGATGGAAGGAGCTCTTTGTGTCAACAGTTCTCAACAGAGTTTAGCACTATGTGCTCAAGTCTGACTAAAGTATCGGAGGAAAGATATGCCCCAATTCGCACTGCTTCCAGTAAGGATAAAACAATTACGTCTATCAAGGAACTAGCAAGCAAGATCGCATATTTGCGGAGCTTTTTGACCAGCGCCAACTCTTTGGGCGAGGTCAAGAGATTTCAAGATGAACAGTAGAAGAAAATGATCGTGCATGTCTCCGAACGAGGCAGCGATGGGTATAACCATCGAACGGGCAAAGTAAAATCTATGGTTGGGGGAAAAAAGCCCCAATGATGATACTATATCGGCGTGGTATTTGCAGAGTGAGCGCTTCAATTACAGGCGTTTGTTAAAATGTTCTTACACAACATTTGGAGATATTTCTGAACAATCTAGGTTTAACGAATAAACTCGGTTTTTATTAGTAAAATGCCAGAGGTTGATGTATAATTTATTAAAAGCACTAAGTCGATATCGGACATAAAGCCCTAAAGAGAGAAAATCACTATTACTATGTCAACTTTTGCTATTGATATAGAATATATAGAGAACTCTGTTTAAATATATTTTTCTTGGAAAAGAAAAACTCCTATTAATTAATGAATGCAATTACAATAGTTCGATTGCGTTCTCTTTGTGAGACCCTTTTTGTTGAAAGATTTGCATTTATGCAAATGCATTCATTGGAAAGAGACTATTTCTCTATAGATTCAGTTGTGCTAATTCGATAGAATAAAACATAGCTTAATCTGCCTTAAACCCAATGATCTCAAACATTGTTATTCAAAAAATCGACTTGACCTCTAGCATTTCGTTTGAAATTATTTGTTATCTCTAATAAACTGAAAACAAAAATAAACAAATTACCAAAAAAGCGAAATATTACCCATTCTATGAAAACATTCATTTTATAGAAAAACAAGTATCCGTATAAATCTATTGAAAAACTCATTAAGAACACCTCAATGTCAAATTTGACCGCAGCTTACACTGCACGCTTTGTCTATTCTTGTGCCTGGATCCCACTCATTCTATTTGCAAAATCTAAATACGTATAACAGATAACAAATCATCATTATCATCGCCTCTCTTGTTACGCAATTCATAATTACGAGATGAAAAGCCCCTGAGTGGGGCTTCTCCACCATCATGTATTCTGTATTGACTAGACACAAGCAAACGACCTTTTTTATCGTGCAGTTAATATGAGAAGAGAGAGCACGCCACAAATCTCATTTCAAATACGGTATTCTATCTACTTTGTAGTTTGACATTTTTTTTTTCTTTCTATTTTAGTCTTTTGTATCGAATAGATACATGTTCTGATAGTGATAACCTTTTGAATTGCATATATTTTTTCCAGTGCATCATCCGCTTATCTGTTTTTCTGTTGAAAATAACCAATCGGACTAAAAATATGTTTAATGCTTCGTCAGTTGTGTGTTTAATCAAGTGGAACAGCTATACGCATGATAATAATAATTATATTTCACAACCGACTGTTGGAAATAAATAATTCGGTAGACGCACGTTATTAATAATTGGTCACATAGATTGCTGATATCACTCTTTTGAGTGGGTATTGGACTCTGGTTGTTCTGGAATTTATTTATAAGCTAAGCAAATTTTAACACTGAAACGGTCAGTACAACCATCTAAATAGCGCCTATCTCTGTGAAGTACAAAAGGTAAATATTTCTTGCTGGATCATGGTACCACGATAGTGAAGTACGTATTTTTTGATATGCGGTTCATTGACGTCTGAAATTAAACGCTAGAGTGCTCAAACTAAAAAAGTTTTAAAATTTACTAAGTCATTTTGTTTGAAGGTGTGAGAATGAATTGAGAGAGAGACTGGAGAGTGCAATCGAGCAAACAGGATACTTCGAGAATCATGGTATGGTTTTCGTAAAACATATTCTTGAAGATGGCTCAGGGCTGGCTAGTAAGCATGTGATTACAACTAGTCGATAAAACACAGAAGTAGAGCTCATCAGCAGCAACCGAGTCGTGGAGATTATAAAAGCAACAGTGGGCGATCACATTATTGTTTCCAAATCAGAATTGAAGTACATTGGCGTTACTATAGATGCAATGCTAACTATTAGGCAGCATATGCAGCATGCATCTGAGAAGGTGGCAAGAACAACGGCTTCCCTGGCAAGGAATATGTCAAGAGTTGCGACACTAATGAAAGTGTTAGTAAAATTTACAGAAGAGTATGCAACGTGTTCCACAAAATCGCTTGCTTGGGGTGAAATGGAACCAATATACACATTCTTGCTAAGAAGGATAATGGACTAAATAGCGAATAGTCAAAGTGATAAGGAAGTACCATCCAAGACCACCCAAGAGAGATGGTACCACTCTGACAAAGGTAGACGCAGAGATTGATCCCGATCATAGAGTACTAGATCAGTATCATTACATTTTTATTGCCCAAGGTGAATATAAATAGTCAAAGAGTAGAACACGCCATGTTTTATTGTCCACGATCTTAATGAACATACCCCACTGGTAAATAGACTAAGCGAGGGTCTGACCCCTGAGAACATCCCCAGTCAGATGCTTAGTACGCAAGAAGCGTGCAAGCCAGTTAGCGAAAATGTGGCAAACATCATGAAGGAACAAAAAAACAAAAACAGGAACGAAAGGACGAGTGTGTAAGGCTCAATAATGCTTACCGGCAACGCCGTAAGTACCTAGGGCAGGAGGGTGGTGGGCTTAGTTTCCTGATTCCAATTTTTCAACACAAAACTGAGACTAACAATAGGTCCAGGACATGACACCTGTCAGACAAGTCCCAACTAAAATGTTCTCAGTTTTTATTGCTATTAAAAATTAGGTCTATTCCCTAAGGGTGGGGTGAAAAATCTCTCAGAGAAAGACAAATATCCAAAAAAGTACGGGAACGGGTTTGAACAAAAAAGCTGCACACTTTTTAGACGTCACTTTTTTTGTATGGATTTACTTCAAATTATTTTGCTAGCCAACACCAACACAACCATTTGACAGAACTCATATTTTTGCTCAAAGAAATTTATTGGATTAAAATTCGCAGCATGGGGAAATTTGTTACTCGTGAGCTCTCTCTTCTGTGAAAAACTACGAAACTTTGACATACTTCAACAGAAATTCGCTATTTTTCGTCAAATATCAAATAAAATATAATAGATTTTTGTAGTTTTAGTTAGTACGGGAACACACCTATTATATACACATAAAGATAAGTTAGATTAGGTCGAAAAACGTAGATTAAAAGTTCAGATTAGCTTAGAGCTTAGTCCATAAGCATAACATCACTTGAACAAAACCAACAAAAAGTTTTGTTTTTACATATAATAAAAAACTAAAACAAAAGATCATTGGAGACGTTGCAAATAAATTCCTTATCAATAAAGAGTAGGTATATAAATTAAGTTTGATAAAGCGAACGTGCTTCTATGGCAGATTGCAACAAAAATATTAGAATTTACACCAGCAAAATTAGTAATTAGCACTATCATTGAAAGGCAGAGATAAGGTTAAACATTAATTTAGTGTTGTCTTAGAAGTTGAACGAATAGTTGGGAAATTAAAATTTCATCATTATAAGTCTTATTACCGGCCGGTAGCACACGTCTTAATTCCAAAGAATATGTTAAGTGTTAACAGGAATTTTTTATTTATAAAGATTGTTTTCGTGAACTGTGTTGAGTCTAATAAATTTCCGGTTTTTTTATTTGCGCGCGCCGAAGGAGATATGAAAAAAGTGTAAAAAAGTGGGCGTAAAATAACAAAAAAGTAAACAAATGCATTGGACAACAAAAAGCTGAAAATACTATCTTGCCAGTTTTGACAGGTTTCATGAAATAACCCAAATAAATTTCTTGGGAAGTTTCTATCTTGAGTAATCTCATTTGCGAAAAACTAATAAATTCCTCCGTACTCGAACAGGATTTTGTAAAAAAAATATGGGAGAATATGTGAACAGACCTATGGAATATGAATACCTTTACGCAGCGGCGATGAAATATTGGAAGCAATATGGCGGTTCACCAACACACAAACAGTTGAGAGGAAGACAAATTGCATGTTCCATTGGAATCCAGAAAAAGATAATTCTTGAGCACCAATACATGTGCTCTAGGGAGTGAAGTTAAAGAGGATAGGTATTGGATACCCTACTGATCGTTTGCGCAGAAACCCACACGACACCCTCTGTGCTTACACAGTTTGCGACAAGCTAAGGAAGTTCTAAGGAACTATAACTATCGTATTGTTACAGGCCCCCAAACTGTGTACTGAACTTAAAGAACACTGGCTATAACAGAAAAAGGGTCGTGTCTTGAAGTCCTCTGAAATTAAGCATACAATTATTCACCAATCCTTGAAAAGGTTAAAGATATACTAATCCAAACATAAAAGCCTTGAAAGCTTAATAAACACAAAGTTATGCACATTTTGAATTATAATATAAATTCTATATAGGTACATGCGTTGATAAAAAAAAAAACATTAAACGCCACTGCGATGAACAAGAAAAATGTCATACTATCTAAAAAAACAAACAAAATATATACAAAATCGCGGATTATCACTTTGCGGTCTAATTTAACTGCCAATAACTGGAAAAATTCATAAAATTTAACAAAGAGAATTCCCTGTTTCTAACCATTAACTAGGTTAAAAGATAACTCGAGCGTTATCTTATTGCCCAGTCATGAATTATGTAGATTTCCTATCAGCAGACGAAGAATAAATAAATATTGATGCCGCGAAATTCTCTTCCAAATAAAACATTTCTGAGAAGTTTCTTTAAAAAAAAAACCAAATGGTCGTGCATTAATTATGTAACCTTGAGATACATATAGATACTGTTAGCTTTAATTTACATAACTCAATGGACACATGACACAAGTCATCCTTTATGAAAAAAAACCTTCATACAAAATAAGCGCGCTAATAACAAAAAGCGCAAACAATCGTTTATTGCACCCGGACTACATACGTATGAATACTCTGGCAGCAACCATTAACCACAGCATAACCTTCACCTTTCTGTATTTATTTATCATTCGACTGATGAATATTGCACAAAATGCACCTATTTCGCCCACATTCAATATAAAAAACATTACCAATTTGAAATCTTTTGATATCTTTTGCTCGCAGGCATCTTTTTATAATTTCCTGTAAAGTCAACATTCAAAAATTGTCTAAGGTCAACTGAAGGTTATTTCAAATACACAAGCAACGCACTACAGTGCATTGAGTCCTTGGAAGACACCTTTTAGCGGTCACACGCCAAGCGATTTACTGAAATTCTTATGGAACTAGAGTTTTACTCACTTTGCCTTCGTTTGGAACGTTCAACATTCTCGAAGAAGATTAGAAATAAAGACGGAGTGCGGAAAAAAAAACGACAAAAACACTGTAGAGAGACTAGCGCCCGTACTCAGACTATGCCCTGGTCAACTTTAACTATGAAAATCGACAATATTTCTAATGAAATTGACTTTCTACTAATTGAAGGTGGTGTTCTAATAATTACGGAGAAAATTTAAACACGAAATTCCGGAAAATAAAAGAATATTTGGCCGACGAGCCAGGGGAGTTGGATATTTGGTGATGATTTGTTTGAGAATTGACAGTTTTTTTTTTACCAGAGGGTAGAGCAGTGGGGTAGCCGGGAGAAGGAGGCCGGCAAATGTCAGCAAACGTCAGAAGGAACGTTCAGGCGATAAGTGTGGAACTGTATTGTTATTAGAAATTTGCATTATTGAAGAAAGCATTTAAATTAAAAAAAAATTAGTAAAAAAAAATTGAACGTTTTGCGATTTCTGAGTAGAGTTCTAGTAAAAAAAAAATGGATAATAAGGACATATACCAAGAGCGGTTCAAAACCTTGCGATGGCAGTGAGGTTGAACACTTGAGTTCATTTTAAGGCTTATTGAGCTGTTAATTTGTTTACGAAAACGGTAAGCGTACAAGTATGTGTTAAAATCAAAATTCTATTGGTGGGTGATGTGGGGAACGAAGCAGTTGTTGTTTCAGGTGCCGTGCCATAAACTGCCGCGAGATTGATGAGAAAATTTACATTACTCTGGAGCGCATGGAAGAAGTACTCATTGACTTCATTACCGACTCCAAGAACTCTAAAGCCATCACTGCATTAGTCTCCAAATCAGTTGCTGCAATCAATGCAGCTGCAGCGACAATACCAGAGATAGATGGTGCTTTTTCCGGTGCGACTGTAGTTCCAGATACTATCACAAACTTTTCCCTTCTGGGGAAAAATCGATGTTTCTGTTCGTTGAGAACGTTTTATTAAGAGGTTTCAGCAAAATTTTATCGTTTCGGTGAAAAGGTGGTAATAGCTGGGCTTCTCAAATGCTACAATAGACCTCTAGGTTTTTCTGAACATGGAAAACGGAAAAAAATTTGCTGTGTGATTCAATTGTTGAAAAATTACCTTTAAAGAATTTTTAAAATCCAACGGCATTTTGAATAGCACTTTGCTAATGCTTTTTGGAACTTGTCCGTAAGAAAATTTTCAGAAAGAACCACCACCCCTTGTGACAGCTGACTGCTGTCATCTGACTTTCATCCGAAGACGTCATCTCTTGGGCGAAATGTAAAAGTGAATCCGTACAAATTGCGAATTTGCATTTCTTTTCGATTCGTAAACAATTTTCCATATTTTAGCAAGTTTATTGCCTTTTCTGCCTTTTTTTTTCTTATAAGTCGATTGCACAATCATGGGCTCTTCATGCTGTAAAGGGAGCTCCGAAGAAGCGGAACTGATGCCATCAGCCGTTTGTTTACATTTCAATTTCCCACCACCGGTTAACTACTAATAATTTGTTTTCTCATAGGAAACTCGAAGGAAACTACAGGAAGAAGCTGCCGAACGCAGACGACAGGAAAACGAACGTCGCGGCGTTAAGGACCCGGAGAAAGTACGCCGTCAGCAGGAACGAGCAGCGGAGATGGAGCGTCGCGAGAGGGAACTCGCACAACAAGGCGGAGGGGGAAACACCCTGAGGGTATATTTTTAATATTTTTCTCCAATCTACCATATCTCAATCAATGAATTTCTTTGTAGTGGACACAAGATTAGATTCTCGACCCAGAAGCACAGTCAACATCACACAGCTAAAGTATCTCACACCAAAAAGTAAAATACAAAAAGAAAAAGCAAATGATTCGTATCTAAGCGACCGAAGGCAATCACGAAACACAAAAATATTTTTATACTCGTAACCCGTGCCTATACTTTGTAAAATAGTTAAAAGTTTCCTTCTGTTTTTCTACTAGTTTTTGTACAAACAATAGTTTTGTTGTTTGTAAACATGTATGTGGTATTTATTTATGTTTTTGTTGTTTTAATTATTCCAAATTCAAATAAAAAAGTAATTATTAGTCATTGAAAAAAATGGAGGAGTTAGTTGCAGTTATTTGAATAAGAGACTTAAGGGCGTATGAGTAATCACATTCTTGGATCGGTGGTTAGTGTGTTGCACTACTGTGCCTGGAGTTGTAAGGACCTATGCTTTGGCTGGTTCTAGATATTTCGTCTGTGTAACCATATCTGGTTAGTATTCAGATGAGTGAGATAATTGAGTTCGGCATTGAGATTGCATAGAGTTCTTTGACTTCCCATCGACGAAGCAGCTTTGCGTCGCACTACAATTTGAACCTTAATTTTTTCGCAGAGCTTTCCTTTATGGAAAACGTCAGATATGAATTCAACGCCGCAGTAGACAGGATACCGTTAGAGTTTTCACAAAACATCTTTTATTAACTTCAGCTTTTGGCAACACATTTGTGGAAAAAGTGAATATTCAACTAAATATTTCCAAGAGCAATATGCTTTTGGTGAACGCTTGGTAACAAATATGCTTTAGACCATATTCGGTTTGGGACAAATTGTACCTAATTAGTGTTTTCTTTCCAATGCAATGCAAAATGTTTCATTAAATTCTTGGTTTAACCTCGAAAGGCATAAACATCTACTAAATACTCTTAAATTTCGCTTTCATTTTTTGTTATATTTTTCAATTATTCGAGTTCAAAACTAGTAATAATTCGCTGAGGTACTGCTTTTTAACGCACACACACAGTTCCACTATTTACCCACAGGAGGCTCTGTAGCACTCAACGAAATCCAATTTGACAACTAGCCCATCGAAAAAAATCAAATATGGCCGCCTCTGTGTTATTAAAAAGTCAACTAAAGTTGATCCTCCTCAAAACCGAACGTCTGTGTACAATTTTGTGAAATTCTCCCAAAAATATGTGCAAAACATTAAGAAAAAGCCCAAAAAATACATCCGCGAGTGATTAATTATTGAATTCCGTGCGAATTGTGTTCAATCAAAGTGAATAAGTGCCTGAAATCGCTGCAAATTCATTTGGTAAGTCGTCTTAATTTTTTGTTATTTTTTTTTCCTATCGCTTCCCGAATTCAGACCCCACCAGCAACGATTTGACATTTTGCGTTTCCAAATTGTATTTTTGAATGTAGATTTTCCCAATCTTCAGGTCTATTATTACTTACCCCATCGAATTTGAATCATTTTGCTCGTTTGGGACGAACAAATCATCGACGGACGGCGGCTGCTGGTCAAAGTAGTAGCACCCCACCCACCTGTGCTTGACAAGACGATGGGGGAAATTTTCGCTTGTGTGACTAGTTTTTCGAGAATCCCATCAACAATTGTACGATATTCTAGTTCATTGACTATTTGTGTTGGTTAATTGTCGATTTGTTTGTTCGTCTTTCGGTTGCGGAAAGCCCAACTATTAGCCCGGGGATTTGTCGTTTTGTTTATTTATATTTATTAAGTAAATTTTGCAACCAAAAGCCGGCAAATGAGAGGAGTTTTCTTTTCTCTGATGAATCAATCACACAATCGAGGGAGAGGGTAGTCCATACAAAGAACAAGGAAAAGCATTGTGCAAGGACCAACCGGCTAAAGCCGGCTGTCAATTTTTTTTTGGTTTTGGCATATGCCACGCAGGGAAGGGTGTTGCTTTTTTAGTTTCTGAAGCTTATCTTGGTTGGCAGGCCAATTGGAAGTACATTTTTTGCTTATCAGTTGTGTATTGTACTCAAGACTAAGTCTGAATGCCGGGTGTTTGAAGGAACAACGCCCAAGACTGTTATTGTCGGCGAATTTGCATAAATTATATGGTTGGCCATTGTGTTGTAATCTGTTCGGCGTGGAATTACATTTTCCTTGAAAAAGGCGCCGTCGATAAGGTTCATTAGCAGGGACATGTATTTATTACAGAATTTTCTTCGAAACTATATCGATTAAATTGCTGAAGAATGATTTTCTGAGAGTTCTCGAGGTCATTTCGATTTAAATATAATACACTTGTGAAAGTGAGTACCATACGAACAATCGTTCTGATATCCAAACTGATTTTATTCCTACAGTCTAGGTCTTAATCAACGTTCAGTATATAACAAGAAAGAGATCTACGAATTTTACCATATTTTCGGCCGAACGCTTTTTCAAAGAACCATTCTGTGCTAAGATCGAGGAGATCAATTCTCCTCATTGGGTTTTGGCTGGCGTTTAATAGCTGCTCCTTACAACGATAATTGATTATCCAAAACCACAAGCGAGCAATAGCTACAAACAGATGAGAAAAAGTGGCATCCAAGACCCGATATGCACTGTATATTAGTAAAATTCGAACCATCACTTTAATAAAGCGAGTACCAACCCTGTCATCATAAAATTCTGCGTTATGTCCATCACATCGTCATCACAAGAAGAAAAGGAGTCGTCGATCGTTGAAATATCTGGCGAATAAACGTTGCTATGGAATTCGAATACTTATTTTCAAACTGCAACATATCTTCTGTGTTAATCACATACCATGTTAATTAATTTTGAAACATTCCGCGCAAATCAAATGGCAAGACTTTGTACTCGAATTTCCAGATCACGTACATACACGTGCTAACGTTTGCTCAATTTGTCGAGATGTAAACAATTGTTCTTTTGTTTTTCGCAGAAAATTTAAATTCTACAACGAATTCTGTTCTGGATTAATTCTACAGCATTTTTAATTAATTATGATGTAACCGCCACTTAAGCTGGCTCCTCTTTGCTGGCATTATAAGCTTGAACCTTGATTATAAAATGCAAGCTTCGAAAATACCTTTCATTCCTAAATAAATCCGCAGCAGCAGTGACTTTGAATGTACGTTTTCCATATTCCTTTATAATCCGCATTAGATGTCATGCCATGAGTCGCTTTACCATGAAATTCACTTGTGTAACATAAAGTCCAACCCATCTAATAACACCATGCAGCTGCATCAGCATCAGCAATGGTATCCTTAATCCCGGGCGCTCTTAGTCATCGACATTTAGGTCGGACTGTAAACCATCAGGCGAGGACGACGTATCCTGTCACTGCGACCACGTTTATCGACCGTAAAAACTTTTCTCACCGATTAATTAAGAAAAGAATACCCCTTCCCCTTCAAAAGAAAACGAAATTAAAGAGAGAGAAGATGAGCAGGGCAGATTGACTTAATAAGAAAATCTTATCCTTGGCGTTGTTTTTGCGGGTGACAAGGTCTTTCGAGAAAGAAGCAGAGTTTACCGTGCGCGATGAGTAATTTTTGGTTTTTATGACGGCAGGTGGGAATCTTTTATTTATTTACATTTCACGAGTTTTACTTTCATAGCTGCAAAAACGACGAATACAATCGACGGCGGCGGTGGCGAGCAATTAGGTGCCCGCGCCATTGAAAACATTGCACTTTCTAGCTACGGTTGGGGTGGAATAGTTGGCTGTGTCTGAGGTGGATGCGCGATTGTTCTAGGCAGACGGACAGATCAGAGTGAAAGTGTGTGAACGCGACACAAATAGATTCTTGCGAAATCGCTAAAATATCCTAAAGATTTCATAATTTTTAAAGCATCTACTTTTTTTTTATCAGCTTTTTTTTTTGTTGTTGTTAAGCTTTTGATTATCCACAGCGGGCGGCCTCTTATCTTTTGTTTTATTTGTTTACAAGTTCGAGTGTGTGCATATAATTTTGCAAAAATGTTTACTTTTTGGCTTCGCACATTTGAAATAAAGGAGCTAAGCATGATTATTTGTTTGCAATAGAATTTTGTGGTGTGCTGTAAGTTCACACGTAGCTTGGTTATGGAATGATTAGCTTCATTTTGAGTGAGTTTTGCTGGACTCGTGCTATTATCTTCAACTTTATGGAGCTAATCTGATGCAAAGACTCATACTGCAATAGAGTTTCAAGAGGGAACTGCAAAATCTCTTATTTCCCATTGATCAAGGCAAATTCAAGGTCTCAATAAACCTCAGTAATGCCATCTCAAATTGGATGCAAAAATCCTGTGCTCTCCCTAAGATTGTGTTCTACCGTCCGTATTTTTTGTTTTGCTTCGACTTGTGAGCTTCGTAAAATTCTCCCAAGTATTCGAATTTTGCCAATTGTCATTCTCCACAGTCGCACGAGCTTGGCAATGGATTCTAAGACTGGGCATGTCTCCGTATAATTCTGTTCTATACACGTTATCACGCGCAATTTTAAAATCGATAAAGAAGTGGTGCGTATCGATTTTATATTCGTGGATTTTTTTCCTACGATCTGCCGCAATGTCAACAGTGAACTTTCTGGTCCTAAAACCGCACTAATGAGGTCCTATCAGCCTGTTGAATATCAGCCTTAACCGTTCACATAATACACCAGACAGGATCTTATAAGCGATGTTGAAAAGACTTATGAATACCTCTGTAGTTGGCGCAGTTCAGAGGACCTCCTTTCTTCACTATTAGCCTGAGTATAGACGTGTATAAAAATCAAAAAATAAATTTAAAAACTTTATCGCGGAAATATCAGAAACGCATATATCCGAAAATGTTTCACATTTAGTTCATTATACTAAAACTATCGGATATTTTGCCAAATTACAAATTTTCTAATTGGACATTATTATTATTATCAGCATCACTAGACTTTTTATGATTTATAATTCGCAGGAAAATCAAAACGAACAGTTCAGACGTCATCTCCATTTATATAAAATGTAATGTCAATCATAAATTAGTCTTTGTTAACGAACCGAGAACGGAAAAACCATCCTTAATGTCTTTTATTTTGTTGTCAAAAACTCAAATAAGTATCTAGACGAACGCACAAGCTTAGTGACTCTTTGCGTAACTAGGAATTTTTCTATACAATTTTGACTTGCATTTTGCAGTTTAGTGTATAATTAAGTATCTCGCTCTCTGTTCAGTTGTTGTATCGATCCAGATAAAACTCAGTGAATAATGTTCTTGGAATAATAAAAAAAAAATGTGTAAATTATTTCTGAACTTCTTTGCTTCGAATGTATTTATGTATCAATGAATTGATTAGCACGTAAATAAATAAACAAAGATATAGGAATGACTGTAAACAAATTATGTCATAATTTCGAATTTGTTCGTTAAAATCGAATCAGCATTAGCATCAGCCGAGCAGGCGGAGGTCTATGTGGGCGTTTTGGCGGGCAAACAATATTTATTTATTTTTTTGCTTTTTTCTTTTAAATTAATGACGAAATACATATTTCCATGGAGAGAGCGAGAGTGAAAAACAAGCGCGCTGTTGCTCTTGTAAACGAGTGATTTAAATTGGTTCTATTTATTGGCGAGTCGTCGTCGTCGTCGTCACAAAAGTGAAAGGTTACATATTTTTATAGATTTTTCATCGTGTTTTTATGTTACGTATAAACCAATGAGGATTTATTGACAAATAAATCACGGAAGGTCTTTTAAATACTAGGTTGACCATAACGCAATGTTATGAATTGGTTGAGGTTTTGTCATTATTTTATGACGTTTTTGCGTTATTGGCTTATGTAGGTATACTTTTTATGTTTAAATTAATTAATTTTAATTCAAAAATTCTTGTAATAATTATTGTCCATTAAAGGTTGAAATTATTACTGTTTTAAAATTGTGTATGCGCCCTTTAGTTGTGTACAAATTTTCATAACTTGTTTGTGGGTTTTATGGCCTTTGTGACGCCTACATGCTATCGTGTGCGGTTGTTGATAATACACCTGAACACTTCCTTAACTTTTGGAAAGTGTGACCAATCCAAAATACTCCCAAATGACACTTTGAAACTCCTTTTCAAGATCCGAACAAAAATATAAGGGGAGATTGATGTTCAATTGACTGCTCGAGATCCATTTGAACCATTTTTAGATTCGCTCCAGGATAATTTGATCTATTAAAGTCCTATGTCTCCGCTGCGATCAAACGACAACTAGTAACGAAAGCTTAGTCTCATATAGTGTCGTTCAGACATCATTAGACGGTCGCTTAGCTCCTAGTGTACTGTGGGTCAATGGTCGATGTCGAAACATTTAGGTAATATAATTTCCAATAGTAGCTGTGCGTAGTTGTGTGATAGTCGCTGTCATTCACAGCTCAGCTAAGCGACCGTGAATAAACCATTTTTAGCATAGTTAAAAAAACCATTTTACTATTCTTAAAGAAGAAAGCTTAAAAAAAGTTGAAAAGTTATTAATTTCTGCGAAGGAATCACCAATTCACTGATTTTTCCGCGAATAGACGAATACTTTTTGCGAACTGTCAAATTTTATTCACATTCCACTGATGTAGAACGCAATCCAAAACATTCGCGAGGGTTTAACCTCACAAATTTACTTTTCTTTGGAAAATGCTAAATGAAATTCGCCGATAAGCGACTACATAAAAAAGTTGCTGTGAATGAAACGTCAAAATTGGCTCGTTCTTGTTCGCAGTTCGCTGAGCTGTGAATGGACCTTAAGCGATTCGTTCTTGCGATTGCCAACTGTTTATTCACATTCCACAGATGTGGAACGCAAGCCACATTCGCGTGACTAAAGTATTCGCGAGAGTTTAAATTCACAATTCTTCTTTTCTGTGGTAAATGGCAAATAAAATTTGCAGGTTGTAGCGACTAAATGAAAAAATTGCTGTGAATGAAACGTCAAAATATGCGAATATTCGCTCGTTCGTATATGCAGGTAGCTGAGCTGTAAATGGGCCATGACCGCCGTTATCGTTGATGGAATGACAACATGCAGAAAATGTTTAGTTAAAAAAGAAAGAAAGAGATAACAGAGATAAGGACATTTATAGCTAGCTCTTAGTCGATAGTTCACATTTTTTTTTACAAATAGGACAATTTAGACTTATTTTAGGTTTATTTTACGAAAAATGGAAATGATCATGGTCCCTAATTCGGAATTCACGTCCTTCGCTATAACCTAATTTTTTACCATTTTTACTTGTTTTTCTTTCAAATGAGAAAGTATTCTAAACCAATGGCCGGTAGTGTAAAGTTATCATTTTGCCGATAAAAATAATCCAAATGAGATTAATAGTTTTGTAAAATATGTAATACCTACTGGCCTACAAATAAAGATTGTCTCCTTAGTTTTGACCAAAATGAAAATGTTAGCCATCAACTAAAAATACCATTTATGTAAAACATTTATGTCCTTATGCATAATTATAATAATTAAAGATGTCAGTAAAAGAAGGCACACATATATTTTTCAACAAGAATATGCGCATTACGATAACTTTATTGGATCTTGGAAATACACTATTTTGAATGGAATTATATATAGACTTGCCAAAAATTTGAAACGAGCGATCGTAAAATTTTCTTATTACGCTGTGTAAATCCGCTCAAAAGACATTAAATGGCTTTAATTTATGTAATAGGGATCACTGACTATTTTGTGCACGTGTTGTAGTTCTAGTTGTAATGAGATGAGACTCATGGCCAGTCTGTAGGGTAAATAGCATTATGTGCGGAATCACATCTTTGTATTTGTATGTTTCAGCCGAAATATGCACATTTTGATAACTAGTAGACACTTTCATGCCGCACTCAGAGGGCAGATAAGTTGGATTAGGTGCAGAAGATCGTATCTCGTATCATAGATTCATCAGCAACCATTTTGAGCAAGAACCTTTATTAGATCATCTAAGTAGACAGCTGGACACAAAGAAGTTGTTGAGCAATATTTTCCTTTTCCTCCTTTCGCTTGCAGAAAGGCCTAGCCTTTTCTATTTGACAGTGTCTAGTGATGACACCTATTGTGATACCGATATGCAACCTGTTAAAAGAAACAAAGTACTTAGAGTGTCTTTGTTGGCGCAGCTGTACAAAAAGGGATTAAAAACGATTTGCAGAGTTAAAAGTTTACAACACATTTTATTAGAGAGCACTTCATTGTGTGACAACAGATGACAGAAAGATAAGAAAAATGAAAACAGGAAGTCAATGGTGAAGTTGCAAAAAGGTATATAGCTTACGGTCAGATGTCGCAAGTATAGTTATGAAGTAACTGGTGGGTATTACCATCAGTCTTAAATCCAGCTTACGTCAAATTTGTTTTATTGCTAGACATTTTATTCCTTTTGTCCAACTAAGACTTGCACTCTCGATGGCATACAGCTTGAATTATTTTTGACAATTGGTATACCTAAGGTGTCTTTGTTCGGGGATAATTTGTTCTTATTCTGGCGAGTTAATCGGTCTTGCAGTTCGCTGGGATGTCTCTTTGGCCCGGAAACGAACACATATTGAACTGCTCCGTGAGAGACGGCTTAAGGAAATTACAGAGATCGAATTCAAGGACTTGTTGGCACCCGCCCGGATACAATAATTTGGTAGACAGAAGCAGAGCTTAAGATTAAGATTTTTGGAGAAAGTACCCTCACCATCTTCGTCCTTGGTTTTTAAGCCGTTAAGGTCCATTGATAGCTCAGCGAACTGCCAATACGAACAAGCGAATGTTCGCCAGTTTTGACGTTTCATTCACAGCAACTTTTTATCTAGGCGCTACAATCGGCGAATATCATTTGGCTTTTGCCAAAGAAAAATAAATTTGTGAGGTTAAACTCGTGCGAATGTTTTGGTCGCGCGAATGTGGATTGCGTTCTACATCAGTGGAACGTGAATAAAACTTGACAGTTCGCAAAAAGTATTCGTCCATTCGCGGAAGAATCAGCGAATTGATGATTTCGTCGCAGAAATTAATTACTACTTTTTTTTCTAAAAAACGATAGATAAATTAAGCTTTCTTCTTTGGGAAAGGGAAAATTGTCAATTGTTTGTCTTTAAATGTGTTAAAAATGGTTTGTTCGCAGTTCGCCCATTCGCTGGTCGCTGAGCTGTGGATGTACCTTTAGTGTAGAAGTGAATCAATTCGTCCTTTGCAAAACATTCTCGCTCCAGACTGATTTGGAGGGACAGATGTTGCATGTGTAGTGGTGTAGTGGAGTATTGGCGGAGTAGTCCCTAAAGTGCTGTATGGGTACATGTTAGAGAGCAAATGAATACAATCATTAATAGTGATCCTTTTTTTCTGATCTCGCACGATGGATCCTAATTGATTTAGCTATTAAGAAATAATATAAATTTGTTGTACTAACTTTATTTTGTTGTCTATTTTGTACCAGATCTAATACAACATATAACAGAGTTTAATAGTGGATGTCAAATTCTATACAAATTTTACTTCAAACTAAGTTTAAAGTTCTGACGATTCATCCGAAATATCTATAATTAAATGTGTCACACCATTTCTAATATTGAAAAGCATAGCATTTCCCAACACTGACCCTATTAATCCCTTCATTCCATAAATAAACCACCAAATAAATAAATATCCATGACAACAACATCGAGTTTTAAAAGCTTAATAAGTATAAATGGCATTTGTAGTTAATGTCAAAAAGTAATTCGAAAGCAAGTAATTTACGATTTTGTTTGGTCAGCTACTAATCTCGTCAGTCCACACCGTCTGTGACATACTATTTACGATCTTAGTCGTTTATTGTTCTGTGTCTGGTTTAATTTTAAGAAAATTAACTTTTCCTTTATGCTTATAAATGTTATATTACTAATTTAAACCAAAAGTAAACAAATTAAAGAAAATTTTCCTCTCGAAGGCCAACAATGAAACATTTAACTTTAGCTGGTCCACACACCTCTTAGCTCGTATTTTTTTTTTTTTTTTTTTCTAAAAACACTTAAATCGTTTTTAATCACATCAAGAGGTGAATCTTTAGTTATATGTGTATAACATGTGTATATTATGCATAACAGAAAGGGGTGTTGTCACTTGGGAGAACATAAGAATACCGTTAATATTGTTGGGTAATTACGATGTGTTTGTGAGTTTGTGGCATGTTGTTTTTTTAATTACCTTTATTTCATCTGAAATTTATATTCATTGAGTGAATTCCTTTCTCTGAATTTGTATGTATCTGTGATCAGAAGGAAAATATTAAGTGACAAATATGCCAGTTCGAATAGAAATAATAAACGGAAATTTTGATATTTGCCAAAAAACTTTCTTGATCGAGATAAATGTATTAATTTTTTTTTTTTTTTTAGTGTGGGTCTAACTAATTATCAACATTAATTTGGTGGAGTCTTTGTCGCACGTCAGATGTTTCTATTTTGTTTGTTTTTTGTTTATGTATATTTAAGAATTTGTCTTTGTTGCACAGTGGGTTTTTGAACAAAAGGATTAGATGCTCTATTGTGTGTGAATGTGTGTGTGTGTCGCTTTGATGAACATTAATTTGAGGAATGCCGAGCGAATCAAAATTGTTTTTGGCAAGATCTTTAAAGGATTTATATTTGTTTGTTCACTGTCTGGATATGTTTAGAGATAATAATTTAATAGCTTCACTAAATATATATGTAAAACATAAATAAATACTCGCGTGATAGTAACTAAAAAAAGAAAAAGAGATTAAGATTCTTTTTTTTTTTGACATATTTTTGGAATGTTTTTCAAAGAAAATTCTATGTCTAGAGAGGTTTTGAACTTTTAGACTAAAAGTCAAAGTCCGATTTTAGGTTTTTTTATTTTGCTCGTAAATGAGGTCTTTAAGTGATATATCGCCTTTGTTCAGCAAATAGTTTAAGTAAGCTATGTCTATAAATGAATATGGAGGTCTTACTTGGTCTAGACTAAGTTTATTATCGCTTAACTTAACTTTGTTAGTAAATACCCAAAAAAAAGGCACCCACGAACAAGTTATGGCTTGAAAACTTGGTTTTCTGTCATTGGCTATGCCTGTTAATAAATTAACTTAGCGTCCATATACTCTTTCGAACATTTGAGGTTTTATCTTACCGATAATACGCTTAATAGTGCGTCTAACTACACTATTTCAATGTCCTATTCACTGACTGAATTAAGTCCTCAGCAAGCTAATAGTTATTATGGCACGTTTCGCCAACCTACTGAAACTACTTATATTTCTGATCAATGTAGTCTATTTTGAAACCAGAACTCCGGCCTTATTTTAGAGAAAGTAGAAGCTATCAGCGTGAAAACCATTTCGAACCGTGCATGCATTTTTGTGATTGTAACTTAGTCTCATGAGTTCTCATTTCAGGAACTAGAATTTACCTTGTCCAAAAATCGATGGAGCAAAAAGTAAGGCCCATTACAAAGTATGATTTTTTGACAAAAATGTAAGGTCATCATAATAATCAATCTGCTCAAGAGCACAATATGAGAACTACTGATCCAATGCATAGTATCATGGTATAAGTTTCTGCACCATCTGGATCTTACACTATACTTACAGACAAAGCAGGAAAAGCCTAAATTGTCCTATTTATGAATAAAAGGGAAGTAACGTAAACCTACCTCTAAATTTTTCGACTTATATCTGTCATTTCCTGATGAAAATATTTTCTACTGGTTGTTATTCCATTAACAAGAAAAAATTGTATCTACATAGGATCTACTGTCAGTTAGCCGTATTTGGCTTGAACGTCAAACAAGTTTTAATAATAAAGAAGCGCTCTTCTGCTGAAGTCAATTCATGATCTGTCAAATAATATGACAGCATGGTTTGTATGTTATTTCAATTGGAAGGTCAGTATCGAACGAAGAACACGTCAAACACATTCATTAACATCGTGGGCTTGTTTGCACCATAATGCTTATCTATTATCAAGAACGGTACTTTTCTTATAACTAGTACAATTATAGCTTAAATGACTAAAATGTTAAACGTTCTTTAAAAACCCCAATCGCCATTAATAAATCCACTATTCATCTCCTTTCAGTGCATATTCAACAAAAATATCATCAAACACAATTCTTAATTTCTTTAATTCCATCCAAACTAAAACGAACAAAAAAAAAAAACCTAACTTTATGTTGACATTCAAAATATTTGTAGGAGGCATCCATTTCTTATGTCAAATCCTATTCAATTGCACAATGCTTTCTTTCTTATTTATTGCAGGCTATTTTTTAACTTTCATCACATTTTGTCCGACGCGAAAAGAAATGGTTTCTTCCAATTTTCAAAACAAAAAACTCATATCGTAACCGACAGCCGCGGCGATTCACGTCTCTCCGTCTGGTAACAATAAAGAAAAATATATAACAAATCATAGAAAATAAAAAAAAAAATGGATTTTTAATTTTGTCAAAATAATCTACTTTCTCGACACCACCCACCCACAGTAGCGCTGAGAATGTGATGTGCTGCCACTCGATAGTCCTAGTCCCAATTATCAGAAAATTGGTAATGCTTGTAAGAAAGGGAAAATATCTTTGTCCATAGATTTAAAAAAAATAAAATTTATACTTTCATTTTTCTTATAAGAATTTATATATAGTTTTTATGATTTTTAAATGCTTATTCAAATTATTTAAAACACCTATTGATTTTTATTTTCCATTTTTTCGCTGTTTTTTTTTTAAGAAAAAAAAATGTATTTTTTTAGTCCCCTGGTACATACTTTTGGAAGAAAAAAAACTACATTATACAGCTTAACAACTTGAGTAGCAGGAGAACAGCATTTACCACAGGCGCGTTATGATAGATATTTTTAACTTTATTCACACCTAGTTGTGTGTGGATGCTGCTTTAGTTTCAAATTAAATTCCGAATACGTCAATCCATAAACACCCACTTGTGGAGGAGGCAACACTTTTGGTAGGCACTTGGTGGTTTTACTTGATAAAAATAGGCAATTGCGAGGGAGTGGAAAGTTTCGATTGCGATTATGCTGAGTTAAAAGTAGGGGTAAATGTTTGTAATCTTAATGAAGTAATGAGTTTAATATTTTCGAAAGAAATTTTGTCTGGTAATGTTTACTTACGACTTTTGAGGAAATTTTCGGAAGGTGTAAGGACGCAGTTGTTTTTTAATTTTGAGGTTTTCAAATTAAGTTACTTGAAAACTTTTATCGTCGTGGGTATAAATTTATCTAAAAATAACAGAATCTATTTCAAGGACTGGAAAAGTTTGGCAGTTTGCGAAGAGCAGAAATTAAAGGATTTAGGGATAATTGCTGTTTTAGAGTCACACTTACTTTTATATATTTAAAAGGGTATCGAAAACGGTTTCCACCTTGACTTTTTTGATTGCTTATAGCTAGTTTCGCGATTATCAAGTCTGATATTGTTTTTGAGCGCTTGGATTATTTGTGAATGGTTTTCGTAGTTAAAACTACTTTAGGAGGTCCGACTAGAATCTAAGGCGTGGAATACTGCTATTAAAATACAAATGTCAAGTTTTGAGTTGACCAATGGTCGTGTAGATAGAAGAGTCAAGGACATCGTAGATTAAGTTGAGCGACAGAGGAGGCGATGTCTTTTTATTCATCAAGTAAATGCAAGCTATTGACGTTTGATAAGGAAATAGGATAAAAAGATCGTTCCAAGAAAAACGTCAAAAGCAAAAGCGAGCGTTGAATAAAGTTGATTTTGGATACATAAACTTACTGAAAAGCGAACCACGCGTAACTGTTGTATTGAAAGCAGAGAGTGAAAGGAATCCTGGTCAAGTAATGGTCGGAGAATTCTTTGGACCACCATTCAAATAAATTTAGAAATAATCCGATCAATATTTGAGCTTAAATTTATTCCCTTATCGAACAAGGTTACAAGAACCACACGATGATCGTGGAGAATGGTAGGAAATTTTAGAGGGAACAAATTCATAATTTTTTTGAAGAATCCAGCATTTTTGTGGTGAAGAAATGTGTAAGGAAAATAATGGGAAGTCTAGCCCAAAACTTGCAAGAATAAGATTCGATGAGCTTAATTTGGTTTTTGTAAACATCTGCTATTTAACAGATACCTGTATGTTGTTTATATTTACTCGGATTACCTCAAAAGGAAATTTTTAGTTGGTGTGTGCTTGACTACAGTTCCTTCTTACTGACGACAGCCAGTAGGTAGAGCTCTCTAGGTAGAGCAATCCTAAAATCGCTATGACGGCGAAACTCTCGTTATTGCATTATTTTACAACTCCGATACGAAGTATATGATTGCCAATAATTTCCAATTGCGATAAACTACAAAGATAACAAAAGCCACACTTATAAAACGAATATCGTATAAATTTTGCACATAAAGTCAAGCGCTCACCTAACAATCTCACTGGGTTTTTTTTTCTGTCAAAATATATGCATAAAAGTACATATACAATTTAGTCTGAAAGTGCTAGCACATTTTACTCGAAGCTTTTCATTAATAGCGTCCGCGGGGCACAATTTTACTCCTTGTGATTCATAGAGAGAGAACATAGGAACGTAGCCAAAAATAGATGATTTCTCAGAATCGCCTAACAAGAGCAGACGCCACCACTTTGCTAGAGCATCACCGGTATCAGTATTTTTACCCTTATGCAGTGCTTTTACACGAATTCCTTTTTAAATTTTCTTAAGCTTTCACCGAAATTATTTTAAATCCTCTCCTAAAATAAAATTTTGATTAATTTAAAATGCTAATTATAAAGGTAAAAAGATTTTAAAAGAAAAAAAAAAGCAAAAATAATATAAAATTAGTCATTCTTCCGTAGTTTTTGCTATAAACAACCTCGCCGAGCAGGTGGTATGAGAAGCTTCCGAACATTTTCACGTTTTACATGATCGCAATATGGCGTCGCTGGTTCGTAGGAAGATGAAAATTTGATTCTACAGTTTGGAAGGCTGTGTGTTGAAATCTGGCAAAAGCTTTTTCTCATTTTCTCTTTGCGTGAGGAAAATTGTTTCTTGTTTTTTGGAACTATTTTCGGTCCGAATATAAACAAGACACGGCGCAGCGGACATCTCTTACAGCTGAGTTGATGATGTTTCCAAGTTTTTCATTCACTTTTGGATTAGAGAAAGTAGTCGTTTTTTTTTTTTTTTGTGTTGAAAATTTGGACTGTTTACAGTGCAATCTAGAGAGGCAAAGGCAACTGGGAAAGATCCTCTCAAAAGAGAGAGAGAGAAACAGTGTCCATGTCCACCACTGGTATGGACTTTTCGAAGCAAATCTATTTTCGAAACTCTATTATCTCGCGCCGCGCCAGGCCTGCGTGCCGCTCTATAGAGATACCTGTGAGAGCAAGAACGCTAACAACATAGATTCTAATCGAGGAAAAATTGTGTATTTTTTTCTTGTCTTGAAAATACGCTTTTTTTTGCTCATTTTTCGCTTTAGTTTCGTGCTTGTAGTTGATATCTGACGGTGTGGTCCGTCCGGTTTTGTGTCCCTCGTGCGTTGTCGCTAAATAGAACCGTTCGCTCTCTTGTAGTCGAAGAAAAAGCTAAAACGAATACTTTTTGTTTGTATTTGTTAACATTTTCGAATGAGAAAGTTTTTTTTTTTTTTTCTTAATCGATTGCCAAGGCAGAGGAAAATCCAACAGCGAGAACCGTTTTCAGCTCAGTGGTCTCCACGGAGGTTTCACGTTATGATCGATAATTCTAAAAAAACGCATCTCAATGTGTTGCTTGAGAAACAAAAATTTCAAATTTCTAATCAAAGGGGGTTCATGAAAAACGACTAGAAACAAACAAAATTTTCGAACGTGTATTGTAATACTGAACGAATAAATCGAAAATGTCTCCGCGATTAGTGTGTTTTCTAAAATTTCCTACCGCATATTTTTCCAATTACAAAATTTAGTAAATTATTTTGAGTTTTAAGTGCATTTTTTTTCTTTTGAAAAGTTTGAAAAGTGAGTGCTAGCGCGCTAGAGATGAGAAATTTTGTGATTTTCCGAATCAACGGAATAACAGGAAATGGAAATAATTGTTGTATGCTGATAAGTTAATGGGAAATTTTTCAAAATCGAGTGGAGGGAAAGTGCGAACGTGCTATGCTTTAATAAAGGAAGAAAAAGTTATAAAAATCAATCTTGAATCATTCCACTAAAGAAAAAATAAAAAAAAAAATATTTCCAATTTTATTCAATATATGAAGTGAATAAGTTTAAACATATAAATATACATAAAAAATAAATAAAATTACGAATCGTTATGCTTTTCGCGTGTACCAAGTAAAAAAACAAAAAAAGAAACAGAGTAACAAAAGGATTAAGGACGACGCCAAACACTGAAACTTTGCAAACGGTTTTTTGTTTTAGAGAAAAAAAAAGGAAACAATTTGTTATCCCTTTGTTTGGAAAAGGGTTATGTTACTTCTACTGGTGTGATTTAGTTGGTGTGTGTGGGCCTGAAGAGGACCATGCCGGTCATTGCTGATTCTGACGAACCGCCAGCAAAATGTTGCAAATTCTGTGAGGGTAGGATGTGAATTTTATGTTTATTTATTTGTTTCAAAAAGATCTAATTTTTTTGTTTGTATATAGTAACAATTTTGTGGGTCGTTTTTCTAATTCGATGAAGAACAGTTTTTTTTCAGTGCAATCAGTTTTCTAGAACTAGGTTGTTTTTGAAAGAGTGGACTATAAAATCTAGTTACAAAAAAATTTTCCGGTTTTCACGCTGCTTTAGTCGATTTTGCCGGCAATTTTCAGTAAACACAAGTAGGAGTGCGTAATTTTAGGAACAAGTTTCTCGGAGAAGAGTGTAGGGATCATACTTAGAAATATTCAAACTTATTGAAGTTTTGTATAAGATAAAACTTTAACAAAACATATGTAGACCTTTTAAAATATTTGTATAAAGTTTGAAGTCATAGAAGTTAAAGACATTTGCCTTTTTAGGTTTAAGCTTCTGTACTCAAAGATAATGTGCCGACTCTGTCTTGAATATATTGATACAGACTTTGGGAATATACTGTCATCGCTCGTTTCAGTATCAGTTGAATTTACCTCTCTCTCCCTCTAACATTTTTAAGTTTCATGTTTATACTAGATTCGGAGTACTATCTGTGGTTATAATTTTGCCCCATCAGCTTTTATACCGAAACTAAAGACTTAACTTTGAAAACAGGTTCAATTTGTGATTATAACGCATCCCTTAAAGGATTTCATTACAAGTGGAACAAATAGCTTTCTATCTCACTTATTTCTGTCACTCTATGGTTGGTGTCAAAACTGCTCGAAAATGTATTTGTACTAGATTTTTATAATCATTATCATTTGCACATTCCTTTGTAAAGGTAATCAATTTGTTATTTAAAAATGGCTGCATCTAAGCGACTTACTTCCATTTGACATTTCAATTCTTTTTACTATTGCAATTGTCATTTAAGAGATGGTCAAAAAAGATGGGACGGTGAAAGGAATGCGTAATTCTATAATCTCAAGACATTGGGTGGTATGCAACAAGCTTTTACTATGACTCAAGTCTCAGTTTCTATGTCTTATCAGTGACTTTGTTCTGAGATACTGCTCAGTCACTGACTCAACTCCCTTGAGTTGAGCTAAATGTCACTTTTGATTCGAACAGAAATTGTTGTTAAGTGTGGGCATGAAGTCACATCCCATAAACACTGTATTAAGGCAGAACTTGTCGTATAAAAAAATTCTAGCAAGCCGACTTTGTGCCGACTGTCAAACATGCCATCTTCAAGTTAAGAGAATTTCAATTATAACTTAGTACTCTCAGTATTATTTTAGTAAAATTGCATTCTGACAATTGAACTCCCAGCTGAACTCACAGCTGATTTTGGAAACGAAATTCACTCCTCCAGGCTTTAAATACAGACTACCTATTGAAGCACGTGTATAAATTTGTCCTTCTGAATCATACTTATGTACTTCATAACTGGCATTATCATATCTGTTTCATTTCTAAAATGTTTTTCTGCTAAAAATCTCCACTAATTGATACAAAAAAGAAACAGTTTTCTACCTAAACATTGTTTATTTAGTAATGTCTAACCGAAGTCCACTTCGACTTGCTGTCAAACAGCCTTCGACATAAAAACTTTTTTCATCAAAATAACAGCACGAATTACCAATCAAAAAACAAATAAAGAACTGAAAAGAGAATTGAATGTCACACCACACACGACAACAAAATTCTTGAATTCTAGCCATTAACAATTTTCCTTATTTTTTTTTTTTTTGGTTTTCTTTTTATGTTTTTAAATTTTTATTAAAAAAAAGTATCGTACTTGAACGGACTCCAAGAGTCAAAAAGCTGAAAAAAAAATCCGTCAAATTATTTAATTGGATCAATCAGGAACCAACAGCCTGTAGATGATGTGTGACGTATCTTCTACTTATGATGCTTAACGCACGCCGCAATTCAAACGCAACCCAAATTCCGTACACGATATAGAAGTATCTCACCTGATTCCGTGGCTCACATTCTGCTTTACGTTTTTTTATTTTGTTGAATCGGATTTGTTGGCCAAACTGTAGCATACGTGCGTTTCTCTAAGGTTATCCATTTGGCATAATCTCAATGATAGGTGTCGATGAAAATGTGTGCTAAACTGATGCAAACGAATTGTAGTTTTTCGCGATTTGATTTTAGATACTTTCCGAGGGAAGGCTTTGGCATACTAGAATTTCTCTATAAGTAGTAAAATGTTGTTTATTTACAAGAGTATAAATATTACAACTGATGTTCACCTTGTGTCATTTGATAAATATACACAAGGAAGTTTTTTTTGGTTTTAGGCGATATATAGTACAACGCACTTTTGTGTGGAGAAGATACAAAGTACTGCTGGATACTTTAATTATATAAACAGACGATTCTTCTAAACAAAACATAGGGAAACGTATATAAATTTTTCGAATAGGTTGTGGTTAAAAAGTGGAAGTTTTGTTTCTTTTTTTTTCAAGTTGAAGTGCCAATAATGTGTGAATGTTTCACATACAGTATCGGTCGTAAAATCTGAACCACCTGTGATAAGTTTATCAGTTTTGGTGTTTCTTTTGAATTAGTAACACTTATAATCTGGAAATATTGGCATCTTTATCAGTATTTTTCCCATATTTTAGTATTTTCCGTTCTTTACTTAATTTCCTTGTGAAAAACGAAACAAGTAGCACGTGCAATTGAGTCTCATGAGTCTCATTTAAATATGCTTCACCCCATCAATGGCAATTTCGTTTTTATTTATAAAATAAGCCTTAAGCTAAAAGTGAGTATCGTAACTAAACACAATTTTTGGATAAGAATAAGGCTCGACTCAGAGTTGCTCAAGAGCCAAAAAGTCGCAGTGCGAGCCTTGGCTTAAGTTCCTGCAGCAAGAGGATGTTTTACAGGTGTAGGCCGGGATATTTTTGTAAAATAGCGGATGACTCTGGATCTACCACGGATTTCCACAAACAATTTGTTTTCCAACTGTGTTACACGTCCGAAAATGGGTACAAAAACACAAATTATCCTTTTGGAAAAAAAAACAACGTTTACGACCACTTAAAAATGAATCGTGTACAATTTTTTAGCAACAAAATAAGTCAGTGACTCAAAATTAACAAATCGAAAATCTAAAAACACATTTATTCTAAAAATAAAACTCTATGTGATGCATCATTTTAGAAACAAATAAAACTTATAAGCCACCTTTCTCAAGCGCAAAAATTAAAGATGACACAAAACAAAAAAAAAAAAAGTGTTTTTATTTTTTCATGATTTTTTTATTTGTTTTAAAATACAAGACACCCCCCATTTGTCAACATGAAGACATTGTTTTTTGAAGCATAAAAACAAATGACATTTCGCACGCATTCCTCTTTATGTGTAATTTAAAATATTTTTAGCTCATATAACAACGAAAAAAAAAAAATAAAATTAACTTTTTTTTTTTAGAAACCTGCACTTTAAAATTAAAACATTCCTCGGCAATTTTTCATCGACGGGTGTGCTAAAATGAAAAGTTTTTACAGCACATTCTGCTATTAAATCATATAAATGCACAAAATTACATCTTCTTTCGCAGATCTGTCAAACGCGTGGCATATTGGTGACTGGGCGTCTCTTCGCGGTCTAGTATTTCGCTGGCGAATGTAATTATGCGTAAAAATGCGCTCGCATAAGAATTTTTCTCTAAATCCAAGAAATTGGCTAAGGATTTTTATATTAACTTTCTGCCGCGACAATGAATGATAATTCAATTCACACTGCGAAAAATTTAGAGGGTATGGGCTTTTTAACATTCAAATGGGTTCATAATAATTTCAAATTTAATTTTCTGCTCTGATAAGTTAAGAGTTCAGAGTAGTGTCTGAGGCAGAAATCAAAAGCGAGGCATTGCAATTAAGTAATTTGTCGAAATTTTTTTTTGATAAAATGAGCGCCATCTGCTAGGTGAGAACTTTGCAGTCAGGTCCCTTATGCATGTGGTTTTTAGGTAAGAAAGTCGGCCATGGGCAGAACATAGGGAGAAACACGAGTCTCGAGTGTGTATAGAGTCTTAAATTTTAGTTGCATACGAGTTCTATCGTGGAACCGATTTCGGTTTTGATTTTTCCTCGAGAGTCAATATTTTTATAGCTAAGGCTATTGTAACCGTGTTGCATCTCCTGTTTTTAATTATCAGCAGATAATGGAAAATCGACTCCACTTTAAGGTTGAGAAACTCGAAACATTGAAAGGAAAGATTCCATTCCATATATCTACCTAACGTATAGGCCTATCGAGTTTGATTTTTCTTCAGGCTTGATACTGGAAAGAAACAAGGGGACGCATCATAATGTTCTTCAAACCGAAACACCATGGATTTTTACGTACAGTTTCAAGACAGTTTCAATAATGAAGTCAGTGGATATTTCAAACGGCATAGCCTTTGGAGGCTCTTCAATTTTACCAGCAAAGCCTGCACGGCAAACTTTTATTTAAAGAATCTATATATAAGCTATAAGCTCCTTTATCTGAATATGCAATGGAATTTTACTTACAGATAATATTGGCGCCCAACAAGGGACCTTGTTAGTGAAATGACAGAAACTTTGTGACAACTCCTTACGAAGTATATACATATTTCTTAGGCCATGACGGTTAATTGAGATGTCCAGTGACTAGTAAAAATGTTTCCACATTTGAATATTTCATAAAAATCTTAATATAGCTGCATGCTGATGTAATCCAATAACCGTCGCTATTCATTTTTTTTATAAAGTCCCGGGAAGGACAGGAAATAGCTCATAACCATAAATGGCCACCTTAGCCTACTTAACAAGTAGTGACCACCAGGCCGAATCTCAAATTGATGAGTGACACTAAAACATGTCAAAAATGTTTGCCAAAAAAATTAACACCTAATGTCTTGGTTGGATAAAACAGGAAACAGCAAGCGACCCGAGATACATGCTCCTCGCCGGCCGTCGTCGCTACCGCCAAACACGTGTAGATAATATAGTACAACCAACAACTTTGAATGGTGTGAGGATGTCATAATCGTCACTCATTCTAAAGTAGAGATAAGTAAATATTAAAACAAAAAAGATACTAAGTATTGTTTGTCACGGCCTTGAAAGTACGAAAAGCTATATCTACGCAAAACGACAATAACGACGACATTACTCAAAAATTCATATTTGAACAATTCTCTTTCTTATTCTTTGTTTCGTCATTGAGACATTTTTAAATTTCCTTTTCATCTTGCTGGCGCTAAAATTTGATTTTCATTTTCTTAAGATACACTGTATCTTTTCAAAGAATACGGTATGTAGGTTGATTGCAAGCAAAGTCAAGCAAGCAACCGAAAGGTAGAATATAAATTATAACATTTTTCGTGTTCATAATCCTCACTCGATTTTCATAATCTCCACAGTCGACTTAATTTCTATTTCTGGCATGAATGCATTTTCAAATGATTCTCCAAATCGGTCGAATAATAAATTTCTTAAATTCAACCGAGGGCGACAAAAAAAAAAAAAAAAAAAAACACCCACACGTTCGCTTACATTGTGCGTAAAGGTAACAACGAAGTTGCATCTATTTTTAGTTTGAACAAAAAAACTCGGGCAGGAAGAGAGATACAAAACATTTTCTTCTTCCCGTAGGAGAAAGCAAAAAAAAAAAAAACTGAAATCGTGTCACACGAAAAATTAACGCAATAAACTTGGAAGTATCGCACAACAGCAGATGGGGCGTCGATCGACCGTAGAAATGCAGTTGTTGTTGCTCCAATATAGAAATGAATACGAAGGGAGGATATACCTATATTATTATGTAGGTGAAGTAAGAGGTCTGGTTTATTTTAAGATTCCCGATGACGTAAGCTTTGACAGGGCAAAAAATCATTTCCATCTAGGATTCTGTATCGATGGAATTCCAATTGAGTGTGTGACACACACAACTATTTTCTTCAATTAATTTCTCACTCACTCTTTGGTGTATCCCAGCCCAGTGGCATTAATCATGTCAGAATCGATAGACTAAGATTGACATCTCTCAAAGTGGGGCTTATGTTTTGATATTTTGCTTTTCTAAAACATTCTGTCGACAGAATTATGCTTAGATACCACTTAGGATTGATTTGTAGCGATTTTTTTTTTTCTGCTGTCAAAGGATGAAATGCGAAAAAGTGGTGGTTTGCGTGTGTAGCGCGTTCAGTTCAAGAGTTCAAGTTCAAGAACCTTCTCAAAAATGAAAACATTGACACGCGTTTTATATCAAATCGAGCGTACAAATTGATTTGATTTATAAATCTTTCAAACGTTTTATGCAAAATTATCGTGAATTGAGTTATTAGTTTGGGTTGTTGCTGTTTTGTTTTTTTCTTGGCTAAGGTTGTTGAACTTTGTCGGTGGAAGTTTGGTGAGTCGTTTTTGCAAATGAGTCACTCATGATGCTGTTTTGGGTTTATTTGCTTTAGCATTATTGACGAGTGCTTAAGTGGCCTGAGGAGGATGACATCTTATTGTTTTAAGACGATAAATAAGGGTCATAGGATTTAATAAAAGCCTTCAATATGGGTTAAAATCGAATCGTACCGGAAATGATGATTGTGGGGACGAAGAGGAAATAGAATCCATTTGGCACTGCGATTGTCCAGAACTAATGGTCAAAAGAAAAGATATTCTCGGGACCTATTTCTATCCGGAGCTGGATGATCTGATCTAGGAAGCCTTAACCTCCTCTTGGACAACCATTGTCCTGCGGAAACGCAGTAACTAGAAAGATCTCTTGTATCAAAGAGTTGACCTTAGAAAACTCCTGTTATTTATACACATATCTAGTTCAGTTTAACAATTGATTAATCTAGTTTATCTTACAAATCTGAGAATGAGGTTTAGCGTGATTTTGTCACTTGATAATTAGTTTTCACCCCAAACATTGAACTCATTACAGAATCTGCAAATACTTGTTTCAGCTATACTTACCTTCCCTGGGCGCCCCGTGAATCTGCAGTGCTTCGTCAGGATTCGTAGATTGTTTTAGCTCAGGTTCATGCATGCTTCGAATCTTTCAATTGCAGTTCCCGTGAGTTTTTTAGCCTGTCTCATGCTTTGAGCACTGAACCAAGTTTTAGGCCTGTCTTTTGCATCTAATTTCAAGGAATTGTTCGAACAATTTTTATGCAACCTTTCTTGCGAGTAAATTTGCCGATTCCTTACCTTCTTTGCCACAGATGGCCACCTCATTTTTTCTGCTTAATTGGGTTATACGTATTTAAACATACAATCTGCCTTCCTAGCTTAAATAGAAAAAACAATATTACGATGGCAAACTCTAGATTTAATTACCCCCCGTTAAGCAAATAATCTAACACCCAAAACTAAATCTACAATTTGACTGACATTGTGTATTATCCCCCGTATCAAATTAATCAAATTCGCTAATTCCATTTAAACCTTCAACAGAATCGCAAATGTCATTTCTCATCTAATTATTGTAATCCTTTAAAACTACTCCAATCTTGCCTGCGTGACATATGTTCTAATGTTCAGCTCTAATTGCCACCCATTAAGTAAAACTACTCACCGAAAACACCCCCAAGCAATTTAAATTAATCACAAAGCTCATCCCTCTCCAGAGTCACAGCATAAATCAATTACCTCTTTCGAAAATTTGAACAACACTTAACAATATGCCTTGCCTATCGAATCCAATAAAATCGATTTTCTATCCCCTTTCCCTCTAAAACCAAGAACAAAAAAAATTCTCTACGCATTCAGGCCAAACGTTAATCGTTGCCCTCCAATTAAAATAACACTTTTACAAATTAACAATTAGCGTTTGAGAGATATCCAAAAGTAGAAAAAAGGAGAAATCGAATAGAACCGATTCTTCCCGAGGGTAGACAGACTATTCCTCTATCTCCTCCTCCACGACTCTATCGAAGACGAAAAATTTGGCATTTTAAAAAGTGAAATCAGTCAATGTGTTCATTCATTCCAAAACACCCATACACAGCAAGAGGAAATTTATTTATTTTCTTTTTTTTTTCTCCCCTTGTATAAAATATATATGTATATCAGATTTTTGGCTCGCGTCCAAATTAAGAAGCATTTTTCATTATTAAATTTACAGTCAAATACTAATTTTTGTCACACAAACAAATTCTAAACATTTTCGTTTAAATATTATAAAACTTTCACAGTGAAGTTTTAATAAAATAAAAATATTTGTTTTCTTGATTTAAATAAATAAAAAAAGAATCACCTACGCGCTAATGCCACCCGGGGGATGCTAAACATTTTAAAACAGACATACACATTCACGTATCTATTATATGTATATGTATATCGCCGCCCGCAAGGAACAAGTGTTTACTTTCGGATAACACATTATTTTTATTTTAGATACACAAATTATCGCACCATTGTGCTTCCGCCTATCTCTGATATCTGATTTGCAATTAATTTCGACAGCGCTAAATAAGAAAACGAACGAGAGAAAAAAAAAAATAATTGATTGGAGTAGACGATTTTTATGATATTTTTTTTTTACAACAATAAAAAAATATTTAAGGAAAACTCTATAAGAATTCGTGTATCTGGGTTGGGGGCAAAACGAAAAAAAAAAAAATCTGTGGGAAGCATTTAATTCCATTTTCTATCGCTGTCGGCTTTTTATCATCACTCTGACCATGAAAAGTTTTTTTTTGCTTTCGTTTTAATTATCTAAACAACGAAAATCATAGAGAAAATTATTTTATTATATTTTTTTTTTGTTGTACGCTATTTCTAAATAGAAATTAATTTCATTTGCTGTCAACCCCGTTTGTTTGATAAGAGAGAGGAAAAAGCCGGCGGTCAAATTATAACCGGTATATGTATGAATTTCTTTTATAAATTATTATCTTAATTTATGCAAGCAAAAAAAAAAAAAAAAAACAAGGAACGACAGATATATTATGAAAATACATGGAAAATAAGTGACCTCCAAATTAGCAGCGTACAAAAATATGATGTGTTGTGCGCCGCATAGATTTGCGAATTATTTTTTTTTGCGAAAAAGAGTTCAGGGCAGTTCAGCAGGTTTATTTTTTTGAAGTCAATCATGTTGGGGCCATATTAAATAAAATTGGAGAAACGCATTACCGCTAAAGTAATTTGGTAATAAGATATTGTGTCTTTGGTAATTGTTAATCTCAAGGTCTGTTGCTAAAGCAAAAAACGGCATTCCACCTTTCCACATAATGCCGACGGTCTAATTTCGATCTTCAGTTCTAGAATGGCTTGAGAATTATTTGCATAGACCTTTGAGATCTACACGACCAGAGTGTGTTCTGCTCATAACACGTTTGTTTCTAGGCCAAACAATGCATTTCTGATCTGTTCAGAACTCGCCATTTAGCTTGAGCCTTTGACTTTATTCATTTTGAAAAATGCCTCCAAACCCCCTAACGTGTTGTAGACACATTATATTTTCGTCGATTTTCTATGACCAAGAACTGGTAGCTTTGCTTTGCGATGCCGCTGAAGATGAAAATTCAGAATTCGAAATTG
The DNA here is from genome assembly GCA_949716465.1 of Chalcosyrphus nemorum. NCBI lineage: Eukaryota > Metazoa > Arthropoda > Insecta > Diptera > Syrphidae > Chalcosyrphus > Chalcosyrphus nemorum. Next base: position 14,172,817 of record OX454334.1, on the reverse strand, counting down.
GTTTTTTGACAAAATATTTACGAATTCTCGATACGGTGAATATGTTCATAAGAAATGGATAAATGATATTGTAACGAGATGAGACTACACCATCGCAACCGAAAACGAACAGACCTACGACGGCACCATCGCAACTCAATACTAACAGGTCTAGAACTTGACAGCTGACGGGAACGAGCGAGGGAAACTGGACTGTGGGCGCGAGCCGTGTGGATTAATTTTCGGTTTAGGTTAAAGTTTTTGTTAAAGAAGAACTTGAATAAAGAATTTAACATTGTAACAATATTGTAATATGTTTTGATAATGAATATTAGACCGTAAACCGGTTCATTATTACAATAAAATAACTTCTGTAAAGCCATATGTGATATTTTGCTCTCCATACGTTATATTCATAGTTGCAAACCACCACACCTTGTTTAGATGAATTTTATTGAATCTTTTGAACAAAAAATTAAAGAGTCGGCACAAATCTATCCACGTTTATTACTTAATTTTAGGTCAAGAATTGGTACAGCAGATCTGGCCAAAAATGAATCTGAAACGCTCTGAGAAATGTCAGTATATTTCAAAAGGTTGGTGGAGGCAGAAACTTTTTTGATACAGTGGTAATGAAGTCTAATAGTAGAAACACATTGAAACAGCAACAGCCAACAGCAACAGAGGCAAATTAACCAATGCTGTGATGTGAAACACCTTAAACACAGCAAAGACACAACAACGTGTTTTTCAATGCAACACAACAGACTCAGCACGATAACACCAACAACAACTTCAACACCAGATTTAGGACTTAGGTATAATGATACTTGTTTCTCTGTTATAAATAGGCGACTGTTCCACTGTTCCAACTATTTTTTTACAATTGATTTACATAATACGGTTGATAAATAATAGCATGACATAATTATGCAACATGTCTAGGATCTTTCTCAGTTAAACGCATGTCTCTTAACCTTAAATGAAAGATCCTTTGAAAATGATCCACCACGTATAGAAAACACCTCAATTTTGCACTTAAACCAAGAAATATTCATGTATTCAGCATTTTTTTTTGGAAAATTTACAACCAACATTCGAAATTGTTTGAATCATTCTCCCTCCACTGGAGCAATTACTCAGTGTTATACATATCTTTCGCATTCCTAATTGCCCATTACTGCCGAAAGCAGGAGAAATCAAAAACTGAGCAAAAAGTGAACCAAAAAAAAGAAAAAAAAAAGTCAAGGCGTCGCGACAATTTATGGGTTAATGCTCTTCCTACTCCACATCGTGTGTATCTTTACTCGATATCGTTCTTGTCTGCCTTCCACATGTGTCATCTAGTGAAATGGAAAATACGCTCTCTATACAAAAAAAAAGTAAAGCCAAAAAGAACCAAACACACGGAAGAGTATACGAAGTTGGAGGCAAAATAGCAAAATATACATTTTGCTTCCTTAATTACGATGTACCATGGACCACCACCAAAAACAAACTCTAGAAAAGACAAAAAAAAAACTACTTAATGCCCATCGTCATGGTGCGTCTCTTTTTTTGGCCGAAATCTAGGTTCGTCTTCGCGCTTGGAAAAAGATACCACTGCGGACCATTACGCTTCGCGATTTGGTGATTTCTCCCCGCTCGACTAGTATATGCATCATAAACATGGACAAGTCGGAAAAGTGCTGCCAAAATGAGATCTTCACCAACAGCTGTTTTAGTTTTTCATTTCTCAAAACCGGAGCAAATTCTCAAGAAAATAAATGGAGGCTAGTATCCTCCTGTGTTATTGCATTAGAAGGTGACGAGACTGGCCGAGGGGTGGTTGGGGGGAACTACTCCTCGGATACGTGTGCAGACAAGACGATGTAATAAACTAGACCACGAGTGTAGAGCGTGTTTTTGGGGTCTTTTTTTGGAATGGTTTTTGTACTTCTATTTTTGGGGTGCGAATTATGGAGTAATAATCTGAGATACATATTTGCCAAACGCATCTGCCGACGACCCGGGGAGCCGGGTATTGGTGGGGCGTTTGTCTTCTGGGATATGATGGAGTCGGTTTGTCGTTAAAACTGGCATGCGGTAGTCTATGGCTATTTACATGTGTATATGTGTTGGTTGGTGTATAAAAGGATTCCGACAGAATATGGTGCAATGGGGTGAGTCGTACTTGGAATTCTTCAGTGACTTGTGTCATTAATTAGAGTTCTGGGAAGTAATTGCGTACAATGACGCAAAATTTTGCGAATTCAAATATGCGATGGTTAAAATGTAGAAACTGGCGTTGGTTTTTGTTTGTATGGCGCTTAGAAATGGGGTAACACAAGGTGGTGTGGTGGTGACTGGTTTTATTTGCTTTAAACAAAAGGGTGAACTGTTCTCCTTTATATTATTTATCACTACTTTTTCTATTTTTCTTTTATTACATACTTAAATCCTGTTTCCCCTTGTGGGTCCTAGGGCCTCTACAACGCCTACGCGCCATCGTGTGCGATTTCTGGAAATATGCCTCAGCTCCCCCCAACTCTTTCCCAGTTGCCGTGCTTCCTTCTCCACTGTTCTGCGCCACGTACTCCTAAGACCGCCGCGTATCCAGCCATCCAGGGTAAGCAGGTTCCATTGCATCGCTTGGTTAGCTATGGATCTGCCACCCTTTCCAATTTGCTTTTATTAGCGGTTTGTGGAAGTTGTCTATTTGCATCTTTTTGTGACTAAGTTAAAAACACGGATTATTTCGGATTACAACTTTCTTTATTTGCTTTCTTGTTGAAGGCATTTTCCTTCACCGCTGTCAAGTTCTTTAATAATCAGGGATTCAACCTGAAGTCGGCTGCAGTTCTACAATTTTATATATTAACTCAGAGGGCGCTTACCAAATGAGTGTGTTCAACAAAAACTAAATTACACAGTGCTTACAAAGTAAAATTAGTTGACTAAGCTGCTCGGTATTCTTATCGATAATTCTTATGTCATGTCATGTATAGAGTGACTAGACTGTTCCAAATTACCCGATGTCCCAAAGGACCAATGTTATTAGCATAAGCAACAAATCTTAACGCAACTTAACCCCGATACGATCCAATTACATTCAGTTTCGATTTAAAAAGCTGTTCCTCATCGCTCACTTCGTGTTTATGACTCTCGTAAGGCATAAAAATTTCCCCAAAATTCATTGTGGAAAGCGTCTACGAAAAACAGACAGATTTTCATTTTATTTTTATTAGTATCGTCGACGAATGACATAAATCCTTGAAAATGTTCACTCGCGCCTGCTGCTACTGCACCATTCATTTGGTTTCGTTCCTTATTGCATCATTCACCTCCAAGCCCGTCAATAACCAGACGCATTCGAATCCAATTCCTCTTGCTAAGTGCCCCACAAATCATCTATATCGTGGTTATAAATTATCCAATGAAAACACCTCTAGCACCTATTTAACCAGCACACGCAATATTAATGTTATAATACACAAAAAACATGGAACAAGAAAAAAAAAAAAAACCAAAAAAAAAAGGAACCCAACCAAAAAGGGGGAAAAGATTCGAAGGAAACAAAAAAATAACTCTACATCCCATTGTTTGTTTATTTAACATGGATTTCGCTCTGTTTTCACATCGCGTGTAATCCAAAAAAAAAAACAAAAAAAAGTACGGGCGTACTACTAATTTATTAAAGAGCGAAGAGAACTCGCGAGTGAGCGAATTTTTCTTCTCAAACCGAGACCGGCAACGGATGTGTGCATGACGAGCCGCAGAGAAGGGAAATTCGGTTATTTCCTTTACCGCACACTCCCCCATTCCTCCTGCACTACGTCCCCTGAGAACATAATGAAGAAGGAGTAAAATTCTTTCAATGACCTTGATTTTGAACTCAATACATTTTACGTATACAAAACAACTTTATCGTCGTTACACACTCTCAATTCGTCGGAACCGACTTCAACAGCCGGCACAAGGAGAAGAAGAAGAAAGCGTCCGTTGTCGACATAAATTAGAAATCTTATGATTTTGATGAGGAACATCCATTGGCCGAACGATGATTGCAAAATATGGGGAAGACTTCTTGGTGCTAGCCAGCTAATTCTCCGGCTAAGTAAGTTGAAGAAATCAATTTATCGGTGAGCCACCGCTGGTCCATATGGAATAGATCAAGGGTGCTTACGAGTTGAAGCCATTAAGTCTCACCTAGGGGTTGGATTCTTTTTTTTCTTTATTTTAGTTCTGCACAGTAATTAGTATTTTTTATTTTTTATTTTTTAAATTGAAAAGTCCAAAAGATGAGGTGAACAAAAACTGCTGCTCTGAGAGGTTGTTTGTTGTTTTTCTGTCAGTATTATGTTCATGTAGAATAATTTCTTGCTTGGGTGTTTCCTTTCGCGTGGCATATACAATAAGTTTGTTGAAATACTCTAAAGTGAGAGATTTAAGAGTGAGATGTGAGTGAGATTTAAGTCCGTATTTGGGTTTTTCTTGTGGTTTTTTATAAACGAGAACGTAATTAAAAATTGCGTTGAAGGCATTTGAAAATCCCGGCTACGCACTTTCAGTTTAACGGTGTAGTTGCCTGTGCTAAATAAATGTGTAGGCTACATTTAGACAGATGGTCACGGCAAAGCAGTAGTGTATTCGGTCGGAATTTCGGACGTAAGTCCCAAACACATTCAATCAAACTCCACAGTAACAACATTAAAATAACTCGCTTGGAAACACGTATTTCAACATGAACCCGAAAAACTTACTGTGAATTAGGAACGAAGGCAAATATCAAATTCAACTTCTCCATCTAAATTTGTACAACATACTTATGAGCGACATACATAGATCCACTATTGTGGAAACTACTTTCAGAGCTGTCGATTAAGATTGAGAGAGAAGCGAGTTCCTCTGAACATCCTACTCATGCTTATTTTGAGATTCGAATGAATAATCAATTGTTTCGAACTTCCTTTTCATTCGAAAGATTTTAGTATATTTTGAGGTTCGAATGAAAAAGATTCATTTTCGAATGATACCGCGAAATGAACTTAAATAAATTTAACCCTCAAAGTCAGCTGTTTGTTTCTTGGTTTGTTTTTTTGTACAGGTTGACCTTACCTTCTTTTCTTTTGTTTTCGAATGAAAAATGACATTTGTTTCGAATGAATAGACAACCAATGAACTTTCGAAAATTTGGATGAACTTTCTTTTCATTCGAAAGTCAAAATACAGTCTATGCGAATTCGAATCACTTTCGAATGAATTTGAATGTCAAAATAGGGCTGACTACCTGTGATGGTAACGAAAAGTAAGCAAGGATTCGAAAATGATGTTGGTGATGTGCAAATATTTATATTTTCATGTTCTTATAAAATGATTGTGTCTAGTATTAAGCCTCCAGCTGATTCGCTGTTTTAATTTGAATGTTTTCTCTCCGCCCCCTAGGCATATAACATACTCCTAATTGACTGTCATATACATAGTCAGAAAGAGCATTAACATCGTTGAGCTAAGACATCCTTATTAAAAGACATCTGCACTGCAACCTCCACACGTCATGTTCTCGCAACCGCAGGGCAAACCTTCGATGCTTTGATGTTAATTGCATAGCCGCCGACAAAAGCCATTCAAACTTTAACACAAAAACATTAAACAAAATCATAGTTTTGCCAACAACAGATGCCGCAATAGTGCCAAAAAGAGCATGTCAGTCGCACGCGCGAATTTATACGAGTACGAGTACACACTTTGCCTGAGAGGATAGCGCACAAGTATTCAACCACGATGATTTACTCAAATTTTAGCACTCTCCGCGGTTAGATAAATTGCCTACTAGATAATAAATTAATCCTTGTTAATTGCAAAAACGATGACATACATGATAACAACGCCACAAAGCTTTCTCGACCGAAAACGACCGAGACCACACCGAAACCGTGTTGTGGTCAGGTGGTAGTCGTCCCTCCTGTGATCTGATTGTTGTTTGTTTTTTTGCTCATCAGAAAAAGAAATCGCTTAACAAATCCCTTATGAAATGTTTAGATTTATATTTATTTTATACATTGAACAATAGAATTTATCATTCGAGCCATCGTATCAACTATATTTGTTGCCAAAAAGAACATTGTTTATAAATTTCAAAAATGCACATCTTCTGCCACTTATAACCTATCTAAGGATCTGTCAGGCGAGAGAGTTGGCGCGCTTTACGAAGAGTAGTGTGCTGTATCTGAGGGTTGAGTGTATAGTAGCACCGTGCCAGGAATTTTGCAAAGTACCATCTATACTTGTACTTGTTTTCAAATCAGACGTATCTTTGATGGTTTTTTTTTTGTTGTCTATTCTACGCATAGATGGGCATAGCTAAAACACACAAATCACATAACAGATACCAAAAACACAGATACACAGCATGGTAAAATAAAATTCCTACGGAATGCATTAGAATCGAATATTCGTGCCAAGATATTTCATCGGCCGTTTGGGGCCTATTTGGATAGAAATTTTCTACTCTTATAAATGCGTTCGCATTAGCACACCAAACAATTTAGATACACCACATACCTATTGGTATATAGATACGCACCACAAATACGCACTGAAGTAGAATCAAATATATGTACATCTCGGTTGAATTTATTTGCATTTTTTCGGGGGGATTTGCCTCTTTCGAAGGCTGAAAGCAAACGCAAATTTCTATCTAGACTGTATACTTATAGATAGATACACATTCAGTTAGATGGATGCTTAATAGAATTATAGACATTTCTATTCACATGTGAGATACTTAAATTTAAACCCAAAAACAAAGAATGCATTTTTGTATCTGAAACTTTATTATTGTTAGTCTATACGCATCCGTTCGTTGTCAACACAAAGACCAGCAAGCAGGAGGAGCAGCAGGAGGAGGAGCATGAAAAGCGACCTAAAAACTAAGAAGAACAAAAAAAAATCGAAAATTCTGTTTTTATTTGGCATTTGGTTTGGTTGTTTGTTTTTTTCATCTCATCTTGTGCGAATTTGGTTTGAAATTGTATTTTGGACACACAAATGATTTCGCTTGCAATAGAATGGGAATCATGCGAAGTGTCGGCATACTTAATATCCTTCGTCTTCGTTCCGTCTCTGAATGCAGCGAAAGATTAGGGTGAGACACAGCCAAAGGGGTGGGGAATAAAATATAAAAATTGTATTTTGTAAAATTTCACAGACACGATTCAGAGACTCGATGGTTGTTTTTTGTTTTTGTTTGAAAATTTGCATCTCGTCGTTGCAATGGCATGCAAAGTGCTTAGATTCACGTTTTGTGAATATTCGTCGGGATTTACTTTGTAGTTTTGAGTATTTGGCGAGTCATTGCCTCGGGCAATTTGAAAGATAGGTTATTGTTTTGAATTTTCTCGAAAAATATGTATATACATATTTTTGTTGAATAAATTTATTTGAAATTTGATTTCTCTCTAACAATTTATATAACGGTGGGGTGAAGAGCACTTTTCAGAGTAATGAACTTTACATTTTGCGAAAAAGATTTTCAAATTGAAATTTTCTTATAAAAAAATCCACATGAAATTGTTGGTAAATTTGATTGGATTTAAGGAAATCATCTTCAATTTGTATTTAAAGTACTTATTGGAAATAGTTTTAGTTCAATTTTGATTCACATAAGAATATATGTATACAGGCACGATTAGGAACTTCACATTGGCTTTGAACTTACAGATGTAAGCCAATGCATTGCGGAGTGAACCTAAGAGCTTCTACGCTAAATAATTTCAACTACGAATTCCTTTTTTCCAGTATGCGTCATTGACGAAATGGCCTTTGTTGACGGTCTCTCGCCAAAGGTTTGATCGAATGATGTTAAGGCCATTTCTAGCTACCTAAGAACTAGGAATACAGCTTCATTAAGTTATTTTTGGTAATCACAAAATCGCACAAGGTTTTTCTTATACCCGAGAAACTAGTACACTGTCAAGGAAAAGGTTCTTCTCCCTCTGCACTTCTACATAAAAGTGTGTGTTCTGTTTGCTAGGATGTAAAGCGCTCTTTTGACAGCCTGTATACCCTGTTCCTGCCTCCATTTAAGGAAATTGGTTATTCGTAGCCAGACATAAGTTAGGTACGGACACACTTAGACTACTAACAACCCAGGGTGGGTAAGAGTTATTTTTTGAAGAACTTTCTATTGCCGCTGTTAAAATTTGAAGACGAGCTAATATTCTAAACCATCCATGTCTAATGTCTAATACCAGCTGAGTTTTCATCCAATTCATCCTGTGTATCAGTAAAATGGTATTCATATCCCCTTTGGCACCTCAGCCGTATCTAATGAGGACAGTTTGAACCTGGGATTCAATATTTGACGCAAATACGCTTAACAGAAATGTCAACTAATTGTGAAACGGCTGTTTTCTAAATTATTGGCAAAAGTCTAGCGTATTCGCTTGTTACTCTGCCTGTGGATGTTTCAAGACCCAGCGAAGAGACAGGGACGTAGCCACAACGAAAGTTACCCACCATTAGACAATATAAAGGTGTTTGGCTGTTTGTAGTGAAATGTACTATTTGAGTCTGACTGTCCTGAGATTTAGATTTTATTTAAAAAAAGAAAAGCTTGTCTAGGATCAGGTTTCACTCACCTAAGTTGGATAACTGGAAGCCTCTGCATCTTTTGTAGGTGATTTTTGTCGTAAAAAAACGTACATTTAAGATAGGATTTTTAAACGAAATTATGGTCGGTTTCAAACTAATTATTATCTATCGAAGTTTTGTTCTTTACACAGTTTCAACAAATATTTTACAATGTACACGTACATATGATGAAATGTTCGAATATGTTAAAACACAGAGTACCTACAAAATAGCATTGTGCAAAAACTCTCCAAATTAAGAAAAAAATTAGAACATTCATCTGCTGAGACCACATGGTGTTTTTTGAAAAAAAAAAAAAAAACTTCCCGAATGAGGCAAAAATGTTCTCTTTCTTCATTTTCCAACCAGAGCACAGCATCATCAACATCAGACTCTCAAGCGTCAAAATTGCTATCGCTTCAGGTCGGCCCGTACGTTCATTAGTCGGCGTTCCTATGTTTACATCTTTGAGGCGAAAAAGATTGTTTTTCCGCTTAAAAATGTAAAAAAAAGTTCCATATAGAGAATGGTGTGAGGTGGATTTATTACTGTGTACATTTACGTTTGTGTGGGGGTATTTCATAACAGTAGCGACCGACCAAATTACCGATCGAAGGCACATGTTTTTTTCAGTTTCGACGTAGATTGTCTTGTTTAAAATCGCGATTGTTTTTCGAAATTTGGTTTCTATGCAAAAACAAAATTTTTATGGTGCTTTCTTTCTATTCTAGAGTTTTCTTAAAGAATTGAATTGCTTGTAGTGAATAGTGTACAACTATTAGGTTTGGTTTTAGAATATGCTGTGGCGGAAAGAATGAGCCGATTAGAGCGACAGGTTCGGTGTAATTGCGTCTAAAGGATTTTGTTTCCAATTCTTCGAAATTAACTCAGCAGAACTTATTCTTTAAAGTATCATTTCTTGTAATTTGTTTTTGCGAAGTACTTCGCTGGTTATGCCACGAATAAGGGAATGCTTCTTGCGATTTGTTAAATTTTATTGACATTTGACAGATGTGGAGCGCATTGCACATTCGCATGACCAAAACATGTTTTTCTTTGGTAAATGACAGCGCAGCGACTAGATACAAAAGAAGCTGTGAATGAAACGTCAAAATTTGCGAATATTCGCTCATTCGCATTCGTTGCGTATGTTCTTCCAAGTTCTTTAGTAATTCCAAGCCAATCTTATTTATGTTGTGTATTTTGTTGCTCTCTCCTCAAAGAGTGTGAAAAATGCTGATATTTTCATTATTTGATCATTTTGCAAATAACAAACTGACAGTCATCAGTTGTACTTGTAACAAAGATCTCAAAATTGTGACTCAGAAACGGAAAAACCGTCAAAACTTTCTTTTGGCCAATGCGTAAATTTGAGACATTATTCTATTTAAATCCCATTGACAATGCTGTCGACGAATTCCGCAAATGTCTTCGTTTTGAAATTTCCCAAATCAAACGGCTAAAAAAGCCTTCACAAACTCATACCACTCATGCTTTCAAAATGAATAGTCAATCTCTCTCTAGGTGTTCGATTTTAATTGGATGTTCAAATCATCTACGCGTTTCTTTTGTAATTTTGTATCTCGGTGCTATCAATAAAATAGATCATCACATGTAGCGACAATGCCGCCACCAATAAAGCCTGCAGATCGTTCCCCAAAAATACTCTCCTTCGTGTGTGCGTTGCGTACGTAGGTCAGCTCGGCAAAAAGAAAAAAAAAAAGAATAATTAAAATAATTTGGCACATCTGAGTGATAAATCAATCGATTTATTTGCGTATCTCCCGTCGTCGTCACCTCCGCCGCCGCCCGTAACTAAGAGGGGCGTGTGCTCGAGGTTTTTCTCAGCAAAAAAATAAGAACGAAATCAACAAAGAGGCCCGCGACAGCGCGAGAGTATAAAAATATAGGAAGGCTTCCTTAGAATGTCGAGTAAAACTGTGTCAAACTTTGGCGTTGTAGATGACTCAATCGCGAGGAATTTTAATTGGAAATTGTTGATGTTTTTTAGACGCTTTTTTTTGTTAACTTCGACAGCTGATTGGCAAGGTGTTCAAATTGAATTGAAGGGTTTTTGGACAACTTGAAGACCCTAATGGACTAAGTGTTGTCTTCATAGACAAAATGGCCATGGCTAATTATTCGGGGTTTATTTAAAAAAAAAAACTGAATGTCTTGTTTGTTTTTTAACTTTTCTTTAAGACTTAAGAAAAAATCCGTTTAGAAGAGAAAAATGTATATATCAAAGTAAATTTTATGATGAAAAATGGAAAAGTACACACATACTTCATTGGAACTTAGCATTCCTATGGCTTCCACTTACCGTTAGAAAAATAATCAAAAAAACAAATTCCTTTAATATTCATTTATTTTTTCAAATGGCCAAAGTCTATACATACAAGTATGTGTGTGTCTGGCGAAATGGTAGTAATTGGATTCTCTTAACTGGCACTTTTTGCCATCTGCAGAGATTGAAAGTACTCTATACACTGCCTGGTCGTAATAAGGGCAACCTGTCAGTCTCTATTTGCTACTGCATGTGAATGCGTAGCACACAAACACACACACTCGTACAATTTGAATAATCATCGGTCCTTAGTCATGCGACGATAGTGGTGGTGACGATGACGACGATGGTGTGGCATACATAGTTTTGTGACTCTATTCATAGGTTTGGTTTCACCATTTCGGAAGTTAATGGCATATGCCTGAGTAGGCCGACAGGCAGACAGATTTGTGTTTGATCTTTGTTAGGAAAATAAATAGATTCTTCTGCTTATGTCATTCTTTGAAAGAGAGAAAGAAAAGAAAAAGGGCCATTCGGATGCTCTGAGGGGTGAAAATCCAATCCCTCGTAATGTTTAGTGTTTTCTCTCAACTTGGGATGTTTTTCAAATAAATAAGAATTATTATGTCATTTCGAGTGAAATTAGTAAATTAATTATGAATTTATTTCTATTTTTTTTTCTTTGCAGGTAAGTTTATGGATGTCGATCATCAGTTTGGAATTTATTCACAATTTGAGTGGTAATGTATAGGAAGGGTTGAAGGGGACCATCTTGTTCGTATTTTATTTTTATTTGGCTTCAAATTGGGTTATGTATAAAGTCAGTCTTTAGTCGGGGAACGCACACAATGGTGTTTTTGAAAGATTAATCGTCAGCGACACAAAGCCAGTTCAAATCCTGAAAAAGTTTCCTCTCAGGAAGGTGAATTTTTATATCCCCAAGTTGGTACATTTGACTTCGTTGTTATGACATTAGCTGTCAGAAAAATTATAATATCGTGGCTATGTTCGTAAGTTATAAAATTTTTTGTTTAATTTTTTCGCCATACTTTTTTAACCGTCAGCTTCTTCAAATATACGTAAAAACGAATGAATTTTCTTTTAACGAAACAAAGTAAGATTGAAGTCTTAAAATATTTAGTTCAGCCCTCTGATAAAAATAATTCAGTATTAGAAGTGGTTAAAGGATTCATTAACTCGTTTATATGGGTAAGATGGAAAACATCTGATTATATAGAGAGCACCATTAACAAATCCAATAGACCTCACGTCGCAATAATCATCAAGCCTTACACTGTTAAAAAACTGAGTACGCCTTTGATGCCTTCGCCTGGGCATGTTTTAACCCGAGAAGTTTTTTTTTGCAGGATTAGCTTCAGATCGCTTCATTCAAGTGTGAGTGCGAGTAATACTTTCATGATCCTTCTTCGTAAAGAGAACCACATGGATTTAACGATCTCTAGACTTGATCCGACACAAAGTACTTACGACAGTAACATCCGCATAGAAGCCAGAAACCACTGAGAGTCAAATACAATGCGGGCACTATCTGTTTACTCCTAACATGTATATTTGAACTGATCCGCAATCACAACCAAAGTTCTGGGCATTAACATTGCAATAATTAACCAACATTTCCCTACACCATATGACGTCTCTCATCCCATGTACGTGAATCCTGTTCTAGTCAGATTCATTGCCCTTTTCATCACAGCGTATTTCGAAGTCCTTTAAGATGATTTTTGACGTCAAAAGGCATGTACAAACCATGTGCCCGGATCTCTACATGAAGGAATCATTAGCGATGCATCTGTCTTTGGCAATAGCAATGTTGGTAATTAAACACTGAGATCATTAAGCGTTAAATAACAGCTACCATGACGCGCCTCCAACTATTAAATTTCCCCTCGAATTCGCTCTAGCCAAATAAAAATTCCACTCGGCTAAAATTTAAAAGGTTTCATACCGCTTATATGGCGTCTATATGATAAGGTCAATTAACCGATCGCGCCGCCACTATAACAATGGCAAAAATATTTCACAAAATTAAATCTCAAATTGGAAACAGTTCTTCTTGCTTTCAAATTATTTTCTTAATGAAGGAGAATTAAAAGTAGAAAGAGACTCTCGCCACCTTTTGGTTTTTGGTTTAGAAAGACAGACAGAAACTAAAATTTATTATATGTACTTTTAATATAATATAAATAAATTTATAGTTTTATTTTCGATTGAAAGAGATTGTTAAAATGATGCAAAGCATGATTGGTGAGCCATTTTAAAATTTTACAACTTTGTTAGCAAAAATATTTGGATGAGCCGTACTGCTGCTACTCATAATATTTTGTTCCGCTTGCCAAATTAGTGGGATTCGTTGCATTTTGTGGCATTAGTGGCGTTTAAAATATTTCAAAAACTAACAACAAGTGCATAGAAATATGTAGTATTTAAATTTTATTTGTTTGAAATAAACAAAAACATAAATCATGATACGTGCAAGACTAGACATCTTAATTTAAGGATTGGGTGGGAGTGAATTTTGTACAGTTTAGATGTTTGGGGATTTTTGTCTTTTTAGTTTTTTTTTTCTTGTTAAAATATCATAGAATCAAAACGAAGGCACTCTCTGTTTAACATAAACCAAAAAAGAACAAAAGTTTGTGAGATAAATAATTGGATGTGCATGAGCTACGTTAAGGCATTCGATAGAAGCAATTTCCGGGCGTTAAGTAAACTTAAAAATATTTTTTTCGAAAAATTAGAAAAGAAACAAAAAGATTTCTCTTTTAAATAAGTCTAATGCCGCCACTATAACAGCGGCAGGTGGCGTCTAACATATTTTCCGCAACAATGATGGCAAAATGTATTCGGGGATTAGTTGCTGTCAAATTATTTCAATTCATTAAATTTTCAGCGATTTCTGTGAGATATTATTCTATCTTGAGGTGGAAATGTGAAGAATTTTTGCCTGTTGGACTTGATGTTTCTTATCGTGTCTTTTACTGACATGAGAAGTGCAGTGTAGCCTGAACTAAATAGGTATGTATGTACACCACTGTAACAATGAATGTAAGAGCTCAATATAACAGCGAGGACAGTTGGTTATTGCTCATTTCACAGCCAAAAAAGTACCAGCTAATTTCATAACATAAATCTAGGTACTCAGATAAGATCACTTTATCCATGATTGATGGGATAGAGGATCTCATTACTCGATTAAGTCTACATTGGCTATTATGTCCTTAAAGTTTCAGGCGGTCTTATGCCAGTCATATCCAAAGCAAAATCTGAGGTCTGTGGTCCTTTCCAGTGGATGCGAGTCCATGTGAGTTGAATGTAACAGAGAACATGTAAATGACTCTAATATTTAGACCGTCACTTGGCTAGCAACCTAGAGCGGATGGACTACCTGAACTAGTGTATGAATTTATTTTGGCCTTAAACATAACTTTTGGAGCTTTATGGTGCCTAATGAATCCCAACTTAAAGACTCAGCGAGATGCGATGTCAAATCATAGGAATTCCAGTTCCAGCTAAGGAAGTATAACACATGTCAAACTGAACGATATGTAGACATTTTTTGCAAATAACTTATTTGCCTCAATTGAATGTTTGCAAAATGAGTCGACAGTCTTCAAAAGAGATATTCGTTTCATTGAGGTAGTGCATAACATGTAAGTCCTGACAACATCCAGAGCTAGATTTCACAATATTTTAGAGCCTATGTCTTAGCGTAAGACAAACTGAATCAACTTGCGAAGTGAGTGAGTGAGTCGCCTCACTTAAAAGAGTCAACGAACTGAAGATCTTTACTTTTTTTTTATTTTATTAAAATTCTTAGCTAGATTTTCATGCTTCATCACCATCTGACATAGTCCACATGCCAAGCCTCCGAAATACCTCAATAGTTCAACCCAAATGACTGTCCCCAATGTAGGGCAGACCACCACCGCCACCGCCACCTTGTCCTGTCTGTCTATTTAGTTTCTTCTTCACTTTCAATCAACTTTCGATTCCGGAAACATGTTCACATTCACTTAAAGCGAAACATAAAAGCACTCGAATCTGGGCCAAACGTAAATTCTCATTTGAGTATCTAATGATGTGGTTTGGTGCTCCGTTGATATGTGTCTAACTTCGTTTTGTCGCATCCCCCATCATCATAATCATTCATCGTCGTCGTCGTTGTCGTTTTCTCGTTTTCATAAGAAACTTTCATGTCTTTTTTGTTCCTTTTTTCTAAATTTTCTCTCTTTTTCGTACCAAAAAAGAAAGAGATACATTTTATTTTGGATTTAGAATGACATATCACTGATGAGTCTGAGTATTTATTTATTTTTATTTTTGCTCATTGTTGTCAGTCTTTCGGATTTGAATTCAGATTTGGGAATTTGAAATTTGGATTCCTGTTTTCTTATAGCTAGCATTCGGGAATGTTGTAACACACAAATACACTTATTACAGAGACGCAAAACACAGAGTGTGTGTCATAAAAACGCATAGAAAAGTAATGTTGCTTGTTTCATGTCCATCAGAATGAAAATGAATATTTAAGGTGACACTGATATTTCTATTTTTGGATGGAAATTTGTTCGTATTTTTGTACATGAGAAACAGAAGATTTTTCGGTTCATGGGTAACAGTTGGAGTTCAAAATTAATTTCGAACTTTACGTATGGCAGCACCACCCCCCCCAAAGTGGATTGTGACGGGCATAGCTTCTAAAGAATGTCACAAATTAATTTAAGACTTGAAGTGTAAGGGTATCTATCACATTTTTCATAGTATCTTCAAGAAATGTTAAGGCGTTGTAAATAGAGAAGTCGTAGTCGTAAGTCGAGTTTTAAGTTAAAAGTCGAAAACAACTATTAAACCAGCGCCAGCGTCAAGAATTAAAGAAACATAAACTAACTTTCAAACTAGAACTGGCGCCATCTATTGAGAGAATATGTACTAAAATATAAAACAGTCGATATACATTAGTTTTACATTTGTTGGAGTGTAGAAATGAATTGCCAACTCCCTGTGAGAAATTCTATCGAGTTTACTTGATATTGAAAAAAAATGAAATAAAATAGTAAAACCTCTTGGTTCTTAATTTCCAAATGACATTTGTCTTTGCTAAATACAATAAGGGTTGTTGGTTCCTTTTAAGTGCCAACAGCAAATTTGGTTGGGTTCAAGGCATCAAGGCTATAAGGCTAATTTATTTTTGCAGTAAGTTTTGAAGAACCGTAACCAGTCGATAGACGACATATCAAGTATACAATACAAATACTCTCGGCCATAGATTGAAACTTCATTTTGAAAACATTACTTGCAAACATGAATACTCGAAAACTACTCTCGAAATATCTCTTTACTATAATTACAAAAAGAAAAAAAAAAAAAAAATTCCAACCATAAAGCACATCCGTTCTCTCTCTCTTGGGGGAAAAACAAAACTGGAGAAAAATTTACGAGTTTCCTGCCTGACGCCGCTATACCGTCAACGTCATTGCTTTCGTCATTTTGCGTTGTGGCCAATTCTATGCTAATATTTTAAAAATAGTAACGCTGAAAATGCTTCTCTCTTTCTATCTATCTAAACACTGACCAATCGATTCCTATTTTGGACACTACACTAGTTTCACGGTCAGGCGAAGAGAATTTCGTTTCGCATCGTGCCTTGTGTGGTTGATTGATGTTGAGAAAGGTCTATTTTTATGGTGACGAGTGTCAACGCGTCTGACAGGTTCTTTACAGGTGGGACACAACAGATGGCGTCTAAATTAAAACATAAAAAAAGTCTAAATTTAAGTTTGAGACAAATTATGGCAGGAAATTGGTATATTTTTATCTGAAATCTATTGTTTGCATGAGTACAACGCAATCATGTAGTAAATAGAAACAAAACTTATTCAAGGTTAATAATAATGTACTATACAAATGACATTGACAGCTTATAGTTTACAAATGACATTGACAGCATATAGTTTATGTTTAATCTACTACTCTTACGACTCATCGGCATTGTTTTACATGAGACGTTTCCCTGCTTAGATAAGGGAAGATAACAGTGAAGCTGGTATGAATTTGTTTGCTATATACCTGGATATATTCGATTTTAAGGAGGGCTTCTAATTGTCATGCTTCGACATAATACTTCAGACTTGGTTAGGAATTGGATACATTTATCAACGAAAATATGCTGGCAATTAGATTGAACAACCTCCTATAACAGTTCCACTACAACGTTGAGTTGACGCTGTTTTATCGGTACTTAGAGACCCTGGGACAAGGGGAAATCAGCTACAGTGACAAGACACTGACAGTTTGTAACGTAGCCTAGCTCATCCTAAATTTATGCAATGAATACATCAAGTTTCCACATACCATTGCATAATTTTATCTGTACTATATCTTCTCACCTCTTAAAGTACTTCTGTCATCCATCTAGCTTAACTTCAATTACCCTATAACTGATAAACGACTCGCTTCTCTATTTCTTAGAACTAATCCCATAATTTGCAGTCAGTCACGAGTTGGATTCCATATCAAGATCGAAGAAAAAAAAAAAGAAAAAAAAAAAACCATCTTGACCTTGTTACTAAACGACGATAAATTTCCCCAAAAGTAAATATGTTTTGATAAAATCTCATCATCAAACTATCAAGGATATTCACACCATCAGTGGAGGTAATTATTTACCTCCATCCTTGCTGATTTGCCACCCCGTAGCCCAGCAGCATCGCTGCTTGTTCTTGTTGTTTGTTTACAAGACACCACCACATACATATGTAAAACAAGTGTATCACCCATGACGGCCAATGTGTTACTTTGTTGGATGTGTGCCTATGCCCCTTTGCACTTCCTACCGGTTCAAGTATGTATCTATCTGCACGTAAATTTTATAATCATCTATTTGGAACAGCAGGGTAATGAACTTGGCTTGTTGGTCGGGGTCTTGTTCGGGTGCTCGCCTCCTTTTTTTTTTTTTTTTTTTTTTAATTTTTCGTGTGAACGTGTACTCCATTTATCTATGATGCACAAACATTTCCACGGCAAACACACAGATTTTTATTTTTTTTAACTTAGTGTGTATCACTCCCTCTGTTTTCACCTCCTTTCTGGTTGCGCGCACTCAAAAGTGCAGCGCGGATAAGATACATTCTTAGTCAGACTGGGCGATAATTTAACAAAATTTCCTTTATAATGTACGGCGTATACTCGTACAGTAGGAGCAAGCAAAAATGTTCGGTTTTTTTTTTTTTGCTTTTGCGACCATTGCAATGCCAGACACTAGGGAAAATAATTATTACAAGATCTTGACAGTGGGAAAAAAAAACACCATGATTTTAGTTGCCTCGAGAGAGAGAAACCTCAAGTACAAGTTTTAGAGGAGTATACACGAAGGAGATGTGTTATTAGATGGCATTTGAATGGTTCTTGTTGCCTTGCGGTCAATTGTTTACATGTTGTATTTTTGTTTTGCCTCAGTTGTTTCCGGGTTAGACAAAGGGTAGTTTACAGACTTGTTTATTTACTCATTTTGTCCTTTGGTGTATTTAACACGAAAGTGTGCCAAAAACTGTCTGAGATATGGAGATCTTTATCAAAAAATATTTGTCTGACTAAAGGTCGAAACTAGACTTCTAGGAAATCCACTATTTTGATATAGGTATGTATAAGAGTGTTAGAGTACTTATTGTTATTATCTGAGATTTAAATGAACCCCATACGCAATAGTGCTCTAACGCTCTAATCATTAAGCCACGTCACGCTACAATCTGGACATGGGCTGCAATCAATGAAGCTAACTCGGTTACGGGTCAGTTGTCCCGAGTAGGGCAGACCAAAACAGTTGATGTCCCCCTTCACTTGTTTCTCTTCCGTCGCAGACAGGACTAAGGATTAGTCAAAAACTCTTCTTCAAACCGATCGCCTCCTTATCTGATTTTAACCAAATCCATACTTTTAGCCAAGCAGTAACATATAGCAGAATATTAGCTACCTTAGTACTTTAAAATAGGACTTTGTAGGAGCTTCAAATAGTTTTTAGAGCCAAAGATTGGCAAGTGATTTGCAAGAGAAAATCTCTGCCTAATCTCCCCACTGAGCTTAGATTTTAAAATCTCAAAATTTTGCCAAAATGGTAGTATGTCCAAGCCTTTGCCTCAACCGCTAAGTAATCCAGACTATGTCTAGGCATCCCTATTTGTTAGAAGAAAGAGAACTCTTGGCAGTCATTTCTTCTCGGCGCTGGAGGACTTAGTCAATATTGAGCTGGTGGACCTCCTGAGATTTATTTTACTATCTGGGTGGTTCTAACAGCGGACCGTCTTACAGCGTTCCCAGGGTTAAATGATTGGGCACAATGGACCCGAATTGTGAGTCTAAGTGAGCAGTGACCGTCTGGTCACAAGGCAACCATCTACCTAACCTAACCTATGTCAAGGCATACGAGTAGTCCTACAGGTCCTAACAGTGTATAATAGTCCTTGCCCCGTTTGACAGACTGTAAAAGTGTTCCTCGCTTTCTCTAAACGAAGCCAGCCAATCGATAAGAACTAAAAATTAAATATCTTAAAACAGTCGTTACGAAAAGTCAAGCTTTTGGGAGGCAAATTATTTTTCTCATATTTTTTAGGGATAACTATTTTTTATATAATTATTATTTTTTTGAACCACCACCACTTTGTTCTAGATTATTGCTCTCAATACAAACTTTATTAATAAAATTTATATTTATTTTTTTTGTCGCAAAGAACTTGTTAAAAACATTCCAATTCGAACATGTTTGCTAATAACTTAATTCAATTTTAAAAAATTTCTCCACTAATCTTGATTAAGTGCAAATTTTAATTAAATTTCCAATTTGCCGTTTAAAACACGCGCACACAAATCGAAAAACTTGTAATTAACCTATTTCTATCAATTCGTTGACATTCTAATATTCAAATGCAGTCAACACGATTACTCATTACTATTAATCATATGCATTTAATAAAAAAAAAAAAAGAAAAACTAGAATTTTCAATTCAAAAATTTTTGTTTTATAAATGGGGCCCCCCGTAGTGATAATTTTATGCTAACTTGGCCAAAAATTCCACATTCTAGATGCACAAGCGGTCGGCTTTTTTTTTTCGAATGACTGCATCACCCACACGCAACCGTTGGGATATTTAAACCCCCCCGCCAGACACCCGCTTACCAAATAATTATAAATATAATTAGAATAATAATTAAAATATGAATAGTGGGTCCTCCATAAACTTCCCAAATATAAATAAAATACAAAAAAAAAAACGACGTTGGTTGCGGGCTAAAATAAGTTTCCGTGGCGCATTGCAACGTGCTTGTCGGTTAGCCGTTGGTCTCCGGGTTGTCCCCATCATCCTCGTCGTGGTGAATGCACGATATACGACGACGACGGCGGCGGTGAGCACAGGCTCGTTTATGGCGGCGATTTTCGGCTTTTGCTCGGTTGGTCTGCTGCAATTTGACATGTGTCTGCAATGCCCGCTGAATATTTACCTAATTTATATGAATTAAGTGCCAAAAATATGAACATTTTCGATTGCTAGTACTGGTGTGTTGTTGGCTGTTTGCAGTGGCCACTGATGCTTGGTGCACTGATGAGGAGCAGCGAGCACTGGGGTAACTGAGGGTGAGAGTGATACGGTCTCGGATTGTGAGTCATGTGTTTAGAAGCGGGTCCACTTGCTGTGCTTCGATGTGGAAAGTGTGTCTTGCTTGAAAGTGGACTGTAGTACAGTGGGAACAAAAGGCAGAAATTAAGAAAAAAAAAATTGTAGTTTTAATAATAATAATTAGCTAAGTCTTGAGCACTCTATTCAAATTTGAGACGAGACTGAGTAGGTGTTCTTACGAGAACCCTCTGCCGTTCGGATACGGCATAAAAATGTAGGTCCTTTCTGTACCTACGTGAAGAAACGTAAACCACGCACAACACGTACAGTTGTGGGAAGTTAGGGCTGGGCCCTCTATGAGCTGCTTATTACCTAATATGTATGCTAATCACTATGGAGTATTTGCTTTGATTTTTTGTCTTGTTCTTTTTTTTTTAATATTAAAACAATAATGTCTGCCTTACATGTATTTTTGTGGGTTACCTTCGGGTGGACTGTTAAAATAACCTAACGTTGTATATTATTTATGACTAACCCGTAAAAATCACATCCATGCTCTGTAGATCGGCCGATTCATCTACTTATAAATAAATCAAATTACTTAAAATGTTAAGCGGTCCTGTCTATTAAAATCCACCCAAATTAATTTGCATATGCATATAGAACAATTTTGCATACCAAAAATATAAAAACAAAATTATCTCACAAATCATATAACACGAAAGTAATAAAAATGGGGCGAAATGGCTTCTAAATTTTTATAAAACATTTTATTTTGTGCTCTTCATCAAAATCCACCCAAACAGCATCATTAAGTGATTGTGCAGCGTCTTTAAAAAGCCATATGTCAGCTTCACCGATAGATGGTGTTAGTATAGTTCTCCATGGTTGACTTCTTTGCAGTTCAAATTGAGCATCTGTGTCATTTTTGTTCCTAACAAATCAATTAGTTTAAACAAAATTAAACTGGTTATTTCTACTGTCAGTTCATTGACATGACGAGGTGTTTTGGAATACCGGCGGCGTGTAAAAAATACAAGAAAAGACACATTCAGTGCTTGGGGAATGTTTCGCTAAAAACAAGACAAACACGGCACACGTTTCGTTTTAAATTTTGGACATCTCGTCAAAATGTCTAGCGAAACGATGCGTTTTTTTTTTTTTTGTTAATTGGTTTTTCTTGTTTTTGGACAGATGTAGAACATTTACCTAGGGTCAACGAATGCTTCCACATAATAAGTGTGGTGAAACATTTTCACCGTATTTTTGCGACCATTTCGAAATAATTTTTATTTAATTTTTTTTGAAAAATTTATTGTTATACAAGAAATAACACCTCTAAACTTGACCTTCATCACACCTAATAAAATTAGAATTAAATTTAAATAAACATTTTTGACAAACTTTAGCACCTCGATGAAAAAAAGAAAATATGTATCATCATGACCATAAAATTCTGAGTTGTTGTCTGTCTGCGGGTTGGCATACCTCACGGAACTTAAATTGGACCGGTGTTATTTTTTTTTCTTGTTTTCTGATGTTGTGACAAATAATATTCAGTTGTGATTTATTATCGAAACATCAAGTGCCAACAAATAATCCCAAATAGAAATATAAAAACCTTAAAATTATGAGAATTTAGAAACTTTTTTTGGATTTGTAATGACGTTGGTGCTCGGGACTGCATGGAAAATATTCTATCATAAGTCAACCTACACTCTTCGTATATGTATTTATTGTACATAAAAACTTTTTATTGTGCATCATTATGACAAAAACCCACGTTCGGAATGGATTTATTTAAAAAAAAAAAAAAATTTGATGAGAGATATTTTCAAAGAGAATTTTTGCGGGCAGCATTTTTTTTTTTTATGAATCTTTTGAGTTGGAAAATGTATCGGGAGGAGGAATTTCCAAAAGACAAAATCATTTCCCCTTCACTGAGTGACCTTTTTGGTGACAGTAGGCTGACTACTATAAATTATTATAACATTTTGTATTTTTGAGGTTATATATGTATGTTTCGAATCTCAAGGATTAGCTGTCTGATTTTTTCAAATAGCATATTTCAAAGTCCAAAATTTCGGTCTTAAACCGATTAATTAAGTGGATTGTTGTCAGTGTGTTTTTTTGGCGTACTTTTTTTTTTTTTTTTAAGAACATAAACATTGGTTTTTAATGTTTAGTCTGCGTCTGGTGGTTCAAAAGAATGTATATTTTCTTAGAATTAATGAATGATGTACAGCAGGTTGCAAAATTGGTAAAGGATGCAAGTTTATTGCATTTACTTGCCAAATTTTTGGGTCACTGAACTACAAAAGCTCCTGCGGTCATTTTTATAGCCATGAAACAAATTTCAAGAGTATACACGCGGTCTTATTTTAGTGTCACCTTGAGGTTTAGTATCAGAGCATTGTCCTGAGCGCTGTTAATAACGATTAGATTTAAAAATTTCTGTTTAATGATGGTGTCTATTGTTGTAGCAAGCATCGTAAAAAAATGTTTCAAGCTTAATTTTTTGCGACCATAAATTCTTTAAAGCCATTTTAATGAACGAAAACAGGTGCAGTTTGGGGGCATTAAAAAATCGCGCAATCATAAAGTCAGTGGTCTTCTTCATTATCATCGGTATCTGCCAAAAGGTTTAATGACTAAGCTCATGCACAAGTGATATTTCTTTGAATTATTCACCATAAATCAGCTTTATTGGGCGATGACCATCATGATGTAGATGTGATGGTTAGTATATTTGGAATAAGGAGACATGACTGTATACAAATATATGCCGTACTTTTCATACATATATATAACTCCTAGAAATTATGACATAAAAACTGACCATGGTACTTTGGTAAAGTAACAACATTTTAAGAGAATGAAACGCCATCTCTCTGGGGTATAAAAGAAACATAAACGCTACCTCGTTGTAATCAGTGGAGAACCTTCAAACTTGTACCTACCACAAGTGGTTTGGATTAAAGGATGCTTGAATTACGGCTTGAATATGTCTGTGGATAGCATTCCAAACGCAAATTTTGCTTTACCTATTCGGCTGGCTATATCCAGTTCGGTTCCGCCATCGTTTGAGACAATACTCCCAAGGTATTGGAAACTTTCTACTCTCTCAACTATTTGTCCAGCAATGCATACATGAGTTGATGAGTTCGGTCCTTGGCTAATCATTTTTGTTTTTGCCGAGTTGATTTTCAGCCCAACGACGTCTGCTTCCCTCTCCACATTGCCTGTCACTTGGTGAAGGTCCATTATTTTGTGCGACAGAAGGCATACATCATCGGCGTAGTCGAGGTGCTTGAGTTCAGATGTAAGAGTCCATCGAATTCCTCGCTAATCATCAATAAAAACAGTATTGATGAAAGTATGCATCCTTGTCGAAACCCACTTTGGACTTCGAATTCATCAGACAGCCTCGCTGCTGCTTCTTCTGCCAAATCAAAGCAGTTGTAAGCGAGGTTACGCACTTGCACTTTGCTTCCACCTTGCTATCTCTTTAATCGACTGCGTTCCACCTAATTGTGTCCCCCGTATAGAGGTTCATATTTTGAACTGAAATCTCAGGGTACACATGCTGACCCTCCGCGTTCCTAAGGTCCACATACATATGTCATTGGAATAAATCGCTGTCAAAACCTAGGAGGCAAAAACATAGACAAACAGAGAAAATACATTGATATGATAAAAATGCAGCATCACCTTTTCGCATCCACACCTCCATCATTCGCGAAAAATCCTGTCAAACTATTTACCGTCACGAAATTTCCGCATACCGGCCTACATTCAAATTTTGGCAACAGCAGTCTCTCTACCAAAATCCCATCAAAGTCATCGTGTCTCAACTCAACCTACCTTTGCAATGCTCAAAATGTGTACACAAAATCTCTGTAAAAACTTTCGCATGAGTTAGTCATAAATTTCACAGATGCAGCAACTCGTGGCTACTTCAAGTTCAATAGATCTGTGTAGTTTTGCCATATCCCCTTGCAATGAACCATATCAAGACTAGAAAACACACAAAATGTATCTGATAGATGCAGCAGCACCAAAAATCCTCCTTCTGCAATTCTCTGTGTATATGTATGCGCTTGTGCATCTCTCCATCCATCTGCTCAACTGAACACATAAAACAAATTATGTGTGCAAATGAAAATAAATTTTCATTCATGAAAAATATTTTCCCATCGAATGCCGAGACCGAGGCGACTGACTACTGGTTGCTGCGGTTGTACTGCCCAAAAAAAATTGACACATTTCTACACAAGAAGATTCAGCTGCTGCAATACAGGATGTGCCGCCAGTAGATGTGGTCGGTCGGTGGGTGGTGGGGTGATGGAAATTATATTTATAGATACTTATATCGGTAATAATTGATTTTATTTTTGGGACCTGCAATCCTCAAGTGACTAATTGTTTACTTGTTGTCGTTGTTTTTTTTCTTTTTGTGTTCTGTGTGTGACGGCAGTGATGTTGTTTATTATTATGATATTTGGTATGAGACGACGAGGCAAAGAGGACACTTTCGCTCTATTTTTTGCCACCTTTGTAGATATTTTTGGTAAGGATATTGCTAATCATCAGATTTATTGTCAACCGTAAAAGTCTTCGGCACACCACCACCGCTTGAGATATTTCATGTACTCTGTCATACTCGAAGAATGAATAATATTTTTTTTGTGTATTTTTTGGGAAAAAAAAATTTTGGTTTTCCTGGCGCTTTCTTCTGTTGAGGACGCTTTTGTGGCGTTTCAAGTGACCTTTTACGAAAAGACTCAATCATTTGCCGGATGATTGGAGGTGGGAGCGTGTTCTGCTAAAAGCATATCGAATAGGGAAATGGCTGAGGTGAGATTCATTGAAGCTATTAGTTGTGGAATTTTAGTTTGAAAAGGAAACAGACGACAAGCGGTTTGAAATAATTTTGTTTCAAAAAGAAAAAAAAAAAAAAAATATCGCAAAAATAGATAAAACAAATTTTTATTTATAAAAATCATTGATGTGAAAATATTTGCGGCATCCGGTTGTTTGAATGGAGGCGGTGGTTGATTTGATTTGTTGCATTTTAGAATATAGGTGCCAAATAAAGTTTTAATGGATTGAATTGAGTAATCAAATGGATTGGCAATTGATGCCAAAAAGGGTGCATCATTGTGTCAATATTTGGCAGAATGAGTAGTTCAAAACTAAGTTAACGGTGTCTATTTGGGATGTAAAAAGTCAGGTTTAATGTGTAATATTTCAAGTACGCCTTTGGTTAGGTTAAGTAGATGGGTGCCTTATGACCAGAAGGTCACTGCTCACTTAGACCCACAATTCAGGTCCATTGTGCCCAATCATTTAACCCTTGCAACACTGTAATAGGGTCCGCTGTTAGAACCACCCAGATAGTAAAATAGATCTCAAGAGGTCCACCAGCTGAACATTGCCTAAGTCCTCCAGCTCCGAGAAGAAATGACTGCCAAGATTTCTCTTTCTTCTAACAGATAGGGCAGGACAGTCACACAGCAGGTGACGAATAGATTCGATTTGTCCTCTTCTCTGCAGCTTCTACAATAGTCATTATGCAGCACACCGAGTCTCTCTGCGTGAAGGCCAATGACACAATGGCCGGAAATTACGCCAGAAACAACCCGTGCGTTCGTGCTAAATGCCGGCCATAGAGCTCTAGCCGTTACGCATGAATCCAGATGAACCCAGCGTCTGCTTGCACGATCGATGGTTTCATCTTGTACTTTTTTCTTTAAGGAACTGACTGGGGCTGCTACAAAGAGAAGGGCCCGCGATATTGTGCATCGTCGACCCTTTCCTAGCAAGCTCATCCGCCTTCTCGTTTCCTTCGATATCCATATGCCCTGGTACCCAACTGAGGGTCACCGTATTGGTTCTGGATATCTCGTTTAAAAGTGAAGTGGAGTTGGTCTTGGTTATATTATATACTATTTACACTCTTGTGATAATTTTGAAGTGCGCTTTAAATTAGAGTCAAATATTGCTGAATTTAAGACTTTTAGAGATACATTTTGTTTCGATGGTACCTAAGTGCAGAGCGTGCAGTCTAGATTACTACCCCTGTTTCGGGTGAATCCTTTTTCTTCTTGTCTTTGGCCCGTTTGGTTATCTTTTCTCAAATGGGCCTTATTTCTATTCTCAAATGGTACATGACGACTGCCTTTGTTTTGTATTATTCACTTTATTCTACGAGAGTAAGACTATCACCAGATAAAGTCGAAAGTTCGCTATGCATTTTCTGGTAAAAATATTGTGCGGTGGAAAAAATGCTTAATTTTTTTTTTATTTAATTTATGTGACATGAACCAGGTCAATACAATAAAGCGGCTTTTGCTCCAAAACTAACATAAAGTCTAAATAAAACTGTTTACCGAAATTCTCTAGGCTACACAACCTCGATCACATTTTATTCCATAAGATTTCCCAATTCCAAATTTTTCCATTCACGTTTTTTTTTTTTTTTTTAAGAAATATATATTTGAAATAAACATTTAAGATAATTGCATCATATTGTATATATGTAGATAGTATGCCAAGGCATAGTAAAAGTAGCGTGGGAGTGTAACCTACTTGCTTCCAAAATATATCCTCTCCCCATTCATTTTGAAAATTGTTTTCTATTTTCTAGTCGAAAACATTGTATATGCGCTAGCATAGAAACATAGATATTTCAGTACGTTATTTGGCAAGCAACAAAGTAACAATAAAAAAAAAAACATCTCTCACTCTCTCAAGACTTTATAAATAAATAAATAATACCTAATAAAAAAAAAAAGACACAAAATCTTTGTATTTTTTTATAAAAATGTTTGAGAGAATTTTCTTAAAATCCAACCTCAATATTCGCAAATTTTCAAGGGCAACGGCCATTTTTATTTTTCAAACATCAGACAAAATAAAAGAAAAAAGTCAAATTGACACTAAATACCGTAATTTATGCTAAGTCTTTTAAATTTTTTAAAATTTTCCTTTTGGTTTTTAAATTTTGAAATTTTTTTTTTTTTGAAATCATTATTTGGATGCAGCAGTTCGGTTTTCAGTTCACATTTTTGTTTTCCAAAAGGCAAGCCACCATTAAACAGATTATGAATTGCTCTTTGACGAGATTTAGTTGTAAAATTAGGCGATAAACAAAAATAAACAATCAAATTAAAGATATTTCGAAAATTTGAGAGAGTGTTTATATTGGTGAGGGGATTTTCGGGTTTTTATTTTCGAAAGTGATTAAATGGCAATAAAATATGTCGGCAATTAGCTGTAAAATGTTGCAGCATTTTGAATAGGGTGGTTGGTGAGCGAGAAAAGTTTTGCATTTTTATGCTCAATTCTTTGTAATTATTTATCTTTTCGGAAATTTGTGATTTGGTTTGTTGTTTATCAGTTTTTGGCGGCGAGGCATTCTACTCATGTCAGAGGCTTGTCAGAATTTTAACACATAGTTTGAAGAATGTTGACATAATTGGTCAGATGATTTGACAGATGATATTCAGGAAATAGTGGCTGAACGATCATTAATATTACGTAGATAAGTTTTCTCGTTTTACTATGTGAAATCCGCCTTTTCAACACGTAGCCGGATATTCCATAGTTTTGGTTAATGTCTTTCGAGATAAGAAATTAAGTAGCAGCAGCAGCAAAACGACTACTTGATATCCTGCTTCTTTGATACCGAGAGAAGTAATTCGTTCAAGGTACTTTTGTCAGTTTTTTTTTTTTTTTACATTGTAGATTGTTGGCTAATGTTTGACTTTACTCTAACACTTCTTCTAACATTCAATTTCATTCCAAATCCCACCCAGCAACTTTGACAACATCAAACGTTGGACCTGACCTATCTTGTGTTGTCGATATAACCGTGCTTTGTTGTTTGTTCCACAATGGCCAGTATAGACTCCTGCAGTTTCATTCGATTCTGACTTCCATTGAGCTGTAGGCTCGGGAGTTGTTTCGTTTCCTTGTTGAAGGTTGAATGGTGATTGAGTAATAATGACGTGTGTCATATCTTCCATACGTAGAGTGCCGGGTATTTCTTACAATCACAATCATAGTTGTTGTACCTCGAGTGTTAACACAAATTTTGGCAGCACCATACCACCGGTAATCCATAGAATTGTCTTGGCATCATAAGGTTTGAAGCAAGCCGTCTGAATCCGTACTTGCGGATTTCAACTGAATCCCAATAATCTCCATACCTAAGAGCCTTATGTATGGTCAGAATTTCCGGCAAATTTACCTCACTTATTGGGAATTCCAACGTTTTGCGCCATTCTGTGAAGCTTATTGTCATTGACGTCAATGGAATCAATAAGCCTTTACATCTCTAAGAAACTTAAATTGTCTAACAATTGAGGTATTGTCCTAAAACCCAAATATAACTTGAATTTTCGTTTTTCAATTTTATTTCACACAAATACACGTTGCATTATTTGCTTGGCTAAGTTCATTAAAATTCAATTTGTGCACTTAGTCTTAGTGTTGTCGTCCCATCATCGATGCTATAAGCTCAACATCATCATCAAGTTTCCTCACGTACTTCTCACTGGAAGTTCCTCCCTAAACGCTCTTCCCCAACTTGCACTACCCCAAACTATAAGAGGATTTTAAGTATTTTGGAATTATTCACCAATCATTTTCCTTTAACACTCAAACAACAAAACAAAAAAAAAAAAAAAAATGCATTTCACCAAGTGTATTTTCAACACCTTGGTTCGGGCGGGGGGTAAAGCAAAGCAACCCCCTTGAATCGATTCGATGGCCCAAATGTGCATCGATTCGAAAGCGACAACATCGGCAGCTAATTAAGTTCGAGTAAATTTTGTGGGGGTGTCATTGCCAGAATGTATAGTAAGGTGAATTAGACGCGGCGACACACGACCACCTAGAAACCAATAAAAACGAAATTTCGTCGTTTTTTTTTTTTGCTGTTTTTGTTTTTTAGGCCAAAAGAAAGGTCAGATCTTGGAAGGAAGCTTGTTGTTGTTATGTTGTTTTGTTGATGATGACAGGCCATGAGTCGGTTTGCTCGGTTAATTGCTTCTTCAGTGTTTTTTTTGTTTTTTTGTTTTTATGGTTTGTTTATACTGTGGGCATCAATTCGTTTTATGTATGTATGCGCCCCTGTCTATGACTGGGCCATTAACACCCTCTAGTCGAGATGAGAGGTAGAGCTTATACTATATAAAAATTCAGGAATTTTTTAATCAAACCGCCTCGAGGTGATGGGCTTTAGATACATACACTCAGCACTTTGAAAATTCGAAAACAACTTGCGACGTCGACGTCGTCGTTGTCGTTGTGGCATCAACATTAAAATTTGTCCTCAATTAAATTTAATTAATTTTACTATACGCTCAATAAAAATTCAATTTCACTACAAGTCTTCATAGAGAAGAGGAGAGTCAGTTATAATAAAACAAAATATTAGCACAAATATGTTATGTCCTAGATGCGAGGTAGATCTAGATATACCCTGTTGTTGTACACATGTCGATTGAATGTGATGTAACCTAGAAAAAAAAAAGAAGAGGGTGGTTACACAGGTCTGGCGTTAAATGTTGCAACAATTTGGTTAGAAAGAGCAACCACCACAAGTTCAAAACAAGAAATTAATTGCTAATTTGTTTATACTGCGTTGCGCGTTTGCTTGATCTGTTTTTGGCAGTAAAACACATATCAAACTTGTTTTCAATTCTTTTTTTTTTTTTACTTAATTTTACGGGTGGTAAAACATGTGTGTCGGGGCGTCAGACTATTTTCTATGCTTTTTTCAAAATATGTATGTACATATATTTAGACTTTCATCAAATGTCAGTCAATCGTGTTGTCTAGCTAGAACTAGACAGTGATATTGGATTATGATGACAAGGTCATTTACAACAAAACATTGTGTGTACCCCTGTGATGAGATGGAGATTTCGAAGATCATTTTTGTTTAAACAAAATGTTAATTTAGGATTAGAATTAAAAACAAATTGCTTACACTGTTTTTCGTTGAGGTATTTTTATGGACTCTTGTTGAAAGGTCGAAGTTCAGAAAGTACACTTTTGCGTGTGTTTTTTTTTTGTTAGATCTTGTCTATTAGTGATATTGTTTTCAAACGAAAAAATCCATTAGGTGTGGGATGTGTTAATGTACAACGTAGTTGCCTTACAAACAGAAATGTGTTACACGTTTAGAAGAGAAGACAGCTAGAAAGCTTTCGCAATTTACAGGTAATGATATTTTAATGTATGAACCTAACTTAAATATGTATCTGTCCTTCGGTGGGTAGGGATCTTCTATTAGAGAAGTCAATTGAAAGGAATGTATGGCAAATTATGTTGAGTTGATGATCTGTTTTCAAAATATAATTCTTCAAAAACTTATTAATTGATTTTGTAGTTTCTACGTGGGTTTTCGAATGTTGCTTTCTATTTTTAAATGATAAATTATACATAACTGCTAAAACCAAAAAAATAACTGATTCAGCGACCACTGCTAGTTGAGTGTTCTTTACTCTCCATGATTTGATTTATTGTGAAGAGGAATTTTCTTTTACAGCTAACTTCTTTTACCTAAAGTTTATAAGTTTATTAAGTGAGCCAGCGTTAGTTAGTTATAGACGGTAGATTCAAAAAGCATGCCCTGAAAGCTTTCCAGCACCTGAAAGTATACTGCAATGTGAGAGAAATACGTGATTCATTGCATACCCTTCGGTGTGAACTCACTATAATCTTTAAGTTCATAATTGCATTCTGTTGCACAAAACTTATAAGGACAAAGAAAATTTAGGAGGGAAATCTTACAGTCTGATGTTGAATTTCGCTACCATTATTTTCTAAAACGTATTTTTACGCCATTTTGATGTCTGACATCACCAAACTTTAGCCGGTTTTATCGGCAATTCAAACATTTTTTTTCTAATCAGACCCTAGCTCATTAATATTCATCGCTAACACTGGAAATCATTAATCTTTTACTGATGTTTTGTTTTCTTTCTCACGACTTAACAAACTATATTTCCATTCTGTTACGACGTTTTATCGCCGTCGCAATTCAGAACTTCTACCACTTGGCAAACGTCTTTCTTAAGCATACATATGTACTAGATGTATTCACTACCCACACATACTAAAGGGAACAGCTGGCAAAGCCAGTAGATACATCGCAGAAAAAAAACTAAACAAACAAAAGCACACACCTATCTATCGACCAGAATGACGGGTATTAAGTAGAAATAATAATAAAAAAAAATATAGAAAATATGGTCAAGAAAATAAAAAAAAAAGAAGAAAATTTCAGCAAAACCTCTTTCCTTCTATACACCACAAAACAGCAATGACACACAATCTGGTCATTCTCTTCATTGGTTTTTAATGAAACGCGCCGCGACTATTGAGCTCCTCACCAAAATCGCAATTGATTAAGTGTTTTCGGTTAATTTTTTTGATAAGATAACTACAGTATCTAATACCGAAAACGGGGACTTTTCCTATCACAAATCGTAGGTACAAATCGTACAAATCGAATAAATCGCAATCGCGCTCGCGCCTTGGTATTTGTATCTTTTTACGGGTGATTAATTAATTTCCAGATGCGCAGAAGGTTTTCTTCGCGATTTCACGGAACAGTTGATTGAAAACGGTTTAATCGCGAACTCATACGGTAACGGCCGGTTAATTGCCGGCGAAAAAAAATACAAAACTCTCCACAGCATGTATCTGTGTATCTATTGACATCGAATTGGTGCAAAACGAGTTTTTCCGTTTGTCTTCCATACCATACCTATATGTATTGTGTCTCACCTGTGCAGTTTTTGATTTCTGTTCTACTTAACGAACCTGTATCTGTATCTATGCTGCACCACATCATTGTTGCGTTTCATTCACCTTGCCAGTGGTTCTTCTTTTTCGAAAAAACTTAATATCTAAAACCAAATTGTGCGTGCAAATCGATCGACTTTGTGTGTGTGTTTGATTTTTTTTTTCCGAGATTGATTATCGCCGGGTTTTTGTTTACCTCAGATTGACGTGTGTGTACAGGCAATGATTTGATTTTGATTTTGATTTTGATTTTGATTTTGATTTAGGAAGGAGAAAACGTTTGGAGGAAAAAAAAGAAAGAAAGAAAATCTAAATCCTAAATGATGTTTAATAAAAACAATCTCCCGCCCCCATGTTCGGTATTTAAAATCCAATAAAACGCGAAATTATGCTCATACACATATCACTGCTGACGACGGTTAATTTGTTCCATTAATTTGTGCAAAGAGAAATGTATCTGTGCGCTGTGTATATAGAAATTTGAGATTGATTTTAATCTAAAATTTGAACGTGATGTGAGCTATGACTTAGGGATTGGTTGAGTGTATGTATGAAGACGGGGGAACCTTTTTATATTGCGGAGAGCGGGTGATGTTTACATTACGTCATCATCGGCAAGCACAGCTGTTGGATAAACAAGTTGGTTTTTTTTATAATTCTTTTTTTTTTTGTACTAATCTCTCATGGGATATATTACATATATATGTATGGCCAAAGGCTAGGTATCCATCGGTGTTTATATTTATTGTTCTACATTTAATCGATCGTGAGTTATTAATGGCGTGAGATATGTTTTTTGTGTTGAATCTAACGCTTTGTACAGATACATTGTGAACACAGTGAGGTTTCAAGCATAACATTGAAATTTCGTTAAATGTTATAGCGCAACGGTCGCCGTGCATAACCATCATCGTATGTCGTGAGTGAGTGACTCAGAATTGGAGGGTTCTTCTTTGTTTTGGTTTCTGTTTGTGGGACATGTTTGGTATGTATTGGTAGTTGATTGGAAAAGATATTCGTTATTTTTTTTTCAAATGTCTATTAAACTGTCAAATTAAGTTTTTGTTACATGTTACTCAATTCAATCAATTCATTTGCTATATCCTTCCAAATGTCCCTAATAATTCGCATGTCATTGTAACATATGCATATAAGGGCTTATCTAAAATTCAAATGTGCCTAGATGTATGCAACAGTATTAGCAATTGGTGGTATACTTTTAGGTGTTTCTTATATTTGATTTCAATTTAGAGAAGTCATCGGCTTAAGCAAGTAGTTGTACAGTTGTACCTCTGATATTTGCTTGTGAGTTTTGTACGATTCCTTCGAGTGTTATGACGTTTCCTGACGTTGATAGTTGCGGTGGTCTTACCTAACAATGGAGCAGATCGATGAACTTCATTCTGTATCACTATTGCATACAAAATTGAGAAAACTTATAGAACAGTGTAGAAAATGTCGGATTGTAAGGGTCAGTTTTTGTCATTCTGAGTGCTTGTTTAAGATTCAACTTCCAGCAGGGCTATGTTTTAGTTACTGGTACCTAAAGATGTGCTCAATTTTTGGTTTGAATCTCGAGTTGTGTTCGAAAGGTATTGGTGGACACTAACTTGATTTTGTACTTACAGTTTTCTACTTTTCTTACAAAATGAAAAGTTTATTTTTTGCTTTCACACTCACAAACAAATAGAAACATTGTTTCTTCAAAAAGTAGCTATCTGTTGACATCCAATAAGGAATATATCTTGTCATGCTTTTGATTGATCAGGAACCTTTTTGTGGGACTTTATTGAGAAAAAGATTAAATTGGTTTTCATATTTTCCAATTTGAATGTTCCTCGTATGGTTTTCTCTCTAAAAAACAGTTTGTTTTTTTTTTCCAGGCTTAGTGCTTCAATGTTTTATTATTCCTTTTAGTCTCTATTGTCCCACCCACTTGCTGGCACAGTTGAACTTTACCACACAAAATCTTTTCGTCTTATTGAGGCAAATCCCAATACGTACTTGTTCTGTGTGTCAAAGTTCATACATTGGCCAAATGCACTGAACCAAATGGCACGAATCCATATTTACACTGTAATCTCATTACATTGTGAAATATTTAGTTCTTCTTCGGAAACTGGGTATCCAATAGATACTCAATTTTGCTCGCTCACATGCTATTGTATATTCTACTTAGCATTTACTAAGTTGAACCGCAATTAATATTCCTCTGCGACACTTTATTTACTGAATGAAGAAGGGATTACTTGTAATTACAGATTCATTTTATGGAGATTATTTTGCCTTCTTCTTCTTCTTCTCTTGTTATTCATATTCACTTTATTAGCATTTAGTGTTCTTATATAATGAGGAGTAGAAATATAAATGTAGTTTTTTGTTTCCTATTCTAGTTTTTCTTTTGTTTACAATGAAGTAGTAAAAAAAAATTATATTAATCGGCGTGCAAACGAGACCAGTATCACGTAGATACATAATGCTTGTTTTAATGTGACAGCTTAGAGTGATTTTTTTTTTCTTAATATTTGCATTAAAAATAGGCGGGAGTACGTTGAACGGGTTGATTCTATTGATTGGATGTGACACATCTGATTAGAAGCAAGAGCTTCGGATGAGTTATGTGCTTAGAACGTGGTTCTCCGAAAGAAGATGTTGAAGTAATATATGTACCTACATATTTATGTAATAAATTGCAAAATGTCCATGCATATGCCACTAACATTTAAGAAACAAAATTTGGTTCTGGGGTGTCAGAGGGACTATGGAAAATTACTATTGCTTCGAATGCATAGTCAAAACTTTGACAATGTTAACCAATGTTAGCCGTGAACGTTTCGAAAATTCTGCTGAACTTTACCAACGCTGAACTTTGACAGGCACTGTGTGCATACGTTCACTGGCTTGGAGGTGTCTCTGTATCGTTTTCAGACTGTCACGTCTAACCTAACTTACACTCTCCTATAGACTTGATACCAGCTATGTTGAGGCTGGAGGGTACAGACCAAAAACATGCCTGTTCGACATCAAGATATGAAACTACTACATATGTTGTCTAAATCTTTTTTACCAAACGTCCAGAAATCGATTAAAGCTTAGAGGTCAATTGAACTTTTAATTTGTGAAATTCACCGTCTGCATTTTGCACTTCAAATTGAATATTTTCGATAAATATTTGAATGAGTGAATGAATGGTTATAAATCGCTTTAACTGTTTTGTATTTATTTAATTATTTTTAAAGGCATCGTCTCCAATATGTCAGCTGTCCTTTTCAATTGTATCGTACGCAGGTCATTGACTATTCGCCTGGCATCTGAGCATTGTTTCCATTTAGCCTTATTACGACTTAATTTATATATATATGTATTTATTATCTTTGTATTGAAAATTCTAAGACGATGGTCCAGCGGTTTTTAAGAATTTAATTGCAAAAGTACTCTTTAAATTAATTACCACTCTAACGAGTCATTAACCATGTTTTTTTGTTTTCCTTTTTATTTACAGGTAAGCAACTTGAAATCTTAAAATCTGAGCTTCGTACGTGAGTATGGAATGGAATTACACTGGGTGGGTGCTTAGCAGATCGAACTAATACACCTTTCAATGCCATTCAACTTGTCTAGGCTATCTGCTGCCATCAGCAGTTTCTGATATATGTATAAAAAAAAATCCGATTAATTTTATTAACCTGATCGCAGTCTTCTTTTTTTCTTCTCCCAATCTACCACCTGTCTATGTATAAACATAATTTCAAGTTAACCTGCCGTCTGAAGGACATAGATACTATATATCTATCTGTCTGTACCCACGCATTTTAATTTGATTTTATTTCATCATAAACAAATCAAACTGCGTTCAAAATGATGTGCCAACAATAATGATGCTGTTTATCTGCAAACTTGCATAAGATAGCAATCTTCTGCTCGTATTTATGTATATATGTGGTGCAGCTAGAAAAGTATCTATTTAGCAGAAAAGAAAAAAAAATATTGACAGCGTTGAAAGATAGCCGCCACATGTTACATGCTTGTTGTTGCAGCATCGGTCTCCGCATAAAATTCACCCAAAAAGATACAGAAAATTATTGACATTCACTTGTCTATGCGGCGGTGTTGGACAGCAGAAAAGTAGTCGACTAGCGCAGCATCGCCGCGACGCGCTACTACTTATAGATAGTTCAAGCTCGATTATTTTCAATTTATTTCATCTAATTGTTTGGCAGGGTATTTTTAACCCTCGCCAACAGAGACACCGCCTGAATACCAAAGTGTGTGGCCAAAATTAAACCACACTTTGGATTAAATAATCGACATGGGGTGCTGTTTGTTGCTGATGCTAGCATCGGTACGTTACGTAGTTGTATCTCTTATTGAGGGTGTATCTAAACAACTTTATATACATATATATGTCCACTGTAAGTGCAATGCGTTAAAAGAGAGAGTGGATGTTTGTTTTATTGGGGGGATGATGCCAATTTTAATCGTATTTGTCGATCCCCGGTGATGAGGTGGTGGGACTCTGCTACTGATTTGAATTGATGCGGGTGTCCTTTAGCATACTCCGACCATAGACGTGGAATATAAAAATAATTTAATTTAGAATAAAGTTGCACAACACCAGAGTGGGGGGGTTGGGGGGGATGTCTAACAAATAGCACCAGAATTAGCCCGAAAAAAGCATATGTGGCGACAGTGAAGCTTTCCAAATTAATTCTTCTCTAATTTTGGGTGAAGAGGTGGAGGGAGAAAAAAACTTAAGGAATGCAGTGCACGAAGTCCTTTGGCGAGTTCGTCACAACATCAGTTCAGAATGAGAAAAAAAAAAAAAACTGCTGCCACTGTCAAACAAGATGAAGAACTGCAGATAGGGTGGAGATCGCTGTGGCGATATGTTTTTACGATCGAAAATAGTAACGCGCGGTGCATCTATTGTGAGATGCCGGCGGTGCCGGTGGGGTGACGCGGAGAAGCAGAATATTTAGGACACATTTCACTGCACTTAATGTTATGCTCTCTTTACGTAAGTTTTTCAAAAGTGATGGCTTTTTATAGATAAGGTTTTTTTTTCCTTTTTTTCTCTGAGACTTAAAAACCTAATGAGACATTAAGTTGTTTGTGTTTCTGTTGTTTTTGTGTATTCTGTCGTTGTTGGTGTAGCACACAATTATGTATTTGTTTTGTTATGTTAATGAGTGTCTAATGACCTAATGACTGTTGATTGATATGTGCTATTCGGTAGGAAAAAAAAGATGATCCAATTAGGAGATAGTATATTTTGGATTATTAATGTCGGTCGGTCATATGAGACTTTCGGGAAGTACGTGATGGGATTTCTGAGACAGGGGGGAAAAGTTTAATGTGAAAAAATTTCTATCTGCTTAGTTTTTAACAACTGCCTCTTGAATAAAATCAACTCAACTCAACTGGTCCATTGTACTACCAGAGAAACGAACTCAATTTTTCTAATGTTTCAAGGCAAGCAAGCACTACAGCGATGGGAACTTACAGTATCAGCATACTCCGCATTAGCATCGGAAGTCCGCCATCTGGTGCGGACAAAGGCAATACACTCGCAAACAGGAATGTTTCTCCCAAGTCCCCACCGTATTCCGCAGACCACCTGAAGAAAGTCCTTAGAGGCCTTGCGTGTGTTAAGGAGGAGGTTATGTCGTTCTCTTTCTTTATACCTCATACTGAATTATTCAGTTT
The DNA here is from genome assembly GCA_949716465.1 of Chalcosyrphus nemorum. Lineage (NCBI taxonomy): Eukaryota > Metazoa > Arthropoda > Insecta > Diptera > Syrphidae > Chalcosyrphus > Chalcosyrphus nemorum. The sequence continues at coordinate 14,134,780 of OX454334.1, read as the reverse complement.
GAAGATTGCAAGGAATGATGTCATAACCTGTCATTCAAACCATTGCTAAAATGAGTCAATCTTTCATTAACTTTACCTGCCAAAAAACATAGTCTTGTCTAGCATACAACTAAAATCTTTTTCCTTGAAAAGCTTTCCGACTCCAATTGTTTCTAATTGTAATATATAGTAGCATTGCACTAAAGTTTGTCTATGAAATTTCCTCATAATTTTAAAAATATAATAAACGCTGAAGGTTAACTCTAGTACTTAAAAAACTATTTTTAATATTTCATAATCTCTTGAGCGCTTATTATTTGCATACGCATACTCCTAATTGTCCCAATGTTTTAAGGAAAGCAAATTAAAGCCAAATTTATATTTTTAAGGGGCTACTTTAGAGCATGCAATTAAGTGTGCGTTTTTCACACTCTATTATGAGAGTATTTTTGCAAAACAGGTGATAAACGTAATTCGAAATAGATGTAAAAAATCAATACAATTCATTATTTCATTAACATATGTTCAGTAAAGTGTTTTGAGCGATATTGAAATGAAATGAATTTAGCAAAAGAGTAAAGTAGGTATAAATGTAGATCTAGTTTTTGTTGAACACACTCATTTCGTGAGCGCCCTCTGTATCTCATTAGAATTAATATATAAAATAGTAGAACTGTAGCCGACTTCAGGTTGACTTTCTGACTTGTATTAAAATGTTTGACAGCGGAGAAGGAAATAAAGAAAAAAAAAAGTTTTTATCCGAAATAATGATTAAAATTTTTCCGTTTAAAATATATATACTCTTGGTCTTTAGAAAGTGAGTGTTTCTTTCTTGTCGACCGATTTTCAAGAAGTAGTTAATTCTTATTTTCAATAAATAAACTGCTCCTTTGACGAGTCTAAAATTTGCATCCTGGAGTGTTTAGTGAAACATTTAGCAATTGTTTAAAGCCTGCAGTATCTCTTAAACTAAACCTTAGCCCTTGAAAGAAGAAAGCTGTTTGACCCTAGCAGAATATTGAACTCTCTGCAATGCTGCCGAACTCAAAAAGAGCGCAAAGATTACCAAATTAGGCATCAGTTAACCTGAATATTGCATGGGCTGCTATCAACTTCGAAAAACTTTTGGTTCTGTCAACTAGCTCCTAAACTTTTCGTAGAAATCGAAGAAATTTTACTTAAAAAGATTTCCTTCAAACTTTTATTTTGATACCTTTTCTTGTTAGTCCTTGTTGTCGCCTCTTAAAGCGAATGTCCTTCATAAAGATTCGGCAAAGATTGATAACAATTTCAAGAACTCTTTAACTTGTTCTACCCCCAAATGGATACTTGGAATTCATAAAATAAACATCCTTCACCTCGAAAATCATGCCATTTGTTGATTCAACAAAACAACATAAAACAAAAAAACAACAACAAGAACAACAAACACATGATTGTCGTCTTTGTGCCATCAATTGTTAAATAAACAACAATAAAACTGTTGGCCATAATTTTTAGATTTCGTTCCAAGTCGCACGTAAGCACCATTAGGCCCTCGACATATCCAATATTCTTCCCTACTGGCCTACAATTCTCCCACCGAAACACACACAAGCACAGTCTGAAAACAAAAAAAAAAATCGAATATCAGGAACTGGGTTAGTTGGTGATGATCCGCCAGCAAGTCGCTCTATTCGCCCCCAAATACCCCAGCCGGCATTAAGTATGTCTCCTTGTTATTTTTTCCTACGATTTCCCCCCCACACACTAAGTGCTCCAAGGTTAAAATAATGTTTTCGAAATATTTAAGAAAAAAAAATAACAGAAAACTCGCATTGTTTTAGTTTTTACCTCCATCTACTCGGGCTGAAACACCCAACTGAGAGAGAGAGAGAGAGAGAGTACGTGTATCTATGTAGTTCAATTGGGATAACGAATAACGCATCGTTCGCGCACAGAGCTAGATACTTTTTGTCAAAGATGAAAAATTGCGTGGGTTGTGGCGTCGCTGACGGACGCATTAAGCCGATTTACGCGTCGCTCAATTGGGTGTGTGCGTTTGATTTTTTTTTTTTTTTTTTTTTGTGACAGGAAAGTGGAAAATATTGAAAGGCAAACAACAACGAAAGCAAGTCTGGTCCAAGATTGATGGATACATGTGTTGTACCCAATGGATTGGCCCTCATTACTCAATGAATTTTCCACATAATTTCATCGAGCATATGTGTGTTTTTCAACATTGAGGTGTGTATCTACAACTTTGTGAATCCTTTCTCGAACCACACACACATGGAAGAAGGTTGAATTCCTAAGGCGACCGTCATCCTGATTTATAATTTAGATACATTCGCATGCACATACCCTTTTGATGATGGGATCCCATATCCCATAGCCCGTATCCGTATGATTGTGTCTAATAAAACACGAATCACAATAAATTATCCTAATTTGATTGAATACCCGCTCCGTTTGTTAGTCCGAAGGTCGCTGTATAGGTGAGCGATAAGGATTTATTGTATGATCTTTAAGGACATTGTTGTGTTTCTCTTTTCTCTTTTCTCGGGTTTTTTTTTTTTTTCAATCCCGTTTAGCGCCGGTGAGAATGGGTAGAGTTTGTGTTTTATGTGCTCGTTAGGGAACAATAAAAACGTATTAATGCTTCAGTTGTTTGAAAAGGACGAGAGGTTGATTCATTTGATACATTGTCTGGAGGAAAATACCTTTAATTGCACGAGGCTTTAGTGAGAATCGAAATCGATCGATTAAGAGGTTTAGATGGTATTCAAACGGGAAGCGATATCACTTTGCTTTAAACTGAAAGAAATCTTTAAGGTTGCAAACGACACGTGAAACAATTAAAGAATACACACTTTTGTTTCTTCATATGACATTGCACCCACTTAATCATCTCGCATCAAGGTCATCCAGGATTCTTCTTCCCAACTGGCCATTAATTAAAATATAGTTCACCATTAATCCCACACCAAAAGACATAAATAAGATTTGCCAAAACCATTAATAATCGCCATTTTTGAATTCCTTCCAGTTAGTGTCCCCAAAAAAACACATCATCTACATACATCTCATTGATCTAATTTTGAAAAAAAGATACATTTTTGAAAAACTGCTCAAAAATCCTTGAATGACAAACAACAGAAAACAGAAAAGAGTATATAATCTGTCCGGAGTTGATAAAATTTATCACATCCGTATCGCATCGATGGGGGCGAAGACTATACTACTTTTTGTTTTTGGTTGTTGTGTATCTGATAAACTTAAACGCGTGATTCAACGCATCCACTAACATTAGTGGGTTGAGAGGATGCTAAATTTAAATCCATCACGGTTCTCAGTCTGTGTGTCACGCGCTTTTATCATTTCCGAGGAGCCGCGCCCACAATTGTGTTTTTTTTCTTTTTTTCTTTTTACGAAATAAAAGCAGAAAATTATTATCGACAACTGGTCATGCAATGTCCTATGCATAAATAATGTAATCAATTTCATAACGAAAATAAACAATTGACAGGTTAATTGGGGTTTAGGGAGCGAATTGTTTGTTTCTTCATATTTTTGGCACAAACAATGGGTCATCCTTTCACAAGTGGCACCTTCGTCACGCCATTAAAAAAAAGAAAAAAAAAACTATTTTTAAATTGAATTTAAATCGGAAGGTGTTTATTTGTTCTAAATATAAATAATGTTTATTTCTAATGGTTTTTACAGGTAAAAAAAACAATGCTGTTGGTCAAAGTTGTTCTATTCTTAAAGATTCGCGAATCTATCTTTGCAAATTAGGGGCAATACAATACTGTACATATTTAACTTTATTATTTTATCAAATTTTTAAAACTTCAGGCTGCACGTCCTTTTCTTTGGTCGGTATATTCAGAGTTTCCTCCCATTTGTCTTTCGTGATTTGCCATAGAATAAGAGGAGCTCTTCTCCTGGCTCCAATTCACCAGTTTTGAGGTACTGCCAGTAGCGTATTTCACTCATCGAATTCCGATAACCTCTGGGATTGCATTTTCTAGTTGTGGATGTAATGATGCTCATAAATCTGTTGTAGTTTTTAGAAATTGGAGGTACCTACCTAACAATGGAGTTGGGTTCCAAAGAGAATTCACTTTGGCTAGGATGCACTGCAATTTGGTTGATCTCATGGTGATTGCTGGAATTTATTCACCGCGTTGCGAGTAGTCCTCGAAGGTCGATTAGGACCCATTTTCATAACACAATTTAATTGAATCTTGTAACTCTCCGTGTTGACAAACTAAATAAATGACAGCCAATTTGACGTGATGTAGCTTCAACAATATGGCCGCAATCAGATGTCAAAATCTAGAAATCCATAGGTCCGTTCGCGTACCCTCCTGAAACAGCGAATTTTTACAATAAATTTACGAATTTTTACGAAAAGCTGTTCGCGTACACAGAATTTTCATAGTTTTTCGTAGAAGAAAGCGCTCACGAGAAATAAATTTCCCCATGAAACGAATTTTAATGCAAGAAATTTCTGTGGGCTGGTTTGTGAAAACTGTCAAAGCTGTCAAATCATTGCATTTTCAACGTTTTCTTGTTCAACCCGTTCGTTTACTTTTTCGTAGTTTTAGCTGTCTCTGAGAGAATTTTAGAATTTTAGTGAAAAAAGTACGCGAACGGACCCATATGTTATCCTTATATCCGTTATGTATTGAAATCTATAAAAATTCAGCAGTAAACTCAATCCCATTCTCAGAAAAGATGTTTTGGAATGATCCTCACGTTCGTGGGACCTCTTAATGGATTCAAATCATATTGATACACTTTTCTACCAACAAGATAGCCGCTGTTGTACTTGTAAATTGTAAATGCGCATTTTATTTCCCTCCTATGTCCGTCGTTTTTTTTAGATTTATTTTAAACAACTCACAATCAGACGAAACGAAAACGTGTCGTTAAAAAAGAAACCCATTGTGATGACATTTGCAATGCACATGATATATAACAGTCGCTTAACATGAGCGGCAGTGCTAAATTTAACCAAAAAATACACAGCGGAGGGAATTTTCCTAAAAATAGGGACAACAGATCATGGTCATGAACCGCATCATTCAAAATTAGATTTCACGATGTAAAGTGTTGTAATAATGCAGTAATCGACGATTACGATAACATCACCAGTAATTTGGTGATTGCCGGCAAAATGCCACTTACTATAGAGCGCAGATGGTATTTTCTTTGCCACGTGAGAGGGAGAGGGAGAATGAGCGGGGTATTTTCGATGGTAGAGAAATCCGGTTAGTGATTTTTATGGGATTAAATAGAATAGTAAATTTGTTGGAACTGGCAAAGCTGTTGAGATGAGGGGAGATGTCGTTCGTTTGTTAAGGAGTATGGGGTAGTAAGTGTCTATGTCCTATTGGGGGAACTGTTTCGAAATTTATTCTAGAAAAAGAGAAACTTCTTGGCTTCATCCCCTACTCTGAAGTGGGCATGTTATACTTTATTCCCAAATAGGACGCAAGGATACTGTAGAGACTTTTTGATCCACGCGAAGATACAAAACATAAGTAAAGCTAGCAGCTACGAAGTGGATAGGAGCTACTAGTGGATTTTCAGACACGCAGTTCGACAGCATAAACCTTTGTTTAAAATATGGAAAGACAAAACGGACTTGAAGAAAAAACCTAAGCCTAGAACCATTCATTAAAATTTACACCGTCATGATCCTTTGAGCAGTTCATTGTGGCGCTACTAAACTTTTTTACAACAGATTCTCCATTTAATGTTGAATGATTCTATTAAACGTCTTCATTTTCTATCAATACACAAGCAATTCTCCCGAAAACTTTTCCTTTTCCTGCTCATCATCCTGTCTGTCATCTCTGATATCAGATTCAACCGTCAATTGACGCTTTTTGCCACAACTTTACCCCAAAAAGTGAATATTTAAAATTCCTTTCAACTTCGAGACCACTTGAGATATCTACACCGCGATGATGGCAGCAGATTTAAATCAAAGTCCACACAAAAGTCGTCATGGAATCAATTATAGAGTTTCACAGAGAAGCACCAGCAGCAGCAGTGGCAGTATCTCGAATTATGAAACCACCAAGTAGAGTTTTCTTTCTTTTTACCAAAAATTTCCAATGGCCTCTTCAGTGTTTTCTCTTCTCTACCTTTCCTCTTGAATTCTGAAAACCCACTCTGATAGAATAAATGAAACAACAACAACGTTCCAAAAAAAAAAAAAAAAAACATCAGACAATCGGTCCAAGTGGTGGTTTCAAGAAACAATCTTGTTAAAAATCAATTAAAGCATTTTCCTCGTACCCCCCTGGGCCAAAATCCCATCAAAGAGGACAGACGAGAAAGCCGAACAAGAAAAGAGAAAACAATCATTTTTTCCTCAAATAAAAGATCGAAGAAAAGAATAAGAAAAAAAAAAGCTTAGCGCGCAAATATGATGCCTTGAAATGCCTTAGCTTAGGTAATGTAATCTCAGACAGCATATGAGTATCTAGAACTCAAACAAAAAAAAAAAAAGGAAACGAAAAAAAAAATCAAACAATCGAATTTGCCAAAGCATAAAATTGGATCAATGGATAGAAATCGAAGGAACCGAAAGAAAGACAAAAATAAATAAAAAATGCGAAAAAAGAATTTTGTATCTTTTGGGGATTTTTCCTCCTCGCCGCCGCCGTGCCGTGGAGTTGCGTTTGTTTATCTGCCTACAGCTTTACCTATATTTGCCAAATGTCTTATTGCAGAGATTAGATGAGTGTGTGTGGGTTCGTATTTGAGTTAGGCATAGGTAACGAAGGAATAAAAAAAAAATAAACGCTGATACTACAAGTCCTTCTTCGATGGAAGAGAATATTGATCGAATGTACTCCAGAGCCTCTGTATCCATCCATCCATCCATTCATCCATCTGTAGAAGCACACTCTCTCGCTCTCTTGGGGATGTTAGACCCCGAATGAATGGTAATTTGTTTTTTGCATGATCTACCTCGGAAGTGGATTAATTGGATTTGAGAATAGCAAATTGAAAAGCAGTATGGACTAGGGGAAGTTCAGTTCAGTTCAGAGTCCTCCGGATATGTTTTTTTCTTCCTTCGTTTAAATGGGAAGCTCTACTGCTACTCGAGAAGAGGCGGTTTCTAAGCAATTAAGCGAGTCATTGAATTGAGGAGTTGTTAATCGCAATTTATTGTTCTATTGTTGGAGGAATATTTTCTTGCTTTTTGTTAAGATATTCAAAAAAAAAAGCATTGAATTTTGATTGAAGTTGTTATGTGAAACAATGGACACACTGTTGGTTGGGAGGAGAGCCACGTGTACGTGTATCTGAGAATATTTATTCAATATTTCTGGGAAGAGAGATGTAAATTTGGCTACTTCGTTTGAACAGCGATACTAGACCGAACGTTCTAACAACCTCTCGAAGAGTACTCTGAATATTTGAATATTTGACGATGATCGGGACCTTTACTTGAATTGAGTCGACAGAATCTGATTCCCCTATAAGGCGATTTAGAATTTTTTGAGAGTACCTATGTAGAATACTTTGTAAACAGTTCGTCAAAAGGTAGTGGCTTCCTCAGTTTTCCTCCTTGAATACGACACAAAACTGACAGATTTGGCTGATCGCCTAAAAGTATACTGGGGACTATGATCTTATTTTGACAATTGAAAGTTAATAGGAATATAACAAAAATCGAGAACCTTACCTTCTATAACTCATTGAGGAGTATTCGTCATCAACCTCATCGTTGTCAGTATCAACGCCGCCGTTTGCTCATTACATGTCATTTCTTTCCTGTGTGTTGCACTCTCAAATTGGAAGTTGTCACCGCAACAAGAACAAAAAAAAAAACAACCTGCAACTGCAATACAAAGTAATGACATGAATATGAAAATTGAAAATGGAAAACGTGCAAAGGATTACGAAACGTTCCGACTGCCGTCATAAAAATAGACTGTGTGCAGGTTAAAATGAAGTAGAATTTCGTATTCAACGGATGAAGTTGCACAATTCGCATACGCACAGTGCATCAACAAACATGCGAAAAACACATATGTATATATGTGCAAGTTGAGCCAGACAGACGCCAATGGAGCGGGTCTTCCAATGGCACGACTGACCAGTTGAATGGACGCAGACAAGACTTTGAATAATTTGAAATTTATTATCCACTTTTGGGGACCTACTATCTACCGGTGAGTTTTATGACCAAGTGACTGTTTTTTTTTGTCCTGACCTTTGTTGGTCGGTATTATCCAAGCCAACGTGATGTGGACAGGATATTAATGTAAAAAATTTGCATTAGGAGTGAGGAGGGGTTTGGGATTTACCTGGCTTATTTAAATTGAAAGGAAGAGTGAATTTTGTCATTCAAATTAGTTTTGGGTTCACAGTTAAAACCGGGTTAGATCTCCTTTTTATAATCCTTGAGCTATTCACGTACTCAATGAAAACCTTTTCTTTGCATGAAAAAAAGGTAAATACGATTTTATATCTATTCCGTCTGGGAAACTGCTTAGATTTGCATGAACTCTTGGTCCGGTTCTTCATGTCACTGGAGAGAGAATACGCCTGTACAAATAGGTAACCTACTACAAAAGGAGTAAAATAAAGGACGCAGAAAAATGGGAAAACTAGCCTTCATTCTAAAAGTAGTAGTAGTTTAGTCTGGTGGCCAGATATTGCTGATCCAGATATAACTATGCATATCCTCTATTGGTGTAACACGAACCTTAGCGATCAGAGCACTTAAAACAAAGCTTACAGTGAGCAGATGAAGCCATGCATGCATGCATCACTATCACTCGATAGACCAGTTTAACTCCATTGATATTGTATACTTCAACAAGCATACAGAGCATGTTATAAAGCACTGGTGGAGACCTATACTAATTTAAGATTATATGCCAAAGTTATGGGAGATGTACGCTCCTAGATCCGCTGTCACCAAAACTGTAGTGTATTGCAATCGGTAGTCGTGGCGATTGTAGAAGCAGATTATTGTCTAAAGGAAAGAAAATAAAACCCACAGCCTTCATTTCCACAGGTTTGAGATTCTTCACAAAGAATGTGTCCAATACAGAGAGAAACATTCGGAATATTTTCCTTGTAAATATTCTAACACCTGCTTCCTTAAAATGACTGTCCTTGGAGGACTTTTCTTTCATAAAATCAGTCGAAATTTTATAGTTTCTTCAGGAACTATCCTATCCTTTGATTCTATCTATCGACCTTCAGTCATATGTATATGTAACAAACTCTCAGGAAAAGAAAAATTGAAGTTTTGTAAAATCTGAATTCAGGCTGCATATGAGAATAATCTACAGATTCCTTCTCTCATAGGTAAATATCCTCAGCCTTCATTGGCGCCCCTCTTTAAAAAGGAATCCTCTAAGATTCTTTTTCAAGTCCCCATTCACGTGTCTGTCATTTTTAAATACTTATTTACACTCCTAAAAAAAATCGGTCATCTAACTGTTTTGAAACAATCAAATACGAGATGTACACGTAGGTATCTAAGTGTATTGTTACAGGCACGTGCGCTGTCTTCAATGTAAAACGTAACCCTTCCATGCATATATACATCAGATTTTCAATCTCAAAATGATATTCGAATCTTTTTTCGTGTTGTTCTTGCGAATAATTCATAAGCAAACATAATATAAAAGGATCAACTTTTCATAACCAATTCCTGGAATCAATGGCCCGTAACTTTGTGGTTTTTGGTTTCTTTTTTTTATTGTAACGAGGACTCATGACTTTTGTACAATATTTTCCAACAATTTTACAGCCTCTATTGAAATAGAGTGTAAGTTTAATGAATTTAAATTGCTATTTTTAAATGTAATTAACTTTACAAAGTATTATAACAAATGAATTTAGGAAAATAAAAAATAAAATAATTAGAAGTAGCCTGATGCTAATTGGCCTCGGTTACGGAAAATTAACATGTTTAATGAGACGTTTATTGCATAAAATGCATTTTTATTGTAAATTGTTTTTTTATTTTTAAATTAATTATATTTACGTACAAAAGTATGCACAATTCCGTGAGTCAATGTCAGTAGTAGAATGATTCAGTGCGTTAACATCTAAATTGTAATTAATTGTGCAAAAATGTGCGAAAAATAAAACACGTATAAAGGGGCGTGGCAAGGTGGTAAATTAATGAACGGCTGCAGTATAATTGCGAGAACAGCTCACCGATAAATTGGGATTTGTGCGTTGTCAAGGGAATAACAACATATTTCCTTCAAAATTTGCAGTAGAATTTTGCTCAGGGTAAATAAGGCATTGACAAGTTGAGGGCGTTGTAATTGCATTGTTATGCAATCATTGACGTTTATGAGGCGCGAAACAAAAATAATCATAATTATTATAGACACGCCTTTTTTGAAACAAAAGAATGTCTTCTGTGTTATACTTATTCGTTAATGGTTTGACGTCTAAGCTAGGTACTTGATGCTAAAGGTATTTCAATTTATGTGTAACGTAAAAGCGGAATGCGGTTGTGTCGTGAAAATCTGATTATTATTACTGCATAAAAAAATAAATAAATATTAGGCCGTAAGCAGCCCATAGAGGGCCTGATTATCTTGCAGACAAGTATCTTTTTGTATTCTTTGATATTTCATGTCTTCATATCCTCACTTGACCTCGTCAAAGTATACACAAGATCAATCTACTCCTGCTCAATGTTCTACACTCAAATTGTCTCTTACCTCAGTCTAATTTGCTTCACGTTCTTTTTTTTATTTGGTACAACTTTAAGGAGCGTTTTAAGCTCAACATTTCTGAGTTAGATTATCTCAGTGGAATGCTGATTTGAGTAATCTGGAACCTCTTCTCATAAGCCAACGGCCAGGAATAAGCCACAAGCGGTATTGGCTAGCATGCTTACTGCAGACCCCAACTCCTTTTATCATCGCTTTTCCGCTGCGACGTCTACTTTTTATTGACTATGTCCTGATATGTTTTTTTTTTTCGTTTGAGCGTCCGTAACAACAGTATCATTTGTTTATTAAAAGGTAACTTCCGTTTCACACATAAGCTTCGAGACCATTGGGATCAAATCAAATCAAATACACCAGCTGTAGCTCTGGATTCAATCCTCGATGAACCAGATTAGACTTCATTATTCGCGTTCATTGTCGGAGCACCACCTACAGTTTATACAGCCCAATAAATGTAGGTACCTCAAATGGCATTCTGAAGTACACAGTGTTGTCTGTTTATCGAAAGCAGCTCAGACGATAACACTCCTGCAAATTAAGGGAAGGTTTTTAGTTTAATGGCATATCTAACAGGAAGGAACCTTTATATAGGTACGCTGCAGTATTTTTTTATATACCTAAACTTAAAAAAGACGTGAAAAGCATACAAATTCTGCACCAAATGACATTTACAAAGCACTTTTAAAGGGCTTTTTGCATGCCATTTTAAAAGTAAACATAGGTATGCTGGATAGCCTCGATAACCAATTGCTTACTGAACTATGTACATATGTACATGCACACACTACTCGTACAAAATAAATAGAGAACTCGCGCATCCAGGGTCCACAGGTCCACATGTTTTTTTAGAACCAAATAGTTCAGTTCTTGCTGTTGTTTGTAGAAGGATGTATGTTGAATGGATACCTACACTGTTGTGCTTGACCGTACATTTTATATGGATGGATAATTTTTTTAAATTAAAATTTTACACACAACTAACTGATTTTGTTTGTTTTTGTTTTGTTGCAGAGTCTACGCACGGCGTGGACGGGCCTGTATCGTGGCGTCTAACGCTCGATCAGGATCTTATCGACACGCTGAAGGGAAGTTTTCCGAGTTGGTTTACTAATAACAACAACAACAACAATAACAGCACAACAGTTGATAACTCAGTATCATCGTCGACGTCGTCGTTGTCGGCATCATCGTCACCATCGTCGACAACATCATCATCGTCTGCATCATCGTCAGCATCTTCATCTTCGGTGAAATCATCATCATCTTCATCCTCATCATCGTCGTCCTCCTCCTCCTCCTCCTCATCGTCGTCGTCGTGCTCAAAGTCATCACTATCGTCGAAATCCTCAAAGAAAACTTCAGCCTCAAACAACAATAAGAGCAACACAAAGAATCACAATAAACAGAATAAACTTATCGCTGCTGAATCGGTGTCAGCGTTAGCTGAATTACATGCTGATGTAATATCAGATTCGTCCTGCAACGGTCTGTTAGCACATTTATCGAAAAATCTCGATAGATCCTATCTGCAGGATTCAATCCTATTGCACGACACATTCGACGATATGTCAGAGGGTAAGTTATATACACCAGTATTATGTCCTTCAAGGATACAAGGGGTTTTTTTGTTGTTTCTCTTTAAGGTGATCGCTTATGCAATCCATCACTGTTTGGTAGTGATGATGGTACAAATTCCGATTTCTATGATTCAAGACAATCACCGCCAAAAGCGATCGTTGATTCCAGTCCATTGCAACCGGCGATGGACAAAAATAAAGAATGTAAGTATCTACATATATTTCTATTAGTTTGTGTTTGTTCTAAATTTTTAGATTATAAATTGTTCCACCTGGGGCATGTGGGTGTGTCGGCGACTAGGCATGTTTGTTCTCGCTTAAATTATCCGTTGCACATTTTTTTTTTTGTATTTTTAAGATTTATTTTCGAAAAGAATTGGTCTTTTGTGCTGGTGTCTTAAAAAAGAACCGTGTCTCCATGATATGTTGTTATTTTGAGCCAAAACTCGAAGAGCGATATTAAGTGAGTGATTAATGGGTATTTTGAGATTAACAATGTCTCGTTGTAATATTTTAGGATAATCATGTTGTTTTGAGATGAATATAGCTTTTTTTTTCTGTTGCCTCCGATGGCACAATTATTTACGCAATAATGAAATTCAAATGGAGACGTTTTTTTTAGCGAACTGTTGCTAAGAGGAATGGGTTAATTGGATAAAAGGTGACCCCTGCACTGAAGTTGGTTGGTGTTTCATACTGTCTAAATTCGTGGGATTTTTTTTAATTGGACGGTAAGTTCCAGGAAGTCGGTTAGCAGTGTTGATGTCATTTGTCGTAAGCCAAGGCTAATTCTGATGAATCTGTAGATTGTGTTTCAAGAAACCAATTAGTATGCTTTTACTTGTGATTGGGAGTGTTCTAGGAAATGGTCTATAATCAGAATTATATTTTGGGTCCTCTTATTCTCATAAAAGCGATTTATTTCTGGCCTATGATTGGTGTATTTTCAAGGATATTGTCTCAAACTTGCCTTTTTTAGAGTTTTAAATGCATAAGGTGCTCATTTAAAATAAATCGTTTCCGTTGTTTTTTACGATTCTAAAAAGTAAGGTTTTATTTAAAATCTCTCGCAAACAAAGCTTTTGAATAAGAAGCTGTCATTCGTTGACAGGTGTCCAGTAAGAACTATGAGCTGCAAGAGCATAGATTGATACATGAGGAAGTAGCACATTTTAATTGTAATTAGCGATAGTTCTGCCAGGAGTTTCTTTCCTTTTGATAGTAGGAACAAATGTTATAGCTTCATCAACGATAACTGTCTATATAGACAGCCAGGCAGCCATTAAGGCTCTGGACTCTGCTATAATTCGCTCGAGGCTGGTGAGAACCTGCAAATCACTTTTAAACGAGATATCCAGAGCAAATACGGTGACCCTCAGTTGGGTACCAGGGCATATGGATATCGAAGGAAACGAGAAGGCTTGCTAGGAAAGGGTCGACGCTGCACATATCGCGGGCCCTTCCCTTTGTAGCAGCCCCAGTCAGTTCTTTAAAGAAAAAAGTAGAAGATGAAGCCATCGATCATGCAAACAGACGCTGGGTTCATCTGGATACATGCGTAACAGCTAGAGCTCTATGGCCGGCCTTTAGCAAGAACGCACGGGTTGTTTCTGGCGTAATTTCCATTGTGTCATTGGCCTTCACGCAGAGAGACTCGGTGTGCTGCATAATGACTATATAGAAGCTGCAGAGAAGAGAAGAAAACGAATCTATTCGTAACCTGCTGTGTGACTATCCTGTCCTATCTGTTAGAAGAAAGAGAACTCTTGGCAGTCATTTCTTCTCGGAGCTGGAGCTGGTGGACCTCCTGAGATTTATATTCCTATCTGGGTGGTTCTAACAGCGGAGCTTCTTACAGCGTTCCCAGCGTTAAATGATTGGGCACAATGGACCCGAATTGTGGGTCTAAGTGAAAAGTCACAAGGCACCCATCTACCTAACCTAACCTATAGCTTCAACAGATCGGGGTATGTTCCTTCTTCAAGGCACTTCTGAATCGTCATTATGAAGAGGTTTGGTTTCTGTTTTATAGCCGCCTTAGTGTCGCGTATCGTGTTGCATGCTTAAAGCAGCTCCTCCAGAGTGTTCTGATCTTCAAATAGGAGGCCACTCACATCAGCTGCTTTCATTTATATATAACCTTTTAGCTGTAAGAAGGCAGTAACTTTAAATTGCATTTCGACAAAAATGTTTTCGAAAACGATTTTTGATTAACAAGCTTTCATTTTATAACATTTTCAGAAAGTGACTACAAACTTTTGACTAGCACTGTCTGTAATAATGAACTCATATTTTCTGGAAAAATGTCTTCAAAAATATTTTAAAAGAAAAGTATTTACTCATTAAGTCATCAACAACAAATCAAAATAATGAGCAATTATTTTCCTCCAGACATTACGACGGTATTTTATTCCCCGAAAATCCATATATTCCCATCGATGTCATGTGGTATTCGAACAAGCGCCTCCATGCGCTGAAATACCAAAAACAAAAAATCAAATCAACTTCGATTGTTGACACTTTTATTTGCTGATATTCTCTTGCTCCGTGGGCGATTCGTTGGACAATTAACAACAATTTTCAAGAAGCTACCGTGTGCTGCTCGTTCTTTTTAATTTCTACCCAGTAACAGTGTTCAAAACACATTCTATGGCTTGGTTCTGCAAACGTGTATCTGTGTGGGGGTTAAAAAACAAACACCTTTGGAATTTTTGTTAGAAGCCCATTTCCAAGAGAACGCCTCCTTAAATTGAACAAACAATCGCTCAAGGCAGGGAAATACCTCCATTGACACAGACACACACGTTGAATAAAAATCATAAAAAGAAACAAATGATTTCGTTTTTATTTTTTGGTTTTCGAAAGTCTATAGGTAGAAATAAAATCGAAACAATTAGGTACACAGGAACAAATGGCAAGAAGCCGTTCCTTTGTTTGTTTTGAATTTTTCTTTTGAATGCGAGGGTGGTACCGGCCGCGGCCTTTTCTATCGCTTTTTCTGGAAATCGTTTTTAGAAATTTTAGGTGATTTCGATTTGATTTGATTTGGAGGAAAAGATACATGAAATTCGCAGTGTGCTCTTTCGAAAAACATGAACTAGCATCGATCGCTCACATTAACCCGTCTGATGTCACATGGTTGGCATGGCATATGCAAAACAAGAAAATTTTCGGTTTGTCCCAAATTTGTTTGCATTCCGCTCCGCTCACATGAGCGTGTGGTGGTATTATGTTTTTGGTATTCACAGAACTGAAAATAGAATTTTCGCTAGAAAATTTTTGTAATAAAATGGTATTTGTCTCATTTGGCTGACAAAATGTGCAACGGAAATTCCAGTGGCCACCCGAATCAGTGTTTTGAGGTCAAATGAAATGCAGGTTGTTGCTGTTGCAGTGACCAAAATGTTCGTATGGTGTAAGCGGCTGTCTGTTTGGAAAAATATTTTCACATTTGCCTAATGGTGAATTTGTCGGGGAAATATTTTGAGATGTGTGCCATGGTGGGGTTGTCAATTTGGTTTTTCGAAACCACATTTGCGGACAAAAATTTGTTGAATGAAATTTTATGAAATTCACGTGTTGGCTGGAAAATTAATGTATTGAGTTTTATGGTAGCGAAGAGCAGATAGTTTGATGAGACTTACAACATTAGACACATGTTTCAGGATTTCATAAATTAAAAGGAAATATAGGTAAATAAATGGCTGCCATAAGTACCTGGAGTTACCGAAGAGCTCAGGGACATGGGTGAGTTTCTTCGGGCGTTTTTTCGTCCAAGTTTTCAGAAAAGGGTGCTCGAGTGCAATAGACCAAAAAATATTAGGCCATAAGCAACCGATAGAGGACCAAGGTCTGGCTTCTCACAGCTGTATGTGTTGTGCGTCATATATATTTGTGTACTTACAGAAGGGACGTACAGTTTTATCCCGTATACGAAGGTCAGAGGGTTTTTTTGAGAAGCTATTTCATGACAGTAAGTAGTCTTGAACGTTTGTCAGACGCTCGGAAGAGGTGGGCCCTGAAAGAAACTTTTATGGTATTTTCCTGGATTCGAACTTGGAACCCATTGAGCAGTAGTCCAACGCACTAAACACTGGGCCACGGCACATATGCAACAGGCACACATGAAATGGGATGCGACGAATTTAGTTTTTGAGCCATTGAGTAATTTCTAGAGTTTGCAAGTCAGTCATTGTCTTGTTCCGATAGAGGCATTAAGCGGCTCATACACACAACACTTGTGCGCACACTGGTGTCGGTGCATTAAGAAGTGTGCTGTGTATGGGCTGGTGTGCGCACCAATTTCTCAGTGTCAGACACGGTGTGGGTAAAATGAAAATAGTTTGATTTTTGGTGTCTGCTATAGATCGGTGTGATGTGTGTGGGGCTGTGTGTACACAGTTATTGAAAATATCAGTTGGTTGTGTTCGAATCGGTGTTACGTGTGGTGTGTATGGGCCGCTTTATGGTCGAGTAAATTGAGAGAGAATGAAAAAGAAGGAGAGAGGGGAAGAGAAAGAATAAGAGAGAATGAGAGAGAAGGCTAGAGAAACAGAGAGAGAGAGAGAGAGAGTGTGTGCGAGAGAGAAGGAGAAAGTGATAAGGAAGAGTTGATGTAAGTGGTTAAATTGACTGGGAAAGTAGCATGTTTTTGTTTTTGCATTCGTTTGTAGTTCACAGTTTGTTTTTTTCATGTCAATGTTGAAATTCACTTACTGATTTCCGGGCGAAGTATTCAATTTAGCAGTTGTAAAAATTGTTTCTTAAGCACCTTGGACGCACTAGCACTATACTCCAAGTCCGATAGCTTTCTTTGTAACGCAACTTTCAAGGTGGAAAAGCACTTCATTGCCGCAGATGGTAGTAAGACAGATACTATCTATTTTCTACTGCAGTTTCGTAAAATTTGTATTTTCCATAACCTCATTCCGTTTAAACTAATTTTCACATTCCATTTTCGAAGCGTTTTTCATCTTTAGAAATAAACCAAAACTTCTTGTATTGCCAAAGTGAATTCCATCTCGTACGACAGACACGAGTTTCCCTTAATACCCTACTGACCTTCAAAGACGCATTCCTTTCACAACAGGCACTAGCAGCATTTACAAATATATATTTTTCTTTCTGGCTTTTTGTATATTTACTTTCCATTTCGATGAGAAATCTAATACAAGCAACAGGAGTATGAGCTCTTTTTTTTTCTTTCTTTTTACACAGAAGGTGAATGTGTAAAGGAAGATCCTTTTCTCAACACAAAGAGAAAAGGAAATTTTCTAAATTCAAAGGATTTTCTTTTTTTTTTTTTCATTTCGCTTTTTCTTGATTTACTACGTTCACTTCCTTTCTGATCCGTTTTTTAAGAAAAGAAAAAAAGTTCACAGACATTTGCATTGGGTGAATTGTATGTATATGTACCCACCTTCAAGTAACTTCCTTCCCTTTAATTTGTGAAAGTTGAATGGAAAGTATCTGTCGAACTTTTGCTTTTATGTGTGTGTGTATATCGTTCGCATACTCATTTAAAAGCAAATTTGTTGCCCTTTGTTCTCTGCTCATGCTTGTGGCATCGATTAACAAAAAAAAAAAAATCCTTCTGTTAAAGGACTTGAAATGCATGCAAATGAATGTACCAGATATTTTCACATTCAAATTATGTACGTTCATTCAACACATGTTCCATTGGGGGAAACCGAGAGTATGTTTGAATAAAATTGTGAGAATAGAATCTGCACCTACGGTGGTGGTGTCTTTTTATGCACGCGCGTTATGTTTGAAACGACTGCTGCTGGTGTTGGCGAAATTTATGCGCTTTTTTTTCTTCTTTTGTATTTTTCAAAAAAACAATTTTAAGTGTCGTAAAGTTACGCATGGATTGCTTTTGTGCCAGTTTTACGATGCAATTAAAAGAATTAGTCATTCGTCGCGCTGGTGAAAGTCATAAAATCTCAGCGTTGCTCTCCTTACGCTTTTGAAATAATACTTATCATTCGTTTAGGAGCATTTGAGCAAGAACAATGTGTTGTTGATTAGGATTAGGAGGACTGCGACTGCGACTTTGGGTTGATCTTGACGGAAATTTTCGCGTTATTCGTAATTGTATGGACGTGGAATAAATCAGTAAACACAGGAGCATCTCTCTTCTTATTGAAAGTTGAGGCATTGCTTGTGGAAATCCCATAACGACTGGTAGGTGGTTTAGTATCTCAACAAAATTGTCGTCATCGTAACATTCTTTTCGCAATTTTTAGGTCATGTGATGTTTAAGTATTTGTCGACAATTTCATCGCACAATCAAATGTCTAGGATCGTTTAGTTCGACGTAGAAAACATAAAACTAAACAGAGACTTGGTTTTAGAAAAGATATCCGTCATGGTCGTCTATATAACATAAAATTCGTGCTTCTGTTGATAACAATGGCATTAAGTATTCAAGGACATTTTACTGAGGCCGTTGTTTACAGTCCAGACGAAGTTGGATTAGATGAATAACTCGTGTTTTAAGTCACATTTTCAGTAAGAATGTTCTTTCATTCCATTAAAAATTTATTGCTGGTGCAACATTTATCAAATTAATAGCAAAGAGATGTATGGATTTAATGAAAAACATATGAAAATGCTACAGTCCGTCTGGAGCGGATCGTTTGATACACTATCCCTTTTCTATACACATATGTAGCTTTTTCTTCCACCGTATATTGGCGCTTAAGCTACTTTTTTTTCAAATATCTTATAAAATTACTCAAAAATACGAATTTTCTCAATAAGTGGGCGTGGTAGAGGGCAGATTTAAAAAAAAGTTTCAACATATACATATATTCAAAATATCTACCTATTTGCTGAAGTAAATTATTCGAGTTTTATATAAAAATACTGAAAAAAGTGAATTTTTTGAAAAATGGGCGTGTCAATGGGCGGTCCTTCTACGAGGACCTGGTATACAAAATTTCATCGATCTAGCTTAAAATTTAAGGCCCAAAAACTGGTGACACACAGACGGACGGACGGATGGACATAGCTCAATCGACTCGGTTAGTGATGCTGATCATTTAGGGTTGTCAAAAAAAACTGTTTAAACCAAGAGCTTTCCTTTTTAATCTAACGGTATCTTACATATGTTGAACAGCGGTTGAATTCTTCGCTTTGACAGCTGTCAAGCAAAAGCTGTACGGTTCAAGTTTTAATAGTAAAGAAAGCCTGTAGAAAGCAAAACTTTACTTCTTTTGATCACTCGATCGCGAAACATCCATCCATCTTATACACAAGTGTTTCGATTGCTTTCTGTTAGCCCTTAAGAGAGAACCATCCATCTAATACACAAGGGCTTAAGTCCAGCGACCTCATTGTGTGCCTTGTTCAAGAAAGTAGTTCTTGGTACCACTTATACCTGAAAGTTCCCAAAGAATAATTGATTTCGAAAGTGGTTACATGTATTGATGCCTCCAATCTCTTCGAGCATGTAAATCCTATTCTTCTGGCAAAACGACAGTGACCTCTACGGTCTGCATTCATTCCTTTCTGTGACTTATCTAGTTAATGAACTTCCACTGATTCTCTTCAGGTTTAAGGTTAAAGAGTTTGTTTGGCGTTTATTACTTCACTCAAAAGGATTTTCTTCGTTAATTTCTTTCCAATCTGTACTTTAAAATAAGCGCTCTTAGTGCAAGCCAACCTGTTTATTTTCGGCCTTCAAAATTTGAACGAACATTTGGCCAAACTAAGTTTATCTTCCTCTCTTATACGCAATAGGTGCATCCTCCAAAAATACATTTGTTTACAGTGGAACCCTCAAAAGTTTTCCTACTACGAAGAATATTCTTTTCTGCATCATAAACAAAAATTCAATTAAATTATGTTTACAACCAAGCTGCGCACTGCGAAGGTCGTACGACATACACATAAGTTGACCGCCAAAATACCGAAGAAAAGAATTATCTTTGAAATTGAAATTAGCGCAAAAATCGACAAACACTTCCGCCTTGTTGCACAAATTGTAACCAATCTTATGTGTGCCCAAATCTCATGTGCTACGTAATAAATTGTTTAAACAATTCAAATTTAAACATAAACTGTACAGTTTAACGCTTTCAAAACATATTTAAATATTTAATGGCCTATGTCGGAATATGTTTATCTGCGATGCATAACAAAAAGTGCGCGCACCAAAAAGACTAGGTACGATAATGTTTACATGACAAAAATGCATGCACCGGAAGATTGTTGCTTGAGGTTCCTTCTTTATGTATCTCGTACGTGCATCTATTTATGTGCGACCATAGACAAGCCATAGATACTTGAGGTATAACGGTGACCTTACTTGAGGGAATTTCTTTATACGAGTACACCATGGCGTATACGTAACTTTTTTTTTTATTTTTATTTTTTCTTCTGTCCATTTTTCCTAATTACCTTAATTATTTTGCCTCTCCAGGGGAGAAACATCCTCTCTCTTTAATTGAATAGAAAATTCTTTAATTCGCACAAAAGTGAAAGGGCAGAGGAACAAAAACAATACGCAACTAGGGGATGGTGAGTATTTCAAGGCAACACAACCCACCCAAAGATGGATTAGTGTGTTCGGCGGATAACATTTTCCGTGTGTTTGTCAGCTTGTCCATCTTCCATCCGACTGCCACAAACAAATGACCAAGAGAGAGACAGAGAAAGAGGATCAAAATGGATGGGCATCAACAGTGAGAATTAATGAAGCTCGACAACCAGGGCTAGGGCATGAATGAATCAATGAGCGCCAAACCCTCTTTCAATTGTTATTCGTTTATTTTTCCTTCTTCATTGTACCTTCCCCCCCTTCTCTCTATGAAAAGTATTCGTTGAGGAATTTGAGTGATTTTCTTTTCATATTAGATTCAAGCGAGCAGAGAAAGCGTCAAAATAAATTATGAAATCCGATTTTAACTTCATTCGTTGTACCATTCATCCATCCATCTATTCGTTCATTTGGCGGGCGTCCTTTGCCTTTACCAAAAAAAAAAAAACAACTTCAAGCGCAGCAAATTCAATTACAACAGATTTTTAAACGAACAGGGATGGCTGTGAACCTACTCATTGAGGGTGGCAATTTAGAACACCCTTAGAGCAAGATTTCCCTTTCGATTGTTTGTACACATTTTATTGGATTTTCTCGCCCCGTATGGAGTGTTATATGCTAATGTAAGATAATTTTCTGATCTTTACAAATGAATGGTGGAGGGCTTATAGAGAACATGGGGTTAGATACGGTAATTGATTGGGGTTGCTTGGGTAGGTGAAGTGTTGAATATTTTAAGATGTGGTTGACCTAGTTTTCAGAGTGTTCTACCTATGTATATGGGGAAATTACAGTGTTTGAACTTAAACCTTAGAAGATTACGCAGCAGTTGAATCCCTTCTGGTCCAATTTGTATAAAATTATAGCATTATTCCGAGATCCCGAATAAGGGTGAAAAGACGTTGGTGATTATCGAGACTCGTTCATTTTTTGGACCAAAGCTTCGTCAGTGAGATATCGGTTGTATACTTGTTGTATACTTACTTAATTCCTGTATCCCCTTGTGGGTCCTAGGGCCTCTAGAACGCCTACGTGCCATCGTGTGCGATTTCTGGAAATATGCCTCTGCTCCCCCTAACTCTTTCTCAGTTGCCGTGCATCCTTCTCCACTGTTCTACGCCACGTACTCCTAGGACCGCCGTGTATCCTGCCATCCTGGGTAGGCGGGTTCCATTGCATCGCTTGTTTAGCTGTGGATCTGTCACCCTTTCGGAGAGTGCGACCAATCTACTGCCACTTTCGTCGTCGTATGGTTGTGCCTATAGGTTCATGGGCCGTTTTCTGATAAAGCTGTTCGTTAGAGATACGGTTTAACCAGAATATCCTTAAGATGTAGCGCAGGCACCTATTGGCATAGGTTTGCAGCTTCCTCGTGATTGTGACGGTCACATCCATATAGCAGCACGGTTTCAACGTTGGAACGGAACAGTCGTAGCTTGGTGTTTAGACCAATTACATTACTTCGCCAAACTGTGAATAGTATTAAAAAGGCAGATTTTGCTTTACCTATTCGGCTGGCTATATCAGGTTGAGACAATACTCCCAAGGTATTGGAAACTCTCTACTCTCTCAACTATTTGTCCAGCAATGCATACATGAGTTGATGAGTTCGGTCCTAGACTGACCATTTTTGGTTTTTTCCGAGTTGATTTTCAGCCCAATGACGTCTGCTTCCCTCTCCACCACGCTGTTAAGGTTTCTTGAATAAAAAAAACATTGCATTCATAATACTCCTGATGCCTCATTAGCAGTTGTTCCTTCTGTGAGATCATAAAACTTGGATTAAAAACGTCGGTTTTATTTAAGAACGTGCATACGTTTATTATGAGTAATAAACAAAATCCATACGGTGAATTATTTAAAGCATATATCACTATACAAACAACCTTGTGGTACCCCAAGTATATTTCTTAGAAAATAGAAATAAGATAAAAATTGTCCGAATTCAATATAAAATCACATTAAACTTCTGTTTAAAGTAAACGAACTATTGTTTAAAATTGTATTTCGTTTCTTTTTATTTTATTTTCAGCGCTTAAAGTCAAGTTAATGGTGAGGAGGCCCATAACGCAGCTGGTGGAGCAAGGAATTATTCCGCGTAAGTTAAAAGAAGATTTTTTTTTTTTATTAGCATTCTACGGAAAAACTACAATTACAAAAACTCGTCTTCCCTCAGAGCAATTTTTTTGAAAATAACACTCTCACTACTAGCCTGTGGTTTTTGTATTGTCTTCTGGTGACTCTAAATGACGTCATTACTTGTATAATCACACACGTAAACAATTGACTTTTCGTAGCCACCACCATCATGGGGGCCATAACAGCGTAATCATCCACAACAACATCATCATCATCATCATCATCCCCCACTGACATAACTTTGTGCTGGCATCATCACCTTTTCGTTGTCGTATCGTATAGTGTCTTTGTATTTGTTATTGTATCAGTGGTATTACGATGAGCAAAATTTGTGCAAAAAAAAAATCAAGATAAAGCTATTTTTAAGCGATAGAGCCAGCAAGTTTCACATAAACAAGGATCATCTCGTGTATATCTTAATGGGATAAGTATGGCTGCGAGGACGGGATGCAAGCGGGAGGCGCTGCATACAAACAAACAAACAATACCGATCCGCCTTCGGTGATGGAATTTTATTTGCCGTAAAAAAAAAAGAAAACGTAAAATTTACTATTTAATGATCCGTTTGTGTTGTTTGCAATAAGGCGGGCGCAACTTTTCAAAATACGTAACACATACCCAGAAATACTCGCCATGAAGGGGGGAAAAGTTGGAAAATGCTAAAAATGGGAAATTTGAGCGGAAATGCTTACGGAGGGAAGTTGAATCAAAAGATCTAGTGGGCGATTCGGGGCGGGGGATGTGAGTTCTTGCCAAATTGCCTTTGACAGAACGTTATAGGGTTTCGGGGCGAGAGGGCGCGCAAAATTATATGGTAGTCAGGAAATGATGGAGCTCATGAATGTGCATAGAAAAATTGTTGTTAGCTATTTGCTCCTGGAAATGCAGCTCTGGTAGGGAGTTTCCTTTTCATTCATTCGAAAGTTGTGATTCTGCGGGGCTGCAGCAACTTTTATGAGAAATGACAAGTTTATTTTTGTGTTTTAAATAGTCTTGGCCGTGGAATATTTTCCGAGGTATATAATAAATTACATTCACAGTAACAAAGTTGAGCTCTGCTTACCAGGCCTTTGAGCAATATGTAAAAGAAAATGCAAACCCTTTTCGTTGGTTTTGTAACAGTTGTTCCATTCTTTCAAAGGAAGGTAGGAATTCATGGCTGTGATGATTTCGCCCTTGTCTATATCAAAACTTGGGGTAGAATAAAGTAAAATTGCATTCATATCTCTCAGGTCTTATTTAATAGTCTTTTGATGGTTTCCAGTTCACATCAAAGCAGATGCGGCTCAAGTATGTTGGCATAGAACACAATAACTTAAAAACTGAAAATGGGCAAATGTTGCTAGAGTTGTTGCGATGAGTGGGTTCGGCGTTCGAATCCAGAAAAATATCATCAACATTTTTTCACCGCCCTTCTTCTTGCGAGTGTCTGACAACCATCCAAGAGTATTAACTGCCATGAGAAAGCTTTTCAAAAACTCTCTGCTTCGGATATGGCATAAAACTATGGGGCACACATTTCGGCCGAAACGGCCGCTATTTTGCGTTCAATGTTGGCTCTGAGCTCTTCCAACGTCGTCGGCTTATTGGCATAAACCAATGACTTAACGTAGTCCCACAAAAAAAAAGTCAAGCGGCGTTAAATCGCACGAACGAGGTGGCCAATCACCACACTTACTCTTCAATAAATCGATTGTAACGTGTGCTGTGTGGCTTGTGGCATCATCCTGTTGAAACCACATGTCGTCCAAGTCCATATCTTCCAATTCGGGCCAAAAATAATCGGTAATCATGGCCCGATAACGTTGACCATTCACAGTAACGTGACGATCGTTAATAACGCCGCCGGCAATGAAACCGAAACAAAGAGTTATTTTTAGTGGATGAAGTGGTGATTCATGAAGCACATGTAGATTTTCACCCGACCAATAACGCATATTTTGCTTATTGACGAACCCATTGAGCCAAAAATGAGCTTCGTCACAGAAGATGATTTTGCGATGAAATTCATCATCTTCTCCAGAACCCAATCGGGGAACGTACGTCGCTTCAAATAGTCCATCGGCTTCAATTCTTCAGTCAGCTTGATCTTGTATGAGTGTAAACTAAGATTCTTACGCAAAATACGCCATAATGTGGTCAGAGCGATGCCCAATTCTTGAGAACGCCGCCATGGAATCGACTAATTTGGATCGTTTTCTACGGACGCCGGAACGGTAGCAATATTTTCGACCAACCTGTTGTCTCACTGACACGGCAACATCACACAACGAATATGTAGACTCAAATTGTTGGACTAAACTTGTTATTGACTGTCTACTAGGGCGAGAATTGCGACCGAATATTGGAGTCAACGCTCTTAAAGTTGCGATCACCGAGTCCGAATTTCGGTAGAAAATTTTTATAATTTCTAGACGTTGCTCGTTCGTGTACTTTACCATGATGAAAATGTTGAGTTTATTGAATAAATTCACAGTGACAGTTTGATGATTAGAGAAAGAGTGTGTTCACAAATGAAATTCCAAGTTGTCAAGTCCCTATTGGGAAACCCTTTATTTATGTTGTCACTTTCCCATTGGGGCTTACGCACTCAGACTAGTCATTGTTCTCTTCTCTTTAACAACCTAAAAGGGTTATGCTTGCCGACACTCCATTCGAAAAACCTCTAAGCTGTGAACTCGTATTCTAGATCCTTCTCTTGCATTCACTCATCTGAGTTTTTTAAATTATTGGTTCTTGAATCAGGGCTCTAGGTAGTTTCAATCTATAAGAAATCTATATTTCAGTCAGTAATTCTCTAGAACCTTATGACAACTACATATAGTCACCCAAGTCCTAACATATCATCATCAAAAACTGAGTACCCCTATGTCAAGAAAGAAGAACTCCTTCCTTATTAAGATTCACTCGTACTCATCTATCGATTCGAGTCAGGAATATTGCCCATCACATATTTGACATGTTCGTCTACTTCTTCAACCTTCAGGTTGTATATAGCAATATCCGGTAGTAGCGCCAGAGTAAAATTATTCAAATAAATCCATTAATTTGTTAACCAATAAATTCCGTATGCCATCTTCTATATCAATAAATCCCCGAGACATACAACATCATTAACATATGAACGCAACAGAGCGGCAGCCGAGCGGAATAATTCGCGTCGTCACTCGTCCTTCTATTCTATATTTTTTCTCATAGGAAAACTGATGGTCCCGCATACACTTTACATCCATTTATATCCAGTCGATATTAGGAGAATCTTTTTTTGTTTTGTTCGTCCTTTTTTTGTATTTATTTCATTTTATCTTTTCTTCATTAAATATTCATCATGCATAGCTTCTGACAGTCTTGATGAAGGACGACACGCAGTGAGGGTCGTTCCAATATGAATGACATTTTTTTTTTTTTTTTTTTCGTGCCTTCTTTCTCTTCAGTTCATCCATCCTTTTCTCGCAATAGGACTATTGATAAAAACGAGAGAAAATCTTATATATTTTTCTTCTTCTTCGTCAAAAGAAACGGTAAACCTCAAATAAAAAAAAAGGACGAAATAAAGGCGACAGGATACCGATGATGATGATGATGAGGCGGCGCGGCGTATGGGTGATATTGAAAATTTGAATTTAAATTGCGCGGCAGGTACGGTGGCGAATTAGGAATGCGAAACGAGGCTGAGGGGTGACCATTGTAGCTAAAGCGGTTCGTCGATGTCTGGTTTAGGTGTGATTGGGCGATCAATTGCCTCCTGCCCTCTAGGATAAATATTGTGATTTGAGATGCAAATTTGATTCGCCTCTCGTTTGATTATTGGAGGCGACCTATATTTTTTCTTTTCGTCGCTGAATTGGTTATTTTTAGGAATAAGTTTTGGATGATATTGCTTTTAGTTTAATCCTTTCGGCAACTTAAAAAAAACTCTTACTCGTCAGATAAATGTCTTAGGTTTTTTAATTGAGAAAAATAATGTACATAAGTCTGAAGGATAGGACATGCTTACATATGTATGTATTCACTATTTTTCTTTACTTTGTCAACGAACTCCAAAAGCTTTAATACTCTTGTTGATCAGAAAAGAAAATGCATAGATCAAAATTTGGGTTGTTGAACACTTCTTAAACTTGAGTATTTTTGTCTCAGAAAAAAGGTCCATTCATTGCTCAGCGAACTGCGAACACGAACGAGCGAATATTCGCCAGTTTTGACGTTTCATTCACAGCAACTGTTTTATATAGTCGCTACAATCGGCGACTTTCATTTGGCATTTGCCAAGGAAAAATAAATTTGTGAGGTTAAACTCTCGCACAGTTTGACAGTTCGTAAAAAGTATTCGTCTACTCGCGGAAACATCTGCAAATTGATCATTTCTTCGCAGAAATTAATTACTGTTCAACTTTTTTTCAATAAAACGATAAATAAATGAAGCTTTCTTCTTCGGGAATAGTAAAATTGCCAATTGTTTGCCTTTAAATGTGCTAAAAAAGATTTGTTCGCGGTTCGCCCATTCGCTGGTCACTGAGCTGTGCTCTTGTTTGAAAAGGGATTCAAAACCATAACTAAACTATACATATATATCAGAAAGAGTTTTTCACCTAAATTAAGAAAACAATATAAAAAACCACTTGCTCACAATTAAATATGCTATTTCTCTTTACAGCACTCAAAACTTCACCAGCCATACATGAGCAATGCAAACAACTGGAACGTGCCAAAACTGGAGACTTACTCAAGGCCAAAATTCAACAGCGACCAAATCGAGAAGAGCTCGAACGTCGTCACATCCTCGAAGAAGATGAATGTCACATTGATCCGAGTCTCGCTGAGAAGCAGCGTATGCTTAAAAAAGCCCGTCTAGCCGATCAATTAAATTCACAAATCCAACATCGTCCTGGGCCACTAGAACTGATCAAAAAGAATATACTGCACACAGAGAAACCAATCGAGAAAATCGTAAAAGAGGGTCTAGTATCTTTTAAAGCAACCAGCGAAGGACTACTCACCCGGCCACAACATCCCAATAGCTATGTAACATTCGAAGATGATTCGCAGAGTTCGGAAAGTGATACACGTAACACTCCACCACGGACGACGACCGATGTGCTGGAAGCAGCTGCCGCCTCGGCGGGTATTGTTACTGTCGCCTTAACAATTCCAACTAGTGGTGGCCAGGTGGTTGTCACCTCAGCACCCATCTTGCAGACGAAATTCCAATCGGCATTGGCACCCTATGTTCCACCACCACCGCCATTGCCGCCACGAGTGAAACAAGAGACAGCGAATTTGTTCGAGGAGCTATGTCAATCGGTGGCTGGACCGAGTCCGAGTCCGGGATATTTACCATTGGCTGCATCGCCATCATCGCTGGGATCAAGTGCGTCAACGCTGAGTCCACTGTCGTCAGTGGCATCACCACCACATTCGATAACGCCACGTCCGACTATCCAATCGCCAGCGTTATCGCTGCAGCATTCGCAAAGGTCCGACGCACCTGGGAAGGATAAGAATCGCAAGAAGAGTAAATCCAAGCCGGTATCCAAGGCGAGAACGATCAAATTCCACGAGTATAAGGGCCCACCGAGTGCTCAGAAAATATCATCCTCATCAGAGTCGTCTGCCACAGAGGAGACGTCCTATCAGTTGATGTTGGAACAGCAAAATTGTCTACTGAAGTTCCTCGAGCATCTGAACAAGAATCAGTCCATAATACCGACTACAAGTGGTGCTCCAACTCCTAAAGTAGCTACAATGACCACACAGCAATCGGCAGTGAGTAGCAGCGATGTCAGCACTTCGAGTTCTATGTCTATGTCAGCGGGAACACCTCGTCCTCCACCGTTGCCATCTCCAGCGCTTTCGGTGAGCTCATCGATTCCTCCCAGCCCAGCGACGAGTTATGCAGAGTCCACTTGTTCAATGGGCGATATAACGCGTCTGGAGAAGATGAAGGTATCTGATTTGAAAATGCAACTTAAGAGGCGGAATCTTCCTGTATCTGGACCGAAGCCACAGTTGATTGAGCGTTTGAAGCCGTATTTGCCGCTTGATTCAATGGATTGCACTCCAGTTTCGACTTCTGAGGTGATTTCAGTAGCTGGTGAGACATGTGACGCTCCAGATACGACAGTTGCAATGATTGTGAACTCTCCGAGGCAGTCAATGTCGCCCGAAGCTGTAAATGATCACCACGAGCATATGGATGTGGTGCAGCAGGTGGACTCGCCAAGGCCCGTCGCTTTGCAGACTACCACCCTAGCGCAGCCTCAACCCCAAACAGCTACGATACTCACCCTGTCTAATGAGGATCTTCTGCGGGAGCAACAGAGAAAGATCGACGAACTACAGAGACAATTGCAACGCAGTCAGCAAGAGCTGCAGCAGATCCGTCAGAAACAACAAGGAGGACCACCTCCGCAACAGATCACACTGATCACGACGACTCCAAAGGACATGATCGTGCCTCAGCAGCAGGTGATCAAAATCCAACAACAGCCTATGCAACAGCAACCAGTAGTGTCCAGCACCCATCAACCGAAGGCTTCGTCAGCTCCTCCGCAGCCAATCAATCAAAAAATGGTCGTCAAACAGCAGTTGGAAGCTAAAATTCAAAAACAGAAGCAGGCCGCTGCTGCTGCTCAAGCACAGGCTCAAGCGCAACTTCAAGCTCAAGCTCAAGCTCAGGCCCAAGCACAGGCACAGGCTCAGGTGCAGGCTCAAAATCTTATGCGAATGCGAAAGGCCACACATCACACGGTGCTGATCCCCAAGATGGACGAAAAGACCATAATAGCCACCGCTCCAGCGTCCACTCTCACCCATCACCAGCAAACGCTCGCAAAGGATCAAAACAATGTCGGCTTGATGTGGAACGACGGCAATCAGACTATTTTCCTTGTCGGCCTCCCGCAACAGGATAAGAAGCTCATCAATGGCCACCACCGTACGACATCCCTGCCCAGCATTGTGTTCCCTATCACACCCGCTGAGCAACAAATTATAGAAGCAAAACGCCAGCAAATGCTGCCGCGCATTCAACTCGACGTCAAGCCGCAGAACCTACCTCCTCCACCGCTGTATGAGGAGGCAACCAAGCAACTCTGCACAGTCAAAATAAAAGAGGAGATTATCGATCCGCCACAGAGAAATGGATGTATTGCTCTACCACCACCTCCGCAACAATCGACTACTTCGAAGCGCAAACAACACATAAAATCAGAGAAACTAACCGATGTCCTTGACATTCTTATAAAACAGGGTGAATTGCCCGAGAGCGCCCGCGAGCCACTCACCCCACTGACACCGCTAACACCTGGTGGCAGCAGCATCATGACCGATCTTAGTGGAAACCTTATCTTCTCTCCTGCACCTCCAGCCACAGTGCCAACTCAAATGGATGCCACCTTGGCATCGTCTTCTTTCCAACTTCTAAACACTCCAGCTCCACCACCACCTCCTCCGCCACCAGCACCGACGCTACTTCCTTCACAGCAGTCGTCTATTGGCCAACAATCGTCGCTGCTGGACAACATCGACATGTCATCGTCACCAATGCAACCGAATTGTCACATAGATCCAGCCAAGACATTAGACATATTCCTCGAGCAACAACACCAACAATCTTCACCTACACTGCACCAAGAGAAGTCGCCCAACGACGATCGTGACTCCAAATTAAATCACTTCGACGAGTTCGAACTCCTTGAGCTGATGAGTCAACAATTGGAAATGGACATTGGTGGCGATGAGAATTGTCACAGTTTCCACTCGCTCCATCAACAGGAGCACCAACAGGAGCAACATCATCAAAATAAACATTCGTCGCCAATGCGACGTGACATGAATCCATCGCTCCAACCGTCAATCAGTGAACTTATCCAACAACAGAATGGTTCAAATAATAACAATTCCTCACCATTGAATGGCGGCACAAATAACAACAATAGCAACCCCATGACCAACGGCATGGTGCACCATCATCACCACCATCTCCATCAGCAGCATCACAACCAACATCCACATCACCATCATCACCAGAGTGTCAACAATAATCCAGGCGAATCGTCATCATCGTCCAGCTTTGCCTCGTCTAACAACAATTTCACCTCGACTCCCATGGATGTGTGCGATGACTTTGACAATCCCCTGGCCAGTTTCAGTTTCAGCTCACAGTTATCGCCGGATTCCAATATCAATACTCCGCCACATCCTTTCGGTTCGGGCAGTAGCTCTGGTGGTGGTGGTGGTGTTGCGAATAGTTGTGGTCTTATGGCATCCCATTCGTCGTCGTCCCCATCGACGAATCACCAATCACTTCTGGAACAAATGTCCGTGTGCGGTGGCGGCGGCGGCGGGGGAAATAATTCAGGTGCTTCCATGATGGAGAATGGTGATAGTTTTGGCGGCAGTCATTTGTCACCAATAAATCAGGATCCAATACTGGATCTCTTCAATATCGACGACTACAAGATGTCCTGGGGTGAGGGTGACTTTGCTGTCTAAAGAAGATCAAGAGTGAATGACATCTTCGTTAAGAAGAGTGAGTGGATGCATTTAAAATGTGTGTAAGTTCTCAGAAAATAAAAGGAGGAATCCCCAGGGAAAAGATTCATCTTTTATGAAGGCGATGTTCCGGTGTGTGTGTGTGTGCGCGCGCGCTGTTTATTGAAAGGCAGTCAATAATGAAAGTAAATCATAAAAAAAAAAGTAAAATTAGATCATTCCAATGAAATTTAAAAAAAAAAAGAAAAAGAAAAAAAAATCATCAATAAGCAACTGCTTTACGTTTTATTTAAGTTGCAAGGCTTAATGTAGCTTATAAACGTTATACAACAAGGGTGTGTAGATGTTGAGGAGTCTTGTGGTCTTTTTGACAGATCCAAAGCATAATTGATTTTTCATATTTAGTAAGCGTCTTCAAGTAGACGCAAAAGCCCGAAGGAAGAGTTTGGTATTTCCTATTCATCAAAGCGTTCTGTAAACCAGACTTGGCACCACTAACAATAAGACCAAGCTGACAAGAATCCACTCGAACTTGATTAAGAACATCTTTCAAGTTTTCCAAACCTGTTAAGTAAATCTTAATTGTTGGCAGGTCAAGTCGAAGTCCCAAGACAAAGCTCCACCGTCAAACATGGCCAAAAATTAAACCAACATAGCTAAAGCATTGTTTGTTTTGTTCATCCTTTCTCGTATCGTGATTCAGCGCAATCGACGTGATTTCTTGGTCTTCGTGTAATCCAACCTACCTTAATCAGCCCAGGTCAATTGTTTTTCTAATTCAAACTATTTTTGCTGTGCATACCTCTAGGTTAAACACAGTTCATTTCTCTCAAGTCTCTCAGCTTTTGATCGCCAATTAAAACTCGGAATATTGTGAGCAGATTAGGCGTTCCCTACTGTCATAGAATGCCACTCGAAATATTGCTCGAAGACAATAAAAAAGATCATCCTTCACTTCTACATATTCTTTATGCAAAATGACAAAAAAAAAAGAAACTTTGCGTTTATGGCAAGTAAAGCAAAAATTAAAAAAAAAAATACATAAATAAACATTATATTAGCTCAAAATATATACATTAAATAAAATGAAAAAAAAAAAACAAAAACAAAATTAAGTATTTCCTTCAAGGAAAGAAAACGCCTTTAATTAAGTAAAAACAAAAATTTATTTAATTGTAAACTTTGATTTCGTTCCGTTTCTAATTTAAATTCTTAAAAAAAAAAAATTATATATAAAACAAAAAAACATATTTTTAACTATTCCGATATTTTATTAAAATTAGAAAAATTACAAAAAAAAAAGAAACACATCCATATGATTGAATGCATGGTACACATTTTGTATGTAGAATCGATTTCATTGAAAGAAAAATCATTAAAAAAAATATACTTTATTGAGTTTGTGTGAGTTGTTTTATCTGTTTTTATCTTCGTACTTTATTATGCAAAATATTTAAAAAAAAAAAATAACCTTTGATTCTCTTGCAAGAATCAAAAGTAAAAAAAAAAAAATAGAAACAAAATCTATGTACTTAATCGCTTGTTCTAATTTTCAAAAGAATTATCTTGTTATTTATTAGTGGTTAAGGAAATTATTTAAAATTACATTGTAAATATTACTAAAAAAAAAATTAAATTTCAATTCTAATTTTTAATCTTGTTTGTTTTGATTTTATTTAGTTCAGGTTAACTAAAACTTTATCAATTTCCTGTAAATAAGTTTATAATTAGTGCTTAAATAAATATATATCTCAAACTTACATAAAATATACATGTGCTTGGCATAAAAACAATAAAATACAATAAATTTTATCCATAGAAAATGAAAAATTTAATAAAAAAAAAAAACACCATTAAATTTAATTTTTAAAAAAATATAACCATGAATTTATTTTTTTAAGAAAATTGCGAACAATATCATTTTGTCTTAAAAAGTAAATGGTTGCAATTACTATAAAAAAATTAAATAAATAAATAAATAAATCTTAAAATATAATTATTATTATAATTATAACGATTACTACTACTACTATTATTATAACAAAGTGATATCAACAAAAAATTAAAAAAATATATATACTATTAAATAAAAATCATTTTTCCAACAAAAAAAAAAAGAATAATTGTTTCTTTTGAAATTGTTGCTTTCCAATGGAACTTGCAAATTGTTTTCAGAATTTTGAAATTGGTAATGTATCCAGCTAGATTATGAGCCATCATTGCCTGATGTGAAAGTGGACAAACGTCATCAGCATAAGGTAATATGTCATAGTCCAACAAATGTCATGTCATCAACTTATTATTGAGCACATAGCTGGTTCACCAAAAACAATCGTGATATAGTGAGCATATAGTCAAATTAAACTAGACTGTCTACTCGAACTTCCTCTGCTGCGTCTTTGCCGAAAGCAGTACTTACTTACTTAAAGGGCTCCCGACCCTTATAAAATCCCTGCCTGGGACATCATTGCCTTCCTCCTCCTTCCATATTGTGAAGACAACGTTTTCTGGCATCCGCGACAGCTTGGTCTTTGTACCGGAGGTTCGGTCTTCTTCTCCGCCTCGAACCTGGGGGCTGGGATTCGAAGATCCTCTTGGCTATAGCATTGTTGTCCATGCGTTCGATGTGGCCGAGTCAATGTAGTCTGCGTATCTTAGCTTTTTGGACTACATCCACATCCTGGTACAGCTCATAGAGTTCGCTGTTGTATCTTCTCCTCCATTCGCCCTCTTCGCATATAGGACCTAATATCCGACCAAGTATTTTTCGCTCGAAGGTGCCCAATATTTGCTCAGCTTTCTTACTTATCGTCCAACACTCGGCTCCATACAGCAAGGCTGGTAAGATGAGCGTTCTATAGAGCTTTGAACCCAGTTGTTTTGCCAAAATAGCAGCTGTTTGCTAGGGTTATTCTTCGTCGGATCTCTACAAAGGTGTCATTTGTAGGATTAATATTTGTTCTGAGGTACGTTTGGACCAGCTCCGAAGAGTTGTTTCCAAGTTTCACAGAGCATCGCGTGTCTTCTAGCGTTACGCGTCACATCTGGATAAGTTTTGCCGGTATCCCGAATTGGACCATTGCCTGATAGAGCTCAAGACGATGAATGCTGTCATAGGCGGCTTTAAAGTCGATGAAAAGGTGGTGGGTTTCGACTTGAAATTCGTTAGTCTTTTCCAGGATTTGTCTGAGTGTGAAAATTTGGTCTAATGTCGATCTGCCGAGCCGAAAGCCACACTGGTAATTGCCGATTAGTGTATTGCAAAAAGGTCTTAGACGTTCACACAATTCTTTGGATAGGATCTTATATGCGACATTTAACAGGGATATGTCTCGGTCTTACAAGAAGACCGTTTGAAGATGGGGCATATAGAGCTGATACTCTAATCGTCGGGCATGCGTTCCTCCACATGCATGGTGGTAAGTATGAACTCACTCTGTTTTGAGCCTGAACATTGTCAGACACCGGCGACACCTGCATATTTCTTGAGTGTCTCTTCTGATAATATCGCGAATAAGAGCAGCAAAGACCTGACATAGAGGGATCCTGCCCGGCCATTTTTCAGCCTCTTGCTACACTCAAGCTATAGAATTAAAAATTGTACTTACTTGATCACCAATCTGTCATATGCATTAAATCCTTTTAATCACATCACCACAAAGGAGTCTCTTAAAGTAAATCCCACTGACTATGTTGAGACGCCCTCCCATGCTCTTAATTTAATAGCACCACACGTTTGTCGCAAGCTCATTAGGTAATTGCTGAAGCGCCCATTCTCTCCTGGGGTCTACTAACCTGCTGACGATGTCTTCTTTGATGATTTCATTGTATAATTCCATTAATTTTTGACTAAGGAAGCGACATTTGAATTGCTATTGTCCACACAGATTCGGTTTAGATAATCTTAATGGCATTACCTCCCAATAAGGACCATCGCCTCTTGATTCCACCACCCTAGCCACCCTGCACGTCTCATTGAGCTCGCTTGCTCGTCGTATATCTTCGATAAAAATCAATCGGCCTCGTAAGTAAATGAGAAATAATTTAGTTTACGTTATCCTGTCATTATTAACGTTAATGAATTAGTCAAGTAAAACTGGTGAAGGCGCGTGTAGGCGTGTTCACCATGGAAATCTACCGTACCACCCCCACCCTTGCAAGGCTGTGTGTATGCCAAAACAGATATTCAATGGCATAATCAGGATTATGTGGCAGACTCCTTATTGTGGGTTAGGGGCGGAAAACTGTGGCGCTGTTTGTGCCAAATTGTCCACCACCGTTAAGCCCCAGTCTACCAACGGCAACAGCAAAAGCAACAGCACAACGACAATGATGACAACGATGGCAATGATGCTAAGCAAAGGCGACCGTAATTTGTGTCACATCAGGAGCATGAGGCGACAAACAACACCACACATACACAAATAAGATCAGGAATAAAAATCAAGGGAGGAAACGTGTAGGCGTCATCGTCTCCGTTCAAATTAGGGATACACACTCATACATACATACATATAAACCAAAGGCGAAACGAAACAAAGCAGAAAAATAAATTGGATAACCACACGACAACACAACTATGGCAACAAGTTGACGACGCGACAGGAATAGGGCACAAACAAGCTCACAAATGGGTAGGTTGTTGGGTGTATTTTGAAAGGACTCAGTCTTTTGAAGGCGCCACCACTTGTTTTTGCGTCCTTCCTCACGTCCAATTATGGATTCATTGTTGTTGTATATGGTGTTGGTGTGGTTTTTGCACTCCAACTCGAACCCTTGAACGGGCGACATACCATGCCGCGTAAAAAAGGAATCCACTGGCACAGATGGTGTCCCCATTTGACAACGACAACGACAACGACATTGTTGCATCCACTAAACAAAGGATAAAGGACCACTCGGTGTAATGAGAGTTTTCTTTTTCACATTTTCCACGCTTAACTGATCCTGAGTGTGCTGTTGGACATTTATGAAAGCCATTTGAGAACCCAGGCGATTTGATGTGATTCCTTATTTTATTCCTTTAAATTATGGTCACGATTATGAGGATGCGATGATAATCATTTCGATTTGAGCAGGCTCTAAGGATGTTAATGGGAGAATAGGAATGTGGCATTCAGTGGAGCGTAGGATGTGACATCAAGGTTAATGGACTTATTAAAAATAGGTACACATGGGCATATCAATTGGATATGGGGATTCAAAGGAAACAGCTAAAATTGCCAATAACAAAAAGTATGAAACAGTATATTGATCTTGTGGATATTCATTTGAAATAGATCATTTCCATCTTCAGTTCAACGATGTCTGTCTCGATGAGATGTTGTAGAACTACCTTTTGAGGTAACTACTCCTGACAAGCACAGTGCGCGGGATGTCTAAATGAGGAGGAGGATGCGGAGCATGTAAACTTCTACTTCAGACCAAGTCCAAAAAATCTCGTAAGTAACATGACGTGATCAGAAGGCACGTGGATGAGGATCTGCTCATCCATAGAGGGTTTGCAGAATGTTCTGCGAAAAGCAGAAGCCCGAAGAAGAACTCAAGAGGTGGCCTTGGAGACTATAACATAACTGCTAACCACCCTCGTGAACTAGTACCTTCTCCTCCTGAAAAGCATGAAGAATTGCACTCACCACATAGTTCATCTTTTACAGTCTTACAAGTGACTTCTAGCAGTGACCTACTCGTCCTTGCAAATAATTTCTTCTCCTCCTTATACAAACGTACATCTATGTATATAATGCACACGCTCATGCCATAAGAAGCAACTATGTATTCACTAATAACCAATTCACCAGGACCTTTATCGACAAGTTATTTAAAATTGCTTTTAGAAGTTGTCAACCTGGCTATGCTATGCTATTATCCACATCCTTCTCTCTCTCTCTCGTTTTCTATGCCTGTGTGTGCGGTACACAACTTCCAATGGCCTCAAGTAGTGCTAATTGAAACCGAAGAAGATGATTATAGGCACATTTCCGTTCTACCATCGAGGCACAACTTGAATATGATAATGATGAGAAGTTTTTTTTTTTTGCAGAAAAACCAGTACTACTTTGCAAGCCTCTCCACGCATTCACTTTGAATATTTAATACGTCCTCACGACAGCGACAACGACATGAACGAGGACGATACAATGAATACGATGAAGAAGACGACTCGACAGCGACGATAATGATAAAATATAGAAAGAATAAGTAGAAGACAACGTAACGACATTTTGATAATGTCGAGTGTCAATTAAGTACGTTGATCGATTTGTTAGGCTTAGATACTGGTGGCGGCTGGTGAAAAAGGAACAAATTTATATCAACCCCAAAACGGAGTTGTTGGGATTGATTTTTGCCGGGTTGTACCCTTGTCAAAAATGCGAGTATAACAGGCACACACTGCATGTGGAATTATTAAGTAGACAAAGGTGATTGAGTCTTGGCAATGATGGTGGGAGGAAATTATTGATTTATTTTTGTGCAAGGACTTGTAATCGATTTTGCAATTTCAAGTGATGTATCAGACTTAGGGTGAAGTGTTTGGAAAAACTGAGTGGGAGTCTTATTAGATTGATATGATGGACGCTTGGAAACATTATTTCTAATAAGGAACGAGAAGCAGTTAAGGTAGAGCTAGAGTCCATGTATCGCATGTATCTTTAAGTGCAGCAAAGCGTGAGACGTGACAAGCAATCACATCAACGCGCTGGCAACGCAAGCAGAAGAAGCAGCAAAGAGATGCGACAGCAGAACCGTTTACAGAATCACAAAAGAGCACCAAAGAGGTGGCCGAAGCTCAACTCAACACCCAGTGAAAGGCTTAGACGTTTCGTTGCTAGTATCGGATGAGGATCAACTGAAGAGATGGAAGGAGCATTTTGCTTCGGTTCTAAACCGAGTATTCGCCAGCAATATGCACCCAAGTCAGACTGAAGTGTCCGTAGAAAGAAATTCCCGAATTCGCACCACAATCCCCAGTAAGAAAGAGATTACTACTGCAATCAAATCACTGAAAACCAACAAGGCAGTAGGACATGACGGCATAACCGCGGAACTTTTTCAAGCTGCGCCAACAGAATCGGCAGAGCTTGTGTTCTCACTTGTCGGAAGAACGTGGGAAGCCGAGAGTTTTCCGGATGAGTGGAAGAAGGGAATGATCGTCAAGCAGTGCGAAAACTCGTATCTGCGTGCTGCCTGCTGTGGTCAAGATAATAGCTAAAAGAAATCTTGGAGCGAATCAAAGACCAGCTTAAAGACACACTCGACACCGAACAAGCAGGTTTCCGATCTGGATCCTCCTGTGTCGACCACATCAACACCTTCCGGACTATCATCGAGCAGTATATTGACTATCGATGACCACTTCACCTGCTGTTGATAGTGTCAATCGGGAATTTATTTGGCGTGCCTTGCGCAGGAGACGCATTCCGGATAAATTAATAGCAATTATTAAGGCTACATATGATCGGTCCACATGTCACGTCTTGCACAGAGGAAAGCTGTCTGCATACTTTCACCAATACTGTTTTTATTGGTGATTACCGATGTGCTGAATGCAGTCTTATCAACAGGAAATATAGGAATTCGATGGACTCTTACATCTGAACTCAAGCACCTCGACTACGCCGATGATGTATGCCTTCTGTCTCACAGAATAATACATCTTCACCAAATGGCAGCAAATGTGGAGAGGGAAGCAGAAGCGTCGTTGGGCTGAAAATCAACTCGCAAAAACAAAAATGGTCAGTCTAGGACAAATAATTGAGAGAGTAGAGAGTTTCTAATACCTTGGGAGTATTGTCTCAACCGATTGCGGAACCGAACACACTCTCCAAAAGGGTGACAGATCCATAGCTAACCAAGCGATGCAATGGAACCCGCTTACCCAGGATGGCAGGATACGCGGCGTTCCTAGGAATACGTGGCACAGAACAGAGCTGGGGCATATTTCCAGAAATCGCACACGATGGCGCGTAGGCATTGTAGAGGCCCTAGGACATGATTCATTAAATTACTTTTTTTACCTTTTGGGTCTTGGACTTTTTTGATGTTTAGAACTTTTTTTGTGGCTCAGTACTGTGTCCGAATCTCTTTCTCATTTTCATAAATGACCTCTTGTCTGCCAGCTCTAATCTAATCCTTTCATTTGCTGATGATAGTACCCTGATTTGGTCAAAATTTATAAGGTATTCATCCGCACAAAAGTGGAATTCGACGCCCACATCTGCTGAGATACATCTAAAACAGTTTTAAGCTTACTAGATAGGACCAGGAAGCATGATAGAGACATTATGAGCTCCATAGTCTCACTAAAACATCGAAGACATGTTTTATGTCTTTCCCGGTTTTATCACTTTTCAACTGCAATACGCGTCACACGTTAAATGCACATGAGTTTGCTCTCAAGCCCAAGTTCGAACGTACTCTTAAGTGCAGAGTAAACGTATCTGGATTGATCTTCTAAGCTCTGTGTTCCCTCATTTCCATTACAGCCTTGAGTCCTGAAAGAGTGCGCTCAAGTTATTAAAAAAGTGCCATACTACCTATAACCGAAAGACGTAAGCCATGACCATGAGTTAAAAACTACGATGGCAAGAGAGAAATCCAAATGCTTTGAGGGACTCATCTGATTAAAATGAATCTGGTGGTGCGGTGAGTCAAAAGTTGGGTCATTCCAGTTGCGCTTCATTCTGACTTACTCCATTATATTAAAGGTAAATTGTAAATATTTACTTTACCTAAAGACAGCTCTTTAAGTCCTTGAAAAGCACACGTTATCAACTGCTGAATTGAATTTTGAGATTCAAAGACTTTCAGATCAAGCAATGAACAGTGGGAAATAAAGTGAATCGTTAAAAGCCTTTCAGATTATCTGAATTCCATGCATTTTGAGTACTCCTTGTGCTGAGCCACAACTGCTAGAAGGAATTCCCATGAAATCCATTCAATTTAATCGTCGAACATTCAGTAGATGCTTCACCAAAAATTTACTATTTATTATGTTCGGTCCATTTCCCCACTTTAAGGGAAATCCCAAAGCAAAACATACAAATTCCACTGGTCTCTACCTTTAGCTCTCAATTTTACAGCAACCACTTCCATGTCCAGCCAAATTCATTCATAGCCACGCACATAAGCAACAACCAAAAATGAAATTAGTACTTCCGAATGTGCATTGGATCGAAT
This sequence comes from Chalcosyrphus nemorum, assembly GCA_949716465.1. Taxonomy (NCBI): domain Eukaryota; kingdom Metazoa; phylum Arthropoda; class Insecta; order Diptera; family Syrphidae; genus Chalcosyrphus; species Chalcosyrphus nemorum. The sequence goes on along the minus strand of OX454334.1, from coordinate 14,094,146 downwards.
GAAAGATACAACAACCATCCTTCGTCCTTAGAATGCAGCAAAACAACCTCAAAAACCAAGTACCAAAGGAGAATAACTTCATCAGGATACACTCTCGCATACAAACTGCTACAGTCATATAGTTTATCCTTATTCCATTCAAAGATCCTTTTATTCACACACACACAGAGAGAGGGAGTGCGAACTGAACCTGATGCAGCTATTAGATGTTTACTTTGAACGTCCTTGCGACATCATGCATTTTCATTTGAACACTGAAAATTGTATCGTCCCCTGTCATGACAGGAATGAGCGCCTGTGGTAGTGCTGTATGCTTCAATGGAGCTCGGTCAGTGAACGAAGGACATGACACAACTTGAATAGGAGATCACAAAACATCAATTGAATAAACCGCCCTTAGTCTGTCGTCGTCGTTGTAGTCGTCGTTGCCCCAAAGCCTCTTAGTCTTGGTATTTTGTTCGAAATCTTTGGTTCCTGGTTTTGAATTTAAATGAAGCAGGAGTACTATCCAAAGAAACTTTACAATGCAAAACCTGTCCAAGCAAAGGACACACAAATTAAAGTTTTGTATTGTGGTTACTTGTGATTTCTACTGTGATGTATAATTAAACTGCTATGGGAGAGGGCGTCAGGTAATGAATAATACAAGTAAGAGGCAATAAATAGAGTGCCCGCCGGGATAAGGGGGAGAGGTCAGATTGTTTATTCGAAGGACCTTGAGGGAATAAATAAACAACAACAACGGCGGCATCAATTCTATGTCTATTGTGTGTCAGTGCGCTTGAATTTTTCAACAGAAGCTGTCAGATTTCCAGATCGAGAAGATTGCGTGTGCAGACGTCAACCAGGAGTAACACCACCACCACCGCAACGAATGGACAGGAAATATATTTGATTGATGAATTCGATAGAAGTAGTGGTAGTAGTTGCGGGTGGGTGTTATGTTACCTAGATGCGTATATGAGTCTATCGGTTTCACTTATTTTTACTGTTCGTTCATAGGGGTGGCCACACACCCACCTTTCCTGTTTTTTTTTTTTTTTTTTTGTGGGAAAATATTTATTTGACGAAATGTTTCCATTATAAATGATGGACGAGGCGGTAGTATGCGTCGGTGGCGCAGCAGGAAATTGTTGTGTTAAGTTAAATTATTATTAAATTTATCGAAAAAATGCTTTTGAAGATATAGTGTCCGCATCACTGGTCAAACAATTCATAATTATTGATGTGACATTATGCGAGTCACTGGGGCGAATACGTAACCTAATTTAGCATTTGATTCATGATGATAGCAGATTTGGGTATGACGAGTGACGACTAAAATGTGTTGCACGTTTCGATTGTTTGTTTAGATACTTTATACGTTGTGTTGTGATTGATTGTATCTTTTTTGGGACAACTACATAGTGGGCGATTTTTTATTTTTTTATTTCGATATAAAACTGTATCTTGTTTGATTTACATCATAAGCTTTCTTTCTTTTTTTTTTGCAAGCCTATTTCAGGGTGCACTGTAAATAGTTTGCCTTTGCCCCAGATTTGAACTTTGCGAAACATTCGTGGGCTATTTTTAGAAGTTTACTTGGGGAGTGTTTACTAATGGTTCTGATGAGATAAGTGTTTGTAAAGTTACTAATCGTTATGCCCTAAAATAGAATCAAGTTATAAATTCTCTTTTGCTCCTAACTTAACTAAAAACTTCGTCATCTATATTGAATAAGTATTTTCCGATGCTGTAATTAAATTTGATTTGCGATTTGAAAGACAGAAAACTAAATTGGGAACAAAATTTAAAGCCACTAACACCAATAACTCTAGGTATGTACATAAAGGGTTTTCCAATATGGACTTGAAAACTTTGAATTTAATTTGTGAACGCACTCTTTCACTTATCATCAAACTGTCACTGTCAATTTATTCACTATACTTAACATTTTCATCATGTTAAAGTACACGAACGAGCAACGTCTACAAATTATAAAAATTTTCTACCGAAATTCGGAGTCGGTGATCGCAACTTTAAGAGCGTTTTTTAAGAGCAATTTCCGGTCGTAATTCTCGCCCTAGTAGACAGGCAATAACAAATTAAGTGCACAAATTTAAGTCTACATATTCGTTGTGTGATGTTGCCGTGTCAGTGCGACAACGGGTTGGTCGACAATATCGCTACCGTTCAGGCGTCCGTAGAAAACGATCCAAATCAGTCAATTCCACGGCGTTCTCAAGAATTGGGCATCGCTCAGACCACATTATGGCGTATTTTGCGTAAGGATCTTGGTTTACCCCCATACTAGATCAAGCTGACTGAAGAATTGAAGCCGATGGACCATTTGAAGCGGCGTACATTCTCCGATTGGGTTCTGGAGCAGATGCGGCAAGATGATAAATTTCATCGCAAAATCATCTTCAGTGACGAAGATCATTTTTGGCTCAATGGGTTCGTCAATAAGTGCTTCATGAATCACCACTCCATCCACTAAAAATAACTGTTTGGTGCTGTTTGCATGCCGGCGGCGTTATTGGGCCATATTTTTTCGTCGACGGTAACGATCGTTACGTTACTGTAAATGGTCAGCGTTCTCGCGCCATGATTGCCGATTATTTTTGGCCCGAATCGGAAGATATGGACTTGGACGACGATTTATTGAAGAGTAAGTATGGTGAGCGTGTTATCTCAAGAAATGGGCCAGTCGATTGGTCGGCTTGTTCCTGCAATTTAACGCCGCTTGACTATTTTCTGTGGGACTACGTTACGTCATATACAAACGGTAGCATTTACTTCCTTTGGGACATACATACATGACCAGATTTTATCTACCAGATACCATTTGAACATTAAGCAAACAGAAACAGCCAAGGAGAAACCTGAAGCCTAGTGACTTCAAAGAAGTTAAACCAAAGTCGTACCATATTTTTTGTCTTTTCTATTGCAAGGAGATCACGATACATAAGTTGAGCCTTCAGTAGCACAAGATCTATCAGACTCTCACTAAAGCAGATGAACGTTAATCCTTTCCTCTCAAATTGGATTGAAAACATGCTTAGCACCAGAACAGCGTTAACTTACTCCTAGCTACTTACTTTGAGCTATGGTGATCGATAAAATAAAATCACATATGAGGACCCAATGACTCAATCACATGTCTTAGGGCATATGTATATAGAAAACATAATAGAACGTTTATACAGGAGATATTATAATTTACGCGTAGAACAGGAACTTCAGTATAACATGGGAGTGTGTTTGAAACATACGCCAAGAAGATAATTGGAAAAAGTATCCTGCTCTTAAGGAACAGATTTGACCCTCAACCTAATTGGGCAAAACTAAATGCGACCTATAAACAAAGTACTTGTGGATGCCATGGCTCTGGGATTATGTGGGTACCAAGGCGCAGTAATTAGTGCGTTGGACTATTGTGCGTGGGGTTTCAAGGTCGAATCCAGGAAAATACAATCGAAAATTTGTGATCGATCCCAGCTCTTGCGAGTGTCTGACAAACATGCAAGAGTAGGTACTACTGTCATGAGATAGCACTTTAAATATCCCTTTGCCATCAGATACGGCATAAAACTGCAGATCCTTCCTGTAAGTAAAGTGCAATATATGTAAATATTCCCTTTACTAGTTTTCTATAGAACCCATAAGAGCTTAATCATAATTGGATCCTGATTCTCTTGCATAAAAAATTGAAAATGTTCATGTTTGATTAGCTTACATTGATTTGAAAAATAGAAATTACCTATAATCCTACTCCAGAGATTTCCCCAACGTTCAATCCGGTTCCGATTGAGTTGAATAACCCCGACACCTTTGCAAATGGAAACTAATAACTCAAGCATTACAAACAATTTTTCAATCCGATTCCTTCCAAATATTTAACCTCACCTGCATGCACACATTGACATCCACCACCCTAACCCCTATAACTAATCCCAGACGTTTCGATTTCATTTCCACAAAACTTTCGTGTCCTTTGCTTCTTCCACTTCGACCAATAAGAAAATAAAGATAAAAGGGATACAACCATCAACACAGTGGGATAAACAATCGATTCTGCGGGCACCTGTAAAATCATTAGAGCCTCACCTTCACACCTATTTTCTTGCACGTCCTTCATGCAACAACACTCCTTGTCTACCTCAAGAAAAGGAACAAAAAGGGCAAAACCCATATTAGTTTCGTTTTTCTCATTCTGAATTCCATTTCCAATAATCATTCCCTAGCTTCCTCGCACATATATCCGCTATACCTAACCTAACACATCACCAAAGTAATCACCTGTAAGAGTATAATAAATTCGTCCTTTTTGCTCTCGTTCTCTGTCTTCTTCACACGGAATAGAACAAAAAAAAAAAACAAAAAACCATTCACCTTAAAGGAAGGTTTGTATTTTTTTTTTTTTTTTGCTTCTCTGATTCCATGTTTCAGGATAACTCCAAAGAATAACAATTAAAGGCAAATGCGATGTTTTTTTCTCCTGTTGATATCCTTTTTCTTATAAAAATAATATACATACCCTCGCTAATGGTATACCCAGCCGAGAAGTGCAAAATATTCAACTCCTTGTCGTCGTTGAGAGAGTAAAATATTAAGGATATTTTCTCATGTGCAACATGTTTGTGTGAGGCAGCAGCTCCTACAGCCAACCAGTTGAATATCTGATTTGAATTTTTTGCGTTGTCGTCCTTACGTCAGAGACCCACGAATAGGGCGCAAAACACATGTTTCCATCGAATTTATATCCCTGTTGCGCTTTGGGTTATATCGCCAATGACGGGAGGGTGGATTATCTTTTGTTGGTATTGAATTGAGAGAGGAAACGGATATTCCAGGGAGAGAATAGCGCATGGGCTTTGACTCGTACTGGAAGTGCTCCCCCCTGATGCGATGTTTTTTCTTCCAGTATTTTTTTTTTTTTGCAAGTAAACAGAAATTCCATATCCTGTAGGACAAAATCGTCTCTATCTATCTCACTTTTGGTGGGTATTTGTTGCGCGCGTTATCAAAAAAATTCCAATTACAAGGATATCCTTTCCCTGATTTTCATACACACACATACACACACAGTCGCATACACTCACCGGAAGTAAAGAGAGGGGCCCATCGAGTTCCTAGAGAGAGAGAGAGAAAATAAGGACTATTGCCCAGGGTTAACTGCTTCTATCACGTAAAAAGAACCCAGTTCGAGTCGAGCATTTGAGAGGATCGCATATCCTTTTCCGGTTCGTGTGCTTTTTCTTCTGTTTGACTGTTGATTTGCAAAAACATAAGAACTCAAAGGGAAATAAAATGTCCTCAGAGGACATAAGAAAATGAAAGGGATATTAAAATCATAAAACAAATCGAACAAAGGACACTTTACACACATCTCAAACGAATTCGAACGAATTCTAATCTAATCCCTTCGTTGTTGATTTATATTATCCTTGTGAAAAGTTCTCTTTAATTTACATATTTCAAGGGAAGTGCGGTAAAATAAAAAAAAATAAAAAACTCTCATTCTCGACTTAATTTCGTTTGTATTCATAGAAGGAGGACACTTTTCGGAGAATCCTTGCAAACGCAACCAGTGTATTTGTTAAATTTTTGTTATCCTTTCTGTGCTAGACATCATTGGTAGCAGCTCACAAGCATCCTTTCATGTAGTTCGGGGATGCAGGTCATCTCTTCATCATATCATATGAACACACGAAAAAAGTAAAGGGTGTCCCCTTTTAAAGCTGGAAACTTTTTCCCTACCTGCAAAAGGACTGCCATGTAATTATATATTATTTTCCCCCGCAGAACAGAGCAGAGCAACCCGGTGGTCAGTACAAGGATAATGGACAAATAAAAAAAACAGAAATTTCTTGTCGTTTAATTAATTTTCTGCAAGTCAAATCTGATTAAAAAGCAGAAAGCGAAAAATGCAAAAGGATCCTTTCTTTGGCGTGGTGTAACGTGCAACGAAGTGGATTCTTTTTCTTTTCAAGAATTAGTAATTAAAATTATATTCAAGTGTTTATTGTCGAGTTAAAATGATTGTAATGTGATGGTGAAGGTGTGCGTGAAAAAGTGACTTCGGCTGTTGTCTTCTCATTCATCCTGTACGTATGCATTTGGGAATTTTTAAATTAAATTGCGTTAACGCAAGAGTGCGGGCTTTCCTCCTCGTTCCGTCCGTTTAGTGTGTATATTCGGCGAAAAAAAAGGAGTGAAGCGAGAGAAAATTTAGTGCTACCAACATCATCATCCTTGTAATTCCCAATTGGCAACAGGTAAGGACACGGGGGCAGGGTAAAAGTGGAGCGATTTTTTTTTTTTTTTTTTTGTGGGTAAGGACTGAAAATGGCAGCAGGAAACCTGGGGGGGTGCGTTGTGTATGTTTTTGTTTCGCAGTTTGTTGTATGTATGTGCGATCGATAAAGTGAAAATTACGAATATTTTTCGTTGTAATATTTTCTGTCGGTGGTTTGGTTTGTGCACAGTTTTTTTTTTTTTTTTGTATTTTTATTCTGCTCCTCCTGTGTGTGACTCTTTTGTGGAAAATTGAAAAATAATTCACTTTTATGTTTTTGTGACTGCTTGTGCTTGGTGGGGCTGGCTGCTGCTGGTTTGGGGGCTCCTTTCCGTTGATATAAAATTAGGTTTGAATGGGAGAAAAAAAGGAGGAAGCACAAAATAAAATTTGGAGTGTTTGTTCTTCTTTTGTGTGGAATGGAAATATTTTTCTTTGATTTTTTTCCACTTACTCAATAAAAAAAAGAAGACTCAAAGGAAATTTTCATCGAGCAATTGAAGGGTTTCTTTATTTCTTAATTGAGTAAGAAATTGAAAAAAAAAGAAGAAAAAATAATGGGAAGAATTCATACAAGAGACGATTTCAAGAAGAGCTCTCTTCATTCTACGGAAATGGAATTTAAAACAGAAGATGGTAAAAAATTTCATTTACTTTAGGGTTTTCGAAAATACGTTTAAATTAGTGGTTTTTAACTTCTCGTAGCGCACTAGACCTGGGCAAGGAAAGGTGAAACACTTACAGAATCAATGCGTTGTCTGTCTGTCCATTTAAAGTAATAACATAGTAAAGAATTTTATATCGATGAAGATTAACATGCATTAAAATTTACAACATATTTTGTCTTTAAAATGTTTTCAAAAATTCCGATCTCAGATGGCAAAAATGGAAAAATAAACTGATACCGATTCCGTCTGTCTGGCCGTATAAATAGTGTGACTCTAAATGACTTGATATATTTGCTGACAGCTTTTGCTGCAAATCAAGGCGAAATCGTAATTTTTCTTTTAGACTAACGGTACTTTACTTAACTATCGACAAAAAACAAAAAACTATTTTCTCGAAAACGGCCTAATAATTTGAATTCTATCTTTGAGTTGGCTCTAAGATGACATGAAACATTTTTGGCTCAACAATTGGCATGGTAATTTTTTCGGCTAATACTTTGAGGATTTGTGACTTATTGATAACGTCCACTTGCAATCCGAAAAGGCCACAAATTATGCAGCCCTGAAGGCACATTTACAGCTTAGAGATCGGCGAATGCGTAAAACCATATTTAGGACATCTTACACCCAGTCTCCACGAGACATAATTTCAGTCAAGACTCAAGTCGTGACAATAATATGTCTCGTGTAGACCGCACTTTTATGGAATTGACATCTAAGACAGCCTTTTTGTCTTGTCTTCTCTGTGGACATCAACCCTGACTAAAATTTGACATTTGAAGTTTGGCAGTCGTTTTTTATAAGAAAAAACATGTTTTGTGATCGTGCTTTTCAGACGAGCAAAAATGGCAGATTCTTAATTTAAACAAACAGGAACAATAAGTTTGTGTATTTTTTTTTAAAGCAAGTGAGCTTGTTTTGCTGTTGATGACATGGTGAAGTATGAAAAGTTATAACGAAATTCGCCCATCATAAAAGTTTGGCGGGCAAAAAGTCTGCCTTTTTCAGATTCGTTAGAACGCAGTGTTAACTTTGTAGGAAAACTACAAAAGACCAACTTGACAACTATGCACGCGTTTATAAAATTAGATTTAAAATGATCTATCATCGTTAAGCACAATGTTTTTGGACAACCGTGTTGCTGACCATTCGAGCAGAACGTTTCTCGAGACAACATGATAACAAAACTTCCTTTCGACAGATCAAGCAACCAACTGTATGACATGTAGCACCATCTCTTTGAAAGTAGGTATAACTGGTGCCAATGGCATTTATTCTGGCTAGAAATAGTCTCCAAACATGGCACGATAGAGAACTGCATTGACCATCACATAGCGATAATGATCATTTTCTCCAGCTCAAGGTGGCAAGTTGAAAGTCATGCCTTCTCTGGCATATAAAATAATAAAAGTTTAGTGTAAGTGTTCCCTAAGTGCTCTGGGGGGAAAACTCCATCTGGTTGTGAATAAAAATAGGTTTCGTAAAGTTTAACAAAAACACTCCACTCGAATATTTTGACAGCTGAGTTTTCCCTCCAATTTGATGTGAATAAGCACGGAATTTATTAAGTGAATATTTGCACTCAAATAGTGTGCTTTTGAGATTTTAAAATGGAAAATTCTGTTTCGGAAGAAGAATACCTTGACGGAATCAGCGAAAAACCATAAAAAAGGGAAGAGATCTGCAATGGATGAAGATTTTATTAACATTTTACAATTTCATCCTCGCTTGCTGGAAAAAAGCAAAAAAAAATTGGGCAAGTGCGCGGAGGACCTCGTGCAATAGTGTTCCGGACATTTTATATTATCATTAAATAGAGGGCAAATTATCCATATCCTGCATAGATACATCTAACACTGGTTTTGATATGAACAATGTAATGTCTAATCAACTCTATCAAGTCGTAAAATCAAAAGTACGTAGGTATGTCCTAGTAATACTGTGCTGACATTCCAGTCCATTTTAACTTGAACTTTCGATATAAAACATGTATTGAATTCGTGCAAAAATTGGAACTCGAGATATTAAACAATTCTGAATTTACGTTGATAGAGAAGCTTGTATAGTGTGTCTGCCGATTCTGTTTATCTGTCTGTATGACGAGTGAATCAATTTTCAAATGTTTGGCAAGCTTTTTTGTTCAACAAATTTTGTCAGAAAAAAATTCAACTTGAGGGGAAAGACCTACAAAGAGGATTTTTGTTATTCACAGAAAATTGAGTGTTTCTTTTAATGAACAGTTCACTCATGAATGTTCACTTGGAGTGTTCCCTCAGTTTTTATTCACATATCCCTCTTTTTGCGGAATTCCACAAGTATTTTCTTATTCATAAGTTAAATCAAATAATTAATTTTGGTAAAGTTACTTGGGAGACTAGATAAGGCCTGCTAAACCGAACATACTGTAACTTGCAAGCGCAGCAAACAACCCCTAGATCTGTATGCAATTTTGCTTTCACCTGTACTCACAGGACGAATAAACATTTTATTTTGCTGGGTCATAAGATTAATTGCTGGAAAATGTGCTTCATAACCAATATATACGAATATAACTATCACTAAAATAACAGTCAATTTATGTGTAATGATGTGTGTGTCCATAAAATTCGTCCTTTTTCATCGCAGAACTCTCAAGAGTAAGTACTGCAGGAAAAAAACAAAAAGTTACGTATACGCCACAGAAAACGATTGTTGCTAAAATGTGACTATTAAGCACAAAGTTGCTTTTTTTTTTGTCATTATCTCTATCAGGACACAGGACGAGTATGATAAAGTTTTATGTTAAAAGTTTTTAATTACTTCTGCCACTGTCTGTCTACCTATGTGTCTACCCCACATGTCTGTTGTTGGCAAATAAAATATTTATTTATATCCAGCACGGGACTTTTCAATAACCAAACCCATCAGCTGTATAATGCACACACATTGCCTCCTCTTTAATGATATTTTGTGGCCTCTTTAATGGCACAGTGAGGATTTACTGCCTCCAACACAGAATGAACATAAATTTTGGTTTCACCATGCTGTTTCCATCTAGGACTCTTGCATTGTATGTATGTGCTATCTCCTCAACAGATACCTATTTCACAGAAACAAAAAAAAACGGACTGGTGATTTAGGACTTTTAGGGTCCAATAATCGTACTTTATATTCAGTTAAAATTTAATTTCAATCCAACTAATAAAACTCGATTTTATGAACCGCTCGCGCTACGAAAGTGTGGGGTCCTGTTGATGTCCATTAAAGTTACTCGTTCAATAAGCTGGAGAGCTGGAGAGAGAGACTATCTCAATGTCCAGAGTCCCATCCGCTCATGCGATTTTTTATGTTTGCTCGGTGAGAAAAATACTTAGGTACACCTGTTTGGTATCCTTTTTTTTTCTTGTTCCTTCGAGATACAATTTCATAGCATGGGTTGTAAATTTGTTGGTTCCTCTCACGGAAGGATTTTATCGTCATTTTTTTTCCGAATACTGTATACAGGTGTAAGTTTGTTGCTGATGTTAGTCTGACAAGAACAGTAAAGTTCTTACAACAAAAAAGCAAAAGAAAAAAAAAAACCCCCATACCTAAGATAAATATCCTTGCTTGCGATAAGTACGCATCGCTGGGCATAAATACTTACTATACAACGTAGAGATGTATCTATTTTATATGGGGCTGCAGTGGTATGGGTGTGTATTTATGTAGTTCTTTTCAAGTGAATAAAGGCTTTTGGTAAGTTTTTTCTTCTTCAAAGTTTTTCCATGCTGAGTAGATTGATGGGTGGCGGCGCGGGCGGTTGGTAAATGAGAGCGGTACGCGCGGGTGAAAGGCTAAAAGGTTTTTGATTAATTTTTATGCGGATTAATATAGCGTAGGCGGAAGATGAATACTATTTTTATATTTCAATTTTAATACTGAATGGGTGGTTAGAGTGCTTTTGTTTTTTATGTCTAATGGAACGGTGGGAGTATTTATGTTAATGTTTGTTTGGTGTTGTAATACATAAAAAAATAACAGGTGTTGTGGTGCTTGGCTTCGATATTAAATGTGCTGTTTGAGTTTTTAACATCTATTGTTTGCTTTTAAGTTCTTGGAGGTAGTGATTAGAATTGCCATGATGCAAACTAAAATCTAAACAATAAGTGCTTTGTATCAAAGTTTCAATTTGCCTTGGTTGCAAGCAGCTTTTGTTTTATGCGTTGCGAGAATGTTTAATTAGAGTGACTTTCTAATTAATCCAAGCATTTTTTATTTTTTAAAACTTTTGCATCCCTCCTTTGTACTGAATACTGTAGAGGGCCTTATAGACGGTCTCATAAAGAAAACATAAAGAATTCCTCCCTGTCAAAATTCCGGCAACCACACCTTAACGGTTGGGCTACTGTAGCGGCTCATGAGGTAATGCGCTCGGTCGAACAGACTTACCTCTACAAAGAATACCCTGTTTTTATCTCTGTTTACATAAAAGAAACCATTAATTACAGGCTTATGCTGAAGCTCCTTAAGGTCTTCTCATACAACTAGTTGTATTGCTCGGTCCTTGAATAGTACATTTGATAAGAGTCCTAATTATTAGGTCAACTTTAGATAACTCGGTGTGCAGAGGCATCCCACAAGGGCATGAAAAGTGGCTCAAATAAGAATGAAATGGTGCCCCTCCTACTCCCAACCAACTACTGCACAATGACTGTCTTAGTTCCAAAACTCAGTTGAAAACTTAACATAGAACAACGGATTAAGAAGAAAGTATAACTTTTTCTGCCTAAAATAAAACATCCAGCAAATATGAGGACTCCACAAAAGTCAGTAATAGCTTAGAAATAAATCAACTCAGCGAATAGGTAGAACAATCTCGCTAACTATTGTCATATTAAGAGGGGTCGTGCTAGCTACAATAAACATTAGTCTTAATCAAGATCAGATATTGCCAGAGTTGGCCACTAGCTAGTTGGGGAACTCCAGGGATACCGGTCTTTGGATCGGCTAAGTGCAAACGAATGTATGATAAAGAGAAATCTATTTTCATGTCACTTGCTTGTTGGTGTCAAATCCTATGAAAGGAGAAGGTTGGAGTTTAAAAAGAGAGTGGCAACATTAGCCTAAAAATATTTCAAATCTTTGTTTCTAAGATTTTGCCTCTTTACCTTTTTTTCCGGCATCTATATTATTTTCTTTATACCACTCACTTTAAAACTCCTTTGGAACAATATAGTTTCTAAGCTCTACCTATTACCATTCAAAACATAGACTAATCCCACTAACAGGCAACAGAAGCAGATCGAAACAGCTTAAACTTAAACAAATCCAAAGGACACAAGTGTATGTCTCATTTCTTTGAAAAACAATAAAAAGAAAAACACCTTAACAAAACATCGGTGAATCCCTGACAAGAAAAAAAAAAACAGAAGTAAAATCCTAATGCTTTTTACTATCCCATCCTAATCCTTGAGAAAATCTGAATAAAGGAACAAAAACTGTGAACACAATAAAACTAAGTAACGCCTTAAGTGGACTGAGGGGGTCCATCGCTAAAAGTAAATATTCAAAACATTTTTCTTTTTCTCCCTCAAAAAAAAAAAACGAAGACGAACCGAAAAGGCTCTTATCCTGAAATGGATTTAAAATGTAGAAAAAAAAAAACCTGGAAACCCTGCAACGTTGTGTCCTACGTAGTCTAGGGCAAAAGAGGAAAGAAAAAAAAGGCCAAATTGCAGCCAGGATGAAAGGCCGTAGTGAACTTAAGTTCATAAGAAGCTTATGGGTACTACCGCCGACCACAGGAAACCCATCAGATTCAGAAATAGTTCCAACATACACACACATCCACAATTGTCTATTCAATAGACATCACACATCAGAGGATGTGAAGTGAAACCTTTTTCAAAAAGACAGGCAGGCAGGCATCAGTAGAAGGGATATTATTTCATACTTACACATCCTTTTACATTACCAAATTGTGTGCCAAAAGTGCTTTATGGGCACTCAATCCCATCTAAGTAACGAATTCACACGAAACGCTTTCACCATCGGTCCTTCACTCACATGAGAAGAACTTTAGTTGTAAAAGTGAAGGTGTACGAGTATGTATCCTTTCTCTGGCTGCTGAATGCGAAGAAGAACGACAGCGACATTGATGGGCCTTGGCCCATCCCTAGATTGAAGGTGCAAATATTGAATTTGAATGTCATGCCAAGCACCTGTCGTTCTCGTTTCCATCTTCATCGTCTTGAATGTTGTGTCACTGAAAAAAAAAAATCTTTTCCCTTTTTGTATCCAACATCATATCGCTCTTATGTGGATGAGGTGTATACATACAGTATTACATCGTTACAGGATTTTTTCTTGAGATCCTTTTTCTTTAGAAGAAGAGAAAACAATCCCTTTTTTTTGCGTTGGCCGCGTTATTTCTGTTCCTCGGACAAGGACACGTTTGACGTTCTGTTTATGGTCCGGAACGAATGTCAATAATTATCGTTGGCTTTTATGGTCATTTGGTGAGGATATTTTTGGCACTAAAAAGATATGGAGAAAGAGGAAGCCAGGTGAATGGTTTCAATTTCCTTTACTGTGGGACGTGACTGGAAACGTCGGTCAAGAAGACGGGCACTCTTCGGATAGGCCAATTGTCTGAAATTTATTTTCGATTGAGAGCACATTCTGTTGAACAAGGAAGTGATCTAAAATTGTATCCGTATGTAATGATCAGTTATAATATGTATCAGCTTTCTGCTGAATAAAAATTAACTTAAGTTTTGATCTCCAACTACGTGATGTTTCTTAAAGATGTGTGGTTAAGAAAGCCTAAGCTACAAATTAAATTGCATAAAACAGTGGAGATAGAGCGGACAGGCTCTTATTTATATCCTCTAACGAATATCAACAACCAGAGAAAATGTCCATAGTTCGCCTTTCAAATTAAAACCCCATTACAACTTATTGTCAGTTCAATATACCGATTCTAGTCTCTCATAAATCCACATATGTCCCAGGACATGTCATGTAAAATGTCATATAAAACCGTTAAATTATTATTATTTTTTAACGAAATTTAATTCAAAGGAAAACTTTTCAAATGATACAGAAAAGACATCCTCGAAGTGTCACCATTTCCGATTCACAGTGCAACATCCGTCTCCGAATTACCTTCGTTAAGTGATATAAATTCCGGATCATTTGATATTAAAACGTCAAAACTTTCCCGACTTTTGAGAATTGATGGACTCCCCAACCATCTATCTTCGGGTTTTGAAAAACCAACGGATTGATGTGTCGCAAAATCATAATAATCTATCCAAGCAAGGACTTTCAATTGGAAAATAAATATGTGTGTTCCTCCTCAGTGTTGTGTGGATTTTTTTTTTCGCAGAAATAAAAAAGGAGAAAAATTCTGTTCTCTGCTTGATGTTAGTTATTGAGTCAAGAGGAAGTATGTACCAGGAAACTTTTCCATTTATCAAAAATCACAACATATAACAGCTGGTAACACACACAGGATGTGCGACACATGAATGAAGAACTTTTTCAGGAAGAGTCTTTACAGAGCTTGGTTGCAGAGGACGAGGAGAGATTGAAAATCGTTTCCTGCATCTGGTAGTAGTCTTGAGGTAATTTTGTAGTGCATTTTGAGGATTCATGTTACAACAATGGTTTTTTTTTTTATTTACTTCAGCTAGTCGGCAAAAGGATTTCATATTTTTCTTGACTTGTGTGAATTGTTTGCAAGTCAACAATTGTTTGAATATACACGTATGCATCGTAGTTTCTCAGTCGACATTCTGAAAAATACTTAGTTCTTTCTGAGTAACTCCACGGTTTATCAAAAAAATTCATATCCTAAAGTCGAGAAAAAAAAAAGAGACCAGGACAACATTTAGATGAAACAATACAAATTGCTAATTAGTAGAATAATGTCTTAATAAAAAAACCAAAAGCTAGTTAAGAAATGCCACAAATAGATTAGTACAGTTTGTTAACGTTCTTTAAAAATTACCTCAACCATATATTTCATTGAATGTAGGGTTAAATTGAAAAGCATTTAGTACATTCCAAAATGAATGCGTAAAAAATACTGTTAATTACAAACGAATGCAAAATTCGCATACAGCTCTCCTTAAAATCAATTTGGACACCACCTATAAAAAATTTCTCCATGTTACGAATTTTAGTGCAAGAAATTTCTGTGGGCTGGTTTATGAAAACTGTGAAATCTGTCAAATCTGTGTATTTTCAGCATTTTCTTGTTCAACCCGTTCGTTTATTTTTTCGTGATTTTGGTTCTCTCTGAGAGAATTTTAGTCCCCCTCTTTGAAATTTTATAATCTACGAATCTTAGTGCAGAACGTATGCGAACGGACCATTGTGCAACCGCAAAAATATTCTATTTTCTAAAATAAAATCCATTTTCTTGATGGCAGACGTCAAGCTTACTTTATTATGTGATTCACAGTTAGAAATGTCGAGAAAAAAAAACTATTAGAGGACACTTTAAATTCTCATCAAATCTATATATTTGATTCTAAAAGGGAAATTTAAAGTAAAATCCTTTCCAAATAGTGATTGAGAAATTAATGCGTTCTGAAACACGTCTGTGCAAATCTATACTGAAAATCTACAGAAGTTGTTTGTCTAATTGTTACAACAAGTTATGTCTGCACCATCGCAACAAAGTCTAACAGGTCGACGCCTTGACAGCTGTCACGGCAACTGACGCTAAACAGACAATAACTTGTTGGACATTGCGCATCAGCATTCTTGTAAGGTTAAGTCAAGTTTTGTGACTAAATTGAAAGAGAGAATCTAAATTTTGTAAAATATTTTTGTAGGTATCAATCTTCTATCTTCTATATATAAAATTCCATCGGGTTGAAGCTCGATGACGTTATAACTCGATAACCGCTGGACCGATTTTCATGATTCTTTTTTGTACTTTGTTCGTATTGCTGTACTTTAGGTTTATAGAGAAAGAAAATTTAGGAAATTCGCTTTTTTTGCATTTTTCGCATTTAGTTGGCGTTGAGGGTGTCAATATATGACAGTTGATTTGTATGCGCGATATTGGTATTATTCATATTTGTATGATTTCTGATTTGTATTCATATATATATCAATGAATTAGTTTTGATTAACAATTAGGTATTAAATTTCAAAGTTTGAATGTTGAGTAAAGCCTGTGTTACATTAAATTCAACGACGTGCGCTTTTCGCACGACATATTTATAGTCTGGTGGCAAAACGGAGTTATGCCTGGTCCAGCTAATAAATCAAATAATTATAGCTGGCACTACACATTTAGTTCAGGAAATAAAGGAACCTTATCTAAGAAAATATACATATTGATGTTATGGGTATACAAATAGCAAACATTTTCATTATTAATGAATAATTTTATATTATTTGTTTTTATTAATTTTTAAATTTAAAAAAAGAATTCAGCTGTTCATCTAGATGCATCTATAAATCATTAATATTTATAAGAATAAATTATTATTTAATGACTTTGACGTCTTATAATTAATATGTTATATTAATTGATGCATTTTGTTTCCATTGTTTGCATAAAAAAAAAAGCAAATTTATATTTTAAGTAATTAAAAATGCATTTAAATTAATCATCATTAATTGTTTATCTTGCCTATCAATTTATTTGATTTTTATATCCTATCCAAAGGGTATATTACGTTTGAGGCATAGTTTGTAACACAGAGAAATATTAAATGTAGACAGATAGATGTACGTATATGTAAATGATCAGTTCTTGAGCCTGAAATTTTGAAATTTTTTGACCTCGATCAGCATTCAAAAATATAAAATCCGCTCCTTGACTACTTTTGGAATAATATTTTCTCCTGTGTTTTTACATGAAATTTAAAAAAACTTAGTTAAAAAAATATGTAGATAATCATTCACTGTACAAACCTCCCAAATAATATATATAGACACGCCCACTTTTCAAATGCAGATTTCTTGAAAAATCGTTTTTCTTTTCTTGGAATTTTTTTTTTATTATTTTCTTCGACTCGAACCTCTAATCTAAATGCACTAGCCAAATGTTTGTCCTCGAGAGGCTTAAACTTTTTTTATTGAATGAAAGCAGTACACTCTCTTTCACTTTTCGTCGCCTCTGTTCACCTAGGCAATAATAGGGATCCATAAGCTACAACCTAGAGATGTCTGAAAACAATTGACATTATCCTGCCAATCACGTGTAAAATACAAGTAAAATCTGGACTTGTCTTATTAGAAATTTCTTATATAACAAATAATAACCACTTTTACATTCGCATTCGAATAACTTCTTGAAACTTACGTCTTTCGAAGTACCTAATTCCAAAATAATTAAGTCCAGAAGCTGCTATTCTAAACAATAATTGAACCCTCAGTTACTGATTGATGTGATTTAGAAATTCTGTTAAAATCTTTGTGGCAGCAGATAACTTAAAAGCTGATTACTTCTTGGTACTCGCTCGTTTGCATGCAACTAGTTGAATTACGAAATAAACTTTCCCAACTTTATCCTTAATCTTTCGACGAAAAAAATAAAATTTTCTTAAGAAAATTAAACGCAAATATCACGCTGCTTACCTTCTTCAATATATTCAAACCATATATCCCCTCTTACCTTAGATAACAGATCCGGTTAAATGCAAATCCTGTGACATCCTCCATGGTTATTTTTTTTCTTGTACGGTTGCAAGGTGTCGTCTAGGGTTAAACCAATTATAACTTTGGCTTTCTGCCAAACACAAGGATACCTTGCATATATTGCCTCCAAGGCTTAATTTCACTGTACTTCCAAGAAAGATTACTTTTGCTCATTCTCACTCAAAGGATATTAAACGATACTTAACTTTTTTGTTTTTGTTTTCTTCTCCTGCATAATCCTATCTAATAATGAGGAAGAAGAAAATAATCTCCTCCCTCCTCCCATCTTAAGTCTATTTTTAATCCTGTCTTTCTTTTTTTTTCCCACTAAGAGTCAACGAAGGGTTGCACTAATTACTTTTTTGATCCTTTCAAGTGAAAAAAAGAAAAGAAAATTATGAATAAACCCAAAGGAACATCCCACACTGTCATGCCATGCCGCGTGACTAACGCCAACTCAATTTATCCTCCGTCCTTCGTTTCTTTTTTCCCCCCTCCTGGGATTCACTTGAGAATAATAAATCACTAAACATGATGGAAAAAAAACGAACAAGGCTAGAACCTATGTCCAGTCACAAGATATTGTAAATGATAAGGACGAAGTAATTTGATATGCCGATGGGAATGAGTGAATGATAGTCATTAAATTGCTTCACTTGAGGATTTGGCAATGTTAACGAGGTATTAAATTGCAATTTTAAGCCCACCCTCTACACCCAAACGAAAAAAGTGTCCTTTTTGCACAATTAATCCTGTGGGGCGATAATTTTTGAGGCTAACCTAAAGAAGATAACATCTTTAAAAGGTTCGATTCGACTTAACAGTTTAACACTGTCACCTATGACTATCCACAGGTTTGCTTAAAAATAGAAGAGAGTCAGGAGAGGGTTGAAATAGGTCAACATGCAGCCGATAGAGAGAAATGGGAATCAAGGCGTACGTATGTGTAAAGGATGATACTGATTGAGCGAAAATTAATCGACCTTTGTAAGGGGATTGCATGTACACATGTTGAGCAACCGATTAAGGGATAGTAATTGGGTCACTTCTTGATTCCCTTAGATGGGTAATATACTCTGTGATAGACGTTAAGATGATGTTGCGATAAGATAGGAGGATTTTTAGCTTGTGGTTGGAGGACACTTTGGGGCATTTTGGGAATTGACAAAATATGTTCTTGCAAATGCTATGTAATGAGACTAGTAATCGGCTTATGTACACAGCCAAAGAATTTATGTTTTTCGTAAATTGATTTTTTATCCTTATCATGATAAGGATGAAGAAAGTAATAAGAAGTATAGCATAAGGAAAATTGAATTCCAGGAGACTGAAGGTGATATTCTTCTAGACGTTTGAGCTATTACGCTCTTTAAGAATACTCCTTGAATTGAATAAGTGTTCTTTCAAATTTTGAACTTTTAATGAGAGCAAAATGGGTGCAAATACTAGGTTCTTGGTCCGTTCTGATAAATTGCTTCCAATAGGTATTTCTAGACTTTGACAGGAGATTGCAGCCATACTGTTAAGGCTGTCAAATTGGCTGTCTTTTATTAAATATCTTTTGCCAAATGCACATGAAGAGTTATGGCCTTCAACCGCATTTGCAAATGATTTAATTGTTTCATTAAAGTTGATCTTCTGTTGGAGCAATATATCCTTCTTCCGCTACCAATATTCGCAACGTGGTGGATAATTTTGAGGCAACTGGTTCAGTGAATAGTCCGCCACAACACCTCTAAGTCAGCGAAACGCAAGAATTGCCCAAATTATCGCCATTCTTCGTGAGAGAGTGCAGGTGATTTCAAGGCAGGCAATACGGCGCCGCGCGCAAGGACTCACAGACCATAACTTGACGAATTTTGCGTTAGGAGTTGGGCCTACATGTGTACACGATTCAACTGAACCAGGAGCTCTTGTTCGCTGGTCTCTCTAGCAATTAGAAGTTGACCCCAATTTTGGTCGAAAAGTCGGCTTTAGCAACGAGTCCCATTTCTGGATGAGTGGGTTAGTCAACATGGAAAATTGTCAAATTTGGGACGGTAGCGATCCACAAAATTGCAATGAGACCAGAGACTCACACTGTTCGGTGTGGATTTTGGACTGGCGGCGTCATCGGTCTATATGTCTATTGAGGGCGACGATGTTGGCCAGGCCATCACCATAAGATATCGCGTATTGCTTCAATTGAAGATTTCTAGAATCCTTAAGCAAGTGGGTAAGTGTCTTAACGCTTAAGAAATCGATAGTTGAAGTTAGTCCGTACAAGTCTGCATCTAAGGCCTTGATTATCGTTTTGGAGCTAATGTGTCAAAAGTTGAAGAATATTTTGAGATTAGAATTAAATCAAGCGTCCAACTTGACTTCATTTAACTAGTCTCTCGGGCAAATCCATCTCATTTATTTATTATTAGCAGAAAGGGATCTTGTGATCATAAATAATAAATTTGTTCCATGTACCATATAAGCCACAGACGTAATTGCCTGTGGGAATGAGAATCTTCTGCTCAAAACGCCTTCTTAAAGTGACAACCGAATTTGTAATTTTTGCAATTCATCTCTTGTTGCATGGCCGTAATCTATATTTGTCACAGACTTTATGTGACAAGAAGAAAAAAAAAAAAGCCCACGCATGACTCTTAGTAAAATAAAATACCTTTTCTTGTCAGCCCCACCGTGCGTCGGTGTCCCTTGAGAGTTGGTGGTAATTTTATTTAGTGCCTCATTTTTGTTACATTCACCTCTGGGTAATTTGATTTTGTAAAAATTTTTCCTCTCCATTCCTGCCCATCCCTGCTGAAGAGAAAGCTCTTCAATCATCTCCAGCCACTCGGTACTCACACCCCTATAAAGTAATGCTCCTCCCATCAAAGCTAAAAGTAAATATGAGCGCGCTCTACTACATGCAAGGTGAGGGGTTGTTTTTGCATAGTACTGTAAAAAGGAAAGGATGCTAATGAAAGCGAGCGGGTGCGGGTAATTTGCGAATAAATTTAAAATTCTAACGAAACTTTTCGTTGTCGTCAAACGATATAAAAGCCTTTTCAAGTAACTTACTGTTGCTGTTAGATGATGTCTATAAATGCGCTGCAGGGATGTTCTCTTTATTTTTTTTTTTGTTTTGTTTTATATGAATACCAACCAGCCCTTATGAACCACCTGCGTCACATGCAGGCTTTAGGATTTGTCTGTCACTGGCAATAACATGCGAGAATAGGCGCCGGCAAAGCCAATGAATGTCGTTGGCTGCCTAAATAAATTACAAAATCCTTGAGCGTGTGCGGCGTCTTTGACGCCGGGTATTTTGACGGGGAAGGCTCAGTGTTGAGCCTTTTTAAAGCGTTATGTGTGTGCTTCCATCTTTAGATCCAACTGAGTGTGGATTTTATGATTTGCTGTTTTTTTTTTTTTTTTGCTTTTTTTCATTGTTCACTTTGTACGGAGTTGGTGTCACTTTTTTGTGTCATTTTCATTGTGGTACTGGGGATGTTGCCAACGTTGTTAAACAGGTGAATTAGTAAGTGCCGGTGGGCTGGGGGAAGAGTGTGTACTTGTGATTGTTCTTCATTAATATGAGAGAATTAAAGAGGTGTCTATCATAAAGCGTACATTTTAGATGCGGGTAATTTGCGTGCTACTGGATGATGAAAAATTTAATTAAGAATTTCACTTTTGGGACTGGCATTTTTAGATGTGTGTGTTTGTCTTTTTGTTGTGCGATGGAAGGGTGGCAGGTTGCTTCATTGTGGCTTTAGATTCACATAAAACTTTTGCAAATAGTCAAAGGATAGGCAAATTTAGAATACTATTCTGTCAACCATGCTACCATATGTACATAGATATATCGGATACCATTGAAGTGATCCTTAAATGCATGATGTAAGCCCATTTATTTGCTTTTTCTAAGTCTGAACAAAATGCTATGTAGCTTCTGAAAGGAATTGGCACCGATTGGCAATGCCAGGGGAAAATAGTGATAACAGCAGTGGTGTTTTTCTGAACATTAGTTCTGACATTTTTGCCAATTTCTATGAATAATGCTTTCTTATCTTGGACCAGACTTTGGCACTCCCTTGACTAACATAGGGTCATCAAAAACGCAATGGATCAATGAATGGTTCATTTGGAATAGAATTTCGATCAATCCATGTGCAATTGACTTTTTTTTCCCAACTGCCAGGCATCCAGCTCAACCATTCTGTGCCTCCAGCTCGACCATCGGTTGATGGATTTATTTTGAAGACTACATGAAGATTGCGCATAACTTATTGAGTGAACCTGGAATTGAATCAATTTCTCACATGAAATGCTTTAAGAAAATCAGCACCTAACGCTGGAATCGAGCATCAGACCCTCACGTTGAGCTCCTTCCTTGCATTGCGTCATCAAAGTGGTGTATTCATCGCCTTCAAACAATCCAGGAACCTAAATATAACCCATAAGTTCTGTTGCTCTTGGAAGAGATATACCATTGAGCCAGCTCTTCGTTAGCCAACAGAGTATTCATTCTCTCCAAGAATCTAGAGTCAAGAACATTCGATTCATCCAAAATGAAGGCAATCTTTTCGTCCTTACAACCGGATCAAATCTTCGTCAAAGTCCTGACTGGTGTATTTGTTGCGGACTTTGATTTGGAAAATGGACAAGTCATTCATCCAAGCCACAAAACGTGACAGAGTGGTTTTGCCAGCCCCAGATACACCAATGAGAAGCAAATGACCTTGCGGTTGCCGGAAAATTCGGTCGATACGCAGCACATGCTCAAGAACTTCGTCGAACAGCACAATTGGAACGTCTAACTATTCCTCGTAGAGGAAGCTCGTACATAATCACGCAATTCCTCACGGTTAACTGGCATATAATCCTTGAACAACCAGTTACTGTAGAGAATTGGCCTTTTTAGCATTAACACCAGGGAACTGCTTCAAAGCAACAATGTCAATGTTCTCATTAGCCCAACGATTTTCGCTATCTTCAGCCAAACGATCTTGGAACAGACGAAGTGCTTCATGAGCCCACAAACGTACCAAACCTTCAACTGGTAGCGAATTTAATGGGCGAATAGCTGGAATAGCGTGGAGAGTAAACATAATGCGGTTGCATGTCCTGAGTGAAGCGATCTTGCGACGACAAATTTTGTTAGCGGCTCTGCATAACCACGGAGCGATGGCATCAAACGCAGCATTGCGCGACGTTTCAATGACGTCTCTCCAGGATAGTGGACATAAATGATAGGCACATGCCTCAAGAACCGATGAATGAGTGACTATAGGTATGTTTCGCGAATGGAATCCGATTTTGACAATGAGTTTGAATAAAACGGCTTCTTGACATAAGGCCGCATGAAATGAAAGAAGGTGCGCGGTGTCATTTATAATTTTTTGTTACTTTTCGCTGTTTGTGTGTAATTATGAATCCTGCTTGTATTTGTTTCCAAGCAAACCCTGGAGTTATTGCAGATGATATCCCCTATTTATCCTGAAAATTTACAAACGAATGCTAGTTATCAGTTGAAGATAAATTTGTGTATTTTCCACTACCTTGTCGCTAAGCTGAAATAATCCAGGTCAGATCTTATTCGGGTCGTACAAGGGCGTTCATAAAAATTTTAAATTATTCCAAATCGTTTTTTTATTGGCTTCATAATCATCTCTCTCATATTTTATTTACATTCGGTATAAATATTGCAGCCACCCTTTAGTGTCAACAAAGCAGAGATTCATCATAAAATTTATCAAACAGAAATATCATCCCTGACAAATCATGTTATAAGCAATATCCTTCCGACAGCCTACTCTGCTTTGAAATACAGTCACTTGTTTTTTTTTTTGTGCGAAATATATATTTTTTGTTTTCTTTTTACATTTCAAATGTAATTGCTTCCCACACCAACCGCGAGAGCCGCAGCAATACCGCACATTCCCCCTCCAAAGCGTAGTATACAATCAAACAGGAGTCCCCCCCACTGTACCTTTAGTAAGAAAACATTGCTATCGTCGTCGTCCTTTTTTAATGGGGCGGAAAGTGGCAGAGACATCAGGAGCAGCAGCTAGCAGCAGCAGCAGAAGTGAGCAGTGTGGTTTTTCAGTCGTATAGTATCTAGATACCTACCAACCACTGTTGCTTTTGGTGTATCGTCCTCGGCGGAGAAACGAACTTCTTAAGAGGCCTACACACAACGCATTGTGATTTTTAGGGTAAGCGATTTGCTGTTTTATTAGTCCTGTAGGGATATTAAAATTAAACCAACAGCTATACGAGTACTATACCGAGAGTGCGCCCGATTATTGTGTGTTTGTGGAAAAGTTTCTTTCTTCCCAACTGAGGGTGGTAGTAGGTACCTAAACGTGGGTGCGTTCTGTGGGTTCGATTATTAATTTAGATTTTGTTCGCCGCCTTTCTTTGTTTTGTAGGGTTTTTTCTTTTGTTTCACAGGACATTCTTTATTCCCCACATTTGGATTGGAATTTCCATCAAACGATACTGTGCTGTGCGAATGCGAAACGGATCGCAATGAAATATTTAAAAAGCGTAATTAATTCTTGAAAACGGATATTATCCTTCGGTTCGGTAGATTCTCTACACTTTATGGGCATAGATACATAAATGGTGGTGGGTGTGGAATTTGTATTATTCAATTATGAGAAGAGAAATGCTTCTGAAATTCTAATTAAGGATGATTTCGGATGAAATATTTTTAAATATTTATATAAAAGTAGGGTTTTTTTTTGGGCCATTCAATCTATCTAGTTTGTTTGTCCCCATTGGGATGCGGACGGACTTTTGGCTCGTGCGTTTTCTGTGTGTCTCTGGAGAATGGAAACTTATTACAATTATATCAGAAATGTTTGACTCATAACTCATGGAAATGATGGCACGAATAGGGATTTTATGTGTGGGACGTTGGGTGTTTTTTTTTTTGTTCTCTGCCGTTTGGTAATAAAGGAATGAATTATTTTTAAGAGGACCACCAAGGGAAAGCAATAGAATAAAAATATTCAGTCTTAATGCAGAAAGTTTTGGCATTTTTTAGTTAATGGTTGAGGGTTTTGTTTTGTTTTGTTTTTGAGTGACAGTCCTTGAAATAGGTGCTTCATTTGAGTGACGTCAACCTACACTAAGCACTGATAAGGGCGACGGTATTGTCACTGTTTTGACCACACCTGTCTGCTTTGGAAAAGGTATGACTTTGAAAAATGAGAGAAAATTGTTTTATGTATTTTGAGATGAGAAACCGCATGGGTTTTGGCTGACATATTTTTCTTAGCCTTTTTCGAAGGACATTCTTTGAAAAGTTCAGAAAATGTTTCGAAATATCAGTATTCTATCCATAAATGCCGCAAATTGTAGTCTAGCGCATTAATATTCTTTGCTAGATACCTACAGGGGGCGCTATTTTCTATGTCAATATCTGAACATTGAATAACTTTGAAATTTATCAACCGACTGACTTGATTAGACATGTCTTTGAAACTTCAAGACAATTTTTACTATGAATGACTTCACACTGAAATATTTGACTGGCCACGCAGACCGCTAGGTTGGAGCCCTCTGGACTTATTTTATTTGAAAGGGGCTAACATTCGTGCCACAATTATTGCTATATTGCCAGAGATGCTTGAAGAAATGATGGGAAACGCAGCAGCTGGACAGCAGGAATGGCTCTGACTCGTTACAAGATGTCAGGGAGTATTCGCCTTCATATTAAGTAAATAGGATTATTAATCCTCAACAATTACCTCAGTCAAGGATACAGAAAAACTAAAGGCACGTTCACATTCTAAGAAGTACTCCTTTCAGAGCAGATTAGAACCGCTAGCAGGAGTCTCATCTCCATAACGACTGAGTACAGAGAAGAAGTCTTGCAACTTGTAGGCTTGCATAAGTCTCCATTTAAGCAATTGAATTACGATTTGATAACAACCTGATTGTGTCCTGGAATGATGATATCTTTCTCTCAATATCGGCTGTTGGGCACATCTTTTGACGTCGACCTCCGCTTTGAAGATGCTGCTATACAGATACAGACAATGTGAATAAGAATATCCTTTATGCTAGAGATTATGTAATGAGAAATTAAATCTGCGGAATTTTGACTTTAAGGCATCAAACGAATGCCAACTACACAGTCCTTCTTGAAATAACAATTCTTGGAACCCTCTTATGTTGTTAAAGAGAAGATTTCGAAATTCCTGCAGACTAGAAAGTATGCTCAGAAAACTCCATCGCATACATGGCGTACCCAGGATAAAGAACAGAAAATCAACACAGAAAACCCTTGTTCGTTTATTCGCCACGAGCCGTTATCCTTTTTCTTTATTTAGTGCCAGAGTTCTGCTTTGCCTTCGTTTTTTTTTTTTTTTTGTATCAATTTTCTTTTATCCTAACGATGTATTCCGGTATGGCACCTACACATCGAGTCTTCCAGTCATTTTTGTTCATCTACTCTGTACAAGATTGAATTTCATTCTAAGAATAGTACAAACCACGCCATAAGAATGTAATAAAAATCCAAATGGTGATTATGTGGGTGCGATGGGTATCACTTGTTGAGCACATATTCCACCCAGACTAAAGAGGAGTACACTATCGGCAATAAAATGTTTCTTTTAGACCAGGAAAAAGAGAATAGACAAAACCAAACAAATTGACATGAAAGAAAACACTAGAAAGGATATGTGTGTGTGGGGGGGGAAAAGATTAATAACATTTGTGTATCCTTCCAAGTCCTGTTGCATTCAAGTTTGACTTTTTCTTAGAAAATTCCTTAGTGTTGAAGAGGGGGTCTAGAAAATGGATCGTCTCTAAGGATCTATTATCCTTAAAATGATAAACACAAAAAAATGCCATCTCATAGTTATGCGACACTTGTGTGTGCGGTGTGTGCGGTGTATTGTGGGCTACTTTCCCCCCAGTGAATATCTTTTAATAATGGATTTCTTATGTACACCCTCTTTGAGGACATTTTATTCGTTTGCTTTTTCAGTAAAAAGATATAAAATAAACTTTCATTTCGAATACTAACACAAGTTGTGATGTCCCTATAATTTTTGTTTTTTTCGGAATGCAAATTGGAATTCACTGGAGTATATTAAAATTTTTAAAAAAAATAATATTCTCTGGGTAATTTTTGTACCCTTATTTTATAGCTCTTTCGTTTTTTTTTCGAAGAAATTTGATGAATGGAGTAAAAGCAAAAGGAAATGAACTATCGATACTCTGGAGGGAATTGATTCAGTCCCAGAAATGTCACATGTGCCTTTGGCTGTATGTGTATACCTTATATTTTCTACTGGTATCTTTTTGTCGATTGGATAGAGGTAGAGAACGTCCAAATTAACTTTAAAATGGTACAAAATTCATGTCCTTTTGTGCAATTGTAGTGCTTCAACTCATGTCGCAATCTGAACAAAGGACTTGATTAGGTGACTTGACAAGTGAGTTGTTGAATAGGGGTCAAATTGAAGGAAAATGTAATAAAGGATGCCGTCTGAATAGATAGGTAAGATTTTTAAAGAAAAGCTTAGCTTACCTTTGTCCTTGCAGTTTCTTGAAGTGATTTTATCCACCAGTACCAGCTCCTCCTTATAGCCTCTACAGTTTATAGCCTGCAAAAAGCTGTTCTAAAAAATGCCATCAACATTGTCTCTTACCTATGACCGTCCCTCACAGTACGATGCAGTTCATATTTGCTATTACTATCACCCGCAAAGCTGGATGTGTCTATGGAGAATACTCTCCAAAAAAAAAAAAAAAAAAAAGGAACTGCTCCCAGCTTATAATGGTAAATTTATGGACAAAGGGCACGTTTACACACCCACTTGCATGCACGTTTCATTAATATTCATTGTTGCGCAATGTGACCTGAAATATTCGTGTAATCTGTTCATGTATATGTTCCGGTGAGAGTCCTTTGAGATGAAATACTCGTACTTCCATTGAATGTTCAACAAAGTTGCTCCTCATTAAAATATAAAAGTGCCTCACAGAATAAAATTAAGCCAACTGCAAGGACTCAGCGCGCCTGAAATCACGTGCTAATGTGGCACATTATTCTTTTATTCCTTTTGCCTGTGCGCTTGCACACTGCAAGCAACTTTATATTGCTATAACTTGTAATTAATGACGAAAAACATTAAATACATCGATCATACCAACCGCGCATTCATATCTCTTGCCAGACGACAAGCTCTCTCTCTCGGATATGGCCAACGTTTTTCAATTCCAATTACGTGATCGATTCTATCGGATACACAACACAGCATAGAGGCACGTGGGTCCTACGTGTGGGTGGCACGGGTGTGCGCCATTGTCAGTGTGAAATTATTATTAATTTTTTTTTCTTTTATTTTTATGACCAGACTCAATGATTATATGGTTTTTCTTTTTCGGAAAATGTGAACCATTGTGTGTAATAATCAATTTATGATTCGTAATTAAAAGTCCAATTGAAGGACATGTGGACTTATGTGGTTTGTGTTGTATTGCTGTTCGTTGCGACTGCAATTTATTGAATCAATTAAGTTAATTGGAACACTGTTTGTTATTCAATATTTCCTTTGAATATTAAGTTAATTAACGAACGTAATATTCGAAAGAGATTCCGAGAAAGTTGGAATAATTTATTACATCAGTTGTTACTGGTGTTACATGGAATTTCCTTGGAAATTACACCAAGAAATAGAGAATTTGGAGGAATATAGGTATAAAGAATAATTAAGTGAGCGATTTTATTATTCAGTGATAATAATAATATTTAGTTAACGTTAATCCACTTAGCGTTGGATTAGAAATTAGTTATCTTTTATATTGTAGCGTCTAGAGGATGCAAATGAGGGAAGGTTGAAAATTCACGGACAAAAGATTGATAAAAGTGCTCCAAGGATTTGACTCCGGAAATGGATTTAGCTCGAGTTGGCTTGACTTATGATTGTTTGCCCTGTTGTACAAACCACGCCCGCACACAGCAACCTGGAATATCTATTGTATCGAAAGGTTGAAGTTAATCTAAAAGACGTATCCCTTTGAAAGCTAGAAAGTCCTTTTTAGAAGAGCTCCCCTTGGAGAATACGCTTTCTTAACCAGAGTAGTTCCGGAAATTCACAAAGAATATGTTTCATTTTCTTCTAGGCATAACCGCGGTCCTTGTTTTGCTATTCGTTTATAAGCGTTGTAACTGTTGTCCCTTTGATGTCACAATAAGTTTAAAGAATATTTATATAAATGGAGATTCTGAGCAATACCAATAACAATACCCTCCTCCTGTCCAGGAACCCATCGTCCTATACTAAATACCTTGCCCATGCCGATGCGGTGAGAGAAGCCAACCATCGGTGGCAACAGCTCGGCCACTGAACACTGCAAGTCTGCTCTGGCCCACGCTAAAGGAAACTAGGTCCATCGGACTTCTGAAACATGAGAGGAACCCTCTCCAAAATCGTAAACATCCTCACCGGACACTGTGCTATAGGAAGCACTATAATGACTTCTGTAGAAGTTGTAGAGATGAATAAGAAGAGGAGACTTTCAGTCACCCTTTATGCACATGCCCCGCACTTACCAACATTAGAAAGGCCACATAAGATGAATACCTGTTCAACGATCTTAGTGATCTTAACAATGCCTGTACGGCTATGATTGGCTCCTTCATACTAAAGACGGTGACCCACACGCCTTACACATCGGCAGCACAATAGACCTATGTATATCTGGTCTAAGTGCATCCTCATCGATGGTTTCAACCAACCATCATGTCAGGCCGATTCTATATCAAGTAATACGAGTCCTGTATACTTTTTCATAGTAATGTTGACATGTCTAGCGATTCTCAAGAGAGGGTGAGTAGTACTATGAAGACTCCTTAGAGAGGAGATTCAATACAAGAATCCCTGACAGAATTCACTGAAGGAACTGGAGAACCAAGAAAAAAAAGGAGTTGACAACAAAACACCCATCTACCTGAACTAACCTTAGCTATGAATGCAGTGCAACGAAGCAGCATTTAACAGCTTTGGAGTTCATTTGGTTGGACGATAAAGCTCAGCTTGAGGTATAAAGAGACTTTGAGGTCTGCTTGCTTCCAAATGGCTTCCAAGTAGAAGTTGGAAGGCTGCGGTTCTCTTCTCTTCCTTAAACATTCCTCAAACTGTGAACAAACACAGTCTACATCAATTGTCTTTGTGACACTTTATTTATAATTTCAAATCATCCTGCATCCTTTCGCCAATATTGTTCTCATTGGTAATTGGAGATTGGACATGGACTGGCCCTTTGATAAAGTTCTTTTGTAGAACGAAAAGGACACGCAACTCTCATAATTCATTTCATATTCAATGCCACAAAAACCTTCCATACATAAAACCTAGAAAAAATTCTAACCATTATGCACATGTAGTATACCTAAATATATATGCACACTGTGTTTTGTGAAAAAAAAAAAATAGTTGTCAGGATATTACAAAATACCAATCATTTTTAAGTGGAAGTTTGTCGCATAAAGGTGTCTGCAGTCAGCTTCATTGTAGTGACAAGGGTATTCATTACGTGCACGACATTTGGGAATTTGATGGCAATTTCAACATATTTTCAAAATATTCAAATTAAAATTATACAACAAAATACTTTGTCGAAGCGAAGAAAAAAACAATAAAGGCGAAGCATTCCATTTGAAGGACTATTTCATGTCTCACCGGTGAGGTGCATGTAATTTTAATACCTATCTCAAGTTGAAAGCAGCTTGATTGTACGAAAATCCTTGTCACAATAAACCTATTTAGCCATTAAAAGAACAGAGACTTGTTACTAGATACAAACTGCCATTAAATGTCGCCTAACAAAGGGAATAGACTTCATGTGGGCTCCAAAATACCCGTGTCCTTCTGAGCGTGGGTCTATGTCGACATACACACTATGATTGTGAATAATTGCGCACACAGGTTATTAGAAATTATTACGGCCACATAGACAGTACCTACGCTGCTGGTTAGTATCTATGCAGTAGCTTTCCTGTAGCTTCTCCATTTTGGATAACACAATGAGGATAGATTGCATTGCCATGAATTCAAACAATAGCAAGTTATTTGCTTAATCAAAAGGGTTCAACAGAATATATTGTTGTAATTAATGTGCAACGCACACTGTGTGCAGAACATTTGTCTAGTGAGGTGGTGTATTTGTGGCATTAGATGGAGAAGACTGTGTGCGCTGCTCAGGCATGTGGAAGTGTTTTGCCGTAATTTTGCGAAACAAACGTCGTCGTAGTGGGTTAAATTGTGTGTGCTATACAGGATAAAGGGGTCCTTTAAGGATGTAGTTAAGGCAAATTTAGATAACCCTAACCATAATTTAAGCATGACTTTAGTTGCCGCGAAAATCTATCACATGTAAGGAGAATGCTTGCAATTAACCTTTTCCGTCTTGAATTTCAGGAACCATTTTCTGGCTGTAGTTGAGTATTGGCCCTCTTCACTCTATGGCCAAAGGTCAGAAAAACCAAGACCACTTGTCTATTTCCAGAAAACTTTCTATTGGGTGGTGCTCTATGAGAGCTAGCTGCTGGAAGACAACTGCCTAGGTATGATAGCACTCTCCATTAGCGTTCCCATCATGCTGTAGCTTATAAACCTTTGATAGGAAATGCCAGAGGAAACAGACCTTGAGGGGCTCAGTGATACCTTGCTTGATCCTCTTTGCCTATTTGCATTCTTCCACCACTTCATGAATCCGGTACCTGGTACCATTTCAGAGAACATGGTTTTTTGCAGAAGTTGTATGGAAAAAAAGAAAATTATTCTATGTAAAGACGCAGCTCCTTTCATCCAACTAATAGACAAATGGATTACCAATTAGCAAGTTGATAGCTCCACCAGACAAGTTATTTAAATAGCTTGACAAGCAGCAATGGGCAGCAATGATAATCTGCTTGCTCTCTTCCAACAAAGTACGAGCAATGAACAGCTTTAGGGACTCGAATTCATCGCCCTTGGGATCTAGCGTGGACAGTGGTATCATAGAAGGCGTAGCTTGATTCCATGGTTCGTAGTGGGATATCGAAGCTACGCCTCTCAATTTACACCTAATCCTCGCAGTATTAGGCAGCAGTCTTCTTAGCCAGTAGAACACAGTAATGGCGTATTCTCCTTTGTCCTTAGTTGGTGAGGATGTGTAACCTGAGAAATTTGAGACCACCTTCCTTGACTGCCTTGCCAACACCGACAGCTTCATATAGTCCTTTCTCACTCATGTTCACATCAAACCAACCGCAGAAAAGATGCTTTTGGTTTCATTCGGATTCACTGTGACGGACCATGAAAATCTTATATTTTGCTTTCATTTAAAGGATTCTTTTTAATTTGTCTGAGAAATTTATTTAAACTTTCGATTTCCACTTCTGGCGACCAACAAAGAAACTCCATCTAGAGAAGCAGAGTGTCATTCAATTCGAAGTTATTCAGAGCTCTTTTTGTGTCTTGCCATTGTAGTAGTTTCTAAAGCTTAATAATTTTCAAAACTTTAATTTATTTCAAAATGACCGATAAGAATCACTCTTTTTCATATCTATTGAAAATAATTCTACTAACGGATGTGTAACTCCAAAGGGAATAGGCACTAACTTAGCAGCACGCCGTCAATAAAACAGAGTTAAAACAGTCCAAAGTTATTTCCAAATTTGGTTCAGTTTCACAATGCTCCATTTGATTTTGATAGTTTGGGAAATAAGCCTAATTCGATATAATTTTTCAATGCAAAGAGAGATACGTTTAATGTCTTCTTCTTGCATCCCATCCTCCTTAACGCCTTTTCAAACATAACTCTCAGTGTAAATGAATCCATTCGCCGACTTCTGGTGAAATAACAAGAAAAAACAAAAATCTTAATAAAGATTTGTATAACGAACATTCTGACATTGGCAATTCTTCTAATATTCTTCACACAGCTCATCGTCGTTCCCTTAGAATCAGTCCCCTTTAGGTAAACATTTAACTTTTACCCCGCCTACCCTTGAATCTAATGTAAATTTCTCCAGCAAATACAACAGAGAAACAGCAGAAAAAGAAAAACAACTCTGTCAACACCATCCGCCCGTCGATTTGTTTTATACACTCGTTCCCTTGCTCCATTGCGTCTGCAATCTGGCGGCGGCGGCGGCTTACATTTGCCTACACTCTTCCTGGGGGTACAAACATTAAATGAGTAAGACAAAGGACTTGACACAGAAAAAGAGAAAGATGAAACAAAGACAAGTAAAACACAACTTTAACCTTTCTCTAGCTTTTAAATAATGGTCCAGATAAATACCTGACATTCTCAAATTGGAATCCTTACTACGCTTCATATATTTCCGTCTTCTTCCTCTTAACTGCTACTACTGCTGGTGTGGTATGGATTTTCTTTGCCAGGATGCTACCAGAAATTGGAACTTTTGAGCAATGATTATTACATTTTTTTTCCTTCTTTCCTACCCCACCTATGCTGCGAATGTGAATTAGAAGGAGGAAGAAAAAAAATTAAAAATAAAATCACAAAAGAACAGACTGGTAGATCCTTTATCTTTGTGGACAAGATGCTGCTTTTGTCAGGAGTACCACTGCTATGCCTAGGGGCAAATCTCACGCAAATGGTGTTTTTCTAAATGCTTTCGTATTTGTTGGTATGTGTGTGTGTGTTTTTTTTTTTAAATAACTGTAGCCACGTCTGCGATGGTATTTCATTTACTTTAATCGAAAGGACACCCAAGCAATTCCATTAAGTTTTGCCAGCCATTCCCTTGAGTTTTATTTATGACATCCAATCATGTTAAAGGACGTCAATTTGAAGTAGTGAAATATTTATGAAATGCCATTTCGTGACACGCCTTTCGTAGAGATATTCGTAGAACACCACAAGAGCAAGGGACAATTAAAGGGAACAATGAGACGGATCCATTAATTTGAGCGTAGCTAAAAAGGTCGTTGAACCCCTGCGGAGCATGTATGAGTTGTGAGTTGAGCTAGGCGAATACCATCCTGGCATAATGAGCTCTAATGAGGACGAAGGATGGGGCTCAGTGGGACAAAGTAACATAAGGATAAGGCTAACACGAGCAGCGCCTTTAAATGTTATCTATATATATAGACCATGAGACCCGAGGACTATAAATGCTAGACACATTTATAGAGGTTTACCGTGCGGGCTTAACCATTAAATCGTTTCGATTGTAGAAACAAGAAAACCTTCATAACTCGTTTACCTAAAAGGTATGTCAAGTATACTCGTTGAAGGACATTTGATAAGCGGTGAGGGCTTGACGATGGAAAACCGACGAATTCGACGGACTCCGACATGAACTGAAGCACTTCGACTTTTCTGATTATGTATTCCTCTTGGCTAACATAAAAAACAACAGGACTTCCAGCAGACATCTCCAAAGTTTGGTAATCGCGGCCATATTGTTGGAGCCATATCTGTCAAAAAGGGAAACCTGATGGATTGTGGAAACTGGAGAGGTATTTGAGTTCTGCCAGCCATAGGCAAAATAACTCCAAAAATAATTCTGGAAAGGATGAGGAACTCTAAACGTCGAACAGGCAGGCTTTCGTGCTGGATCCTCCTGTATCGATCATATTAACGCCTTAAGGATTGTAATCCAGCGATGCGTTGAGTACAGGTCTCCGCTACATTTGCTGTTCATCAACTTCGAGAAGGCATTTGACAGTTTGAATACAGATTCTATCTGGTTGGCCTGGCGCAGGAGAGGTATCCCAGAAAAACTCATATTTCTCATAGCTATTATTATTACTACTCATAGCTATTATTAAGGCTACGTATGAGGGCAGTAAGTGTCACGTTTTGCACAATGGCAGGGTGTCAGAAGAAGCTGAGGCAAACAAAGTAGGGCTCAAAATTAAAACAGCCAAAAAAGCCCTGAGCACTTCTAACACCAGCGCCCAACTTAACATTGCCGGACAGAAAGTCGAGAAAGTTGACAACTTTCTATATCTAGGAAGTGTGGTCTCGGCAAACCGTGGTGGTACCGAACTGGATGTTTGCAGCAGAATCGGGAAGGTGAAAGCTGCCTTCGGCATGCTGTCTGGAAAAGCAATGTTATCAGCTTAAGAACCAAGCTCCGACTGTTTCTCTCCAAACATAGATTCGGTACTGCTTTATGGGTGCAGTACTTGGAAGGTGGACACCATTAACACACGCCGGCTGCAAGTCTTTGTAAACAAATGTCTAAGAGTCATCTTGAGGATCTTCTGGCCGAACCGTATCTCAAACGAACAGCTTTATACGAGAACGGGCCAGGAACCTATCATCGAAGGAGGAAGCGGCAGTGGATTGGACACACCCTACGGCGCGAAGACGATTCCATTGCGAAATACGCTTTGCAGTGAAATCCGCTCACCCAAGCAGGCAGAACAGCGGGACGCCCTATGCAAACGTGGCGCAAAACAGTCGAGAAGGAATCAAGCTCTTTAGGAATGAGTTGGAGAAAGCTCAAACGAGTTGCAGAACTACATACAAGATGGCGCGCAGGCGTTGTTGACACCCTATGCCCCCCGAGGGGTTAAAGGACCCAAGTCATATCTGTCAAATTAACTGTCATTTAGCTAGTTTGTCTTGCCAAATCAACATAGAGAGTTATTGTGTTGAGAAACATGTGCAAATGATTAAATTGTTGGAAGTGGTCCTTCTATTCGAGCAGCATTTCGCCCATTTTCCGCGAGGGGTGGATAAATTCGGATCGACCAGTTCATTGACCAATTTGCTAATACTTGTACGTCGAAGAAATGCAAGATTTGCTAAAAATATCGTAGCTGTCCGTGAGAGTGTGCAGGAGAATCCAAGCCGTGATTTTAACAGGACCGGCGCTACGTTTCGCACGATCTTGATAGTCACTGGTGAATGCCATTCTCTTTCGTGTCTTTCTGGACAATAGGAACTTTATTAAATGTTGTAAGATGCTCTTGTGAAGAGTAGTAGCAAAAAACATTATTTTCTAGCAGCCAAAATGAAAATAATAAAAATAAATGCGCTGATATAGATGTTTGTTGAACATTACCATTTCAGGCTTTGCTAGTTGTACAGCACACAGCCATAAAACACTTTTGAGCCGAGCTATAAAACAAAGTCCTTAAATATAAAATCAATAAACAAAGTACTTTACATGCCTACACAAGTTATATAAACAGAAAAAAAGAATGTAAGCATCTACCTTCAAAAGTATTATAAGACACACCACCAAATAGCCCCAAAGGTATTCCCTATTCCCAAAGTTACGGCTTAGCTTCAAATAAAAATAGAATCTATGTATCTTTCTAAAGAAACCATCAAGCAGTATTATTTTATTCCATTAAATCCATAAAATAAAATCACCATCTGTTTCTTTTCAAACTCAAGTAAAATAAATTTATTTCATTTCTTTCTTTTTTTTTTCCAGGATCAGACTTACGAGTATGAAACCAAATAACCTGCAGCTTGCCCACACAACACAAATCACTTTCAGGTAATTTGTAATCCGAGTTCGATTATATTTCAGGATTTTTTTTTTTTTTTGCCTGTCTCCCCTGCCAATGTGTATCTTACCAACCACGTAATATTTATATGGCTACCAGCAGCGGTAGCGAAATCCTTGTAACATGAAGGATTTATCTTGCCTCATGTAGCATGTCATAAAATACGTATGATCCACGTAGAAATTTCAATTGTGAATAGGACATGACGAGTATGTCTGTATGTATCTCTAACCAGCCTTGATAACAATAAAAAAAAATAAATAAATAAAAATCTATTGATTGATTTCTTGTCAGTGTTTGTTTCGTGTCGGGAGAGAAGTTTTTCGCAACATTCAAGGGCCCGTACATTTTTACTTGCACCTATAATATAGGGCAAGTATTGGATTCGTGCAAAAATTCGAACTAGAGATAACAATGAATTCTGACATTACGATGATAGAGAAGCTCGAAAAAGTAGGTCTGCCGATTCTGTCTGTCTGTCTGTCTGTCTGTCTGTCTGTCTGTCTGTCTGTCTGTCTGTCCGTCACTCTGTATGTATGTACGCTCGACTACAGCCCAAACGGGTGGACCGATTTCCTTCAAACTTCATATCTGGGGTCTGTTGTGTATTCTCCAGAGGGGAAATTGGAATTTTCGTTCTAGCCCTATTATTAACGGTACTTTACTTAAGGCCAATTTTACAAAAACATGATTTTCTCGAAAACGGCTCTAACGATTTTGATTAAATTTCATATTCGAGTTAGTCTGGGCAAATGCTATAAGATGGCGTACCACGTTTTTGGCTAAAAATACGTATAACGGTACTTTTCTTATTAACTGGTTTTAGAAATATGGCTATTTCTCGGCTAAAACTCAATGGATTTCCATCAAAATTGAAATGTGGGCAAGATTAAATGTTTAATACTATATGCCATTTAAACTTATACAAAATTAAAAAAAAAATTTTTCAAAAATCTATTGTAAATTTTTACTTGTTTTTAAATTCATTTCCAACTACCAGCATATATGTAGGTGCAAGTACGTACGACCCAGTCGTGCACATTTTTTATACTTATTTATGTTGACTATAGCTTATTGACGGGACAAGCTCATCGTAAATTCTAAACATTTTTACAATCGAAATTCAATTCAATTGAAATTGAATGTTGCATTGTTCGACTGTACTTCATGAGTAAGGGCTGAAGGAGGACTAAAACCTAGAGAGAAGAGGCTACGGTTTCCTTCTCAATTGTATTTCAAATAAAGATAATAGAATTCGTCGAATTTCATTTTATGCTGATTTAATGTCATTTTTATTGTGTAAAATTTGAATTGCATTCTTATATTTTAATACAGATTCCTTTTTATTCTGTTAAAGAGGGTACACATCCATCAATCATCAGATTGCACAAAATGGGATGGAAAATCTGAAAATATTTAACAAATTCCCATCATGGAATGTGCACACATGTAACTCTGCATATCTAAGGGGGGAAAGGGAGAAACTCTACCAAGGATATGCGTTTTAACCATAATATAGTCTTTCCATTCGAATGTTTATCTATCGTCTTATGCAAATATCTCTATAGACACTATGTTCATACAGTTTCCTGTGTTGTTTACTTTTCTCTGCTTTAATCGACTCTTAAGGATGGCAACGTCAACATTAATACATATAAACGAATCTCGACTATCCCAATGAAATGCAATAAAAATGCTTATTATCCTTTAAGTGACTGTACGAGCGAGAACGGAATCGAGGAAAAAGGTTTTATGAGTTTAATTAAATCTGCAGATTCTACTCATTGGCTTGGTGGTGGTAATTGAAAAAAGGACCAAAAGACCCAAAAAAAAAAGGGGTGGGAAATCTAACGATTTATAGTGCGGACGGAAAACTCCAGAGGGTTTTTGTTTTTACGGAAATGGGAAAGTTATTTTGAGGCGCCACATTAAGAAGAGTTTTTTTTTTTTTTTTTTTCAAGAGCAATACATACATATATACTCTTGGGCAAGTCAAGAGAATGAATAACGGTTTTGTAGAATACAATTACAATATCCACTTAAAGTTGTAAAATTTCATCACGATTTGTGGTGATACTGGTAGATTATTTAGATTAGTTGAGGTTCAAAAGCTGTAGAGTTCTCGATGTAGTTCTGTTGTGCGCCATCTTGTTCGTAGTTCTGCCACGCGTTTGAGCTCTCTCCAACTCATTCCTAAAGAGCTCGACTCCTCTTTGACTATTCTGTTCCACGTTTGGCAAGGCTATGATAAGTTGGGCGCTGGTGTTAGAAGTGCTCAGGGCTTTTGGTTTGGCTGTGTTAATTTTGAGCCCTACTTTGATTCCTCAGCTTCTAGATTCTGGACCATAAGATGGAGGTCCATTATCTGCGTAGTCTAGGTGTTTAAGGTAAGAGGTCATAGTCCAGCGAATTCCATGGTTTCCTTCCGTCAATGCTGCACGGAGAACATCACTGATAACCAAAAAAATTAAAGGCGGT
This sequence comes from Chalcosyrphus nemorum, assembly GCA_949716465.1. Lineage (NCBI taxonomy): Eukaryota > Metazoa > Arthropoda > Insecta > Diptera > Syrphidae > Chalcosyrphus > Chalcosyrphus nemorum. Next base: position 14,055,603 of record OX454334.1, on the reverse strand, counting down.
GACAGTATACATCCTTGACGTACTCCACTTTGGACTTCAAATTCTTCTGACACCCTACCATTGTGCAAGACTTACTGCCCTCATACGTAACCTTAATAATAGCTATGAGTTTTTCTGGGATAACTCTCCTGCGCCAGGCCAACCAGATAGCATCTCTATTCAAACTATCGAAGGCCTTCTCGAAGTCGTTAAAGAGCAGATGTAGCGGAGAACTGTACGCAACGCATTTCTGGATTATGATCCTTAAGGTGTTAACATGGTCGCTGCAGGAGAATCCAGCACGAAAGCCTGCCTGTTCGACGTCGGGAGTTGAATCTAAATGCTCCCTGATCCTTTCAAGAATTATTCTTGCAAATATTTTGATTACGGCTGGCAGAACACAAATACCTCTCCAGTTTCCACAATCCCTCAGGTTTCCCTTTTTCGAAAGCTTGATGATCAGTCCTCTCCTGCGGGAACTATTCGCTTTCTCAAGCTATTCGAACAGCACCACTTCTGACACCTTTTTTACAGCAAGCATACACTGCACTACTATCATCTTTTCTGTATCGGTTTTCATAGATCAGTTTTACAGTTTTCTGCTATTTTTCTAGCACCAGCCTGCAGTTGAAAATTAGCAACATAAACTCCACTTCTAACACCTGTTCTACGTCGCCAATATTTCTGAGACAAAAGCCTCATTCTTACATTGAAAAACAGTACAACACTTCTGTAACATTTTCTACACCAGAATTTTAAATTCACTGGACTCTTTTTAACATTAGCTCCACTTCTGACACTTACCAACCAACGTCTGCTAGTTCCCAAAGGCTTTCATCTCACCGCATTATATGGCAGGATACTTCCCAGACGAAATGAAAATGCGCCATGACTTTATGATTAATATTACGGCCGAAATAACTTTAGAAATCCAATCAAAATGTCTACGTGCCACTATACCCGTCCATGACCCAAAACAAAATGTATCTAATCCTGTAAACATCAAAGATAAAATCTAATTTACTTTCATCCAACGACCAAAACTGACCAAAAATCTAAATTTGATCAAAAAATTATACACCCACGACTGTGTCTACCTCTATAATTTTGAACAGATAAAAAAAAACACGACTTTCTACTTTCCCATCAAACCCACTCATCTAATAATAAAGAATTATTAAAACATCTTCCAACACTCCTTTTGGGGTGCTTTGCCAACAAAAATATACTTAACCACGCCAAACTTAATTTCAAGTCCATCAATTATGTCACGTTCCCACGCAATCCCCTACCCTGTGTTTGGGGGTAATATCTCGAACGTTTTACGCTATCTCACTGTGCCAAGTGATTACGATTAAGGTTCGTAAACTTTTCCTGATAATGCCTCCTGCCGCTTGCGTGTTTACACTGGGAGTCCTTGCGACAGCAACAACATACGCGCAATCACCTCGCAATTACCAGACCGCCTCGGTACTCGTTTATCAACTTGTAACCAATTTCGATTCATATGTATATGCACACACACACACAAAAAAAAATGAAAATAATTCCTTCTTCCCGATAGGCACCTGCTCCGATACGCAGCATATACCGCACCACAGATGTTTGAATAAGGATTTCTTGGAACGTGACAAGAATTTCAAACTATCAGAATTTCAAAAATGTCTTTAAAGAATGTTTACGCCAGGCGTTCTGTTTTCCCCAATAAAGGCTTGTGCCGCTAATCCATACCTCTGGCCATGCATACAGATACAAGGTACACAAAAGGTTAACCCCTGCCAGAAGCAGCACATCCGCAAAACAGTTTTTGGCAAAAGATGCTCCCACAAAAGTGGAGGGAGGGCGAAAACTTTATCCCCAGCCAGCCAGCCAGCCAGTGCGTTGTATACCTGTCTATATGGTCGGGAGGGATATTCATTAAATCGAAATTGTATCCTTAGGATTTATTTACACACAAGGGCATGTTGCCTGCTTAAGAGTTGGCATGGCATCAAGCTCGAATGAAAACGATAGTTACATACTCCACGGCTTCATTGGCATTAGCCAAAAACGTGCTCAGATAATGTGGGCGCGCAACAGAGTAAACAGGGGAAAGGGATGATGTAAAGAACCCAGCAAGTGCCCGACTCACGTTACGTGATATCAGGACGAGACACCCAGCTATATCATGTGCAGTAGTAGATAAGTTTTGAGAGTAATCAACCTAAAGGGGATTCTCTCTCTTTTTTTTTTTTTTTTTGCAAAAGCCGCAGTTGCGCTGCGCCCTCAGTGCCCTGCCATGCCTCCTCTGCTGGCTCCATTAAAATTAGTTCAGTAAATCTTCTTAATGAAATTTTCCCAGTGTGTGTTTGGTTTTGGATACTGGTAGCCGCACAGGAAGTCCTGTTCTCTTGGTAATGGGATTGAATTTGAGAAGAAAATTTTTTTTTAAAAAAATTGTTACACCGGGGACTTGTGGTTTGTGTGGAAGCGCGGGGTTAGAGACAAACGTTTGGTTAAATTGACAGGGAGAAAGGATTTAGTTTCCTTCCCATAGTTTCTATTGCTGAATTTAAGTGTGAGATGGATCGGCATGTTGCATTTAAGAGATAATTGGCAGGAGCGATTGAAGGGTTGATGTTTCTTGTTGGTGGACAATGGGGTTGCTTAAGCATTTCTTTTCCTACCTTAGCTTCGCTGCGGATGAGTGTTGTCTACTTTACTTGAAATCCAATTCGTAAACTAGACTGACACTCTTGTAGGTTAGGTAGAGATCTACGAAGGGTTAGAGGAGAATTATTCAGGTCCCAAAATTTGGATTTGATTTGTTAGCATCCTCAGCCAGCGCTTCCATTGACAACTGGGTTTCATATGAACACCACTGTGTGTGGGATGGCTCTTCTGGATGCAGGTTAACTAAATGGATTTTCATAGGAGCCAATCTCACTGTCCGTCTAAAGAACGGATAGTTCTGATTTGGTCTCACTGGGCTGCAGATTCTTGTGCTGATGTGTTCAATGCTTAAAAGGGGTTTAAATAGGCATGCTACATGGAAGTTCTGTGAACAAAAGTTGTCTGAATCTTGGGATTTCCCACTCGAAGCAGTCTTATGAAAGACATTTAATAAAAGCCACAAATCTTGGAACCCCAGACTCTGACTCAAATGTCAATCACAACTGTGGTTTCGAAATTGTATATATTTAGTTAAGAACACTGTCTGGCGCAGATCCACTCAGAATTACAATACCAATGAAGGCAAACAAAAGTACCTACAAGTATCTCAAGAACAAATAAATTCAATATGCAAAGCATCCTTAGTCCTTAGTCATGAATTCACCAATAACAATCATTACCGAATCTCGTCAGACATCTTCAAACTAAATCACCATAATGACCGAGTAAATTCCACACAAAAACCCCGTGTACCTGATCCAACAGACTCGAGTATATTAACGCAAATTCTATGCCAAAGATCTAGGAAAAAAAAGGACGAAAAATGTTTATGCCTCACAGTTAAGGGACTCACATTTATCAAAACAACGAGACCACGCTTTTAAATGAAAATTCCCCATTCATTTGGACTTGAACGAAAGGACAATTGGACGATATCTGAAACTTAACGCTTGAGTGAACGCCGCCGATGCTTTCATCAAGTCTGAAGAGAAACTTTTGCCCCTGGCAATTGAAGTTCCACTTAACGCATTTTATCTCTCGCTCTCTCTCTCACTCTCTTATTCTATTCAAGGATATTCGACGAACATCAGCCCCAACTAAAGACCCTAGAAAGTGTCGGAATAATTACACCCGCTTCACGAGTCTACATTGTGCTTTGTAAATAGGTCATTCATAGTGTCCTGGACAAGGGGAAAAAAAAATAATATGAATAGAGCGAAAATGAAAGTTGAAAGTCGGAAAAAAAGAAGGAAACAGAAAACTTATCTAGAGCGCCAATACGCCAGCGACCTTTTCGAAAGTCGTCCTTTCATTCTTCGCATTTCCTGTACGACCCAAGCCTTCTGCGTTTCTTATAAAATCAAAAAAAAAAAAACCGGATAATTATGTTTTCTGGTTTTTTGCGAAAGGTCTACAATCGCGTGGCGTCCTTCTCAAGTTGCTTGAATTTATCACAATATTGCCTAAGGGTTGAGTACACTTCATCAGACATTTTCTAATTAAATGTCAAAACAAAAATCTTGTTATCCTTTCTTTGTGAGTGGCGCTAATAATACCCGACACCAAGATTTGTCTCAGCGCCATTGATTTCTGTAAATGCCCGCCGAATGTTGTAGAAAGGGTGTTGGAAGAACTGACTAGTGTTTCTCTAGATTTAAGGGGTAAAAAATTACACAGAAGTTGGACAAATTTAAATTTATTGCTGCTTGCATGCCACCCACCCAATTTATGGCTTTGAGATGGGGAAAGTTTCAGCAAAAAGGTTATACGATGAAAAGTTGGGAGATTTTAAACCGAAATAAGTGTTTTTTTTCGGATGCGATGGCATCGGATGCGGATGAGTGCGGAACGTGCTTTCGTTTTTTTAAAAGGGACTGCGTTTGTCACCGGGGATGATTTTATGATTTATTTTTCGTATCAGTTGTTTTTAATTCATTTTTCCTATTTTTAGAAACTTTGTATTGTCGGACATTTACAGAGAATATTGACATAAATTTAATTTGTTAAAACATCGCGGGCTTTCTGATACTCTCCTTGCATAAGCTCATAATTGATTTCCTTGTAGGAATAGAGCTTGATTATCGCTTATCTTATCTCTGAAACATTTTTTAGTCATTATTTGGCACTGTTACTATAGCGCTGTTCAAGCCATAGTTCTGATATCTGGACTCGACATCTTTGGTGACTGATTGAAGACTGAACAGAGGTATTCTTTTTGAAAACTTGTGTAGCACATTTTTAAATGATCTAAGCTAGTACCAAACTCCTTAAGTGCAGTTTATATGTCCGAAACCCATTGTCAGCAGCCTGATTGGCCCCTATCAGTGAGGTTTCACGTCCGCTTTCAATCAAATCTTCACACTCCGACTGATTTTCGAGAAAACCCAAGAAGTCAGCATCAATACTCATCATCTCTCTCTCGATTTCAAGGCCCCCTAGTATGCGACATCCCTGCCAAGATTTTGGTAAGGACATGTGCTGCCATGCGACTTCCTTAATATCATACTTGAGCGGATTGTTCGGAACTCAAAAACCAACAACAGAGGCACAATCTATCAAAAGTCCTTGCAACCACTGCCGACGATATTGACATAATTGAAAGAACTCGCCAGGCATTGAATCAAAAGCGGCTAAAATGGACTTATTGATACCCGGGGGCAAAACCAAGTACATGTTGTCAACAAGACGAATTTGAGAAAGCGTCATAGTGGGCACCAACAACTTCGGGGTATTAAAAGACTTTGTCTACCTTAGCTCTACCTTAGCTCTGCTGACAATGATACTAGCGAATAATAATCCTTGCAAACCGCTGTTTTTCGGGGTAATAAAGCAATTCAACAGTAGAGCCCCATCTTGAAGAACGAAGGAGACTCTGTATAAGACTCTGATCATTCCAGTCCTGCTGAAACATGGAATTTGTTAAGACTGGAGAAATTCTTCATAAGATATTTGGTTTCGTTAGCGTTGATGGATTTTTGGGGGAGAAGATTCAACAACGAACAATACAAGCTGTACATCGACAGCTACCTAGTGAAAAAAGAGCCTTTTGTCTAAGATGGCTAGGACATGTAGAGCGAATGGACGCCAATGCTCCGGCCCGCAGAGTCTTCGAATCAAAACCGAAGGAACGAAGCAGTAGAGAGCCTCTTTGCCGAAGATGGTGCGTACAAGTTCAAGGGGACCTCTGCCACTCTGGAGTGTACAACTGGAGACAATTAGCTAAAGATCGAGTTAAGTGGAGATGCTGGTTGGTTGAGGGCCAGGTTCACCCCCAGCTGTAGCTTCATCTAAATAAGTAAGTGCAGTCTGACTACCACTACAGAGGCTGATCCTTCTTTCAACAAAATAGTTCTTGTCATGGCTCTGGTTCTTGTCAACGTTTGACAAATATTTAAGGGTGTTACTACATATTATCTTTTAGCTTTTCGAAAATTTGTTTGGCTTTCGGATACGACCGACACTATGGAGTTCATCACCAAACAAGTCACCAAACTCTAAAATTCAGTTCAATGGTTCAGTTCAGTTTGACGGAAGCTTTTCTAAGCATACCGAGTTCTAAAGGCACTGCTGTATAAAATATATCTGGATACGTACATATATAGGTAGCAATTAAAGGTCTTCACCGAATTAGACGAAATGGCTTTTGTTGTGAGCTGCACAGGTGCTTCGATGACATTGAGTGAGATCTACTGTTTGACTCTGGTCACATGACACCAAGGTTCCAGCTGTAGCGCAAGTACGAGTTCGACTTTTACTGACTTCAGCGACTCTTTCAGATGGTTCCAAAACCGGAGAAAGTTTAGAAGCAACGTAAGGCTCAGCCCAATAAGTCATTACTTAAAAAATGTTTCTCTTTTTAAAGTGGAAGCTTCTGTAATCCTTATTGGCGCAATATCATTGGAAGCATAGTACTCTTCACTCTTTAGTCTTTACTGTGCTTGAAACCTTGTTCAACCCTTCAACCTCTTCCTAAATAGTTCCTGAATGCAAAATTTCTCAGAACTGTGTGGCAAAATTTCCTCAATTTATAGATCCCAGTATTTATGCTTGACAAAAATCACGGGAATCATTATTTTTCTTATGATCGCAATTGTGCATGGTAACTCATTTTACTACTCTTCATCACTGAAACATGTGGTCAGAATTCTAATTTAAACATCATTCTTCAAATATAAACTGAAGAACGGGGTCTGAAGCATTTGTCTTCTCTTTTTTTAAGTTTTGAAAAACTCTTTCAAATAATGCTAAATGCTTGGGAATGCAAACGCCTAAACCTGAGTTATTTTCCAATACCTAGACTTGCAACCAAGCTGAAGGTACATATCCAATCTGTGTTATTGCTCATTGAGTTGCTAATCTTTCCCAAAATTTCAGAGCCAAGTTATTTGATAAAAGAACCAATTGCCAAAACCATTAACATGCGTGGTTTTAAATTTGAAATTATTACCCAAACCTCAACACATAGTTACCACACAACACAACTCAAGCATAGCAAACAAGCTTTCACAGACCCAAGCATACAATCGAACACATAGGAAATTATTTCAAAGACTTCATTTCGAAATTCCAATAAAACCAATCAATTTCGAATAGAATAACATCTGGCAGAGAAAGATGCCCAAAGTCATGTTTCAAATTACTGACAAACAAACCCATTAATAAAGTTTTCATTAAAGAAAACACAAAGATACAGGAGATAGTATCGATCCTTGTATGGAATGGGGTCGCGGGGAAACTATGCCCAAGGAGACATCGTCGGGCGGGACCTATGTACACAAATATAGTAGTTGCCGAGATCTAGAGCTAGACTACATAAAATGGAATAATATTGTGTGCAAACACTCGAATTGTAATGAATTCCTGTTTACCCTTCAATTTAATTTAATTTTGGTTGATAGAGGGAAATATTCCCGGCCCTGAGGGTTTCATTTGGACTAAGAGAGTGCTACTCTTGAAGGTCCTTTAGCAAATGAGCTGAGACGCGCAGAGGCAATCGATTTTTTTTTTTTTAAATGAAAATGTTGACTGTGGTAAATTTATTATAATTTATCGATTCCATGGCGATATGAATGACAGAACAGGGAATGGACCGAAAAGATAAATAGTCTATTGAGAGCTGTCCCATTGCAGGGGGAACAAAAAAGTTCACAGAGTGGGGTAACTAGGGTTTTGATTTTTTTTTTCCCTAAGTGAATTTATGTCGAAGGACATTATTGGGTGGGAGGGTAGATAATAAGCCTATAATGGAAAGCAATAATAATTCAAAAGCAACCCTTTGCTTTCATTTATTAAATGGGACTTATTTCTTTCACTTGAATTGGCTTATCCCAATCCGCTCTTCAAAAATTCAATAATGGTCTTTTGTTTTTAAGTACTGTTGTTGTGATATTAGAAGATAGTTAAGTTTTTTATTAAAAGGTTTATTTGTTCAGCCTTTTGCTATAGGTACCGAATAATTTGGTAAAATACTTTTAACCTTTTTACATGAAAGACAAATATATTCAAATTTGATGTTAAATTTTGAGTTTCCATTGAGCTAAATAAATTAGTGAGCAAATATTCTTTGGGCAAGAGAATCGCCTGATGAAATATAATAAGCAACTATGTTTTAGACAATTCCACTTCGGATAAATATTGTAACATAATAACAACACAAGTTAGGACTCAAGAAAAAGTGGACGTCGCCATACAAATAGGGAAAGTTCGGGAAGTCGGGATACGACTCGGAGTAGCATTTCGTGTTAGGTTTCAATATTTATTTTCCATAGTTAGGTTAGGTATATGGGTGCCCTTCTTGACAGCAGGTGTCAACGGCTCACTTAGACCACTATGAGTCCATTGTGCCCAGAGATTGATGGGAAACTAAAACCCATTTGACCCCTCAGCTAAACCATCCAGATGACTGTATGAATCTCAGGAGTTTGCTGAGTTCTGTGTTTCCTAGATCATCCAGCTCCGGAAGGAAATAACTCCTTATAGTATCTTTCCTTTTCACGGCCAATGCCGGACACAGTAGGTGACGAATGGATTTTATTTCGTCTTCGTCCCTTCAACTTCTACAGAAGTCGTTATGGGGTATACGTAGCCGCTCTGCATGATTACCTATCACGACACTAACGACCGTTCGTATATCATTGTATGTTCTATGAGGTTAGAAGATCTCTTTTTATCGTAGACAGGCCATAACGATTTGGCCATAGCGCATGTGTCTAATCGACACCATCGCTTGTTAGCCTCCTCGTAGGACTCACTGTATATGACCCTGTGCAGTGTGCTAAGCGGTGTGCTGGCCTCAGGAAGGGCCTGCAAAGAGTTTAGATGTTCATCCGCCTTCTCATTCGCGGGGATCCATGTGGGCAGGCGCCCAAAGAGGATCACCTTGTTGGCCTCTGAGATATCGTCCAGTCTTCCGATGCACGTTTTGATAGCTGCTTGACTGTCGACGTAGACACTGATAATTTTTCCTGGAATATTTTCCTCAATAATCATATCCGCAGCTTGTTCTACTACAACTATCCCTGAGCCTGAAGAATCGATTTATGTTTCAGGACTCTCAGTAGACACAGGCACCAGTACCTACATCCATTTTGGATCCGACGCTATAGATAGCGAGTTCATTTTCGGTACAGACCGTTCTGATAGAGAATCTCCGCCCACAGTTTGTAAGTAGTATTTTGGTATTTTCCATAAGTTTTATCCAAATTGACTACAGAGAATATCATGTCATTTGCGTATTCGTTTGTAATTCGCAGTACTTTTATCTCAAAAGTGTCAAAGTGAGTTGAGTTCTTTCTAGCAAATTATTTAGGTTAGGTTAGGTTTATGGGTTGGCAAGGGAAACGAAATACCTCCGCCGCACTCAGGTCAGCACCCATTGTATCACCCAAAGGGGGTTTAGAAAAGTACCCCTTGCCCATTTAACCCATAAATATCTGTAACAACTACCCATGGTTGTACTTACTCGTTACCCGTGTATACAAACCATCCTGATGTTCTGATGAAGTTCAATAACATGTCGGTGTTGGCGTTGGAGAGTTCTCCTAGATCCTGAGAGAACTATTTGCCGAGGAATTTGTACCTGGAATTTTGGAGTCCAGGGCACTGGCAGAGGGTCCTCTATAGCATCCTCATCGCCGCATCCTCTGCAAAGTTCTTCTTCCGTCCGACGTAGTTTTTTTAGGTGGTACCGCAGAGTGTTGTGACCCGTGAGTATCCCCACGAGTATGGTAAGTGAACGTCTGTCCTTGCAAAGAATTCTCTCGGTCCTTGGTTTGTTAAAAGTTGGCCATAGTTGTTTTGCGTTTTGCAAGTATGTATCTAGGGACTTCCATCTTAAGTTCGCCCCACTCATTGCCAGTTTCCCTGCTTCAAGCCTAAGAACGCAGGGCGGGGTGCTTATAGAGAGGTCAGTCAGTTCAAGTGGGTCCGATGAAGTTTTCCTTGCTAATTCATCTGCCTTTTCATTTCCAAGGACGCCCTTGTGTCCAGAGACCCAGGAGAGCGGAACCTTAAGCTCTTCGCGACAGCTCTTCAATTTAATTGCTTTGATAGCTGCCCGGCTGTTGAAAAAAACTGATACCTTCTGGCGGTATTGTTCTTACGGCAGACTCACGGGCTGTTCTTGTCACTTCCAGGACCTCCGCTGGGAAAACACTGCTGTGGTCTGGGAGTCGCATAGATCTGGATATTCCCAGGATTTGGAGAAGATTCCGGATCCTACACCGGTGTCCAAATTAGCAAATTATTTTAAATGTTTCAATCTGAAAATTTAATGAACTTACTTGAGCATCGAAGCCTTGATTCAATTGCTATGATAACTATTGGACCATGAAAATGTTTAAGTGCGTGTCATGAGATAAATTTCATCACAAGTTTACTATAACCCAAGTCCTTTAAGTCCTTCACTTCTTTTAAGGTTTCTGCATGAAAAGTACTTTCAGATATCATAATCGAATCTATAATTCTCTCAGTGAATCTATCTTACTTTGTATTCCATATCCAACAGTATTTACTTTTTTATTCTTTATTTGTTCTTGTACATTCTTTCAACTTGTACTTTCTAAGTGAGTCTTTCCTTGAGATGAATGCAAAATTGTTGCACAATTTCTTTGATCCTATTTCCATGGTGACAAGTAGTAGTTATAGTGCTATCGTTTATTGATTTTTTTTTTCTTTTCTTTCTCCAATACGTGACAATAAAAGAAATATGTCCGACAGTACAAAGCTTTTGAGTTTCGTCGGTAGCAAGAGAAAAATTCCTCTTTTACGCCAATAACTCTAAAAGGTAATGCAAGCCATGTCGTCTTTGATGGACTTAAAGTCATCTTTCTGTCAAAAATTTAGAAAATTCTTTAAAATGATTTCTGTATGACTGCATCCTGTTACAGCTATTTATAATGCGAATAACTCTTAGCAGGATAATTTCTTTATTTGGTTTAAAAACACGATTTAATTATATAAATCCTCTCAGGCAAGGAGATTGCTTACCCTTTTTTCCTCGTCCTTATTAACATACCTAAGTTCAAAAAGCTAAAATTCGTGTTTAATTCTCGTTTTGATGTTTTCTTCCCCCCGCCTTATTCATCCAAAAGAAAAGAAAACTCCTTGCTGTCACAATCAACAGAACAACATTTTTGGCTCATTCCAAATTTTCGGTGAATATTTTTACTGCTCGAGATCAGCTCGTTTCCCAAAAGCAAACCAAGGAGTCCAACCTCCACCCACACCCGTCGTTGCTCTGAATTTAGTATAACCAACCAACAAGTTGGGCAAATAGAACCCTTTTTTTTTTGTGTCACCGAGGGGAATGCTAATTAGTACCGATAAGGATGCGAGTGTGGGTCCTTTTACATTCATAATTAGAACAAACAAGACAACAAACCGTAAGACATAGTCTCTCTCTGAATGTCTGTCTGTTTGTACTGCTGCCGCCGCCAGAGAGATGGAGGATGTTGTATTCCGGTATATACCTTCATCTTGTGGCAAATGGGACTTTTGGGCTTTCTCATTGCATAAGCTGTAGAGAGTACTCGTATACCACACCGGGGTCAGGATTTTATGAATATTTAACAAGAATCATTTCATCTCAGTCTGTGTCTGTTGTGTGGTGGATTGTTTTGTTGACAGGGTTAAGTGAATTTCAAGGGAATCAATTTGTTTATGCAATAAAAGGGATCAAGGATCTACTACTACACTTTGGAGAGAGAGAGAGAGAAGCATTCAATCTGGCTTTGTGTTGTTTAGTTTTTCGTGGACCAAGTCACTCATGTGATTAATGAGTTTAACTAAAGACGGCTTAAGTGGATACGTGATTATCTGGAATTTATTTTGTATGATTTGCTGATGGCTAAGGATTAGCAAAACACTTGTGGTGATAGGTAGGTATTTCACTAATGCAAAGCCAAGGACGATATCATATTTATAAGCTATTAATCAAGACTCACTTGTACAAAGTGATATATGGCTGATAAACATCGGGTGGTAAACCAAAATATATCCTTCGAGCCTTCGAGCGTTCGAGCAGCACCCCCTAATCAATATGCAATGCGTAAACAAACAAATCGTAAATTTCAATCGACAAAATGATTACTTTGATTTACCATCTCAATGACACGTAATGAAATCAATTTTCGTGGCAGTAAATAACAAACAGTACCGGCAAGAGTAGCAGCAACAGGACGGCTTTTGCTTATCTCGATGAATCATTAAAATGGCTGAATGTGATCCTTATTACCCAGGCTAGTGGTGGGTTTTGGGTGGTCGTCTATTAGCTGCTCAGAGTCATCTATTATCTCGGCATAATACATCATAATTAGTACCGAAAAGGGGGCGGCTATGCGCCACACCACATCACACCAATCATTGTGCCGCCAAAATTGTTGTTGATTGTGTTTGGTGTTACCAGTGGTGGTAGTGGCTTCGTTTAATTTTCTTCTCTTCTTGTTTTTCTTTTGTTTATCCTTGCGTTCTGGTTGGAGCTATAACATTACTCTTTGTTCTTAATTATTAGACGCGGCCAGTAATTGCTTCTTTGGCCGGGAGTCGGAGATGAGGTGGTAGAAATAGGAGCCACAGGAACACCAGTAATAGGTGGTGAATTTGATACAGCAGCAGTTACCGGAGTTGGAAATGTAATTTGATGATAATAATAATTAGGACTTACGTGTGTGGGTAGAGTGCAGATGGTGTAGTAGTAGTACATTCAATTCACTGGAGTGGAGTGGTGAATAAAAACGAAAAGTTTTTCTTCCCCCTAATTTAATTTTCGAAATAAAATTTTCCTAAGGTATGAATACTTTATTCTCGACCGAGACTGCAGGTTGAGTGTTCCATTTGGAAAGGAAAATAGATTTTAAGTAAGGAAGTGGAGACTGTATAATCTGAGCTTTTTTTTCAAAGCAAAAACCTTAAAGACTTGTTTGCTTTTTAAAGTAAGGGAACAATAAGAAAAATCTTATATAAAGTACTTGTGGTGGGGTAAGAAACTACAATACTTGTCGTACACAATCTTAGTTTAAATTTTGATCCAGATTATGCATATAGGGTGTTTTTGGGATTATACAGTTGTTTCTTTCGAGCTGGCAGCACTTTTTCTAGTGACAACCAATTTGACAGCTGATAGCTTGTCAGCCTTTTGCTTCTTTTGTATGGCCATTTCACGGTGTAAGTCTAGGCCAGAATAATGTGCAAATTTATTTCGAAAATGGTGGTTCCGTTCGCAAAATTTACGTGTACCAATTTGTGTAACCAATCAACGCTTGACTGATAAATCATAAAATCAAGTTTCGTTGAAATTTCAACGAGATTTCGGTAAGCCGTTCCCACCGAATTGAAGTCATTTCGAATCTGGCTGACTTTCACAAACAGTTGTTTGTTGACGTAAATATAAAAATGCACCTCCCTCCTACAAGAGCGAAATTTTTACGAAAAGCTTTTCGCGTACTGAGAATTTTCGTAGTTTTTTGCAGAAGAGAGCCCTCACGAGAGAGTAACAAATTTCCCTACGAAGTTTAGTGCAAGAAATTTCTTAAGGCTGGTTTGTAGAAACTGTCAAAGCTGTCAAAACACTGTATTTTCAACTTTTTCAAACCCGTTCGATTACTTTTTCTTAATTTTAGCTCTCTCTGAGAGAATTCTACCCCCACTCTTCGAAATATAATAATCTACGAATTTTAGTGCAAAAAACCCGCCAACGTCCTAATGTGCCAAATTATTTCGAAAATGATGGTTCCGTTCGCGAAATTTACTACGCTCATATTTTTATATCATCGAATATTTTGGAGGAATAGTCTATACTTGCTAATTTGTGTAACCAAGCAACGCTAGACTGCTAAACAATAAAAACAAATTTCGATGAAATTTCAACGAGGATTCGGTAAGCCATTCCCACCAAATTAAAGTTATTTCGAAATTGGCTTTCGCAAACAGTTGGTTGTTGACATAAATATTGAATGCACCTATAATAAAGAGCAAGTATTGGATTCGTGGAAAATATAACGGTACTTTACTTATTAACTGGTTTTTGAGATATGGCTATTTAACGGTTAAAATACTCACTGAATTTCGATCAAAATCGAAATGTGAACAAAATTTAGTGTGCCTTATGTACTTTTTTTTAAATTTTATTTTAAAATTTATTGTTTGCTTCAAAGTACACTTACTTTTTTTGTACACCTATTTTGTATCCATAATCCGTAGATGGCAAAAAAAATCTCCGATAAATCAACTACCCGAAGTTCCGATTATTTGTCCAGGTTACAGCAGTTAGGCTAACTTTGACCCAACCAACCACGTATGTTCAATCTGTGTAAAACACGATTTTTTTATTCCGTTCAAGGACACATTTTCTGCCTTGTGAATACATATGTACATTCTGACTGTACCGTAAAAAATTAATTCCTTCATTCTCACCCGTGATTTTTTTTTCGGTCCCATACCATGAATATTCAAATACCTTTCAGCAACAGACACCCTAGCAATGGTGCACATAGTACTGCCGCAGGTAGCAGTCAGCCGTATACCTACGTTTACAACGTTGTGGTCAAAAAATGTTTCCAATTAGCGACCATATCTCTGACAAAGCGTTGTTTGTGAGTTCACTTTGTGTTTTCCAACTCACACATTTTCGTTTTATTTGCACAAGAATATACGAGCACCTGCCTTTGGTGCAATTTTTCTCCATTTGAGGTAGATCATTAAACAAAGCTGCCATTCTACCTCTCAAGGCATAGTCATGGCAACGAAAGCCATGTCCAAGCCATAGAAATGAAAGGACATGCGGCGGAGGGGAGGAAGTACTGTTAATTTCGTGGTAATAATCATGAATTGTGCGGTCGAATAGCAGTTCGAGGTGGAAACTTTTCATTTTCAATGTCCGTTGTCGGGTGGAAAATAAAAGCAAAAGCACCCATCACCTACAACATCAACCGGAAATGGTAACCAAATTATTTTCGTGAGCGACATAACCATGAAACCCGTGCTGCAATTGTTATTTGCGGTAAATGCAATTCAATGGGCCTGAAGGTTGCCTGAGTCGCCTGTTGGGTGTGTTTTGGTTGAGCTATGGGACTTTTGGCTTTTATTGGTAGTTTTGACTTTTCCAGCAGCGGACATTAATTTGTATATCTCATGTGAGCTGTTTTCTATATCCTATCCAAAGGGTATATTAAGTTTGATACGTAGTTTGTAACATAGAGAAATATTGAAGATAGAACCTATATACGAGTACATATATAAATGATCAGCATCACTAGACGAGTCGATTTACCCATGTCCGTCCGTCCGTCCGTCTGTTCGTCCATCTGTGTGTCACCAGTTTTGAGCTCGATCGATGAAATTTTGTAAACGAGGATCTTGAAAAAGGAAGCAATACAAATGTAAAGATTTTTTAAATCCCCAATGACACGCCCACTTTTCTTAAAAATCACTTTGTTCAGTATTTTTATATGAAACTCAAAAAAACGTACTTTAACTAATATTTATATATATATTCACTTACTCAACACATCTTCAATACATTGTATATGGCTACGCCTACTTTTATGGGGCGTTTTTATAAAAAAAAAAAACCTGTTTCAATGGTTTCATTAGAATAACATGACTTCTTAAGAACAAAATACATTGTATGTTGAACAATTTTTTCAAATCCGATTTTTGAGAAAATTCAGGTTATGGACTGATTTTAGACGTAGGAGATACATATGTATATAGGCAAGAGATAGGGTATCACACTATTGATTGTAGCACTTTCATATGTGTTTCTTTTTCATGATATTTCTCTCTCTATTGGGTCCACACTTCAACAGATTATTGGATTAGAAAAATACATAGAAAATTTGTATAATTCCAATACCACAGCAGCGCAGCGCCAGATATCTAATTATGCCGTACTCGGTAGTAAGGCTTAATTATATGGTTATTACTCATACGTAGACCTTTGGGGATTTCACATGAAAATTCGATGATCAAAATTTCATTATTATCAGCAATAAAACTGGGGGATTTATAGTGCAATCGGGTTGGGCAGCTGGACACACTGGAATTGGCAAATAATCCCATGGTACTGGCTCTAAAAAGGACTGTGTAATCAGCAGTAGGGAATAGAAACTCCAAGGATTTCAACCAAATTTCCATTGAATTACAATTCAAAATCTAAAAATACTTTGGAAATACTTGAAAAAGGTATATTTGGTTCTTTGAAATATTTTAATACCAAACAAAATCCTTTGAATATTTGCGGACAGCATGTGTATCTATGGCTTAGAGTACTTATACCTTAAAACAGCTTCCTGGTAAGGACGATCCCATTATGCATTTTAAACCTCTTTCCCAGCTGGTGTTGAGGTTTTAATGTGGTTATTAAAATGAAATTCTGCTCGAAATGAAAACACTGGTAAAACGTAAAGATAAAACGTGTCAATTATTTGCATCTGTTGGATGTAATTATTGTATTATGTGTGGTGGTTGGCATGATTGTAACCAAATCCAACGGATGGAAGAATGTTGATTTTAATTGTGCTTTATGTGTTCAGACTTTGTTGATGTTTTAAGCTACGAATGTTAGTCATTAGCTCAGTTTTTTGTTATGTATTATTGTCCAAGGGTTAAAAGTTTTAGAGACCCATTTTTTGGACTTCTTTACAAAGGTACTTTTTGTTCTAAAATTCGTAGATTATAAAATTTCGAAGAGTGGGAGTAAAATTCTCTCAGAAAGAGCTAAAACTACGAGAAAGTAAACGAACGAGTTGAACAAGAAAAAGTTGAAAATACTATGATTTGACATCTTTGACAGTTTTCACAAACCAGCCCACAGAAACTCCTTGCACTAAGAACTCGTAGCATGGGGAAATTTCTTACTCTCTTCTGCGAAAAACTACGAAAATTCTTCGTACGCGAACAGCTTTTCGGTGGACGAAATATATTTAAAAAAATTTCAATTCAAGACTTGAAATTGACATAAAGCCGGAAAGAACACTCCATCTGTCACATCAGTTGACAGTTGTTTCTTAAAGGCGAATACCTAGTTTTTTTCTTTACAATGGGCTCGTTCCACATTCTAGGGACTAGGTAGTCAAACGTTTCTGATTGGTCGAGAGATTCAATTTTGACTATAAAGTGAGGCATTTCTTTTTGAGGTAGTGGACTGGATTTGAAGGTAAGAAAATTCTCCCTACCTTTTAAGTCAATGTGTAAACAACTGTCAACAATTGCTTTACCTCAAATAGTAGGCCTACAGTTCGGAACGTGCCCATTCTCTCAATACTTCCACCAATAAAAATGCATACTTTCAATTTGTGAATACGTCAACTTTAATATTTAAATGTTCGAATGAAAATACGTGAATGTGTTCACAATGGGACAATGGATTGGTGGATTGAAATAGTAGGAGATAAATCTTCTTTTAGCTAAAAACTGCAAATTCTCTGGGTTAGGACATTTTTCTACCTTGTATAAGTCGGCTATATTGAAAGTTTTCTTTCCTTAAAATGTCAAAAAATTTTTAAACATATATAAAAATTAAAAAAAAAAACAAAAACAATTAAATAAAGATAATGGTGTGGTCTAAGAAAAAAACGGTTGTCCTGTTCGCCTTTGTATTCCTGATGTCGTTATTATGTGCGCTTGTCTCAATTGTATTATTCATTCTCCAATCACTAAACTTTAAATCCGGTAGCAACTCTATGACAACCAATGGGCTTTACTATATGGCAGTTCTGTACGGAAGTGGACTTGGTTTGATTTAAGAATAATTGGAATTTTTCAAATGCACTATAAGAACAAATATTTTATAGGTTGTGTTTGGTTCAGAGTATTTCATAGCAAAGTGGCCTGGTCGCATGGAATGCTACATGTAATTGTATTTGCTCTTATGTGCGGTGGAGTTCGAAAAATGGGTGATTCTAAGAATAAAAAACATGACTACGCCCTTGCTCTTGTTGACATACCATTGTATATTATTCAGGTAAGAGTTTTCTTTTTCTCATATTCTAAAGTAGGTAATACTCCGCTGACAGTAGTCGTAACTTATTTACTTCAAGTTGACAAATTCGGGGATATTTTTAATTCTGACGGAATTCTTTCCCTCGGAGCAAGTTTTTTTTGTTTGAAATTTCAAAAAGGTTCATGGGAAATCTGTCTAGTCGCCATTTTTGCCTCTGAATTTCGGTAGTAAATTTAATATTTTCAAGCATTGGCCGAGTTCCCGACACCTCGCTAATCTAGCTGCTAGAAACTTTTGCACCGGGATGACAGATTTTGTCCTAGAGAATCTAGCGGCCTCTATGACCAAAAATTGACTAGATCCTAGCGACGAAGACCTTCGCTGCAAAGTAGTAAACCCATTTAGTACTTGCATAAAACGTAGTAAATCAACTAAGGAAGTCAAAACAAACAACAGCTGTCTGTATTTTCGCCTTTTGTTATCAAAAAGTTTCTGAATTTGTAAATCGCAATATGTATTTCTTTATTTTATGTGTTTTCTATGCTGTAATTTTTGGCGAAAGTGGTGATTTATGCATGTTGTATGTTTTTAATTTGACAGAAAAGTAAAAAAGTATCCATTGCCCCGTTTATATGTGAGAATCGATTCCGAACTTAATTAAATCAGGATTGAATCCATCTGATCACAAAATGTCCAATCGAGGATCGAAGGATAAAAGGATAGAAATATCAATTTTGACAGGCAAAGAATGAAGAGGGCGAAATTAATCAATTTTGAACTCGATCGAACCCAGATTGAAACCCAATACGTTCTCGATCCAATCTCACAATCTTTTCATATAAACAGGGCATGTGGGGTATATGTTTAGTACTTTTTAACTCTAGCTGTACGTTTCACCAATCTAGCAGCTGGGGAATTCCAGGCGTAGGGAACGCGGCCATTGCTTGTTTGTTTTAAATTTAAAAGTTTGTAGCCATGGTAATATTTGGCAAAATTAGTTTTAGACCAGTTTAAATCGGGTAAGAAATGAGCTGCTTATTTGTTGGATGGAGTATTATCGATCTAAGGTAAACAAAATAATCAGTACACATTTGAATAGATTATTTTAGCAATTCATTTGGTCATTGTTCGTTATGGCAGAACTCCAGCGGAAAGAGCTTTCCGTTCTGGATTGCATGCGTTTTTAGGCGCATTACTATTCTTTATTTGCAGCATGGATGGACTCTTGAATTTATATAAGGCCGCAAGGTGGGATATTCTAAAATTCCTTTCTTGTCTTGATTTAAGGAATCTTTTGTTTTTTTTTTTTTTTTTTTTGCAGGGACAACGATCGTGATGAAAAAATTGAGTCTATCTTGGCTGTCGTATTTGCTCTTTTGTACGCTATATTTACGTGGTATTTGATTCTGAATCCTTACTTTGACTGGAGAAGGTTGGCTGTTTTCGTACGTTTTTATTTTTGTTATTCATTATTTGAACAACTTTTAATAATTTTGAATTATTTTAGTTTGGTGGTGGAAAGAAGTCGAAGGTAAGATTAACAAGTATAGAGTGTAGGAACTCGATTGTAGTATTTATACTCTAAAGCGAGAAAAATAAGGAGAGCTTAAGAATTTAAGAACACACTAAAATAGTAAAGTTCTATTAATTTTGTTTCAGCATAAAGTAAAGAAATGGGAAAAAATTTAAACAAAAATTAGACAATTGAGTTCCTTAGAATGCTGCATTATTTTAATTTTTTTATTCAATTAACCAATATTTACTTTAGTTTAACGCCAGACGACCGGCGTACAGAAGACCGCAACCCTCAACCAGCAAGCGGGGTGGTCGAAAATGAGTTACATAATCGTATACGTATTGTAAAATTTATTCACATAAATTGTTCTTGGATTATACATATAAGTACATATATAATATATTTATCTTAATCCCTGTTTTTTATTGTTGATTTGAATTACGTATAAAGATATGTATGGGTCTTTCATATCGGTATGTGAATATTGAATAACTTCAAAAAAGCGGTATATAGAGGGTTTTCCAATAAGGACTTGACGACTTTTTTTTCTTTCCGGCTTAAAGTACAATCAAAACATTTATGAATGGAACTCGTCTTCGTTCATATGGCCACCGCGGGCACGTTTGCAACGATCGATTCGTTGGACCCATTTTTTAACGACTCGGTAACATTCGCTATTTCGCGTTCGCGTTCAATGTTGGCTCTGAGCTCTTTCAATGTCGTCGGCTTGTTGGCATAAATCAAACGTAGTCCCACAGAAAATAGTCAAGCGGCTTTAAATCGCACGAACGAGGCGGCCAATCGACTGGCCGATTTCTTGAGATAACACGCTCACTATACTTACTCTTTAATAAATCGATTGTAACGTGTGCTGTGTGGCTTGTGGCACCATCCTGTTGAAACCACATGTTGTCCAAGTCCATTGCTTCCAATTCGGGCCAAAAATAATCGGTTATCACGGCGCTATAACGCTGACCATTCACAGTAACGTGACGATCGTTAATAACGCCGCCGGCATGCAAAACGCACTAGACACTTATTTTAGTGGATGAAGTGGTGATTCATGAAGCACATGTAGATTTTCACCCGACCAATAACACATATTTTGCTTATTGACGAACCCATTGAGCCAAAAATGAGCTTCGTCACTGAAGATGATTTTGCAATGAAATTCATCATCTTCTACGGAACCCAATCGGAGAACGTATGTCGCTTCAAATGGTCCATCGGCTTCAATTCTTGAGTCAGCTTGATCTTGTATGGGTGTAAACCAAAATCCTTACGCAAAATACGCCATAATGTGGTCTGAGCGATGCCCAATTCTTGAGAACGCCGTGGAATTGACTGATTTGGATCGTTTTCTACGGACGCCTGAACGGCGGCGATATTTTCGACACTTATACCCGTTGTCTTACTCACACGGCAACATAACACAACGAATATGTAGACTAAAATTTTCGCACTAAATTTGTTATTGCCTGTCTACTAGGGCGAGAATTACGACCGAAAATTGGAGTTAACGCTCTTAAAGTTGCGATCACCGACTGCGAATTTCGGTAGAAAATTTGTATAATTTGTAGACGTTGCTCGTTCATGTACTTTACCATGATCAAAATGTTGAGTGTACTGAATAAATTGACAGTGACAGTTTGATGATTAGTGAAAGGGTACGTTCACAAATCAAGGTTGTCAAGTACCTGTTGGAAATTTATAAAGTTTTTTATTTAATTTGGTCCTTTACAATTTATTTGGACTAGTTTTTAAATACAACATCAATCACGTGGCTGCCTCTATTGATCGAAGCAAAATGTACCCTTTTTGCTGCGGTTTTCTTTCACTTTTTCGAACTTCTCGGGCGGTATAGCACGAATGTTTGCCTTGAGTTCATCAATGGTCTGAGGCTTGCGAAGCGTGCACTTTTCTTTGCTTTGCTGTGGGGGTCAAATGCAAATCTGGTGATCTGTGGGGCTAGTCAATTTTGATTTTTCGTTGCAGAAACTGCATTCTTTGATTTGGAATGTGGTATAGTTTAATTAAACAAAAAATAAAAGGTTCATTCTTTAGGAACCGCATTCACAGATTCATTCGTTAATGCCTCTGATTAAATATATAGTTTATTTCCTCCTAATTCTCTAATGAAACTACACTTTAACCTACAACACTATCTAATTCACAACTCTTACTATATGTCGCATATAGGGACTCCCTCACTGCACAGCCAACACAACATTTTTCCCTATGCAACAAGTAATCTATATCCTTACCGCCAACACATAGACCAACTTGTGGTTTGTATGCTTCAATATCCTGACTCCTTTCGTTCCCTTTTATCCTTTACATCTCGTTTGTTGGGAATTTCCAAGTAATGTCCCATCAAGTACAATGAATGGCTTCATCAGGGCATTGTCACTTTGATGTCACGCTACTGCCATATTTTACATTTTAGCTGAAAAAGGGTGTTGCATAATGATAACGTGGTGCTGAGATGATTATGATGTCATGATACTCCTTTTCATCATGTGAAGTGAAACTTAGTTGCAAGCACCTTTGTTGCAGAAGCAGTTCTACCTCGCAAGGATTCAAGGAATTTGTTCTATTTTATCGTGGTGACAGCAACGAGATGACAATATCAGGGGAACATCAATTGAAATTTATATCTTGCTGGTAGTTGATGATGCATCCTGAGTTATGCATAGGATTCAACTCAAAGATCGATTCCCTTTAAGAGCTTTTCACCTGGTATTGGTGTTCATTTGTAATTCAGTTGAAAGTAAGCCCATTGTGTGTGTTTGATGCATGCAACCAACCTTTGGTTAGATTTGAATTCATTGTAAATCAATATTATCCATGAAACATAAATCTGGTAACTTTGCAGTAATAGTATGACATATCCTTTATCTTACACGATCCCTGTCATTGAATGCCATTTCGAATTAAGGCACCAACACCACTTAAAATCTTCATTTAGCTTTGAACCATCTACTTCTCCCGAATGCTTTTTGCAAATCCTAAAACTTGTAGCTGCCCACACAGTTCTGTTGGGCCTACATCTCATTCCATCGTCTATCCCTAAAACCCCATCAACAAAGTCATGGGCTATTTATGGTATAATTGGGAAGGCATGCCCATGAATCGAATATGAAATACTTGAACACACCAAGGATGGGGGCATGGAAGAATTTCACTACCATATTCCTAGCAAGGACCATATTTGGTGTGTTGTTGTCGCCATAAGCCAGTGCTAATGGAATTTTTCAATTTTCTGGAATGTCAAGGTAGTAAAAGGGCAAAGGACCTTTAGAGGTTGTATTTATTGGAAAGGCATAAAGAGTACAGTCGAGTGGTGAATGGCAAGAACTCAACTCACTGGCCCGAATTCAAATCGTACGTACGAGTTCTATAGGATGCGCACGTTTGAATTGCAAAAGAGGTACTAATTTCGTGTCTCGTAGAGGATCTGCCGCAAGGAGAGGGGTTTTTTCCTTCTTCTTATTCTGTTAGGAACGAAGGTATGATAGTGATAGGTAGTGGGAGTGAAAATTTACATAATAATACAGTTATTTTTCAATTGGTATTTATGTTTTTTGGTATTTTGAAATTGAATTAAAGGATTTAAGGTCCCAATCGTGGTGGGAATTCACAAGTAGGTACAAAGGTAGCAGCAGAAATTGATATAGATGAGTTGGTTTTGTGTATCCATTATCCTGTAATGTATTATGTGAATATTAGCATATGTTTTTGATAGTATCTTTGAATCCCATCGCACTTTCCATTTAAGGAAGAGTTTCTGAAAGCCACAGAGTATCATGAAGGTTGAACAGGCCTGCACTATCTACTATCTATTTATAAGGAAGTATTTGCCATTGTAAATTACGTTGATAGAGGTGCAAAAGGGAATTAAATCATATAGGTCGACACTTAGGATCTGAAAGGACCTAAAATTGGTCATTAGTGACAGTTTGGGGCTTACAATCGATAAAGCAAAAGGCGGCATGCATTGGAATCATGGATTCATTGAGAACAACACCGACGGCTGCAATGGAAACCAAGCTTAGTTTTATTCCGCTTGACATTTATTGTAGTAGTCTGGCAGCCGAAACTGCTATAAGATTGAGGGAAGGCCGATTAAGGTCGTCAAACTCTTACGACCACGCCTCCATTCTGTCCCGATGGGAGGCTACCAATGGATTGACGGAAACAGATCACATGAACCCGATGTTAACATTCGAAAGGAGATTCAATGCAAGGATTCCTGACAGAAGTTACTGGAAGAACTGGAGGACTAAAAAGAAAAAGGAGTTTGCATTTTATTCCGACGGTTCTAAGATGGACAGTGGTACAGGTGCCGGAGTTTATTGTGAAGTACTAGGAAGGCGGATGAGCTTGCTAGGAAAGGGTCGACGCTGCACATATCGCGGGCCCTTCCTTTTGTTGAAAGTCAGTTCTTTAAAAAAAAATAGAAGATGAAGCCATCGATCGTACAAACAGATGCTCGGTTCATCTGTATACATGCGTAACGGCTAGAGCTCTATGGCCGGCCTTTAGCAAGAAGAGATCATCAACTCTGGTTAAACTCAGTCATCATGACGCACGGGTCGTTTCTGGCGTAGTTACCGGCCATTGTGCCATTGCTCTTCACGCAGAGAGACTCGGTGTGCTGCATAATGACTATTGTAGAAGCTGCAGAGACGAAGAAGAAATTGAATCTATTCGTCACCTGCTAGGTGACTGTCCTACCCTATCTTTTAGAAGAAAGAGAACTTTTGGCAGTCATTTCTTCTCGGAGCTGGAGGACTTAGGCAATGTTCAGCTGGTGGACCTCCTGAGATTTATATTACTATCTGTGTGGTTCTAATAGCGGACCCTATTACAGCGTTCCCAGGGTAAAATGATTGGGCACAATGGAACCGAATTGTGGGTCTAAGTGAGCAGTGACCTTCTGGTCATAAGGCACCCATCAAGCAAACCTAATTTCGTGTTTTTTTTCCAAAAAATAACTTTTCACTTTCCTTAATGTCCTAAGGAAAATATTAAAATTCTATTTTATTTCCATTGCGTGACAAGTCTCAACATTCAAAGTCGATTATCCTGAATATGATTTCGGTACAAAAAAAAAAATAAAGTGTAAGCATCAACAACCAAAGCGAGAACTTTTCCAATTTGACAACTAATACCACAACGTTTCACTTCCAAAGCCACTCTCAGCGACTTCAATTCACCGCCCATATCCTTGAATGTTGATCAACTAATTTAAATGTATCCGCATGGCCCGGAAGTGACTTTAGTCGCTTAGCCATTGTACACAGCTCACAAATCCAATGGCAACTACGAAAATCCTCTTGTTCCCTTAAGGGATATTCGTCGATGGTTGGTCTCTAGGATAACCAGTACACGAAATATACAGTGGAGAAATAAAAAAAAGAACATGTCAACGAAAGGACAACAAAAGAAGGAAAAATAATAAAAAAAAAAAAACTGTTTTTGCCGCCATTACCAACATAAAAGAAAAAAAAAACCTGATACTATCCCGTACTAGATGTAAACAAAAGAAATTGCTGAAGAGATATCCTGTGGTGAGGATTCCTAGTGGTGTTTACTCCCAAAACACTTTTGTATTTATTATTCATTAATGCTTTATCCCTGCGGTAGTTTTGTAGCCCATTTCGGGAGGGCGTTCTTCTTCTCCTTGTTGTTGTTTTGCTTCGTATCGCCCCTCTCATAATGCCGCGTTCTCATGGCAAATGAAGTCATGACAAATGACAACTACCACCCCATTGGAACATGGCAGCGAACATATTTGTTATGACTGGGAGGGCAAGATGTTGACTTGATAACGGAGCAGTTGGGGTTGGTATGTTGATTTAGCTGCTTGAATTGAATTCTATGACTTGTGGGACTTTGTTCTACCGGCATAGTGTGTAGTGTTTTTCTATGAGGTTATGAATACACGGGGGTTGAAGGGTATCTTAAGGATTATGCTTTATGATGGTAGGTAGGATTAGGATGTTTTATGCACCTAAATCATTGCATAGTAGGTTGGATAGGGGTCCTGTGAGGGCAGTTTTAGGGGTTACCTGCTAATGTGATGATATCTTTGGGGCTCATAGTTACGCAGTATATTATGAGAGGGTATTCCATTGAGAGAAAGCTATGGGCTGAGAGGCTACAGATAAAACGCAATAGGAAAATGTTTTGAATTATAGAACACATATGGCTTTTGTCTCTCCTCATAAACTGTCGACCGCAAGTCCTTGAGTCATTTACAAGAACTTGAATGATCTACTCCAAATAGCGATTTTTTCATAGAAACTTTGCTTGTCACTGCAGGGTAGGTATCTTCTTTCAAAGGGAAATGAGCCCATACTCAGTACACAGTAAACCTTGTTGGAAATTATTTCATCGAGAGAGGAAAGTATTTTGCTGCAGCTCTATTTAAATATTATGTTAAATAAATCACAATTCATTTTGAAGTCATGACTGCAGCAATCAATTTTAGCATTCAGAATGGTGAAGTCAAGAAAAATGATCTGCATTCTTTGAAGTCATAGCATTCACTGATTCCATTCAGTTCCTTGAAGTAAGTTGAAGTCAGTGACTGCCTTCACTTAGTTGAAGTCTTTTGAAGTCACTTGATCTTTGAAGACGCAATCACTGACTTTAGAGACTTCAAGTCCCTATTTTGCATGCATGCTGCTCCTCTTACCTTCAGGTCGATAGACATTCGCGCTGCTATTACATTAATTGCATCCCCCGATACGGTCTTATATGCGGAGCATATTCTAAGAGATGCTCTTCTGTGTACCGAAGTCATCCCCCTCATGTATGAGTTTACAGCTCTAGCCGGTTCCCATATGGGGGCTACATATATGAGGATTGACTTGCTAACTGTCGCAAGTAGGCTTCTTATAAGCTGCTTTGGTCCTCCAATATTGCGCATTAGCCTTGATATTGCTGCAACACCTCGATTGGCCTTCACGCTTGTGTGGGCTAGGTGTTCTCTAAGGTTTAGCCTATGGTCAAGCAGTACTCCCAAGTGCTTTATGTAAGGCTTCGACTCGATAGTGTGTTCGCCTACCTCTATTGTCAGGCGCTCAACTTTCTTGCGGCTGCTTATGAGGACGGCCTCCGTTTTATGTTCTGCCAGTTCCAGGCCTGATGAACGAAGCCACGTTTACACGTCTCTAATTGTGTTACTGCAGTGTTGCGTCACTTCCTCTAGTGTTTTAGCCCCAGCAACCACTGCTATATCATCAGCGTAGCCGATTATATGTACTCCTCTTGGTTTACGGAAGAGTCATACATACATAACGTTCCACAAGGCTTGGCCCAGCACTGATCCCTGTGGTACTCCTGCTGTAATTTTATATGTTTTAGGCCCTTCTTCCGTATCACAGTGGAGGGTCCTCAATTTGACTTTCCGCAATGATTGAATTCTTTTACAGCTCTGCAGGCGGGTTATCATTATCATTCTCTGTGTGGGTGCCGTGGCTTAGGGGTGCGTTGGACTACTGTTTAAATCAAGGAAACTGCCATCAAAGTTTTTTCACGGTCTTACCTCGTGCCAGCGTCCAAAAAAGTATTCACTATCATGCGAAGGCTTCTCAAAAGCCCCTTTGCCTTTCGGATAAGGTATAAAACTCTAGGTCCACCATGTATACCACGCACAATACGTACAGTTGTGAGAAGCTGGGCCTTGGCCCTCTATGGACTGCCTCATGCCAGTTCAGAGTTTTGCTATATTTAGAGACACTAATTTTAAACTTAATTTTTAATTTTAAAAAAACTAGATACAAGCCTTTGTAACATACTTGCAGACCTGGGCGCCAATCCGAACTTGTTCAGTTGCATTCCTTATCAGGTTCTTATTCGCCTTTTCGACGTCACGTCACATTCAAGGAGCTGAAGCACCCCAAGGAAAGCCTTTATTTTTTTTTGATAACTTTCATAATTGTTCACAGCTCTTGAATTCCTTTCAATTTCAACTGTGTCCTTGTGTCAAGAGCTAACAGTTACTACAAGTTCAATGTTACCTGTTGCAAGGAATTCAGGTCACAGGTTTTCATAATAAAAGAGCACCCCCTTCAACAACACGGTGGCCTTTCCTTAATGGCCTTGGCATACGTGTTAAATATAAAAGTTGGCATAAGTAATTCAAAACCCTTGTGGTTAATAAAGGTTGATATTACCTACATTTGTTGTGTCTATTTTTTTTTTTTCATAGAAAATTCCCCCATTTATATGCACTAGCATAAAATTCTTTTAGGTATTCATTACCTCAATTAAGGAAGGAAACTCAAAACCATTAAAAGCAAAAAAAAAAGTAAAAAAAAAAACAAAAAAAGAAACAAACCAACAATCCTAACGATGTTTTTATGCGAATTTAATTAAAGCCCAAATGGAAAGCGGAATAGAACATGCAGGTCCTACTTCTGGCATCTGCAAGGAAAGAAAGAAATTTAGTTCTGTGTTTTTTTGCTACTCTTCTCAAAATCCAAATTACCCCATCATTTTCATTCATTTCGTATTTCACATTATCCTTTCCTCGCTTTCTCCCTCTCTTACTTGCTAGGATAACTCAAAAAGGAAAAGTACATACATATACCTACATTATGTATATGTTTGGGTATTTTCAATTTCAACCACAACTATTCAACAACTCTGGGGAATTTCAATTCGTTGCCGTTGTTGTTGTTTCGTGTATAAACGATGCGATACCATGCCATGCTCATGCTCATGCTCACGAATGAAACAAAGTCGTTCGCTGCATATAATTCACATTTTGTAAAGGAATTTCATTTAGTCATGTTTGTTGTCGATCGTTTAGAAATGCTCATCGAATAATATGCGTCCTGACCCGAATACCGTCGGGACATGTTTACATCTGCAGACATACTCAGGATGTTATACTTATGCATGCATAGAGATGGTGGAAGAGAACAGAGTACAGCACCTGAAGGAGTCCTTGGTATTTTTTCGACAACTCACATGTTCTTCAAGTAGGTACCTACTACTTTGAAAACGCTCACAGCTTTATGTTCGTTTATTTGGACAGTAAGACTGGTTCTTTTGGTGGAAGTAGTGAAAGTACTTGGAATCGCAATAAGCAATCGCTTTTTAAGGGAATATTTCAACAAGAGAGTGAAATTCCATTGGGGTTTTTATTGATTTTGGAATCGATGCTTGAATGGAATGAGATTCAGGTTGGGAATGGTATGACTGAGTCATGGAAAAGGTATCTCAACATAAAGGATGTGTGTGGAAAAACAAAAAAAAAAACGTTGAAGATACATACATTTCCGCGAAAATGCATCGCAATGTGAGTGGGTTAAATTGCATTCGGAGGGAGTTCTATAAGGTATTGAAATATGAACTCACTTTTATGCTGCTTGAAGGTACCTGCATACATATTTTAATCAAACAAATAGAACGGAGTTTTACTCGACCAGCTGTGTATGTATGTGGGACTATACTTTATGGAAATATTGTATTTAAAGTACAATTCATATGAGGCATGGCATGTATAATCAGGAAATGCGAATCGCTATTAAAATGAAATGAAATAAGTAATGGCAAATGGGCATATACAAACGACAATGTTGTGCAAAAGCAGTCTTGGTCGAAAATTGAAGTATTAGGAATAAATCGCCCTTAAGCTAAGTACCGTTAATAATATGGCTAGAACAAAAATTCCGATTCAGCCTCGAATTGTGGCACTACATTGTGATGCAAATCGTCCCAGCCATAAAGATTGCAGTCCTGCAGAAATATACACAAACAGACAGACAGAATCGGCTTCTCTATTCGAGCTACTCTATCATCGTAGTCTAAAAATTGATTGTTATCTTGAGTTCGAATATTTTCATGAATTTGCCCTTTTTTATAGGTGCAAGGAAAAAGAAGGTGTCAATGCAGGAAAAGTACAAGTTGTCATGACAATCTTCATACTCATACTAATGTATGGCTCTGCACTTGGTACCTTTCTAAACCTAGATCCTATTGATATTTATTTATATCGCTGTAGAGCTTATAGTACGCCTTAGAGAAGTTAGACAGAGAGTGAGAGTGAGAGTGATAGGGCAAGACGAGAACCCACCTCCGGTCAATGAAGAACCAACGCCTCTACCCAGTATTGAAGAAGTTAATGTAGCCATGAGAAAATTGAAGAACAACAAAGCCGCTGGCTATGATGGGCTTCCAGCTGAACTCTTTAAATACGGAGGTGATGTCTTGGTAGGGTGCATGCATCAAGTCATCAACCAGGTAAAGGTGAAGGAACGCATGCCCAATGACTGGAGTATCAGCTCTATATGCTGAAGTATCAGCTCTATAAGCCCCATCTTCAAAAAAGGCCATCCTATATGTCTTGTAAGAACTACCGAGGCATATCGCTGTTAAATGTCGCATATAAGATCCTATCCAACGTATTGTGTGAACGTCTAAAACCTTTCTGTTCTTTTCGGCACGTACCAGTGTGGCTTCCGGCCCGGCAGATCGAAAATAGACCAAATTTTCACACTCAGACAAATCCTGGAAAAGACCAACGAATTTCAAGTCGAAACCCACTACCTTTTCATCGACTTTAAAGCCGCTTATGACAGCATTCATCGTCTTGAGCTCTACCAGGCGATGACCCAATTCGGGATACAGACAAAACTTATCCAGATGTGTCGCGTAACGCTGGAAAACACGCGATGCTCCGTGCAATTTGGAAACAACTCTTCGGAGCTCTTCCAAACGTACACCGGATTCAGGCAAGGAGATGCGCTGTCATGTGATTTCTTCAATATCGTGTTGAAGCAGATAGTGCGCAGGGCGGGTGTCAATACGGAAGGCACTATCTTTCACAAATCCGTCCAACTGTTGGGATACGCAGACGGTATTGACATCATCGGAAGATCCCGGCAAGCCGTCGTAGAGGCGTTTACGGCTATGGATGAGCAGGCGAATCGAGTTGGTCTTGAAGTGAACAAGGACAAGACGAAGTATATGTTATCAACAAACAAAACATTGGGCAGAACGTCACTGTTCGAGGTAGTTAAGGAGTTCACCTACCTAGGAACAAATATTACTCCTTTAAATGACACATTTGTAGAGATCCGACGAAGAATAACGCTAGCAAACCGCTGCTACTTCAGTTGGGAAAAACAACTGGGTTCAAAACTCCTAACTCGACGGACCAAATTAATGCTCTTTAAAACGCAACGGCAGGGACTCTACAAGGGTCGGGAGCCCTTTAAGTAAGTAAGTAGGTTAGACAGAAGTTTAAAGCCTTAAATTTTGAGCTAGATCACTAAAACGTGACGCTACTTTTCGATTTTCTCATTAATTTCACAAGAAACTTGAAAAATTTCTTAAACTAATATGTAGACAATCACTTACTTTAAACTTCTCCTAGAAGAATACTGTCCATTCACTTATCCACTTAAACCACTTAAACTGAAGCTCGGGACTAAGTACGTATTGAACAGTTTATGCTAGGTCATAAGCAAACTTTTCAATATTTGATTACAAGCCACTAAAAGGAAGTCCTTTTTTTCCTACCTTCCTGGCAGTAATTTATGAACATTTAATTACAAATGTAATTATCGAAAATAACTCTTAATAATGCCGCCGGTGTCCTTTTAAACTTTCTCTTTGCCAAAAGTAAATTTAAACTGTCTCATAGGCCAATTAATACGAACGTCTGAATAAATGTAAGGTGGCATTAATAACCAATGATAATAGACCACCCTACAGCAGGTCCAACTTGCACTTCCGTTCGACCAACTTTCATCGCATAAATTATTATCCTTTGCACTGCATTGCAAATTATATATCATGCGACCGTCCCATGTGCATTCGTATGGGAAAAGATTTAATGTGGCCACGTTTCCGGTCCCAAGCAGCTACACCCATAAATCCTAGACCAACTAGAAGCCATCCAGCACCTTGTAAATGCAATTTATACTTCACAATTACTCTTTTCCACAGCGAAGCCACGGAGCCAAGCGCCGCCGAGTCATAGGGAGAATAATGCCACGTAAAAGGACACTAAAACTACCCTCAAGGTTCCTTCGTCAAATAATTTTCTTTCTCGTTTTTTTTTCTTTTTCATTTAACCATGCTGAATGCGAACCTAAATGAAAACTCACAATGAACTAACAACAGGAAACGGAAAGCCCATAAAGTCGCACAAAAGTTTATCTTCACTTTTGCAGGACGAAGCCAGAGATAGTGCGCGCGGCTGACTATCCATCTCGTCGTGGGGGATGGTTTCACCTGATGACTGTCTCTTCACCCGTGCGATAAGATGGAAAGTTTAAGCATTTTATGAGTTTTACTTTCATTCTTTCTTCAATTTATTCTTTTTTTTTTTTTGCTTCTTCAAAACAAGACGAAAAACGAAAATGAGTGTTGGGCAAAAGCGAGGAAAAAAAAAAGGACTGTCAATTTTTCAGAATTTTATATAAAGTCATTTTCTAAAGTAACGAACAATGCTGTTGCTGGTGTGGTGGATGGTAGTGCACGAAGGGACGAATAAGTCACCGTGACAAATTTGAAAAAATAAACTTTGTCGCACATGAGAAGTGAATTTATTTGTACCCACTTGTCTGTCCGCCAGAGCATTGGACCGAGTGTTATAGGTACAAGATGTGAAAGAAGGAAACTTTCATCTAAAAGTCGTATTATTTGTTGCTGTTGTTTTCTTTTTTATGAATTTTGGCAATGACTTTTGCTTGCTGACAAATTGCAATATATTATGTGTTTTCCTAAAAAAAAATAAATCATCATATTCGAGATACAAATTTTTGCAAAGGATTTGATTAGACCTTCAGGAGCTAAGACGGAGTCTTACTCTTGCTTTGAGGTAGCAAAATTTAAAAGCTAGAAATGGCTAATTCTGTATTTCGAGTCCAGTCCAATCGACATCTTCTTGAATTTAGTGAAACAACATTCCAGTGATCTGGAAGAATGCCAAAGGTTCATTCGAAAGACATTTTGTGAGGTATCCGGGTTAAATCTTTCTCGAGGGAAAATCGGAATAAGGGTCATGGATTTTTTACGCTGGTAAAGAAAGGAGCTTTAATTTTTGATTTTTGTGAGTAAAATATTTTTCGAAAGAAAATGAAATGGATTCTGGATGTCGCTATGAAAAAAATTGTGGGAAGCTGTAAATATTT
Source organism: Chalcosyrphus nemorum (assembly GCA_949716465.1). Taxonomy (NCBI): domain Eukaryota; kingdom Metazoa; phylum Arthropoda; class Insecta; order Diptera; family Syrphidae; genus Chalcosyrphus; species Chalcosyrphus nemorum. The sequence continues at coordinate 14,022,857 of OX454334.1, read as the reverse complement.
GTTTAAGTCAAGCAAAACACTTCTTTCGTTCCGATGAGATCTGGTTGAATAGCTTGATTATCAATGTTGTTACATGGTCCTTCAAGGAGGGTGGCAAGAGTGCGTTCTTGGATATGTAAAATTTAACGTTTTTCCTCATTCCTTGTCTTACTAAAAGGTCTAAGTTTAATTGCACTGTCAACGAAAACAGTCAACGCAATTATCCAAAAATTCTGTGGCTGTCTATGCAGCTGTCAGGCCTTCGATAGCGTTTAACAATAACGATCACATGACTCACTACTTCGGACCAATTCTCATGTAATTTTGACAATTTCCTTTTGACTCTCGTGTAGCAAACTATAGTTGCTGTAGCTAGGATAATAGCTAAAATAATCCTTTAGCGAAGAACACCTAGAAGACACACTGGATGCGGAACAAACAGGCTTCCGCTCTGGATCCTCCTGTGTCGACCACATCAACATCCTGCAGATCTCATCATAGAGCAGTGGTTTGAATATCGTTCGCCACTTCATTGATTTTGAGAAGGCATCCGATAGTATCAACAGGGATTTTATTTGGCGTGCCAAGGCTACATATGGTGGCTCAAAATAGCACGTCCTGCACAAAAACAGGTTGTCAGAGGAATTCGAGACACAAAGTGGAGTAAGACAAGGTTGAATTCTTTCACCAATTCTATTCCTATTGGTGATTGGCGATGTGCTTCATGCAGCTTTGTCGACGAGAAGTCGAGGAATTCGATGGACTCTTACATCCCAGCTGAAGCATATTGAGTATATTGACGATGTATGCTTACTTTCACATCGAATTATGGATCTCTAACAAATGACAGCTGATGTGGAGGCAGGCATCGTCGGGCTGCCTTGGTACAACCTCATCAGCTCAAATATGCATTCCTGAACAACCGGTAGAGAGAAGATGATTTTCTGTATCTTGGGAGTACTGTCTCGACTGATAGTGGAACCGAACTGGATATAGCTAACAGAATCTACAAAGCGAAATCTGCGTTCGGTATGTTGTCCAAAGTATGGCGAAGCAATACAACTTGGAGAGTAACCATCAACATAACGAGAAGACTAAACGTTCGTTAGCAGGTGCAGGTGCCTACGTAACATCTTAAGGTTTTTCTGGCCCAACTATATCTCTAACGAACACCTCTAACAGAGAACGGGTCTGGTCTGGTCTCTAGGCACGATCATCTAACGAAGAAAGTGGCAATGGATTGGTCACACGCTCTGAAAAGGTGACTGTTCCATAGCTAACCATGCTATGCAATTAAATCCGTTAACGCAGGATGGCAGAATACCCGGCAGTCCGAGGAGAACATGGCGCAGAACGGTCGAGATCGAGGCGCGGCAGTTGGGAAAAAAGTTGAGGAGAACTAAGACACATTGCCAGGAACCGAACATGGTTCGTAGGCACAGTAGAGGCCCTGGGTCCCACAAGGGAATAAAAAAGATAAGTGAGTAGTAAAGTAAGTAGCAAACAGTGCCAGATGTGGGGATTTTACCCATTTTGGGGCTGTTGTCATTGAATAGTGTAGTCAAATTAATGCTCTTTTCATTTACTTCTTGCAATGTAATCGCTTACATTGTTTTTCACTTTGCAAATTTCATCACTTTTTTAAAATGTTAATCTGGAATGTCCCCTAATGCATTCTACAAACCATAAAATGCTTGATATCAAGATCTTAATAAAAGCATACGTACCTTATATTTGTATACATCCACGTTATCTAAAGGTCACCAAACACAAACTCAAAACAAAGCAAAAAAGCCGTGCAATCTTTTTCAACACCATCTCCGTATGGTGCCACAATAAATGTCACACATGTAAAAATTATTATCCATTAAAATTTCTCCACACTCATATGTACGAGAGTCCTTAATAAATTCTCTATGACAAATATTAAAATCTACACAACAAAACGTTTCCACACATAAAAAGGGAGCTCCACTTTCCGTCTGTAATTTATGGCCAACTATTATACTCTCCATATATTCACCATAAAAAAAAAAGTTAAACAAAGTGTTAATGCTTCTTTTTCACTTTCCTTTTTATCATATTTTCAGATCCACTAACTCAACATAGACGAGGAACAACCACACTCAAACACATTTAAACCGATTTGAGGCTTTTAACTGTCTTGAACTAACCACCAACCAACTGACTGGTGGCAAAAAAAGGTCTACAATTGTGTCATACAATAACCACAAACACTTATGCACATGTAGGAGCATAACTCAGTCTAGTGAATGCATCAGGCACTTGCATGCAACAACAGCCGTGACACTGACAGAAGCAGACGACTTTTATGTACATAATTTAATGCGAAAGTATTTTCCTGAAGTAATCTGAATAAATTTCCAACCGAGAAGGACTCTCGGTAGGATAAAAATATAACCACGTTCGAGCAAAAAACTTTCTTGATTTTTATAGAACAGGAGAGCTCACTCGCATCAGGATGACACCCACAAACTGAGCATACACACAGGATATCAGTCGAAGGAGAGAGAGAGAGAGAAAAAAAAAATACTTTGCATAGCAAAAGGAGCACACCCACGTCAACTTTACTTTGGCGATTTGATTTGTGATGACTGTCATGTGTTGTGTGGCGGTTCTGTAGATTATCCGTAAATAGCTTTTGATTTTTAAATGCATTGGCACTCTATAACAGGAGTTGCATAACAAAACACACACAGACACGCACGCAACCACAGCAACGTGATCCAAAAAAAAACCAACTCCTTTAGTAGTACGTGGGGAACACTGTTTTTGTCATCATTCGTCTTCGTCCTGTATAACACAACCGCTGCTATTTGGGATACGTACGCGTTTTGCATTCACAAGAACAGCGGTAAACTAGTAGTTGAAAAAGGATAACGTGCGCTGGCAAAAACACGTCGTACCGTGTCCATAGTGAGAGGAAGAAGAAAAATTAAAAGTCAAGATGTTGCCGACAAACGTGATGTCCTTCATGAAGAAGGTGAGTGATGGTGTTGATAATTAATATGCAATTGAGTAGGGTATCCTTATGTTCGAGGATGTGTATATATTTTTTTGTAAAACATCACAAGTAAGTGATGAATTGCTTTTATTTTGCACTTTACCTTATTTGCAAAAGGATGCCAAGTAATTTACTCATTATAGCCATTAAATAAATGGAATAGCTATAAAGATGCATGAGGCACAGGATATTCGTACGGATTGCTGGTTATTTTATTCAGTAATTGATGACTGTTGCAGTCTTGCTTGAGCTGACTGAATCTTCCATGAAATGGTTCAGTTAAAGTTAAAGTTAATTGGATTTCAGGATGAAATTGAAATTCGTAAAAAGCAACGGAGGGAAATGTAATCAGCGACCATAATGATTGCTTTAATTCATTAAGAGAAAATGTTACGTATACGCCACCGATCACCAATAAATTTTTATATGTACATTATTTCTTCTGAGAAATTTATATACTGTATTGCAAGTAAATATTTCTCGATAGTAATGTAAGCATTTAAGGACTCGCGAAGTTCTACCTATTTAAAGCTGGCGCTGGCAGGTACTTACTTAGATGTCGCTACAAACCGGGGTGAGCCGGGGCTCTAACCAACAAGCCTTTTTTTGTTTTTGGTTGCGCCACGGATGTGTAATCTTCACAGATACTAATAGCGATTTCTATTAGCATGTACGATTCGCAAACCTGAGTAATCGATGCTAGGAATACGCCTACGTACTAAACACACACCCTACACACTTCAAAGTACGCTCCCCGCGGGACTGCCGTATTACTTCGCGGGGCTGGTTAGCATCTTATGCTCTACTATCTTTATTTGCCTCATTCTACGCAGTTCAATCTGCACGGCCGTTATGACGGAACAAATGACGGAACAGTGACTTCATCATGATGTCTATTAGGTGCTCCGGGCTTCGTAGATTCGCTATGCTAGTTGTAAAGCGTATGCACTGGAACATAACGGGCTCCGCACCTTCCTCTACTTCTAGGCATTCTGGGCGAAATGCCGAGCCATCGTGCCCGAATCTGTGGAGGTATTTTCTATAACCACCGTGCCCAGGTGATAGTAAGGTGATAATTGCAGTCCCCCTGCGTTCTTTTTATCAAAGTTTCAATATTTGGAATCAGCTTATGGGTCCATCTCCCTTTGTTGGTGGTTCTTCCTCTTTTAGGCTCGTCGTAAGCCTGGTATCTTGCCTATTTGCGACAAGCCTATTGTAAACCCTTTGCATTTTATTGGCAACGATATCAATAGGTATCATCCCCGCTATGACATAGGCTGCTTCAACTGAAATTGTTCTGATTGCTCAGAGCCTGTAAGCAGACGAAAGTTCTCTCCTTAATTCCTTTGGTGAGAGTGCAACGCCCCAGATTGGAGCAGCATACAGAAGGATAGAGCTCACCACTTTGGATATTAAGATTCTCCTTGCGTATTCTGGCCAGTGATCTACCAATGCAGGTCTAGTTGGCAGAGTTAAAAACGTTTTTAACGTCTAGTGTCAATACTACGCAGTATTTCTTTGCGCCTCCTTTCCATCTCCTCCCTTGTATTGCTTCGGCTGCCGTCTTTATGGCATCGACGGTAGAACGCGATTTTCTGAAATGCCTTCAGTTGCGCACTCCAAATTGATCGAGGTTCCCTTGACCTTGTACATTGTGGTAAGGAAGCCATCTACTGCGTCGTCCCTCCGGGTTTGAATCGAAGACTCTGAGATCTAGAGCGTTGGTGTCCATTCTCTCTACATGTCCTTGTCATCTCAGACGTCCAATAGTCAGGTCAATGTCACTGTACAGCTCGTATAGTTCGTTGTTGAGTCTTCAAAATTCTCCTAAATTAAGAACCAATTTTCGATCCTCCGTTTTTACTTCTTTGTGGAATCGTGGGTCAAAATATCTGTTGCCAATGTCACCTTGGTTCATTTTGTGTTTCGAAAACAATCTAATTTTATTACTATAAAATGTAGACAAATTTCCTTATTAACCCTTAAAGTAGGACATTCCTTTCTAGTCCAAAGAGCATCTCTATACGAATCACTTTGCACATCCATTGCGAGTACAATAAAAGTATTTCCCAGTCCACTACTGGTCATTTTGCCTACTTTTAAATTACCCACCCATATTCAACGTCCATTTAACGCGCACCCTTTAGTAAGTAATTTTTAACAGTTCAACAGTTCCACAATAGAGCAACTCGCCCCGCAATATCGAGAGTCGCCCTAGTTCAACAGCTAAATGTTGCGCAAAAAAAAAGGTCTCTAGCACGCCATAAAGTGTACAAACTGAAGCACCATTTACCCCTTAAGTGTGTCCCATTTCATTTATTTAACTTAACATACGTTTCGACCCGCAAACGGCGAAAATATATGGTCTCCTGTCAAAAATGGAAACAAATGGCGCACCCTTTTGTCGTCCCCATTGAGTCCCCAGATAAGCATCGCCGCCACTGATGTGAGATCAGGAGAGTGAGGCCTTAATGTTTGGTCATGCTTCACCGAGTGCCCATTTGACAAAGTGTACGTTGCTTCTGTTGCTGAAATTTGAATCCCCTTCCGGAAATGCTCCCCGCCTTCGGCCATTATTAAGAAGCAGAAAGAGAGCAAAGCGAAAAAGCAATAAAGGATACTTTTAGTGAGAAAAAAAAAACAACATTCACTGTGACTGAGGACACAAAATAATACAGAAACACTCCATTGAATACACTTTAACAATATTATATCGGAGGATTTTGGTAAGGTGAGTAGTTGCTGGCATCCCCTTTTCACGATGAGAGCCTGAAGGACAATCAAATCAGGGTTTTTCTGTATATCCTCTGGTAAAAAAAATTGAGAGAAATGAGATAAAGTTTTTGCTTTATTTGTGTGCTCTACTTTTGACTGTTTGTGTAGCATGTGCTCTTTGTGATCTCGGCAAAAAAAAAAGGACGAAGAGGCGCTGCTGATACCCAAAACAGTTGAGGATGTGTCTTTGGCACACCGACAACTCTTTCAGTGGCACATTTGACATGGAATAATTGAAAATAGATTTTTTATTCAAAGGGATAAAAGATATACTTTCGCTGCAGGTGGCAATAAAGCTATTTTGACTTCATCTTTAGAAGTTGCAGATTACATCAAATATGTGTCCTAGTCTATGTCGTATCCTCAGGAGATATTTGATTTGAAAAAGACAATCTTTCAGAAATTTGTGAAAAGATGATGAGTTTAGGAAAGGATTTAATCGGAAAAGGATGTTTAAGACACCAAAGTCGAACTCATCTTCTAAATATTTTTAAGATGTACTTTCTAAGTTTAAGGAGAACCTCAATGGCTCTTTACTCTTGCAAGAGAGGTAAAATTCCGTTTTGTACCCTGGACTAGACCATTGGGGCTTTCTCGGAAAGAGAGTGCATCTAACTCTCTAACCCCGAAATTTAAAGACCAATAACAATATAGAATTCAATACGAGGTAGTGTAACGTCATAGGTAGTGTTTCCCAAGACCCTGTGCTTTTAACCCCACTGGAGGGTTCCCACTGAAAGAACACTTAACCCTAGGTAATATCGGCAGATAGATGATGTTCAAACTTAGCATGCGGCTCAGATGACTCCCAAGACTAATGAGCGAGTACTTACTGACTTACTTATATCCTGTATCCCCTTGTGGATCCTAGGGCCTCTACAACGCCTACGCCCCATCGTGTGCTATTCCTGATAATGTGCCTCAGCTCTCCTCAACTCTTTCCCAGTTGCAGTGCTTCCTTCTCCACTGTTCTGCGACACGTACTCCTAGAACTGCCGCGTATTCTGCGGGTTCGGCATCGCTTGGTTAGCTATGGATGCCTGCCACCTTCGTCGTCGTATGGTTGTGCCTATAGGTTCATGGCCCGTTCTCTGATAAAGCTATTCGTTAGAGGTACGGTTTGGCCAGAATATCCTTAAAATGTAGCGCAGGCACCTATTGACAAACGTTTGCAGCTTTCTTGTGATAGTGACGGTCATTCTCCAGGTACCACATCCATATAGCAGCACGGATTCAATGTTGGAACGAGCGAGTACGTAATGCTGAAGTCTTTCCGCAATGAAATGCTTGACGGTTGTGGCGCGAGGACCACATGTAGGAGTACGTTACTAAATCACTGTAAGGTGCAGAACCATACCCATTTGTTTATACTTCCACTCTTGATGACACTGTAATAAATTACCTTCCTTTACATGTTCTACACACGTAGATGTGCATAATAAATGTATAACCCTTTTTTATAGCTCCTTGCAGACTACCCTTATTGATTTTTCACACCTACTCCGGCCAATCTCAATTAATTACAGAACGGTACCTGTTTTCTGCATTAAATATTAAATTTGCAACATTGAATTTCAATTAACCTTAATCAAAGTCGTTATCGTAACACTCATCAGCACATTTCCCACTCGCATACTATGTTCAGGGGGGAAATAATCAACTTTCCATTAAGCTCATAAAAGAGCTGTTTGCAGAGAATTTTCCATCTGCCATACGAAACAGGAATGTCCAAAAAGATCGCACAAAAAAAAATACATCTCTTCTAAAAAGTTTTACCCACACACAAACACAAGCACAAAAATCCAAATGCCTTTTTGACCAACACAGCAGCAGCCAACCTCACACTAGCCTAGTGTGGACGAAAAAGGTTTTCGATTTCCATTTGATAATGACAAGGATTGAAAGGATCCATCGTCCATTCACTTTTTGTCAGTTCATCCCTTTGCCCAGTGACTTTTATTTGAACAGATATTTGTGGCGTAACTGAAAAGAAGAAAAAAACATGTATCTGGTCAGATTCGATAATGGGCAATGGTATTGGATTGAGTTATACATGGTTACATGGATGTCAGTCCACATTACCAGTCACTCCATTGAAAAGGCTTTGGATATTATGAAATTAATGACTGTATCCTTAGATTTTGAAGGCTGACCCTTAGTTAGGTAATCCTCAAAAGAGTAACATGAAACTTGAGTTTGCATAATCCACTTCGACATGAAGTTTATGCCTGCCTGTGAACAAAGGAACAACAATGACATGCCCTTATTGGACACACACTAATTGAAACTTCTTCTGTACGTGTACACTGTACACTTCCTTAAAGTTCCACCTGGGTAAACATATTGCCAACACTCTTTGCAGTGTCACAGGCAGGATGCATAGTAAAACTTTTCTAAAACTATAAGACACAACTTCATTTGAACAATATCCTACGTGTACACAGAGTGAAAGAGAAAAACTGAGAACAGAAAGGACTAACAGACAAGGATGCACTTGCTAACATTTAAATTAAATTTTGAGAAACGATATAATTGGAAACTTATTTATCATTAGAGCGTCTAACGATCGATATCAAAGGAAATTGCATTAAATCGAAATTATTGGCTGTGCAGCTTCATGTAACCCTTGAGCTACTTACCAACGAGCCACTCCGTATGGTTTGCTTCGCAATTTATCATTGCATGCAACAAGCTATAAGGGGTGGTAATCAATATGACGAGTGAGGGTTGTGCAAGAATCGTAAGTTTTTTTTTCCATGGAATAGAGAACCAGAGGATGATGATGGTGTTGGATTCTATACAGTGGAGAGATTGGAGTTCCTTGGGATTTGGGGAATAGAGAATCCTTTAGGCGATATTACGTTGATAAATATTACGGTGTTTACGAGTCTGCGGGTGTTTTTCCTTGTGACGCAAATCGGGTTTTTTTTTATTAACAAAAAAAAGGGGAAAAAGAAAGAAAGAGAATGGTTTTGTATAGAATGTAGGAAATTGAAAAGGATATCGTGTGACAGACTACAACACATGGGTATACTTTGACCGGAAATGTTTGCTCAAAATGACTATCCTTTTTCATGGTACGCCTGTTGAATTTGTTAGTCCGGAGAGAAAGAGAATGTGGAGCCTTTTTCTGGGCAGAAGGTAGATGGTTAGTGTGGAGAGAAATTTACTAAGGGTGATTCTGTGAATGAATGTGGAATAACAGAATTTACTGCTTGGCTTATGGGAATTTCGACTTACTTACTTTAAGTCCAAGATTGTCTAGCAAAACTTTACAGGCAGCCCAGTTCTTTCAGTTGGGCACGCCAAGTTGGTTGGTGTACCCCTTGTTCGTGTTAATTACCGCGAATCAGTCCTTCCAATCAGGGGATCTTCCATGCATGATGGATTGGAACAGTTTTTGGGGCAGTGACGTTGGTCTATACGACCCAGTACTTAAGCCAGAGTATGTGCACTTTGCTGTACATGACTACATCCATCTTTGTTACCTGTGTTTCTATAGCCAACTGCTTAATGTCACTCAATGAAAACTAAAAGTAAACAAAATGGTTTTCCGAAGTTCTTATAGTAGTGCCTCATTTTGGTACACAGGATGGTGATAAAACGTAGGGCTCTAAAGAGTTCACAGTTTGATAGAAATAAGAGAGATAAGATTATCAATGCTACTTGCCAGCCTTCTGTGTAAGAAAGCTAGCTTTGTTGTTTAGATATCGCCATTCTCGCTTCATAAGCTCTTTAAGGACTCGTTCTACGCAACATCAGTGCGACTTTGTCCTGCTCTTGTTTCGCTGCATGTCAACCGGTAAAGGCTTCAGTGCTCAGTAGTCTCTAAGCTATTTCCTTAGTATCGGTTCTCCCAGATGTCCCCAGTCGTACTCTGTAGCTGTAACTAATTTAGTATTCGAGTCTACGTTGGCTGCTTCGAAGGTCCAATCGCAAAGTGATCGATGTATTTCACGGGTTTCGATCAAGTGAGAAAGCCATAACCTCTTGCGAATATCAAGATTTAGGAACCACCTATTGGCTATCATAACGTTTCAAAGCAAAGTCAAAAACTCCGGATGTGAAATTTTGCAGGATATGAATGATGAATTCTGTCTTAAATTTTTCGAAAGGACGCTCGCAAAAGGAGACCGTAACAACGCACTTCCCACTGTATTTAATAAAAATTAATCCACTGAGTACATTTTTCATTCAAAAACCACTTCCTAGAAAAGTTTGACATCCAACATTCATATTTGAGTGCATTTCCAGTAACGAAATGCCAATTTTAAATACTTAGCATCCAAATTTCACTGGAAAATTTCCCATTTATAGAATTTATTTCTATTCTATTTCACAATCCTCATCCTGATGAATGACCAGAAAAGTCCATCAGCACTAGAAATTGCTGTTCCAAATAAATGATACAAATACCAGAATCATTTGATCTTGTTTTGGTCTCTTTCAAAAATATCCAACGGATTAAATTAAAAATCCTTCGTCAATGACAATGTCTACTTTTGTTTTGCAACAGAAAACGCTTTCTTTTTTTCTGTCTCTCATTTAAAAATTAAAAAAAAGTGAAAAGTTTTCAATTCAAGGATATATATTTGGGGAGCACACCTCCTACACAGACATTTCTGGACTCTGAATTGTAGAAATTGATTACAAAACGCTCGAGGTAAATATAATTACGCCCACATTCGACGGGCGGATGGGAATTCCTTTTTTTTCTTTTTTTTTTGTATTTTATTGTGATTCCTCAATCACTGCACGGACTGCAAACAACAGAGAAGTGAAATTGGAAAAAATCACCGAAAAATTTAATTTTCATTGTGTATCCTGAATTTGGTTAGAAGGACGAAGGCTATGGGTGAAAGTTTTTAATTAAAATCATTTGAAGCAGTTTTTTTTTTGTTTTTGCGCTCCTCTGCTGTGAGTTGTTTCACACTCATTTCGTCCCTGTTGGGGCGAATCCTTCTATTGCCAACATTTTTGGATATGGTACGTGTTTCTGTCCAATCAAAATTTTCTCGCTTGACGTGACAGGAGTAAACTTTTCACCTTTCACTTTCTTCCAACCAGTGATTTATTTTTTCTGCCTTTTTTTCACTTATAGCCTTCATTTTGATGGAATATTTGCATTTCATGGAGAAAAAGTGTGAAAGTATTTTTTTTTTCTTCGTTCGTTGACTTTTTTAACGGAAAAAAACAGAATGTCAAACAGTAAAAAGGGAAAGGATTTCTGGATGACTGACAGGGTTATGTATTTCTATAAAACAAAATGAGAAAAGAATCCTACATATTTTTTCGTTTTCGTTTTATTTATGGGACGCGACAGCCCACGAGGTTGTAGTCCTAACTCAAGTCAATGAGTTTTTTTACTTCACTTAAAATTGTCTACCCACGTGGCATAAAAGGATTACAACAGATTTTGGCAATCTTTAGACGCAAATAGGTGTTGTACGTCATGTCTTTCGCACAATTGGGTGTGTGCCCTCAGTTGAACTGGTTTTAAAGATTGTTTTCTTGAAAAATTTGAGAAAATTGTGCAGAGAACTTTTAGTAGGGGTGTACCAAAACTATCGACTGCCTGGCGTAGAGATTTGTTTCGAATGAATGCAGCTGAACTCTAACAAACGCCAGAGAGCATCCGTTCAGTTAGCCTGCAACCTGAAGAGACATGGCGCACTCAATTGTGAAGCCCTAACCAATGATACATGGAGACAACGCAGGTTCTTTCTTTGAGCCTTCAGACATAGATGCTGCGATCCTTACGCTTTATCCTTTTAGCATAATCTATGACCATAAGGATAGCATAAATCTCCGTATGGATAACAGATATATGTTTGCTTGAAGACTACAAGGTCTAATGTTGCCACATTGACATCATAGGAAGATCCCGGCAAGCTGTCGTAGAGGCGTTTACGGCTATTGATGAGCAGGCGAAACGAGTTGATCTTGAAGTGAATCAGGACAAGACGAAGAATATGTTACCAACAAACAAAAATTTATTTTTTAAACTTAACCATTGGGCAGAACGTCACTGTTGATAACTATAATTTCGAGGTAGTTAAGGAGTTTACCTCCTAGGGACAAATATTAATCCTTCAAGTGACACATGTGTAGAGATCCGACGAAGTATAGCCTTACCTGTTACTTCGGTTTGGCGAAACAACTGGGTTCAAACTTCCTAACTCGACGGACCAAATTAAAGCTCTATAGAACGCTCATCTTCCCAGGCCTGCTGTATGGAGCCGAGTGCTGGACGATAAGTAAGAAAGCTGAGCAAGTATTGGGCACCTTCGTGCGAAAAATACGTGGTCGGATATTAGGTCCTATATGCGAAGAGGGCGAATGGAGGAGAAGATACACCAGCGAACTCTATGAGCTGTACCAGGATGTGGATGTAGTCCATAAAGCTAAGATACGTTGGATCGGCCACACCGAGCGAATGGACAACAATGCTCCAGCTAAGAGGATCTTCAAATCCCAGACCCCAGGTTCGAGAGGGAGAAGAAGACCGAACCTCCGGTACCAAGACCAAGCTATTGCGGATGCCAGAAGACCGCAGAGGATGGAAGGCAACGATGCCTCAGGCAGGGACTCTACAAGGGTCGGGAGCCCTTTAAGTAAGTAAGTAATGTTGCCACACTCCGCAAGGACATCAGCTCTCAATGAACTATCGCCCAAAAGTATGAACTAAATCCCATTCTCAGAATCAATAGTACTTAGTACGATTCGGTCATTGGGAGCTGGTTCATAAGGCTGCCTAGACTCTAACAAGAAGTTGGAACGCTATAAAATCATAGATACAAAACATGTTGGTACATTCATTGATGATGCTAGTTCTTTTCTATTTTTCTTCCTGAAAAACCTCCTTCTCCTGCTTATTTAGCTAAAGTGATACAAACAAAAAGTAGTTTAATCACAGATTGAAAGGTTTTTCTTTTAATACAAGAAGCACTCGGCTTAGATTCCATAAAACTCGCACAAAATTCGCCTGCGTAAATCCCTATTTGTGAGTTGTAAACCTTCTACTAATTAAGGGCGAGGTACTCTCACCCCCTGAAACTCTTAGAACATATATGCATATGTAAGTTGCCGCCAAAAAAAAAAAAAGAAACTGAGACTAAAATTACCACAAAAATAACTATTTCCAGTCTTAAGCGCTCGTAAAACGTACTTTCATTCAGGATTGATGGTTAACGTGGTAAATGGCTTTTCTAACAACTTTTAATAGCCTCATACATAAGTATACGTACGCATCAGACTGAGAGATGATCGTAAAAGCCAAAAGGCATCTTTCGATGACATAAATTCGCACGAAATACCAATTTCCCGGGCATCATACATACGTCATTCGACAAGGTGGATTATGCGATACGCATCCTAACAATTCCATACCCATAAATGTTAACAGATACACGCACGCAACTATTTGGGCTGACTTCCTTCTCCATGCGCGTGGTTCAACAGGACGACAAGTGAACATAAAATGAATGAACAGGAATTTCCTCTCACCCGAAAGGTTCATAGAAAAGAAAAGAAGGCGACAAAGATCTATGAATTGCACCTCTTCCTCTTCAAGGAATAATTATGTATATCCTTGTCCTTGTTTTTTTTTTTTACAAACTTGGCTGCCCTTCAATGGAATTAATTTTGATCTCTGTTCCGGCTACTGACAACACATACGCGCGCAATGTCTGTACACTGTGAAAACAACCTCGTTCATCCCGATCAGGACCGTGAACGAACAGGAGAACAGAAAACTGGAATTTATTACTTCCTAAGTAGATTTTAGTTTTACGACCATTTAGGTCGAAGTTTTACGTTTCCTTAGTGTTCGCTTATCCTTTTACTCCCACTAAATGCGAAGATAACTTCCATTTACTCAAGGGGAAAGGACGACGACAACCCATCCGTTCGAAGGAAATTGGTCATCTCGCTTAACAGCTAACAATATCAGCAACAGCGTCAGGTATATCCTTGAACACGCTAACAATCTACAGACATGCGTTTTGGGGGCACAACAACAACAACACAGAAGAAGGTCCCGACGACAAATTGATGGCTGACTATTTATGTGTTACATGCGAAGTAGAGACGGAAGGAGATTGGGTTGTGTCATTAAATTATCCAAACATAACTGTCAGCGATAATTATTGCGTCGTAACTCTTCATGATCCTTGGTGTAGCTTTATATTTTTGCATATGGCACTGCTGTTATTAAAGTAGTCCTTGTCATCATAAAACTGGGTTAGACTGAAAGATTCTTTATTGCGTTTGACAGGGAAATGACACTCTTAAACTTTACGGGGGAGAGAGAAAGGGTTCATAACTGATGGGGGACGAAACTTTTTTGATTAGAGTTGAGAGGGTGATAGGACATTTTTTGTCTTTTCGTTATTGCGCTGATGAGAGTATGTTGCATGTGAGTGGGAAGGACATAAGGCAAGGATTCTTATTTTGTTGCATGTTTATGATTGAAAGTGTACAATCAAAGTTTTTGCTGAGATAATTTGTATTACACTGATAACTTATTTAGAGGCTTCCATTTCGCAACTGAATTTATGACGTCCCTCTGAACAAAGTATTACACAATTTCTTGCCTTAATTGCCTCTATTATTCGAGCTATTAGAGGTGGTTCGTTGCATATTTAATGAAATTATGTAGGAAAGTAAATCTAATTGGTTACCGTTCAGGATATGAAAAGAAAACAGGAAGAAGAAGAAAACATGGCCCCTACAAAGGAATACCTGAAACAGCTATATCGTAGGCGGACAACAGAAGAGCGTTCAAGGGGTGGCCTGAAGTAGGCTGTCAATTAGCATGACTCTATAGGCATCCATAAAAATCCAACCGTTCAACGCACTTAAAAAAGCAAATGGACACCAACGCTTCTAGTAGCATCATTCACAATAGAAAGGAACCCTGAATTTGAGTGAACAGTTATGCGAAAAATGGATAAGGGGAAAACGGCAAGAGGTCTAATGATCTGTTGGAGCCTCACAGCTTAGGGAATGCAGCTCGATCATACTCAGATAATAATCATATACCTACTTACTTATATCCTGTATCCCCTTGTGGGTCCTAAGGCCTCTACAACGCCTACGCGCGTCGTCGTATGGTTGTGCCTATAGGTTCATGGCCCGTTCTCTGATAAAGCTGTTCATTAGAGATACTGTTTGGCCAGAATATCCTTAAGATGTAGCGCAGATGATAATCATATATGAACCAACCAAGTTCCAAAGTCAATAAACTTATGGTGTCTTGATGATGTGATGGAGCCTTGAATGGGGAACAGCAGAAAAAAGTTTGAAAATTCTTTAGCTCTGGAAGCGAATGAAGAGGTGGGAGGCATATATGTGGCTTTAATCTCACAGAATTTAACTTAAAATTGAGACGATTCAAATGCAATCCATAAAGGAAATGCTTCGAAACCATTTGTCTCAAATGGTAACACTACCGGTACCGAGAAAAATTCATAAATCGCTCTAAAGCGATCGTATAAAATTTTAAGATAAGATCAAATGGTCAGTGGACACCTCGAATCCTAGTGGTCTTTTCCAGCACCTTTTGCAAAAGTCAATCGAATGGTTTAATAAAAAAAAATGATCCATCAATTCTTCGAAGACATTCTGGTGCCTGTCACAAGGAAGACACAGAACAACCTTGGATCCATTACTATTAAAGGCACCACTCTAATATGATAAGCGACTTATATATCACGTCTGCCATAGAGCTTGCTACCAGGCCACAAAGTAATTTGATGCACTTCTTAAGAAACAGCCACTATTTGCCACACCTAGAGATAGGGATGATACCATCTTACAAGGCACACATAGACTGAATAACTTTTAAGTAGCACACAAATGGATGATAGCTTCCATAAAGGCATTTGATTCGTCATTAAGCCTCTGCATGGATGTCGACATAGAGGGCAGATTGACTGACAAAAAACATTGTCTTCGAACCATTCTATGGAATATTAGTTCACATCCTTAGACAAGAATTCAGGGTATAAGCGAAAGAAATCCTTACCAAAACCTGGAACTGAGCTTAGGGCATAAAATCCGTCTTAGAAACTGCTAGGGAACTACCTATCTCAAGACAACAAGACTTGAAACATGCAAGAACCAGAGTGAGAGTAGCTTATGTATCCTAATAGGTATTTTGAAAGTGCGTTGTAGACTCAAGGAGCACCTAATAGAACTGGATATAGAATGACTCTGCGGCGAGCCAGTGGTATTCTAGAACACGTACTAAGACCTTGAAGGGCATTGACCTACAAAAGCCTGATGTCTGTGATGCTGTAGACTCTAGGTTAACCTAAGCAATGTGGGTATAGCTAAATGAGTTCTCTGGGGATTCAATGATAAGCCAATAACATGTCAGAACAACTAGCTCATAAGTGACTGACATGAGGAAATCACACCTCATTCTCAGATTCCTCACAGAAACCGGAGTAAATAAGGTACTCTCTGGCCAAGATTACAATATTTCTAAATATAACCCATACATACATATGTAAAGCTAATTCATTTTCAAATAACTACCATCAACTGGGGGGGTCAAAAGTTAAATTATAAATTCAAATTCTTTCATCATGCTAGGCGTGTTTGTGGGTATAATTTGAAAGTGTTAAAATATATCTGCATGGAGTGTGTTTTTACATATCCTGCCTTATTAGGTATTCTCAACCTGAAGTAGCCCGCAGGGTCGTATGTTACATTGTTGTAGAACTGTGAATTTATGTACATATTTCAGCGTTGAATTAGCATATTACCAACATATATTCCCTGTGGCTAAATTTAAATCAAAACACTTTAATGCGATTCACCATTTGACATCTTATACCCTAATGCTAATAACTTCTCTTAATCACCTTAATGCCCAAACTTATGTATACAAATCCCTTTCCATTAATTAGTTTATCCCCCGCCCACTTTTTTGAACGACCAACTTCTCAACAATACAATTAACGTCAAATTAAACGCTAGAAGGACTTTTTTTGTGTTTCGCTTTTACGAAAAATATATAAATTTTTTTGTTTCGCCTAAATGTTACATTTTAAAAAGAAATTTTTTGCATGCGCGTTATCTCATTTCAGATGGTTGCAACGGACGAGGCACAAACACAGAATGCACCCGACACAGGAGGAACTTTTGGAAAATTAAAACAAACTTTATCGTCATCCCTGTTAACTGCACAAGATAAAGGTAAAAAAAAAAAAAAATACTCAAACTAATCCGTAGCTTAGTTTGTATCTGAAACGAGAACATGAATATTTTATAAAACAAAAAATCGCAAACAAATAATTTAATTCAATAAAAGAACTCAACCGTAATGGCATAAGAGTTTGTCTGTGCAGTTTAAAAAGCGCAGATATTTCCAATCCCTAGGTGCAGATAGTTTTTGTTTTATTCCGTCGCGTCGGTACTGCTGGAATTGAAAAGAATTTGCCTCTCGATGAGGTCTTTATTTGATTTACATTCATTTAAAAACCAACCAGGGATTACCTATATCTTTTTATAATTTTTCGGTTTTGAAAATATTTTTGCGATTCAGTGAATAAAAAATGGGTTTTTAAGGATGATTACGGTTTGTATTGGCTGATATTTTTTTTCATATCTATTATGTTATACATATATAAAAAGCTGTGGTTTTGTAAATACACCCTATGCATATATTAAATGTATCCTTTGAGAGAATTTTGTCTATACGATCCTTTTTATGATTATTGCATTTAATAAATTCAAAAATAATTGATTTTTGGTGAACTAAATCTAAATTGGTTAGTTAAACAAAACATTGGGTTATTTCTACATGAATGCCTAAATTAATTATCTCAGAACCACGAGGTAGGGATTTTTAAATATAAAATGTACACAGGGGTTTATTGGTTGGTTTATTGATGAACAAATATTAGACATCAAAATGTAGTGTTTTGAAATTATGGTCATAATTTCCAGTTTGTTGATTTGCATCATCCGTGTGTAGGCATATTTGGGCCAAAGATGATACCACAGGATCTCTCCTTTAAACCAACAGGAGCTTACTACAAAGCGATGAATATCTGCGAATAACCTATCAAAAAAGTATTCTTCTAAGTGTAGCCTCCTTCAAGTTGAGAGTGTAGAAAAGTCTATATAGCTTCTTAAGAAATTGTTTACATGGAGTCCTAATCTGAGATTCTCCTTCTCCGGTAGAATCAACAGAGTTGTGCACTCTCTAGCTAAATGATTTTTGACCACTTTCTATAGACGACCTAAAGTAGATGGTCAAACCCTTCACCAGAAGAAGAAATATAAACCTCCAAACTTTTACACTAAACAGTGTTCAAATCAACCAAATATCTTGGGGTAACTCTTGACCATAAGCTGAGCTGGAAGCCGCACAAATTCAGTACCATTGAGAAGCCGACTAGAGCCTTTTGGGCCTGCTCTAGTCTTTTCGACAAAATATGGGAATTAAAACCAAAAATGATCCACTGGGCTTACCTCACAATCTTCACTCCAATTATCACCCACCCAAATTATCTGTTCCTCTGGGACAAACAACCCCTATCTTTCAGGCAAAGGTCCACGCCATCGAGTTGTATGACAGAAAAGAAGGAACTCCCGAAGATCTCATAACCAAGCAGCACTCAAGGCTCTCAACTGATATAACTTTGAGTCTAAGCTAGTTTGGAACTGTCTCCAATCCATCTTGCAGCTTGCTGCACATAATAAAGACACACTAACTTGGGTCTCTGGAGGCAGGAGCATCCCTGGCAACGAAGCCGCCGATGATCTTGCCAGACAAGGTGCTCAGACTCCTTTCATTGGTCCTGAACCTTTTTTGTGGCCCACAAACTAATCAAATCAGAATAGAGCTCAGCAGATGGGAACGACAATAATCGTTCTGGTACTCTCGAAATGGCTTAAAACACTCTAAGCAATTCATCAACTTCTCAAAAAGAGAACAAAAGATATCCTCTCTATGAGCAAACACAAAGTCAAGAAAATCACAGATTTCCTAACTGGCCATTGCCCTCTCAAATATCACCTCAAGAAAATGGGCCGTGTCCAATCGGACACGTGTCGACTATGTCTTGAAGACACTGAAACAGCCCACCACATATTGTGCGAATGTTCTGCCATGGCTCGTACTTTAACAAAGGCTTCACATCTTCCTCTGTTGCCTCCTCAATTTCAGTTATAAATGATTTTAGATTCATAAATAAACTAGACTTCAGTTTTTGTTATCTGATAGTATCATCTGAGCCACACACGTAATTCCTTCTATGAAGATCCTTAAGAATTATTTGTATGCAAATATTCATCCTCAGATAGTCTCACATGGAATACGGTACTAAACCTCTTTATAAGGTGCCTTCATACTTGGCCAGTAGCAATAAGGATATTCTAGTACGAAATTATTCCCTTGCACTATCTCTAAGCAGTTTTCATACTCTCATCCTGGCAAAAGAAAAACAAAAGTGCATTCACCGACGAGAATTAAACTCGAACTCGTCCTTCTTCCGCTAAGTGAGTCCATAAACGGTGTACTACCACCTCCTTACCCGATAAGGCTGCTACAAAGTACAACGATATCCTTAGTTCGCCCTTAAGGGAGCACATAACCATAATAATGTGCAATGTTACATCTAGATGCAGCAAGGACTAGCAGAAAACTTTGTACTTCCCTTTTTTTTACCTTTTGCGAGGACCTGCCTCTGAAATATGTCCCATATCCTGTGCACATACACTCATGTGTGTGCGTGCTTGTGTAGAAATCGATAAAGACTGGTGGTAGCTAGGGGAGCAATAATTTCTTTTTGCACTACCTTCCCAGGGCACCACCACCTACGCACCCACCTACGACCGACCAATCTATATACAGGAAAGGTAAGAAATGATATTAATAAAATATGAAAGAGAACCATTGGAGTGGCAGCCGAAAGGTAGTAGTGCAAGTGGTGGTGGTGTGCTTGATACTCGAGACGAAGGGCTAAGATATAGTTGCCATACCACACATATTCGAGTATGTATGTATGTCTTTTTGAGGATAAATTGGTTTCCAGGATCTTGGTGAAGACATATGCTGGAATTGTTATGGGGCTTTCTCACATATCCTCAAGGGTACTCTCGCTCTGTCTGATGTATGGGTGCAGTCATAAAAAATGGTGCACTGAGGCGTATGAGAGTGAAATATTTCTTTATTTTCAGAAAAGAAAAAAAAAAAACCCAACCTATGACATGTGGGCGAGCCAAGTCAATTCACCGTCGATAAATTGCTCAACGTTTGCAATGTTCATTAAGTTCTTATGTCTGCACACACGAATACGGGGTGATTCAGTTTGTAAGAGAACATTTCAAAGGACGATAATAAAAACGAGATCATATCATACTAAAAGGAGATCTATTGTAAGGTTGGACTGGCGGAGAGCAATTCCGCATGACACACACAGGTCAATGCTGAACAATTGTGATAAGCATCAGGGCGAAAGTTGTCCATAGTGATCCGTGTAATGGTATTCTACTGTCAGTAAAGGTACGCTTCTGTCAAATGCAGTTTCTTCATAGGCCCTATACTCACCGCGTTAATGAAACAAGCGTATCTCATGCGAAAGTGGGAAGGAATTTTCTTCTACTTCGTATTCGCTTTCGTTCACGGATCCAGCAGAGTTTCGCCTTATGCTATGTTTCAATACCCTTGGGTTCTTCTCGATAGAGCTGTTAATTAATACTGACAATTAATACTGACTAACCTGGAAGTATTGCCAGATGACAGTCATGCGGCTATCACTGTTTAGACGTGTGACGAGGAGGCACCGCTGTGGTCCATCAGGCCGATTGACCTCAACTTTTCCATGAAAATACTGCCGCAAGCGTTCATTTTAGAGTTTCTACAGGTATGGATTGCAATCTTGATAGGTAGTCACTCCTGCACTCTTTTCTTCTATGAAAGGTACTTGGGAATAGTCTTCAAAGCCTAGATAAAGCTTCATCGCATCTGTGCATATATTTCCTACGTATTTCTGTACAACATTATAAAATGACTCATTATATTTGATTTCTAGCATGTTCGTAGCACTCGTGGCTGCCGATGATTGTAAAGATTAGAAAGATACTAAGTAGAGGCAGAATGAGGACAGTCTCCATCCCTGTAGTACCAGCAAAGTTGGGGCTTTTCTTTAAATTGTTTACTAAAATACAAAAACAAACTGAATCACCCTGTGCATTAATTTTTTTAACTGATTAAATGGGGATGGAATTGCTCTTTTAACCCCCATATGAGGGCCAAGGTATGTAGGTGTTTTCGTGAGAATTCCATTATGACAAAAACTGCTGGTGCTCTTCATCGAACGCTTTTAATTGAAGCCATAATATTCGCTGGAATGAATTCTTATTTTATCTGGAAATATTTAAGAGGGTATCGAAGCAGACCAATGCATTCAATTTGCAATTAAATAATAATGAATCTTCATGGCTGCTTTCATGTGAATTGATATTTATATATCTCGAGTTAAAAAATTACCAATTGGCAAGCTTCATTGTGCTACAATTATGAGCAATTAAATTAACAATATTATTAAACATTTTAAAATTTAAAGCATAAATATGAAAATAAACTCAATACAGGAATTTCCTTTGAAAGGTTCTACGTAAATGCGAAAGTAGTAACCAATAATGGCTAAATGATCTTGTCTATTGGCTCTGTTACCTGGGTTCTTCTCATAGCACCCCTGGCTACACTTGCACTTGCAGTTGTAAATTAGCCAAGGGATACTACTAAAAGAATTCATTGAATCATACCGAAAAGCCAACGTAGGTGAAGGTTGAATTGCTCCGACACTCTGGGAGATGAAAGACAAACTATCAATGCCCATTGATGCAGTGACGAAGGATCATCAAACCAAGGGAGTAGAAGGAAGGAGATGCTTTATTAAAGGTTATAGCAGAAAACACCTCCACCTAGCCTATCATTGGATCCATCTCGTCAGCAGTGAATTGAACTGACATCCACCTTTTTATTGTTAGAGCACTGATCTCAAGCCAGGACCGTTATACGATACCAAATCTCCGCTTGGGTAAAATATAATCATGGGTTCATTGTAAAACTTAGACTCCAATGCCGTCATACCTCTGTGCTAGCATCAATGGTTATGGTCTGCTTAGGTACGAAACCATCGGTTTTAGGCCCCAAAATGTAAGCTGCACAGACGGAGTCACCATCTCGCAAATAAAAGGTAGGAATTGTTATTCAACATAATGCGGTTATTGAGTATTGAAGTCCATCTTCACTGAAATCTGCGATATGCATGCAGAGTTTCTTAAACGATTGGCGCTGCATATAGAGTGTTGATAGACTATAAACTGTCACACAAATGCTTTATAATTGAAAACTCCTTGTTTTTAAATACAAATTACTTATCGTCTAAATCCTTTCTGTGTGAATTACACTTATGCGGTCAGTTTCCTATAACTCAAGAGAAGAACTTCTAACAAATATCCTCACTTGGTCCTTCATAAAATGAAGATATGCCTAGAGACTAGTTACCTCCTCCAATTACTTCTGCCGTAGCTATAGAGATGAAAGGCTTCATCATATTTTAAGCCATTATGACTCACAAGTGCGTAACTCTCCTCTCTATTTGTAATAAAACATATCCCAATGCATAACCATTAGAGCAGATCACCTAATCATATGTTCAGAACTGAGTTCATCTTTTGCCATCCTCCTACTTGTGTTCATGTTATAACATAAGCGACATGTGTATATTTCTATTCACGTCCAACCTCGAGCCATGAAATTAATAGTGTATTCTATTTCGCAGACCACCTACTGTCCATCTGTAGTTTATTCCATTCACGATTGCCTGACATTAAATTCACTACTCCTTCATCATGTTATATTGCAAAACAGCTTGTCACCAATGTTTAACGGTAATTGATTGATGTCATCGCATTTGGTTCATAAACTCGTACGTACCACCAGATAGCAATGAATGACAAACGACGTAAAAGATAAATGACAGTTAAATCACTCTCTGTCGGTGGTGGGTGTTTGGACTCCTCGTTTTTTTTTCTCCATGTCTACACATCTAATCAGAGTACATCAATCTTTTGTTTCCATCTATCGCTTCACTCTACGAGCCAATTGAATAAATACATTCCACCTGACAGATTATAATTAACTGCCAACAAAATTTCACGTGTCACAGGACCTGCCATGACAGTATTACATTTCGAATTATGACATTGTGTTGGTAACAAAAAAAAAATTGATTTGTTTTAATCCTTTTTTTTTTTTTTGAAACCTAAACTCGTCCACCCACTCACCGATAATGTGTTTCTCTTTGCAGTGAATAAAATGTCACCACGGCCGTCACTGGTGCCCATGGACACGGAGGCATTGAGCTCTTTTCAAGATTCGACTAGCGGCGGCACTTACCAACAACAACAGCAGCACCAGCAGCAACAACAACAATCGAATCAACTCAATAACAACAACAATAATAGTAACAAAACTGAGCCCAGCTCGGGTGGTCGACGGGCTGGAGCCTGCCGGGTGTGTCTGAAGTCCTTCAAGCCCGATGACTACAGCAAGACGTGCTTTGAATGCCAGCAACGAGTTTGCGAGGACTGCGCCAGCTATAGTAAACTGGACGAGAACGAGGATGCGGTAAGTAGTAGTGGCGTTTGGCCAAACGATAACGCTATAGTATAGTAAAGAGTATTGATTAAGTGCTTTGTTGCATGAGTGACGTTGCATGTGCAGTCTTTGTCCTTTTTGGTTGGTTAGCAGTGCAATTGAGTTGCCCCCTCTGTAATAGCTTTGGGCCATATGATAGAGCTGTGGGTTTTGTTATATGAAGGAGCAGGTAGCGGCTGTTCTTTGTGGGTGTGTGGTATTTCGGCTTAGATTCCCTTGCTACTGTTCCATGGATATTGATTGTTCGGGCAGAGTTGGTGATCGTCCTTTGTGGAGAGGATTTTGGTGGGAATTTATAGTCAATCACTGTAATTACTCAGGCCTTTGAGGAACTATCAAATTAATTGAAATTTACTTGCTATGAGGTGGATGCTGAACAATGGCATGAAAAGGATTAAGGTTTCTATTTCTATTGACTTAATTGATTGGACAACAATAAACTAGAGGTTTAATAGTCTTTTTTCCCAAAATATTTTAGAATAAATACAAGTGATAGTAAATATTGAGTGGCCTTTTTTGCTGTTGTTGTTGTTTTTTGAAATATTTATTGTTTTTGGCTGGGATGTGATAATCTTCAAATCACGAATCTGAACTGGTCTGAATAGATGCCAGGAATATGCGTCACAGTTCGATATGTACGCTTGTTATAGAGGAAAGAACTTTCAGCCAGTCGTCCCTTGAGTTCAGCCTGTAGTTCCTTTGAGCTTGGTAAATATCATATTTCCACTGCTTCCACACTGGAGCGCTTCACTCTCCGCATTTGCCTCATACTCTAAAACATTTGTGGAGATGATTTGCATAACCATGCATACCATTGTGCAGCCCCCGATATTCGGAATCAATTTGTAGGTCGAACTGCCTTTTGGTATATTTCTACGCATAACCTCACTTGCAATACCTTGCTTCTTACTTTCTCTTTGCTTCCTCTCCTCTCTCCTCTCTCACTCTAATCGCTTTAACTTTTGGCATTTATCTTTGACATAGGAAGAACCCTATGCGTTCCACCCACATTTTTATTCTAACACCAGAGTTGTAACAGAATTCAATAATTTTGCAATTCTTTTATTGCGCTTGCATTTACGTTCTCTGCATACTTTTACACTTTTTGCAATGATTTGCTCCTTGAATACTTTGAAATAGTTTGCATTCTTTTCATTCAATTGCGATGTTTGTTTTCTTCTGCACTTTTTGTAATAACTTGCACTTATTGCATTTATTTGCATTCTTTGCATACATTTGCATTTTTTGTCATGATTTGCTCTTTGAATGCTTTGCTTTATTTTGCATTCTTTGCATTCAATTGCGATGCTTGTATTCTTTTGTAGTTTTTGTAATAACTTGCACTCTTTGCATTTATTTGCATTTATTTGCATTCCTTTTTGTACTGATTTGCTATCTTTTCATTCTTTTGCATTATTTTGCATTCTTGCTAGTCACCAAAGTGCAAGCCATTGCCAATGTGCCTACCTCTAGCTTTCCACTTATAAATATCTTTCTACGATGACTACAAAAGTGCTTCTTTAATTGGCAAAAGCGGCAATTGCCTTCAGTCGCAAACCTCTTTTAGCAAGCTCATTGAGGTACACTTGTGCTCCGCCTTGTCAATGGAGGCCCTCAACTGCGTCATATATTTGGGTTAGATTAAAAGACAAATACCCATTTCCCGCAGTTTTTATTGTGCTATTCGAAAGATACAATTTTTTGCATTCTACACGGTCCATCTTTCAGCAACTTCTAGTTGAAAGTCTAACAATGGAACGCTCTGGAACTAATGTGTCCCACTACGATATATGTAGTTGCCAATGTTTTACAAGTTTTTAAAGAAGACATAGTGGAAGCAGATGACAGTTTAGTTGCGTCACTCAATCACTAACTCTATTTATCTCATTAGAAGCTCAATCTTCTCTGTAAGTGCAATCTATAGTTCCATTAATGCTCACCAATATCACTTTAATTGTCGAAGCAATAACGAATTCAGTACATGAACCTCTTCCACCACACAATGCCTTGATTATAATCCCGAAAAGCATGTAATCCCTCAATGTATCCATAATCTTAACCCCCAAACTTCGTTAACACTCGCAATTAATCCATTACATCGTACCGTTAATTAATAATTGAATGTCGAATATTCCTTTGCCTTTGGAGACGCCGCCAACGACACCGGTACCCATCCCATCTAGTAACCTTGAGAAACTTTCAAAAACATTTCATTTTGTGTGTATGTGTGTGTGTGTCTCAAATTACCCGTACCTTCTGGCAGCAGCAGCCATTTCACGAAACATCTCCCCTTCCATATATCGAATTCCACTTTACAGCGTTCATTAAGCTCATGTATTATACACAAGGACCCTGACTCCTTCCACCTGAATCCCCTGCCACTGTACTTTTAGTAATTGATGCCTGGCCTACAGTTTAGATTATTAATTACTCGACTCAGCACCCACACCCACACCCATACCCAACATCGCCCACTGCTTTTTGCATTAGAAGTCATGGACGATGGTTCCGGCTTCTCGTCGTCGTCGTCGTCGTCATTTTGTTTGTTTTCGCATATCCTGGGGCCTGGAAAGAAAACTAACTGTTGCTACCATCACAGTCATGTTATTATATGCGTGTATCGCCGCCTGATTGCATGTTGTTGACCAGTATGTCCTTCTGGTCCTGTTAATTAAAAACATCAACCATCTACCCTTAAGCTACCCATCTAAAACCTTACTTTGTTTGCATTGTATATTGCGCTCTGTTATTGTGCAAATTATCGGAAGGATATTCATTCATTTCCGGTCTTGGCATCCTTACAGACCATGTGGCGATGTAGCGTTTGTCGACGGAAAATGGCATCACGAGTGTGCATACCACAGGATTCAACTGACTCAATGCTGGACGTGCCCGTGTTGGAAGCTCTACAACGACGCCATTCAGATGCGAAATTAGGTTCTAGTACACAGACATTAGCACCGAGTAATGGTGCAGCACTGGCACCACCACGAAGTCCGGAACTGCGAAGGCATTCAGATGTATCGCCAGCGTCATTGAAAGAACTGGAAAAGGTAGGTACAGAGGGTTGCAAGTTATGCCTTTAATGAGTCTTTTCTTTTTATTCTCTCAGCTCAAAGGTGCCAAAACTCCTGGTGGTGATGCGTGGGGAAAGGGTGGTCGCAGTGTAGCGCCTAGTCGTTCGTCAAGTCCTCCGCGACAAGGTGACATGGAAGTAGCTTTTGCACCACCAATCTCACGCATGGCTTCAAGGAGGGGTTCTCGTATTGCCAGGCAACATAGTTACGACGATGATATGAAGTGTGGAGGTGCAGCTCCCGGTCCTGGTGGAGGAGCTGGTGTGGGCGGCGGTGGTGGTGCTGATTTGGGCCTGGGTATACCTGCTATGCCAAGGAGGTGAGATATACGAATTCGAACATTAAATTTGTAAATCATTGTCATTTTTGTGTAGAAAATCTGCGTATGATGTCTTTGCGCCTGGAATCCTTCAGCAAGCAGCACAATCAGCGTTAGCAAGATCTCCCGCCGAGGGAGTCGCACCACACATTCCCCTACCGGGATCAAGGCGACCATCGTTCCGAGTGCCACATCCATCCGACGATTTACCACAAAACGATGAGTCCCCAAGTCCTGACAAAGGTAGTCCTGTGCTCACAGTTGACGACGACAGGCGAATGCGACGAAGAGGTTCCCAATTGTAAGCCGAGTTAGTCTCGTGTACTTCAAAGTGATTTAATTTTTCTTCCCCCCCCCCCTTATTGAAGGCCGGATTTAGCAGCACTACGTGACCGTGGGGCCCTACCACCAACCCTGGCCGCAGCTATACCCCCACCAATGGCATCATTCACTGGACCAAATCTTGAGGATTTAGAGGCACCACGACGACAAACATCGATGGACGGAGAGGCAATTAAAATTGTTATTCATGACGTGGACTCCGGACCGATATGCTCATCGAAGCGACGCATTGTCCTCCGCAAAGATCCCACAGACAAAGCACATCGAAGTGAGTACATTGGAAACGTCTCAAATATCCTTTAACCTTCATTAATTATTTTTTGCTTTCACCTTCGGGCAGTCTGAAAAGGTGTCTCCTTATGCACTAAAGTTTACCCAACCACTGTGCCATTATTCATTCCTGCTTAACGTTGAAATTAGGGTGTGAATTCCAACAGACGTGACGGCGGGCGGCGCGGCATAATTGTGGAAAGAGCTCTTTAAAGTCAATACAAGAGGAGTTGGTGAGACTTGCCAATTTATCTTGAAGGCACAACCACACAACGCGCACAGTTCGAGTTCATCTCCATCGAAAAGTTCTGCAACTTTACCTGGAGGGTAGGCATCCGTCTTCCCCCCGCATTTGCTCTTTACCATCTTAGATCCGACTTTTTGAATTGTTGGGTGGAGGCAGTAAACTTTTCGCTTCAATCGATGACTATTCAATTTCTGGACCGAAAATTCCATTAGCTTTCCCCGCACATAGCATGACTTACAACACGAGGATCTCTGAAGGCGCTCCGTCCTTCTTGAGGGAATGTTTTTATCTTAATTCACCTGGAATGAGGATACCTATATTCAGGTATCCTTTTTCTACCCTTCAATTTTTCGATCGATTTTCTTCTCCGTTTCCCTTTCTTTTGTCCTGCTTTCGAAATCAATGCCGTATGTCCTGTCAGCAGAATTTCCAAAGGGATCCGCTGGTAAAAGAATGGGGGATGGAGGTATTTAGGAGGGTAAACTGCTTTTCAGCGAGAAATAATATTAAAGTTAAACTTTTTTTTCTTATTCCTGTGCACCGTTCTTTGCATTTATCTTCCTTTTTTTTTGTCTTTTGAAAAGGAACAAGAGACTGCTTTTAATGAAGAAGTTCATTGAACATGAAAGTTGTTGGAAAAAATGTTGAAAAGAGTATTTAGTTGTTCTTTGTGAAAGCTATGGTATTAGCGGCGAAGTGGAACAATTAATGAGTAAGACGAGATTGTTTAAGATTTTAGTTTTTCAAGGAGAAATGTACTTCAGTTAAAGTAGGTTCTTTAAAAGATTTTATTCTAAATATTTGAGAAGCTCCACCTGAAAATGACGTGCATAAGTGGTATGTACTTGTCTTTAATTTTTCCGTCAGAGAAAGACTATTTCAAGGAATCCGTAACAAGTGTGCTTTCGAAAACTTCTGCTGTAAAATACTGCACCAGTTTCAACTAAAGTTCAGTGTAACATGTCCTGCACTCGCCAATATCCAGCACGTCACCATAGATAAATCAATTTTCATTGATCTACAAGATCTTTCTCAGCCAAAAGACAACTCCTTCATCTAGTTTATGGTTCAGAATACTTTCATAGGCTTTTTACAAAGAATCTACTACAATTTTCTTTAATCAACTTCACAAAAACAGCTGTCATACACAGCTTCCCACTGAACGCGCCCTATAGCCTGCTCTCAACCGCTTTTATATCAGCCGTTGTCTTCAAGAAGCTATTTCCAAAATTTCCATTGATGCAATTCTGTTTTCCAAAATATTACTTTCACGATTGCTTACGATGTATACTTACTCTGTTACAGAATTATAGATCTCCCCCAAATGACAGGTGATGTGAAGAGAGAGACAGAGAGACATAGAGAGATAATCCAACGACGAAAGTGGCAGTGCTCACACGTTCACAAAAGATGACAGTTCCATACCCAAACATGATATGCAATGGAACAGGTTAATCTAGGCTCGCAGAATACCCAGCGGTCCGAGGGAAACGTGGCGCAGAACGGTCGAGATAAAGACACTGCAGTTGGGGAAATGTGTTGGAGAACAGAAGCACATTGGCCGCGTTGCTAGATTTATAAAACACGCTAGAAGATGAAACGTACAGCTAGAGTTAGAAAGTACTAAACATACACCCCACATTCCCTGTTTATATGAGCAGATTGTGAGATTGGATGCGGAACGAATTGGGTTTCAATCTGGGTTCGATCGAGTTCGAAATGAATTGAAATCGTGTAATATACGGCATATGCAGGGTTGCTTTTACTAAACAATTAACCCTTATTAGCTATATTAGTTTTATGACCTTACACTATATCTTGTTCATGTGGAAATACAACCCCCTTTGACAGCTGTTGTTTGTTTTGATTTCCTTAGTTGATTTACTACGTTTTATGCAAGTAGTAATTGAGTTTACTACTTTACAGCGAACGTATTCGTCGCTAGGATCTGCTAAAATCTAGTCTATTTTTGGTCCGGTATAGGCCGCTAGATTATCTAGGAAAAAATCTGTCATCGCGGTGCAAAAGTATTTTAGTAGCTAGATTAGCGAGGTGTTAAGAACTCGGCCATTGCCTAATAGAGACATTATGTCCCACAAGGGAATATAGGACACAATATCCACCTTCACGATTATTTGCAGTTTTGGCTTTCTTTGCTTCTTGTGTTTGGTGTGTTGTTTTTCTTAATTGAGCATTTTTTCCACCAACCTTCAGTGAAACTTGATAAATAGTGAAATCGCTGGCTCTGTCAAGTCTACAGTATAACAATATATTTGAACGAGACTTGGCATCACTTTGGTGACCGAAATCTGTCACAAATGACGTCTGCCATGTGGTGCAACTGTCATGTGTTGCATCTGTCATGTGGTGCATCTGTCATATGGTGCATCTGTCATGTTGGGCATTCTGACTACTTAGTTAGATACAGCCGCATACATACGAACATATCATCACTTCTACATACCATGAATTAGAGCGCTTGGACTTTTTTATTCAAGACATTTCCTTCTTGTAAATTTAAGTATTTACCTGAGGCATCACTTTCATCCCATTCTAAGCAACACTTATGTTTTTAGCTGCAAATACCAAGTTTTCTGATATCGGTGCTTGGTCTTCACAAGTATTATTTTCTTTGTTGCTTCGAAAATGGGTCCTGCGATGCAAAGAATCCCTTGACTAAAAGTTGTACTCGATGTGTTTTGGTATTTTGGACTACATCCCTTAATTGAACACGAGTTAAATTTATTTCAAAGGTTTTGTTTTGAGAACCAGGATTATATTTGGATTCTTTCATGTAAAACAACAAAGCTTCACTTACTTTGTTTTTGCATGCATCTATCGCTATGTACTGACATAATTTATACCCTAATTGACGTTCTCGTCACGTATATGAAACGGTAGAAGAATTTAATATAAATTTTATGTATAAGCTGTAAACATGTTAATAATGCACACTTTCCACGGTCAATAAATTAATCAATTAGCCCCCACTTAGTCGTTTCGCACAATTGGATCAAACTACGAGTAAAACCACTAACAAACTGTGCGCGGTCATAAATCAAAATTCACTCCCCTACTTATGGATGCGAATCGTAAATTACATTTTCACTTTCATAAGTTGCCAACAATATCCATTTCATGATATCGTAA
Source organism: Chalcosyrphus nemorum (assembly GCA_949716465.1). Lineage (NCBI taxonomy): Eukaryota > Metazoa > Arthropoda > Insecta > Diptera > Syrphidae > Chalcosyrphus > Chalcosyrphus nemorum. Next base: position 13,991,987 of record OX454334.1, on the reverse strand, counting down.
AAGAAAAAAAACAAAATCCCCAACCCACGCGTTCAAGCAAAGAGTATTTATTATTGTGTCCTGTTTTTACTTCTCTCGCCCACTTTAGAGTCCTGCTGTGGGTTGTTGGTAGTAAAATAAAATTACAATACACTACTTCTACAGCTACTTATCCAGTGAAATGAGGCAGAAAAAAAAAAACGGTTTCGCAAGAAGGACACAAAATCGTTATTAAGAACGTTTATTTGAAAAATCCTTATGCTTATGACCGGTGGAAATATGTTTCCACCACACACACAGTTGTTTATCTTTCCAAATTAAGTTTCTCACGTCCCCCCCCCGCGAGGGCGTTGCTAAATTGATTATGTTTGGCTGGCGCACTCTGATTATAAGGGTGAGAATGGACAGCTCAAGGCGCGTCGCGCCGCGTCGTCCTTGTCGCTTCGAGTTGTTTGCTTTAATTTCGCTGTAAAACTTCCCTTTTCGGGATTTGTTTTAGAGAAACAAAATGATTTCATTTGCAAATAATTCAATTAATCCAAGAAGATTAAAAGTTATTGATTGCGCGGAGAAGATACAAATTGGTCGTTAAAGTGTTTTTATAGTGAGTATACAGATGTTTAGATTGGTCGCAAGGATTTAAACACGCTTTACGATTGAAATATTTATAGCAGTCGGTGGTATCGTATAAGTAATTGGCTTCGTTCTAAGAAGTCTTACTGAAAAAAGTTGCCATAGATACAACATACTCGAATTTACATTTGAATGCTGAAGGCCATAGGGGGGTTGTGTAGCATCTATTTCAATTTCGAATTTCAGTCAGATTCGCTTATCCCCTTTCGTCAGCCAATACAATTCCGAACAATGTCTGGCAGAGCTCCTGTTCTATTCTATTATCACCATCGTAATTCTAATCATCATCTTCTATGGAAATCCGATTTCTATCTCCGCTAAGCTCTTCAAATTGAATTTCTTTTTTGCCAAATTAAAATCCGAGAAAGCACACATCAGTGCACAGACAGAATCATCCACAGTCAGACACTCTGCGAGGCGAATCATCTTCTCCATGGAACCCGTCAGAGCCCATTTGGGTCGTGCAATTAAAGTTAGCATGATGAGGATATGCAAGCAAATTTAGTCCTAAAACACTTCTCCAGACCGTTATATTTCCCACTTACGAATAAAATTAGGCTAAAGTGCTTGGAATTGGATTTGTTGCTGCATCCGCAGAAATTCCAATTTTAGAAAGGACGAGGACGATTTCTGTTGCTTGTGCGCGCCTCCAATGAAACCGCGCTGAAGTAATCCTTCTGGATGTATTCCTAGCAGTAACCCATTTTAACTGCTCTGGAGTGTGTTATCGTTGTTCGCTTCATGGAGTACTTAGAGTTTATGAAGCAAAGCCGATTGTGTTGAAAGGAGGAAAATGCAAAGCGGCACAAAATTACCTTTTGTTGCATACACATGAAAGTGGATTGCATACATTATGAGTGAATGTGGGTGGGGGATGGAAATGATTTGCACAAATTATGTAAATTATTAGGAGAAAATGATGGAGTGTTAAAGGATTTAAATGTATGTATTTGGAAGTAACAAAAATTTTAGATTTTATTGGAAAAGGAGGAGGAAGTACACAGATATAGTTCGTTTCTGTGAAATTGGAAAATCAACCAATATTTTGCATGCATCTAGTTGCTTAGTTTTGTGCAAACTCCATTCCACATTTTGTTTGTAGTGCGGATCAGCAATAAGCTCCTTGGTAATATTAGAGACAGTCATACCTACTAGACGCCTCCGCGGGTTGCGAAAGACATTTAGTCGTTATTCACGGTCTCCTGGATTGTGCTGGTTGCATGTTCGTTGCATGTCAATTGAGACCTTCTTCTGGAGCTAGTATCATTCCCAATCAGGACCTCCATGCTCTCGCAACAGGTAAGCTAATTGCACTGTCAGTATATTACCTTCCAGTTGATGGAATCTGGTACTGTGAGACCCTTCTTGAAGTGAGTCGAGGCGGTTCTTAATGGTTCAGAAGCCCATCGTTCCCCGTATCCGATACCCAAAGCCTGCCAACAAAGTTGTCCTTTTCAAAGCAATGGATGTTTTAATGTTGATGCTGCCTTTTCCAAGCCGAAGTCACTGCCATTCGTCAAGCAGCTGACTGGCTGGCGGCTAATGCAGTATCATCGGATATTGTCATATAATTCGACAGCCAAGCGGCCATCAAAACCCTCGGATCCAGCACAACGAGATCCAAGGCAGTGAAGGACTGCCACGTATCTCTGAACGAGATAGTTGGACAATACAACCTCACCCAAAGACTGTGCATCCCCTATAATGACTTCTGTAGAAGTTGTAGAGATGAAGAAGAAGAGAAGACTTACCAACATTAGAAAGGCCGCACTAGGTGAATACCTGTTCAACGATCTAAGTGATCTCAACAATGCCTGTACGGCTAAGATTGGCTCCTTCATACTAAGAAGTAAATGGTTCCCTGAGTAAGAGGGTGACCCACCCACCTTTACACATCGGCAGCACAATGGACCAACTCCTGGTCTTACTGCATCCCGACCGAAGGCCGGTTTCAACCAGCCAACCAACCTAATGTTGATGCTGACTGGACCATAGACCAACTGAAACTTGTGCATTCATTTGGTAGTGTATTGGCATCATGCGCTACTCTTTTTATTATGCTTACTCTCTATGCTTTAAACATTTTCTACGTTCCTAAGGAATTCGATGTATAAAAGGATTTATGCTAAGTCCTTAAATTATAGTGGAACTAACTACCCTAAGTACATACCTTTCGCATGAAAACTAAATTGTTTTTTTATTACATTTCCCTCGCCTTAACTTCAGTAATCTAGAAGTACTAACTATCGCATAGCATGTGTAACCTGTAAGTGTTGAATTATTCTACAGAACATAGCACACTTTTTACATTTATCACCGCGTTAAAGGTAAAAGAGCACGACTTTCTACTGCTTCACTTTATTTCCCGTAAAAGCATGAAAATTTGGTATAAATTTAATTCATTACACCATGAGACCATAAACCCAGTGGCACAAGCACATAATAAAAAGTTATAACAAACTCCACTCTGGGGTAACCAAAAAACCTTCATCATCACCTTAACCTGATCTACCGACCTATTTCAGCTGTCTACAATCTATTACAATATTTCTCTCCCACTTTGTCTTTACAAGGACATAAACAAACTCTACAAATTACTCATTCACTATCTGGCTGGCAAGTGAAAAAAAAATGGAGGAAGGAGCAAATATTGACAACAGTTTGCACTTAAATTAACCTACAAAAACGTTCCCGTCAACTGGTGCGCCATTGCTCCAACCTGGGCTCAACATCAAAAAATCATTACACACAACAATGTTGCTCGACATCATCGACCGATAAGAATGGTGGGTGGTTCCAGGTTGTGCACTCACGCACCCAATTTGTCAGCAGTTAGTTATAGAAGTCGCCATGGCTACACAATGGCTGATGGGGAAGGCTAGTAATAAAGATGTTGATTCCATCAGAATTATTAATATCCTCGAGGGGAATGATGACGGGGCACCCTTCATCAACAGGCAACGGGATAAGCTTACGGCGGATACTCATACATATGTAAGCAGTTACCACCAGTTGACGTAAAATGCCAAGCCACAGACAGACAAAGTCGTTGCACACAAGGATAGAAAACGGAAGCTTTTTCCTGTGACATGCATGGATCCTAAAGCATTCTACTTGAAATTATTTTCTCAATTTTTATGGAAATAACATGCAAGCCCCTTAAGAACCACTTATGCGCTTCCACATATCCTTCCTCCACGCTACGACGACGTAGACGACGACGACGGCATCGGTTTTCATTCATCATCAGAGATATGTGCATACATGGCGCTGTGCGACGAATCCTTATTAAAATTAGATCCACGAACGGAGATGTTGCGGGTGAATGCCGTACCAGTGAAGGAGACATTCTTATACTCGCTTATGCCTTAAAGGAGTTGATAGTGCAGATAAAAGGATACCAAAACCGGGGGCGACGAAAAAAGAACTGGAAAGCAATTTATTTCAAGGATGCTACCGCACACCATCTCAGCCATGGAGAGAGATGCCTCTCACCATTAAGTTCAAGATAGACCTGTTGATTATGAACACAAGAAAAAAAAACCGATTCGAGTGCTTGGAAATGGAATCCTTCCTAAGAGTTTCGTATCGATATGTATGTGTGCATATTTTATGAGGGGGTGTGTATGTGTAGCAGAAATTCTCAATCGCCTTCGAAATTCCCAGTTCGACTAGAGTAGGTACTCCCAACACAGCTGTCAGAAATCAATGAACCAAATAATCCATTCCCAAGATGTAGAACACAAACTTACGGAGCAAACTTTTGCGTATCTTTGGTTATTTAGGTTCGATTTATCCTCACCCATGCACACATATGTACATACATACGTCTCGTTCTTAATTTAAGAACGGAATTTGAAATTTCTTTGAATTGGAAATTTTGTCGAAGCAGGAGAGAAATCGGTCGGAAATGAGGTTGAGGTTCGCCAATGAATCTGCCGATTTCAGCGATGAACATTGAGCAAATAGATACTCTTAGTAATTGTGTAATAATTAATGAATTAAATGAGAAAGTTAAAGGACACCTTGTAATAAGCATTATTAATTGACTGAAATTCGGTTATGAAATGCTAACGCCAAGGGTGTTTTAGGAAGGACCATCTTTGAGGGAAGCGCAGAGAGAATGAGAGGCGCCACAGATTTTCATCGAATGAGTGTGTTGAATACTGATTACATCACGTTCGTGCTTCAAACAACTGTTTCCTGGTAAATGTAATGAAAACGCATTTACTTTAAATTAGATTTGGAACCCTTCTGGGGATAAATGCTTTTAAATTTCTTCGATAATTAGCTAATTTAAATAAATTATTGTTTGGTGATTTGATAGATAAGAATCTTTGCGGATGTTAGTACGTATTATGCGGCATTTGGACGTAAAAGTGTCGCAAGGAAAAGCATGCCAATATTGGGTATATATTCCTACAGGCTAAAGTTTTCATGGCTATCAAATGAGATACAAGCAGCCATATATTGATACTCGATTATTATCTTCGATTTTTGAACGTAATACTTTGCTTTCTACCACTTGACCATGTTTTCATCTTCATATAGTGCGGATAAACTACAAAGAGATACAGGATGCTGGGTAACCAGGCTTTATGGCCTCAACAGAATTTTAACACGGTTACCAAGGGACATTCTCAACTGACTATATACTTCTCAGAGTTCTAGGAATGGTATCATGGCTAGATTCCCAACCAGAGAGGGGTGGGAATTATGTGAAGTTACAATCCGGTTCAAAGCAACAATTTTCACCGAAGGTGGTAGATCAGTACAAGGTGGAACCCTTCTCCTTAGGCCGCCCAATGTAGACTTGGGGTCAACCCTCAAAAGACCGAACTAGTCCTCTTCACAAGAAAATATAACATCCCCATTATAGATCCCCCCCACGTTAAATGGAACTAAGCTTGTGTTTTCCGACAAAGCCAAATTCTTGGGCTTCATTTTCGACAGGAAACTAACTGGAAATCCAATATTAGAAGGCCAGTACTGCTCTGTACTCTTTTAAGAGGGCGATTGGTACAAGATGGGGACTGAAACCTTACATCACCCTCTATATACGTCTGTTGTCAGATCTATACTTCTGTATGGCGTGTCAGTCTGGTGGACAGCTTTTCTAAAGACTGTTAACCTCTCTCTCCTGGGGAAAGTTCAAAGAGCTCCATGTATTTGTATATGTGGAGCCTTAAGAACTGCTCCTTCCACAGCTGTAGGTACCATTCTTCACCTACTTCCCCTGGACATCGTCAGTAAACAAATAGCGGCCTCAACCGCAATCCGTTTGCCTGTCTCTTCCCAGTGGCTGTCTCTCAAATATGGCCACTCCTCCGTTCTAAATGAATTTAACATTATTGATGTAACCACTGACTACACCCCCGCTAAACTCAGCTTTGGTCGGAACTTCCGTACATCAATCCCAGCTCGTGAAACATGGTCTAATGTGGAACGATTCACATTTACACTGATGGATCTAAGTTCTCAGACGGAGTTGGTGGTGGTGTCTATTCCTCTGTGCTTAACCGAAGCATCTCCTTCCGCCTCCCTGATCAATGTAGCGTTTTTTAGGCGGAAATTATGGCAATCAAAGAAGCTCTGTCGTGGCTGAAGTGTAATGTACTATCTGCTACGGATATTAGCATTTTCACAGATTGTCAGGTTGCCATTAAATCTCTGGTATCACCCACAACCACATCAACGGTCGTACAAGATTGCCGTTCATCTCTGATGGAGATCTCGGAACAACATTCACCTCCAGGGACCTGTAAGGCTGATGAAATTGCCAAACTTGGAACAACCATCCCAATCGAAGCCTTAAGAACGGGAATTGGTATGCTAATTGCTGCCTGTAATCACCTGGTCAAAGTTGATGCTATAAGGAAGGCCAACGCTCGTTGGGCTCATTGCCCCTTCAGGATTTCGAGAGAGCTCTGGCTTAACCTTAACCAGAGACGTTTAAAAGAACTATTGCTTCTGAAGCGTCCTGACCTGAGCACCATCATCGGTGTCCTCACAGGATACTGCTTAATCGGCCTATACGCTAGACGTTTGGGCCTCCCATCTAACGATTTTTGTCGGAGTTGCAGGGACGAGGAGGAAGAAGAAACGATTCCTCATCTTCTTTGCAACTGTCCTGCTCTAGCGTCAAGAAGAAACCTCCTTTCTTTGATGACCTCGGTGACCTGATGAAGCTTCTTAACTTAAACTCGAGGCTTCAAAAAAAAAAACCCACAAAAGCAGTTCGGAATGGTTAGATCAGGGGAGTGCAAATCGCCGGCCTTGCTTACTTCACAAAATTTCAAAGAAGGATTCACATTTGCAAAAAATACACCATCTTATGATAGGGTTAAGACTTTTGCTCCACATTTTAGTACATTTATTTTGTTTCAAACTATGTATGTGTATGTAGCACATACATATATGTTTATGAACTTTCTAAATTACAATACTTTTTACCATTTTGTGTCACAATTTCATTCCATAAGACCATTACCAGCCTTCATTATTAAAATGAACTGCAATACAAGCTACTAAATGTTCCCTAGAAAAGGTTGCTGTGAACGCAAATGTCCTTTCATACAAGGATATTAATAACACTTAAAAGTTCGGCACAATTTTCGCCAAAATTTACGATCAGGTGTATACCCAATTGAATTAACTTAATCGCTTTTACTCTCGGCAAACCGGAACGTGAAATTTATTTCAGAATTCACATCACGTAACTATTTATTTTTGTTCGCTTCTGGTCCTAGGAAAGGACGTTTTATAAAATCCTGCCTAAGTGAGTTACCTTGGAGGCTATTAAGGAAAAAAAAACTTCAAACCAAATAAATTGATTTCCATCATAAAACCAGTTATTTTCATTATTTAATCTGACATAGTAGCTACCTATCCTCATTGAAGGCCATTACATCATTGGAACGTTTAAGTTACCTCATCAAATATGCAGCTCTGGAAAAAAGAACATATTTATTGAGCTCAAAATCGCTCTTTCGTCCTTAAAAGCGGATGTCGTCATGTATAATATGCACCAAGGGAAAATACTGCATATAAAAAAAAGGACTTGTATTAACTGCCTGGCTGGGTCGTTCAAAAATTGGTACTTGAGGGAATAAATCAATAAAATGGAAATAAGGACAATAACTTTTGTACGCTCACGGGCACTTGATAAATTTTTGACCCTGACAAGAACCCTTTAAACTTGTACTCCTTCCCCGCGTAACCTTTACCACCCAATTATATCCTTCAGACACAGACACCGCCAGCCAGAAACAAATGAGATTTAATATATTTTCTTTCCTTTTACAGCGCGAGGCTTTGGTATGCGCGTGGTCGGTGGCAAAACCGGTGCGGACGGAAGGCTCTTCGCTTATATTGTTTGGACAGTGCCTGGGGGACCGGCTGAAAAGGGCGGATTACAGCAAGGCGATAAGGTAATTTCTACTTCAATTGAATTCTCACTCACAAAAGGAGTAGATACATACCCGAGTGGAGTCAATTTAATTTTAATGCGATTTCGCTATGCGATCCTGTGATCCCAACCAACCAACTCTCTATCCTGTGGTTACAAAAAAAAAAAAACGAAAAAAAAGCCAAATGTAATCCGTGTCACATCCAAGGCGGGACATGGGAAGCTCGGAATAAATTGCTTTGTGGCTTCAATTGACACATAACATGTGCGTTACTATGGTTGGGATAAGCTGGATATGTAAAGCGTAGGAAGCACTGGGATAAGGATCTAAAGGAGGAATTTTTTTTTTTCTAGTAGTCCCCCAGAGAAGATTTCATCCACAATCAAACAAGACAAATTGTGGATTATGAACGTGCCTGCGGCGTCTCTGGGGCTCTGAGAATGTGTGAGTGAAAGATACTCAAGCTTAGCGTTAATGGAGAAGAACAAATAGGCTACCACCCGCATGGTGGTAACGTATTTTTAAGTAATACAAACGTGAGTCGTCTATTTTTCAATTGATCCTTGAGATATGCCGTCGTTTACATGTGTGTCTTTTCATGTGCCGCAGAGCGTAAATTTAAATTTCGCTAAATGTGTTCAAAAGCTAGCAAAAAAAAATTAGTAAAACTTTTAATGGGAAATTGGGTTTTTTTAGAGTTGTTTTTCGGGGAATATGTGCTTGGAGCCTTGCAATTTCAGATTTGCAGATTCGACGACAATTGGGTTTCATTTTGCAATTTAATTATTTAATTAAAAGTTTCGACGAATGCAGAGTTCGCCAGTTTGACTGCGGGTTTTTCGCTGAAAGAAAATATAAATACATAAACCAGGTGATGAAGAAAAAAAAATAAAATGCACAAAATAGTACGACTTTTTCTTTAAAAAGCGACGCTCTTTCAGTTAAAACCTAGGATTCTCGAGCAAATTTGCGATTTTCAGGAAATTTATGGAAAACAAAAAGGTCCTTACCAACAACGAGACATTAGGCATGTCTTAATAAAGTTGTCAAAATAAATAATAATAGACACTTAAATCTAAAATGTATCAACAATGTTTTAATAGTGAGCTCTAACTCAAACTTCACTCTTTCAAGGAATCTACTACATTTTCACTGAATCTACTACATAACATTGGTTTGACGTTGAGCTAAGATTTATTTTTTTTGGTTTGTGCATATAAAATGGTGAAGCCACCACCTGTCTGTAGTAGAATTGTCCCTCTTGGTTTTCCACAGCGTTCCTTAAACTGCACTTACCTCCTCCTTGATCGCCTCTTCCCGGTTCAAGGATTGACTAAATTTGCCATTTCTTACCATATTGGGGGAGCGTATAGCAGTTCGCTATTCGACAGTTCTGGACAGTCTACTATTGTGCTATTGGTTATCAGGACAGACTCAGTCTTGTGGGCAGTTTGTTCCAGATCGGCAGATTTCAACTTTTTAAAAGTACATATCCTCCAAAAGAGGACTCTAGGCAACCCTATATCTAGGATAAATTCCTCGTATTGAGTTTATGCTTGAAAGGATCAAAAACAAAAGATGCAAATTACTAAGACAATGGAGGTAGTTTCGAAAAGGTCTCATTCTATAGACATTGGCAGCTGAAGGCCTGATTTTGAGATAAAACACTATAAAACATGAAGAGATAGTTAAGTGGACTATTGGGTTATGTCTTCCGGGACCAGGATATCCCTGTGACTATTAAAGAAAAATGCACTTTCTGTGAACATTTCTTATATAATTCTCTTTAAATTTACAGATTCTTGAATGGAACAGCATGTCCCTAATTGATCGCAGTTTCGAAGAGGTCTGCTCCATAATGGACCGCACTGGTGATATTGTTGAACTACTAGTCGAGCATGCAACCGACTTTCGTATGTGTGATCTATTCGATGAAAATCTACCGCCTGGCAACAGTGGCGGTAATCAAAGTGGACCACGTAAATCTGGTGATGGACCTGTTGGACTTGGTCTCGTTGCGGGTAAGTCTCACAATCTATATCCTCCAATAGCACTGAAAAGAAACAAAACCAATTTAAATTTTTCATTTATAATTTTTTTATGTTTTTTATTTTATTACTCTGTATTATTGAATAGACCCTGAAACCACAGACAAATCACCGGCATCGCCGACAAGACGGAAACTACCTAAAACTCCGGTATAAATTATAAACTAAAAAAAAAATCAGTTTTTTAAACAAAATCACTACGAGATGTTGTTGCATAAATTCGTTAAATTTAATTTAATTCTTTCTTTAGGATACAGTGGACTAATTTGTTTTTCGCTTAGTCTTAAATTATTCTTGAATTTTTCTTTATCTTCTTTTAAATTATTAACTTTAGTAGTTTTAATGTCGGTATCTGTTTTGTTTTTTTTTTTTTCTTCTGATTTGTTTACTTATTCGATTTTTCTTTCATGCGATTAAAATGGCCTGATAATTGAAAGAAAAACTAAACACGTTCTTTATTTTTCAAGTAATTTCGGTCCAATTTGGTATTTACATATTTATAAGTGTGATTTTAATCGCTTTTATTGTATTACACTGAATGTCAACGTTTCTTATTTTATTTTTTTGTTCTTTCTGAAACAAAAGAAAATTGTTCATCTTCTTCTTCGTATTTGTGGTAGTTTTCTATTTTATTTTATTTTTTGGAAAAAAATTGAGGAATTTAAAATTAAAAAAAAAACACACACACACACTTTCTATGTCGGAGAGAACTATGACTGTCTATATATTGTTTTTTATTTCTGTATCTTCTAAAATCGTTATTTTTACAGAGTGTTTTTTATGAAAGAAAAAAAAAAGAGGAAAGAAAAGTAAATTCATAATTTTGTAAATTTATAATTGAGCAAAATAATCCTGTTATGGATAATCATTTTATTTAGGAATAATTAACATACTGACTATACAATGTTTTTAAAAATAAAAATAAAATATATAGTGTCTACTATGTAAGTGTTATTTAAAGTGTAGGACTGGTTCTTTTTTATAAATAAAAAAATATACATACATACATAGATGATGATAATAATCATATAAATATAAATTCGTAAATGAATCTCCTTAAGGAATTCTCTAGATAATGTTGTAGAAAGTTCTGTTTTTGGTTTTGACAGTTTACAACTTCAAATTTCAAAAGTTTGTCTGTTAGGAATAGTGACTTTTTTAAACTAAAGAAACATCTATGCGCACTTCTAATAAAGTCTTCATAGAAAGCCTAACGAATGTTTTTCCTTATTAATTGGCAATTGTTTTTATCTTTATAAGATCACGTCCAGTTAGTGCCTCTTACTTACAAAAATGGCGCTTCAGTTCGGGCACGATCCTAGGCCTTAATCAATAGATCTTTCCAGCCAGCCAGGTTAGTGTGTCGAACAGGCTTACCTTACTGGCTCAAAATAGGGCTTGGTTACTTAATTACCTCCTTGTAGTGCTTTGTTGGAGCTCACCTTAGAGCCTAGGTAGACAAAGTACTTCAAAAGCTATAGTATCTATCTTTTGTGGGATTCTGTCCAAAATTTGTATTCTTGTTGGGAGTTCTTGACTTGTAGTCAGCATTAACACTTGTTTTCGGTATTTGCTTCCTAAAAGGAACTACATATGTATGTGTATGAACTAAGGCTATGGTGGTCTCTGGCTGAAAATTGTGAGTTGTTTTCAAAATACTTTTTAGGAGAAACTATCATATCCTTGATTATTTTTTTCTCTTCCGCGAACTAATCCCTTCGTGTATCATTCAAGTCCACCTGTGACCTTTTTTCTACCTACACTCTGATCTGACAAATCTTTGTCCAACTAAATGTCTTAAAATAATTTAACGAAAATTTCGTGCAAAAAAAACCATTCCCGCATCCTACACTGTAACAGAACAACCTTCTATCAATTAAATTAATGCCAACCCTCACATTCCATCGTAGAGAGCAAAACTTACCTAAAATATTCATTAGAAAATTTCAACCTTCCGTTCCGGGACCTCATTCCATCCCGTGCTTCCTTCTCTGCAACGTTCATTCTAATCCACTCTGATTAATAATGATGACAAATGAAAAACAAAATCGACTACGAAACAGACGGAGTTCTCAAAAAGTTCTTCATTCAATTAGTGGCAGGAATATTCCCTGGCCAAGCTGCCTTCTTGTCTGCCATGTCACCATCCTCCATTTTGAAATCAACACAAAATCCTGGAAATTTGTTTCGTGGCTTTAACTCACAGCCAACCGCCTACAAAATTGGTGACAAACCTCCCTGTAGATAGGTTAATTATTTTCCACTGTAATTATACGATGATAGATGCCCAAAAACAAAAAACAAAAAAACCTAAATTTTTGGAAAATTTTTGATTGCTTTGCAATTAGGAAGTGCTGTGCCGATGACACTTATCCTTTGATTTATGAAACTTTCTTACATAGCTTATGAGAAACTTTTGTTTTTGTTGTTGCCATCCTCGTAATTAGAAAAGGGGAACACTGTTTCTGACTGAATAATTTGTTTTTTTTTTCTTATGCCAGAATTTAATTGAAGTTCATTACTCCTTATTAGTGTTAATTTTTTTTAGGTTTCTCCTACCAAGTATTATACTAGATTAAGTTGAACTTTGTAAATAAAATGAAAATACTTTTTAGCAAAGTATAACACAGTAAGAGCCAAAGCACCAGAATCAATCTTAAGAAAATGAAAATAAAAATTCTAAAGAATTTCAAAAATATATATATTTATAATTATGAATAAATAATAGTTTGACTAAAACTTTTGAGAACTAATCAAACTGTAAATTTATGGGTGGGGGGGGTTAAAAAGCTGGCATTGTTTGATGAAAAATAGAATTCTTATTATGTTGGCACCACTGTTTGACAACATCTCGTTCAATAAATCCTTACTTACTTGCTTCCTTAATTAAAGGGCGACCGACACTTGTAGAGTCTCTGCCGGAAGATACAGCTGCCTTCAATCTAGAGCGGTCCCGGGCACGCTGCTTCAAAGTTAGTTCAAAAACGTTCTAAAGATTTTAAATATTCAGCTTTTATCAAATCTTTTTGACAGCAGAAAACAACTTTAAAACTATAAGCTGCATAGAAGGTCCGTTCGCGTACTTTTGCAGTAAAACTCGTATTTTATCAAATTTCGAAGAGTGGGGGTAAAATTTTCTTAGAGAGGCCTAAAATTGTGAAAAAGTAAACGAACGGGTTGAAAATACACTGGTTTGACAGTTTTGACAGTTTTCATAAACCAGCCCACAGAAATTTCTTGCACTAAAATTCGTAGCATGGGGAAATTTCTTACACTCTTTGAAAGCGCTCTCTTCTGCGAAAAACTACGAAAATTCTGCGTACGCGAACAGCTTTTCGTAAAAATTGGTAAAAGCTCCTGTTTTAGGAGGGTACGCGGCCTTGTGACGCTAAACTTGAATAAAATACTTTAGTTCAAAAATTAAAACTTGATTAAAAATTCAACTGATCGGATAGGACACTTTATCAAGTATCGCGTCCTAACTGGGCTACAGATATACTTGTAGTAAGACCTTAATTGAAACTCCTGGTAATGTTGTTAGAATGTGGAAGTGTTATTTTTAGCTTCATCATTGTAACTCTGTAAAACTGTAAAAATCCACTTTTCCTATTCCCGAACTACAATGTCAGCTTTTTGGCCCACCCCCATAAAATTCATATTACCTACGAAGTAGAATTAAAATAAAAATAAATAAATTAACAGATTAGTTCAGATTAATCATGTCTTCGAATTTAGTACAATAATAATTAAGTCAAAAAAACTAAAAATAAATAAAACACAAAAATCATTGTTAAGTATTTGTAGTAGACCATTAGATAATAAACGTAGTTATATCAAAGTAAAAGCTTATAAATATTTTATCCTTCTAGGCAAGCTCCAAATTTCAAATAATAATGAATTTATATAGTAGAATATTTAATACATACCCACCAATTGTCAAAAACTATATATATATATATACTTTACTAAAACATACATATAAACCTTAAGAAAGAGTAATCATAAACTATATATATACAATAAATATATTTTTTCATAACTCCTGTCAGATGGGTGATCTATATTTTTATTTAATCTTTTTTTTTACTATTTTTATTTCTTGACTATTATGTACTTGTATAAAAAAAAATAAATCATTTTATAAAAAGAAAAGTATAATATATCTAAAAAAAATTTTTGGGGACAAATTTTACGCTAGAACAATTTCACACTATACATTTACATATTTAAACTACATATATCATTGAATAAAAAAAAACATTGTTGTCTATTTACATGTTACTCTACATTATCACATATATAGAATTATATACAAAATGTGTATTTAGATAAAGAAAAAAAAAATAATTATAATATGAGACCAAGTTTGAGAAGTAAAAGTGAATATGATCAAAAGAAAAAAAAAAACTATTAGCAACAAAAATTTTAATTGTAAAACAAATTGATTCAAGCAGTGTGATGTTACACAAAAACTTTGTGAAAGAATAAGCAAATAATAATAAAATAAATAAATATTCAAAGTTAATTATATAAAAATAAATAATTACGAGTTGTTTTTTTCCAACTAAAAATAAATCGTTTTCATAATTTATTTGCCATCGGAATGCAAAAATGGACAACAAAACAGCTGCCATCGCTGTTACAAATTGCGTTTCCTTAATGGTAAAATACTTGTTTTTTTTTTTAAGGAAAATACTATGATAAGCCTTAGCAGTCTATTGTTACGTTAGAAACATATACTATGGTTAAATAATCATTTTTGGAATGGGAATGTTTAAAGGAATACTTTGTCTATTTATGTTTTACTTAATTTTTAAAATCTTAATATGAATAAACCACAACACATACTTTTTTGTTGTTATATTTCTGTCTGCATTTTTTAATTTCAGTTTGTTAATATCTTTAAATCCTAGTTTGCATTTATTTTTATTAATCCTAACTAATTGTCTATAACTGTATATACAAATAAAATGTATATTTATTTATATTTTATGCTAAAAATCAAACCCTTTTTAATACAAATTATAACATATTAAACATTTTATTTGATCCAATAACCAATATCTCAAGAGTACCATTGATAAGTCATAATCATATTGCTCCTCTTAACCTGCAGTTACATTTTCTACCTTGCAAAACAGTATCCAGTACTATTATGGCACCTAGGTTAGCCTATAGAAAATTTATAAAGCTCTATGGCACTTTTCCATATCTCTATCATATTGCCATTCAGTTTCATTGCTATCCCAGTTGCAAAATAATAAGGCAATATAAAAGTCAATAAAAATCATTTTGTTTTATAGTGCTCCATGCTCCATTTTCATACTTCTTTCGCTTATTATGTTTCACTTTTCTAACATTCATGAAGCACTTGCAGGGGAATGTCAGTCGCATTCATGAAATTGAAATCAATTGTAATTGTAGTTAAAACTTTGTTGATCCAACAGCTTAGACACATACACTTTTCTCCGATTTAAAATTAATTGAAAGCTTTTGGCTAATGGAAACACATTTGTACGTGTGCAATATACTTTAATTATCTTAAAATGGATCCACTTCTCTTAACAATCCCACCATTTTTCGAAACAGTTCTGCAACGCAGCATTTGGGGTATTGTGATCAATTTCAAGTAGGGACTTTAATGAACTAAGGAATGTACATGTACTTTAAGCCTCGGTCAACAATTTTTGGACGCAAGAAATTTGCCAATGAACTAGCTGGCGATGACTTGAAAATTACCCACAAAGCTGATTAATGAAAGGGAGAAAAATGCTTAAGATAATTTAAACGAGCCTCCTAGGAAATCTTTAGCTCAGATAAAGAGGTTATGAAAGTGTATTTTCGAAAGAATTTAATTTGTGCCTAGCTAAGATATGAGGTTCTATATGTAAGAAGATATCAATTCTTTGAGAATACCCTATAGTACAGTAGAGTCAAGGCCTAGCTTCTCACAACTGTGCGCGTATTGCTCATGGCATACATTTCTATACGTAAAGAAGGAACCTACAGGCTACAGTTTTATGTCATAACTAAAGGGCAGAGGGATTTTTTGAGAAGCTTTCTCAGCTTTCTTTTTCGGACATTGACAAGAAGTGGAACTGTGAAAAAATTTTGATTATATTTTCCTGGATTCGAACTTGGAACCCCATGCTCAGTAGTCAGGCGCATTACCCACTGAACCACGGCACTTTGACAGATTAAAACTTCCTGAATTCACAAATATTTTCGTTTTCTTTTTTCATACGAAATCTTAACTCTCTCTTCAAAATTTTCTCATACTTCAGACCTTCAAAACCTTTTTTAAAGTTACATATAACGGTATAAAGTTTCATGATTCATAAGTTTGAACCGTTTCCGTTCAAAAGCCTATGAGCTGGTGTACTTAATTACTTTCAATAGTGTATTTCTGCTTACAAACTTGTACCTCTTTGGGTACGTAACAATTCTTCTCCTGCAAATATTTGAGTTTCGACGTCGAATCAGCTTTTAGTACCCAAATATCCTAGAAAGAATAGACTATATTTCTTCTTCTCCTTAAGCCGAGGTTACGATCCGAAGTAGGGAAATCTAAACCATCCCACCTTACAGCATTCCTACTCTTCTGCGTATTGGTTTTGCTGTTTAAGCCTCAACGTTCAAACTTTAAAAAAAAAGGATAAAATAAAGTAAATAAATTAATTAATAATAATATGACAAGAACCCAGTTTTGAAACTTACATTGTTTACAAATGAAGTGCACGACTGCATCGTACGTACTTGCACCTATGTGCTGTTAGTTAAATATGATCAAATCTTTTATAAAAAAAAAATATATAAAATTTTTGAAAAGAAATATTTTGAAAAATTTTGTATTAATTTAAATGCCACAATTTATTAAACATAAAATCTCACCCACATTTCGATTTTCATGGAAATCCATTAAGTTTTAGCCGCGAAATAGCCAGATTTCTAAAACCTGTTAATAAGAAAAGTACCGTTATACGTATTTTCGAGAAAATCGTCTTTTTTTGAAATTGACCTCAAGTAAAGTACCATTAAAAATAAGGCTAGAACAAAAAATTCAGATTTCGCCTCGAATTGTGACCCTATAAAGCTGAAATATGAAGTTTGAAGCAAATCGGCCCAGTACATACACACAGACATTTTCCACATTTTCGAACTTCTCTATCATCGTAATGTCAGAATTCATTTTTATATCGAGTTCGATTTTTTTCACAAATCCAATACTTGCCCTCCTATATTATAAGTGGAAGTAAAAATTGAAATTACAAAAAAAATCCTAACCAAGATAATGCGCTCTACGGTAAAGGGACGAAATATAATACGTTCTATATTCTTTATAAAAAAAAAACTTATGTTTGCTTGGATTGAATTTAACTGCTTGACTTTTTATGCCTTTAAATTAAATTCAATTTATGAAACGCAGTCCTTGAAAATATACTATACAATAAATTAGCTGGCTTAAATTTTGGACCAATCTTCTCTTGCAGTCTAAACCAAATTTTGTATTAAGCGTAGAATGCAATAGAATGCTCAAATGGAATACTTTATTTAGTTTAAGCTTCGAAATAGTATTGGATCTAAATTTTAACTTTATAGATTCAAATATACCCATACCTCATTTCGTCGCTACAATGCAGAACTAGTCTAAGTCAAAAATTTAGTAATTTGTGATTTTTACTTATATCAGAATCACGCAGAATGCAACTAACTTTCATCTGATGTAAAAATCGCAAACTTCGAAATTTTGAACTTAGACTAGTAGCGACGATTTATTATATAAAAATTGTCCCGATTCGAATACCACTTTTGATGATACCAATTCTTTGACGCAAATTAAGCTCTATAATAATAATCTTTACTTCCACAACTGTCCAAGTTTTACTTAAAATTTTATTAACATTCTGAATAAAGTTCTTTTCCTACCAAAACATACAAGAAAACCAAACTCTCTCTTCTCAATCTTTACATTTCAACGGTTATATATTTTTTATTTTATTTTATGTCTTCACCTACTGTATGAACTTTAAGTTTAATTATTTGTTTATTTTTAAATAAAACTAAAGTAATCCCAGCTGGCACGAGTTATGCTAAAGTAACTTTTTTTGCATATGAAAATTAGTTCTTTGAAATGAAATTGTAATATACGTTCGAATAGATGCAATCAATATAAAACAAAAACAAAAAAATATATATAAATACATACTTTAGCTATACATATATTGAATACATTTTAATATAAACAATATGTTGTACATTTTTATTTAAATAAAACCAAAAAAAAAACAAAAAAAGGAATGTGAATTGTAGATAGAAATATACTAATTGTACTTTTTTTTGTTCAAATTTAGTTTTATGTTTTTTGTATGTATTTTTTCTCTCGTCTCCTATTCTTTTGCATTGCGAATGACATGCGGATGTTGTACATAATTACATTTCAATGTTGTTTTAAAAAAACAAAAAACAGTTTCTCTTTTTACTCTATGTAGAGAAATAAAAAAATGTAAATAAAATGCAAAACTATGTATATTAAGTGTAAATATTTTAGTTTTAAGTTGCTTGTGTAAGAGTTATAAAAACTGTGTGTCTCTTTGTAAATACCGATCCTTTTATTTTATTGCGAATTTATATTTTCATTTGCAACTTGCACGCATTTGAATTGGCTCGAATATCTTTGTAGTCTGATTGTGAAATTATTGGTAATTTATTTATTAGAATTTCGTCTGTTTTGTGATAACAGCAAACCGATATGAAACAACAAGTAAGGCATACATCTGCCTCGTCCTTGATTGAAAGAAGAAAATAACAATAAAATTAACAAAAGAACTTTTTATTAAGTCGTTACCCTCCGCCCCATCTTGTACATGTGTTTAGAAACACAGAAAGAGAGAGAGACCATTTGAAGGGATTTCAACTTTTCCCATTTCAATATTAATTTATCCATGGTATATCGTTATTGCTGGTGTCCCATGCTATTCGGTGTATAATATGCTTGAGGGGATAGTACTTATACACATATTTTCATTTTCGCTTCATCCACTCATTTCGTAATGTAATAATATCTCGACGGGCCCACAATAGGATATCGCCTTGAGCAGGGGGCAAAAGCTTTGTTGCTCTATGTAGGAGGCTAAAGAAAAGTAATTTATTTATTTTTTTTCTTTTCTCATAACCACAAAGGATATCCTAGGATTGCCACCTGGATGAGAGAGTCTTTTGACATTGCTTTTGTTTTTTTTTTTTTTTTTCTCATTTCCTGCCGACAAAGTTATATTTTTTCCCCTGCTCGGTCTTTGGTATAAAAGTTTCTGTACCTGTGGGTGGATGGCACTGCGGAGGAACGGTCAAGGTGGTTTAATAAGGCTGGATAGATTCCTGTCTTTTTTTTTGTCCGTGATGAAGGATATAAATTGTGTAAGAAGTTGTGAAGTATTTTTATCGCTACAAAGTTGAATGGAGAAATGTAGTTTTTTTTTTCTTTTTTGCGGAAATTACTTTGCCAGTAATGAATTGTGAAAAATTAGTTTCTGCAGGAATTTTCCAACACAAATAGTGTTCAAAAGGAGATAGTTTGTCGGGGAAGATATAGAAGACTAATGAAGGATGAAATGAGTGTGGAAAATAGACCGCCTAGGGGACGAGAAGGTGTAGGGAAATTAACTGATCAGCACGGTGACTATGAATTCTATAGTGAAGGCCGAGAGTATGTATATACACCCTATTCAAAGGGTGTATTAGGTTTAATGCATAGTTTGTAACATAGTAGCAATAAAGTAGCTATAAATATAAATGATCAGTATCAATATTCGAGTTGATTGAGCCATATCTTTCTGTTCTTCTTTCTGTCATCTGATTTTGGGCCTTAAATTTTGAGCTAGGACAATGAAATTTTGTATACGCTGCCTTTGGAAATCGGGACAAAACAAACAAAATCCGTCCAATGACAGGACTACTTTTAGAAAAACGCACTTTTTTCACTAAGATGTTTACATTTATCCCCCAATGAAGTCTCTCTCATAAAAAGATTTAAATACGTCAAAGAAGCTCGTACACCATTAATAGATTTATCCATTGATTCAACCAAAAGCATTCATCCGTCTTCCATCCTCCTTTTGCGGGCTCTTGTTAGACATTTTAGACATATTCTTGGCATTTCACTCAAAAAAAAATATAAATATACACATTCACCTCCATGAATCCTATTTACCTATATCTTAAAAAGAAAATATTTTATTTCTACCAAAAGGAATAACTTATCCAAAACTTATATCAAATCAAAACTTTTCCCCACCTTTTGAAGAACTTGGAATAATTTCTCATCTAAAGTCCAATTATGAATTCAACTGAACTTTTACAAGCTTCTTTTTACTCAAAGTTTTATCACAGAAAAGGGATACCCAAGGTAACCCTTTGTAACAGAGATACATCTTAGACATCTCTCTCAAATCAAAGGTTGATTTGATTTTCCTATTAAACAGTAACCGGTTGACGATGACTTCTAGTACCCAAACCATCTATCAATCTGCCACAATGTCCTTCCTTATGTTATACTCGTCTCGTCTTCTTCACAAGATTACAATCAATACCATTGAAAAAAAAAAAAAAACTTTCATTAAAGAGTTGGAAAATTTAGTTTAAGGTACCCAAAAGCAATTACCAAGTTCCCATCTACCCTAAAGTTAAGCCCTAAGGGGAAAAAGTTTCAACAGCTTAACTTGCGAAAAGTACGTTGTCCTTGGATGTTGATTTACGCAAAGGACCACAGCCAAAGACCCAACCACAAAAATAATAATAACAACAAAACAGATTGTGTCATACACACAATATCACAACACATGTTTGCCAGGGTTCTGGGAGGGGTAGGATGGCAATCCCTTGTGATTCTATGCGCACAGAAAAAGAAGTCAATTTTAATTGTGCAAAAAAAAAAAAAAAAAAGTTCGGATTTCCAATTTGCTATATTGAAGGTGGCAGGAATGGTGAATTCACTTAAAGATGATGTGGTCCAGTTGTTTGGGGGAGGACGAGAAACGAGAAAAGTTCGCAATTGAATATTGATTGGGATTTCGTTATCGCCGAAGGGTGTCCCTTCTTTTTTTTTTTTTGTTCTGAGGGATTTTTTTCAAAGTTTGTTGTGTATTGCGTGATGCATTTGCTGAGGAACTTTCATTCAATTAGAGAAATTGGTAAATGGTAGTAAGTTCAAACACATATTGTTCACGAAACCAGAAAACCCCTATCATCCAATTTTCGGAATAAATATGAGTTAAGTATGCCATATTGTGGAAATGTTAACGGCCCATTAAATGACATACTTGATATAAAATGTTTGATAAAATAGTCTCTTCTACACAGGTAGGCCACCACTAACAGGGAGTGCTCTCATATACCTTCGGCCCGTCCCTGCAACTCCGACAAAAATCGTTAGATGGAAGGCCCAAACGTCTAGCGTGTAGGCCGATTAAGCAGTATCCTGTGAGGACACCGATGATGGTGCTCAGGTCAGGACGCTTCAGAAGCAGCAGTTCTTTTATACGTCTCTGGTTAAGATTAGGCCAGAGCTCTCTCGAAATCCTGAAGGGGCAATGAGCCCAACGAGCGTTGGCCTTCCTTATAGCATCAAGTTTGAGCAGGTGATTACAGGTAGCAATTGGCATACCAATTCCCGTCCTTACGGATTCAATTGGGAGGGTTGTTCAATTTCATCAGCCTTACAGTTCCCTGGAATATCCCTATGGCCTGGCACCCAACATAGGTGAATGTTGTATTGTTCCGAGATCTCCATTAGGGATGAAAGGCAATCTTGACCGTTGATGTGGATTTGGGTGATTCCAGAGATTTAATGGCAGCCTGATTGTCTGTGCAAATGCTTATATCCGTATCAGAGAGTACATAACACAGAGCTTCTTTGATTGCCATATATTCCGCCTGAAAAACGCTACAGGGAGGCGGACGGAGAGGCTTAAGAGACACCACCACCGACTCCGTCTGAGTCTTAGATTCATCAGTGTAGATGTGAATAGTTCCGACATCCACCTGCTCCACATTAGACCATGTTTCACGAGCTGGGATTGATGTACGGAAGTTCCGACCAAAGCTGAGTTTAGCGGGGATGTGAAGTGGCCACAATTGACTTACACTGATACATGTGTAGTCATATCTCATGCAGTCTGCCACTTATCTTCCTTCCTTTGTTTCACGAGATTACGATCAGGATTATAAGTATCACAACGCTATAACCCTATTGGTACGCGTGTAGCAGTCCAGAAGGACACTGGATGGTTTACTTCTCTCAAATCATATCGCAGTTACCTTTTTGTTGGTATTCATTAAGCCATTGATTAAACTTTTGTACCCAAACTCAAAGCGCATCTCAAGATCATCATATTATTCGAAATCTCAACAATTTTTAACGCAATTATGTAACGCCATTTAAGCACAATTAGCTTTAAATTGCTTGATTAAATAGCATTCAAATTTCTTAAGCCTCCTTCCAGAACTTGCACTTTCACGTCCTACTTACTACAATTCGCTCTGTCTTAAGTACCAAAAGTCCCTCAACTAAGTACTCCTTAACTTCATGCATAACCCTTTTCATAGGCGCATAAAGTTGTCACATTTAAATTAAGTAACGCATTTACCAGAACGGTCTCGCAAACTTTTTCAACCTTAACCATCGGATTACCACAAAAAAAAAAAAAAAGAATAAAGTGAAAGTTCATTGGCAATCCTCCAGCTCTCCATTTATAAGTGCAAACATCCAATTTAATTAGAAGTCCTCCATAAAATTAATTGCCATTATCACAACTACCGCCTCCGTCGACGCTACTATACAAAAGCCAGAAAAGAAACCCTCATTAAAAATCATCCCCACACTGCTTCCAACCCACACCTTTGCTATCTTGGATTATATCATTAGCATCTGACACCTAATTTGGGCGTATAAGAATTTTTGCGGTTGATAATGACCACGAAGAATATTTTCTTTTTTATTTTTTTTAATTTCTTTTTTCAAAACAATAATTTCACAAAGCAAAGTAAGAGTATAGAGACAAAAAAAAAATTGTTTGCATGCCTGCTTAAATTTATTTCTACGCACCACACCCTAACAGAGACTAATAATGTTTTTCTAAAAAAAAAATAATCCTTAATCCTTTTTAAAATCCAATTAAAATGGCACCAATCCCCTCTTTGTCAACCCTGTTCTGTAGGAACAAATTGCCCGCGAGAAGCAAGTTAGCGGTCGAGTACAGATTCAGGTCTGGTACCATGCCGAGCGTAATGAACTGGTGGTTTCTCTGATGGCAGCCGATGATCTGGCTTTAAGGGATGAGGCCTATGGACATGGCGTACTGCCGGAAGCGTACGCCAAAGTTAGGATTCTACCGAAGACGTAAGTGGAATACGCAACTGTCTGAATCCAATGATTATTTTTTCCTTTTTATAGTGGAGATGGTTGTGTCCAACAAACCGAAGTGAGCCGACCAACACAGAACCCAATTTGGAATGCAACCCTCACATTTAGTCACGTCAAGGGCGAAAATCTCATGGATCGTTACATTGAGATCCAACTATGGGATTTGGTTCCTCATACCGAATCGATTTTTTTAGGCGAGTGCAATATAGAGCTGCAACAAGCGTTTCTGGACGATCGAGCACTGTGGTGCCGATTGGAGGATCCTAAAGGCCTACGAGGTATCAGCATGTCCAAGTCGCCTAGTGTCTCTCCCCGCGGTTCCATTGCTGGAGGTGATGTGTCTCGGCTAATTCGCCGTGACTACAATATGCAACGATCAATATCCGACGATGTAGACTCTATTGGTGATGGAACCTCACTCCTACATCCTGATCATGCATGGATAGCCGGATCTCGACGTGGCTCATCACAATCCGAAACGCTGGAAGTTGAAGTCTATCAGTTGGGTAAGGATTTTTCAAGATCCCTTCCTGGATCTCGAAGATCATCATTCCAAGATCGTGAGAAGGAAGAAGAAGAAATGGTACCACCTCCACCATCCTACATGCAAGGACGGCGACGATCTTCAGTAGCTCGACGCGATCCAGACGAAATCCTTAAGTCCCTCAAAGCCGTTCGAGGTGAACTCGGACGTGCAATGAGCCTAAACACCGATCCACAACCGAAACGAATGGGCTCAAGACGTAAGTTGAAATTTGAATTACACAAAAAAAAAATGCTTTTCTTCTCTCTATCTCTCTCTATCGCTTAAATACATATATATATTGTATACTCTTTCATTTTATCTTTCTTTTAAATGAACTTTTAAATCATAAACAAAAAAACTAAAATACAAATAGCACCGATCTCAGTGTCGCAAAATCAAAGCTTAGACTTACCTCACTCATGGATGACAAAATAATTCGAAGCACTTAACTAATAAATAAAAAAACAATAAAAAATTTTCGTCAAAAAATATTTTTAAAAACAGTTTAATAATCACCATAAAACGCACAACCCCATCCCACAATCAGACCAAAAATCTATAAATAAAATTAATTCGAACAAAAAACTTTACCTAAAAATGTAATAGCCTTTTTTCTAAAAAAAAAAAAAAATCACGGTAAGATTTTTTTTTATTTATTTAAGTTTCGTTCTGTTTTACACGTTCGTTAAAGTTTTTTTCTGTTTTCTTTTTCGAATTGGAAAAATTCAAATAATTGTTGTTGTTTTTTCTAAGTTTCTTGTTACTGCACTGCCTTTGTGCATGCACTATTTGCAGTTGCAGATTTCTATTTTTTTAATTTTAAATTTTATATTATTCTATTGATCACAGTAGAGTTGTTCACTTTTATTCAAATTTAAAAACAAACTGTTTTTGTTACACTTTTTGTTATTTTGCCAAAATGAAATAAAGGTTTTTTGACAACACATTGTCTGTTTTTTACAAAACAATTTCAATGTTAAATGTAGTATTAAAATTTTAATTATACGTACATAGTCTAGTCATAAATATTGATACAATTCTTATTGCAACCATTTGGAGTGAAATAAAAGTTAAACTCTCTTCATACTAACCGTTATTTAATACATTGCTTATATGCTTCTTTGTCACGAAAAAGATTTTTGTTTTTAGTCGTTCATGAATTGGGTCGACATCGATAAACATGTCCTTGTGATTGGCTTATAAGAGTGTAATATGAAAAAAGGTGATATCTCTCGAACCTCACTCAATGTTTTATTTATAAGACTATTAAATTATTCGAGGATACTGATCCAAAGATCCGGCTGTTAACGCACTGTGGGGACTCCGACAGCCATCAAAGCCATGCAGGCTCGTAAAGCACGAAAACCGCTTAGAAAGCAGAAGATCTTCTCGCGGGAAATAAACATTTCGCAAAAACTTTATGTCTTGCATTATTAAAGAAAACTTGTGACCTAGTGCCTACAAAAGACACAAAGGAACCCGTCTTACCATTAAAGCAAAAACGGAAGCAAAAATCAAAAGCTCACTTAAGCCGGTACGCCAAAAATGCTCACTAACAAATTTTGTTCATCGGCAAGGGAGTTTTTATCGTTTAAGAAACTTTTGATAAGCAAAATGATCGAGTGTATGGTAGGACATCAAAAGAAGCTTCAGAACTTATTCCGAGGGTTAGGAGAATTCACCATCCCGCAAATGTAATGGGATGATGGGGAAGGCATTACCATTTCATTTTGTGAAAATGCAATTACGACTTCGGCAAAAATTTACCAAATCACTGTTTTCGAAGCCGTTGCATTAAGCATTGGACATTCCATCATGATTCTGCTCCAGCTAAAAGGACAAAAAACAATGCACCCGACTTCATATCCCCGGATGTTTGGCCAGCTGGTAGTTCGGACCTCAATGCTTTGGATTAAAAGTTGTGGTTCGTTTTAGAGGGAATAACTTGCTCTACTCATCAACCGAAATATTGAGCCTTTGAAGCAAACCATTGCCCGCGGTATCACCAACATTCTGATGGATGAGCTCCGTAATACGATTGATGATTGGCCGGTGCGTCTCAGGTCGTTCTTTGAGGCAAATGGTGGCCATTTCGAATGAAGTCTTCCATAACTTGTAGCTAGGGATTTGACAAATAAAATATGTAAATTTTATTAAAAAATATCAACGCGTTTTCATTTGGCATAAGTTTTTCTTTGTATCAATATTTATGACTAGACTAGGTTTTATATAGGGAGGCACAATTTGCATATTCCGAAATCCTGTTATCTGCAAGAACTTACGAAACAAATAGAGCGAATCAGCTTTTATCAGTACAAATATATTTTTGTCTTCAAAGTTTAGCACAGCGAATTTACATAGTATAATACGTATATCAACATTTTTGGTTTCTTAGAAATATTTCCTTTATGAATATCATTGCAGTGTACAATTTTCTCAGTACCCACTGGATTTATTAAAATACGTCCATATTATTTGTTCTCACTCAAGACACGAAAATTCATACAAATCAGTCAACACTGTATGATTTAATATATCATACAACCTTATTGCAATATCCATTCTGAGAATTGAAAATTCCTCAAAGTCTCACCACCACACGACTTTTCAGTCATTTGATGTTCTAAATTGCTTTCCCCAGGCTACGTGCAACATACAACCTCCCACACACGTTTTTTAACAAATGAAACTCATTTAATTTCATTCATTGTCATAACTTTACCAAATTCCACAATCTAACAAAAAAAAAAGAAAAAAAAAACACAGAAAAGATGTAGATACCCCTCAAATGAAATTCCTAAAAGCAGTCGCAGACATTCATGGTATGCGTATCGACCCCCTCATGAATATAAGCTCCATTTAGTCATTCTAAAAATAGCTCAACCTCTCTATACACACGAATGAAATAAAAACCCAGAAAAACCAAAAAAAGCACTCACTTTTGGTGCAAATAATTTCTTCAAAAAGAAAAAGAACACACAAATAAACAACACCATAGAAAATATTAAAATTATATTATTTGCCAATGTCATGCAATCCTTTGTGATTCTAGCCATCATTATCCTTTCGCACGACGGAGTTTTTATGTCAAAAGTCAATTAATATTATGGAAAGGACGCCCACTGTTATAAGGAACGAAATCTCCCAATACCGTGTGAAGGAAATAATTATTTCCAAAAAAAAAAAAAAACAAGATACAAATCAATCTCAGAGAGTAGGTTTGTGTATTTGTTTTTTCTTGCAATCAAATCGGAACAAATTGGATATCGTAATCCATAACATGCGATTGTTTGACTTCGAGCCAACAAAGTTGTTGTATCTTCTTTAACTTAATAATCACAGCCTATCTTTACGGTCTATTTGATTTGGTAAGGATGAAACAAGTTTCACTTCCACCCGCACAGCAGTCATGTGGTGATATTCGTCCTCATTGTCATGGCAGTGGGCGACCGACGACGCTGGAATCGAACCCAGAAAATGGAGATGTAATTTCAGAGATTTTATAGGAAAGTTTTCCACTCAATAAAGTACACAAGTCAAGGTCATTGGCATTCCTTTTGCGAAAGCCTTGTTAAAAGTATGAGAGTAGATACAAATGATGATGATCCTACATACATACTTATAGACAGACGAAGAGGAGAACACATGTGGGGTATTAGAGAACCTTTAGCTAACACTAAAGTTCACATTCTTATTAGGGACTCGAAATAAGAAGACTTATACATATATGCACGAATATATGACAGAGGAATGTATATGGAAAGCTTAATGAAAACGAATGTATTAACAGTCTGATCAAAAGAGAAATCAAAAAGGACAATTTCTTTTCAAAATACTCAACTGGTGTCCTTCGGGAAAAAAACTATTTTAACCTCTTTCTTCTGGTTAAGAAATAAACATTAATCACTGGCGAGTACAGAAGAGAAACCTTCTCGAAACTAACAAACGTCCTCACTGGGTAACTTTATCAGAAGATGAAGGTTTGAGCAGGAACAAGAGACCATCGGGCATTAACTGTCCAACGCAAGCCAGTCCTTTATTCACATTGGACATCTATGTATATCGAGTGCTGTTGGATAGGTCAAAACTTGTAATCAACAATTCTTCAGTTTAGAATTAGGAAGTTACGATTTGTAAGCTAGTGGATTTTACTTGCAAAAAAAAATAAAAACAAACTTTTTTAGATGAGTGTCCGTCTTTTGTGAATTGCCATGTAAAAGCTGCCAGCCTCAAAATTTTGTGGATCCTTGAAATGATAAGAATCAAATAAAACTTGCGCATGATAATAGCCCTCTTGTTTGAACTTTAAGTTCAAAACCACCGACTTCTTGATACCGTGCATTTTCTTGGCATTGACGAAGACACCATAGCGTGGAAGAGCACATATGTTAAACGACTCTAAGATGACTGTCTAATTTAGTTCGTTATTTTCCCAGTCAAAACTACTCCACCGTTTCGCCTTCGTAATGCCCTATAGCGCTCCTTGCTAGCCACACTGTGCTCTCATTCTTGTAGGGTAGTCACAAATCCCCATTAATTCAAGTCTGTAGCACTCCTCAGTCGTCATGAAACTTAAAAATTTATTTTCGAATGAATAAAACGAAAAAACCCTATAAGATTAATAAATACCACTTGAATATGGCGTTCTTTTTGCAAAAAAATCAAAAATGTTTCACAGATGTAAAAATATGTATCTAATCTATGAGAATTTTTCAAAGAGCAGACTTTGGGAGAAAAACTTCTACTATCCCTTTAACCATTCTAGTACTTGAAGATTTCACTTCATTTTACTAACCCAAAAGGGCGGTTAGTTTCCATCAAGTAGCATAAAGCAACAAGGACTCTCACCCCCACCAAAGTTTCACCATAAAGCCAAATCAAAAGCTAAGACGACGGGGGAGACAACAAAAGTTAATTTCAAGGGTGAGTTGTGCTCTTCATTCCAATTCGACGGACGGCGCCGAAAGAAAGGGGGGATTCCTTGCGAATCTTTCTGTTAAAGAAGAAGAAGAAGAATAATGTCCTAAGGGAAAGCAAAATATCCTTGCCTCTTGTATGATATTTAAGCCACAAAGTTACCTTTTCCTTACCTACAATGGAAACTCTTATACAGACTACATACATATATATATTTTTTTTAATATATTTACAAAACAAACATTGGAAAGGGAAATGTTAATAGCCACCTCAGAGTTATCAGATCGAAGAAGCAACAACAACAACAAAAAAAAAAGTAAAAATATTCTTTAGATGAATTTAAAATGTCTGATGACAGGACCGAAAAGGCAAGCAAAAAGCTTACAACTGGAAATGTGTATTTAATGACAAGGAAGGTATTAACGACCTGTGAACCTTAAAATGTGTCTTGATAATTCAGCAAATAGCTTCGGTTGAATGGGGAAAAATGTGCTATTTTCAGCAGATAATCAGCAATTCTGGGTTTTTACTTTGAATAATAAAAAGTTTAAGCTTACTCAGAATTTCCTAATGTAGAATGCTGATAATAGCTCTCTTTTAAATGAAACCTTCATAATTTTCAAATTAACTTTTTTTTTTGGGGCAAGATGAACCATTCAAGTACCACACAAAAAAGAACCAAAGTTTTTCAAAATCTAGAAGAACATCAGATGAATTTGGAAAAGTTTGAGAAACTCTGTACTCTATTGAAATAGGAATGACAGGTAGCCTATTTTGTTACCAAAGTTTCTCCTCTACAGAAAGAATATGAGCATGCTTTTTGAGGATAAAGAGCAATTCTGTTTATTAGTTCGCTGCAAGGAAATAGCCAATACTCGGGGTTATCCCAGTACCATAGACAAATCTAAATTAGACCGACAACTTCGGCTCATTTGACACATTCGCTCCCCCAAGCTAAAATCCGCTAGATTTTGGCATTGTATTCTGACAGTCAAGCAAAATCAAATAGGAGCTCACTAATTTCACACATACAATTAAAAATTCCGGCGATTTTTTTGACATCTATTAGGCTCCTCCTATTTGCAGCACTAAGGGGGCAGGGGAAGTTTGAGTTGACTGTCTAGTTTAGTTTGTCTATTCCCAGTACCAAAGTATTCTAGCAGCTAAATTAGCGTTCTGATGGGAACTCTAATTTTGAAAAGTATTCACAACAATTTCGGTCGAAGTCTAATTTCTTGTTTTCATTTTGTCATTTCCATTTCAAAGAAACAATTGGAAACTATAAAAAATTATTTTTCTCGAAGACAATCTGAAGAAAGATGATCCCTTTTCATACATAGTACATTCCTGCAGAAAGGAATTACCAGGACTTTAATTGCTTGGCTTGTCTTTGGTTGGATTCAATTTTCACTTCTAAAAGCAACAATTAAAAAGTTTTAAACAATTTTCTAAACATTCATGAACCCCAAATACTTATATGCAACAACGAGCAAGCTCCCCCTGTAGTTATCCTTTTGAAAATTAATTAAAGACAACTTTCTCTAAAGTTCGTCTTAAATGTCTCTTTACTGTACGAAACTTTACCTTTCCCCAAGTTAAAACCACCTAAGCCCCTTGACAGAAGATACAATTGCATTACTCTTACCACTTCGTTGTTACCATTGATCAAAATGGTGAAAACTCCCATGTGTAATGACTCTCTCGCTGTGTGTAGTTGTCCTTGTATCATACTACTACTAAAACGAGACAATTAAAAGAACGAAACCATCACACAAGGACTCTTATCAGGTACATTCTCAGACACCCACTCCGATTACATTTACGCAGTGGTGTCCTGTCTCCGCCACCGGGGGAGAGTTTCATCTGCACGAAAATGGATGGATGAACTTTTTCACAAGTTTTTTTCATCCTCTCACTTTCTCTCTCTCTCTGGGTCCTCTATATGATAGGTTGTACGTGATGAAGTAAGAAGTAAGAAAGACGACTCAAATAGGACATTTTTTCGCTTTCATTTCTATTTTTGTCTTATCTTTGATTTGACGGTCGAATCACGTACGAGCAAGGATATTTGCCGCTAAATTAGAGTGCCAACAATAAATTTGTGCTCGTAAGGTATGAAAGTTTTCTTCTCTTTTTTGGTTTCTCATTCAAAGTTTGTGTCCTTTCGGACCTTGAGACGACGTTCCACACAAAAACAAATTCCAATTATATGACAAATCCATAGGGTGTTCTCGGGGAAAAAGTCGTAACTGCCGGAAGAAGTCCTTCCCCCCGATGTTTAATTACACCTACCTACGATGATTCTGTGCCGGCCGGTGAAAGTCTACCGGATATTTAATATTGGAAGACTAACATATTTCCTGCACGCTATCGTGTACTTTTTAACCACAACAAGGACTATTCATCTTTTGCCATCAAGACAGACGTTGCGTGTTGAGGTTAAGTATCATAAGGATCGACTATTTCTGTGTGCTGTGTGGGTGGTTTGTCCCGACTAAACGGTTCGGAACACTTCGCAGTGGGTAACCAACAATTAAGAGTGGTTGCTGAAGTCATAAAACGTCCCCACATAGACCTGCTTTTATGCAGGCAATTCATCAACTTTATGAAGTGCTGTTTCACCAGAATTGCACTTTATTTTGCTGGCCAGAACATTGTTGTATTCTTATGAACCAGCCGAACGGTGGTGCGGTTAAGATTGATGATAATGGTCGAAAAGAGGTCATAACTCAAAATTCAATTTACATTTAATTAAAATTTAATACAGGAATTTATTGCCGAAAATCATGTAACTTTATGACGATGAAGGTCTTTGTTGGGTATTTTTTTTAGAGTTTTATCTGTCAAGAGGTTGTAGACCCTCGATGCGAGAGTTTGCTGTTAAGAGATGCAATTGAATTAATACTGATTAAACCGACCGCTACAGACACAAAAATTATGACGTCGTAAAAAGTAGATTGAATGCCTTCTTCTAACAAAGTGGTTCACAAGTTTATTATAGCATAATATTGGACTATGTATCTTTGAAGAAATGTACTACGCAGTCCGCAATTGTTTCTTTAATTTTTCCTAAATGTGTCACATATACAGATTCAATGGGCTAATATGCAGTTCTTTTTCATGAGGTTACGTCTCGAGCCTTGGACTGTGACTAGAAGATCCTCTTGGCCGGAGCATAGTTGTTCATTTGGTCGATATAGCTTAGCCAACGTATACTTCGTTTTGTCCTTCAAGACAAACTCGTTTCGTCTGCTCTTCATGATGATCTCAATATCGTCTCTGTAACTCAGAAGTTAGATGGATTTGTAAAAGATTTTGGCAGTGATCTACTCCAACACGATATTGAAGAATTCACATGACAACGCATCTCCTTGCCGAAATCCGATGCACGTTTGAAAGAGCTTAAAAGATATGTTTCCAAGTTGCACAGAACGCTGCTTGTTTTCCAACGTTACGCAACAAATCGGTATCCCGAACTGGGCCATCGCCTGGTAGAGCTCCAGACGGTGAATGCTGTCATAGGCGGCTTTAAAATCAATGAAAAGGTGGTGGGTTTTGACTTCAATATCGTTAGTCTTTTCCAGGAATTGTCTGAGTGTGAACATTTAGTTTTTTGTCGATGTGCCGGACCGGAAGCCACACAGGAATGTGTCGATTATCGTATTAGGAACTTTTATGCCATAATTAGCAGAGCCATTCTTTGGTACATAGGATCGCCTTTTTGAAAATGGGCACATCACTTCTAATAGAATTTTGTAAACACAAAAAGGTTGGTTAGATAGAGCTCAGAGGATAAATTCTCAGGACTCAGTGGTAACTATGCATGTTGTTCCAAGTTCGAGTCCAGAAAAATACCATCAGTGTTTTTTCAAGGCCCACCTCCTGCGAGAGAGCTTCTTAAAACTGTCTGCTCTTGGAATACGGTATTAAACTGTAAGTCTCTTCTGTACGTGCAGCAAAGTATTCCACGCACACCACGTACAGCTGTAAGAAGCTAAGCCTTGGTCCTTTATGGGCTGCTGATGGCCTAATATTTATTTATATTTCAATAGTTGGATAGGAAAGAGAAAATTACTCCGCTTTGGCAGACTCCTGCCTTTGTGTTCTTGTATTTGATGTTGTGCTCCTAAAGATTTTCAGTTATTCGTTGTGTATAGAACATCTTAATTCAATTCTCCTCAATTGTTAATTGATATTAATATGCTAAAAATCCTTGTTGCTTTTCACTACTGCGTCTATGTATTCATATAAAATCCAAATCATATAAGCCTTTCTACACCCATCTCCTGTTGAGAAAAAGCAAAAACTCACTTCGTATGCATAAATGCAGCGATGTGTGAAAGCGACTTAATAGGAATCCTTTCGTCGACAAAAGTTTGCCTCTTCTGCATTTTTTATTTCTTTTCAAAACCTTCATTTCCTCCCGATAAATTCTCGGCTACCGCCCATGTAGTTTCTACTCCTCATGACAAAAACCCGTAACCACCCACCACACATACAATTGATAGGAAGAGTCATTGACAATTGGAAAAATAAACGTTTATAGGATGTGTGTGGTTGCTTATACCCAGAACGTGGGGTACGACGGCATTGGTAATGCCAAATGTGAATGAATCAGCAGATCCTTGACGAAAAAACATTGTCTCTTCATGCTGCTTCCTGTATATCTTTCATTTTCATGAATGTGCAAATTGTGCTTCGACTGTTATTGTTATCTGTTTCTCCTCATTCCTCTTTTCTTTTTTTTTTTTTTTCTCGTTTCAATACGAGGTTTTTTTTTTTTTGTTCTTTCCGTATTTCCACTTGTGTGCAGGGATGAAATTGCCACTTAAACAGGCAACAAGTGTTATCCCTGCGTTTACATTTTGCTGCCAATTGCCTACTTGCGTGTCAAAAGAGTGGCGCCCACTTTAATGTGTTTTTTCCTCTTTTATTTTATTTTTTCTTCTTGTTTTGGTGTATCTTTTGAATTTCATGACTATGACTGTGTGTGTGCGGCCCGACTTCATTCAACCAACCACTAAACCATTAATAACATCACTCGTAGGAGCCAGCCGAGGTCGTAAGGATAGCGTAATGGAAATTCCAGAGATATTGCCAATTGGCATTGGCACGAATGCAACAAGTCCACCATCGGATGAGGAGAGTAAAAAAGTTGCACCCCGTTGGAAGGGTTCTGGGGGTATTATGCCTCCACATACACCGAAGCAAGCATTGTCTATACTCAAGCAGGCTTCATCGGTATCGAATGTCAACAAAATTGGTCCAGAAAAGACGTCATCATTGTTGTCGTCCATGGCGAATAGTAAGTCAGAGCCATATTTAAAACTGGGCCCAGGGCAGATACACCCGAAGGGCTATCGACTGACGTCCGGACGATATGGAGAATTGAAAATGGGATTTTTAAAGATCAAAGGAACCGTTGAAGTTGAGGTATAACCTGTTCTAATAAATTAAAACATTCTGCTTTTATAAGAAGTTCTTTTCTAGGTTATTTGTGCCCGGAATATTGTACCCGTTGATTGTGACACTCCGCCTGATACTTATGTGAAGTGCTACATTAAAGACGGGGATAGGCTTCGTCATAAGAAGAAAACGAGAGTAGTCCGCCGTTCAGCTGAACCTATCTACAAGCAGACTATTAAATATCAGGTAAAGAGGGTATATGCATCAAATTAAAGTGATAGTTAAAATATAACTAAAAAATTAATTCCTGGCAGAAGTTGAAAAAACTGAACTCGGAGAGATATATTACAATTTCTGAAGTCGACTCATCACTAAGCTTTGGAACTCTACTTCTTATACTATGCTATCTTAAGGAAGTCAAAGCTCATATTTGTATCCATTTTAAGGACAATCAATCACAATTACTCTTCATTCATTGCTGTGAATTATGAACGAATGCGAAACAATCAAATACAACTCCCCCAGTCAATTTGGGCAACACCCATGGAGGATAAAGGTTGAAACCTTATGTCACCTGAGTTTGAAATGCTATTACACTAACTCTTTCCTATCCCTTCTTCTCTCTTCCAATTTGCTCATCGCCCGTGCCCTGCTTATCAGTTTAAGAGTACTCATATCCTCTTTAATATGCGCTAGTTATAAAAAAAAAATATTCACTTTAACTACAAGCCGTGGCTCAGTGGTTAGTGCGTTGGGGTTCCAAGTTCGAATCCCGAAAAATACCATCAAAAGTTTTTTCACGATCCCACCTCTTCCGAGTGTCTGACAAATATTCAAAAGTATTCACTGTCATAAGGAAGCTTCTCAAAACCCTCTGCCCTACAATACGTGCAGGTGCTATGTGCAGCTAGTCTTTGGCCGTCTATGAGCTGCTTACGGCCTAATATTTATTTATTTTTTTTTTAACTTACAAGCTAAGCATTTTGTTAAAGGTTGTAAATTTACAGCTATGCTTGTGGTTCTTGAAGTTTATCAAGTTAGGTTTGGGTGCCATGTAACTGATAAAGCAGCTGAAGATTTCATTCTGGTCATGAGCAGTCAGTGCGTCATGTCCATTGTCCAAGGGTTACATAATAAACTGTAGGTTGCCTACCAACAAACATTTTGGAACAGCAGCGTTGCGCTAGTGTAAACTACCCGTTGAAGCCCAATTAGTCTTCTTCAACTGTTTCCATAATAACTTTAAAGAAATAGTAAAACCATTTTGAACTTATTCAAAGTTCTCTTAGCCTTCTTACATTTATAATTATGTTTACGTAGCCTTAAATTAATTTGTATCTTTCTCTCTAGAGCTCTGATGTATTTGGTCGCAACATTGTCATAATGGTCTGGCAACATTGGTCAGGTTTTGAGCACAATCAAGGACTCGGTGGTACTGAGGTAAATTTGGATAAAATAAATTTAGCCCAACATATTGGCGGTTGGTATCCACTATTCCCGATGCATTCATTCGGTGGATCCGATTCGGATAATTCTCCTTGACCGATCACACGATCTTTGAATTCAATACCAAATTCTGAAGAACGTCATAACTATGATAAAAATGTTCTTGCTAATTTCATGCAAGTACAACTACAAAAACACCAACAGCAACAAATTCCTGTTTACTAAATAATAAATAAATTAAACATAAACTTTAACTTAAACAGAAAACAACAATACAACTATTTAGTTTTAAGGATTTGTAGAAAATAATAACTAAACAAATAAAAAAAATATTTACAAATTTAAATTTGTATTAAATGTTATGAATACTAACAATAAATTAAATTTAAAATTATTTCAATAAGTTTCAACAAGAATATAACAATAAAGAAAGAAACATCAATTATTATGTACAGAAGTTTATTATGTTTATATTTATAAAAAAAAAAATTAGTTATATTTATAATTGTACATCGAAAAATAAAAAAAGGAGTGCAGATGAATTTTACGTTACGTTTTATTCCACGGAATGTTAAATTATAAAATTTGTGAAAGATTTTATTTTGATAATTTAAAATTTATTTAATTATAATTAAATAAATAAGAACTTTACAAAAACTATGCGTAATAAACTGTATATAAAAATATTACGTAATAATTAGATTAAAAGAGTTATACTTCAACAAACTAAGCTTACAAAAAGTACTATTAGTTGATTTTTATGTTTTATTTTTAAAATGCAAATTCGAATGCAGCCGCGCCTTAATGATTCCTTGTGACTTTGTGAGAAGTGGTCCACATAGAAACAAAAATGCACTTTTCAAACAAAATTAAAGACATTAAAGAGTTTTAAAACCCCTTTTTACTTTAAATGGATTCAGGTTTCTCTGAAAGTCTTATAAAATCTTTTAACCAAGTTTGGGCATATCATATGATAGGCTGAATGTCATATTCTGATCCATTTTCCACATAGTTCTGTATAGATAAAGAGGATTCTTATGTTCTTTTCTGTACCTACATTGTGCTCCTGTTATATCCACACAGTGTTACTTTGTAATTTAAAAATATGTTTGTTAATATGCATATGTATGTTCCTGTCTTGAGGTGTAACTTCTTTCTTTCTTTCGGAGTTTTGTCCCCTTGTATAATCCCATTCTGCATGACTAATACGGCGACCTAAAGGATTTATTGTATCAAAGGGTTAGAGTATCTTAGTTTAATAGAAGAACCTTATGAAAGCTATTATTTCCCTAGCAGTCGAGTTTTAAAGGAACGTTTGCCGGGCATTGACAAAGAATGTGTTGGAAGGAATCTACATTTAATCTTCACGCCCAAATTGTACCTGTTGACGTGTAAGAAAACTCAATAGTTGTCTAATACTTTTCTTATCCAAGTTAAGGACTTTTTAAGTAAATAACCTTGAACAAGAGCTTGTCCAGACTACGCGACATTTTTTAGCGGTCTAGACGAAGTTTATGTTGCCAGTCATTAATTAGCTCTCTGACGGCATGGGATGCCCAATCAACACGACAGTAAAGTTCTTCCCAAGATTGCAGATTCTATCCGGGCTATATCACTTAGCTATATTTCCGAAATAAATATTTGGTCGTATGCATAAATAGCCAATGCCTACCTCTTTACAACTATGCCTACGTGTTGTGCGTGGTATACATTTATACACGTATAGAAGGGAGCTACAGTTTTATGCCGTATTCTTGGATGTTTTTCAGACGCTCGCAGGATATGGGGCCATGAAAAAACGTCGATAATATTTCCCTGTATTATAATTGCATTACCTCATATGTCCCTTCCAGAAATTGTGAGAATTTCTCTAGCTGCTCTACAGGACCAGATTGTTCCAGGTTCCATCAAATTTTCAGCAAGCATCCTAGTTGAGCAGCATCTAATGCTGCCGTAGGGCATACATATGCCACTGTAAAACCGAGATTTCAATTCTGTTTCTTAAATAACGGTATTAGTTTTATCTATCAAAAATTATTTGAATTATTTTATTTTAATCAAAAATAAAATAAAACAATACCTACATTTTAGTAAATAATAATTTAAGTATTTAAAGGAAAAAAAAAGGTTGACACTAACAAAGAGCAATACATTGTCTCTATATCTTTGTTATGAAAATTAAATTTAAATAAATTGACAATCTTCTAAGCAAAAATTAAAAAACAAAAACATAAAAATTAACTATTTTTTTATAAAATAAGCTTAGCACAAATGAAGCTAATATAACGTTAATAAAAAAAACACTATTTCTAGCACTAAGCTTGGTAAGTGTAATACTTTACACAATCTTCACACTATCATACTAATTAGGGATACCGTTTGGAATGACTGAAATTTTTTTTTTTTTTCGAATTTGAAGAAAATTAAAAATTCAAAGAAAAAAAAAATAAATCTTGCTCTAAAGCATATTTTATAGTTGAACTATTTTTTCTAACTTCAACATAGATAGCTCTTACTATTCTTACATTTAAAAATAAAAAACCTTTCTAAAGCTAATTCTAAAAAGAAAAACAAATAATAAATACTAGATTTCTTTCAATGGTTTCAATTGAAACATTTCTATAAGAAATTTAATAAGAATAATAAATATCCAAAGATATATATGCGTAAAATAAACATCAACCATACAGTAGTAGTATATAAGAATATTAGAGAGTAATATTTACAGTTAAATATTTTCACAAACAATATATATATATACATACATACAATACACAATTAATTGTTTAAAAAAAAAAAAAAACATATAACCTTTGCACACAACCATGCATTCTTAAGACAATCTTCAAAAGAAAATTATTTAAAGACAAAAACTATTGAATTAAATTTTAAAGTGATTGCAAAACTTGAACATTTTTCTATTGGAAAATATTACGCTTTGAGTTCTATAACTCAATTATTTCTCTAGCAAACATCTATCTATAAACATACACACATAAGTTTAAAAATACATACATATAACTAAAGTCAAGATTGTATTTAAATAAATGAAAAACAATATATATATACATACTTATTATAGTTGTGATAAATTAGTCAGAAAAAATGTAGTTTAATACTCTATATATTATTTATGAAAATGAAAATCTATTGTTAAGTTGTTTATACTAAAAATTATTATTAGAACATACTTTCAAAGAAGAGCCGAATTACGGGGTAAGGATGGTGAAGTTATTTCGCCCCATATTTGATTATAAAAAAAAGTGAGAAGTTACTGAGAAAAAACAAAATAATAAATGGTTGTGCAACATTTTTTGGATGGATGTTTGTTATGTTTAGAAATAGTCTATATAAAAATTAAAGATATATTTGTTGTTGTTACTAAAAACTGTTATTTATTTAGAATTTTTTAGTTTGGAAAATAGTTTTTATTTTATTCGCTTAAAATACAACACACCACTTCATTTGAAACAAATTTTCTATTAATGTCCTTTGCCGCAGAGTATACAAATCAAGCTTCCGAGGGGTTAGACTCTAAGACTACTAAGTGTAGGTAGGAGTGATTAAGTTAGGACTTAACATGTATGAGGCTGTAGAGATTCGTGGGCTATAATTGAGCAAGTTTTTAGTTTCCTTGGGCCGCATATGAGGAAGACAGATTAGTTCCAGAACTTTCGGGAACAATAATTGGTCTCACAATTATTATATCCACTAAGGAGAATAGAAGGGTATAACCAGAGTAGTAATACTGCACTTGATAAGCGAGTTCTAATTAAGACGTTTTAAAACGCCAAATGATTTTACTTGGGGTAGTTTCATGTGGTCACTAAAATGCATTCTAAGTATTGGTGGAGAGTCCTCGTTTGTGATTTTAGTCTGAAAAGAAAAGTTCGCACCTCCTGGTCGTGCTTACGACGCATAACCAATGCCGCGGTAGGGTAGTTTCCGTGGATCGCATGGGCTAGAAAGCTACCGATTACTAGTGGTACCAAGAACTGAGAGAAAACTATTGGATATCAATCGGAAGAGGACTTACCACCACGTCTTATGCGTAGCCAGTATTATCAAATCCATTTTAAATGCCTGAGGCTCTTCACATTTCATCTTAGTTCAGGTACGATCGCCAAAAGCTATTAACGTTCCCTATTTGGGTCGTGGGATTAGTGGTTCCTTCGTTGAACTGCTGTGCAAGGAGTTTCAGGTTCAAATCTTCGTTGATACCATCGAGTGTAGCTGTGAGAAAGTAATTAAAAAATGTTTATAAATACTGGAGGAAGACCCTATTACACTTGTATCCCTACTGGACAGAACCATATTCATAAATCCCTTATTAATTTAGATTTTAAATTTATTTTTTTAATTTTTATATTTTTTAAATCGTTATTAAAATAAAAAAAATAATTCCATACTTTAAGCATGTATATTTTCCTACAACTACTGTTAAGTTAATTTTAATACTAAATCTATCAAAGAAAATATAAATATATTGTATGTAATTGAAATACTAATTATACAATACATATACATACATACTTAAAAATATATATTAAAAAAAAAAAAAAGATAGTTACGCTGGTATTTTGTATAGTTTTATTACCGCGCTATCGCATCTGAAACTGTAAAAAAAACACCATATCAATTTTTTGTGAGATCAAAGAAGTTATTATTGAAAAAAAAACGTAAAACAACATTATTTAAATTACATAGAAAAAGAAAATAAATATATATACATACATAAATATATTGATATATTTAATTGTGATAAATGTGTTTTATTTCAAGAGATGTTGATATTAAAAGGTTAAAACGAACCGTTGGCGATGTCAAACAATCACAGTGGAAAGTTTTGATCACAACTTTTATAGTTTGCAGATGCGGATTTAACTTCCCTTAACACAGAATCATCCATCCTATTCAGCTGCAGAATACTCCAAAGTTTTTAAAGGAGGAACTGACCATTTGCTTTTTATTATATCTCCTCACACCTCTTCGCCCAATACACGCAATGTTTTTAATTTGAAAAGTAAATACTCACTTGCTATTGTTTGAGAAGTGGTGTTTTGAATATATAGTTTTTCATTGTTGGTTAAATCAAATATGGCGTAGCTGACAGCAGCGACATCTAAGAAATAATTCAGTTCTAATGGTTCAAAAATAAGATAAAGTCATTGAGATAGTTGTAGAGGCCCTGGAGTATGTTCTGGATTAATCTTCTGTAAGAGCCTGTAATGTACTAGGGAAGAGCCAAAATGGTATAAAAGATATAAAACTTTGCTTAAATTGACTGTTCATTGTGAACACAGTATATGAACGAACACATGTACATATTAAGGTAGTGATTTTATGAAATAAAATTCGTTTGTTTCGTGAGTTGTAAAGTAGCAGTTGTGTAATAGTACTGTAAAGGTACTCATTTAACTGGCAACTGATTTCTTTGGAGGCTTCCTAAAATTATTTAATTCACAAGCGATTTTCATATAAGAACACCACAAAAGTTTTTAATTTGTTTCCTTTGTCACTTCAACACTTCGCTAACCTAGCTAGAGGCTGCTATATTCATTAGCAAGAAATATGTCATTCCGGTGCAAAAGTAAGCATTCTAGCAGTTAGATTAATGAAGTGTTAAGTTTAAGCATAAGCAAAAGAAGTAACTAAATCAATTTTCCGTAGCTAATTCAAGAAATTTAAAATAGCTTATAGCTTAACAGAGTGATAAAAAAGTGTTAAATGACATGACATGACACCAGAGTGAAAAATCTACTACAAAATTATTAACCCAGGTAAAAGTGTTTACCACCCTGTGCTAATTAGATTCAATTCTACTCATTCCGCGTTCTCGCTGTCAAAATCTTTCAAAGTCGCATTTTCTGTAAATTGCATTTTCTCAATTTTCGCGATCGAAATTATTTGCGCAAACAAATCACCAAAGAATAACATTACATTAAATTTTATTCAATAGACGACGAAAATACAATTTTAGCCACCCAATGGAGTCCGTGGCGCATAAAATCGAGGCCAAGGAGCGCACAGAGGACGTCCGCTTAAAGAACGCTCTGCCCTTTTCCAAAATGAATGTGTCCGAATCGATTCGCAAAGGACTCGATGCGGCTGGATTTGTCTATCCAACGGTAATTCAGGCCACCGCCATACCCGTTGGCACATCAGGAATGGGTAAGTAGCAAAAAGTGTAATAAACTTCGTTATTGATGGGATTCTCTTGCAGATCTACTCGTCCAATCCAAGTCTGGCACCGGCAAGACCCTAATTTTCTGCACAATTATCCTTGATGTTTATACAAGCGAAGTACGTGAGCCGCAGTCGCTCATTCTAGTTCCTACACGTGAAATAGCAGTACAAACAGAGTACGTGCTCAATCAAATCGGAAAATTCTGTCAAGGTGAGTGATCAAAGTAAAATCCTCAAAAATTTTCTCGATAAAAGCATGATTTTGCTAGGTTTTCGTGCCATCAGTGTCATTGGAGGCATGGAAGTCGCTGACGATAGGAAGAATCTGCAGGGTGCCAAGGCAATTGTCGGCACTCCGGGACGTGTACTTCATCTGATCCAGAATGAGGTACTGAACACGTCGAAAATTCGCATCCTAGTCATTGATGAAGCTGATAAGATGTACACCCAGTCATTCCGCACTGATTTAGCTGCTATTCGCCAGAATTTGCCAGCGAGAAAGCAGACAGTCGCTTGTAGCGCAACATTTTGCAACGATCTTGACAAGGAACTCGCCAAAATGATGAAGAAACCACTACTCATCTCAACTGACAATAGGGCTAGTCTTTTAATCGGCATCAAACAATTTGTCTACGAAATCCCGGAACAGAAGACCAGCATTCTTGAGATGAACCGTAAGTTAGACGCTCTAAGAAGGATCTTCGGGAAGATCCCATTCAAGCAATGCATACTCTTCACTGGCTCCCAGTCGCGAGCTGGATCTTATAAAAATTACCTGGAGAAGGAAGGATGGCCATGTGAGTTGATCTCGGGAGCCCAAGATCAGAAGACACGACTAGAGATGTTCAAGAAATTCCGAGAATTCAAGACGCGTATTTTAGTGGCCACAGACCTGATGGCTCGTGGCATAGACTCTGAGAACGCCAATCTTGTTATCAATCTGGAACTGCCTGCAGACCAAATCACATATCTCCATCGAATTGGCCGTGCTGGACGCTTTGGTTCGCATGGAATCGCCATCAGTTTAATTGCCTCAGAGAAGGATCGCGAGAACTTCACCAGGATTATGGACAAAATCGGAACTGGAATGAATATACTCAAGTTCCCACTGATGGACGTAGAACGTGACTTCTGGGATTTCACAGACTTTGACAGAGACTCTCGACAGTATGGTTGTTTTGGTGATCCAGAGGTCCGCTGGGGCTCAGATGATGGCGACAAGGAGAACATTGTCGACAACAACTTTACCCATTCAATT
Source organism: Chalcosyrphus nemorum (assembly GCA_949716465.1). NCBI lineage: Eukaryota > Metazoa > Arthropoda > Insecta > Diptera > Syrphidae > Chalcosyrphus > Chalcosyrphus nemorum. The sequence goes on along the minus strand of OX454334.1, from coordinate 13,948,762 downwards.
GACACGAAGACTTTCCAAGTTGAGCTACGGGAAGCTGCCATGGGCCTGTTGGAACTAGTCCCCCACAAACCGGAAAATGTCCACAAATTGACGCCCGAGTCTAGACAGAGTTCATCTCAAAAGCTCCCATCGTCGAATACAATCGACGATGCCAGCAGCATTGCAGCTGATAGTGATATTCTCCGCAGTAGCCAACAGGACGTTCAAAAAGCCGCCTCCGCTGAACAACCACACCCGATTGAATCGATTTTGCGAGAGAAAGCATCGATCCCCAACCTTGTAGACATCCTAGTCGACCGCAAGGAGAAGGAGAAAGAGAAGAAAATGGATCCATTTGAGGACTACAAAAAGGCACTGGACAGTAGCAAGACTGAATCTGTAGAGGACGTGATGCGAAGTCCCCAGAAGCTTATGGATATCAAGAAACTCCTAATTAATTCCGATTCCAAGGATCCCGCACCGATCAAGAAGGACATCTATTCAGACTATGAAAACTTCAATGGCGATGAGAGTGCCTCGGTGAGCCAAGCAACCTGCGCAGATGTTGACAAGGCAACATTCATTCTCTCGGTGGCCACTCCATCGTCCGGGTTGGACGCCTCTAGCCAAGATTTGAATACAAGCCAGCAGTGTGAGGTGACTGAGGAGTCAGCCAGCGTGCAAGAAATGAAACATTTCCCATCGCCAGCTAACATTAATCCACCAGTAGAAATGCCACAAATCATCCAAGCTCCAGTAGAGCGCTCCCCAACTCTCAGCGAACGCTCAGACATCAGTGTCTACTCGGATGACACCGAACGCGGCAGCAGTGGTTTCGATGAGAACATCATTTCAGCACGGACATCAGGTATTGAGACCAGCGAGGAGGAGGGCTACTCTGAGGAGACAACTTACGGAGACGATGATTCACAAGATTCCTACTTTTACCCAGATTCAGAGGATGACAATGCCTACGACGATTATGATTGTGAATATGAAGAAGATGAAGATTATTTTGGTGATTTCTTAGATGGTGAAGCCGATGATGAAGATAATGATGCATATTGCTATTGCGAAGACGGTATTGAGAACTTTGTCGACGTTGAAGAGGATAAAAACGACAAAGAAGACAAAGAGGATGCCTCAAGTGAGGAAGGCAACAGCGCTGACAGAGACTACCAGGAAGCTTATACCCGTTGGATGAAGATGTATTGGAATCAGATGAATTTGGTTAGAGACTATGTTAATTTCTCCTCATACATTCGGGGAACTGGTTAAGTGCGTTAAGTATGCTCAAAAACTTTGTAATTGTTTTGATTTTTTTCTAAGATTTAAAGAATGTTCTCGCAAGCATTTGAAGCGTAACATTGAATGGCTGATTTGGAATACATACAGCATTGAAATGAAATAAAATGTATTTAAACTTATTTAAAAAAAAAACTGGTTTTCTTTGAAAATTTCTTCTTTATTAAAAGGGATTTCTTATCTTTCAGAGGTCAGCTAGAAATAAGACGTCTAGCATGTGACTAAAGGGCGAAAAACTTAAAACAAACATTAAACTAAAGACATGTACATATTTATGAGCCACCACCATTTAATGCAGTGTAGTATGAGATCTCTGCAGTTCGACCAAATGTTCTGGGATTGGTGCACTGGATCTATTCGACATCATGTTCTCCACGCGATTTGTTGTCTCTCGCATGACTCCAGAAAAATCAGGCAAATCATTAAGATCCAGTGTTAAGTGAGCTGAAAATCGCTTATAAACTGAATTCTGACTAGCCTCTCGCCTCGTACGGCTCTTGGTTTCCTCGTATTTCAACTGTTGTTTGAGAAATATCGAAGTTTTCAGCATATCTTGGATATTCTTAAATATAGCATCCGATTTCTCAATTCCTTCTACAGCGCTGAAAAGTAAAAATCAATAACTAAATTCTTGGTGGACAGAAAGAAGGCTTGTATACCTAACAGCATATTCCATGTCGTAACAATGCCCTTGCAATTCGTTTTGCAACTGAATAACTTCGGCTCTTTTCTCGACAATCGGTGGCAGGACCTTACGTACATGTTCCTGTATTCGAAAGAAGGCTAGCGAAGGATCATTGGCCACTATGTGGATGTTTTCGGAGATCTTCTCAGAAGCTATAAAGACAGTCTTCAATAGAATTACTTGTTAATGTCGGCATTTGCTTACTTCTTCGTAGTTTGTGGGTTAATTCTACATCTTTATTCATCATATTTGGTTCTTGGACTTTTGGCAGTAACAATAAATAAATACAAAAGGCAAGTAATTACAATTTTATTTACTTTTTTCTGTAAAAAAAAAAGATTTGACAGTTTCAACAGATGTTAACACTTTGAGGAGCACTATGAGGTTAACAAAGAAAAATGTAGTAGAAAAGTCTAATAAGAGAAATTTGGTTCCGGGAGGTTTAAGCATGTACGTATTTTGAAAACACGACTTTTGGCTAAGAAAGAATTTAAGAAATCAAATACAATTTAAAAGAAAGTGAGGTATTTTTATTATTGCTAAGGGCCGGGACATATTAAAACATATAACTTATTCCCCTTTGAGAGAATACTGATAAAAATACAACCGGTAAAATTACAAATTTAAAACAGAAACGTTCGGTTGATTGAACCTTTCTGAACCTGCAATTTTCTGGTGAGCGCTAAGCTTAAAACAAATGCATACATGTGAGATGAAGATAATTTATAAATATTCATATGTATGTCGCTGATATAGTAAGTAAAAGAAAGTCAACTATAGTCGTCCTTTAGAACGCTAAATTACGCAGCAGAAGGAAGTAGGATCCACTCGTCTTCAAGATCTGTAAATCGAATAAAGTTTAGAGTATTCTGATTTTTGAAATGCATATCCATATTTACTGCCAAAAGAGTTGGTAGCGACATAGTTGTAAACCATGATGCTCTCATTGCCATTAGCCTATTGGATCTCATAATCATCATCATAATCAATCGCCTAAATTCTCGGGGTTCATTGTACCACTCACATTCATACCATGCAAATGGTATTGTTTCACTCTGTAAAAGAAAAACACAAGAAGATTGAATTTAAAACAAAGTATTCAATTCACAAAACTCTCACTTCACTCGTTACAAATTGCCCATTTAAACAATAGATAACAACTTCATAGCCAGCTGCGGATATGTAAAGAACCATCCTAAAGAATACCATAAAATCAGTTTCCTATAAAAAAAAAGTCAAATCAGCACTTTTCGCTTTCATTCAAAAAACATTCTCTTACCAAACCAAAAGCACCTTGAAACATGACCACACCTAAGATTACCAAACTGAGAAGGTATTGTACAAGGCTTAAATGTAAATAAAGATCGTTTACATCAACGCAGTATCTAACAAGAAGCAATGCATTATATTTTAAAATAAACAACTTGAAATTTCTAAAGTCAACTTATATGTCCTTTCGTAATGGAAAATGCACTGACGCAAATAGTCCAAGCGCATTTCCTTCGGAACGTTTGGTGATGTGGTGAAAATAATCATTTTTCTCAGAATCCGAAAGAGGGCGACACCATGCAGTGTTAGAATTATAAAAATTCCATCAAAGCTTAAGGCACCTGATATAAAAAATAAGTCAACTCCAAAACACTTAATTTCCATGTTACTTACAAATTCCTGCTATATAGTCTCCGGAGCCAACCACAAACGTCAATATTGGATAGTATGGAAATTGGTTCATTTTATCTTCCCAAAATGGAAATAATGTTGGAAAAGCTGTAATAAGATGTTAAGTTAAATAATGAGACAATTTCGTGTTCAAATGTGCCTTTGTTAGGAACCTGATTTTAACATTCTCAAATTGAAAGACTTACCAAGTACATTAGTGTAATTTGTGTTCCCAATAATTGAGTTATATGTATTCATCGCTATAGCACCAAAAAAGTAATAACTAATGATAGCACTACAGGCAAACATATAAAAATTAAACTGCCTCTTTGCAACTTTCCAGCAACGATCTAGAATCTCGATTGCATCCTTTCGCAATTCCTTATTGTATTTTGTCTCTAGAGAAAATGATTAATATATTTTATTAATAAATCTATGCTTATTTATACTAGATACCGTTAGTCAATAGATCAATTTGGTCGACCAACTCGTGAGTTTCAACTTTGATCAAAACTTTGTGAAATCTATGCTGCACAAATATAATATAATTCAGCTTAAATATCGAGATAAGCGTTTGGAATAGAGTACAGATGCTCTGCAATAGAAATATTGTAATTATTCGAAGTCCGCCTGAGAAATGCAGCTGCAACTTACCTCTGCCATTGTAAGGATACTATCCTTGTGGCGATAGATGTACGCAATATGCCCATAGACATCACCCCAACTCGCAATTATTAAAATTACCGAGATACTTTTAAAGCAAACATACGAGTATGAAAAGTAAAAGTTATAAATGTATCATTTTTACTTACATTCTTAAAGAATCCTTAAATCTCGAAGGAGCTGTAACATTTACGCCCAAGGCGAATGTTGAGTTTATAACATCTCTCAAGCGTTTTCTATTCTTTTCTTTCAAAAGTTTAGGGTCTTCAAGTGGCATCTTTCACACAAGTTCTTAATCAGCCAAGTTATAGCTCACAAATGAGACATTAGTGCCAGGACTTTGGTTAGGAAAACTCTTATAATTATACATCACAAAAGAATGATACCTAATAATTATTACGTTTGAATCAGAGTGTCTAACCTGTAATTAACACCTAATTAAGTTGTACGGGGTTGTGGCCTTACGTGGTTGGGATGGGAAACATATTTATATGAATATATATTTTCAAATTAAATATGCATGAAACTGTACTGTTTCTCCCTTATTGTCTCTTTAATTAGAAAGCTGGCTTCCTTCATGTTTTTTTTTTTTTTTTTTTAATGAGAACCCGTAAATAGGATCCACGATAAGTGATTTGAAGTAAACTGTGTAAAAGGTAAAAGCTTAGAAAATATTAACAAGTTAATCATTACACGAGCTTCTTTTAAATATCCAAAAGTATTACTGAGCTGTTAACTCCTTGTGCGCATAAGCCGAGCTCGATTCCACGCCGCCGACATTTAACTATTTACAAGTCGCCTAGTTATCCTCACACTATAGTCCAATTTATTTCTGATTCTTTCTGTTTACAGATTCTTGATCTGTTCTCTGATAAAGTTTTCGATTGGAGTTACGATTGAGCTAAAAAAAATACTCAAGTTGATTACTAGGCAGGTATTGCGCAATATCTAACAAGAAGCAATGCTTTATAGTTTGAAATAAATACTTTGCAATTTCAAAATCAAACTTATATTTACATAAGTCAAATGAACAGACCCAAAATAGTTCAAGCTCATTTCAATGGGAATGTGTCAAATGTAGAGCTGTGTCATTCGTTCAAATTTGATAACCGGATCGTTCAATTATTGGTTTCAAAAATGATTCGGTCATTCTAATCAATCATTCAATCGTTCATTGATAGAGATAGATATATTATATTGGTTCAAAACAACGATTATCAATCCCAATCAGATCTTTTTGGATTGTTTTGTTTCATTCGTTCGTTACTTTAATAATCGAGACAACTAAAAGTGCCAGTGTTGTGAGACAAGTATTGATTTTGTGATTGATTGGTTTGTGGTTGTGTGAATGCAATCACCAATACTTTTATGTGAACGGGTCAAAATGATCGAATCAGTCACGGTTGACACAGCTCTAGTTGAATATAATCATTTTTCTCAGTATCGAGATTAAAAGGATTATGCTTAGATCTATCACTGTCAATGTGGATCGCTCCGACATCCAGAGAATGGGGCGTAAACTCGTAACGAACGAGTTGAACAACAAAATGTTGAACATATACTGATTTGACAGTTTTCACAAACCAGCCCACAGAAATTTCTTGCACCAAAAATCGTAGCATAGGGAAATTTCTTACTCTCTCGTGAGCGCTCTCTTCTGTGAAAAACTACGAAAATTCTCCGTACGCGAAGAGCTTTTCGTACCTAAAAATTCGCTGTTTTAGGAGGGTACGCGAACGGACCTAATATGATAATCAGCGCACGATTACCACGGCTACTAAATACATTTTTGCACATGCAATTTTCGCTAACTTTTTAGTATAAGGATCAACTTATTTAAAGTCTGGGTTATTATTATTGGAAAGTATTTTTAATTCAATCGATATTATTTATGAACTCATTAGATAAACACTTTGGCCTTCTTGGGAATGAGTTTTATTTCGAGCCCAAAGCTTTTACATCGAACTATTTATCCGAAAGAAAACTTGACAATGGTCCATAGTATTTCATTTTCAATATTATATCAGATGTAACAAAATAAAACAGATAAAATTCAATTGACTATTCAAATTCAACTTTTATTCGAATAAATATAATAAAATAGTACGCTTAACTTATTTAAACTAATTTTTTGAACGCAAAACTGTTTCACAGCGTTCGCAAATAGCATCTTCCGATGCCACTGAAAATCGTCGACATCGTGGACATAAAACAGACTCTGATTCTTGACAAACTTGAACATCATAGTTTGATTGATCTTTGGACTCTTCTAAGACAACTTTAGCTACTTGCAAAATTTCGCAGAGCTCCGATGAAGTGGAAGTTGTTGATGGTTGTAAGTTCTGAAGTGAAAATGTTAGCCATATACTTGAATCAGTTATTTTCTTACCTTAAGTATGGCAAACTTTTCAGTACTGCACTTCAATTGAACTCCCACGGTCCACGTATTAACATCGTTAGCTTGTTGATTCACAAGTCGCTTAACTTCTAAGGCAGTGCTTATAACCTCTTCGGCTTTAGTGTCCTTCCAAGTGGGATTTGATCTAACTATTGCTTCGTGAAAAGGTTTGGTATCTACAAAAGAAGCCGTGAAATAATAAAACAAACTTAAACGCTGTTTGTTAGGATCTACCGTAATAACTCCAGCTTTCCTCAACCAGAAATGGAACAATGGGCCATAGAATTCTACAGAGAACTTCATAGGAATTACCAAGAACAATTCTCACACTTTCCAGGTGCTCATTGCTTCCACAGTAAAGTCGATCTTTGACCAAATGGACGTAAACCGACGAAATTTGATTTGTAACAAAGTTTAAGATGTTAGCGGTGACTCGATTGTACTCGTACAATTCGTAGTTCTTTTGAACCTAAAAGAGACTGTGCTATGAATTGTCTAACAAATCAAGGAGGTGCAACTCACTTCAGTTTCAAAATCGAGAAGAGAACTTAAGAGATATCGGTCCAAGTAAGTCAGTGATTTGTTTTCAGTGTTAAGGTTTTTCACCACTCTAGAGCCATCACCGATGGCGCCGTTTAAGTACTTTAAAGTCGATCGAATTTTGTTTAAGTTCTCAACAGACTGCTGAAGCAGATTATCACTAACAGTGATTGACATGTGTTGTGTGCCATGTGATGCCACCCACCATCTGTAATGAGTAAAAGAGATTACTTTGGTTTTCCTTTTTTTTACGAATGCTTTCTACCTCAAAGTATCAGTTCCGAATTTCTTTGTGATGTCCTTAGGCGAAATAATATTTCCCAGTGACTTTGACATCTTGTGACCCTTCTCGTCCACAGTGAATCCATGAACAAACAGAGATCTATAAAGAAATGGAGTTAAACAAGTTCGATTTAGGAACAATTATTCTTACTTGTAAGGTGAATGAGCTCTAGCTGCAACACTGGTCAACAAGGATGACTGAAACCATCCAGTGAACTGATCAAATCCCTCAAGATAAAGGTCAGCTATTTTCTCTCCATCAAGAACATTTGACCATGAACTACCTGAGTCAAACCAAATATCAAAGATGTCAGCCCCTTTTTCTACATCTTCAGCTGTAAGATTGAGCTCCTTAAGAAGACTAGCAGGAAGCAACTCCTCCACTGATTTTGACCACCAAAAGTCGATGTTTCCGTCACGTTCAACCATATCGGAAATGTGTGCGATAATTTTGCTAAAAATACAAACCTGTCTTAAAGTATTCCATGTTGAAAACCTTTTTCTCATCTTACTCATTGACAATAGGCGTTCCAAATTGTTTTTCATAAAACACTGGAATAGGAACACCCCATGAGCGTTGCCTTGATATACACCAATAGGGTCGCTTTTTAACTTGAGTGGTTAGCGCCTTTTTGTTAGCCTCTGAGTTCACTCGTGGATAAACATTGATTTTATCAATCTTTGTGAGAATTTGTTTGTAAAAATTGAACTCCAAAAGCAAAGTACACTTACCTCTTCAACAGCCTTATCCCGAATACGTTCTGTATTGATGAACCATTGCTCGCTTGCACGAATAATAACTGGCTGTTTGGTTCGCCAATCAATTGGATACGAGTGGGTTAACTTTCCTGAGAATATAATATCTTCAGCAATGTGCTGTAGTACAAGACTGTCTCCATCGTCGAGAACTTGCTTGCCCACCAAAAAGTCGGGTGCCTCGGAAGTGTAAATGCCATCTTCATTAACGAAACATTTCTGTAAAATACAAGCATTTGACGAAGAATTTAAAATAGGACTCCTTAATGCAAAAGACGACGTTTAGCAGGATATGAACATATTGTAATCTTACCACTGGCAGTTGATGTTCCAGGCTTATTAGGAAATCCTCTGGCCCATGGGCTGGAGCCGTATGCACTAATCCAGTTCCTTTCGTATCCTGAACGTGAGCGCCAGCCAAAAATGGCAATCGAAGATTTTTATCAATTGGATGCAAATAGGTACAGCCTTTTAATGAATCACCTTGAAACAAAAAGCAAAATCAAACAAAAGTTTCAGACAGGTCGACAGAACTGGTAATATTCGTACCAGTTGCCTTAAGCACTTCGTTAACTTCCAATCCAGTCAAACTCTCAAACTCTTTGATCAGTTTGCTTGCAAGTAAGTAATGATTTCCTAAATCCCCACTCAGGGTTACTAATGAGTACTCCATTTCAGGATTATAGCAAATAGCTTGATTACTAGGCAGTGTCCATGGCGTTGTTGTCCACACCAATGCGTAGGTGTTCTCAAAACTTTGCATAGCTATAGGTAAATCTAGTATTGGGAAACGTATTACGGCAGAAGGACTGACAAAATTGGCGTCGTATTCCAATTCAGCTTCAGCGAGGGCAGTTCTACAGGCATTACAAGTTACAAATGTATATCGATTGAAAACGTTATTACAAACCTTGATGATGGAGACCAATAGACGGGCTTGAGATCCCTATAAACCAATCGCCGACTGAAAAACTCCAAGAACATTTGCAGTTGATTCGATATAAATGTTGGATTGATCGTTAAGTACATGTTGGATGGGTTTACCCAGTCCGATAGAATGCCCCAGGAACGGAACTCCTCTTTCTGTCGTTCCACTGTATCAAGGGCGAACTTGCGAGCTGAACAAAACTTTACATAAATTCATTTTACTCTACCAAAAATAGCGGAGGCACTCACATTTCTGTCGGATAACTTGAGGATCAGCTTTGGATTTGGTCGATGCCATAGCCTTTAACTCAATTGGAAGACCATGACAGTCCCAACCGGGTTTGTAGTTCACCTGTTGACCTTTCGCTACATTTTTCCGCAATGTGATATCTTTAAGAATCTACAAAAATAACTAGTTTTAATGCTATCTCAGTTAAATTAAATTTTTTGTTTGTCAACCTTATTCACAGCATGTCCCATATGAAGATTCCCATTGGCGTAGGGCGGTCCATCGTGTAGGACAAACGCCGGTTTTTGGTTATTCTGCTCTTGGTACCTATAGGCATTCGCAAATGGACCCTTTCATAAGAAAAGAACAAGAAATTGTTATTTATTTTCTAACTAAACGATAACTTACTTCGACTAATGACTTTTCAATGTCTGTTCTTTTCGCAGCCGATAGCCGCGTTGGAAATTTAGTCTTTGGCAAATTAATGGTACTAGTGTATTTAATTGGTGTTTTAGCAGCATGCTTAACAGTATAATAACGTAAAAACTTTGTAGGAGTAAATAGAAATGCTTTTAAAATCTGAACCATTTTGGTGGAAGTTTTTAGAATTTTGTAAATATAACCTTCAACAAACAGCTGAAATTGACAGTCACTCAAACCGGGCGAATTACGTTGTAGATTCTTTATATACCAGATTTATACAGTGACGTTGGTAAAGATGTTGACACAAATATATATTAAGATTTCTTGAAAAAAGAAAAATAAACATATTTTTTACGAATAACATCGGTGGTCATTTGTTGATAATTTATATAATTTTCCATTTAACAAAAAGAAGTCTTCCTTTTAGAAAAAGCACTGCCGAACATGTTCCATTGGCTCTTCGAAAACATTTTCTAGGAGAGGTTTTCGCTTCCCGATTTCATTTCATTAACACACATAAAGACTTTCATTGGACTCATTGTCACTGCCATATGGCTCGGCGATTATTCATTGTAAAAACAAAAACAAGAAATATTTTAAGTACATATGTCTATTGCGACATATCTTTCCATTAAGCTCACGATGAAAAATTTAATTTTTATTTATTTAAAAATAAGTGTAACACAATAGACAGCACCAAAAATTTTATAATCAAAAGTGAATGTGTTGACGAAAAACACCGATGTATCTCCGATTTGAGTAACTCCTGTGATTCTGTCTTCTTGAGCCACCACGAGCAACAAGCTAAAGACTCGCTAAGGATAGCATCGCCAAAAAGCAGGGTATGATACAAGTAATACTTGCGTAGGGAACGCAGCCACAAATAATTGTACTAGATGGAACCCAAAAGCGAAAAGCGCAAGTGTCTTGTGTATACGCCAAAAGCCAAACAAATATGAAATGTCATCGCCCGTGCCGTGTTTTCCTCGGTAAACGAGAATGAAAATATTCCCTGGCTTATTCTGATTTTATCAATTAAATTCACTCGAAATGAAACTGGTAATCCCCTACTCAGCGACTTAAAGACCTATTTCTATATAAACTTCATCTTCTAGTATTGCCTGAGCAACGATTTGGCTAAACCATGTTACGTGGTCACCTTCAAAGGTCTCCGCATCATGTTAGATTGTGGCCTTACAGAACAGACCGTCCTCAACTTCCTCCCGCTTCCATTTGTTCAGAGTACCAAGTTGTCAAACCTAGCCAATTGGATACCGAACCGAGAACACGATCCTCAGATGGATGGCGAACTAAAGGAATGCTGTGGACGTATCTTTGTTGACTCAGCTCCAGAATTTACGCCTCCAATGGACAAACTGATTGATTTTAGTGAAATCGATGTGATTCTCATCTCAAACTACTTGAATATGCTAGCAATGCCTTATATCACCGAAAGGACGGGCTTTAAAGGAAAAGTATATGCCACGGAGCCAACCCTACAGATTGGGAGGTTCTTTCTTGAGGAACTGGTGGAGTACATAGAGGTTGCACCTAAAGCGAATAATGCCAATCTGTGGAAAGAAATGTTGCACCTTTTGCCGGCGCCACTGTGCGATGCGTTTAGACCGAAGAAATGGAAGCAAATCTTCACGATCAAAGATGTCCACAGCAGTTTGGCGAGGGTCACTATCACTGGCTACGATGAGAAGTTGGTAGGTATGCATTTAATTACTGTGGATATGTACGAGATTCAGTATGTGACGAGCAACTGACTAGTATAAGATCTACGTCTCATGACGAGCATCCAGACAAATAGTACAATGACGACTGCTACAGAAGTTACAGCGAGTATGCGTCATTTGCTGTGCTCTTTATGTCAAAAGACATTCGTATGCCGCCAAACTACCTGAAATTTATTTATGTTTTAATTTTTCAGGATATCTATGGTGCTTTTGTTGCGACACCCGTGAGTTCTGGCTACTGTCTTGGTTCCAGTAATTGGGTACTAAATACAGCTCATGAAAAGATCTGCTATGTCAGCGGATCGTCTACTCTCACCACACATCCTAGACCGATAAACCAAGCTGCTCTGAAGCATGCCGATGTTTTGATTATGACTGGCCTGACACAGGCGCCAACAGTAAATCCAGATACAAAGCTAGGCGAACTCTGCATGAATGTCGGTAAGAAGCATTAGTGTCTAGCAGAAGAAGAACGATTCTTAACTTTCCTTTCAGCTGTAACAATAAGAAACAATGGCTCTGCTCTAATTCCTTGCTATCCATCCGGAGTTGTGTACGATTTGTTTGAATGCCTCACGCAGAATCTTGAAAATGCTGGGCTAAATAACGTGCCGATGTTCTTTATCTCACCTGTCGCTGATAGTTCCCTCGCTTATTCGAATATTCTTGCTGAATGGCTGAGTTCGGCAAAACAGAATAAAGTATACATCCCTGATGATCCGTTTCCACATGCGTTTTACCTGCGGAATGCAAAACTCAAGCACTATAAACACGTGTATTCCGAGGGATTTAGTAAAGATTTCAGACAGGTAAGGCTAATACGTCTTAAAAGTTATTCTTTTACTGAATATCTGTTCTGTTTTTAGCCCTGTGTTGTATTCTGTGGACATCCTAGTCTTAGATTCGGTGACGCGGTGCATTTTATCGAAATGTGGGGATCAAACCCCAATAACTCTATAATTTTTACAGGTTTCTTTGCATTACAGTAGTCATCTTTCAATTTTAGTAATCTGTACCCTCTGTTATAGAACCTGACTTTCCCTACCTTCAAGTATTAGCTCCATTTCAACCGCTTGCCATGAAAGCGTTCTACTGTCCCATCGACACGTCTCTCAACTACCAGCAGGCAAACAAGTTGATCAAAGAACTTAAACCCAGCGTTTTGGTGATCCCTGAAAGCTACACGAAACCTCATCCATCAGCCCCACAGCTCTACATTGAGCAGCCGGTAAGATTTAAGCCGCTTGCTTCATATGAATGATATTTACATCGTATTTTAGGATAAGAAAATTATCACCTTCAAGTGCGGTGAAATCATCAGACTTCCTCTTAAACGCAAACTTGATCGAGTGTATATCACGTCTGAGTTGGCTTCAAAAATTGTACCGCGTGAGATTACCACTGGTGTGACAATGTCTACAATTACAGGAGTCCTTCAAGTGAAGGACAAAGTGCATAACATAACACCGTGCGACGATGCCACGACTAAGCCTAACACAAGCAGTGGTACGAAACTGTTGCCACCTCAGCGAGAGGAAACCTTAAAAAAAGTGAAATACGAATTTGGAAACTTAGATGTCGATTTGTTTATGAAAAAGCTAGCACAAGATGGTATTACGGATGCGAAGACAGAACGTAGCGGTGGATCTCTGACCATACATATACCAAGCGAAGACACCACGATAAAAATTGACGACAATTCCACACACATAGTGTGTGGAGGAAAGCAGTCTTTGAGGCTGAAGTTGAGAGATTCCCTGATGAAGTGTATACAGAGTTTTTAGAAAAACAAAATTAATAAAATAACTTTTTAATGTAAAACGTTCTTGTTTTATTTATGTTTACAACAATCAACAATTCATAGGTGTTGTCTTAGTAAACCACATTAAGAGCAGATGGGAAGCAGACGTCGCCGGGCTGAAAATTAACTCGCAAAATCAAGAATGATGAGTCTATATATATATATGCATTGCTGAGCAAATGTATGAGAGAGTAGAGAGTTTCCAATACCTTGGGAGTATTATCTCAACCGATGCCGGAACCGGCTGTGATGCGTTTGGGATGCTATCCACAGTTTCCGTTCCAACGTTAAATCTGTGCTGCTATATGGATGTGGTACCTAGAGAATGACTGCCAGTATCACAAGGAAACTGCGAAAATTCTTCAATAGCTGCCTATATCTTTGGGATTTTCTAGCCAAACCACATGGCTAATGAACAGATTTATCAGAAAATACGACAGCGAAAATGGCAGTGGATTGGTCACACTCTTCGAAAAGGTCCATAGCTAGCCACAACATAAAATTAAGCTCGCTAACTGAGGATGGCAAAATACGCGGTGGTTCTAGGAGTACATGGCGCAGAACAGGCCCTTTCTGAGGCTATTTTATTTTATTTATTCGTCTGCCTGTTCTTCCGTCCGTTCACCCTTCCATCGGTTCATCCACCACTTATAAAACTTTGCGCAGCAGACCTCTCCCTTAAATCATGATACAAAAATATCGTTCTTTTATGGAACAAAAAAGGAGAATATTCCCCTATTTAAATATATGTATTCATATAATATGAAGTTTACAGTATTTAAGTGGCTGTCCTGAACATCCTGGGACGCGTACATAAAACTACACACACTGCTACAAATATAATTTGTTAAACAAAAAACGAACAGAAATTTCGACAAAAAAACAAATATGTACAACCCCTCATTCATATTCATTTATAAAATTAAATGAAAACTTTTTGGCAAGCATCAACGCTCATTGCCAACTGCATCCAATTGAAAACTTTCTAACAAAAGGATTCGTTTTGCTTCGGGACCCTCTTCTTTCCCACTATCATCAGCACTACAACCAGCGTTACCTTTCGGCCCCTTTAGGGGCAAATCGACCCTTTTTGGATGACACAGACCCTTGGACCCCCCTTTTCGAAAATCATCGATTTTTGACCCTTTTTGAAATATATGACCCTTTTTGGACCCTTTTTACTAATTTTTACAGAATTTACACATTAATGTCTATTTTAACCATGTATATGTTTCAATAATGTACATTTACTCACCCCATGAACATTTATGTAGTGAGTGTTTATCGTTTCGTATACCATTGATATTCATATTTCTCATATTTGGGACGATATCCCTTTGTTCCTATTCTTTGATGTTCTGTGCATTACATTGTGCATTGTTCTATCGATATTACTTGTTTTGGAAACTAAGGAATTAGAAGAGTGTCTTCCTACCCAAGTTTAATACAGAAGGTAAGGGACTCGATTACAAAGAATTAAATGTAAATACAGTCAAAATTGCTTATAAAGACATCGGTCATAACAACCAAATATTTCGGTCCTCCCTTGAAGGTCGTTATAACCGATTTTGATTGAATTGGAATCGCAACTGTATTTTTCTTGTTCTTTTTTTATTTTTATAATTACTTTTTACTAAAAGGAACTGATTTAGGTATATTTTATTAATATATAAGCTTAACTTTGTTATTAACAAATGAATTACATGAAAATAAGGAAAACATTACTTGATTCGCCAAATTTGGTTCTTCGATTTTATATCGGACCCTTTTCCTTCGGCAGCGACCCTTTTTAGGACCCTTCCCGATATTTTTCAGAGGTAACACTGACTACAACATCGCACTAATGCAAAGCCAAGAGAAGAAAGGAAAAAAAAACAAACTGATTTATCCCCTCATCAGATTTTGTTGTATTAAAAAGAATGCACCGCCAAAAATGTTACAAAAATTCCATAGAATACCAGAATCAGGGGATGACGTAGAAAAATATGATTCACCCCCAAAAATTGGGGCCAAAAACAAAGACATTTCTCAATGTTAAGTGGTTACAAGAGCTAAATGACAACCACAGAAACTTTTCGATGAGAATCACTTTTGAATGGGAAATGTTTGAAATAATCCAACAGGATAAGCAAAATAAAACCCAAAAATTGTGATGCATCAGTGAATGGTCCTGCGAATGAAATGAATTGCTTTCGGAAATAAAAACAAAAGGACATGGATACGAGTGAAACTATTTGAAAATATTTACACAGTAATAAAAACACGAAACCCCAAATGCATTGGCTTATGAGAAATGGCACTAAATGGTTAACTTTTCTTTTTTTCTTTTTTTGAATAACATACATAGTTGGCCAGTTTCTATTTTTACTTCGTGCAAGAAAAACGTTGGTAAGTAATTTGCTTTGTAGTGAAGATAATAGATCTGTTCGCGTACTTTCTGCACTAAAATTCGTAGATTATTAAATTTCAAAGAGTGGGGGCAAAATTCTCTCAGAGAGAACTAAACTTACGAAAAAGTAAACGAACGGGTTGAAGAAGAAAAATTTGAAAATACACTAGTTTGACAGCTTTGACAGTTTTCATAAACCAGCCCAGAGAAATTTCTTGCACTAAACTTCGTAGCATGCGGGAATTTCTTACTCTCTCGTGAGCGCTCTCTTCTGCGAAAAACTACGAAAATTCTCCGTACGCGAACAGCTTTTCGTAAAAATTCGCTGTTTTGGGAGTGTATGCGAACGGACCTAATATGTAGGTACATATGTCTATTCAAGTATAAAATTGCTCCAACACAGGTTCTAAAAATGTTGAAGGTAATCAAACAAGCTAATAGAATTTGAAAAGGACGATACCTTGGAGTTTTTGGATCAATAGCATCGGAGATAGATTGAGCGGGCCCGCAACACTTCGCTAATCCAGCTGCTAGGATATTTTTGCACCGGGATGACAGATTTATCACTAACAAATTTAGCGGCCTCTTGCACAAAAAATTGACAAGATTTTAGCGAATTCTAGCGAGGAGGACCTTTGCTATAAAGTAATAGAATCATTTAATACTTCAGTAGTACATCAAGTAAGCAAGTTTAAATTCGTCAAATTTTTGAGCACGAAGAGAATGTATGTATGTATGAGCAGCTAAATGTCTCGTCAAATTCTTAAGCTTTAAAAGATAAGTAGATACTTTATAATTCTAGCGCAAGTTTTCGTCTTCTAGCGTCTAGCAGTTCCTTGTGTAGGGGAAAGAGACATCGCATCGGAAGTAAGATTGTAAGAAATTATTAGATACAGATGAGAATTTTGGAGTTCGTACTAAGAGGACCTACGAGCAAGACCTTCGCTATAAAGTAATAGAACAATTTAATACTTTTGTAGCAGATCTTGTAAGCATGTGAAAACAAATCGTGTCAAACTGAAAGCACGAAGGGAATGTATGTAGGTATGAGGAGCTCCACTTGCTTATAGCTATTCGGTGTCTCGTCAAATTTTTGAGATAAGTAGATACTTTATAATTTTTACGCAATTCTAGCGAATTCCTTGTGTAGGAAAAGCGGCCATTGTAAGCAAGATTGTAAAAAATGATTATATACAGATGAGAATTTTTGAGTTCGTACCTACTACTTGATTAGCAGTATGATGCCGAAGTGGCTGCTAAGTTTAGCCGTGAAGAGTGTACATACATATCTTTGTTCCAGTTCTTTTTAAAATATCAAAGCCGACTTCACCATTTTCAGAAAAATTAAAAGCAAACGAAGAATAAAAGTACAAGCCTGTACATGTGCACATTATTTATGATAATACCTACCATGCATAGACAAATTATAATTCACATCACATTCTGACAACCGATGACAAATAGGTACAACATGCTGTTCCTCTTTATACCTACAATTTGAAGAAGTATGTCCGCTCAGCTGGTATGCTTGCAAAGTTTTCCATTTTCCAAATCGATTTCATAATTCCTTAGTAATTTCTTCCTTCTCTAGGCAGCGACAAACAACGACACACGATGACAATTTTGCATTTTATCCTTCTTCTTGTGTTCATTCTCTAAACGTTAACTGTTGGAGTACATATAAAGAAAGATGACTTGCTCCTTATGTGGCACAGAGCCAACTATATAACCTTGCTATTGGGCTGGGTTGCTTGCTCTCGGCAAGCCCTTAAGGAAGGCATACATTTACCTATAGACTTGTTGTATCTATTGAGTTTATTTGATATGCAAAAATTATTTATTACCACATGTATCTAGTTCAACTGTGATCACAGTAAATTGTGTCGAAATGGAAAATGTGTGAATTTTATGATAATTTTTGGCAAATGAATTGCTTTTGGACCGAGTCTTTAGTAGACCTGCCAGAGTGCCAGCAATTATTTAAGGAAAATTGAGAAAATGTAGACGATGATGTCTTGAGTAGGAAATTATATTAATGACTATGCAACAGACCTTATTATGTCTTTGAAGGCACACTTTATTTCCAAGCAAATTTAATTTGTATAAGTTAAAAAGCAGATGCCAACTAATTTTCCTGAATGACATGTTATCTGATTAATAAAATCTGGGCCATAGCAACAATGCTTTAATGAATGATGAACAAGTTTACTAGGCGAGGATGTGACTTAAGTAATTCATTTCTTAAAAATATTCACGTTAAGTGGACTCTTTCACTGGCCAAAAAGCTAATAGGAGAACTAACAGCAAAAATCTGTATTTTGCCGTAGCTCCAATGTTTTTGGAATCTTTTGAACAACCACTTCAATTTACCTTTGATCGCAGAAGTCATCCAATATTTACTCTAGTGGACGTGGTGCGAATTCAGGCATATTTTTTCCCAACTAACCTCAGACTGGACGATTCAAAATCGAGGAAAAGTAATTGTTTCACCTCTTGTGCTAGTTGTCATTTTAAATTTTAAACTTTTTATCATTTATAAAAGGCTTCCAATCAGTTCTTTAGTTCCGTCCAACCTTGATAGCTCTTTGTTCTTCCTAAGGTCTATTCGCCATCATTTTTCAGACACCTAACCAAAACAGCAATTTGCAACTCCTTGAATGGGCCCCAGGTCTTTTAAATATTAAATTCTATTCTTTAAGGAAAGAGCCTCCTTGGAGAACATTTCGCCAAAAGCCCATCATAAGAATGACAAATGACATAATTAATCGAAAGTCTCAGCCACAAAACGAAACAGCACCACAAAAGTCCATCCATTAAGCAAATACACAGCTTCCCTCAAAACCACCGGCTGCTGACCCATTGATATCAATTACCTTCTCAAATATTAAAGCATTCCGGAGAGAATACTCTGCAAAAGTAACCAAAAAGGTAACGATGAGGCGTGCACAAGGATATGCAAACACACAGAAAAAGAAGAACAAAGAACAAAAAAAGTAAAAAAAAAGAACTGAAAGACAAGAACCGGGCAAACTAACCCGAGCTCCATGACCTCATTTGCGCCCTTTTAGCCTGGCCTCAACGAATCCTCCTAGCCTCCTTCTGCCACATTCTTCTCTCCTTCGGCAATTCACCTTAATTATGTCGGGCTTAAAATTTAACTGCACTAGTTAAATCAACTTTACAACTCCTTTCTTTTATTTTTTGTGTTTCGCTTAAAATAAAACGAAAAAAAAAATGAAAGAGTATCCTATAGCAAGGACATCACAGCCATCGCGAGCAATATCATACTACACAGGGGCGACAAAGAAGAAGCAGAGAGACATCAGAATAGACAATGAGAAGTCTTGTTACCTGCTGGGCTGGGATGCACCTTCAGCGGAGAGCCCGGTTTTGTTGTGTTTCGCTACTTTTATTTTTAGCATCGTCCTTCGCGTAAAATACCAAAAGAAGAAGAGTTCATTTTTCGCGCGCTCTACACCCAGAAGGAAGGTGTATGGTAAGAGAAGGGAAATGACATAAAGACCGTTGAATAAAGCCCCGAAAACTGGGTTACAAAATTATGGGATACTTTTGAAAGCTATTTAATTATGAAATGAGACAAAAAAGAAAAAGAAGAAAAAATGTAAACGAGCGAAGGATGAAAAGAAATTGCAGATACTTAATGTACTCCATTTTAGTACAACGTATGGGAAATGGAGTATTGCTGCTGTTAATGTCCTCATTGTGCCCTTCTGACTGTCGAATATATTCAAACAATAGCATTTAAGTTTTTAAGGAGAAGAAGTTACTTTTCAAGCGGTACCTACGCTTCTCCTGATGAAAGTACATTTTAAGGGGGGTATAAGAAGCACTCAAACGATGATGATGGCGGAGGGCGATTGAGCTTCTACGAGTCTTATGAGTGAACTGTAAAAAAAATAATGCACAAAAGGCATTGAAATACTGGAGCATAGAGCATGGGTTCTTAAATTAATTAATATTAAATAAAAAGACTTGCGCTGAGAGTTTCTGGAAGGATTAAGTCGAAGCTGTTCCAATTGTCCGTGATAATTTCATGAAATTACAGCAGGGTAGGGCAGGACACAGTTTCTGCCAGCCATAGAGCGTGTCTTCGCTCTTTAAAGCGCTCCAGGATTCTAACACCTTAGCTACAAAGGTAGCATGAAGATACATTTTTTTTTTCGTACTGCTTGTGGATCATTCTCTACTTTCACCTCCCAGGCTCTCTCAACAAGTGAGAGCTATAGTTATCCTGATGTATTTGGTGCTGCACGAAATAGCTTCGCAGGTATGCCATCAACAGCCCCAGCGCTGACTAGTGGCCGAGGGTTTTCGCAAGGAGAGGACGGCACCTCTGACTCTTGCAGATGTGAGAGTCCATAAACTGAAGGGTCTCTCAAGGTCTAAGGCGACGAGGCTTGCTCAGTAGAGAGATGCACATCGAGGAGATTCTGGGTGCAAAAGACCTCTCTAAGAAAGAAAAGCATTCTTTAGGCCCTTCAGTCTGCCGCTAAATCGCAAAAATTAGTCATTCAGTCGATGTTCGTTCTTTGTGTGAATAGTTCTTATAGCGTTAGAAGTTGCCGTTGACTGTAAGTTCTCGGCCTTACTTCATTATCCAACTAAATTAACTGTTCAACCCCTTCGATTGCCTAAAATCCGCACCACCGGTCGCATGTTGTGGAAGTTTAGATTGGATCAGACCTGGATTCCTGTGCCCCAGCTCAAAGTGAAATTAAATTCTCAGCGTGAGGTAATTCATCTTCTAAATTGTTTTCGTGCGAAATTTCTTACTCTTTCTTACTCTGACAAACTGCAAAATTTCTCCGTACTAGAATCAAGGATGCTGGTTTCCAATTTCGAAGGGGAGTATTTTAGAAGTTAACAGAGGAGTATTCTGTGCCTGAGGGAAGTACAGGAGTATAGTTTGTTTTGTCAACTATTTTTTCGGCTTACTTTTCCATTTCGCAGTTTACTAGATGCTTTAAAATTATCTCATCACTTTCAAGGACAGCTACAAGACGAAGCCCATCACACATTGGAGCAATTTTGCCCTGGGGTAACCCCGAGTAAATTCTCCTAAATTAGCAGCTCTCAAAGAAAAGAGAAAATGTATATGTTTTACCCCGCCTTTCAACACTGGATGAAGATTTTACCATCTTCCTCTTCTAAAAAGCCAGTCTTACCCCAGGGTAATTGCACCAGTTTGTTATGGCCCATTAAATGAAATAAAAGTGACAATATACTAAACACAATTTTGTGGAAAAAATCGAAATGTTTTAAAGGGAGTAAAATCAGGACGAGGGGCACACGGGAGTACAGTCTTTAAGAAGGGAGTACGAATACGAATACTCCCTTAGTAGTACTTTCGACAACCCTGACTAGAATGAGGTTTCGTTAAAAAAATGCAAATTTTCCTAAAACTTCCCTGACTTAAGTGAGTAGGCGAGTAGATCACAGTTTTATCAACACGCTTTCACCATGAATATGAGTTGTTCGAAGACAGCTGTCACATTTTGCTCGCCTTATGATGGCCAATTTTAAATCGTTAATATTCGATGCGATAGCCTTTTGAACAGTCAGTACAAAGAAATTTTCTCTGAATTATTTTTGTGCTGAAGCCTTTCCATATATGGCAAGAAGTCATAACAAAAGAGACCAATTCGTAGGAATAAATTTACCTCGATGAAGCATTGAAAGTTCCCTCCTTAAGATGATTTAGTGTCAAATTAAATTTTCACGATGCTTTTTCGTATTCCAAGTCTAAAGAATTGTCGTCTATTGACTTTCGAAGAGTTGTCCCCAGACATCGACCCGAACACACACACAGCGAACAACAAAGGAATTCTTCTTATTAAAATATGCGAAGGACGTGCCAATAAACTTGAAACCTGTGAATCTATCTTTCAGATAAGATCTGCGTCTAAGAAAAACTTTTTTTATTTTGACTTTTCGTTTCCAAATAAAAAGTTATGTTTTCTACTTACATACATGTGTTTTGTCGTCGTTACATTATTATTGTTAGCTAGTCATTTGAGTTCAAAATATAAGTCACATCCTTTGAGAAATGTGCCAGTAATTCGACTCTTGATAAAGTCTTTCGAATTGCTTTTGCTGTATGCATGTACTTCGAGAGATAGAAGTAGAGTTTTGTTATTCAAAAAGGATATGAAACAAATTAAGGACTTTTGAAATCTGAAAAAGACATATGTATATAGAGTAGCACTGCTGGAGCCTATATTACCTTGTGCCGTAGGTACTCAAAGAGTTATAAATCTGCAATTAGTTTCCAAAGCAGCTTAGAAAGTTTTCAAAACAAGGATTAAATTAATACTCACACAGAGAGGTACTCAAAACCAAAGCAATATCTTTACAATGGTCATTACTGCATATGTTTATATGTATATGTACACTGCAATGATTTACAAAATGGATCTAAGGACACTACGAGTAGATCCAATGCTTTGAATTCATAATAAGGGAACATCTTCACCATTCAGTGTATCCTTTCTGTGTTTCCTCTTTGAGTAGCAGATACAACTGCTGCTGCTACTGTTGCGATACACACATTTATCCTTGGCGGAAGGATCCAATACACTTCTACGTTTCAAGATGATGATGATGATCGTAATAATAATAATAATAATAATGCAGAATGTGAATGCCCATGAAAGAGCAACAGCAAAACCAGGATGTGATAGTCGAGCACGAGCTGTTGTTGCTGTTGGTGTTGGTGTTGTCGCTACACTATTGCCTGCCTTCGTCCTTTTTCATCATTCAAAGTGATTTCCCCAAGTGGATTTCAATGCTGCAAGGATTTTACTAAGGCGATTGCTATTTGTTGGTAGATTTAGTTAGTTTGCCTGCCATGGCTGAGACTGGCTGACTTAAGGGAACGGGGTATTACTGGTGGTTGTTCAGTTGGGTGGGGTTCATTCACTTGTGTCGTGGGAAAATGAACGTTACCCAAAGGACACTGGGGACCAGTGAATGACTATGCTATGATGGTGGTATGTACTTGGAATAGCAGTGCAATTTTATGTGTGTGTGTGTATATAGAGATGTCTGCAAAGCCCCCTCCCCACTTTCTACTAAGCCAATGCAATTTTCTTCGTCTATTAGTCGATGAATAGCGTGGCGAAGAATGCGGCAGTAGGGACACAGAGACTCCAAAGCGGAAGAAGGTGGGCTTAATCATGAGAATTTACTTGTAATAACATTTCCGACATGAACACTTCTGCAGCAAAGTGATTGCACGGAATGAGTTATGTGTGTGCGAAAC
Organism: Chalcosyrphus nemorum; assembly: GCA_949716465.1. Taxonomy (NCBI): domain Eukaryota; kingdom Metazoa; phylum Arthropoda; class Insecta; order Diptera; family Syrphidae; genus Chalcosyrphus; species Chalcosyrphus nemorum. The sequence goes on along the minus strand of OX454334.1, from coordinate 13,925,702 downwards.
AATTTGCCAATATGTTTTCTTAATTGCGTCTCTTCATGGTCATTATAGCTGAGGCGTTTACTTGTATTTATGACCATCTCAAGAGGATACGAAATCCGTTTAAGTTGACCGGCTGGGACGATGGATGCTAGGTACGTCTTCTGGATGGGCTATAGATTGGGTTAATGGGATGAGTTGATTGTATTGTGCAGACGATTTGCTTCGATTTTTTTTTTTACTTATTTAATTCTCTCTACTGTGTGTGGGCGTAATCGGTAATTGTCAATGGGATTATATTTTTTATTTATAGCTGTATTAAGGAAGGGAATTTATGTAAGCAGCCGAGAGCTTATCTAAATTAAGTTGTTAAAAGAAAAAAAAGTTTATGTACTTATAGATAAATGTTTCAGGTATGTAAAGCCGGAAAGTTCCGGGGCAAGGTGTTTCGGTGGATATAGCTCAAAAAGGAAACGGTATACAGCGATACGTATCAAGATTATTGCATACTCTTGACTCTTGAGTAGAAGCGCCCTTCTTGCAATGTTCTTATCCATGAGTGATGGAAGAATGCTGAGCTATCCCGCAGAATTGGTGATGACTTAAACAGTCTGACAGAGATTAGGATCCATTATTAGGAAGGGCATACTTAATGTCAAAGCAAAGTCATTCTTCCGCGCAGAATACTTATTATAAACGTACTTGGTCTGTGTACTGATATTAGTCTTCCCATGCAGGTCATAGGTTGGGTTAGGTATATGGGTGCCTTGTGACCAGAAGGTCACTGTTCACACTCTCAGGAGGTCGACTACCTCAACATTGCCTAAGTCCTCTAGCTCCGAGAAGAAATGACTGCCAAGAGTTCTCTTTCTTCTAACATATAGGGCAGGACAGTCACACAGCAAGTGGAGAATAGATACGATTCCTTCTTTGTCTCTGCAGCTTCTACAATAGTCATTATGCAGCACACCGAGTCTCTCTGCGTGAAGGCCAATGACACAATGGCCGGTAATTACGCCAGAAACGACCCGTGCGTTATGACGACTGAGTTTCATCAGAGTTGATGATTTCTTCTTGCTAAAGGCTGGCCATAGAGCATGTATCCAGATGAATCCAGCGTCTGTTTGCACGATCGATGGCTTCATCTTCTACTTTTTTCTTTAAAGAACTGACTGAGGCTGCTACAAAGGGAAGGGCCCGCGATATGTGCAGCGTCGACCCTTTCCTAGCAAGCTTATCCGCCTTCTCGTTTCCTTCGATGTCCAAATGCCCTGGTACCCAACTGAGGGTCACCGTATTGGCTCTGGATATTTCGTTTAAAAGTGATTTGCAGGTTCTCACCAGCATCGACCGAATTATAGCAGAGACCAGAGCCTTAATGGCTGCCTGGCTGTCTATATCGTTTTTTCAACGATGTTATTTCGGCTTGAAAGACGCTCCAGTCGTCGTTTATTCTAAAGGAGCGGTTTATTCCTAGGGCTTCACAATAAACTCCGGCTCCTGTACCACTGTCCATCTTAGAACCGTCGGTATAGAATGACAACTCCTTTTTCTTTTTAGTCCTCCAGTTCTTCCAGTAACTTCACTTCTGTCAGGAATCCTTGCATTGAATCTCCTTTCGAATGTTAACATCGGGTTCATGTGATATGTTTCCGTCAATCCATTGGTAGCCTCCCATCGGGACAGAATAGAGGCGTGGCTGTAAGAGTTTGATGACCACAATCGACCTTCCCTCAGTCTTATAGTAGTTTTGGCTGCCAGACTACTACAATAAATGTCAAGCGGAATGAAACTAAGCATGGTTTCCATTGCCGCCGTCGGTGTTGTTCTCAATGATCCCATGATTCCGATGCATGCCGCCCACTAGCCGTTGTACAGTCTTAAAATGATTGTGTTCATCCAGAGGAGTAGGTTCGGGTCTTCTTAATAAAAAGCAGACGATGCTTTCCTTGTGATTATTTTTTTTATCTTTCGATCTAGAATGTAGCTTAGATACATACATATGTATATGTATGTACATATTGTCTTTCGAGCTGCTCACCATTCCATGATTTAGTCAAGAAAGTATTTCTCCTCTGTAGGTCATGAAGAGAGCTCCGGGAGTTAAGCCCTTTATCTGAATTCGACTGAAGCCCTTATTTTACCTTTTGAAAAAAACTAATCATCAAAATACTAAGTGCAGTATCGAGTGTACTGCATATGGCCACTGGTCACAAAAATATTATATATGCACTAAGCCTGATACAAAGAAGGGTACAACGTGCTCCTTAGCCAACATGTTCGACACGAGATGTTTCCGTTGTTAGAGTAAATTCCTGGAAGCATAATTAGGGGAAAAGAACTTATTTAAGGATATTGCAATGTCCAAATGGATTTAAGGCGTTTAGAGTAAGATACGCACTTTAGAAAAGCTGGAATTTTTTTTTTAAAAAAAGAAAAGAAATACATAGTTTTCTTTAAAAAATTTATTGTTTTTTTTCAGAATTAATGTGCAATCCCCAGAGATTTCCCCTTATCCATTGGAAAAGTATATAACCAACACAACCCCTCTCCGATGGAGAAACTGAATAAGAATACAAAACTAGGCCAACAGGAAGTACATAGTCCGTCCACCAGCAAATACATGCGTACTCTGCTCGATTGCTATAATACTCGCTCTCTTATGGCTCAACAAGTTGTTTGTTGTGATAGGTGGTGGTATTCCATGCCTCATCCAAATCACCTTCATCCTCTTTGCAAATACAATAGCAAATAGATAAGGATACTTTTAGATTCAGCAAAGGACTGTGCAGTAGATGAGTGCGAGGGAAAAGCAAGTCGTGCGGGGCGCGTTTGTAAATATGCAAATTGAGCGCACTCACGGCCACAAGTGCAAGGAATCCTTGTTTTCCTTAGAAAAAAGATTACGATTGTGTGACGTGGAATGCATTTTCTTGTCTGTTTCTCTGCGGTAAAAGACCAAGCGTGTGAAATTTGTAGAGCCCTTAGTCGCTCTCTCTCTCTCCTTATCTGTATAATTAGGTGACAGGCAGTGATTAGCTTTATTTCTCTTTCTCAAGATAATCTCGATTGAGGTCAAGTGGCCAATCGAAGTAACGCCACAGACCTATACATAGGGACATACGATTTAAGAGACGAAAGCTCATAACACACGACCACGTTAAGAATGGTCGACGGTTGGAAACGCCATGGCGATGACGATGATGATGTTGATGATTATAGTCGACTTACTAAGGCCCCTTGAAGACCGATTTCAATTTTAGATTCTAGTGCCATACAGTGTGCTTCCCTTGCTTGTAAACCTTTCCATTAGGATCTTTAGGCGAGTAATTTGTAACCCAATTTTGCAGCAGTGTCTTGGGGGAGCATGCTAATTTGATTAATTAGGACAAGTCAATGAGCAGAGATGACGAAGGAACATGGCTAAAGAGTAGACAGAGTGTGCAAGCAAAAACTGTCTACCAGACACACTCTGCTGTGACAGTCTTTGAGAGTCCATCTTTTGAATATACCCTACGGTTGTTGATAAATTAATTTAAGTGTCCTGTGTTGTAACACCAGGGACTTGTTGCGCACGTAGTTGTGCTGTGTGTTCGACTGACGGACAGAGTGTCGAACAGGTGTGAAAATTAATCGAAATACACCTGACTAAATAGAGCATAAGAAAATTATCTTGGCAAAGTCCTTGTGTATAGTACAGCTATCCCTTGCGGCTGTGTATGTTTCGTGCTCTTGGAGAACCTTTTCTGATTTTGGTCGTCAGAAAGCGGAGAGGGGTGAATGTTATCCTGCTTTTGAAGGAGTTTGTGCATAATGGTAGTTGTTAAGTTATATCCTTTTTCGGACAAAGACAGATGGGAAGGAATTTGTCAAGATTATCTGTGGGCTGAATCCAATTGAGGTCTATTGAATGGTGCTACCAATATACCTACAGTGGGTGTGTGTGTGTTTGTGTGTGAGGCTATAATTTATGGCTTTTGCATGGTGGTCTCGAAGAGGGTTATCGAATAAGGATGAACATAATTTTTGGCCCAACGTACCTGGTAAGGACATATGCTCAATGGATGCAGGGCATGTGTTATGGAAGATATGTTCGAGTAGAAGCGACAAACCATGTGGCAAATTTCAAAGAAAATTAGCACCCAGTTTCTGTTTACTCAGCATTAATAGAGTGAATTGTGCTACTGTGTGATAATTTCGATTGAAATGCAGTATTAAGAATGTTTGTTTAGTTTGATGTAGGAAATAGGATTAGGCAGAGGTTTTTTGGTATATTTTGAGACTAAGCAAGCATAAAATGATTAAAGAAATTGTTTAGCTTTGTGAACTAAAATTGAATATCTTCAAGAGTTTGCTTTTGAAATTTAAGATGAGGGGACTTAGGTTAGGTTAGGTTTGTGGGTTGGTAGAGGAAACGATATACCTCCGCCGCACTGAGGTCATAACTATTGTGTCACCCATAGGGCGGCTCAGAAAAGTACCATTTGCCCATTTAACCCATAAATATCTGTAACAACTACCCATGGTTGTACTCACCATCCTGATGTTCTCAGAAGTTCAATAACATGTCGGTGTTTGCCGAGGAGTTTGTACCTGCAATGTTAGTGTCCTCAATTACATCCTCATCGCCGCATTCTCTGCAGAGTTATTCCTCCGTCCGACGCAGTTTCTTTAGGTAGTCCCGCAGAGTGTTGTGACTCGTGAGTATGCCCACAATCATGGACAGTGAACGTCTGTCCTTGCGAATAATTCTCTAGGTCCTTGCTTTGTCAAAACTTGGCCATAATTGTTTTGTAGTTTTGCAAGTACCTAGGGACTTCCATCTGAAGTTCGCCTCTCTCGTAACCAGTTTCCCTGTTTCAAGCATGAGAACGCAGGGCGGGGTGCTTATGGAGAGATCAGTCAGTTCAAGTGGGTCCGATGAAGCTTTCCTTGCTAATTCATCTGCCTTTTCATTGCCCAGGGACCCAGCAAAGCAGAACCTTGTGCTGTGTTCCAAGAACCTTGAGCTCTTCGTGACAGCAATTCACAAGCTTGGACTTACATATATATTGTTTCATGGCTTTTGGAACAATGTATATACATATGTGCCTCCATATATCATGGTACTTGTCATAGAGCTAGCATTTGAATCCTCTCCTTCATTCCTCTTTTTTACCTGGACCATGGGACCTAATATCCAACTAAGTAAAGGGAAACCTTTCTTAAGAGGGCAACCACGGGACTGTCGTTTTTTGTCGACATATGAGAAACGTCGTCAACAGCCGAAAAATACCTTAAAATTTGTGATATTGATCTTCTTCACAAAATCTTAGACTTTCTTTTACGAAAATACATATAATATGGCATTGAAGATCCAGGATAATGGGAAGTGATATAGTCGCAAAATAAAGAGAAGTGGGAGATGTTTAGAAACTTATAAAACTAACAAAATTCAAGTATCTACATAGTATTATATACTTGCCTAACCGTACAAAAAGGTAGGTACAAACGGAGGAAAAGAAAACCCATCGCCTACACAATAGGAATAAGCAAAAGTATCAAAACCATTTGATTGAGGGGTTTTGAAAGCACTGGGATATGCAAATCGAGACTCGGTAATAGATTAGCAACCTAATTCGAGGCCTGTCAGATCGTATATCATATAATCAAAGAAGGTAGTCATCAATTTATCAATTTACAGAAAAATTGTGCTGTTTTATAAATACAAATACATACCTTCATATTACTTGTACCTTATCTTTTTACCCCCAACGATCCAGTAATCCATACAACCATAACATCGTACACCATATCACGACCGAAAACATCCCAAGCCAAGAAAATCCATTTGTTTGTGCCTCTTATAAAGTTGACAAGTCCTTATTCACAATTTTCATCAATGCGTGTAGGTACCATTCTTAACTGATGTTGTTTCCTTTACTTTTGCCTTACTTTGTCTGCTCCATGTTCATCAAAAAAAAAAAAAATTGTTCAAAGGAAGATTTGCGCAAAAAAACAAAAATAAGGAAAACAATTTTCAACCTCTATCCTTCCAAGCAAAAATAAGATAAAAAAAAAAAAAACTCCAGCATGAACTTCTTCATCACTCTTGCATCTTTTTATCGTTCGTTTTTCCTTCGATTTTTTTGTTTGTCTCTTTTTTTTCCGCTTTTTTCTTCTTCAATTTTAGATAAGACTTCAATTGACAAACAAGCTTATTCCCTTATCTTATCTCAATTTGAAAAGTACATCCAACAGCACACAAAACAGTAGAAAAAAGAACCAACATTGAAATCCCTTAGAAAGAAAATACAAAAGAAAGCAAAGCAAAGCAAAAAAAAAAACTGGGAGAACACTAAAGCGGAAACGCCAAATGCTACAGGTGCGCGAAGCTGTTCCCCCTAAAGCCCAACCGGAACAGCAGAACGGAAATACATTAATCTTAATAAGAAATTACTTGGGAATCAATTTTTTATATTTCACTCGTTTCACAATGGCTTTCTGCTGCTTCCTTCTTCAATCCTTCATCCTTTCTCTCTTCCCTCACCCCCCGCCCGCCACACTCTCGCGCTTTCCTAATTGTGTACGTGTTGTATATTCACAGAGAGAACGAACGAGAAGACATTAAATCAGAATTAGAGTCTGCAGAGCTCGTCTTTTTAACCCCTTTTTGCAAGCTTCCTATGCACCATGCCGTGTTAGAAGAACCAATGAAAGGGAAACGTTGGTGTCTTAAACCATCTCCCACCCGCAGGAAGAGAAGAAAAAGTACGAGGGCCACTCCATGAAAGATTGATGGTACCAACCAACCGATAAGGGTGCAGAGCAGAACAAGAAGGAGAAGAAGAAAGAAAAAAAGTCAATAAAATAGCGGATTATTTCTTTAATATCTGTATACTTAAAAAATGCCTTCCTTCCACTTGGGACACAAGGAAGAAGGTTGGTCAATCTCGCGCCCTGTTTCGCCTTGAAGAGGGTTCATAAGACTTTGAAATTATTCAAAATATTTCTCCTCTCTTTACTTTTTCTTTCAGCGAGTAACCGACTATAGTCCTTTTTCGACTTTCGCCGTGTTACAGTTAAAATAGAAGCCAAACCAAAGAAGAGAAAGAAGAAGAAAAAGGAGCAGGAGAAGGAGCAGGAGGGAAAAAACGCACTTTTGAAAATTTATTATGTTTTATTGGTCCTCTCGGGTGGGTTACCCACTTAAGTGTTTGTATATCTTAGCGAAGGACCTCTTAATGGTTTGCTACCCCAGTGATTTGGGGTTTGGGATTTTCTTTCAAGTTTTCTCCTCCACTCTGTGTTGTGCTGTAAGCGCCGCGACGCCGACCGGGTCCTTTGTTTTTTATTCCCGTTGACTTGTGGAGCGGATTATGTGTATTGGATGGGCGCAAGTGTTTTGGCGCGTGCAATGATTTAAAAAATAATTATTAATATTTACACAAACGTGCTGTGCTGGGCAGCAGCTGGGGAGACGATACAGCACAGCAGAGGATGCGAGAGTATCCTTTTGAACCCTTTTCATTGTGTGGATGAATTTGTTTCGAGGTTTTCAGATAACGATTTTTCTACTACTCTGATCGGCTGTTAGACAGAAAGTGATTATTTTTTTTTGTTGTTTTTTCTTAGGTAGGTAATTGTTCAGTGGAATGGAATTTATCGAGGAATTGCTTATTTTTTGCTGATGAATAATGGGAAGGCCATTGGTGGAGAATTTCACTTAAGGATTTTCAGGGTCAGTGAGCTTTAGCTTCCGACGAAAAGGAACTTCTTACTTTTGCTCTGAAATATCGGTCTTTCTTGGAATCAATGACTTTCCGACGTCAGTTGCTAATCATCGGGATGGTTTTTATCATGATTTTCTTTCCACAGAATGTTTAGATAGACTTTTCAAGGATGCCCACCAGATTCTTTAGAGTGGATAGGTATTTTTTTTTCCTTATGAAACGTCAGTCAGAGTAAACTTTGACAGAAGTTGAGACTTTATCCTGAAGTTAGGTACGAGAATAGCAATTTAAATGGGAAGTTACTGGGTGGGATGTGATGGTTTATGAAATGCATATTTTGTTTTTTCAGGGAACAGATTTTTAAAACTAAAGTAGAATCGAATGGCTAACTTTGGCCCACTAATTAAGATACCTACTTGTGGACTGATCATCTATGCAAATGTTGACGCTGTCGACTTTCAAATCAGTGTGATCGTCACCATAGGAAGCGCTTCAATGGAACACTCAGGTGCAACTAGTTCATTGTACTGCCAGAAAGCACCTCTTTTTAAGCCCATATTTTACTGAAACATTCTTCCTCTACGAAGGGAACCGACAGTGCGCTTTAGTTACGAGGAGCTTACAGTCACAGTTTTAACTAAATCGGTACCTAGAAATGGGCAGTCTAGCAAAGGCAGGACAGTTCCGCAGTATCATCGCCTTCCCTACATGCATCAGAGACAGACGTTTTGCTTAGATCTGGGACTTTTTGAAAAACAAAGCAGGAATAAGTGTAAGCATAGCCATCTTATGCACAAACGTATGAGGCGGCATTAATTGTTAATTTGAGGTTGTGTTTCTTTGAGCGATCTTTTGCCTCATTTGCATAGATGAGAAGTAAATCAATGTCAAACTATATGGTCTATGAAATGTCATCAACTTAGGCAGAAGCATCGACATACAGCGACTAAGGTTTGGGTCATGTAGGGTACAGGGTTCCCGTCCAGAATATCTTCGAATCGTCCTCAGTACGGACCTGGTTAGGACTTCATAATTTTGTCGAATGAGGCGTCTACTCTGGACTGTAGCGTGACCAGAAGTAAATAATTACTGGATCGTTGGAACAATTAAAAATTAGTAAAAGACTAAAAATATTTTCATCTAATAGTTTCAGATCCGTCTTGATAATAAGGGCCTTCTAAAGAGCTTTCCCAAGAATTGAGAAGATTTTTTTTGTATGTTGCCCTCAGATTCATAGATAAGGAAATTTACTTACTTATATCCTGTATCCCCTTGTGGGTCCGAGAGCCTCTACAACGCCTACGTGCCTTCGTGTGCGATTTCTGGAAATGTGCCTCAGCTCCCACTGTTCTGCGCCACGTACTCCTGGGACCGCCTCGTATCCTGCCATCCTGGGTAGGCGGGTTCCATTGCATCACTTTGTTAGCTATGGATCTGTCACCCTTTCGGAAAGTGTGACCAATCCACTGCCACTTTCGTCGTCGATATAAAGCTGATAAAGCTGTTCGTTAGATTCAATTTTCATATTATCTCCAACTAACTCGATAAAGTAGCTTTATAAAACTTTACCTTAGATAATACTATCTTCGCTTCAATTTGAGAAATATGATGGCTATAATCTTAATAGGACCCTTAACCTACTCTGAATATTAGCACCGACTATCGCCTCTTTACTTGACTGGTTTTATGACATACTTTATCAAAAAAATAAACGTTACCTTCCCTTTGGCAATTTAAAACACTTGTCAATTGCATAATAGAGAATACCTGAGGAGTTCACCGAACTCTCTCAAAACAGGAACCCCTAATCATGGTAATAAAATTCAAATAAAGTGCCATACCGTTAAATCCACGACTTCACTTTAACGCCTTTTTCGCAACAAGTCACGCTCAGTATACCTCCAGCCATGAGAAAGCACAATTTGGATTGATGATATAACGGTTGCATGAAACTTACCCCACACAAACCTGAGAAAAAACATACCAACACGTACAAAGACTAAAATAATTATTTTCATTCTTCACCCCTGAAAGGATGCCTATGTGCAGGAATGACGTGACAAGTTGGATAGAAATAACCAAAAAGACCGTTACCGTAACCGTAAAAGACAGACGATGACAAATTCCATCTGCAAGGATACTAAATTAAATTCACTCGTAGACGTCCACCATTGCCGCTGCCACCATCATATATCGGCATCCTGGGCCAAAGAATGCCGTCGCGTATATGTGAAAACACCGGCGGTGGCAAAATAATAAAGTTCAACCTACTGAGATGATCGGCAGGAAGGAGGCGGCTGCCAACACCCACATCCTGCCTGCCATCAAGTATGGACGAGAAAGAACAACGAACAGCGACGCGACGACTTCAAACAGATTCCAGGAATTGACCAGAATGCTGATGATGTTGATGTCGATAATGATGAAGATGATGACGATGACGATGACTATGGTCGGGTGTTGGTCCTGATTGTCCTGTTGGTGGCACAACGCTTCATAGTCTCAGGCTGACGAGAGCGCGACATCGCAGTTCTTATTGACTAATGACTCAATTTCACTTTGGCATGGAAGGAATTCAAAATTAATTATTTTATACACCAAAATTAATCAACTCAACAAAAGGCGATCATTAATCACCTTATACCTTGTTGTTGCCGAGTGTTGCTGGTGGATGGATGGATGGATGGATGGATGCTGTTATACGGTGATTGCTGGCGGATGGATGGAATGACGTATCAGTCCTAAGAGGGAGTGGATAATTGTATTGCAACACCTCTCTGTGCCGTCACCAACAAAATCACGTGGAAAATTTCACAAAAGCTTTCTATCCTATTACATGGAGGGGCTTACCCAGATTGCAGGTAGGTTCACATCGATAAGGCGCCTTAGCAGCAGCAACATCAGCACCGCGAAGAATAGGTGAGAAATTATGTTTGTGATTTGCAGATTTAATCGATGGAGATTAAAGGCACTCGAGCTTGTTGAGGATGAAAAATGGTGGGTATTTCAATTTGAATTTCAACGTTAGCATGGATGTTTGACACTTTGATGGAGGAGGGAGAGGGAGTGGGAGTTGGGTGGGTGTCTGGTGATAGAGAAACAATATGGCAATGGTGTCAGTTTAGGGGGTGTGCTGTAATTGGATCTGTTTGAAGCAGGCGTGAAATCTAAACCTTTCGTTGACGACTATCTTTGATGGTATAGTTCATTGGTGTAAGCATTTTTGCGTTAAAGTAATAAGACTACACACTGGCGCTGATTTGAGAATAAGGGGGTGAGAAGATTTACGCGTTTTCCATTATGTCGTTGTTGTTAGGAAGGGTTGAATGTACTGAAATCTTAAGATAAACTGGAGATTTTTTGGTTGTTCTAGGAAGATGGTTGAAATACAAATGTTAGTGTTGTGAAGTCATTAAAATACATATAAATATTATCCTAAAATTAAGTTGATAAAAGTATGCCTAATTATGACTCAAAGTGGAAGGTGTTAATCAACAAAGTCAAAGGCTTCCAGAGGCCTGTTGACTGAGACTTTCTAAGTCTTTCCTTAAAACTTACACTGACGAAAGAGGAACTTATACCTTGCATACTCTTTAGTTCTAAATTCTAAGCTCTTTGCCCATGAATTATCTCGTAGTTACTGGGAGCGACTCCCCAAACATCCTCATCAATAGATTGGTCTACTGTCAAGTAGGTCTGGAGCTGGGATCTCTGGTGCAAACTACAAATTATCTGTTCCTCTACACAAACAAACAACCAGTATCTTTTAGGCAGAGGTCTACGCTATCGAGCTCTGTGCAATAGAAGAAACCTCCGAAGATCTCATATCAACATTCTTTCAGACCGCCAGGCAGCACTCAAGGCTCTTAACTCCTACAACTTTGAGTCTAAGCTAGTTTGGAACTGTCTCCAATCCATTTTGCAGCTTGCTGCACACAATAATATCACACTAACTTGCCAGACAAGGTGCTCAGGCGCCTTTCATTGGTCCTAAGCCTTTTTGTGGCCCACAAACTAGTCAAATCAGAATGGAGCTCAGCAGATGGAAATCGCTCTCCTACTGGAACTCTCGAAATGGCTTAAAACACGCCAAATAATTCATCAACTTCTCAAAGAAGAGAACAAGAGATATCCTCTGTATGAGCAAATACAAAGTCAAGAAAATCACTGATTTCCTAACTAGTCATTGGTCTCTCCTCTACGTGTAGCCTATATCTTGAAGACACCGAAACAGCCCACCACATTTTGTGCGAATGTCCTGCCATAGCTCGGCTGAGACTTAAGTACCTTAACAAAGGCTTCTCCTCAGCTTCAGCTATAGATGTTTTTAGATTCATAAATGAACTAGATTTCAGCTGAAAAAGTAATTATATTCAAACTTGCTAGGGAATAGCACAAAAGATCTTCCTGGGTCGTAGTGCTTCATAGGTCTATCCTCTCTTTTCCCTCACTATCCTTAAAAAAAATCTATGGTTTTTAGAAGGAGGGAACATCTAAGGATATTATACTTGTAAGTTGGACTACTTACTTAACCTGTATAATGCCAGAAATAAGCTACCACTTCCTCTGAGGGAGTTGTATGTATTAAATGTTATTTCGTGGGGCCATTCGTTGACCATTCTTTGGTCCCCGAGGCTTCTACTCCTTAGGGTTAATAGATTGGAATACTTGCGGCATTTGAAAAAGGTTGAGCAGGTGAATCAAATTTTTCTGCATGAAAGGACTCAAAATGAAAGTAAAGTAGGGTTGGGGTGGTATTTTCTCCAAAAAATTTGACTTAAGTATCTTTTTCGCGCTTTGGTTCGGTGGATAGTACTACATAAAATAAATAAATAAATACTAGGCCGTAGGCAGCCCATACATGGCCAAAGCCTAGCTTCTCAGAACCGTACATGTTGTGAGTGGTATACATACATACATATGTACATAAGGCACCTACAGTTTTATGGCTGGATCCCATGGTATAACAATGGAGATCTTTCCCTAACACGTACATCATAATTATGTAATATTTATGTCACCTCATTGTGAGCTATTTAAGGGTTCGTCATTATTTGCCATAATTTGTCATAATTTTGACTTTTAAAGCCTACAACTCACTGCTTCAGTTATTTCTTTTGGTTAACTAGTTCTCTTTGATTTTTCTATTATACCTACAATTACATATTGTAATCTCTTTTATTAAGCCCTCAGAACTTATATCTGACCCCTTTAATGTCACAATGACAATTTCTCCTCTGCTCTGCTCTTCACATTTCAATCTGCCCGACCCTTAATTAATGTATTCATTCTCAATCTCATCCTCATAGTTTGTCAGAAAAGTTCCACTTAAGTGTAACCAAATTATGAATGCACTTCAACATAAAAAAAAGAAGAAGAAAAACATAATACAAAACAGCTACACAATCTGCATTACTCAATTTCCGCACGCGCCTCTGTTGCTGTCTCGACGTCAACGACCTCTTCCGCATGCAAAAACAAAAAAAAAAAACCCGAAAGCATTCTCATCCATCTATCCTCGAGAACTCGATTCATATTCCTTCACTCTGCTCCATTGCACTTTGCATTTAAAATTTTTTTTGCTTCCAATGTGCGCCCTACAACAACGACTAGGCTACGACGTCGACGACGACGACAAACTCAATCGCTCAAATTGACCCAAATTCAATCTCACTACAGCCAACACAATAAAAAAGATACATGCCTACCTACTCTCATACTACTTGTTGAACAGAATCACATCTCCTCTCAATTGCAGCAATCCCACGCATGCTCCTCTCTCTTTATAAAAAAAAAATTAAAATGAAAATCTCCCACAGATAGATAATTATTATCGAGACATATGAACTCATCATCAGGACCACCCTCATGCTGCATCCGATTACCATCCACATCCGATCTCCCCCATAATTTGCGCTCAGAGAGCGCTTCGCTGAGAAGAAAGATTTATTAGAACACGATTATTAACTGTTGAGACTGGTTCACGCAGTTATGTATCTTATGCATCCGCAGCAATAGCAACAGTTTTCACACACACTCTCGCACAAAATAAGTTCAACAGATGAAGGGGTTGCTTTCAAACTGAGTTCCAGTTGAAGGGGTATCCCACCCAATGCGCATGTCCTTGAAGGGGACTGGAATACATTCGCTCTCTCCTTATCCACTTCGCCGGGTTTACAAAATACCACATCATCCCTCGCTGAATCAACAGAGGGTTGTTTATATTGCGAATTGTGTCACAATATCAGATTTGGTACCCCTTTGCGAATATATAGAGCTGTATTGGGGGCGGTCAATCCATTTCCATAACGTTCCCTTATCCGGCCAAGTAAAGAGCCGCCCGGGCATACACTACACAGAGCAACAAAACGTACACATTCCGGAGCACCAGCAAGCATATTCCATTCCGAGATCGGGTCGTCGTTGTCGCCACCGATGTCGCAACAGAAGTACGTGGTCGTTGGCCCCGTTCGCATAGAATAGCGCGTTTATTAGAATTCTATTCGGTAAAAGTGTATCTCTCTTTCTCTCCGTGCACCTCGTTAGGGTCCTTCCAAAAACAAAAAAAAATTAAAAAATTCCCTTTTCGATTAGGGCCCTTCGGTATTATTCAGTCGAGATTTGGACGAGCATTTGGATAAAACAAAACATACAGTGTCACAGTGATTAGTGAATGCAAATTAGGATTGCAATTAGTTTTCCCTTTTAAACGGTCTTTCGGTATCGGATTCAGTTCTTTTGCTTTCCTTTATCCTGACAAAAAAAAAGTGTTTTTTGTTTTTTTAAGAAAAGGAACATTTGGTCGAAAATAACCCAAAAAATTGGGTCGTAGATACGCGATAAAAGTTTCAGATACAAAAGAATAGAGAAAAGGAAAAAAAGGATTCGTCGCCACAATATCCTTGTGCGACGAGAGTAATCATTAATTAATCAGAGTGCAAGAGTGTTCATACTGTGTGACGGAAAAAGGAGTAAAAAAAAAAAAATAATAAGAATCTCCTTTCCGGTTGATCCTTTTCAATACAATTGTCGTTCGTCATTGTGGCGTTTTTTGTTTGTGTAGGAGGAAAACAACAGGATTTCCCAACTGTTTTTCACCTTTCAGCTAGAAAAGAAGAAAGCAACTGAGTATATCTACCAACAACAAGGATTTCAACGTGTAAGTTTAGATTTTAATTAAAAGGGACAAAAGAAGAATGAAAGTGATCCTTAAACATTTTCTATATAAAAAGAAAAGGGATTGGCAGTGGTTATTCGTTCGAAGAAACCACAAACTGTATGTGGTATCTACCTCCCTCGGTGCAATGAGAAATAGTATACTGGACGATGAGGGTTGCAATCCTTTCGCCACCCATAAGTTTTGTGGTGCGCCTTGTCCTATGTATCACTGACAAGGATTCATTTTCGTTCCGCTTGTGATTGTGATTTTAGACTTTAGGTTTAACTTACTTCTTTTTTTTTGTACCTTATTTCTGCAGTTAGTCGTACACCTTGCACTGTGAGAGGGCGGTTGTGGTGGTTTTGTAATGTTATATGAGATCCTCTGGCGGGGATAGGAAATTGATTTGATTTTCTTGCTTGTTCACGGTGAAAAGGTGGTTTTTAGGTTTGGATGGCTGGCTGGTGAAGTGTCCTGATTTTGGCTTTGGTTGAAAATGTAATTTAATGTCGTTGTCGTTGTCGTCATTGCTTTCTATGGTTTTCTTTTTTCTTGTGTGTGGTTTTAGTGTACGAATTGCGAGCGGGAGGGCAAAGATTATATTGTTTTTGTTTATTTGTTGATTTTGTAATTAGAAAGTGATTGGTAAACCCCACGAGGGTGCTTACAAAATCACTGTTACGTAAGAAGAAAGCAAGCAAAGCAAATTAATGATGTAATGTAAATAATGTACATAAAGCGTAAAGGGTAAGGGGCAGAATAATTAAAATCTATAGAGGAGTTGGATTTACTTTGAGATGGTAACCAGCTGAAACAAGGTCAGAATCTTTAATGAGTCTGCTTTGTGTTTTAAGGAAATCAGCTGCAGAAAGTTGAAAATTTGCTCATGAATACCATTTTACTTTGCTAACTGATTGTTAAGTAAGGTCAAAGGTATTTCTACCCATTGGGTAGGTATTTAATTAAGTATTTAAGGTTTTCATTATCAATTAGCATCAAATACAAGTGATATCGTCTGTTATGACTTCGGTCTATACATGTGCTGTTACACTAAAATGTGATACATTGTTTGTATGCAGTATCTAGATTTGTAAGGGTGTATAGATTTCAAAATTTGTCCCGACACTTGTAAAAGCGAGTTACTTTCGGAAATGGAGCAAAGAGAGATTTTGTAGAAATATTATTTTTAACAAATCTTATAAAATTAATAGTATCTGCCTTAGCTTCTCCTAACTAGATGCTATGATTTAGGAAACGACATACATACATGTGCATACCTAGTCAAAATTGTTCATATTTTAGGCCTCGAATTTCGGTAGTGTTCCATTATATCAAACATTTATTTCTTCTTGCGCATATAAATAAAACAAATGTTATGTTATGAAACAGCTATTATAGAGTAGTTAAACTAAACTAACGAACGGTCAAAACCCAAGGCGAAAACAGCATATATACTTCTTCAAGTCCTACTTTTAGTTTTCCTCTTAGAGCAGTTTTACAAAAAGAAAATTTTCTGAAAAAGCGATTTAACTTTTTTTTTTGCCAGATTTCATATACCTACATACATACATATGTATAGACAGTGAATATAATGGAACACTGCCTATTGATCAAAAGACTCAAATGTTCGTTATGATGTATTTTTTGCTTGTAGTGCGTATTGAAAATTTTGATAAATTCTGACATAACCTTTGTAGAGAACTCGAAAAAATTGGGTCTGGCAATTCTATCTGTCTATCACCATGGCTACAGACTAAGCGAGTGAACCGATTGAGCATATCTCGTTTTTGCGGGGTAATCACTAGAGGACAAATTGCAATTTTTGTTTGAGTCCTTATGCTTTACTTACTTTATGTTACAATTAAAAAAAACCATTTGCTGGAAAACGCATTTCATATTTAGCTTAAATTTAAAATTCAGGCTAACTTAGCAATAGATGATGATACATTTTTGGTCTAAAATGTTTATAACGGTACTTTATTCAGAGCCAAATTGGTAAAAAACTGATCTGCTGCGAAACGGCTACAGTGATTTTGTTCACAATTTCATAATAAAGCCAGTTTAGAGACATGCTTGCAACATTTTGACAAAAAATTGTTAAAACGGCAATAAAGGTCAATTTGCTTAAAATTTAGTTTGCTAAGAAACGGTCTACCCATTTAATAAAAAACTTTATTTCCTATACAAGAGAAAACCAACCAACAAACTTCTGGAAAATGTAAGAATAACGGTACTTGTCTTAGAGTAACATTTAATGATACGCTTACATTGCTTATTAATTGATTTTAGAAGTATGACCATTTAATACTCAATTTACTTAAGTAAAATTTAATGTGTGCTAAAATATGGCACACTTATGAAATTTTTGAAATAAATTTGTCCATAAATTATTTCTTTAAAGTCCATTCAATTTCAACCAACAACCAATAGGTACGACCCACTCGTGCAATTTCTTTTTTTAATTTTCAAACATTTTGGCTTTTTTAATTCAATATTTTTTAAGAGGGGCCACAAATTTGTACATATACAGAAGAGAAAAGTTAGAAATAAAATACTTAAGCTAGTATTAGACGATACGTTGTATCAGCTACGTATGCTGAAAAATATGTCCCAAACACAACAAATCGTCTAATGGCGAAATTTCTGTCATCATATGTATGTATGCTAAAAGGAGTCTGTTGATAAATTTGTTCGCTAGTCACCATATTTATATTGGCAACCTGAACATATGCTGTATGTTAATATGCTAATATTCTGACAAATTCGTATGCTAACTCGTACGATGTGACTAGCTAAAGTCGACGATATATTTGATATTTTTGAAGTTTGAATATACGAGTATTTTGAACTTTATTTTTGTCAAAATTTTAGTGATCCGGACCTTAAAAAGAAAGACGAAACACTTCTGTCCGTCAGTCTGTCACAGCCCTGTAACTTTTGAACCGTTAGGCATAGAGAGCTGAAGATGAAGATGCCCATGTATGAAGGGCAATTTTGCAAGACAATTTTTTTTCTGTCAAAATTTGTTACTTCTTATTTTAACGCATATGGGACCAATTTGTGGGTCTCCTTTAAAACGAATTTGGCTTAGAATCGCGCCAGTAAATCAAACAAATGTTGTTTTTAGAAGTTAACGATAACCATCATTCAACGAAATCGACTTCGTCAAAGGTTTTGGTAAATCTTTTTCGCTCCCACATAGGTTTTCGTTTAATTGGTTTTGTTGTGATTTTTTTTTAGCAATCCACCGTTACTGACGAGTAGCTTTTGAAAGACTTGGGTACATTTCACCATAATCGCAGAAAATCGATAAATACAACACGCGCGTCGCTAAAATCACGAGCTGTAAATTTTTCAGCATATAATCATATGGGTCTGAATTCAACATATCGTGTAATAGGGCTTCATACGCCTGATGAACATATGCCTATTTGCTCAGAATTGTTAGCATATCACACCTACACCTACGTGGCATAAATTGTGGTGGTTATTCACCCTCCATCCTCCATCTTTCTCGATCGATACTCCGTCTCTGACTCTAGCTCATCGGAAGGAATTCTTAGATGGCTACAGAAAAGACCTCAGACTTGGCCTAGCCATCTATTTATAGTTATACTGTAGGGCAGCTTATCTGATGGCACTACAGCCATGGAATGTCTTCGAACCCAGTTTGGATGCATTCATATAAATGTACGTACAACGTGACCAAACCTTGTATTGGGTTGGCACTAGTTCCCTATGAGTTATTCGAAATAGATGATGAGTTTACCTCTTTCAGTAATTACTCAGGCTGACCATAAGTTGTAGTACGTACAAAGTTAAAGACTGAGCTTTAATTAGGTTAGTTTAGCTTTCCTTATATCAGATTGACCAAGCTCTCTCAAATTGATTCTTGTTAATGCAACAATTCACATCGAATAGAAACATTTTTCTTCTTAGTTCAATTGTTCGGAATAAATATTTGAAATCTCTGCTTAAAGACAAGAATACTTACCATTTTATGTACCTGATTGTTTGGAAATCTATTCCCAGATTATTTTCTTCCCAATTTTGTCTCGTGTTCTATTGTGAGCTCAGAAAACATTCACTCTTCAGCTAGTAGTCAATCAGCCTTACCTTGGCGCATTTTGTAAATCTAATTTCGTATACAATTCTTCGAAATTGCAAAACTCATTTCGTCTATAAAATCAATTTGTTAAAATGCTTCCAAGAAACATTGGTCTTGGCTTCCAAACTGAACATTTCCCACGCCTGCAATGCGGCTTTTCCAAGAAATTTATTTTCGTAAAAAGCGATTTTCATTCAAATACAAAAGCCTGTTAATTTTCCAAAAAAACAAAAGCATTTTCCTTCACAAATTCAATTGCCTCGACGTTTATACATTTGTTTTGGTTTATTTTTTGCTGCGAAAAATATTAATATCCTTTAAAAACTCATCATGGTAAAATTTTAATTTCAATGTCTATCTCTCTCTCAGTGTTTTTTGTATCTATAGAGTGAAACTTGCACAAGATAAAAATATCATATCCAAACTTTATGGTATTCAATGAGTTGGAATAGAAGAAAAAAAAAAAAACAAGCATCCTTGACCATACCTTGTGTGCATACAAAAAAAAATTAGCCATAATAAATTTTATAAGGAAAATAAAAGGGATCTCCACTCAACACAACATAATTACCACCAACATTTGCTCAGGCAACTGATGCATAAATAAACGAATCGGATGTAAATGTCATATAAATACCCATTCAAAAATTCACATAGCCTTCATACTGAGAGCGGCAAATAGGGATGTACACCACGACCCCAACATCAACAGTATGACGATGATCATCATCATAATGATGAGGATGGTGGAAGAACATTTCTTATTTTCATTTGCCATTTTGCCAGGGAGGTAGAATGGGAATCCACAGCGGAAAACGGAAAGACATGACAAGTTTCTTGTTTCCTATTTTTTTTTTTTTTTCACTTCCAACATACTCCATACCAACGATGGGGATGGCGACCATCAGCTCAGCCAGCCACCCACCCTTTTTAACTGGCTTTTTGTGTTGTTTGTTTGAGTCCCTTTGCACAACTCACTACCCTAACTCGCGCGCCCCCATCCTGCAAAAAATGTAAAAACGCAAAAAAGGCACTGAACATAAAAAGAAAAAAACAAAAAAAAAAAAACACAAAATAGGACTCGATTTGAAGCAGGGGGTGGTACGAGTATGAAGGGGATGGAAAAAGTAAGCTTAAACATCCTCTCATATCAAAGTTAAAGTCGGCAGTCGGTACTGGAAAAAAAGAAGAAGTAAATTCAAGACGAATAAGGATGCATGTACACTTAAGGTCCTCCCGTGCCGCTAAGATTGCACAATTCACTCGACATTGTGCAATAACGGAAGATGATTTGCCATTCAGTCTTTTTTCGTTCTTTAGTATACCACTTTTCGCTTTTTTTTATTTTTGCATTTCCGTTTGATTACTATCCTCAAGGATATTGGTGGCGGCGGCGGGGCAATGGGATGGTATATTACTCCTTAGTGGTTGGTGGGTGGTAGTAGTGCACACAGAATAAAACAAAAAAAAAAAAGAAATGAACAACAAAAAACCGTTCCTTCTTTCTTTTGTGCTTTTGTGCTTTTGTGCTGTGTGTATGTTAGTTTCTTTCGCAATCTCAGCCAATTTTCTTTTAATTTAATAAAACAGAAGAAAATGCTCGAAAAAGGAAAAAAAAAAGGAATTGCTGTGTCGCACACTTGAGACATGGCACAGGGTTTTGCTACGACAAATTGGAAATTAATTTGAGGTCCTTTATCGGTTTTCACACGATTTGTCGGTACTCTGTTGACTGGGGGGCTAAGTGCCGGCATCAGCGAGAAAATTTATTTCCTAGAAGGGTACCTACTCCAATGGAATACTAATGAACGATTAGTAAGGTGTCCGATGCTGTGACATGTTTAGCCGTTCTATTGCACGTCTAAAAACTTTAAAAAATAATACTTTTTTTTTTGTACTTAATTCTTCGTCAATAAATCAATCCCATTTAGTTCATATTTTTTTCCATTGAGTTTTTTTTTCACAGCGAGGAATGAAGAATCCTTTCAAGTACTCTCGTGCATACAGGTAAAATTGGAGCAAGTAAATTGAAATTCTCGTAATGCGATTTGATAAGAGTCGGAATGTCAATAATCAAAGTAATAAGATGCGATATTTTCAAGTGATTTTAAGCTTTTTTCAAGAAATGAGTTTGAAAAATTTAATTTAGCGAAACGTGTCTATGTGTATTAGGGATTTTCTTCCACTTATCGTTATACATATTTTCTGTTATTTTTATACATCTCAGGATCTGATTGGCTTATGGTAAATTATACACATTTGTAGGCGGAAGGAATCCTTTTTTAAGCAATGAGAAACGAATACGCAGAATTTTAGAAGTTCAGTCAAAGACTCGTTTCTATTTTCAAAAACTCCTTATTGATTCTATTAGGAAAAGAGTTTCGGGGGGAACATCGGAGTTACCGATGCTGTTAAGAATTTAACGTAAACAGATTCTTTTTGTTTAATGAGAGTTAGGTGCCTCTAGAGACAGTATTCCTAGGTTTGAGAGTTGCGATTTACCAGAAAACGAGCTAAAGATTTTTGTAGAACAAGATCATAGCGATCTCATTGGATTCATTGCAGAATATGCAAGACATTCTACAGCTATACCCAGTATAAGCTGTTGAGCCTAAACTCCCCTTTCAGAATGCCGTTTGGTATACGTAGGTTGGTTATTCAGATTCATGCATTCTTCGCATCTGTTCTCCGTATGAGTTTTAGCCTGTCATTCTTTGAGCACGGTTATCATGCTGCAAACATACCGTCGTGTACATGAGAATACCGCACATTTCACCAATTGTTCAGGAGAGACGAAAAACTGTTTGCTTAAAGTTGTTTTAGAGTTGCTTATTTCATTTCAAACTCAATTTAAGCAATGAAAAGTAGATGTCAGCACTACAAATTTCTTCTCAAACTGTGGCATTTGAGCAGGAGATTACATTGGTGCCAAAAGTGTGTTTGCGAAAAAATGTCAGTTGTGCGGTATTCTCATGCACACGACGACACGCGATTTTGTTCGTCTGCATGACGAAATCTTCAATATATATTAATAATGAAATGCTGTGCGTTGGTCATCGCATCACTTGTTTTTTTTTTTTTTTTTTTATAAGATTTTTGATTTTCAAGACCATAACTCACGATTCGTACGTTGACTTTAAGAAAAAATCAGGAAAATACCAAAAGGTGGCGTTACGTCTGCAACACTTGTAGCAGATCGACGTCGTTTGACTGTTGATGATTGGCACAATCTTTTTTTTACGATTTGCCCATTTGGTTCGGACATTAAATTTCCTGACCGGTCAAGCTAGTTTTTAATAGAATTGCTCCCACATTACTTTGTAAAACGATTGGGCCAAAAATTAATCAAATTGTTCCTTAAAAATCTATTAGCTGTATTAATATATGTATTTTCGAGCTCCGTTCTGGTGTTCACCTGCCAAGTACTGCACCTAGAATGTTTAACTGATTCTACGTTGAAGAAAACAGGCATCGGTTCTCTAGATTATGGACAAAAAGTTTGGGCTGCATTTCCATGGGAAAAATTGAATTCAGTTCTAGGTAATTGGCACATACTTTAGTTTTTCCAATGGTGTCGAATCGTAAGATCTCGGCAGTCATTAGACTTTATTATTTCTTGGAAAAAGAAATTTTATTAATATCTGACGATAATGTACATAGATATATACAGCAACAGCTTTACCACCATTTTTTTCCTGATAATAACAGATTGATGACTTAGCCAGCCTAAAATCCTCATTAAGCGTTGTCTTTCTGGATGCATAAGTTTTTCTTGGTTGAGTAAAGTATATTTTGGGTACCTACCACAAATTTGAATCGGTATCGACAACTTTTACAACAATCGGGAAATATAAGGCACTGCAATTGGTCTATATATGTACATAAGCTTCAGTCTCTGTGTGAATCTCCTTTATTGATCCTTGATACTGATTTTATTTTATTTGTGAGGCGAGCAAAAATATCTCACCATTTAAAAAATTCCAAAGTAGTTAGCGAATACAAGACTACTCTGAACTACGTCGTAAGGTTGAGTTCACTAACTCTTTTTTCTTGGTCTCACATCAAACTGGAATCACTGAAAATGAGGTATCCAATAAGGTTGATAGACAAAGGTCATAAGAAAATTTCCCGGGCTCTAAACTTACGTCTTCAGGACTTCAATTGACGATTGGGTTTCTTATGAACACAATTCTCTGTGATATGACTTTCCCGCAAAGAGGAAGTAAGGGACACATACATATATGTTAAGAGGCAAATTTTCTGCCTGTGATGATTTTAGAGAGCGGCGATACTGCGGAGTTTTTTCTCTATCAGTGTCCTGTCATTGTTCGTAACAGGGTGTAGATTTTAGGTGCTGATATGGTGTAAATATAATCGAAAAAATTTCAGGAAATTGAAAATCAAATCCAGTTCAATATATGTATCCAAGTTGCTGAATGCTCTAGGGAAGCGCTTCCTATCTACTCGTATACCTCATACAAAGTAGATATTCTGAGTTAGAAGAATGATGAATCCTAATATAGAGGGCTCACAGCTGTACTGAACAAAGTGGCTTTTGGAAGTCCTTATATTTTAAAGACTACAATTAAATTTCAGAATTAAAACACAATGGATCCTTGTGCAATACAACGGAAGGCTATAAGACCCCAATTTCCGCTGGAACGTAAGCTCACCATTTTTTCTGGTTATTCTATTAAAAGCAATCATTGTATGCTTTGTATGAAATACCCACAAATAGTGTCAGTGTTCAATGATTTTGAATGCAATTTTTCAATTTCAATTCGAACTAAACGGATGACGTGAACTGCGTATTCCAAAATGTATCACTATTATCAAAAGGCCACGAGAAAATGAAAAAAAACTTCAAAACATATTTCATTACATTTTTTTTTTCGGGTGGGAAAAAACATCAAAAACAAACGAGGACACTCTAACTCGTTCGGTGGAGGCGTTATTTGCGGACAACGTCCCGCTTATGTGTGAAGGCAGGAGGCAGCTCCTCGTATCATGCAATATACACTTTTGTGTGTAGGATAAAAGGTAAACAAACGGTGCATGGAGTGATAACACTGTGGACTTTCGGAAATTGCATTTTTTTTTTTTTTCGTTTGTGGGCTGAGAGCCGCTGTATGGAGTTGACACTTGCATCGCATCAGAATTGATTGCCACCAGCGGGGGGGAGTTTATAGAAAAATAGAGACACATACAGAGACACTAGCGAGAATGATATTTCCAAACACTCTGTGTGCAATAAATCACTCTATAATCGATTTTGTGACGATGCGTCACGACAACGTTGTGACAACCTTACCACTCTCCCGGCAAAAAAAAAACTTCAACCATCTATGTATGTACTCCAAAACTTTCCTAAAAAAAAGGGAAATATTTTGAGTGCTTTTCACTTTGTGTACGGATATATTTGGATAGTACATTGAAGTCTTTCTCTTCCGTTCGAAATGAAGGACGACAACAAACATGTTTGGCAAAATTGAAGATGTTATTTATGGGAGGTAGAGAGTGCGATGAATAAAATATTCATATCAAGGATGTTATTTTTTGGTTTGCTCTCCTTCTTTTGGAGAAAAATTCGTTACAGGAATAGACAGTTGATTTTTTGTGTTTTTTGTTTTGAAGTTATTTTTGTGTGAATGAAATTGAAACGATCTGTCTGTTTGTTCTTTACATCACGTAGATGAATCGATTTTTTTAAAAAAGACGTTGGGGGATGTCTTACAAGATGTGTTTTAGGTTAGTGGGTTGTTTCTGAAAAGTTACCTTAAAGTGTCAATCAATTTTTAAAGAAGTTCTTATGAGTAATTTTGAGAGAAATGTTTGTTACATATAAAATGCTCTCAAATATTGAAATTGGCTGCTAACGTCATTATGACTTTGACTTTTTGAAGTAGATTAACTTTGGTTTGCTGTACCATTAAAATTGAAGAGTATAATATAGGAACGCTTTTGGTTTAACGTGAGTTTAATCGCAGATTGCCTGTGACATTTGTCCCTTCGCAATTGTTGGTTAAACTTAAGGCAGTAGAACTATTGTTCAGTTGCGGAAGCCACTATTGTATCTTCATATTTATTATAAAGTATATGCATATGGCTGAAATCATGATAATAAAATAAATCGAGTATCAGCGCACTTAGTGATATAAGTGCTGAAACTCTAAGTTGGAGAGCATGAAGCTATGGCTACCCAAATCAAGTCCAACGATTGATTAATTATACGCGCGTACCTTTTGACTTATATAACCTTGTAAGCAGCTAATACGCAAGAATAGTATTTGAAAAGTAACTTAACGAAAAGCCTTGGCTCACATTTGATTGATGTTTTGAAACAACAACTTGGAAATAGATATATAAAATCAACACTGTTCTTAATTACATCCGAATTTTCAGCTCACATTTCTTTGGACAGTGCATTCGATGACTATTTTTTTCCGAACGCTCAGCACAAATAAATTTTATTCAAACATTTTCTCATCCGAGAGTCGAGTAATTAGAAAACACGCCTATGATAATGAATGCACAATGCAATCAATGTAGTTCCTTATCGTATTAAGTAACAAAAATTTGGTAGACCATATATGTATATGTACATACATATGTCACCAAATAATCCAGTATATATACTGAAAAATAACTTGCAAAACAATTTTTCCACTTTCTGCTTAACTTCATAAATCCGGAAAGAAGCCTCCACAAGTTTGTCTATCATTCGAGCGTATTCTGGTATTCTGGTTTGTCATCACATAACTTAACCTTCGCCACGATTTCGTTCATTTTTAAAAAAAAGCAAATCAAAACCAATTGAGTGTAAAAATAACTCCAATGAATCAATGCGCAAAATATTTCATTGTAAATTATACCCATTTTGCTTAAGATCGTCTCATCTAAGCAAAAAGTAATCATCATATTGAAGGCGATTACAAAGACACATGTCCTTAAGATTTGAAGTACGTCTACAACATTAAGAATTTCTGCTTGAATATCAGCAGATCTTACAGTACTATTGCTAACAAACGGTAAAATATGTCGCACTCTTTGGTTGAAATACGGATAAGTCATATAAGATAAAATGAATGTAATGTACACAATTCTGGTGGTGAAATATAGACCTTTGGATTCTTTGAAGTTCATAGTTTTTGAATCGTATATACTTAAGATGAAAAGATAAGATAAGATAAGAAAAACGAACCCAGTAAACAAGAATTGAGAGAGCCCTTGTCGAACCCTTGTCGAACAGAGGGAAAGGTTGTACCTTTAGCTAACAAATTTTGCAACCAAAATTAAATTAAAATGCACGACTATCGTACAAACTTTTTTGAGTAAAACTTTGTTAAGTTGGCTATAAGTAAAGTACCATTATTAACAAAGACATTGCCATTTCATAGGACTTTACTAAACTAATCTAAATACGAAATTTGAAGAGCAGTTTTGGCACAAATTGACCAAAAACCCCTTAATCCTTAGCCAACAATTTTTTAAGCCATTTCTTAGCATTTGCGATTTGTAACCTAATATGAGAACTTTAATGAATAAAATACGTGTGGTGCCTTGTCGACTCTATGTTGCAGTATGCCCGAGGTAGCTTAGGTTAAGATTGGCTAAGAATCTTTTCCAGTTATGTTTCTGAGAGTGGATTTTTCGTAATTTATAGCCTGCAACCTTGAGAAGTACATATCATTATTGATTTTCAATTTTTAGTGAGCCAAAAGATGTTATTAGAAGTTTCCTCGATATTACGTAAACTATTTTAAACAGCACTTCACTATTCACTTAATTTTTTCGTAGGCATTGAACTAATGCTATTGCCCTAAATGTAACAAAGACCTGAGGGCTACATAACAACTCTTAGGTGTAATTTCTGATATCAAATTGTTACCGAAACCCGAGGCAAATTATGCCTTGCAAAAAAGGTCCTATGTTTGCACACAAAAAAAAAAAAAACAAGAAAAATAAAACTTTTCTCTCTGAAATATGCTAACTTTAAAATACAAAAAAAAAATACGATTTAAATCAACGCAATTTATTAAAAGTTTTCTTGTTTTATCTCGCAGCCCAAGAAGTCAAAAAACAACACACTCACAAAAGTATATATCCCCAAAATGTCTGCAAACACAATCCCATTTCGAGGAGTAGGTCTTTAGGAGCCAAATAAAAAAAAAAACAACGTCCAAATGCAGACTCACGAAAAAATTGAAAAAAAAAAAAACAGAAAAGCCGAGCAAACAAACTTTCCCAGGGTGGAATAGAAAGGATAATTCTGTTGGCAGGAATACTTTTTCTTTTCCCAAAGAACAAAAAAAAAAAATAAGATAAGTAAATAAATAAATGGAATAAACTTCAAACAATTTTATCTGCAACCAATTTTCATCACATTTTACAGTGATGTGTTTTATTATGTCCCCACACTCGAGTCGCCGCCGGGTCACATATTCTCTGCATCCACCCAACGGCAAGTCCTTTTGGCCATATAATTTGTGTTGCTACATTAGCCAAAGGAGGACTAATTTGTTTCGTCGTCGTCCCCTTTCTCCGCCATTAAGGATATAACACGAAACGTTTAAGTTTTCCGCTTCACTCATTCACTGCTATGATGATGTTTTTTTTTTAGCCTTTGCTTTAAGCTTTTGTTCTTAAGCTGTATTACATGGGAAAGGTTTGTGCGGAATGGAGTTTTTAGAATATTTTCTTATACTTGTGTCCTGTGACAACCTAATTGCAAAGGAACTTCATTTCCGCTAAATTTTTTTTTTTTCATTTTTTTTCCTTCCCTCGCTTCTGTAGTTGAAATACTTACATAACGTATACACTATATGGGTGGGAGAGTACCTAACTTTAAGGACGAAAAAAAAAAGAAAAAAACAAACACAAACAGCGGATGTGGAAGTGAAGAGTTCTCAGGAAATAACTAGGTAATCTTGACAGGCACTCCAAATGAATAGTGTTGTAGTTTAGGAGGAGATATTCTGCCATACCATGACATCTACTTGGTGCTGCTTGTTTGTCGTGCAATCCTATTTGAGTTTCCTATCAAGGCAAAACGAACCTATTTGTGTCCGACGACAAATTTAAAACGACTGTGAAGTTTCTTCTTCTAGTATAATATTCGTAGTACGTACGTAAATGGGTGCAGATACATTGTATTAAGAGTAATGGCTTGAAGTGTTGAAGTTCGTTTTCAAAAAAAAAGGAAGGACAGACAAACCAACGTGCAAGGATAACATGGGTGTGTTACTTTTGGACATGATCCACATACTTACGTACATATTTATAAACTTGGTTGAAAAGCCATAGCCATGAGTATGATTGTAATTAACCTTTGTAAATGTAAGAGAATGGTCTCCCGAAGTCTAGATACGGTCAGTGACCAGTATATATCCAAAGTGTTTTTGTAGGATCGTTGCATGACCCGTATTGTTTTCTCTCTAGTTTTTTGATTGGAATTACTCTTAAAGCATTTATGGCTGCCTGTAGTTAAGTGAATATGTCTAGCAGAAGCGGGTTGAGGATATCCTAAAGACCAGCAATTGGTGTGGTTCTTGTTGGTGCTGTACCTTTATGAGGGCCATTAGTTTAGTGGGCTTTTTGGCTGTCTTCCACCACACTAGACTACCAATGACTATGCACATCCACAGTCCAATCTCAGGAGAAGGGCCCCCGTTTTTTCCTAAAGATTCGATTGCAGGACTAAAAGCCCATTGTTGGTTTTCTGATACCCTCTTATCGAACACCAGTCCTAGGTAGGTACTTCGCACTATCAAGGAGCTATGAGGTAGTAGAGGTACGAATAGAAGAAGTGAGACTCAGGAAACTCGTGAACTCTGTAAAATCCTCGAAGAGCCAGGACTAATATAGGTTTCCTTTCAGAGAATACATCCAAGTATTAAGGCCAGCTAAACGAGTTCCTTGGACGAATGCTGTGAAACCATTGCTGACATACCCATAGCACTAGGAACGATTCTTCAAGTTTATATATCAGGTTCAAACTGCTGATCAAGGGGTTGGTATTTTTAGTCGAGTAAATAGTATATCTGACTGAATATTAAATATGTCGAAACGGCTTCTTCAAACCATTCAAAACATCCGGTGAGGGGATTTCCTTCTATTAAGGGTAATGAAATTCATTCAACCAGGAATGGCAATACCGTTGTGCCCACGATTCAGTATAGAAAAGGTAAATGTTCTTCGCTATCTAATCAAAAAAGTAAAAGGTGCACTCAGTTCCTAGGAACTAAGTCATACTCACTTTCTTGAGGTAGGTAGTTTGTCCATTAAGCATACTCTAACTCTTCGAGTTCGAGTGCCACGGTCGACAGTAGTCTAAGTTGGAATAGTTTTCGAAAAACCACATATCTGAAAAACAAAATTTGAACCCACTATTTCAGAAAATGAGTCAAAAATTGAAGTAAAATCTACAAAGAAAACTAATATACAAAAACTTAAGTAAAAAAAATTTAAGTTTTCATAAGAATACGAATACAATTCTCAGAGAAACGTTTCGTCACAGTCCGACTTTATGTTTTTATTTACATCCACCATTATTTCATCCTCAATTATTAAGGTTTTTTTTTCAACAGAAAACAAAATCCTTTTTTCCTTTTAATTTTAATGTCTTTGTATATTTCATGCTCTGTTGTCTGTAGGACGGGTTATTCTTTATAAACGCGCCACGCAACTCACTGTTTGGTTAGATAATAAATAGTGATATTGTTGTAAGCTCGCGGGCTGTAAGTCCTGCAGTGTAAAATAGACAATTATTCTCTACCGCAGCACAATTTTTTCCCGTTATATGATTGTCTATTTTTTTTCTTCTGTAAGCCCTAACTTTACCAGGATATACAAAGGAACAAAACATAAATATAAAGCAACGTCTAAAACATGACATCAAAAAGTTTCCTTTTTACATTTCTTTGCAAGTGGGTGGTTAGATAAAAAAAAAGGGGTTAAGAGAAAGAAACAAAAAAAAAAAAACTCTCACAGAATCCAACTGACGCCACAGTCGGTGGTAGTAGTAGTAGCAGTAATAGCAGTAGAGAGAGAAGGCTACGAAAAACATTTTGCATGATGCTTTATTCCAACGCAGGATGTGCACTTTGTTGGAAAAACATTCAACAGTTGAAGCTACTAGGTACTAGCTACTGACTGACTGACTGTCTGCTGTTCAGCATGGTACCCACTGCGATGATGATAACGATGATAATGATGATGGAGATGTACACAGCACATGGGAGAAAAACACTGAGGGAATAAGGATGCCGATTGGTAACAATGAACTGTAAACGAGTTCTCTTAGCCAGGAAATTTGCTTTAAAGTATATCCACCTAACTTAAGATGGGTAGTTACATCTCTAGTATTTGATTGGGCTTTGCAACATGAGGACGTGCTTTTTTGTTGACTTGGATTTGGCGTTTTTTTTTTTAACTTTCTCTAATGCAGTCAATTTGTGACTAGTATTGACTTGGGTTAAGTGGTTGTAAACGTCTGACGAATGCTTAAAGAGACTATTGAATTTATTTTAAAGCCAAGTATATATCTGGAGTTTAATCAGGCCAGCGAACATTCATTGAATTAACACGAAGTTTGCTTACCCATCTTGCGATATACAAGCTTTAATTTTATAGAATTTTTTTGGTGCCCTTTTATGTCCTTGGACTAAAACTTAACTTGTCATCGAACTCACAGACGTGTCCCATTTTTGGCTCAGCTGCTATGTCAACAAGCAAATTCCACATATGTTGACTATTTAGTGCGGCTTATGGCTTGGCGGCACCATCGCATCCTTTACTGTCCACAGTCTCATGTATGGAACTATGTTAACTGACTTTCTGTGGCCAGAGCTGGACAACATTATTATACTTGAGATGAGGTTCCAACATTATGGCGCTGCATGTCATACAAGCGACACAACGCTCGAAATTTGGCGACTGGGTCATCTCAGTTATGCCATTAGCATCACAGCCTATCAGCAGGATCGTATTTACTTAAGGACATGCTTGTCACCATCTTATGGACTTATTAATCGGCTGCGCCTATCGATTGTGTGCCATTTAGACAGATAACATGAGAAGAACTGCCCCGCCTGCTTTAAATTAATGCCTTAGTCGCCTCGCATATGACTTCAGATGAGTCAAAACAGACAAGCGGTTCTCACCTATAAATTAACCTATATATATAGCTCCGCAAGCTTCAGCCACTTTCTTGTCGTAAGTAGACAACTCTGGAGGACATCTCTGACAAACTCACAAGGAGTTCGTGTTGTCTTAGGCGTTCACTTGACTACTTCATGGGAGCAATTACGCTTTTGTGTTTCACCCTTGACTGGCTGACTTGTTCGTTACAGCGGTTGTCGATGTACTTACGTTCTTGATACAGCAGTTTGTAGGCCAGGTCACATGCTGTCTTGCTCAGAATGATGGAGAAATGCTCGAGAGTGTATAGGATTGCAATAACTTAGGAGTATAGTCTTAACTGCATATAGCCCTCCGAACAAAACAGAAAGCAGTTGTATAAAGGACACACCTATTCTTCTAATAGATATATGTAACTTCGCGGATGGCAAGCTAAGAAATACCCATTGAGAGATGCAGAGATACAGAGGTCTGCCTTTATTCTTTTAACGAAAGACCAAACAGATTTACGGGCTGCAATATCTTACAACTGGGATTTGAATTCTTTCGTCATCTGATTTTGGGTCAAGACAGACGACACTTGGTGCAATAATCTAAACTTTATATGCATTCGTACATTATCTTAATTGATCTATTGACCACTCTCTATTAAGACAACAACACAATCACTGTGCTAAATTGTTGGCACCAATCCACTTACAAGTTTATACAACACACTTTTTTATTGGCGCCCAGCCAAACATAGAAACGACAAAATTTGACACACTTGACACCGCCTCCAATCTCAAACCATTGTCATAACTCTTAGCTCACATTAAATTAAAACGTTTCCTTGATTTGTCCTTGTACCATTTTTTTGTTGACATCTCAAAAAAAAAGAACGAAAAAAAAGAAGAAAATCCTTTTCACCCCAAACAACCTTATCATTGCATAACAACTTCACCCATTGCTCCATAAATTAGCCAAATACAGACATATCATTGATTCACAAACAGATTTCGCACACCACCGGCACAGAAGCCCGACACACTCATGCTTACCCAATACTAGTCGTCCTCGTAGCCGCCTTTTTCTTGTCTACCATCTTACCAGCAGAGATTTTCTTTGCCAAGCTCTTAAACTGACAACATCTTGACATAAACACATACACACTCACAGAGCCCAATCTATACTTACACTCCTAATTTGTCCTCGAACTAAATACACATATGTATGTATGTATGTTTGCACCCACCACCATACACAGTCGTTTCACGTAAAAATAAAACTAAAACATCGTTTTGTGTCCCAAAAAGGCGATCCAACAAATAAAAAAAAACAGGAAATCCTTTGCCTTATCGAACAACATCCAAACAC
Organism: Chalcosyrphus nemorum; assembly: GCA_949716465.1. Taxonomy (NCBI): domain Eukaryota; kingdom Metazoa; phylum Arthropoda; class Insecta; order Diptera; family Syrphidae; genus Chalcosyrphus; species Chalcosyrphus nemorum. The sequence continues at coordinate 13,893,253 of OX454334.1, read as the reverse complement.
ACACGTGTGCACCCCCTTTAAGGACACGAAAAACATAAGCAAATCCGTGACAGTTACAAAAAGATTTATAATCGAACCCTCAGAAAAGCTGTCAAAATTCCATCCAACTACAAGTAGGGTGGATTTTCGGGACGCTAAGTAAATAGACACACAGTGCCGGGGTGCCATAACTTCTAGGCCCATCTGTTCGGAATAACTATTCCGTAACTCGGTACGAGTACCTACCACCCTTCATTCCGACGACGGCTTATATCGTTCTCACCGCATATACCAATACCGAGGCCAGAAAAGTGATAAAACTTTTCATCTGATTCGTTTCGGCTTTTACGATCAAATAGTTATGCGCGAGGGTTTTAGTGCCGCCGCCACTGTCGTCGGTGTTTTGTTCGTGTTTTTTTTGCCTAAATCCGGGAAAAGACAAATTTTGTAGGTTCGCGTAGAAGGATGACTAGCGCGATGAGTTGAGTAACTCCTTAAATAATGTAAATACATTACACCCATCATACCGTACACACAACTTGGCTAGAGATCTTGTACGCCAGAAGGTGCCCATAGTACCTTCGGTTAGGGTAAGTGGTTAGATTTATTTCACACAGAAACTTTGAGCAGTGGCGTCGAAGTGAGGCTTAAATGAATTTTTACAATTTAATGCCTTTTTTACCATGTGGCCCAAAAAATCAAAGGAGATATTCAGAACTTCAAGTCATAACACGAAGATTCTTTTTACATAATTCTCTCAATATGTGTTACAAAAAAAAAAATCCTACTTTATTCGGTCCATTTTGAAATTCTTTTATATTTTGGAACCAAGTTTTTATTCCTGAACTGAAATTCTTTGTGGTATAAGATAAGTTTTGGACGTATAAGGTATAAGGACCTTCAGTTATCCTATAGGACTAGTCAAATTTGGGTTATAGATTGCGGATGTCTTTGATTGGAAGATGGGCAACAATGCGATCGAACGTTTAACTCCCAGCAAATACCAAAAAGATCTCGCAACCGTCTGACAAACATAGAAAAGAGTGTTATGGTCATGAGAAAGCTTCTCAAACCGGAGTCGGGATAAAAACTGATTGCGAACAAGACGAACAATTTCATAGTCAATTCTTTGAACTTTCAGTTGAAGAGTTGTGCGCTCAATCTTTATGGGTTGGCCTAAACAAAATTGCACGATGCCCTCCTCGCACTTACTTTTTGGTTATGTTGAACTTTTGTCCATCCTTATACGAGTTCTTAGATACTTTTATTCCATATTCATAAACTCTTTATGTTTTACGAACAGTCCACAGGAGCATGATGCTTGTATGCTCATGTCAAAGAGAATCAATTTGAGACCAAAGAACCAAAAAGCAGTCCCCAAAGCCTAAAAAACTAAACGTACCGAAGTATATTTTAATCGCTTCCTAGTGTGACAGGGAATAAGTACTACATTCTACCCCACAACCTTGGACCAAATGTTAACTGAAACTTTTAAGTCCAACATCGACCAGAAAAGTTTTAAAGTTCGGGTTTTTCTATTAGTTGTGTCAACAAAATTGCTCTCCAGGTCCTTAATTGTGAAAACAAAATATAAAAAAAATAAGTTTGATAAAGACTTCTCGCATTCGACTATCCGCAAACAAGTCCCCTTTGACTTGCACTTTGCCCCACTGTGTGCCCTATTCGGATCTAACCGACTGTCAGAGTTCATTTCGTTGGCAGAGAGTTTTTCCTTGCCATACCATAATGGGAAAACTTTTTATATTCGGCTTTTCGAGTAACCTTAACTTGAAAACCATTCCCCTATCTGTTTCACCCAAAAAAATAAATAAATTTGAAATCATTTCGCAGACATCGATAGTATACAGTGACACACAACAACAACAGTAAAAAAAAAAAAAAATAAAACGTCTAAACACAGAGGCTGTGTTTATGTTTTATACTCACTCGTACTCTGCCATTTCCTTTGTTGTGCGGCGTGGGAAGAATGTCCTTTTTTTTTTTTTATAAGTAGAACATCAAATGATATTATTTTAGATTTCGTCACCTCATCATTTGTTACCAATCAAGTTGTGGAGGGACACAAACAAGGATATATAATAAAACTCGTTGCAGCTTGTCAAAAAGGACAAACAGGGAGGGAGGAAAAGAAAAAATGGCAACTTGAATGACGGGTTTTATTTTTTAAAGCCTCCATAAGGACAAACATCTATGCCACCCTATATATTTGGAGTGTGTCTATGAGGGAATAAGTATCAGTGCACACACATATGGGTGGGGGAGTTTGGTTGAGGAGGAGGAATAGGAGGACAAAATAGAAGTGGAACACTTTTGCTGTTGCCATTGTGTTCATTCCACTAAAGAGGGAAACTTTTATGAAGTGCCAACAAGAGGCTATAAATTACTCTAATATAGAGGACACTCATTGTGGCAGGATTTGTGCTGGCTGATATCATGAGCAAACCTACGTATACTATACGTATGTATGTAGCGAGCCCCTCCGGCCCACGATACAAATTCTTTGACCAGCAAAACGCCATGAGGACATTATTGCTCTCTCGTTGGTTCATGATGGCTATATGGAATAGAAGCCACCAGTACTGGGCGGAGGTGGGTTGTTTAGGGGCGATGACCACCGGCACACTCGGGATGTGAATCTATGTCATTTTGGGATTACGTATGAGTGGTGGGACAGTTTTGCCATGCTTTAGGTAACATGATGGGTGCGTGTGTGTGGCAGCTAGGGATATACTACATAGTCATAGGTGAATTTAATTATAGGACCATAGTTAAGTGGCGGTGGAACGACGATAAATCACAAATGTGTCACAACCTGAAGTTAATTTAAGAGAAGTAAAGCGAAAGCGCAAAAATGAAAAAAAAAAAAATATGAAGCTAGAACGAATTGATGGGGGAATAATAACGGTGTTAAACCCGTTAATCAAATGGTCAATAGAAAGGATTCTGCATGGTTCCGGCATTCGATATGAGTTGGAATTTGTTTTGGGCTCAGTAACAGCAATGATTTAATCATAGTGTGGGATAGGACTGGGTTTTGTGCGTAGTTTGGCTTATTTCAAGGATGTGGAAGTGTCTTTGTTAAGGTGTAGTATTATTTTTAGTTAAACGAAGTACCATTGCATGTAAATACCGTGGGGCTGACAAATACTTTCCATTCCATCTTCAATATCTAAAGAAGTATTCTTAGCTTAAAGATTTTCAATATTTGCCCTCCTTTCTTCCTTATCGTCCACAACTCAAAGCTATATAACCAGAGCTGGTACTCTGGTAAAGAATATATTTTGTCCATCGGATTCCAGGCAGAATTTGCCGAGAAGAAAAAGAAGTCGGCGTTCTATACTGACGGTTCTAAGATGGATAGGAAGCAGGAGTTTATTGTATAACCACTTTTTCAAGCTGAGGTAGCAGACATCATACACGTTGCTGAAGCTATATGCAAGAGTAATTTAGTTAAAAGGATCATCTGTCTATAAAAACAGGCACGCAACTATGAAGGCTCTGGACTCTACTTTGAGAGGGAGGCTTGTGAGGATCTGCACATCGCTTTCAATGCAGTGACCCTCAGCTGGGTACCAGGGCACATGAAAACGAAAAGACTGACTAGCTCGATAGGAAAAGGTTCACGCTGCACCTATGACAGGCCTTTTCTTTTGTTGTTTCAGTAGGGTTGTCTGCTAGCCCAAATTTGTGTAAGTATCCTCTGAAACATCCATCATAAGTAAGCATCTGAGTCAGGTAGAAGGTTAGCTCTTGATGTTTCCTATTGATCCAAAGGCCAATATGGGGGATCAATCTTTGAGTCCATCTACCATTGTAGAAAGAGTTCCATCTCTTTTGCCATTCTTCCAGGTTTGTTCTTCGTGGTAATTCATTATTAATTCGTCTGGTTGGAAATCCGGTGTACAAGAAGAGCTCAGATGAGCTGTCGCGTAGAGCATTGTGGGGCTTTGTTGCTAGAGTGCAAGAGGAATACTATAAAGCTTCTTCGATACACCTTCTGACATACTATATAATCGCCCAAATTATTATCAATAAATTCCACAAAATATGTCCTTTTCTTGACTTCTAATTTTGTGCCTCATCAGATTTATGAACACAAGCAGGACATACTTTCGACTCAAATCTGTTGATATTTTCATTATCCTTTCACCCATAAAGCTATTAATTTAAATTTCCCATAAGCATGAGCGTAACAAAAGTCATTTTAAAAGACATGCACACAAACACAAAACAAAAGCAGCAGCAAAAAGCAAAAACAAAAAATAAATGCCACCAAGAATGCGGAAGCTTTCCCCATTAATAATTTCCTTCCAATATTCACTCTCAACTCTGATTTTATATTCCAATTAATTAGATTTATCGCTCATTGAAGACCTCCCCTTTGTCTTGGGCCCATGATGAATGGCCATGGAGAACCATTCACATCAACGATACGGCTAAAGGACGAAAAATCCAGAACAGAAAAATGAAAAACTCCCTAGGAGAAGTAAACAATTGTACAGAGGACAAAAAGCAAAAAAAAAAAAAAGAAGAAAACGAATTCCAGTAAAAGAAAAACCTGAATAAATAAAAAATCGCTCAAATAAATCACCTCAATAAATCTTGATTTCATCTATAGATGGATCAGCAAATTGGCGGAACCTCCGTCACCGTCACTGGAGTTCAAGTGGCCCTAAACACCGTCGTCGTCGTTGTCGTCGTTGCTATAGAAAAATTAATTTTACGCATTTATAAGTGAATAATTATGCAATTCTTTTGTTGATGGTCCTTTCAGGACCTCGGACATTAATAATAGGAATTTTCTGTGCCACGAATAACTCCGACTAATATTGTGTAAGGCCACAGAAAAAAAAAAACGAAAAGCTGTGAAAGTTCGAAAAGAGGAAATGAAAATTTCAACGCGAAATAGAGCAATGTCCTGCGCTCGTTCTCTGTCTATATAATTTGCCTGTTGGCGCATTGGTTTGTTCACCTAATAGCTGCCAATTAACCAGCAATTTCAACCGTCACTGCTATTTGTTTAGAGACGACCGAGTTTTTCAACTTCCTTAGTTCACACTACTCCTACTAGTTCTATTGCTCCTGCTGCCTTTACTGTTAAGCCGAGGACGTTAATGTGGGCATAAGTCAAACTGCAGTGAAACTAGAATCACAGCCAGGATAAATGTTGACACAAGCGGGGCGAACAAGAGCAAAAGGACATCGTGCAAAGCAACAGAACAGAAAAAAAAAAAAAAAAAAAACAAACAAATTGAAACTCGATGAGAGTTAAGCAAAGCTCAGATTACAACAGAGTCAACTCAATCAAAATAAATTGCCATCCTTAGTCCACTGAATCACACACACACACACTCGGGTATAAATGTATGTAGTCAAGTGAGAACTAGAACAGATCCTTTAAATACAGTGTAACGTACACACTTGTTGGCAAAAAAGGACCTTTAGCAATTTATAACCATGTACACACAGCGGCAGCGGTGACGACGACGGCACATTGTGCAAGAAACTGGGTGTCTAGGTAATTGGGATACGGGTATCCTGACGTCAGGGTGTACAATTTCGTTGAAGCCCATTGTCCTCGGTGAACAGTAGCTAGCTTCGGTTCTTCGGTTCTAACGATGCACTGAAGGGCAGAAAGTTCAGATTGATAAATGGCAATCTGATTTTCTTCGTCACATGCATGATAGTCAGGTTACTCTTACCATTACTCGTACGTGGAATCTGATGAACGTGGATAGGGTATTTATTTGCTATACGATACTTGACAAAAAGAAAACGTTTGAAAAATGCCTGCTATGAAAACTTGGGTCGAAATGTTGAGAGGCCACCCATTTTTGAGTTAATTGGAATAAAAGATTTATATTGAACACTAAGTACTACTAAAGTTATAATTCTAATTTATATTTTTACTTTATTTTCAGAAGTTAACTATTGAATACCTCCTAAAATATATTGCGTATTAGATAACTGGTAAGTTTATTATGTAGATATATACATACATATAAGTAGTCTATTCGGTCATTAAATAAAAGTTCCCGTGCTCAAGTCCCAACATGTCTATTGAATTTTCACAGATACACAACAAAATAATTTCCCTAACCGCAAAAAGTTGACTGTGAATTACGAATGAATGCAAAAATAACATACAACTCTCCGTTGTATATTTGGACACCATGGAGAAAAAGTATTGAATCCGAATACTACTTTATGTTTTATTGACTAGACAAATTGATTTACAAATTACTACAAAATTCAAGAACAGAATGAACAAATACAATCTGTCAATATCAAAACCTCAGTCAAGGCTTACGTTATTCTCGTGGTGAAGTTCACGAACGAGGAGCGTTTGGGATCGTAAGGGTTTTCCAATAGGGACTTGACAACTTTGAATTTTATTTGTAACTCTCTTTCACTAATCATCAAACTGTCACTGTCAATTTATTCAGCAAACTCAACATTTTCATCATTCTAAAGTACACGAACGAGCAACGTCCACAAATTATAAAAATTTTCTACTGAAATTCGGAGTCGGTGATCGCAACTTTAAGAGGCGTCCGTAGAAAACGATCGAAATCAGTCAATTTTACGGCGTTTTCAAGATTTGAGCATCGCTCGGATTACATTGTGGCGTATTTTGCGTAAGGATCTTGGTTTACACACATACAAGATCAAGCTGACTCAAGAATTGAAGCCGATTTACTATATGAAGCGACATACGTTCTCCTATTGGGTTCCTATTGGAGAAGATGCGCCAAGATGATGAATTTCATCGTAAAATCATCTTCAGTGACGAAGCTCATTTTTGGCTCAATGGGTTCGTCAATAAGCAAAATATGTGTTATTGGTCAGCTGAACATCCACATGTACTTCATGAAAAACCACTTCATCCACTAAAAATAAAAAAATGGTATTGGCCCATATTTTTTTCGTCGACGGCAACGATCGTCACGTTACTGTGAATGGTCAGCGTTATCGCGCCATGATTACCGACTATTTTTGGCCCGAATTGGAAGATATGGACTTGGACGACAAGTGTTTTCAACCGGATAGTGCCACAAGCCACACAGTACACGTTATAATCGCTTTATTGAAGAGAAATTATGGTGAGCATGTTATCTCCAGAAATGAGCCAGTCGATTGGCGTTCGTGCGATTAACCGCCGCTTGACTATTTTCTACGTACGTCCTACGTTAAGTCCTTGGTTTATGCCAACAAGCCGACGACGTTGGAAAAGCTCAGAGCCAACATTGAACGCGAAATAGCGTCCGTTTCGGCCGAAATGTGTGACCGAGTCGTTGAAAATTGCTGCAAACGTGCCCGCGGTGGCCATATGAACGAAGTCGAGTTCCATTCATTAATGTTTTGATTGTTGTTAATAAAGTTTTTGAAATATCCTGTCTTAACTCCTTTTGGCAAAATATGCATTATTGGACGGCAAACTCCCATGTCCTTCAAGAGACTCAACTGCATCCACAAATCCTGATCTTGTGGTGTAGATCTCATGCCTGAGGGAGGTGTGATTGGATCGTATTTTTTTGTCGATGAAGCTGCAGCTTGCTATCATGTTGAAAGACTTTTCTTGGCTACAATTTGACATGTGCCGAATGCAAAACTCGATGGAATGCCTTCTCTTGGATGTCTTTACAGCAATTCGCTTCTCTCTGATTTATAGACCTTAGAAATTTGAGCTGTACCGTGTTTTAAAAAATTTTACATCAAAACCCACTCAAGTTCGTTGGAAAAAAAATTGAACTCATTTATATCTCACTCATTATTTCATTTGAAATCTCCATAGTTTGAAAATGTTATCTCGAAATATATTTCTTTCTTAATGTGTCCGTTACATTCGCATAAAGTTTTGATAAATGTCTCCCGGAAGCACATTTTCACCATTTTTTTGTTTAAAAAAAAGAAATAGCTCATCTGAACCATTACATCCAGTAGCTTTATTTTCTGTCATCTAATATTCACACCGGCTTTCTCCCTAAACCAGATAATGATGTCCTGTTATCCTTCAAACGCATTAAGTCGAGATAAATGTTCCACCTAGTCCCCCACAATCATGCTGGTGTTTATACTCTGCCTGCCACCCTTCGTATAAAATATGTAAATGTGAGTAGGTACTTTAAACGGCTCTTTTAAAAGTTCCAACTCACACCACCGCGCGCCGGTTTAGCTAGCTATTTCTCGAAAATCTAACGCAACATCAAATATTTCAACAAGTTAAGCACAAATCCCTTATTAAAAATAGAATTGGGTCACCAAGATACTCAGCAAAAAAAAAAAGTATGGGAGTCCCTGAAAGTTTGTCAAACTGAGAACAACCACCGAAATGAACATCCTCCCCCCCATTAACATATGACGACAATGGCAAATCCTTCAAATTTCTCTCTCGTACTCTGTACCGCCGACAAACAGAAACTAAAGCACTGCCCCACACTTGATGTTATATATGATGATGCTGGCGGGTGGTGTTTTGGTATTTTGGTGTTTGGTGGCAGCGGTCCTGACAAATTCCCAACCAACAAGGAGTCTATCCAACCGAACCCACATGACGAATTACCATCAACGCACGCAGTTTGCGGTTGGAGTACGGTACTTTGAATCCATATTCAAATTTTTGTTGACATTTATCCGCCATATGGTGGTGTCGCATAAGATGCCTTACTAACGCGCTCTGCATATCCTCTAGCCAGTAATAATGCCGCAAACGTGATGGCAATTAATTAAGCAAACGCGATAAAACGAGAGCAAAATTAATCAAGGATACAAACAAATTGTTGTTGACTTTTAATCCTTCTCATCCGTAGTTGCTTTTGTATGCGTATAGATAGATTCGGAGAATCATCCTTTTTGGGTGTACGAGTGTATAAGCCTACACTGTTCGTGTTAAGGAACTCATCATGCGTTAAAATGTCTTGAACTTGCCGTCTACGTCGATGGGGGAGCGATAAAATTGCGGAGTTATCCCCAACAGTGGTAGTAGCCTTTAACCCTTTTTTGCTGAGGCCCCCTTTATGTGTTCAAGATAAAGTGACATCCGATGTTTGCAAGATGCTGACCTTCTCGGTGTACATATTGTTTTGCGGGAGGGGGTTCTTCCGACAGAAAGGAAGCTAATATTTAGTTTTGGGGTGGTGTGTTGGATAATCCCATCAGAGATACCATCCACCATCATCATCATTGTAATAAGTTCGGGGTTAAAGTGAATAGTTTTTCGTCCTGCAGCTTCACATTTAAATGAAAATCTGTGTGTGCCTCTTTATGGGTTAAACATATACATTCGCATACACTCTCTCACACACCCACGCAGTGAAATAGGAAAGGCTATTATATTTAGGATTCATGTCAACCACATTGTCAACAAATTGATCAAAGTATTAAGGAGAATGTGAGCTAGTAAGGATTTACTTTTGGCATCCTTTCTTTGGCCATTATCCTGGCGGTTCTTGTTTTTTCTCTTTTGGGAGAAAAAAAAAAAAAACTTCTGGTTTAGGCATATAGGCGACTGGCGGAGTGAAACTTTTGATTTTGGGGTTTAAGTAGATTGCCCAAAAGGGTTATAATGAGATCAAAAGTGATAGACACTGCTTCGTGTTTTTTTGTGGGGAATGAGTGCGTAGGCCGCCGCCTGTGGAACTTGGGCCGAAAAAGGTTTAATTGTGGTTATTTGTGGTACTGTGCCACCGCCAAGTAAAGACCGCATAGAAGAACTTCTAATTTGAAAAGTTCAGCAAAGATTCTTGGAAATGTCAAACAAATCATCAATCTGTTGTAACAACGGTGTTCATTAGCTTCGTATGCGGGTACACCGAGTAAAGAAAGGGATATCCAGTGTTTGCGGTGTGGATTTTAGTGTAGACGATATTTTAGTTGATTTGCTGGACCAGACATTTCATAAGAAGCAGTTTACTACATTCTGCTGAATCGTATTAAGAACAGTCGCTTATCTGGCGACATGAGGCTTATTGATTTGGTTCAGCATTTTTTGCAAAAGAAAACAACTTTTAAAAATGATCCTTTTGGTTTCATGGGTTACATTCTCAGGTAGTCTTTTAGGAAGTTTATTGCGTCCTAGAAGACTTTTTTGCATCGGAAGCTCTGCAGATGTTGCCTTTCAACAGGCCCAATTCCTTCGTGTGATACAGCGGAGTATTGTGTCCGTAGGAGTTTGTCTGAGGATTGCACAGGGATTTCCTTTCATCCCGTATACAAATGTAGGTCTCTCAGTTCTGGCTTTGTCAAATGTGGTAGGTACCTTCAAAGGGATTGCATATGCGTTGTCGGGACCTTTATAATCTTTGCGCGGATATGGGTGGATTGTAGCTTTCATGAGTATCACCTGGGGTACATAGGGTGTTCCACTATCGGCGACCGCCGAGTAAGCATGGATGCCTTTGACGAGTAACTTTACTTACTTACTTAAGTCCTTTAATCGGGGGGCATAAGGTATCATCAATGCCTGCGCGCTGTCTTGTTTGTACTTCTGCAAAGCATTTGAGCTCTCTGCAACTCATTCCGAAAGAGCTCAGCTTCTCCTCCACGGTTCTGCGCCACGCTATTCTGCCTGTTTGGGTATGCGGATTCCACTGCATGGCGCATCTTGCAATCCAATGCCGTTCAATGCAGTTCGGTGCTAGCACGGTTAAAGGTCTAGGTGTTTACGGTAAGTTGTCATAGTCTAGCGAATTCTATAGTTTCCTTCCTGGACTACTGCATGGGGAACATGAATAAGCCATTAAAATAACTGTGGTGACAGTATGAATCCTGGACTCACTCCACTTTGGACCTCACATTCTTCTGACACCTTACCATTGTGTAAGAGGTGTCCTTAACTCCCCTGGGATACTGCTCCTACACAAGGCTAACCAGATAGCATCTCTATTCAAACTGTCGAAAGCCTTGTCAAAGACGATTAACAGCAGATAGAGCGAAAATCTGTACTCAACGCATTGCTCTATTATGATCCATAGATTGGTTATATCAGGCAGGAGGATCCATGAAGTTTAAAACACCTAACAAGCGATAATTCCACGTACCAACAATTGGGGACTCCTACTGTCTCTGCGGGTACTGTAAACTTGACCTAAATTTCGAAGATTACAGCTAATAGTGCCCACTTAATGATATAATATTTTTTCTCTTATTACTCGCATCTGTTTTGAAAGTCCTAATAATGGCATCTCCTACACTTTTTTCGAAAATCTATTTCTACGGCCCTAAGTCAATAATTGACCCGCATTTCAACCTTGACATTTGAAAATGTAATTGCGAAAAAAAAAACATCCGCTTATATTACTTCCGTTTCCTCAGGTTAATTCCTCTTCCAGCAAATTACTGATTCTGCTATCTTATGGACTTCGATTACATCCTGAACACTTTATTTCCAATCGAAATAATATCATCAGGATCTTCTTACTTTTTTTTTTTCTTCGCCCTCCTCCAACGTAGCTGATAATGACCCATTATTAAGCTTCTGCTCTTTTTTTGGCTATTTCGGTTTCTTTTCCGCGTTTTCGCATTACTGGATGCCTCTAGCTCTACTCTCTCTACAAGGATACTCTCGTTCACCATTCATTTGCAAATGGCAAAGTAGTTATTCGAGAAATTCTCCTTCCTCATCGCTTTCGTATATTTTTTTATTTTTCCACACTGTCTGGCGCATTCTGTCTTTGGCTTTTTCTATCGATACCCGGTCGTCAATTTGTTGTACGGGAGTTGTGAACGAAGGAACAAGAATGGCCTCTGCATAACAAGGAGCTGCTTGTATTCAGATAATCAGTTCCGCTCAGAACTCTCTCAATAAGGCAGTTATCAAAATTGGAAAGCGGAAATGATTTGTACCATTCCGTTGTGTATTTTCTTCATAATTTTTTTCCGTAAAGGACGCACCACCACCAACTGCCGTTGGAATCCATTCGAGAAGAGAAAATTTCGAATTTCAAGTCAAGTATGAAATTTGAAGGAATTATTTATTAAACTTCAATTAGCATAAAATGCAAATTACACAGCCGCGCAGAGAATTTTTGGGGCATTGGATTGAATTGTTGGACCAAGGGTAGAGGTCCTTGTGTTTGATGGTTGGTAGTAGACGAGCGCGATCAATGGAATATGAAATTAAAGAAAATAATACGAAATCGAGGTCCTTCTTTGGGTTTTTCTTTTTTTAATGAGAGGAGGCTTACTCATAAAAAAAAAATAATATGCACACAGTCCGAGAGATAGTATATTTTCGTTTTGTTTATTTATTTCGGAAGATACTTTTGCGAATTGGTTCACAGCCATTTGGGAGTCCTTTTTTTTTCTTGTTTCCCCTACATGCCATACTGTTTGTCTTGCTTGACTTTAATGGATTTAATTTGCTATAAGAAGTTCTTTCTTCGTTAATTTTAATTCACTCGAATGCAAGAAGTGTAGGACGGGTCGTTTCTATTTCAAAAAAAAAAAAAAAAAAAAAGGACAAACAGCGTTAGCCATTTGTATTCGTTAACAATAGCCAAAGGCAAGTGTAATCTTGACATTTTTGCCGACTAAGAGACGGTTCATTTGTTTTCGCTCAGTGCGCCATTGGTTTGTATGGAATGGAGTCCTTGCGTTAGAAGGGAGACAATGGCGAGTTACATCATTTGTAACTGTTCGTAAGGTTCTTTGTTGTTTCCCGTTGTCCATCTTTAATCAACGGCATCTGAGGAGTTGTTATAATGCTTTGAAGAGAATGGCAAATGCAATGGCCGTTGGTTTGTTGCAAGTATTGTTTCTCTTTTTTAATTCATAATCCCCTACTCTTATGTTGCTCAGTGGTTACACTGAGAGTGAGGAAGTTTAAATTGTAAAAAAAGAGACGAATATATAAATTTGTTATGACCGAGAGTAGAATAGGTACTTATTTGAGAGATCTGGTCTAAAGGTGCTTGTCCACTTGAGAGTTACTCTCGAGAGTTTACTAGCGAAAGTGCTCTCAAGTGGACACGCACCTTAAGGTCTTGCCATACCACACTACATGACATGTCCCATTGTGGCTTCCGGCCCTGCAAATAAGACGAATTGTAACTCACCAGACATTAATCGTTACGGAAAGCTGGATTAACATTTCAGAAAGTTAAGAGATTCGACTATTTTGACTTTACAACTACGACTGTTCCATTCCAAGGTTGTGTCTGTGCTACGACAGGGATGTGATACTTTGGAAAACAACTTCTAACACAAGATAGTTGTAAAAGTTCGTCAATAGGTGCGCAGTATCTTTAAGGTTTTATGGCCAAATAAGCGAGGATTCTGAATCTATAAGCACAACGATAAAACAATGGAAGTGCCCGAAGATTGCTGGCACTTTTTAAAAATGTAGCAGGAAACGCAGCGGCTGTAGAAGTACATGGCTAAGGAAGCACTGAAACTAGGAAACAGTTGGAGAGAGCTGAGGCCAATAGGAAGTAAGTAAGGAGTGCAACCGTCAGGTGTAAACGAAGAAGGCCCAGACTGTACTTATATCCTCAGAAGATCCCTGGATTGTCAGTCAGAAAACTGATCAGATATGGGCACTTTTTCAGGAAAAATACTTCATCGGATATTAGGCCCCATGTACGAGGAAGACAAATGAAGGCAACGATATAGCCGCGATCCATATCAGTCCAAAAAACCGGAGATCAACGGCTACATTCAGGGAATGGATAATAATATAAGAATCTTTGAATTCTTTGGGACCTTTTTATGGAAACAAAGGCTTAGTGTCCTTTTGCATGTTTGGGAAACTGGAAGGCTAGGGTGCAACCGTGTCTCATTCACACTCCAAAGTTGGGGAGCCCTTTAAATAAATAAATTGGTATGGCGGCTTAGAAGTTCATATCTAAATCTTTAATATATGTATATACCAAATGCCTGCATACCCACTTCTTATTCATATTTAATCAAGACAATTTCAATCGGCTTTATGGCAAAGTTTCGTAATCAGAAAGAAAATATGTAATTTCCAAACTCTACCTCGTCGTCAGCCAACAGGAATTCGTGACGAGACTTTGAGTACATTCAAAGTATTCCTGCACAACAAATGACAACTGGCATCTTGGGATAATTATCTTTCTACGTCATTTCCCAGTATAATATCCAAAAAAAAAAAAAAACTTTGCTCCTACATTACAAAAACCCCTACCAGAGGGTATATAAATTCTCCTTTGAATAATGTTCTCCCGCACGAAACGATGACAGAGTCTCTCTCCACTGCTACCACCATCATTTGTCAATGCTTACATGTCTGCCAATTTTCTTTGACTTTATACTTTTCAAAGATATTTTCATGGTAAAAAATTCAAATTCATATCCACACAGCATTCACTCTCTTTCTATCAAACAAAAGTAATCTTTCTTCTTCGTCCTGTTGCAGAACAGAAGCGAACAAAAAAAAACCGTTAATCAACTTTCAAAAAACTTATTCTCATCCATACAAGTCGTGATAAAAGTGCTCGGGTGCTCGCCAACTCCTTTCACCCAAACCCCCCCCCCCCCCCCCCCCACCCAGCAAGTGAGTAGGTATATCCATGCCAAGGCTAAAATATTAAACGGAAAACATCATTCACTTCATTTGTTTAGGCCCGCCACCACAAGACACAAAGCCAGATACATGCGAATATACCAACAGGAACAAAGGAACATAAAAAAAAAAAAAATATTAAACACAACTTTTCGTCAAGTCAAACGTGATGGCACGCAACAACAAGAAGCAAAAAAAAAAAAAACAACAAAACAAAAGTTTCGTCCTTATTTTTTTGTAAAGTTTTTTTTTTCTTCCTTTGCCACAAAAGATATTTGCTTATAACTTTATGATTGGTTAGTTTGCCTTACAAACATCTCTGAGCTAAGGACATGCTTACATCATCTCTCCGATGACATTGCAAGAAAATCAAACACACAAAAGGCGGGCGAAAAAAACAAGGTGGACAAGTCGAACAAAACTTTCTATTCTCAATGAACACATGTCTTGAGTTAAAGAGCAAAAAAAAAAAAAGGAGAGAAAATAGAACTAAGAAAAGAAATCACCATACTTGATCCTGGGTGATGTATGGACCAAAAAGGATAAACACTGTATGGTGTATATCTCCATCCGACCATACACTCACTCAAAACAAATCGCAACATTTTATTATGACCTCAATTTGGCTGCAATAACAGAATCGTGTGTTTGGAAGCATACATCAGCAGCTCCGGTGCAATTTGTCAAAAATTCATACTTGGCACTTGGCACAAGTATTTTTTTGTTTTTTCTTTTCTTTTGTTTCTTCTGTATATTGCTCCCACCCTCCCTATTTGGTTTGGGTCAATGATTCTCTGGGTTTCAACAGGGTGGCAAAGATTCAATTTATTTGATTTTACCCAAACTGTTGCTAAAGGAGTTTCGCCTAAAAAAAAATCAGTGGATTTAGGTTGAAACCATCAAGAAAATCTTAAGCACAGGGTGTGTCACTTGAGTTTTTTTTTTGAATTTTTTTATTTCATTCTAAAATCGAACAAAATAGCTTAGTTCTTTAAACAGTATAACTTAGAGGTGTGCCAAGTAAACAAACTTTGAACAATAGGCGCCTGCATGTTAGCTTTTCTGCAGGCTATAGTACTCCTCAGTCTCTGTCTTCTAAGGCTGGACTTTCTGGCGTTCTTAAGCTAAGACTAGTTCGTGAATTCAAGACCAGCCTTGACCAGCGTCGTAGGCTTGAATTGACTGGCAACAGGTTGACGAATTCAGAGGCTCAAACCTTCCTTTCATTTTTCTACATACTCAGTCAGAGACCCTGATGACAATTGGGTTATCTAAATATAAAAATGAATGTTTGTCTGTATGTCCTTTATAGAATCGTAAACTATACATTTGATCATGTGATGATCTTTAGCAAAGTTGTTGTGCCACTGGCATCCCAATGCAGAAACGAAACGCTGAAATGTCAGAATTTTTTCGAAATGAATGACTCAAAATTAATTGAATATTTGTGTAATATCTTTCCTTAACATTCATTTTTGTTGGTGACGTTGCAACGAGCGCAGGGTACAGCTTAAAATTGGGTTTCTAAGGTGTATTTTTTGACAGTAGATTTAAGGTGGTGTGTAAGCCTCATAACTCAACACCATAGACATGATTTTGACAATTCAGTGCTGTATGAACTTGGGAAGGGATCACTAGTCGAAATAAGGCAATTTACGTAAATCATTTGGGATTTTTTTTAAACACTATTCCAAGTTAATTTGACAAGTTATTTAGCTGCTTTTAAACTTTGACTGATAAAGAAATGGTTTCCTTAAAAAAAATGGCAAAAGAGTCATCTCTGGAGAAAGCAGCATAGAAGACCCTAAATGATCTTAATTGCACAAAACAAAAAGGATCTAGAGAATATGATTTTAATATAAATAAAGTTTCATACTATTGATCGAGTTAGTTGAAAGAATTCTAGATTTTTATTCGATATTTGAACGCTTATATTTCAGTGCTACCCTGTGTGATTGTGAAAGCGAGAACCCGAAAACTATTGCAGAATCCTTATCCATTTATATTGCACAGTTTATCCGGAGATATTTTCTCTAAAGAATTCTTGAAAACTCGGTTCTTTGTGATTCTTTGTTTGCTGCTGGCTGCTGTCCCTTCTCACTGGGCTGAGGCCTTGAATCACACTACAACCACACACTCCCGAAAAAAGGGTGTACTATGTGCATTTATCTTTGATTTTTTTTGTTTTTTTGCTTTATTTATTTTTCTTCTCTTCGCAATGGTGCCATGGGAATGACATTAGAGACACAGCACTAAACTGAACCTCATTTATTTGTCCACAATACATACAAGGGTGCTAGGATCTACTTACATACATATATGTATATGCTAGACTAGGACAAATTCGTAAAGCATAGCATAGCATACACCACCTTTTAACTTTGTTAGTGGCACAACAAAATCTCAGGGTGTTCATGGAGGGACGCACATCAATAAAAAAAAAGCAAAAATCTCTAGGTATAAGGCGAGATGTAAAAAAAAAACAAACACCCTATACAAAAAGTGGAATAAAAGGATCACATATACAAAACAGGGCCACGGAGCAAGACGAGAGCAGGAGAAAAAAAAAGCAAAACTCAGAGAGAGATTGAAGGAAAGGAAACTGGGTTAGTGGAGAGTACTACTCGTTTTGTATGTTGGCTTGACTCTTATTGCCAGCGAAAGGAGTTGCATAAACTTTTTCACGTTTAAAGACCGAAATTGATTTTAAATTGCTGTAATGTTGATGTGGATACACAAGTGGAGTTGGCTATGGATTCCACTTTTGCTCTCGACTGTGTGTGCATTTGGTTGCGAAGGACGAGTAGTGTGTGTGTGTGGGTGTGCAATTTACGATGGGAAAGGGCGTGAAATTAGAGTTCTACTCAGACGTCGTCGTCGTCGCACTGAGGGATGACGTTCGCAACGGAAATGAATGGAAATGAGAATGTAAGAAGTGTTGTGGGAAGGAAATGAATGATTCATGGAACTAATATAATGTGAAGTTGTGTGCTTTTGAGATGATGCGTGGGGGAAGGAAGACCATTGAATGATGATTGTCATCCAGTTTGCTACAGGTTATGTCTTGAATTATTAGCATTTTTTTAGGACCCATTTAATATACAAAACTGGTAGAAATGTAGGTAAACTCTCGATAAATGAGGACATAATGTATACTATATGCTTTAAGTGACAAAATTCAATTCAGTTTGCTGACAAAAGTAAACCTGCCATGTTGTCATATTTGACAGTTCTTTGGCATTTGTAGTACTTGTTGTTTGACCAATCTTAAGTGAAGATTGAGTGAGGAATAGAATCATGTTTGGCCCTCATAATGGACTATACTCTCTCTACACGATCTAAAGCTAAGGACGTTACGTGCGTACAGAAGAAATTGTAGTCACTGAGAATGAAACTGTGACGGAAGCTTGAAATTTATTAATCGCAACAACAGTTCGGGCTTTGCTCATCCACTAATTTACCAGTCAGACAAATCCAGATGAAACTTATGATCATGACACTCGATAACAACCACAAAAGTGCACAAATGTTGGCGTGGTTTCACGCTTATTCCATCATTGGCCCTTATTTTCAAAAATTGTGCCGGAGTCAGTGGCTCACCTTATCTATTATTCCTCCAAAAATATGGTCGACATTGAGCTCGGTGATATGCAGTAATGAATTTAGAATGCTATCCAGAGAACTGTATTACTTCACAAGCCGTCTTGGCAAAATTGAATAAACCGAGAACAAAGACCGTTCTGACAATGGATCGAACTCTTATCCACGTGCTCACTAGAGTTATCACAGAACACTGTGCCTTAGAAACTATCCTACGCAAATGCCATGCAGAGTCCAGCGATTTCTGTAGAAAGTGTTGAGGAGAAGAGGAGGTAAAGGTACAGTATATGTCATTGCTCCGTCCTACAATTAAAAAACCTTCGTATCCTAGCCCACAGACTCTTCGGCAGCGCTGCAGAGGTAACTGAGGCATGGATAATGAACCTACTTAGAAAGTTGGGCCGACAGAATACATTTCGTTCAAATTGTCGAGGAAACCACATGCCTAATGTTGTTGTGACGTGGACTATTCCCATCCTTCGTACCAATTATCGGATTCTGCATTGAAAACCAAACCTATCAAAAGCAATAGATACAAAGTGCCATTACACTGACACCACTTATCCCCGACAATAACCTCAAAAACATTCACTTAAACATTCAATAATTCCGAGCAGGACATTTGGCCACTTTCAATTGACTTTTCCACCAGCAAATTGCCAAAAATCCTCAATACATTTCGTTGCAACTGTTGCTAAAAAGTCCTTGTTCAAAATAAAAACAAAAGAGTGAACTGAACTAAAAGTTTATCGTAGTACAACGAACCCTGCAAGGATACACTTGCATTTGCATCTACGTACATGTGTATGTACTTCCGTGCTACCAAATAATGTGCACAGGCCGAGAAAGAAATCCATGTTGCATCCAGCCCCCCTCTGCTGCTCTCTATCCCTAGAAATGTACTGCATTAATAATGCCGAACTAATTAAGAGACCATGCCTAATGAGCATGAGAATAAAGGGGGTGGTTGAAAACAGGCGCCGCCGCTCTTCCTCTGTGTGAATTTGTGAATGCACATCCTTATCATGTGTGTGTACTTCATTAAGTTTTCCCCTTAACAATTTTCACAAAAATATTTTATTTATTCAAATGTGAAAGTTTGTTTATTTAGTTTTTACCAGTCTCTCGTCTGCGTTCCGCTGAATTTTTGCAGGACGAAGTGGAGAAAAAAAAGTATTTCACACTTGTGGTGGCGGATATGTAGACTTTGACTATGATTGCGACTACTACGATGACGACGATGATGATGACGATCAGGATGCGAGATAGCGTTAATGAATAAAATTGAGGTGTGACATGATGAACCAGTAGTCCTGAATGTAGCTAGGGTATGTGTATGTAATTAAAAATTTAAATTCTGGCGGAATGTGATATACGTGTCAGAATTGATTGAATTTCTTTTTGTCTCCTTCGTACGGTGCGGTTGAATGTGCAATGACATTCAATTGGCGGCGAGTTTATCTTGTTTTTCTTTGAGTTTGATTTTGCAAATGCAAACAATTTGGGACACGCGAAAATCACATAAATTTAAAGTTTTAAGTTAAGAGATGACAATGGGATACGATTCAGTGAAGCCCTGTGGACGTGGATCACTCTATATGTTCCACTACATTCGGTCATTCGAATGAAAGCAATATTCCCGTCGTCCAGCCCAGAATTCATCCCGAAAGACTCTGATTTCACCCTCCCTCAGCCATTAGTCAACAAGAACTTTGATACCTAAATTCAACTCTGATTGAAAAGATACACATACATATGTAACTGTTTCTTAACATTAGAGAGTAGCCATCTTTAAAATCATTCCACTGGATGCAGGCTTTCTCTCTCTAATTCGACTTAAATTCAAAGTTCAACTCAACCCTCAGTGCTTTTCAGAAATAAAATTTGATTTTCATTACTTCTGTCAAAAGCAACATGTCTGATGATTTCCCAGAACTACTCTGCATAAACAGACAGCTTCATTAAAACCGAGTCCATTTAGCCAGAGAATTGACTTCATATTGGATATCCTGCAAAAGAAAGAAATTGCATATCGATTTTGCAATCAAAACCCATATTTGACCTCTTTATGCCACAGTCGATTGAGGATACATCATCTGGAACCACCACTTTGCATTAACTGCCCTCTAACCCCTGTGTGCAAAAGCACAGATTGATGTTGTCGTCATCTCACTTCTGTGTGCGGACAACCATTTCGTTAAAATTTAAAGCCATAAACATGTTCAGTCTTTTCATAAACTATCAAAATCGCCCCACGAATTGCCCATTCACTTTGTGTGCTACCCTTCCATCCACATCGATAGCTTGACTGCTCCCCATAGATAACTTCGCTTAAAACTGCTAGCTATTCCTTATTGCGAGCAACATTAAACTATAAACACAAACAGCATTGGCACTCGGCGGACACAAAGGACGACACAGAGGATGACACAGCGCTAGCAGTCCCAAAGCCCTGCGTGTCAATATTTACTTGTGCATAATAGCATCGAAAACACAACCCCTTCACCTACTCTGTGTCAGCGTAATGGGGATGCTCTAAGGATGGATACTAGGATACAGGATATATATGTAGATACATATCTCCTCATACGTCCCGTGGGACTGGTTGGGGACCGTTCGCCGTATAGCATAAGCAGCGCATCCGTTAAATCTCCCATAACTCTTGAATTTGAAAATGACTAGAGATAGACTATAGCTTTTGATCTTAAACATCATCAACATTATGACCATATCAGGTGATGGAAATTTCTTGGCATAAATTAGAAACTTCATCGCCACTGTTCTCTATCGATCGAGAGGGGGTCGCTTGCAACAGGCAAGCCACTAAAACCATTTCGCACCAATGAACAGTGAACGTATTTCTGCGGAACTATCACCGGTTGTCATAGTAATTAAAGCAGGGATGCTGCTGTTTACTTAAGTGTACACAGAAGGGATATTCGGTTATCCTTTGAATTAATTTTCAGTTCGCTGTCACATCACTGCACACACCTTTCAATTATAGCAATGGAATCAATAAGTAGATAAGAAGAAGAGTTGAAAGAACCCATAAAATGAGCGCCATCAAGATGCAAGATGTCCTTTTCATCCTATCTTCAGTTGGCGACGTGGCAGAAAGAAAATGGAAAATAGTACTGGTTCACATAAATTTGTTTCGGATATAAATCAAAAAATCCTTTTTCTCTTGGCCCTGCGGTTTAGGGTGGAGCATTATTCGCCCTCAATGGAGTCGTAAAGATACCAAAGGAACACACATTTTCCTCAGCGGAGATGATGTTGTGAAACTTTGGGTCGATGCACATATGCCAATGTGGGGATATCTTACATTCATCCAGCACACAGTGGTGAACAACCTTCTGTAGTTTGTAACTTTTTTTTTATAAATTTTTTGTGACTTTCAGTGGTCAAAGGACGCATTTGATGGTTTTGGTAGAAAAAATTACTTCGTCAATAAAATTTACGATGTGGCTCTTAGAGCGCTAGCAGCGATAAAAGGTCAACAAGATTATGATGTCTGCGAGGATCTGAACTTACTGTGGCTGTAACTTTAAGTTATGACGGGAATAAAATGTTGTTCATAGTACCACCTTGAATGCTCTTGAGAATAGTGACATGGCATATTGAAATGCTGCAAAGAGTCATCTAAACATGTGCTAAGTACCGTGGGAGATGAAACTAAATGGGACTAAGCAAATACAATCTTCAGCTACATATATAGCACCTACATTGGCGCAGGTTAATTCCTACAAATTTGTTGCTTAGTTTGGTAGGAAAAGACAGAGATCTAGAGACAAGGCATGCTCCCCGAAGAAGCCCGATCGAGGCACTTCAAGGAATACTGATTTCATCAGACCTGAACATGAAAATAAATCAATCCATTCCCTGAAGAGAGAAGAACATACATTACATATATTCCATCGCAGTTCAACGAGATGGTCTCTCCTAAAATCCATAACAGGCTACTTTTCCGACTTCATCATCGAAAGAGCACTGAGCAAACGGTGATCATTAGTCCTTTATAGTCCTTTACAGATTACTTATTTCGCAACTTTCATTGAAGCAGTCGAGTATGTGGAACACATCATGTTTAATTGTCCACTGAACAATCTGAGTGAGGACCCAATTCCGGACAACATCACCAGACGGATAATGAGCAGTGAAGGTGCTTGCAAACTTGGGAAGGCCCATAAGCCTACGCGAACGCTGAAGTTTGACTGTAGTCATCCAATGACCAGGGCAGAAGAATAGGCGGGTTTGTTGAATAGAAATTCAATTGGCTGGTACCTGACCTGTTTCGTGTTAAGGATCTTTATTAGAGATTCGGTTGAGTTAGAAAACCCTAGCCATATTTATAGTCTTGACTTCCAGTCAGTTTTCATGTGCTAAATTCGAGTACCTTTGGAAAGCCCTTATTATATTTCAACACGAGAGCAAAAAAAAAAAAACCGTGAATTACAAACGGACGCAAAACCCCATGCAAATTTTTCACCAATAATTTGGACACTACCTGAACTACATCTACTCTTTCCTTCTACTCGAAATATTCTCTTCATGTAGAAGGCTGCTAAGGAACTAGTTATGAACACATTCACTTAAGCAGAAGATATTTATGCCTTAATATGTGCAATGCCCATAGACCTCTAGTCGTTTCCCACTGGTTGCGATCTTTACGCTCACGCGCATGTTATCTAAAGAAGCGACCTTTAATTCAATACCCATTTCCTGTGGTGGGCGAGGAATGTATTATACTGTACTGACGTTCGTTACCCTTAGAAGTCCCTACCCTATCATCATTGTCTTCTAGTTTCCCACATCCCTTTTCAGCATCACGAGGTCACATTGCTTCGCAACATATTTCTGCAAGGATAATCATTTTCTCCCCGAGCATGCAAGTACGTGTAGTCGTGCATGCTTGCATGCAAATTGTAAATGTGTGACATATTTTAAACCGCAACTACCAGCATGTAGAATAAGAAGAAGAAGAAGAAGAACCATAAGAAGAAGAAGAAGAAGAAGGAGGAGTCATATCACCATCATTATCATCATGACCAACATTTTTGCATCGTCCCAGATACCATAGATGTTTTTTTTTGAGAGCGAATCCTTGTGGTGTTACGCGGGAAATTAATATGGCATTTTCGCACAGTGGGTTTTTTTTTTTGTTGTTGGTTGCAATATCGTCCTGCGCCGTTGCGGGTCTCTGGGTGTCCTCAATGGGAAATTATCAAAGTGGATACTTTATTTGATGAATGCGTTTTGCGTGTAATTTAGTAAAAGGGTTGAAGTGGAAGGTAGCGCGCATCGCTTGTGACCAATTTAATTAGGGGATAGCATGATATGATACTTCTTCTCCTTGTTGCCGTTCTAGCATACCTACACATCATCCTCATCGTCGTCTGTGGTGGCTTTGTGTCGAAGGTTAAGAGTGATAAAAATGCTATGCAATTAAATATGATATTCTACAAAGACTGAAATTTCATGATTATCCACCGTCATTAACAGAAGAGTGTTTTAACGCCACCACAGTTGTCATTTTGTGCAAAAATATAATTTATGCTGTCGGCCTTGGTGACGATATGGTTGCTATGTATGACATCATTCTTGTATGGTTGTACTTTAATTTCCATTAAAAGTGAGCAAACGTTTGAATAAAAGGCAGAGCATGTACATGACACCTTTGGGTCTCTTGAAGCTAGTTAATGATCATTTAGCTTTCTTTACAATGTGAATGTAAAACCATTTACCACTTAATAAGAGGCTTTCATATCCTGCTTGAGGAAATCGAAGGCACGCATGAGTCATATAAAGCCGTACCTTAAAACCTTTCTTCTACAAGTAATTAGCACGGGGACATTTAAACTTCTTGTCAAAAATGTCCAGTCTTATGCTGGCCAAGCCATGCTAAGGTAATGATTTGCAGTGCAGTGAGCATGAAAAACAAGGTTTTATTGGACGACCAGTGTTGCATTCTTTGCATGCATTTGAAACATCTACTTCCGTCAGCATCTGTCTGATGATCTTGCCTGTTTACCTGGAGTAATGTACTCACTGTCTACTAGAAAGCTAAGATCTTTGCAATACTGTAGTTAACCGAGCATCCTGTTCTTCTTTGATTGCTTCTGTGTCAATTCGTTGTATCCAATTCTTCAGTGGTAGATTCTGAAGCATCCATAAACAGTACGCATTTGGTTCAAGTAGGACTACCATTCTCCTGGTCGTATTTCCATTTTCTTCTCTAACAAAATGATATATTTTCATCCTTTCAGGATCTTAAGATATGTATGTATTCTGTATGCTGTCACCATCTTCCTTCTGTCCAACTTCATCTTTATGGCGCTAGCTCATATTTGGGAGTCGTAGAGCATCGTCGATGTTGAAACTCTTGCTAAAAAAAAGTCCATTCTTTTGCTTTGCTCCTCTGATATTTGAGGTGATTCTTTCCAGGTTAGCCCTTTTTCTTGATAACGTTTCATCTGCATACTTGCCTCGTATCTATGAAAAAGCCAAGGTACTTCAAGCCTGGTTTGGAAGGTGCAATAACTCATGCTGTCTCCATGGTTCATCTATCTTTCTTTTTATCTGCTAGTTGTCGACTTTTAAGATAACTCTGACTGAACCATCTCTATAGCTTCAGTGGTCACTTGGATTATCTGTCTGTCATAGCGAAGTTGTCGGTGTCGTAGTTCAATATTCTGTTTCTAAAATAATTCGTCTGCATTAAGTCTGGGACTCTTTTGGAATTTAGAGCTCGTAGAATATTTTTTCAGTTTGCGGTCGCGGTGTTTAAGGTGTACTCCTTTTCTCCATCGTCTTCTTCGATGAAATTCTTTCATCGATAGTATCGATCTCAAAACGAGTCTTACGAAAGTCTTTTTTCGGCCTTTTTTCTCAACCACTGTTCGGCGCCATGTTCTCCTCTGCCCGCTGGGTATTCTGTCATCCTGGGTTAACGAGTTCCATTGCATAGCATGGTTTGCATCCAATCCACAGCCACTTTCGTCGTCGGATGATTGTGTCTATAGGTTTCTGACCCGTTCCCTAATAGAGGTTTTCATTAGAGATACGGGTGGGCCAAAGGTCAGTTAGAGTTTACACAAACACCTGTTAAAGAATCTTGGTGAATTTCTTGTGATGTTAATGGTCACTCTCCACGTTGGAGTGGAAAAGTCTTTGCTTGGTGTTTAAGCTTCACCATGGCTGATAATTTTAGTTTTTGCTGCATTCATTTCCAGCCCGAAGACGCCTGCCTCCTTCTCATTTGGTGAAGATCCATGATTCTGTGACAGTCAATATGTTACAGATAAGATGTGAGAGTCCATCGAATTCCTCTGCTTCCTGTCGACAAAGCTGCAGAAAGCACATCGCCGAAATTCGTTTCCGCTTCCGAAATTCGATCTTGGAACCCCATCCACAGTAGCCCAACGCCAGGACCCATTGAGCCACGGTACCCACCGTCAATCAAAGTGGGATGAGATAAAGTTCCACAGACCTAATTTTAACTTTTTTATTTCATGTGTAATCTGCTCCTATGGCGTATACGTAACACTTTTGACAATCCCCCATAATTGGAAAACGTAATACAGTTTCATACGCCCAACAAATGTACAATTACGACCTCTGTTGTGCCCTTAAGTAAGTCGTACATTTCAATATTAGTTAATTAGCGTGTCCCAAACTAACATCAATTATGGAAGAGGAAACCCATTAACTGAAAAATATACAATACTTGTTGATAACAACATGCAATTATAATATTTGCCCGCTTGCAACCCAACTGAACAATTGTACACAATGTGCCTGCCCTTCGATACCTTAACATAACAAAGGACGACGTGTGTACACATGATCCGGGCAGCAGCGCGCATTTATCCTCGCATAGAAATTGCGCGTTATTGCTTGATTAGGGGTAATGTACACCATAATAGTACCATCCTCCATCCTCCTCCAACCAATTCCTCTCTAATAACCTAAACATAGCATTTTGTCTCCTCGTGACAGGACACGCATTCGGGTACATGAATCCACTACCACTACCACCAACTCTATTACAGATCGTCAACGTTATTTGTTCGATTTATTTGTTTGTTTATTTTCTCATATACGGAAAAAAAAGGAGAAAAACAAAATCCAAACAAAACCCCAATCTAACGTGATGATGACGAGGACTACGTGGAGTCAATTGTTTTTGGATTTGTGTTCAGCTGGCGCGTCCTAGAATTGATATCAAGATGTAATCGAAAAATAATTAAGCCATGACAATACCTGATAATTGCTTAACGGTAATTTCCTTCTATCGTGTTGAAGGTTGTGTTCCATGGGTGCCTCCCGCCTACCACCCCGCAACAATACTGAAACCCTCAAAAGGCAGGTGGTATCCTTAAGGGAGGGGAAAACAATTAGGTGTGGATAAACAAAAGGGATACAATAGCTCTGCGCGCCGTGTTGATATTGACTCGGCGGAGGGCGGAGAGGGTTGTGTTTTGTATTTGCTAAGAGGTGTGTGTCCTTCCCGTCACCGCTCGTACACACACGAGCTGCATGCTAGATGGGCGGACTTGAATGGGCGGCGTTGACGCTATAATAAGAGTGTTTTTGCTTCGATTTTAGTTTATTATGTGACATTCGATGATTGCGATATATTTTTATATTTTTCTATTCTTTTTTTTTTTTGTGATTTGTGCGTGCGTGGGCTTATGTTTGTCCTCATTGGATTTATTTCGAAACAATGACGCATGAGTGCGTTTCGTTAGGAAGGGGGTGAAGTTTTACATTGGATTTATGCAAATAATGGGTTAATTCTTACATAATGCCCACTTGATTGAATCAATCTCGTTATGTAGTTGAAGTGCTGCTCTATTGATTGGTGTGAAGTTAATTAGGTTAGCAGTTTCATTGTAGTTTATACTGAAAACCATTGTAGTTTGTATCTGTCAGTTGGAAAAGTTTAATTTAAAAACAAAAGGGGATCTTTTATGCTTGCTTCCTGAATAGCAATACGACAGAATGTGCCTTAGTATGGAATCTGCCGGCCCAGCTAGTTACTAGATAAAACGGAGTGATCACAACCCGATGTCCTTTTGATATGTCCACACGGATCCAAAATCAAAGACGGAGTTGGTGATGGAATCTACTAGAAAGAACTGGTCATCATCCTCTTCTTTTACTTTCCAGACTTTTGTACCATATTTTAAGTCGCAGCCACTGCCGTTCGATTAGTTCCTGACGGTCTGCGGCTAATACAGTATCGGCATCTAATGTTCTTATATCGACATCAACAACTAGGTACCTTCTTATCAAGTCCCTTGCATGCAGCACTATGAGATCGACCGTAATGATATACCTAGGTGGAAAGAATAATCTGACCTTCTGCTGGGTACCAAGTCATTACGTCACATCGGAGATTGTAAGGATTATTTGCCTTAAAAGAAGCAAAGCATCGATGCCACTACCTAGGCCAGTGAACTACTGATAAGCTATTCTGACCATCGATCGCTCAACAAAACAGGTTCATTGCGCTGTTGAAGTACAAGAGAGAAAATCTCTTTTAAGCTATAAAGAGCTTATCTAAGACTAAGCACTGTCGTTTTATGTACGTATCTTCCAGAAGCCAACAGAAGGAAAGTCACTCTTAGCGAATATTTTATTTCTATAGCAAAGCAACGCGAGTACAGCCAAAGTTAAATCTTCTATCAAGCAAAGCAAATGGTTTCAAGAACAAGAGGGTGACGTACCCATCTTAGATATTGGCAGCACAATATATCTATCTCTGGTCTTAGTACCTCATTGAGGACTGTTTTCAACCAACCAAAATCAATAGAAACCGTCCCAAAGAGACTTACATAATCTCCCTGCTGATTTTAATATCTTCTAAGCCGAAGTCTTATGCATTAAGACAACAGCACTGGCTAAACACTAAAAGTAAGTAACATTATAGTGTACCCAGTCCAGTTCTAGTAGTCTTCCTTAAGTGTTCCCCCCCTTAAAACAACACAGCAACACTTTTAGATAAATATTAAACGTGCGTTCTAGATTCTCTCTGATTGACAATTCCCTGGTCATCCTCAGGGGTAGAATCATATCAAGTACCAACCCAGTAACATCTGTGAAATTGGCATTAAAAAAAAAAAAAAAAGATTAATAAATTTTCTAGAATAAAAATAGATTGAATGGCCAAATTTAATGCCACACCTTAACGATGAGTTAAATTCAAGAGAATCTAAATCTAAAAAGGAAATGAAAATTTCATTACAGCATACATTTGTATCTCTTACGTTTATGCATACTTAATATTGGATCAATAACGGAATCATCTCCATTAGCAATAAAGAAGATATGTTCCGACTTGAGGAAATATACATTTCCTTAAACAACCTCGTTTACGGATTGCGTAAGGACCTGTATCCTCGAAGATTGATCTCGTTTTAATAATAAAATCAAATGTATACGATGGTAGGTACTCGTATGTAGGTTAGGTACCTATATGTTTATTTTTATATATTTGTCTGATTCATAAAAGATATATTGTGTAAACGGTTGTATTGGTTTGAATAAAATGCGTAATTTCATAAAAGAAAATCGTTTCTTAAAGAGTTTAGTTGGCATTTTTTTGTTAATTGTTGGAAGGCAAGTGGAGTCTGTATACTCAAAGTGGAGAACTGAAACTGAAACTAGCCTTGAGAGCCGTGTCTTGATAAATACAAAGCCTAAGGTTAGGTTAAGTTGAAGCGCATGTAGTAGGCGTGAGCATGATACTTTCAAAGGGGGTATAGGGAAAACTAGCAACAGCTGCTTGTTCTTAAGGTGCGTGTTGACTTGAGTGCACTCTCGCTAGTAAACTTACGAAAGCAACTCTCGAGTATGAGAGTAAAATTTGTGCTATTCTCAGAATACGAACATTGTTTGAAATATGCGACTAGATCTCCGAGAGTAAGATAACATCTGTCCACTAGCGAGCGGAGAGTAGTAAACCAGCTGTCCGCGAGTTGCTCTCAGGTCCGTGTCCACTTACGAAATTTCACTCGAGAGTGGCTTGAGTGAGATCTACTCGCACAAATTTTACTCTCAAATGAACAAGCACCTTTAGGGACAGTGCTGGACAGCTGCAGAGAATATGCGGAGAAATTTTGTCATGCTTTTGTCCCTCTAGCCCTTACAGAATTCGATTGAGGGGGACCTAGACGTCTACCGCATGGTCTAGACCTGTTTAGGGACAGCTCGGTTGAATAATTCTGATTCAAACTAGGTCATTCTTCGCTGAAGATTTACACAGACTGGTGTTCACCCAGAGATTACTGGCCTTGCCAATAGAATCTAGCCTAGAATTCTAGGTATTTCCGATTGCAATACGCTACATTGGTCGGGGAGGCGCAACTTTTCTACCTACCTTATTCGAGGCTTTCATTCATCAGTGTTAGTAGGAATCAAACCGACATCCACCTGTTGAAGCAGTGGCCTCGAGCTGGGATTGATGTGTGGATAGTTTGACCGAAATTGAGTTTGAGTGGAATGTAATCGATGGGTTTTTTAGCTCAGTGGGAATGGGGGAGTGGCCGGTGTTATGGTTTACCCACTGTGGATCGCTATTGAAACCGCCATTTGTTTGCTGATGATACTTAAAGGCAGTTGCAAAAGCATGATGCCTAGTGCCGGGAATGGGGCGGTTATTAGAGCTCTGCTGATACAAAAACTTGCAGCTCTTTGAACTCTCCTCAGTGCCTCCCAGCAAACGGACATAATACATAATATAAAAGTATAGGCCTGTCGACAGACGTATACAGCCAGAGCATGAGAGAAATTTTCGGCCCAAAAGGCTTTTTGTTTTTACAGGAATACAGAGCAGTGTTGATCTTTTTGATGCTGTCTAGAATATTGACATTCCAGTTGAGTTTCCTGTCCAAGACTATACCCAAGAAGTTGGCTTTAATAGAAAGCAGGACTGGTGCCAGAAAGTAGATAACCTGTAGACACCGAAGGACGAAAGACTTTTAATATTCATATAAGGTCCAAAATAAGTATATGCTATTAAAGGGAAATAATTTTTTCAATTTAATATTTTGTTATTTAACTTAATTTACTTAATATATACTGCTAAAGTCTTGTCTGATTAAATTCTACTCTAAGCCCTCAAAATTGAAAATAGACTTAAGAGAAACAACAACAACAAACAAGCAAGACAACAAAAGCAAATTCCTACTATTATTACTTAATTGGATGTATTGTATAATAACGATTGTCCTAATTGAATAGGCCATAGTGAGTGTGTGTGACCAAACTCCCAACTGGTTGCCCAGTATCGGAATTTAATTTGTTATTGCGGTTATTCGGTTCGTGCGCAACTACAATTTACCAGATACAGATAGATAGGTATATTGGACTTTTTGGTTCTGGTGAAAATTAGTTTAACGCAACATTTATTTTGCTGCCATTGCATGCATCTATTGGACCGGGTGAGGGTGTATTTTCATATATTTATTTAATTTTCGGTCCGCTGTTGATTCTATATTCAATTTATTATTTTATTGGATTTATTTCATTGAAATTAGCCTTTTTATAGGATGCATGTATTTGAGTATTGATGATGTCCTATTTTATTCAAAAGTTTTTTTTTCTTTTTTGTGCTTTATATAATAGAAATGAGAATAATTTCCATAGAAATTGATTGAGGTATTAAATCATTATGTATCGTCTCTGATATTATTTCAAATATTCTTTTGAACTTTAAACTGTAAGGCCTTCAGTTTTTCATACCAAAAAATTTATGTTTGTGCAACTGGAAGCAGATTGTCCTTAAATGGCAATGAATTTCTTTTGAATCATACTTTAAAGAATTTACCTTTCATGATGGGAATCCAATTGGATTCCTCTCAGGCAGTACGAGAACAAGACTGCTTCACTGATGTATTGACAATGGAAACCCAGCTTATCGCTCGAATTCTTGGCCTCATCTTCAATTCATTCCACCCAATCGATTCCCAATTCTATTAGTTTGCTCGGCTTCTCTATTCGGAAGAAGGTTGGCAGACATGATCTTATGGAATATCTGAAAATACATGACTTCGTAGAAGAGACACAGTCTTCATTATTCCCAATATTGCAGTCGGAAAGTTCTGTAGCTTCGAGTAAATACTTAAGGTGAAAATTTTGGACCATGAAACCTGGTTATTCGTAGTCCAACACTGGAGCTTAGACGTCATCGACAGACGGCAGAAAAACCCTTATTTGATGCTGATCTGTTTGGTTGCAATACGAATATATTTCATACTTCCTTAAAGGACTACAGACACTTGAAGGGTCTCTTCCTAGCATACCGCTGCCTTTTTCAGAAGATCCTCTCGGCTGGAGCATTGTTGGTCATTGGCTTTTTGAACTACATCCACATCTTGGTACAGCTCACAGAGTTCGTCGGTTGCGTCTTCTCCTCCATACGCCCTCCTTGCAAGGGAAAGCGCCCAATAATTTCTCAGCTTTTTTACTTATAGTATCGACTTAATGTATACCGTACCCTACCTACTAAACTGCGTTCCTTGTCATTGGTCCTTCATAAGTATTTGATTTGAGTTTTCTTTAAGCTGAAATACCTGCTAAGCAATCGTAAAGAAATTCTCTGAAAATCCTTACTCTTGCGGGAGTAACCAATTTAAAACTTAAAATTCTTCATAAAGCCTGAACACGACTGTTGTTACCGTTAGATTCGTTGACATTTGATGCCTGGCGCAGCTTTTTTTTCCACCGAATCAACCGAATAACCTAACTTTTATTTTCTCGTTTAATTCATTTGAAATGTAATACCATTTTGCGCTAGCTCACCTAAGGGAAAGACAGTATCCCATCTTCCAGTTCCAACGAGCAACAAAAAAGGACATCACCTCTACAAGGATTATATCATCATAGCAATGTGAAATGCCCCCTCAACTTTTATGACTCTCCAGTGACACCAGAGCCAGAGTCAGAGAGAAACAGAAACACAACTTAACTCGAAAAAATATTCTATTTTCGTTTCCATTTTCAGGATCAACAGTAGTCACTAGGGATAACAGCCAGCTATTTCGTAATTTTTTTTTTTTTTTTTTCATTTAACCATGAACATGAGGGTATATTCCAAGTCCGAGAGAACTTTATATAAAAAAAAAAAGACAGAAATGAAATGCGCCCCAATAGTCCTCACCACTGCGAAGGGAGGTAGAGATCCCATTAGTGCCCTACTCCCCCATCAAGATAACTTATGCTAAATACATTTAACAGATAAAATACCAACAACCAGCACACGCAAATAAAATCCACGTGGAAATGAACGCAATAATAAAAAAGAAAACAGTGCGCATACAGCAACCACGACCCACATCCTTTTAATCCGAATCCATTTTGAAGATTGTCAAAAAGAAATTGAACTGACAGTAACTGAAGAGGACTAACACAGCACAGCTTCTTTCGCAGATTGTTGTTGGATCATTCTTAACAGCCTTCAACCTTCAAAGTGCTAGTCTCGAGGAATTTATCTTTTACCAGTGGAGAAAATTTATTCACCAGTAGATGACTCAAATAAAAGCATTCATTTCTTATTCATGACCTAGGATATAAAAAATTAAAAAAAAAAAAAAAACCCCGTCTCGGCTTATCCTTTGCGCGTATCGTGTTCACTCTTCAGATTTACACTCCGCGGTGTATGCGTGTATGTAGCGCGTGTAATTCTTTTCCTCATTTACATCAGGAAAAAATGTCCTTCAATGATTTCAATATGCGAGCAATAAAACTCTTCAGAGAGCATCTTTTATTGCCCGCTATCAACGCACAAACGGTACGGTATTGCTGCCAAGTCCTTTTAATCCTGAAAATAGAGAGAAAAAAAAAACCAGCAACGTTTCCTCAACGTAAAAATATATAAAAGAAGAAATCCGGAGGAAAACAGCAACCTTAATATCTGTACCCGTAAAAAAATGAAAGCGAAAGCTTTGATTGTCTTGCTGGTAGCTATGTAGCAAGACAAGTATTATACAGCCGGGAACCGCACTTGAAGGATGTGAATACCGAAACACATTCGCTCGAGTTTTGCAATCACATTATGGGTGAAGTGGAAAAAAACACTGAAAACAGCAAACTCCAAAGGAAAAGAATTTTCAACCACAGCAACCATGTTGCTTATGAAAGCGAACCGAAATTAATAAGACCCACTGAGCCGCGGATATTAGGCAACAGTAGGAGCTGCAAGCAGGTATGTGGTTTCTTTTAAGAAAAAGAGAGTGGCGACAAAATGTTAATGGAGTTTTGAAGACTCAGACTGGAGTCAGAGGTCCATTCAGTTCAAGTTCAGGTGGTGGTGCTTTCTTTAGTGATCTCAATTTAAGCATCTTCTTAAGACGTCCTAACTACTATGGAGTATTCCTGCTGGACATTATTGTACTGTGGACAGGGCTAGCTACCCTGGCCTTTCAGTATCTCCATTGACAGTCAAGCAACAATTACGTAAGTGGACACATAAAGTCTAACCTTAAGTTGACAGTGCAGTGATATCGACTTGGTCAACAACCTGCCTATAGGACTTTTGCAATGACTAGGACATGTAGAGCATATGTGGATATAATTGCTTTGATTTGTAAAGTCTTTAAGACCGCTGACGTAGAGGACATTCTCTTCTTAACTGACGGACACATCCTCCCTTATCGTGACTTCAACTAGGAGTGCACATTTGATAAACCAGAATCCCGAACACTCAGAGGGAATTTGACACGGCTACCTTTGTGCGGTTGGGAGATCGAATCTATTACTGGTGAAAACCATGTTTTTTGGCGTCCCACAATGTAGTGAATTGTCTGGACATTCTTCCACAGTCCATAGACTTTAAATCTTCTAATTTGTGCACAAGTGATATCAATCACATATAATAAAATGCAAGTACCTGTTGACATGCATTAAAGCTAATTATGTTATTAAAGCTACATCAAAACGCTTGAGATCCTAGGTGTCCTCTATTTAAACAATGTTTTTGCTGCTTGTCTATTGTTTGACGTAAATATGTTTTCATGAATATAAAACGGACACCTGCCTCGACAAACATAGCTTTAAATAGCGTGACAGAGTTTTATTTATTTAATTTTTTTTTTTTTTTATAAAAATGTTGTTTTAAAATCGTGACTGACACACCTCTACCGACACTGGTGGTCATTTACAAATATTTAGCATATGAGTAGTTGGTAAACAACTTATTGCTCATTACGTTTATAGTTTTCACGCGCTATGGTAATTCGAATAAACTACGGGACATGCAATGAAATCTCGTAAAAGTTTATTGTCATGAGTTATATCACATTAAGAGAATTCTACTATAGAAAATGTTCAATCTGATAATGTCACTACAGACATTAGGTGCGTTTTATTGAGATGTTTGTCTACGGTATTTTTTATTTCTATTTATGTTATGTATGTGCTGGACGATAAGTAAGAAAGCTGAGCAAATATTGGGCACCTTTGAGCGAAAAATACTTCGTCGGATATTAAGTCCCACATGCAAGGTCGGCGAATGGAGGAGAAGATACAACCGCGAACTCTATGAGTTGTACCGGGATGTGGATGTAGTCCAAAAAGCCAAGATACGCAGACTACATTGGCTCGGCCACATCGAGAAAATGGACAACAATGTTCCAGCCAAGAATTTCTATTTCACACTTTTGCTCGCGAGAGGCATTAGAAAATTTCACCTCTCGTAGGAATATGACGCACAAATAATGCTGGGAATATTGCTAGAGAAAATGGAGATGACACAACTCGTAACGCAGATGTTATAACAGAAAAGCTTCTTATTTCCTAAAATAAGTTGAGTGGCTCGCAATTGCTTAGTCAGTTCAACTACACAGAGTCAATTATATTTAAACAATAGTTTGCTACTGACAGAGATTGTTTAGTCCAGTGATTTCAAGTTTGTCCAGCTCCAAAAGAAAGTTACAGCCTTTGCTACCAATTCTAGATGATGTCGAATGGACATTATTTATTTCTTCTTTATGTGTGCAGCTTCTAGTTCGTCTTCTTTTTGTGAATTGCTTCTTTCTACCTGAATGAAGCTAGTAGTAGGACAAGTTGTCAAATGGTGTGGCGCTACACTTCATTAAATTTGTCCACAGCACTGAAGCCAGCTTTTGTCTAATAAAGTCTACTGGTTGTAAGTTAAAAGTGATCAACTGTTACCACAGCCACGGCAACGAAGTTCAGCTGCCACTTGTATGCATTCTTTTTTCAACAGCTTTTACTACTGCCATAGCTACACTTTTGTGTTTCAACAATTAAGTCTTTTAAGACTCACAGTAAATACTGTCACCAGTACCAACATCCATTTTAGATCCGCGGGTTCTCTGCTAGAAATTCGAATGGAAAATCTCCAATTCCAGTTTGGTAGAGCGATATTGTACCTCATTCGCTTCCGTCTAGAATCTCATCCTTTTCCATCAATTTTGAATAAAGTCATAGCTATTGGATTTAACTATCTACCGGCGGCGTTCCTTAGTTTTAGCGCAGTCTATGATTCTGAGTTGTGGCAGGATACGCCAGTTAGGTCTCATCTGCAATGTCTCCCAAGACAGCCTGCCTGTTTAGTACTCTAGTCGAGAGGGGAAGACAAGTTGAGTAATACTCTGTTATAAAAAAAGGCTCAAAGGAGTTTATTAGTTGGCCTCTTGTTCTAAAACGGAAGCAAGGACGAACTATGCTTTTAAAATTCTAGTACATATGTATATGTACTTTGCCAATTGATTTGTCACTAGAGAATATTTCAACTGCTTAACAGAGGATTTCATTAGCATCTTAACCGAGTCCTACGAAAGGAATGCAAATGAGTGTTCACTTTGTGTCCGATCCCATAGGAGTTCATTCAGAGTGATTCTCATCGAAATGACTATTCATGGATCCCTGCTTGCAGTGCACTCTGTTTCCTCTCACGTTCTTTATTTTTTTAAATTGTCTTGTTGACTATTTAATATTAGAAGATTCATGTTTAATTTACCCATTTTTGCTTCCTGCTATGATGTTGGGGCGTTATTCATTTTTTTGAATTTTCCTGATTCGCTTGATTACTGCCTCTTGTTTTCTCTTGCATTTTTCATTTTCACTCGTCCATGGAATGTTAAGGATTTTATGCTGATTTTAAGCAAATGAAATTCATTTCATACCAAAGGCGAACTTGAGTAATAATTCGTTATGATCCTGCTACACCACCTTGCTCTATCTCTCTGATGTTTTTTTTTGTTGTTGTTTTCATCTTGGCTGTCACTAATATCTCAGGGGCAGATACGTATAAATAAATGAGAATCCTTCCCTTTCACAGAGACATTTAAAATGTTGCTCCCTTTTGTAGAAAAAGCTATAAAGTGGAGTAAGTTAGGTGCTTCCACCAGTTTGCGCCGCCCGCAATTGCTATGTATCCTTTCTTCTGCCTTGTTTCACACAGACAGCAGGGTAAAATAACGAAAAATTCTTCAACAAATGTGTCAGTGGCTACACAAGGACACTTGACGTACGATGAGTGTGAATCCTTTTTTTTTTTTTTTTGCTTTTTTTTTTCTCAGGCCGCTACCACTGCGCCAGCTTTGTCACAATTGTTTGTACGATATATTGTGTGTGTGGCACCTTTTGTTTGCTGTATTAAAAGTGGCACAGTTTGGAAGGAATAAAAGCGAAAAAAAAGGATATTGTTGCAAAAGTTTCAGAAGAGGAACTAGATGGATGGCACTTGGCAAAAGTGAACATACATATCCACCGACTACAATCCTCGGTTGAGTGATATCCTTTTTTTTTTGTTTTGTTCTCTACTCGAACTTGTACCTCCGCGCCCGAATGAAAGAAGAGCGAAGGAGTGCTGAAAAATTGTGCTTTGTGTGCGTAATTACTTTGGCTTTGCGTTGAAAATCTGGGATTATCCTTAAGAACGAGGTGTTATAAATTCATTTGAATAGGGAGCGTTTAGGTCTGCTGCTTTATTAAAGCGGATTGACGCAGTCCTGTCAATTTTGCACAGGGCTGTGAATGGTGCTTAAATTCGTGACTAAAGTCCATAACTTAGCGACTAATTTCAGACACCCTCGAAGGAATGTTGATGACTTATTCTCCACTAAATCCCTACAACCGGTGAGTGTGTAGGAGGAGAGAAGAGAAATGGACTTTTGTAAGGGTATTCTTACGATTAACTGTTTCCACGCGACTGGCGTGAGGATATGCTATAATTATTACGGTGAAAAGGTCTCTATTAATAGCTTTATATTAAATAAGCGAAGTCGAGGCCTGGTGATTCCATTGAAACTGAAGGAGTCATACTTGACTTAATTGCGAACATGTGAGTTGACAATTTTCGCGATTGTT
Source organism: Chalcosyrphus nemorum (assembly GCA_949716465.1). NCBI lineage: Eukaryota > Metazoa > Arthropoda > Insecta > Diptera > Syrphidae > Chalcosyrphus > Chalcosyrphus nemorum. The sequence continues at coordinate 13,855,791 of OX454334.1, read as the reverse complement.
GTTTCAATCATTTGCCGACATTCCAACTGATATGAGTAATGCTAATGAAGATTGGATTTGACATAGAGAGATGGAGGAGTAAGTATTCTGGATTGAAACTAATTAGACTCAGTCTCTCCTATATATCTAAGCTATAGATATTGAATATAACGATGATGTCGATTAGATAACTGCGATATACAACAAAAGGACTCCTAATCTTATAAAACTTAGACTTAGCTGATGTCTTCTTATCAAGACCTAACACGTCTAGAGCTATCCCATAATGAGGGACAGATGCTTGAAAGACAAAAAGGAAACAGAACAATCTGGCTGATTGTCCAGTCCTTACTTTTCGAATCAGAATGAGTGGGGAAACATTCAACTACACCGAGAGTTAAATATCAATCCAAGTGGTTTATCTCTCGGTAACTAGAGTCCTCAGTTGGTCGCTCTTTATAGTCGAAGAAGCAGTGATCTTCTCTGTCCATGATTTGTGGCTTTCGTGGAGCGAATCCTTGCTCTTTTGAGGGTTTTGAAGACGGTGCCTGGTTTTGAAGACGGTGCCTGGCTTACGATTTGTCATCCGGGCTTCGTTCAATAAACTTACCTCATGGTGAGAGGACTTTGTTGCAGCTAACTTAAGCTCTAAAGTTATGACATCTGTCGAGAGGAAAGAATGACTGGAACTGACATCGCATTTTTGACGGGTCGATTGCCCCCAAAAATGGTGGCGATATGATAGCGTTCTAGAGACTGGTAACAAGCACGTTGTAGTCTAAATCTAACCTAATCTAAATTCTTGTTCACCTTATCTCCTTCAATTATTTAAATTAGTCTCATTCCTTTCATTCCAAACTTTCCTAGTGAAATATTAACTTTAATGCATTCTCAATGGGCTTTTGCCCACCAGCCACCACGACAGTTACGGCAGCCGACCTCATCCATCTTGGCAACAACGCAGATAACAGCTTAAGCCATCTGCCGACTGCTTCCCTAATCCTCTAAAATCCTTATACAGTATACCCAGCCCAGGCAACAAACAAAACGAACGCAAGGTAGCATCAAACAACAACAACAACAACAAACCAGGTGTTCCTTATAAGTAATCCTTGTAGATACTCTTGCATTTTGTGTTGAATAAAATATTCCATCGTATAAAATCAGGCTCTAATCCACCAAAGTACACCATCCGGCATATATAATCCCCAATTTCTATTAAATTAGTCTGCTTATTTATGTTATAAACATAAATCCTTTTGCCAATAGTATTTATATATACACTACACACACACACAAACGGCGACGGTTGTCTTCTCCACGTAAAACACAGCTACACACACACACAAAGTCATACAGATAGACCACAGGGAGAACCACTAATTAGCAAAATAATAATTATGCTTGGCGATTAATTAATTCAGCAATATTTTCCCATTTCAGAGTGGTGCGTAGCTTCAGTCTCATTTCCACGAATCCTTTTTGGTAGGATTTAGCCCAAAACATAATTGGATCAGAGGACTAACACGCAAAGGTAAATTGCAATTTTGTAATAACGCATAGAAAATATAGTCGCGCGTTATACCTACTATAAGCGAAGTGGATAGCAAAATAATATCCGTCGAATGAAATAAGCGCTCCATGAAATTACTTCATTAAGTTACTTAATGAAGCACAAAAGTAGTAACAGATCAAGCGCTTAAACTGTCCGATATGGGAGAGGGGCGGATTAAGCTAGATTCAGTAAGAGGAAATTGATTGGAGTATCTTATAAGGACTCTTACGTGGAAGAAAAAGAAAACAGGATTAGAAATGATAGTCAAATTAGCTGGAATGAGTTTGTTTCTCTTTCAGTTTCATTTAGGATTCAAAGGACATAGGATATTTAGTTTTTATGTCAACAGATATAGATCCAAGAGAAATATCACAGTTTTTGAAATTTCGTTCAATCTTGAGAATTTAGCCTTTGAGGTCATTGAGTTATGACTTTATGAGTAATAATAGAGTTCCTTCATTGGGTGCTGTCATTAGGTGTTTCTGTAATTTTTGGAGCTGAGTATGTGATGATGTTAGACTAAGGACTGAATTAGAATACAAGAATGAATTTGTGCAGGCTTTAGCAGACAGTGGTGCAAAAGCTAAAACAAAATAATCTATCACTCTATTTAGATCGTACTGCTGGACACATCCCCTGTTCAAACCTCATTGCCATAGACAAACGGCAGACATCTTTACATGCCTCTGCCCATACATTTCCCGACACGGACTCCATTTAAAGAATAAGTGTAAACGTAACTATGTATAAGCATATCGTCTTGTTGCTTTCTTTAATTTTCGACACCACATTTTCGGCAGACTGTCATTCAATTAATACAGAAGACTCTACGAAACGCCCATAAGAACTACCACCAATTAAGAATGTGTGCGTGAGCTCCCATTTGACTTGGTTGAAATCGTCAGAATACATTGAAAATCAGTGAGAGCTTGGGGAGTCAAACGTCAAATCGACCGGAGATGTCTGTCTATGGCATTACGCTGTGCATTAGGTCCGTTTGCATATTTTTGCACTAAAATTCGTTTAACAGTTTTCATAAACTATCTCAAAGAATTTTCTGGCACTAAAACTCGTAGCATGAGGAAGTTTCTTACTAGGGCTCACTTCTGCAAAAAACTACGGAAATTCTCCGTACGCGAAAAGCTTTTCGTAAAAATTTGTAAATTTTCGTAAAAATTCGCTGTTTTAGGAGGGTACGCGAATGGGTTCAAAATGTGTGATTTCGATCTATATTTTCATAAATGTCTGTCTCTGTTCTCTGCTTTTAAACGGACGGAGCTAAAAAGCAGGCACAAAAGTTGGGAGATTTCGCGTATGCGTTCTTGTTGGTCTAGAACTTAACCCCTCGGGTCTAAACGCAGAGGCATAGATTCATATGTCTATATTTAGTGGGTCAGTTCATAGGCCTAGAAACTGAATACCCAAAAACTTTATAATTAGAATCTACTTGCTCAAATTTCTGTAATAGTTTGCATTCGTTAAATTTGATCAAGTTCTTTAAATAAAGTCTGAAGAGGTCCGAAATGTCATCGTTTACTTTTTAATAACAGCGCAAGTTAAAAAAAAATACTTTAAAAAGTGCTTAATTTAATTCACTCCAACTGTCAAATTTTTAATTTTGATATTCTTCGCGTAAAAATGTTCCTCTTGGACCATCAGAGATAATAAGCTTATTGGTGTCAACACACACTCTTTTCATAACAAAAGGATTTTCCAAAAATAGATTCCCCCGCTCAATGTAATTAGGAAACAATTAACAGTACAACACACGCCTTTCAAGCAATAATAAAAATACAGCTACTCGTATGTATATTTCCTCTTTGAAACATCCTTCCGCGGCTATAATTCCATGAAGCACTTCAAGAACACTTGAAATAATATAAAAAAACTGTGGCTGTTTATCACACTTTTCGCGCGCTTAAGCATCCTTCAATATATCCTTCATGGTTCTCTGCGTGCATTTCTGCACCATACACACGCACACAGAGATCCATCCATCAGATACAGATGTGAAAATTATTTCATTTTTGCCATTTGACATTTGAAAGTACACTCTGACATCTAAAAGTCAAAAACAGCTTTTTGTTTGTCATTATCTTAACTCTGGAGTACTCGCGAACATATCCGCGGCAAAAGTTTCTGTTCGCAAACACACATTACGTATGATTTGTCGCCTTCAATGCGATAAAATAGATGTTGGGTGAATTTTTTTTTGCTCCCATCCGCCTGACATATACAAATGGCATGGCATCAATCTAAATAATTATGAATCGTACTGTGTAAGTGTGTTTCAGGATACAAAATATGACGGATACTTGTGGGAAATGTTTTCTATTTTGTTTTTTTCATTTCGTCCTTTGATTTATGTTGGGAAAAAAATAAGATGTGAACCTACAAGAAGAAACTTTTAATTTTGCCTGAATAAATTGAATAAATAGCTCAAGGAGTTGTGGCGTGGCGGCGTCGGCGGCGGCGGCGGCGGCTAGAGAGAGTGGCACAGACCCTGGCGGAGAATTAATCTCTAGAAGTATTTCCGGGGAATACAGCAAACATAATTTAAATGCGAAACTTCGTCTCATCCCGCTTTTGTGCTATCAGTAATGTGCGTTTTCTTTTACTTTTTCTTGTGATGTTCATCTGTAGCCGGATTTCCTGGAATCAGAGAGCTAAAATAAGTCATTATAAGCATTTGCCAGCCTCAGGAAGTGCAGAGGCAGAAAGAAGCAGCTTCTGTGAAAATAAATTTAATGTTCTAAAATCAACAATTCCGGTCGGTAAGTGTATGTATGTGTTAGAGGCAAGGACGCGGGTAAATGCTGTCGGGAATAGCTAAGGTCAGCAGGAACAAGGAAAAGTGGAAGGGGAAGGACTTACAGATTAATGTCAATGGTTATCACAAGTCGAAACCGGGTCAAGAGTAAATGGAGTGGTGTAATGGTTGTGCGAAGAGATTAAGAGGTGGAATCCTCATCACAAGAGAATGGCTATTTGAGTTGGATTTTATTTATTTACGAGACGTGTCCGACCATGAGGGGGCAGAGGTTCGGATAGAAGGAAGTCACTTCGTACCATAGTGACTTTGATGTGACTTTAAATTGAAGTGGTGATGTGTTTTAATGACTTTTGTAATGGAAAATAGGTGTGGTTTACACTGAGAACTGGTTGCTGTTATGCTAATAGTTTTGCTGGTTTTAGCTATGTATAGAGAAGGAGTGGAGTCTGGTAATGGAGATCCAGATACAGACAAGTGTTTTGACTATATTCTCAGGACTAAGGTTTGATAAACGTAAAATTCACAGCCACTTAAATCGATGGTCATCTTACGCCTATGCAGTGCTGAACTAGTGAAAAATGTTAGCTATTTCAAGGAAGATCTTATACAAACAAGTTGATGGTTAAAAAAGTTCAAGCGATTCTCCTCTGATCTAAATACCACTAAGCCACTATAAATACGTAACTATGATCTTTTAGTATTTTTTAGAGAAATTGTGAAAGGACCTGCGAATACAAACGAGCGAATATTCGCAAAATTTTGAAATTTCATTCACAGCATTCATTTTTTGTTAGACGTAGCAATCCTCAAATTTACCGAAGAACAAAATGAATTTTAAGGTTCAACTATGGCCAATATTTTTTCTATAATTACCGTGTACCACCAATAAAGGCACATTCACAGCTCAGCGACCAGAGAATGGGCGAACCGCGAACAAATCATTTTTAACACATTTAAAGCATACAATTGACAATCTCACTACTCCCAAAGAAGAGACTTTAATTTATCCATCATTTTGCAGAAAAAAAAATTAAATTGTAATTAATTTCTGCGAAGAAATTAACAATTCGCTGATTTTTCCGCGAATAGACGAATACTTTTTGCGAACTGTCAAATTTTAGTCACATTCCACTGATGTGAAACGCAATCCACATAGGCGTGACCGAAACATTCGCGAGAGTTAAACCTCACAAGTTTATTTTCCTTTGGTAAATGACAAATGAAATTCGCCGATTGCAGCGACTACTTAGAAAAGTTGCTGTGAATGAAATGTCAAAACTGGCGAATATTCGCTCGTTCGTATTCGCAGTTCGCTTAGCTGTAAATGGACCTTAAGCGGTGACTACCCACGGACCACAGTCGTGCGAATGTGCATTATGTTCCACAGCTGTGGAATGTGAATCAAATTTGACAGTTCGCAAGACGAGTTTTCTTATTCATAGAAATGTCAGCAAATTGTTGATTTCAGTAGAAATTATTCTACGCTCAATGGGTTTTTGATTAACCTCATGCCCCAAAATATTTTGTTTACCCAAAAACATTTTTAACATAAATTTGGATTTGATTGTAACGATGCTTGTGAAACAAATGAACACAAAATTTTGTAACAGGATTTAGTCCGATTAATGAGAACATATTCAGCTACAGAGCTTATGTTATGTATTTATTTTTTTATCTCAATTCCATAAATTTTGGTTTTGACAGCTAAAAAAAAATAATTACTTAAAATCCGTATTTAATAATCAAACCCATGTAGTATACCCAAAAAAAGTTTCAACATGAAATAGCCTCGAAAAGTAAACAAGTTCTGTTCTCCATAACTGATACCTTTAAATTTGTTTTAATGATTAGTTTCGGTCTATTAGTCACAGGGAAATGATCATATTTCATTTCTTATAAAATATGTAACTCATTTCCCAGCAAAACAATACCTCATATGTATTTACTAAAAATGTTTATGGAAATATTTAAAACATACATTCTATTCAATAAGGCTACAATGAAACCGGAAGTTTTTATTCGTTTTTTTTATTTGAATTCATAAATATTGATTCCATGTATTTTGTATTAACTTGACAATTTGCTCCCAGCGGAATTCAATAAACATTCATCTAGATTGTTTGCACATACATACATACATGTGTAGGTACCTACATGCAATGTTTTTTACATTATTATTTTTATTTTTTATTTTTCGTTCAAATCATTCAACCACACTTGTGCAAATATTGAACGATATTTATTCTATAAACAAACGCAGATAGTTGGAAAAAATTTTAATTTATTTTTTTTTACCACACGTTCAATGCAAGTGCAACTCTTTTCAAGCCCCCCAACCACCAACAAGCAATGAACAAATTTAATTTCGCTAAAATATTTCACCAAGCAAAGAAAAAAAGGAAAAAATGGTAGGCAGAAAAAAATGCCTTTGTGTATAAAGTATGTTGTTGCTCTTAGTTGGTTAATTGTTTTTATTTTTTTCTGGTAAAATATATACGCAACTTCTATCCGGGAGAGTTTAGCTTGTAATAAACTCGATGCTGTACAGATTACATACAAGGACATCCTGCTGTTCAGTTCACATGGAACTCTCAAATTGCATATTCATTAGTCAACCTGTTATCAATAATTTATTTTGTACAAATGGCAAGTAAAAAAAAAACTATTTCCTCGGTCGTTTTGGGGGACTGAAAAACAAAAAAAAAAGTGAACATTTTAAAACAAAATTGAGCATAAATTTGTTCTTGAAAGATTGGTGTTCTAGTAGTTGTTGCTAAAATGGCATAAAAATATCACAAATACTAGGACAAGATGAAAAGTTCTCGGCCTGACAATGAAAGACTGCAATTTTGATTATATTTGTTTACGTAATCTTCCTGGACTTCAACGTAGTTGGTGCAGCGTTTCTGTGAAAAGTGAGAGTCTGAAAGACCGTGGAAATATTCCTCTACGACCCTCTCAACTTGTTCGTTGGATGCGAAGCGCTTCACAGAAATACATTTTTTCAAGTTTGAGACTAGAGGGAAGTCTGAGAGTGCCGATTCAGGAGAATAGAGGGGAGAATAGTTGGGGATCGTTCGCGCATATGCTTTTGGTCGACATTCAGCAAATGCGGCACCCATCTGTCGAAAAGCTTTAGTGCAAGATCTTTCGCAGCCTTTCTTCCAATATCCCCATAGACTCAGCTATCTCATTAACTTCATTTGCCTATCGTCTAACACAATATCGTGGATGGTTTCGGGTGTGGTTGTAGTTTTAACCATCCTTCACGTGGGTCATCTTCGAGGGACGTGCGACCACGTTTAAATTCAGCTGCACTCTTTTTAACGATTGACATCGAAGAAGCAGAGTCCCCGTAATCTTTTGTCAACTTTGGATGAATTTCCTTAGGTGTTAACCCTTCTGAAGCGAAGAATTTTACAACCACACGATACTCCAGCTTACCAACTGTAACGAATAGCACATAAGACTTTCAAAAATTCGTGTAAAGAAACTACTTGAGAGAATAAGTTGAAAGTTGTCATATGAACTATTGATATCTACCACCCTCAGACAGGAAAAAAAAGTTTATGCTGATTGGAGCGCCATCTATGGGTCAGTTGAGAACTTCTCACCTTGTCTTCGTACAAATTAAATTGAAGAGTTTAGAATATAGTGTGCGTATTTTAGGGATCTTTAACAGCGAGCAAAAGGTTTTCGAAGTTGTACATGTTTTCCTTAAACTAACTTAACCGAGTTTGTGTTACATAGCTCTTGGTTCTCAACCGTCGCCATTTCATGTAGCAGATTAACATTTCTGACTCTATTTCCTGGGGAGTTCCTCAAGATAGGCACATCGGACCTTTAATGTTTATGTTGACAACAAAAGATATTGAGTGTTTCATATAAGACACCTGTACGGTGATGATATGAAAATCTGGAAATAAAAACTTACAGATTTGCTCTGCTGAGTATAAGGACAATGACAGAACTTAACAAACTTTCTTTATTATGACAAATTATGTCCTGTATCCCCTTGTGGGTCATAGGGCTTCTGGAACTCCTAAGCGCGATCGTGTGTTGTTTCTGGAAATGTGCTTCAGTTAACGCCGACTCTTTTCCAGTTTTCGTGTGTCCTTTTTGACTGTTCTGCGCCATGAATTTATTGTGGAAAGCTGGTCCCATCAGTCAACTTCGTACTTGCATCCCTGAGAGAATGCCCTGAAAGTGATAAGCGTATAGGTTGGGTAAGGTATGTGGTTTGGCAGAAGGAGACGATTTGTGCCACACTCAGGTTAGATCCCTTAAGTTATTCACAGGGGGATGACAGGTATTCCCTTGCCCATTTAACCCTTACGATGTCTTAAAACTACTTACTCAGAGTTCGTCTCTCTGTATCTGTAATTGCTGTTGCTATTGCTCTTACAGTCACTGCCCGGACCTCCGGAAAACACAGCTGTGGTCTGGGTGTCATATCTATCTAGATATACCCAGGGATTCTGTGTCCATTTTTGACCCATCTGTATATATCGTTATTGATTCGATATTTGGTATACTGCCATTTTTCCACCCGTCTCTTCTTCTCTGCTTTCTGCTCAAAACAAGCCAGATAGCTGTCTAAAGCCTAAACCCAGAAAAATCCAAAATTTCCTGCTTCATACAAAGCTTGAGGCAGACATAAAATATATTCTGGAATATGTTTTCTTGAGAGCCCAATTCCTTCAATAGCTTTATTACAACAGGCACAGTATTCCAATTAAAATAAAATAAATTCAGAAAGCCCATTTCAAATTAAATTCATTTCTGAGGTTTTTTTTTTTTTTTTGCAAGGCAAAAACCATTATTTCAGAATCAAAAACCATTTTAAATCTCACAACAAAAATGTCTGCGCTTTACAATGACAACGCACAATAAACAGCGATCTACAATTTAATTCACTTAACAAATAAAGAGATACCTATACTCCCAACTGAAAGGATACAGCGCGACGGCACTCAGAGCAGCCAGCATGCAACAGCCGGCCTTTTGTAATTATTCCTGATTCCATTTTTTATTACACTTTTAATTATACCCGGTCTAGTGTTGTTTAAGTGCTTTGTTAAAAAAAAAAAAAACAGAAAAGAAATAAATTCGAATTAATGTCCTTTTTTTCGTCCATTGTTACGCTTTTTCACTTCATTCTCTGATTTTTTCCACTTTCTTTCTATACTCTTTCTGTATTTAACTTAGCCGAGCTTTAATTTGTGTAACAAGCTTCCCTCTCATTAGTGACAAATTTAACCCGTTAAAGGTATCAGGACGGGTACTTTTCTCCTTTTGTCATTTACCAATTCCTTTCTTTTTTTTTTTTTTCGTTTGACAATTAATATAGCCTTTAGTCCTTGGGCAGAAATCTGAAGAAAAAAAAAAAGTAAGAAAAATTCTTAAGAAAAATAAGAAAGCAATGTCCTTTCTTTCACAAAGTTGTGTTGTTTTGTATTTTGTGTTTTACCCTCCTCCTGTCACTCGAACATGATTGTTTCAAAAAGGATCTGCGCTTTTTGATTTGGTACTGCTGACGGCCGGAGTATTTTTTTTTTTTTTGCTTTGTCGAACACAATGAAAATGAAAATCGGACGACCGTGCATAATCCGTGTGCATTTGTGGAAGCCAGGAAAAAGGAAATTAAATTTTCCTTTCAATTGTTTTGCAAGAGCTGAGATGGGATAGAATGGGTAAGGTGTCTAAAGATGGTGTCGATGAATTGTTTACGGGGTGTAAATGTGCAATAATCCTTAATTTGGAGTCGAAAGGTATTCGCTTACTTCCATTTGTTGGCCTTGTGACTTGGAATTTAATAAAGACCGATTGAGGGAGTTGTGTTGTTAGAGATGGTAGGGCAAAAATCCATAGTATTAGTCACAGTAATAGTAAACGACTGAGTGCAACTTGGAACCCCACGCACGACACTGCTATGGAGTTGAAAAAGACATGAAAAAAGATGAAATCTTTTAAGATCTTGTGAAGAATTGCAATTCTGTGTATCATTCCCTGGGAAGTTGTTCTGGGATTCAGAAAGAGTTCGAAGCCTCCAAAGATCTGGGCAATAACACACCAGAAGGACTTCGATTACCATCAAAGCCTGGTAAAGTATTCTCGACTTGGGCAACCGTGCGAAGTGGTGTAGGTATCTATATAGGGATGATTGGCAGCTACCTATTCCGCAGAATATATCCAGTTTGGTTCCGCCATCGGTTGAGACAATACTCCCAAGGTATTGGAAACTTTCTACTCTCTCAACCGTTTGTCCAGCAATGAGTTGATGAGTTCGGTCCTAGGCTGATGACCTTTTTGTTTTTGCCGAATTGATTTTTAGTCCAACGACGTCTGCTTCTCTCTCCACATTTGCTGTCATTTGGTGAATGTCCATTATTCTGTGAGACAGAATGCATACATCATCGGCGTAGTCGAGATGCTTGAGTTCAGATGTAGAGCCCATCGTATTCCTTCATTTCCTGTTGATAAGGCTGCATTCAGCACATCGCTAATGACCAATAAAAAACAGTGTTGGTGAAAGTATGCAGCCTTGCCGATCTCCACTTTGGACTTTGAATTCCTCAGACAACCTTCCAAGACGTGACATGTGGACCCATCATATGTAGCCTTAATAATTGCTATTAATTTATTCGGAAATCCCCCATTGACACTATCAAACACCTTTTCAAATCGATGAACAGCAGGTGAAGTGGTGATCGATGATGATTCGTAAGGTGTGGTCGACACAGGAGGATGCAGATCGGAAACCTGCTGGCTCAGCATCGAGAGTGTCTTCAAGGTGTTCTTTGATTCACTCCAAGATTATTCTAGCTATTATCTTGGCCACAGCAGGCAGCACGCAGATACCTCTCCAGTTTTCGCACTGCATAAGAGCTTGCCTTTTTTAAGGAGCTTGACTATCACTCTCTTTTTCCACTCATCCAGAAAACTCTCGGCTTCCCATGTTCTTTCGACAAGTGGGAACAGTAGCTCTCTCGATGCTATTTGCGCATCTTGAAAAAATTCCGCGAGTATGCGTCAAGTCCTAGCACCTTGTTGGTTTTCAATGCTTTGATCGCAGTAATAATTCTTCCTTACTGGGGGTTGTGGTGCGAATTCGGTAATATCTTTCTACGGACACTTCATTCTGATTTGAGTGCATATTGCTGGCGAATACTCGGTTTAGAACCGAAACAAAATGTTCCTTTCATCTCTTCAGTTGATCCTCATCCGATATTAGCAACCAACCGTCTAAGCCTTTCGCTGGGCGTTGAGTAGAGCTGCGGCCACCTATGAGCTCTTTGGTGATTCTGTAAACGGTTCTGCTGTCGCACCTCGCTGCTGCTTCTTCTTCTGTTTGCGTGGCCAGCGCACTTCTCTCATCCTCCCTGCTGCTGGAGCTGCTGCAATTCGAGCTCTTAGCTGTTTCGTTCGTTGATCTTTTTTAAAGTATCCTCAGAAAGTCACGCCCTATAGCTTCCCTGTGATCGACCGACAATCCTTTCAGCAACTGATGTGTCAGTTGACACCCAACTGAATTTAGGGCAGGCCTTGTGCTCAGAGATGGTGCCACCTATTACAAGACGATTTGCGTTGCAGAAGTCAACAAATCTTTCCCCGTTGTCATTGCCTAATCCGTGTCGTCCCTTTCGTTGTAGCTGCCTACCTTGGCATTCAGGTCTCCCATCACAATGACCATGTCACCATTGAGTGTTGCATTATAAACAGCCAGGCCAGGGTTACCTTGTCTAGGCATAAGACCCTACCACATCCAGTCAATTTTAGCACCAACCATAACAAATTATTCTGGACTCTAGAAGTTGGGATAGAAAAAAATATAGGTACTACAATGACCTTAATAGACGTATCAGAGGACAGAGCGCACTTACTATGCCAATGCGAGGCAATTGCTGACAATAGGCTGCAAGGATTGAGAGATCATTTCTGCACCTAAATAGCTTCCTGAACCGAGTAATGAGCTTAATCAAATTTTGTGGGGCTATTCAATTATTAAGTGATGTGATTTTGGCGACAAGCTTCGTGGATGGCCAGTGATTCCACTTAGAAAAGACTGACAGCCTTGTATCGTCCGCCATAAATAAAAAAACGTTTTACAATCTCCCAAAATTCTGCCATAAAAGTTGAACTTTCAAAGGACGTATTTTTCTTTGTTTAACTAGATTCAACAAACTATTCGGCAACAATCTTCCCCACAGTACTTGCCTCAAGAGTTATCATTTGTCACAAAACATAGGACAAGACATCAAGTCAAGGACATGACACTTCAGAAAATTATAAATTCCAACACCATCTATTTGATACACAAAATCATTTTGCTTTCATCACCTCTTCTTCTTCTGAGTAATCCAATCTATTCCACTTTATATCAAGAGCAAGAGAGAAAGAGAGTGAGTGAGTGAATATCCATTCTAAACTTAATAATATTCTCAAGAAATTCCAAACGACTGAAATCACATAAAACGATTTAACCCTAGTAGTTTTATAACTAACACAACTTGTTATCCAATTCCAAGAATAGCCCACAGAATAACAAATCGAAAGAGCGGCAAATGTCCTTTGAAGTGAAAAACACAATCAAAATGTGAGAAAGTCTTCTGAAAACACACTCTGCAAAACTTTTAAGTGTTCTACAATAAGATCCTATCTCTCCCCTATCCCCCCCCCGCCCTGTGTGTGTCTGTGAGAAACTGAGAAATCTTTGATATGTTAAACCCCAAAAAGTAGAAACGGAAACTGGAGACATTCAACATTCGACATAAAAGGATCACAGGCAATTTCCAACTTCAATGATTTATATCGCTTGCTTCCCCTAAAAGAATATTGTCTCCTAGCATCTCAGTTTTCGTTCACTCCTCATCAACAGCAACCAGCACCACCATCATTGCCAGAACACACAACCGAGCATCACTCAAGACAGCATCATCTTCTACTATACTTGATCCCATCATTGGATTTCAAGTGTACCCAGTTTATCCTTTTCGCCTCAAATCCAATTCATTCAGCAGTTTGTAACTTGGACAAAAACGAACACGATAAAGAAGAACACCATAAACAAGGACGAGAATATGATGAAGATGATGATGATGATGATGATGATGATGATGAAGAAGAAGAAAACAAAATAAGTTTTCATTTGGAATCTCAATGGGAAAAGTTTCATGGACACTCGAGAGAGCGGAACATCGTCACAGAATATCAAATTGAAATGAAAGTTTGTCACTGTAATCATCAGCTCATGAAATATGAAGCTGTTCTTCATCTAGTACTAGTACAACACGATGGAAGAGTGAAAGTGGCTTTCATTTTTTTTGGGGTTGTTTTCTGAAACTATTTGGGTCGTGTCATCAAAAATCAAGGTGTCACTTGCCGTGCAACCATTGAAGTTAATTTGATATCCTTTTTTTTGTGTTTGCTCCTTATTTGACTGCAGGACATGATGATGAAAAAGTTATGACAGCCCACGACAGAGATTCCAAGATGATATCTCTCTGCCAATTTGAGTGAAGTTAACAGAAGTTCCTTTGATAGGATATTTGTCATTATGGCAGAGGATCCTAGGTCTGTCAGTGTATTTAAGATTTCTATCATAACTTGGTAATTGCTTGGCCGAAAGCAGAAAGGTGCAAACTTTTTAAATTGAATTGAGATGAAAAATTATTTTTGAATAACAGAAGTTTTCCAAACTAAATAAGGGGACCTGGTGCTGGGAATAAGAAGATTTGCCTCCTCGGTAATCACGAAGAAACTATTAACTTCATACAAATTGGTAGTTTACTTTGATGTTATTAGGAATGAAAAAGGGTGCAAAAGTATTTCACTAATTTGGCAACTTTTTTCAAAATAAAATCAGTGTTGGTCCTTAAGGCTTTACTTTGTTCGTTGATGAGTATTGTCAGGAGGAACGATTGTCGATTTCAATATGGTCGATTGGGATCTAGGTTCTGTCAGGATCATTAGCGTATCACTTATTATCGGACTTTGTCTAGTTTAGAATATATAGTAGATGAGAAGATCCTCTTGCGGTCGGAATGGAGTTATTGCCCGAATTATTTTATGACTATCGATGCATTATCATGCAAGGAATCTTTCCATACTGGCATCGATCTTAAGCGCTAGCCTAAGACACCCTTACTTTGATGGATAACAGACCGTGCCTTTGATCACTTCATATCGATATGCTTTGTACAGAAAAGTTGTTTATTCACGAATATGTACCTACTCAGTCCTACTTCTTTACTCGCTTCATTAGATAGCAGCAAAGTAGCTCTTTTAAGCACTGACATTGGCTGAGTCATGATGAGATCACTCACGGTTTTCAGTGAATTGACTACTGCACCTATCGTCCATCAAATCCAAGACCATCTGCTCATTGGCAAAGGTAATCTCTTGGCTTGATCTGTCAGAAAGTAGTCAGTAGAAGTCAGAATCAATGAGAGTGTTCAAGATAAAAGCAACTGCTACATCCACCTTATTTTTTGGTGATAGAATCCCGCCTTGTATATGTTTCAAGCTTATAAGTGACATCACATACAGGCCATAATTTTATATGGAAGTCTTTTTCGATACCATTGCTTGACTTCACTGGCAGAGTCCCACACGCCATTGTCCAAGGTACTCTTTAAGTCAATGATAGTGACCATCCTATAGAGCGCTCATTTAATCCAGACAACTAGGCTTTGAAGTAAAGTCTTTCCGGAATTTCAACTGCTACGAACTAGATTTAAATCAGAGCTAACTCTAAGTCTTGTCAATTTTGGCAGTTGGCTCTAGTTCCTCCTCCTCTTGTAAGATAGATCATTTGGGTGCTAGTTCATTGTGTAACTCCAAAAGGACACAAGTTCCAAGTTCCATCAAATACTGCGACTTAGTTCGTAGGCCTGTCAATCTGTCGAATCAAAGTTGTTAGTCTCCTAGCTATGTATATTCCATTGGTGCCAGACGATTGGAAACTGCATATTTCTATAATTTACATAGATCAAACTCAGTCTGGCTAGCTAGTCGATATCTGGTTACCCAGAAAAAAAGAGTGTCTATCTTTGTCTTTCAAAACATCTATTTTCCATCCCGATGTATCTAAGTATAGGACGCATTTGTTACAGCCCTGTCTAGTTCGTCTCTTAAGCGTACCTTTATTTCGTTCTCTGCAGATTCTTCCTCTGAGGCAAGTATACAATTTGAAGTAACAAAGCCTTGATCATGGTCAAGTAAGTCCAGACTCAACGTTGCTTACGACCATGTCACACAATAGAATTGTGGTGGCTTGTTCAAATTATAAGTAAAGTAAGCTGACGAGATGATAAAGGTTTTTCGAAAGCTGACCCCAAAATATTTGAAACTTGATTACCAACTGAAAATTAGTTGCCATTAGACAAATTGTTCGCTTTTCTGACAGCTCAACTGGCAGTCCTTTTGTTACAGTCCACTAACCTTCCCTTCCCTTTTGCTTCCTTTATCTCATGACCATAAGCTGTCCCAGCACAGTTTGATGTGTTCTTCAATTCTTATTTCTAAATCTGAATTTTTGAATAATAATTAGTAAAATCCCAGGCAAACATTGACTCCTTTAAAAATCAATTTAACCAAGCTTACATGTCCACCCAGGCCGGTTACATTTGCATTTCTATTTGCTTATCGAGTTAATAATTCCTCTCCACTGAATAACACACAAAAACAGGACTCAGTCAATGCCAATATATGCATTGCAATGAAATAATAATTTTAAAATTGAATACCCTTGCAGTCAGTCAATTTTCAATTAAACAACCCCCCTCAGAGGGTAATGAATGAGTAAGCGAGACATTCCCATTGGTGGCATACAATTACCCCGAGACAGGAAACAGGACGAATACGAGTTTATACCTACTTCAATCAATTTCAAATAATGATAAAATAAACACTTTTCCGAATGAGAGAATTCCTTTTGTTTGTCCGCATTTACAGGGAGGAGAGAGCCCATACGTACGAGTACTTGTTGTGCATCCTGCATGACTGTTGTCGTATACACCATATTGCCCTCTGCCAAGCCATTTAGCAGGATGTGACCAGGAGTCGTCATCTTGGCTGGATGGTATTCCTCGTATGGCTCGTGCTTTGTGCAAATATTGTGAACAAACATTTTCTCACAACTATAGGACTGTGGAAGAGACTATTTTAATTGAAATTCAGTGCAGGCACACGCATACATTCTAAGAAATATTCTGAATAAACAGTTTATGATCCTTTTGTAAATAAATATTTTGCAATATCCATAGAAATAATGACCGAGGACAGTAAATATTTCATAATTAACTGACATGGTTCCAGTTACTTACAATATAGCTCGGTCTCTTTCGCTTTCTCTTTCTCTTTCTGTGAAGACGAAGTAATAATCCTGGAATCTTTGCATTCTAAGAAACTCAAGAACATAGAATGCAGAATGTTGTTCGAGTCCTTTATTGGTAACGAGAAAGGGGAGGGATGGTAAGCAATTGCATATACTTATTCTGGAACTCGTTTGAGAGTTTGTTGGAATTTGAGACTTCAAAGAAAATTTCAAATTGTTTGATTAACTTCGAAAGAAGCATGTAGAAAGCGAAAGGATGACTTTCAGTTAGTGCCTCAGGCTATTTATAAAATCTTCCTTAAAGGTTGAAAATAATTTGGAAAATTCAGGAGAAGCTCTTCTTGGTAGTAAGCTGCAGAACTATGTAACTTAAAGTTGTAGTTATCATTGATAGTGATCTTCTGTGCAAGGTATGATATCAAAATACTTTTTACTTTGGATGGATGCCTGATAGATAATCCCTTCCGTGTTTACAGCAGTCCTGTGCCCTATCTGCTCGATATTTACACAGTCGCTTGCCAGATCAGTTTCTTGCCAAAATCCGGTTCATAATTAGAAGATCTCAGAAGAGCTAGTTTGAAGTTGCTACAGTTTGAAAAGCTACAGATCGTAGCTTGTTTTTCAAATAAAGTTAGGTTTGTGTGTTGGCAGAGGCAACGAAATATCTCCGCCGAACTCAGGTCAGCACTGATCCATTGTGTTACACATAGGGGGGCTTAGAAAAAGTACCCCTTGCCCATTTATGACATAAATATCTGTAACAACTTCCCATGGTTGTACTTACTCGTTATCCGTGTATACAAACCATCCTGATGTTCTGATGAAGTTCAATAACATGTCGGTGTTGGCGTTGGAGAGTTCTCCTAGATCCTGAAAGAAGTGTTTGGCGAGGAATTTGTACCTGGAAAGTTGGAGTCCAGGGCACTGTCAGAGGAAGTGGATAATGTCCTCTATAACCTCCTCATCGCCGCATCCTCTACAGATTTCTTCTTCCGTCCGACGTAATTTCTTTAGGAGGTACCGCAGAGTGTTATGACCCGTGAGTATCTAGCTCGAGACGATGAATGCAGCAATATCCAGTTATAGGTTACGAATTTTGCCTTGATATTCGTTGGTCTTGGGTTTGCAAACAATTCCCTGCCAGCTGCTTGGCTTTGCTGCAAAAAGTCAGGATAAATACCTCGTCCAAGGATCGAAGAAGGGGCTCTCAATAATACTGAATGTGGCTTAATAGCTAGACCAAATTTTAGAGGTATCGAAAATTCGACGAGTCGATAAAGCCCTTTACTGGAAAGTCAAATTATAAACTCCTAAGTGTCTGTAACCACAGTTAATATATGTCCCAAAGGAAGATACCTCTTTCCCCCCTCAGGGTCTTTAGACATTGACAAGCTTGGGTTTTTTTTTCTTCAAAATTTTCGTACAGAGGACCAGAATACAGTGGTGTCATCAGTGCTAAAGACCTTAAAGTTTTGTTTTGCCAAACGCAACATTTGCAAGGACATCCGGCCTAAGACATAGATAACTTTTCTTGATCTGCAATTTTAACCTCATCCATGCCTCCAATGGCATGGACAAGAAATGCTAGACAATATATGTACCTAGTGTTCATAAATGATATCACTGCTTTTGTATGCAATTTATTGTATCCAATCGTGTAGACATCTAATCGAGCGCATCGCCATATCCTTCTTTTCTGCATCCTACAGACATTCAAAGAACTCAATTGTATTCGCTTTCACTGCATAATTTATAACACATCCATTATACCTGCATAATTTTCAGTGTCTACCCTTAAACAATTGCCAAAAGATTTATCTCCAGACATTCGCCCACACACTGTACCTACATATGGAATAACTTTGATCAAAGGACCCCACTCTAAAATGCAAGCAACAATTTTATTCCTTTTTCTCTTCTCTCCTTGTGCCATTTGCATTGGCATAACACTTTTCTTCTTCATCTTCTCTGGCAACCACCACCCCCAATACATCCCACCATCGATGACGATGACTGCAGGATAACAATTCCACTAGCACAACCCCCAGCCAGAGTTCTTCCTTCCTCTATCGGAAATCACAAAACGAAACAGGAAAACCCATCAAGCGCCATCTGATTGCATCGATTGGGTTCACTGAACCGAATAACTACTGGAGCAATAATGCGGGGTCCTTCTAAAAGAAACCGAAGGGAAACCAAACACACATATACCCACGTGCCCCACCTACAGCACTTGACATCCTTCTATTCTTTCTATCAGTGGGCGTGAAATAATCGAAACAACATTTGGACGCCATCATGAATAATCTAAAACATTTTTTTGTATACTGTATGTACTTTCTTTTTCTTTCAATTGCGAAGAATAAGCAAAATTGCAAGTCCTGTAGAAGGACGAGAAGAGTAGCTTAAACTATATTTTTCCCCGAGAAAGTGCCAAGGAAAAGGGCAATCATTGCGCTATACAGTCGCTGCTTGGCGAAGGATTCTGTATGCCTTCATTCATTCATCCAGGTGCTGTTGGGTGAAAGAAACATTTTTTTTCAAACAAGGTCCTTAGAAAAAATAAGGAAAAAAAATGCTTGGTGTAGATATTCTATTAAATATACTCTTGCCAAGGCGTGAGAGGCAAATATTAAACCAGAAATAGCTGGCAATAAATGGAGGAGTGAAACAGCGATCTGTCCCAAATGGGACGCAGGCTTTTGCGGACGAACTGATTGCAATGAACGGCTTTGAATGCATTCCATCAGGCAAAAGGATATATCGAAGTTGTTTGGAATCCTTTTCTGTTTTTTTTTTTTATTATTCAGTTCTGCGGCAGTGGAGCAGGTTCCTCTTTATTTTTACTCCTCGTTTCTGCTGCTTCCTAATGCTCGTCAGTTTGCTGTTTGTTTTTTTTTTTTTTTTTTTTTTCGCCAACATTATCCTTGTTCCGTGTCTCTTTCGGACTGCCATTCAAATCGGATTGAGACCAAAAACCTAAGGGACCAAAACCGGTAGTAGCTAGTTGTTTCATCTCTCTTTTTGTGTCGTCGCTTGTGTGTGTATAGAAGAAGGATGCAGAATGAGTGTGACGATGGATGAAATTGGTTCATCGTAAAAATGAAGTGCAAACGGAATGCTGCTCCTTGTTTGCACTGCTTCATGGTCTTTTTTCTGCAAAGAAAAATACGCTTTTTTTGCAGCCATCCTTCGTTTAGACATTTCTGTCGAAAGAACCGACATTTAACCATTTAACGAGAGCGGTATCGTACACGTAGCTGTATCCTTGAGAAGATAGAAAGATGGCCGAACTTAGTCAAGGCATCTACCTACTAAAGCCTTATAAAGTGCAGAAACTTTAATTAAAACAAAAAAAAGTTGAGAGAATTTTTCACACCATTCACTTGTCGTTCTATATAAATAGACTCACTGGAGGAGGACAAGAGAAGAAGAAAGAATAACACACTTCAGAGAGTTGACGAGAGGTGCATAATGATGTCCTTTGGACCCAATGTTCCCGAAGAAGAATGCATAATTTGGGTTTTTTCTGTGTGGTGTGGTGGGTTAATGAAATCCTTCTTTCTCAGTTCATACTTTATAAAAAAAAAAAACGGACGAATCCAGGACACTGGACAGAAACCAAAGCGTATAGTCTTGTTCGAAAACCATCGACTCGACTGCGTTGATGGCATTTAACAGTGTTCTAACTAAAATCCTGCCAGCTGACGGCGAAATTCAATTAAACTGTGGCAAGGAAGATTTCGTCCAGGACGATGAAGTAAAAAACAAGAAATAAAAAGAAATTAGTCCAGCCAGATGCAGTTTTGTGTTAGGGTTCAGTGACGCGTGCTGCATAATATATTAGCGGGCGTGGTTCAAGTGGGGGCTAAGGACGAACATTTAAATTTATTTGCGGACTGAGAATCTAGGGTCATGATTCACAAATCGCCTGCAAATTGAGGACATCTTCTAGTTAAGCAGCATGGGATTATTGATTTTTATTTTTCCATTGGTCCGCGAGCGAGGGTGAGAGTTGAGGATCAGGGATTTATTAGCCTGTAAGCGCTTGTTCGATTGTTGGATAAAAATAAGAATCGCGTTACGTGACTTTAGCGTAAAGGACGGGAATATTTAAAGAATGACTAAGAGTCGTGTTTTTTTTTTTTTGTAGTATAACGAAACGATGCGGTCGCCATGACTGTGGGCAGACATAAAGGATGGGTCCAGTTTTGTCTAGGGATTGGGGACATTGGTTTTTTTCTTTTTATCTGCTTTTTACGTTGGTTGTAAATAAGATGACGAAGAATAAAAGCGCGTGGCTTAGAATCGATGAATATGATTGGGAGGATGATTATTTATTTAGGATATTGATTTTGAAGGGAGGGCTATAACGGCTAAACGAAGCACGGTGGCAGATTATTAATGAACTTGTAGTAAATCACTGCCGAGAGATTTGAGACATGTGACCCAAAACAAACAGAAGTGATGGCGCCTATCACTGGGTGGAAGAGAAGATTATTTATCTGTGAAGTTGTCAAAAGAAGTCACAGAGACTGTATGCGCGTGTTAAACATAATGTTTTAAGGACGATTTTATTGCGAGATCGTAAAAGAGTAAAGTGCACAACTGGCTTCAAATTACGTGAATAGTGACTTGAAGTTTTGAATTAAAGGCAATCAACTCGGTAGAATCTGGTCACTTCTTTAAACTTTTGGTGAGATTTCTGAACGTCGTTTCTCAATTTCTTCTTCCTGAACAGTCGGTATTCCTCTTTGCTCTTACAGCTCACTAGCAGCTCCATATCTCTTATGCAGAGCCACTTTATGTGTATCTTGCTTTAGTGTGTGTACTTGCCTGTATTCTTTATCTAACTTCTGGTTTCGTAGTGGTTCTTCAGGAGGGAAACCCAGTACATCAGAGTCAGGATGTGTTGGCTTATTGGCAACGTTTTCACATTTGCTGCTAGGAGCATAGTCGTGCTATGTCACGTTGTCCTCATCCGCAACAATACCTATGCAATGATCCGTGTCAGGTTCTCGAAAACTTCAAACACCCAGAACACTGGAAGGACTCTTTGCGAACCTTAATGAGTTTACCTCCAATATTGCATAAGGCGTCTGCTAATCATTAAGCCTTAACATCGTCCTTCATTTCTAGAGGGCAAATATCACTTTTAATTATTTGGAAATACTGTTTCGCCTTCGAACGTATAAAATGTGAATCTTTTCGACAAAAAAAGACTACGCAACACGGAATATCTTTTCCACGACTGCCTTCACACTTTGATTAAGAACTTTCAACAAACGTGCTAAGTGCAGCGCGAACATCTTTATGGTTTCAGCATAAATCTGGGTCACCACAGAGGGACAAAAAAAAAAGTATCTTAAAAGCCGGATTTACAACTTTCACTGTAATATATTCACTTGAATGCCTTTATCCTCGCAACTTTATCCTCCTCCCACTGCACAAGGACGACCGACCACTTCATCTGGTGAAATTGAACGACATCCTATAGTTACGTTACAGCTTGGCTGGTACCAACAGTCTAACAGATTGTCCGCGTACTCCAAGAAATGAGTTATGTCGGAAATATTTTAATTTAATTTCGTCCCAGTTGTATTGCTTTTAGCAAAGGTCCTGTGATATAGACCACCGCCCCTGCAATATAGACCACCGTTGCGTTGTTGTCTGATGATGATGATGGCGCGTCTAATGGCACTCGCTGCTGTGGCTAAAAGCTCACAAATCATGAAATGGTGTTTAATTTGGTCTCGCATCCAGCCACCAATGTCAATGCCGCCACCATTGTCTTCCACTCTCGAGAGTATTAAATCTTTTTGGGCGGCGAAAACACAAAGACATTATTGCAAGGACATTTCTTTTCCCACAGAGAGATGTCAGATGGTTGGCCGTCCCATTTCTCAGTTCTCTCACTCCACCCCGATATATGTAGGTATGTATATATCCTTGTGACCTTGCCTTAAGTTTATTAATTCGACTTCTTACCGTTGAACTGGTTTCACTGCTGTTGCCTACTCTGTTGGGTAAGATGTCCTTTTTATTCCGTCCGCGAAGCAATTTTTCAGCGGGAAGCGGTTTTGCTGTTTGCCTTTGTGTGTGTTTTTCGTTTTTTTTCGTCTTTTATTATGCCCACCAGGATGGTTTATGTTCGCGGTCCGTTGTTTGTCTGAGGGTTTTATATAATTTTTTTATGGGCCAGTAAGGAATAAAAATTGCTTTTGTACATAAATATTAATAAAAGTCATTATGCCTGTAAGTGGAATTTTCTCGCCATGTCCAGGCATAAAATGCTCGTATAATTAAAAAATGGCAAACGAACGAGACCGACCGACGATATTTTATTATTTTCCGGTTTCTATATGTTTGTGTGGATCTAGAGGGGTGGTCCCCCCAGGGGGTCTACGGTAAGTAGGACATATGTGTGCAATTTAGAAAGCTATATATTTTTGGGCGAAATGAAACATCTCCTTTCGTCCTCTTTGTGTAGGACCTAATGATAGCATACACACAGTGTCGTCTAAAGAGGAAAGAGAAAAAGAAGGAAGAACGAGCATAATTAAGCCATGTCCCAGTCGATATAAATACAGGCGCAAAATATTTAATGAGCTAGGAAAGAAAAAAAAAAAAAAGGAAAAACAGACAAAGTTTCCTGTGCGCATCGCGTCGCCTGCGGTAAGATTTTCCAATTTAAATATTTGAATGCATCTAATTAAGGTTTTAAGTGGAAGCGGTATCGCCAGTGTGTAAGCAAAGGCTGAGATCCTTGGGTTGGGCGTATTCGGTTAGGAATGCCGCCTGCCAAATAAACGCAGTATAAAATAATAAACAGAGGGCAAATAATTACATAAATTTTAATTTATGACAGCCTAGAGAGTCGATGGTTTGCCGTTTAAGATACTTTGGAACTTTTATTTCTTTTTTTTTTGACTTGAACTTAGCTACAGTAAATGTTTGCAGCCAGTCTAAAGAGTGAATTACGCGTGTAAGCAATAAACACGTCATTAAAACTTTTTTTTTTTATTTAATTTTATGTTATTTTTATTATTATTTACTCTGAATGAATGTATCAGTTCATGGGCATTATTAATTGCAAGTGAAGTGTACTACTTTCCATACTAAAAGTTTATGACTGTAACATCCGCGATAGCTTGCATGCATATTGAAAAACTTAGCACGCACCTCTGACTAGATGCTATAAAAGGATAGTAGTAGTATTTCATATGTTCTAGGAATATGAGCTCATATAAAACTGGCCTTTTTTAATTGCAATAATTAAAAAGCTGGGAAATATTTTCATATTTCAAATTTCAAGAAAAAGTTTAGTACCATAAACGGGAAGAGCTGGAGAAGGTAGAGACTATGTTTTTTGTTTTATACCTATGTATATATGTAGGCAGAAAACTTTGAAATTATATAAGTCATAGCCGAACTGTGGCAATGACGATGGTACTATATATTTCTCGTAAATGTCCTTGGAGAGCCTCTGTGGACTCCCATCCTCTGCGGTTCTGGGCATATTGCCTCCAGTTTCGAAGACGAAATTTTCTACCACCCGTGACAGTTTGGTCTTTGTACCGGAGGTTGAGTCTTCTTCGCCCTCTAGAACCTGTGATTTGTGATTCAAAGATCCTTTTGGCTGATGCATTGTTGTCGCATTCACCTCATGGCACAGCTCGTACAGTTCCCTGTTGTATGTTCTACTTCATTCGCACTCCTCGCATATGGTGGCCACTTACATATATGTACTATCCGATAAAAGGCGCCCAATATTTGCTTAGCTTTCATAGTCCAGTACTCTTTGGTTGGGAGATTAGAAAGTTTTCAATAACTTGGAAGTATTGTCAAAGCCGATGGTGGAACCGAACTGGTTTGGGAAGCTATTCACAGTTTGACGAAGTAATGCAATTAGTTTAAACACCAAGCTATGACTGTTCCGTTTCAATGTTGAGTCCGTCCTGCTATGCTATATGGATGTGGTACCTTGAGAGTGACCATCACTATCACGGGGAAGCTGCAAAAGTTTGTCAAAAGGTGCCTACATCTTTAGAATATCCTGGTCAAATTGTATATCTAACGAACAGCTTTATCAAAGAACGGGCCATGAACCTATAGACACAACCAAACGATTGGATTGGTCACACACTCCGAAAGGGTGACAGGTCCATAGCTAACAAAGCTATGCAATGGAACCCGTTTACTCAGGAAGGCAGAATACGCGGCGGTCCTAGGTTGAGAAGGAAGCTCGGCAACTGGGAAAAAGTTGGGAAGAGCTGAGGCATATTTCCAGAAATCGTACACGATGGCGCGTAGGCATTTTAGAGGCCCTAAGACCCTCAAGGGTATAGTCCAGTAGTCAAAGGAGTTAGTCAGAACTGGTAAGATGAGATGATGAAGTACTTCGTCTTGTTCTAGTTCACTATGAAACAAATTCGTTTCACCTGCAGTTTCACCTCTTTGGTTACATTTTTCACTTCATTTAAAAAAAATTGTGCGGTTACAATGGCCATTCAAAGCATCCTTTAATATTTTCGATCCAATATGTTTGGTTCATCGTCTGCGTATGCTTGTGTTGCACCTGCGTATTGAGTGTTGTAACCATAGAGTTAAACACCATTCCCGACAGCAACGTAGATAGGTAATCATGTCATTAGCTGACAGTACATACATTTGCCACTCTTTGCATTGGGTAGGAATTTTCTTTTCTCAATGACCTTTGCATGAGCAACTGCTCTATTGGTTGCAGCTCTGATCCACCGCAGAATGTAGCTGGCTGTCAAACTACATATTTCTCTCTTTAGCTTGATTTGTCAAATTTGTAAGAATTATCTCAGAGAAAGACAATTGACAAAAAATTTGCGGGAACGTGTGGAAAAAAACAAAAGCTTTAAAACAATAGGTCCGTTCGCGTACTTTCCTATAACAGGGAAAGTTACGAAAAGCTGTTCGCGTACGGAGAATTTTCGTAGTTTTTCGCAGAAGAGAGCGCTCACGAGAGAGTAAAAAATTTCCCCATGCTACGAATTTAAGTGCAATAAATTTCTGAGGGCTATTCTATGAAAACTGTCAAAGCTGCCAAACCAGTGTATTTTCAATTTTTTTTGTTCAACCCGTTCGCTTACTTTTTGTAATTTTAGCTCTCTCTGAGAGAATTTTACCCCCACTACTTGAAATTTGATAATCTACGAATTTTAGTGCAAAAAGTACGACAAAGGACATATTATGTATTCTTTTTGAATTGGAAAATTTTTTACTCTCTTTTCTGTAAAAAATGAAGGAAACTTTGACGTGCGGGAAAAGGAAATCAATCGTAGATTTTTGTAGTGTTTTTGTAGTTAGGAATCTGACGTCAAAAGTCAAGCCAAAATTAAATCACTTTCAAAGGCAATTCATAGATTTGAAAAATAACTAAATTCATACTTAATCACTGTCAATTCAAATTAATTTACTAAATAACCGCATAAAAATTATACATACATATAAATTTGAATATCTATTCACGTATACTTTTGTTTTGACTTTTTGACAGGACATGTGATTTTGATTTTGGTAAATATTAAAACATACCACAAATCATAATTTATTTTTTCGATACAATGAATCTACCAGAGCTTAACACAAATTATAATAAATTGAAACTAAAAACCAAAAAGTTTATATGCATATGCATATTGTTTGTTAAATTATATCCAAATAGCAATCAGTATTTTGTCTGAAAATTAGGAATCGATTCGTAGAATTTCAAGTATCAACAAATTGCAGATTGTCCATCATTATCGACGTCTAAAAGCCAAACGCATTAACGCGCATCAATCGCGCAAGCACCAGAGAATAAATTGATTTGGTGGTAATTTGTGGCCAACGAGTTTTGCATATAAAGTGGATGAATGT
Source organism: Chalcosyrphus nemorum (assembly GCA_949716465.1). Lineage (NCBI taxonomy): Eukaryota > Metazoa > Arthropoda > Insecta > Diptera > Syrphidae > Chalcosyrphus > Chalcosyrphus nemorum. The sequence continues at coordinate 13,829,256 of OX454334.1, read as the reverse complement.
GTGTGTGCGTTCACGTCTGCCTGTCAATCACGGTTAGTTATTACACTAAAAAAAAAATTGTGGCCGATGGTTGCCCAATCAAGCTTATATAGTGTAGGCATCATTTTTTTTTTATACAAAAATCGATTCTTTTAAGTTCCCAAGGACATTTTTTTTTTCAAATAATTATTTTAAAAGGATTGCAAGATTACTTCTTGTCGACCTCGAACTTAAGCTATAAAGTCAAAGCTTTCAGCTCGTAAAAAAGTAGATAAAATACTTTTGTTTTGTAGATTAATAAGGATGTTTCCATAAAAGAATGTTAACCCGTCTGCACAGCAATTGAACTTTATTCTCTTGTTTCAGTTCCAGTTTCTAGCTGACGGTAGAGAGTTTCCCTGTTTTCTTAAAAGTCAACGTTATAAATTATACGAGCAGGATGTGCTACTACTCAACGCGGAGTCACATATACTTTGTCCCATAAAAGCCAGGGTGTGCTGTTGATACTCATATAGCCATTATCTATTATCCTGGTGTGGTATACTTGCTTAATCAAAGCTTTAATGTTCATACGCCTTTTGCATACGAAATTAAAGTGAATTTAAAATAAAGTCCTTATACGGGCGGCGGATTCTCTATGTACACCACCATGAAACGAATGTAGAATATTTAATAAAAAAAAAAAAAAAAAACGTTATCCTCCCACCACTCTGCATATACTATACATACATATGTATGTATGACGCCGCAGGGCTGTGATAAAGGACATTCGAATGGAGTAAAAATTCCATCCACAAAATAGGGAGAGTTGCCTGTGACTCGAAGGCATAATCTAACCTTGTTTTGTGTATAAGTAGACGTGCGAGTGTGAGTAGCAGTGCGTTTTATTTTTCATTACTCCTGATAATAATTAGATGACTGTTTAAATATGCACAGGACGCCAGTTTAGCTATATGTACATTGTATAGGCACGGTCAATGTGTCCTGCTAAGTTTTGCATTAAACAGTAGAAACTACTACAACTACAACTACAACCACGAAGGTCCTGGTGGAATAGAAATACAATTGGCGCTTAATTAGGTCATTCCGGGGGAAAACTTATGGATAATTTTATTATGCCCGAAAGGGAAGTGCACCACCACAGCGCCCTGCCCTTATAGTTGGACATTATTGCTTGCACACGGGTTCGCGATGAAAGCATATAATTATTTAAAATATTAATTAGGATCATTAATTCATGCTGAGCGGTGGCGCTCCGATAGAAAACCGAAAGAACGAAAGGATGAAAGGATGCTTTAGCTTTTATTACTCGTGGGCACACACACACATATGGATGTACATACCTAAATGCCAGTCGGTGGTGGCTCTATTTGTGGAATGTTTCACTTACGCTAATTTGATGAGAATTTGTAGTTAGCATGGGGACATGACATTGTATTCAATTGAAGTATTGTCATTCCATGAATAGAATAGTGGGTATGCTATCCGATGGTATTTTCTAATGAAAATAATCCAAGTAGGGAATGAGAATTTGCAATTATTTGGATATTTTTGGAATATCCATTTTGGTGTGGTTGCTGTGACGCATTTCGAAAGGAATTTGGTCAGATGATAAGTAGGTTTTATTTTGTTGAGCTGCTGATTGTTTCCGCACCTTGTGAGAGATGGTCAGAGCTCCGTGGGGCCATTTAGTTGTTAGATTTTCAATCTGAGCATCATTCCCCTTTGAAATATTTGAATTGCATTAGGGACACTAGTGACCTAGTACCAACCTTATATTCGGTTCTCGACTTTTCGGTCATCGAGAATACTAAATAAATAAATAAATATCAGGCCGTAAGCAGCCCATAGAGGGCCAAGGCCTGTACATGTTGTGCGTGGTATACATTTTCGGCACATACAGAAGGGACCTACAGTTTTATGCCGTATCCGAAGGGCAGAGGGGTTTTGAGAAGCTTTCTCATGACAGTAATACTCTTGAATGTTTGTCAGACACTCGGAAGAGGTGAGGCCATGAAAAAACTTTTGATGGTATTTTTCTGGATTTGAACTTGGAACCCCTTGGCACCCACTCGACATGACTACTGCGAACAAATTCGGCAGTTTGGTTGGAAGTTGCTTGAATTGCTGAATTTGAGAAGTGGTGTTGATTACGTTGGCTTTCAGGACATTGGTTACAAGAAGAAGTCATCGAAGAAGAAGAAGCCTCTGTGTGAGATAGCCGTGTTCAGAAGTCGAAATGTCTATTGTGCCTCAGGCTGTGTGGTTCCTATCGTCGTCCTATTGAAACTCCATGTCGACGTTGTCCATATCATCCAATTGAGGCCTAAAATAATTCGTTACTAACGACTCATAGCGCCCGCTGTTGACGATGACGGCCTGGCCAACATCTTTCTCAAAGAAGTATGGACCGATGATGCCGCCAGTCTAAAATCCACACCAAACAGTGACTTGAGTGCATTTTATCCTTCCAAATTTGACAATTTTGCTTGTTGACCAAACCCATTGATCCGTCGCCGAATATGATTTTTAGACCGAAATTGGGGTCAACTTCCAACTCGAGAGCTCCGTCAGCGAACAAACAGCGTTGTCATAATCTGTGAGCTCCTGTGTGAGTTGAACCTTTCACGGGTGTAGGCCAAGTCATGACGAAAAATTTGTCAAGTTGTGGGCTCCAAACGCCGAGTTCTTGTGCTGACTATACATTCTCACAGATAGTAGCGATATTTTCGATAGATCTTGCGTTTCGTTGATGTACGGGTGATGACAGATTTTTCACTGAACGTGAACCCACTTTCATAAAACACTTTGTGACATCAATGACATTTTCACGTCATTCCTGTTTCGTGCCAACAACATTTTGCTAATGGCTATGTATTTTATCCTAACGTCAAAGCATTGCCCGTGTCCTCGTAGCCTTAAGTATAGCAGTCAACAAGAGAATTTAATTTGTAACCAACTCACATGCCACTAACGAGCTACAAAAGTTTTCCTTGTTAAACTTCATTTTCGTAAATTTTTAACTTCAGCTACTGGTTAAACTAAAATATTTAAATTAAATAAAATTTATTTAAAATTCACTTTGTTGACATAAAAGCTAGTTGGTTGAATTGCCATGTCGACCGTTTATCAACATGAACTTGCATATTTTTGCAACACAGCCTTATTCTCATAATCATCCAAGCAAGCATCATCCTTTCTTCCCCATTTGGCCCACAAGCCTCATAACCATCATAACCATCATCGTGCTCATCCGTAAACATCACCGTCAGGATTCTAATTATTAAAGTTTTAGCACATTGCTCCAGCTGTAGTTGTTTCTTCGTCAGACTCTAGCCTGACTTGTGTTACTCGTGAGCGTTGAAGCTCATGTGTATTATTGCTGAAAAATGTTAGTTAATTTTCTCTTGGTCTCTGCTGTAGCAAAGGATCTACATGTCGTATAGTATACACTCAGCGGCACTTTTATTACTCCTTGCTTGCTGTTTTAATAAAAAATTCATCTCTCGCTCTCTCTCTTGGTGTCTTTTGAAGGCAAATTCCCAACAAATTCCGGCATACGTGTAACAACAAAAGGGAAATACCTTACTCCCTACCGCCAAATACCGTAACTATCATACATTCCAAGCCCCGGAAACCTGGTTGGATGGAAAGTCGTCGCCCAACCAACCCCATGCCTTAAAGCATATTCGCCGTCATCATCACCGTCATCACAGGCAACTCTCATCTCCGTTGAAAAGTTTTTCGTTAATTTTAAATGTTACCCTTAGTTGCGTCCAACCTAAATATTCTCCTGCTCCTCTTGAGTGGTGGGCGGCACAATGATGAAGAGGTGGTGCTGCTGCTGAAATAACATCAAAGAACAGGCGGGTAAATGTTTGCATTAGATGTCAAAAAGCATGACGTCTTGGGTACATATTTGATGAGCGCCGCGCGGCACTAAGCCAAGGAGACAAGGAAGCATAGCTTCGCATACATTGTTTTGTTTGTGTACGAAGGCACGAAGCCAAGGAATTTCGAGTTCAAAAAAGATAAAAGACTGGCGGGTTTGTCGATTGGATGCGCGTCTGTGCCGCACTTTGACTGATGAGTCCTGAGACTTGAGGGCCGATCGTAAAATCACGATGAATTTGAGATAGAATTTTCATGATGGAGTACGCATGGAATGGCTCACAAGTGCGGTTCACAAGTCCGATGGGACCTATCAAACTGTTAAAAGAAAATTACTTTCAGATGGAAATTTTACTCTCTTGGACCGCGAAGAATGTCAGGGAGGGCTGCTTCTTGGTGGTCGACAGTGAGCCAGAGTGCGACTAGTGATTGCGGAAGAAGTTGATAGTTCAAAAAGTTTAATTTCGTTGTACATTGTCGGGAATTCATTAATAGAAGTGGAAAAGTTCAGCTTAAGTGCAACAGCCATTTCAAAACTTCATAGTTTCTTCGAAATAAGATGAATGGTTTGAATATAATTAAACTTGAACTGCTTTTCGAGGGCTAAACTTTGGGAATATTTAAATATTTTCACGCTGTTACAGAAAGCTTTTTTTTTCAAAAAAAAAAATATTGTTAAATCAAGGATGGCAAGGAGTTTCAAATGAAAGTAGTTAAAAGGGTGGAAAATATTAAACTAAAACAATATTGGCGATTAAAGCTTTCAGTCCAAAATAAAAGTAAGCCACTCAAACGAGCAGAAAGAAGGATTGAGATCCTCAGTAATAATAATAATTTGGTCTTTTTGAGATTAAGGAGGTTCATGAACCTGTGAATATTTGTTCAGCCAAGTAAGTTATTCTCTCCTTTTACTTAAGCAAAAATAGAGATTCAAAATATAGATGAATCTTAAATGAAGTAATGGAGATATTGAGCGCCTATATTTGGATGTGCTTTCGTCGTAATAAATGTAAATAAAGTTTGTTGCTCTTGATAATTCTATTTTCTCAAGCTGTGTTGTATTGATCAGATACAGAACAATGCTGTAATAGCCTGGCTAATATATATATTTACTAAGTTAACTGCAAATGATGCAAAGGAAATTACGTAACTGAATATGGTATTCATGTTTTAGATTACACCATTTTTCTTACCAGGAAAGCCCTGTTTTATTGTGAAGCTTATAGCCAGTTTCTACTCAGTACAGAAAATTACATTCAATGAAAACAAATATCGTCCAAAAGTGTTCTCCTTTTTGTTCAAGGAGTATACTGCACAGTCCAGCACATGATTTTCTGTACTTACTTTTGGAGTAGAATGTATTCGTGAGAAGTGTCATAAGCGAAAATTGTTTTACAACTTACTTAATACTTTAGACTGCTTATAAGAAGAATTTGCTAATTCTGTTCTGATAGTTTTCACAAACTTGAGCTATTCTGTTCTGTGCTGCACTACTTTTTTAGTCACTTAACAAAGCTAGTTACTTCAAATTTTACTTCCTAAATGACATTTGAACCTCGTATAAGACTAAATCAGAGCGCAAACAACAATTCTACTATTAGTGTAAAACAACTAATGGTTGCTGTCTACAATCTTTTGTTTACTGACTAAATTATCTACAGTTTTCCTTCTGTTGTTGTTTTGTGCACAAAAATTTACTAAGCTAGCTACACACTTTCCAATAAAACATAGCTTTTAATTAGGGTGACCAGATCCATACTCATGAAAAAGAGGACACCTTCAAAAATCTCATATGAAAAATTGAAGATCAAAAAGACAACTTAAATAAAAAATTCAATTCTAACTTTAAATAAAAAATAAAAAGAAAATAATGGCTCTGATAACATTATTGGCTCTGATTTGATTTGAATTGAGCTGTCAAATGAGTGATGTGTTCTAGAGAGAGAACAAAACGTCAATAGTTTTCTTTAAACAGACCGTTTGTGGTAAAGGTATTCAGGTATTCAGTATAGCCTTCATCGCTATGTTAATAAAACACCATTAATTATTTATTTTTTATTTTAAAACCTTCCCTCATAAGCTCGAGCAACTATTAGTGTCATTTTCCACTAGATCAAATCGAGTAATTTTTTTTTATTGAATTTAACTCACTTACTGATTAAACAATCCTTCAAGCACTCTGTCAAATAAAAAAACCAACAATTTCCTGTCATTATATAATTATTTAAATTAAATAACAATTTCCTGTCAAACACATTAATTATATGTATTTTCTTTCGATTATTTATAATCATATAATATAAATGCCACTACATATAATGTATATTTTACTTTATTTCAGATAAAGGCATCATTACTTACAGGTAAATATAAATATATTCGCTCCTATATAATGTTTTAAAGAATTTAGTATTATAAATATGTGCATGTATATTTGCATACACGAAACACCTGCGGTTATTAATAGCGTTCCAAATAATAATATTATTGCAGGAAAAATATATATATATTTTTTTTTATAAATTTACCTAATTAATCATCATTTGCACTCATCGCTTGAGTGCGAGTATAAATAGCGTGTCAGAAAAAAAAATGAATTAATGATGGAGAACCAAAAACGAGAGATACGAACCAAAACGAGGTTCCACCATGACGCCAGCATAATCCTCGAATCACACAATCCTGATGCTTATTAAAATGCTTCATCTACCCGCCACCCTTTTTTGGTTTACGCATCAGCAGTAAATCATTGTTGTTGTTCTGCGGGCGGGAGAGAGAGAGACCGCGCTTTGGTGTATGAATTTTTATTTTATATTGATACATACATATATATTTTTTATAATATTGAATTCATTTGTGAATTATTAACAATTACATTATTTAAAATTAAGATCATTCACAAGCAATAAATTAACCGCGTATAATTGTGTTAATACGAATAAATATACAAGCTGCAACGGAGTGTAGTCTGGGCCGGAAAAAAAAGGATACTCTCATTGGTCACATACATATGTATATTTTGTATGGCCTCGTGGTGTTGGGCTTTACGAGGTCTGTGGTTATTTTCAATTCGATATAGTAAAATTGGCACAATTAAATTTATCGAAAAATGCTATCGATATATTTTATTCAACTGTATTATTTGATACCAATAAAAAAATAAAAACATGTTGGAGAAAGAGTTAACATACTGGAGGACGAAATAAAAATAACATACAGCAGGAACCATTGAAATCAAAATTAAATTCATTCCTTCCTTCGGACACCACATAATGTGTGGTGTGCATGTGGTTTATTTTAAATATGAAAGTGTATATTTTTAATTCTTGTTTTTTTTAATTTTGTTTATTAAATTGAGGTGAACTGTGCAGTGGCAGAGCATCAGGATGCTGAAAATCAGTCTTTTTGTGAAGTGAACTGCTTTAAATGAAGCAATTATTATTCCTGGTCAGGCAGGATAAGGGTCTTATGGTAGTTGGTTGGACTTTTTAATTTGTAATGAGATGCAGAAGTTGCTTGTTGTTCAGCTGTTTGTAGGCCGGTTAAATACTAAAGACTTGTTTTTTTTTTTTATATTAAATTATTACATATTTTAATCTTTGGGATTTTTAATTAAACGCGATCTAAAGAGCTGTAGCAATGCGGAAATGGTAACTCTCTGACCCGAACCTTTCAGGCTGGATTCGCAACATATATCAAAAGGAAGTAATAAGCGATCGAAAGGTTCCATGACATACCAAAAGCTTTGTTCTGTGTTAATCAGCTGGCGTTGATGGTATCATTATAAAATATGAATATGAATATGAAAAAAAGAATCCTTGAAATGGTGATGAGACACGCGCCTAACTAACAGATCCTATAGAAATCACGGACTACTTACTCTTGATTCAATAGTTTAGATTACTAAACCGTTTAGTATTTTCCAAGCAGAATTTGAGGCTATTTGTGTAGCGAGTGTGTGGCTATCGATGAGAACAATGTCATGTAAGGACGTAAGGACAGAGTAAAGGAGGCTATAGTAGCACTCTTCTTCTTCTTCACTTCTTGTGCAAAAAAAGCTATCGGGAATAAATGGGGTTTACAACTTCGATTAACTCATTGGCTCTGTACTTCGGTCATAGATCGATTCTCCATTATGGGGTAATTATCTGGTGGACGGCGCTAGAAAAAGCAATAAATTGCAATCTTCTAAGCAAGGTCCAGCGCTCAACCCGTATGTGTATAAGCGGTGTGGACATTTTGTTCCAACTTTTACCTCTCGGTATATTCGGCAAGCAAATGGCAGCGAGTGTGACCATTCGCCTTGAAGCATACCTAAACTTTGACTACAAATTGTTCGTCATCATTCCCTCCATATCAGACTGGAGTGAGAATGGCTTCATACTTAAAAGATAAGGCAGTACACTTCTATACTGACGGCCCAAAGACTAAGGATGGAGTGGGAGGGCGTTGTCTTCTCAGAAAGCTTTAAGCAATCGAAAGTACGAATCTTAAGTGGACAAGTGGTACAATATGTCTAGCGACTAAACAAATTCCTCCTAAGCTGGATTGTGTCTGCCCAGCTCTCTCCTGTAGTAGGTTGTTTCACTTAGGGGCTTCTTACTATAACGACGATCTAAATAACATAGACACAAAAAGTCTCTTACACTTCATAAGAAGCTCAAAATTGTTCTAACGAGTATTGGAGAATTAGGATTCATATTCCACAATGGGCCTATTTCTGGTGTCGGCGCTTCCACTTCCAACCAATCAACCAACCAAGGACGTCGTCATTTACAACAAGGTTATATTCTGCCGACTCGTCCACTCTTTGTTGCACATTCTGGGTTATGTGGTCTTGTGCTATCTCCAAAGCTATGACAATACCTTTTTTAGTGTTCCGGACCTTAAAAGGTAAGACGGAACACTTATGGGTTTGATACGGTGTCTGTCTGTCCGTCTGTCCGTCTGTCCGTCTGTCCGTCAGTCTGTCACAGCCCTGTAACTTTTGAACCGATAGACATAGAGAGCTGAAACTTTCGCTATGTATACATTATGTGGAAGCCTGCACAAGATGGCGGCAATGAATTTCATTTTGGGAGCCTTGTATGAAGGGCAAAAAAAAAAATATTTTGTTCCCCATCATGTGGCATATCAAATTAAAGAAAATTTTGCAAGAGCTCCATATATGTAGGAAATATTTTTTTCTGGTAAAATTTGTTGAACAAAAAAGCTTGCCAAACATTTGAAAAATGTTGTCCCCCCCCCCCCTAGCGGCCAGACCATAAATGCTAAAAATATGAAAAAAATTGGAGATACGTAGAATTTTATGTAGATTGTAAAATAAGTACGGAAATTTCTGTATCTTATATATTTTCTGAGAAAAATTAAAAATATGGGGTATCTAGTTACCCCACTGTATCTCCTCCAGTTTTTATGTTATCTAAATTATTTTTACAGCAGGTCATTATTGATACTAAGCTTGGCTCAAATTTTAAGTTTCATCCAAATCCGAAGAGTAGTTCCCGAGTTACAGATTTTAGAAGATCGCATGGCCTTCCCTATAATCTCTTCTCTTGCTGCTACCTCATTCGATTTCGATTTTTCAAAAACTAAGTCATTTGCACGAATGGATGGTATATTTTAGCTCTATGCTGCTATTAAAAACTAAATAAGTTTAAAAAACTATATTTTTTTTTAATTTTGGGTTCTTTTCAAAAATATTTTTTTCTTAAATTTCTAAAACTCTAAATGCTGTATTCCTTTGCATGTCAAATATTGCCAGTGTTTTACTTTACTTAAACCATTTAATAAGCAAAGTACTGTTACATCCATTTTTATCGAAAAGCTTGGTACGACTAAACTAACTGAAATATGAAATTATATCAAAATCGTTGAAACCATTTTGGAGAAAACTCCGTGTTTGTGAAAATGGCGCTACGTGAAAGAACTCTAAGAGTAGGGCTACAACAAAAATTTCAATGTCCCCCTTAGGCGCCATGCAATAGCTCCCTAATATGAAGTTTGAAGTAAATTGATTCACTTGTCATACAGACAGACAAACAGAATCAGTAGACACACTATAACGAACTTCTCTATCAATGTAATTTCAGAATTGTTTAATATCTCGAGTTCAAATTTTTGCACGAATTCAATATATATTTTATATCGAAAGTGCAACTCAAAATGGACTGGAATCTCAGCACAGTATTACTAGGATATACCTACGTACTAGGCATTACATCGTTCATATCAAAACCAGTATTAGGTGTACCTATGCAGCATATGAATAATATTGCCCTCTATTAAATGACAATATAAAATGTCCGGAACACTACTGCACGAGGCCCTCCTCGCACTTCCCCAATTTTTTTTTTATGTGTCAGTGACCCTCTAATGACCGGGAGACCTTGAAGTATGTAAGTAAGAACCTATAAGTCCGTTCGTGATCTTCGGATCTGTTTGTACTTAGATAAAACATTGAAATACTTTTTATGTGACTTGTGACTTGCCCGTCCATTTATTTTTATCCTTCTCTAGATTGAACTTTAGAAAACGGTCTACCTAACAAAACGTATGCGAACCTTCCGCAACATTTCCTAGCCGTTGTGTCCTTCTTATTTCGTAAACTTCCACCCTGACAAAAAAATCGAATCCCTCTTATCCTCACTAAGGTATTGTTATTCCTTCAAAGAAAAGCGACAACGAATGCCTAATTGTCACCTTCCTATGACAACAATATAAATCCGGAAAAAAGAAAAAAAAATTTAAGCCTTAAAGACCTACAAGAATGACAAATAAAAACATCCTCTAAGGATTTGTAAGCGCCAGGCAGAGAGTATAAAAATTCCATCGCTTTGGTAAAATCACGATACCATCTACAATTATCTGCTACATGGGACAACAGGAACAAGCAGGACCTCCTTCCTTCTTTGTGTTGTTGGTCCCGTGTCTCAATTCAATTAATTGTGGTTCTCCAATTTATTTCAAGAATACTTCACGGATACTAAGGAGAGTCTTAAAAAAAAAAAAAATAAATAAATAAACCCGAAGCCAAGGAAAGATAGAGAAAATCTTCTTTGCTCCTTGGAATCTATTTTCTGCGTTGATATCAGTCTCGTACTCTTGTCGCACCACCGCAGCATTTCGTCGTGTCGGTAGAGGAGGAGGGGCACTTGAAGGAAAAATACCCGCACTCCAATGAGTAGCTCCCTAAGGGTTTGTTCTCACAAGGAGGAGGGTTTTTTTCTTTTCTTTTTCTTGACAGATAGTTGTCTAGGATGAATTAGAATGGCAGGGGAATGGAAAATTTATGGTAAAAGGTCCTTTTCTCCTTCCCAGCCACCCACAATCTAAAAATTCGTTCTTAAAATTTTTTTTGTTCCTTGTCGCTGCTGTTGTTGTTTTTGTAAGAAGGATATTCGAAATGAATGGGCTGTTGTACATATTTTTTTGCTTTCTGTTAACCTGGCTATTTTGTATAATTGCTGGCAAGTTCTTCTTATTGTGTTTCTCCTTTTTTTTTTGCAGCAGCAAAGATAAGCCCTCGGAGGAGTTATTCATCCGAGGCTAAGGGTGTTTGTGGGAATTTTTTTTTGTTTTGTGCTTGGTTGTTGACAGAATTTTTGTTAAGGTAAAAAGGGAATTAGGTCGAAATTGGAGCCCTTGTTTGAGTCGAAATACTTGACCATGGAGATGCACAAATTATCCCTAAGGTGGATGGGTAATGAGGTGAAGAGAACGCTATTCTCGGGGGCTATAATGGAGTACTTAACATTGAGCGTTCAGAGGAGATGGTACACTTCTGCATGAATGCAAATTGTGTTCATTCCAATTGAAAGGAGATGGAGCAGCACAGTATTTATTGTCTTGTGTATGCGCTCAACGAGGGGAGAGCCAAAACAATTAGCAAGGGTTTTTGTTTTTTGCGGGGTTGAATTGAAGAACCGTGTTTTGTTACAGCAAACGATGGACATGAGGAATTATTTGCCTGTGGCTATGCAGATCGTCAGTAATTAGTGCATATAACCACAGGCTTAGATATCTTCAAAGGATACTTTTTTTTGGACGAAAAGAACAGCTGTAAATAGAGAGTAGGTCACGTATATCACGAATATTATGTCGGGCAAGTGGCTCCTCTGGCTGTGTGGCGCAAAGGCGAGTTCTTTTAAGCCCATTCTTCATGACAATGTCGCAGATTTCTGGTGGTTTTTCAGCAAATTCCTTTTGAATGTTATCCTTAAGATTGTGGTGGCTTTGTCGATGTACACATTTTTTTAAAGTGATCAAACGAGGGGGAAACTGCGGGGACCACTTGTTGTTGACCATTCATAAATTCGACATTAGTCCTGGACCCGTCTTTACATTTTTGATATTCAATTCGTTTCCAGGGAAATAGATTTCCATCCATTAGGCGCGGACAGCTTTCGAGCGTCCAAAGCCTCCTTTGGAATCGAATCTGGTAAGGACCAAGTTAAGACACTCAAATTGTGAGACAAGAAAATATGCGAAAGGCCGTAGTGTGAAAGATAAAAGTCCTTTTCTTCCTTAAGATGCTTCGCCAGCAGTTAACCAACCACAAAATCCAACGACAATGGTTACTAAATCGAAATCGATATTCAATCTTTCTCATTCTCATTCTACTCTAACTGCATGCCACTGTGTGCTTAAGACACAATTGAATCCTGCCGAGCAGACAAATACAGCCTGAGACCCAAAAAATGGGAAGATGAATCTCCAAAAAAAAAAAGAATCCTTTTTTGAATGGTGTGATATCCTATTGATGTGATGGATAGATGTGATGAGTAAGACACTTTTTTCAATCGTTTCTAAAGTGTGCAGAATTTCTCAAAAAAAAAAAAAAAAAGAATTAAATTCAAAAGCAAATATTTTGATGTGCTATGATTCAAAAGGATATCGAACATCCTCCATCCGTTTTCCTGTGTATGCGCTGAAAATTCTCATTCTCCCCCCTAACTTTGCTGCTGTGCCATCTCTTTTATTATGCTTCCAATTGCTATAGCAAAAAAAAAAAAAAAACACTGGAAATACCTTTGGGAGTTCATTTCTCGAGGCCGCTATTGAGATGATACCACCAGTAGTGCTCTCGCCTACACTGTTATTCGCTTTGATAGCGTCTTCCTCTAGCCTAATGTATATGTATTCCTTTTGCTGTTGCTGGCAAATCCTTTGTGTGCCATTGTTGAAATTGAATTTCAAATAATTTCGTATTCTTCTTGGATGAATTGGAAGAAAGCCCTCACAAGAAAAAAAAAACACACACACACAAAATCCGCAGCGCGAAAAAGGATCCTTGGAAAAAAGAAAACAAAATCATTGATATGGCAGCTTGTAAGGGTGTAGCAAAAAAAGAGAAAAAAAAACATTTTAATCGCTTATTTATTAATATTTTATTAGGTACAGTGAGATTATATTCTTCTACAAGTGAGAGAGGTAGGTTACTCGTGTGAGCTAAAAGAAACAAGGTGCCAGCATGTGTTCTACAGCACACTGTATGTGCAGAGTATGTAACCACTTGAGATTTTCAATTAAAGTCTCGTGTTAGCGTTGTATTGCGGAGTGTCTTGAATAAATCATTGATTTATGGCATACATTTTGGGCAATGTCATAAGCCATATCACACATATTCATATCCTACTGCAACTACGAGGCAGAGGTAGAAAATTTGTGAATTCAAGGACGTTACTGACTGGGACGGTTTTTTAACCATCTAAAACAAATTGATGTGCCAGGTATCAATAGTTTACACAACATGTCTAACCCCTGATGGGCTAATATGGTAGGACAAAGGGTGTTCAAAGCCTTATGGCTAGAGATTAATTATAAAAGTTCAGGGGAAATTAATAAGCTAGAGGGATCACAAGTCAGTCTTTTCTGGGCATTGTCTTCTGAAGAAGCACGTCCGTTCATTTGGATTGTCAGAATCGGTTATTTGTAGGTATTCTTTAGCAATCTCGACAAGGTAGGTTCAAGGAACCAATTAAAAGATTTGTTCAACTACTGTAGGGCAATCAAGTGCTTGGGCGACGTGGTTTAGTTTTCTTTCTGCTTTCTACCGTTTAGGCTCATTCTAGGGATCGCATTGGGGCCATAATGGTGCCTAGTGTTCCTCATGATAACCTCATAACCCTAATTCAATCTAACCTAACATAGGCACTGTGGCAAGAGCTGCATAAGAAGTTCACGCCAGTTTGGATCAACTTATAGTTCGATCAGTCATTGTCATTGAGACTTTTACCAAATGGGATTTTGCAGTCGGTATGTCATTAGGAATGAATTCTGAGTGATTGCTTTCATATAAAAGGTTTCCTTCTGTTGCTTGCCATAAATACCAAGAATGCGCAGAGCTGCTGTCGTAGAGGGTCTTAGAGCCTCACTAACACATAAACATGCTCAAGTAAGTGAGTAAAACTTCATCAAAAAGTGTCCACCAAAACGAAAACGTCAATGTTGTAAAGTTTCAGCCTGATGGAGGATACATAGAGCCTGCCAGTAATCCCCTTTTACTTCCTAGAGTTTTCTTACAGCAGTATTGATCTGTAGTGGCTCTCTTTACTTGCGACATCTAGTATTGGCTAGATCAATGATAGCTGAATTCCCCACGGCGAATTGGGTGTATTGGAATTCGCTTGGAAAACAATGGCCGATATAAAAGGAGGTGTCAGTGAGTTCTGCGGAAGATTTCGGTAATAAGCTTTGACAACTAGTGAAGAGACTAAGTTGAGCTAGAAAATTGTACTAGATTTTTCTAGAAAAAAAAAGTGTAGTCGATTAAAACAAGTTTTATTTAATAAAACAAAGTTCTACTTTTTGGTTGAAAATTCTTCGGCGTTGAAAATTTTTGTTGCAATATAATTTAGAAGAATTAAGGTTGGAGATTGCATATATCCTTGTGAAGAAGACAAGTTCAGAGAATCAACAGTTTTGAGTCTATTAAGAGAGCTTAAAAGGTAGTGGTTTTCAAAAGGCTCTGAGCCTATTAAAATGCTTTCCTTGGACAACTTAATCAACGTCATAAGTACCTTATACACCTCCATTTTCACGATTAGAACTGTAGAAAAACCCAACTGGCGAACTGTGACATTACCTAGCCTTGGGTATGTTTCAGAGCAACTGAACTGGATGTTAAAAACGCCAATTGGTGCTCTGATTGCAAGGTTGATTTAAACTAGTTCGACGTTATCAAAATGTCTCTCAATTTTTACGAAAGCCACCAGTGCAAAATTTATGCAATCTAATTAAAGTCTTTTACCGAATTCCCCCAAGCTCTACGCATTTCGTCAGTGCGTTAGGACTCACAAGAAAGGAAAATAATCTTATTGGCAATATTGGATAAGTTTGCCTGATTTTATGTTCCATGTTATTTTTGACATTCCTTGTTCATCCTGTTATTTTTTTTTTGTAATTTATATATTTTGTATAGTTTCGTATCTGCCTCAAGCTTTTTAATAGTTTCCAACTTTTAAATACTTTCCATGCGCTAGCAGCATAAAATGCACTCCGCATTTGATCTTATTAACATAAACGAGTACGATAATTGAATACATAACATTAAGTTGTACGAAGTTGTACATCCTTTGGACCAAGTTTACTTAAGCCATGTATCCTCAAACTTTCCCCCAGCACTGTAGTCTGCAGTGCATAAAGTACTCATATTATATTAACATTCCCTTGCGGGTGAATAGGTAATGGTTTGGATGAATTTAATTTCATGCATCCATTCGAGACTTGTTTTCCACGGATTTTTTTTTGTGTTTATATCCATTCTCTTTTTCTCTCTATTTTTTTTTCCTCGAAAATTGTGTAATAAATAATCCACAACAAAAAATGTACAAATATATTCTCTGTTTTTTGCCTGTTCTTTTTTTATTTCATTTTTGTTCAAAAAAAGGCACGGTGCCACCACTGCCACCCATCGAAACCTTTTATCTTAAATGAAACCGTGTTCTAAGTTTTTTTTATGAAAAAAAAAAAAGAAATTTTTTTTGTGTGTCCTGGTTTCTTGTTGCCTTCGTCATTTTAGCATCACCCTCACTTAATACCTCTTTGTAAGCCAATTAGTTGGTTCTTTTTACCCCCGGCCCTAAACGTTTGCCGTCCGCCGCCGCCACTGCCGTCGGGATTCTCCATTGAAAAAGGAACGCTTTTCTCGAGAAAACTTATCGAGGGATGAAATATTCCACAAAGAGGCTGTCCATAGCGAGAAGGCGGGGGTGACCGAGGACACACGATTAGGAGGGAAAGGGAGACAGGAGAGATTGAAAACTTTTAATAGACCTTTTAGAAGTCCGGTAAACACAAATTTTCCAGCCGTGGGCTTATGTAGTTATGCAAACGATGAATATCAAAGTGTGTTTGTTTACGGCGAGATACGCTTGGGTGTGGTGAAAAGTTTACAAAACTGTTTTTAAGGTTTTCGAAGTGATTTGGTTCCTTTTTTTTTTTTTTTTTTTTTGCTGTTGTGTAAAACATAGGTAGATGGTCTTAAGGTACCTGCAAAAGGATATTTCATTAAGGCTGGTGTATAACAATGTTACGACACATGCAAATTGACCCTAGAAAATTGGATAAGGTCATGTTGAGTTGAGGATTTTTTCCTTTTCGGTTTTAGGATGGAATTTTTTTTTTTTTCACTTTTTAATATTTTTTCTATGCTTTTTTTCCTTTTTTGGGATGGGCCCTGATGTAAGCCTGTTAATTATAAATGTAATTTAAGTAGACGAGGATTTATTTGGGTATCTGTAATCTCGGCAAATAATTTAAAGGTGTCGAAAGTTTTCGAAAAACAAGGGTGTATCCGGAAAGAAATAAAATTGTTTTAAACAGGTGGCCTTACATACATGGTTTGGTTTATATTGGTCCCATGTTTAAAGTTGGATTTTAATTTGAAAACATATGGAAATGATACAATTCGGTTTGAGCGGGTCGTGTGATGCCCTATCGCTTTCCTATATACAGACAAATGTATATTATGTAGCCTTTTCCTCAAAAAGCTTGCCTAAATTTATATATAATTTATTAAAAAATTACTTCAGAAGAATTTTATTTAAAAAGTGGGCGGATATTTAAAATATTTTAAGAAATACTCAATTCGGCTTCCAAGGATTGATATTATTTGATTTTTTTTAGAAAAACGCCCCTAAAAAGTGGGCGGACCCATACACAATATATGGAAGATTTGTAAAATAAGAGAATATAAATTAAGTTTCATATAAAAATACCGAAAAAAGTGATTTCTTCGAAAAGTGGGCGTGTCATTGGGAGGATTTTTAAAAAAATAGCTCAAAATTTAAGGCCCAAAAACTGGTGACATACGATCGGACGAACATGGCTTAATCGACTCGGCTAGTTATTGCTGATCATTTATACATGTATACATACTTTATTGGGTGTATGTCCAAGATTTCTCTATGTTACAAGCTATGTATCAAACTTAATATACCCTTTGAATAGGGCATAAAAGGACTGATATTATGAAAGCCCTTCTAAGAATCAATGTGGGTGGTGCTGAGGGGTGGAGCAGCACTACATTTTATTGACAACATCATGTGTAAAACAATCTGGGGAAAGGATTACCAATGGGGTTTCGGTTATCAGTAAAGGATTATCGCATCTGAGTTATATAATTCCTCTTTCGGTTACTACGATCAGAACTCAGGCAGCATTGGTCGAAATGCCCGTAAATGGTCAAAATTCACTGCAGAATGCTTAGGCAACCAATCTCCTATGTTTTATTTTCAAATGCTTGAGCTTATCCTTTCAAATGTGATCCATATTATTGGAAGTGCCTGTATGTCAAAAACCTCAGCGTTGAAGCGATGTTCTCCAATGTTGAAGCGGAAGGGTCTTAGAATTCATTGCATCTCAACTCAACAAAACCTAGGCATAACATTCACTGGGTTATAATCCTTCAAAAAATAATCTAAGGCACCAATTTGTTACTCTAGATCAAGCAGCTAATTAGTTGACTGCAAAACTCTAGCATCGTAAATCAACTATATGAGTGAGACTCTTAGTAAGGACAAATAGTGTGGAGTATTCCATAAGAAATAATTTCTCCGCGCTACTCTCAAAACTGTGAGTTTGCTCACGCAAGCTACTTAAGAGTTGTTCGCCTGCCACAATAGTCCCTAAAAACATCCAATGAAGAAATGACTTAACCTCTCGTTGAGCTATAAATATCTGAAAGACACCGCCTTGCTAAACCGACTGTTAACACATCTCCATATTCCCTGAAGGCTAAACATTTCGAAAGGATGCTTCACGTCCTTCGGCAACGCCACCGAATGAGCATCAATATGAATACATTTTATTGAATTCAAAAAAAGAAAAAAATCCTTAAGGATTTCCACAAGAAATCTCTGTATTTCCTTCTTCACTGCGCCACTGACAGTGGATTCCTTTGGTATTTGCATTTTTATGGGCGGTCGACTGCTGCTCAAATGCTATTCGGAACATTCCGATAAATCGGCTGAATGAAAAGTTGTTTGTTTGTTCTTGGATGCGGATGATGATGGTGGTGGTTGTCTGGTGGGTGTGATTGTTGTTCTTGTGTGGCTTTTTTTTTATTTTCTCGTCTACTCCTGCCGCTCTTCCTTATACATATGTATCTATCTATAGAAAGTTAAGTTAGATTGAGTCGTTGATGCCACTTGCTGGTGTTTTTTTGATGGTACTCTCTGCCTAGATACATTTGAAATTTCTTTGTGGCCTACGACTACGAGTCGAAATGAAAGGAGCAAAATTGAGAGAAAACGAACAAAAGGATTTAATCAACCACTAGTTTGAGTTCTTCCTCCTTTTTTTTCTAACTTTTATTTTTATTTCTTTTTCAGAGTTTAAGATGAAAAGTGGTGAAAAGAACTTGAAAGATTTCTTGAAGAAGTTTTACTCTGTTTTTTTTTTAGATTTTAACACTTCAAGAAGAATATTTGCTAACAAATCGAGATACTCGTAGTTTGGCTTAGTAGTTAGTTTAAAAAAAATAAATTGTAAATTTTGCGGATCTTTAGCTTGTGCAAAAAAAGATTGAAAATGAATCATAAGGCATTCAACTCGATCAATCATTACAAAGACAATTAGGTTAGGTTGACTAGGTGGACTAGCAAGGACAAAAACCACATTCAGGCCAATACTCTTTAACTACTTATTGTGTCCGTGACGACAGCCTACGCTGAGTGTGACATAGAAGAATGTTATAACCTCAAGAACAAAGTTCCTGCAGAGTTCGTCTTTCGTCAGGCAAAGTGTGTTCATGTGTCATGCTCTTCGGTCTTTTCACAACAATCTTCAAGCCCTGGTTCGCCAAAGGACGATATCTTCTTCCCCATTATGCCAGTTTCGCTGCTGAATATGCATCTGGTGTTTATATCGCTCTCATGGATTTTTGGCCTATTTCGAGCTTCAGATGTTTTGTGGAAGACTTGGAACTTTTTCCAAGATAAAACTACCAATTCCAAAAAACACGTTCTACCTACCTTAAATCCATTCTAGAAAGCCTCTCTAAATTAATCTATAATTACAATCTGACAACAGTGAAATGAGTGTGCTCCCAATCAGATAATACCAACCATACAACCGCTATAAAAGTATCCTTTTGCACGCCATCTACTTTCATGAGCGGTTTAAAATAATTTATTTTGAAAACTCACTTGTAAACCCTCTAAACAGGATCAATCTGTTAAATCAATTCGCGACCAATTACCAAGCCTATTCGTCCTATCTACACACACGTTCATCCTTGAGATTTTAATTTTCACTGCCATAATGAAAACTTACGTAATCGCACTTATAATCATAAATCCCTCCTGCCATTTCCATCAAATCGAAATTAATAATGTCTAGCATACGCGCACACAGATGCTTTGTTAGTCCTTTTACCGATTCGATTGGCATCTCTCGCGATCCCTAGCGCTATAATCTCGCAATACGAATCAAATTTAATTCCATTCTGAAGTTATAGCGATTTTCTTTATCACCCGACATACATATAAACCAACAGGATGGTAAGGATCTCTGCTCTTCTCTCATACAAATATTGTTCTATCAAAGGTCATTCGAACAAAAACTTAATCCACAATCGAGAAAGGGGGAGAGAGAAGAAACCCTTATTAACCCAAACTGCCCAAGCATTTTAATGGTTAATCCACATTAATTGTGTTTTATGTCCTCTCGCACAAGAGATTCACTCCTGTGTGTGTACGAGGGCGATAACAACTCGACACACAACTGAACTATATGTATACGTATATAAAGAGAAGTCAACATGCGAAATGGTGTGCGAGCGCGCGGATCGTCTCACTAACCAACTGAATAACCGAGCGACAGACCAAAGGACTGACACCAGCGAAGGATAATAAAGGCGAGCACCTTAGTGCCAATAAAAATGGAAGATTTAATTCAATTATATGTTTCCTTGCCGTTGGCCACCCTCGTTTAACTTTTATATCTGTTTATCTCTGGATCGGCAGGCATATAGTCCCGTAAGGCAATTTGACTAACCGCGCGATTCTATTCTCAGCAGATATCCTTGGCTAGTAGGATATGGTATACGGTCTTCTTCGGACCACCGCACCACTATCTATGGTCGTATATAATGTGCACACCAGGACGAGTACGACATAACTCAACTAGTTTAGTGCTCGCTTGTTCGACCAAATGGCGGTGGTGGTAGTGGTGGTAATGGTATTTTACCTTACCGAATACAAACTTAGTATTCTTCTTTGCTTTTGCCAAAAAGGGTCTGGCTACCTCGATGTCCTGGTCCTGGAGTATAATTTCTGCGTAACAACGACCCTTCTTCTACTCCAGGAAATCTCATATCTCATTGAAGAGTGCGGGTGTGCGTTGGTGTATGGGTGTAGTACGACCTAATGAGGATATAAAACTCAATTTGAACATTTATTACTGCTGAATCCTCCCGCATGTGGGTTTCAGCAGCATTGGCACGATGTGCGTTCATCCGATAAACAACTGGTTGCGTGCAATTATATCGGATACCCCGATCCGATTAAGATAGAGCATCCTGTTCAGTTGCACAGCATTTATGTGACTTTGTTTTTTCATCGGAATAGAGTATCCTTGTGCATCTGTTGCACATTGACCAGCAGGGGTGGATATGTCACAACCCCTGGAATTGCACATAAAGTAAACAAACTCACTCACATGAGGGTTCCTGTGTCTCATAGGTTAGAGGATTGCGTGCCTCCATGGGATCTGAAGGAGGATTTTATTAATTCACTGAAAAGCAGGTGCCCTTTTGTGTAGCGAAGAGAATTTCATGCAACATAATGTCTGGTCATTAGATTGGATTTACGATAGGGGAGGTATGTGAATACAAAGTCACATATTTGAATCCTTTCTGGGTGATATTTCCTCGTTCTTTTATCGATGTTTGCTCGAAGTCTACCAGAAAAAAAAAAAATGCACCCATATCGATAGGCAAGACACGGTTTGTGTCCTTTCGGAGCATGCTGTGAATGGGAATTGATTTTCAAGAGGAATACCAAAGGATTTAGTGCGTACAGCTGGCTAGTATGTGCAGCAAGAAACAGACTGAATGGAAATTGAGTCCACAGTTGAACGAGCAGCTAAATTCGAATGAGTCCTAACGAAATAGAAATTCCAGGACTCGCCCATGGCAATGTGGATCTAATTGACTTGCTTGCAATGTGACTTGTGACCACACTAATTGTCGGTGGTCTAGCTCAGTCCATAATTGGTCAGCATTTCAATAGTGAAATGGGAGCTGTTGCTCGATGGAATAAGTTTCCAAGAAGTCAGTTTCAAATACATACATATGTGAATTGAGCTTCCATTTCAATGGAAATAAACTGGTTCTAGCTAAGCTATTTCGAACTATTTAAAACTTAAGTTAGCGTTAGGGTTATGACATACATATGTCGATATGATGGCGAATGAACCCTAAGTGGGTCAACGACAGCACTCATACTTCTGAAGTGTGATACTGTACGTAATGTCAGTATCTTCCAAACTATGTTTGGCTTGAGGATGAAATTAACGATCCCGTCAATTGGCATTACCATACGTATTGTCCACGGACTAAGATTAACAAGTGTGCTCATGGAACGCACGACTTCCGAACGGTAACTACCCTCATCCAGTACAAGAAAGTTGTTACAACGATCCAGGAAATCCAATAAATACGATCAGCTGTCGTGCGAAAAAGGACTCAATCAAGACTCA
Organism: Chalcosyrphus nemorum; assembly: GCA_949716465.1. Lineage (NCBI taxonomy): Eukaryota > Metazoa > Arthropoda > Insecta > Diptera > Syrphidae > Chalcosyrphus > Chalcosyrphus nemorum. Next base: position 13,807,182 of record OX454334.1, on the reverse strand, counting down.
TATATTTCAAGTTCCACAAACTCATCAATAACTCTTCAAAACGCGCACCGGATTTCAGTAATGATGTGCACTGTGATTTGACTCCCTCAATATCGTGTTGGAGCAGATAGAGCGCAGGGCAGGGCACGGACACCATTTTCTTCCACTAATCCTTCCAACTGCTGAGATACACATATTGAGATCATAGAGGTGTGAAACATAGCCATTAGAGTACAAAACCAGGTCCATTGGACTTCTGGAATTCTAAAAAAGAACAAAGAGGTTAAGGTTCATTGCTGTTTAAGCTGTAATTACCTTTCTCACTATATGTAGTTTAGGTAAGGAACTCTATGTGTGATAGAAGGACTTGGAGAAACTAAAAGGTCCATTGTGCCTACCCTTGGAAGTGGTGTGTGGTCTGGTTCTCTCCTTAAACTAGTTGGTGATGCTCTGGAATCTGAGTGGAATCATTATCATTGACTCTGCTATCTCTACAGTGTTGGAATGACTCTAACGCCTCTTCTACATAAATCGCTAGACTCTGCATTCCATGTGGGGAGCGTAGTTCCTTTGGCACAGTGTCCTGTGATTACTCCAGTTTTCACGGATTTCACACTTCACTGGTTCTGGAGGTTGAATTAGTATGTACATAGATCAATGAGCCTCTCCAGTGTTTTTAATAGAAACGATAAACCATTAGCCAAAAGAGTCAAAAACTTTCACTTGAGCACATAAATCTTTAAAAAAAAGGACATTTCTTTAAAGGAAATTATCAATCACATAAAATTAAGCCTCATACAAAAAAAAAGAAAAAAAACCACCAACTGTCTCCCGAAAGGCATATTGATCTCCTATTGATCCCGATAAACATTCTTTTAAGTGAAAGTGTCTACTATGTAAATTTTATTTGCCAAATCCTTGACAGAGAACAACATCCTCGGAAAACAATTTTACTCAGTCCCTCTCTCTCTCTGTGTCTATGTCGTCGTTAAGCTACTAAGGCTGAATGGAAAAGTTCACTTAATAACCATAAAATTTGATATTCTAACACAAAAATTCAACAATACCGATTGACACCTAATCTGAAATTGTCCCAGGAAGCAGCAGTTGTATATATACTCGTAGTAGTCCTTTTCGTTTTTGCTGTTTGCTTATTCCTATTGAGAAGAAGGAAACGAATCCACTTTAACAAATTTACCCATCGGTTGGTTGACTTTTAAGTATCTTCCTATAGTATGTAGTAGTATTAGAATATTGAGAATAGAGATCCTGAGCCTGAAAAGAGCAAGGACTTTTTTGCCTGATGCTTTTCTTCTCGTTTATTCTATTTGATAACGGTATTCGTTTTGAGACTTAATTGAATGGAATTCAAATAATCATTTTCGGCTAGCTGGCTGGGTGGGTGTCTGTATGGGTTGATGGGTGATTATTCTAATGCCTACGCTTTAGGGAAGGTTCGCCTTCTAGACTGAATCGTTTGACAGGGACAAATGTTTGCTCTTAAATGATTCTCCAATTCAAATTCAATTTTCTCTGAACCAATATAAAGGAGAAGGGAGTTAGATACATAGTAGAAGTTATACAGAGAAACGATTGCCTTTTTGAATGGCAAAAAATGTCAATGGTGTCCTTTTTAAATTTCGATTTTTGTCAGTGTAATATAGAGCTGTGACCTTGATGATAACGGTTTAATAATTGAATATTTGATATGATGTGGTTGAGCTTCTTGGATATTGAATTTAAATGTTCGTTAAGTGATTCGTTTTCGTTTTTCTTGTGTCGAGGAGGACTAATTGGTTTCTGTCTGCTCTTTTGAAATTTATGACTGGGGTTGGGAAAAGAGTTGACAGATATTGGTTGGTCTACCCTTGCGGTCTTTTGGGTGATGAGATAGGTTACTGGCATTTGAATACTATTAGGGAAGCTGGGGATTTTACCACAATGGGTCACTCAACTTTTAGGAGTGAATGACTCAATGTAACTTAGTGTATAGCCCAAAATTCAGTCGTGATCGTGAGTCAATGTGCTTTTTTTGTTTTTAAAAAAGGAGTTTAGGTGTATCGTTCAGATTGTTCACCGGGTGATAATAAGTGTAGGAATTGTCTCTTAGACTCTTTTTCCTTCTCGATCTTATCGCGTTTTTTGTTACAAAGTGGATGTCTTTCAATTGAATTTCCAATCACTAAACTTATCTCACCTCCTCGCGGATCTGCTGTCAATCTACTTATCCTTCAAAGAGGTGTATGTACCCTGTCTCTGTCTCTGTCGGGAAGCTTGTGTTTTTTGGTGAATAGAACCAGTCAAACCAGGTTTGGCCGTATGAACAGAGGAACCTGCTATTCTAACTAGTGCTGCTTGCTTGATGAAGGGTAGGTGTACACAGATGAAAATTCAAAGGAATTATGCAAGCTGAACTTGCTTTAGAACCTAATTTCTAAAATTTTATGATTTTCATTCATTGCAATAGGGTTCCACTCACTCGTACAGTTGCTACTTATAACTAATTCCGAATGAAATGACGTATGCTTCAATTCGTGCTAATAAACCCTTAAACCTTGTACTCCGCCCAATAAAAGGATTTTATTTCCTGTGAACCTTGTTACTCCAAGATATATACAAAACCATTTCTCATATCTTTACGACTCTATTCTTCGAATACAAAAAAAAAAGAATCACAATGACTTTCGCGAAAAAAAAAAAATAAACTAAAAATTGTTCAAGGATATTCGCTGCCTTTGAGGACGGGCCAATAAAAGTTATGAGCGCTCACCCAACATTGCTATCGCTTTCCATCCACTTCACTTAACGCCTCATATTGGAAAATATAAATAAAATTAATGTTCCGCTTTTATTACACCCAATCGCACACATGTTCCGCTTTCATGGAGAATGCCAAAAGGATTCTAGCAAAAATTTAACTGAACATTAAAACTAAACGTCCTGCGAAAAATGCACTCTCTCAAACTACATACAATAGACTCGCGAACAAAAAGGATTCCACGAATCGAGAAAACGAGAACGATTCCGCCACTACGACTTCAAAAAGTAGTTACTATTGAAGCCAACATATACTAAAGCCCTCCGCCCCTCTCCACTGAGTTGCCAAACGGGACCTATCGTTAAAGGGAATGAACACGAACATTTAAGGAACAACGAGCAGGAAAAAATTGAGCATTTTATGGATATTCCCCATGCACTAGTAGGAAGCATGGAAAAATGAGAAGTAAAGGGATGACTCCACCTCTACACTACCGCTTCAATCCAATTCCATTAGCAAAAGGAGCTTATATCAGTGGGGATGGAGCACAATTTTTTTTTTTTTTTCGAAAATGAATTTAAAAAGAAAAAAGCGTCATCCTTTTCTTTCGATTTTATGAGACTGACCCTGAATTGCTTGGTATAGAGCGGTGCCAGTGTATCCTTTTTTTTTTTTTTTTCTTTTCATCTAGTCTCTCATACACTAAAACCAAGATCACTTTCGTGAAATAAATGAAACATAAAAAAGGCTGTGGAGCTTGAAGTCCTTGTTCGTTCATTGTTTGACTTTGTGTGGACTCTGCAGTCTGCACGCATTTAGCTATGTATGTAATGTAAAGCTTGTTGTCGTTATGAGGATGGGATCCTTTTTTTTTTATCAAACCTTGTATGTGCTGTCTTGCGTTTCCTTTATGTGTCGTGCGGGCATATTTCATTTTGTGTGTCCTTCTATCATAGAGTGTCGCCGACTCAAATAAATACGTACCATTTCCTAAATGAAATGGTTTTAGTGAAGTGAGCATAAACGCTTAGTCCTTTTTAGAGCACACACAAACAACAAGAGATAGTATGTAGTCGTGTTTTGTGTGGGAAATTTTATACTCTTTAAGCAAATAACCCTGAAAAGAAAAAAAGGACTATGACGCGGAAGGATTTTTCTTTGTCCCACACCCCTGGCGCACAAAAAAAAAAAAAAAAGGTTACCTGCCTGAAAGGAACACTCTGCTCCTTTGGGGCGGCGATGGTATTTCATTATTATCTTGTTGTTGAAATTACTTTGCGTGTCTCGAATAAGAGCGCGGAGGATATATCCCTCTCTTAGTTCATTTGAAAAACACAACACAAAAAGGTAACCAATTTTTGTGTCACTACCTTCGTCCTACGCTCCGCTGCTGTGCAAATACGTGCCTCCAAGGGCCTACTGTGTGTGTGTGTGAGTGTGCTCGGCCTAAAAATGTGTTCTTCGTTGAGTGGGAGTGGGGAGTGGCAGCGACAGAATGGGTAAGGTAGACTTGTCAGGTGAATTCCTCAATTCAATTTTCATCATTTATTCCAAGTGGTTGCGGTGGGCCAAGAGGGCTCTTCGTTTGACGAGCGGGCGGTGCGCGGTGCGGTGCGCGGTGGAAGCAGTCAGGAGGACACTCTCTTTTGGATTATGTCATTTTTATGATGACAGTTTTGTAGCATGGATATGGAAATGCCTCTGTACCTGGGTTAGCTTTTAAAGGAACGACACAACAAAACAAGGATAGCGTGCCGATACTTTTCCAACGGAATTTGTTTTGCGTTTTGGTAGGCACTTTTTTTTTTTGTTTTTTTTTTGGATAAGTGAGTAGGTATACAGGACATGAAGTAGGGATATGATATTTTTGTGGGATTTATATGGTAGTTTTTTACTTAATGGCTGTGCTGTAGAAATTTGTACTTTAAGTGTGGGATTATCGCGCATGAGAACGGTAATCGAGCTATGAGTGAAAAGATAAATAGCAAAACGGTGTCATGTGAGCGAAGGTTGATGCTATAAAACAAGGACGAACCGGCAAAAATGTTTTAGTTTTGAATAATGTGATGAGATGTAGATATTTTATACTCTGCTTCATGTCAGGTGATTAATTGTTTGTGCGACAATGTCAGCAGGTCTAACAATTTGTCCGTTAAGCTAAGGTGACACGTGCACAGAAGTGTTTTTAACTATATACAGAAAAAAAAGCCCATAAATAAAGTCAAATTTAGTCTTGGAAATCTTAGCGTAGGTTTAAAGGTCGCTCGTCATAAGACGATTTGTAAGCAGGCTACCTTTAGACATTACTATGGCTAAATGTCATCCGGTACCTCAACTTCTCGTTGGTGAAGTGATTCATGAATGCCTCCAATTGGTAGTGTGGTCTACGTAGCGATTCTGGCCGGTATCCCGTACTACTCAGCTATTTTGTGGGATATTCGCGGAGCGTTACCATGCTTAAATCCGAGTATCGGAAACTACCTACATACTAGTCGTCTGATAAGACTCCTCTATGCTTTACCAAACCAAGCAGCCTGCCGTGGTACGAAAGGAATGTACTACTGGTCGGTGGCTATCTTTGTGTGGCACAAGGAGAAGTGAAGATCCTTTGGTCTCCAAGAGTTTCTTGGAGAAAACTCCTTCTATGCCACGGCTACAGGCCAAGGAAAGGTGGAGTAATCTTGATACGTGTACACAAAGTGTGTGCCAAACACTTAATTACAAAAAAGACGAAATGCTTACTTAATTCTTCCAGGAAGCATGTAAGCACTTGCCTATGCATTTGCCATTCCCAACGTGTTCTTTAAAGATTTTGAGTATCTCCTACTTGTCTACTCCTTTATTAGATAGTTTACAATGGCTGCAGCTACATTGCATATGTAAGTCAAAGAAAAATGCAGCTCATGCTCTAATCCTATTGTAATTCATTCAAACTTGTCTACAATTATCGCTAAGGCTTTTTAACACACAACCTTATAACCATCGTTGCAGCTGCCATACGTTCCAGTGAAACCAATTTAAATCCTTACCATTTTCACATTTCGTCGAATTACCATGTATCCATGACCACATATCTATTCACATTACGACATTGAAACCGCCAAACCAAGAAATAAGCTAACAACTACTTAAATTAAACAAGCTCAACCCTCACCTGTCGAATAGCAACCCTTACAGTCCAATCCCCCAATTGCACTCGATATTATCATTCAATGAGCATTCAACGACTGAAACATGAAAACGTTTTACCGATATTTGAATAAAATACCCACTTTAACAAAAAGCACACTACTCCCCCCCCAACCTCCGCCACTGTAGCTCTGTTGAATATTATCACTTCTAACCCTGGTTGTGTGAGCCTTGTCTAGGACAACATCATTGGAGGACTCATAAAAACCACGTATTCATCACGCGAAGAACATAAAGGGAGGACCAGAGAGAGAGAGAGAGAGGGGCATATCAAAATTCAAAACCCAGCCACTTTGTTTATTTTGGCAAAACAAACTTTTCAAAAAGCGGTTATGCGCTTTTTACGGTTTTATGTTGTACGCGCTCGCTCCACCATCAGATATTCAACCCTTCAACCGAAAAAACATCATCGCCTCCCCCCCCCCCAGTTGTCCCCATACCAAACACATGTAGGTACTAAAAGCGCCCCCCCCCCTTCCACCCACCACTGCTCCACCTAAGCCCCAAACAAAGAAAGCGAATATAATAATTATTCAAATGTTGGAAAATTCAAACGGAACTGGCGGCAGGGACGCGGCTGCTGGAGGACTCACTGGGGTAAATCCGTGTGCGCTACAGGATAAATGCAATATTTTGTGGATTTATGCGTCGAAAGCCACCTTTTGGCTTGAGGCTGTATGTAGATGGATATGTTCGCAACTCTGCGTGCTCGCTGAGCACGTAAATTGAAAAATATCCTGATGGAGATAATCTACATGACGTGTGTGTAGGCGGAAGTGAATTACATGAGAATTTAGGGGGGAAAATTGTGTTGCTTTCCAACCAAGTGGCGGCAACAGTAAAATGCGGTCGGAATCAGCGGAAAACGTTGTTTTTTTTTCTAAAAGCCCGACCCAAATAGTAGGCAATAGTTTCGAGTACTGGAGTGCTGGAGTGCTGGAGTGTTTAGCTTGGGCTGTCATGTGTAATAAAATTGCGCGGAAATTTATTCATTGCATTCTAATAGTGGTTCGCAGAACTGAAATGCTGGAATAGATAAAAGTGATCATCGTGGTCGGTTAATGAATTCCCTGTTGTTTATTATCATGCGGTTTGAGAGGCAGCGCAACAAATAGTTGTTGTTGTTTGATATAATAATTTCAAAGTTTGGTTTGTCCATGCCTTTGGGCATTCGAATTGAATTTTGTGACTGACGCGATGTTGAGATTGGTGTCATTTTGAGTTCGTGTTTAGTCAAGGTGTAATTTTTGTGAAAATAAGTTTGAAGTTCGAGCCTAAATTACTTTAAACATGGATCCTTTTTGTAGGATCTCGTTTCTGCACACGACAACACCAACTGACTTGGAGCCTCTGGTTCAAACTACGAACCTACAAACCAGTCCTTGAGCTGAATAGATGGAAACGCCAAGAAATTGTCTCTTATTAAACCTCTAAAACTAGTTAGAAACATGCCAACAAATGTGTGTATTAACTTTTCAAAAAAGAGATGGTTTAGTCATTTACAGACTTCGTAACTGAATATTGCTCTGAAAGTAGGCCGCGTGCAATCAGACATGTGTCGGTCATATCTTGAAGACACTGAAACAGCTTATCACATATTGTGCGAATGAATAGCTCTGCTGAGACTTAAGTACTTTAACAAAGACTTTATATCATATCACCCTTAGAGGAAGGCTGTCCGAGGAATTCAAAGTCCAAAGTGGGGTTCGACAAGGCTGCATACTTTCACCAATACTGTTTTTATTGGTGATTAGCGATGTGCTGAATGCAGCCATATCAACAGGAAATGGAGGAATACGATTATGTATGCCTGCTGTCTTACAGAATAATGGACCTTCACCAAATGACAGCAAATGTGGAGAGGGAAGCAGACGTCGTTGAACTGAAAATTAACTCGGCGAAAACAAAAATGGTCAGCCTAGGACCGAACTAATCAACTCATATATGGATTGCTGGACAAACGGTTGAGAGATTAGAAAGTTTCCAATACCTTGGGAGTATTGTCTCAACCGATGGCGGAATCGAAGTGGATACAGCCAGCTGAATAGGCAAAGCAAAGTCTGCGTTTGGGATGCTATCCACAGTTTGGCGAAGTAATGGAATTAGCTTAAACACCAAGCTAGAACTGTTCCGTTCCAACGCTGAGTCCGTGCTGCTATATGGATGTGGTACCTGGAGAGAGACCGTCACTATCACGAGGAAGCTTCAAACGTTTGTCAAAAGGTGCCTGCGCTACATCTTAAGGATATTCTGGCCAAACCGCATAATTAACGAACAGCTTTATCAGAGAACGGGCTATGAACCTATAGGCACAGCCATACCACGACGAAAGTGGCAGTGGATCTATAGCTAAGCAATCAATGCAATTGTACCCGCTTACCCAGGATAGCAGGATACGCGATGGTCCTAGGAGTACGTGGCGCAGAACAGAAGGAAGCACGTCAACTGGGATTGAGTTGGGGGAAGACTGCAGTAGTACTTTTAATTTCTTCATTTGTGCCATGTTTTTTTTTTTTCGGAAAACCTCTCTGTCGCCCAGGCTCACTGAATTTCATTTGAGTGATATTCCCAGGAAGATAAAATGTTTTGCTCACATTTTTCTTCTAGCATCCCACTTAACCGTTATATCTTTCGCAGAACATTAACTTTATTAAATTATTTATTCAATTTCTGTTCTGTGGTTTCCATCTACGGTACAAGTCAAATAAGGGCGGACTCTTCAAGTATGTAATCTGAGAAATTCTGCAAATTTAAAAAAAAAAATCCATAAACCTTTCTCCAATCCTTTTCAATTGCAGCCCTTCCTTGGGAATTGTTCATCTCATTACATCTTTCCGATCTTTGGCGTATTTACTTAACCAGAAATGAAAAATGATATGTTTTTCTATGCTAATGACTCTATTTAACATATTTCTCACCCACCATCCAATATATACATACGTATCATCCCCCTAAACAGCCAACGCAAAAAACAAGGAAACAAAAATAGAAAAAAAAGGTCTCCCTTTTGCACAGAAAAAGGTTATCAATCAAAACAATCTCTTCACCCAGCGAGAACACAACAAATCAAGAAACAATAAACAAACAGAAAAGAACAATTATCTCCTGTTAAAATAATAACGAGAAGCCTAACAGCCGCCACCCTTGGCCCATCGCATCGCCCCCTCATCAAATTAATTCCACGTAACCCCTTGCAACCATTCTTGGCCCACCTACCGCCGAACACCATCGCAGAACTTTCACAGAAAGGGATCTGAACAGAAAAAAAAAAAAACATATCGAAGGAGGAAAAAAAAAATCGAAGAAAAATAAACTCGAAAAAACAAAAGGGAATCCTTTGTATGTATATACCCACAGGTTTTTTTTCCTGTTGGCTTGCGCTTGGCACACGCCATTTAATCGTTCGCAGATTGTTGTTATAGCCTCCGTTACTATACTCCTGTTTGTTCATCCACAATTTCGCCGCGGCACATTAACAAAAGCGACAACAATTTCACGGAATCAAATCAAAAATCCTTCAGGCAAACATTAATGCCCCTTTGCTCCAAGCGCCCACAAGGGCGTCCTCAAGAAATTATCCTTGAAACACAAATATTCTTTTGCCACTCAAAAAAAAAAAAGGATGGAGGATTTTTCTCCTGAAAAAAAAAAATTATTTCTTCATGTTAAAACAACAGAACGAAAAAAAAGGATATTCGCACAACAGGTTGTGCAGGAACCGAAAAAAAAAAACGAACAACGAAAATGCAAACGTGTATCCTGTTGTAAATACCACGGAGGCGGAGGAGTGAGAAGGCGCGCGAAAGAAGCCTCCAAGTTCGAAATTAAGACAGAGAGAAACATTAATTTTGCGAGTACGTAAAGAATCCTGAAACTGCCGGGTGAGGATGATACGTTTTTCTTTATGTTTTCATTAATAAATTCATGGAAATTACTGTGGGGGTGTACATTAGCCCGCCCTTAATGATATACATATACTAAAGGTACATAACTCTCTTGGTGCTGAGAATGAACGAGGCAAGGATGAGCTGTGTTGTTGTACTAAATTTTTGTGTAGATTTACTCTGCCGACGGGGTGAATATTGGCCGTGAGAGGCTTCAGTGTTATGAGATCTGTAGTTTTTAAATTTCCACCTTGCCAACCAAGTAAGAAAATTATATAATTTTCTCAGAAGGCAGTACCTATTCAACACGAAAGCAAAAAAATTCTGTGAATTACAAACGAATGCAAAAAGTACAAACATTTCTTTTAAAATAAATTTGGAAGCTGTCCATGGGGAAAGAAAGATTCCAAGGGCACTAAAAGTATTGCTCTACCTGGGAATTTTTTTTTTTCTTAGATTTTCTCTACTATAACACCTTGCACTTTATCTTAAATAAATCCGATCAATAACATTTTTATAATTTTAAATTAACTTATAGTTTTCTTTCTTTTTAGGTAAATAGAACAGAGCTTAAAAGGATCTATTTGTCTTGGTAAGAGCTTTAAACTTTAGATGTATAAGACTATTTTGCATCAAAATTACATTATTTACATTAATACTCTCATATCATCCTAAAATCATTTTGTTCCTTCGACTTCAATCGAAGAGAAAAAGATATATGCAAGATGCTTGTAATGGGAAGCAGTAATCTAGAAGACATTAAGCAGAGTACGAACATAAACAGGCAAAAAAAAAGAAGATGCATGTATACAAGGACGAAGAAAATGACGGTATAATTACGCTCAAAGAAAGCATCCTTAAGAGAAATGTATGGGGCACAAGAAAAGTTACGCTGGCCTTAAAGATAAAAATTATCATAAATAAAAGTTCAAATAAATATATTTAGGGGTTTTTTTTGAGTTGCCTTCTGTTACCTACTTCAAGTTGGCCGAAGCCCCTTGAACTTGTACGCACCACATGAGACGAGAAATCCCGCTTCTGCGTGTCGGCCGTCCCGGTTTGATTCAAAGACTCTTCGGACCATTTGGTCTATATGTCCTAGCCATCTCAGACAATACGCAGTTCTTTTGACTAGTCCGATGACGCTGTACAGTTCGTCATTGAATCTTCTCCTCCAAAACGCAAATGGGACCGAATATCGTACGACCAAGGATATCTATAGCAAGGGTTATTCTTCGCTGGTTTCATTGTCAGAGTCTATAGCAGAGCGAAGATAGCCAAAGTCCCTTACTACCTCAAAGTTGTAGTAGCCCACTGTGACGTTTTGTCCGATTCGTCGGTGTTGATTTGCCTTTCTTGTTAACCGCTAAACGCTTCTTGTTGGCCGTTTCTGATTCAATGTTTGGAAATGCACTTATGATAGCCAGTTCTTTCAATATCGTGGGCGTATGCAAGCATTGTACGAACTTTGGATACCACTGGTATTGGTTTGCGAATACCGCACAAACCACCACAGTTGCATTACCATTCTGGCGAGCAAGTTTGGCAGGGATGTCAAAACTAAACATGGCTTTCCATGGCTCGTCTCTATAGGTGATGTCATAGGCCTTGAAATCCATAATCCGCGTTGATAGTGCCTTAAGTGTCTCCAAAATACTAACCACAAATATTCAGACCTACTGCTCTCCCAATGAAGACGACTTCAACTTGGAAGACGATAGTATGACCATGAGTCTGCAACATTGAGTATATTCAGTTTCAGCACCAACGTAAGACCATTTTGGACACCTCGGTGTAGCGTTGAAATGTTCTCCGTCCGTTGCTTAAAAGTGATCGATTGATCCATACATCTGCAATAAAGATCCTTTTTTCATAAGGTTTTTCCTTCATGACCTGGAGTGTCTTAATTGAATCAAGCTTTCGGCACTCGTGTTTCATACGAACTTATTCAGATGAGAAAGCTTTGCCTAAGGGGTTGATCTACGAGCTTCGGCTTGTTTTGTACCTTCGTAAAGTTATCGGCTGCGATCTTTTGGTACAATAAGTAAATAAGTATACGAGTACTTTTTCCTTACATTGAACGAAATTGTTAAGTATCTAATGAGTGAATCCTTCTCAAGCTTGGTTGTTAAATCTCTGGCAACTTGCAGCCTAGACCTTTAGCTTCTTACCTCGCTATTTTTGGCGCCTTGCATTAGTAATCGCCATGTTCACTCTCTTGCTGGCCACACTGCTTCCTTGGAGGTGAATAAACCGACTAGAAACTCCAAACAAATGCGAGCGCACTCCAAAGAACTACCGACTGTAGCTAGCCTTGTTAAGGATTTAAGACGCTAAAACGTTGACGGCATCAGCTACTACTACTGTTCAACTATGTATACATCTACCAATTTTCCATTCTCATTCTCGTTATTCACGGATACTTTTTTTTTTTTTGCACACTCCTGTTTACTTATGTTTTTGGTGGATAACAACATGGCAAACAGAGGAGTACACTCCCGGTTTATAGTCAACTTTTGCTAACACTAACATGGCAGATAACATGAAACATTCATGATAATTTCCTACGCTACTGGATCCCCCGTGCGCTGGCTGACACACAGAGACACATTCTAGATAAACGGCAAATGAGATGCTGAATGCTGCTGTGGGTGAATGCTTGCGGAAAAAAAAATGCAATGCAGATGCAAAAGTTGAAAGTTTTTTACCCTTTGGAGAACTGGAAAACCCTTTTCCGTTTCGGAGAAGGGAGAAAACAACCTCAAGGATAAGGGAGAAAAAGAAAAAGAAGAAGAAGGATACAAACGTAAAAAGAAGCTGCAACTTGATTGCATTTCAAATTAAATATCTTTAGTATACACGTCCTTATTTGAGTCCTAGATAAACATACGCACGTCCCTTTAATTTTATTTCCACCATTAGTGACATAGATCCTAAAGGGATTCTATTTTTTTTTTCTTTCTTTCCTCTATCCTTATGATGATGCCGCTGCTTTATATATGTAAGTATGTATACCCTACTTGCTCCTTGAAGATTATTAATTGCGAGCATATCTCTCGTCGTAGACAATTTTAAGGATTTAAATGTCAAAATGAATGTTCTTGCGGCGCGGGTGACGATATGGTGCTGATGATGATGGTGGCTGCTGTCATCATGCTCATCATCATCATTCGCTTCGCATCATATACAACAGGATCTCTATGGTTCCTTCTCTTAGGATATCGTCATCGTTTGCCATTGTGTCAAGGGTCTCATATTTCAATGTGCGAACTTAAGCCTAACCATTGCCAGTGGAATGGCAGCAGCTGGTTCTGTCACGGTGGTCGTTTCGTGGTTCTCACTCTCTCTCCCTCTGGTTTAAAGGCAAATCCTTGATCCAAATTTTATTCATAAATTTTTATGAAAGCACAACACATCATACGACGATGCGCTGCCTTTCTCTCTCATTCATTGACACCAATTATCATTATGTGGGTGGGAGGTGGTATTTTACTTATGACTTAAGTAGACACTTCTTTGGCACATCATACAGTTATACACCTAAGTAGATTAAGAATGAGGTTAGGTGGCTTCTCATACACACACACTCGGTTGCAGGACTATTTGATCTTTGACACTGGGCTTGGTATCTCTCTGTCAGGTACATTATACATATCTACATAACTCCGGGAGTCATAATCTCTGTGGATTCGTAATTAGTTGGCCTCGTCCCCATTTGGGTGTTATGAAATGTGATTAGCTTTGGGGAGGACGACGCGAGGATGTCCAAATGATAGGTTAATTGTCGATTCATAACGTGGAGCACAATTTAAATTGGCTACATGCATCGTCCGCTTGTAGAGTGCGACCACCATACTTGGAACAATGACCTCCTGGGATAGGATATTGAAGGAAATTAGATGAGATATATGTACATACATAGAAGGAGGTCAAGCAGGATGAAGCGATAATTATGGTACGGAATACGAAATTATTGATTTAATCGCTCTTAAATTGACCAGCATCTGATGAGGTAATCAAATTTTGTTGATTGAATTCTTCTATTTGAATTAGGCAATGTGACTTTTCATTAGAAGCCTTGCATAGACATAACCAGTCCCCAAGGACCCCCTTCTAAACATACATATATGAAAGCCACCAATATATTTCATGTGACGATTTGCGTGTCGATAGAATTTGTCATGAGATTTATAGTATTGTCATTGTAAAGTATTTTCTTTCTTTTATTGGACTGTAAGTGTAGTTTTCTGTTTCCGCAAGTAATAAATAAGAACATGCAATGCATTTGCAATTGCAGCACGCAATGTCATTTGCAGATACCAGTGGAAATAAGTGCAGCGCTAAAGCAATCTGGAGTATAGGGTCATGGCAATATATGATAAAAAACAACATAATTTCCATTGAAGGGAACAAAACAAGAACATACAACTAACCTAGAATTGCAGCGATCTAAAGAGTAGAGAAGCTCCATCGAGAAGCTCAAAGTTGTGTAAAGAATTCAATTCACAGGCCAAACTATCTCAATATCAGCAGCTATCTGGGGCTATATCAGAACTGTCTATACCGCTGCTGAGCAGAACTCCAAGTAAGACATAGTGAACACTTATTGTTGTAACATCGATCTTCACATACACAGATGACCTTTATTACTTCAAGGATCCCCTATGCAATAGGGCGATATGGCCACAATTATGCGAATAGTACTGTGCGTCATGATTTGAGCCTACTGTACAAGATTCTAGTGACCCAGGAGCTCGTAGTTAATGACAATAGACAATGCTGTCTGGACTCTTGAGCAGTTGGAAGTTGACCGTTGAGTTGAATTTAGGTCGTCAAAAAACAACATTTTTGAATTTTGGGACGATAACAATCCACACAATTGCAATGCATCCACAGAAAGGCACTTTTTGGTGTGGATTTTGGACCAGCGGCATCATCGGTCCTTACTCCTTTGAGAACGACGTTGGCCAGGTCCCTACCGTCAACAGGGACTGCTATCGGTCAATGATTACTAATTTCTTTTAGTCCCAATCGGATGGTATGGTCACCGACCATGTGGTTGTGGTTTTTATAAGACGACGCTACGTGCCACACAGCCTGAGCCACAATGGACATTTTGCACGAGCTATTTCCGAAAATGGTTGTCTGACGCGGAGGTGTGTGAATTGGTCACCAAGATCGTGCGATGTGATGACATTAGACTTCTTTCTATACCAATAAACCACAAACCCCCAGCTCGAAAGCCAACATAATCAACGCCATTGGCCGGCAAAACAGCGGTGTACCTTTGAAAGATGTCAGACTTACTTACTTGAGTCCTTTAACCCCTCGGGGGGCATAGGGTGTCAACCACGCCTGCGCGCCATCTTGTTTGTAGTTCTGCAACGCCTTTGAGCTCTCTCCAACTCATTCCTATAAAGAGCTCGATTCCTCCTCAACTGTTCTGCGCCACGTTTGCCTAGGACGTCCCGCTTTTCTGCCTGCTTGGGTGAGCGAATCCGCATAGCGTATTTCGCAATGGAATTGTCTTCGTGCCGTAGGGTGTGTCCAATCCACTGCCAATTCCTCCTTCGTATAGTAATGTTTATAGGTTCCTGGCCCGTTTTCGTATAAAGTTGTTCATTGGAGATACGATTCGGCCAAAACATCCTCAAGATCATTCTTAAACATTTGTTTACAAAGGCTTGCAGCCGGCGCGTGTTAATGGTGTCCACTTTCCAAGTACTGGAGCGAAACAGTCGCAGCTTGGTTCTTAAGCTGATAACATTCTTTTTCCAGATGGTGGACAGCATGCCGAACGCAGCTTTGGCCTTCCCGTTTCTGCTGCGCTCATCCAGTTCGGTACCGAGACCACATTGTGGGATACCTCTCCTGCGCAAGGTCAACCAGATAGCATCTCTATTCAAACTGTCGAAGGCCTTCTCGAAGTCGATAAACAGCAGATGTAGCGGAGAAAAGAGAAAGATGTCATAACTCATACATAATGGCATACATTGGACTTCATAATGAATAAAAAAAAACAATGACATCTTACTCACAGTTTATTTTACTCAAATTGAAATATAGGAAAGGATTAATGGAAAACATGTACTACTGTGTCAACTGCCAAACACTGCGGCCACACTGCTTTTGTGCAATTTACTTTGCAATTCTTGATCCAAAATGTCCAACATCCCAGTCTCGTCTTCATTTTACAAAATCAAATACCCATTTTAATTCAATTTGCAATATCCTTTAGTGCTTATGATTATATTCTTGTGCACAACTAGAAATATGGTTTTGGAAATAATGCCCGACAACAACTCTCATCATTCGAACTGTGACCCATTCATTCCAGTCTCTCTTTTGTCACAATCTACAGACTTAATCAACTAGAAATATCCTTCAATCAATGAAAATGCAACAAGAACAACAAAACAACTTCACAAAAAAAGATAAATGGGGAAAACACTCGAGAAAGATTTCTCATAAATTGCTCCGACAAACAATAGGAAACTTATATTTCGAAAGTTCGCGTAACTTCCCAGACAGTTTGAATCATTCTCTGTTGCTCTCCATAAAGGAATAATTTAATTTTTACTCCTTTGGTAGCAAATCAATCAGCCATTTCAAAACTGCATCAAGTTTCTTGTTTCTACAGCGACAGAAAAACCCCTTTTCCCAAAAGTCAATTGGAAAAGTGTGCACAATTTATATATCTATATAGGATATCTCTCCTTTGGAGTCCTTTAAATTGGCATGGATCGAAATTAATCCAAAGAGACATTAACAAGAATATCCAAGGACATAGCAACGACGTAAAAGTACAAAATATAAATTAATAAACGTAATTGTTTGGACTTGTAACAACAATTTCCTGTTTGAGACAAATGAAGTCCTTTTTTGTTTCCTGGTCATCATCTATACTAGATACACACTACCTCCTTAGGATTATTTCATGACAGTGATATACCTATGTCAACATATTGCACACACATCAAATAATCATTAAAATTGTGTAGAGCATCCTTCGTCGTCGTCGTCGTCGTCTAGTTTAGGATTCAGGATGTCTACTTGTGTGTGTGAATTTGGAGGACTTTGAACGATAGGAACACAAAATGACTTTTGTAGCAGGAAATTTATTTGGAAATCAATATTTTATTGTGCAAAAGAATGTGACCGTTCATTATATCTGTGTGTGTGTGTTTGCGCACACACATCCTTGAATATCCCTTACACATAGTAAAATGAAAAAAAAAAAAGGAGTGAGTATGTGCAAAAAGGAGATGCGGGTGGTGTTGATGGCAGTGAATGTGCGCAATATTTATCGGGTGTGGTGATTTATAGCTATCGTTCGAGTTATATTTTCAAAAAAGGATTCAGATGCCCACACTTAGTATACCTACCTACTCTGGATCTCGTACACATCTCCATATAGGCCAGTTACTGGAAGTGTATGTTGCCTTTCATTGAGGGCGCCATTTATTATTAAAAATTTCATCAGTCCCACGGAATACAATACCCAAGTACTTAACCAAAAGCTGTTCCTACTGTAGATACTGCTGCGGCAGGATACCTACCGGCCTAGCACTGGTAAAGTATCTCTCTCTCTGCAATATCCATTCCGTCATCATACAGCTAGAGAAGAAAAAAATAAAATATGTTCGAGTTTATTTATTTTTGTGCGATTTAATTGAGCATATGAGTGCATGAAGGAAAAATAAGGACGATGCTCGCTTATATCGCTGTAATTGTGAGATTTAATGAAATTTCCGTCTCCATTTATGTTTGCCGTATAGGGGGCACAATTAAATCAATTTTTTTTTTTTTTTTTGCATTCCCCCCGATGAAGAATTGAGCATGAGTTTTGAATAGTGGCAGACGTGGCGCCACGTCCTTTTGTGTATTCAAAACTACATATATTGTTTTAAGGATATACACTTGATATTCATATAGTGAATAATTTATCGGAGCAATATGAATGCGAATGGTATTGATTGAGGCACAGGAATTAATGATTTATTAAAATGTTTAAAAGGCCATTCTGTTAAAACTATAGGTACATTATGGGTGATGCATAAAAACGCGCAAACAGAACCGACTTTTGGTTCTCTGATAAACAAAAATACCATCGACCGGTGAAGGAAAAATGATCCTTTATTGAGAAAATATTTAATTCCACTGGAATTTTGCATGTACAATTATGATAAAACAAATACAAAGTTTTCCCAGTGAATTGTGAAGCTCCTGTCAATTTGGTCCTTGGATGGGGATTAATTAAAAGCCATGTACATATGAGACTCCGGCCTCATTATATGCCAGCCGCTTTATCACGACTTATAGGGAAATAATGGTCAATTTGGGAGAGAAGTTCTTAGGGTTCTAGAGAAAAAGTTATAATGACGAACTATATGTCCAAGGACTTCGACTTGGCCAGAAAAGTTCGCTTACAGCGACTAAGATGGCTGCCAAGGTTGTCGAATGAACTACTAAGGGAGTATTCGTACTCCCTCCTTAAAGACTGTACTCCCGTACTCCCCTCGTCCTGATTTACTCCCTTTAAAACATTTCGATTTTTTCCACGAAATAGTATTAGAAAGTAACTCTTATTGTGTTTAGTATATTATCACTTTTATTTCATTGAATGGACCATCACAAACTGGTGCAATTACTCCGGGGTAAGGCTGGCTTTTTAGAAGAAGAAGATGAGGTATAAAGTAAGAAACATGATAAAATCTTCATCCAGTGTTGAAGCAGTTGAAAGGCGCTTGCATTTGGAGAAAGCTGGCTCGTAACCAGACTGTCTGGGGAGGTTTGTTGGTTGAGGCCCAGGTCCAAGCCAGACTACAGCAACAGCTAATTAAGTAAGTAATAAGCATAACCACAGTTCATCTTAGCTCCTAAAGAAGGAAGAAGGGAAGGCATTGCTGATGCCAGGAATAATTCTGCAATCCTCTCGTTTTTTCACTTTGGACTACCCTCGCCTGTAAGTTTACCTTCACCAAAGATAAGAAAGCTTAACTCACAAACATTTGTTCATTGTTGAGAGGTGTATCTGTAACAATTATCTTGAAGAGTTTTTTTTCGCTTCTCTTCCTTGAAACCTTGCTAGATATTAGATTAGAGTGATAAACTAATATTCTGGAGGGGGAAAGAATAGAGTCTACTGCCATCGAAACACCTTCGGACTGATATTAGCATGCCACAGAGATGTAGCTGAGGCAAAAAAAGTGGGGCTCAAAATTAATACAGCCAAAACAAAAGCCCTGGGCACTTCTAATACCAGCACCCAACCTAACTGACAGGAAGTCTAATAAGTTGATAACTTTCTATACCTAGGAAGTGTGGTCTCGGCAAACTGTGGCGGCACCGAACTGGATGTATGCATCAGAATCGGGAAGGCCATAGCTGCGTTCGGCATTCGTCCACCATCTGGAAAAGCAATGCTATCAACCTAAGAACCAAGCTGAGACTGTTCCGCTCAAACGTAGAATCTGTGTTGCTTCATGGGTACAGCACCTGAAAGGTGGACAACATTAACACACGTAGGCTGCAACTCTTCGTAAATAAGTGTTTAAGAAAAATCTTAAGGATTTTCTGGCCGAACCGTATCTCCAACGAACAGCTTTATAGGCATGAGAACGGGGCAGGAACCTATCAACATTGCAATACGAAGGAGAAAGTGGCAGTGGATTGGACACACACTACGCTGCGAAGACAATTCTATTGCGGAATACGCTATGCAGTGGAATCCGCTCACCCATGCAGGCAGAACAGCGGGACGCGCCGTAGGCAAACAAGGCGCAGAACAGTCGAGGAGGAATCGAGCTCTTTATAGAAATGAGTTGGCGAGAGTTCAAACGCGTTGCAGAAGTACGAACAAGATGCCGCGCAGGCGTTGTAGACGCCCTATGCCCTATGGGTTCAAGGACCCAAGCAAGCACAGGGATGTACGTATTTTCAGCCCTATTAATTAGTGATGAAGCAAATGCGATATTCTTGGACCTGCCTGTGGTAATTTATATATTTTGAAATAAAAATGTTGATTCTTATGCTTATTTGAAGAAAAACCTTATAAAGTATCCCTCCTCATTCCTCATCCATTTGGCTGTAGATAACCTCTATCAAGAGTTAAGTTACATCTTTAAGAATGAAACAAGATTACAACAAGTAACCCCTTTTCATATGAATCCTTTTGCAGAACAAAGTTTACTTTTCCTAGAATCTATGTTCCCTATGATTGCATTTCCCACTGCTTTTACCAACAAAGTTCAAATGTACTTAGGTATCTTTACGCATCATAAGATTTCCATCAAACCACAGATAGTTAAAAGAGAGGTTAGTTACCTACTTCTGTACAAATACCAAAGACGCGCTTCAAAAATATTTACATTCCCGTTTACAAACAGAAGAATTTATCCTGTAAATTAAGTATTTCAACAGAAAAACAACGATTCCACGTGCAGTTCATGTTACAATCGTGGTTTCTGGCAGCAAACCATTAAATAGGTTTCTAGCGCATTCCACTTTCATAATTAACGCCCGCAAATGTTCGTCCTGATTATGCCCAAAAATTCACTAATGTTCTCATATTTCTTCGTTTTCTTCTTCCATTTATGTAGGTACATGGCACCCATTCAAAGACTTTCATATTCATAAGTCCTCCAAACCCTAAGAATACACATACACATACTGTACCAGCTAGAAGTACCCATTACTTGGAGTGGGGGTAGGTATATCACCACGAAAGATGTATTCCCAAAAAAATGAGTCCTTCGCGCTTTTATACTCATTTAATAATTATTTCAATTAATTTTTAGCTCCTGTTCTGGTACTAAACACACTTGTGTGTAGGGCACATGTACAACGTTGGAAACGTGTGAGTTTAATTGCTTATGCAATTGTCAAAAAACTTTAAGTCCTTGTAATCCCGGCCGGGATTACATATTCTTCCATAATGTATGCTTTTGACAGCCATAACACATGGGGTATTGTTCGCGGGCGTTGTTATTCCTTTCCTTCGTTATCCTTTCTTGGTGTAATTCTTTGGTGTATCTTATGTTTGTCGTATGTGTGTGTGTGTGTGAATTGTGCGCCAACCACCTGTACTTCGTTGTCATGTTTCTGTTTCATGTCCCGAAGAAAACAACAAATTCTGTGTGTTCTCCTACTGTGGAGAAAGGGCTCGCGGGATATAAAATAAAAAATAACAATGGAAACCTGGTCCTTCGGTTTGGGATTGTTAACATCGGAGCCACCTTTTAGCGAACCGCACCGTTACCACCTTTTTAGTAAAAGTTTTAAATTTTCACAAAATCAGGACGAGAGGTAGAGCGTGCCCCCCACCCATTGATTCTGGGATAAAATATAAAGCCAGGATGCACGATGCATTTTCATATTTGCCCCCCTCAACCCCCAACCACCGCCCACTAGCCACAACAGCCTGATCCGGTATTTTCCGAAACCACAATCCAACCAGTGTCGAACAACATTTCAATTTAATTTTTTTGCTCGTTTGCTGTTGTGTATTCTTACGAGTATATGTAGTAGTTGCTGTTAGTTGGTGCCTCTTGTTGTTGTTTTTTTATTATTTTATTTTTTGTTTGATTTATTGGAAAAATGGCATGGAAATGGAAGAAAGAATGGTTTTCCAGTTCGTGGTACAGAACCGTACAGTGTGTTATACAAGGCGAAACCCACTTTAATCCTTCAAGTTTAGTTTCTCTACACTCTTGCAAGTTTAAGAGGATTAAAAGTTTATTTTCTTAAGGACAACAACAACGTATGTACGATATGGACCATGTATGAATTTGTAGAAGATTTAGAAAGAAAAATCCAATGAATCCTTGTCTCTATAATATCCTGTCGTTTATTTCGTAATCACAGGACCGGAATTCTACCAGACATACTCGTATTAAATGTGTTCCTCAATGATATTGTCAATTATTTGCCGAAATAAATGAGACACTTCATTTTGATTGGACTGCCCCTGAACCGGCAGCATGCTATCTAAAGGACAAATAGGAAAAATACATGCATTTGCGTGTTTAGCACGGCATCATTAAATGTCTGACCCAGTGGCCCGTGGGTGAATGAATTGCTTGACAAGAAAAAGAGAAAGAATTTGCAATAAAGGATATTATACACCAACGCCGGCCGCACCCCAATGCGATGAAGTTAATTTTGGAGGCGACTAGCTGCACAGTGGTGACTGTAGTGTAAATTTGAAGTAGAAAAGGACAAGGTGGCTTGTATAGTGTTACTTAGAGAATTTTAGGAACATTAATGCAAATTAGCAGGGGTTGGAATGGATAGTTGAAAAATGTCAAATAAGGAATGCATTCTGAAAGTTTTGAAATGTCATCAAGTGGCCACTGTAGAGCTCACAAACTAGCTTATGATTGAATGAAAGCCTGTAGAAAATGATGTGCTCAAAAGGAAGGAACTTAACGAAGCTTGGCGAAGCAAAACATAATACCATTATGGCCATGGAATACGATTTCTATGTAATAACGCTGACGTAACTTGACTTGGGTCCTTTAACCCCTCGGGGGGCATAGGGCGTCAACAATGCCTGCGCGCCGTCTTGATCGTACTTCTGCAACGCGCTTGAGCTCTCTCCAACTCATTCTTAAAGAGCTCGATTCCTCTTCGACTGTTCTGCGCCACGTTTGCCTACGGCGTCCCGCTTTTCTGCCTGCTTGGGTGAGAGGATTCCACTGCATAGCGTATTTCGCAATGGAATTGTCTTCGCGCCGTAGGGTGTGTCCAATCCACTGCCATTTTCTCCTTCGTATTGTAATGTTGATAGGTTCATGGCCCGTTCTCGTATAAAGCTGTTCGTTGGAGATACGGTTCGGTAACGCTGACGTAAGCTCATCTATTATGGTTGCAGGCTTGACAGTTTTGCCGCCGAAAGTAAAACAAGTTATGCTCACAATCTAGTCAGGAAGACTCTCCTGCCCCAGCATTGACTAACATATTTTACGTAGCAGGAAAACATACAAATCACTAATAGAGAATGGAAGCCAAATGTCAGATGCGACAGAGTCCAGCACCTTGGGAAGCACTATAGTAGTTATCTTAAGCCTGGCACATCAGAGAAAGAAGACTCAAATATATCTCCTTACCAGGGTTGTCGAATGTATTGGTACTCCCTTCTTAAAGACTGTACTCCCGTACTCCGCTCGTACTGATTTTACTCCCTTTAAAACATTTCGATTTTTTCCACAAAATAGTATTAGAAAGTAACTCTCATTGTCTTAAGTATATTGTCACTTTTATTTCATTGGATGGGCCATCACAAACTGGTGCAATTACCCCGGGGTAAGACTGGCTTTTTAGAAGAGGAAGATGAGGTGTAAAGTAAGAAACATGGTAAAATCTTCATCTAGTGTTGAAGCAGTTGAAAGGCGGGGTAAAACTTATACAATTTCTCTTTTCTTTGCGAGCTGCCAATTTATGAGAATTTACTCGGGGTTACCTCAGGGCAAAATTGCTCTAATGTGTGATGGACTTCGTCCTATATCTGTCCTTAAAAGTGATGAGATAATTGTAAAACATCTAGTAAACTATGGAATGGAAAAGTAAGCAGAAAAAATAGTATACTCCTGTACTCCCCACAGGCACAAAATACTCCTCTGTTAACTTCTTAAATACTCCCCTTTGAAATTGGAAAACAGCATCCCTGCTCCTTACTGAAAGCGTCCGATTCGTCTTCATAAGGCGAACTATGTTATAAAATTGCTTTCAATTCAGTTCCACGTTCTCGAGCCCTTTATTTTAGCACTTAGTCCTTTGCTGATCACTATTTTAATTCGCCACATTTTTCAGCTTTTGGACTAAATTCTATATCCTGGCTACCATTTTATATCCAATTTTTTGGTCTGTTATCGAAACCAACAATTTTCGAGTAAAATGTTTGTCATTCTTCGCGTCTACCTCTTTTGTGCTGCATACTGTTTTATTGAATATGCTTTGTGCATATATTCAAACATCGAAACCATATGCTTTTTCATTTTAATGATTTTCACTACGTTACTGCTAGCGAGCGAATGCACCACAGTACACATGCGAAATGTTTATACATATGTATATTCCCTTCGCAGAATCGCGGAGCCCTTCAGCATGTCCTCTATGGAGGTACCCCTAACGTGGCAATGCACAGCACCATCATCCATTTCAAACGAGGAGCTAGCGCGCCGCGGTCTAGTACTAGGTGCTGAAATTGTTTCTTACACATGATTAAATGCAGGATACGCGATACTTTTAGAATTCAAATGTAAATTCATTTCAAGTTGCTGCAGTATTTTGATTAGTGGTTCCACCCTGTCGGTATCTTCAGCACCATTCTGCTAGAAGGGGAGAAACTAAACTGTAATCAACATCAGAAAGTCATATGTAAATGCATAGAGCAGGAGTGAATCCTTGATACACAAGTGGTGTGTGGATGTGCGATGTATCTGCACGACTTATATGTGCAATCGCATGCTAATACAAGCACTTATCTAATTGAGGGGATGTTTCGAAGATAATCCTGTCTATTTGATTGGAAAATCATCCATCATATTGAAGCTCACGTTTTGTTTCGAGGGTATCCTCGAAGAGAATTTTTGAATTTGTTTTGAGTGGTTTTCATGGTGGTGGAGTGGATTTGTTACACTTTGAGATTGCGGCTTAATTTTCCGATGTATCTCAAGGATAAATGGAAATAAATTAACGCCGCCCGCTTGGGAATCATCTATATTTATTGAACTAATTATAGTAGGTAGGAACCGCAACCGGTTGATAAGGACGTAGTACAGGTGCCGCAGCTTGGGCGAGAACCATAGCATGTGCACTAATTATGGTTGTGGCTGGAACGCGGACGGATTGTATGGCTGGAGTGATGATGGGACCAATTTGAAATCGATGGTTACTTTGATAGTTGCTCCCAGCTTGTGAAATCGGTTCCAATAGAGAATTAACATTAGGGAATTGCGCTAGCGAGGTTGAAATCCCAAAAAGGCCAAAGGCTATGACCTGAAAGCAACAAAACAAAAGTATCTATAACGAAGAAATGTTATCCATGTGAGTATCTTCTGACTTACCAAGTTGAACATCATGACTTGTAGGTAACTTTGCGAGTGAATGATACCACATGCCTTTGAAGTGACATGTTTTATACGAAAGAATTCGAATAACAAATGGGAAAGTTTTCTGGAATTTTATTTCCTCTTTCTCCTCAGAGGGCTGAAATTTTTTTTTTTGTTTTCCTTATATTTCTGCTTCCGTGTGTGTTGGTATGTTAGGAGTGTGGAAATGGAAACCCATTGAGACAGATTTCCAGAGCAGAAGCAACAGAAGTCTCTGTAACACATTTACAGAGTCTCTGAATTATGTGGAGCACAATTTGAGTGATGGGAATTCGCAATGCGTAGTCACTTTAATTACGGAGGCGGATAAGTTTTAATTGCATGTGAAATAAGTACTTGAAACAAATTAATAAATCATCACATGATGGATTTTTTTTCAGATTATTATCGCATGCATAAATAAGTGGGCATGCCATTAAATGTTATTACAGATGCAACTGTTTGAATCTGTTCAGTCGGGTGTCAGTTTTGAGTGCGCGATGCATTAACTGCAATTCGAATGTGAGGTGCGAAGCCTCTGTCATAAAAGGATTGGCTAATTACTGAGCTGAATAGTTTGATAGGAAGTGATGTATATTTGTGGTTACTTTTCTTCAGTGAACCAATTTGATATCGAAAGACGGTAAGCATTAAAGCGAACACGAGGATATCGAATGGAATTATGCTACTGACCAGATCTAGTGAGGAATTTGTCAAGGTTCTATATTAGATAGGTTACATACTTCTTTCCACTGGTGAGGAAGAACATCTCAATCTTAATCTTTACTAGCTGTGCGCAGTGAGCGATATTCGCACTGAATTCCTTCAGTAACATTTGTAGATCATACTCCAGATAAATTTCCACCTTTAGTGGATCCTCAGAGTCCTAGATAGCGACATGGATATCAATCTCATGCTGTAGAGTGTAGTTTCTTCTGAAGCATATTACAATCATGGAATCATTTCTTGGCTGAGCACGTGCAGTTGAGTTCCACTAACAGCCCAACGACCAGCGAATGAGAGAACGGCGAACAAACCAGAACAAACCGCTCATTTGTATTCGCAGGTCGCTGAGCTGTAAACTTATCTTAGGTTAGGTCTTCTTTGAACACATGATTGCATTGTAAGTGGCCTATAATACTGCATGAGGTACAAGTTTTTGGGCATCACCATGGGCCAAAGAGATGGAACATTCCTGATGCGTACCCTTAAATTGTAGTTTGTGGACGTTTCAAGTTATTTTGCCAATTAAAGTCTGAGGTTTCACTCATAGCTATAGAACAAGAGGAACAGTGGGAGCTTCAGGTCGATGATACCCGAATGCAGATGTCAAAATCGGATACGGATGCAAATATTCGCAACATCCCTAGTATGGAGGGGATGCTGCAATCCATTTGGAATCAAAAGGCCAATTACTTGTGGAAAATGATGAAGAACGATAGAGCAACAAGTACGATGGGACAGCAGACAGTACCAGCCCCAATTGTGACCGCAAAAAAGGTATCCTGCAAAAAAATCACTGACCATAAAGTACCTGGATGTCCATGGAATCCCCAATATTGCCTTAAAAGCAACGCCCACACATGCATGGAAGGAAAATTACCCAAACAGTGGATGAAAGAAAAGACTGGCCTTTTTACTCAAGTACCACGTTCCAACCAAGGAGTCTACGGCCCATCTCTTGCGAGGTGACAAACATTCAAAAAGTATTCACTGTCATGAGAAAGCTTCTAAAAAAATCCCTCTGCCCTTCGGATAAAACTATAGGTCCCTTCTGTTCATTGAGAAATGTATACCACGGACAACACGTGTAGTTACGAGAAGCTAGGCCTTTGTCCTCTATGGGCTCTCTAAGCTAATTAGCCATCTCAGGATCCCTAAATGCATAAACTTTTATCCACGTGGGATACTGTGGGAAAAATACTGGACCGTATCATTAGTGACTGAGTGGAGAAAACAATCAATCAATGAGTCAGGAAGTCTCGCAGATCATCTGTAAGGCACTCACTACGATCAACAGCGTCTTCAACACCACAAATTGGAGAAACATTATGCGAGAACTTGCTCCAAAGACAGTCTGTGCTTACCTGCAGAAGGTCAAGAAGAACTATTTTAGAAATAGGATATTCCACTTTCACATTTATACTGTGGAACCTAATGTGTGATGAAAGCAATTGCCTTCATGGCTGACGTAGCAATTGTTGTAGTGACAAAACTTCTTGAGGAGTTGGAGCATTACTCCAATTAAGCTACCGTAATAGTTAAGGAATTGCTAGCAAGCATGTGTCTATATCTTGCAGAGGAAACACGGAAGCTAATTAGCTGCAAACGACTCATTCGAGTATTCATTAGTGAATTAATTTTTACACCAGACTTCCAGTACTTTTAAGCAACATCTGTTTAATACAGGTAAGAAAGGAGCTAAGGCAATAGTAGCTGGCCTGGTAAGGCTCACGGCAAGAAAAGAATGCTATTAGCAAGAGTTGCGACATCAACAGTACTGCCCAGCGGAAATAACGAACATCATAATGACTCTGAGATACCATTAAGGACAAGTCTGGCAGGAATGAATGGCAGGAGAGATGCTATCCATGTGGCATCCCACGAAGGTGATGCTTCATTTTAAGTTTGCAGCCAATCGTGTCCTTGCGCCTGGCATAATTGGTAGATTGACTTTTCGAACTTCTATATCATGTTTCTGTCAGAATTGATTAATAAAGAGACCTATGGCCGATGGGATCATGCCTGCCACTTTCTCAGAATTTCACAGCACCACCTTTGAGTGTTTGCTTACCGCAACAACACACAAATATATGTATTATAATTGAATAATTTCTGATTCTTGGAAATATCCTAATAATCACATACACACTTGATCAGCCTCATAGTTTGTCAAGCTACTCACTCACTTGTTCTACCATTCGAACTAGCAATTACATACACATGTTCTGTATCCAGCCTGGCAAACTATGTTCGTAATTACTTGTATATCAAAGAAATCAAATATTTTTTTGCCAAATAATTTGTCAGACACCGATACATCTGACCTATGAAATATCTCTTTTCTAGGAAATATTCCATTATAGCATTTCAAAGGTTTTTTTTTCTCTCCTTTAATACAACCGTAATCCCATTTTTCTTAGAATTCGAACAAAGCATCGACATTCATGGGTTTTTAACAATCCAGCCAACCTCCCACCAGGATACGATAACAACAACCCTTTCCTTTTTCCCCATTGATTTAGCTGGCACACGTTTTCTCAGACCCATTCAATAAATTCCCAGAAAAAAAAAAAAACCTTCTACATCAACAAAACGATAATAAAAATCCCCAAAAATCCGGGTGGGAACCCCAATGTGACCTTTAAAACAGAAAGCAGCACAAAAAGAAAAAAAAAAGAAACTTTAACTATAAACCTCATCGTATACTACAGTTATCTTAAGAGATAGAGAGAGAGAGAGAGTGAAAGAGAGCATTTCTAACAACAACGTTATCACTTGATTAAATCACTACACAAACCATAAAACGAAATTGACCAAATGTCCTCAATGGTTGTCATATCAATAAAATTCAAAACAGTTTGCATCACATTCCCTCCCCCCCCCCTTTGTATGGCCTTTGTCCTTAAATATCCCTTTTCGCTTGAAAAAAAAAAAAGAGAGCCGACAAAAAACACAAAGTAAAACATATAAATTCTAATCACTTCCCAATCTCTTTTCAGATTTCAAAGGACATCTTAAGCCCCTCCTCCGCACACAGCTCGTGCAGTTAAAAGCACCACACCACATATAAGGTAAATTAGAATCCTCCATCCCTAGCGTTAGTAGTTTTGTATGTTTGCCAAAATGTTATCCCAAACTCTCGCTCTCGTATATGTGGGTATGGCCAAAGGACATTTTACACAAAATTCTGCCAAATTTGATTTTTCTCAAGTAAATCTAAGCTCAGCATAAATTCCATGCCCATCCACTTCATTCATACTATAACCAGGGGTAAGGTCATTCGTATACCTACCCTATGCCCCCAGCCACTCCACCTGACAGAGTATGTGTGTGTGTGTGTATTGTGTGTTGCCAACTACGTGCACGCCATTGCCATTTCAAAATATGTCCAAAATCCTTTTCCCGTCCAAATCTCTCACCGACAAAAAGAAAGAACGTACAACAAAAAAAAAAAAAAAAACCGAAACTAAAACCCCAAGTGAAGGACACAAAAAAAAAACTGTATCTAAGCACATTTCATGTGTCCACATCTATGGAATACGAAAGCAGTCAGTCCACAGTGATTACATCCTAGTCGTCCAGCATTAGTGGTGGCCGCAGTCATGCTGTGTCGGCTCTTCCGACTTTGTTGGCTGCAGCCACCCACTAACTTCAATCTGCTTGCCATTGCCAAAACGAATAAAAAAAACGAGTGTAAAAAGATACAAATACACACACACATACACGTAAATGTATGCGATTCTCAAAAACTAGGACGAAGTGGTGATCATGCACACTAATGAATTGTTGTACTGCAGCGTACTCGTCGAATGCGCACTGAAAACCCCCCGTCAGTATACAACAAGTTGGTTACAAGTCTACAGCTACACAACCAGCAGCAGCAGGATACTAGTAAAACTGTGAAAAGACCAAGGACAACTAATTCCATACAAACATAGATAAATCCAAATAAATAACTGCACAGTGCATGAAAATATTGGATTAGTGGGGTGAAGTGGAGCGGCGCACAACAAAGATATGCGGTCGCGTAAAATAGGTCATGACACATAGAGGCAACGCTCGCAGTGAATAACGTTGTTTTCCAGGATGCATGCAGATTTTGGCATTATCCCTTAACCAACGGCACTAGTATGTAACACCGACAGAGACGACAGGAACACAACAAAGTTTTCAAAGTGAAACTTTTGTCTATCCCATTCTCATGAATGTCAGATGGGATTTGAATTTTAATTAAAAAACTAAAGCGGTACACATTTCGAATGCTAATGTACATAATTCGCTTTTACGAGTATAGTATGCGATGCGATGCTGGCAGACGCCTAGGAAAAGTAAGAGTTGTCCTTTTCAGGGATTTACTGGGGTATAATCCGGGATGGAAGTATTGCAGGCTCGTAAAACTGTTGGCGAAATTGTTTTCGGATGTGTAAATAGAGTTGGGCGAATGTATGTACATATGTAAGGTCCTGTGAGAATTGGTTTCCTAACTGAAGGTCGCGATAATCATTCATGAAAGGATCATACTTTATAGATGTATTTGGAAAATCTTCTTCAATGAGAGGCTGGGTTAAATATACGTTCTCTCCACGAAGAAGAAGTTTAATTTGAATGAAATTTCACAGGAAGAGAAACACTCCTATCAGGCCATTAGGAAAAATCTGGAAGCCTGAAACTCATACCTTAACAAAGATACTAGCAATGCGATACTGTAATATACCAGAGAATTGCGAAGCTGACGAACTGGCCCGACGAGGCCAAACACCGAACACTGTGCTATAGGAAGGCATGCCCAAAGACTGGGCATCCGCTATAATGACTTCTGTAGAAGTTGTAGAGATGAAGAAGAAGAAGAGACTTTCAGTCACCTCCTATGCACGTGTCCCGCACTTGCCAACATTAGAAAGGCCACACTAGGTGAATACCTTTTTAACGATCTAAGTGATCTCAACAATGCCTGTACGGCTAAGATTGGCTCCTTCATACTAAGGAGTAAATGGTTCCCTGAGTAAAAGGGTGATCCACCCACCTTTACACATCGGCAGCACAATGGACCATCCTCACCGAGGGCCAGTTTCAATCAACCATCTTCTGAACACATACCTTCAATCGTCAGACCAGCACCATAAAATCAAGAGGTTATGAAAAATGACAACTAAGTTGACTACATTGATCAGCCTCTGTAGACAGAACTAGGAACGATGCTCAGCCTCAAATCGGGTACAATCGGGTACTTTGAATGGAAAATGTCAATACTGTAGACTTTCAGCTGTGCTTGGGCTTTCCAAACAGAAGTCCATGACAGTTTTGCATTCCCCTACGAACTTCAAGTTAACAACTTGAGTCGTAAGACACAAAGTCTTTGTGGGAAATGAAAGGGAAGGCTTTGACTTGTCTTTGTTTTGGATGGACATGCACTTCGCAATAACACACATATTGAGGAAGTTGCTAAATATTGGGACAACCAAAAGCGCATAAGACAAGCCAAGAGAGAAGACTGAGCGAGCAAGATCTACGAACTCCAAAAGGTTCCCTAATGGGACAATCAACCGCAATCTAAACAGAATAAAGTTGTCAGATACAGCCATATGCTGACTCTGTGGCCAGCGTATACTCTTTAGAAACCTGGACCTTGGTGGCCTCTATCTTTGCTTCTAGATCTTGCAGTTGACTAACACTGTAGCTCGCACTGGAGTGGGGTTACAAACATTGTATCATAATCTAGGCGTCAGGATCTAGCTTAACTAATAACGAGAAGGTTCTTCATAAGGAACGAAAAGAGTATAAACTTCATGAATTGTTCCGGATTTGCATACATTCTTTCCTTGAACGAGTACATCGTCCGATTTTCTTCAACCGTTCGGCTTTGGACAGTTGTCAACTGTCACTGAATGACAGCTTCAAGTTTGACATTTCAAAAATAAAGTACCAAGTGTAAGATGAAAACTTTCTATGGGCCTATGTTGCTTCAGGTGGATCCATTAGCCTACAGTACAAGTTGGTGGCCTCATAGTGCGCCGGAAAGTTAAGCTTTGCATCGATATAACGGGACAAAAACCAGAAAGGATATTCTAAGCTTAAACAGAAAACTGGGATTAACAAACCCCACAGAATCCCACAGACTATAATCACTGTTGGCAGACGCAAGTATCTTAAGTTCATCTAATCTGCATACATGTCCTAAAAGCCAGTTCAGCAACAACAAAAAAAGACTCCCAGACAATTTCTTTTTATCTGCCTATCCTGTCCAAAAGCCAGCAATGTAATGCAAACAGACAAGTCTCATTAAATGGTACCAAATCTATCCCCGACTGGACTTTATAGCTCTGACTCTGAGTCAACTTTCCATTATCTTATATCCTCTCATGAATGTAAACAATAATCCTTTGGAAAAAAAAAACTGAACCTATGATACTAATGAACGTCATGATATCCTCTCCTACCAAAGCAATTGCCAAAATGTCCATACACTTGGTTATGCGCCAAATTGAAATGAGCAGAGTAAAAATAAATTCCATCTAACCTAAGGACCTAAGAGACATACCGGGGGGTTACTTCCAATTGTCACTATCTCGGCCCACACATGACTACCTGTGAAATCCACATCAACGGTGGTCGGTGCCTTGACCACCACAACCAACCCAGTGGTCATAACGCCAAACGGACTAACTCATCTCTGCCAGAGATGAAGGGCTTATTCTCCTTCGCTACTTAGGCAGCTTATTCTGTAAAACGTTCCATTAAAAAAAATAAACAAAACATACTCGTACATATGTATACGTATATACATCCTAATTTTATACAAGAAGGAGATTAAAATTGTTTTTTTGTTACTTAAAAAAAAAAAAAAACACAAACGTATTTGTGTTGTGCATGGACGACTGTTGAAAGCATCCGAGCTTCGTGCTATTCTGTGCGGTGAGGTGCGGTTGTGTGCTGTGTAGCTCTGGTCGCCAGGATATCTCTCTTATTCTGCACAAGTGGTCGCTTGGCTTGGCAATGCTTACCAAAAAGTTGTTTTAATGGATAAAATTTTACTCATCCCTCTCCTCCTTGCTCCGGTTTGACTGTGTACTGGTGCCCTCGGTGGTCCGTATGCGATTTCCAAACCATTATCCTTTTTAATGACTACATGATGATGACTACACAAGGATCTAGCTATACTGCAACCAACCAACCCACCGTGTGTGTTGTACGTTCGATTGCTTTTGGCCGTGTTTACATGTTGGCTGGACTGATGACGACCTCCCCATTTGACCCATCCCGGGGAGTTTCACCTCTACCACCACACCCAACAACGACAACGACAACGACACACATGAAAGTTTATTTAATAAAACATGGACCGGCAGCAAAACATTGGAAAATGGTAAATCCTTTGAATCTCAGAATGTCGTTCTGTTAAATAAATCCCCATACTTACATGATTGTTCCCTCGTTACTACGATTTGCTTGTGTCTGTGTGTTGGTAGCGTGTAACACTTATTTATTGGCACGTTCCTGATAATACCCTTTTTTCGGATTACAAGTGAAAGGGACTCATTAACATTATGTTTTTTTTTTTCGGCAGAAAAAAAAAAAGCATCCTTGTATGATTTTTTAATGCGCCACAGAGGACGAAATTGGGTAGTTTACACCTACTTGGCAAATTTTTCGTCCTTTTACCATTTTTTTCCTTTGGGGTTACCGATGCTTAACAGCTTTAATGAAAGTGCTATGTGTTTCTGATCTGTTCCTTTTTTTATGACTTTTTAATTATAATGAAATTATGGCCGTGATTTCGAAACCATGCTTAATTTGCTTAATTTGTGGACGAATTCAAACTGGAAATAGTAACATATTCTCCTACTTCGATGATAGAGATGGTCGAAGAGTTGATCTGCTGAGTCTGTCTGTCTATCTGTCCCTGTTCGTCAGTATGTACCGTCTTATGTTCGCAAGGCTAAATTCGAAACTTATAGACCGCTTTGCTTCAAACGTCTTGTCAGCTAAACCAATGGAACATACTTAGCGCATTAGAGAATATGAATACTCTTAGACTAATATATACGTCAAGTACAATGGATAAATTCGAAGACAGAAGATGGGAGATTAAAGAATCGGGTTTCAATATTTATTCTGCATGGGTGTGTTCAAATTGACTGGAACATCTGTTGTATGGAATTTTTGCATTCATTCATAGTTCGCGGTATTTTTTTTCGAAGCTAATAACTTACATTTGTTACTTTGAAACTTATATGGATTTAGTTGGTACTTGGAACAGCAACCTTTCATTCACTGGCCAAATAAGCTACTATCCTATACCGACGCCACTGACATTTTTCAAAGCATACTGCTGCACGGACATACGACCCAGTCGTGCATTTTATTTTTCCTTGTAATCGAGGTTAGGTTAAATTTCATTCGTACTCGTTTTTAACACAAATAAAATTGAACAGAACAAGCATGAGAGTGGTAATACCATGTCAACGGTGTAATTTCTGATTTTTTTCGACACATAATGGGAGTTATGCATATTGCGAAAAGAAGCACTTTGAGTTCTCGATTTTGAAAACATGTGTGGACTGTCAGTGGTGTTGATGGACCGCGCAGTATAGATCAATTCAATTGGACTATAGGAAATATATAAATTCCCGAAGGATATGAAATATAACCCAGTGTTTCTCTGGAGACTGGGAATTATATATTTTAATAATTAAAAAAAGTGTTTTCAATTAACATTCAGCACTATGGAGAGCCGGAAAATGAACATATTATCTGAAATCTTAAGAAAAGTTAATGATTCCAATGCAAGGATACTAGTAGGCACTGTCTGGCTGCAAAGGAAATGTTTGAACCAATTGCCTTGATATTGAAAAACGACGCAGGCTAAGAGCCACCCTGTTGGGCCAAAAGTCCATAAAATTTGGGGCCATAGTTCCAGAATCTTATAAAGGAAGTGAGCTATAAGTCCGTACCTTATCTTATGACTATACCATAGGACACTTCGCTCGCTTCCAAAATTTCATCCATTCATCCGCATGGTTTAGGCACTCACGCTTCTTTGTCGCTCCGATAAAGCCACGTCAAAAACTGTCAGGAAAGCACCTGTAAGCTAATCTGGAGTATTTCAAGTATATACGACTTCCCTCTTTTGTCCGGAACCCTTAGGTGCTTTCGTCACTAGGCTGTGAGTATGTTCTCAAGGCTTCAGGCAAGCACTTGTTAGCGAGCTTACTTTAACAGAATATAAGAATATCTAACAATTGTGAATTTATGAATCAGCATAGTGACCCATAAGGCCATCTGGGTATGTTAAAATCCACGGGAAGCTTTTTGTTTATTCCAGCAAGAATGCGATAAAAATACTGTGAATTATAAGCGAATGCAAGAAAAGAAAAGACTATTCACTCCAGCAATTTGAGCACCTGATAACGCTTGACACCTCTTTGGAATGCTGATCATGAAAACTAAAAAGAATGGGATTTTCTCTCTGCCATATCCAATCCCAAAAGAATCCGAACAGCGACTGTACTCAGTCGTATGGTAATGTTTGCTTTTTGACTTTAAAACCCAAATTCAACATCTAAACGAAAAACAAATCCGCCCAAGCAATTATTTTCGCACGACGACGACAACGCCCTACAGAGAAGTCATACATTAAAAATACAAATCCAACCTCTTAGATAAAATTTCGCCCACAATCTTGTCATTGAAATTGACACAGCCAAGAGTCTTATATTGCGCACACACTCACGTGGGTATGGTATCCTTTCCGCAGTCCTAGATTTGCCGCAAGAAAACATCAAAACAAAACTGATACAGCATTACGTCGCTTAATCTCTTCCGTAATATAACATCCGGAAAACCCTCAAACATAATCCACCGACAGACGACACATCGGTGTCCAAAAGCAATTACCCCAGCAGATTTTCACCCTGACAGTCCAGGCCAAACAACATCAGCACTTGGCTGTCATCCTTTCGACTTCGATATATCTATAAACACCCACACACACACACAAGCTATAACAATAAGCACATAGAATTGTGTGCTGTTACTTATTTAAGAACCAGCTGCCAGATTAATACACCCAGACTCTCAGAACAGAACTCATCTTCTTCTCGGCATCATTGTCATCGTAAAATCGTACATACAACCGCATTGAGAAACCGCATAAAATGTCCTGCTGTGTCCCCATGGTGGGCGACCAATTCGAATCAAGAATGACGTGCGAAAGTAATTATCGGAGTTCTATCGTTGCACAAACTTTGAGTTAATTAAAAAACCACAAGAAAAAGATAAATTAAGAAAACTAGCGAATGTTGCATGTACGAATATCTAACTATTCACTCAGTCACGCGCCCAACCACCCACAGCTCTACCCACTGCTCAATCAACTAATTAAAAATAAATAAAAAATTCTGATTTAACTCAACCGAGCGAACAAACCGAACCATCATCTGTCCATAAAACACAAAGACACTGTTCAAAGGACGAGAGAGAGAGAGAGATCGAGCTGTTTTCGTCCTTTTACCATCGCGAAGCATGATGATATGACATGCACTCTCTGATGATGGGTGGCGATGAAGATGATGATGATGTTGCCAGGACGATGATGAAAAATTGAAGTAAACTGTTTAGCGGTTAAAACTTGGCACACAAGAACACGACTACGAAGAAGAACAAGAGAAGGAGGATGGAGGGAATTTTTCGTGAAACGTGCAAAGTGAAATTGTTTGTCAAAACTTAACGCGCGCGCGGGCGGAGGCAGTGGCTGAAGTTTCGGTCTACTGATGGTGGTGGTGGTGAAAAATGCCAGGATAGATAGTAGGATGTGGAAAAAAGGATGAAGGGACACTTTATGAAATTCCCATGCAGATGATATTCCTCTATGGATTTCATTATGTAAAATAGATTTGAAAAGTTTGCACTTAAAGACGCCAGTTGCGGTTGCTGATGCTTCTGCTGCTGCGTTCCTTCGTAGGGATATAACTTTGCTCTTTTTTTTTTTGTCTTTGTGTTTTCGAAAATTTTCAAGGTTTTTCAAAACCTCTCTCTGGGTTTTTGTTCTTCACAAGAGAACAATTTCCTTTTTTTTTTTTATCGCGCAGCACACTTTGCGGATGGTGATAATAGTGGCAACAAGTTCTGCGGGAAGTTTTATTCTTCGACTTTTTTTTTCTTCTTGCTTTGGTTTCGGACTCCTTTTTAAGAAAAAAAAAAAGAAATAGCAATTATGAAGGAATTTTCGATTGAATTAAGTGAGTGTGGCTCTTGTTGATTTGTAGTTCAGTTCGGGCCGAGGTCGTCGGTTGGATGTTGGAGTTTCAAAGCTTGGATTTTTGTTGGATTTCTTTATCCTTTTCCGTGGAGAAAAAGGAGAATAAATGCTAAGTAGCAGATGCGATTTGAGAGGGATTTTTTTTGGGAAAAGTTTGTGTAGTGGAAAATGTTGCGGTAATGAATGGTTATTGATTATATAAGCAGTGTTATGCCTTTTGAAATCAACTGTAATGGGGTGAGAAATTGTTACTCAAAGTTGGAAAGAGGTTTCGAAATCGAATGGGGATTGAAAGGGACTGAAAGGATTAAGTGTTGAGAGTGGATGGAAGGCGGAATCAGTGAGAAAATTTTGTGGAGAATATTGGCTGTTAGTTTGCACTTGAAGGAGAAGGGGGATACGCTTTAAAGTGCTTGTGACATATTCGTCAGAATTTATGTCAACAAATGTCAGTAAATGTGAATACTTAACGTTTTTCTGTTAACACGTACGCGCTCAATTTAATAGCACAGATAGTCAAACAGTTGACCTTCAAGCAATACAACGATAAGTCTTTAGCCCAACGACGACTGCTTCCCTCTCGTGACCTGCTATCAATTGAAGAAGATTCCTAGTGCTATGAGAGAGCATGCATGCGTCGTCGACTGTAAGAGTCCATCGAAGACCTCCACCTCCCGATGACAAAGCTACTTGGAACACCTCGCAGATCATCAATACAAAAAGAACCGGCGACAAAATATAGCCTTGTGTTACACCACTTGCGACCTAGAATCCTTCAGATATCTTTCCTATTTACAGGACGTGACATTCTTGGGCCATGGTATGGAGCCTTGATATTTGATTTTTCAAGCATAACCCAATCCAAAACTGGAACAGCGGCTCTGCTTTCATACCATCTTGCAGCTTCCAGCGGTTTTGCAGTCAATGATGTACTTTGGCTTGTACTGTCACAGGCTACGTTGTTCTTCTCTAGCTCTCTCTCTAGCTCGCTTCTTCTTGCTGCTGGAACAGCTGTAATGCTCCAAAAGCCACGTCCTAGTCTTTTCTGCTATCTTCCGATTTCTTTCCGCACGGGATGTCTTGCATGATGGCAAGCTTAAGGTTCTGATTGCTTTCACACCATACGAAAGGTGATCCCGTAAATGTTGTTTAACTATGAAATCCTTTAATCTGTCGGTACCTGGGCGTTCTATCTGGCTCTTCGATCTTCGAACTAGAGCAGTGCGCAGGCGAATGGTAACTATCATCAGATGGTAGTCTCGTCACCTTATCTGCTTCGGACGTCCAGGAGACTCCTTCTAAAGCGAGTGATTGCAAAGTTATCAATCTGATTTGAAGGTACCTAGCTGTATTTGTGACAGGCTTTCTCCTTAAACATTGTACCCCCTATGACAAAAGAAGAACGGTTATAAGCCTTTCCTTATTCCATATTGATGACATGTTTGAGTCCTTCATTGTCATTGCCTTTCAAGGTATTCAAACAACCTATGTACATAGTATGTATATCTCCATGCTTTTTAATCTTTTCTTTGGGGATTAGGATAAGCTTTAAACGATTCATGAGGTACTATATATAATTATTTAAGTTTTTACATATTTGTAGCTCTTTGTCAATTGAAATGACTTTTATCACATCAAGGATCTTTCCTGGAATTCTCTCTCTCTCTCTCTGTAAAGTCAAACAAAACATTGTCTCTTTCAATATATCAAACTAGGAATGTTATAATTTGCCTTCTCGATAAATCATGCCCGAGCACAAGTCATTCATTCCGTTCCGACAATGTTGTACATGTACCTTCATCAATTCTCGCTCCATACCGACGTCAGTCACAAAAGAAACCTCAAATAAATCGGTCAGAGATCAATATCGCCTTACATCACTCATAACAATCTACAAAACCATAGATACAAATTACCATCAGATTCTCGGCAAGCAATATGTCTTTCACCCGACCCACACTCTAATTGGGCAATGTCCTTCCTTTTCTCAAAAGCAACAACAAAAAAAAAAAAAAGAAAGAAATTATTTCGCCCACGAATTTATCTTGTTTTTTTTTTTTGCATTCATTCTGTGGTAGCGTTTCCTTTGATTAATATCTTCCTTGAAAAATAATTGCCCAAAAGATCTGCCATGGACACTGACATACACTACAGGAACATGACTTTGAATCTCTTGTTGTTGTTGTTGCGGAGCGAGCAAAAAGGACTTGTTTATCCAAACGCCTTTAACAGGGACGCTGAATGAAATAAAATAAAATAAAATGTGTTTTCCCTTCTGTTCCCATTCTTGCTAAGTTCTTTTTCTTCTTTCTTTTTTTCTTTCTTTTATTTTTATTAAATTCGCCCTAGGACGAACAGTTCTCATCCTGCTACTTCTGTTTTGAAACAGCGTGGAAAATCTAAACGGGAAGAAAACAATTTACAATCATCCAGAAGAGGGATAAGAGCACAAAAAAAAAAATTACATGTAAAAAGGAAACCATCACTGAATGCCCCCAAGGACGTTTATGTACACGAATTCAATGTTTGTTTTTTAGTCCTTCTTCTTCATTTCTTGGTCCAATTTTTGCGATTTTTTCTTCATCCCCCATTAGATGGACAAAGTCAATTCCTGCTGTGTGTATGTCTCGCCAAAGGAGAAGATACTTGTGCTTGTGCACTATCATCATCGTCGTCGTTGTCGTTGTCGCCTTAAGGAATGAATTTAAATATCGTGACTGATGATTGCATACACATTACACAGGGAAAAAAGCAAATTCTCAACCACTTGATCCCCTTTCTTCTCGGAGTTGTGAAATTGAAATCTTGTCCGCCACAGATTTGAATTTTCCCATCATCAAGCGCGTTGGTTCCATGTTATAATAACAACAACAACAACGACTCGGCACAAAAAAAACAGCAGGAACACATCGGTCCCAATCTGGTGCTCATCACATAAGCACATGGGGTGTGCTAATTAACAACTTAGATATTCGTGGAAGTTAATTAGATCCGATCTGTTGGATCCAAACTGTTTCGGGGTATAGGAAGACGATGTTGGGTACTTTTATGGGGGACAGTGGGTACTACAGGGAAGGGGAAGTAATTACCTACTTACGATGTGATGATAGATATTTTTATATTTTACGGAGTGAGCAGAATTGTGTTTTAAAGGTGCTACGGGCTTCTTTGCGAGGGTACTCCGATTTCGATTTTGGTTATCGATAAAACAAGGAAGTCAACCTGGAAAAGCAGCAGTTCAGCTCCAATAAGTGTAAGGTATTGATACTGGCATTCTAAGCAGGGGTTGATAGACTACTAGGGGGACGTTAACTGATTCAGAAGTGAAGCTGTGGTACACAAAGTCATAGAACCATTTTGAATGAGTACCGGTGTTTTCCAAGCTGAAACTTAAGCGCGATCATCAACTTGAATTCGCTCAAAACCTTTTGTATTACGATGACTTCATAGCCCTTATCAAATTCATTATCCATTTTATGTACGTTTTGTACTTGCTACCAGAAAGAGCTCCTATCACATGATCTATGTTTCTCTGATTTTAAACACACTTAAACAGATGAGAAGCACGGGTATAATATCCAAGGCCTCAGACAGGATAAGAACGTCCGACACCGTTCACAGCATAAAAAGATATATTCTCGGAGTACCTACATGTGAACTTTGATCTATTCAGACAGAAGGCATATGGACGGGATCTAAATAGTGGTAGTTGTGGGAAGCTAAGGCCCTGGCCCTCTCTTTGCTACTTAAGGTCTTACGATTATATTATTTATTTTAAATAGACAACTTAGATGCGTAATCTGTATCCCCTTATGGATCCTAGGGTCTCTACAACGCCTACGCGCCATCGTGTGCGATTTCTGGAAATGTGGCTCAGCTCTCCCCAACTCTTTCCCAGTTGCCCGTGCTTCCTTCTTACCTGTCTGCGCCACGTACTCCTAGGACCACCGCGTATACTGCCATCCTGGGTAAGCAGGCTCCATTGCATTGCTGGATCTGTCAGCCTTTCGGAGAGTGTGACCAATCCGCCGCCACTTTCGTTGTCGTATGGTTGAGCCTAAAGGTCCATTGCCCGTTGTCTGATAAAGCTGTTCGTTAGATATGCGGTTTGGCCAGAATATCCTTAATATATAGCGCAGACACCTATTGACAAACATTTGCAGCTTCCTCGTGATAGTGACGGTCACTATAAGAGTTCAAATGTATTAACTTTTGGTAACCCTTTTGGGGATCCCAAACCTAGCAGCGCTGGTCTGTAGTGATAGTCAAGAAGTACTTAAGACCTTCCTCAACTACTTAAAAACTCCCAAATTAGTTGGTGAATGCAAGAATTTTATGGAATTCTGGAAACAGTTGCAAGCCTCAGAGCAAAATTTCTGGGCAACAATCTGCGCGGGGGCTTCTCCCGTCCTGAGTCAGGATTTGCATTCAGAATTGAGTTTCATAAGAATATTACTATATGCGCAATGTAGGCTGCCTAACCCTGATGTGTCCAAGAAGTTTTTGTTGGCATCTTAGGCTTTAGCAAAATCTCTATCTGCAAAACACTTTTCTTGTTATTTCATCTTATTGGGTTAGTAGAAGCTTCTATTCACTGAAGCTCGGTTTCAGTTGTAGTAAAAGGGCTTGGTTATATCTGACTTTTCCAGTAAAATAAATTTTCTATATCGAAAAAGACTTGGCTTCGAATCGTGATCCTAGCCTTTAAGTTGGTATACTGCAGTTCATGCGTATGTAAGCTTCATCTAACTAAAACAAAATCCAGTGACTGATTTCACCAAATGAACCTCAAATTTCAAATTATTAATCTGGAGTTTCGTTTCACAGTGTTCTTTTATAAATAAACCACAATTCGTTGCACAAATTCTTGTAAATTAAAGTACCAACGTTCCAATTGTTGGTTACAAAATTTTCAACTCGAATTTCATTGTGTACACGTGTTCCCATTCTTGTACAACACACTACCACTTCCCCATTTAACACGCATCTGGTGCAATAATTACTTGAAACTATTTTTAGCTGCACAAGATAAAACATCTTTGGTGGCATGCAGCTAGTTAGAGATATTCATCTTCATCATCATTAGAATCATCTGCATCCGTGGATGCCACAGATGATTAAACGGCTAAACAGAACGAAGACGAAACAATTTTCGTCGTTTCCTCTTGCTGGCGAGGGATTTCTTCCCCTTATTCCTTTATCATAATAAAAATGTCAAACATTTTACGCGTTCATGTCAATCAGTGTTTTCGTCAGGCGCGGGTATACGGGAGCGATAGCCCGATTGATGGACTTGTGTTGTGGTTTGGATTTTCCTGTCATGTTTGTTGATCCCCCAAAAATTCCCCTTACAGCAGGGACACTGGCAGTTGAAGCTGTTCGAGCAGCAGACAGAGTGAATTCCTTTTGATGTGATGTGCCCTGTTGATTGCTTATGTTCGACGATTGAGTAGGAATCTATTCTCGACCCCAAATGTCCAGGAATAGGCCAAGATATATACAACACATAAGTAACAATAAAAAGTCTACTAAAGGTGTGCCTGCGGATGGAAATTGCTTTTCTAATTTTGGATATTTTCCGAGGAACAAACATTTGTTCGTCGATTAATTTGAAATGGGAAAATTCAACGGAACGGACCATAAATAATATTTACTTAACGCACTGCAGCCAGTGTTGTGTGTTGTTTCACTTTTATTGGGGTTAGGGCTAGGTGGTACTCATGTAAAATACGAGATGCAAGGATTATTAACCAGATTCATTTCACTGGAAAGTCAATTTGGTTTACGGGTAGGTATCTGTTGATTTATGCGCAGCGGATATGGATTTGGCTATCAAATTTGTTGAATTGACAAGTGACGCGGAATGGTGGTTCTATTAATATTTGCATTTTGTCGAAATTAGTTTTTTTTTTTTTCATTCGTTGGCACGCATAAAAACATTCATCTCGTTAAAAATTCCACTTCAATCCACGCGGGCAATTTCCCAAAATCGTTTTATGGATGCGAAGCAATCAAAACTTTCATCTCCATTCAACTGATCCTTAAAATGAATGTTTTCTCATTTTTGGGGGGAAATAAACCAAATTTT
The DNA here is from genome assembly GCA_949716465.1 of Chalcosyrphus nemorum. NCBI lineage: Eukaryota > Metazoa > Arthropoda > Insecta > Diptera > Syrphidae > Chalcosyrphus > Chalcosyrphus nemorum. Next base: position 13,764,212 of record OX454334.1, on the reverse strand, counting down.
CTCTCAACAACTTAAACTTCCTTTCAACCGTATAAGTTGGTTGGTGGTCATAGTTAGCAAGGACCTTACTGTAGAAAAAAAAAAAAACTTCAACATAATCCCAGTTTGGTGGGTAGGTAGGAGCCAAACAAATAAAAGCCAATAAAAATCTTTTATCAGATTCCTTCTACGGTACAAGGTGAACCTTTAATGGTTGTGTCGCTATTCATCGTCCTGTGCACCTGCTGCTGCTGAGTAAGTTGGGCACCACAACATGAGCCATATACAAATTTGCGTGACAACTTTGTAAATAACAATTTGTCTCCTCTAACCTGGGAATAACCAGCATTGAGAGTGGCACTCCACTTCGTATTCGTCGTGTCGTCCGAGCGAGGCCAGGATATTCCTTTTAATGAAAATTCAGCCGAGCCTATGTAAACATTCTCACTGTCGGTCGGCGGCGGCGGGCGGTCGTCGGTTCAGTGGGAGAATGTATCGTGGAGCCGTCGCAGAAATATCTCGATTACACAGTTCCAACATATATTTTACGTTTTTATTTTCCATTTTAGATGGCGCCAAAGTGTTTGTTCTGTGTCTTGTAATCACTGCACGATTCCTCCTTTTCTGTTTTGGGGGCTCAATTATTCGTTCTTTTTGGCTCGGTTCTTTTGTGACTTTTGACGGAGGTTTGTGTTCAGTTTTAGTGCTCGTTTTCTTAATTTTCATGGGCAATTTACATGCAAATTCGTTGGAAAGAACGAAGATTTATTAGTGATATTAAAGAGACGAATTAATTTTGTTCAATTGGTAGCCAGTGGATGGAGGTGTTTTTGGTTGATCTACTTTGGAGTAATTCCATTATATCCTTGTGATTTAACTCGGAAGTTGTTGGCTATAAATGCATGCGATAAGAAGGATGTGTCATTAGATTGCTCTGTTTTCTTTTTGTACGTATTTCGTGGGAGAGAAGGTGAAGGAACTTTTTTTTTCGCGATAAGGCGAATGATTTATCTAATTGGTGAATTAGGCTAAGTGTAAATTCGAGAAGCAGGATTCGTGGAAATGAACCAATCCGAAGTGGATTACTGTTGGTTGAAAGAAGGAAGGTATTTAGTGCTACTTTTCTCGTCTTCTTAATGAATTCGAGTAGGCGCTTCAGCTTACATTGACAGCACTCACCACATCCGCACCTAGAATCTGCCGCCTAATACGAGCAAAGGCAGGACAATCACATAGAAAGTGTTCCGCAGTGTCGTCACCTTCTCCACAAGCGTCGCAGACAGCTGTTTCACTTAACCCAATCATTTTAAGATGCTTAGCAAAAGCGAACTGCCCCGTAAGAATGCCAATAAGTTTTCTGCAGTCTTTTCTACTGAGAGACAGCAAGAATGCCACGGATTTCTCACTGGGAGCATCCGTTTAATTAGCCCACATCCAGGAGAGTCATGCCACACCTATTGTGTTCATAAGAAACCCAATCATCTATGGAAGCAGGATGCAGGAAGACCAAACACAGGTTCGGGTCCTGAGAAACTCTCCTCTGAGCCTTCTCTAGCAATCATATTTCATTTCCCGCGATACTAGTGTGACATGGCACCCAGTTGAGAGTCTTGCTACACAGTTCTCTTACATTTGCAAACTAGTTTGGATGAGGTTAAATGCTTAAACTAGGTTTTAAGCTTAGCTTGACTGTCACTACAGACACATATACTACGACCCTTCCACCTATTCCCAACGATGTGAATTGTAGCCATTAGGATTGCATAAATATCCGCTTGGAAGACAGAGGTATGTTTACAGAAGCTGAATACCTGGAAAGTCACCCTCATACTTGAGTCATATTCATAAGACCAGGTCATAGGATAAGTGTCGAGCAAGATTATCAAAACTCGTGGTCTGAGTCTGAGTCTGTGGATAGCTTTTAGCGATCACCCCATGATATAAGTATCAAGAGGAGGGAGGTTCAGCAGTGTATCTAGAGCAGAGCCCAGAGTACTCGGAAAGGCTCCCGTGCACCCGAGACAAACTGTTCTTTGTAGTCTGGCGCAAGAGGCAACCACGTACCTACGAGAAAGACCCTTCCACCAAACAACCAACGCATAAGCCAGAAATGGTCTTATTATAGCCGTATAGATCCAGAGGACCTTTTTCGGTGACAAGACCCATGTCTTTCCAAAAGCATCCTTACACTGCCAGAAAACTGAGAGTGACTTGGATGTTTTTGATTCTATATGCTTTGAACAGAGAAGCTTCTTATCCAGAATTATTGCAAGATATTTGACTTCATCTGAGAGCGAGATGGTGACACCTTTTAGACATGGCTTAGTTAGCGCTGTACGTGCTTGTGAAGACAGTACAGTAATGCCTTTGACCAAAAACCCAGGATTTTAATGCCAGGCGGCATTACATTTTGTAATGGTCATATGACTCAAGAACTGAAGAGTAAGTGGATCATGAAACGCTGTATTTTCACTGATCAGTTGTTACAATTGCGAGGAGGTGATACTGACTATTTCAGGAAGATTATTATGAGTTCCAAGGGATATTCAGTGTCTTGACGAGAAAGATCCATACAATACCACTTTCAAACCTCTTTAAAGCTTTGATGTCTGTGCTTCTGTTATGTTTCATATGCTACCATATACTAAGCTGTGTTCCTCGTATTGAGGTATATAAATGTTTCGAAGGTAATTATAAGTGTGTCCTGTGGATAAGAGAGTACACCTGCAATTTGCCCTTTTAAATTCCCTGCCAATGGTACACACTAATATTTCTTATTAATAACTTAGTCCATAATTGCTTGACAAGTCCTTGTCAACAGCCATCGATGCAATGAATAGCTCTGTAAGAATTCTCATCTCATTTTGTATTGTAAATTTTTTGCTGGCATTTACTGTAGCCATTCCTCTCGTTGTAATAATTCCAAAGTTAAACGTGATTTCCACTAAGGCTTTGACTCTTAGGAAAGCTTAGGAGACCACAACCTGCAACTCCTTAAATCACACAGTACTCAGTACCACCCTCAGGATTAGAACCCGAAAATACTTAATGTCCTTTTTTTGAGATCTCTCTACCGCCCCGTAAAAACCTTAACTAATATCAAGCTGTGAAAGCGTTTACCCCCCTCGAGTGCATTCTCGAATAAGATTTCCCTACCCCTTCTTCGCCATCTTCTTAAACCCTAAATGGAAGCATTAAACAGAAGAAGAAGACAAAAAAAAAGTACTAAAATCCCCTTCCTCCATTTGAAACCAAAAGGTTCTGATTTTCTCGGTCTTCTAAATTAGTGGTTGCACACTGGTTAAGTGCAAAGAAGTGACCATTCTTCCAGCCCCCTCCCTCATTCCATTTTCTGGCTTTGGCGATTTCTCTTAATAATCCCTACCCCCCAGGTTCATCTGCACACACATTTCTTCACCCTCCACCCGCATTGCTTGATGCTGAACATTTCGAAAGTGTGAATGGGTTGGGTGGTAACCTAATATTTTCATTTAAAGGATTTATTCTCTTGCATTCACTCAGAATATGCAGGCGAAAAAGGATATGTATGCACACAGACACACTCTTTTTATGAATGCAAACATTCAGGATTGTGGTCAAAGAACTAAATCCAATAATCCTGGCATGTTTCTCCCGCTCTTTCTATCTTTATTCGAGGAGTGGAACAAAAAAAAAAAACCGGACAAGGGTAAGGGATCTCAACTCTTCCCCTAACCAGATAGTAGAGATAGTACAATAATTTTCACTTGTACCAAGCTGTCTATAAAATTTACAATTTGCTATATCCTTTTGCGAGGATGGGTGAGTGCAACCCCTTCAATACAAATGCAAGAAGCAATTCGTGCCAGCACTCTCATAGTTGCATGAGTCCGCCAGTTTGCTCGTGTGTGTGTGTGTGTGTAGGAACACACAATCTCTCGGGCAAATGAAACTAAAATTATCTTCCGCACAGAATGCACTCGAATGTGGTTTTCTTGGCATTTTACATTCAGCAGAACTTCAAGCGGCGCGGCCCGGCCCCCTCAGCAAATACCAAAGCTAGGTTCATCCTTTTTAGCACAGCAACCAAACCCACCACCACCAGCACCACCGACATCAACCCCAAGTATGCATAGCCCTTAAAACAAAACGATGAATACATCTGGCGAATGAATAGTCTACCGAGCATTACACTTCGGGGCACAGATGAAACAAGGATAGACAGGGATTTAACTGGTAAACAAATTTTTGGTAAAACCTACCTACGGTATCGTTTGATATACGAAGGACTCATAATAACAATAATATCCTGGGACACAGGTGTAGACGACGAACGTGCCGGTTGTGGGATGAGTGCTTCTGGTTGTTGGCCAAATTTTTTTTTGGCTTTGTCGTTGTATCTATGGATATTAGGGGATGCGACGGGTGGCCCAAGACAAACATCCATAAAACAGCTAGGGGTGCTATTTTGAAGATTACTACTAGTACTCTTGGCAGCGGCAACGTAAGCCGTTTTTAAAACAGTGATTAGTTTTATTAATTTTTGATAATGAAAAGTGCAAAAACAAAGAAATCAACTCAAATTGGGTGAGTTGGGCGTGGCATATTGTCCTTTCTGTTGGTTGAAGGACTCATCAGTCGAATACCTACCGCATTGAAAGGGGACCTGCCAGACTTCTAACGAATTGTTATGGTTTTTGGGTGCTCTCTTTCCCTAGTTACTGTCTCTTAACGAAACCGCAAAGCAGTTGTTGGCTACAGCTTGCGGTTGTCTGACAATAAACATATTCCGTTTGAATTCGGTTTTGTGGATTGATGGAGCCTGATGGGTGGGTGGTGGTGGGTGTAGATGGATAAGTGGGCGGTCTACTTCAAGATTCATTTGCATTTGTTTTTGAACATTTGAACAGCGTGCACTTGAATGCTGCTCAGTTTTGTGTATGTCTGGAATTTAAGTTTCCGGTTGTTTTGAGGGGCTTCAATTGGTCATTATTGTCTAGGGTTTGAATGTAATTAAATTGGTTTGAGAAGCACCAGCAGCGGTCAGAGAGCATGCTCTGAGGTGACTGCTACTTTGGCTTACCATAAATAATTAGTTTAGTATATAATTGTACATTAGACATGAACGGACATGACATAAAGTCGTCCAGCCAGGGGGTAGCCATCAGATTTGGTGTTTGAGTCTGGTAATGACATGATAAAGTTATGTCTACGTAAGGACTATGAGGGGTTTTAGGTGTGAACCTCAGACACAAAGGTAGAGATTAAGTTAATGGAAATTAAAGACCAAATTGAATCTATGTCTCGTCTGCAGGGACTGTTTTGGTGGATGTCTCATCAATTTGAAATGAACTTGAATTGAATTGCTCACAGTTTTGCATCTAATTTAGCTTAGACTAAGGAAGAAGCAGCAAAGAACTTTTCCATAAAACTTCTAGGTGCACTTTTGTCGTGCTGACATTTGCCACGGGGCTCGTTCCGTACATAGACAAACTAATATAGAAGGCCGTCTTCAGTCGATTTGATCACAAGAGCAAAACTTCCAGCGATTTTGAATGTATGCTGACGTTTCCGGCAAAATCAAATTGAAGCTCACGCACACATTCTCAATTGGCAGTGGTTTTTTTTTTTTGGGCACAGCCATCGTTCTGTATACGTGAATGACAGGTTGCTGGAAATGTGGTGTGCAAAAGGAAACAAGAGTACAGCTGTAGGTATTAGGTACGACGATGATAAGCGATCGAAAATTAAGTTCCCTAGGTGGGTGGCTATGGAAACAGGCTCATCGCCATCTGATGGACTGGAGGAAGGTGCATACTTATTTCTTTGGGTCCTTTAAACCCTCACAGCTTCGTTCTTAAGCTGACAAAACGGCTTCTCTAGAATTAGGATAGCATTCCACACACAACAAGCCTTCACTTGTCTGCTGAACACAGCCAATTCGATGCTAAGACGACACTTCCTAAGCATCGGTGTTAGAAGGGCTGGGGGATTCTGTTTTGGATTGCTAATTTTGACTCTAACTTTGTTTGCCTCAGCTTCTAGATGGATGGGTATGGTGGGTAACATAGAACATAGAAACACATGGGTGCTACATATCCTTTCGATGAAGTACTACTCCGTAAATATGTTCTATCGGTTTAAACGGATGACAATCGTTGTTTCCTTTTTAAATCCTTTTTATTTTCATTTCTCAGTCAAAACACTTGTCTTGAGTTTCACAATTCCCTAACCATCGAATGAGGAACCCTTCTAAAATTAAAATAAATATCTACAGCCTACAGGATGTGATCGCATCAATGTCAAATCTAAATCTATCATCGCAACACTTTCCAGTACCCAAAAATTCCACTTGCTGTTCAATGGGAACACCAAATCATCTCATCTCTTCCATTTGAGGTAAAAACTGTCTGTTGGAGTTAGTGTCTCGTATGTCGCACACCATGTGTGCATGTTTCTCCTTTGTTTTGATTTTTTATCAACTCAATCCAGGCCAGACACATAAAAGCTGGTGGTAATTAAACCAGCAGAACAAACACCACAACGTCGTCGACGATGACGATGACGACGACGACGACAAAAAAACGACACGGATGGCGGCGCGGCGCTGCTACTACCATACGCCGGCCGCCCACCAGCATGTGCTATGCATGTCGCCCCACAGAAAAAGGATTTATCGTGTGATATAACCATCCAAATTGAGTTGGTTGTTCTGCTGCGCATCATTGTCGTTTCGGTCGCAATAATATTTAGACGCCCCATTGTCGCTGTCGGTATTTGAGTTCGACTGGGCCGGCACCGGCATCAACCTCGACATTGCAATCTCATTTCCCATTGATCCAATTTAATTCGTGTTTTGTTTATGGGACTTTAATTAGAGGCAGCCCTCATTTGGAGAATGTCTGCTGACGCAAAAATTTAAAATTTATTTTAAAATTTTACCATCAATGCTGCCGGGTGACAATTGACTCCAGATGACTTCATTCAACCTCGTTTGGTTGAATGAGATTGAGGTTAAAATAAAAAGGACCAAGGCTGAGTCCTGAGTGTCAGCCTAGGGGATAATATTTAACCTTTTTTCTCTTTTTGGTTATTGGTGATCTAGGAATACATTTAAGGGAAAAGTGTCAAGCCACCCGCAGGAATGTTAATTGGAAAGGTATCCTTATACTGCCGGCAGAGAAATTAATAATTCAAGGCACGTCATGACTATAATTAAAAACTTTCAGTTCAGTAATTTACTTTAACATTGTTGTGAAGGAGTTGTGTTGAAACGGGATCTAACGACATTTTGAGATTAAGAATTTAAGTGTTAATCATTTACATTCAGATTTTTTCAAGGGACTTTGGTTTTGTTGGAAGCAGGATACTTTAATGTGTAGAGACGTTAGGTGTAAGCGTCTAAGCAAAGCAATTTAACTCCCCCTAACGCGCAAGTGAGTATTAAGGACCTATCCGTGGAGTGAGCAGTACCTGCCTGCTAAAAAGAATGTGACTTCGCACACTGTGGCAACCACCACAAAGGAACAGTGAAGACAAGGGCTGCACCAATCAACTGAATGAGAATTAAAGGCGATCACGGAATGGTTGGGGATAGCAGAGGCACATTCCCAAAAGCATACACGTTGTATAGGCTAAAGAACCATGCATATATTACTTATACAGTCAGGTGACGCTACAGTCTGTGCTGAACCTGGGCCTCAACTGAGAAAACCTCTCCAGAAAGCCGAGTTTTTATGCAATCGTTTCCTTGCTTGCACTTGCTCGTGACACTTTCTTCTACGTCGGAAACTTTCTGACTTGACTTGGAGGTTTTCTGGCCTACATGACGCTCGACATACGTAGCTGTGGTAAGCAAACTCTCTTGACTTAATCAAAGAAGATGTAGAAGATACTTTTCGCTGGCAAATGTAGAGCCAGGTGTTTACAGAGAAAGTGTTCTCCTTCTCTACATAGAATCAACATTCCATTTTCGTTGGAGCTTGTCCAATATTTTCCCAGACATCTTTGGTACTTTGAACAAGGTTGAACGCTTATCATACTCAGAGTTGACGAATTACGTTTCTCCGGCAAGGCAACTCCTTCGGAACTTTTTGCAAACATCGGTTGCCTGAAAATTTTTTTTCCAAATTTTTAGTTATCATTGCGAGTTCAGTATTTGTAGTGATAGTACGCCTGGATGCTCATCATCAGTCTTAGAAGTTTTAGGCACATAGTTCTTGAAGAAAAGAGGTCACGCATTTCCATCCGTCTCTCCTTGAACTAACTTCGCAAAACTTCAAGTCTATTCTGGCCAGCGTTCATTTATCCATAACGATAATTCCAATCATTCTCTAGGTACAACATTCTATAATTCCTCTCATCTACGACATGCATCTCAAACTGAACATTCCCTGCCTCATACGCTACAAAACTCTCTTAACAGAATTAAGTGGAAATATTGCCTACATTTTCGTCATAACCCATTTCAAACAGGGAATTCCTTTCGGCTAAATAGCGACCGTCGTCGTTCGGGCAATAGAAGAAGCGCACACATACTCGTATCTATCTAGATATGTGCAAATGTATATCCTTTTCAAAGTTCAACAGGATACGGCAGATAAAAGCAAAAGTTTCCAGTTATCCCATGGTTAATACATATTCATGTGCAACCTAGAATGTTTCGTAGTACTGAGAAATACGTACGCTAACCAAGTCCAATCAGATAGTTGAGCAACACACCAAAACACTAAATTCCATGCTCAACTAAACTAATCTTTTGTGGGAGTGGGTGGTGCAGATAGGTGCCCCCTTTCACCCTCACTGTTTAGGGGTGCAAATTTATTTCAAAAAAATTCTAAAACTTTTTAGCATATCCGGTGCGCATTTATTTGGACTCTAACAAGTAAGCATTGTTGTCTACCTACCTGTAAGCAAGGAAGCCATGGGTTACACAGTTTTGAGGTGAAACTTTTCACAGCGCTAAATAAACTTGGAGTATCTGTATCACAATGCAATATTTGGCAAATAGTTGCACACATTCGATTCGATTCTAGGGTAAAGTTTTGTGCCAAACCAAAAAAAAACCAATTTAAGCTCGAAAATTTGCCCAAAAACGATTGGTTTCTACTTGCATCCGAATGCAGTTTCAGCTGTATCTGTGGGGAAAAACTGCAGCAAGTAGGCCAAGTGAAATTAACCCATGTACAGGCAAATATTGCAAAAGTTATGGACTTTTTGGAATTGGAATTTCTCTTGCCTCTGTAGTTATGGTGTTAACCTCTGGTTGGCTTTGCAGGTGGCATATGCACTCCTTAAGCGGGTATTTTTGAAGTGTATCTTGGGTTAAAATATATCTCATAACTCGTTATATCATGCGAATGAGGAATGTATGGCACTTGAGAAATAATTTTGGAATAAACTATATGCGGAGCAAGGACCCCTTGTGTCATACATATTTGTTAATATGTTGGGGAGTTTCTTCGTGGTTGCTTTGCCTTGAATATATTTTTTCTTCTGACAGTGGTTTCTAGTGTTGAAGAGGGTTGAGCAGAGCAGAGCAACAAAAAAATGTTCTCAGTTTTGTTGATTAGAATTTCTTAGAAATGACAGCAAACACGTGTGCGGTTTAGCTATGCAAAAGCAGACTTATATACCAGGATCCTGTAGAGAAGAAGAAGTATAAAATATTAACCATTCTCAATTTATTTGCTGAAGAGCCTTGGAATTTATTTGGATTATTTGTTTTGCGGTTGTCATAATGGAACTCGGACAAGGATTTTTCATTTGGATTTATACCTTCGTTTTGGCTTCGTGGGGTTATTGGAAGGATCCTTATCAAGGGTCTTAACATTTGATTTCCGAAGTGGTATACATGTCTGTGGAAAACTTTGCTTCGCCCCAAAGATATCCAGAGCTTTCTAATGAGTTTGGTGGAATATATTTCAAACACTTTTTATCACATGTTCACTAGGTGTTCAAATGACTCTATTAATCGGCGTGGCAACCTTTCAAATCGAAGGTAATAATAAGAGATACCCTAAACAAAAGCCAACAATAAGAAGGACTGACTCTGCTTCGTTGGAGTCGTGAAAACTAATGTATAGTTGGGCAAAACTTGTACGTCATAGACCTTGTTCTTCAACTAATGCTGCCACAGAGAGTAAAAGTAATTTAACATGTAATTATCCACGACAGTGACCAGGAGGCTAGAGGCTGCCTACCATAAAGCAGGCCTAGTAATCATTCGTAGGACGGTAAAAAACGCCAACGATTCCAGCTTGGAAGTCAAACTAATAGAAGTCCTATAACCTGAAAGAGGCACAGAATATAAAAAGCAAACGATCGGATAATGATCAACAGGTTCAACAGGATCACATTTGGAGTATAATCTAGCAAAAAAAAAGTCATATGTAAGCGACGCTTGCTTTAATGCTAAGAACTATCGGTGGTCTAGGAGCATCTTGCTGTCTAGAGTGGTAAGCTTAATCTTGTTTTATCCTGCTCCAGTTTGGCTGCAAGTGTGGGTCGCCCTATAACGAAGGTAACAAGAAAGAAGCCCTTGTATTTAGAAAACTATCAGGTGGAGCATCTTGTGTAACAGTGTGCATGTTCCCCATCAATATCAATGGAAATATTATATCTTAGGCCAACGTCTAACCTGCAAGAGACCAGCGTTACCAGGAGAATGAGAAGGAAGTAGAAAGAGTAACTTCTGTCTATGGCAGACCTTACTGCTGAAAAAGCTGATGATCCCCAGTTGCTGTCTATCCAAAACACCGATTTGGAGATTTGGCTCGCATTACTCTCTAAAATTTCTAAATCTTACTCACTTACCTATATCGTATATTCCTTTCTGGACCCTTTGACTTAAGTGCTTTTGGTGTTTGGAGCAATCAGCTTACTAGTTGAGAAATACAGTTTGCTACATAAAACTTCGACAATGGCATTATTATCAGAAACTCTAGTGAGCCCTTCGAAGCCTGAGACACGGCTGCCTTCCATTCTCTCCGCTCTGTTTCTGGCATCCGCGAAAAATTGGTCTTTGTACCGCACGTTCGGTGTTCTTCGCCGTCTCGAAACTCGGGGCTGTGATTCGAAGAAGCATTTTTGATCATTCGCTCGATGTGACCGAGTCAATAAAGTCGACGTATCTTAGCTTTTTGGAAGGCAACAATGTCTCAGGCAAGAACTCTACAAGGGTTGGGAGCCCTTTAAGTAAATAAATAAGTAAGTAAGAAACTTAGCTTTTTGGACCCCATCTACATCCTTGTACAGCCCATAGAGTTCACGGTTGTATCTTCTCCTCCATTCGCCCTCCTTGCAAGGGGACCTAATATCCAATGAAGTATTTTTCGCTTGCAAGTTTCTAACTTATCGTCCACGGGTCCCCAAACAACACTGAAAAAAGGAATGAAGGAAACAAAGGCTTGGGACGACCTATGCACTTCGAGAACAAAATAATTACCTCTGTTCAGTACAAGAATTTAATTACTATAATATGTCACCATTTTTAGTGAACTGCCAAAACACAAATTCTATAATACATATGTACCTCGATTGAAATTGTTTCCACGCGTATTAATTTGCCACTAGAAAACTGAAACTGAGCCTTGAGCGGCACTAGAACACATGCTGTACTGAGCACTTTCCATACCTATGCTTAAATTAGCTAAAGCGCTGGACAGTAGTCCTTGTCCTTTCATCAGAAGAACGACGTGCGTACATGAGTGGGTAAACAACTTTTCATTGCGCTATCGACATTAAAGTCCAGATACACGGTAATTGACACCAGAAGCGAAATTTCCATACGAGACGATGAACTTTCCTCTGTTGCATGAGAAGATGTAATGACCAAAGGGTTGCTCTCAACACTAAGAACAGTATGGAACTGGACAAATTAAATTGCAACTGCGATTGCTAGTGGGCTTCTAACCAACTTGAAACAGTCTCCTAATGAACAATTTGTTTTGTAATTTCCTTTAGTGAGGGTTGAAGTTGAATATATGCCTGTCGTGTGTGATATGCCACGCTTATTGAGAACTACACAGTTGCTTGGATATGATATTGGTTAAGCTTTAAGGAGGAGTGTACTTATGACGAATTAGATGTCACACAGAACTCACAGAAGAAGTAGCTCGTGTCTTTTCTATAGCCAACTGCATTCTTCCCCTTCAAAGTGTCTCCCACAACAAACGTCAAATCAGTACATTCTCAATCGTAGCTTCAGGCGTTCTGTCAAATACCTACATATATACTATACATACGTATGTATAAATTCGTTCATAAGCCGGACGGTGTATGGAATAAACTTTCAGGCTGTGTGTTTACACGTCATAACAACCTTTAAACGTTTAAGTCAACTCTCACATGTATCTTCGCTGTTCCTCTTCTGCCTTTGGCCAAATGCCTGTGCCCTGTGCATGGGGATTCTTCTTTTGGTAGTCCTTTTGTAGGCTTCATTGCAGTTTTAATGAAGAACAAATCCGAAGGACAACAACACTATGTTAGCTCCCACTAAGTACTCTCATTCCATAAAATTATTTTTAAATACACCAGTTTAAGTGGTTTAGTAATAAAATTTACTTTTATGCATATCATCATAATAATTACTGCCCTTGACATTCTCTGGCTACGCCCATTTAATGATTAAATTTAAACAACCATCTAATTGTAGAGGAGTATATGTACGTACTCCTTTCTGAAATCCTTTCATTAATCCAAAACAATTCAAAGTAACTGTTATTTACTTTAATGGCTTTGCCTCAAATGAACACCTTGAGGAGCTGCGGGTCGATTCTCGAACTAATTTCATTGTGTCAATAAGTTACATTGTAATTACATCAAGGAGTTTGCTATCCAATAGATACGAAAAGCTCTCCATCGCCCGTCTAATTCTCACACTAGAGCGCTCCTTTTCAATTCCAAAGAGGTTTGCTTCAAGTGCACCTATTACCGTCGTCGTCGTCGTCGTCCTAATGATAATGACTAAAGTAATTCAAGACGAACACTCGAATCGGTATAGCAGCAAACAAACCAGGATGATGAAACCCAAATGGGATTAGGCTTCCAACCACATGAAAACCAATCGTTTTGAGGATAACTCATGGCTGCTGATTGTACATATTCAGGACTTGTCTTGCTATCGATTTATTTCAAATGTATGTGGATGCCTTGGTAGAATGAATTACAATTATCTTGTCTGGAAGTATCTTTGAAGTGCATTCAGATTTGATAGAGTTAAACTTACACGATTGGGTGGATCGAGATTTGTACATCTGAGCTCCGTACATATTCATCATCATGACCTACTTCTGTCTGTTCCAGATATAGAATCCCATCATTTTCAGATTGATTTTTAGTCCTGATTAAATTATCTCAAGGACTTTGGTAAGAAAATAAGCAACACCTTCACAGTAGAGCCCAGTTGACATCAATCAAAAATTCAATGACCATTGTCAATGCGTCAAGTGTAACTGGCCTTAAAAATAATAAAGAAAAAAATGTTCATCCCTTGTGAATTAAATCATTTTTATCCCACACCCTCTGCGTGTGCCATTGTTTGACGTGTTTCCTTCACTTGTTCTGGTTTGTTTGCTTTCCTTCCCTTGTTGGTGTAAGTCAAGTCATGTGATAGCGATTAGTGAACGAACGACATGCCGCCAATGACGATGACGACGATGATGAGGACGAAGACCGAAGAATTTACTACTACCAAGGGTGATTTTCTCCCCCTCAAGTGTGACTTGTTATTGTCAATCCTAAATGGGGTATTTTTTTTTTTTTTTTGGGTAGCTCGGAGAAAATAATGTTTGATTCCATTTTAATGATGAGGGCGGTAATGAAATGGCAAGCGCATGAATTTATGGTATTTCGTGGGAGGCAACATAATTAAAACATATTTTGAAATCTTTGTTTTTTTTTTGAAAATTTCATCAAACATTTAATTAACATATTTCTTTGGTTCTTCTTCCTGTTTTTCAGAGTCGACTGGTGACAGGATATAATTGAATTTAAGGTGAGTTTTAGTGCATACATATGGCATTGATTTTTCCGTGAAACTAGGTGTATACTCAGTGAATGGGGTGCGGCGATATATTGTAAAGGCATTCCTTGGTTTATGTCATCCACTGTACTTAACAGTGACGGCTATAATTTTGAACAGATGCACTAAGTGTTTATGATGTTCGGAGTTGCTTTCATGTTCCAGTTCAGTTGATGGCAGATTTATAACTGTATAGCTGTGTAGTCTTCTCCTTCTACTTGACATTAGATATAAAAAAAAAAATATCAGGCCGTAATCAGCCCATAGAATGCCAAGGCCTAGCTTCTCACAACTGTACGCGTTGTGTGTGGTATACATATCTGCACGTACAGAGGGGACCTACAGTTTTATGCCGTATCCGAAGGGTAGAGCGGTTTTGAGAAGGTTTCTCACGACAGTAATACTCTTGAATGTTTGTCAGACACTCGGAAGAGGTGAGGCCGTGTATTCCTTGGTATTTTTCTGAATTCGAACTTGGAACCTCTTGCGCAGTTCAACGCACTAACTAACCACGGCTCCCACAGTTGTTGAGTTGACATTATATATGAAGATTATTTCGTGAAGTTGAAGTACCATCAAGCTGCTTCAGTTGTTATTTAGCTTTTTCCCCTAATCTGGCCTAAGGTATACGGTCTGATAGGGCAAGACGAGAATGACAGCATTCATCCTCTCGAGCTCTATAAAGCGATGGCCTGGTCTCGGGATACCGTCAAAACGTAACCAGATGTGTCGTTAAACGCGATGTACTCCCCAACTTGGAAACAGCTCTTCTGAGCTCTTCTTTTCGAGCAGGTAATGCATAGGTGCCTTTCATGAATTTGTCCATGTACTGGGATACGTAGATGATATTGACATCATGGGAAGACTCGCGGTAGAGCCGCGATAAGAGTTAGACGAGACGCTCATCTAATTTGTTTTGCTTAGAATAAGCAAGTAAGCTCAGCTAATATTCAGCACCTTCCACCGAGGAATAGTCCGGTAGATAATAGGTCCCATAAGCAAGTTCGCAACTGCGAACTCTATTAGCTGTATCAGGATGTGGATTTAGCTCAAAAACCCAAGATGGGTTGACTACTACTACTGATCAGCCGCATCAAGGTTAAGAACAACAGTGCTCACAGTTCTCAGGTTTGAGACGAATCTTTGGTACGAAAACCAAGTTGTCGCGGTTGCAACTTCGTCTTCAGTACTAAAAGCAGCATGCCCGGAACCGGAGGATGAAATTAAGTACACACACATCTGTGGTACGTTTTCATTGGTAAACCCCTGAACCCATTTAAATGAAATTTAGTCTGGAGATAGCTTGCGATCTGGTGGAGGGGATAAACTGTAAGACTATGTTGTTCATCATTACAAAAGTACTTCTCCACACAAACAAATCGTTTATAAAGTAAAGTTCAAGGACTTGCATTACACTGTACTCACTCCCCACAAGTTTAATTATAGCTTTAGTCTAGGAATTAGAAAAAACAAAATATATTCTGCCTTCAAACAGGACCGCAAATTTTCTATTTCTTTCAAGGTTACCCCTCAGCCGTTGGTTTCCTTTTTTTTTAGCTTAGCTTGAGATGCCTAATGGCCGACTCACACTCGCACCTAAAGAGTCATGGATATTTCAGTTAAGAAAATTTTTTCCCAAAAAAATAATATATACCCTTCGCGGCTTGGTCCCGCTGTGCTTATCACTTCAAAAGCCCTAAATCCTTGTCAACCATAGACAACATCTCACTTATAAAAGCAAACCAAAAAGGAATACCTCTTAACAACTTGAAATACCAATTTGGAAACTTCTGCCTCCTACTTAACCTTTCCTACGAACCTTGAATGCCACAAAAAAAAAAAAGGTCCTTTATTAAAAGCCCCCTTACTCATCCATTACCGCGCGCTACGATATTTCAATTTTAATTTTTACCCCGCGAAAAAGTTCCTCTAATGAAATCGCTTAAGCATTCTTCTCAAAATGTCCTACAAAATGCCTCTGTCACTTCCATTTCAGACGAACAACAAAAAAATATTATAAAAAACAGAAAAATATGTTGGCATTCAGGACACAGAAAAGAAAAAAAAATGGCTAAAAAGAAGAACAAGAAGAATTTATGCTAAATAAATAATTTCAATCAAAACATCAAATCTCAGAGTCCTCAGCATAATAATAAGATTTCATTGCAATCATCAACGGTGGCCCACCCAGTGAGAGCAGCCAGCTCTGTGAAAACATTGTCGTCATTTTACCGAGATAATACCTCTTCAAAGGCTTTGCATCGCACGCAATCATTTCTTTGCTTCTCCTCGCCCAAAACCCTCCCGACTCCGCCCTGTGTATTGCAACAAAAGCAAAAGGACAGACGTTTGAATTTAATTAAATCCCACTTGAGATTCAAATGAACGTATATCTTCATCTAATTAAAGCGTAGAGTAGTATCCTCTAATGCAAACAAGTAGCGCGCCCCGAATGCCGAATCCTTCGGAAAAAGGAAACGATTTTCCAGGGGATTATATACGCAAAAGGACGATAGTGAGTTTTGTACTACTAGAAGCAGCAGCAGCAGCGGGGAAAAAAACCAAGTGAACACACAAAAATGTCGACTCGAACTCAAGGGTGTGTTCTTTGACGTCCTCGTTCTCGTCCTCGTCGTTGTCTGCGTCGTCCTTCGCAGCGCTCACCAGTGCGATGAAGAAAAATATCATGGAGACGAATTGAAAATAGGTAATTTATGGGGTGGCGAAGAGTACTCGTACTCCAGGGGCTTTGTTGCTGCTTCTCTGGGACCAGAAAACACTGATAGCATGTGGTATCAATTTCGTGTGCTTTTTTTTTTTTTGGAGAAGAGTCTCTTGAATGCGAGGAGTTGTGTATAGGGATGGATGAGCCTTTGCAAAATAGGATAACACTGTTTGTGTGTGTGTGTGGTTTTTCTTTTGTTACCATATCAATGACACGACGACGACAAGGAAGACGATGACAACTAATCACATGTTCGTCCTTTCATGTCACAACCATGTGACGATTTTCCAGACAAATTCTATTACAGCTAAACGCATTTCCGTTGGAAACACTTCCCTGGCGAGTGGTATAGAATTGATTCAAACGATTGTCTCGTTTGTGGAGAAAACTGCACACATGTTGTACTCGATTTAGTGATTGGAATAAGGATTAGGACTTAAGTGACGATGATGTACTCCATGGTAGATGGGGCAGTCTAAGTGTATTTTGTCTTTCTTTGTACTGATTGGGATTGATCGGCAAGGGTTAATTATTGTTGAAAGATATCCTTTTCTTTTTGTAGCGAATGGATGCAAGACGCTTTACATGGAAGCAAGTGTTAGTTCCGATTCATCTGTCACTTGGTATGATGGGTAAAAAATCAGCTTTTCTTGTCCTTCCTGATTGAGCTCGGAAAAGCAGGAGTAGATGCCAAAATCATAATTTCTGTTGGTGGCTAGTGCTGGTGACAGTCACATAGGATATGACCAGGTCTTTCGTAATACATAGTCTATTCCATTCCCTTTCACCCCTGCTAGACATTGTGACAGGACATTTCTTTGTTTTCATCCGAAGCCTCGTTCGAATTGATGACCTCACCGAAGACTTGAGTTGTACATAGACCGGCTTAATGCAGATTTAGCTGTCAAGTTTACACAGTATATGTTACAAGCAGTGTAGATGGGTTCTAGAAGCTAATGGTAACCCCTTTTTGGCTTTTCTGTTTACCAGCTTTCCGGCGAGCTTCGCAGTCATACTCAGAGCTAACGGTCACTTCTTATTATAGTTCCCATGTCAGAAAACTTTGCTGCAGCAAGAAGTAAGGCTGTAATTGACTTGACGCTTTGCAATAGATATTTAGGCTGAGTTCTTGTTCAAAAGCTGACGCGGAGCCTCATCACATTTTTCTAACTGACTATAGATAACTTCCTGGTGCAATTCAAATCTGCTGCGACTTGTGAAGGAAACCAGAAATTGACATTGCTATGCTTTCCATCAAAGAAAGATTTAGAAAAAAACTAATGAAGATCCAGGAGTCTTATTCAAATGGCACAATCCGTTCCTAATTACTACAAACATTCAAGAAGGCTGTTAAGTACTAAGTCCTTACTGGTAGTTTCCATGGCAAAAGGGTTCTAATATTCACAGTAGTAGTATCTACCCAACACTGAGTCATCATCGCTCCCAGGCAGTAGAAACCCATCCTTACTCAACTTAATTTTGTACTAAACAAACCTCCGCTGTATAATTGCCAACAATTAAAGTGAATCACCATTAATTGCACTCTTTTTTTACACCTCCTCGTCAAATTCAACACAGTAATGTGTGTATTCCAACTCATGTGTCCTCGACAGGATAATTGCAAACAAAACGTTCAGCGGCGCGCGTATACAATGTACATTGTCGTAGGCGCGAGTAACAGCAGTTGCAACTACCATATCAAAATGCACCTAACGCACTGCCACTCACACACAGTACACATGTACATATGACTGACTGATGAATTAGTTCATAAACTGTAATTTAAACATTAATTGCAGGATAATTTGCTTTGGCCCAAATGTCATTAGAAAATGTGGAACATTCTGCTGTGCTCGCATTTTATGCCTCCAAAGCGTGTAGGTACCGATAATTGCATGCATGTCCTCCTCTCTCTCTCTCTGGATTTTTTTGTATGGGTGTGCGTATTGGAAGCTTTAATGCGCTTCTCCATCTATATCCGTTTGTATAGAGTTCCCACACACACGCGCGCCTCTCATAAATAACTTATCGAGCGCGCGGCGGGGTTCGTACTGAAAATCGATAACACTCAGCCATTCATAAGGAGCATACCGAATACGACCATAGCGCGTTTCCATATGCTTCGCTGGCTACCCAAAAAAAAAACAAGAACTCCTGCTCTAAAGAAAAGGACAATTTAAGACTTGTGACCCTTTTATTTAAAAAAAGCAAAAAAAGAAAGACACCAAAGAAGACCAAAGATATATGTCCGTTCTTGTGTCCTAATTCGATTATTAAGTTGATGATGATGGCGATATGGCGACCCACATAATGTCTACTTGCCTGCTCCTTCGATGCCATTGCTCGGAATTGTGTCGTCCAAAAACGCAAATGACCGTTTTAAAAATTTATAAATTGCGCTCTGCAGTAAATCGTTGACGTCGTTCTTGGAATATTGTCGACGTCCTTGCCGCTATACCATACATCGTGTGCGGTGTCTGTCGGTTTCTCAGGATAGACACCACACAAAACACCCATCAACTTGCCATACATATACGAGTATGTACATGTATATATGTGCCAGAGAAATGTTTTAATAAAACACATCTGCTTTGAAGGTTTATTATTATATATGGCTCCCAAAGGGATTCACAGCTTCCTCCTTCAACTTCGCTTTGAACCCGAGAAGAAAAAAAAAAAAAAAACAACCGAGAACCTATCTACGACGGGAAGCACTGGGCCATGGGACATAAATCAATGCAGGAGTATTTGGAAAATGCCTTTCAATTTTTCGGGAGGAAAAATGGGTGGCAGAACTAAAAGTTCAGGAATAAAATTTCGAGTCTCTCTCTCGCTCTATGGGTAACGGTGTGTGATGAGCGTTCAGCTTAACAGGGAACGGGTTGTGAGTGTGACTGGGTGGCAATGGGGACTATGGCACGTGAGTGGCTTATAATTTTCGAGAAAAACTTTTGATGTAGGTCAGATGGATGGGTGTAAAGGGAGTGTGTGGGCGGGGCGTTGTGAGAGGGGGGCTTAATGGGAAACCCCCAAGGGTACTAGAGAATTGCAAATAAATCATTTTTTGTCCTCGGTGTGTACATACATTGGTTGCCTATAAATGGGTGATAAGGCTAACATATCATCGTTTTTTGGTTTTTTAGTTTTTTCGGGGATATTTTTGGTACATGTCAGACGGGTCAAAATAATGTGGGACATTGTCGCCATTTATAAGGGCAGATTGAAACATGCTTTTTAATTGATGTGGTTGATGGTGGTAGCGATTTTGAGAGAGTATCAGCGTTTTCACACGGTTGTTTCCAACCATATTTCCGCTGTAACAAAACTGAGCACGAAGACTCGAAAAAAAAAAAAATACTGTGAACTACAAATGAATGCAAAGTCTCATACGATGCTCGGCAGTAACTTGGGCAGAATTCAAGAAGAATAAGGATTGAAGCCCGATCGGCCCTACACTTTCCTATTTGCCGTGCTTAGTTCTAGACTTTTTGGAAAGTGTGGCCAATTCACTGTTACTGTCTTCGTTCGAATGAGCTACAGAGTATTCATTTTGATTTTTTTTTTTTAAATTAACTCGACTTTCAGTCCAAGACAAGTGATTCGTTTTCTACTGGCATTTGGTGAATGACCTCTGTTCTGTGGTATAGGCAAACATAGTCAAGATGTTTGGGATCGAAGAGTCCATTTCCCGCCTATAAGGCACAATATAGTATAACGATAATCACCATTACGAACGAACGGTGAACGATTGCGATTTTGCCGAGCTCGAGCTTCAGTTTGGACAGTCTTCTTCTTTGCAAAATGTTACTCAGTATTATTTGGAACACATCTCTTGCACAGCTCTCAATTGACGCATTTTCAAAATCGATGAACGTCAAAGGAAAATCGATATTCAACTCGCTGTCCAATGATTGATCTGCAGGGCTTTGATGTGATCTACACAAGAGGTTCTAGAGCGGCTTCGAATAGCAGTAGTGCATAATTTCAGCTTACCTTGCCATTAAAGCTCTCCATCTCTATGACAATTGGTTGCAAACGATCTCATTTTCATCCTCAGATGCATCATTCGTTCAGGGCATAACCTTTTATGATGGTTACGCGACTTCCGGAGTCTGATCGCTAAAATCTTGTCAGGAAACTGAGTATCTGCAAACTATGGATGTTAATAGCTTCTGGATGGTAATTGTTACCTACTCGCATGTCACCACCTCATCCTCCTCCTTTCAAAATTATCAGTCTCTATCGCAAAACTCTTGCTCCAAAACGATTTTTGGACTTTAATGGACTTAGATAAAGATAACGATAAAGTGGACTTTATTTTAACTATTATTATCAAAACACTATGTTTCTTCCTAACAGTGTATTCTATCAAAGAATAGCTTCAGAATACTACCAGCTTCCGGCGAATCCATTTAAGTAGCCATGCAATCAACATATTCCAAAATCGTGTCCATTACCTACACTTATGGATACATACGACTATGCACGCTTAGGTTTATCTACATATATCCCTTTTTGTCCTTATAATTCGACCCACTTTGTCCCATTGCCTCTGAAAAATCCCCATTGTACCGCCGCTTGCCATTGATACTGTATCTGGGATCAAATTAAAATCCCTGTTCGTATTTGCCCTTCGGCAAGAGAACACGTAACAGCAAAATAAAAAAAAAAAATCGGATAAAGGAAAAAAAGGACGAGAATGGGATCGTAGCAGGGAATACAAAAGAGGAATTATTTTTAATAAACATACAAATGCCCGGTCTGACACTAGTCAAATGAATCCATTAAAAAAAAAATAATCCCCCAGAGTTTTTACTTACCACTTTGTCATTGTGTGTGTGTGCTCTGGCTTCTGTTGTCCTGGCATCAGGGTATGAGGATTTTTGCCCCTTTTTTTTTTGTTGTGCTTCTGCTCTTAATATTTGAAACTATGTGTACTCGACTCTCGAGTATGTGGAGGGTTCATCGTACGTTTTTTTTTTTCGTTCGTTCACAATAAGATTATATGTATATGTGTGTGCAGTGGTTTTTTGCCAGTTCATGCTAAAATCCCACAAATTGCAGGATCCCAAAAAAGACATCCTTAGGGTGTATTAATTTCGTTGCATCCGGCATTCGCCTGAGAGTTTTCAATGCGGGAGCGAGAGTAAGCTAAAATCGAAAATTTGCGAAACATCATTCTTTATCTACCTCTTGGGGGATAGACTATTGGTAGGTATGGGCTACATGCTTTGGTGTACATGTAAGTTACTTCAAATGGAATAGGAAACACACGTTGATATCTAATTCACTAATGGAGCTTAAGCCCGCCGTTTACATTTGGGTGGAATTAAGGACGGCCAGCTTAAGGAACACGAAAAGAGGATTTCAACTCACCGTACTTTAGTTATTAGTGGCTTTTCTGGTTTTAATGGAATTCCGAGGAAAAAAAATTAGTTTAATTCGCAATTTTATTCTGCTTTTCAAATGTTACTTATCTATTCATCTGCAGGACAAATGAAATTCGGAAATTACATGAAATGTTTTTTTACTCAAAAGATTATAACAAAAGAACAAAAGAACTGAACAAAAGGGTCTATCTGTCGAGATATATGTAAGTCTATATTAAGCTTTCCATTTTGATAAATCCCGAATCCTTGTGTCCATCAACAACGATTTAATATTCAGTTTTGAGCTGAAATATAGTTTGATGCTTTGAATGAATGCCGATTTGTTACACAAAATTATAATCGTACATATATTATGTATATTGAATCATTATTAACTTGAGTGCCCATAGGTTAATGGCTTGAGGTCTTGAGAAATTAAAGGATAACATAGTACCGCACTTAGTCTGGTGACTGCCAGCAGAGAAGAACTAATCTGATGGATTAGCAAGAATAGATTTTATTGGTGCCATTCAAAAAACCAGTCCTAGAACACTAGACCTATACCACGTAAAGAAATTAGCCTCGATGTAAGCCCTATGTTTTCAATTATCCAGCCCCTGAAGAGAGTGCAACATGGATCGTCGTTATATGGGCGAAATCGTAGACTCCCGCCATACCTTGACTTTAGCTAACGATCATCTGGAAGGATTTCTCTTGTGATATCGAAATCAAGGCTCTCCAAGACACACAAAACAACACTCTTGTTTGTCACGGGCCATAACAGACAAGGCAAAGGATTTGGCAAATGTTATTTCACCTTTCGAACTTGTCGATCCTAGAATGGCACTTGAATTCAAACGACAGATAGACGGTAGATTTAAAAACCTGACATCATCCTTTATCTCAACAAAACTCTGGACAAAACGCTACAAGTATTTGGCACTCTTTCAAGGCATCTTTACATCTACAGGCGACTAATTACATATCATCTTTGCAGAGGTAAACTCTAATTCGGCGAAAGATTCGGAACACTCGCTTTGTAAATGATACTTAGCGTCCGGTCCGTTCCAATGACAGGGTTTACATGGATGACTTACCTATACTAAATTCAATCGTGAATTTCAAATACCTATACCTATACCTTAATCACTCCATTCCCTCTTCATTTGTCCAATTTCAAGCCTTCCAACACAATGACAGAAAGCCATTTGTTGACAGTTGTTGTCTTGTATTTCTGTAGCATGATATCCTTTGACAAAGTGGAATGACAAACGTCTAGTTGCTCAAACATTAGGTCCGTTTGCGTACCTTCCTAAAACAGCGAATTTTTACGAAAATTTACGAATTTTAACGAAAAGCTGTTCGCGTACGTAGAATTTTCGTAGCTTTGCACAGAAACTGGAAAAGCTGGAAACTGTCAAAGCTGTCTAACCATTGTATTTTCAACTTTTTCTTGTTCCACTCGTTCGTTTACTTTTTCGTAGTTTTAGCTCTGTCTGAGAGAATTTTACATCCACTCTTCGAAATTTGATAATCTACGTATTTTAGAGCAAAAAGTACGCGAACGGACTTATTATTGTCTGGGTAAAAAAGGATGCTGCATAGAAAGAACCCTACAGTCTTACATTGAATTTGATGAAGAGAGGAGTTCTTGAGAAGCAGTAATTTATCTTCAATTCTAAAGTGGTATTTAAAGGCAAAACAACAATAACAAAATTTACCTAATTTGTATGAAAGGTCATAGGGACATTCCAAGGAACTCATGAGGCACAAATCAGTCTATTCTGTCGGATAGAAGGAACCACGTATTTCGTCAAAACGCTGTGACTGATTAATCACACAAAAAAAGGGATCAGTATAGTAGGAGGTGCAATCACGCATCACATAGTGGACTGCCCATCAAATGAATTCTTTCGAAGCTTTTTTTTTCTTTAATATATTTTGGCAATCTTTATACTAAAGCTTTTGTTAATTCATTCGGCATTTGTTTAGGAAAGACCCAGATCCTGCGGTATGAGAATGGATCTACGCTGCTGGTCCAAGAGTGGCTGCATTCACTTCTTTCATGGGATGCAATCCTTGCTCTTATAACTTTACAGCCTTACAGTTTCGACCATGAGCCTTTGTAATGTAAAATTCATCAGGCAGGTTAAAAAGAAAACAATTTTTTGCATGTGATTCAGAATGTGACAGAAATATTTCTGGCAAGTAGCAAACTGTTCACTAAAAATGCCATTCATTCCTTTTGGGATTCTTTCCAAAACTTTTAAAAATAGCCATTTTCGAAAATGAAATTTTAACTTATTGTTATTGTTATTGCTTGTTAATACAAGCAACCATCTTTAAATAATGCATCACATCAGAACTGAGTCCTTTTCTTGTCGCCTCCACTGTCTAACCGGAACAAGTACGCACAATGCCTGTAATATGTTTACAAATCCGTGTTCCATTCAGGGTTGGAAAATAAATAGAAAAAAAAAACGAAAACGAAAGGATCTGTAAAAAACAGATTTTCCTTCCTAATAGCATAGGTGGGACCCATTGCAAGACGTTTTCAGGAAAATCTAATTGCGCTAATTTAATATAATAGCAAGTTGGGCGAGTAAACGCATTCCCCGCTCTCTACACTGTATGCCGGCTTGGGTATAGGAAAAAAAAAAGGGGCGCCAGATACTCACCTATAATTACAATTTCATAAAAAATGAAAAGAACACAGAGTCCTGGGACACCGTGGGCTTTCCACCACCCCGGCACATTACATGCACATAATAGCTTTCAGATAAAGAAATGCTATAGACGAGGAAGGACACGAAGGAACATGGGAACATTTTTATGCAAATTTAAGCTCTGTTCTCTTATTCAATTTCTGTGGCCGCCGCCGAGTTCATGTGAGAGGGCGAGAGAAAAAAAAAATGTATGTTTAACATGACGTCGGGGCGCCCCACATGGTACACTTTTGTACGCCCCCGCATGCCGTAAGTATTCGTCATCGTGTCGTCGTCGCAAGAATTCCGATCATAACCTATAATTGTACCAGTCTACTCGCGCTTCATTGCCGTCGACAGCGCGACAGAGAAAGAGTCCTGCTGCCATGTCAGGGGCAATTTCGAAAGTCATAGGGCAATCAAAAAAATTACACTTTCATGTGAGTGCTAAGAGGTATGGGTGGGGGTGTTTTTGGATGCCCCCAACAGGGGAGGGTGTTAAGTAGTGACAATGAACTCTTTTTGGTTGGTTTTTTTTTTGTCTCTGTCTGGGAATGTGTAATGGTGGAACTGACAGCTCTTTAATGTTGGCGACAGTGCGCAAAGTGTATTACCTAGCCTTTGTGTCGTTTAATTAAATGGAAGGAATTTGAACGTTTTTTTTTTTTTTGCTCGTATTTTTGAGCGTTTTTTCCACATCTACTGTTGCGGTGGAATCAATTCGTTCAAGAGAAGGAGAGATGATGTCCTGAAATTGAAACTTCCAGCACAGGTGATGATGAATTCGGTCTAGTCGATTTGTGAGTCACATACGTATGTACAAAGGGGATAGGTATTTTTTTTTTGTGCTGAGTTGCATCCCCGGGAGAGGCTGTGCTAACCCGGATTGTGCTTTCTGTTATGAAAATGCGAGCAATTTATCGCAGAACGAGAAAGTTTTTCACCGTTAGCTAATTGACATTTATTTTGATTATAGAGATTTCGAAAATGTTATTTGTGATAATGCTGTTGATTGGAGGTTGGAATGTAATCCTCTGGCGCGAGTCGGCACACAGAGACACGATTATGGGACGCAATTTTTGAGGACAAATTCATGCAATTCCCTGAGGTGTCGCAGTCTTCTTTTCTTTCTAGTGAGTGCTTTGCATTCGTGTTCGTCGGCTGTTTGGTGGAGAGGGCTTTCTCGGACACTTTCGATAGACTCCAAAAGTCAATCGCGGATGCTAGCCTAGATGCACTACCATCTCTTTATACATATGTTATGAAGAGCATAATTAAAGCAGTTTCACTGACTCAAACGAGATGGATTTTGGTACGAGTTCCAGGCTTAAGTGGCCTTGTGCGACGATAAGACAAAAATGCCGCGGCTGGGCACAAAAACTATGTCCATTTTCTCAGAACTTAGGAATGACTTAGGCGAGAACTTGGAGATAGCTTCAAGGCTAGCGTGTCCGTGGGTCTTTGGAATGCAACACAAGTGTGTACATCTCTGTCTTCCAAGCGATATTCTTTGCTATCCTATTGGCAGTAAGCTACATACATGGTGGAGCTGCACTTAAGGCATTGCCTAACCTACACTGAATGACACTTTCTTTGGGTACCAGGTCTAACTTGGATAGCGGGAAATGAGGAAATACACGAATCCATAGCATGGAGGAGTCATTAAAGTAGTAGATTCAGCGATCTCAATGATAGGGACAAGACTGTTAGAAGGTTCCTTCCCTGTCTTTCAAAAGATCGACGAACTTCGTGTTGCCCACTGTTGTATCTAGAATGTATGCACCTTAAATTGAATTTAATCCTGTTTATAACAAAAGGAGCCCTATGTCAGACCAGTCTCTCTCTGACTAAGTGAATTCTATTCACAACTTATCGTCCGCAGAACAAATCTCGCTCCTTCCCACTCTGAAGATGATACTGTCTAGTAGCTTATTTCTGAAATCTCAGAGTACAAATCGAATTCTACCAATAACTCAATGTCTTACTCTCTATCAGTGGGGCTCAGTGACTCAAGGACTATGACAAACTCAGAAATACTAATAGCAAAATCCCCAGGGCAACTTACTATCCCTATGTACGTGTGCATGTATAGTTATCTTTTTATCTCCAAAAGACGTACAATTGGAACGTCAAAGTGTCCTGCTGGATCTATCAACAGTTCCTACCCAAGCAACATACATACATATATGTACGCGGTGTAATTACCCAACGAAACCGGACACTATGACAGCTACTCAACCCAAGTATTTATAAAAAAAAAAAAGAATTAAAGCAAATCCTTGCTATCAGACCTCACTCGTACACAAACACACGATGGGGGCGATTCAATAAGAAATGGAATGGAATTATTATTATTTCATTTTATAGAGGACCAAAGGATCGATATAATCCTCGGTCCGACAGTACTCAGCCACCACACTAAAAGGGAGTATGTGTGTACGTTTGCTGCGACAGCAAATCCTTTTCACTTTGACATTTATCCCAAATAGCCGATGGAACAGTTCGAATAGCAGGGATCAATTGCTTTGTACTCCGGCTAATTCACTTCCTCCTGCTGGCGCAAAAGTCGATCTAGATTTGATTCCTTCTTTTTTTTTTGTTACCAATGGCTCTTGTTGGCTGTTGGATGTATACAGTGAATCTGCGCTAAAATTTCCACTTCCTGTATAAATGTTGAAGTGTGGAGTGTCCTTTTTTTTTTTATTGAATTTCTGATAAAGAAGGATACTCACCCGGATGAATTCGAGCAAGAAGTATAAAAGAATAAGAGTTCCCACTCATGTGAGTGAAATGAGTCCTGGCGATGAAGGATGGTGGCATCGGGTATTGGTATGATTGCTATGGAAGTTGAGTTTGTGTTGTGATTGTCTGCGCGTATGTGTTTTGTGATGACACCACCCACCCCTTTTGCACCCTGCCATTCACACTTGAGGCAATTAGGTGCCTTCGTGACATGGCTCTGGCGTAATTTGCATGGAATTTGTCATCGTTTTGAATAGAAATCGATGAGGAATGTTGCTGTGTGCTCCCTCTTCTTCCTCATTTCGCCTAAATTAGACCTTTCTTGTTTTCTGTGTGCGTGCGCTTTCAATGGAATTCTAATCAAATTGGAATTCTATAAATAAATTATATTTACTCCAAGAGAGAGAGAGAGTCTTCGATTCGATTACTCTTTTTGGAGGTACGAGTACTTTTGGATTTTAGGTTTTGTATGGTTTTCATTTCACTTCCGTTTGGTAGGATACGCAAAGGAAAACCTAATTCGAATGAATCCGAAACCGGATGAAAAGAACTGTGCACTTTTCGATTTTGCTTTTTGAAATTATGTTTGGTATTTGCCAAAGAAAGGACTATTCGAACAACAGTAGTCGTATGTAAGTATTTGTCCTGTAAATGAGAAGGAGAAGGAGTCTACTGAGCAACGATTATAGCGTCCACTAACTTGATACTACGGTCTTTACCCAAACTGCTAAGAAGGCAATATCGATGGAAACACCACGTAACCACATGAATTCATTTTATTGGAACGATGTAATTCTATGCCTTTATTGTTAGAGATTATTTCGGGCATATAGAGACCGGCAGCTGTCTCAAATAGAGCGCTGTGTGGAAGTCCAGTATTCGACTTTTTGGAACATCTGGATGGCGGGCAACATTCGACTTCCAAATAGTCCATCGTCTCGCCTTTATGGGCAAAGACATATGTAACAAGTAACAAGATTTTGATGGCCAATTATTGGGTCCATTACTTGAAATCATACTCTCACGGGGTGTTACCTTCACCACAGCTCTTCCCAAGCAATTCTATTCAGTTGAGAATCGAGAAGGAAGTAGTAATAGATCTGTGCGCTTTCCGCTGAATGTAACTTTCTCGCCGATATCATTTTAAGAGAAATATGGACCAATGATGCCACCAACTCAAAGGGCAAACCATTCAGTGACGATGTCTCAAAAGTGAGTCTTATTTTGTGGTGCAATCTCTTGGACACCACACTATAGTCAACTGGCTTTAATTCTCGCCTGAGATGGATCCTGTAAGCTTATAACGCAAGATATTTGCGCAATTACTTCCATAAAGTGTAGGTTAGGTTAGGTTAGGTTTGTGGGTTGGCAGAGGAAACGAAATACCTCCGCTGCACTCAGGTCAACACCGACCCATTGTGTTACCCATAGGGGGGCTTATAAAAAGTAGCTCTTGGGCATTTAATCCATAAATATCTGTAAGAACTTCCCATGGTTGTACTTACTCGTTATCCGTATATACAAACCATCCAGATGCTCTGATGCTCTGATAAAGTTCAGTAACATGACGGTGTTGGCGTTGGAGAGTTCTCCTAGATCCTGAAAGAAGTGCTTGCCGAGGAGTTTGTACCTGGAAGTGGGTAGTGTCTTCTATAACACCCACATCGCCGCATCCTCCGCAGAGTTCTTCATCCGTCCGACGCAGTTTCTTTAGGTGGTACCGCAGAGTGCTGTGACCCGTGAGTATCCCCACAAGCGTGGACAGTGAACGTCTATCCTTCTGAATAATTCTCTCGGTCCTTTTGCAGTTTTGCAAGTATCTAGGGACTTTCATCTCAAATTCGCCTCTCCCGTAGCCGGCTTCCCTGCTTTAAGCCTGAGAGCGCAGGGCGGGCTGCTTATGGAGAGGTCAGTCAGTTCAAGTGGGTCCGATGAAGTTTTTCTTGCTAATTCATCTGCCTTTTCATTTCCCGGAACGCGCTCATGCCCAGGGACCCAGCAGAGCAGAACCTTGTGCTGTGTTCCAAGAGTTCCTTAAGGTCTCGCGACAGCACTTCACAAGCTTGGATAAAGTGTAGACAAGAAACTATGTGCTCTCAGTGATGGCGAATCGAAAAAGCTGGGAGTACATACCACAATTCAGGTATCTACTAAGATTTTCTAATTAGGAGCTATCTGCGTACTGGATTTGGGTCTTGGCTGGCGAATATGTAGATGCCCAAAGTAGGGGGTCCTTATAATGCTAATTCATCATTTCTTTCTCTTTTTTTTCATCAGAATCTTGTCAGCCTCTTGTCAGGAATCATTTTTTTTAAATCCCTCTGTAGATCACTACAAAAAGGAAGAACTTGCAGCGAACTCTATGCCTTCAATCCAAAAGAGTGTGTAACACAACAGCAGACAGAATTTCCACGAACACTATACATTATAAACGAAAGCGACCAGTTAAGCTAGTGTAGGAAAAAAAAAATAAATAAATAAAAGACCACGTGTAGGAGGAAGTCCAGCTTCTGGCATTTTTGCTGCTGTGCACCGTCCACACCATCGTCAAAGGACACAAAAAACATACGCTTCTACAAATGAATGCCTTTTCGAATTCAATGAGCACATTCAGCAGCGCTCCCGGATGCTACAAAAACATGGACACATTAATACATTTATCCCTTTTACTTGAAAAGACCCCAACTTGACTTTTGCTACGAGGTTAAGTAGACACTACTGTTGGCTTCCCACAAATGAAGGAAGAAAAAAAAAAAAAAACCATATTCCTTTCAGGATAAACCTTGGCTGACTTGAGGAATGCGCTTCCTCGTTTATTTATCTCGGTTGATGGAAATTTCACAGAAATAAAAAAAAAAAAAAAAAAATTGAGGACAGCACGACGAATATACATAAATAAAGGATAAGCTGTCCACTTGAAAACATCCTTAAATCATTTTTTATCCAACAACCTATGATGATGATGAGGACGACCAAAAAAAAAAAGGACAACGACAAAATGAAAATATTTTCAGTCGCAGCTCAACTTAGTTTGGTCCCTAAATTATCCCCTACACCGATAGAGATATGTTGGGGACCGCAAAAAAAAAAGAAAAAAATATTTACGACATCAGTAAATCTATTCACAAAACCAATTTGAGCCAATTCAACAAAGCAGAAGATTAATTTTAATCAAACACAGTCCGAACACTCTTTACGACATTTTCCACAGGATATTTTGTAGTATAACGGATTCGAGCTTAAAGGGACTCGCACTGGAAAAGAGAAATTGCCATGTGTAAGGGAATTTATGGAACACAAAATTGGTGGCTTGTTGTAAGGGATTTAAAAGTGTCATAGGATTGAAAATATGAGCGACATGTTGATGCGTCTTGAATTGAACAGGATTTAGGTTCATAAACTCTGTTGATAACCAGAACATGGGAGGAACATATGATTTCTTTTTAGCTTCTGATGGATAAATGTGTAAAGAAAGGGTCAACGGATGCAGATGACTTGTTGGCCTTTACTTGTTGATGGGAGTATACTAAAGGATGAGGTTTTGGTATGCTTAGCGCTGATTTGATAGAAGCCTTTTCACATTTTGTGGTAGACTGTTGCTTTGAAACACTGTAGCATCGCTACTAGGAACAACTTATAATCAACGAATGTGGGATGTATTCACATAAAATTACTCAGTCCTGCCAGATTAACAAAGGTCATAGTCTGTCGCTATGACGTTCTCCACATGGATAGTATGTAGCACGGGTAAGTGGCGATGAAGGATGCACTTAGACCAGGAATAGGTTCATTATGCTGGCGATGAGTAAGGTATGTGGGTCACCCTCTTAAACTGGGAACCATTTACTCCTTCGTATGAAGGAGCCAATCTTAGCCGTGCAGGCATTGTTGAGATCAATTAGATCGTTGAATAGGTATTCACCTAGTGTGGCCTTTCTAATGTTGGCAAGTGCGGGGCACGTGCATAGGAGGTGGCTGATAGTCTCTTCTTCTTCTTCTTCATCTCTACAACTTCTACAGAAGTCATTGTAGGGGATGCCGAGTCTTTGGCACAGTGTCCGGTGAGGGTTCTTACGATTCTGGAGAGGGTTCCTCTCTTGTGTTTCAGAAGCCTGATGGACCTGGTTTTACTTAGCATCGGCCAGAGTAGCCTTGCAGTGTTACAGTGGCCGAGCTGTTGCCAACGATGGTTTGCTTCTCTCACCGCATCGGCATGGACAAGGTATTTAGCATAGGACGTTGGTGCCTCGTTGGCTGTTTAGACCTGAGGAGCTTCGTCGGGCCAGTTCGTCAGCTTTACAGTTTGCTGGTATGTTCCAGTGACCCGGCACCCAGCAGAGGGTGAGATTGTACTGTCCAACTATCTCGTTCAGAAATACGCGGCAGTCCTTCCTTGTTGAAGTTGTTTTCAGTGGACAAGGGGTCGGTGACCCTTGGAAGATGGCGATGTATCAATAGTATTCTGGCGTGCCCAGTGTGTTGTTCTTTCCATTGTTTGGAAGTTCTCAGTGTTATTGCTGAGCAGGCAGCCAGCTTTTACTATCACAAGAAGTACAGGTTCATTGCAGTTGAGTTCAAAACAACTTCCTAATTAGCTATACTCCTAATAATTATTGACCGACGTAAGAATCCAATTTGTAGTACTTTCCTCACCTGCAGTATCAGGCTCAAAGTAATATGATAGTTGTCTTTGAAGGAGGCGTGGCTAAAAATGCTGGAAAGCATTTCCCTTAGCTGTAGCTCTTCTTTATATCCTTCTTCTATTACATTCTTCCGTTGAACACCAACGGTGGTGGCTGATAGCCAAGGGAAATCAATGCTACTTCCTCGATGATGTTGTCTTTTGTAGTTCATGATACTGTCTGTATCGTTCTTTCGTGCTAGGAAATCCAATGTCATCTTTCGTCTTCTGGGAGGCTTAGACAGCTTCCAATACTACCTCACATACAAATGACCATATTGTATGCCAATGTCTAGTCATTGCTCATGACAGACCAAAAGCTAATGCTAAAAGACAATGTTATCTTCAAACATAAGTTCTTATCGTTGTTTCCGACTGACTTCTAGAGAACTGTCTTTCAAAGAAGAGAAACCCAACTTTGGATGCACCCCTAAAAGACATCCCTTGTAACGTCACTCTATTGTGGTAACAACTTAAACTCACTAAAGTAGACCCCAGCCACAGTACTCCAAACAGGAAAGTCAATTATATTTTTAAAATGTTGCTTGTTGCTTCCTTCGTTTATAAAGAAACTTTATCGTTTCAAGGTTTTTTGTCATAATGTCGAAAGTTCTCCCAAAAAAAAAAAATAAAAATTCCCCGTGTAATCTTGCATAACACGGATAAGCAGCAACGCATGCCACTCATACCATAGGTACTCATAACATACCCTGTCGCGATATTTTCTCTCTAATTTCAAACTTTTTTCATACATTTCTCCTCACAAAAAAAAAAAGGAAAAATAAAGAATAACCATAATAAAAGGATACCTACAAAGTTTTCTTTTTTTTTGCGCCCTTTTTTCCCGTCGTCTAGAGCGAATTCCATTCCAACAAACTTCTTCCACTCACTCACGACTGCTTAACATCATCTTCATCGCCAAAAAAAAAACACAAAACAAAAAAAAGTAAATATCCAACCGAAGACTGAAGAGCACCCGTCAAAACGCGGCACAAAGCACAACAAAAAGATTGATGTCACAAGAACAAACATACAGAGGAAAAGGGGTTGGGAAAATTCGCGCGGCGAGGACAAAATCCTCCCATGCGAGTGCCATAATTTTTTAGAGTAATTTATATCCTTTCACTTTGAGTTGCCAGAGAGTTGGTGTCTCTTTACTTCATGCAACTAATATGCAGAAAATGTGCTCCAAGTGCTGGCAACAGCAATGAAAGCTGGTCCCTCTACTCGAAGCGGTAACTCACCGAAGTTCACACCGCTCCTCGCCTGCCTCGGCTGGGTCCTTATTGTACGATGTACGCCCGCTAACTGAATTTATTTTAGTTTGGCTGGGTGTTGTGACATAAACGCTGACAATTTGCAGGTGTTACCTGCTGGTACACAGATTCCTTGCAAAAGTTACTTACTTCTTTTTTACTTTTGTTCGTCCTGCCCCTTTTTTAGGGTATATACACTTTTAACGTCCTAGAAATAGACATATGGATGGGTGGCTTACACACAGCTTAACACCTAGATACATAGATACACTTCAATGACATACTATATGTAATTTTTCAGTGTCACTCATCGAAGTACACAACAGAGTGATATAGAATGTGAGTGCGAGTAAAAAGTATCTGTGAGAATGTTTGTGTATCTGTTAGAATATGATTAGATTATAATTTAAGATTTAGCAAGTTTCCTGATTGATGATTTTTCTTTACGTTTTTCTTTGTTGCCCCCACCCCCAAAAGCAAAACAAAAGCCGGATTATGCACTTAAGTCGCCTCTTGTTAAAAGAAAAGTTTTGGAAAAAAAAAAAAACATCACTTAGGGCGGGTAAGTGCAAATAAATTTGTCAAGTTATCACATCAAGGAATAAGTAAAATTTCTTAATTTCAAAGTTTAATCGAACTCCGCCCTCGGTTTTCGTATGTCTTGGCCCTTAGTTTGTCCTTTCGTTTCTTCGGGAAAGTTCAGGTGAAAGTAAATCCACACTTCCACTGCATGCCTTCGCCTTCTGTAGATACATTGCTTTGCTAATATTCGAGCATACAAAATGAAATGCAGAATATTGAAAGTTTTTCCCTTAGGGGTACCGACATTTCGAATATCTGCATGAATGTCCTTAAGATGATTTGCAAATGCAAAGTTAAGGAAAAAAAAAAACAAACAAACTAAAGATATGGAAACTTTCTCCTTCGAGATATGGCATTCTCGAGAAGAATAAGTATTTCTGTTGAATCCCTTTTAAGGACATTTTGATTCTGAATAGTTTGACGATGAAATACCGTCCTTACGAATATGTAATTTGTAATGGCAGAAAGGCTTAACTATTTAAGTGAGCAAATATATTCAGATGTTGCTGTGCAAATAAAAAACTAAGGATACGACCACTAAACAAATAATTGTATTTTCGAAACTGGTTTGCCTTTGAAATATGGTTTTAAGTACCTAAAGGATTTTCTTATCAATAGTCAGTATGAACTAGAAAAAGATTCCATTCTCCAAATAGAAAATTATTCGCCACAAATGCGGAACAGGAAACAGTGTACTATTCCAAAAGAGATAAAAGCTTTTGTTTATTGTAAACGATATAACAGAGGGGCTAGCTTGCTCTAATAACCGTTCGAACCTTGCTTGCTAGTTCATGAACTTTTCCACTCTCACGATCAGGAACTCATAAGAAAGAAATTGTCTTGATCTGAAATCATTATGTCCTGTAAGCCAGCAGAGATAGAGACTTGCTCTGTAACCATTATCAGATGAAGTCAAGAAGATCTATGGATAGTCAGGCAGCAATTAAAAAAGCGATCAAGGTAGGTGGCTATCTGTAAGAAAAGTCTTAGGCGATGATCCTTAAAACTTGCAGAAGTCCCAAGGAGAGGTCCCTATATGCGGTGAAATCTTTTTCCTGTGATAAGCAAATCGTCTTTGACATCATAACAAATCCATATCCATGCAGAACGGCGTGTATCCTAATAAGTTTTGCCAAAGTTGTTGGCTGATAGCCTAGAGAGATCAAGGCTACTTCCTCGATGATGTTGTCGCTTGTAGTTCATGATACTGTCTGTATCTTTGGCGTCTTTCGTGCTAGTGAATCCAATGAGATCTTTCGTCTTCTGGGAGGCTAGAAACTTCTTCTTAGACAATACTACCTCGCATACAAATGACCGTATTGTATGCCAATGTCTAGTCATTGTCATAACAGACTAAAAGCGAGTGCTAAAAGACAATGTCATCTTCAAACAGTAGCTCTCATCGCTATGTCTGACTGACTTCTAGAGAACTGCCTTTCAAAGAAGAGAAACCTAACTTTGGTTGCACCCCTAAAAGACATCTCTTGTTGGACGAAATTCATGGTATTGAATCTATAAAACGTTGTAGAACGTACCTACTTCTTCAAGCAGAACTGTTTTTCAGGCTCGATGTTCTTGTGTGCTACCTCAGGGCACTAAGGCCAATAAAGCACATCAGCTCTTTGATTCCTTGCTTAGGATATTCCTTGTTAAGATAAGACGCTTGGAATGTCTCAGGCTTGAAACATTTAGTTTGTGTTTGTTTAGTCAAATAACCTACAATCAAGTTCTGGTCCTATGAATATAGATTCTAAACCAGGACTGCTCTTACTCCCTTCTTAAAGACTGTAACCCCGTACTCCCTAATTCCCTAATTACTCCCTTTAAAACATTGGAGTACATTGTCACCCCTATTTTATTGTATGGGCTATCATACACTAGTGCAATTACCCAGGGGTAAAACCGACTTTATAAAAGAGAGAGATGAAGTGTCAAGTAAGAAACGTCCTCAACCAGTGTTGAGCAGTTGAAAGGCGGAGTAAAATTTACACATTTTCATTAATTTAAGAGAAATTAACCGGGGTTACTCCAGGCTCCAAATTACTTCAGTGTATGATGGGCTTCGTCTTGTATCTGTTCTTGAAAGTAAGGAGATCATTTTAAGGCGTCTTGTAAACTGCGAAATGGAAAAGTAAGTAGAAAATTAAGTTAAAACCCAAACTTTACTCCTGTACTCCCCTCAGACAGAAAATACTCCTTTGTAAACTTCTAATATATTCCCCTTCAAAGTTGGAACACGGCATCCCTGAACCTCAGCCTAAAACAAACAAACTTTAATGTTGGACCCATCAGCTCTAACTCCAATTTGTCTGTTCCATCGGTTGGTGACTTAGACCAAACTCTCTGGGTCCGATTTTGGAGGATTATTAGTGTACTTTTTACAGTTCAGTGTTTATACCTCGTAAAGTCGTCTGTGTGTACCGCACAGTGTACCACACCTACTTTTGGGGTAGAACATATGTAGGTATCTGTGAGAAGTGTCATAAAATTGATAGTTTTCAGAAATTTGTGCTAGCTGTGCTACTTTTTTAGTCACTGAACAAAGCTTTAGTACAGAACAAGCTCCTTCTAGGAACCAAGTGAAGTATTATCGGATGTTGCACAAGATCATCCAACTTCATATCGTTCTTAAAGAGGGTCGTCGTGTTTAGTGTACTCCTTTCATCATTTTGGTAGAGAGACCTCAGATGCAAGATGGACCTGCTTCCCTTTTGTAATTGGGACTAGAACGTAGTTCATGGAATATATGTTAAATTCTCCTTTGTTGCACCACTTTGGGACGTGAATTCAACGCTTTATTTTTTACAAAATGGCAACACTGTTTATTCCCTAGACAAGTGTCATCCAAATAAAAGGAACCACCTTACTCCTCAGTGCACATTATCAAACTAGATTTAATCTATCGAAAAGCACACCGTCATACCCATACACCTACAAATTTATATTCGCTGGCCAATGACAATGTCAAAAAAAAAAAATAAATCCTGTGCACACAATTTATAACTGATTAGTTGATTGATTTTTTTTTCCGTCGACCATCAGACAAAATATGACAACCGCCTTGTTAAACATGACAGGCAGACGATGTTTATAAACCGAAAAGTCCTTACGGCCAATAATATAAATCGGTTCAAGGATAAAACATTTATTAAAGCATACGTACACAGCAGTCGACAGTATGCAATATCGATCGTGATGTGTGCGTAGACCGCACCTAAGGCCTCTACCTGACACTCAATGCCTTCGATTAACCCAATCAATGAGGTAAAATTTAATTATCAGTAGATACTGGTATCACGGTTCAGTGACCGGTTAATGAGTTGTTGGCCACAGACCGAGTTTCTCATTATGGTGTCCTCAAGTCCTAGCAGCACACACTCGTGTCAGGCTAACTATGTCACCATGACTTTATGTGGTTTCCTTA
Organism: Chalcosyrphus nemorum; assembly: GCA_949716465.1. Lineage (NCBI taxonomy): Eukaryota > Metazoa > Arthropoda > Insecta > Diptera > Syrphidae > Chalcosyrphus > Chalcosyrphus nemorum. The sequence goes on along the minus strand of OX454334.1, from coordinate 13,726,747 downwards.
TTTGTTTTCAACAGGAAACGTTTGTTTCTTTGAACTAGTTTCACTTTTTTTTTTTTTTTTTGCCTGCGTGGTAATTTGTTGACCTCCGTTTTGTGGCTGACAGGACTCTATTTATTGAAGTTTTTTTTGGTTCGATATACCTGTTACAAAAGTAAAGCACAATGGCTGCATGTGGTTTATTCCACTGGGGATATAAGGGATATCCAGTGGTCCACAGGCATTCGAAGTTCTTGAAAATAGACAACAAAGTTCTAGAACGGAAGGTACATACTTTTTCTAGCAGAAAAGATTAATGTGCATTCAGGCCAGTAAAGATTGGCAAGGACATGGTCAACAGTTAAGAATATAAAGGCTTTGTAGACTGAAAAATTTATTTTCCTCATCGCTTTTTCCTTATAATTTTTTCTTCAAATAAATACATGTACTTTTTTTCGACCTATTTTATTCTATCAAATCCTTTTTCAAAAGTAGCAATTATTTGAACCCTAATATTCTCCTTATAAATTAGAGAAAATGTCATTCACTTACTACTCAGTCCTTTAAAGGAGTGAAGGTGTTATTATCGTGGTATTTTGGTACTACCATAGATTCCGGATATGGATTGTCATTTGTAAAGGACATCTAAATTACTATTATGACTGCGGAAAACAACTTATCGACAGGATAAATATGCTTCGCTTCGGTATTGTGTCTCAGTGCCATAATTATGTGTCCTTTTAAAGTAGCATAGTGGACAACTTGGGGAGCCCAAGTTATAAATTATTAACTTAAATTGATTTTAAAATAGTCTTATCAATTGTGACGTCCTTAAAGCCGTTTTAATACGCTTTAAAGGGTTAAAGGATTTGGTGCAAGTATTCCTTTGATGTATCTGGAGTTGCTAGGTTTGGTTGGTTGATTGAAACCGGCCCTCGGTGAGGATGCACTTCGACCAAGAATAGGTCCATTGTGCTGCTGATGTGTAAGGTAGGTGCGTCACCCTCTTACTCTGGGAAACCTTTAGGTTAGGTATATGGGTGCCTTGTGACCAGAAGGTCACTGCTCACTTAGACCTACAATTTGGGTCCATTGTGCCCAATCGTTTAACCCTGGAAACGCTGTAAGAAGGTCCACCGTTAGAACCACCCAGATAGTAATATAAATCTCAGGAGGCCCACCAGCTCAGCATTGCCTAAGCCCTCCAGTTCCGAGAAGAAATGACTGCCAAGAGTTATCTTTCTTCTTACAGATACGGCAGGACAGTCACACAGCAGGTGGAGAATAGATTCGATTCCTTCTTCGCCTCTGCAGCTTCTACAATAGTCGTCTATCTGCGTGAAGGCCAATGACACAATGGCCGGTAATTACGCCAGAAACGACCCGTGCGTTATGACTGAGTTTAACCAGAGTTGATGATCTCTTCTTGCTAAAGGCCGGCGACCATAGGGCTCTAGCCGTTACGCATGCATCCTGATGAACCCAGCGTGTGTTTGCACGACTGGAGCTGCTACAAAGAGAAGGGCCCCCGATATGTGCAGCGTCGACCTCATCCGCCTTCTCGTTTCCTTCGATATCCATATGCCATGGTACCCAACTTAGGGCCACCGTATTGGCTCTGGATATCTCGTTTAAAAGTGATTTGCAGGTTCTCACCAGCCTCGACCGAATTATAGCAGAGTTCAGAGCCTTTCCAACGATATTACTCTAGCGTGACTTCGACATGAAAGACGCTGCAGTCGTCGTTTATTCTAAAGGAGCGGTTTATTCCTAGGGCTTCACAATAAACTCCGGCTCCTGTACCACTGTCCATCTTAGAACCGTCGATGTAGAATGCCAACTCCTTTTTCTTTTTAGTTCTCCAGTTCTTCCCGTAGCAGTGTTGGCTGGCTGCCAGACTTTGTTGTTGTTCTCAATGATCCCATGATTCCGATGCATGCAACCCGGTGAGAAACCTTTACTCCTCAGTATGAAGGAGACAATCTAAGCCGTACAAGCAGTGCTGAGATCGTTTAGATCGTTAAACAGGTATTTAACTAATGTGGCCTTTCTAGTGTTGGCAAGTGCGGGCCACGTGCATAGAAGATGATTGATTGTCTCCGCTTCTTCATCTCTACAGCTTCTACAAAAGTCATTATATGGAATGCCCTAAAATATTTGGACGTTGAGGGTGTTTCCGATTATTCCTTGAAATTAATTGAAATATTACTCCCAGGGATACAAAAAGAAATTTTGGTATAGATAACCAAAAACCGTCCCAACCCGAAGATATGAATTCCCTAATTCCCCCGTAGATACTTTTGCTCCCCTCGACTTCGATCAAAAAAACCCAATCTGGCAATGCTAAATCCAAGTACCTTCTTTTCGAAAATGTTCTCCACAGTATTGTGTACCTAACTTGACATATAAAATAAATATCCTTTCCAGCGATTTCGCAATGAAAGCCCGCAAACTGAATGGTGAATTTCTAAGCACCATATCATCAACTCGTACGACAAACTTTATCTGTCAAAAAAAACTTTTAATCCTTGATCGTATACACATATCCAAATAAATTTAAAATGCACAGTTAAAACATCAGTTTATTCCGAAAAACCCAATTCATAATTCATTGCGATAAATTCAATAATAACGTGTAAAAGACCTCGCCGAGTATAATCGTCGTCCTTAGCAATTCTAAATATATCCCCATTTGAACTTAACTATTAAACAAGTTACGTTCCTCCACACCCCACTAATCCACCCCCCGCCATCCGCCATCCGCCGCCGCCACTGCAGCCTCATTACTCATCCAAATTGTTTAAGTAAATATAAAATGATTTAAAGACCAGAAAAAAAACCAAATATAGTATCTAGAGATACTAGACGGCACCGCACAGCACAGCACACATTCACAATGTGATTTACAACATGTTGCATGGTGTCCCCTTAAATTTTTCATACTAGGCTGGGGAAAACGAAAAACACACTGACACCAGAAAATTATTTCGGCCGGGAAAATGTGTGATGTATCTTTTCTGAGCATGTGCGCTGCTCTAGCTCTGTTGTGTATCTTTCCATTCGTTTCGCTTGCTGGAGAAGAATCCCCTTTTGCGCTGGGTTTTTGTTTACGAACGTGCTGGCCGCAAGGAGTTGGATAAAAATGTTTGACAACAGGGATGTTTAGTTTTAGTTGAACTGTTGCAAGGTGAATGTCGTGTTAGAACCGTTAGTGTGTTTGTATCCTTCGTCGTCGTGTATCTCGTGTAATATCGTAAATTAGAAAAAAAAAAAAAAAACAAACGAAGGTCCTGTGTGTCGAGTGCCCGTGCGTAATGTATATCATGCAAATTTGATATATCCATGAGATAAAAGTGAATTTAAGATTCCTTCTGAGAAAGAATGGAAAAATTGAATTTGAATGCCCGCAGCTAAAGTGCGAAAAGAAAATTGAAAAAAAGCAAAAAAAAATCCCTTATCCAAATAAGTCGAGGGAAATCTGTGTGCGATAGTGATTGTCCAACAACTTAGTATCGTTATGTCCTCAGTTAACTATTCATAGAAATTCTGCGAGATAATTCAGTGTAAGTGGCGATTTTTTTTTTTTTTTATCCTATTATCCTGGCAACAAGAGAGTGATTATATTTTTTGTTATCTTAGATTGAAGTGCACGTGAAAGTATGTGAAAATATTTACCCTGGCATATCGAAGGGGTTAACAAAAATTTACACAAGTGAAGTTTGAACAAATGAAGGAAGAAGATAATAGTTAAGTTTGCGAAATAAAGTGAATTTTCGATATACATCCGGAATAAAGCCAACGCAGCTGTGCTCAGTCAGGAGTTCTCGAAAAATTTCGTAGAAATTTGTTCAGCTCAAAAGAAAACTTAACGGAAGTGCGGGTATGACTAAGTATATTATTGTGATCTTATGAGAAATTGTGGTGTGTGACGATGGGGTAAAGGATATAAAATTCTGTTTAAGTTGCACTTAGAAGTGAAGTATATCTTTCTCATGCCCACAATTTTTTATTGTTTATGTCATCTGTGGATACTGACACAAACTAGATACTTACCTTGACTTTTTTTTAAGCTAATTATGAGACGTTAATTGAATGCATACTAAAAGTTTGTTAATTCTTTTTTTTTTCACGGCCGACATGAATATTTTTGTTTTTAATTGTCTCGTTTGTCATACCTCGGCTATCTCCTCCCTCAACATCATAAATTAATCTAGATACATATATACGTAAGACAGTTCTTTTTTGCTAATTAATTTATAAGTCTTGGCAGCTGTGTGGGCTGGCATTCCAACTTTGTCATCTCATAGGGAAATTTGTTTTCTAATGTTTAAGAGCACATGATAGCGATAAAAAAAAGTCAAACTAGATAGGTATCTTGTCCGCACAGCCAGTGATGAAATGTTGATAGATCAAGTTCAGTGGTATTATATGTAATTAAAATTCTGTCCTGCAGAAGAATTTAGCCCGAACGGTCCTTTGGACCTCTCAATTAATGTTTTATGAACTGACCCAATCTTTGTTCCGCCCAAATGCTATTAGCATGTATGATTCCTAAACCTGAGTAATCGATGCTAGGCACACTAATAATTATTACTTCGTGGGCCTCGTTAGCTAAGTAAGCTATTCAAGCTGATTGCCTTGGACCACTGTGCATTGAGTTTCAGGTTCGAATCCCATAAAATACCCTGAAGGTTGTTTCTCCACCTCTTGTGAGCGAGTGCCAAACATCCAAGGGTACTAAAGGGTTTCCCAATAAGGACTTGACAATTTTTTTTTTCTTAAATAAAACTCAAACCATTTGAGATATTTCAAAGACTTTATTATCGGCTTAAAGGACAATGAAAACATTTATGAATGGTACTCGACTTCCAATGTTGGCTCTGAGCTCTTCCAACGTCGTCGTCGGCTTGTTGGCATAAACCAATGACTTAACGTAGGCCACACAGAAAATAGTCAAGCGGCGTTAAATCGCACGAACAAGGCGGCCAATCGACTGGCCCATTTCTTGAGATAACACGCGCACCATACTTACTCTTCAATATATCGATTGTAACGTGTGCTGTGTGGATTGTGGCACCATCCTGTTGAAACCACATGTCGTCCAAGTCCATATCTTCCAATTCGGGCCAAAAATAATCGGTAAACATGGCGCGATAACGCTGACCATTCACAGTAATGTGACGATCGTTATCGTCGACGAAAAATATGGCCGCCGGCATGCAAACCGCACCAAACAGTTATTTTTAGTGGATGAAGTGCTGATTCATGAAGCACATGTGGATTTTCACCCGACCAATTACACATTGAGCCAAAAATGAGCTTCGTCACTGAAGATGATTTCGCGATGAAATTCATCATCTTGGCGCATCTTCTCCAGAACCCAATCGGAGAACGTACGTCGCTTCAAATGGTCCATCGGCTTCAATTCTTGAGTCAGCTTGATCTTGTATGGGTACAAACCAAGATCCTTACGCCATAATGTGGTCTAAGCGATGCCCAATTCTTGAGAACGCCATGGAATTGATTGATTTGGATCGTTTTCTACAGGCGCCTGAACGACAGCGATATTTTCGACACTTCGACCAACCCGTTGTCTCACTGACATGGCAACATTAGACAACGAATATGTAGACTCAAATTTTTGCACTAAACTTTTTATTGCCTGTCTACTAGGGCAAGAATTGCGACCGAAAATTGGTCTTAAAGTTCCGATCACCGACTCAGAATTTCGGTAGAAACATTTTATAGTTTGTAGACATTGCTCGTTCGTCTACTCTACCATGATGAAAATGTTGAGCTTACTGAATAAATTGACAGTGACAGTTTGATGATTAGTGAAAGAGTGCGTTCACAAATAAAATTCAAAGTTGTCAAGTCCCTATTCGAAAACTCTTTACATACTGTCATGGGAAAGCTTTTCAATGTTTTTTTAAGTTTTTATACCCTAGCCTTAGGGTATATTAAGTTTGACACATAGCTTGTGACATACAGCCGATTCGATTGAGCCATGTTCGTCCGTCCATCTGTCTTTTCCCAGTTTTTGGGCCTTAAATTTTGCGCTAGAACAATGAAACTTTGTATACGAGGTCTTTGCATATCGGGACAGAACAAGTGTAAAAATGTTCAAAAACAGCCCACTACTACGCCCACTTTTGGGGAAAATTCACGAAATTCAAAAAAAATATGTATATTTTTCAAAAAAGTACAATATATTGGTGAAAAAAGGAGCATTATATATTTGTATAGAAAAAGATAGGGTATAATAAATATGTTTTAACTGAAAAATTATAACCGACTCAATAATTGCCTGTCATACTCTTAAACATCCCTTAAATCATTTAATTTGAGAACAAATTTCCAAGAACGAAATCCATCATCAGCGATGTCAAAAATTAATATTTGAATAGTGTGTAATGTATCTAGATTGATGTTGACATGCAGATAACGAGATGGTTTGGTGTGATACTCTTGACACAATCAATGCAAAGAAATACCAAGAGATTTTGTTCTGAATATTTGATTAATTGAATTGCCGTTTATAAGTTCGAGTATATAAACAATTACATAATTATGATGATGAGCTAAAAACGGCTAGACGGATTTCAATAGTTTTTAATTAAGAAATCTTCGGAGCATCAAACTTCAAACTTTTTGTTAAGGGTTCTGGGGTTAACTAGATTAATTATTGGCCCAAAGAAGCCATAATTGTAAGTGTTTTCAATTGGGATAAAAGATTTTTTTTCTAGGTTCTTCATGTGCCCAACAAAAGTGTGATATCGGTTGGTGCTTAAGCAACTGCATTAGCAACTGCTGTCTTCGTCGCATTTCCTTGAACGGGTCGGAGATCTAGGACGCCTTCCTCTTTGCCTATAATGATTATGACTACGTTATCTCTTTGTTGGAAGTCCGGAATTCCGGTCGCTTAGGAGCTTTCCAGTATTCGCCTGTGGGTTCTTGGACCACTAATACGCCATCTCAACCGTTCTGCACCATGTGCAAGATCAAGATTGTTCCAAGCCATGGAGCATACATATCATACTGAATTTAGTCATTGCCATCAGCAGAAACTTTTATGGATCGAAACGGATCAGAAATGTTCAAAAAGAATCACAGCGCGTCTTTATTTTTTCAACAAAGTTTCTTTGAAATTCTATTACCGTAGATTTTGAAGTGATAAGCAAATTCTAGATAGTTTTAGGGGTTCCATGCGGGAAATAGTAAGTCTCAATCAAGAGCCTTGTAGGGCTTCTAAGTAAAGACAATCCAACTAATAGAAACAACAAGGAAGAAAGCTATTGCGCGACATCAAGCTCAGAAAGTACATTTGTAGTAGCACATAGTAAAAGTGCCGTCTGTTTTTGTATAAGATTGCTGTGAGGACACTTTAACATCTAAAATTTAACAGGAAATCAGCTTTGTTTTCCAACAGGCCCTCCAGGTTTGTCTTTTGAATCTCCTAACATAACAGTTATAGGGCTTAAGACCTATTTTATACTCACTCCATGAATTGGTGTATTTGGGAATCCTGATTGAATTTCAAGCCTTCCCGAGGTTGAATTACCGCATCAGTTATCGAGCAACACGTGACTGATAAATGCCAATTTGGCATGACCGCTTAAGAGATCGAGTATCGAGTATCGAAATTTGGCATTCTGTCATCATTTTCGCCATAAAATTTTCTACTCATCCCTATTCTATTCCTTGACAGCTTTAACTTTGAACGTAAAATTAAACAATACAGACAATTAATATACAAACATGTGTACAACATACAGTACAGGTAACTGATCAATCTACGTCCCATTAAAGTCACCAAGCCACAGAGTTTCAGACAAAATCACTCGACTGTATCTCGCCACCAATGCCATATCGTTGATAAACAAATATGTTAGTACTCTCCATATATTTTTATTTCTCTATTTTTCCGCTGCAGGAAATTACCTGTCAATCTTTTTGCAATTGACAATAAACCACCTCAACTGCAAACATTGAAAAACATCAACACAACACAAACAGCACAACAACAACAACAACAAGAGGGCACACATGAAAAGAGAATAAAAAAAAAAAAAAACATACAAAATTCATGAGACATTCTGTAGGATAAATCTACTACACTCCCCCCGAATAAGTATATATGTATGTAGGGACCCCATTACAGCAACAAATTGAGCCCGAAACCAACACGATTGGGATGGTACGAGGCTGATTGAGTTCGATTGGACCACTGAATGTTAAATCACCTGAAAACGATTCCAGATCATTACCCTGTCTGCCCACTTGATTGGAAATTTCATTTTTAATCGTCGCTGATTGATGGGACTTCATTCTCAAATGGAGCAACAATACACTCCAAAACTTTTCGATCTGAACGAATAAGCAACCTCTGACATCCCCCCCTTTTTGGGTGTTGTTTGTTTGTTTTACCCTCTGCTGTTTGTGTCCCGATAACACAACATCTCAATACACACAGGTAGAATGTGCGTACAGGTATCTACTGTGTCCACCGCACGCAATACACTATTTACGCCATTTAATTTGCTCAAGCTACCACTTCCTGTCGAGAACACTTCCATGAGGCTTCACAAGAAAACTGTTGGGCTACTTGTTACTGCCGTTGTTGCATGGAGCCAGATTGTAATCGGCACTTCAGTTGAATGATTGACTCTTTAATTGAGTGCGATAAAGAAAAACAAAAGCAAGAAAGGAAGAAAAAAAAAACGATTAATTCATCATCATCATCCCTTAATTGGTGATACGTGAGTAGGTATTCAGCCTCCAAACCTCCCCCCCCTCCGTAACATAAGAAATGTATAAGACATGGGCTGAGTAAGGATGACTTGCTCCAGATGAAGTTTAAACATCCACATACACACATATCCTTGTAAGAAACTTTACAGCGCGAGAGTACATAATGAGAAAGGGTTGGCGATATGTACCAACCCTCTAACGCTGGCGACAAATTTTCAATTCTGCGATGTGTCGACAAAGTTTTGAGTTCTGTATACCTACTTTCCAATGGGGCGAAAGTAATTACGATGATTGGTATACAAAAGAAATTCAATTAAAAAAAAAGGATTCAGCTTGCATCCTGACAGAATGTAGAACACGTCGGAAGCTGGCAATATGTTTTGGCATCTTAAGAAAAATCTTCGTAAGAGTTTTGATTTTGATTTTTCTTATTCTTTTTCTTTCGCATTCGCCAAAGGTGACAAATTGAAGTGATGTTTTCAATTTACCAAATGGATTTTCGAAGAAAATTTATGAACTGGATTTGCACGTGTAAAACTCCGCAGGGAATAGGATACGTTTGATGTGAGTTTATCTCTAATTACAAAAGCCAGCATTGTTATGGTGACGCATTTAATTAAATCAGAGAAAAAAAAGTGTTTTTGTTTGTTGTGCACAGATAATAGATTTCCATTAGCTGACATTTTATTTTTATCATTTTCAAGCGTTTTGAAATAATTGCCGCAGAAATACTGCAGCTCTAATAATGCGACATTAAATCGATAGTAGGTAATGACAGGAGTATTTATAATCGAAAATTCTGGCTATGAAGTATGGGCAAAATGGCAGGATAAGTGACCTTCAAAGGGAGTCGCAATATGTGAACTCCGTTTAAACTAAAAACTTTGATTGTGGATGTGCATTATAGCCACTATGACGTTCTATCTAAACGATAAACGGTTTTCATGACTCTGACAGGAAACTCTACGCTCATGCCGATGACAATGCGCAACTTTCTGTCGGCTTAAGCATCGAGACTGTTTGCGCTTCCGACTTAAGGCCCCATAACCTGTCCGAATTAGCCAGTACTTAAAGGCATCAGTATCCCGCTCTCAAAGAGTAGTCTTAGATCACAAGCTTCATAGTATTTTTTATCAAAAGTGTTCTCCGTCTTCTGACATGTGGACTAGACATGATGGCACGTCTTATGTCATACAGTGTCACACAGCGGTTTTCATGAACCGATCATGACTTTTATTTCCACTATTTTGTGTGGACCCCCATAAACCCTTCAGCTCTCTACGTCAAAGGGCTCAAAACCTACAAGACTGTGACAAATTGGCTGATAGACTGAGAGGCATACACCATATCAAATCTATAAGTGTTCCGCCTCTCCTCTCTAATGCCGCAAGCACTTTCTCTGTTCCAAATCCAATATGAAAAAATACTGTGAATTATAAACAAATGTAAAAATCCCATGGAAATAATTTAGACACCACTCAGGGAGTACAAATAATGAAAGCGAGTAGGCAACACTTACCGATTCCTTCTTCTCTCGCCTAATCTATCCATCAGCTGTGCGAGTATCCTTTTTGGTCCGCACAAGAAGTAACCAAGCTTTCAATCAGTTACAACAGTTGAACAGTTGTTGAGGTCAAAATATGTCTACGTTATGAAAACACTAAACATTCTTGTAAATCTTTAAAGTATATCCTAAATCCTCCGCTGCAAATCTCCTCATGATTGCTATAAAATAAAACAACAAAAAATAACACACAAATCCTCAATTTCTCTCTTCCACAGATACTCCTAAACACGCCAAAGAACAACAGCAGCATAACATAAAACGCTGTCCGGCAAATAACAAAAGAAAAAAAAAACAACGGACCACCTCTACCACTGCCATCATGTTATCCTGGCACAGAAACAAATTCGCGATACTTTTCCTGATATGCTGTATAGTGTATTCCACAGAGTCACGCTATCGCGACAAAGAGCGCAAAAAACCGGAAAAATCCTCCGATCGCCTGTATTCACAACCCGCCCAGCCCAGCACTCAGGAACAAATTAATCTCTGCTCCCGCCGAAGAGATATGAAATTAATGTGCTATTGCACACCGGACGATGCCGCGTACATGCCCGTAAATAAAGCCGAATGCTGGATATTTCAAAATGGATTGCACCAGAATGACACCACCTGGCAGCGATTCTACCAACAAAAGAAGTTGCGACACTTGAAATTCCTCGTCCAGAATACCGGCTATCTGGACTACATACCGACAAAATACCTCGAGATGCTTACCAATCTGACAACGCTCAGCATTGAGTACTCACAGATACAAGTGGTTAAGGGCTATGCGTTCGCCAGTTTACCAAATCTCGAATTGATTACACTGACAAACAATCTAATTGAAATCATTGACAAAGATGCATTCGCTAATCACATCTTTTTGCGTGAACTCAATTTGGGACGCAACCAACTGACCGAAATGGATCGATATGCATTCCGAAATTTACCCGTACTACAGAAGCTTATACTCAGTTGGAATAATATCTCGAATTTGCACGAGGAGGTGTTTAGCGAGTTAGGCAAGTTGGAAGAGTTGGATTTGGAGCACAATTTGATTTCGGTACTGACGGGTGACATGTTCAAGGGTTTGGGAAATTTGAAAACTTTAAAACTAACGCACAACAATTTGAATTTCATTGGGGATACGGTGTTTGCCGAATTGTGGAGTCTGCAGGAATTGGAATTGGATGACAACCGTATAGAGGTGAGTTGTATTTTTTTTTTTTTTTTTTAATAACATTTTCTATTCTGTTGATAGCTATCCTAGCGGGGTGTGAGTGTGACTATGATATTTGGTTTTATAGACGGTACCTGGGAACCGTTGAAGTGCCAGCATTATTAGTGTTGAAAGAGGAAAAGTTTTTATAAACTTTGGATGTGCGAGCAGGAGTATTACTACTACTTACTTCTTAAATTGAATAGTAGGAAGAAGGTACACACTATTACAATGGAAGGGAGTGGCCTGTTTCCGTCGAAAATAAAAAAGTGGACTTGCGACTAAAGTATTTCAAAACTTGGATTCAGCTGCATAGTCAGAATTGCTGGTAAAGTTGTAGGGTGCATTCGAAATTCAGCTTTTAGCGAAAGACTTTAAGCAAGCACAAAACAAATTTTGTGTTGTACTTGCTTATTTCCTGTGTCCTCTTTGTGGGTCCTGGGGTTTCTACAATGCCTACGGGCCATCGTGCGCGGTTTTTAGAAATGTGCCACCATATAGTGTTAGTGCTTCTTCGCTTTTGAGGAAAGTGTAACCCCAGCTTCAGTTACTCTTAACCGAGTTTATGTAAGGGCTTCCAGACTAGATTACCTTCTCTAGAACCTGCTCCGGAACTTATTTGAAAGCAATCCTCCATCCCATAAAACATATGCAGTGAAAAATCTGCTTACTCCGTTTTGTCTATACATTTCAGGCCGGGCAGCAAGCTGTCGTTTGTAAATGGGCGGAAATACTTGCGTTAATCGTTTGTGACTTGCCAGGATCTGCGTAAGAGGATAGTCCGAGCTTGGCTCTTGGATTGTGACAATATCAGTTTGTACATATGTCAATTTGCCTTTTGTTGTATTTGCTAAGCAACTTAGTTACCAAATTGGTGCCTATTCTCCAATTTTGATCATTTTCATAGGTTTTAAGTATATAGGGTCAAAATACTTGTAAAATTTATCATAGGCATTGCGTCTACGAGGATCTCCTTCGGGCCCATTCTAATTATAGCAAACACGCACTCGTTTGAGATGGTGACAAAGTAAATGATTGTCCCTAGCGTGCTTATTGTTTTCTCTTTCCTTAGAGTCTGGGGCGGCATATAGCAAACCCAATGACCCTCTACATCTTATTTTGAGATTGGTTTCTTGTTGCTTTGATGACGTATTGTATAACGATCTATTCTCTGGTGGCTATTTGCAGCTTAAATACTTCCACTCTTCTAACAAAAATGTTTTGCGTACAGGAACTTTTGCATCTACCCCCGAGAAGTATCTCCACACAATCGTTTTCTTTCCTAGAAATTGTGGAACTTCATTTAGCACCTCCTCTAATACGGTGAAAGTCTTGAACGTCTTTGTCTTGTCAATTCTGTTTCGATCTTTATTCTCTTGATTTTCTGTTCTGCTTTTCTGTTATGCAGTATACGCGACCCCACTACATGAATCTGTTTAGATCCTGTCAGCTGTTACGTAACGTAAACACCAAACACAATTATCATTACTCCGCCATCTAGTGTACACTGTAGGGTTTCCGTCGTATTTGAAGCTCTACAGTAGGGGCCTACAAACTGATCCCTGCGGGTCTCCTGCGAAGACGGTATAGTATTTCAGCACTTCGTCGGATTTTCTTGACATAAGTGCGAAATAAAGAAATATTTGAGCTCTGTCCCAAGACTGAATAGGTTGACTCATGAGGTGGTTCTAGATAACTCTGTGTTTATAAAATTGAAATTTGATTGGGACACCGGAAAGTGTGTTGGTTGTTGCTCCATTTTTAGTTGTGGCTCCGATGAACACAAATGTGTTTGGCGTGATGTACCAGAACTATATATGCGCATTAGGTTTGCCGACATTTGTAAGAAATCAGCGTCTCTCAACAAACAGGCTGAAAAACTATTATTTTTCGTCTCGACACTGAAAACGTTACATTTAATAGGCATTTCAACATGCTTAGCCTTATTTTTAGTACGATATCCAATTTTGTGTTTGTGTTTTCTACTCTGAAATTTTGCACAATTATGATTCATAGTTAGTCACTATCACGTCACTTTTTTGACGCTACCGTTGCCCCAGATTATCTTCCATGGAAGTGTTACGTTTCTTTTACATTTCACATGATGCATGCATATCATCAATTCGTAGAATCCTGAATGCATATCATCATCATCAATTCGTAGAATCGTTTATGTAAATGTGCACTTAAGAATGCACAATCAAAAGTTTGCTTCCAACTGACAGCGGGACGGGCATTCAGACGCTCGTAATAAGTACTTTGATTTGCTTATTTATTCATGTGAAATTAAACTGTATTTCTGCGAATAGATCAGCTTAATTCATATGACATAAAACAAACAAAAATATAAGCAATTCCACCTGATTTACGATATGATTTCTACGAAATGAGCTTTCACCCGAACGGGAGTGCATTTCAACAGAAAGCTCATTCAAATAAAATATCCTTTCCTTTTTACCTTAATGCAGTTCAATGTCCCAGTGACCCGATTTCCCCGAATTGAGCAACTCCATCCTTTGCTGGGAAAACAAAAAGGCAAACTTCCTTAACACAAATACAACCGTCCTCCCATCATGTGTAGCTGGGCTACCCTCAGTGCACCTTATTCACCGAATAGCAGCAAGCAAAGCCGGATTCACAGCTATAAATGTGAATCGGTTTGGTATTGTTAGCAGTTTTATTGTTCTAAGGAATATGCCTGGAGGACTTTACCTGCATCAGTTTTCTGTATAGGTTAGGTACCAGCAGCTGCTTCTACTTTGTTCCGGACGACGACGATATATGCAAATGAACTACTACCAAGTCTTCGTCGTCGTTCGAGGACAAAAGGAGTTTTCAAATCTAAAAGTCGTCCTCGCACAGTATTGGAATTTTTTTTTTTTCCAAGGAAAAAAAAAAAACGGCGAAAATATTAAAATATTCCTTGAAGAGGTTGGCGTATCTGGCATTTTATCCTGGAAATGAGCAGCAGGAGCACAGGAGCCCAGTGAATTGCCTACCGAAGTACAAGTGAATTCATATCTTTTTCTTTCGATGAATTCAAAGGAAACATTTTCCTGAGTGCTCTATCTTACAAGAATATTGTTTTATTTTTTTTTCTGGAGCTTGCATCCGCCTTCACATACATATCACACAGGTGCCCGTCCCGTATTCGATGCGGTTCATTGGGAATGAATGATTGGAGAATGATGAGCTTGAACAGTGAGCACAGGGTACCGGTTATCAATTGTTTTCTGGCATCGACACAAAGGAATTATGTGTATTCGGGTGTGTGTATTTGTTTGGGGTATTACAAACGAAAAGGATTCCTGCTTGAGTGCACACACATTCTTGCTCGGCAGGAATCGATGATTGTTAAGTAAGTTTCAATTGCACGTGCTGTGCAGAGAGAAATGCCTGAGATAATGTAGGTATGCCTAGCGTACACGTAGATTGGATGGAAACGTTTGCCACAAAATTGCTAGTATACGAGTAAATAAACATTTTCTCACACAAAAACTCTACTTTCGAAGTAAGTAATGTGTTATACTGCTGTTAACTTTGTTTGGGTTTCTAATTAAATATTTATAGTACAAGCATATCCTTTATACTTTGTATTCACTTTGAGAGTTTCTACGAAGTAATCACGAGATCTTTTGTTGGACTTTTAGAGTAGGTAGTGGGTGAAGATGAAGTTTGGCCATACTGTGGTTTAAATACTTCTTTATTTGTTTATTTAATGTGTTAAGCCTAAAAGTATGCTCACCTTTTTTAGGGGAAGAGATAATGTGGTAAGTTTCATGGCTACATGGATCGTGTATGTGCTAACCGAGTAGATGCTGATCATTTTTGGCATTCGTTCATAATTCCTAGTTTTTTTTTTACAGAAGAATCTTATAAAAGCCTTCCACTTAAACCGAAGTTCAAAAATCCTTTTGCTTGTAGCGGTTTTATTTATTCATCCGATATTATCGAGCTAATGTAGTCGACATGACTTAGGTTTTCTTAAGACTTTATCCACAACTTCTTCATCAATTGCTTCCTCGTTTATCTAACCTACTATCCATTGAAGTATTTCTCTCATTAAAGTGACCAATAGTTGCTCTGCTTTTCTAGTATTCCTGCAGCACTTAGCGTTACTAAGCAGTGGCTTAGTTAGGAAAGGGATACTTAGGCTAGGCTTTGATTTTCTGCAAAAAAAACACTAGCACCTTCCGGGAGACAATACTTTCGACTTGTCTGAGAACACGGTTGCTTCAAGTTAGCAGGTAATTTTGGTTCAAAACTTTGCTAAGAAAAAATCTTTGACTGTGGACTCAACCGATTGTCTCGGTAGAGTCTTCAGAACTATACAATGATCATGTGTGCTTATGGAATAGTATACAAGTTCCCAAAGTCGGGCAGCTTTGCACTGTGTAGAATTTTTGATGCGAAGTTTGAAGGGGACCAGATGTAGGGTCACAGTTGGACAGGATCAGTGTAATACCCTATCTCATTCCTATATATGTACATAACTCCTTCTTTCACCAACATCTTTGGTTAAAAAATTTCTACTTTTCAAACTTGTGATAAAATCAGTACAAAATCCAAATTTTCTAAAAAAGTGGGCGTGGCCTTACTCAAACTTTAACAGAACATCTATCCACATTGCTTAAGAAAGTTTTTTGAAAGTAGGCGAGTCAGTTGACGGATTTAAAGGAAATCATACCTAGCTCAATGTTTAAGGCCCAGAAAGTGGTGTCAGACGAACAGACGCACATGGCTCTGTGTCACGCGTTCAGTGTCAAATTGGTGAACTGTGTGGCAACTCTCTGCGGCTAAGTGGGAGCGGAATCTCCAAAGGGATCCAACTCCCATACACAGCTATGTAGCTCCAAACTTTATATTGTTGTGAGTGATAGGCAGTCTTGCAGACGCTGCATAAACGGGATGAATGAGGAATACACAATATTTTGGTTTCCTTCTACAACCCAAGCTTTATCCGTTCGCAAAGAACTACGTCCTGGAGAGAACTTGTTCAACGGCTTTAAAGGAAGCATTTTTATAGGTCGCTGCCAGTGCATTATCCTAAGCTCTGATTGGCTAAACGAGTAGTCTTGGAGAAACATCAAGACCTTGTGGCCTCTGCGGTTGGCTTAAGTGTGACTGCTTCGCCTTACCTAACCTAACATACGGATGTCAAAGCAGCTCGTAAATAGACTTTCTTGTATCTTCATGACTGAAAGATAGACTGAAAAATTGGGAAAATGGAACAACATTTTAAATCCCATCTCTCTGTGATCTTACTTTCTCCTTTAAACTATTTCAAGTCGTTTATTTTGTTTTTTATTGGCATACACATTCCTCCTGCCATTTTCATTTCACTTGAAAGCTTAATCGCTTGATTGACTTAAAGCAATACTTTGATTGCTATCTCGGTACTCCTCTGGCGATAAATTTTCAAAGACTTCACATACCACTCGACTGGGGTTTGCTGCTTACTCACTCATGAAAAAACCTATCTCCTTTGATCTCTATAACCTCCACAAAAAAAAAAAAAAAAAAAGTAAAAAATTATGTCGAATATAAACAAATCCAGTCAAAGAGCATTAAAAGCAATCTCCTAAGTATATAAATTCAGGCAATTGAACGCGTTCCCTTCCGATTGACTGAACGATTTATTTTTACGGCTCCAACGATATTCCCAGTGATGCCAGACCATAAACAAGCCTCACAATGGTGTGCTGCGTAGGAACGTATTGTTCTTGTTATACCTTCTGGCTACCATTATTAAATCAAAAAGTCCGCCCTATTATGTCGACTGCTAATAAATATATTTTTTTTTTCCTGAAAATCAAAAAAAAGAAAACAACAACATACCGCTAACTCTCCTTTCAAATTACCATCACTAAGTACATTATAATCTCTCCTCTAGCTTAACAAATCACAACTCATTCCCTGACCTGTTGGAGTTATTATGTTCATGTTATTTCGTCCTTAGAGTGCCCCACCCACCGAAAGCGCCCACAAATAAGGGTGTGTAATTAAATTTCTTAATCATTCCGCACCAACAAAAACCGTCGTCGTCGTCGTCGTCGTCGTCGTCGTCGACCGACGAGATCTGTATCAAATGCGCGGCCGTCGGTTCTCCGCCCTCCTCCACCAACCCATTAAAGGAGGCCAAAAAACAAACATTCAGCCATGGTCGAGCAAAGTTTCGCCGCAACCGATGGAAATACAGTCATTAGTTGCGATTCTCGGTTCTTTGGTTTTTGTTTTAATATTCCTCAGTCCGTCGCACCGTTCTCCAACCCTAAGATTAATATTCCAAATATACAAATATACTTTGCAATAATATTGACATAGGATGGCGTAGCGTGGTGTGGTGTTGGTGAGCTCCATCATTCACAGCGAATACTGTTGATTACCTGGACAGGTTGGTAACTACCCACTGAATCATGAATCCTCATCATCACAGGGAATATTACTACTCAACTCTTTTATAAAGCATTTTTGACCTTCTGTCTGTTTGGTGGTTGTTTTGGGTTGGTTCCTGGAAAAATGTTCATTCCAGCTGTTTCCTTTTGAAGGATTTCCTCCACCCAAAAGGAGGTTCTTTCCTTAACTTTTGACCTGGATAATGATAACATGGGGAATGTTGATTTTCAATCCATCTGCAATGGAAAATTAATTAACTAACAGTGATTATTTATTGAAATGGAAAATATTTGCGTTGTGTGTTGAACTCGAAAGGAAGATAAACAAAACACACGCACAAATTAATCCGAATACCAAATTTTAGCCATGGGCTACTACTTTTTTTTTCTCCTGTTTTGTAGAGGGTTTTAGGGGGGTGTTGAGGGGTTGTTTCTAGATAGATGCGATTAAATTAATACGGGGGAAGATTGGTATGAGGGGGTTTTTTGTGGTTAGCATGTGGCATTTCGTGGCAACACGTGTACCTACTTCAAGCTTATTCCTTTTTTTTTTTTTCTTGTGAGAGGATCCACTTTTCTAGGCAGCCAACTTGTTCTGGTTGATTAAAATTTGAATAAGACACTTGAGCTATTGAGGGTTGACAGGAGTATTATTACTGTGTTGTGGGGAATTCATATCGATTTCATATTTTTCAAGAGAGCTTGCTATGGCCCGTAAACTTGTGATGGGATTTTTTGATTGGAAATTGTTTTGAACATTTGAAGTACCTCTTTTCTTGAAAATTGCCATATGCATGTGTACATGTGTGTATGTGGATGAGTAGAATCAAAACCTTCCGCTATATGGTCCTTATTGGGAATGGCCAGCACCTGTAATACA
The DNA here is from genome assembly GCA_949716465.1 of Chalcosyrphus nemorum. Classification (NCBI taxonomy): domain Eukaryota; kingdom Metazoa; phylum Arthropoda; class Insecta; order Diptera; family Syrphidae; genus Chalcosyrphus; species Chalcosyrphus nemorum. The sequence goes on along the minus strand of OX454334.1, from coordinate 13,707,980 downwards.
TCACAGATATCTCTACTTGTATTGCTTTATTTATTAGCTTTATTGATAAAAGGTTTATCATGACTGCTTTGTTTGTTTAGTTGTCTTTTGTATGCCATCAGATGAAGGTCCCATGTGAAGGTAGACTCACATCGAACCAAGACTAACAATATGTACCTTGGATGAATCCCAATTTGACTTTGGACCTTAAAATCCCCCACGAAAACTTACAATCGAGTAGAACGTAACACTTGCCACATTCGAGTGTAGCCTTGATAATAGCTCTGTGTTATTCTGGCATGGCTCTGATGCATAAGATCAAGCCCAAGATAGTATCTTGATTTAAACTGTCAAAAGTCTTCTCGAAGTCGACACGGCGTAGATGTTGCGTTGCTCTATCATGATCTGTAATATTCCATGCCTGTTCGACGTGAGAGTTCATTTGAAATGTTTTTTGATTCATTCAAAAATGATTGGAGTCATTATTATAACCTCCCGAGCCTTCACAATTGCTGCCTGAAACAGTCTTACTTACTTACTTAAAGGGCTCCTGACCCTTGTAGAGTCCCTGCCTGAGTCCATCGTTGCCTTCTATCCTCTGCGGTCCCGGGCACGCTGCTTCCAGTTGTGAAGACCAAGTTTTCTGGCATCGGCGACAGCCGATCCTCTGTACCGGAGGATCGGTCTTCTTCTCCGTCTCGAACCTGAGGGCTGGGATTCGAAGGTCCTCTTGGCTGGAGTATTGTTGTCCATTCGTACGACGTGGCCGAGCCAATGTAGTCTGCGTATTTTGGCTTTTTGGACTACATCCACATCCTGGTACAGCTCATACAGTTCGCGGTTGTACCTTCTCCTCCATTCGCCCTCCTCGCATAAGGGACCTAATATTCGACGGAGTATTTTTCGGTCAAAGGTGCCCAATATTTGCTCAGCTTTCTTACTTATCGTTGAGCACTTGGCTCCATATAGCAGGACTGGTAAGATGAGCGTTCTATAGAGCATTAATTTGGTCCATCGAGTTTTTGAACCCAGTTGTTTCGCCAAACCGAAGTAGCAGCGGTTTGCTAGGGTGATTCTTCGTAGAATCTCTACAAAGGTGTCATTTGTAGGATTAATAATTGTTCTGAGGTAGGTGAAGTCCTGCCTGCCACAGTTATCCACTGATTAGTACTACCTCCGCCTTTTCCTCTGATAGTCATAAGTCCATGCTTACTAGCCAGTCCTGTACCATATCGGTGGGTTCATTGCAGTCATGTTTTAATTCTTCAAGAAGTTTAACCACTACAAAGATCGCTATAGCTTTTTTCACTGACTATGTCGTTGGCGTCGATCGTGAAGCCACACTCGCGATCTGACTCCTGCTTCATCAATGGCACTCTCTAGTCTGTCCCTTGTTAAGCATTGCAGCATTTTACCAATTGTGTCCAGCATGCAAACATGTCTATATGATGAGGGATCCTGCTTGGTTGAGGGTCGTTTATTAACTTTTGGTAAAAGAACAAGTATTTGCTTCTTCAACTCCTTGGGAAATACTTCTTCCTTTAGGCAAGCGTTATAAATCTCTGCAAAGATGTTTGGGCGCCATCTAGGTTACGGTTGCTGAGCTATCTGGTAGATATGATATTGTACCAATTGATACAAAGTTACTTATGTGAAATATTGCCGATCAATGGTGGCATATTACTTGAGAGATCCAGATAATGCGCAGCTGCTTATTTGAAGGGACACACTTCTCAATCTTACAGCAGCACATTCAGGATGTTACTGTGACTGTTCGGCTTGGTATACCAGTATCCAGTGTAGTATATATGTCCTCTAAATGCCCCCTTCATAGTTTATATTATGTATACTAATAAACGTACCATAACACTATCCTTGATGACAGTTATTACCAAGCTTATTTCAATCTACACATATAGCCATATTCACAGTAGTAACGCACAATAAATTTCCCCGAATGATGAATGCTATGAAATCAAAAACAAAAACCAACCGCCCACATCAATCCTCGCAGAAGCAATAAGTAATTACTTTTTTTTTTTTTTTTGTTCCAAGGACTCATACCATTCCTATGGTTGCACCACTGCTCAACATTCACACCTCCGAGGACAAATTACGCCGATTAATCATTCCGCCCTTTGAATATGAAACTATCCAATTACACAAATCCTTTACCCAAAGTCTGGTATGTAAAACGAGCGCGCACTCACATCGCTCACATTCCCTCACTTAATTGAAATCCAATCCGAAGCCGAGCGCGAGCAGTGAATGAAAACATGAGAAAAATATTTTATAAATTCAACTCTCACTCACACTTTTTTCAATTTTTCAATTTTTTTGTATGTATTTGTAGCGAATCTCGGAACGTGCACTGGACGGACTTAATAATTTAAAAACTCTAAACCTACGGAACAATGTGTTGAAAAAACTCGATAACGGCCTACTACGTGGTACACCGGCTCTCCTTTCAATTAACCTGCAGGAGAATCTTCTCGAAACACTGACGTTCTACAATTTCCAGCCAATTATGGATAACTTGGTTAATAGTACCAGTGAGCTGTCCGTATCAGGTAAGTGCTCATAGATACATGTATATATATCAAGCAAGTCCTTCCATCCTTCCTTCCTGTCTGCAAATAGAGTAACAACAGTTACATAGATGAGACTTTATAAGGTACTTTATAAGTGAATTTTCGCTACACTTGGCTCCTTATACGTCCTTAATTAGGACATGATATGTCCTTTGGCTTCAGAATGTACCTATGCTTCTTCAAAAGGAAATCTTGTTTAAGCACACACAAGCGGAGTGTAAGGAAATTGCATAAGCAAATTAGATACTTTGCGCGCTGAAGTGAATTTTATCGCTGCAATCTCTCGCCCTACTCTCACGAGCGATAGATTTTGGTACTGATGAGGTAGGTCCAAGGATCCGCATACATATATGCATAACTTAAATGTTCAGTTAATTATCATCGTTTCCAGTTGCATCTGGGTATCTGAATGGCGGCGGCGGCGTCGGAATTGCTAATGGCTTCCATTAAAAGTTGTTATTTCTAATTGTGTCTGAATGTTTGTAGATCTCATCAGTCGTTTTTGTCCTTCCATGCATATGCATGTGTGTGCAGAAGTTTGAGTTGAATTTCAAATGAATTTAATTGCTTTTGACTTTTATGGCTTGGTAACAGATACAATGCACTTGATTACGAATTCATACGCTGAGTGGTGGTGCGGTACTGCCCCCTCATCCCCTTGAAGGCATAGCCTTTACTGTCATTTTTTTTTTTTTTCTACTATTTGCTTCCGCCGCCGCCACCGACAATCGGCCAAGTGCCAATGGTAATAAAGCTCCGAGATTCTCGTAATACAATTGTATACCACAGACCAAGTGAGGGGTGGGGGATCTCGTCCTCGTTGGAACTGGAAACGGATGGCAGGAACCGAGTCGTGAACAAGTTTTTATTTCCCCGAATCCATTTAGGCTAATTGCATACATATATAAACGTTATTATAGTGTCCTTGTGTGTGTGTGTTTGAATCATTTGTTGGTACCGCTGCTGGCGTGTGAAAGTAATTTGATCCCCGGCTCACGTGTGTGGACCTGTCTGGACTCTGATGGGAGGGGATGTCCAAAGGGGCAAAATTTATGGGACCAGATTTAAGGGCGATTTTTTTTTTCTTTTTTTGTTACGCGTGTGTTTTTGTTGCCTTTTCATGAATTGCATTTAATGGTGCACATGTGGATATGTATGGACAGTAAAACTTATGAGGGCTGTAATAACCCAACCTAATGGGTTTTTTGAATTCGTTAACACCTGTTCTTTGATTGGGCGTGGTAGATATTATTGAAATAACACGCGATGTTTTTTTTTTATATTTTGAAGCCACAAGCTATGGTTTAAAAACTTTAAACAAACAGGCGTGGCGGAAATAAATTTTCAACTACTGTTAGTTTTATGCAAAATTTCACATGCTGGAGGCTTGATTTGTTTACACTCTAAATTTTCATATCAGCTTTTCAGATTAGAAGGTGTTAGAGGATTAGGGAGCTAGGCCGTTGATCTATATGGTCCCTTTCTATTGTTGTACCGTTAGAGAACGTCACTCGGAATCATGTTTAAGAAGAAAATTGCCTTAGAGTACCTCATCTGGTCTAATTTTTCTAAGAAAACTAGGAATGAGGGTTGCTGTATGGGTTGCCATCAAAAAATACACCACAAAATCCTAGAACGTGCCGAATCTAAATGGAGTTCCTTAAGGTGCTCCTTTAGTCTATAGTGCCCCATCAGCTTACGGTTATATTTCCTTATTTTTTAGTCTGTCTTACGGCTTGTTCGATCAAGCTCTTCGTTGCTCATAACCACGCTGCTTCAAGGTACGCAGACCAATCTTTGATTTGATTTTCTTTGTGTCGAAGCTGGAGGTTTTTGGATTTCAAGGTGCTGTCTGAAGCATTGTTGTTTTATTTGCTCAGCACTTGTCGACAGGTTTCTTTTCTATTCTTGGTATAGCTCAAGGAGTTCAAAGTTGTGTCTCGACTTCCCCTCATACAGGAACAGGACATACATAGGTAGATTTCTTAACCGTACTCTTACAAATCGGACAGCAATCGAGGTCAAACATACATTATGTAGGTACTGTTCAGATGAAGCTTCAACAGAGCAATAATGGACTCTAGTAGTGGATTCTTAGGACTGTATGAGGTTGTCTTGCCTGAGAATATGAACTTCCAGCTATGTAAACTTCCAAACGAAGCTCTGCCGTGTACTGAAATCTGGAACCGTAGACCTGAAGAGCTTCTCTTTTACAATTGGAGCCATCTGCCTATTAGTTTTGTGCGGGTTGTGTGTTGAAACGGCTGGCGGTTACCAACGGCCATTTCGTATTCCCTGGAGAATCAGAATCTCACGAGCATCGTGTCTGGACTCTTGGGCTAAGGTTATGTTACATTGAATGGGAATGGGATCCCTTGTTGTGCTCTTCATCTGAAGAAGTTTCTGTACAAGTGAACCTGTATTTTGGCGACATTTTTGGCCTAAAGAGTTGTCTTTCTGTCAAAGCAAAGGCTAGGACCTTTACAAAAAAAAAGTATTCTGGATCGTTCTCCGAGGCTGTGTTGTGAAATCCTCGGCAAACGAGGTTCTATAGTAAACTGCCAGTAGGCTGTGGTCGGGAAATATTTCTTTGAAGAGTGCTAAGACTTTTTCTAGAGTTTTCTGGAAGCACACATGGATCAAAATGCTTTTTTAGATACTAGGACCATTGACATGTCTTATTGAGATTTCTTTTATTGGTAGTGAGTGACCGTTTCGTTGAATGTTGGGTTTGCTTGGATGCTTTCAAAAAGGTGTGGCATACAAAAAAGTCTTGCCCCAAAGCATTGTCTTAGGCACACATAACAGAGGTCTGCTGAAATAGCTTTGTGTTTCTTATTTTTCTCAATACCAGCCATGGCCATGTATCCCAATCAAGTCTCAACCTTTGTGCGCCCAGAGCGCGCATAAAAAGGACTCTTCCTTCATCCAGAGCTAAAAATTAGTGCCTTAAAAGCCTAACAATCCTGTTGAGCTATTTACGAGGTAATCAATATATCAGCTATAAAGCTGCCAACCTTCTCGCCTATTCGCATAAAAGCCCGTCCAACTGCACTAATCCTTAATCTGGTCACAGAAAATTTCCGGTTCTTTCCATTAGAACAAAAAAAAAAAAAAAGACTGAGTGCCTTTGCGTGATGAAACATCATCTTGAAACCGAATGCCACTCACAAATGCAATCACACAACTGGAGTCATATCCGGCTACTCTGTTAATTATTCACCCGATAATTGCATATTCCCGCGCATTGCCACCAGGAACGCACACAAATAGTTATAATGCAGAGTATTTCATTATTGCCAACCCCTTGGGACCGAGGCGCATACGTAGTGCCTATCATAGAAGTAACAAGGTTCAGACTTAATTTTTTTTTTGTGGAAAATTCAACAGACGTAGATAAAATATCCTGCGGCGTCTTTTTCCAGAACATTCTGAAAGGAACTTGCTCCCATATAAAGAAGATGAGATTCTGATATTTGCGGTCCAAATCAAAGGCCACCCGGATGATAGAAAATACGCACACATTGTGTACCTACACGAGGGTGTGTACACTTATGCATACGTCAAAGGCAGAAACCCATGCGATATGCAAAATTAATTTCCCCTCAACTTAAAAGGAATTCCAGGTATTTTCTGGCAACTAGCCTTAAGGCCAATAATGAAATCCCTGTGAACGAATAGGTTGATATAGGAACTGTATATGTTACTATGATGTAAGGGCATATGGGTTTTTTTGTACATTGATAATCACAGCCACAGGACGGGCGTCCTGTTCTGGTATACAAACCTACCGACTCGTCGTAGTGAAAGTTTTGAACAAACGCCGAATTATGCTCATAATGTTGGCTTACTCTGACAGAGAGCACAAAAGGGGTGTAGATACATATTTTGCATATAGACGTGAGGCAAAGAAGAGGTAAGCAAAATTTTGAAAAAGTGTATGCAGAGTACAGTAGGCACTTGATGTACAGTGAAATGAAATTTGTTCACTGGCCTGTATGATAAATCATATGAATACAAAGCTTAGATGAATCTAAGCAGTTGTAAGGTTAAACAATTTGTTGTATGCAAAAAAAGTCCACACCAACATTGGAATTGATCTTCCACTGGGTTATTGTCGAACTCATTTTAGGTTACGCAGGGGCAAAGCAGAATGATAATTATCCCAAGCAAACCAAATAATTGGTGCGTATAGGAGGTCTAATGCACCAGAAGGATATATTTGAGCCGACGACGCTGGGAATCACAAAGTGACAGAACCACTGAAAAGGCGATTAAAGACTTTTGGACCTTTGCACTGAACTAATAGGTACTCTAATAATTCCCTATGCGTCGCTAGTACATTGGAAAAAGAAAGTAAGCCAAATGGCCACTACAAAGGGTGTAACCAGTAGCATTTGCATGAATTATGACTCCATTAGTGTAGGGACACACACGACAGCTGTATTGAAAATTCTTCTAAAGCTCTCACCCTTTTACATAAACATTATGTCGACCACGGATGCTAGTGCACTAAAACGCTTATAGAACAACTTAAATGTCATTTTAATTGACACACGAAGTCGAAGATCCTAGAAAAAATTCAACTGTTTTCTTGGCCAAAAATATGCAACTCGGAGTAAAAGCAAAAACAGAAAAAAACCATCTCGATCAGCCTTTAAAAGTCATTATTCATTACACATTCATCCCCTACAGGGATGGCGTCAAAAGGGTTAATTAAAAGAGTTAATGTCTGAACATGCCTCTGCACTCTCATGCAGCACACCATAAAACCACACTATTGTGAATCCCTTCCCTGAATACAAACACCCAAATAAAAATAAAGCTCAGTGTATGAAACGGCCAAGACAAGTTCTCTTCCTGAACTCAGAAACTTCTTTAAGAAAAGGATCTTATAACATTCCATCGATGAACAAACACAATGCCCCAATTCATACTGAAGAAGGGTTTGCGGCTTGACTATCCGTATAAATGGCGATGTTTTTGTTGGCGAGGGGTTCCGCCTGAAACAAGCTAGCCGAGTCTGGAAGACGAAAAGACTTCGATATATTAGGTTGGTACGAGAAGATGCCTGCGCCAACTCCTCAGTCCATCTTTGAACCGTCTGTATATAGGGATAAACTATATCATAGTCGTTGATAACGCTTCCGTTTCTCTATTCTTCTCTTGTTGGGAATCTGACTGAGAACAGTTTTATAAAGTTTGAAGTAGGTGAAGGTGGAACCGTCTCCAGAGCCTTACTAGGGCCATATGGTTTAGCGGTCCAACACACAGATTCTCTGAGTCGAACTGGGCTACATAGAGCGGTGTGTTCTATATGAAGTTCAAAAGGGATGAGATGAAGGATTACACTGCTTCCGTGGGACATGATCTCATCGATCCAGTGATGCCAACACAAGCTGATGATTGCACTTTTTTTAATCTCTCATTTCTTGCTGTAGGCAGGCCATTAGACGATGACACCATAGGCAATGGTGGGATGTACAACGACTGTGTACATCCATTGGGTCATCTTTGGCTGGAGTCCTCAATTCTTACCGAAGGCTTTATTACAGGCGTAGAAAGCTATGTTTGCTTTCTTTACCCTTTGTTCTATATTAAGTTTCCAACTAAGTTTCGAGTCCAGAATCATGCCTATGTATTTAGCACAAGGACTTAAAGAGAGTGTGATTGGCCGCCTAGTTTGATTAGGTGACAGCACATATTATTTATTCAGGTCATCAGGCGAAACTTCTTTGTCAGTAGTTATTAGCGACTGTATTTCTTATTTCTGTGTAAAGGACTCCAAGTTCGAATTCACAGCCCCACCTTTTGTGAGCGTCTGATAAACTATAATTGTCATTAGAAAACTTCTTAAAAAAATTCTTCTGCCCTTAGGGTACGGCATACAACTGTATGTCCCTGCTGTACGTGGAGAAATTTATATACATACCACACGCAGCACTTACAGTTGTATTTCTTAATTTTTCACAGTGATTTCCATATGAATGACTAATCTTTACTCACGATTACTTTACAAATTTTATAATATTCATAAGTATATTCCTGATCTTTCGTTTTTAACTAATACCTATGTAATATTTATGTCTATAAAAACATTATGCCTCCGATTTTTGTACATCTATTCATTCTAGTTACCAAAATATTCATGAATAACCTTAGTACTCATTATTCTATACAATATTCATTCCTACTTACAGCAATACTTTCTAGCATTTAACTGTCCACAAATCAAACTTACCATCATGAGATTTCTAATTTAACAGCTATTTTAAAACATCCTCTCAATATTCATGAGACTATCTCTGTAAAACTCATGACAATCTGCAATATTCATGGTCCTCTATTCGAAATTACTTTGCCGCACTACAGTACCGTCCCATCGTAAACCATACATAAGGCGCTGATTTTTCAATTTTCCCAACTTTGCTACATCATTGGAAAATATTCCATAAACGATGTGGCTAAACCAACAGCAGATGCATACGATACATTTATCCCTAAATCTGTCGTCGTCGTCGTCGTCGTTTCGAAACCAGGACAACGCAATAAGGCACGACCACTCCCCAAAAAACAAAAAAAAAAAACACACTAACTTCATAGCAGAGCAACATACATAGTTTTCTGTTCCACCCTGTAAATCGTCTTCACAACGCAATTAAATCAAGGTACCCGGAGGCATGAAATTCGAAAACTGAAAACATAATTCGAGGATGAAAGGATACCCCAGTGAGAAGAGTAAAAAGGATATCAAGCACATACACACTGAGTGCATCAGCAGAGTAGCGCATTAACAAAAAAGTTACCAGAGCTCGGAGCGAAACTCCAGAGCAACTTTTATGTGTTGCGCTTAGTAAATATAAAATGCATGTACGATCTTTCGAATAAGGATACATACATATACAGGATGTATATGTATCTCTAGAGAAACACAGAACGTTGGAGGAGATGAGTTGAAGAGAGGGAGTCGACTTTCACCTATTGTGTAGCGTACGACAACGATGTTGCTCCAATTGAAAAAAAAGAAAGGACCAAGATAATGTGCAGCAGTAGTCAGGAGCTAGAAAACTCTAGTCTATCCCTCGTGTGTACGCACAAAATTTCTTCCTTCCTGCTTAATGCTGGGATGCTTCTTTTCATCTTCTTTTACGAGAAGTACACAGGAGTACGATGCGATGGGTGGATTGCAAGGAACTTCTCTTTCAATAATAATCCCTCCTTTCCTTTCACATTCGAGTAGAGTTAATCCTTTCGCCTTCCTTTGCGATCCTTTAACATACATAAAATATATATATTCTTTGCCTTTTCTCCTGTTGCTGTTGCTATTGCTGATGTTTTTGTTGTTTTTCTCCCTTTTTCCCTTTTTTTTTTTGGAAAGCTTTGTTCGTTAGGAAATGAATTTCGTTTCAATCCTGACAGAGCGGGTGATTCTTTTTGAATTCATTTCTTAAAAAATGATCCGAGACATTGCATCTACGGGGTCCTTAAGACGGCTTTGCCTGTTTGGAGTTTCCTTCTTTCTTCCTTCTGCTGCACGCAGAGAGATGGATCGAGATGAAATCTTTGGAGCTTTAATACAATATTTTGCGCAATATTTCCATCCTCTTAGATGGACGTAAATGGTAATGATTTTTGTATGTGTGTGTAGGTATATTTGGGAAAGAAGATTGCATGTTATTCGGAACATGGGGACAAAGAAGGTGAACAAGATATATCTCCTAGCCATGGGAAGAATTTTTGTGACAGTTGTCTCCATCGTTTGTTGGAACTTTAATTATTCTTTCGCAAATAAGGGTTCTTATTTCTGAGAAAGCTATGATTGCCTCTGAGCTTTCATCTCTAATTGTTTATTGATCAATTTTATCTGTATTTAGTGATAAAGTTTTTATCAAAAAGCCGAGCAGCTGGCAGCTGGCTACAAACCTGGAACGCAGGCTCTTCCAAATAGCGAAGGCAACCTAGTCACCGATGCACAGAGAATTGTTGATGTGTTTAAGCAACACTTCCAGCAGTTGCTTAACGGGCAGCAAATAGAGAGAGTGATAGGGCAAGACGAGAACCCACCTCCAGTCCATGAAGAACCAATGCCCCCACCCAGTTTTGAAGAAGTTAATGTAACCATCAGAAATTTGAAGAACAACAAAGCCGCTGGCTTAAATACGGAGGGGATGTCTTGGTATGGTGCATGCATCAAGTCATCAACCAAGTATGGGTGGAGGAACGCATTCCCGACGACTGGAGTATCAGCCCTATATGCCCCATCTTCACAAAAGGCGATCCTATGACTTATAAGAACTACCGAGGCATATCCCTGTTAAATGTCGCATATCCTATCCAACGTATTGTGTGAACGTCTAAAACCTTTCTGCAACACACTAATCCGCAAGTACCAGTGTGGCTTCCCGCCCGACAAACCGACAATAGACACTCAGACAAATCCTGGAAAAGACCAACGAATTTCAAATCAAAACCCACCACCTTTTCATCAACTTTAAAGCCGCCTATGACAGCATTCATTGTCTTGGGCTCTACCAGGCGATATGGCCCAATTCGGGATACCGGCAAAACTTATCCAGATTTGTCGCGTAACGCCGGAAGACACGCGATGCTCTGTGCAACTTGGGAACAACTCTTCGGAGCTTTTCCAAACCGGATTCAGGCAAGGAGATGCGCTGTCATGTGATTTCTTCAATATCGTGTTGGAGCAGATAGTGCGCAGAGCAAGTGTCAACACGGAAGGCACATCATCGGAAGATCCCGGCAAGCCGTCGTAGAGGCGTTTACGGCTATTGATGAGCAGGCGAAATGAGTTGGTCTTGCTCTATAGAATGCTCATCTTACCAGTCCTGCTGTATGGAGCCGGGTGGTGGACGATAAGTAAGAAAGCTGAGCAAATATTGGGCACCTTCGGGCGAAAAATACTCCGTCGGATATTAGGTCCCTTATGCAAGAAGGGCGAATGGAGGAGAAGATACAACCGCGAACTCTATGAGCTGTACCAGGATAGGGATGTATTCAAAAAAAAGCTTCAGCACCATTGTTTGACTTTATAGGTTTTTTTTTCGAATTCTTAACTTAAAAAATCTCTAAATTAGTCAATAACGAATTCTTGATTTAATTCAACCCAAGGAGGTTCCCACCAGTAGAACCTCAAACTCATAAAATTCGCATTAAGCATAAATTTTGTTTTTTTTTTTAAGTTATTCCCAATAGCACTCCGCACCCAAATATAATTTTCTATAATCATTTCCTAATTACACCCCTCCTTCCCAAAAAATCGGGAAAAAAACCCACCAACCAACAAGTAACCCCATGTATTCCCCTGTTGCACATACAAATTTCCTTAAATGCCTTTAAATTGGCTATACACCAAAAGGGAAAACCCCACACTCAGAAAAAAGCATCCTATTAATTTGTTAATAGTACAGTTATTGATTTAATAGTTTCGATATTAATCACTTTTTCCTATACATTCAATAGTTTTCCAATTGAATTAAAGGTGTGTGTATTATTGATTTAATAGTACAGACATATTTATTATTTTAATGGTATACAGAATTAATGTAAATAGAAATACTATAGGTCTGATATTATTTCTCTTGTTGAATCAATTAGATCGTCCTATTATTTTAACAGTCTTAAGTAGTAAATTATCAATAGTACAATCATATTAACTTTTCAATGGGAGAAATCTAGATATCGTCACCCCAGTATTGGAGTGATCTATATGCATTTTCGTCATTTTTGAGTTAGGAGTGTTTTCATATTAAAAAAAACAAGATCTTTCGATTGGTGTAATAAAATCTCTCTTATCTCTATTACTTCAAAAGATATCAGTGTTACAAATAATACATATGCACTTCTTGCGTGAAAAGCTCAGTATTGATCTGCCACATAAGCATTTGTATGGGAAAGTCATATTTTTGTATGAATTCTTTTTAATTTTTTTAAAAATGTTAAATGATCCATACGTACAATTGAAGTCAAATTATGCTTAATTTACAAACACATAATTCAGTGCTGAAATGCTCTATACATACAATTTGCATTCAATAGTGCTTCATATGCATGATTTTTTTTGAGTATGTAAATGCTTCATAACAACAAAATTGCGAGCCAATGTAAAATGATTTCAGTGTATAAATGCCACATAAATACAATTGTTCTTGCAAATGCCTTATGCACAGTTTTTTCAAAAAGAGCAAAAAATATTGAATTTTTAGATCTCAGTTATAACCAAACGCGTTCATTTTTAATAGTTATTTTGCTTTTAAACGTTAACTTAACTTGTTTTTCTTATAAGAAGCAAAGTTTTATAAGAAACAACAATAAGGAAAAAAAATAACACCTGTTTAAAAAAATTAGTTTTTTTAACATTTTGTATGCAAATATGATACATATGCATCCAAAAATCGCAATCGCGTTCAGTATTTAAATGATACATAGGTTAGTCAAAAAGTGCCACATACCATACAAATTCACTGAATTTGAAGAAAAATCGTGCAATCTTCTTTTTCTTAAATTAAAATAAAAAAAAAACTAATAGCCCGATTCAAAAAAAAAAAAAAGTATAAGTAAAGCACATTGCCCACTATTTTAATAAATTTTGTATAGGCTTGTACTACATACGACTAATGTTTTATTCGCATCCAAAACTTCAAACGTCGTTTTCTCGAAACTAGGTTTTTGTCGTTTAGATCACTCCAATACTGGGGTGACGATATCATATTGAATTAATAGTATACATACGATAATATCATATTTTGCCTTGTTTTCAGCCAGATATACTATTGATTTTATGTCATCATACTATCGAAGCAAAAGGATTTCCTGTTAAAAAACTTTTCTTTTGCTATTCCGTCTACAGCAATTGTTAAACATTTCGCATTCGGCGTCTAAAATTCAAACAGTGATGTAGTGGTGTTGTGCCTCTAATTTGTGCGAATTATTGTAAAGAAGTGAATTTTAAATATTTAATTATTTCGTATGTGCATATTGTATCGTAAGTATTTTATCAGTGTTTCTATTTTATATAGTATAGTGTATACTATTTAGTTCGGTTCGATTTCCATTTCCCTCTCTTTATATTTGAAATCAAGTAAGCAACAATTTATATTTTTTGTTAAAGGTCGACATAGACTGCGCTGTCTTACACAAAGCTAACCCATCAAAGTTATTTTCCCTCTGGACAACATTCAAGGAAAGAATTATCCCATATTGCAATAATAATATATAAGACCGAAGCTCAATCACTGTATTAAAAGAATTGGAAAAGGATATTGATGATAGTAAGTTGGTTTATTTTGTGGTTATAATTATGTGGATGTTTTTAACCTAAGATTGTTTTCTTGTTCATATATTTTCAGATTCTCGGGATTGCATTCTGTTGCGAAGCCAGGCATAATTGCGACAGGAAAGAAGAACGGTAAACGAGGTAAACGGAAGCCAACAATTGTTGATGCTCAAGAATCCTGCATTCTACATTGCATTTCCTCCAGTCAATATATAACTAAAATTGGACTATCAATTCAGCCCATAACTCCTTAACAATGTAAAAAGGGCTTGCAGATTCAAAAAAAAATAATTAAGTATATAAATAATTTTTATTTTTATTTATCATTTGTTAGTTTACATGTCTATGTATGTATATATTTTATACTTGGTAACATTAAAAACAATATAAAGAAATTAAGGAATTGTTTTATTTTTATTTGATACATTCCTTTAGTTTTCAGCCATATACAAAATATGGAACCTCAATTGGGTTACCCACATTAATTTAATAATATATACTATTAACTAATAATAATGTCATGGTTTTGAAAAAATAGGACGATCCCATTTAATAGTATTTGTATTTAATAGGATTCCCTTTAATTTTAATAGTGTCTCCGATTAATACCTATTATTTTTTGTCACATTAAATTAATAGGAGATATATTAAGAGTAATGCTGTATACTATTAAAGATTAATAGGACACACTATAAATGTTAAACGACAATCCTATTGAAAAAAGGGAAAGAATACAGCATTGATATAATGGTTTTGAAAGTATTATTTTTATGGTACAAATACCATTGACTAATTTTAATAGTAAAAAACTATGAAAGTAATAGGAAATATAATTCATTTAACAGGATTTTTTTCTGAGTGCACAAAAGAAAACAAAAAAAAGAAAACTTCTTAACGAACTGTAGACTCAAAAGCCTCGTGCCCTACATTCTCCACAGATTCATCATTACCAGCTTTCTTCTTCTTGCTGTTTTTTTTCCAAAAATAAATTGGAGTACATTCGCATTTCAAAGAATTCTTCTCTTCAAGTAATTGAAGGACGAATGAAAGAACAAGCAGACTGAAAAAAAAAACAGAAAATAAACGCCAAACGGGCCAATTTAGTTTGAAAATGATGGCAAAGAAGCTTTATCATTCTGCCGCCCCCCAAAGACATTGTCTCCCTCGGGATACTGATGAACTATACATCGACATGATTTGCCACTGCTTTGAGCGCGCTCTCTCTCTTCCCTCTATCAATCTACTACTTCATCTTCAATCGGCCTTTAGGCTATTAACTGAACTGAATCCATTTCCAACCAGTATCAGAGCAACCCCATCTACACGGAAAAAAAAGAAAGAAAAAGAAAAACAATCACTGACATCACTCACCGGAGGAATTTTCTATCCCAGCCCACCCCCAGTCGTGGTGCTCAACGTCATGTGAACTGACATTTGTTTTCATATCCTGGAGAACTGTAGTTTTATTTACACAAACAAGAAACGAAAGAAAAGAGAACAGAACAACCTTTTGTCAACTATAATTCACTGTGCGTGGAGTAGGTCCGGTGTCAGTCGAGGGTGGTCACCCCAATCACCTCCAACTGCCGAGCCGACCACCTTTTTGTATATTGTCCTTGCATCCGTTGTTCAAAATGGAAATAGCTTTTGCTCCTTTAAGTACTCGAAACATAAAAAACAGTTTAACGAAGAACAGAGCAATAAAAATCCCAACTATAGTGCACTGACAAAATACATCGAAAAACCTAAAAAAAAACCAAAAAAAAAAGAAGAGAAGGAGGATAACGGTGCATTGTAAACTATGGTAAAGGTAAATAACGATGTCGCCATTGGGAAGGTAGGCAGGCACCCAACACCCCCCCTTGTAGAGTACACGTTTTGTACCTTACTTACCTTAATGACCGGGACATTGTGTCAGGCGGAAGCCATTTGTCACAAGCACATGTGTTAGCGCGCGGGCTATCCTGCACCGCCTGGACCCTGCCGCCCCCGCCGCCGCTAACGCTTATAGTCTGTCGGTGTAAACATGTGTGTATTACACTGGGGTCGTGTACAAAGGGAGTCCTTTTTTTTTGTAATTTTCTGGCGGGCCATTATCCCGCCAGTGGAGACTCAATACGCTGTTTTATGGTCTGATAGAGGCCGGGGTTAAAGTGGGTAATTTTTATCTTCCCAAAACTTTTATATGTCAAAGGACATACATATAGAGTTTTTTTTTTATATTTTTTTTGTTGAAAAATCCTCAACATCTTAAGTTAATGGCCAGGTACAGAAGGCGATAAGGTATTGTTAACCTAAGGTGTACTTGCCCCCATATCTCATAAAATAGTGGCATAAGAGTATCGGGTGGGGCTATTGAAATAAGATACAACACAGAAGATACCTTTTTATGGGATCTTTGAATTGCAAATCAAACGACGATGTCCTTGGCGAAGAAGCGATTCTTATTTGTCAAACATGTTTTAGTTTTGTTCTGTTTTGAATAATAGGATTTTTACGACGCCAAAGAGCCTTTCGATTTGGTGGCGCAGTTATTCTTTTAAGTAACCTTCACCTTTGGATAAATTTACGAGGCAATTCTTCAAATATTCTGTTGCCTTTTGAGTGAAGGACGAACAGTAATGAGATTTTTTTTTTTCTCTCTTGCTTCTTTTATTTTACAAGGCATCTAACTTTTTCGTTTGATGTAGGCACAGTTTTGGGTAAGGGGCTGTAAGGCATTCTAAGAATTGTAAAATAGGACGAATAAAAAATACCATTTTTGTATTTCTTGAGAAAGAGAGAGTTAACCTTATAAGCACTGTTTTCGTTCCTATAAAAATGTCCAATGGACTACACTTTAGTAATCAGTTTTTTGCGAATGATAAGATACTTACATGAACTATGCCTTCTTACTTAACGCATGTGCCTCTAAATGCATTCAAACAACACCCTCCGCGCTGTTGCCCTAAAATTCTTGCGACTCTATCTCGATCATCTTCATTCGAATGAGCAGTAATGGACAAACTTTGGTGGGCAATATAATGCTGCCAATGGACTGAATCGGGAAGTCTAGGAAAGATTTTGATACGTTGTCGAGAGAAAGTGCAACTGTGCCTCTACTGGCGACTAAAAATGAAGAACGATATCCTTATTGGCTTTTAATACGATCCATACCTCAGTGTCATACAAAACAAAACATTAAATAGTTGACTGTGCGCAGCTGAGCTGGGCCCTTCGGGCTTAAGAAGATTAGAAGATGGCTGCTAGGTTATTCACAAACTAATTCATCGATCATGAGTTGGTCCTTGAACTTCTTTTTAAGAACATGATGTATGACACAAGAATGACTTTGCTACTCAATTCCCTGCTTTGCACATCTAGGAAGTTTTAATACCCACAAACCTCTGACTGACAGCTCGTTGACAGCTCTTCCAATCAAGCTAATGTCATTGCATTGACGTGATCTAGCAGAGCTGTAAAAGAATGCAATCATTTTTGAATATATTTTCTTGGATTTAATTCATTAATTCACTTCAGATTGAAAAAAATAAATCACCCTTAATTTTGAAGTCATGACTGCAGCAATCAGTTTAAGCATTCAGAACGGTGAAGGCAAAAAGAATGCAATCTTTTTGAATGCTCTGCATTCTTTGAAGTCACTTGAAGTCACTAGCATTCACTGATTGCATTCAGTTCATTGAATTCAGTTGAAGTCAGTGATTGCATTCACTTAGTTGAAGTCTTTTAAGTCACTGATTGCACTCACTTAGTTGAAGACTTTTGAAGTCACTTGAAGTCTTTTAAGTCAGTGATTGATGTCCATGAATTGAAACAAATCTATGTGAACTCGTAGTATGACAGCATGTGAATGTATTCCACAATGATTGCATTCTTTTAAAGCCCTGTGATCTAGTAGCTGCATTGTAAAAGATTATACCAAGCATTATATGTATATGTTTGTGTGGTTCTTACCGATATTGGTGGACCAACGATGATTCTCCACTACCAGCTTCAGAGTCGCCGAAATTAAGCATACATATGTTGCTATGTCAAGCTATTCATCTTAAAACCGATAAAAAGGTGATGGGTATCGATTTGTTGTATTCTTCAAGATCTGTCATCTAAGTGTGCATAATATCGAACTGACAAGTGCTATCGGGCTTTTGACAAGCAATTGCAGTCGTTCAAATAGACCGTCAAATACGATCTAAAAGGGGATAACTTATTTGTCTACTTTTAGGCGCACAATTATATTTAAAGCGTTGTTTTTGACAGATGATGTGTATGCACAACGAAGACGAGCTGTTTCTTGTACCTACCATTCGCAATCTCTATCAACTAGATGGATGGCTTTTTTTTTAATCTCAAAGGACTCTATAAGGACATAAATTCCAAATAAATAACTCCTAACTGCGGTTAACAGCGTTTTATGCCTTATCATAGCGAATATTTCACATTTTTTTATTTGTCCCACTCTGTTACTTCCCTATTCACAAAATCACACACCAAACGAGTCAAATAAATCATCCATTAAAAAATAAGTATATGTATGTGTGTCTGTGTCTATCCCAAATAGGAACGAGCATATAATCTGGATGAGCGCAACACTTCCGGCAAAATAAACAGAAAAATTTGTTAGAAAACATCCACCGCATACTCTCAAACATAAAAAAAAGGAAAAAAAAAAACAAACAAACAAATAAACAGTGGTTCAGTTCCCGCCGCAGTTAAAGGGGGGGAAGAAGGATATTCATCATGCTTCCAGTTGAATGAATTCCTTTATTACAGTGAATTGTATCAACGCACATCACCATTACCCTCCTACTTGGAAGAAGGACCAACAGAACGAAAAAAAAGAAAATCAAACCAAACGGGGTTGATATGTCCTATTTGATTATAACAAAATAAATTCACCAAGGACGAAAATGGAAACGGAGGATGAAAAACATCAAATAAAACATGTGTTCCACTTGGTTAGGATGCTGTAATTTGAAAATAATGCGTCTTGAGAAGGAACCATACACAACGACGAGAGAACGTTGGCGAGATTTCACCAAATGTAACCGTTAGTTGGGGTTAAAAACAATAAAGGATTTTTGCAGGGATTTCCAACTGTCTTCGTCTTTTGGGGGAAGCAAAAGAAAAAAAAAATGAAAGAAAAATTACTTACCCATCTATTTTCGGCGTCTTCGTCGGCGGCGGGCAGGACTACAAGAAATCAAAAAGGATAAATAAAAGTCCGCAAGCGAATGAGAATTATTTCCTTGGAACGGTTTCGATTCTCGGTCGTGGGGACGAATTATAACGGAATGTTATTTTTTGATTGTTATTGAATGAAAATTCAATTTGGGAGCATTGCGAATATCCCTTTTTTACGCTCGATTAGGACAGGGAATTTGCTTTTTTGTATCTGTGTAAGGTTAGTAGTTTGGGGTTGGAAATAGACAGACATTTCTTTTTTTTTTTTCGATTTTGGAATTTCTCTCTAAGGGAGTTAGTCAAAATTCTTTGAAGTTCAAATGTATCGAGAACGGTCCGGGGGTTACTTCAATTTTCGGCTAAATAATTGAATAAATGGAAATGAAATTGCAGAGGGTGGATAATTTTTGACTGCATGCATGCGAATGGAATGTACAAAAAACAAGTCTGGGTGAATTTTTAAAAGGCTTTACTCATCTTAGCTACTTTGTGAGGGTCTTTTCGCAGCAAAAATATACTAATATCAGTAATTCAAAATGGCTTTCTGTTTATGTCTATCTGAAACCAGGATGTGATTGTGCACAGATGTCAAATACCTTCCATTCTTGTCCTTCAGTTTCTTACTGAAAAGTATGAGATCCACTTAGACTACTACATTGAACTTTTAGGAAGACCTGTGAACTAGCAAACTAGTATGGTGACCAGAACTAAATAAGACTGCCTATCTAATGGCAATC
This sequence comes from Chalcosyrphus nemorum, assembly GCA_949716465.1. Lineage (NCBI taxonomy): Eukaryota > Metazoa > Arthropoda > Insecta > Diptera > Syrphidae > Chalcosyrphus > Chalcosyrphus nemorum. Next base: position 13,688,199 of record OX454334.1, on the reverse strand, counting down.
ACTAGAGTTCAAGGACTAGCATTGGTACCATCAGTGCGATGAAAACAACTGCAACATTGAGGCTAGATTCATTAACACGAAGGCAATGAAAAACATGATGAACTAGCAACAAAAGGCTCAACAGATTCATGTATGTATGTACACAGGGGCATCCCTGGCAACCAAGCCGCCGGTGAGCTTGCCGGACGAGGTGCTCCTTTCATTGGTCATGAACCATGTTGTGGCTCACAAACTAATCAAATCAGAATAGAGCTCAGCAGATGGGAACGACAAGAATCGCTTTCCTACTGGAACTCTAAATGGTCTTGTCCAATCGGACGCATGTCGCCTATGCCTTGAAGACACCGAAACAGCCCACCACATTTCCTGACATAGTTCGGCTGAGACTTAAGTACTTTAACAAAGGCATTACATCTCCCTCTGATGTCTCCTCAGCTTCAGCTGTAGATGGCTTTAGATTCATAAATGAACTAGACTTCAGCTGAACCACAGGGAAAAACTAATTATATTCAAACCTGGTAGGGAATAGCACAAAAGATCTTCCTGGGTCGTAGTGCTTCATAGGCCTTTCGCCTTCTCTTATCCCTCACTATCCTTCCTCTGTAAGGACCCAGCCTTGCTCACTCAGGCTTATAGCAGGGAAAATAGCCCAACACAGACGAACCTAAAATGGGCTTCAATGGAAACTTGTAACACTACAAGGGAACGACGGCCGTCCTGCGGAGAGCAGATTGTGAACCTAAATATACGACTAGATAGGACCCTTGTATCCTAAGGCTTCATCTACGATGCAGTCGAGATCTTATTTTCTGGTACTCAGTTCAATCAAAAGCTTCGCCTGGTTTGGACTCTAGTCCGAACTCCTCAGAGGACTCGAAGACCGATCATAAACTGGTGTCTTTGTAGAATGCGATACAAACGACATTCATAAGTGACATTGTTAGGAACAGCCAAAGTGCTTTTATGTGTCTGTAGTAACAAAGATGCTGCGCAGAAGACCTTGTGCAACTCCTGAACAACTTCCAAGATATCTGACACTCCTCTGAGTCTCAGGTTGCACTTTGAACTCGTGAAATGTTGTTGTTTGACAAAGCTCAGAAGAAAGTTTTCCAGCCCTGGAATTTAGGTGAATTCTGCCTTCAACCGGCAATGCCTTTCAATTAAGTAGTGTGGCACGCCCCATGTGTGGCTGGTTGCTCCCGGACGATGAAAAGAAATACGAGGCATTCTTAATAGCTTTCAGAAAAAAGGACACTTTTCTGTTGCAAAGCTGAAGGGAACCTTTATCTCTGACGATAGTGAGGGGGGAAAACGAAAGATTTTCTCTACGTTCTCGAACTACTCACACAAATTTTAGTTGCTGATGTGGTGACTGTTGTTGTTGTTATAAGTTCCCCTTAATTAAAAAAAAAATCTTCGAATTTCAGTAAAATTGTTAACGTAGATCCAGTGAAGCGTTTCATATACCCCCGCATCCCCTACAGCTCACAACTCGGCATTGCCCAGACTAAAAATTAATTTTATTCTTCCTTCGGGCCAATTTTAACAAAAAAAAAAAAAAAAACTTTAAAGCGAATTCCCGCTTAACCATAAATCTTCGCTCGGTAAAACAAATTTTCTCCCGAAATACCCATTTACCTCAATTCAAATATTGACTACACCTACTGTGTTGTGTCGACTAATGAAAGAACTTGGAAACGCCACACCGGTTGGGCTATATATTTTTGGCCGTCTTTCGGCAAAAGTTGATTTTCAATTTTAAATAAATCATCAGCAATGGTTTCCACCCAAAATCCATGCTCACCCTTTGGTTGGCAAGCCCAAATCGATGGTCGATGCAAAAGGAACACATTTGAGGGATTTAATTTCCGATAGGAAATCTGTTCTGGTGTTATCCATCACCGCAAAGTGCTGCTGGCTTACTACTCTGCCTTGAACTTAACCCATTCCCATCCCCATCCCCCAACTGCCATTCCAACAAAAACACTTACTTACCTACTTACCTATATATTACAAAAGGATCCAAAGAAGAGGCCCAAAGTTTTATTTACAACCCCATCCGCCGTTCATAGTCTGCTACTCCTTCTTAACCAAAATTTGTGGCTTTTTTCCGGGTAAACAGTTGAAAACGTCATCATCATCGTCGTCGTCGAATAAATTCGGCTCCGGGGGTTTAGTAAGCGAGACCGCCGCCAGAGGAGGTTTCATTATTTCAAGCAAATTAATTCGAAAATTTTATCCAAATCAAAAATAGAAGCCGTTCGCGCGTTTCGTTTCCTGAAAACCGGGGGCGTTTTTGTTTTTTACGGGACTTCTTTGGATTTTCCTGAAGGATTTCGGTGCTTTTTGTGCCTTGGTGGCGTTTTATTTGGGAAACGTTCGGGGGAATACAAACCCCCCGGGGTGGTATTTTGGTATTCAAAATTTTTTTTGCATCGTTTATTCGGCGGTTAGTTTGTTTATGACAGTCAGACCCGGGTTTTATGTTGTTTATTTTGTTTTGATACCGCGCGAGAACAAATTAGTGTTTTATTTCTTCTTTATTATTGGTGGCTGGGTGAGGGGGGAGAACATGTTGACATGACAGGCACTCTAGCAGAGGGTGGCAGTGGCAGACGGCTAAATTATGTTTTCGTAGAAATAATGGATTAAATTAAATTAAACCTTGAATGATGGTAAGTGGACAATGGATATAATGATGTACATATCTGGAAGCTGGCATGGTGTGAGATGAGAATAACAAGCGCCAGAGTTTCACGTGACTGGAAATTCAGGGGCAAATAGCACTTTAAGAAGCTAAGAATAGAAAACTTGGGGGAAGACGCCAAAAATCGTACGAAATCTTACAGTTGACTTTATGTTCGGCTACTCTTTCTATTATTTGGTCTTTCCTGAGTCGAACCAGCAGAAGATAGGCCAAACAATGCAGCAGCAAGAAATAGCTGAAAAAACGTCACTCTTAGGCCCAGAACAGCACAGGAAATAGATGTAAAGGCAAAGTCATCATGAGGAGCTCCAAAAATTGTCTTCACTTGCACAAAGAAAGCTGAAGAAAGCCATTCGGATAAGCAAGAAGAGTTGCTTCATCGAACTTTTCCATGAACGAGGCCCACAAAGGCAGCTATTCCATTTCGACGTTTTCCTTATAAAATCCTCGAGCTATAGAAGTTCCAGTCGGTTGATGGAATGCCAGTGATGGATGACGTTTAAAGAATAGCTGACGTCAAACTCTACCTGCAATTACTTGTGACCGAACAACATTGCTTCCATCAATAGCGCATGTTCCACTTAAGAGTCTTCGAGCTCTAGAGGGAAGATCGGTTTTCTGCCCAACTTAGTAGATACCACATCGTCCACTAGTTTTTGGGTCTGTGCAGCCAAACGCCGCAGGGTGGTTTTAGACACCTAAAATTGTTTCGATGGCTCCAAAAACGCCTTATATTGTAAACATGGGACTTACTACAAACTTGGCACTTACTTTATGTAAATTTAATACCAAAATGTCATATTTTATTGGTCTAAGCGCATGCTTTGAGGCTCAGAAACCTTTCCAGCTTTCTCATGACAGTAATACCCCTAGATGTTTGTCGGACTACCACACGAAGTGGTACTGTTTTGTGCAGTTCTTATCTTGATGCACACATAGTAGTCCAAGCCATCTAACACTGAGTCATCGCACAGAATAGATGGGAGAGTCGATACGTCTAGTTCTGTCTAGTTCAGTTTCAAACTTTAAGGAAGCACAACTTTTTGGAGAAGAAAGGGTTTATTTATTTCTATAACATTTCTCTTACAATCTTTTTGCAACAGTCGTCACAAGCTCATGGCCCTCTGGCGGGAAGAATACCTGTTCGTCACTCCCAGCCGCACGGTAATCAGCAAAAGCACACACACATTCACGCGATCCAAGCTCAAATGTTCACACTTGTGCAATCGCCCGTATAAAGCAGATAGGCCAGGTCTCTAGCTCTCTCTATTGACTTTTCGAAGAGCTTTAATCCAATATCCTGGCCACGAAATTGACTATGTACACCCAGCACGTGGACATAAACATAAACATTGGATTCTCGCTCAAGAATAGCAAGAGCTTTGCCCTCTTTGTGCCTGCTATATGGGAGGCTTGCCCAACTAAACGCTGTGCTTCTTTGGGACCCTTTGAACCGGCAAAGAATGCCCCAACAATTTGACCGCCACAAACCGCTACGCTGGATCATTTTTTACATGTGACATGTTAAATTCTTCATCGCAGATGTCCTGCTTCTTGGGGTTGCAAGCATTTGTTAAGGGCTCTTCGGGGTAGTAGTGTTTTATTGTAAATCACACACAGGTAGTGTGATGGAATCAGTAAGAAAAAGAGTGCCATGGAAACTCTATGAATCATAAATGTCCAAAAAAACAATAGCGCTTAGACGTCGGCTTCGTCTCGAGAAACTATTTCAAAGGTAAATTAGTGTATGGACACTTCTCTTAGTTCGGTAGCTAATTGTGTTTTCAGAATTTACTTTAACCAAAGCTTGTTCGCTTCTAAGTTTAGCGAGGATGAGTACGAGCATTTGCTGCTTATAACCCTACAAATTCTCCCCCGATATGGCACTTGCACTCCACAGATAGAGTTCACTTACATAAATGACCAAAGTTTCAAACCGCTAAACGGACACACAGATTTGGCATTAGTATCAAACGGTGAAACCAAACCTCCAGCGCACTATCTACTTAACGAATGCAACCCTTTTTAAACATAAAATAGTATAAATAATATAAGCAATTAGTCGCATCACCCTACCATTTGTTTCATGCGCAAGAGGAGGAGCGCCCACTCAGTTTCGCCAACAATTAGATAAAATGTCCTTTAAACCCATCAGTCTCATTAGTCACAGCGGAACCTAATTTATCATTCGTTGAAATAAATGAAATTACTTAAACAAATTACCAGACCAAGCAAACAATTGCAACTGTCCTCGGTCTATACGTGCCCAAGCACCACCGGCACCGGCACCGGCCGGCTCTTGTCTATCCTTAAATGGGTTTAAATTCTAGTCCATCATCGTGGACACTGCAACGGAGGCCACTTTAAATACTGGCGGTTAAATTGGTTTTTCCATTTGAGCAAGTTGCCAAGCTAATTACTCATCCTATACTATGTCTAACCACCCACTGGGTGGTGACCGCATCCTCACCCATATCCTCCATCCTGTGCAGTTTCCTCTCTCTCTCTCTCTTTCAGTTTTTTTTGTCATCCTTTCATTTATTAGCACAAAGTTGGCGACCATCAGCAGTTTATTTCTATTTATGACATTCAAGTGCACTAGCCAAATGACGCTTTCACTCTCTCAAGTTGGGGAGGACTCTATCATCACCAGAATAGTGGCTGTATCTGCCAGATGACGACGACGACGACGACGATGACGGGTGCTGGACAGAGTTGTAATATCAAAAGTTACACACTATCCTGTCCATATGCAAAATGGTTTTCTTTTCTCTTTTCTTTCGTTTTTTCGTCCTGGGCTAGTAGCCCGAGTAATTTACGAAAAATACATATGCAAAGTACTTCCTGGCAAAAATATATGTATATCCAAACACAGTAGCAAGTATGACTCCTGGCTCCCTCCAATTAACCAAGTTCTTTGTATAGGAGTACTTATGGGTGAAACTTTTGCTAGCAACCAACAAGAGCGTAGGCTTACACGGGTTCGGGTTCATATTTTTAATAAGGTGTAGCCCACAAAAAAAGAGGAGGAATATTTTTTTTTTGTGCAACCTCATGCCAAATTACTTTCAGATTAGCTTTCGGGCTCCGTATACAGATGGCTGAAAGCAATGATGTGTCGTCGTCCTTTGGGGCAGGGCGGAAACAGTAGGGACATGTCAAATGATTAGCATAACTTTTTTCTAATTAACATAAGTTGCAAGTTTTTTTTTTTCTTTTTTCACACACATACATAAATACTATATTCCGTTGTTCTTCGTAAGAACTGGAGGATTTTTCTGCATGGAATTTGTGATGATTTCCTGTGTTGTGTTTCCCTTAAGGATATGTTGTGTCTGCGAAGAAGTAAGGTTAAGCGAGGTAAATAGTTTAGTGACACGTAAACAATAGACAAGACTGTCACGAGTGTGATGCTTCTGGGAAATGGGAATTGAAAATTAAATGCATCTTTCTCAAAACAAAAAAAGGATAAACTATCAATCTTTTGCAGGGATATCCAATCTTTTTTCTTTCTTGTGGCACCTAGGAAGAATTATCTTAGCCTCGAAATACTTTCGCTGTAGACTAGACGATGTTAGTGTTCCCAGTTGCAGAGTTGCTTCCGGTGAGTGGTTGCTGTTTGTTCCAGAACTAAGACTTACTAGGAATCTTGCCATTTATCTTACTAAGTGCGCTGAATGTTACATCTGACTTTAGATAAAGCAATCATTTCCGCGACAAAATACTCCGTCGGATATTAGGTCCCTTATGCGAGGAGGGCGAATGGAGGAGAAGATACAACCGTGAACTCTATGAGCTGTACCAGGATGTGGATGTAGTCCAAAAAGCCAAGATATGCAGACTACATTGGTCGGCCACATCGAGCGAATGGACAACAATGCTCCAGCCAAGAGGATCTTCGAATCCCAGGTTCGAGACGAAGAAGACCGAACCTCCGGTACAAAGACCAAGCTGTCGCGGATGCCAGAAAATTTGGTCTTCACAACTGGAAGCAGCGTGCCCGCAGAGGATAGTAGGCAACGATGTCTCAGGCAGGGACTCTACAAGTGTGGGGAGCCCTTTAAGTAAGTAAGTAAGTAATCATTTCCGACTGAAAGAGATCGATGAGCTCCTTGATATGGTCCAGGCGTAGACTATCTTCGAACTTGAATAGTTTTAAAGAGCCCATTTAACTATACCTGGCCTAATCCACTGCTCAGATGAGCTCTCCATTTCTATCGATCTTCTGTCATCGACTGTAACTCATCAGTTGCTATTCCCAAAAGAGGCTAGGACAGATCTCGGGTTGGATATAGTCACTTCTTTCTATCTGCTTACATTTTGCGGCACGATGGGTTCAGTTGGTATTGTCATCTACAAAGGAGGAATCTTAGAAAAAGCCATAAAAGATCGCGAAAGAGGGGTAGCCCTAAAACCTTATGGATCACAGATAATCAAAGAAAGATCAGCAATTGACTGGTCTCATTCACAAAGTGATAAGAAGCTGTGAACTTGAACTCTATGCGAAGCTTACGAACGGACAAATTAGGATTCAGTAAGCTGCGTGGTCTATGATCATAATCCTGATTGATTGATCGAGTGCAGGGATCTTTTGTCTTCGTTGATGTGATAGAAAAGATTAATATATTATAATCTGCACGTGCCAAAGGGGAGAAGAGAAAGTTTAAAAGAGAAAAGTGATAAGAAAGAGTTGGTGCAGTAGTAACTATTTGAAGCCCAGGTGATATTGGGTTTATGCTGTATGGATGGTGTCCGATTTGACAGGCGAAAGAGTTGGGGTGATTTTTGCCTTTGTTCATAATTCACAGTTCCTTTTTCGGGTTCGTGAAATGGTTATAGTCGGGACTTGAACACCAAACCTACAAACTACTATACCGTGACCACTTAATCTATTAAATGACGGTTTTTTTCTTTTGAAATTTCAAGGTCTAAGACACAAAAAATTATACTTAGTGGAACTCCCCGTTCCCGGATCTTATTTAGTCAAGCAGTAAAATTTCTTATGACAATTCCGCGATGACCCAAGTAAAAATTTTCATTCGTTCCTCTTTTTCAGAAAGAATTCTTACTGATGAAACCTCTAAATACCCCCGACATATCAATAACTTAGTTTCCTTTAGGCACCAGGAAGATCAGTATATTCTACACATCGCATCAGTAGCATTAAGGACCTTCTTTTGGTCTGGATCCCTCCTCATTGAGTGCCGTTTCTAACATACTAAGCCCAAAGCTAAAGCTTGTTCGAGGCGTTGTATCACCTCAAAGTAAAATTGTCGGCGTGATATATGTAAGTAATAGTTTGAAAACTAATCCTTCCCACTTGAACATTTATTTGAATTAAGGAAAAAAAGAAGAAAAAACTTCACTTGAACAGTTGTTAACTTAAATAATTCGTTAACTTCAACTGACAGAACATACCTAACCATAAATGTCACACCGTGTCATCGAGATAAAAAAGAGGACAACCTCTATGAGTAAGCCCCATGTATTCCCACAGCCAGTTTAACTCATGTGTTGGTCATAGAGTTTTTCAATTTTATTTAGATTGCAATTAACGTCTTTCCCCCCAACCAAAATTGAAAGCAGTGAAGGTGTTTTGGGATAGTGCAAACTTTATTCCATAGCCACAGCGAAAAAGTGTATTTAACTTGGCTACTCAAACTGAAACTAGAGGAGTCCTTCGGGCGCCATAGGGCCAACATCCTCTTTGACAAATAGGAAGGCGCACTGAATAAAAACAACGAAGAGGAAGAGCAGAGATCTCACCATTTTGGCAGTGTAATTAGTTTTTTTGTTATGGTTTTACTCGTCCCAATATCTCGTCCTGGCTGGGACTACAATGAGATGAGAGCTACTTCGTCCTGGTTATTTTTGCTTTTTTTTTTTTTTTTGTTTTACTGAACTTACTAAAAGTAAAGCGAAAACACGGTTCATTCACACGCTTGAACAGCACACTCATTTAGAGCTAAAGGGATGGTCGTAAGGGCGAAAAGGGGAGGAAGGAAAAAAAAAAAAATTACTCATATTGGTGGAGTGAAAATAATAACGCTCCAGAGGACAACCAACTTGACAGAAAAGTAGGCCATCTGTTTGAGGCTCGGTCTATATGTAGCCGGGCTTGCATGTAGCCATGGAGCATGTTGTGGATACTCTTTTCAGTGAGAATCCAGGCCAAATGGTTTGCAAGGATAAAATGGTTAAGGCAGAGACTCTGAGTTTCATCTCCATGAAAGGTTCATTCGAAATTTTTGCTGTTTTTTTTTTTCTGAAGAGGAATTTATCGCTAGAGGGCGGTTATTACGACCACACTGGGACTGCTGGAATATACTGGAGTTTTAATTTAACAAGTTTTCATTTATTACCACCTATGGCAGTTGCTCTAAATTTCAGTGTTGTCCTAATTTTGAATGAGGAGTTGTTTTTTCTTTTCTGTTTTTGCTTGCCAAACTGATTTAAATGAGGAATGTAATTACAAGTTAATTGGGTTGTGGCTATTGAAATTGGTCTTGCAGGAGTGAGGATAACTAGTATTAGTAGGTGTCAATGAGTGAAAGACCTGTTTTTTTTTTTGTACAAATAGTGGTTTGTGAGCTTTTGAGACAGTTTCTCTTTGATTTAGTCGCTGTTTGTGCAGATATAAGCCTTGAAACAATACAAAGGGAGGGATTTGTTATTAGAAGTAGCATGCGGGGAATATTTTTAGGAGCACTCACTTTTGAACGTGTATCTGCAGAGCTGTTCAGCCCTTTTTAGTGATAATTTTGCGAAGAGAAGTGACAAGAGCTAAGAAGTTACGAGAACTGATCATTTACTCCTCACAAGTCACTAGGAATGGATAACAATCGGAACTGCTGTCTTAAGTGAAAGAGTTAACTCTCTTCTTCAACTCACAGTATCAGGAATCAATTTCTAACGACGGTCTTATAAGAGATCAATAAGAAAGGATCGATCACGACTTCTTAACGCTCGGTGGTTTTGAACTAGGTTTCCAATTATAAGGATAACATCCATAAGCTCATTAGGAAAGCAAGAGTGCTTCTGTAAAATAAAAAAAAACATTCAGCAGTATGTGGTGTTCAAACGAGCTGTGTTGTAGCAAGTCCAGCTTAAAGACTTCACAGGAAATCTAAGGGGAAACGTCCATCCGAGTCACCCGATCAATGGAAATAAAACTAATGACGGAAGTGGAAACCATGCTAAGTAACACTCTGTCAGCTAAATTCGCCATAATGCTAAGGAGGAGCCAAATATGTTTATCTGACGCTCATAGCCGTGCTTCAATGGATGTTTACCAGATCGACAGAAACTGATTAGACACACAAGCATCTGAAAGTAGATTCGCTATCAGAATTTCTGGCGGAGTGTACTTGAACAACCAAAGGATGATCAAGGAAACAGGCCTATTTAGCACACTGACTGTGCCCAAAACTTTACTTACTTAAAGGGCTCCCGACCCTTGTAGAGTCCCTGCCTGAAACATCGTTGCCTTCCATCCTCTGCGGTCCCGGGCACGCTGCTTCCAGTTGTGAAGACCAAGTTTTCTGCCATCCGCGACAGGTCAGAGGTTCGGTCTTCAGTTCAGTTCAGTTCGGTTAGGTTCGACTGGGATTAGAAGATCCTCTTGGCTGGAGCATTCTTGTCCATTGGCTCGATGTGGCCGAACGGATTTGTGAAAGATAGTGCCTTCCGTGCTAACACCTGCCCTGCGCACTATCTGCTCCAACACGATATTGAAGAAATCACATGGCAGCGCATCTCCTTGCCTGAATGCGGTGCACGTTTGGAAGAGCTCCAAGTTGCACTGAGCATCACGTGTTTTCCAGCGTTACGCGACACATCTGGATGAGTTTTGCCGGTATCCCGAATTGGGCCATATCGCCTGGTAGACCTCAAGACAATGAATGCTGTCATAGGCGGTCTTAAAGTCGATGAAAAGGTGGTGGGTTTCGACTTGAAATTCGTTGGTCTTTTCCAGGATTTGTCTGAGTGTGAAAATTTTGTCTATTGTCGATCTGCCGGGCCGGAAACCACACTGGTACGTCCCGATAAGTGTGTTGCAGAAAGGTTTTAGACGTTCACACAATACGTTGGATAGGATCTTATATGCGACATTTAACAGGGATATGCCTGGGTAGTTCTTACAAGACATAGGATCGCTTTCTTTGAAGATGGGGCAAAAAAAGGACCAAAACGCATTCCCTTAAACTAAAGGATGACTGTAGTGCATTTCAAGCCGTGATTTTGGCCATTATCCGGACTTTAAAAGTCAAAAGCAGTAGCAATATCGTCAATCACATATGTTCTGAAATCAGCAGTGTTCAAATCGAGGTTTGTGTGGATCTGTAAAGTAAATGTTGCCGATGGAGACCGTTGAAAAGGTATACTACACCCAAGTTGGTCTTTCTTATTGGATTAGTCTCGTTTCAGTCTTCTCTTCATCCTGACAGACAGTTTGACAGTTTTATCGAAGTTATTGAAGGGAAGGGACAACCTTTGGATATGTCTAACAGTGTCCGGTTCTTCGTTTCTGTACTTTGGAATTGTGAGGTTTCGTTTGGGTGGTATAAAGCCACAGATGAGCCTACGCAAGTTTTTGTAACCTTCTCCGAGACTGTCTCTCTCTCTTCTTTTTGATAAATGTCTTAACAAATACAACGCACAAAATGAAAGTGTTTCTATTTCTATTTTCGGAAAAAAGTACTGAATGTATAATTATCGATAGAACTCTGCGTGATTGTCTAAAAATATTACACAAATTACATGTGTGACTAGACCTTTTGCTCTTATTACCATCTAGCGGTATAAAAATAAAATCAAACATAATTCTAGAAATCCAATCAACTTATTCAACAAGAGTCCCCCCTACCATCAGCACGGATCTCACACTTAATTCGATTAATTACAGCCCAATGGCATTCTTCTCGCCGAAATGGACTTATTTTTCAACTTTATTATCCTTTCTCATTCATTCAAACAACACTTATACTCTGCCAAACAAACACTCCCCAATTAATCCAAAACAATGGAAAATTTGTCCTTTTCCCAGGCGCGCATCATGAGCACCTATCCACCCACACCCTTACAAGGAACAGGGGAAGGACATTTAATTTCCGCATCGAATTTCATCGAAGGCACACAGAGAAATCAAGTGAATTAATTAATTTTCCGGCATTGTGACCTTTACGCGATAAGGACGACACTCCTTACAAAACTGTGCTATACACAATACAAACACACATACATTTGCTTAAGCTAAGGTAAACATGAAAAAGGGGTTGCTATGCAATCCCCCATCAGCCAGCCGTTTGGTAGTGGTGGACGATTTTATTCGATTGCCTTGATGAATATATTATAACCAGGAAATTTCCTCGCTGAATAGCTGAGCACACTTGATGATAATAAATCCGTCTAATAAAGGATGTTAATGTTGCTCATCAATTTCCACCCTCTTCTGTACCTACTCCTTTCTCTGCTGCTCTGCCGCCGTCTAAAATTTTTCGGTGGGATAAGAAAGACTTATGTAGCTGCCGCTGCGGTTATGGGACGCTTGGAATTTTTTTTTTTTTTTTTGTAAATGACGCGCGTTGTGAGCTGCTGTTCGACGTTACGCGCGTTAAAGCTGTCAATGAAATTTTTATTCAGTCACAAAATAGAATTATACGCTGATGAGGGGGGCGAGGTAAGCGAGCGTGTAGAGCAACGCAAATCACAGCGGGACTCTTAGATGAGGCTCCATTAAAAGTGTGTCGGCAAAATTGGCCGTGTAATTGGTAGTAAAATTTCACTTCACGGAGGCATGCGGTGCGGTGCGCGGTGAAATGTGGGTGTTTATGTTCGCTACGGCTTGTGTATGTGCACAAGGGAAATTAGATGATGAAGGATGTACCTGCCAACATTTATGGAAGAAAAAGTGATACATTGAAGGATTTACCTTGGTAAAAATAGTTTTGCAAATGACTAAGGACGTTTATAGTGGTTTAAAAAACGAGAGCAATGTGTACATGTGTTGTTATATAAATATCCTTGAGGGTGGATAATTTTAGCTTAAACGTGAAGGCTACGGACGATTTTACTGTATCGTTAATTTAAGAACTGTGTGTACGTGCTCAGAAATTTATATTTATATTTGGAACAGTATCTACATACATAATTCTTCAGGCTGCTAAGATACCTCGGCATAGATGGACAATTTATTTTCATAAGCAATTCCTCTCTGCACAGAATTCGTGTAGAGATATTGCCAAAGTGGTGTGACATGGTAAGGCATCGCTGTCTACGTCAAATTGCCACAGTGGATTTCAAGGGGAAAAAGATTCAGTATTCTTTCCAAGGCTAATGTTGGTAATGATCTCAATGATCTCATCCCGTCAAGCAATCGACCGGTAGGCTAAATGTACTCATTGCACCATCACATGTTGCATTCCTTATGTATCCCCCACCCAAAAGATTCAGTCAACATTGAAGTAAGGATAATGGATAGAAACTCAATTGTGTCTCGTGAGATTAAAACTTGAACCAATAATAAATATCTACTATTTTTTAACTGGCTATAGATGGGTGGTATCAAAATTTTGAGAGCATTTTCGCTGTTTCTATCACATTCTATGCTCAAGAACTCTTTGCCTTTCCACTCATCCCAAAGGATATGGAATCTACTTGCTTTCTATCAACATGCCAGGACGCGTTTCTATTTAAAATAAAAAAAAAAACAAAACTCCTCCTGCACCTGCTGTCCTCATATCCTTTCCCGAACAGAATCCCCCACCTAACCGCAGAAGAGCAAACTTAATAACCAAATTAATGACATTTCCATTCTCTTTTTTCTTCTTTTTGTGAACACAGACAACAACTTCATTTGCGACTGTCGACTCCAGTGGATATTCGAGCTGCGGAATCGAACCAGAAACATTAATCTGAAGGAGTCCCTCGAGGAAATCGTCTGCACACTGTACGATGACAAAACGAACAATATACAGCAAGGACTTTTGAACATTGACAACAACGATGTCCTCATGATGAATGCAATTCGCGATAGGCCAGCCAGCAGTTCCACCGGTAGCGGTATCCAACCGAAGCAACATCGACAGCAAAATCGACGTCACCATCAGCAGGACCAACAACCGCTCGACTTGTACCCGCATCAGCAACAACAATTGCGTCCCAAGCAACAATCTTCCTCATCCTCGTCCTTGTCGCATTCTACAACAGCACTGGCTGGCACTCGTAATGAGTTCGGTAATAGAAATCGTGCCTCGGCTGCTTCCTCACCATCTGAACCCGGTCAGGAGTACTATGTCGATGAGGCACCGTATGTGTTCGACAATGATGCCGATAGAGGCGATGACGTTGACGACGATGACTTGGTAGACAATACAGACAATGCAATTGGAATTCATAGGTCACGACAATTGCAACAGCCACAACAGCAGCAGGCGCTGCTCCAGAACGATGCCAGAGGCGTAGGACGTGTTGTCGAACTATTGAAACTGCGGCCCGACAAACTGCCATGTCCCGAGGATGTGAGCGATCCCACTGAGCTACCGTTGTCACGTGAATCAATTGGCATGGATGTGCGTGGCACACATACGGCTAATAGTTGCCAATGTCTATTCTATCACTGGTCATGGTTAAGTGTTCTCCTATGGGCAGTTGGTGGTACAATAAATTTACGCTTTATATCGTAGATTTATCGTTCTTATTTTCTTTTTTTTTTTTTTCTTAAGTAAATATTATTTTTATCGTTTTTAGTTTTTTTTTTTTTATTATGTCAACCTTTAAAAAAAAAAAAAAAAAAAATACATAAGTGCGTCTCTGGGTGTCAGTATGTGTCTATGTGTCTGAATGCATGTTTACCATTTAAATATAACAATAAATAATTTAATCCTTATTTCTACAGAATCCTTTGGTTTTTTGCATTTTGTTGAGATTTTATTCAAGACATTTGCCTACCTAAAATTACGATAAATAAAATATAAATAAGAAAAAATTATATGTTTTAATTTTTAAATTGTAAAATGCAAAAGTAAATTAAATTATTCAATTAGATTAAAAAAAAAAAAAAAATAGATTTGAGAAATGAGCTTGCACAATTGTTTAAAAATTTTCATAGCGCTATTTTTTTATATAAAACAATACTTATATATATATATATAGGAATATATAGGACCATAGTTGTTAGCCACTACATAAATAAGAGTTTGCTTTTTTCGTTTGTGTAACATTTTATGTGGCACATTTTCAGGTTTAGTTTTTAAGTGAAATTTTAAGGGAAACTATACAAATTTACAACAATGATGAAGATAGCTAATTGTTAGCCCAAAAATAAAGTGATTTGAACTCACTTTACTCACGTGTAAGGTTATTTTCCACAAAAAGTGATCAATTCTTTCACCAACAAGGACAACAATTTTGACTAGGTCTTTTTAATTTATAAACTTTCATATGTTTAATATATTTAAAAAGTAGCACACCAAGACTTGGAGAAGCTTAAGAAAATTTTCAAGAAATATTACAATTATTGAAAATTAAGAGTTGAAAAGCTCACTTTTGGTGGAAAATAATCTCACACGTAAAAGTGTGCCTACTTGATTTGTGAAAAAATTAGCCATTTGGTTTTACCCCGGCACTAACATGGCCTATTAGTACGAAATGCGTTCAAATAGATTTTTAGCACATGTGACAGAGTAAGTTATTGACGAAAGAAATGTCGAAAAGGTTAAAGTTTTTAGTACCAATTTGTTCTGTGTTAGAGGTGGTTCAAAGGGTAGCCACAACTTAAAGGTGCAGATCTAACAAAGTTCCATTGTGCTACCCAAGTCGGGGAGTTCTAAGAAAACAAGAAAAATTGACATATGGATCTTTGACAGATTTTTCCCTATATGAAATGGCTTTTACACACCCTTGGCTGGCGATGTAAATATTGAAACAAAAATTCTGGAATCCAACCAAAGAGTTTGCCCAAATCAGGGTTGTTAAATGTACTACTAAGGGAGTATTCGTACTCCCTTCTTAAACACTGTACTCTCGTACTCCCCACGTTCTGATTTTACTCCCTTTAAAACTTTTTGATTTTTTCAACATAATAGAATTAGAAAGTAACTCTTATTGTGTTTAGTATATTGTCACTTTTATTTCATTGGATGGGCCATCACAAACTGGTGCAATTACCCCGGTGTAAGACTGGCTTTTTAGAAGAGGAAGATGAGGTGTAAAGTAAGAAACATGGTAAAATCTTCATCCAGTGTTGAAGCCGTTGAAAGGCGGGGTAAAACTTATACATTTTCTCTTTTCTTTGCGAGCTGCCAATTTAGGAGAATTTACTCGTGATTATCCCAGGACAAAATTGCTCCAGTGTGTGATGGGCTTCGTCTTGAATCTGTCCTTGAAAGTGATTAATTTTAAAGCATCTAGTATACAAAGAAATGGAAAAGTAAGCAGAAAAATTAGTATACTCCTGTATTCCTCTCAGGCACAAAATACTCATCTGTTAACTTCGAAAATACTCCCCCTCGAAATTGGAAAACGGCAACCCTGGGCCAAATGCATATTTAATCAGCTCGCGAGAGGGTACAACTTTTTCTTATTAAATAGAAATTCAAATAAGAAATTACAAACATCCCTTTCAGTCTTTTTAATTTAAACTGATTTGCTTTGACTTGCTACATTTTATGGAGGACTGCTTCGTAAGCGGATGCTAGATGTGCTAGCGACAAACCTGTCATCGCAGTTCAGTGTCTGACACTTGGATTAGCGAAGTGTATAGAACGTACTCAATATTCTCACCAGGGTTGTTAAATGTCACACTTTTTTTGTTTTTTATACATTTTACCATAAAAAAGCATATAAAAGTGTATTAAATTGTACAAAATTTTTCAAAATGTACACAATTTTACATTTTTGACTTTGACTTCCATAAATTTAATTCAGTTTATACTAATTTCTTGCTATTATACACTTCTATAGAGCAGCAATATTTTTCAGATGTATGATACACAATCTTATACACGTAAAAAAGTGTGTATAATACGCCGACTATTATACATCGACAACCCTGATTCTCACTGAGCTAATTTTCAGTTGGCACTACTGTCAACCTTGCGTAGCAATATCCACTTTTTTTGCTAAGTTAGCTTTGTGATCGTTGATAGTTATGGTGCCACTCTGCTATCGCAAAACACACAGGGTTAAGAACGTATGCAAATTGGGTCCTAATCGCCATTAGATCTAACATCCTTATAGCTTTTCTTTGAACCGTTATTCTCAGTCAGTTGACATTATTGACAGAAGACACGCCCTCAAAGGTCTCACTTTTATGGAGAAATAAAAATTCCCTTAAATTTTCAAATTAATAAGTTCCCTTTTAGATTTATTCTAAAAAAATTTAATAAAATAATTTATGCATTAAGTATAAATAAGAAAAAAAAAACATTTTTAAGATATAATACATATATATACTACATATATGTATGTAAGTATATTTTTAGGCATAACTTTAAATACCAAATTTATGTATTTAAATTACCTTACAGTCATAATGTAAATATATTCTTCTACTTACGTGGTTACGGTTTGGATGAAAACTAAATATAAGTATAAAATATGTATATTTATGAGAACGATATTTCTAAATAAAAATTTATTTTTATTCACAGTACTTCTCTAAAATTGTGTTTTATTTTACAATAAAATCTAAGCCAAGAGGCTTTCAAAAGAATAATAACTTTTATCTTCATTTTGAATTATTTGCCGAATTTATTTTTTTCTTGTATATGTAGAGTAAGACTGACAAAATATTTAATGAAAAAAAAAAGTAAATAAAAAAATTAATGTTTAGATACAAGAAAATAATATAGAGTTGTCAAAAAGTTTTCAAAATAAGCGAAAAAAATTAAGAAAAACGATAAATACATTATGAAAACATTGATGGGTATGTATGTATATTTTTTAAAATGGACAATTTATTAAAAAAAAAAAAAAACAAAAATGTGGTAAACAATTTATATATGAAATTTTACTAAAAAAAAAAGCAAGAAACATTGTAAAATAAAAATTTCACAAATATAACTATATTTTAGTTGACAATCAAGGTGCAAATTGTAAACAAAGTAAATATTATATAAAAAAAACATTACTAAAAAAAAACACAGAATGTAAAAGAAATATATTGAAATACACAAATACAGACAGATAAGAAATAAACATGAATGTTTTACTTTTTGAATGATACAAACAGAATAATGTCACGCCCACCCGTATCCTGTTTCTCTCTTCCCTTCCATCATTCAATACACTCAGTAAGAATATATGGAATAAATGTAAAGCAAAATAAAATAAAATATATATGGAAAAAAAAAATCCCTATATAAAAAAATATTACGACAACAAAAACATTTTTAAAATACATAATAGTAATAATAAAGAACAACACTGTAAAGTATCTTAGGTAGTTGTATGAATATTTTTTTCTTTTGTCTTAATTTTGTTTATATGAAGAAAATTAAGTATAAAATATTATTAACTAATATTTTTTAGGATATATAATTGTAAGACAATTTAGTCGATAAGGGCAAACTTTAAAACGCTTCTTCAGAGATGAATATATATTTTAATTTATATTCAATTTAATACAATTTTCTTTTGTGTTACTTTCCGTTTTTTTTTTTTTTTAATTTAGATGTTTACGCTTTTTACTTTAACAAGTGTGTTATAAGGATATTAATATACATTTACAAGGAAAAACAAAAATAAATAAATACGTTTGTAAGAAAAAAAAATGCAATGAATTTAGTTATATTCTCTGGATTGTGTTACCAAATTGATTTTATTAATTTGTTTAACTCTCTGTATTATTTTATGTGATTTTTAGTAAGAAAATAAAAAAGAATATTTGTAAAAAAAAAAACAAAAACATATATTAAGTAAATTGTGTAAAAGAATGTTTATTTCTCTCATTGTTCGCACATTAATATTGTACACTTAATTTATTTCGATTTGAATAAAATACCAGAAGTAATTTGCTAATTAAAAAAAAAAAAAAATTGTTTTATATATGTAAAATGGTTTAGAAAGGTGAGTAGTGATCATTCTAATTGACTGATGTGGGTGTTTGGAAACTGGAGTTTATATCAGTGCTTCAGTTGTGAAAGTTCCAAGACTTTAAAAGAAAGTCAAGAAAAAGAAGAATGGTGAAACGAATGCGAAGGTTTATCTTTTGGAGATTTTTAAGGTGAATGATGAAGTTGAGGGCCCTAAGTGTTGTGGTTTGCTTTCGGTACTAAAATGAACAATACATCTTACACTTTCTCTGCAATCGCCGGCAGTATCCTCAAACAAGGAAGTGGCAGCTTCTAAGACCTTATAGATAGTCGGTCAAAGTCGTGCCAAGAGTGATGTATCACCGTCTCACAATAGACCTCACTTGGCTCAAGTGAAATCTTCCAATCACAAAATATGGCCACCTTACTATAGCGGTTCTTGCAAATGTAGAGCTTGTGTTATGTACCACCTTGGAGAAGCATTTTAACCTGATTATCTCGGAATAGACGTTTCAGTGAGAATGTTTTGCCACTATAAGCAGCAGCATTTACATATGCACTTCCGGCTGCATACCAGCGAAGCAAAAAGACTAATAAGAAGAATGCATGGTTCGTATGTCAAGACACAATCAATACATCGTCATCTTCCCAATGTCCTTGACCAGCTGTCGTACCAGACGATACATAGAGGACTCAACAAGGTATTTAGTACAATGAATCTCTGTCAATTTCCAGGTCTCAAAAGGCCTGGAAAACACAAGCCAAGTCACTCTGACATATGACATCCTAGGCAACTAAGAAGCTGACCATTCGCATTGACGCATTCCCTACTTTTGGTTTATGAGTAACAAGTCATGTATGTATGTTTTCTACCTAGATGACGAGACAAACGTCCTTCTTTCTGACACATTGACTTCAATGCTCAGTTTTGAGGTTCAATCACATCACCGAATGTCGAAAAACAAAGGCTCGTCTGGGTCTGATGGCTTCTCTAGCAGACTCTTTCAATCAGGTGAGATGCGTTCATTGCGAACCACATGAGTGTGACTTGAGGAATCCCTATATGAGTTTATATTCCCTTTTTAACTTGGTAGCCTACTAACAACTGGAACACGCTCGCCAAATCTATTAAACAGAACAAATTTCCCGTGGCGTATAAGTGTTATTAAAAATATGAACTGCTAATTGGATACTATTACAAAAATATTCGCTAAGTTTTAAATGAATTCCTCAGAAAAGCGTAAAAGATAAAGCCACCTAAAACCCACCCAAGAAGTGATGGAATGCCATAAAACCTTCATTCCTTTCATTACCAACCTAGACGATGTTATTTACTTCAATTGTTAAGACATCCTTCGTATCTTTTCTATTCAAGGACACGTCGATTGCATCTCTATCGACCGGCATAAACTTTTCCCAAATTGCGTTAAATAGGCACCGTCTTTCTTTTTAAAAAAGTTATACCGCGCCGGCATTCAAAACGACTCAATACACCTCTGAACTCCTGGAAACCCCATTAAAACACCACCTTAATTCTCTTCATCCTTTGAAGCATCTACCGGATATCTCATTTTAAACATTTTACAGCAATTTCATCTGCTACATAATTGCCATCAAATTTATTACCCCCGAGGCACATAAACTTTTCTTGGTACTGTTGTTGCGCTGCAGTTGCTGACGTGGTGGCAGAGATAGGCACCAAAAGTCTACAACAAAACAAGGATAATGACAAACTCGCGCCTTTTTGTTGCCCCATTTGGATTTGTTTAACTTTCTTTTGAGTTTCGTATCGGGGGCATCGGGAACTTTATTTGTGTCCTCTCTTTTTATCCATCTAACACTGGGTGTGATGTTCCTCCCTCGTCCACATCATGCCATCATCTTTGAATGAAAAACCAATTTAAGCCCCTACAAAAGGGAAGCTTAATCAGGGATAGCGAACAGGATCATGACCGTCGTCGTGTCGCGTCGCGTCGCGTCGCCCATAAAGACAATTTCATTCCGAAAGCTCACTAGAATCAAATAGAAATTTCCTATTCGCAAAAGAAGCTAAAAAGAAAAATCCCTATAAAATATTTATTTCCCAAACCAATTGAGAAAAAGTTTTCGTCGAGTGTCGGGTCGATTTTCAATTTTTTTTTTTTTTATTAATTTGGTTCCTCGTTGTGGAAGTTTTTGAGGTACTTGCGGATGGTTATATCCTCATCTTGGCGAATAGAAGAAGACTATTTGAAGAAGTGCTCTAATGGGTTGGCGTACTTAATTCGGGCAAACATTTTAATTTTATGCCAAAGTCATGACTGTCATGTCCTTTGAGCGCGCCTTCGCGGCTTTTATTGTTTGTTTATGTCTTCGTGGTGTGGTTTTTCGAAGGATAGTAAAAAAAAAAAAAAAAAACAACTGCGGCTTAATGTGCTGTGTTGGCGTATTGGCATTTTTCTGGTTGTTTGACAGACGATTTGACTATTTAGAAGGGAGAAGAGAACGCCAAATTCGAAGATCAATTGTGTGTCATAAACTTTGTAGTCTGCCATTCAAGTTTTATTGTCGTAATTTGATAAAAATTATAGCAAAGAGGAGATGATTTAAAGTTTTCGTGCGCATTTGCATTTGGATATACTTTTGGGTTTAGGGAGATTGTGACTGGTTTAAAAAATAAATCTGTTTTATGGACTTTTAGTTGGTGGCTTGGTGGATTGATTTTTCGAACTGCTTTTGATGGTTTTTGAACAGTGTTTGGTTCTTTTATCCGCATTTTAAAATATAGGCGAGAAATGTCCCCATCACATAGTCTTTTAGAGTTTTATAACACTTTGAATCGCACTTCCTAATTTTGTCTAAACTTCGGACTGAGAATGTCATCTGAGCACTTGAATCATTAGCGGAGACCTTGTTCACAAAATATTCTCAAAAGATGTGACGTCCCCAGGGACGAAATGTAGTGTTTAAGTTGCTTTACAGCTTGTCCATAGACTGCTTGACAATTCCTAAAAAAGACGCACCCTAAGTTGTACTAATGCAAAGCCCAGATTGAAGCGTGTTCCTAATCTGATTTCTCAATCCGCTCATATAAGCCGTAGGTAACCCCGCGTTAGTTCCAACAGTCAAGTCTAGCGGTCATGGCTCTTCACCGTGTCGTTCTTAATTGAGTGCTCTCAAGTAATCTTTCAAAGGCTGAGAAATAGGACGAACAAATTTGAATGCACCTCTGAATGGCATGCATGTGTCAAAATGAAATGTCAGCTTTATAGATACACGGAGGATATGGTCTCAGTAATTTGTATTTTGTTTTTGGTTGATCAACTTTCTTCATGTTGTGTACAGACGATTTGTTCTCATTTAAGATCCCACTGTTGGCAATGTAAGTAACTATGGTTACCCGAAGCCAGCTAGTCCTCTGCCTCAAGGTCCTAGATTACTGCTTGCTCTTCTTAGAGAGCTACAGTGACATAAAACATTGAACATTCTGCATTTTATACCTTGCTATTCCCATTAGCTATGATGTAACTTTCAAGTGTTACTCAAGTCTGATTGCTTAGGTCCTTAGCCATATGGTGCTAGTCTTCAAAACCAGCATGAAGATGTCAACCATAATAGTAGGTTGGTTTAGAGTAACGTCCAGTGCTACAGGAGGCATAATTGTCATTGAACAAAAAGAAGGCTTCAAATATAAAGTTCGTTAAACAAGTCAATCTGTAGCTGTTGGCCTTACTATTGTTGTGTAGCTCCATATCTCTAATTCAACAGTTCAACTGCTCTTAAGGGTTAACATTCCTCATAGATGCTCGACGCTACTCTTGTCGACTTTGGCTCTCTAAAATTCACAGCATACGTTTACATAATCCAACATGTAAGCGAATACAATCAGTTGTAGTACCTTTTTTCTCTAGAGCCCCTACTACATCAGGACATAGTCTTGTCACTCATGCAAATCCCATTCGAGTACACCCTAGACAGTGATTTGTCCCCAAACGTAATCTGTCGGCATCCCATTAATACTAATGCCATCGTCTAATTCCATGCGAGTAAACAATCCAAATCCCACAGTTATCATTTCATCGTCACTTTTACTATACTCGCGTGGATCTTAAGATTCATCTCTATACTCCCGCAAATGGTACATTAGCATAACATGTGCCGTGTCAAAGTAAAAAAAAAAATATATAAAAAAAAAATAGAACTTCACTCCCACTCCCTACGACGAGCAGTAGCATCAAGGGGTTGGATCTTCTTAAGGATTCTCTAAGGCTCCTTCGCCGAGTTCAGTTATTGAGGCCGACGCCTTACACCGTGTCGTAGGGGTTCAAAGCTAATTATTAAAACAAATTCATCCCCCTTGCTAACCACCTCCTCTCTTGGGCTCTGACAATTCTTCTTCAGGTACCATCTTAGTTTTGCGGTTACCTACTATATGTACTATAACCTTTCCTCTTCTATACGGTTCACCATCATAGCGCTACAGATACACACACCAAGATGTGGAATGAAATGTAGCGTAACAACCACTAAAAGGGGTTGTGATAAGCTCTCATGGTTACGAGCGAGCGAGTGTGTAGTATGTAGGTTCTTCTATACTCTGCACAAAGGTAAATGGATGCAGCAGGGTAAGAAAAGACGATGCCTTGATTACACAAAACCCGCATATTTAGATTCTGAATAACAGGATAATTTGCCTACTTCCCTTTCCGTTAAACCACTGCCAGGCGCTTCTGAGTCGTCTGCTAAAGGTTTTGCCGATATGTCTTCATGTCATGGTATACTCCTCACGTTCGTGTGTGTGTGTGTGTTTACATCAGTGCCACCAACGCTACACGAGCTCACCTTAATGGAGTTTTCATACATATTTAATGGGCTCGGAATGACAACGTAAGTTTGGGGCGGCGCGGCGGGATAATGTCTTATCGCGGGATAAAGAGCACTCGCTGGTTAAGGGAAAGACACTACTACGTATTCCTAGGCATTTACATTCATTACGTTTATTATGCCGCAGAAACCCGAGGACAAGATGTTCCTCTGTGTTTGCCTTTAGTCAGACGATGTCATCATAGAGATCACGATTGAAGGTGGAATGCCAAAAGTGGAAGAATATCGATTTGTGATAGATACCCTGCTTTGATATTGATGAGTCACTTATGTGTCAATTGATTTCAAAGGATGCAGGGAGTTTAGCATAGTTTGGTTAATGGAAGCTACTAAGAGACTTACATATGGTAATAGATATTCTATAGAGTCTCCTTGCACAAAAAAAAAGAACAGATTAGAAGGATGAGATGGTAAGTAGGTAATTGGAAGAATGAGAAGCTTTTCATTGCCTTGGGATATTGGCTGATATTTTTGGAACAAAGTACTGAGCTACTTCGTTGTTCTGCTTGGAGGAAGGTGTTCTAAATTATAGAATTAAATATCTCCTTCCATCTTCTCGCCCACTCTGGGGTTTTCAGGCGAGGAGAAGGCTTTCGCTTGTGGTGACTTACCTTACTATTTTGACGTAGTAAGTCGTAGTTAAATCTTTGAAAACTGTTCCTAATTGCCAGTTGTCTCTTAACGAGACGGATGTTTATCGGAGTCAAAATCCAGCCTATTTTTGGGCCGGACCATAGGGGACTTACAAGACAATTGTCAGCGAGCCTCAAATGTATGGCACAACTCTCTTGATTCTACTGTAAGAAGGAATTTTTCCTCTTATTTTTAATCAAACTAAGTGGTATAACCATGACAACCCTTCAAAAAGTCTAATCGCTTAGATCGATTAGAATGCATCCCATTAGACTAAACCTTTGTGCAAACTATTTTTGGAGAATATGTATGAACGAAGAGGATACAAATCGAGAAGAGAGGTGAGCTAGTCAGCATTGTCCTGCCTACATTTTCATATTTTTCTCCTTAAGACGGGGTTGTTATCCGGAGTAGTAGCTTCGCAACCCTCCAAATTTACTGCTTTTCTGCTCGTCCGCTTCTGAGTCTTACTGGTTTAACCTCGGGAAGTACCGGTAGGCCTTCCGGTTTTGGATCACTTCTTCACTGAGGCAATTGTGTGATCCAGTTTTATTAGGTTCTTCCTTTTATTAACATTGTCCTATTGACGTTGTTCGAATTATTATCTATCCTTTTATAGCGAGAACATTAACTGAGCCGGTATTGCATTATCTTCCTTTATTTGGGTGGTTTTCCATAAAGGCTTCCTCAAATCTTTGAATTTCTTAATCTATCCAGTTTTGTTGCTCCTATTGACATGAGAAGCATCTTCATCTCAGCTGTCGTTGATTTACCATCAAACTTTGTGTACATTTTTCAGAATTGTGAGCCGTATGTCAGCGTCGGATGTGCAACTGCACTGTAGAGACTTCCTTTAAGTTTAGGGGTAGAGACTGTGACTATATCCACCTCCTACTCCAGGAAAATACGATCTGAGTTTTTTCACGGACTCACCTCTTCCAAACGTCTGACTAACGTCCGCAAGAGTAGATCCCTTCTGTAGGTGTACAAATACGTATCACGCACAACACGTACAGTTGTGAGAAGCTAGGGCTTTGCCTTCTACGATTTAAGGCTCAAGGCCTAGAATTGTTCCTCCTACTACTCGAAGGCTTTTTCAAAACCAACCAAAAGCATAGGATTGCAACTGATGTTGATTTACCTGACTCAAACCTACAAGGATCTTCAGATAGCCGAAGGTGACCTTCTAATAACAGCGCAACAGACTTTATGGTGTGTGAAATGATGCCTGCACCTTCATTTGTATATTTTATTGCTTTGGGCCTTGTGATCAGCCTTCTGTCCTCAGACAGGTTTCCATACCTGGGATCGGCCACAAATGGCTTACCCTTAACACATCCTAATTTGCGTCACCAAAAAGAATATTTCGTTCTAAATATCTAAATGAATCAAATCCATATATGTACAACGTATTCCAAGGCAAGACAAAAAGCCCATTACGGACTTCGAAACTAAGCCACACAGGAGAAACGAATCCCTGTCAGCTATCCGATTCCATATGGAATTACAAAGAACAACACTTTAAGCACGCGTTGCTGTTCTATTAGGAAAAATTGCCCACATCTGTCTAAAGGAAAACAGACAAAAAATCAGTTATAATTTGTATTCACAGAAGAAGAAGCACAAGTTCTCAGAAAAAAAAGGACACATTTCTCCTGGTTCTTCTGGTAAAGAAAACATATTTATTATCCTTCTCAATGTTAAGCACAAACAAAATAAATTATTCATAAAGAAACAACAGAATACAATTACCCACGATGTTGCTGTAGCCGACATAAAAGAATGGTATTCTTAGAAATTATTGTTTTCAAAATGAAATGATTATTTGGGATTTTTTTTGGTACGAGTATCTACTAGGACTAGAATAAGATTGAATGGTTGTAAAACAGCACCTAGATAATGTATTCATGAAAAGGTGTTTGTCTGTATCTTTCAATGAATACTATTAAGGGCTTAAGAGGATCATTAATAGTTTGAAATTGCCAAACAACATTGTAACATGTAAGGAAATCCTTTGAACTACTACGACGACGTGCAAGCGGTTCTATATCCTGGTGCAGTAATTCCTTCGACATGCAATATAATTTTCAAATCATTTCTATACATGGTAATTACTCAAATCTCTCACTCTATAAGACCACCCAGTACTCATCCAAGGACAACAGGTGCAAAATACACACCTAGACTTTATGTTCAATTTGGCAACTTTGGTCTAATTACCAGCATCAACTAAGTGGCTAATCGAAGAGAGAAACCCTTCGTCGTCCTTTTGGTCACATCAGGGAGTACACTCACGTAATGCATTAAACAAAACTACACTCACTACTTGCAGATAGGAAATATTCCTGAATCTTAAACACCATAGCCAGTATCTTTTACCCCCTTCTTCTTCTTCGTATTGTTCAGCCCACCAGTGTATCTAGATAATTTTGTTGTGTGTGACACACAAAGTCTGTACCGAAATCCAAAATGACAAACATCTTAAGGACGATAATGAAATTGCAGGCGGAGCCAGCCAGCTAGAGTACGACAGGTTAGGTGCGTGACTGTGTGACTGGAAGACAGCACACGCACATATCTTTACAAAAACAGGACTCTATGGCTAATGAACTAAGTTCGAAACATACTCGTAGAAACACAGAATCCACCCGAAAGTAAATCTCTGCGAATGGGTCATTTAAGGGAGGCTGTCATGTTGCGTGGACGTAAAACTTATAGATAATCTAATCATAACTATGAAAGGTGACCTCCTTTGCGTGGACGTGGCGATCTAGGATGGACCATAATTCTGTGATTTGTTAGTTTAGTACTAGTAGGACGATGTGAGTGTAGCATGTTTTGGGTGACACACAAAATTTGACCGAGTTTAGCTTATATTCATGTGATATGTGTGCGTGCGTTCAAGAGGAAATTAGTTTTGTGTGGAGGGAGAGAGAGCTGATATCGAATTGATGCGAAGGATGAATTCGACTGATAGGAAGTCATTAAGTGGCCCGTCACTATGTGTGGAAATGGTGTCGACCGGAATTAGGGAAGTCAATCTATTTTTGCCGTCAAACTGATTTTGCAGAAAAGGGGACACAAGGCCAGTACTTGAATTAAGCTTGTAAGACGACAGATTGACCGCATGAGGTTGTTAATATTTCTTAATGAATGTTTGAATGGTTATGTCGTTCGAAAATGACAAATTATCTTAAGAGTGCTGGAAGGAGCGTTGTCCTCAGCCTTTAGTAGATATACTTTATTTGCTTAGAAATATGTATAGAATTAATATTTCAGGCCTAAGGAAGGTACTAGCTCATTTAAACCAGAAAAAGTCCTGATCCAAGAACTCTCGGTTAGTGGCAATCGTTTACAAGGTTTCAATACCCATTCACCACTCATTGGACAGCTACGACATCTATGACTGAGGTGAGAAACTATTTAATAGGTACTTGACAACTTTGAATTTAATTTGTGAATGTACTCTTTCACTATTAATCAAATTGTCACTGTCAATTTATTTAGGAAACTCAACATTTTCATCATGGTAAAGTACACGAACGTGCAACGTCTACAAATTATAAAAATTTTCTACCGAAATTCGGAGTCGGTGATCGCAACTTTAAGAGCGGTAATTCCAATTTTTGGTCGTAATTCTCGCCTAAGTAGACAGGCAATAACAAGTTTAGTTCAAAAATTTGAGTCTGCAAAATTGTTGTGTGATGTTGCCGTGTCAGTGAGACAACGGGTTGGTCGAAGTGTCCAAAATATCACTGCCGTTCAGGCATCCGTAGAAAACGATCCAAATCAATTAGTTCCACGGCGTTCTCAAGAATTGGGCATCGCTCAGGCGTATTTTGCCTAAGGATCTTGGTTGATACTCATACAAAATCAAGCTGACTCAAGAATTGAACCCGATGGACCATTTGAAGCGACGTACGTTCTCCGATTGGGTTCTGGAGAAGATGCCCCAAGATGACGAATTTCATCGGAAAATCATCTTCAGTGACGAAGCTGATTTTAGGCTCAATGGGTTCGTCAGTCAAGCGTTATTGGTCGGGTGAAAATCCACATGTGCTTCATGAATCACCACTTCATCCACTAAAAATAGCCTCGGTGCGATTTGCATGCCGGTGGCGTTATTAACGATCGTTACGTTACTGTGAATGGTCAGTGTTATCGCGCCATGGTTACCGATTATTTTTGGCCCGAATTGGAAGATATGGTCTTGGACGACATGTGGTTTCAATGGTGCCACACACAAGCCACACAGCACACGTTAGAATCGATTTATTGAAGAGTAAGTATGCTGAGCGTGCTATCTCAAGAAATGGGACAGTCGATTGGCCGCCTCGTTCGTGCGATTTAACGCCGCTTGACTATTTTCTGTTGAGCTACGTTAAGTCATTGGTTTATGCCAACAAGCCGACGACGTCAAAGAGCCAAATGTGTGGCCGAGTCGTTGAAAATTGGATCCAAGGAATCGACCGCTGCAAACGTGCCCGCCGTTGCCATATCAAGGAAGTCGAGTACCAAATAGTTTGCGTTTTATTTAAACAAAGAGATGTCAAGTCCTTATTGGAAAACCCTTTATAATAATCGCGCAAAGAGTTCCTAGGTTTCGTCATCCCGATCATACAGGTCTACAGCTGAATGATCAAAGGATGACAACCACGTCTAAGATAGGATTTCTTGAATCATTCGTCCATTTGCGTATCCAACTATAGTCTAGACGTAGAACGCGTCAATTATGCAGCAGGCCAGCCATAAAAGTATAAGCCTAAGTGGATGATGTAATCTTCGGCGGCAGTATAAAACAAAGAGCACAATTAAATTGCGCTGTCACTCCATAACTGCGTCAAGTGACACTTGCCTCCACCATACATACTCGTACCATTCGTGTCACAGGGATAATTTTCAATTTTTTTTTTTTTTTTATGTCATCTCTTAGATGCTTATACCGCACACACATATTTTCAATTTGCCGCCTCCTTTTGAAAACACATTTTAGCCATCATCCAATCTAATTTTATGGATAAACTCTCGGAGAGCTCAGCCTCAAAGGCTCCTGCAAATAAACTCACATGACTGAGCAATGTATACACTTTGCATTCTTCAGCGAGCGCCCACAAAGAGCCTCCTAAATCGAATAAAGCCGCGAACTTTATTCTTCATTTTTTTATTTTTTTATTTTTTTATTCTTTTTTGTGTATTTTTTAGCTTTTTTCCTCTGTTGTCTGCTATTTTCTTCAAATTTCATTATGGACATCATTCTCGCGTGGAAAATTCAATTTCACATTTTTGCGTTTTCACTCTGCGGATTAGGTTGCACGCTTTTGTGTACATCCGCGCGAGCAGTGCTGCGCGAGTGTACCTACATATATAGAAGGCAGAGCTGGTGCTTCATAATATTTACCCGAGCGAACCTATTCACCATCCTTAAGGTTTTAGGATTTTATTTTGATGTTAAATCATGCGGAATCTATTGGACGGCTATTTGGTTTGATGGGCTCGCTCTGCCGGGTTGGTTGGTACCACACGGTATCAGTGCAAA
The DNA here is from genome assembly GCA_949716465.1 of Chalcosyrphus nemorum. Lineage (NCBI taxonomy): Eukaryota > Metazoa > Arthropoda > Insecta > Diptera > Syrphidae > Chalcosyrphus > Chalcosyrphus nemorum. The sequence continues at coordinate 13,658,426 of OX454334.1, read as the reverse complement.
TATGTGCGAATATCCTGCGGCGGCATTTCTGTGTGTGATACGCGCTCAAACGTGATAAACAGTTACACACACACACACAGGTTTCCTCCCTACCCCACTTTATAAGGCTGTTTTTTTATTGAGAGCGAGAGATACCTACTACAAGGATGTGTATTATCATTTCCAAAACAAACCAGGATGACGGATTCTCTTGTGGTTTCACTTGCGGTTGTGTTCACAGAGTAGTCCTGGTTCAGATTTTCATTGCGATGGCATTCCTGGTACCTTTGAGCAGTCTCGTAAAATTTGCCTAGATGTGTGTGTAGCTAGGGAGTGTATTTCATCTTCCTTGTGTGATTTAACCGCAGCACAGTGAGTGAAGGATGTTTGTGATTTCCTTATTCAAGCTAAGGGATGAGACGTTTAAGGAATAGATAAAAAAAATATGAAAGTATTCGTAAAATGAAAATAAAACGTATATTGAGCTATTTAGGTGGCCGCAAGCGTTTTTCGTTGATATGAACGAGATCTGTATTATGTTCGCCACGTGATAGTGACACCACCACCTCTAGCAACAACATCGCACGAGTGGGGTAGGTACCTACGATTGACATGATTGAAGCCTAGGTGGTGGCGCACTCTTTGTGGATACGTACATATGCTAGATTAGTTAAATTTTTGAGCCTGTTTATTTTTTAATATAAAAGTGACTTTCGACAAGGACAACGCTGACGACGACAGTGTGGAGCATGAATTTTAATTTCGAGTGAGGTATTTTTAGAAGAGGTATCAATTTAACATGCCAGACTGATGAGAGTCAAAGTATGTTGCTAGACTTGCGGTTTGGGTAGAAAGAGCCTAAGGCCCTGTAACTAAGTTTACTTTTGATAGCATTTTGCATATTTAAATTGCTTATTTATGTCGAATGTCAGCTTGAGGTTAACTCGCTCGATTTGGAGTTGGAAGATACTCGTATATCATGTCTAAGCCGTCTTGCAGCCATCGAAAGATAACCAACGACATCTAAGTAATGTTAGGTATAGCATCGTCCACAAACCTACACATGACACGAGTTTTGCCAAAAGTGCAGAATGCTTTCAGAATATAATGAACACATTTCGACTTTTTTTGTCAAGTATACGCCACCATTTGAAATGTGGAGGATGCAGAAATATTTCTGGGAAATCCGTAAGCTTCACATCACACCGCAAAGAATTACTCAATGTGAATGGAAGGCCTATGTGACAAGTTTACGAATATGCTACTTTAAGTGAAACACCGTGCTGCGATTGGGTCGTTCGCTTCAATGTTGACGACTGTCCGCGTGAAGGAAGCCAACGAAACCATCATTTGGGAACAATATTGACTTCATTTGATGCGATTCAAGCGAAAAACGGCCACAATAAGAGGAGAAGCACGAAAAGTGACAACGTTTGGTCTCAGGTTACCAAACCCGATAGAACCTACCTATAAACACTCAAATGGGAAGTACTATCTCACCCGCCATATTTTCCGCTGTCCGATTATTATTCTTCCATTCGTTGGCACATGGTCTGACTGATCAGCAGTTCTGTTCATATGACGACATCAAAAAATGGCTTGATTCGTAGATAGCCTCAAGAGATGATAACGTAACGGATTCGAGCTCTACCAGAAAGATGGGAACAAAGTTGTAGCTAGTGATGGGCGTTTTTTCATGGCCCCAGCTCTTCCGAGTATCTGACAAACATTCAAGGGTATAGCTGTCGTGAGAAAGCTTCTCAAAACTCCACTGCCGCGGCATACAACTGTCGGTCCCTTCTGTACGTGCAGAAATGTACACCACGCACAACATGCACAGTTGTGAGAGCTTATTATTTTTTTTTTTTTTTTTGCTATCCGAAGAACTGATAATGGAACCAACTCTAACGTATGAGTATGTACATCGCTTGTCACCTTTGCTTACATCAGTCGTCGCTTGGATAGTTTGGCACATGATTTGGTTAAGTACTGAATCCTATGAAGCTGTCGATGGATCCTCGATCAAAAGTCGGGATCTACACTTTGTCTTGGGCATCCTCAATCGGAGTTTTCTATCACTAGAGGCTACTTTACACCGACCAACGCTAAATATGTTTCGAGGAAGAAAACAAAAATACTCAAACTAGTGAATCTAAGATAATCGAGTTGACATTTGAAAAATGGAATCCGTTAAAGATATTCACCATCAACACCAACATCTCAGTAGGTAGCCCCTAACTCATTTCGTGTAATGTGACCACCATTGGGCTTTGCATAAATCTTCTTCCAGCTACCCATCCATTTTGATCAGATACATACAAAGGCATTATCTGCTGCTCCGCTGTTGGTCATTTGATACCATCTACCAGCACTTTATTCCATAGTTCATTTCCCTTAAAAGTCACTTGCATTCAAACTAAGTGTGGTTAGGTACTATGTGCTTACAAATCTCAAGTGTGTAGATAACCTTGACATAGTTAGGCAAAATAAAGAGCAAAAGATACATGGTAGGTATTTATGGTACTTGTAGTACCTCTTCGATGACACTTGAGAAATATACAGTTTTTGATTAAGCGCCTGGAGAAAACTGCTTTTGTTACTAGCAAGCAATGCGTGTATAGCAAACAAAATGTGAACGTGACTTTAAAAGTTATAAGCCCCCCACCGCCAACAAATGACACAATGCGAGTGCATTTAATTTTTTGACCATAACTGTTCAGCGATGTTCATTAATCAATAAAAATAAATCCCAAACCGTGCACTGAGTTCAATAACACACTCTGGCACATAAATCACACACATGTCTCGAGGTCGTCGTCGTCGTCGTCATGACTAAATGAACTTGTAACATGTCAGAGACACGTCCAGACTCGGATACAGTTTTAAGAATCAAATAAATACCTACTCATCATTAAGGTAGTGAAAGGAACCACGAGATACTATTTCTGATTAATGACTTAATTGAATTGACCTACTACTTAAGACAGTCAACAGATTTGATTATTGTGTGTAGGCTTAATGATTGATTCTTAGTTGAGAAATAATGCTCATCTTATTGGAGTTCATAGGCAGGAATTTGAAGAAGTATATTTAGCCAAAGAATATTATTAGTTTTGACTGATGGTGTGACAATTTTAAGCCTCAATGGATGGGCAAAGATTTGCTCGTTTCGTGTTTATTTTCGTCGCAATTAAGTTGAGAGCCTATAATCCGGTTATGGTGGTGAATAAAAACAGTAAAATCAAATAGAGCTTAAACAAAGCGGATGTATCTATTCTACTATTTGAAATTCATGGTAAAGTACACACAAGTTAGCCCTCTAAGTGCTTTATTGACACACTATTTCTGCGAACTTTCAAGTATCCGGGTTCTACTATAACCATTTTTAATGAACAGCATTATGTTTAATTTTTCTCAAGAAGTCTAACGAAATTGGCTTCATCAGACAAGCTGTGAAGTGATTTGAGTTGGTGTAATGGAAGGGCCCCACTCTCATAGGTACTCAAATGGACGAGTGCTTGCTTGAGTGATACCTTGTGAGAAAAGTACATATACTTAAGACACTATGGCTTATTGAGAAAAAAAATATGTAGTTACGGAAAGATATTGACGAATGGTGATTATAGATATATGTAGATTCCTATATACTGCATCGATTCGCTATATCTATGCTCAATATGTAATAAAGGGTTTTCCAATAAGGACTTGACAACTTTGAACTTAATTTGTGAACGCACTCTTTCTCTCATCATCAATCTGTCACTGTCAATTTATGCAGTAAAATCAACATTTTCATCATGGTAAAGTATACGAACGTGCAACGTCTACAAATTATAAAAATTTTCTACCGAAATTCGGAGTCGGTGATCGCAACTTTAAGAGCGTTAACTCCAATTTTCGGTCGTAATTCTCGCCCAAGTAGACAGGCAATAACAAGTTTAGGGCAAAAATTTAAGTCTACATATTCGTTGTGTGATGTTGCCGTGTCAGTGAGACAACGGATTGGTCGAAGTGTCGAAAATATCGCTGCAGTTCAGGCGTCCGTAGAAAACGATCCAAATCAGTCAATTCCGCGGCGTTCTCAAGAATTGGGCATCGCTCAGACCACATTATGGCGTCTTTCGCCTAAGGATCTTGGTTTACACCCATACAAGATCAAGCTGACTCAAGAATTGAAGCCGATGGACCATTTGAATCGACGCACGTTCTCCGATTGGGTCCTGGAGAAGATGCACCAAAATGATGAATTTCATCGGAAAATCATCTTCAGTGACGAAGCTCTTTTGGGTCAATGGGTTCGTCAATAAGCAAAATATGCGTTATTGGTCGGTCGAAAATCCACATGTGCCTCATGAATCACCACTTCATCCACTATTGGAGTTATTGGGCCATATTTTTTCGTCGACGATAACGATCGTCACGTTACTGTGAATGGTTAGCGTTATCGCGCCATGATTACCGATTATTTTTAGCCTGAATTGGAAGATATGGACTTGGACGACATGTGGTTTCGACAGGATGGTGCCACAATCCACACAGCACACACGTTAGAATCGATTTATTGAAGAGTCAGTATGGTGAGCGTGATATCTCAAGAAATGGGCCAGTCGATTGGCCGCCTCGTTCGTGCGATTTAACGCCGCTTGACTATTTTCTGTGGGTCTACGTTAACTCAGTGGCTTATGCCAACAAGCCGACGACGTTGGAAGAACTCAGAGCCAACATTGAACGCGAAATAGCGACCGTTTCGGTCGAAATATGTGGCTGAGTCGTTGAAAATTGGGTCCAACGAATCGACCGCTACAAACGTGCCCGCGGAGGCCATAGGAACGAAGTCGAGTTCCATTCATAATTGTTTTGATTGTACTTCAAGCCGATAATAAAGCTTTTGAAATATCTCAAATGGTTTGCGTTTTATATAAAAAAAAAAGTTGTCAAGTCCTTATTGGAAAACCCTTTATATCACCAAACAAAGGATTTAATTGAATACTCCTCCAGTCCAAAAATGTTTAGTTTCTACGCTGCCTTCTATAATCTGCAATGTCAGGCACGCAGCTTCCAATTGTGAGGGCAAAGCTTTCTGGCGTCCGCTAAGGCGAGGGCCTGTTTTTATAAGAACAACCTTACCCATTCTATAATCAAAAAGAAAGGACCATAAATCACTTACTCTTTGATAGAAGCCTTCTTGACGTTATTCCAATAGATTTAATCTTCCATAGATTCCCACCACGAGATATTGTTCCTGTAGCTGTCCGTTAAACGTTAAGGACTCAAGGCGACTGGCCAATTCCTAACCCAAGCACATAATCACCGAAGCTGTCTTAATCCGAAAAAACCTCACAAGACTGTTGTGCTGTCTTATTTTCCTCGACTCCCAGCACAAAGGTTATCGCATCGCATTCCAATGACCATCCCACAAGCATTGCTTAGTATAATTTTTCATCAATGGCGCCATTAAAAGGAAGACATTCTCCACACACTTTCGAGTTGCGAATACGAATTATTGTGTGTCGGTGTGTCTCTAAGAATGTTGCCAAAAATACTCGTCCAACTAAAGTATATAATTAACTAAACAAACATTTATTTTGTTGGCTATATTCTACCTCTTCCTCATTTTGAATGGAACGCACGTGCCGTGCGTAGACGTAGCCGCTTGGACTTAACCTAGAAGGTCTCACTATATTATGTATATTTGTCGTGTCCAATTCACTACTAACACATAGTATAACCTAGCGACAGATGCCAGTACATTAATTAACGCACTTCTTGTTTCCCGTTTTATATATGTACTATATTTTGTTTTTTTTTTTTTTGCGAACCCATTTTTCATGGAGACATCAATTAACGCCACAACAACTAAGCCAAGGATAATTAATCACGCATTATGAATGGCAAAATAATTAATGGCTTACCCTAGTAGCTTCTTCTCACGCAGACTTCTTCTTCTTCTTCATCGTCGTCACCGTCGTCTTTGTCGTCGTCGACGTCTTCTTTGAACACCCTTCAGACGAATGTCCCTGAATTATTTTATTAAATTTCAGAAGCGACATGATGCTTATGCAATCATAATCGAATTCTTGCAACAACTTTAAAAAAAAAAGTACATATCTCCTCATACCTCGCATAATAGATACAATATCTCGAATTCAAGACAAAAGCGCTTGTCCCGGAGCTAAAGAGCCCACTAAAACAATACTTCAGCTGTTAATTGTTCTTCTTCCGGAGAGGTACATCGATTAGTACGGTCCGGTCCGGGTTTGCCCGAAACATATTGTGTCTATTGCACGAAGCAGTATGTACTGCAAACACTTGGGACTAAGTTTTGGATAATTACACTACCACGGTATATTGACACGCCGCGCCGCCAATAGAGCACCATTGATGCCAAACTGAATGGTTTGACCGTCGCTCCGTCGGAGGTCAAAAGCTTCCGCAGGTATATGGAATAGAATTGGGCGCCACTTGAGCGGTTAAGTGCATGGAAACATTATAATGAAACAGAAACAAGAAATCAAAATGAAAGACAACAAAAATGTTGGAGGAGGAGCGGCATACAAGGTACTCGCACAGCTGGATTTTTTGTCAGTGTGGCCCAATGATAATGATGATGGTATAAATATTCACTCACGATCTAGAAGATCATCATTCGTACAGCATTGCTCATAGTGAGCTCAACTAAACTCTTAGCAATGGTGAGCGGGAGTTGAAAGCTTCTATCGTCGGGTGTCAAAATAAGAGATAATATTTTATCTTTTTTTCTTCTTACAGAAATTCGCGATTTGGATACTTTTCGTCGGTTTGCTGATTGCTTTCGCATCAGCTGGAGTGATTCCAGAGGAGGAGTATTTGCCACCGGCTGTTGAGGAGGAGGAGCAGACTGTTGAGGAGACAGCTCCATTAGCCAATGATGGATATAGGTACAAGACTGTTCGCAAACTGCGTCACCGTCGTGATGTATCAGAATTGTTTGCACCCGCTGTGGAGAGTGCAGTTCTAGCCGATGATGGATATCACTATAGGGCTCCTGAACCAGCAGAGGCATTGGAGAAAGTAGCCAATGAATATTTGCCCCCAGCTGAAGAGGCTTCTGAGATTAAAGAGGTGAGTGAAGCACCTGAGGTTTCCAATGAGTACTTGCCACCAGCTGACGAGGTCGCAGAAATAAAAGAGGCTCCCGTGACTACCGAAGCTCCAGTCGTCTCCGAAGCACCAGAAGTCCCAGAAGTCCCAGAAGTTCCAGAAGCTGCACCAGTTTCCAATGAATACCTTCCACCAGCTGACGACTCTGAAGTTATCGAAGGTCCCGCAGAGACTGCAGTTCTTGCTGATGATGGATACCACTACCGCAGGGTGAGATACCGTCGCGATGTTTCCGAAATTGTTGCCCCAGCCAGTGGATATCTTTATGAAGCACCAGCTGCCACCGAAGAAGTTGCAAATGTATACCTGCCACCAGCTGAGGTCAAGGAAGTCATCCCAGAAGCTAGTGAAGCCCCAGAAGTAGCTAACGAATATCTGCCACCAGTCGAAGTCAAGGAAGCACCAGAAGTTGTTGAGGCTCCCGCTGAGACCGCCGAACTTGCTGAAGATGGATACCGCTACAAGACAGTCCGCAGGCTGAAGTACCGTCACCGCCGTGATGTCTCCGAAATTGTTGCTCCAGCTAGTGGATACCTTTATGAAGCACCAGCTGCCACCGAAGAAGTTGCAAATGTCTACCTACCACCAGCTGAGGTAAAGGAAGCCATCACAGAAGCTAGTGAAGCCCCAGAAGTCGCTAACGAATATCTGCCACCAGTCGAAGTCAAGGAAGCACCAGAAGTTGTTGAAGCTCCCGCCGAGACCGCAGAACTTGCTGATGATGGATACCGCTACAAGACAGTCCGCAGGCTGAAGTACCGTCACCGCCGTGATGTCTCCGAAATTGTTGCTCCAGCTAGTGGATACCTTTATGAAGCACCAGCTGCCACCGAAGAAGTTGCAAATGTATACTTGCCACCAGCTGAGGTCAAGGAAGCCATCCCAGAAGCAAGTGAAGTCCCAGAAGTAGCTAACGAATACCTACCACCAGTTGAAGTCAAGGAAGCACCAGAAGTTGTTGAGGCTCCCGCTGAGACCGCCGAACTTGCTGAAGATGGATACCGCTACAAGACAGTCCGCAGGCTGAAGTACCGTCACCGTCGTGATGTGTCTCACCTAGTTGCTCCAGTTGAGTCTGCAGTCCTTGCTGATGATGGTTACCACTATCGTACCCCTGAAGCATCAGAAATCGTCCCTAAGGTTTCAAATGAATATTTGCCGCCAGCTGAGGAAGTTGCTGAAGTAAAGGAAGCTCCAGAGGCATCTGAATTACCCGCAGTGTCTGAAGTACCTGAAGTACCTGTCTCCACTGAAGCTCCAATTGTAACTGAAGCCCCCACTGAAGCTGCGCCAGTTGTCACTGAAGCCCCTACAACAACTGAAGCCCCAAAAGTCTCCAATGAATATTTGCCTCCCGTCGAGGAAGTAGCCGAGCTTAAGGATGCCCCTGAAGCCCCAGAAGAGTCAGCTGTTCTTGCCGAAGACGGATACCACTATAAGGTTGGAAAGCGTTTCAGGTTCCGTCGTGATGTTTCCGAATTTATTGCTCCAGCCAGTGGATACCTTTATGAAGCACCAGCTGCCACCGAAGAAGTTGCAAATGTATATTTGCCTCCAGCAGAAGCCAAAGAAGCCGTGCCTGAAGCCAGTGAAGCCCCAGAAGTTGCCAACGAATACCTACCACCAGTCGAAGTCAAGGAAGCCCCAGAAGTCGTTGAAGCTCCCGCTGAGACTGCTGAGCTCGCTGAAGATGGATATCGTTACAAGACCGTCCGTCGTTTGAAATATCGCCACCGACGTGATGTGTCTGAACTTGCAGCTCCTCAAAATGCCCCAAATGGCTACTTCTACCCCAGTCCAGTAAGGGAAGCCATAGAGATTCCAGTTGAAGCTCCCATTGAAGAATCTGCTGTCTTGGCCGATGATGGATATCGTTACAAGACTGTCCGCAGGATCAGATATCGCCACCGTCGTGATGTGTCCGAATTGGTAGCCCCTGTTGAAGAGTCTGCTTTTTTGGCTGAAGATGGATACCATTACAAGAATCCAGAGGCCGCTACAAATGTTGCCAATGAATACTTGCCTCCAGTTGAAGAAGTTGCTGAAGTAAAGGAAGCTCCTGAAGTTCCAGAAGCCGGTGAGATTGTTGAAGCTGCTGAAGCACCACAAGCTCCTCAGGTTTCTAACGAATACTTGCCACCATCTGAAGCCGCGCCATTAGCCGTTGAAGTTCCCGAGGAATCTGCTGTTCTTGCCGATGACGGTTACCGCTACAAGACCGTCCGTAGAATTAGGTACCGTCACCGTCGTGATGTTTCAGAACTAACTGCGCCAGTAGAAGACAGCGCCGTTCTGGCAGCAGATGGCTACCACTACAAGAAGCCTGAAAATGAGCTGCCAATACCCAATGTTGCCAACGAATACTTGCCACCAGCAGAACAGACCCCTGAAATCGAAGAAGCTCCTGAAGCAGCTGATTCCGAAATTGTTGAAGCTGCCCCTGAAGTTAAAGAAGCACCAGCTCCAGCACCAGTTTCCAACGAATACTTACCTCCCGTTGAAGAAGCCGCCAACGCTCCTGAAGAATCAGCTGCCCTTGCTGATGATGGCTATCGTTACAAGACAGTTCGTCGCATCAGATACCGTCACCGTCGTGATGTTTCCGAAATTGTGAACGCTGCTTCCAATGGATATGTTTACGAAGCACCAGCTGCAAGTGAACCCGTTGCCAATGAATATCTGCCACCAGTAGAGCAAGTCGCTGAGGTCAAAGAAGCCGCACCTGAACCAACAGAAGCTGCTCCAGAAGTATCCAACGAATACCTACCCCCAGCCGAAGTTGCTCCATTAGCTGCTGAAGTCCCCGAGGAATCTGCTGTTCTCGCTGATGATGGCTACCGTTACAAGACAGTTCGTCGCATCAGATACCGTCACCGTCGTGATGTTTCCGAAATTGTCGCTCCACAAGAAGACGGTTATGCTTATAGTGCTCCAGTTGAAGCTGAGCCAGAAGTAGAATATTTACCACCAGCAATTGAAGAAGTTGCCGAAGTCAAGGAAGCCGTTGAAGCTCCAGAGGAACCTGCTGCTGAAGATGGTTACCGCTATAAGACTGTTAGACGCCTCCGATACAGAAACCGTGTCTAAGAAGTGATTGTGTGCTACGGCACGACGAGGTATCCGCTCAACAATGTGATCGACTAAAAGTTTAGTTAATAAGGGCTTTTGCTTCTGTGTTATCGATTTTAATAAAATATTTGAAATGTTTATTTATAAAAAAAAAAAACATGTTTTATTTCTTTGGATTCTGAAAAGGTTAATCTACTTCGTAGATTTCGGAGCAACAGGTCCACTGGTGACTCACCGAAAAGTGGAACCAATCTCTCCACCACTTTGGCAAAAGAAAGATAGTTGCGCTTGACATTTCAAAAGCATTTGACAGAGTTTGGCATCAGTCTCTTCTTTAATGGATTAGAAATTACCTTTCGGGGCGTTCAATACAAGTTGTATTGGATGGCTTCAAGTCTGCTATCCACCACATAAATGCTGGTGTCCCCCAGGGCTCAGTTCTGTCTCCGACTCTCTTTATTATTTTTGTAAATGACCTTTTGTCTGCTACCTCTAATCCAATTCATTCCTTCCCTGATGACAGTACCCTCAGTTTTCCACATTTGTTCCCCAACTCACGTCATAGCTCTTCGGCCGTGGAAGAGGAACGGCAACGGACATATGGTAAACTCTCCTTATTTCGATCTTGACAGCATAATCAAATGGGGTTTAACCAACACAGTGGAATTTAATGCATCCAAAATACAATGCTGTCTCCTGTCACTCAAGTGTATGCAGACCTCCCAACCATTATCCGAAAGACTTGTCATCCTCGGTATGAGTATCAATAACCATCTCAGATGAAACGATCACATATACGAGGTCGCCAAAAATGCAGCAAAATGTCTAGGATTCTTTAAACGGTGCAAAAAATACTTTACCCCGACTGATTTGGCCACAATCTATAAGGCATACATCCGCCCAAAACTGGAGTTCAATGCCCACATCTGGTCAGGTGCACCCAAGACTGTTTTGCACTTAATTGGTAGGATCCAGACATTGTGAGCTCCATAGTCTCCTGTTCTATCGCATTTTTCATCAAAAATACTTCAGCGAATATAGCCAACTGCACCTTAAAAATTTTACCCACAATACGCGTCACGCTTTGAATGCACATCAGTTTACCCTCAAGCCCAACTTTGGATGTACTGTCAAGTACTGAGATTCATTTATTAGCCGAATAACACAAATTTGGATGAACTTCCAGGCTCTGCGTTTCCTTACCGTTAAAGTCTTTAAGCATTTAAAGCCAACGTGCACAGGTACCTCCTCTGTTCCTCTTTTCCCTTTTTCTAAACGCCCGCGGCCTGAATCATCAGTATAAGGGTATTTATATTCCGCAAATTGTAAAAAAAAAGTTGCGTATAGACCCCTTACTGTGATCTGCTTTCAAATAAATAAACACGCGGGTTTTCAATCCCACTGTCAGCTATTTCGGCGATATTTTCAGCGGACCTTGTCGGATGAATACGAGTTGAAGTCTTTACATCACGAACCTCTCCAAGACGTCCAAATATGTCCACTAAATTCACTGTAGCTCTGGGAAAGGGTAGGGTATATATGGATCCGTTTTTAATACCCTTTTAGTTGTACAACAAAACAGCTGATTTCTGACAGTTCAACAATGGGGAGAAACTTCAAACGACACCTCTTGCTTCAAATGCGTCCCTATCTTGAAACTTTAGACCTAACACTGTCACTTTCTAATTTTGTAGACAATAAGTTCTTCAATAAGTCCTTATCCTGGAAGCCGACTTGGCTTCAAAACGTTGTAATGCTTGAAATAGACCATCTCCTCTAGTCTCTGATGCTCTGATGAATGGGGATTTTAGGACATCTAAATCTAAGGGAAGGGAAGTTTTACTTTTCGCCTGATCCTGCCTCAAATGAGGAACGTCATCTCAAGCCTCAATAATTTTTTTGATTTATTCTTTCTTTAGTCCTTCCCACAAAATGGGTCTAGTCCAAGCTGCTTATATGTACTTTATTTCCTTTCAGAGTGTCCACTTGAACGTGACTCTATTGGTTTAGTTTGGTATGCATTTTGTGATCTTATCTCGTGAGAATTCACAGTTTTGATTGCTGTCGCTCCTCTTGACTCCTATTTCCTCTCTGAATTCGTCCATCAACAACTTGTTAGTACAAAATTTTAGGTACATCTCAGTTCTGCCTCATTAACTTAAAACAGCAAATGAATTCCCTTTAAAAACTGAACCTTAAGCCCACTGACCCAAACAACAGACAAAATAATAGGCAAAACATCATGGCCACAAGATTTACGCGTGTTCCTCCAATTCACGTGTATTCAAGTTCAAGGCCAGGCAAACTGTACGTGGGCTGTTCACCTTAGAAATATCTCAGAAATATGAGCTTATTTATTCAATGATTTGAGCCTATGCCCTTGAGCTATAGGTCCCATCATCATTAAATATATATCTCTGACATAACATCGACGAAAACTTGTAAAGATAATATTTTTAACTAAATGTTATATACATACGAGTATGTATCTCATAGAAATCTCGAAATTTAATTGACATCAAGTTTCTTCTCTGAAATAGTGTGCTTCAGGGCATCAGCTGTCAAATTGAGTCTACGATACTTCAACGTGAATAATAATGAAGATCTTGAAAAAAAAATAAATATATTGAAGTGATTGGTGTTCCCATATAACACAGTATTAAGTGGGCGTAAACACATATTCAGTGAACTACATCTGAATGTTTGTTTTCCCCCAATTGAATATGATTGCAATAGAAGTTTAAAGCATAACTACTGCCATGAACCTGGAAACGAATTGGGTGCACCTTGATGAAGGACAATATTTTCATTGCATAAAGTATTTTAGAAAATAATTATGTTGCTATTGACAGTTACGTCCTGTTCAGCCTCATTCTTGAAGAAACGATGATTCCACCAAAGCCATAAACCGCACCCAACCCTTGTTTAGACTGCATGTAATGGTAATCCGGTCGGATTAGTCCAATATGGCAATTTTGTGTATTAATAGACGCGCCCATTAAGCCAGAAATATGACTGATGGCTGAACACAATTTATGTGTTTTTCGACAAGTTGTTCAAGAGCCCAGTGACGATTCGGTGGGTCCGCCTGTTTCAGTCTTGCAGGAATTGAATTTTATATACTTTTAAACCAATTCCTTATAAAGGATTTTCCAATAAGGACTTAACAACTTTTTGTTTGAATTAAACTCAAACCATTTGTGATATTTTAAAAATTTTACTATCGGCAGGAAGTACAATCAAAACATTTATGAATGGAACTCGACTTCGTTCATATTGCCACCGAGGGCACGTTTGCAGTGGTCGCTCATCATACTTAATTTTCGATAAATCGATTGTAACGTGTGCTGTGTGGCTTGTGGCACTGTTCTGTTGAAACCACATGTCGTCCAAGTTCATATCTTCCAATTCGGGCCAAAAATAATAGGTAATCATGGCGCGATAACCCTGACCATTCACAGTTACGTAACGATCGTTAATAACGCCGCCGGCATGCAAACCGCACCAAACAGTTATTTTTAGTGGATGAAGTGGTGATTCATGAAGTACATGTGGATTTTCACCCGACCAATAACGCATATTTTCCTTATTGACGAACCCACTGAGCCAAAAATGAGGCTCGTCACTGAAGATGATTTTGTGATGAAATTCATCATCTTGGCTCATCTTCTCCAGAACCCAATCGGAGAACGTACATCGCTTCAAACGGCCCATCGGCTTCAATTCTTGAGTCAGCTTGACCTTGTGTGGCTGTCAACCAAGATTCCTAAGCAATATGCGCCATAATGTGGTCTGAGCGATGCCCATTTCTTGAGAATCTGAATGATTTGGATCGTTTTCTACAAGCGCCTGAACGACAGCGATATTTTCAACACTTCGACCCGTTATCTCACTGACACGGCAACATCACACAACGAATATGTAGACTCAAATTTGTGCCCCAAAACTTGTTATTGCCTGTCTCCTAGTGCGAGAATTGCGACCGAAAATTGGAGTTAACGGTCTTAAAGTTGCGATCACCGACTCTGAATTTCGGTAGAAAATTTTTATAATTTGTAGACGTTGCTTTTTCGTGTACGAGTACTTTACCATGATGAAAATGTTGAGTTTACTGAATAAATTGACAGTGACAGTTTGATGATTAGTGAAAGAGCGTGTTCACAAATTAAATTCAAAGCTGTCAAGTCCCTATTGGAAAACCCCTTATAAAATATGCCAAATAGTTGAATACAAAAAGGCAACGAATCGATTCATTGTGATCATTGCGTACAGTCGGAATATTTACTTCAGGACCAGCTCGATGTGGTCTATTTGGTCGCTTATTGATTTAAACGTATTATCTATGCATTCGGTAGCCCAATTATGTAGACCTCGGCCTGTTTGACAGATCCTAAGGTCTCACCTGCATGCAGTTCTAGCTCGCCATTGAAATAAATATGTCCTCGATCTATGATTTATATTCCATTGGCAATTTGCAGTCTCAATTTAATCAAACTCAATTCCATAAAAGCCCCCATTTAGAGCAGGCATTTAATGACAGTTTAATCTAGACACAAACCACCCAATTGATCGTGAACAGGACATTCTTGCACATGTAATCCAATTAGACCTCAATGGATTGGATTTTTTACCGGCTTACCCTGAATATTAGTCACAAAAACCTGTATTACAAAAATAAATTCGTCGCGACTGGCAGAGTTTTCAATTCCTCCCCCTCATGTCGCACTTGTAATAAATCTAATTAAACTGACAAAGGATTTTTGTTTTTGTCCGCCTCTCCCTCCAATAGTTTTTTTTTTTTATTTAAATATCCAATTTTTGTAATGGAAAAACTTTTAAGTTGATTACGGTGCGTTTTCGACGGCTATATAACAAACAGGGCAATTATAAAATTGGAATTACACTTCCTGCGTTTTGTACACGTTTGCATACAAAATGTCCTGCAAACACTTTCTCCTTGTGCACACACAATTGTTGTAGTTGCAGTCTTCGTTGCCGCCGTCGCCGCCGCCGGGAGCAGAAGCGATGTCGCCATTGTCGTTCGTCGTCGGCTAATAAACTACCAACCAACCGGGGGTCATGCAAACTACACCGAATCGCACTTAAGCGCTGTCCAAGAACCTACGGGCGAGCGCGTTTCATCCTCCTCCTCTTACCCGCTGTAAAATATTTTTGCGGACTATTGGGACAAAAAAATATCCGCTGGTTTCACCATGGCAATCACCTATTGTCCTGTGAGGAGAGCGAGGACACCCAGTAATTGTTGGGCTGTGGAGGGAAGGTGGGTCAGATGGAATGTTTGCACTGGATTTGCTCAGGATGAGTGAGTGTGTACGTGTGTTTTTGTATATTGTGAGAAAATGTGTGTTTTAAATAACCGAACATGGAGCGAATTCATTTTCATTTGGCTCCAGCCAACACGGCACCAAAGGATAATACCAGAATTTTTAATACACTCATCCAGGAGGACCCTTCACCACCGCCAGTGGATCATACACAAACATAGTCGTTCGGGCCGGCTCGGCCGGCGGCAACAAACAGTGGACACGATTGTGTACTTCTATTGGTGCGAGAGCGAGTAGGCAATTTGTGTTAATTGATAGTCTGTTCGGTAGTAATTATTATCATTTACACGCATTGGCCGACTTATGAGACCGGACATTGGTGGCTACCGGGCGACACTATCCCCACTGCGGACATGTACACTTAATGAAGGATTCAGGCCATGCTATGATCCTTTTTTTTTTCTTTTTAATCCATCGGTCCCTATGACATTGCTTGTTAAAGGAATTCAATCAGTGTGTAGTGGAAAGAGAATGGTTCGTATGTTTACGCCGTCATAGATGTGTCGGGCTGGTTAATTACTTTGTGTTGCAGAATTACCCTAATCACGCCTAATTGCATTGAAAGGGGCAAGCATTGTGTCAAGGAAAAGGAAGGAAAACGCATTCATGCGAGGTATGATGTCAGTATTTAGCAAACAGGCAATCGTATGGACATTATTTTTCTAAAGCACTGAGTTTCATTGAGGTACAAGCTAGGACACTAATAGAGTAGAAACCCACAGCGAGTTTGGAAGTGAAATTCGGCCGAGCACTCGACCATCCTTAATCGAATCCTTAGCGATATAGATATACTGATGGATCAAAACTGAACACCGTCTTAGATTCTGGAATCACTAGGGATGTCAAGATCTATATGACTCCCAGATCACAGCAGTGTTTTCAATGCGAAGGTCCAGGCAGTGTCAACAGACGCCCGTGAGATAATTAATTGAAGCGCGAGACTCAGTATCCCGATCTACATATGTATGCTCTGTGTATCGTGCTCTATTCAAAATTTTGAAATCATCAAGCATTTTGAACCAAAACGAGCCAAACGAGAGGTGCCCAAATGGCAAGACGGTGGCAAGACTCACTATGCCCTTGCAACGCCATATCCTTGTGAAGTAGCCCAGAAGAAAAGATGGAACTGGTGTTTGCTTGTCTGCACCATTTTGAGCGACTGTGCACTAGAATTACTTCTATCTCATATTCTGCAAGCTATAACAGAACTCATGCTAATTTTATTCCTTTCTAGGCTACCTCCCTTTCCAATGCCCTCTATTTCTTCCTAAGGCTAGGAGTGTTAAGGCTTCGCATTGTGTTCGCACCTTCGGAGGTAAGCTTGTAAATCAGCTCCACTTTCTGTCTATAGCAATAGCTACTCTCCTGTCATGGTAGTATCTCATCTTCAGTTCGTCGCTATTGATGTTTTCTGGTAACACGGTCTTACCGTTGGGCTTCTTTAGCAAGAAAGTCATCGGAGTCCACCCGTTAAAACTAGCAGGAGATTACTATGAAGCTGTGGATCTGATTGACACAAAAGATGCGTGCCTCCCCATGTGGCTTTAAAGTAGAGCAGTTTTCTTGCGGGTTGCCTTTGCTCGTATCAAGTGAGGATCTTCTAGATTCGAGTGAAAAGTAGGTATCTGTTAAACTGTCCTAATGACGGTAGATCAGTAGAATTGAGTATAACATTGCCTCGCACAAATAAGGAGGAGTCTCTGTTTAAGATAAAGAAAAGTTCAGTGACACAGGATTGCTCCAATAAAGACACCCCAAGACCTTCTAAGACTGTCACACAGTTTTACTTAAAAGTGTCTATCGGACAAAGGCTAATACCTGACCTTAAAATAAATTCATACCGATACCAAAAACACTCTCCTACTTGAGACTACCGAAATAAAATCAAATTGACCTTATTTGCGGCTACTTGAGCTTAAGAGGATATTTACACAGGTCTCGCCTTGGGAACGAGCCACTCATACTTATAAGTAGATACATATTCCATAGATAGAACCAATGAAAGGATGTGCAAAAGTAAAAGTAAAAGCAAAAAAGGAACTCTAAACCGTCATCAACTCGAAGTGAACTCCTTCATGAGAAAAGCACACACTTCAGAGCACTAAACGATGCGTTCTACAAAGGATCTGCTTCTATCCTTATACGAATATTATGTTTTAGCTAGCGAGTATAGGTATACGTATGTCCTTTTGTATGTACGTGCGTGATTACACCACACACCGCCAAACCATGGCAACATCAACAGCAGGTAACATGGACAATTGGAGGATTTCCTGAAGACAAAGGACCAAAGAGTAGAAATAAGCAGAACAAAAAAAAGAATTTGAAATAATTGCCATGTTCTGTGTTTATCCTGGCTGTGCTGTGCTTGTAGGAAGGACAAACCAAATACCAAGCGGGCAATTCTCGTTACAAAAGATGAGCGGCGCAAAGAACCTACTTCCTTCACAGTATTTGTGCAATTGTGTCCTTTAGATTTATGTTTACTGCTGGGCTGTCTAAAGCTGTGTTTCATCTCTTCTCCTCTCTCTCTCTCTCTCTATCTATCTTTCTGTTTCTTGGGGCGAACCGGTAGAATAATGAAAATCAAATAGAAGAAAAAGAAAAAATAAAATAAACCACTCCGGAGGACTAACTGCTGGATGGAAAGAAACAGCTTTGCATTATGATGTCTACATCCAGCCTGCAGGAGCAATTTGTGTTCCAACAATCTTTTGACAACATTATTCTGGATATAACTATTTGCATTGAAGTGTCTTTTGGAATTTAGTTGTCCAGAGGATAAGATTAGACAGATTGGTTATAAAATTTGTCTCTGGTCAGATCATCTTTGGAAAATCTATCAATCGTGTGAATTTGAAGTGAACCTAGACAAAGATCACAGTGATTCATTTAGAGAGTGAGTAGCTCCCCCTTTCCCAATCTTCTTCTAGGCTTGACAGGTTGCCTTCTTCCTAACTCTCCTCACTGCCTCCAAAGAGATAACAGTCATATCATAATGTTCCCACTGTAACTGACATCCTGCCATGTACTGTGGCTTTTCCTTTCCATTTGAAATCAATTTAAGAAAGTTTTCAAAGAAATTATCCTTTCAACTTCTCTATCACACAAAAACCTATACCATGCCGCAGCAGTTTAAGAACAACTCAACTACTACATACATATGTATGTATGTATAGTCGTACCTTCTGCTCGTCCTCGTCGTCACCATTCACGTCAAAACAATGTCAAAGTTAATTTTCGTGGAAATAACTAACTTTTCGTCCTTGCATTCAACAAATCCCGGCAGACTTAAGTGTTGCAACTCATTGGCGCCAGTGTTTCGTGCAGCAAAAAGGACTCAATGCAAAACAAAAAAAAATTGGAAAAAAAAATATCCTAACGAAGAAACATCGAAATCGACTTGAATGACAGCAGCAGCAGCAGTAGCAGTAGCAGCAGTAGCAGTAGCAGCAGGATGAAGGAAAAGTTTTCAGTGAAGCAGTTTGCATTGACTGCAGTTACAGTCGCTATGTAGCGGTAATTATTCCCGTTTTACTTAATTCACTTTCAATTACCTCGGCATTACATCTGCGAGTGAGTGTAGGAGCGAGTGAGTCGATGAAAAGTTTACTCGCCTCGAATCCTTTTGCCAGCAATTAATGTGGCATTTTGGTCTGACTCAGAATATTCCAAAAACCTTCTGAGTGTTATACATACACACACACACACACACACATAACTAAAATGATGTTATGGAGTTGGAGGGAGTCCTTTCGCTAGAAGCTTTCTATTCATTTGTAAAGTTTCAAGTGGAGCCATTCATGTTTGTGGGCTGACAAGTTGAGAAATTGCAATTGATTGGAAGAATTAGGCCAAAGGCATAGTAAAAAAGTGTCACACTAAGTTGGTGTTTTTGAAATCGTATTTTGAAAAAGTCGTTATTGAAGTGATATGGCATAATGAATGGTACTTAACAAAACTTGAGTCTCTCGAAGTAGGTTTCTCTAATTGGTGCCCATTCCTTACAATGAAGCAAACGGTGCTACAGTTTACTGAAACCCAGGTCAAGTTTCTTGAACTATACCCGGTGAATGTATCAACGAATGGATGGGACATTTACTTGGTAAATGGGTTACACTTTCAAAAAGGAACACGTCCAAAGCAACACAAGGTTCCTGACGGTCTAAAAACCAGACATAATACCATGTAAAATAAAACTGTTGGGGTTATAGGACCGGCTGACAGAGGATACGGGACATAAAGACATAAGTCTGCTTCAACTACAATATGCAAAGCTTTGCTTCACTCAATGCCATCGCTCTTCTTGGATAGAGCACTACAGTTTGGTCAAACACTACCAATGCAAATGCTAATATAGCCTGCTCTTTGCACCCACAACAGACTACACTACGCCTAGCAGAGAAGAGTGGAAGACAGCCGAATCCATAGATATTTACACAAATGGACCAAAAATGGACACCGGTGTAGGATCCGGAATTTTCTCCGAATAACTGCGAATATTCAGATCTATACGAATCCCAGACCACAGCAGTGTTTTCCAAGCAGAGGTCCGGCAGTGACAACAGCTGCCCGTGAGTCTGCCGTAAGAACAATACCGCCAGAAGGTATCACTTTCTTTATCGACAGCCAAGATTGTGAAGTGCTGTCGCGAAGAGCTTAAGGTTCTTGGAACACAGCACAAGGTTCTGCTCTGATGGCTCCCTGGGTATGAGGGCGCCCCTGGAAATGAAAACGCCGATGAATTAGCAAGGAAAGCTTCATCGGACCCGCTTGAACTGACTGACTTCTCCATAAGCACCCCGCCCTGCATTCTCAAGCTTGAAGCAGGGAAACTGGCTACTAGAGAGGCGTACTTGAGACTTGCAAAACTGCAAAACAACTATGGCCAACTTTTGACAAACAAAGGACCGAGAGAATTATTTGCAAGGACAAACGTTCACTGTCTATGCTTGTTGGGATACTCACGGGTCACAACACTCTGTGGTACCATCGAAAGAAACTGCGGCGATGAGGATCTTATAGAGGACACCAGCCACTTTCTATGCCAGTGCCCTAGACTCTAACATTCCAGGTACAAATTCCTCGGCAAACACTTCTTTCAGGATCTACCGACATGTTATTGAGCTTCATCAGAACATCAGGATAGTTTGTATACACGGGTAACGAGTAAGTACAACCATGGGTAGTTATTACAGATATTTATGGGTTAAATGGGCAAGGGGTACTTTTCTAAACCCCCCTATGGGTGACACAATGGGTTAGTTCTGACTTGAGTGCGTTTCCTCTGCCAACCCACAAACCTAGCCTGCTCTTAAAGACCTAGACTCAGACAGACACTTCCATGATTTCTATAAAAAGACATCACGTTTTCTCGGGCTAAACCGCGGCTTCTCCTCTGCGTCGTGCGTGGTAGTCCTTGTCATTCCGCAAATAATTCGCCATGTGAGGGTAGAACACTTCGCCTTCGCGCCAAGGACTTTATTATTATTTTTATTATTATTATGCATACAGTCGCACGTCACACAACTGTTACCTGTGTTATGCATACAAAGCAACCCACAATCGTGTTCATGTTTCTTCAGAATTTCTTATTCTCTTACCAACGGCCGATTTCAGTTCGTTTTCTTCCGGTCGGCTGGCGCGGAACGCCGAGAGTTGGAGTGTCGGAGTAGCATGCCATATGGATGTAGATTTCGATTTGGAATTCAGTATTTATTTTTGTCTCAGTCGTCGGCGTTTGACACCACCAACACCAGCAACAAAGAGATTATAGATCCACTCAAAAGATTTACCTATACAAACATAAACACACACACGAAACGGATACGGATACGGATACGGTGAGACAAAAACACTGGGAAATGTATTACCTATAAAAGGATATAATGCCAAATAAAAATGCGCGCATAAAAATCGCTTTGTATCACGAACACATGTTATTAAATATTTATGATGCCTGGATGTCCTGTTCTGGCTGTGCATACTCGTTCGTATCTCTATAGGTTTGGTTGGGCATATAGAACAGGCCCTCGTGTGTCATTCGTATTTTAGCCCCACACCCCACCCACCCAGTACTGGGTTATTGGTCGCCTCTGGCGGGTAATGCAAAATCCACAATCACTCTGGAGTGGATTATTTTTCAATTTCGCTCGTCCTCCGGTGGGACTTTGATGGGTGTCACTACTCCAACACTGTCGGCGAATGTCTAATTGTGTTTGATATGAAAACTATTCGAATAAAAACACAAAACACAAATAAGGACGACTGTAGAGGAGGTAGACAGATAGGAATCGGAGATATCCAGATATCCCTTGGTATTTGGTGGGATCCTCCTATTTTTATGGCTGATACTTTACGTTTATGCCAAGCCATCCGCCGGTGCCGCGCGCATAAAATATGCAACACTCGAGATAGAGTTTTCGTTGGGGTTTTTATGACGGACCAGCAGCAGCAGCAGCAGCAGCACCTGGATAATAAAATCGAATTTAAGAGGGCAGAAAGGTATTAGCTCCTTATGGTCCTTGGGGAGCATTTTATTTTTGTGTTTTTTTTTTTTTTTCTTTATGTGGTAGATGGCTCAATGGTAGGAATATGCATTCTTATTGCTGTTTTCCATGCAATGCATGAAGTTACTTTTCGTTTTTACAGTTGACTTTTACCCCTTTTGAGGTTAATATTTATTAGGCGTGCACAGGTCGTAGGCACTTAATCGGGGATGGAAGGAAGCGAAGCTCGTAAATAATGTCGGCCCTTGGTTTTTTTGGAATTCAATGAATGGATCTTAGGGTGATACAGTGTATAAAGGGGGGAGGCTTTAAATAATTTATTGATAACATAAAGTAATATTTCGGGTTTGATAGATGGGTACTTTATTGTTTGTCAAATTGTCAAATGGGGGATTGCTCATTTCGAGGGGAAGAGTGGTTTGTTTCTTCTTTAAAAAGGATTACCTTTTGCTAAGCCCTACAAGATTTTAAAACTCTTGATGGCATACACACGTGTTCAGGGCGAAAGAACTTCATGTCAGACTCACGCAGAAGTCTTTAAAGAAACAGCTAGTACTTATATTTCTGCTACCAGGATTCAGGTTTAACATAAGAGCTAAAACAAAATGAAGGTGATTCAAAATCCAGACCTTGTAACTCCTATGAAACATTATGATGCGAGGAACATACATTTATTGGCTGCGCTCATCAACACCGGCGCTAAATGTCATCATGTCTTCTTTTTGATTCTCAAGTATTCAAGGGAATGCTGAGCCCAATTTTTTAACGTAGGTCTTGAAGCAACTATGGAGTGTTTCGACAGATATAGATCTTGTTGGCCTCAATTTGTGTTTCTTACATTAATTTGGTATATAAAGCAAGAGATTTTCGTGAAATTGAATGCAAGAATGCAAAAGGATGCAAAGAATGCAAGAGAATTCAGAAGAATTGCCAATTGGCTTGTAGTATAGCACTCTGCGATAAGTCTGGCTTGCCATTACAAGGCTTTTATGATGCCAATTTAGCTCATCAGCTTCCCACAGGGTAAGCTCGTACTAGCTAGAAATTTCGTTAGACTACAGGACATCTTTTGCTGGATGAGTGGCAAGCGGCCGTACAATATTCAAGCAAGCCGATGTTGTTTTCACCGCCAGCTAGACACAATCTTGTCGAACGGAGGTGCTTTGGATTAAGGACCATTGCAATGGTTTGTCTTTGGTTCTGAATCCAAACGTAGAGATTGACAGCGATTGATTGGGTCTATTCTGTTCTGCCTTAAGGCTGTGCTGACTCGGGAAGCATTGTTTGAAGCTTCTTAATCTTATTACTGAGTTGGTAGGTATTTGGTTGCTTACTACTGTTGTTGAGCTGGATGAGGTAGTTGATGGCACCCGGATATAAAACTTGCTCCTGTTCCAGGTACAAATAACAAAGTTGAACTGACTTCGATTCGCACATGTTTACAAAAGTGAAATTAACTTTTCCAAAAAGCAAACACGGGGGACATGAAAAAAGAGTGCTTAAATTAATCCCTTCATGAGTAAATCATTCGATTTCAATGAAATCGCATTCATCAACATTCTATCAGGCACAAACTCGGATATGTATACACTCTACATTTTAACGAGTTTTTTGTTTTTTTGTTGGGCGAAAAAATAAAGCAAAAAACGTGGTGATAAATAGAGTTTTGTTTTTCATAGACCCAGCTTGGGGTCCATCTGCCTTTGAACTATTACGTGTCATGTTTCACATGAGTCTCTGATATAAAACAAAAAAATGTCGGTTCTCGAAATAAATTAATTTGAAAACAAATTGAATCCTTGCACTGACGGCACCCATCAGTCAATCACAACACTCCTAAGCGCCTGTAGTTCGCGTGAAAAGCTTCAAAAACAACGACCAAGGAATGCGCGAGCTCAATGTAAATGAAATCCATTCACGATAACACTAGAAAGGCCAAGTTAATTGTATTAAAAGCAATCATCTCTATTCGACTGAAATGTCAATGGATTACTAGGATATCTGAATCGAAAAAAAAAAAAAAAAACATCTAGATGTCCCCAGTCAATTAACGAGACAATCAATGGCCACAAAGAGCCACAAAGGTACATGTCTACCTACCATCGACAACAAGATGACCACGCAATCATGCATTAAAAATGAAAACACGATCGGGAATCTCGGGAATGGTTCCGCACCTTTGGCGTTAATTAAACGTGTATGCCATTTTATCGCTTGAACATGTTTTCTTTTGTATGGTGTTGCCGCCTCCGCGAGAGGCTATTTTATCTCGGCAGGCAATTTCCTTTTTGAAATTGAACTGTAGAACGCAATTTATCGCCCGCCGATCTCCAGCATCTGCCTATCTATACAAACATGAGGACAGAACCGAACAAACGCAATATATGCATATATTAAAAACAATTTATTCCAAGGATATCTATACGTCTATACGCTATGCATGAATGTATTTTATGATATCTGTGTGCCTAAAAAAAAGTTTTGTTTTTCCTTTTTTTTTTCCTGTTTTTGTGACACCCGGTTGCCTCATCCTTTGAGGTATTTTATACGAGTCCATAGAGTTGGGGGGAGGAGGACTGGATGCTCCTTTCACATTTTCATGATTCGCCGCGGCTATGCAAATTTCCTGAATGAAAATCACTTTTAACTGGCTTGGTTCTTTTTTTTTTTCCATGCAACGAAATACATATATAGAATTTTTTAGATAGATTTAGTAGTATTGAACACGAGGTCGTCGGGTGAAAGTGCTGCGCTTTAGAAAAAATAAAGTGTGCGACTGGGTCGCCCGTTCTAGGATCTTTATGTTGTTAGTAGTTGATTTTTATGCCACGCTTTAGGATATATTAAATTTTTCAAATTTCAATTCAATAGTTTTTAAAATTAGTTAAAAAGAAAAGTACCGTTATACGCAATTTTAACACAAAACATGATATCTTATAGCCTTTGCATGGACTAACTCAAATATATGAAATTGAATTAAAATCGTTAGAGCCGTTGTCTAGCAAAAATGCTTTAAGCCCTAAGAAAAGTACCGTTATTTTCAGGTTGAGCCAAAAATTTAGTACACCATCTTACAGCGTATAGAAACTAGAAATTTGAATTAAATTGGTACACCAGTTTTTTAACAGATCGGATTTTGAAAAAAAAAATTAGTTTTATAAGATTTTTCGGCCAAAATTTTGTAAGCCATCTTCAAGCACGTCTCTAAATAATTGGCTTCAGTATGAAGTGTAAACGAAATAGCTTCAGCTGTTATTCAGAAAATCAGTTTTTTTACCAATTTGGTTACTAGAAAATAACGATTGTAAGCCCTTGATCAAAAATGTGGCATACTACCTTATAGCACTTTGCTAAATTAGGCCAAATTTAAAGTTTTAACAAAATTGTAAGAATCGGTTTCCATTATTTCGTCAAATTGATTATACCTACGTAAAGCACCTTTAACTTTAGGGCTAAAACAAAAAGTAGAGTCGCCTATTCCCGAACATGCATATTCTCGAACACTTATCGTTACCCCAGATCCCAGATATAAAATTTGACCGAAGTGCGTTCACCAATTTAGGCTATAGTCTTCGTGACAGTCAAACAGAATTGCCAGATACACTTTCTTGACTTCTCTGTAAAAGTAATGTCAGGATTTATTTCGAACTTCGATCTCATTTCATCTTATGTAATTGAATTCAAATAGTTGGACAACCACGGTTTCAATTATTGGGCTAGAAGCTATTTAACGTGCTGTAGAGTTACGACAAAGTATGATGAGCCGATTTTGATAGTATTCTCAAATAGGATTCATTGCAGCATTGCTACCTTCTGTCTCTCCAACGAAAGCAAGATGCTAAGCCAATATCGAGCTCATCAAACATTCTGCACAAGGTAAGGAATTCCTTAAGCGGATCCAGAAATATTTTATTATGCATTTATCCGCCGAAAGTGCACCTAAAACCTTTCTTCACATTCTGGACAGGACTCAAAATTTAGAAAATAAGATAAGTAAATATTAGCCAGTATCTCCAGTGCGGTGGTGTTTCTGTCTCTTACCGACGTAGGTGCTGCTGATTACTTCTGCTTGTAAGGCATGGTGATCGCTCAACTGTTGCGGCGGCTGATCGCAATGTGATCGATCTGGTTGGATGATCGTTGCTTATCAGTCGAGACCCAGCTGATCTTGTGTGCAGGTGGTATGCTCAAACAGCGTTCCTCCATTGACTAGGCGGTTTGTATTGAAAAAGTCCACAAACCGCTCATTGTTGTCGTTTCGGTCTCCAAGGCCATGAACTCCCATCACCGGTTTGAGCATAGTGTTGTCGGTAGCTACCTTGGCATTGGGATCCCCCATCACAATTACGATGTCTCCGTTTGGTGTCTGGTTGAAGACGGTGCCTAAATGACTGTAAAAATTGTCCTTTTCATCCTCAGCCGCGTCATCGTTCGGAGCGTAGCACTGTATTACGGTGATCTTCCTTACTCTACTCTGGAACCTGGCCGTCAATATCCGGTCACTGTGGGGCGCTGCTGGAGCTAATACCATTCCCACTCCGGACCTCCGACGACTTCTAGCTGGCTTACCAGTCTAGAGCATGTCAGTGCTTTTGTTGGCACCACGAGGAGGTGGGAGTAGGGCTTACTAAAAGAGCTGCTAGGTGTTCGGATCGGCTGCAGTGGCTCTTTCTTGTTGCTTAGCGAAACAGTACCTATCGGGAGATGCTGCTCCTACGGTACCTTTGTCAGTCGTTCGCCATCCAATGTACCCATATTGCATTTGCAATTCTTTTCTTCATGCTTTCAATACTGATCATTTCATCTTAAAGACGACCTTTGGACGAGGTTTTAAATACAGGGAAGTACAGGGTTCATAAGCCGAACGACATGTTGTGAATCCCTAGGGATCCACACTAGTCATATTACACGAAAATGCATAATTTATTGACAATACGCGAGTGACATTTCAAACCTGTTCCGCTTTGAGACAGTCGAACGAAACCGTTTTCCACGAAACAAGACACATAAACCATTAGGTATACTGACTTCTGAGAAAATAATTGTCTGTCCATGAAAGCCATTCGTTTTAATACTCAATTTTTTCTTTCAACACACCTACCACAAATTAAAAGTCAATTTAACTCCAAACAATCTAATAAAACTTCATTGCACGCTTATGCAATAGGTACTCCTTGGTAGTGGGTAACGATAAAACGAACTTGCAGCCAAAGTTCCACAGCAGCACCCTTACATACCGTATAGTTATGCTAATAAAGCTCCAACATCAATTTAGTAAATGAACATGAGTCAGAGAGTCAGAACGGCGCGCCGGCACACTTTCAAATTGCACCCATCAACCTTTAATCAATCCCATTAAGGCTAACAAAAAGACGCAAACGGGCTTTTTTGCACATTTACTTTCCTGTCTAATGTCATGACTCTGTGCAATTTTCCCTTTCGAATTGGAATAATACTATAGAGGGGGTGGCATCCCACCGCCCCGCATTGCAGACATAAAAGTCCAACATTAAAACTTCAACATATAAAACTCCAACCAAGTTGAATCCTTTGGAGGAGTCATTTATTCACGTCGTCGTCGTCCTCAAAGATGGTATCACTCCTGATGCATGGTCTCGGGCGGCTTAAAGCGCCTGATGCCACCTGTTGAAGTAGTATATCGATCGATCTGTTTCCATTCTCATCTTGGGATGAACAACTGCAGTCATTAACTTTTATGCCAAAGTCCATGCAGCGGAAGAGAAAGACACCCCAAAAACGTAAGTACGTAACCAAACCAAGGATGTGGATGGAAAGACGATAAACTCCAAGTGCATTACCAGACACATGGATGTTGGAACAAAGCCTTTGGTCTATGCACAATGTGCGGTGAATCTATACACATCTACATTCACATAGTCTCTGCGTTTTGATAGCTGCAATAAAGCCGCCATTGATATTACATACGGAGCATGCATTTTTAATTGAATGTTCATTCTGGGAGGGTTGCACACCAAACAGTGGAATTCCAACCCCCAAACCATCCGGTTTATGGTTAAATCGACGACGACGAGGACGACGGCGGCGGCGGTGATGTTGAAGAGGATATTACGCTTCCCGAAGTTAATGCAGGGCGAGAGATGTTCATTTCGGTCCGTGGCACACGCAAAGACTCTTGAACTACCCCAGCCAACCCAGGCCAGCTCTAGCTTCAGCTCTCCTACAACACTTGAGCTTGGGTGTGCAGTGCACAGACGAAAATGTTCTCAGGTCGATTATTGCCAGGATCCACACACAGAAGCAGCACAACCAGCAGCAGGAGCAGCAGCAGCAGCAGACAGAAAGAGTATGAGACTCCCTGTCCAACATGTGGTTTTGAATTTCATTGCAGTTGATGCAGTTGATGGTGGTGGTGCCCTGCAGGGAACGGATGTTGCACTAAATAAAGTGCAAGTTCATGGTGTGTACATGGTGAAGGGATATAAACTTGGGTTTCAGGGCTCTTTTAGCATTGATTCACCAACATACCCTTGGGGAAAGGAGGAGGTCAGATTTTCGGAAGACCTGATACACTATTTGTTGAATAGAGGGCGATAGTTGATGCAAATTTAACAGAGCAGTTTGCTGAACTTTGGATTACTTAGATCCGATTTCGAGAAGAGGTATTGCACATGTACAACATCCTTTGTGAGGCAAAGCAACGAAAACTTCATCGGGCTTTTCAATCAGCCCGGTCGAAGGTAACTCTTCATGTTATTGGCCATTTTGAGTTCAAAAAGGAGTAATAAACCGAGCTTTTGAACATTGGGAGATTTTATTTACAGAAAATTATTATTTTCGGTATCACATTCAGATCCACTTACATAATAATTCGAATGGCAATTGAGATTCAATGACGGAGTCTTTTAAGGGTCTTGTAACGGTAGCCGTCTTCAGCAAGAACGGCGGAGTCCTCAGAGGCTTCGGAGGCATCCTTCACGGCAGCGGTTTCAACAACTGGTGGAAGATAGTCTGCAGCGATTTCGGAAACATCACGGCGTTTCCTGTACTTCAACCTGCGGACGGTCTTGTAACGATATCCATCGTCAGCAAGGACAGCAGATTCCTCTGGAGCTTCAGTGGCTTCAGCAGCTTCAACTACTTCTTCTGCTGGAGGGAGGTATTCAGGAGCAGCGAGCTCTGACACATCACGACGCTTCCTATACTTCAACCTACGGACGGTCTTGTAACGATATCCATCATCGGCGAGAACAGCGGAATCCTCTGGGGCTTCGGCGATTTCAGCAGCTTCAACTACTTCTTCTTCTGTTGGTGGGAGGTATTCGGGAGTAGCGAGCTCTGACACATCACGACGCTTCCTGTACTTCAACCTGCGGACGGTCTTGTAACGATATCCATCGTCAGCAAGGACAGCAGATTCCTCTGGAACTTCAGTGGCTTCAGCAGCTTCAACTACTTCTTCAGCTGGAGGGAGGTATTCGGGAGCAACGAGCTCTGAGACATCACGGCGTTTCCTGTACTTCAACCTGCGGACAGTCTTGTAGCGATATCCATCATCGGCGAGAACAGCGGAATCCTCTGGGGCTTCGGCGATTTCAGCAGCTTCAACTACTTCTTCTTCAGCTGGAGGGAGGTATTCGGGAGCAGCGAGCTCTGACACATCACGACGCTTGCGGTACTTCAACTTGCGGACGGTCTTGTAACGATATCCATCATCGGCGAGAACAGCAGACTCCT
Source organism: Chalcosyrphus nemorum (assembly GCA_949716465.1). NCBI lineage: Eukaryota > Metazoa > Arthropoda > Insecta > Diptera > Syrphidae > Chalcosyrphus > Chalcosyrphus nemorum. The sequence goes on along the minus strand of OX454334.1, from coordinate 13,628,668 downwards.
CTGGTGCTTCAGTGGGTTCAGCAGCTTCAACTACTTCTTCAGCTGGTGGGAGGTATTCGGGAGCAACGAGCTCTGAGACATCACGGCGTTTTCTGTACTTCAACCTACGGACGGTCTTGTAACGATATCCATCATCGGCGAGAACAGCGGACTCCTCTGGGGCTTCAGTGGGTTCAGCAGCTTCAACTACTTCTTCAGCTGGAGGGAGGTATTCGGGAGCAACGAGCTCTGACACATCACGGCGTTTTCTGTACTTCAACTTACGGACGGTCTTGTAACGATATCCATCATCAGCAAGGACAGCGGAATCCTCTGGGGCTTCAGTGGGTTCAGCGGCTTCAACTACTTCTTCTACTGGTGGGAGGTATTCGGGAGCAGCGAGCTCAGACACATCACGACGCTTCCTGTACTTCAACCTGCGGACGGTCTTGTAACGATATCCATCATCGGCGAGAACAGCAGACTCCTCTGGTGCTTCAGTGGGTTCAGCAGCTTCAACTACTTCTTCTGCTGGTGGGAGGTATTCGGGAGCAACGAGCTCTGAGACATCACGGCGTTTTCTGTACTTCAACCTACGGACGGTCTTGTAACGATATCCATCATCGGCGAGACCAGCGGACTCCTCTGGGGCTTCAGTGGGTTCAGCAGCTTCAACTACCTCTTCAGCTGGAGGGAGGTATTCGGGAGCAACGAGCTCTGACACATCACGGCGTTTTCTGTACTTCAACCTACGGACGGTCTTGTAACGATATCCATCATCGGCGAGAACAGCAGACTCCTCTGGGGCTTCAGTGGGTTCAGCAGCTTCAACTACTTCTTCAGCTGGAGGGAGGTATTCGGGAGCAGCGAGCTCAGACACATCACGACGCTTCCTGTACTTCAACCTGCGGACGGTCTTGTAACGATATCCATCATCGGCGAGAACAGCAGACTCCTCTGGTGCTTCAGTGGGTTCAGCAGCTTCAACTACTTCTTCAGCTGGAGGGAGGTATTCGGGAGCAGCGAGCTCTGAGACATCACGGCGTTTTCTGTACTTCAACCTGCGGACAGTTTTGTATCGGTATCCATCATCGGCGAGAACAGCAGACTCCTCTGGGGCTTCAGTGGGTTCAGCAGCTTCTTCTACTGGTGGGAGGTATTCGGGAGCAACGAGCTCTGAGACATCACGGCGCTTCCTGTACTTCAACCTGCGGACGGTCTTGTAACGATATCCATCATCGGCGAGAACAGCAGACTCCTCTGGGGCTTCAGTGGCTTCAGCAGCTTCAACTACTTCTTCTGCTGGTGGGAGGTATTCGGGAGCAACGAGCTCTGACACATCACGGCGCTTGCGGTACTTCAACCTGCGGACGGTTTTATATTCGTATCCATCATCGGCAAGAACAGCGGACTCATCAATAGATGGCTCGGCTACGTCTACTTCTTCTCCAGCTGGAGGTAAGTATTCTTCCTGTGGAATGACGGCTGCATAGGTAACCGCAAAGGCTGCCAATAGAAACAGTGCAAATTTCTAAAAAAAAAAAATATCAGAAATTTATTTGAGTTAATCCGTTGAACGCCTAGTGTCCTTCTACTAACCATTTTGAAGCTGTCTCAACCTGTACTGACTGAGTTGAGATGCTGGATTGATAATTCTTCTCAAATTATTTGCTTATTTATAGTTGCCCCACTGAAGCCATCGATAACGGAAATATTGCCAGTGGCAATTAGAAGACAGTTCAAATTGCCCAAAATTTGCGTCGGTGATATTCTCAGATACACACTCAACTACTTGGAACGGTCATCGAACATAACCAAGCATAACCCCTGTCGAGTGTGTTGTGCGGAAGTTTGACTCTGTTCCTCTTTATCATTCATCTTCTAACCGCTTGTTGAGCGGTGATTTCTATTAATCTTCTTAACGCTGAAGAATGTCTGTTTTTTTTTTTTTTTGATTGTTTAGTGGGCGCGTGAGCACAAGTGCAAGACAAACGCCAGTAATCTCAATACAATGACAAAAGGTTGAGGTCAATGGCAAATCCGTTTAATTATTTCAATTTATTTGAGATCGGATTTACCTTCGAAAATTCGCTTCAATGTTCACTTGGCAGGTGTCTTCAGTCACGAATACAAGATCGATGCCTGCTGTGGTCATGAGTTACGAGGAAAGGATTATTCGAAATCAATCAGTACTATGACAAGTCAAGGAAGCAGGCGGAAAAGAATGCCATTTGAGCTGGAATCCTAGAAAAGCAAAAAAATGCTTGCCGAATTCATCGGCCTGCACCTTTACCCATACTCCCAATGCAAGGCTTAAAACAGATTTGTAGAAAAAGGATATTAGGGTAAGGTGCAAACAGTAATTAACTTAATGCACGTCTAGATTGTAGTTGCAGATCAGCCGGCCAACACAAACAGACAAAATCAAACGACAGGGATAACCGTCAATATGTGTGTCGTCCTTTGAAACGCAAGTCCATCACTGTGCCAGTCCAACCTATCCGCATAGAAGATATCCGTACATATGTAGGTACACTTATGCACTTCACAGCAGAGCAGCAAATATTTGCGAACCCCTTCGTTTATAAACCTTTTCTTTTGCACAACCACTAAGCTAACACACATACTTATGTATGTCCGTCCAACCTTGGTCTCGCTCTCAATATCCTTTGGGTAACGCAGTTCCTTTCCTGCAAACTTTCTGTGTGTGTGTGCCTGTGTTATCCTTTTATATCAATATTTGTATTAGCGATTTTCTCAGGATGAAATCTCTGCTCGTCCAGAACATAAGGATTGAGGAATTTCAAACATGAGAAGCTCGTATATCCTAGCCAGTGTTCGCCTTTGTCTGATTTTAATAAACCCGAAATAAACATGCATTCTAATTGCATCCTTGAGTCAGAGCGGAAAAAAGAAACAGAGACACTGTCCTGAAAATAGGAGCTCTTCTATCCTCCAACAACTATCAGTAGCTGGTCCGCTTCCAGCTCGTTGTTTGTTCACAAAGCACTCGTTTGTTAGTTCGGTTATAATTCAGTTTGTATGCGGTCTTAGCCAAGCAAATGAAATGAGTATTTTATTATCTTAATGTCTCCCTCGTTTCTAATTCCAAAGGATACAGCACAGAGGCAGGAGAAGAACAAAAAAAAAACCCAATAGCTCCATTGGTCGACTGCATTATCTCTTTTTATTTTCAAGTCCATTTTATCCATTTTTTTCCTTCAAATAAAAATCAGGACGACTAGGATGACATCTCTCTATGAATGTGTGTGTGTGTGTGTGTGTGCAGAGTGCATATGGTGAGAGGGAGGCATAATAAAGATAAATAAATTAAAGGACACACATTAAGCTCTCTGATGGTGGCTGGCGTGTCCTTGCTGTTTGGATTTTGTTTCTTGTTATCCGGGTGTTGGTCGTCGTCGTCGTCGGTAGTCGGTAGCTCCTCTGCGGGAGCAATTCGAGTGACCCCAATTGGATTTCATTTCAGTTTATGGTGTCGCATATCGGACGCTAGGTAATCCCTGCAAATGTTGCTATTGGCTAAGGGCTCAGTTGGGTGCAGGACACCACTAGAACAAAACTCACAGCAGAGGTGTGCAGTTATATTAGAAGTTAACATTTTGTGGGTGCATGTGGCTGCTGCTGGTGGTACAGGACCACTACTGGGTCAGAGGCGATATGAAAGGCTTTAACATGTGATGGTATAGTGCGATTGTTATGGGTCACTATTATCCTGTCCTACACTAGTTGGCCAGGATGGTGTTTGAGATTTTACAATCGATAGCAAATAACTGTCCCCTTGGGTGACACTTATGACTGCAGGGTAATTGTAAAAAAGGGTACCTTGTAGCTTACATCACGAGATTTTTGCTTCATCAAAATCTCCCTTGTTAAAGGCCCTATTAGAGTTTGTCGAATAGTTTTTTGTATTTTTTTTTTTTGTAATTCAAGGATATTTTATAGAATGTAATCGTAGAGAAGAAAAGTGATTTACTGGCAATACAGTTGAGGACTACTTTGAGCGTCGTGGCGCGTCTATGTCATGTAGTATCGTCTCATTGGTCGGACAAATCGATTATAATGAAATGGCAAATCTTATAAAATATTTTGACAGCTGTATGTCACTGGTAGCCTTGACAACTGCTGAAATATAGCAACTGTAAAAAGTATCATTGCTATCGGGCCGGGAGAGTGAGTAGTTTGACAAGCATACTGCTGGGAAACGATCTTCATATGTCCACCTAGTTTCGCGGTTGAGCTGTCGCATAGAAGTTAAAGCCTTAGTGCACTGGGCGGCATGCATCGGAGTCATGGGATCATTGAAAACAACTCCGACGGCGGCATGCTGAGTTCCGCTTAACATTTATTGTAGTAGTCTGGCAGCCAAAACTGTTATAAGATTGTTCATCAAACTCTTACAACCACGCCTACATTCTGTCCCAATGGGAGGCTACCACTGGATTGACGGAAACAGATCACATGAACCCGATGTTAACATTTAAAAGAAGATTCAATGCAAGGATTCCTGACAGAAGCTACTGGAAGAATGGGAGAACTAAAAAGAAAAAGGAGCTGACATTCTATACCGACGGTTCTAAGATGGACAGTGGTACAGGAGTCGGAGTTAATTGTGAAGCCCTAGGAATAAACCGCTCCTTTAGAATAAACGACGACTGCAGCGTCTTTCAAGCCGAAGTCACGCGAGAGTAATATCGTTGGAAAAAAGATAACTGTCTATATAGGCAGCCAGGTAGCCATTAAAGCTCTGAACTCTTCTACAATTTGGTCGAAGCTGGTAACAACCTGCAAATCACTCTTAAACGAGATATCCAGAGCCAAAACGGCGACCCTCAGTTGAGTACCAGGGCATATGGATATCGAAGGAAACGAGAAGGCGGATGAGCTTGCTAGGAAATGGTTGACGCTCCAGTCAGTTCTTTAAAGAAAAAAGTAGAAGATGAAGCCATCGATCGTGCAAACAGACGCTGGTTTCATCTGGATACGGCTAGAGCTGTATGGCCGGCCTTTAGCAAGAAGAGATCATCAACTCTGGTTAAACTTAGTCGTCATAACGCACGGGTCGTTTCTGGCGTAATTACCGGCCATTGTGTCATTGGCCTTCACGCAGAGAGACTCGGTGAGCTGCATAATGACTATTGTAGAAGCTGCAGAGACGAAGAAGGAATCGAATCTATTCGTCACCTGCTGTGTGACTGTCCTGCCCTATATGATAGGAGAAAGAGAACTCTTGCCAGTTATTTCTTCTCGGAACTGGAAGCCTTAGGCAATGCTGAGCTGGTGGACCTCCTGAGATTTATATTACTATCTGGGTGGTTCTAACAGCGGACCTTCTTACAGCGTTCCCAGTTCTAAACGATTGGGCACAATGGACCCGAATTGTGGGTCTAAGTCACAACTGGTCACAAGGCACACATCTACCTGACCTGACCTAGTGCACTGGCAGTAGTACTCTTGTTGTATGGTCACGGTGCATCCTGGGATCAATTTGGAGCCCCACTTTTATCCAGCTAATAAGGTCTGTCTTCGATAATTTGGAAGTGTAGTCCTAGAAATCACACCCTTGACTCCAAAGTCCGAAGACTAATGATATACATCAACTTATCCAATCTTTCCTCTTCCTTTTGCCACTAAGCCCAATGCAATGATCTGTAAACACATCGATATCCTTTTTCGTATCGCTCTCAAGTGTCAAATATCATGTTGAACAACAATTGCCTTGCACATTTGACAAACTACATCACTTTACCATCAGATGGCCCCAAAATCCTGCACTCAATGAACCATACTTTACGAGCGCATTAAATCGACATTTTCATTACAGCATTTTGGGTAAATAAATCCAAGTAATTGTTTCCCTCCATCACCCAATCGAACAATAAAAGCCAAACCATTGGACATGGAATACTCCTTCGAGCACGAGCACGAGCACGAGCAGGAGCACTCCCAAAACACTCTTCTCGAGTGAACTCTGAGTAAACACAAAGGTGATTTATTTAACTGCTTCTTCAATTAAAGCGCTCAATCGTGGATGAGTTTCCAACCGCCCCCCTGTTCCCCCACAAAAACCTAACAATTGTGTATATATATCTTTATCCTACCCTCACCATCGTCCATCTATGGTTTGAAACCTCTGATAATGGATTTAGCCAGAGCATGCACCACATATACAATCCTGTCCTGCGAATGTAAATCGCCAAATGTTCCTCCTGTGAATCGGTTTTCTCTATAAGAGTATCTGTAGATATTTTACTTTTTTTTTATTTCAAGCGATTTCAAGTTGATTGGCCATTTTACGCCCGGTTATTTCAGACGCCCACTCGTATAGTGAATAGAAAGGACGACAAACATGAATATTTGCATTCAATTCTGAACACAGAAATGGAATTCAGGACAGCTTTGCTGTAGAAACTGTGTCATGTATGCGTGTATGTGTGATTGGAACGAGGACAATGTGCTAAACGTTTTCGTTTTCTTGTTGGAGCTATGTACATATACCCACTCTTACTCTGGGCACACTCTTGAAGCCTTTCTAAGTGCTAATGTCAATTTGACAGTAAAGGCACAGATGAGCATTCAAATACAATACACACACACACACACAAGGACATACGAGTACAAATTTCTTCGACAATGACAATGCACAAAAGTGAATTGAAATTATTTTTAGAAGGATACACACAGGAATATTATCTGTCCCGTTTGAATATCGTCCAATTTGACTTTTAAGGAGCCCGGAATGGGTCGAAAGTTTTCTTAGAATTTTCGATTGCTTCAGACTCAACAGGAGCATTCTTCTCTTGAAACAATAGACGCGGGAGGTGCTACATACTAGTTTTTTTTTCTTTTTTTCTTTTCTATGTGTCCTTTGGCAGATAATCCAAAGTGTTGTGGAACGAACTCTCACACACTTTTGCGGAGTTCTAGATTCTTGGTAGAATGTATCTGACATCCGTTTTTGTGGCCATTTCAATTGTTGCTCTTTGCATCAGTTTTTCCGACTCCCTTTCAACCAAGAATAGAAGATTTGTTTTGGGATAACATTTTGAACAAAGTTTCCTCTGCACATTGCAGCAGCAATCTTTGTGAGAGGGTGTCTTTGTTCCTTATTCCATTTTCTAGAGATACGCATCCGAGTTTGTTGTGGGACGTTTGAAAAGGAGGGCAATCGCTCATTGTCTTGGGAAATTTATTGAAATTCTTTGTTAATCTCAATTCGGAGATGGAAGAAGAAGCTCTGACAGAATTTCAAGGAGTGTGTTCGTGACGGCAAGAGAACTGGAAACTATTTTATTGGGCGAAAGCAATTAATATTTGATAGTCCTGCACACATCAGATTAAGTACGCACATAGGTAGGGTAGATAGAAAAGCCATAATATTAATTGAATTTGGTAGGCTGTTTGTTTGATCCGTATGATAGAGACGTTTTACTACCGGCCTGTTGTCCTTTCGGTTTTTGAAATGATTTTGTTGAGTAGAATTCGTTTTAGAGATTTATTCCAAGAAAACTTTGAGTACCTATCAGGAACTTCAGGAGATATTGAGCTATAAAAACCCTTAATTAGTAAGATCAAACTGTATTAGTTTATAAGATCATAGGTGCATTCCAAATTGGTCGATTTATACTTGACTAAAAAACTGACCTTTCTCATTCCATGACCGATTAATGCCATCATCCATTTGAGTCCTTCAACCCCTCGGGGAGCATAGGGCGTCAACAACGCCTGCGCGCCATCTTGTTCGTAGTTCTGCAACGCATTTGAGCTCTCTCCAACTCAACCCCAAAGAGCTCGCTTGCTCCTCGACTGTTCTGAGCGGGCATCCCGCTCTTCTGATGCCAGCTTGGTGTATATCTAAGTATCCTAGAATCCCTGCTAAGCTCATCCATCTATGTGGTAGGGTCTACTGTTCGAGGAACATAATCGTCTCTTCGAGAAGACTATGTCCCAGGTCCACCACGGAATGTACAAATTCCACAACCTTACAGCGCTGTCCAACAACAGATGAACAACGCACATGTCAACTACAACTATGCCAAAGGTCGTCTTTAGCTTCCAAGGACAAATCAAACAAAATAACATAAAACTTTCACAAATCGCCATCAAAATATTTTGCCCAAAAAGTTTCTCTCGAAAGATATACACATTCAGCTGAGTAGAAGGACTCTACAAACATATTTGGGATACTTTCCTTTCATGAAATGCTCCCCCTGAATGAGACAGAAAAAAAGATGGGATACCACAATATTACCAGGGAATTATGTGCGTTCACATGGAAAATATTCAAAGTACTCTCTAGCTGTGTTGATGCCAATACTCGTTTCTCCTATGCATGTAGTTACTCCCTTGAACGGGTCCTTTTTGCACCAGAGTGAGATCCTCAGTCCCAAAAATAGGTATGCAAAGCTGTTGCATAGCTGACGGACAAGTGTGGGCGGCAGGCGTCCTCATGCATGCATGTACAATATTTGTCGACGCAGAGGGATGCCTGAGATTTTCAATGAATAATTTCCCTTTCGGCGTTTTTGCAACTGATTAAATTTCATCATAATATCTCTTCTTCGTCTCTCATATGTAGATAGCCTGGTATGTGCAGTATATATGTACATATTTATTCGACATGTCCTTGCACAAATATCTCCCCTTTTGTTCATATTCTCGTCTTTGTTCGAATGACTGTTCATGTTCTACACATGTACCATGTATCTATCTACCTGGCTTTCGTTTTATGCCCCCCAACAAAACACCCCAAAAATTAACTGATCCTGCATCTGCGAATTATGCTCTAGTGATAGTGCGGAGGCGGACATGTGTACTTATGGCTCTTGCTTGTTGGGTTTGAATTTCGGCCCCAGGGCTCTTTGACGGATTTCTCTCTTCTTTCTCTTCCGTTGCTCGGTATGATTAAATTATAATATTCTACCCAGGAATGTTGGCTTCCGGGGGGGGGTTGGGGTTGGGGTGAGTCCTTTTTTGTGCCTTTTCTTTGCTCCTGACTCCTTGGAATGTTTTTGTTTTAAATAAAGGTAATTTCCTTGGGATGATTGAATTCCTTTTGCTATTAGATGAAGAAGCATAGGCCTAGAAAGGGATAAACTCTGTCAGGACTTTAATCTTTTTCCTTTTTGCAGACGGATGGATATTATGGACTCTTTTTTTTTTTATGGTGATTGCATAATTGTGTCCTGTCTTAAAATAGAAATCAATATTTCCTCTTCGACAGGTTTCGACGGGAGGAAGCATGCTTTAAAGGCCCCTTTAGTTGTGAAAGATCATAAAACCGTAGTAAGGTAAGTGCTACTCGTGTATCGATTGAGTGATGAAGTCATGTCGTGGCAGCCAGTGAACGCGCAAGGATGTTAAGAGAAAAGGAATTTTTAATGACGCAAGATGCACTTGGATACTTTCTTCTGATGTCGGTGGGGGCTTTTAAAATGATTACCGTTCGCTGGTTTTTTTTTTCGTCCTCTTTGCTTTTTCGTGAACGACGATGGAAGGATCCTTTTTTCCGAATCGAATTATCGAGTGCATTAATGGTGGTCGTTTTAAAAGAAAATTAGTACAATGTTTAAAAGAAGACGATTTTACAGAGCACTCTATTAGGATCTAATTAAAGTTAATTTATTATCCAGCATCTGATGCTCTAACTGTGTATTCACTTGTTGGTCTGACGGTGCATTTGAAACATGTTTTTCTAGTATCAAGGTATACTTTGATAGTCAAGGGTTGCCGACCCTTGAAGAACCTTAGGTTAAGATACGAATACGTCCAGGGCCCGCTGCGTTCACTTCAGAAGCTCTCTGTAAGCTCGGTCTTCGATCAGATGTTTTCATTTTTTGTACTACATTCCCATCCTGAAGCAGATCATCCTTTCTAGGCTTACCCTTCGCTATTTCTAGGCTCCTGCGATTCGGCTTTAAAGCCAGCTGCCATCTACTGGGTTTCACGAAACAATTTCCGGATTTTGTGCACTTGGGAGGCTCTTCACTATTCTTAGCTCGTCTCTCCTCTCTGCGCTTTATCTGATCCACAAATTCTCGCTCGCTTTTCGTTTACATGCATCATCTCGGTCCTTGTTCGGATAAACACTCGCATCAACATTTAAGAGAGTTAAGGCGTCCAATCTCCACTTCCTGCCAGCTTCGTGGTTCTTGCAGCGTCTTCCAGGCTGAAGTACTTGCTGTACTTGAATGTTGCCGCCAACTCAAGGAAATATCCTCACCCTTAGACACTATAGCCATTCTCATTGACAGTCTGACTGCTATCAAGGCTTTCATATCTGCCACCAGATCTTCGAAGCTGGTAGAACAGTGTAAGGAGGAACTTTTCTAGATGGTTCAGAATGTGTCCTCTTTGTGTACCGCATCACAGCAGCATAGAGCGTAATGAGCGAGCGAGGAGGGGTACTGCCCTTGATAGTTCCATTGAAGAGAGGGTTTACGCTCCACTGAGATACTTACCACTTGGTCAATTTGCTTGCATGTTCTATGATCAAAAAAGAGCCAGGTTGTGGATTTGTAGTTTCCAAAGTCTATTATTCCGAAACCCTCGTCCGTCGACGTGGTGTTCAATCAGGACAAGCTTCGTATGCTCTGCCTTGGAGCTCATGAAATTTATCTTTGACATTACGTTCCGAATCGTACAATTAATGGAGTGGGATCATTTTTATGTTTATGCCAAGTGTTCAAGATAACCTGATACGGACCTGCGTACCAAAAAATCGGTAACACTAGTTTGGAACTCTTGGGTGGGAGTATTTCTTCCGCCGTCTAATCCCTCAGCATTACAAAAAATATCCTCAATTTTCTGAATGTAATCCTCGAACAAACATACATGTTGGCGACCCTGTTTATCCAAAAGATTACCCTCTCCTCATTACGGCACTCCACGATGAATGAAATCCGGTGAAAGGCCATCTTGCCTGTAATTAAAACTCTCAGCGTGGTCTATGCGACACTTCTTTGTATCTAAATCCTTCGCATTCAAATTGAAAAAAAACAAGATATACAAATCCACCTGAAAGGACGAACAAAAACAAACAAATTAAACCAACTTCTAATTACACCCAACTTCATGCTAATGACACGATTCAACCACACGGTAGATCCTTGCAATTGTCCTCTTTATCCAGCTCCATTCCGAATATTCACATTTTTTTCAATTTATCCTTTCTCTACCCTTAGCTGAAAAAAAAAAAAACAAGAAGATACAGAGAAACCATCCATAAGGACAACGCATGAAAGTAATCCAATTAATGAAAAGAAAAAAAAAAAAAAGAGAGATATACAAATAAACATAAAACAACAGCTACAACTATCACTAAAACATTCATGAATGGGATATCCTTTGGGACAATGGAGCGCAAGCATACGAGAAATAAGAACACGAGAACAAGCAACAAACATAATAAAAGCAAACACCGGAGCCAAACCGGCAACAACAACGCGGCAACAGCAGTAGCAGCAGCAGCAGCTTCAGGAAGACATCCCAATTAATTTAACAGGAAAAGTTCATTACTTAGTTACTTACTTACGGAACCAGGAGCGTTGAGCAACACACACCCACACACAGTCGTACGTATTAACCCAAATGGCTACTGGCTACTGGTCTGGCCTTGTCTGGTGATGTTGCTGGGGCTACTGTTACCGGGGTAACCGGTACCCGGATGGATTAAAAATTCATATCATCCGATGTGTTAACTTGTGAGTTGGGACACCACTCACGAGTTGTAGTAGTATTACACATAGGCCAAGAATGTGGGTACAACATCCAGGTAGGCAGGCAAGGGAGTGCCTCGATGGCAACACAAAGGGAATCCTCCTCATTGGGAATCGTTGTCGACGGAAGTATAGCAGTACAGCAGCCTTCTGCCCAATTGCAGAAAAAGTATAAACGCAATCAATGAACACAAGACCTAAGGATTTGCCTCATGCCTCATGTCGAAGCAAACGGTAAATAGAATGTTACACTGCAATATGAGGAATTAAATACAGTGTGTCCAGCAAGCTGGGCTATGCACATTATGCTATAAGAAGCTGGAAAGGCATAGAGCACATAGATAGCTATTACGACGCCTTGGGCAAATAACCAGGTTCAGAGATGCAATCGAAACTACTTTCTCTCTAATGTTTGCGTTCGTCTTTCAAATCGCAGAAAAAGAGCCATCTATTGACAAACAGCAAGAACTTAGTTGCTTAATATCGGATTAGATACACTGCCGATAAGAACTTCTAGAAAATGATTTCTCAAACGATAAGAATGCCTTTGTTTATATCCTGTATCCTCTTGTGGGTCCTAGGGCCTCTACAACGCTTACGCGCCATTGTGTGCGATGTCTGGAAATGTGCCTAAGCTCCCCCAACTCTGTCCCAGTGGTCGTGCTTTCTTCTCAACTGTTCTGCGCCACGTACTCCTAGGACCACCGCGAATCCTGCCATCCTGGGTAAGGGGGTTCCATTGCATCGCTTGGTTAGCTGTGGATCTATCTGGATAGTGTGACCATTGCCACTTCCGTCGTCGTCGTGTGGTTATAGGCCTGTTCTCTGATAAAGCAATTGACAAACGTTTGCAGCTTCCTCGTGATAGTGGAGGTCACTCTCCAGGTACCACATCCATATAGCAGCACGGATTCAACGTTGGAATGGAACAGTCGTAGCTTGGTGTTTAAGCTTACTGCATTACTTCACCAAACTGTTGATTTTGCTATACCTATTCGGCTGGCTATATCCAGTTCGGTTCCGCCATCGGTTGAGACAATACTCCCAAGGTGTTGGAAACTTTCTACTCTCTCAACCGTTTGTCCATATATCTTTTTGCCGAGTTAATTTTCAGCCCGATGACGTCAATTGTTCTGTAAGACAGAAGGCATACATCATCGGCGTAGTCGAGGTGCTTGAGTTCAGATGTGAGAGTCCATCGAATTCCTCCATTTCCGGTTGATAAGGCTGCATTCAGCACATCGCTGATCACCAATAAAAACAGTATTGGTGAAAGTATGCAGCCTTGCTGAACCCCACTTTGGACTTTGAATTCCTCAGACAGCCTTTCTCTGTGCACCATGTGGACATGTGGACCCATCATATGTAGCCGTAATAATTGCTATTAATTTATCCGGAAGCCTCCCCAGCGTAATGCACGCCAAATGAATTCCCGATTGACACTATCAAACGCCTTTTCAAATCGATGAACAGCAGGTGGAGTGGTGATCGATATTCAACACACTGCTCGCTGATGATCCGCAAGGTGTTAATGTGGTCGACACAGGAGGATCCAGATCGGAAACCTGCTTGTTCGACGTAGAGTGTGTCTTCAAGCTGGTCTTTGATTTGCTCTAGGATTATTCTAGCGTTTATCTTGGCCACAACAGGCAGCACGCAGATACCTCTCCAGTTTTCGCACTGCATTAGATTGCCTTTTTTAGGGAGCTTGACGATCATTCCCTTCTTCCACTCATCCGGAAAACTCTTGGCTTCTCATATTCTTCCGACAAGTGGGAACAATAGCTCTGCCGATGCTGTTGGCGCAGCTTGAAAAAGCTGCTCGGGTATGCCGTCAAGTCCTACCGGTAAGAATGACAAAGAAAGGCTTAGACAATACTTCGGAAGTGAGTTCTAAAAGGCGGGTAAATCTTCAACAAAAATTTCCTAGAATTCACCTTATTTCAAGTGTCAACATGAGGACGAGTAAAGCACTGGCTGTTACCAAACCACGGCTACACAAATAGGGCTCCTTGTGGAGCTAGTAAAAAATAAACATCAACATTGACTACTTTCTTGTCGATCAAACTGCCTTGTTTCCATGTTTCTTTGGCTTACTTACACCCTTGCATGATGGTTGGATATTTTTGTTCGAATTTAACATATCCTTACGTGTCTATTGATACTTAAAAACGACACAACAATTGAGCAACAACATTCGCCCACATTTATCCTCTCACAGAACCCCTTCAGAGCAGGTCCCAACAGAAACTTCAACCAAGTGGTAATCCCGTCTGAAGTGGCCATCCCCTACCAAAGGATAACAATTTATTTTGGCAATTTATTAGCATGAAGAATTTCATTTGTACTGACTCGAAGGACCGCACACAAAAAACCAAAAAACCCACGGCTAACAAAACAAATTCCATCGGCCGAATTAGTTTGATTGCTAACCCCGTATCCTCACGCCAGAGGACTCCCCTCTGGAAATGAAAAGCTCTACAACGAAATAAGTAAACGTGGTAATGGTCACCACATAATAATGGGCGCCAGCCGTCGCCACCGCTTAAGCTGGAGCTTTGCAAGGGGGCGCAACGCACCACATTCGTGCATGCATGTTAGGGGGGACCGAGCAACGTAGCGTGGGGCGTTTTTTCCGCTCGGACAGATATTTCAATCTGCTTAATGCATTTCACCAACGGATATGGTGCCACAATGGGAACCCAATTCAACTGTGCAGGGCGGGTGCTGCTGATTATTATTATTTAATGAACTCGTAATGGGAACGAAACGAGGGGGGACTGCGAGCGCAACGCTCAACAGGCAATCGTAATGGCAGCGGATTTTGTAATTCCCTTTGGCGCTAGAATTTAATCTGTTTTTCTATCCTTTTCGTTCCTTGCACTATGCTATTACACATTTCTCCATTTCCCTATTGCCTTACCGAATTCGAAAATTACAAAAAAAAAAATTCACAAATTCGGATCTGGAACGCGGGTGGTGGCGATATGTACGAGTAAAGCATGGCTAGGGAATGCAACAAGGTTCGATGTGCTACATTTTTCGTTCTCTGGCGAAGGAAACATTTAATTAAAAAAATTGCTCGAGAACATTCATTAAGGCATGAGGCTTTTGTTTTAAAATAAATATATTTTTTGGGTTTTAAAATTTTCTACAATAAAATTTACGTTCAGCCTAGGTCATCGCTATCTTTCCGGTTTAGTTGCGATACTTGAATCGCTTGACAGTCTTGTAGCGGTATCCGTCATCGGCGAGAACAGCAGATTCCTCTGGGACTTCAGTGGCTTCAGCAGATTCAACAAGTTCTTCAGCTGGTGGGAGGTATTCGGGAGCAACGAGCTCTGAGACATCACGGCGTTTCCTGTACTTCAACCTGCGGACGGTCTTGTAACGATATCCATCATCAGCAAGGGCAGCGGAATCCTCTAGGGCTTCAGCAGCTTCAGCAGCTTCAACTATTTCTTCTGCTGGTGGGAGGTATTCGGGAGCAGCGAGCTCTGACACATCACGGCGTTTCCTGTACTTCAACCTGCGGACGGTCTTGTAACGATATCCATCATCGGCGAGAACAGCAGACTCCTCTGGGGCTTCAGTGGGTTCAGCAGCTTCAACTACTTCTTCAGCTGGAGGGAGGTATTCGGGAGCAGCGAGCTCTGACACATCACGGCGCTTGCGGTACTTCAACCTGCGGACGGTCTTGTAACGATATCCATCATCGGCGAGAACAGCGGACTCCTCTGGGGCTTCAGTGGGTTCAGCAGCTTCAACTACTTCTTCAGCTGGAGGGAGGTATTCGAGAGCAACGAGCTCTGACACATCACGACGTTTTCTGTACTTCAACCTGCGGACGGTCTTGTAACGGTATCCATCATCGGCGAGAACAGCGGACTCCTCTGGGGCTTCAGTGGGTTCAGCAGCTTCAATTACTTCTTCAGCTGGTGGGAGGTATTCGGGAGCAGCGAGCTCTGACACATCACGACGCTTCCTGTACTTCAACCTGCGGACGGTCTTGTAACGATATCCATCATCAGCAAGGACAGCGGAATCCTCTGGGGCTTCAGTGGGTTCAGCAGCTTCAACTACTTCTTCAGCTGGTGGGAGGTATTCGGGAGCAGCGAGCTCTGACACATCACGGCGCTTCCTGTATTTCAACCTGCGGACGGTCTTGTAACGATATCCGTCATCGGCGAGAACAGCGGACTCCTCTGGGGCTTCAGTGGGTTCAGCAGCTTCAATTACTTCTTCAGCTGGTGGGAGGTATTCGGGAGCAACGAGCTCTGAAACATCACGACGTTTCCTGTACTTCAACCTGCGGACAGTCTTGTATCGGTATCCATCATCGGCTAGGACAGCGGACTCCTCTGGTGCTTCAGTGGCTTCAGCAGATTCAACTACTTCTTCAGCTGGAGGGAGGTATTCGGGAGCAGCGAGCTCTGACACATCACGGCGTTTCCTGTACTTCAACCTGCGGACGGTCTTGTAACGATATCCATCATCGGCGAGAACAGCAGACTCCTCTGGGGCTTCAGTGGGTTCAGCAGCTTCAACTACTTCTTCAGCTGGAGGGAGGTATTCGGGAGCAACGAGCTCTGAAACATCACGACGTTTCCTGTACTTCAACCTGCGGACAGTCTTGTATCGGTATCCATCATCGGCTAGGACAGCGGACTCCTCTGGTGCTTCAGTGGCTTCAGCAGATTCAACTACTTCTTCAGCTGGAGGGAGGTATTCGGGAGCAGCGAGCTCTGACACATCACGGCGTTTCCTGTACTTCAACCTGCGGACGGTCTTGTAACGATATCCATCATCGGCGAGAACAGCAGACTCCTCTGGTGCTTCAGTGGGTTCAGCAGCTTCAACTACTTCTTCAGCTGGAGGGAGGTATTCGGGAGCAGCGAGTTCTGACACATCACGGCGGTTGCGGTATTTTAGCTTCCTGATGGTCTTGTATTGATATCCGTCATCAGCCAAAGCTGCAGACTCTTCAATTGGGCCACCAGCTAAATCGCCTAGCTCCTCCGTGGGTGGAAGGTACTCCTGTTCAGGAATCACAGCTGCTGTGGCCAGCGACAGCGCTGCCAGTAAAATCCAAGTTATTTTCTAAAATCAAATGAATCCTTAGTTATCCTTGAGTGCTTATGACAATCGTCCCTTCTTACCATTGCAGCAAATCTCCTATGAGCACAATGAAGCTAGATAGTTGAATGATTATCTCGTCCAATTATTCACTTATTTATAGTACAGCATTTTTTTTTTTTGTCCGACTGCGTCAGACGTCCCGCATAAACCAGTTCACACTCAACTGTCTTGATGAGAGGCGCTTACTCGCTCTTGAGATGAAGTGTATCTACACACATCGTCATCGCGTCGATATTCATCACTCGCACTTCATGTTGCGGAAGTAAGTGGAGGCGCCGCAATGCGAGAGGTGAGATTCTGAGAGTGTGAAGGAGTATCTTCTGCCACTCTCCCACAGACGCAACCCCATCAGGGGCTTATGCATCACGCTCCTGTTTAACATGCGAACAGCATCCTGCCGTTAAATTAACACATCTCCTGAATCAGAATTTAAAATGAGGAGATTGTTGTATTTCCTCTGGGGCATGATGGGGCTATGCGTGCGGCATGAGGAACCCCTAACGATTGTCTCGCACTCGCAGACTTGATTCATTACAAAATCATTTCGCGCGCGCGTTCTTTTGCCTAAGGGAAGCGAAGGCGAAGCGGCCCTATACCAAATCCTCTTATCCTACTCTCTGGCAAGGAATACTCATAAATTGACGTCTTGTATTGACAATCCCGGCTGCTTTAACTGAGGTAGGGTGATTCACGATTCGTCCTTGATTCTTCAAGAAGATGGTTGGTACCTTTGAAAGCAATCTTTCGCACTCACGTACATTGGTATGTCATGCGGCTTAGGGGGAAGCCAACGCAATGTGCAAAATATTTATGACGCGGAATCGAATAATGATGCCTCAAATATGGAGAAATCCTGTCAAGGATTTGCCGCTGTGCTGGCGTATCAGTAGCAATGGCTCCAGCTGATATGTCTGATTGAGTTTTCTTCTCTATCGAGCATTGTCAGATGTGCTGTGCTGTGGGTATGTGCTCAGGAAATGAGACTATAGTATCGGTATTTTTATCCGCATCTGTTCGATGTCACATCGGGTAACGTGGCGCGCCGGGGAGGATGTGTACAACATTATTATTTAACAAGGATTTGTGTTTACGTTAATTTACGCCCCACGCCCGGAATGAAATATGAAATTTGAAACGTTTTCTGGCTTAGCGATTTGTAGCAATGAATTTTTGGCATCACAAGCAGAAGTAGAAATAACTCAGCCACCGCCGCGCCGCCGGAGCCGGGAGGCTTTTGTCTTTGAAATGCTGATCTCTTGACAGCAATTACTGCCACAAAAATTACGTCTTTGCTTTTGGCAAGTCGATTTGAAGAAACTTGAAGGAAATTTTCCTCTTGTTTGTTGTTTGCTTTGGTGGGTGTCTTTCGGATATAAATAGGCTTTTTTAAGTTGATTTTATGAAACCATATTCGAGATGTAATAATACAGCGAAGTGTCTTTTGGGGGCGTCCAAATTAAGTTCGTAAAGGCGTATAGGATTCATTAAGAGCAATAAATTTTATCAGCCTTATGCGGTGTGATGATGCAACGGTGGAATAGGTGCTTAGTCATAGAATGTCAATCTATTTGCATTTTCTCGACCTTTTCGCTGTGATAAACATACATACCTACATATGTATGTACAACGTCGTTCTGGCAAGAAGTTGGAAAAAATGCAAACAACCCTTGCGAGTATAGACTCCTTTAGGCCTTTGGGATTGAAGGTTGTAATAATTATAGAATACAGGGTCTGATAGGTCAGAGAAGACTACTACGAGTCTGTTTAATTTAAGAGCTTGTTCTTTACACAATGCATTACGTAGATATGTGTGTTGAATAGGAGAATTTTATCTGCGACACATAGTACTTCTAACAAGTCAAAGGATCGCATTCAAGATATTGCATATGCAAAGGGTTTTCCAAAAAGGAACTTGACAACTTTGAATTTAATTTGTGAATGCACTCTTTCACTAATCACCAAACTGTCACTGTCAATTTATTCAGCAAACTCAACATTTTCATCCTGGTAAACTACACGAACGAGCAACGTCTACGAATTAGACAAATTTTCAATCGAAATTCGGAGTCGGTGATCGTAACTTTAAGACCAATTTTCGGTCGCAATTCTTGCCCTAGTAGACAGGCAATAAAAAGTTTAGTGCAAAAATTTGAGTCTACATATTCGTTGTCTAATGTTGCAATGTCAGTGAGACAACGGGTTGGTCGAAGTGTCGAAAATATCACTGCTGTTCAGGCGTCCATAAAAAACAATCCAAATCAGTCAATTCTACGGCGGCTTTTCAAGAATTGGGCATCGCTCAGACCACATTATGGCGTCTTTTGCCTAAGGATCTTAGTTTACATCAATACAGGATTATGTCGACTTCAGAATTGAAGCCGATGACCCATTCGAAGCGACATACGTTCTCCGATTGGGTTCTGGAGAAGATGCACCAAGATGATGAATTTCATTGCAAAATCGTCTTCAGTGACGAAGCTCATTTTTGGCTCAATGGATTTGTCAATAAGAAAAATACCTATGCGTTATTGGTCGGGTGAAAATCCACATGTGCTTCATGAATCACCACTTCATCCACTAAAAATAACTGTTTGGTGCAGTTTGCATGCCGGCGGCGTTATTAACGATCGTTACGTTACTGTGATTGGTCAGCGTTATCGCGCCATGTTTACCGATTATTTTTGGCCCGAATTGGAAGATATGAACTTGGACGACATGTGGTTTCAACAGGATGGTGTCATAAGCCATACAGCACACGTTGCAATCGATTTATTGAAGAGTGAGTATGCTGAGCGCGTTATCTCAAGAAATGGGCCAGTCGATTGGCCACCTCCTTCATGTGATTTAACGCCGCTTGACTATTTTCCGTGGTGCTACGTGAAATCATTCGTTTATGCCATTGGAAGGAGACGTTGGAAGAGCTCAGAGCTAAATGTGTGGCGAGTCGTTGAAAATTGGGTATTACGAATCGACCGCTGTAAGCGTGCCCTCGGTGGCCCTATGAACGAAGTCGAGTTCCATTCATAAATGTTTTGATTGTACTTCAAGCCGATAATAAAGTTTTTGAAATATCTCAAATTGTTTGCGTTTTATTTAATCAAAAAGTTGTCAAGTCCTACTTACTAGGGGCCACCCCCTATTTTTCAATATCTTTTCCATATCTACTCACTCTCAAATACTTTGGCTTCCTAGGAAAATATCCTTTTTGAACTGTTTCAATATTTATTCCCGGTTGTGCAAAATATCGTATGTTTACCACAAAATGCATCGATACATATGTACAAACGGTCACATTTATGTGATTAATATCTCCTTTTAGTCATATTCCTATCCCGAAAAGAGAAAAAGGGGTCTACAACATGTAGTACAATAGATACATTCTTCAAACGAATCCATCAAATTTATTACCTCTCTGTGCATTACTTTATTTACAGGTTCGACACAAAAAAAACAAAAAAAGCTCTCAATAAATTATGATACGGGGTATCGCGAATGCAATTTAGATTTCAGAAATTGTTCACTGTGAACCAACACAAAAAACTCTACCAAAAAGTGAATACAATTTTTTCGAACAACCAGCAACAATGTAAAACAAAATCACAGAACTTCACACATACACACACAGACAAGAAGAACTAAACTCCCACACCATACCGCTTCATAAAATATGAAATCTGTTCAAAAAGTATCCAGGACACTGGCCGATGACTATACATCCGATCCGACCTTCTGCAGACCAGGGTACATACTATTCCATTTGCCATTTGAAATGCATAGAGGAATATCCACACCTGTGGTTTTTTGTTTTTTGTTTTTTGTTCTCCTCCGCCCGGAAAACTACGATATACACCCCCGGGTGAGGAGGTTCGATTCCGTTGTTCACCCCGCTTCCAGCTTTGGAAGGGGTTGTGCAAAATTGTAGAATCCACTACGCGAACAGAGAATTCGTGCCACATGCAGCGGCGAAAGTCTTTTGCTCTCAAAATACGACCACGATTCGTGGATTCGATGTGGCGTTTCGAATAGGAGGATGAGTCCTGGCGTGAGCCTCATAACCCGTTAAAAGTTTTAACAATGTTCAACATCGGTTATATTGGGAAAACGTAAATTAAAATTGTAGACTCCATTGTGGCAATGGTTCATGGATTTCTCGGCGGACTTACTCTCCTTCTAACCGAAGGGGGCGCTACGCCAGTTCCCAGTTTGTTTTTTAGTTGTTTGGATTTCTAAAAGGATGCATAGATGCATTAAGCTGATGGCCATCCAAAAAAGGGGTGGTTGGTCTAGGACCCTGGTTTTTTTTTGTGCTGTATTTGTTAACCGGGAATATTCGATGTAATATTCACTGGAGATACACAAATGCACATGGGAATGCCGGGTCATAATTCCCCCGTTTTTGTTTTGCATTGATCCAAGAGACATTAGGATTTAAGGCATAGTAAAGGGCAGAAAAATAAATAACGCATCGATGTGGGTGAAAGTAATTGGATACAAAATGCAAAACGAAAGCAGAGCACCTGTGTGAGGATTTGAATCACTAATTACACGATTTAGTATGCTACAACGGAGCAGCATCCATTCTGATGGATTAGAGTTTTTTTTTTTTTTTGTTTTTTTTGGTGGTGGAAAGCAAAATGTTGACATTAAAAATAAATTTGTTTTCATTGCGAAACAGAAAACAATAATTCTTTGTTTGAAAACATGTACATCGCTGAACACACCTTGAACACGTACCGTACCTACCACAGATCGTTTAGCCGTGATCTGGCAAACCCATCACACCATCGGAAATGAATCCATCAATCAAATCGTGAAGTAGCACTCGGCTATCTCATATTTCTGATATTGTAATCTTTTTATCCGTAAAAGAAGTGATTAATTGCTCTTAACCGTGCGCATTGTGTCTGGGGTATCGTCTGAGCAGCACCAAGTTCATTGTCTGCCCACACACAGGTGATCTTCAACATGTGCGCAGCCGTAACAGTACACCATGGTAACTGAATGCTGAATATCTAATTGGTTTTTGATTTTTTTGTATTTTTTTGGTTTTGTTTTGTTTTCTTCGCAGACAAGTTGTGGTTTTTCAAGAAGCAATTTTTGTCTATTTTTAGCTTCTTAATTTTGTCTGAGATGTCAGTTATAAAATTGTACATTTTCAACGGTAAAATGGAGCTAGGAAGATATTTTAAGTACCTCAGTGCCACCAATCTCTTAGCTGGATGCCGTTTGTTCAATGATAAAAACCTATGATCCGTCGAGGAGAAGGATCCACCTCTTACCCAACATCAAAGGGAACCTTTACTATGATCATATTCTCGCGCAATGGTAGAGAGTGACAAACAAATACACAAAAGTAGACGCTTCAGTGCAAGGCAAGAGAAGCGAGGAGAATAGAATCTGTGTAATAAGCAAGCAGCTTCCCCACTCAGCGATACTGAAAAGTATTGCGAGCGCAACAGCATCCGGAAAGCCAAGTGACATCATCTGGCTTCAAATTCATAACTCAAGCTCTTCAAAGGACTGAAGAGAAGCTGGAAAAAACACAGATGGTGATGGTTGCAATGTCCTCCCAGCTAATCCTTTTAAAAATCACATCAATTAAGTCATTAGTTAAGTTTTGGTGGAGGAAAGAACGGCTGCTATCAACTTTATATAAAGGGTTTTCCAATAAGGACTTGACAATTTTTATTCAATAAAACGCAAAACTTTATTATCGGCTTGAAGTACAATCAGAACATTTATTAATGGAACTCGACTTCGTTCGTAGGGCCACCGAGGGCACGTTTACAGCGGTCGATTCGTTGGACCCAATTTTCAACGACTCGGCTACACACTTCGGCCGAAACGACCGCTATTTCGAGTTCAATGTCGGCTCTGAGCTCTTCCAACGTCGTCGGCTTGTTAGCATAAGCCAATGACTTAACGTAGCCACACAGCAAATAGTCAAGCGGCGTTAAATCACACGAACGAGGTGACCCATCGACCGGCCCATTTCTTGAGAAAACACGCTCACCATACTTACTCTTCAATAAATCGATTGCAACGTGTGCTGTATGGCTTATGACACCATCCTGTTAAAACCACATGTCGTCAAAGTCCATATCTTCCAATTCGGGCCAAAAATAATCGGTTACCATGGCGCGATAACGCTGACCATTCACAGTAACGTGACTATAGTTATCGTCGACGAAAAAATATGGCCCAATAACGCCGCCGGCATGCAAGCCGCACCAAACAATTATTTTTAGCGGATGAAGTGGTGATTCATGAAGCACATGTGGATTTTCACCCGACCAATAACGCATATTTTCCTTATTGACGAACCCATTGAGCCAAAAATGAGCTTCATCACTGAAGACGATTTTGCGATGAAATTCATCATTTTGGTGCATCTTCTCCAGGACCCAATCGGAGAACGTGCGTCGATTCAAATGGTCCATCGGCTTCAATTCTTGAGTCAGCTTGATCTTGTATTGATGTAAACTAAGATCCTTAGGCAAAAGACGCCATAATGTGGTCTGAGCGATGCCCAATTCTTGAAAAGCCGCCGTAGAATTGACTGATTTGGATCGTTTTCTACGGACGCCTGAACGGCAGCGATATTTTCGACGCTTCGACCAACCCGTTGTCTCACTGACACGGCAACATCACACAACGAATGTGCAGACTCGAATTTTTGCACTAAACTTGTTATTGACTGTCTCCTAGGGCGAGTATTGCGACCAAAAATTGGAGTTAACGCTCTTAAAGTTGCGATCTTCGACTCCGAACTTCGGTAGAAAATTTTTATAATTTGCAGACATTGCTCGTTCGTGTACTTTACCATGATGAAAATGTTGACTTTACTGAATAAATTGACAGTGACAGTTTGTGGATTAGTGAAAGAGTGCGTTCACAAATAAAATTCATAATTGTCAAGTCCCTATTAGAAAACTCTTTACATACATAAGTCTACATATTGGTGGATTCACCCACGTTTTCATTTTTGACTCTCTGAGCAGCACGCGCTAACTTGCAGGCACTCTCGAACCCGCTCGAAATTTTTTCGCCCTCATCTCTTTTGGACCTTTTGGTTAAAGATTTTAGGCGGGCATATGGCCACTATCATTTCCTAGACTAAAATCGGGATCCTCTTTTCAAGGAGGAATCGGAGGCTGCTGATTCCTTATTGGGATCAAGGGCTGTGGTGGGTATTGTGTATATGGTTCGTGTCCAAGTCTAGACGAGCGTGTGTACTTTCCAAACTCTCCAATTAAGTTTTCTGTCGATACCTAGGTAGTAAGTACTTATGCTATATTCTCTGTCCGAGACTCGGAGTTGAGTCTCCTCTAGTCTTTAGGGGCTCCAGAGTTAGTGTTTATACATATGTAGTAAATAGTTCACAGCGTGAATGGTTAGCAAAAGAATTTGTATCCTGAATTACTGTGATCTTCCAGTTGCGTCATTCTATAAAGAGCAATAAACATCATTTAAATGTACTTTCTTTCCGGGAAAATACGATTATGTGTCTATTTACACCACTACTGCCTCGGGGTAGGAAGGTAGTCCTTTTCGCCCTTTAAGAAGGCTATACGGTTTGCGGATAATACGTTCGTATACTTCAGCATTGTGTCCTCGATAAACCAATCCTTTTAACGAGACACCTCAGCAAACTTCCACCTCACCCGAGGAGTGGCCAAATTTTTCTTTTCATGTGACGAAAACCATTTAAGCACACGTAACATGCCAACAATTGAAAGGAATTATTGCACACAAAGATACAAATCTACCTTTTCACCAAATACGCCATCGCCTTTACTACCACACAAAGCAATGATAACAACAACGGAATCTATTGTGCTGTACTCAGTCTGTCGGTGGGAGTGCAAGCAGCCGCTTAGGATATATATTTTTCTTTTTTTTTCGTCCTGGCAGCATTTTTTGTTATATATTTTTTTTTGTGAAGAAGAATTTCACTGCTACACGTTCTCGTTTGGCATTCACCACATTCGAAACGAAAAAAATGTTTCACGAGTCGACTTTTATGTAAATTGAGGCATTTTCCAATAAAGTTTCTCTGTTTAGACAGAGGGTCCGCAGGACACGACCAACGACGAACGCGATTCCAAAAGCCTGTCGCGCAAAAATAAGGGGCGGCTAACCGCCCACCAGCAGTAGGTATCAACCACAACAAGAAGCCATGTATGATGGGAATATTTTTTAGGTTTCTATTCCTTTGAGGATCGCTCCTAGCTGCCATCGCAGGAGTAATTGTACAGATGTTCGTGGTGAAATTGTTCGAGGAATATTCGTCGTTTAACTTTGCTTTTTTTTTTTTTTTGTTTTTTGCTTGGACTTATGTATTTTGCATTTGAACTCCACTCAAAAGGACTTGTTTGGTTAGGCTTTTTAGTTGTTGTTCTTTTGTAGGTTCATCATTATAAAAAAAAAGGACTAACCAGCTAATTAAAAGAGCTTCATACATATACCAAGGATGAATAATCCTCCTGTGACAACGCATTGGACTTCATGGCGCAGTGATTATCCTTTGCAGGGACTCTATGCAATGTCATCGCATTGATTCGTAATTCACCGACATGCTGTGACTTAACCACAGCCACCGAACATAAACACAAATATACCCCAGAGGGAGAGAGTAGAAATCACAATAAGCCGGTTCGCATGGATACGCTTTTATCAGAATTCAAAATTCAGAGAATGTTCATTATGGCAAGGAAGACGAAGCGCTCATGTACCCATACTGCTTAATGATCTCCCAGATAGGCATTGATTTGTCTCGCCTGGACATACCTACATACAACGTAGTAGGTGACGAAATTCAATTATAACTGACAATGAAGTTGCCATTACAAACGCTTCTGCAGACAGATACAGATTTCGTATCTGAGCAATGAACAAAAGTTTTCGGCTTGCTTCAGTTGCGTTTCGGTTCATGTTCGCATCATGCGACAGTGGTGTCCTTAATTGTGGTTCCATCAATTTAGACAGGAATATCTACGCCCTGGAGTGGCTGCGGATTCGTGTAGCAGGCTCACAATTAATTAACTTTAAATGGAGATGGTTATAGAGTCACACACTAGGATACTGAGTATCGTAGTACTGAAAGTTCCTTAACTAACTAAGTCATGATACATATGTAAGATCCTGTAACCTGTAATAAACCTGTTGCTACTGGAGATGGGGAATCGCGGTTTGCTTCTCACTGTTTTTAGACTATGAACCGAGCAGGATGAATCACAGGCTTCATCACACAACAGATCTGGCCCAAGTTGGATTACAGGCGCTTTAGATGGAGAATTGCAGCTGCTTCTCGCTGTTTTTAGACTATAGATCGAGCAGGATGAATCGCAGGCGTCATCACACAACAGATCTGTCCTAAGCTGGATTACAGGCGCTTTAGATGGAGAATCGCAGAATGCTTCTCACAGTTTTTAGACTATGGATCGAGTAGGATGAATCGCAGGCGTCATCACACAACAGATCTGTCCTAAGCTGGATTACAGGCGCTTTAGATGGAGAATCGCAGAATGCTTCTCACAGTTCTTAGACTATGAATCGAGTAGGATGAATCGCAGGCGTCATCACACAACAGATCTGGCTTAAGCTGGATTACAGGCGCTTTAGATGGGGAATTGCAGATTGATTCTCACTCTTTTAGACTATGAATCGAGCAGAATGAATCACAGGCTTAATCGCACAACAGATCTGGCTTAAGCTGGATTACAGGCGCTTTAGATGGGGAATCGCAGAATGCTACTCACAGTTTTTAGACTATGAATCGAGCAGGATGAGTCACAGGCTTCATCACACAACAGATCTGGCTTAAGCTGGATCACAGGCGCTTTAGATGGGGAATTGCAGAATGCTTCTCACTGTTTTGAGACTATGAATCGAGCAGAATGAATCACAGGCTTAATCGCACAACAGATCAGTCCTAAGCTGCATTACAGGTGCTTTAGATGGGGAATGGCAGCATGCTTCTCACTGTCTTTAGACTATGGATCGAGCAGGATGAATCACAGGCTTAGTCACACAACAGAAGCTGGATTACAGGCGCTTTAGATGGGAAATTGCGGAATGCTTCTCACTGTTTTGAGACTATGAATCGAACAGGATTCACAGGAATCGCATCTGCTTCTCACAGTTCTTAGACTATGAATCGAGCAGGATGAATTACACGCTTCATCACACAACAGATCTGTCCTAAGCTGGATTACAGCCGCTTTAGCTGTTTAATTTGACGAAATAGAAATATGTGACACTGCATGGTTGGGAGACACTTCATTAGACTGGGCCTTCTATCTTGTGACTTATACAGAAGCTGCAGGAATGTGGACGAAGAAGAGGCTCAACTGTGGAAAGTTGTATATAATTTTTTCATTCATTCATAATTCGCAGTATTTTATGCTCTCTCACCCTATGTCAACCATAATCCACTAAAATGTGTGGATAACAACTCCAAATCAACTCATGCAGGTGCTTTAAGTAGAATTAATGATCTCACCAGAAACTCTAATTAATTTCTTTTTCATCCACCAGGGTTTGACAACTTCATCAACTTCAGTACGCACATACGCACCACCCTTTTAGCCCGAAAAAAAACCTAATAAATAACCAAATAAGCCCAATGTATCGTCTAATTCCCTTAACGGCTTCTCATACATATTTAGTACATTTGTTCCAACACTCCCCGTTCCAACACATCTCACAGACAACAACCCTCTCAGTTTCAAAGTGTGTTTCGTATCTGATCAAACAGTAGGGGTGGAAAACTGCAAATCCAATAAAATTGTTATCCGATATGAAACGCAAGGAAAAAACCATCGCGCGAAATGGAAACATCCCTTTTTCAGTCATATGTTAGTCAGCCACTCTCGCATCCAAACCCCACACTGGATTTATTCGCATTCTGAATCACTGCAATTCGTATTACCGTGTGTGTGTGTGGCTCCCCAGTGCTTTTTTGTTGTTATTATTATTAAGACATATCCTTTTGCAGATGTTAGTGTGTGTGTGTGTGTGCGGAAAGACGTACATCCTAGTTCGGGTTGCGTGTGTGGTAAATTCCTTCCCTGTTGCTCGCCACAATAGCTCACATTTCAATTTTAGGAATTTGTTCGACTGATGGAAATTCGCCGCTACCAGTCTACCACTATCAAGCTGGCATCTCCCTTGCCGTCATTCATCACCACCAATCCGATGCATGGGTGGGGTAGGATTAACAAAAAAAAAAAAAAAAAGAGAATGCAATAAAATTCGAACTCTCTGGCACCCTTGAATACAATGTCCCAAACAAAGCCCCCATGCTGCAGCTGTGCGTTGTGTTGTGTTGTGTTCCTTTTGTCAAAAGGGATACCGCAACGATGACGTTCCAATTGCAGGCGTGAGTGTATAGGAGTGCGGAAAGTCATTGGATTTACATTCACTCCCACCACCCTTCTGGAGCTTTATCCTGTTTCTGTTTTTTTTTTTTTGTCGTAATTTGTGAACCAAGCCCGATCCCCGAGCACGTAAGTCGGACGCATTTACTGTCAACCGCCTTGTTTGTTATTGTCGTCGTCGTCGTAGTCATCCTGCCGCCTGCCCTTTGTACTGTAAGTTGGTGCAATAGCAGCAGCAGTGCCACGTTTTTATTATCATCCTTTTGTTGTGCTATATGTGTGTCCTTTTATTGCATACTCAATTTCTCATGGCGCGCAAAGGTTTCCCCACTCTTCTCTCGAGGCAGACAATAAGGACATTTGAATTTACGACTGTGTCACTGGCAGTTTCTTTTGTCGCGCGCTCCCTCTTCTCGATGGACGAGGGGGGAATTTGGTTGGAAGTACTGACTCTCTCTGACTATAAGTAGAAGATTGCGTGGATGGTGATGATATTTTTCCAGGTGGACACTTTTTACCGCTGCTGCCGCCACGGATGTGTGTCCAGAGGTGACGATTAATTTTGCAACACGACAAGGTGTGTAAATAATTGAATACATGTTTTGCAAATGTAGACCGTCGTTTTGTGTGTGTGTCCCGCAGAGTAACGATCAATTGCTATGCACCCCCAACTCGGTGAAGAAATGCTTAATCGCCAAGATACAAGTGTCGTCTGGACAGATTGAAGGACTAATTTGCGCTTCGTTGCCACAATAACATGACGGCATACAGCACGGACTAAAATTAAAATGTTCGCCTGTCAGGTTGAACAAACAGAATGCAAGATATTATCCGGTTTAGATTATGTGTCTGGGAAATTGCTGAGGGTGTTTTTATTGCCTGCCAGTTTTTTTTTACGACGAGTTCCAGGAGTGTGCCAGGAGTACCTACATATTGCAATAAAGTTCAACTGTTTCCTGCTTTAATTAAAAGAAAGTGCATTCGCTTTAGACGGAAAGGATAAAAAGCGAAATAACTTTTCTTTATGGAAGTCGTAGGCGATCCTTTCAAACACTGTATACGGAGATGACAGACCAAATTGTCTTTGAATGAAGGACTTTGCAGTTTTACGTGAACTTGTTTGCTTTGTATCGATTTTGGACTAAATTTTTGATCTGTATGTGGAAGTGATTCGTTTGGAATTATCTGTGCTATTTGCTGTGAAAAAATGTGGACGTCTTTTCGACTGTCACCATGACCAATTATGGTTGTGTTGTGCAAATAATAATCTCACGTCCAGCTTGAATATCATGCCAAGGATTATTTGGATCATATGTCAGGTTTTGTAATAGGGCTCATACAGTGATTACCAGAAAGTATTCGGGGATAGTGGAGGCATAAACCTCTTCAAGATATATTTTTTAGGTAGGTACTAAAGGGTGATTCAATAAGAACTGATTTTTTAAATTTTAAATTAAAAACATAAAATGAACCTGGATGGAAAAAAGTTTATTGTGGTCTGAAAGAACAGTGTTTGCCATTTACGTTTAAAATACTACTTTGTGTTAATGTTACCTGCAACTACGCCGCACATGGTCAATTTTGAAGGTCAAATTTTGGATCACTGCTTCAAGCATTGCGACCGGTATTTGCGAATTAGGCGAGTAATGTTGGCTTCTAAATCCTTGATTGTAGCTGGCTTTGGACTTGACTTAAGAAGAGCATGAGAAACATATGTCACAGGACGCTGATTTTCCTAATGCAGCTGAGTAATGTGAAGACGCTGTTGATGTGTGAGCCTTGTCCGCGTGAGTCTTTGAAGTGCCTTTGAGTCTAAAATCTTTTCTTCAATAAGTCGCACATACGAGTATGAATTCCGGATACGTTACGGATCAGTTCGGGATCTATTCTTATTCATTCAAGAGACATTCGTTTCGACCGCGTTCCACATGCATTTCAAACCCTTTTTTTTTGACAAACGAGTACTAGAACACCTCCATTTGTCTAACCCTTCCTACATACTACCCTACAAAGTCCTTAAATCAAAGAAAATGCACTTCCCTTCCCATTTCATGCTAAATGAAAGCAATTCTCATAAAACGCATAAATGTACTTCCACTCGTAACAATGTTACTTGAAGTCCATTAACTACATATTTTTTTTTTTTTTGCGAATTTCTTCCTCAGCTTCGTTTTCATCTTCTTCTTCTTCGTCTCTTTCAGCAATTCTATTCCGAATCACCACGATTCTTTATCTGAGCTAAAAGTAGAAAGAAATAAAGAGAAACAAAAAAAATCCTTGCCCTCCGGTGTTTCAATTTAAATGGAACCATCATTCAGTCTACAATCTGTGTACAGAACTCGTATACCTACTCCAGCCCATTCCACTCTGTGTTTAGTATCCGACTTCAATAATAAACAACTTCCCATTCGCTGGCTTCCAGCTCGTTTATTTCACTTTTTTCCTCGTATTCATCATTCCACCGTTGTTTTGCCGCCGCCACCACCAGCAACCCCCCATTTGGGGAACGTACACATTCAAATGCATTATTCAAGCAAAATAAAACAATTTTAAAGCATTTAAATTTCAATTTTATGATTTTCATTGCAACTCAAGTAATAAAAGTTAAAAAAAGAAAAATCAGGAATAAAAACTTACAAGGATACCGTTAGATAACCACCATCACTGCTCTCGTGCGCAATTACGACAAGGCAAAGCTCTATAACACTGACTCTGGCATTATGTTTCGTATCTTTGTAGCTCTTGATTCACTGGTCGGAGGGGTTATCCTGATTTGACATCAGGATCCGAATCATATCACATCTTGAATGTTTTATTTTTTTTTTAGGCGCCAGAGAACAAACAAAATCCCAAGAAATGGCCCAGCCAAACGAACAAGGTGAATGCTGACTTTGGGGCTTGTAGCAACACCTCCTTTGCTTGTGCAATCTTCCGGTAATACTTAACACTTTTCTAGCAGCACGATGCTCGCACTCTGGGATATTTATGCCGGTGGCACGTACCACCATCAATCAAATGTCAAATTTACTCCCCCATAGCCCACCAATGCCACCACTGACACCCCAATCCGCCCACTCCATGTGGAACGTGAATTGTTCGCCAGAAAAAAAGAAAAGAAAGAAAACCGCTTTTTTTCCAGTTCGGTATGTTTGTTTGTGAAATGGTAGACAGCCAGGAGAATTGGTGGAGGCTACCCACAGAGCATGAACAAGAGTATAATGTGGGACACAAAAGGTTCCTGACATCCTTCAATGGTGTGTATGCTGTATTGCGTTGCGTTGCTACCTGTTCCTTGTTGTGCTCTTTGTGTGCCGCGAGGATGTCAGCTCGGATGGCAATGGAATATTTGATAATTTTAAATGAATTTTATGACAGTTCGCTGGCAGCAGACGTGAAAAATGTGAGATTCAATAAGAACCCGAACAGCAGACTGCGAGACAGGGTGTGGAGGGTACAGGATGTGCAAAATGTAGGTAAACAGTTTAGGCAGTTTAGACTGGGAAGGTTTTGTGCTAGACTTACCAATTCTATAGTTCTAGTTCAGCTCTCTGTTTTGGGAGAGGCAAAGTCGAAGAATGAGAAGGAAGAACGTGTTGAGCACTAGAAAGTCCAAGCCGAAGTAACTTCTTTTAGTAAGCAGTTGGCTCGTTAAAAAAGAAAGCTCTGAATCAGGGAGCATCCGTTTAGTCAGTCTTCAAAAAGAGTTTATATTAAACATGATTCCACAATAACTTGGGTTAAGTCAGCCAATTCAATCTTGCGACATCATTCGAAGAGCTGGTTGAGCAAGGCTTTAAGATTGCCTATCGATGCAGTCAC
This sequence comes from Chalcosyrphus nemorum, assembly GCA_949716465.1. NCBI lineage: Eukaryota > Metazoa > Arthropoda > Insecta > Diptera > Syrphidae > Chalcosyrphus > Chalcosyrphus nemorum. Next base: position 13,596,615 of record OX454334.1, on the reverse strand, counting down.
ACATACTGCTATGTTTGCAGTTTGTGCCTTTTAGGATGGCCAAAATCTCTGCTTGGTAGGCAGATACATACTTGTGTAATTGGTACCTACTGCAGTCTAAGGTAGCAAAGCAGACCTAGGCTCAGTCGAAAAAACTTCTGTGTACAAGAGTTGGGCTTTGTCGTTGAATTTGAGCAAAAGGCAACAACCAGTCGTGACAATCTTTCTAGGTTTCATCCATGAATTAACAGATTATAAGATGTTAGGCGCATCAACTCCATCAAGTGTAACAATTGCATCGAGTGTATCAGGTGCATCAAGATGTGCAATAAAGCATAAAATGACTGCACCAACATTAAACGATTGTGCTGATACATCCAGAATTGGGGTTCAAAAAGTAAAGTCACTGCCAGCGAGTTTGACTAGGTTAGGTTTGTGGGTTGGCAGAGGAAACGAAATACCTTCGCCGCACTCAAGTCAGCATTGACCCATTGTGTCACCCATTGGGGTGCTTAGAAAAGTACTCCTTGCCCATTTAACCAATAAATATCTGTAAAACCTTCCCATGGTTGCACTTACTCGTTACCCCTGTATACAAAGCAACCTGATGTTCTGATGAAGTTCAATAACATGTCGGTATTGGCGTGGGAGAGTTCTTCTAGATCCTGAAAGAAGTGTTGGAGTCCAGGGCACTGGCAGAGGAAGTGGCTCTATAGCATCCTTATCGCCGAATCCTCTGCAGAGTTCTTCTTCCGTCCGACGTAGTTTCTTTTGGTGGTACCGTAGAGTGTTGTGACCCGTGAGTATCCCCACGTGCATGGACATTGAACGTCTGTCCTTGCGAATAATTCCATCCCAAGTTCGCCTCTCTTATAGACAGTTTCCCTGCTTCAAGCCTGAGAGCGCAGGGCGGGGTGCTTATGGAGAGGTCAGTCAGTTCAAGTGGGTCCGATGAAGCTTTCCTTGCTAATTCATCGGCGTTTTCATTTCAAGGGACGCCCTCATGCCCAGGGACCCAGCAAAGCAGAACCTTGTTCTGTGTTCCAAGAACCTTAAGCTCTTCGCGACAGCACTTCACAAGCTTGGATTTTATTTCTATGTCGGTAATTGCTTTCATAGCTGCCTGGCTGTCGATAAAGACAGTGGGATCTTCTGGCGGTATTGTTCTTACGGCAGACTCACGGGCAGCTATTGTCACTGCCAGGATCTGCGCTTGGAAAACACTGCTGTGGTCTGGGAGTCGTATAGATCTAGATATTTCCGGTGTCGATTTTTGATCCATCTGTATGTATGCATCATGTATGTATCTGTATGTATGTATCTGTAAGCTATGGATTCGGCATTTGGTATGCGGCTGTCTTTCCACTCTTCTCTGCTGGGGTAGGGTGAGGTAAATTGTATTTTGAAGTCAAGGTAAGGCGTAGTGTAGTCTGTTGTGGGTCCATGGCCGAAAAATCTGCCAAGGAAGGTCGCCTGCCCTATCGTACTTGACTTTCAGCACGCAGTCTGACTTATTCTTAAGGCACTAATGGCTGCCGTTCTAATTCTAGGTCGATCTAGTACTTTTTAATATTGAATTTCAAAACTCAACAGAGTGCTTATACAACTAGAATTCCACAAGACATGGTATACCAAAGCCATTATGACTCAAACCAATAAAAATCCCCTCCTCTGTGACAACTTTCTTTAGAAAGTCATTGACTAAATCAAGCACGTAGGCATATACCGCTGGGGACTTGCCTCATGCATACATAGACACTTTTATTCTCCTTCAGTCCTGACAATTGGTCCATCATAAACAGATGTCATCCAACTTTTACCACATTCTGTAAATAAAAAAAAGGTAGCATCACCTTAATGCCAGGAAAAAAAAAAACGTACCAAATGTGGGTGAAGTTGATACGAGGTCGAAACGTCTTTCTTTCTTTTGGTTGCTCCTCTGTATTTTGTATATTTTTTGGCTATTCCGCGAAATTTATTTTTTTGATTCTATATCCGGTAGCAATTTGAGAACCTGAAGGGGGGAGGGGCAGCATATGGAAAGTTATTAAAATTCAGTGCTTTGACGTTATTTTTTGGCACAAAAGGGCGACCTCAAGGTAGGCGACGCCGCCGACGACGGTGGCAGGTGTTTCTGAGGCAAAATTCCATATCCAATACGAATGATAAATATAATATCGCGCATCAAATGTCACGAAGAAGTGACATTGTAACGTGGAACAATGTTCAATTCAGGAGAACACATTGCGCTCTCTTTCCGTTTGTTGGAATTGTCTTATTTAATATTCATGAATATCCTGTCACATAAATTAGAAGAAAAATTCTATGCATATCCGATACAGTTGTACTTATGGACTTTTGCACCAGGACAAACGATAAAAATGAAGTTTTTATCTAACATGTTCCACTGATGCGGTCGGTTTATAGGAATAGGAATTTGTTTGCCCTTTCTTTCGAGATGTGTTGAATTTGTAATGAGGTTTTGAAAAAACTTAGAAACTAGTTCGATAAACAACAATAGATGTAGTCTAGAGGTAGTAGTTTCTATTCGGCATACCTGCATGCATACATGTAATGCATGTTGATGTTTTTCGGCATGTGTTCTTCAGTTTGACATAAATATTCATCAAAAGGTGAAGGAGAGTTCCAAGTAGACTACTGTGAGTAACTTGCTTTGGCTGTTTAAAAGCTGCAATATTTTCAAATACACACTTGGATAAGAGTGCTCGAATAGAGTCTCATACCCCAACTTTAGCATGATGATGTATGCTTGTTTTTTTACCAAATGATAACAAATAAATATGACAAGAGCTAAGAGTCAAATATCAGTTTCAAATATGCATTGCTGGACAAATGCCAGAGAGAGTAGGGGAATGATGTATCTTGGAAGTTCCAAATTTCAAACTGATTTTCCAAAGCTAAAGCTGAGCTCAGAATGTAAGCCAAGGTATGAAGGAAAAATGCAATCAGCTTAACGTTCAACTTCGTATCCTCTCTGTTGTATGGATGCAGCGGCAAGTGAACATTAATATTACAATTCTGGCCCAAACGTACCTCTAACGAGCACTTCTACGGGAGAACGAGTCAGGAACATATAAGCACACTTATCAAAGGAAGCAAGTGGCAGTGGACACAAGTTTCGAAAAGGTAACAGTTCCATATTCAATAATGCTATGTAATCGAACCCGTTGACAGGATCCCATAACTTGAGTTCCGAGGAGAGCATAAGCAGAACACTTGAAATTGAGTTGCAGGGAAAAAGTTGCACAAAACTGAGAAACATTGTCACTGCAGCATTTAGACACTAGTCTTATCTAGTGCCTGAAAAAACGACTTTTTTGGTCTTAATTAACCATCAGCAAAGGTAGACCAATCACAAAGGAATTGGTTCGCAGTAACAATTGGCCACGGACAGACTGAGTTTTCACCTAGACCCAGTATGTGAATGTTCTCTGCGAAAGCAAAACAAGGTCAGCAAGTCATCTGCAATCTTTTCTTTTAAGAGACACTAAGATTGCCTTGGTCGTTTGGTCAGCTTACATCCAGAAGAAGTCTCGCCACAATCAATTGTTTTCGTAAGGAACCCCGCCAATGGAACAATTGACCGAGGATGCAGGCAGACTTACCTTAAGGTTCGCGGATTCAAAATAATATTTATGGGCCTTCCAGTCTCAGGAGACACTTAGTGAATTGAGTCTAACATCGCAAGCATTGGTTACTTTCAAAGTTCCTTAAGGCCCTCATCAGGACAGCTAGACACATGTCTATACTACAGCTCTTCAATCTATTCCTAATATTGTAGCTCTCGGCCATCTCTTTTGTAGAAATATCCTCCTGAAAGACAGATACACACACACTAGCACAATTAGTACTGCAGTCAATGTGTAATTCTCTTTAAAAGCTTTTAGAACGCGAAAAAAAACTGTGAACTATAAACGAATGCAAAAATCACATAAGACTCTTCGCAGTCAATTTGGACGCAATATATGGAATTGAATTTCAAATGCCTTCCTGTGGAACCAGTACCCTTCAATCCTTATGCCGGAGAGTCAAAGTTCGTATAAGAATGTATCCATCTGCTTGAGCGTCTTACGTTCGCAAACCAGGTTACTTTTGCATGGATCCTAGGACATGACTTTGGCTTTGGCAAAAAGATTATATAACAACCGCGTGACAAGACTTTTTAGTGACACAATGGAAAAATGAAGCGTTAACTGAATACTGAGTCATCCAAAAGACTCCTGCGTTGAATTCAGGAAGCTTCCGCACTCTTACGAGTTACCATCGGACATTGATCAGATGTAAGTATGTACTTGTTGTGCGCCTGTTGGGAAGCGCACGGGTCTCAAATAAACGATACTACTGCGTTTCTCAACAAGCCCAGTACAAACTAAGAACCTGGAACTTAAGACGTTATTGAGATTCATCTACAGCCTTGATATTGCTTCCAATTGCCGGGACAGTATATTAGAGTCATGTGGTCAAGGTAACAGACCATGTGAGGCTAACGAAAGGTTTTTTATTGGAACGTCATAGCAATGCCACTAACATCTTCTATTTAAGGCTGTTTTACCTTTCATCCAGAATAGAATTTCAAAAATTGTCAATTCTATCTGCAAAGGCATTCCATTAAAAGGAGACTTCATTCTCTTTATATCCTTGTCAGAAGTCCCTTCAAATTTGTTACGACTCGTTTAAAATAAAACTAAGCCTTGATCTCCTTGAACATGCTCCCCCATCGTCGTCGTCGTCGTCGCTGAGCCTATACATTCATCATAATCTCCACTGAAGATCCCAAAATCACAACCTAGAAAAAAAATACTCATTCCCTCTCATTTTTATCCTTTTTTTTGCAGAAAAAAAAAGAAAAGATTTAGGAGATTCCGAGAAATATAATATGTATGCACCTGTTCCCTGCAGGTAGCGCACACCACACACATCTAAGCCAAAGAAATGAAAATGTTTCCAACGTAGTACCTTAGAGGCCGCAGCTTATCTCTTGTTTGTGTCTTCAATTGATGCTGCCCACCGCCGGCCGCCGAGGAAGGAGAACTACTAGCAACGTGCCACAACATCGCCGGCCAATGGATCTCAACAAAAACAAACCGGCCAAAAGGAGTCATATCTCCTCGGCCCGTTCATAATCGGATTCCTGTTTTTTTTTTCTCCTTCTCTGGCTTTGTTTTCTTCCTTTTCTTCATTTCTATCATTTTCCCCCATTTAATTTTATTTAATTCGGAGTTTTTGCCCATCCTCGGCCCCCATCAGCCTCTCATGGTTGTTTCTTGTGCTTTCATTCGGCTACTAGGGGTTTTGGTCCTTTTTGATCCGGCAAAAGCAAACAGATTTCTCTGTGCTTAGTTTTTCATTTAAGGATGATTTTTTTTTGTATCCTTCTTCTTCTGCTACTCTTCTCCTGTGGTTACTGTGGTGGTGGTGGTAGGGATGGTGGCCAGCTGATGGAGACTAACCGATTGTTTTTTTTTTGCTTCGTCCTTTCTGTTCATAGTCTTCTTCTTCTTCTTTATTTAACATTTAATATATATAATATTTTTTTCCTGAGAAAAGGAGAAAAAAAAACTGGATACAGGATAGATTACTTCTGTATGTTCAGTGTTGTATGTGATCTACTATGTGAAGGGGTGGTGGTGGTGGGCAGCAGTGGTATGGTGACCTTTTCTCGTTGTTGTGTGTCGTTGCTTGGTTAGTTAGATAGCACAGTAGAAAAGGTTCAAGGACTTAGAGTCTTCTTGGAACATATCAAAGAATTACGAAAAAGACACACAACTACATTCGTGTGTGTGTGTGTGTGTGCAGGGACTTTTAACATTTGAATTAGTTTTGATTTAATGCCAACGACGATGATGATGTTGATGATGATGATGATGATGGTGGTGAGGATGATGGAGTTGGATTGTAGTTGTATTCAAGTGTATACGCCTACAGATACACAGAATAAAAACACAAACACACACACACCTAAGTCGGGTAAGGCTTGGAGACTTAAGCCTGACAGAAACATTCCTCCTCCACCAGAGGAGTAGGTACCTTTGCCATAATAAATGATTTGGATCCTTGTTAATTTTGTTTTTGCTTCAGTTCCCTTTATTATCTCTTTTCTTTCTTTTTTTTGTTTCGTTTTTGCTGTGTTTCTTTTTTTGCTGTTGCTTTCGAAATAAATACTGATTATGAGAAGGACGTCTTACATATACCATAGGCTGGTTACATCCTTCCGCTGGTCCGTTGCTTTAATCTTAATTTTGTATACACTTTACTTGGTACTAAGCTTCCTTTTCATCCTTCCAGCAGAGTAAAACGTCACATGCTGGGCTGTATTTGAGATATGACGTCTTTTTTGCCCAGGTCTTGTGGTGTTTCGACAAAGGAGAAACAGCAAAAACAATAAAACAAAAAAAAAAGGAAACGAAGAACAAACTTTCCAGATGAGGATTCTTTCATCTGCAAAGGTCATACACTACAACTCTGTGTGGGAGCGTTGCTTAGAGTTGGCTGAGAGGATATCCTTTTGCGGTTTAAAAAATAGAAAAAAAAAAACTGTTTTCTTTTTTCCTGTCATAATAATTCTGCATCCAGTTTTAGCAGTTAGAATGCTACTGTCGTTGACGAATGAATGGATTCTATGTGTGGAAGTGCAGCCTGGTATAATAATGTAGGACGAAGGCTGCTTGCCCACTTTATTCTGACCACAATGAGGTCCGTATGTATGATTTAATGTACTTGACTGTGCTGGACTGTATTACAGTAGGAAACTGCAGTTTAGTTAGCCGCAGCGCAGAGACTCTGACATGTGAAAGGAAAGGAATTATACACATGACTTGTGCGGGAGTAGGTGATTCTTTTTTGCATTTTTCGAAATAAAAGATGCTTCAATCGCGAATTATCCGTGAGCTACTACTTGTGGAGGATTAGTAGAGTAGAGACGGACGGATTTCTTTGAAGGACTTGGTAATAAAGGTCGTTATTCGTGCTGTGTTATGGCATGAACATGTCGTAAAATAATGAAAGGGACAGAACCTAATAACTTGCGTCAGAAAAAAACTGAGTGGTGGAAGGAAAGTGTGAGATTTAAAGGACTTTAATGAGTATAGGGATGCCGAGTAAATCCCAGCAGTCACTACTGCTCTTCGACCTATGCCTCGAGCCGAAGAGCATGCAGTTGTCACTGCTTTGTAGTATGACTTCTCTGAGCTCCAGTCTACCCAGGACTCAAACCTAAAACTAGTAGAATGACTTAAGAGAGAAGATGGTGCGTCACCGTTCACAATTGCTCTTAGTCCTTTGGTACAGTAGCTCACAGGGCAAACGTTTTTAAGATGTCATTCTGACTGACTTCTATGTGCAGCTTCACGATGGATGGGGTCCAAATTTGATTGAGCAGAGTTCTGTGATTTTTGCATTCGTTCATAGTTCACAGTACTTTTTCGAGTTCGTATTGAATCCCCGAATAAACTACCACTAAACCGTTGTCGCAGGTGTACGAGGAATAAAATATGATTCTTAAATATTTGATCCCCAAAATCGAATACAAACAGTTTCGCACTGCGACTCACTGAATATATGCACCTACACCGTTAATATTTTGACTTTATTTCAAAACTCGACTTAATTTCATAGTTTTATTGTCCTTAAAGCGCCGATATGTTTGGACATTTACCTAATTCAGTAAATTTTCGTCAAAACAAGTGACAAACACAAAAGTATTACATATATATGTACATATGTAGGTATACTCACTGCTGTCATCCTCCAATTGAAAATAATACCATACATTGTATAACCTTGTGTCTGTGACCATTAAAAGGACATCATGTGCACTTAAATATACGAGTTTTTGAATGAATCAATGCGACTGGGATTATATTCGAAATGTTCAGATTAAAACCGCTTAAAAAAAAAGTAAAGGACAAGCGAAATACATATCTTCCTGTTAAAATCAATCAGAACTCAAAATTTTCATACCAATTGGTTAGGCATTCCATGACAGAGGCGCTCCAACACATGTTGAATGTTCGAACATCAAAATGCCGATAAATCCGTTAATCGTATTTAATTAAATTCAACAAAGAAAAATAAACATTTTCGGTTTCACTGTTCATTGCAATTGTGTCCATTTAATTGGGATCTCTTTTTTTTTTTCTGTCGGAAATATGCGCTGGGTATTGGTTATAATCCTTGCTAGCAATTTTAATCGTTTGAAGGAACTTTCGAGTCGAGGCATTATAGGGATAGAATAAATGGAGTGCATTGACCTTTAGAAAAATCTTTGTTCACAGGATTTTTTCGTGTACCATTCAATCACGTACATGCATATGTGATGACAGCCGATTTGACAGCTAGTTTGGGTCTTAAACAAACTAACATAGCCTAAGTTTCCTATTTGTGAATATATGTGAACGCATGTGTAAGCTAACTATAACTATAAATATGGGGTGGTGTTCCTTTTCTTTCCTTTTGTAGACTTCATTTTCAGCAGACTGTCACAGAACGACTCTAAAAAATGGCTGCGCCCATAAAAACTACCACCAATTAAGTATGTGTACGTGAGCTCCGATTTCATTTTGCTGGAAACGTCAAAATACATTCAAAATCGGTGGTAGTTCTCAGCATGAAATGTCAAATAAATATAATAGTATGTCTATGGTTCGGTTTTACAATTCAGCATGAACAGAGTCATGTCGGAGCAAACACATTTAAAATACTGTCCAAATTTATTTTATATTCAACGATTAATGCCATTAAATTATCTGTCAAATAAAACCAATTTTATAAAAAATAAAAACTATTTTCTATGTTTTATTTCAATTTAAAGTTGTCCGCTTTTAAATAAACCACTCACTTCTTGTCGATCTGGTACCTACTCCCAAAGGTGTCAATGCTGTTTTGTTATATGATAGGTACATATCCTTAGCCGCCCTAAGAACAGAGGCTTTTGCGCATAGTCATCCATGTCTTTACATTTTGCAGGTCACTGTTTGGTAGACCTTAACAGGGTTTCCGAATGTATTACTTAGAGAGTACTCCCGTACTCCCGTACTCCCGTACACCCCTTGTTCTGATTTTACTCCCTTTAAAACATTTCAGTACATTGTCACCCTTATTTCCTTGAATGAGCCATCACACAATGGTGCAATTACCCCGGAGTAAAACTGACTTTATAAAAGAGAAAGATGAAATGTGAAGCAAGAAACAGGGCAACATTTTCATCCAGTGTTGAAGCAGTTGAGAGGCCCGGTAAAACTTGTATGTTTTCCTTTTTTCTTTGCGAGTTGTCAATTTAAGAGCAATTAACAGGGGTTACCCCAGGGCAAAATTGCTCCAGTGCGTGATGGGCCTCGTTTTGTTATGAAAAGATAAGCAGGAAAGTTTAAAACACAAACTATACCCCTGTACTCCCCTCAGACACAAATTCCAAATACTCCCCTTCGAAATTACAAAACGGTATCCCTGGACCTTAAATCTAGACGCCTGGGCATTCAAAGACTTATACAGGAGCCGTAGAGACAGGGAACCTTCTTTGCACTTGTCCCGTTCTGTCGGCAAAAAGCAGTCACATCAGGGATCTCTCCTCAGTTGGAATCAGACGTATTCTCTGTGCATTAAAAAGCTCTGTGGTTGGTTGAGAAAAGTCATTTTTAGTGTCCTGTCTTATGAAGTATTTTAAGTACGGAATAATGCAGTTCTCCCCAACTTTTTAGGTTTCGTTGGCAGTCATATATACATAGAAGGTAATGTTTGCCTTAATTGGAAACCTTAAGGTGATTGTCCACTTGAGAGTAAAATTTGGGCGAGGAGCTCTCAAGCCACTCTCGAGAGAAATTTCCTAAGTGGATACGAACCTGAGAGCAACTCGGAGTGAGCTGGTTTACTACTCTCAGCTTTTAAACTTTTAAAGAGTTTCTCGCAAGCCGTCAAATGTTAACTTACCTACTCTCGGAAATTAACTCGCGAGCATTGGCTCACACAAGTTTTACTCTCATATGGAAAGATACTCGAGAGTTACTCTCGAGAGTTTACTACCAAAAGTGCCCTCAAGTGGACACGCACCTTCACGTCCGTAACTAGCTACAACATTTGATGTATACACACCAATGTAACCCTTACCATTATTATAATTTATTGTCCTTGCTAAAATTCAAAACCATCCTTCGATGTCGTCCACTCATCAACGGTCTTAATTTCCTTAGCAAATACTTAAGCGTTCTATTATTCGATTAAATGCCTCTGCAAGAGCCGGCTGAAAAGAAGAGAAAAGAAAAATAATCCTTTAAGGATATTAGCCTAAGAAAAGAAATGAAACGAGTAAATAAATAAATACTTCGAAATTCTGTAGAGAGATTTACATGCATCCAAAGCTGTGTTTCGTTTGCTTTCACTTCTACTGTGTTGCCTATTCTTTTTGCTTTGTTCAACCATATTCTTTTGTTAGCCTGTGGCTCCTTCAAGGTTACACACTTGAGAATGTCTCGAGAAAACCTCTCATTTACCTTTAGCATTCAGTTTATCATTGACATGAAAGAAGACCGGAAAGTGTTTAACTTTTACCCGCCAACAATCAAACAGACTCATATATAGACTCCCTCACAAAGATGGTGGTGCTTGTTGGGTTGTGTATAAACGGAAACGGTCCTTCCCTCTCTCTCTTTCTCGTTATTGCAAAGTATGGTATTCTAACAATGACAGACAATAAGGACGATTTTTTATCATATACCAAACGGAAAGGACGAGGTGGAAACAGGCTAAAAGAAAGGAAGAAAAAATGTCAAAAGAACCGTGAATTTACGTCCGTTTTCTTGCGAGATTTTTTTTTTTTATTGTTTTGTAGTACTTTCTATGGCAGGGATATGTATACATATGTGGTCCTACTGTTGTACCCACATCAAGTGATGTAATCTTTCAGACCAGAATGGAAGAATAAGACAAACATACGTGCATATGTGTGAATGTATGTAATTTGCTAATCTATTCTCTTTTGCTTTTGTAAAAAAAGGATATACAAACAAATCTTTGAAATAGGTACTAAAACTTGGCAAGGATGATACAAAACTTCATATTTGGGCCTTGTCACGATGAATGTGGCACGAACAACTTAAGACAGTTGAATTGGTACGGCTGATGTGTTAGAAATTGCCCATCAAGGTATTGGAACAGATTAGGATGAGGCGCTAGGGCCTAGGCTTAAAACCAAAACTACAGCCATAGGGCCTTGGATACCTTGTCCCCATCCAAATTAGAGCATCTTTTGTTAGCCCTAATAATGGTTAGATTCAAAATGTCCCTTTTTGTAACTCAAAGCAGTGTCCGAGTATGAACTCCACTGAGAGTTTTTGGTCAGTTCATCGGCGCATTCATTGACCTCTTTACTGCACTGTCAAGGTAAGCATAACTTCAAGTGAATATACTTACTTACTTAAAGGGCTCCCGATCCTTGTTGAGTCCCTGCCTGAGACATCGTTGCCTTCCATCACCTGCGGTCCCGAGGACGCTGCTTCCAGTTGTGAAGACCAAGTTTTCTGGCATCCGCGACAGCTTGCCGGGATCTTCCGATGATTTCAATATCGTGTGCGTATCCCAGCAGTTGGACGGATTTGTGAAAGATAGTGCCTTCCGTGTTGACACCTGCCCTGCGCACTATCTGCTCGAACACGATATTGAAGAAATCAAATGACAGCGCATCTCCTTGCCTGAATCCGGTGCACGTTTGAGAGAGCTCCGAAGAGTTGTTTCCAAATTGCACAGAGCATCGCGTGTTTTCCAGCGTTACGCGACAAATCTGGATAAGTTTTGCCGGTATCCCGAATGGGGCCATATCGCCTGGTAGAGCTCAAGACGACGAATGCTGTCATAGGTGGCTTTAAAGTCGATAAAAAGGTGGTGGGTTTCGACTTGAAATTCGTTGGTCTTTTCCAGGATTTGTCTGAGTGTGAAAATTTGGTCTGGTTTGCCGGGCGGGAAGCCACACTGGTACGTCCCGATAAGTGCGTTGCAGAAAAGTTTTAGACGTTCACACAATACGTTGGATAGGATCGTATATGCGACATTTAACAAGGATATGCCTCGGTAGTTCTTACAAGACATAGGATCGCCTTTTTTTTAGATGGAGCATATAAAGCTGATACTCCAGTCGTCGGGCATGCGTTCCTCCACCCATACTTGGTTGATGACTTGATGCATGCACCCTACCAAGACATCACCTTCGTATTTAAAGAGTTCAGCTGGAAGCCCATCAGAGCCAGCGGCTTTATTGTTCTTCAATTTTCTGATGTCTACATTGACTTCTTCAATACTGGGTGGAGGCGTTGGTTCTTCATTGACTGGAGGTGGGTTCTCGCCTTGCCCCATCACTCTCCCTATTGAGAGAGGGCATGTTAAGACTGCTGCACGTCATAGTAGCAAAACTTTCCATCTGTCGTTGTACTTCAGCTTTTGTGGTGGCGAATCAAGCTTCTATTTCGAATATCGGGACTCCTCCATTTCGTACTTCATTGCCATCAAAAGTATCCTTCACAGGTTCAAACACAATACCCCTTTGGATCTTCTACAGAAGCCATCATATTAGCCTGACTAATGAAAGCCCCTTATTTACCTTCCCAGTCTTCTCCAGGAGAAATTATACCCATGACTCCCCTGTCTCCTTTTTAGACCTAGTTCCTCGTTCCTCCAAGAAGCTTGGGATCACTTGGACTCCCTTTTAAAGGGGCAGACTTTGACATAACCTTTGCCCTGTTTTAGAATGTCTACCTCGATGCTTAAGCTTCCATTAGGGGTTGCTGGCCGTAGCTTCAAAGGTTAATCGAAATCGTATCCTCTCACAATACTCTCCATCAGTTTATTATCGGTGCAAGAGGCTAGAGTTATATACATGTGTGCGTCTAAAAGATACTTCCTTTGTACTTCTAATCTAACCACAAAAGATCAGAAAGGAACTGAGTGACATCGTAAGAAGAACAAGAAAGTCTCTGCTCCTTAGAATTTTTTAATTTTATTTTCACAAAATATTTATCATTTGCCAGCATTACTAACGGCATCAATTATCACTTAATGCGAAAGGATATAATTAAAGTTTCCTCTCGACAACAAAAGAAATCTTCTTTATCCGATTTTCTCCTTATTAACTACAAATATCAAAAGCAATAGAAACTTTCCAATCCAATAAAAGCAAACGACGAAAAAGAACCAAAAATAGCGAGAAGGAAAAACCAAAATCACTAAAAAAGATTTTCGCCCTTGCTTCCAAACACACACAAACAAAAAAACACATCCTGTAATGAGCCATCCTTAATTAGAGCAATCTGATACTCGACCCAATTTAACTTGCCGAACTTTGCGTATAAGTTTTTGGGGGCATCCAGTGATGCTAGTCCACCCTCTCCTTTTTCACCATGGGCTATGGCCTGTATATGATATACATTAGCTCAAATGTTAATGGCGGAAGTTGTTAATAAGGTTCCTTCGATAGCAATAAGGACCAGGCATTCACATTCAGTATATTCGGGTTAAGTCCTTTGAAAGTTCAATTTCGAACTTTTCCTGGTCATTGGTCTTTTGTCCACTTGCAAGATAATAACTTCTGAGTATTCATTACAGAACTGCAGCAGAGCATAGTCGTAGTCCTTTTTTTGTGCTTTTTCCTTTGTGGGTCATTCGGATATGACATGTCCATAGAATATATATTTGCAAAAGTTCTTAGTAGTAGTCCTTTTGGTCCTCTGACGATGATGGCATATCTATACAAACGACGTTTCAATTGACAATGATTTTTTTTTTTTTTTTGAAGGATAGGTTCTGGCTTTAGCATTTGTCACAAAAGGAGAACTCACAACAGGCAGCAGCAGCTGTCCTGGAGGATGTTAATTCAATTCGATTTCTTCACATGAAAGTAGGTAGGTATACAACCCACCGTCGCCGCCGCCCGTGAATTGGAGAGAATATCCTGGCAAATGATGCCGACATTGTTAATTACGTGAAACGAACATTGCCATGCCATTAACAGAAGTGCGGTGCGGCGGAATGGGCCACAGGATAAAAAAAAAAAAAAAAAAAAACAGAAAACGCATGAAAAACGCAATTACGCTGAGGGAATATTAAAACATGATATTTGCATATAAATTAAAAATAAATAAAGGTGTGTGCCTCGGCATTCGGCAGGGCATATTCATTCGCGTACGGAACGGATACGCCGCGCTCCTCGTTCGATGTTTCACGCTCCTACGTGGAATTATTCAATTTGCCGTAGGTGCGCGCGTTCGGGCAACGACATGCGTTTGAATACGCGGGCGGATACGTACGTGTGTGTGTGTGTGTGTGTCCTTCTGTACCCGACGCTACAATCACCAAAGGGATAATGACATGATTAACATTAAATTCGCTTCGTGCAAATACTACTAACGAAGAACAGAGACAGAGAGAGAGAGCGAGAGAGAGAGAGCGAGAGAGAGCGAGCTCCAACGAAGTAATTAACGCAAACTAAACAAATGTCAAATGTGATACACAGAATATCCTTAGGGGGATTTCAACTCCAAGACTATTCAAACTACGCAAAGGATTGACACTAGGCCTTTAATTTATGTAGAGGATGCTTTGCCAACAGCAAACATGTGTCTTGCCTTGAGTGATCCTATCAGAGTGTCACCTTTAGACGAGGTCCTTTGAGGCTATAGTTCATTCTCTATGAATATTTGCCAAATTTACCACTAGTCTTAGTGGAGAGCCTGCGAAGTGTAGGTGGACTTGAATATTATATCTCTAAGTATCTATGCGAATAAGGACGTTCTACAGCATCTTTCAAGCCTTGTGCTAAACTGCCTTCGTATACTTATCTTTGTATACTAACAGTCCACTCTTCGAAAGGGTGACAGATCCATAACTAGCTAAGCGATGCAATGGAATCCACTTACCCAGGATGGTAGGATACGCGGCGGTCCTAGGAGTACGTGGCGTAGAACAGTGGAGAAGGAATCACGGCAACTGGGAAAGAGTTGGGGAGAGCTGAGGCATATATCCAGAAACCGCACACGATGGCGCGTAGGCGCTGTAGAGGCCCTAGGACCCACAAGGGGACACAGGATTTAAGTAAAGTAAGTAACAGTCCACTGTAGGCTGAAGGAGCACATCAGGTAGTATTGGCAGGATGGATATTGGACTGATTCGATTGCCTTAAAGACTGAAGAAGTAGCAAGCAGCTGTGATAGTACCATAGTCACACTTAGTTAATAGTCTAAATAGTAACCGTCTAATAGCCCAGAATAAGTTTTGATAATCGTTAGCTCTTACCAGCGTCGGAGAGACTAGTATCAGACCTTTAGAGCCCCCTTTTCAGCCTATATTCCTTAAGAAATTTGAGAATGAGAAGCGGGTCTAAGGGTGATATATCCTCCTCTTTCTCCTCCTCCTCCCCATTTATTGCTTGCTTAAATATTTAATTTTTTTACGCTAGTTCCCCCCAGGAATCAAGAGTGTCCTCCAAAATCTCACTGGACTCGTTATAGAATCTGTGATACCAAGTTTTCCTATGAGTTCCTGGAGTTTACAGTGCCCCTTTAGAATTTTTGTTCCCATTAGGATGTGTAGGTTATTCTTTGATGCATGCACCGAAGCTCGCTAGCAGTTTCTTGCCATACCTTGCTTTACTTAGCATCTCTCTTTCCTGTGGCTGTTCATACGACCTGTTCCGTTACGGCCTTATCTTGGTATGTTTATTTCCGCCTGAAAATTGTTGGTGCTCTTCAGAATCAGCAACCTACACCATTTCCTTCCTTAGTTCCTTAGTCCACCTGTATACCACATAATTGTGTTCCGTTGCTTCTATGCACTTTTTTCATTCAATTCCTTCTCTAGCCATTATTAGGATCGTTCTAGTTATTTGCGCTGAGTTCAATCATAAGGTACAATAGAGTGAGTTCCAAAAGTACATACTTCCATGGTTCTGGTTGATAAGTTCGCATGGCTCCAGTGTTTCTCTGTTGTGGCACTCTTCATACCTTTGTAATGACTTGTGTATGCTTCAGTCCGCTTGCTTACATTGACTTTGGATTGGCATCTTGAGGGTGAGAGCGCTTGGAGAGAGCAGGCTCAGCGGATTGAACAACTTCGATGCAACTGAAGGAACCTAGCTTCTAGTAACTATCTCTCTCTAATTTATGAACATAAATAGTGAATTGTAGATTAGAAGAAGGGGATTCCCTGCCAACGTATACTGCTGCTACGAAATTCAAAACTGTAAGTAGCTCTCAAGCCACTCTCGACCTGATTACTAGTCTCAGCTTTCAAACTTTTAAAGACTTGCTCGCAAGTGGACAGAGGTTATCTTACTCTCGCAATTTTCAACCAATGTACGTATTCAAAGAGTAACTAGTCTCATACGGAATGCTACTCGACGAGTTACTCACAATAGTTTACTAGCGAAAGTGCTCTCAAGTGGACACGCATCTTTAGGAAGGAAAGTCAATTGAAATTGCCGAAAAATCAAAATTTGTATCAGGCGTGTATTTTTTGTCTTGACTGGGCCTTCTTATGACTTAGTTGTTGATAGTTTAAAGAGTTGCTTAACCATTAATCTTGTAAAAAATGAATAGGCGACAAATGTGACAAAAGACTCAATACACTGTTGCTAAATGTCCGTGTATCCCTCATCGAAGTCGGCCGCAAGAATTGGAAAAGTTGGAAAAAATTCTTGTACCCGAATTGTAGCAATTACATAAGTCAACATACAGCGAAAAACTTGTTCCCGGTCGAAAAAGCTCAAAAAGTAATTACACCGACTGACCTCCTGATTTGAATCATTTCGAAATCTTCCTATGTGGGTACTTGAAGGAAAGGGTGTATACCAACAAATTTACCCTAACCTCAATGATTACGGACAACATTCGAAATAGAAGTCTGCGAATATGTTATGAAGCGCTACTTGACCGACATCATATTCCAAACATTATATTAGGGACTATGTATATTGGTTCAAAAAAATTATAATTATGAACATCCACCTGGATCCTGTACCTCATTAACCGCGAGCAAAAAAGTCAATATAAATATGTTTCATACATAAGTACATATTTGTTAATTTCGTCAAATTAATTGTAAAAAAAAAAAAATCCCCTTCTACAAACCAGTGTCAGCCTTCTGAACTTCGTAAATAGTTTTAAAATAATTTGAAAATATAAAAAACTTCATTATAACACACACATGTGTTGTCCGCGCTCTTATATGATTCAGCCGAACTTTCATTGCCAGCGTCAGATACTTTTTTTTTTTCGGCACAACTTACCAACGACTACTGTCAACAATAAGCGAAACTTTTTGAAACAGTTTTCCCCCGTCATAATTAGATTAAAAGCCATTTCAAAAAAAAAAAATGCAACTCTGGCACCTTGTATTTTCTTTTTGCATTTTTACCGGCTGACTGTTGTGCAGCTCGTAAAAGTTGCTCAGCAGCTAAAACAAACAAAGAGAAAGAACGAAAAAGAGTGCGTTTATATCCGTTTTTTTTGCCACCGATTTGAGAAATTTTTTTTGTTTTATGTCATTCAGTATGACTCGGCAAACAATTAGTTTGGAAAATGTATGCACAGTCTTGCACCTAAATAAGAGAAGAAAAAAACATATGGAAATGCTACAATTCGCCTGGAGCGGATCGGGTGATACCCTATCCCTTTCCTATACACAAACATACATAAGTATGTATGTTGCCTTTTTCACCAAAAACTCTCAATTTTTTTTATAAAATCACACCAAAGCATTTATTTTTTTCAAAAAGTGGGCGGATTTCGAAAATATTTGAACATGTACTCAAGTCTACTCCTAAAAACTGATATTATTTGATTGAAATCGAATAAAAACTGTTTTTTTTTTTCGAAAACCGCTCCTAAAAAGTGGGCGTGGCCATATACAATGTATAGACGATTTGTAGATTAAGTGTATATCTACATATTTGCTCAAGTAAGTTTTTTCGAGTTTCATATAAAATAACTGAAAAAAAGGGCGTGTCAGTAGGCGGATTTTAAAAATGTTTACTCTTGTATTGCTTACTTTCATCAACGTAGCTCAAAATTTAAGGCCCAAAAACTGGTGAAACACGGACAGACGGTCGGACGATGTCTGAAAACCAAATTGGGTACTCATCTTGTCAACTTCATAGGGACTAACTAGACAATGATAGGTAAATTTTAGAGAAGGGAAGGATAGAAAACAAGAAGCAAGATGAGTCGAAGACTTGATGATAATGGTGCGCAGCTTTCACTATGGAAACTTAGGAAGCAATAAGAAAGCAATGCAGGGACACTTCTGTGAACTTCGAAATGATGTGAAAACTATGTTTCTAGGTGGACAAGTCATACAACATGTCTGGAGACTAAACAAATTTGGCCTAGGCTGGATTTGAAACGTTCTAAGACTTTGATTTCTCTTAACAGGTTGCATATTGGCACGACAATAGGTGTCATCACAAACGACTTTTGCAGACTTTTGTTGCTTCACTATAACGACATAGAAGATCTAAATAACATAAACATAAAAAGTCTCTTACGCTTCATAAGAAGCTCAAAATGGTTTTAACGAGTATTGGAGAACTAGGATCCATACTCCGTGGTATCACAATGGACCTAACTCTGATCCAAGGGTGTCGGTGTTTCTAAGCTGGCTGTCACTTTCAACCAACCAACCAACCATGTTCGCAAAAGCGACACGTAGAAAGTAGGCAGAAACTTCATCAAACATGGGAGTTGCAAGACTCCTAGGACCGTCTCAATAAAGGTACAATAATCGAATCCTGAATTGCAATCCAGTATCTCTCAGACTATATAATGGCAATGGAAACCACTCTTCGTTTGATTTTTCTTACTTTAGTAGTCCGACTGCCGAGCCACATCTGGCCATCAAGAGATGCGAACTTAGAGTTCTCGACTTGCCCTTTTGAGATAAATATACATATGTAGGCCTCTGGTATCGATAGTTCTTCGTCACATCGGCCAGAAGCTCTGGTTATATTTGCTTCTCTGCTAGAAGTTGGTGGCTCCCCCAGTGGGACTCGAAAAATGGGTAAGAAACAAAATGCAGTGGAACTCCCTGTTTTAAAGCATTGGGTTAATTAAATATATACTTCGGGCAATAAGTCACCACAAGATGGTCATTTTATCTGTTCCTTAAAAATTGATCAATAAACTGGAATACACCCTATGGCATTTGGTATGATTAAGTCGGCAAGAAACTTTCTCCATCAGCTGCCGGGGGTTTCTCCTCCTTCTCCCAAAACAGAAAATAATAATAAAAAAATAGTAATATGACGAGAGAAAATTCCAAACGAAAATAATAAAAGAATCTGAACCGAAGAAATGAAACGACTTAAAAACGACGAAAAAGAAAAAAAAAAATTTATAATCAAACTATTTTCACATTAAAGGATTTTAACAGCCCAACTTTTGCTTTCCTGCGAACTAGGTAGTCATAGTTCCATTTACCTTGGAAAAATTAAAAAAAATAAAAGAAAATAAAAATAACGGCATTCAAAAGAAGGATCTGGCAAAAAAAAAAAAAATATCGCCGTTAAACTTTTTCACAGCAGAATTGCACGTCTTGGTAAAAAAAAAAATAAACTTCAAAAGAAAGTTTCACAACAATTTTAGTAAGCAAAAAGGATTAATCCAGCTTTTAGTTTTTTGTGCTGTTTTTTTGCTCCTTTTTCTTGATCCAACGGTCGAAGTAGCAGATGCCCAGCCGATACTATTTTAACCTTCTTCAAGAAAATGTTAATGGCTTAGTTATCTATAGTGGTGAACACTTTGTGGTCGATGAGAGATACAGAAGAGGAGTAAAAGAGCTTTGAAACAATTTCGCACTAAATGGTTGAATTAGTTGAAACACTTTGTTGTAGTTTAGTGTGGCGGCGGCGGCTGGGTACCTATAAGAATTGCTTTTTAATTTTATTACATTGAGCTGAAAGTTTGCTTCGTTCTATCAGGTGGGCATGGAGTTCAAAGGGGTTTTTCAGAGTTCATCCATTCAGTATGGAATGTGGACGTTTAAACCAGTTTAACTCATTGCGAAACCGAGCGCGTACTCGAGTAATAGTGGGGCATTTCCAGCCAATAACCCCACCAAGGGAGTTGGTTGTCACTCCTGTCTTCATTGCTTCTTCAACTTGATAGCCATGGTTTTGCTGACTGCTTCTCAAGCTTCTTTCGTTCTCAGCATATGTCTGCTCATACTCTCTGGGGTTAAGTCCTCAGTCAGGACGCTAGTCTCAAGGAAGGAGTACTCCCCAAATAGTGGAAGAAACAAAGACTTGACGTTATAAGGCGTTACAACATCACAGGTGATGTACCCCAGGGTTTCGTTCTAGGTCCACGACTGTAGAACTGATCTCCTCAAAGTCCGAGTTTTGACGATAGGCATTAATGCCAACGCCGAAGGGGAACACAACTGTCTAGGTTCTTAGCTTCAGAGTCTACAGATTGGTGTGACTACCGACGATGAGTCCTTCATTTCATCACATGCGAGTCCGAATTAAAGATCGAGCTGTTGGAAAAGGTACCGAACTCTGCGGCCAAAGACAAAAAGGAAAACACGGATTAGGACAAATGTAGATGTGGCTACCGATAGCTTTTGCACTTTCTTCACAGGATACAGACTCTCACAGCAAAAGACGAGATGGTGATAAAGAAGAACCAGAAATTGTAAGCCAAATTCGAAGCAAAAAGAGCCCAGGAAAACGGATTTAGCAGCAGTCAAAAACTAGGCCATATGCCCACCTTTACGTCAATTTAAAAATACTAAGCAAACACTGTCCACTCTGCCGATTTGAAAAAACACTAAGGAGGGCCAAAGATAGGGAGCTAAAACCCAAAGCTACCAGCTAGTGCTGGAGTATCCATCTCGCCGTGTACCCAGTTTGGAAAGGTGTTCCACAAATAAGGGAAAATACTGAGGCTGAGAACTGAACGGAGCGCAATTGCAGCAAAATTTCCGGTAGAGGGTGAGGGCCCAAACCTGCCACCATCCACTGGATGTATACTGCTATTGTTAGACTTATCTTTACATACGTATGCTTAGTCTGGAAATGAGCTGAAAAGATCAGGAATAAGAATCCAACGCCTTGATTGGTAAGGTACGACTTGTACTTTTAGAGACAGAGTCCCACTTGAGCTACGCCTAATTGACATTATTACAGGGACTAAGGAACTCCTGGCATTAAATGACCACAACTTGCCTTCATCAATGACATCGATTATTGTATCCAGCATACCAAGAGACCTATACGATGAGGGATCCTTTGGTGGTAAGAGAAAAAGTCTTTAAGCAAGAAGCTAGGAAATAAAGAGCAAGATGTCGCGGATATCAGAAAACTTTGTGTTCACAACTCAGAGTCACATGATCAGGTCAGGAGATGGAACCCAAAGGAGAGAAGTATACTTTTATCCTACCTCCTGTTCTTTTGAATGTACAATGTGCCACTGACTTTCAATAGAAGAACTCCTAAAAACTAAAACACTTGCTTAACAGAAACTACAACTATTGCTTTCCATTTGCCAAATAGCCGTTAAAATTAAAGTTCAACGCCGAAAAATTTAATCCATTAGCGCGACACACAAACACTATGTATGAATAGTGTCTCCAAGAGGACACACAACACAAAAGTTCCCATTGAAAACCTGGTGCAGCACTGAACTCTTCACTCTCTGAACAGAGTTTCCTAATTACATTGTCAGCGCATTAACGATAAGGCAAAGTCCTAGTTCATCCTAGTCATCATCGTTCTTCTCGTTGGACGTAAATTGATTAGCGAATTGAATTTTTGCTCAACGTTCAGCGTTTTTTTTTTCTTTCCTCCACCGCTATTTGCCATTTGTTTGTCGGAATGAGAGGACAGTCCAAAATGCCTGCTGTCCGCACCAACTAGCAAAATGTGCTCTTCACTGGTTTAGCCTCAAGGAATGATGGGAGGAGAGGACGACGGCAGTGGCTATTTAGTGGGACGGGCAACCAGACAGCTCCCTAGAGAGACCATAGCTGAAGCAGACGACGACGACGACGACGCTGTTAAGGTCACAAAATATAGTCGTCATGAATTCGGTGGCGCTGTCAGAATAGTACACCCTTCAAAATTACATAAGAAATGGGCGGTCGCACCCCTTTTTTTTGCTATTATAAACATCGCAGTCATATTTCCGTCACTGTGTGTTGTAAGCTGGCAAAAACAAAAACAAAAAATATTCCACCAGGTCTTCCATATAACGGCAACATCATCTCCGGTTGTTTGACGGGATTTTTCGTGTCAAGAGGAGCAAAGGACGAATTGTAATGAGCAATGGAGTAGATTGGAAAATGAAATTGTGATCGTCTACAAGGGTTCCGCTGGAACGCCCCTTTAATTTCCCTAGTTGACACGCCCACCGTTCAAATGAAAATCGATTCTCTGCGTGTCACCCCTTTTCGCAAGAGGGTTGTTTCGTTTGTATGGAATTTCGCAAATCGCAGGGAATCGCAGCTATCTTATTTTTGCATTAAGAAATCATTTCGTTGTTGATTTTTTTTCGGGTGATTGTTGAGAAAAAGGGGTCGAGGTTGGTTGGCAACGCCCTTATTTGGATTTGCTGGGGAAGATGACACTGACCATGGAGGAAGTCGACCATTGCTGTTAAGAGATGAAATTAAATTAGATTTGTTGCTTTAATTTGAATGATTAGTCGAATAATTGCAGCAACATTGGAGATTGGAATTTAAATGTATTCGGTGGACTGACAGAAGCATCTGTCTGGAAATTTAACAATTATGGGAGGGCTGCTGCACAAATATTTTGCCCATTTCTAGCGTTCGACAAAGTTCCAAGAGAATGTGGCAGTCGTAACGATCACAGAAATAAGAATACACACTACCACTGATCACGAAGAAACATGATGCATATCTGGAAGGATCTCCCATGAATTCTGCCAGTTGAGGTTGCTGGGTTCGATACACACTCTAAGCCGGTATCATCGATGCAGATGTAGTGCACTGCATCGTGACGTTCACTGATGTATGGGTCTGAACGCTCTCAGGAACCATAAGACAGAAAAATTGCACAAAGCAGAAATTGGGTAGTGGAATTTAGTTCAGACAGGGCTCAATTTGCATTCATATCCATTCGAATAGTACCTACTTAGCTTAATTGAACTCAAAAAAGAAAAACTACTGTGAATTATAAACAAATGCAAAATTATCAATATAAACTTTTCTCCAACCGTTTTCACCCGCCATCCATGGAGAAAGGTAATGGAACTTAATACCCATCGTTTTCTCCCTTCTACACTCTTCTTATTTCTGCAATGTTCACTAGCCCTCCTGAATATGAACAGCAAGCGAGTAGCAGTTCCATTTTGGCTGGCTTCGTTCTTAAAGAAATATGGACCGATGATTCTTCTAGTCCATAAACCACACCAAATCTCTGTTCTGTCTGGATGTAATGGCAGGTCTTCAATGTCTTAGGGTCTAATTGGGTTTCAAACTTTTCGATGGTGTAGAGAATTGTACGTCCCGTAGGACAATTATGTAGATCAGAAGTTACTCTGCTCATTCATCGCAGAATGCTGATATTGGAAAATTTATTGACGCTATGCCGGGCTAACTCTTTTTATGATGAAATGTCAAACAGTATTGAATAAAATTGTTAAGACAGTTTAATACGACTTATACAAAATATGAAAAAAAATTTGTAAGCAAAAAAGTACCTTCAAATGAATCACACTTTATTAAGTTCCAATGAGGAACTTGTAGAATGCTAATTTTGGTAATACATTTGAATCATTTATAGACACTATACCGAGCTAAGTCTTTTCATGATGAAATGTCAAACAGTATTGAATAAAAGTATTAAGATAATTTCATACAACTTATGCAAAATATGTCAAAAAATCTATAAACAAAAAAGTACCTCTAAATGAATCACACTTCATTAAGTTCCAATGGAGGGCCTTCAGAATGATCGCATATGATGTTTTACTGCCTCATTCCACAGTCGTGTTCAGAATTTATCTTCAGTATCCGAGAGAAGGCATTCTTAACATCCAACGTGACATTGCGGTGTACTTTTTGCTCCCGCCTTTCTATCGTCCAGGAAAAGTCCTTCGTGTTGGATTGCTATGCACTATGAAGGAAGAGGTTTATCATAGTGTTGGGACTCCATCTTTATCGTTGATCGTATACAAAACATTCTTAGTCACTTGCATTCTTCATTCCGTCACTTAGAGGTACTATATACCACGCGAGGGTTCTTCCTGTGGTTTGTAACCTAATTGTCCTTAAACTATTCGGGATATACTCCTTCCTTTAGTCACTTGTTGTTTATACATAAATATCTACAACTATGTACTTCCGGAGCCCAATTCATTGCTACTTTTAATGTCAATTTGGGAATTTCATCGACCACGTTTTGTAATAGTCGGAGGTCCTGTATATTGGTATCAATCTAGGTTCTATCGCAGGGTTGTCTCACATGTTAAGTTACTAGAGCTGCAGACCTGCTGCTGAATTCACGCGTTTCCAAGGCACGCTAGACATTGGATCTCTCTACGGATGTTCCGACTGATAATCCTTATCTAACAATGGTTCTTATGTTTAGCTAGAAAATGTCAATGACAAGATTAATGAGGCCAGACTACCTGCAAAAGTCCTTCGTGCTTATTTATACAAACTTCCACAAAGCACATGCTATATACTATCTTCAGTTTTTTTTTTATAAAATTGTTCTTGTAGTCTTATTTAATATCTTTCAATCTTTTGTTAGAGAACTCAAACTTTACTTCACAAAGAAACAAAATTGTCGTGACATTAACCAACAACTGACGATTCTCAGAAAATTACTAGTAATTGTTAGCGATTGTGATTAAGCATTGTTGTGCACACATATTACGATTCGAGTCCTTAGAATAAGCAAAAAATATACATATGTATGTATATGAGGAAAAGGAAAATAGTGTTTTTACCTCGTGTTATCTCATATCATGCTTTCACGATAAAAGGAATAATTGGTGCTTTGTTCAGGTCCTGTAGGACGTAATTGTCCAATTAAAATAGGTCAAACGTAATGAGTATTTTTTTTTCCTAAAATTAACGAACGTGAGGGATATGTTAATGTATTTATAATTTGTGGTCTCATTAGAGACCGGACATTTTTTCTCTTTTTTTTTTTTTTTTTTTGTAAGAGGGAGTTCCGGTGCCATTAGAAATTATTTGGGAGGGTGATTTGGGAAATTTATAGTTAGTTGGGAGGATTAATAAGGAACCACTGTACTTGGTAGTGGGAAAAGTACGATCTTGTTATACAAAATTTGTCATTAGAAGTTGTCCATTAATAAGGTGTGATTAAGCCTTTCAGGGAATCTTTAATATGAGGAATGGCAGTCTCTTTAGATCGAGGATATTCTTTGGTATTCATGTAGATGTATGAGCCTTTGAGCAGCAAAGATTCAAACGCCAAAAGGTATTATAAGTGTCAGCACAGCAAGAGGACCTTCTTCGATGTGAAGCCAGACTACCCGAAGACGATAATGACGGACTACACTGCGCTACAACTTCAACGATGGAACGAAGCTCTGGATTAAGACCACTACTGTTGAACCTAATTTTTTATGACGTGCTCAGACTTAGAATCCCAAGTTATTTTAAAATTCTTGACTTACTATACAAACTCCTTGAAGATCATTCTGTTTAGAATAGTTTCTAGACCAGTCATATCTCCTTCCTGAAACTAGTCTGACCATCTGGCATCTTGGGGAGGATCTTTGATTGCTTGGGGTTAGAGACATTATTCAACAATGATTGGTGATTTGCCTGAATCTTCTTTATCATCTCTAATCTTTCGTGTGGGTGCCGTGGCTCAGTGGTAAGTGCGTTAAACTGCTTTGCATAGGGTTCATTGTTCGAATCTAGGAGCTAGGTCGTGGCCACCCTAGGTAAGCAGCCCCACCAAATATATATATGTATATATATATTTATTCCTTCTTCTCCTTGAGGTTGAGATATCTTGACGGTCCCGAATCCGACTTCTGTTGCTCTGGAACTAACGAGACTCGGGCAAGCTTCAATTTTAGCTCCTCCATTGCCTTCTTCATCTCTGCAAGCTCGCATTTCCTTTGGGCTACTGCGGCTGCTTCTATGAGAAAGTTTAAGGAGCTCCCAGCTTCTTCTTTTCCTGTAGATGCAGCGAGATTCTCTCCCTCATAGTCTTGTGGTTCTACACTACCCTGCATATCGGTGAGTGGATGGACACCTTCTTCAATAAGTATACGGGTAGCTTTAGAGTCAGTGAGAGTGAGATGCAATATGTGTAAGTGGTGTAAAGCGAAGCCAGTGATGCCAGTGGTGACAGCGTTGCATTTAAGGCCTTTTACCCCTGTAGGCTTGGACTGTTTCGCGTGGAAGTTTATCGCAGCATATTCGCCGTAGAAGTGTGGAGCTTGGGAACGTCTTATCCAATCTGTGAAGGCCAGTGTTCAGTTTGTACTTAAAGGTATGGTACCTTGTGAAGACGTCCTTCGGAATACCCCTATGGAAGCTCAGGATCAGATCAACCGTAGACCGCTTACACACATTCCCGTCAACCCAGAAGACCCCAAGCCACTCACACCTACGGGGCATGCTTGAGCTACTCCCCGGTCAGAGAGCTTGGCACCTTTATTGAGCACAGGAGAACAACCGTACAGTAAAGCTGCCAGCATTCGAAATTAATTTTTCACACGCTTTGATGGTTTTTGTCGATGACAATTTCGGCTAATATCTCTGGCTACAGACCATCAATGTCATAGGGAATATCCAAACGTATGGCCATGTCATATTCAATAAATAATGCGCTCCGGACTGTCATCACATCCGACTTCAATAAAACCAACACGCAATTGAGTCCTTCACTCTTCCGCATAGAGGCAGAGCTACTACATTCATAGTACAAAACAATCAATTCGCAATAATGTCTAAATAATGATTGATTGATTTTAGATGCACTCCCTGTGGTGCCACAAATTGCGCTATGCGTCCCATGCAGCGACTCAGATCCTAGTACTATGGCGCCTGCACACATATAAAATGCAGGAAATGAAATTGCAAATCA
Organism: Chalcosyrphus nemorum; assembly: GCA_949716465.1. Lineage (NCBI taxonomy): Eukaryota > Metazoa > Arthropoda > Insecta > Diptera > Syrphidae > Chalcosyrphus > Chalcosyrphus nemorum. Next base: position 13,569,545 of record OX454334.1, on the reverse strand, counting down.
TGAGGAGATAAATGAATGAATTAAAAGCGTTGGTCCTTCGAACAAATGCAAAACCCTGATCGCGTACAAACTCTATACCTGATGATTAATTTTTGATTGCGGAAAAAAACATCGAATGATTCCGTTTTGGCAAGATGTACTATGTTCCACCAGTGGCATTATCCCTCTCGAGAATTAGCGAAATTATGCAGGGGTTGTCGAATAATAATTTGGATCACAATCGCTGTATAAAATTACCAGCGACAGAATTAATAATAATGTTCAATCGATTTCACAATTAGTTATTGTGTCGGCAGGCGAGGCATAAGCTCCATACATGTTGCATGAGTGCGTGTCTGCACCAGGACAATGGAGGCGAAGTTGAGTTTTATTGTTCCGAACAATGCGAGAGAGATTTTGTGGGTTTTTGTTTTTTTCGAGTACTTTCACGCTTCAGGGTTTTGATCCTGTTTGAATTTTCAATTCGAAAAATAACCTTTTAGTCAATAAATCTTGTGTCTCGCAGTTTCTAGCATCATTTGCTTAAAAGTTTTCCTTCCATTCAACCGCCACGGGTACTGGCTACTTACAATGAACAGGACAAGTTAATCGCCTGGTGCCGCTTACAAATTTTATGGTTTTCTCCTTGTCTACTAGAATCCTTTTACCTGTAGCAAAACAATTATCCTTTCAATGAAAATGCGCCATATTCGTGTAGAGCATCCTTAAGGATGCATTTCGCCACCATTGTTATAGCTGCGCACTCCTTTAGTCGTTCAATTTAATAACACTAAAAAGCAAATGAGTCAAGCGAGTCCGTGTAAAGTTGAGTACCTTGGTAAAAATGAAAGGAAGAGAAATATATACAAGGGTTAGGTAGGTTAGGTACTCATTCTATCTGCTTGGCGGATTAACGAAAGATTGCCAGAGAAAATATGCTAGAGCGGGTGCGGTAAGACCTACCAATTGCATGCACATGTAGAGTATAAGCTTTACATGGAAAATTTTTGCAACAATTTTCCACTCCATCCACTTGAAAGAGCGAAAAATAAATCTACCACGCGACAATACCCAAGTCACTCGATATTGCAGCAACTTTAATAAAATTTCCATGATGAGTACAGTGGGGATGACAAGAGTGGATTTAATATTCGTATTTTGCTGGGCACTCAAACGATTGCTCGGCGGAAGGCTTAAGGTCCAACCATGAGATCCGTTCACGTACTTTTTGCACTAAAATTGCACTAAAAATTCTCTCAGAGAGAGCTAAAATAAAAGTAAACGAACGGGTTGAACAAGAAAAAGTTGAAAATACACTGGTTTGACAGCTTTGACAGTTTTCGTAAACCAGCCCACAGAAATTTCTTGCACTAAAATTCGTAGCATGGGGCAATTTCTCACGCTCTTCTGCGAAAAAACTACGAAAATTCTCCGTACGCGAACAGCTTTTCGTCAAAATTCGTAAATTTTCGTAAAAATTCGCTGTTTTAAGAGAGTACGCGAACGGGCCTTGTATTAATTGTGAGATAGATAATGTCATAATAGAATGCAAATGGTGAAATCGTATGGCTCATCGTTTTCGTCTGACGGGATGTGCGAATGAAACAGCTCTCTACTCATGGAGCCAAAAGTGAACGAAAACTTGACGAAACAGAGCGAAAGACTTCACTGTTGTAGACCTTAGCATTTTCTGTAAGAATATACACATTTTGGGCATTTGATAATTGAAAAAAGGCATTTACTGCTTGACTACAGTGAGTGACATAAAAGTCTTCTCTTTTCTTTTAACCCATCAGTCAAGGCGCACGCACTCATACAGGGTTAAGGCACAACTGATGGTCTGACAGAGAAAGGGAGATCTATATATACAACCATTTGATGCTCGGCGACAACGAAGGGCTAGAATATGATATCGGAGGAGAAGTATGACGACGAAGGATTCATTGTTGCAACTGAAATCACTTCGCCCTGAGTGGCACTACGTTTGAGCACGAAGCCTGCCGTAAGGTCAGCTGGGCGTCAACTGACAGGCAATCAAATAACATTTTGCAATCAGTCACAGAAGCAGAGTTTCAGAAATCATAGCAGACTATGCATTGCAACGATCAAGTCGACAAGTTACAGGGTGGTAAGGAAGCAAGTCAACTGAAAACGACAGGCACACAGGCTTTGTAGAGACCACAAGAGTACCCACAAGGCCATCATTCCTCTTATAAGTCACTACAAACATAGTTGAATCAAATCAAGAAATATGAACGTTAATAGGTACCAACATGCTTGCAACACTGTAAGCCTGGTTAACAATCCGAAGCTTATCCTCTTAACATTGTTACCTCGTTGCAGCAAGGTACATAGATACATATTGCGTCAAAGAAACAGCAACACACAACGTCAGAGGATCCCAAAAATCTGATACGGTATTATGATGCAATAATGAAAGTTTAGCGAAATGTCAAACTAAATGGAAATTGCTCCTGTGTCGTCCTTGCGAAAAGATGACTACGGCATAGTGTGGTTTCTATGGCACTGCACCATATCGCCCGTCCCCTGACGTGTATGTATCTATTTATCTCTCGTCTGCCGTTAACAATATTATAATTTGAAAGATACAGAAAAAACAAAAAAAAAAGTTCTCAAAACTTTCTCTATCCCCCCGCCCCCCATTGTCCTTGTATGTGAAATCGAAAACCGGACAGACGCTCTCACCTGTGTATCTACACATGAAGCGAGTATGTCATGCATGAGCATGACGAACAAACCCCAGCACCGGTGGTTCATAAAAACAAAATTCCCTAACCATGAGGACTGGAAAAAAAGGACTCCTCCGAGGGAGTTATTTATGTATGCACATTCAAAACGTTGGCCGACGACGGCGGCGATGGTGATGCTACCAATGGCCATGGAGGTGGATCTCTACAACACTGAAAGGGTTTCGTTCCGCACAGCCAAGGTATAAAGGCCCAGACAAATATGTGCCGTGTTGTTGTTGACTTGATGCTTTTTTTTTTACATACATATATTCTTCGCCTATTTCCATCTGGTGGTGTATCCTTTCAGTGGGGGATTGAATGAATGGCTTTAGGCGAGGACACGTAGTGATATATCTGGACTTTTATTTTGTTGCATAATTTAATATTGAAATATGCTTGCTTATGAGGACGAAAAGGACACGGGGGAGGATCATGCGAACGGTGTACTCAACTAGAAAAAATAAAAGGCAAAGAACAACAATAACAACAACAAAATGCCGAGAAATTTCTAGTGTTATAGCCTTTTTAGTAATGGTAGTGGAGTGGATTCCTAAGCCGGATAGTTTCGTCTAGTCGGTTGTCGTTGATGATGGCATCACAAGGACGAACAACAAAAGGTGGGGGTGGGTGGCGCGCATCCCAAAAAGGGTACACAAGTGAGAGAGACCGAGTAGCGTTTACGGGTTTGTTGATGAACATTTTTTGCAAAATTTCCATATAAATAAGCAGACTTAAGATGGAAATTGCTTAGAGTGGGTTGTGACACGGTAGATTAACCTTTTTTTTTTATATATATCGAGCCCTGGCTGTTGAGTTCTTGTGTTTTGTATTCTTTGCTTTTTCATTCTTGGAAAATTCTGGTCAGTAGTTTACACCGTCTTGTTTGTACTCAGAGAGGAGTATTTGTGTAATCTGGGATATCCTTTGAAAAAGTGAAACTAGGAAGAATTTCTATTCACCCGCTCGATGGTGGTTACATAGTTTTGGTCTTTTGTTTGAGAGGATTAGATGTCGTTGGAACAATAAGAAAAAATTGGCGCCGAGATCTGAATAAACCTCTTAGCGATTTACAGCTGTCAAGTAAAAATAAAATAAAGCGCAAGACTGGGTCGCCTACGTAGTGTCATCCGCGACTGCGCAAGCATTGCAGGTTGTAGTGTCACTTAAGATTATCTGCTGAGAGACAGCAACAGCAGGGAGTATCTGTTTAGTCAACCTGGAACCTGGAAAAACACTCCGCACACAATTGTTGACCATATCGTCAAAAGAAGCCCTAACCCAGGCTTAGAGGGACACATAGTACGGGCTCAGGTCGCTAGAAGCCTTCATCTGAAGAACCTTCTCTAGCAATTACATCGGCGATCTCTTGTGACCCCTCCCTATAGCCAGAGCTTTCGATCTGATCCGAGTAATTTATATACACTGTTCGAGAACTGAGGATAGAACAGGGGCTCGGCATGTTTAAGCCAAGGACGAAGCACTCCTAACCCTTAGGTTATGTTAGGTTTGTGGGTTGGCAGAGGAAACGATATACTTCCGCCGCACTCAGGTCAGCACTGATCCATTGTGTCACCCATAGGGGAGCTTGTCCATTTAGCCATAAATATCTGTAACAACATCTCATGGTTGTACTTACTCGTTACTTACAAAGCATCCTGATGTTCTGATGAAGTTGAATAACATGTCGGTATTGGCATTGGAGAGTTCTCCTAGATCCTGAAAGAAGTGTTTGCCAAGGAGTCACTGGTAGTGGAAGTGGGTAGTGTCCTCTATAACATTCTCATCACCGCATCCTCTGCAGAGTTCTTCTTCCGTCCGACGCAGTTTCTTTAGGTAGTACCGGAGAGTATTGTGACCCGTGAGTATCCCCACAAGCATGGACGTTCACTGTCTGTCTTTCTGAATAATTCTCTCGGTTCTTCCTTTGTCAAAAGTTGGCCATAATTGTTCTGCAGGTTTGCAAGTATCTACGGACTTCCATCTAAAGTTCGCCTCTCTTATAGCCAGTTTCGCTGCTTTAAGCGTGAGAGCGCAGGGCGGGGTGCTTATGGAGAGGTCGGCCAGTTCAAGTGGGTCCGATGAAGCTTTCCTTGCTAATTCATCTGCCTTTTCATTTCCCGGGACGCCCTTATGCGCAGCAGAGCAGAACCTTGTGCTGTGTTCCAAGAAACTTAAGATCCTCGCGACAGCACTTCACAAGCTTGGATTTTATTTCTATGGCGGTAATTGCTTTCATAGCTGCCTGGCTGTCGATAAAGACAGTGACATCTTCTGGCGGTATTGTTCTTGCGGCACGACTCCAAACCCTTAGGCAAGCCGCAAGAGTAACACTACCTTCAATCTGAAAAATGGGCTATAGATAAATCTATATCAATACAACCAAATGAAGAAATGACTACTCAGTTAACTCAGTGGAAACCAAAGGCAAAAGCCTTAATCTAGCTTCGGATCAAGTCATTGGGCCAGCATAGTAGATCACAGTACACTAGGGCTCCAAGCATATCGCATTCTACTTCGCTGGGCTAAGCCGCTCATCTGAAAGGTAGACAGGAACGCAAGATCGAGGTTTTTCTTGTCGCTGTGCGCCTGGTGGTTTCCAAATTCACCATTGATTGTGGGAAAACTTTGGGAAAAAATTTGATCAGAAAGACGACAAGGGGTGAGCACTCGGGGATGATCTTCTGCCAGATCGAACTGTATTCGCACTTTCATATATTAAGATCCTGGAAATGTTAGTACCCAGTCAATAAATCGCAGCCATTACCTGCCCCATAAAACTTCCACCGATGACCTAAGGTACCTATTACCTCAAGAGCAACAATACCTTTAACCTTAAAAAAAAAAAAATACCCTTAACAAGATAAATAATCGCTTGATATTGCTTTCTGTCATGCACACACAGGGCTGCCCATAAAATCCCATTAATTAAACATTTCTTGGTTGCACAAAAGGTATCCTCTCGGTATGTGCTCGTTCCAATATTCTCTAGGAAATAAAATTCTAAATAAACTTTCAAATGTTATACCCATCGATAAAGACCATTGATCGAATGGTAGTTAACCACATATGCGTATATGTGTGTGTGTGTGTGTGTTTCTAAGTTCGTGCGGTGTCCTTGCGCGTCCATGTTATGAGTTTATGTCTAAACTACACCACCCATTGGCACAAGCAATAGGCTCTTATAATATTTATGAACGACTTAATACTTTATCGATGCAAAAATAAAATCTCCTGCCCCCTTCTCCCAAAGCACACACACACACACAGAGAGTAGTATATATAGAACACCTACCGGAGCGTAGTTAATCCTTTTTGCCATGCACAAACTAAGCGACCAACAGACAACACTCCTCTCACAAATGCCGTGTCCTCGGCACTTGATGTAGATATAAAATTGAATGTTAGGGTCATTTTGTAGACATAAACATAAACCGGAGAACCAGTATCCGGGGAATTCAATCGATTCACCAAAGCATAACGTTTCACACAGGTTAATTTATTTTATGGAGCGATGCTTAAATATCCTTTTTTTTTTGTTTTTTGTTTTGTGCTGTTGCTCCTATCTTATAGGATAGTCTCATTTTCCAATGCGAAGCTTTGTTTGTTGGTGTGTTGCCAGTGTATTTATCCATTGACCAACGCGTCCTGTACGTGCGAGACGACGGATACCAGACACAGCGGCATCTATGAGCCATTGTGTGTGTTCGGCTGTGTCTCATGCAACAATACCTTCCTGTTGCCTGTCTGATGGGCCTGTATGCCTGTTATTGGCATTTATTTTATTCTCCGGGCATTTTATTTTTCAGTTCCTCTCTACTCCCATTCCCATCATGGTGGTTCAGGGGTCCTGTCGAGTGTTATCCTGGCCTCGGTCTGTGTATTGTAGCGCTACCTCTCGCTTAGATGGAATTTATTTGATAGTCTTTATGGGAGGAATTTATAAGGCCTGACACTAGTAGTGCTTTTCCTTTTTTTTTATGCCTCTCACAGTTGGTTGTTCTCCGTTTTATATACATGTATCGCGTGTGTATAAAATGAAATATTTAAAATTATTCGATTGTGGGAGTAGGAGGACGAGGAGGAGGAGAAGGAATAGTTCATGCAGAACATATATCGAGCTCGCGAGCGACACACAGGTAGGAATGACGGCTATCTTCTTGGTAAATGATGATGTTTCAGTTCAATACGCGCCGGGATATATGGCCGCCTGTCAGCTTGTCGATTGGCATGCATTTGCAGTCAGGCAAGATACATACAATCCCATTTGTGAACGGATGAGCGATGTTCCCGATGTTGCTGCACTTGCAGAATGAAATGGAAATTGAGTTTTGCAAAAATGACACGAAGGTTGTTTGGCGTAAATTTGTGCCGCGTAATCCTTTAAATGATTAATAGCGATGATAGAGCCTGCATGAAGTTAACCTTTATTTTGGTCAAAAGTTAAAATGACGTCGACAAAATTTTGCTTCCAGAAACTGTCGCAAATAGTATCTAACATAGGAATTAGGTTAGGTAAATATGTATGTATGTAGGTACCCTTGTTTATAGAGATCTTCACTTCTCACTTAGCCATGAGTACATTGTTCCCAACTATTTAGAGCTCTGAGGACCGGAACATCCGCTAAACTAAGCCACACAGATATGACGAGTAGGTACTCAGTTTCGTTGGCATTACGCATACGTATTAGATCATCAGAATTCATCTCAAAAGGGCCTTCGTCCATAGACCTGTTTTTAGCCGTGCTTAAAGATGTGAAAACGTGGCTTCGTTCATCAGGCCTGGAACTGGCAGAACATAAAACGAAGGCCGTCCTCTTAAGCAGCCTTAAGTTGAGCGCCTGACAATAGAGGTAGGCGAACCCACTATCAAGTCGAAGGTTTTCATAAAGTCCCTGGAAGAACTGCTTGACCATAGCCTAAACTTTGGAGCCAAACAAGCATAAAGGCCAACCAGGTGGTTGCAGTAATATCCAGGCTAATTCCCAATATTGGAGGACCAAAGCAGCCTATAAGAAGCCTACTTGCGGCAGTTAGCAAGTCAATCCTCATGTATGCAGCCCACATATGGGAACCGGCTACAACGGATGAGGGGGATAAATCGGTACACAGAAGAGCATCTCTCAGAATATGCTCCGCATACAGGACAGTATCGGGGGATGCAATTAATGTAACAGCAGCACGAATGCCTATCGACCTGGAAGTCGCACCTTCAGAGCGACTGCAAAAGTAGAATGGCAACGACGATGGAGCACGTCAGAAAATGGCCAGTGGACCTACAAACTGCTGCCAAATATCGAAGAGTGGATCACAAGAAAACACGCGGAGGTAAACTTCTACCTCACGCAATTCCTAACAGGACATGGAAGTTTTCGGGAATACCTTCACAAGTACAACATCGCAGATGATCCTTTCTGCCGGCACTGTGAAGGGAAAGTCCAAAACGCGGAACACGTCCTTGTATAGTGCAAAAAGTATGAGCCTGCAAGAAACACTCTAGAAAGAGAGATTGGAAATGCGGTAACTCCGAGGAGCCTTATAGGTTTCATGCTCTCAAGAAGAGAATCTTGGGTAATCGCCGATAACATTATCGCAAGCATAATGCAGGAGCTACGGCTGGAAAACCAAACACAAAGAGCTTAAGAAGTACAGAGCCCTGCAACATAAAGAAGAAGACATGACGTCAAAAACCTGCCCCCACGAAGGAATGCCTTGATCGGCGATATAGTAGGGCCCTACCCTACTATAGCGCTTCAAGTGTCCATCTCTTTTCGATGTGGCACAAGCATTTGAGTTAGCTTATTCCTCAGTTAAATCTAGTACCCACAAGCCTATCCTCAAAATGAAATAGAAACCTTAAATCAAAACTTAAGAAAAGAGCACTTAATTTTACTAAGTAAACTTTGAAGTACCACACAATAGAAGTCCTTTAAAATACAGTTAAATCCCTTTAACACCATCACCAGTGAACTGATTGAGTGAAATCACCGGCAACCAAAGCCCTCCGAACCTATTGCGTTTCTGATATTGATCGTATGACTCACTTTGTTTTTTTTTGACAGGACAACGACACAACAAAACCCGATAGCAATAGATGCCCGACGACTAAAAAAAAAATGGAAAATCTGGTTGGAAAAAATCGCCGCCATCGTCAACTGACAAGTCAAGATGTATGCTTCATGTGAAGAGCATCCATCAGTTGCCAGGATTCACTTTTAATCGAAAGAATAAAACCAAACACTATAGTCGCACTCACACTCGCCAGAGTGGGCTGCAGGAAGCAGTGCAGAGAATGAGATGAAGTGATATGTTTTTGCCATCATTTTTTTCGGAGTGTGTGATACGGGTAAGTGGATAGTTTCCGTCCATTTTGTTGTGCTGACTGACAGATGGTTGGTGGTTTGCAGCTGCATAAGGACACGTTACTCACTATCACTTATCATTTGAGGAAAAACCTTCGACTTCCTGGATCATCCTGCATTTTTATTTAATAAATTACGTCCCTTATTATAGTTCCCTCTTATGTTTTCCGATTTTACATTTATTTGGCCATTATTCTCCGAGTTATAATCAAACATTTGATGCGTGTTGACATTGATATGATGCCAGTAGAGCGGGAGACACATGGAGTAGTAAATGCCTGGCAAATTGTAAAACCACCGACCGCCAAAAGTACTGTTCATCAATTGTGATTGTTTTATTAAATCAAATGCCGGATGCGGATTTGTGATTTGAAATGTGGCGTTCGGTCTGCAGATCTGTGAATCTGGTGAATGCACACAAAATTGGCACCACAAAACTCCCATGCGTGGTTTGTTTGAAGCGGAACCGACGGACGGTATCCATTTTGTCGACACATGGACAACATGTGGGTAATATTACAGTCCGAAGCTGGCCGCAGTCAGATGCGTATGTCCTAAATATGTTTCAATTTGTGGCTTAACGCTGGTGAACAGAGTAATCAACAAACATTGCGGTCGTTAAACATCAGACAGCAGCGCATTGTGGATGGCGAGATGTTTGCTTCAAATTTCATTTTGACAAGATGCCGTTTCTTATTCGTCTATACTACTTATACTTCTTTAAAAAGTATGAAATTGTCATTCATTGACAGCTGTCAAGTGAAAAATTGGAAATGTTTGGTAGTGTGTAGCCAACATTGACTTTTGCATAAGTTGACTAGAGATCGAAAGACAGAGAACAGTTGGCAATGCTGTTTGTGATCTAAAAGTGACGCCAACTTCCACATGACAGACTTTAAGCACCTGCAATATGTCATCTATTGGCTGAAGATCTCATTTCTGAAAATGGCGTCTTATCCCAACTTTGACATTTATTAAGAAACAGAAGAAGAGTGACAAGCCATGGATGGCTAGCGAATGAAACAACACCCAGACGACGGACAGTCTTCCGTTCTGGATCCTCATGTGTCGACCATATCAACACCCTGCGGATCATCATCGAGTGTTGAAGATCGATCACCACTCCACCTGCTGTTCTCCAATTTGGAGAAGGCATTCAGAAGTGTCAACTGGAAGTAAATCTGGGTCGCTTTACGCAGGAGGCTGCTTTTATGCTGCATCAAAATCTCACGTCCTGCACAGAGGCAGGTTGTCAGAGAAATTCGAGATCTGCAGTGGGGTAAGACAAGGTTGCATTCTTTTACCAATACTATTCCTTTCGGTGATTGGCAACGTGCTTCGCGGTGGGTCAAAAGGAAGACTAAATAACCGATCATACAGAAACCAACACAATAGCTTGGATAAGGAATGCTGAGTCGTTGACGTTGAGTTCCAAAAACACTAAATGGCATAGAGCTGTGGTACCTTCTATAATATTTTTAAATGTTTCTTATTTTTACTGGCGCAGACCCAAGAGTAATTTTTTTTTGAGAGAAACGCATTGCAGCTTATATGAGTTCATCTCATTTTCTTCCTTCAAACTTTCAACAAATTGATAGATCCTTCGTTTAGTCCTCCTCATATACTCGTATTTTTCTGAAATATCCCTGCAACATGTAATTACAAACTCTAATTTTGACCGAAAATTATAACTTTTACAAAGATTGCAAGTGCTTTGAAAACTTTATCTTCTTGGCAAATGGTCCAGGAATATACAAACCGACAACTTCTGGAAACAGAAAATATAGAGCAGCGTAATAGGAATCGTTGGCATGAACTTTGAAGATGACCAGTTACAGATAACATTGTCTGGTCAGGAACCCTTTCAAACCATATCTTCCGGGTTTATCCTTAAACCAAGAGGGTTTTCTTTTTTTTTTTCCTGTCCGCTCTTCCTATGTGTGGTAAACTTTTATACAGGACTATACGGCTACGGCATGTGGGCTATCCCTATAGCTACTACTAGGAGAAATAAATTGCAGAAAAAGTGGTCAGAGTAAAAAAAAAATAGAAAGAACTATAGGTTCCAAAACAGCATACACATTTTTCGTGTTCATAATTTCGCAACGTAAAAGTTTAATGAGGGTTTTTTTTTTTTTTTTTCTGTTATTTTATCCGGAAACCCAACGACAGGAAGTTAAATTGTTTTAATGAGAGAGCAGACTGGCCCTGTGTCAGTTTCAAGGAATGGTTTTGAGTTTATTTTGATTGAATATTTTATATTTTTAAGATAAGGTCTCCTCTAAGGGTTGTACTTATGACATTCGTATCATAGAAACTGTTTATTCAGGATGCCTTTACTATTTTAGATGTACCTACTCCCAAATGAAATCCACTTGAAAATACTTTCTCTACTTGTCTGTCGATTGCATCATCTTTTTTTAGCGAACAATCATTAGAAAGTGTTACAATGAACTTGCTCAAGTTCAAGACTTTCGCAGTTAAATTGGAAATAAATTGTTTCTCTTTTTCTTGTGAAGATATTGGGCAAAGTTTGCCTTGACGTCGGTCGTCTGGTGTTTTAAAGTTCATCGCCCTGTGCTCATTATGTAGTCAGTTTCGGATCACAATGCTAGACCTGGCCGTGGCTAAATGATGATGATCTACAAATCGTATGATCGATTGAGCAATCGAAAACGAGACACGAGACACAGAAGAGTGAATTGATGTTTGCTGAGAGTAGGCGGTAAGTTATGGGAAGCATTTGGAGTTTAGAAGAAATTGTACTAGAGTGAGATATAGAAATAACAACCATTTATACTTCGCAACATTGCCACAATTTTTTTTCTAAAAGCTTGGCGATGTGCGGAAATCAGTCGTGAGATCCAACAGATGTTCATGTAGGGAGCTGTGACCATCTAAAAGTAAAGGAAGTCTTTGGAACTGATTTTGTAAAAGAAAAATAGTACTATCTATACTGAGAAGCAACAGTAATTTGGTTGAACTCATTGGAGACGTTTCAAAAACTCTATCAAACTTGATGACACTTAAGCGTACACTTTAACTTGCAATTAGGAATCTCTTCCACATACACTGATTAAATTTATAATAAACCCGTGACCAAGGCAGCAGGAAGGGATAATTCGTACTTCATTGTAATTCTCGTGATCCAACCTGGAACCTGGAATCTACCAAAGAGTCAGTGAATTTAATCCTACAGACAGGTCTAGCGTGTAGCTTAACCTAAAAGGCAGAGACACTTCCGGTGAGTTCTGTAGTTTTATGTTGCCGCATTTCAGAAAAACACCGAAGCGCGATCTTTGCTTGGTTTTGAAATGATCTGTGAAAATTCGACTTCCTAGTTCAGATTGTAGCCGCAGTCAGTCCTGAAGCTCGGGTCTCTTTCATTTTAGACTCAGCCACACGCTATTTCGCGTTCATTGTTGGATCTGAGCTGTTACAACGTCGTCGGCTTGTTGGCATAAACCAATGACTTAACATAGCCTCACAGCAAATAGTCGAGCGGAGTTAAAACGCACCAACGAGGCGGCCAATCGACTGGCCCATTTCTTGAGATAACACGCTCACCATACTTACTCTTCAATAAAATGATTTTAACGTGTGCTGTGTGGCTTGTGTGTGGCACTATTGAAACCACATCTTGTGCAAGTCCATATCTTCCAATTTAGGCCAAAATAATCGGTAATCAAGGCGCGATAACGCTGACCATTCACAGTAACGTAACGATCGTTAATAACGCCGCCGGCATACAAACCGCACCAAACAGTTATTTTTAGTGGATGAAGTGGTGATTCATGAAGCACATGTGGATTTTCACCCGACAAATAATAATTGACGAACCCATTGAGCCAAAAATGAGCTTCGCCACTTAAGATGATTTTGGGATGAAATTCGTTATCTTGGCGCATCTTCTCCAAAACCCAATCGGAGAACGATCGTCACTTCAAATGATCCATCGACGTCAATTCTTGAGTCAGCTTGATCTTGTGCAAAATACGCCATAATGTGGTCTGAGCTATGCTTAATTCTTGAGAACGCCGTCGTGGAATTGACTGATTTGGATCGTTTTCTACGAACGCCTGAACGACAGCGATATTTTCGACACTTCGACCAACCCGTTGTCTCACTGACACGGCAACATCAAACAACGAATAGGTAGATTCAAATTTTTGCACTAAACTTGTTATTGCCTATCTGCTTGGGCGAGAACTGCGACCAAAAATTGGAGTTAACGGTCTTAAAGTTGCGATCACCGACTCCGAAATTCGGTAGAAAATTTTTATAATTTGTAGACGTTGCTCGTTCGTGTACTTTACCGTGATGAAAATGTTGAGTTAACTGAATAAATTGACAGTGACAGTTTGATGATTATTGAAAGAGTGCGTTCACAAATTAACTTAAAAGCTGTCAAGTCCCTATTGGAAAACCCTTTTTTTTATCGTAGATAGGTGGCATCCCTGGCAATACCTAACCAAAGATACCACAGATGAGAGAGAGGATAAATTCTGTAGAACTAAGATGGAGGTAGAAAAAAATCTCAGCCTATACATATTTCACTTATTAGACAGATAAAATAAAATACTTTTTTTTGAACATTTCCTATTCGAAAAGTCTATTTCTTTTCCTGTGATTGTGAAGGGCGAAAAACTTGAAGGAATATACTTACTCGTAAGTCCCCCAAGTCCTAGATATCCATTCCCACTTAAAGAGGACAGAAAACCTCAAAAAAAAAAACTATAACAAACAGTCTTGAGCACGACTTGGCATATATCCAAAAAAAGACATGATTCCCATACTTCTTCGGTCATAAAACTCCCATATGACAGCAATAAATTCATTAGAATATTCCCTCCATTGAACCCATTTCACTCGGATAGCATAGTTATCCTAAGGATGCCTAAGAACTTGGGATACAAAAACAATAAAAAAAAATTCGCAAGTCCTTAAAAACTGAAACATCAAAATCAAACACTCAATTCCTTGGTCACATTCACCCTACAAAAAAAAAAAAAAAAAAGCAAAAAACAGGAAAGAACATCCCCTCCTCGACAGCATTCAATGTATCATAATTCCCAAAGAGTGTAACCCTTACATCACGCACAGTACGGCCCAAGAGAGGACACAAATAAAAACGTATCACTTTTTGATAGACCCTCCCGAGTGGTACACACCACCCCCCGTACACCATCAAACAACACGGCAAAGATAAATAAAAAATAACACAATAAATATTGTATCAAAGGACACTTTTGGGTTGAATTTTTTTGTTTTTTTTTTTTATATTTTTATGAGTCCTTCGAACAGGTTTCCCATTCAACCCCGAAAATCAGAGCGCGTAAAAAATGAACGAGCACACGACAATGACTGCGTGGCGTGGTATAACGCTCATAATATACGCGCGTATTGAACTCAAATAAAATTAATGATGGAAATCTTCCTTCAAACAACATTAATCATAATTTATGGCCCACAAGGATGCAGGAAGAACTCGCAAAAAAATACAGTAAGCACAAGATAGAATGGGAACATCAATCCACGCGTTGTTTGTTGGTTGCTATTTTTTTTTATGTATGTTGTGCGTGGTATGCGTCACAATGACAACGACATTGGCGACACGGTTTCTTTTGACTTTCACTCAAGGATCAAATTATCATCATGTGATATATGGGCGAAGGACGATACCTACTATGAGTGTATAGGATACAATGAAAAACCCCCGACACTTGGTACGAGTATATTCTGTTTTGTTCCGATTCAATAGGCAGCGCCTAGAATAGCGTTGATAATTTTATGAACTAGAAAACATCATAAAATTAATTCGCATATTATTCACAGCACGATGGTGAACAGACACGGAGGAGTAGAGTTCTGTTGAAAGAGTGGTTGGCTGTAGATTGAGCCCAAGAAAGGAAACCGAAAGTACATTAAAAGTCCCATTATTACGCAAAGTTATGTCGGAGTTGTTCCGACGACCTACAATCGAAAAAGGACGAAAAGTTGTCTTCTTAATCATAAAAATGAAAAGAATCCTTGTACGACTACGAGTACGAGTATAGATTGTAGTCGTCTTCGTTTCATTGCATATGAATAATAATTGTTTGTTAAGTTTTATTTCAAAAAATGTTATTCAGCTTCTGGGACAAGGGTGGGGTTAATAACATACAGCTATACAGCTCCTGATGTTTGAAATATGAATTCTAATTAACTTGGTACACGGAAAGAAAATTTTGTTAGGCAAGAGAAAACCTTAGAATCCATTATATATCCTCTAATAGATAACTTGTAAACACCTTACTAAAATGTCAAAAACCGTATAAAAAAAAGTTACAGGGCTGTGACAGACGGGCAGACGGACGGACGCACAGACAGACATCGAATAAGACACATTAGTGTTCCGTCTTTCCTTTTAAGGTCCGGAACACTAATAAGTTCCATATATGGTCTCCTGGATGAAGCAGAAGCATGGCGTAGAAAAACTACTCGACGAACACAGCCTTCTCGACAATAGGGTTACATTAAAACTGCTTTGCTACAGCTCGTTCAACTAGGGCTGCTAAAGTCAGAATCTACACAGATGCAGGGACTATTCTTACATTCTTACATGGTTGGTGGTACTTAAAAGCAATACCCTGACCATGAACAACACCGACAGCGGCAAGGGAAATCACATGTAGTCTCATTGCGCAATCTGGCAACCAAACACTCCTGTGAGACTTAAGGAAGGTCGGCTAATAGACATCGACGACGAAGGAAAATGATCGCAAAAACCCGAGGCTGTTTTCTTAAAGGAGATTCCCTATACAAGTTCTGAATAGAGCCTACTCGAACCGCTATAGAACCGACAATAAAATTGATCTGGACTTCTACGAGTACACCAAAGGTTCTGAGATGAAATCCTTTAGAAAAAATTCTGCCACCGATGATTGGCTTCTTTCACCTCGTTGGCATAGGACGTTGGCGCCTCGATGTCGGTGACGTTTATGCTGTTCAGCCCTGAAGAGCCTCGTCGGGCCAGTTCGTCAGCTTCGCAATTCCCTGGTATATTATAGTGACCCTGTACCCAGCAGAGGGTGAGGTTGTACTGTCCGACTATCTCGTTCAGAGATACGCGACAGTCCTTCACTGCCTTGGATCTCGTTGTGCTGGATCCGAGGAATTTGATGGCCGCTTGGCTGTCGATGTATATGACAATATCCGATACTGATACTGCACTTACCGCCAGCCAGTCAGCTGCCTGACGAATTTCAATGACTTCGGCCTGGAAAATGCTGCAGTAGCTAGGAAGGCTGAAGGAGAGGTGGATCTTTTGGAAAGATACCAGCACCGACTCCTTCTTCGGTTTTTGAGCCGTCCGTGAAGATCATCAGCGATTCATGGTGAAGGACATCCCGTTGTGTCCATTCTGTTCTGTCGGGTATTAAGCATTTGAAGCCCATGTTGAAGTTGTGTTCAGTGGGCAAGTGGTCGGTGATCTTTGGAAGATGGCGGTGCATCAGCAATATTATGGCGCGTCCAGTGTGTAAATTCCAAAAAATTCTAAAAAATAAAAGATGAAGCCACCGGAAAAATAGAATTACACTAGGTATATCTAGACTCAGCGTTATGGCTAGCTGCCAGCAAGAACAGGTCTATTTCTTTCGTTACGTAGAGATAATACACCAGTGCTCTCTGACGTAGTTACTAGGAACTGTGTCATTTACTTTCGCGCAAAGCGCCCCAGTGTAGTGCACTACTGTTCTTTTCTATATGTCAGAAGAATAAAGACTTCTGGAAATCACTTCTTCACAGATCTGGAGGGCTTGAGTAGGTAATATTGAGTGGACAGATATTCTGCGAACAGCTAGCTCTACTTTGCTTATAGAGTCAAATAAATTGCTGAAATCTTTCAAACATTTACCGCGTGTCATGTGAGCAGAACGCTCCTCTGCTCAGTTCTACTTTATGTCTCACACTCACATGCGAGGAGGCACAAGGAGGGGAAGATAGAACCTCAAACCCTATAAGCTTTAGGATAAAGTTAGTAGTCTTAACAGCCAAGACATATACATCGAGCGAGAGGATCTTCGAATCCCAGCCCATAGCTTTGAAACAGAGCGAAAACTTCGACGTAAGGGTCAAGTCGTCGTGGATATCAGAAAATTCTTTATTCCCAGCTGAGAGTACCCAGGACCTAAAGACCATCTCCAAAGTTCTAGAGCTATTGAAATAAGAAAACAAAGTCTTTCAGCTCCACTAAGAAACATTGTAGTGTGCCTTTCGAAACAGACTGTACCTATCTGACAGAAATTGTTTGAAATGATTAATAGATGAACATCTTGTACTGCCAAATGTTTAACGCATTTTTTGTTTTTGTAAACGTAACCATGATTTCGGTTTGTTTGCATTGGGATTGCTTTCAAGGTCACGTTGCAAAAAAAAACTGGAGGTTACCAAAGATCAAACACACACTGTCTGCTTGTCAGTTGTTTTATGAACTTACACTTTCATTTCGAGATGAAACCTAATTAATTTGTTTGATTGAAGTTTCGTTTTTTTATGAAAATTGTTTCAAAGTTCGATTTGTAAATTCGCTTAACCCAATTCGAAGCAAACACAGAGACGAGTGCTTTGTCGATTAGTACATTTTTCAAGTACAGAAATGTGGGTACCGCCGCCGCCGCCGCCGCAAACTGTGATATGAAAGATTTATCATTATTCATTGAATGGATCAAAGGCGCTAGGGGAATTGGAAATTAGTTTTTGATTTAATATTTCCTAATGCAGCTCGCATTCGCACAAATGAACTTGAAGTGTGATTGCGCGAATGTGAATTTCGATTTTCATTTGAAGATTTCAATGAAGGTCTGGGCGCTGTTGCTGCTTCGTGTGTCGGGTTTTTTTTTTGTGCTTTTGATAAATGACAGACATTTCTCGCTAACGGGAAATCCTGACATTTAAATTGCCTTCTGGATTTTTCGCTTTAAAGGTGTTTAGAGATTCTGACAGAGGAGTGTATAACAAATGACGGATGTTGCGGTGTAGAAAATCGTTTCAAATCGTTTGTAAGTAGCAACGTACGTTTTGGGGTTTAGTTTTGACTTTGAAGAGTTGGTGAAATTGACAAATGTAGGTCATTGGAACAGTATAGTAAGAGGACCTCTTGGCTTACAGGTTGGAAATCGTCGCTGAAAAAGAAATGACAGAAAGAACTTAGGTTTATGGCCTAATCTACACAGGAGTTGCATATGGTGCTGGTGTAAGGCGAGCATGTGGCGGGCATTGTGGGTCAAAAGTACTTCCCTAATAGGATCTTCAAAAAGACAATCAAACGTCTTGTAAGAAATCATATCCCTGTTAAATGTCGCATATAAGATCCCATCTTAAGTACCGTGACTAATCAGCTCGTACCAGTGTGCCTTCCTGCTCGGCAGAACGACAGTATACCAGACTTTCACAGTCAAGAAAATCCTGGAAACGACTATGATTTTCACGTTGAAACCCACCACCTTTTCATCGACCTTAAAGCCGCTTAAGACTGCATTCTTCGTCTCGAGCTCTACTAGGTGATGGCCCTATAACTTACATAAGAATTTATCAAGATGTATCGTATTACTCTGGAAAACATGGCATCTGTTCAAATTTAAAGCAGCTCTTTTGAGCTCTACCAAACGTGTACTGGGAGATGTCATCTTTGACAAATCTGTCTGACTGCTAGGATACGCAAATCATATAGACATCATCGGAGGCAAGCCGTTGTAGTCAATTCCACAAGAACTAGCGAAACATTTTGCAGAACGTCACTGAGAGCAAACATTAGGCACCTTTGAGTCCAAAAAGGCAAGAAACGCCGATCTTATCAAGACAGCAATGCTTCAGCCAAAAAGGAACTTCGTAAAACAGCCCACGGGTTCAAACCGGCAAAGAAAATTGAACTTTCTTGACAAAGATCAAGTTGTCCTGGATTGCAGAGAGCTCAAACGCATTTCAGAACTGCGAACAAGATGGCGCGCAGGCGTTGTTGACGCCCTATGCCCCCGAGGGGTTAAAGGACTCAAGAGAAGAGCCGTCTTGACTGGATCTTGGTATCCTTGTTGCTTACTATGGTGCCTCTTATCTATCATCCAAATTCTCTGAACCCATTTTAGAAGAAAACGTATTGCTAAATGGACATGGCTACAAAAAAGAGCATCATAACTATCCGCTTCTGGTCCGTCAATAATTGTCTGGACTCCAAGCCTTTTCACCCACACGTCGTGGGATCTAGCGAAGCCTGATCAGGGATCTTTATCTACGATTACACTTGCAAACAGTTGGGATATTCCATGTTCTGGTTCCTGAAGAGAGATATGGAAGTTACGTTCGCTTGTTCAGCTATCTTTTGACGGGAATGGTGTATGGGGAATTGTGTGGTTAAGTCTGAAATTTTTGTAGGGTAGAAGAACCTTTAAAAAAAACTCATCTAGTCTTTTCGCACAGCATATTTCAATGCCAAGATACTTTGTCACATGGGCGCCACTAAACTAGAAACAACATTCTGTTAGTTTATGATCCGAAAAGAAGAATACACATAATGTTCGCCACCAAAGCTATATTTTTTTTTATGAAAACTACGTCCTGATTCATTCAGACAACAACCACGCACATAAGTGATATTCCTCTTGTGAAAGATACCCATGATTGAACTACAACCCTCCAACTTCAACTCATGAATCATTACGATTAAGTCGACCGAAACTAATGTCCACAGCATGATGGCTGAAAAGCTAAAGAAGCAAGTGAAACCAATATGAGGTACATACATAGAGCAACACAACCCTCTTCTTTGTCGTAACATCAGCATAACTATCTGAATTAGGATCAGGATCAACCCTATCGTCACTTTCGACAGTCCATTTGCGACATAATCCTTCGTCCGCCATCTACCCAACTACCCAACTACCCATTTGCTCATTCTTCAAAACGGCACCCACGTCCATTGAATCCTTAATATCCTTGCTGAATGAGTTATAAAATCCAATGATTTCTATTTCGGCCGAACCCCTCTGCCAAAGAATTTGTGAAAACTCACCAAAGGATGTCCGATTGTTTCGGTTGCTGATGGACGCAGACAAACAGACAGACAGACAGACAGATAGAAGGGGGCGAACGCATCCGTTTTATTTTATTTATTTTTATTGCGGTTGGAAATAATCATTCGCACTTTATTATTTTCGATGTCGAATCGAACATTGATAGCAAATTGCCGAAACGTGCTCAAGGCCAGTGAGTTGAGAATTATGCATGAACGTGGTCCGTTGCTGCTGTCTAAGGAGCAGGAGTAGAAAGATGGTCACCCGGATGAGTTTTTTTTTTTTTTTTTTTTTCTTAAAAAAAACTTCGACAGGATGTGATGTGCCACAGTTTGAGGGCGTAAGGGTGGTAAGCAGTAGCATTAGCAGTACTAAACTTCGACTTTGACTTCGTTTTGAGTTAATTTCGAATTCATTTGGAAAACTTTTATCTGGCCATAAATTTTCGGCCCGAAACTAGTGTGTGTGTGTGTGCGCACGCTAAATTATACCGTATATGAGCTGGCTCGGCCCCATTTTGTCATATTTAATGATGTGGACTTGATAGATTCTTTGGAAGTCGTAAAAAAAAAAATATAAGTTAAAAAGACGCATTGTGCATATCATTTGGCCATCGTCATCGTTATGAGATGGAGTTTCCTCTTCTCGTTGTTTGTTGTGAATATGAAATTAGTTTTAGATTTGGGCCTGATTATGATGATGACGAGCCTGGGCCTGGGAATATAATAATCTTTTTTTTTTTTGCCTGGTCATTGGGGCAATTTTATGAGATATTGGAGAAAGAAAGTTTTTCTATGATGATGTCATAGGTGGCTTGTGAAGGACATCAGTTTTTGGTGAGGGATTTTTCATAAATTTTTAATGACATACACGTATTGTGTAAAGGGAATGTGTTTTTTCTTTTTGGAAAAATCCCATTCTTTATTGAAGATTACGAGTATTTTTTAAACTTTTGGGTTTTTTTTTGTCTGAAGGATTCTTGACATTTTAGGTTATCTCCAGAACAAGAGTTCAGTGAAGACGTGATGTGGCTGGCATCAAGAGAGAGTCAAGTCAATAGCAAGAAGGATAAGTGATTTATTCCTGGGTTTTTTCACATTTATGATTTCCATGAAAGTTTTTTTCTTTTCCTTGTGTAGGTTGCTTTTTTAGGTGAAGGCATTCGCAGAGGAAGTGTGCTGAATTGCGTCACAGGATTTTTAGGAATTCTGAATTGTTTCTGCTCAAGACATCGCTCGAAATAGAATGGGAAATTGATAAGCTCGTGGAAGCTAGTCAGAGTGGAAAAACCCTAATTTTTATAAGACAGCGACTCGAAACAAAAAGGTGAAAGAAGAACGCGCACGTCCTCTTTTTCTGTCCTGTTGTTCCCTACTATACCGCCGATCAAGGCATTCCTTCGGAGGGGCAGGTTTTTGACGTTATGTGGAAGGGCCGCCGTTTTATGTTCTGCCAGTTCCAGGCCTGATGAACGAAGTCACGTCCTTAATTGTGTTATTGCAGTGTTGCGTCACTTCCTCTAGTATTTTAGCCAAAACAACCACTGCTATATCGTCAGCGTAGCCGATTATATGTACTCCTCTTGGTTTAAGGATCCGTAGTACCCCATCATAAATAAGGTTCCACAAGGCTGGGCCCAACACTGGATCCCTGTAGTACTCCTCCTGTAATTTTATACGTCTTAGGCCCTTCTTCCGTATCTTAGTGGAGGGTCCTATATTCAAAATAGTCCCTTTTTATTCGGCGCATATCCCTCAACGCTCTCATAATGCAGCTCCATTTGGCAGAGTTGAAGGCATTCTTTACGTCGAGAGTAACAACTGCTTTTTTCCTCCTTTCCATCTGGTCCCCGAACTGCTTGTATCGCATGGGTTGTGCTTCGTTTCTTTCTGAAACCGTATTGTAGGTTGGACAGTCCATTTTCTCCTTCGGTGTACTGGTCCAGTCTGTCGCGGATTATTTTCTCTAGCACTTTTCTTACTGTGTCTAGCATGCACAGTGGTTTAAATGAAGAAATTTGCTCTGGAGGCTTGTCTCCTTTTGGGATTAATACCAATCTCTGTCGTTTCCTTTGTGGGGGAACTTTCCTTCTATCAGACAAGCTGTATAGAGGTTAGCAAAAGCCTCTGGTTGGGCCTTTTTTAGGACGAAGTTATTAAATTAAGGACTTCTACAGTTGTGACGGGTGGTATAATTTCCCTACCCGTTATTGTTGTTTGGGGGTTGCGCCTTAGGAAAAGCCATCATTCTCGGGCATGTCAGTGCCGTTGCTGCGGCGGTTTTTAGCTTGTCCATAACTATCTTGTAGGCGTTTCCCCACGGATTGCGTTGGAGGTCTTCTCTTAATTTCTGGAAGGATTTGGTTTTACTCCCCTTTATGAGTTTTACGGAGTTCCTTTATTTTTCTTAGGAATTCTTCGCGTATCTCTTCTGAGTCTTCTCTTTGTCTTTCTCTTGCTCGCTGCTGGCGCCTACGAAATTTGAGGCAATCTGCTCTCAGTCTAGCGATGCAATCGTCCCACCAGTACACCGGTGTTCTCCCATTTCCATTACTTTTCTATGGCATGGATGCATCGCTTCCTTGGGTCAAATACACGGTCATTTGAGTGGCCTGTTCTTCAGCAGTGCCAATGAATACTTCCACACGTCCTCTGATGAAACTTATCTGAACCTTCATGGCAACAAGTTAAAAAATATTCAGCAGGATCTAAGACGGCAAAGGCGGGAAATCTTACCGAAAAAACTGTATAGAATATTGGAATCTTACCTTGAGAACAGACTATTAAGTGTAGTGTAGTCCAGCCAGCAAGGTCGGTCCAAACCTCCGGTCCTTCTTTACGCCAGAGTCAAGCTCGAAATCAAACCCAGAGAAACGTATCCGCTACACTTCCCATATTATTGTCCAGAGTTGGCTCTTGTCAGGCTTCATATCCTAGGTCCTTTTGTGTTGAATGCTGTGAACGTAAGCTACTCATCCTAAGACTCTCCCCTAAGACTAGGACTCCTATTCCAAGACACAAAAAGAAAATGTCACTTGGGAAGTTATTTCTCTTATAACCTAGAGAAGGTCGGTACATGAAACCGAAAATATACATAAGTCAACTTAATTTTTTGATCAAATACTTGGAAATAGTTTAGGTGAGCCATTTAGGTTCTTTTAGGTAAAGCTATGGACTAATGGACTTAGCTTAACTTAACTCAATGTAGCCATTTACCATGATAAGGTTTTCACTTATTGATTTGGAGAAGGAAGCATTCAAAGGAAGACTTACCTGTTAGTGAGAACTAAAGCAACGATTCTACCTAAAGATCTAAACAAGCTGATTTCCGGGTTGTTGAAAGAGACGTCGGCCACCAGCCCTTCAGTCTGAAGCAGTCCACGGTGTTTCATCTTTTAGGTCCTTTGCCAAAAGGAGAAACAACCGAGGGCATCCGCATCCGATTTTGACAAAGTCTATGTCTCTCAATGGTCATTTATTTAAAGCGTCAAGTCCATAAAAAATTTCTACAAAATTTCAAAATACTCAAAACTAAAATCAAAAAAACCCTCCTATTCCCTCACAACCAGCTCCTTGGTCATATTTAATAAAACATCTCTACCACAAACTGGGATCCCCATCACTACCATTATCATCTACCTCTGTGCTTTTGTATCAAATTACAGTTCCCCAGATAAGCCTCTGAATTCTTTAGATACTTTTATTAAAAAGAATTCTAACATCCGTATCTCGCCATCGACCAACAGTAAATACACAGAATAAGCTCGGATCAGCTTTCCACCTCTCTCATATAGAAGCCCCTAGGTCACCACCCCACAGCCCAGCCACCCTATTATCACTGGTTCGTTCATTTCGTAAATATTTCATAAGCACTATGTCATTGAGTGAACCACTCCCGCGCACTCCTTGAGCGCGCGCGAATTCGTGTCACCTGGCAACGGATGCGATTACAATTTTCCGGGGTATTCTCGGCACTAGGCGGCTTCCTCGTGCTTCAAATTGCATAAAAGTCACAACACAATGCCAGTGTACCCACACTGTTTGAGTTTTTCTTTTCTATACTCTTTTTTTTTTTACATCTCCCTACTGCACTTTACTATGTAGATATTCAATTCGCAGAGGGTGGCGTAAGTCGGGGTGGGGGATTGGAGGAGAAAAAAATCGAAATTCACTTCGGCACGGTTACATGAATGTTTACTTTTGGTCCGGTACAGAACAAGCTCAAGTTATGCAAACGAAAGAAAGAAGATCCCAGGACTCCTGTTGAATAGGGGGTGAAAGGGGAGAGGAGTACAAAAATGGTTATATTCTAGTGGCGTTCTCTCCTACAAAATGACGTCAATTATTTATTCATCAAACATCTGTGATGGCGGGAAGGTAGAATCGTTGAACGCACCCACTCCAGGTGGGTGTCCACGATGGTGTACCTGCTAAAGAGGCAAAAAAGAAAAGAAAGGGGAAAAACTACGGGTGCCTCCATGTTCCCAATGATGGAGAACTATTTAAAATTCAATGCACAGAATCGGGAGACTCTGTGTGTGTGCAGCGGAAATTTATGAATGAGTTGTAACGGTGGAACGACGAGCTTCCTTATCCCGTAGGTTCTCTTTTTATTGCTTTATTCTGCGATGGTGGCTAATAGAAACAGATGGTGGAATCCTGGTCTCACGGTCTACTGGGAGTTTGGTTACAATATTCAAATTTATAACCTAACTATGAACGCATCTCTCGTCCCCTTCCTAAGGAGAAACGAACATTATGCGTGCTTGGAAGGAACACAAAAGATGTACCTATACATGCAACCAGGATGAGAATGGTTGATGGCGGTGGCCTGTCAAATAGAATACTGGCATCGTTAGTTACCTGTGAATAAAATATCTAACCTAGTTGGGTAAAGTCTTCTTCTTCCTTTCTTTGGTTGCGCATTGCAATAGCTTTGGCTATTGTGTGAGCGATGTGGCAACAAGGATGCAAGGAATGTAGCAGTGCAGTGAATTTAATTCTTTCCATGAAATATAGCAATTTGTCCGGAAGAACGTTGCGGTAAAGGAAATTTTTGTAAAGAAGTATCGAAGGGGGTGGTTGGTTGGTAGGGTTTCATTCTTTTTTCTTTTTTTTTTTTACTAGAAATGATGTCGAGGAGAAATGTGGTTAAAAAAAGGAACGCATTGTAAAGGAGAACTTAATCAATAACAAATTATGTTCGATGTACAACGACTTCAAGAATGTTTATTCAACTTAAAGGGAGTAACTGGGATTATAAGTTAAGTGGCGTAGGCATTTGAAAGTTCAAAAGTCTTAAGAAGATCACTCGCCAGGATGGATACATCATATAACTTTCCGTCTTAGGGCCATTCATGTGGAACTTTAGTTATAGTAGGTAAATAGACAGTTGAATCTCCACAGTTCTCCAGTATGGGTGTGCAGGCACTGAGGACGACGACAATCAAAAAGAGTGAACAGACAGACGTGCGATACTGCCTTTTCTAAAGCTGAAATTGTTTCAGCGACTGCAGGACTTGTTCCAACGTAACATAAACATGGAGATTGCAACTACAACCTTACTCAGTTTCTGTCTGGCAGGGGACACAATATACTAATCCTGTGGTCTAGATAACCGAGCGATATGAATGCCATGTTACGGTCAATAGAGTTCTCGATCGTCCCATGTTGGAAGATTTTTGACATCAGTGATTTGTGGCTTCAACAAGATGGTATCACATGTTGGTTCAAAAATTCATCCAGTTCAATTAAACCTTACTTGTGCGACTTAAAGCCGTTATACCAAGACACAGGGCAAGTGCACGTTAATGCACGTAAAGAGAGAAGAAGGAATAAGAAAGAGTTGGTTGTACTATTAGGTTGCAACTTCTATTCCCCATGGGCGATGTCCAAATCGACTGGTTAGAGTTGTTTGTGTTTTTTGATTTCGTTCATAATTCACAGTATTCATATTGAAATACACTTAGTGTTATTCTAAGTGCATATGGCTGCAACTTGCCTGCAATGACCGAAATATACTACACAGAAACAAAATACTCTCGACATTTCCTTTGTCCATTCTCCTGCAAATACCAACTGCAGATTCCACACTCCACTCTCATATTAATATCAATGCATGAAAAATCTTCACCTTTTCATCACATTAATTTTCTTTTCTGATGCATTACCTTTTAATGGAAAAATACATATTTTCCATTTCAACTTTTATCGTTAATTAATTCTCCGCATTCCATGCGTAATCCTGTAAAGAAGTGAAAAATGTGGAACACATGTACATTGTCTCTTCGTGTAGTCGACAATGACAACGACAGTGAAGTGATGTCCTTTGAGCGACGAAAATATGTAATTATATCTCAGGGGTAAATTAATCACTTTAGAGCGGGAGGCACGGGGCACGGGAAGGACACAGGCCAGACTCAGATACTCATCAACACATGAGTAGGGTTGATGGGTATAATATTTACGATATTGCGAGCGAGATATCACCACCATCGCCAGCATATGTATAAAGTGAAGTGACAACGATTTATATTTAATTATTGTATTTTATTTAATTATTGATTACACATCAGTTAACGCCATCTGCATTGTTTCGGAGCCATTTGAACTTAACGTGTCCTTTTAGCATTTATAAACGTTGTACGATATTTTCAGATGGGACTTGGGGGTGAGATATATTGATGTTTCTAAAATAAGACCGGCACTTAATAACTACTAAAATATTAAATTGTATATTGGAACTGGATCTTGGAGGGGTACCTACATCATAAGGTGCTGCTACTTAACACACTAGAACGCAGTGCAAATAAAAGAAAAACTTTACTGCATATTCCCTGAATTATCGATGATAAATGAGAAAGGATTTCTACTCCGCTCCATGGGCTTCTTCGTTCAATTAAAATCTCTGTACACTGTTTCATTAGAATAGCACCTTCTGCTTCTTTGTCAACCAGTAGCAGTATCAGAAACAGTAGCCAACACCTTCCTGCCTGCCGAAACAGTCTTTTTTTCGATACAGACTACCAAAAATCGATCGCAAAAGGATTAACTCTTTTGACTGTCCTTTCATCTCAGTAGAGTAGTGTTAGATCTACAATTTCGACTCAAGTTAGTGTCCAATTCTTCTGTTGTAGTTCAAGAACGCTTTTGACGAGTAATTTCATATCCATGCTTAACTTCAAAACTTGCCTTGCTTATTTTTAGAGCTCCTAGCAATCTACTACTTTGCGTTAGCGGTTGTATGGCTTTGGTATGACGGACGTGCATTAAAGAAGAAGCTAACTTTTGGTAATACTATTCTACTTATACTTGGTCCTAAGCTAAGGCAGGTTGTGCTCATGTTTCATAGTACAACTTGACCGCATCCAGTAATAGTTCGTATTCCTTCTCTATCATGCAAAACTCATGCAGAAGTAGACCCTATTAGTCCCTTGCCCAGGCTCCCATTCAGAATATCCCATATTCTGATGCCATTCCATGATGCAACTTTATGAGCAATCCGGTACCGATTTAAAACCACAGCTCTCATAACCTCTCGGCCGTGGATTGTTGTAAAATATGTTAAAAATTTGTCAAGAGCATATCGTTATTTCGAAAGTTTATCAACTCTTGTTGCGGCATCTTAGCATGAATCCTTAACCGACGATCCACCCAATTGAACTTGTCTTTGAAGTATCCATCAAATTTGGAGGATGACTTGACCAATATTGGCTGTCGACAATAGAGAGTTAAGCCAATGGCAGTTCTCGCATACAGCAAGTACTTTCATCTGGAAAGCACCAATCAGGCAGCCACCATAAATTCGAAATATTGAGAGAAAATTCCGAGGATTTCCAACTCCTCTGGCACGAATTTGTAAATTTCGATTACCACATCTCTTGAATGCTCATCTCGGCTTTCCTTGCAATAACTACAGCTGCCATGTCCTGCCATGTTTTAAACTAGGAGGCGGTCAATCCAATTGTTTCCACCTTTTTGTTCCTTAAATCAAAATTCTGATTTCATAATCAAAATCTAGTTCTTCAAGAATGAATTCATTAACTGTGACTACCTACAGCCGTGTTTTATTGGACAATGTTTAGCCAGTTTTCAATAAAACGTTCATACTTACCTTTTATTTTTAACTTCAAAATGACATTTCACTCTTAGATGACGCTGAAGCAATTTGTAAACAAGAAACATTAAGAAACCGAAGTCAACGTCATCTATGGTTCGATTTTCTCCACACTGGCTATACACTTTCCAATAAAACGCGGAATATGACAGCGGTTTCATAGCTAATTCCTTGCATATTACTTAGCTGTATAGTGTTTACTTGACAGCTGTCAAATAATAAGAGCTGTATGTACTATGAATACATCTAATGCCCTCCAACAGAAGGAGAGATGGGCAGGACTCAACCAAGTTTGCTACTACTAAATACTCATATCATGGATTTTCTCTTCAACGTTTCTACCAGCTGGATGGCACTCTACTTAAGGGTAGACTCATAAATTGTTGGTTTCAAATTGAAAAGCAAGCCTCAAACGATTATCAATCGTTCAATCAGATGGTTTACAGTTTACAGTTTTTTTTTCATATTTACCAAGGGTGATGGTATCTCCCCTAATTCTTGTTCAAACAAACTACATTGATAGCCATAAAAGCAAAACAAGAGATGTTTAAATTCATATTCAAAAATTCATGATAAAGAAAAAAACAACTACCCTGCAGCACGTTTCCTCTTCCGCAATTCGTTCTACCGCACATATCCATTCCATTCGATTGCCTTTATGGAACATTACGATGCTTTAATTCCTCATGGAATAATCTCAAAGTCAATTACTCTGATCCTCAATCACTTGATGCGTGCTGTACACATGAACCAAATCAGATACTTTGACATACATTTCGTTCTCCTTACGCACTAACATCCTTAGTTGGCAATTTATCATCAAATGGCGAAAATTGAAAAAGAAGCAAGATAACGAAAAGCCATAATAAAATTCGCCACGCCTGCAAGTACTCAACCTCCTCGCATTATGTACATTATTTCCGCCGACTTGTCATACAGTACACCACATAATCGAACGCAAGGACGAGAAGACGGCAACGACGACTAAGGGAGTACGTCGCTCTTTCTTACGCGTATCAAGTGTTAAAAAATCATTTTTAAAATACAAACAACCGACACAAAAGGAAAAAAAAAAAACGAACGAGAATACAAAGAAACAGGATAAACAAATGGAAAACAACGCAAAGCCAGGATGAATACCAGAAAAACAATAAATCATTGAAGTAAATTTGGCGAATCCTTGCGTAAGCATACATTATCCCACAAAGGATCGACACATAACACGACTACGACCGACGGAATTGAATGGGGTGGATGGCATGAGAGGGGAGGCGGGAATGGCGGCTCTCTGTGCGTCTTGTACTTCCAGCCCATGTTGTGTTTGGCTTAGGTTTAGGGTATTTTTTTTTTTGTTGCCTTTTTTTTCATATCCTTTTTACGAGCAATCGAATTACACATCATCTCTTGCCGTAAGTCATGTGAGAAATATCCTTCGAGATATGATTTATGTCCCAAGACCCCGACATGACACGTCTCTCTGCCGAACAAAAATTTCGATTTGTCTTACTTGGCTTTCCAGTTTCCTGGTTTTGCTTATAATTCAACCGCACCCAACTTCGTGGTGTGGCTTTTTTTTTTTCTATGATTTAGCCTCTTTTTTTTTGTTCGATGGACTTGGTCTTTTTCATTTTTCTTGTTCATCTTTTTCGTGGCCTCATCTCGCAGTAAATCATATCGATTGGGGCAATGAGTTAGATGAATTATTGTCTACTCATCCCCGGGGTTGGAGGGTTTAAGTGTTGGTAGTTACTATGTATGGTTACATACGTAGTCCTTCAAATTGAATGGGTATTTCAAGGGTGAGGAGATTCTTGACCTAGATAAAGATGGATAATGTATACTTATGATTAGGGGAGAGCTTTAATTTGTCAGTGGATCTTAATGCACGACGTTGAAGAAGCTATTACCAATTGACCTTTGGATTGACTTGGACGAGGAGAGAGATAGCCTATAGCATACCAAATGTGCAAAGAGCCTTGTTGTTCCTTCAAATCAAAGAACACCCATCTGCAAATGCCAGCTAAACGTTGGAGTAGGTACATGACGTAGAACAGTCGAGAAGGACTGGGCAAAAGTTGGACAAGACAATGGCACTGGCCAGACCACAGATAGAATGGCATCTAGAAGAGTGCCCCAGTTTGTACAGGGTACAATAAGACACTTCAAATAATTTGTTTACATTTGTTCGATTTATTTATTGTTTGTTTCAAAATGAGTTTAAATAGTTGCGATGTAGTTTTTATGCGGCAGAGAAAGACAAAATTTCCTAGTTCCTATATCTAATTCGTTTAACGGTCTTGTAACGATAACCATCGTCAGCAAGAACGGCAGTTTCTTCAACTGGTGATTCAGTCACCTCAGCTACTTCCTCTGCTGGAGGCAAGTACTCGTTGGCGACCTTCTCAACTGGTGGCAAATATTCGGGAGCAACAATTTCAGAAACATCACGGCGTTTCCTGTATTTCAATCTACGGACAGTCTTGTAACGGTATCCATCATCGGCAAGAACAGCAGACTCTTCTGGGGCTTCAGTGGCTTCAACAATTTCAGCGATTTCCTCAGCTGGAGGCAGGTATTCGGGGGCAACGATCTCGGAGACATCACGACGTTGACGATATTTCAAACGACGGACGGTCTTGTAACGATAGCCATCATCAGCAAGAACGGCGGATTCCTCTGGAGCTTCAGTGGCTTCAACGGCTTCCTTTACCTCGGCTGCTGGCAAATATTCGTTTGATGGCTCTTCTACTGGAGGCAAGTACTCGTTGGCGATCTCTGAGACATCACGACGGCGACGATACTTCAACCTACGGACGGTCTTGTAGCGGTATCCGTCATCGGCAAGGACTGCAGATTCCTCAGGTGCTTCAGTGATTTCAACCTCAGCGGCTTCCTCTACTGGTGGCAGGTATTCAGGGGCAACGATTTCAGAGACATCACGACGTTTCCTGTACTTCAACCTTCGGACGGTCTTGTAACGATAACCATCGTCGGCAAGAACAGCAGACTCTTCAGGGGCTTCAGTAGCTTCAGCTACCTCGACGACTTCCTCAACTGGTGGCAGATATTCTGGGGCAACGATCTCGGAGACATCACGACGTTGACGATATTTCAAGCGACGGACGGTCTTGTAACGATAACCGTCATCAGCAAGAACGGCAGATTCCTCTGGAGCTTCAGTGGCTTCCTTAACCTCGGCTGCGGGCAAATATTCGTTTGATGGCTCTTCTACTGGAGGCAAGTACTCGTTGGCGATCTCTGAGACATCACGACGGCGACGATACTTCAACCTACGGACGGTCTTGTAGCGGTATCCGTCATCGGCAAGAACTGCAGATTCCTCAGGTGCTTCAGTGATTTCAACCTCAGCGGCTTCTTCTACTGGTGGCAAATATTCAGGAGCAACAATCTCGGAGACATCACGACGTTGACGATATTTCAAGCGACGGACGGTCTTGTAACGATAACCATCATCAGCAAGAACGGCAGATTCCTCTGGAGCTTCGGTAGCTTCAACGGCTTCTTTGACTTCAGCTGCTGGCAAATATTCGTTTGCTGGTTCCTCTACTGGTGGCAGGTATTCAGGGGCAACGATTTCAGAGACATCACGACGTTTCCTGTACTTCAGCCTACGAACAGTCTTGTAGCGGTATCCATCATCGGCAAGAACAGCAGAGTCTTCTGGGGCTTCAACTTCGGCTTCCTTAACTTCAGCGACCTCTTCAGCTGGAGGCAGATATTCTAGGGCAACGATCTCGGAGACATCACGACGTTGACGATATTTCAACCTACGGACGGTCTTGTAACGGTATCCATCTTCAGCCAAGACAGCAGATTCCTCTGGAGCTTCAGTAGCTTCGACGGCTTCTTTGACCTCAGCTGGGGGCAAGTACTCATTTGAAGGCTCTTCCGAAGGTGGTAAATACTCGTTGGCGATCTCTGAGACATCACGACGTTGACGATACTTTAGCTTCCTTACAGTCTTGTATCTGTAGCCATCATCAGCAAGGGCAGCAGACTCTTCAGGCGCCTCGACGGCTTCCTTGACTTCAGCAACCTCCTCAGCTGGTGGCAGATACTCACTGGCAGCCTTCTCCTCTGGTGGAAGGTAACTTCCTTCGGGTAGAACAGCAGCTGTTGCAGCTACCGCAAACAGGCAAACCAACACAATGGTCCTCTATAGAAACACAAAAAATTCATTAATCCAAATAATGTTAGTCCTTGGGTGGGCAAACAAACCATTTTGCTAATCCGATTATAATACACGCAAGCACACTCAGTTGAGAATGATTCAGTGTGGCCAAATTTCTTGTATTTATACCGCGAAATGAAACCGTTTACTCATCCATCTATCTGGCCAAATTGCCCAATTACCACGCATCTCGTTCTCGTCGTCTGTCCCCACCGACCGTCTGGCTCTTCAATTTACCCTCAAGTGTTGGCCACAGCACCACACAGCAACCGAGGTACCCAGAGTGTTTTTTGGAGCGTCGAGTGGCTCCTCATGCGCGGAAGTGGCTTACCGATCTTCAAATCGGTTTCAAGTGTGCCGCACTTGAAGGTTACCACGTCGTCATCGTCGTTTATCGTTTTCTTCGTTAACCTCTGTCGAGGCTGCCGAAACGGGTGTTTCGAGGCGGAAATATACTCGTATACAGCCCCTGGCCTGAAGATTATAGTGACACTGTATCTGTATCTTTGCGTGGTGGTGGTGTTAGCCTAAAGGAAAGTCATCAACATCGTCGCAAATGCATAATCAATGGCTCAATAACTGTTTTCGAACATAATTTTGATTGCATGCTCTAGGGCAATTGTTTTGTGTATCTCTGTATCTGTATCTGGAACAAAGCTGTTACAATACACGTGGATATGTGCAAATTCTTCGAGTAATTAATTTTGTCGTCATGAGTGCAATTATCTAGGTACAAACGCGCGTCATCCGCGAAATTGAGTTTTAATGCGGACCGGCAATTGTTATTTTTGGTGGTCGGTTCAATAAATAGCACCTGTGCGCGTCATTGCCGACATTAATTACATTTTTTGAACTAGAGATACATTATACAAATGTGGAGATTAATTTTTAATATCACACATAAATTCAAATGCACATTTATGACTGTAATTGAAAGTTGATACATATGTATTTTTGGATGGCAGTTGAGTGCGCAATTATATTCAAATTTAAGCTAGCGCTACAATTAATTTTGGATTATTTATTTTATTTAATGATTGTGCGATAAATATTGCTCTAGAATTACTTTTATATTTTGGCATTTACGATTGCGGTCGATGAATGAACCTAGTTTTGTTATAATCTGTTGGCAATTCAACCGAAAATAGGGTCTAGGAGAACATTATTTATTTGACTCCTCTGACAATGACGACAGATGATGACTACTACTAGGTCTTAGGGTCTCTACAATGCCTACGCGCCATCGTGTGCGATTTCTAGAAATGTGCCTCTGCTCCGCCCAACTCTTTCCCAGTTGCAGTGCTTCCTTCTCCACTGTTCTGCGCCACGTACTCCTAGGACCAAGACTGCCATCCTGGGTAAGCGGGTTCCATTGCATCGCTTGGTTAGCTATGCCACTTTCGTCGTCGTATGGTTGTATCTATAGGTTCATGGCCCGTTCTCTGATAAAGCTGTTCGTTAGAGATGCGCAGCCACCTATTGACAAACGTTTGCAGCTTCCTCGTAATAGTGACGGTCACTCTCCAGGTACCACATCCATATAGCAGCACGGATTCAACGTTGGAATGGAACAGTCGTAGCTTGGTGTTTAAGCTAATTTTGCTTCACCTATTTGGCTGGCTATATCCAGTTCGGTTCCGCCATCGGTTGAGACAATACTCCCAAGGTATTGGAAACTCTCTACTCTCTCAAGCGTTTGTCCAGCAATGAGTTGATGAGTTCGGTCCTAGGCTGATCATTTTTGTTTTGCCAAGTTAATTTTAAGCCCGACGACGTCTGCTTCCCAGAAGGCATACATCAACGGCGTAGTCGAGGTAAGAGTTCATCGAATTCCTTCACTTCCTGTTAATAAGGCTGCATTCAGCACACTGCTAATCACCAATAAAAACAGTATTGGTGAATGTATGCAGCGTTGCTGAACCCCACTTTGGACTTTGAATTCCTCAGACAGCCTTCCTCTGTGCAAGACGTGCAATGTGGACCAAATGCCTCTCCTGCGTAAGGCACGCTAAATCGATATTCAACACACTGCTCGATGATGATCCGCAAGTCGTTGATGTTGTCGACACAGGAAGATCCAGATCAGAAACCTGCTTGTTCGGCTTCGAGTGTGTCTTCGAGCTGGTTTTTTATTCGCTCCTGGGTTATTCTAGCTATTATCTTGGCCACAGCAGGCAGGCACGCAGATACCTCTCTCTTTTAGGGAGCTTGACGATCATTCCCTTCTTCCACTCATCCCGAAAACTCTCGGCTTCCCATGTTCTCCCGACAAGTGGGAACAGTATCCAGTACAAGTCTAGTTCATCTATGAATCTAAAGACATTTATAGCTGAAGCTGAGAAGACATCAGAGGGAGATGTGAAGCCTTTGAGTACTTAAGTATCACCCGAGCTGTGGCAGGACATTCGCACAATATGTGGTGGGCTATTTCAGTGTCTTCAAGACATAGTCACGGCCCATTTTCTTAAGATTGATTGAGAGAGCAGTTACCAGTTCGGAAATCAGTGATTTTCTTGACATTGTATTTGCTCATAGAAAGGATATCTTTTGTCCTCTTTTGTGAGAAGTTGATGATGTTTGGCGTGTTTTTATCCTTTTTGTGAGTTCCACTGGGAGAGCGATTCTTGTCGTTCCTAGCTGCTGAGCTCTATTCTGATCTGATTAGTTTGTGTGCCACAAAAAGGTTCAGGACCAATGAAAGGAGCCTGAGCGCCTTGTCTGGCAAGCTCATCGGCGGCTTGGAATGCCAGGGATGTCCCTGTGTCCAGGGACCCAAGTTAGTGTGACATTATTATGTGATGAGTTGGAGACAGTTCCAAACTAGCTTAGACTCAAAGTTATAGGAGTTGAGAGGCTTGAGTACTGCTGGCTGAAAGTATGTTGATATGAGATGAGGTGGACCTCTGCCTGAAAGATAGTGGTTGTTTGTCCTAGAGGAACAGAAAATTTGTAGCTTGGACCAGAGATTCCAGCTACAGACCCAGAGTATTCTTCTCCATATGTGCCCTTGTATCCTGTAGAGAATGACTCCTATTATTTTTGCCCAGGCATTCTAAAACTCGAAGCACAGTGGCTTAATATCGGCTTGTAACTTCTAAATTGATTAGGCTAAAGATAGACCGTAAGAAAAAATCTATCGGAATACTGTTCAAATTTAAAAATTCATTAAAAATGTCTTCCTTCCTATTGACGTTCCCTAACACTTTTCACTTCGTACACGCAAAAAGGAAAAGAAAAAAAATGCATCTCTTCGTTTCCTTTGACACTGATAAAAGTTATATATTTCAAAAGAAAAAAGATTGAATTTCTAAGAAGACTCTTCTTCATAATTTAGTACACTTCTGGGAATCTTTAATCTATACGCCACTCGCACTCCTTTTTCCAAAAAGCCAAACACAAAAAAAAGAAAATTCTCTTTTCATCTAGGTTAGGTAATAAAATGTATGAAAAATCTTATTTACGTGGAGAAAATCCTAATTAATTTGCACAAATCCTTGCGGGAATGGAAGATATTTGCCTTTTATACTTATACTTATACTTATACGCACAGTTAATTAATAGGACTCAGTGACTGAGTGACAAACCAAATAATAATTAGCTTTCGCTTAAAATTCGAAATTAAAAATTACTCACCTTTCGGCTTGGCAATGGTTTGGGTTGCGTGCTGGATTTTTAGCTAAGTGACAGCCATCTTAAGGATATTCAAAGTCAAGTAAATATTTTTCTTTTGCTTCTCTTTCGTTCCGCCGCGCCGCCACCATTAAACACACATCAAGAGTGGGAGAAGTCCTTCGAGGAATTATTTAAATTTCATTAAATCAGCTTGCAATTGAAGCTATACCATCATCCACTCAGGACTCACACACACCCACACACACATGTATACCTTTTTCAATTTCAATTTTAATTCCTAATTACTTTTCTTGAAGTTGATTAAAATCAAAACAGCTCCACTCTGGTGCGCAGAAAATAGAACAGGATTGTAGGATGGGTGGGTGGCTGTACTACTACAAACACCCCCTTCATGATCTCTGGCATCTAGCATTTTAATTGATTGCTCCTTCGCCTTCTTCCTTGTCATCTCTGCAGCAAGTTTTGCTTCGCGATTTATTTCATTAATAACTCCCGAGTCCTGGGAAACTCATTAAAGGCGCCCATCCGCCGCCGCCGCCGCCGCCATAACATTAAGAGGAGATTTGCATTCAATAAAACACCGGACAGAGGATAACTCGAGTGTCCGTTGAGCTGTTCTTAAGAAGGACTTTCATTGCAAATATCGCTTTCTTTCGTCGGCGTTTCAAGAATCGTAAATAAGATTTCGAAATAAAAAAATTAATATTTAATCCTGTTGAGGGTTCTCATTTGTTTTTTCATTGCTCGCTTGCTCGCCCACGTGAATTAGACGGAGAATCTCTTTCTTTTTTGGAAGTATTTTTGGGCCAAGAAAATTATAAACAGGACTATGCTGCTGCTGGGCGGTGGGGTGCATAATAAAGGAGACTCAAGGAAGCTGGCTCATATTCCCTGGGGTGCAACATCTATGGATACAGTTGTACCTATTGCATTTGGCCGGGTTCCTTTTTTTTTCCGGTTAGGTATGAGTATTACTTCATAAATATTCAATTATCGGAGCAGGGAGGGAAATTAAAAGATAACATTGCGAGAACGTAATGTCATTCATTATTGATGGCCTGGTGATTGCAACAGGATGTTCTTGTGTCTCTGAATGTGTCCTGTGTGGGGGGCAGGAAGTTGTGCCTTGTAATTGGTTTTGGATATAAATAGTTTGTCCCCAAACACGTGTATTATGTAAGAATACAAAGTAGATGTCCTTTAGGGGTTTGGCATTACTATCATTTGAATCAATGGACGTTGCTTTCTTTTTGGGCATAAAAGCCTTTGGGGATATATGAATCCTTGAGCATCCAGAGTCGACTGTCCTAGAGGTGGAACGACACTATTATTATTATAATAATTCATTCGAAAAGGTTATACGATCAATAGACCGAGGGGAATGGCATCCAGTGCTAAATTTGGACTTTCGTTGGACTTTTGACCTTTGGTTGTTGGGAGAATGGAGCTCCGAACATCAAGCAAGTATGGAACAAAGTTCTGGAAAGGAACTTAGTGACTAAGGAATAGATCATTTGACCTTTTGATTCAGGACTGCAGTCAGTGATCCGTAATGTCTACACAGGCAAGCAGCTGACTATACATATGGAAAGGATACTCCACTACGGCAAAGGAGGGTACATCGCATTCCAGGATGAATTTGAAAAGCCCTTTATCTGTATAAAACGCTAATCGTCACGTCACTTACTTCATGAAATTGTTCCCTATCGCCAGTGCGCGTATGGTTCCTTCTTGTCCTGTATTGAGCAGTGCTAGATGATCGAGGTTCGGCATGTGGAATGGTGGTACACCTCGCAACTAATCCAATGGTATCTCATTGGCTATGTGCCTCGCATAGTCTTGGCAGAGTTTCAGAATCTTCCAGCGATCAATCGCATCGCCTTTAGGGTGAACTCTTCACCTGCAGCTGGCGCTTTATGCGCAATACCCAGTCTTCCTCATCCAACTGTGCAATATACTCTAGTATCTGTCGTCAGATGTCCCCCTCGAGTAGCTAAAGCAACATAGCACCATCTATGGGTAATAAATTGCAAAAGGAATGCAATAACACAAATTGTATGTATCTATCCACACGTGTGTGTGTTTGTATGTCTCCTTCTCTGGATACCTTTCCAGCGTATCGGTCGTCCGTGTAAATTCAACAATTAATCCAAAAACTGTCTGCACACGTTTTTAACTTTTCAATCTATGCATGAATAACGGTTAAGAGAATCGTTACGATGCCATCGTCATAGATGACGATAACGATAGCGTTTACGCCAACGACATGCACCCGCATCCACAAAAGCATCTGCCTCCCGAGGGAGTTTCATTTACTGCCTTCGAGCAATTACGACTACCGACTACGACTACGACGACGACGACGACGACGACTGTCGTTTTTCAGCCCTAAAACGGCGAAAGTTCATTAATCAAACGAATCCTCCCGCAAACATAGAGAAGCCCGAGACACAGAAATGCAAGTGCCTTACATTATAAAGTCACGTGTCGCTCCTGGGCTCTCTCTGGCAGTGATACACTTACCTGCTTCCAAAATCCCGCTAGAAATGTACGTGCCACATGACAACGACGAATTACGCGTTAATCGAACCAATTTCAAGGGTCGCTCGCCTGGCAAACGGCATACACAAAGGACACACACCAGCGATGCAAGTTCATTAAAAAATAACCATTCGTATGGGGACTAACGGACGAATAGACCGCACCGCACCGCACCGCACGGACACGCACACAGGGGACGCATTACCGATTGTTTATTTAATTCAACTTTGTCTAAGGACACACACAATAGGGGGATGCAATCGACTCGCAAACGCACACACACACACACGTTACGTTGCCATGACAAATGAACATATCGCTTATAATTAATCAGAATGGTAAATTTACATGACCCAGAGGGGGATGAGGGATGGGGGGGATGAAATTGCATTCAAAGGGGAAGTGGTGCTGGTTTAATTTTGCAAATTTAATCTTAGAAAATTGCTTGGAATCAGGAAAGAGATGCGTGGGTGGTATGGGCTTGGACAGAATGATGACACTTTGTTGGCATATGTGCAGCCAAGCGGCATGCCGAGTTTGTTAATTGTCAGCAATTGTCATTAAATTGATTTGCGTAAATAATTTATGGGGGATGGTGGCGCTGGCGCTGGTGAGGGTTGCTATAGAAATGTCTTACCAGCTGATAGACATAAGCTTTTGTTGTTGATGGTATTATTCGATTTCTTAATTAATTGCATTTTGTTTCGGTGGCAGTGATGATGTATAAAGAGAGCTGATGATGGGGTTGTTAAGTTGAACATGTTCAATGAAGCACATGAGTTATGAAAACTTTACGAAAGTGGATCAACCTACATAGTCAGGAGAGGCTTCCGTGATGATATTTACCCACCGTGTAGCATTCTCTAGCCTTCTCTTTTGGGTTTGAAGCTTGAAGCCTGTATCTGGGCAAATCCCTCGGATTTAACAGATTTTTTCTCGCAGAGTTCCAATCGATCTTCGGCATCATAGAGCATTCTGGCTCATAGAGCTGTTCGGAACTTGGAACGATGCCTAAATCGGGCAAAAATCACTGCACACTACTGCACAGGTTCGGCCTCTTAGGGCAAAGTCCTTGGACGATACCTACTGAGTAACCGTTTCAAGAAGACTCACTGCCTCCACGGGGCGGATAGTCGTTTTTCCTCTGTAGTTCTGCTTAACTGAACATATGTATATGCATGCGGTGTACAACTTATATTCACGACTGTATGTATTCGGCCAAAGTGATCGACGTGAGGAGTAAACCTCTGGAAACCATCTCTAATCCAACGTGGAACAGCATACGCTGGGGGATGCGTGGCTAAGAGAGTGCTTAGTCATAAGTATGCAGACTCTGAATACCTCGGCAATCTTCGGTTTTAATCCAGCCTTCCTATGGTACATCGGGCTCTGCCATGGGCGATATACTATTCTGGATGACTCGTGTCATCCATTTCTATACTTAAAAATACAAATGATGAGAATGGTGAACCTCTAAATACACCAGCTTCTGTTCTTGCTGTTGAGCAAACAGTCGTATTTAGTCGCGATGCTACAGAGCTTCCGACGGCCTCTACATCTACGGCCAAGACGAACGGACCCACTCCTTGGGTACTACCAATGTTAGCTCCGGGAAGCAGATAATGCTACCTCAGACTCCGATACTTCCACTCTTGTGGAAACGTGCAGCGTGGTCACGGAAAAATCCGGCTGTTCTTCCATTGGGAAGAAGTTGGACGACTGGCGTTTTGGAACTGGCGGTTTCGTCAAATTCAATTGTGCCGAAAGGAGGCGGTTTAAATACGCTCTTATCAGAGATAGCATATGCCAAAGCCTACCAAAGGATGCTAAGCGGGTTAGGTAAAGGGAACACACCCCACCAGCACCAGCTGCCAAGAATCCTAAGGCAGGACCTACACCTGACATTTCCATTTTCAGTCAAGTGGCCAGTGTCGTCAGGTTGGGTGTTGTCCCGGCGGACTTGGAGAACCACAGAGCAAATGGCTCTTATCCAAGAGGCAGTCATCGATGTCTCTATCGAGCTGAGTAACAGGGACGTGTGGCCACATTTCTCGGGCTCACAGCATAACACTGCATGGCTTGTCTTCATTTGTTCAGACAGTGCAACTACTGAATGGATGCGTAAGAATTTCGAGCCAGTATCACTGCTGCAAGAGGGATCCTTCCCAAAGCCACACATTGTCTGTGGGTTCTTTCAACAAAGCCTTGAACTCCCGATAACTAAAATTCTGGCTACCATTGAAGCACAGAATGAGGTCTTAGGAGCCAGTACATGGAAAGTCATGCAGAGCGTGAAGGAAGGTGGACTCCTTCACTTGGTTTTTGCTGTAGATGATGCTTCAATGAGGGTTCCAAATACCCTAAATTATAAGGTAAGATTGATCCTTAAGACCAAAGCAAAGGCTTTAGCGCCTGGCCACTGTAGTCCCAAGAAACTGAACGCAGTACAACAGTCGCTCCACCAGCAGTGCTTCTGGGCATGCTTCTTGCTTGAAATCGAAAATTGAATCTCAACTTTCTCTTATTTTTTATAATTTGGCAACTCCAGGTTCCAACTCCAACAAATTTCCATTTACAAAAAAATCTATCTCCTCAGAGAGGGAAAAAGTGTTCTAAATTTTGGCCTAGGATATAAGCTATTCTTTAGTTAAGTTTGAGTAAAATTTGTTCAATAACTTCAATTGTAAATGCCTATAGTTTCATTGAGATGACCTGCACTTACTGTTAACAAAAATTCTTGAAACAGTATAGGTATGAATCTACAACCTTTGAACTTTGAGCCATCCATCCTAAACACAAAATTCGTCAAAAACAAGTATACATTCAGGTCAAAAGGAACATAAAGACTTCATCTAACAAAAGACACCTCTACTGTACAAAACAACCAAAAGAAGAAAAGTTTGGAAATAAAACTCAACTTGTTGTAGGTACCACTAATCTACCAAAGTATCAAGTAAAAGTTCAAGCGCAATCCAATTAAATTAGCCCAAGACTTGAATACAAATCATCAGAATCTGTGTAGCTTCCTCCGAGAATTACAACCACACACTCGAACTCTGCCACTGGTACATACATACATATGTCACCCCCTACCCTCACATGACAAACAATAAAGAACAACATTAGCAAATACTTTTCCATTTGCATTTACAATTTAATTTACCTGTCTAAACGTACATTTAATTAAAGTTTCCAAGAGTATCGTTTCCATCTAAAAGTAGATACGAGTATACATTCCGACCACTTGTATGTTCAGAACGAGGTACGGGGGGGCAGGGCGGTAGGATGATAATCGTCCTTTTTCCATCAAAGCAATAGGTAGTTCCTTCTCGATGTTCATCAAGGGATTTTCCATTACCAAGTGAACTTATACTCGTATGCACAATACACACTCATAGTAGCGCCAGATGCATTTTCCAATACCAATTAAGTGACGTTCAACAACTTGTTGGATGGAAAAAGGTATCTGTATATTATTATCTTTTTTTCCTCTTGTATTCAATGTACATACATATGTATGTATACTTTTCTGGAAAACATAAGGACAAACAGTCCGAGTAATGTGAGTAAAGCAATTAGAAAATCTTTCAACGAAAAGTTGGTTAGTTTTCATGAGTAGTCAAGCGTCTAGAGAGAGGATACTATAGTTTTATAGGTGTGTGCTGGCTCCAAGGACCAATCGGTAGTAGGTGGATGGAAAAATTCAATTTTTCAACATGTAGATGGTAAACTATCCTGTTTTGCTATTCCAAATGGAATCGAAGGGAATAATTAAGGATAAATTACAAACGAAATAAGGTATTTGAATTCAGTACATCGATGCATTGGTATTAATTCTGTTTGAGGAGCGAAACCAAAGGGGAATTCATTTTAATATCCTTATAGATAAGTGCATGGAAAATGAAGTCAACCAAATTTTTTATCTATCTTTGGTATGTATTAAGTTTTGAGCATCAAGTTCAAATTTTAGTAGGTCTTAAAACAAATTTATCAAAAAGCTACATAGTTGTTCTCTCTTGCTCATCTCTGGAGTTCTTACTCTTTTCTATCTCTGAATTCATTGAAAATTCAGAATTGAAAATCATTTGACGTTTTGACAGGCTTGCCCCTCAAGTTCCGACCATATCCATTTCAACACAAACAAAATTAAGTAATTCGCTTAGAAAGCACTCAGTATATTTTAACACGAATGGGAAAAAAACTGTGAATTACGAATGAATGTTAAAATCGCATAGATACAACTCTGCCCAGTCAGTTTGGAAACCACCCATGGAGAATAAATATTGAAACCCAACACTCTGTCTAATAATGAGTCGGTTAACTGAGGAAATAGTAATCCTTTTTTTTATTCGAATATTATTCGCATTCAAATTGCCACGGGGTAAAGGACATTTCATTCGATGGGGCAAAAAGTAATCTTCGATTAAGCCTTGTGCCTCCTTGGGCATGATTCGATTGCTAGCTACCTGCTGTTCGCTTCTTTGTAACTAACACACTTGAGGTGATCCTTGGGAGATATGGTATGTAGAACGGGTCTACAGTGGAGCTTAAGTAATAACTGTGAAACCATTAGTAGTAATATTGACTGTGTCCGTTATCTTCCTAATCCTTAACAGAGTCGCTTTGTAACCAATGAATCCTATTGACGGAAACTAATTACTGGTATTATTGCATTCGATGAAATTATTGTGTTAAGTCTCAGGATTACCTATTCAGGATCAAGTGTTGCTATAGATACAGCAACTTTTGCGGTATTTTAAAATCCTTTGACTGCACTTACAGCTGCCTTTTTAATCGGAAAAATTCACACTTTCTCTCTCCTTTTCACACTTAAATTTTTGCCGCATGTACTACTA
Organism: Chalcosyrphus nemorum; assembly: GCA_949716465.1. NCBI lineage: Eukaryota > Metazoa > Arthropoda > Insecta > Diptera > Syrphidae > Chalcosyrphus > Chalcosyrphus nemorum. Next base: position 13,526,072 of record OX454334.1, on the reverse strand, counting down.
AGGGAGCATTTGTACTACTTTCTCATAGTCCCAATTTTACTCCCTTTAAGGCATTTGTATTATAAGTACACATTTGTACATATTATTTTGGTATATACACTAACACAGTATCTATAATTGGTCCGTTTGCGTACCCTCCTAAAACAGTGAATTTTTACGCAAATTTACGAATTCTTACGAAAAGCTATTCGCGTACGGAGAATTTTCGTAGTTTTTCGCAGAAGAGAACGCTCATGAGAGAGTAAAAAATTTTAACATTCTACGAATTTTAGTGCAAGAAATTTCTGTGGGCTAGTTCATGAAAACTGTCAAAGCTGTCAAACCAGTGTATTTTCAACTTTTTCTTGTTCAACCCGTTCGTTTACTTTTTCGTAGTTTTAGCTCTCTCTGAGAGATTTTGATAATTTACGAATTTTAATGCAAAAAGTAGGCGAACGGACCTTATGTGAAGTACCTACATAAAATAATACAAAAAAGCGTAACGTCTAAGAAATGGACAACTTTTTTGTTCAACCCGTTCCCGCTCTTTTTTGTATTTGTCTTTCTCTGAGAAAATATTACCTTCACTTTAAGAATTTTGATGCAGAAAGGCCTAATGTCACCATTATTGAATTGGATGAATCCATTTGGCAAGTTTTGAAGTTGTCTCAGCAGACAAATGTCTGTTAAAACTAGAATACTTCTTTCTTTTTCTCACATGCATGGGTACGTATAAAACTCATTGCAACGAACATATTTACATCTTTAAAAAAGAGCAAAGCGCTGTGTATCTGTCCTTGGAAGTTATGGGTTAATTTCACAGCGAAAAAGTAACTATACTCCTGTACTCCGCTCAGCCACAAAATGCTCCCCTGTAAACTTCCTAAATACTCCCCTTTGAAATTCGAAAACGGCATCCCTGTAATGCCTACAATATTTACTATCCTGTTACGAATTAAAAACTAAATTCAAATTCATTCTCCCCTAGTAACCAAACAATAATCCTGTTGCTATTGCAACGCACCATCGTTGAGTCCTGGAATAATAAGAAACTTCAAGCACCTGTCAGCCACCAACACGAGTTTGTTTGTTATTTTTCCGCCGTTAGCTCTTGCATTTTATTTTCCTTTTCAGTTTGCTGTCATGAAACTTTAGACTTGTTGGTTTTTATTTTACAGTTCAGATACAATATCACAAAAGCATTGAAAAAAAAGTTCGCATAAAAAAAAAAGCGGAACGAACTTTTATTTTCGAATTGCAATTAAAAAATAAAAGGATTTACAAAAACCAAAAAGGAAGTGAATCCTGAGGACAAAAAATAACCACTAACAAGGAGGAGCTTTGCCTTTACCCCTTATAAACATGAAGAAAGGACAGAAAGCACCAGCAAAGAAGAAATCAATAACACATGTCAAGAGGAACATCGAGGATGTGCCATTCTATAAATTTACATACAAACCGGACGATTTGCCACTGGATCCTGCCAAAGAATTCCTCATGGAAAAAATCTGTAATTATTTATAAAGCAAATGCTGCGAGTGAATAGAAAGGACTCTAAAGACAATACTCGTGTTTATTTGCCTCCTGTCTGTCGGGGTGCAGAACATAAGTAGTTAATGTTTCTATTTATTATTACAGCAAGGATGCAGGAGGACACTATTGTTGGGAAATGCAATGTTGAAATGCTCTTTCATCGCTATAGGAGGGTACTGAATGATCCCTGTGCTGCAGATTTAGTGTGTGTGGAAAATGAATCAGACGAGGATGAGAACAAGGTAGATGTTCGTGAAATAGACGAAATTTTGGGTTATGACTATGATGACAGCGATGAGAATTTAATGGAAATTGACGCTGATAACATTGCTTTACCGGTCCAATTCGACTTGATCAAGGAACGAAAGTTTCGAGGATATTCATTCGAGACTGAAGGTGAGTTGGAAACATTTTTATTAGTGGTTTCGCTGGTATTGGTGTTTTTCATCGATCAAGTCTAAGGAGGACTGTTCTTAGGCATGGATTGACATTAGTCCTGTGAGCTTAAGGGTAGACATTGTGAATGAGGGTAGATTCATTCTCATAGCACTTAGTGTAGCTTCTTTTCAACTGTGATGTGCTGGACTCTCGGACCCTTATGACTTTAAGCTGAGAAGGAAAGCTATACCCCGATCATAGCTCAAAAACTCCAATAAAAATCCAGGAAAATACTATGCACTTTATAAAAAAAAAACTGTTTTATGTATTTTCCCATAAATTCTGCTCTTACATTGCTAAAATTTGCATCCTAATCACCTTAATGTTTGTACTTCAATCGCCTAATGGTCTTATAACGATAGCCATCTTCGGCCAGCTTAGTTTCGGGTTCCTCCACTGCGGGTTCCTCTTCAGCTGGTGGCAAATATTCATTGACTTCAGCCTCACGACGCTTACGAAGCCTGTACTTCTTGTACTTCAATCGTTTCACGGTCTTGTAACGATATCCTTCTTCGGGTACATCTTCAGCTCCTGCTTCGATTTCCTCAGTTGGTGGCAAGTATTCCTCAGATGGAATTTCACCAGCTTCACGACGACGTCTGTGCCTCAATCGCAACTTACGCAGCGTCCTGTATCGGTATCCATCATCGGCCAAAACGGTTTCACTTGGTGGAAGATATTCGCTGGAAGGAAGAGCATTATCATCAATTGGAGCCAAGTATTCGGTTGAGAGATCACGACGATGACGGTATTTCAAACGACGAACGGTCTTGTATCTGTATCCATCAGCGGACAAAGGAGCAGCTTCTGGCTGATCGTCTTCCTCGACTGGTGGCAGATATTCGGCGGTTGGTTCCTCACCAGCCTCACGACGATGACGGTATTTCAAACGACGAACGGTCTTGTATCTGTATCCATCAGCGGACAAAGGAGCAGCTTCTGGCTGTTCGTCTTCCTCAACTGGTGGCAGATATTCGGCGGTTGGTTCCTCACCAGCCTCACGACGGTGACGGTATTTCAAACGACGAACAGTTTTGTACTTGTATCCTTCTTCAGAGACGGGTGTCTCGGCCTCCAGAGGCACAACCTCAGCCGATGCCTCTGCAGGTGGAAGGTACTCGCTTTCCGGTAGAACAGCAGCCGTCACAGCCACCACCAGAGTGGCCAAAGCTATCACAAGGAATCTCTGTAAATAGAACCGTGAGTCCAGGCCAATTTGCCCAATTTTTGATCACCTTACCATTTCTACTTCGATCCGTTGATGGGAAACTCAATAGAATGAAGAACCCACCAAAATATTTGGCTATTTATACAGCGAATAGGATAGACGATTGCAACCACTCAACTAGAACTGGTCCAATTAATCCATCGGAAATCACTGCTGGAGTGGTTCGCGTTCATCGTTGAATCCCCCAAAAAATTTCATCTGTCGATATCAAATCATTGTTATACGTGATGCATGGAGGGCTACCTATCCGTCTGAAGAGCGGCGAAGAGAATATGACGGCAATATTGTGGCTGGAGTAGATATTCGCAGAATCATTGTATCATTGGTTCTCGATTTGAAGTGAACGTGGCACTTGTCTTCAACCTCTGAGTTTATGCCGGCATCTTATCGTTTGACGCAAGGCGAAGAATTTGAGTGGCATCAAGTGTTATGGCTATCGTCTTTCGAGTGTATTTCCGGTAATCCTTTGCATTGTTTTGGTGTTTTTTTTTTCTTATAATGCGATGAGATTATGTATAAGAGAAGAGGAGGTTTTGGCATTCTTGTTGGCAGCACGTGATGAGGTGGTGTTATGTGGCTTTTGAAGATTCTTTTTTTTTTGGTAATGAGTATCTATATCCAAGGTGTGTGTGTTTTGGGTGGCATAAGGAAGGCAATGCTTCGCACTTGATATGAGTTCGATTCTTGTGTCCTCAGCACCTAGAAGGATTAGAAACTTTCATTGCTTATGGACTATAACCATTTTTGACACATTTTTTTTTCACACGGGTGAATGCTTAAAGCTGGGAAAAAAGGGCAAACATTACACTTTTGGAACTTTCCCAGGGTGGAGCTGGTTGAATGATTGTCTGGGAATACTCATGGTCATCACCCTTTCGTCATCGCTGACAAACTATGATTCATTATACTGTTCCAGAGTGCGGATGCTTTTCAATGTTTTTTTAACAATTTTGGTCTATGATTTTGACTAATCCCTAGTCGTCTGCCGGTAGCTGGTCAGATACTGTCAGTTGAGGTGCTGGCCTCCAAGAAAATTAACGTTAACGTACCGCGTGTTACTTACGGTTAAGCACTATTAAGTTTGTCTCCTGTTGTGGTCCGCTTCTACTCTCGGTAAAGGTGAAATTCTGTCTCGAAGTCAGCCGAGCTTGTTAAGATAGTTACAAGTATGTTTTGCCCTTAAAACTTGCCCCCAAAGAGGTGTCGCCTCTCTCCCTCTTGCGACCACTAGTCATCAACAAACTTATACTCGATCTTAAGAGATTTAGCAACATCGCTGGCGGTCTCTTTAGTGGAGAACAAGTTCCAAGTCAGCCTCACTTCTTCCTGACGTCATGTCTATTATTTGTCATGGGAAAGCTTTCCTGTAGAGCGCTTCTATACGTCCAAAATGGTACACACAACACGTAAGCTATAGGAGTATAGTCCTTTGTGCTCTAGGACTATTATGGCATAATATTTACTCCGCATTTTAGACGAGCTCAATGAAGAAGGACTCTTGATCACTTCTTAAAAGGCGGTCCTACACTGTGTTTCAGGATTCAGTCCATGTCATGGAGACCGAATTGTGATCAACCTATCATGTTAGAACTGATTCAGAATGCCAGTGTTGGTGATGAAGTTGAAAGTCAGCTTAAAGGACTAAAGGTCTACCTATTCTGCCTTTCTTCGTGCTGCACATACTGCACTTGTTCTTTATGTTGGGGGTGCCCTGTGAGGGATCTTACCGACTAAGACAAGACAAAGAAGCTGACCGGTTCTCGGTTGGGTCCTTCTTCTCCAATGCATTGCAGGTATCGAATTTGCAGATAAACTTGTGAGATCTTATCGCACATGGAAAGAAGGCAGGCCCTCAAACGTTCTTGTTAAAGTGTCTGAACTCAATATGTCCCTTTTACAGTTTGCCTGATGATCTTTGGAGTATTTCCCAGTTATCCCGCTTCCAGGCTTGAATATACGTTCCCGTAGATAGTCTCATACAAAACTCAAGTGCCAAAGCTAAGTACTTGAGTTTATAGTATTCCTGACAGATGGCGAGTGCAGTGTCCTTCTCTTCGTTAAGCCTCCGCTTATTTTAAAATTGTATGCCCAACGGGTGTAAGAAGTCCACTTCCTTTTATTACATTTCCTTGCAACCTGTTCATCGCTTCTTTTTCGATTCCTCTTTCCATATATATATGAAATCGCCATCATCATGGTGACAAGTTAATTCCGACTGTTAGCACGCAGATCGACAGTTTCAAGAGTCATTCACTGCCAAAAAGGGTTCTTTATGTGAATTGGTCATTCGTTAAATGGACCTCTTCAATTATTCAAAACAGGAAATTGAAATTTGCCATTTAAACATTTGTACCCCGGTTTCTATATACCGTTTTGCTTTGGGTTCTTCTTCTTGTTTGTTGTTGTTTTTTTTTCTTTTTTTTTGGGAGAAGTAAGTTGATTCCCAGCGGGTGGCCGCAAAGGGTTGAACTCAAGTCACATAAGTGCAAAGTCATCGTGTGCTTGTGTACATCCCCAAAATGACTATCAAGTGATGTGACCTTTTGTGGGTTAGCCTTCAAGGTGGGAGAAATCGCCTTTCTTTTACTTGGTTTTTCTTTTTGGAAAATATTTCAAATTCATTGCATATGTGTATTAGAGGGTTGGTTTTTTTCAGAATGAAAAGGGTTCGTTCGGTTAGGATAGGAGCACACCACAGGTGCCGCCGCATACAGCAGTATTGTGTGGCCCCCGGGGTGTACATCAATTATTTACATTGTCATTATCAGTGTTAAAGTTCACATTGGAAATTCCTAGAGGCAATAGCGACTCATTGGAGCATTTAATTATTTTGCAGATGTTGATCGTTACCCGTGGCTAGATGACGAGTATCCTGGTAAGTGTGCCCAGGAGAATGCTTAACGATTGGGGAATAGTAGTATCTATTAAAAATGTTTGTGTAGGCCTACCTAGTGAGGAGACTGTGTTTAAAGTGACCGATGAGATATTAAAGATTTACCGCAATCGAAGGATGCGAATTTTTTATGAGGATGTTCGAACTAAGTCGCCACTTTTTACGAACGAACTTCAGGAGTTACATGGCGCAGCAACTGATATGATTGGTAAGGTGTTGATTGTTATTGTCTACTAAAAATGAACGCTTTAATGGTGGTATCCTTTTATTTCGGATAGCTTCATTTTATAGTCCATGTGCGAGAAGTTTACGTTTACCGGCTGTGACTAAACGGAAGAGGGTGGACAGGTTCAAAGCTGGGGATCACTATGCTCTGAGAACTCATGAAGGTAAGCATTAAATGGGTTTTTTTGTTGTGTATGTTAATCGTTTTACTTTTGATATCCCACCTTTTACGAGCGTGTGACTTTCATCGAAGAGTATTACTCTCATGAGACAGATTCTCAAACAAACAATTTTCACACACAAAATCCGTCAGAGAAGTAGAGAAAGTAGCTGTACTTCTAAAGAACGCAGAACGTCCGACACTAACTGGGCAAACGCTGCGACGTTTAGCCATCCGCCTAGAAAAGTAAGTCAACATGAAATGCTGCCAGGTCTGTTGAGATAATCTCTCGTTATGACGAGATCACCTGATTGATCCGTTCCAGACTTTATGGCAATAAGTCTCTGAAGCTCTCAAAGACAATATTCGACAAGAATGGGAAAACCTATTTCCGGAGGTTCTGACAAGAGTGATGGAAAGTGTCATAAATCGGGCTCAGATGGATTCTAGCGAAAGCCACTTAGCCGATATCATCTTCTCGACTCTATGTATGCAGATTTAAAATGTCAATTAAGCATAATTCAAAAGCAAGCCAAAGGACTTCGGGTGACAACTTTAAGGACACCTTGTAGGTATTTATAAGCACAGCAGAAAATGAAACCAAAGCTGCAAAAAATACGAAGAGAACCATAGGTAGCAGTCCGTGAAATGTGCTCTTAGAGATAGTAAAGCGATTTTTTTTAGTAAAATTGCCCACTTTTGGAAAGGGGTTTGAAAAAATTCTCCATCTCGAAACTATTTTACCCCCAATTGTTCCCCATTTCAATTCAGTGTAGAAAAATATGCTGCAAAGCTCAAAATCGAATATATTTGGTCCGTTCCCGCATTTTGTGCACCAAAACTGGCAAATTTCTAAAAGTGGGGATACAATTACGAACTGCCCTGACAGAACTCATACATTTGCCCAAAAAAAATTTCTGAACTAACATTCTGGGCTCTCTCTTCTGTGAAAAACTAGGTCCGTTCGCGTATTTAAGTTGAAAATACACTGGTTTGACAGCTTTGACAGTTTTCATGAACTAGCTGACAGAAATTTCTTGCACTAAAATTCGTAGAATGTTGAAATTTCTTACTCTCTCGAGAGCGGTCTCTTCTACGAAAAACTACGAAAATTCGCCGTACGCGAACAGCTTCTCGTAAAAATTCATAAGTTTTCGTAAAAATTCGCTGTGTTAGGAGGGTACGCGAACGGACCTACTGTTCACTACTTTTTGTAAAATTTGGTAGACTTTCTACAGACCTCTTCTGTGTAAGACTCATGTCATTAAGTGTCAGTATATTGTAAACAATCTTATATACGCCCTAAAGGTTAGGCTAGGTAAGGTTATGAGGGTGTGTGATGGAAATAGGACACTCGGAGACACTAGAAGTCCATTATGCTTGGTAGTGGAGTGGAAATGGCAAATAATGAAATATACTGGTAGGTTGACACTTATCTTGGTGTCAGTCTACCCTTAAACCGACCCTTCGTAGTCATTTCCCTTGTAAGGCGTGATAGTAGCACAGCATATTTTTAAATGAACTCTACCTCCGCCTCTTCGTCTTTTTATTTTTCAGAACTCAAAGCAGAATTGGTGCGAATGGGTGACGTAATTGACAAATTAATTGAACCTGTTGTAAAAAAAGCCAAAGAAGAAGAAGCCCGAAGGAAAGCTGAAAAGCCTCCCCCTAAACCATCAAGATGCCCACCGCGGGAAAAAATTCTAAAAAATGTTTGGTTTGCATAAAATGCAACAAACGTTTAAAAAATCTATTTATTCCTCTTTTTCCTTTCTTTTTTTTGTATTTTTGTTTGGATGACCACACTCCTCCTCTGCTGCGTATATTCATCTCGAAACTCTTTTTGCGGCTGGTTGGCAGAATACAAAGGTAAAACCAAAGAAAAAGAGCTCACTATCTACGGAGGAGTTAATGAAAAGCTTAGTGCAAAAGGACCATGAGTAAGAGTTTTTTTTTCCTGCTTGTTTGCCTTAGTTTTTCGTATTTTTTTCCTGTATCCTTTTAGTCCTCTTTTATGCTATGTTCACTTTTCATAATTTTATCTTTTAGAGAGTAAATATTTTTTTTTGTGCAAAAAAAAAATAGACGAGATTTTAATTATTTTAGTTGTTGTAAGGAAAATATTTTATTTTTGCTTTTATCTTTTTGTATCTATGTGTATCCTTTTAGGGGTTTTTTTGTGAAAAAAAAAAATATATAAAAAAGTTTATTTTTTGCACTCTAAAACAATGTAGGGCTTACAAGTACAAGGAAGGATTCCTGCCCGTTGATCCGGAGGAGCAAAAAAATGCACTTCTGAAGGCTTATGAGGATGAAATGAAGAAAGCGATGCCAAAGTTTACTATCAGAGTTCAAAGGCGAACCATGAGTTTAATGGATAGAGTGAGTAAATAGTTGTTTGCTTCTTGACTTTTGCAATAAAAAACTATATAAATTGCTTAATTAAAATTTAATTACTTTCATGTGCTCTGTGAAGGTATGGCAAAAGTTTAGCAAAAATATTTTGTAGCCTTTTAACAATGTGAAACATTTTTTGAATCAGTGAATTGGATCATTTTGCATTGTTTGACGTCGTAAAGGTTGAGCGTTTCAAAATATATATAAAATTCTTTTTTTTATGGTATCCATTTAGCTGAAAGTTGAGTTAATGCTGCCAAATGGTGAGAGAGATGTAAGTTTTCTGTTACACTGAAATTGAGTTTTTTAATTGAGTGGTTCTGGACAGTTCTACAAAAATCAGGAGCTACAAGTAGTAGCCACACATTTCCTACAAGCGATAAGTCCTTAGAGAGAGATATCTACGATGTGGTGTGGCCTTAGCTTAGCTAACTTTCGAGATATAGATGGCGATTTAGTAAGGCTTTCTGCTTTATGGAGATGAAGACAGTTTCTATGTTCAATAATAGGCGACATTTCATTATAGTTTCTACCTGAGACACGACTGATTTCCATCCTCTGCATGCTTCGAGTTGTGAAAACCAAATTTTCTAAAATCGCGGACAACTTGGTCCTTGTACCGGAGCTTTACTTATTTTTCGTTGTTTCGAACCCTGGAGCTTTAAATCTAAGATCTTCTTAGTTGAAGTGTAGTTGCCCAACACTGTAGTTAAGCTAATATAAGCCGTGTTTTATTGAAAAGTGTATAGCCAGTTCTCAATAAAAGGTACCATACTCACTTCTCATTTTTACTTTTAAAATTATCTTCGAATCTTAGATGGCGCTGAATCAGATTGTGGACAGCAACCAGAAATCGTACTAATGGGAGTCTGCGACATCTATGTTTCGAATTTCTCCACACTTTATGTTCACTTTTGATTACTGACTAAGTTATCCTCACTTTTCGTTTTGTTATTGCTTTGTGTGCAAAAATTTACTGAGCTGGCTATATACTTTTCAATAAAACACGGCTATAGTAAGTTTTCTAACTAAATATCCACATCTGGGATGAAGTACCTTCTGTTTCATTCACTCATCTATCTTTTGTTCCAACAGTCACCCTCGTACAGCAGATTTAGTAGGATAGGCAATCGCCAGTTGGCTAGCTTGAATTATATGACAGAAAGGAGTTCCTTTCGTAGGAAAGGACATTTAGCCTAGTTCATCAAAAGTAGGATATCCTCTTTTAAAGATGGGCATACAGAGCTACTCCTTCATTCGTCGAGTATGCTTTCTATTGCCACATTTGACGTGAGTCTGCGCTCCCTTCTAAAACATCATCGCCGTCTTTTGTGAGTTCATCTAGGAGACCATCACATCCGGTTTCAGTGCTGCACTTACTCCTTTTTTCTCACAGTTCTTGCATTCTTTAGATGACTTTCTATTAGTATGATTCAGTGTATTTAAAGCAACAGTGTTCATTAAGGGATATCAAGTGACTTAACCCATTAAACCCACCGAAACTGACCAACCAAATCGCCAATCAGTGTCTATATCATAATCCTGCCAGCAAAAATCGACTCCTTATGACCATAATTTCTACCGCGATACAGAAAACGTAGCTACGCCTATCAAATACTGTCATAAATTTGTCCCGCATGCACATTAGACTGCTATGCACTCCATTCAATCAAGTACCCTATGCCTACAACTCGGTCATGTTTATGAGTTCGGATGACGCCATCAGCTCCTTTGGGGTCATCAAATTTTTTCTCATCAAACATGAAAGGCATAAAAAAAAAAAAAAGATCACCCATGACCGCGCACTCTTTTGATTCCAGCCATAAATCCCTGCAACAAACATAAAAACCAGCCTATATCCTTTATCCGTGTTCACACCTTTTTTTCTTTCCTTTTTTTAATGCAACCACCATCATATCACGTATGGGTACTTGCAGTTGTCCATAACCCGCCTCGAGATCTATCCTTCAAAGTTGATTAAGAAACTTTTGCCGAAAATCTGTTCAAGGATTACGTATCTTCATGATGCCTACAAATTTATTCTCAAGGAAGAGGTAAGTCAATCATAAATTGCACGTAATAATAATGTGGGGTATCCTCATTAAACCTCCCAAGTGCTGGATTAGGTATATACTGTCAGCACGTGTGTATGTGTTTGCGTGCGCATAATTAATTTTTTTTTTTTTTTAAAATATCGAAACATTTTCACAGAAACTTTGGCCAAATGTGTTCCCAGAAGTTATCCTAATGGATTACCTGTTCACTTCCGATCATCATGTTCAAGTAGATTCTGCAATTTTAATTATATCCTGTCTAATAGATCTCCAAGAAGACTTCCGGTATCATGTGAAACGTGCTTTCCTGCGTTACATCTTGAAGTAAGTTTTTCATAAGTTTTTTTTTTTTTGTTGTCTTATCCTTCTTCCATATATACTTCATCATGGAGAGCGATAGATGGATGAGAGAAAAGTTTTCAGTGAAAAATTACAAGTCTTTTAGTTTGAAAATATATATGTATAGAGTAGATACCTTTATAATTACACTTAAACTTTAGATACTTGTTTATGCCCTTCTAGATCACAGCTTGAGAGGAAAAGACTTCAACTGGAACCTGAACCACCTGAGTTCCCAATAATGACGATAAGATCTCCGGTGCCATGGAAGGCATATGTGCAACTGGCTCGCAATCGCTTGGATCAAATTTTGATGATCAATCATCCAGTACTGGTGGGATTGCGTATCCTCTGGCATCAATTGTAAGCAATTAAGTATTCAATTCATTTCAGTTGTAAGCAATTTGAGTTGCTGAGTGTCTATATGAATGGTGTCATTATCTCACCTACTATTTTTGGTTTTTTTTTGCGAGTTTAAGCTTTATTTGTAGTTTTGAGTCTTAACCAATAAAATTCTCCATCCAACTCAATTGCGAAGAGACACTTTTCTTTTTCAGACGGAAGTGTAGAGTAGAGAAGTGTAGTGTAGGCCCCATCTGTCAATGTCAATCTGACAATGTTTTGTCATTAACAGTTTAGCAGTCTCTTCTACTCGCCATTTATGCTGACAGGACTAAAGACCATTCCTTCCTTCTTGTAGCGTCGAAGGATATTCTGACGGTCTATGTACATCTTAAGCACTGACTTCTAATGAAATATTGTCATCCCCGTCACTACTGGCTTCTGGTTTTGAAGCCTTGGTAACATCTATCTACATTTTGATAGTAACGTTCTTAATCTCTTAGATCGAGCGCTTCTCATTCTAGAGAAATAGATGTTCCTCTCCTTAGGGTCCTACAATTATGGAGCGCTGCTTTGTGCACCATCACTTGCTTGCCGGCCAACTTCATAAGACTTCATAAAACTACTACAAAAACTTTCGTTGTGGTGGCTAAGAGGAACCCACTGATCATTGATATGTGCTGCTGTTGACTTCAACTGCAATTTATTTGGCTCCAATCTGAATTTTCTCATCCTGCCATCGCAGTCCACGTTTGCTGCTCTGTGAGTTAGGATTCGCAGAGTTCTGGGAAGAGTTCATTGCGTCGATCACAATGCATGTACTATGTACTTGTGTGTAAAATATACTGCTTATGTCCTGTATTCCCTTGTGTATCCTGGGGCCCTTCAAAACTTAGCGAAATCGTGTGCAGTTTCTTACAAAACGGAACGACTCACCCCAGCTCCTTCCCATTCTGAGTTCCCTTTTCGGCATTAAGAAGAATCTACCCTATTCACTAACCAGCTTCAGATAGTACGCTTAGCAGTTCTTCGAGAGTAGAGGAGTACACCCCCTTGTTGACAGCTCCTTTTTGAGGATCATGTCCTTTTATTTGTCTTGTTAAAACCACATAAGAACGGAAGAAGTGATTAAAGCAATAATTGATGTACCTCTTATGTTTCAATTGATCAAGTTCAAAGAGAAAGTGTAAAGTTTAAACCCAGTTGACGTTGTAAAATGCGCCAAAAGATATGCAATATTATTTATATAAGTACCTACAGTAGTGGCTAATGGTTGGCAAAAAATCTACCGAGATCTCAGAGTGAGTAAAACTCATGTACCGACTTATATCTTTGATCAAATGAAATGACACACTACACTACATGTTTTGTCATCTCAAACTTGGATAGTGAAAGCTAGATTTTGAGAACAAAAATGCGAAAAAACTTACATTTTAATGACGAGCTACTCGTTACTGAGTATTGTAATCCGTCCCCAGATTTTTAAACGCTCGGATAGAGTCCACACAAGCCCAGTGTCCACATCACTGATCGGGCAATTTGCCATTGGGCTTATGTTCTCTCTTGGGCTTGACGGACCAAACGCCCTTTACAGCTTAACTGCGCGAATTTTAAGAAAAAAATTTACTTTACAGATACAACGACATCCTGATTCTAGACATGTCCAAGCTCTATGGGCCTGAAATTCCTCTAAATGCCGATGAAATATTGGAATACGTTCGAACCAGCTGCTTAGCTGTCCGTGATGTATATTATTCCCTGTATCTATTAAAATAAATCTATAAATAAGCCTTCTTACAGATCCTCCTAAACGATTGGCTTCCACGAGCCGCTGATATGTTGGATGCGATGAAGAAAACATGGAAGCAATTCATACCAATGCACAGTCCCTGCAAAGGAAGAGCTGCAACTTTCTTTCGATGCGTTCATGCCTTGATGTCCTTACAACTGCGTGGGCTTCTTCAACGAAGTATCGATCATCTGTACAAAGCCATTCAAAGTTATAGGGTAAGTTTTTGCAATCATCCGAGAAGGCGCAAAACTCTACAAACCCTTTTAGGAAGGCAACAAAATGGAAAACTATGATGTATTCCATCCCAAGTTGAAGAGACGCCCCATTATGACAGTCATTGTGTCGGTGGTTGGAAAACATTTCGATCCAATTGTCAATTTGGAAACCCGCAGCACGTCAACCATTTACAAGATTGATCCATCAGATCCGAGATTATTCGAACCGGATTTTGAGCATGATTCTGTAAGACTTTGGCGTCCTACATATGTATACTCAAATCATTTGAATGTTTCAGAATTTCGAGAGCTACTTTCCCGCAGAATTCGCACTCAAAAACAATGGCAAAATGTTTGTTTATCCTTACATGAGAGAGTTGCCTGACCTGTTCATTGGATTCATCAGGAGTATCCTTCGAGTGGGCTATGACATACCACGTTTGGAGTATCTAATGTCACTAGGTATCCACCCGCACAGTACCACGTAATTGAGACCTTTCATTTTCATCATCTAATTTTGCAGACGAAAGTGAAGTTGGTTATCTGCATTGTATCCATGAGAATCATGTTGACATGTTGCGGCTGTATAAGGATATCCGTGAAATTGTCGAGGCCAATTGGCCTGGACCAACAATATATCTGTATCCAATATACGAGTACTATTTCCCCCTATTGAGTGGCAAAATGGTGGCTACCGCCGTAAAGGTGTTCGCGCAACGGAGAATCCCAGATTTGCCGGTATGTGTTTTTTGCTAAAATCCAGGACGTAACACGAAGCGCATAAAATCTAATTACACGATTTATTTGGATTTGATTAAGCTCAGCGATCCGTAGAATTAACAGTAAATTGTATTACGCGTGTGCTTGACTTTTTTAATTTGCATTTGTAACACGACGTAGGGAGTTTTATTTAACAAGTTCAATGTGATTATCAGGGACATGGAGTTAACGTTCGTAAAGTGCTAACAAATTAATTTTTCAATTTTTCAATCGTTTCAGGTAATTGAGGAATTGATGGACAATTTAAAGGCCCTGATGGATGGTACTTATTATTTGAAGAATTTCATCCGGTTGAATATGTTTATGCTGGATAATAGGCATGTTAATCGGGCGCTGGTCATGCTCATACAAGATGTTATTGATTTTATAACGAACTACTTCTATACGTTGAACATGAACGAAAATAGGAGGTGAGTTTAACTTTAATTTAACAGGATAATTGTTGGAAAGATGACTGCAGACCAAGACCTTTGATCTACAAACTGAAAACTGTCCTCCTTACTGACATATTTGTCCTAAGTGAATAAGTCCACTCAGAACCTCGGCACAGATAACTGTGGCAACAATGACAAGAGGTACGATCAGTAGACAGTACTTCTTCAAGGACATGGGGGATCTTTTTTTTTAATTCATAATTTCTTCAGGATGGTTTCAGGGAAGCTCCGTCACGTTTGCTTTGCTTCCTCCTGATCCAAGTGACATCAGAGTGCAAGCAGCAGTTAGATATCCCAAAATATTTGATGTCCTTTTTTACCCATGATCGATACTAACAAAACGATTTCTTGTTATGGTATTTAAGGACTGTGCAAGTCGAGACACGGGTTTCGATTCACTCTACATCTTGAGGTATTTAAGTGGTGTCCAAATTGACTGGGGAGAGTTGTATGCAGTTTCTGCATTCGTTTATAATTCACAGAATGTTGTTTGCGTTCGACCAAATATTTGGTGGGCTCGTGTACTTATGTATCCTTGGTTCGAATTCCAGAAATAACAAAACATACAGGTGGCGCCGCTGGTGATCGCTCTCTATTTCCATAGATGGGTATGCTCTTGACCGCCGATTTCGAAGTGACAACAGTCATTGTCAATGGAGGAGCCTAGGCAATGCATCGAAATTGAGCGCTCAATTGATTTAGGCTGATCCTCTTCTTAGGTGTCTACCATTTGTCCATCGCCAAAGACAATGTCTAAAGGACACAATTTTACAGAATATTTTAAGGACACTCTTAGAGCGTCATTGCAGTTCTTTGTCTCAAAGCCAGGACTCTGTATTGAGGTAGGTGATTGCAGGTTCTATCCTTATGAGGGAATGATTATGCTAGTCTTTTTGCAGAAAAGCGAATTACTGACAACCTCTTTATCCTAGTTATGTGTATAGTTCTGAAAAGCTGTTGCTGCAGTGTCTCATCCTGAACTATGGGAACTACGAAGCTAAGCTATGGAACTAAGAATTAAGTCAATTAAGATGGTTCAGGTTTTTAAGAAGCGCAAGCGTCATGGTTTGTTCCACTTAAACTCGCCCAGGACGTAACAATTTCGGCTGAGGATTTATTTGCCGACAAATATTGAGACAATTGGATAAAGTTCCTTTGTAACATGAGAATTCTCAAATATGGACTGAGCTAGATACATTTGTAAGATGATTGGTTTATAAGTTAGAAAATGTAGAAAGCACTATGTCAGAGCAAGCATCATCTTAAGCTCTTTAAATAATATTACAATCTCATCTAAAGGATAAGATAATAGAGCTTTAAGGCCTCCTTACAAATCCATTAATTCCTCAATAATCGGCTCTGTATACCCCTGTGTCAAATATGCAAATTTTGATCTCAATCTGAATACAATTCAATCTTAATTACCCAACAAAGATTAATCCGCATCATGCTTGCTCGTGTAAATCCCCACCACACACACACACACCCATATACAAAGGACTTAATCATATATAGGATAATTATTATAACCGTAGTGTGATGATTCCCATCGAATTAGGGACTTAAAATCACACATTAAACTCGCCGCATAGCATAGGCCATTGAGAAAAGGATATGGCAACGATAAATCTCTTCTCATCCCCGCATGAAGTATCACATATTTGCATTTTATGAAAACCTATCCGATAATTCATGGGATAGCCTCTAGTTTATCCTTGATTTCGAATTTAGCCTCTCAAATTGAATCTAAATTGTGGAAATATCAATTTTAGGATATGCGATGAACTGGAACAGATGTCGATGAAGGCCGGCGAACGTCCCGAGGAAACAGCCGGAGTGGTCGCACTGCAAAACTACTTAATGGAATGCCGGGACGAAAAGTTATTCAAAATAAGAGACGACATTAAAGTCGTGTCCAAGCGGGTGCAATTCTTGCTGTACTATTCCACTCTCTCGAGTGAGTTGCTTTGCCTCTGTGTGTATGTGTAGTTATAGAACGAGGATGATGCTCTGAAATAACCGCAGTAACTTTTGTGAAGAGCCATTAGGAGCATGATAACGTTCTACCAATTCTCTATACACACACACACATTGGGTTTAGATTTATTGCAGTCTAATCCCATCCAGCGTGTCCTTCCAGGTAATGATATCCGTTTGAACAGCAGGACGTTCCTCTTGCCAGACGAATTGGAATTAGTGTTGGAATTAAGTGCGGCACGACTCGCTGTCGTACGGGATAATCTCGAGGCGTCTTTGCGGTGGGTTTTTCTAGTCTACACTTTTGTCTTCCTTCTATCTCTAACGTAACATGTTATACATATTTTGTGTTAGGGAGAAACGAGTACTGTTCGATAAGTATCTGGGAACGCAAAAGATTCGTATGGATGGCTTTAGAATGAAGGAAACAAAAGATATCCTTACACTCGAGGAGTTGGAAGAGAAAGTTACCAACGTTAATGAACTATATGATTCACTGGAGGTAAGTACAAGTTGGATTAGATTTCAAATAAATCAATGAATTGTTGTGTTACTGTGATAGAAATGCAGCAAGGAGGCAAAGTACATCAACGTGGACGAAGGACTGCTGCAGATAGATGTTACTTCGTTTACAACATTGGCTGATATGATAGAGAAAATGGAACCCATAGAGAAGCTATGGAAGACAGCCTATGAGTTTGAAAAGAATCATGATATATGGTAAGAATTTTTTACGCATTCAACATCTGTTCGTAGCCGTTGGTCCTAAAGACAAATCTGTGTCCATAAAGTCACAGGTTCCGACGTAGTGATCTTAAAAAATGTCACAGTTTTTAAGAGGATCCAATGTAAAACGCTGCTCTATGGCATGACATGATCACTGACTCTATATAAAAATGAAAAGATACTCCTTCTTATCTTCCTTTTCCAGGATGTATGGACCATTTCAGTCACTCAACGCGGATGTCATCCGAGACGAAGTTGAAAATATGCATAAAGTAAGGTCCACTTGTGTCTGATTCCCGTCGTACACTACATGCGCATGACATTCAATCAAGTTCAATTTTTTGTTCAACTCATACTTATGTACGTTGTCCATGTTGAGCAACTAGTACATATGTACTTCCAATAATTGAATCTAATTGATCAACTCACTCAACTATTGAACATCTTTGTCCACCTTGTTGATCAACTCATTCAACCTCGTACACCTAGTTGAAACAACTTATTCAACTATTGAACAGCCCTTTGTATCTAGTTGAACAACTTTTACTTCCAATAATTGAATCTAGTTGATCAGCTCACTCAACTATTGAACAGCCTCGTACACCTAGTTGAAACAACTTATTCAACTATTGAACAGCCTTGTATATCTAGTTGAACAACTTTTTCTTGTATATATGTGCGTCCAATAATTGAATCTAGTTGATCAACTCACTCAACTATTGAACATCTTCGTCCACCTTGTTGAAACAACTTATTCAATCATCGAACAGCCTCGTTCATCTAGTTGAAACGACTTATTCAACTATTGAACATCCCTTTGTATCTAGTTGAACTTAAGTTGATCAACTGCATTTACGGTGTAGTTGCATATGAACAAACATTTCAACGAGCAACTGTTTGTGCAACGATCTCAATTCATCTCCGAATGCGTTGAATAAAAAATTGATAGGTTGCGCACGTAGCGTACGACCAGCACCGCCCTCACCACTAAATAACGTCACGCATTTTTTTTTATAAAAGGTTATATACAAACTATCTCGTGTATTGGCTAACAATGCTGTGGCGAAAAAAGCCTCCGAACAAATACGTGTAAAACTGGATAAATTCAAAGCACTGATTCCTGTGTTAGATGCTATTTGTCGCCAGGGATTGGAGCAGCGTCATTGGGATATTATTTCAGCCAAACTGGGCAAACCATGCAACCCCTCATTGTATCCGTCTCTTAAGGACATGATAGACGCCAATATTATGAGTATACTACCCCAGCTAGAGGAGGTAGCAAACGCCGCTGGAAAGGAGTTTGAATTGACTAGTCATCTGTTGGCGATGCAACGCGACTGGCAGAATGTCAATTTCGAAGTGGTACAGTATCGAGACTCGGATACACATATCCTTACGGCACTCGATGATATTCAGACATTGTTGGACGATCAAGTTATGAAATCACAAGCTATGCGCCGGTCGCCGTTTATTGTAGCACTCGGCACCAAAGCCGATGATTGGGAAACCAAGCTTATAACCATGTTGGACATAATGGACTCATGGACTCAGGTTCAATCGACGTGGATGTATCTGGAACCGATTTTCAGTTCGGAAGATATAATGCGACAAATGCCGGTCGAAGGAAGAAACTTTAAATCGGTACGCAGATGGACATACTTACGTATCCTTAATAATTCTTTCTGATAGGTGGATAAAATCTGGAGAAAAGTTATGAAATACACTTACCAACATCCTGGTGTCATTGAGGCGACTGACTATCCAAATCTGCTGCAAATATTCAAAAAGGCCTTGGAGGACCTTGAGTGTGTACAAAAGGGATTGAACACGTACTTGGAGCAAAAGCGATTGTTCTTCGCGAGATTCTTTTTCCTTTCCAACGATGAACTGTTGGAGATTTTGTCCGAAACCAAAGATCCCTTTAGGGTGCAACCACATCTTAAGAAGTGCTTTGAGGGGGTAACATATTGTTAAAATTGGACATCATAATATCTTAATTACTTTTTGAATTCAGATCGAAAGTCTTACATTTGATGACAATTTGGAAATAACTGCCATGATATCTGCCGAAGGGGAAGTGGTTAAGCTTAGTCGAAAGATTAATCCTCAAACAGCCAATGTAAGTCTGTCCCATTCACTGTACCAATAGATGCAATTATCTACTTACTTCCTCCGTAGGGTCTTGTTGAAATCTGGTTAAAGGAAGTGGAAACAGTAATGCTGGAGAGTATTCATGACCAAATGAAAGGCGCTTGGGAGGATTATTATCAAAACGAAAGAAAAATATGGGTGAAAGTCTGGCCGGGACAAGTTGTTCAGGGGATTTCTTGTATGGCATGGACCTATGAGGTGAGTTTTTCAGTAAGTTTGACAGAGGGAGAGGTTTTTTTTAATATCATTGCCATGTTTAGGTTGAAGAGGCTATTGAAATGGCCGATATCCCAGGATATCTGCATAAAAGCAATCTACAAATTGGTGATCTTGTCCATTTGGTACGAACTGATCTATCATCCGGAGCCAGGATTACTATTGAAGCTCTAATCGTCCTTGATGTACACGGTAAGTACATTTATGTACATAAAGGGCTTCCGATTCTTGTAGAGTCCCTGTCTGAGACATCGTTGCCTTTCATCTTCTGCGGTCCCGGGCATGCTGCTTTCAGTTGTGAAGACCAAGATTCTGGCATCCGCGATAGCTTGGTCTTTGTACCGGAGGTTCGGTCTTCTTCTCCGTCTCGAACCTTGTGCCTGGGTTTTGAAGATCTTCTTGGCCGGAGCATTGTTGTCCATTCGCTCGATGTGGCCGAGCCAATGTGGTCTATGTATCTTGGCTTTTTGGACTACATTCACATCCTGGTACAGCTCATAGAGTTCGCGGTTGTATCTTCTCCTCCATTCGCCCTCCTCGCATAAGGGACCTAATATCCGAAGGTGTCCAATATATGCTCAGCTTTCTTACTTATCGTCCAGCACTCGGCTCCATGCAGCAGGACTGTTTAGATCAGCGTTCTATAGAGCATAAATTTGGTCCGTCGAGTTAGGAGTTTCGAACCCAGTTCTTGTGTGCTAAGATCCTTTGCCTACAACACCACTTATCGGATCCAAACTTCACCCAAACACTCTCGGGCCTATATCGAAGATCGCTCGAAGATTGGAGTTCAATTGCTTCTCTGGTTTTGGGAATAATGTACAAACAAAGGCGCCACCTATCGGGTCGAAAACTATCACACACATTCACCAAATTTCATTCGTAGTCAAGTATGCGTATGCGGTATTGTCCGAATCAAATACTTGCGTATACAGATCGTAAAAATGAAGACAGTGCTAGAGCTCTGTCATTCGTTAAAATTTGTTAACCGGGTCGTTCAAATCTTGACTTCAAAAATGATTCGGTAATTCCAATCAATCATTCAATCGTTCAATGATAGAGATAGATGTATTGGCTCAAAACAACGATCATCAATCCCAATCAAATTTTAATATTCGATTGGTTTCATTCCGTTTTTCGTTCATTCAACTGATGTATCGTGTTGTCAAAAGTGAGACAAATATATTCTCAGAAAGAAAGAAACTCCAATTTCCTTTTCGTTCCATTATTGCCAATACTTTTGTTTCATTCGTTCATTACTAAATAACCGAGACAACTGAAAGTGCCTGAGTTGTGAGACAAGTATTGGTTTTGTGATTGATTGATTGGTTTGTGCAATCTCCAATACTTTTGTGTGAACGGGTCAAAATGATCGAATCAATCACGATTGACACAGCTCTAGACTGTGCAAATTGATCAACTGCTATCAAAAACAGAGCGCCACCTATTTCTCCCTGTTTTTTCCTTAAAGCCATTGTACGAAAGCAAATTAATTAGACGGCAACTCTGGTACACTATTCGGTATTAGATAAATGTTTGGTTGGAACCCGATTTCTTAAGTAAAATAAAGTCCAAATGTGGTACGAACTTGGCCAAAGAAAGAAGAAGAGTCTACACTACAAAATTTTTTCTTGTTTAAGTAAAGGAAGCGGGTTAATACCCTAATGACTGAAAGACTTGAGGGGACTCGGTATGGTATTGAACTGACTCCCAACAGTCACCATTTCGACTGCATCTGGTACTAATTTATTTGATTTTTTTTTTCTAAAAATCCTTTCAGCCCGAGATGTGGTCAAATTTATGATTGACCAAAATGTATCAACGCTCACCGAGTTTGATTGGATTTCACAATTGCGTTACTATTGGAAATTGGACAGTAAGTGCCACAGAGAATTATTTTTTTCGTTTGATACTATTTTTTCATATCTACCACGAATTCAATTTGAACTATATGTAGTGGTTATATGCTTCAGTTAACGCTGAAAAAAAAGGAGTGAAAATCGTGTGATTTATTTGGACATCCTTGTTCTCTCGTAGATCGAATAGAGTATGTTGCCGTGTCCATGGTTGTGACTGATGTAAAATACGGAATGGAATATCTGGGTAATATATCACGTTTGGTTGTTACACCACTAACTGACCGATGTTACAGGTAAATATTCGTAAAAATATCAAATTTTGATAGATGATAGAATTTCTGTTCCATTTAGGACACTGATGGGTGCATTGAAGCTGTGCTTGGGAGGTGCACCTGAAGGACCAGCTGGTACTGGTAAAACGGAAACTTGTAAGGATTTGGCCAAATCAGTGGCGAAGAAGTGTGTTGTGTTTAATTGCTCAGATGGCTTGGACTATAAGGCACTGGGAAAGTTCTTTAAGGTAAGCTGTAGATGTTTTTGAAATGCTGTATGTTATTCGACAGGAGAAGGGGGACTTATAAGGATAGCCTATCTTATTTTTGAAACCATTTGCTTTACTCTTTGAAAAAGCTGTTATGTCCAGGATCACCAGATACTAAGTGTTTAGAAATTCAAAAGACCAAATGTGTTTTATATTGTTTTCGTGTATATTTTCTCAAGTCTTTCATTTGCACCTAGGTGCTCGTTTTCCTTAACATAATGGCAGCAGTGTTTAATGACGAAGACGATACCTCAATTTCTTGACAGTCTTATATCTGTATCCATCGACAGCGAGAGGAGCGGTCTCAATGACTGGGGCGACCTCAGCTACTGGGGCAGCAACCTCAACGACCTCTTCGACTGGAGGCAGGTATTCATTGACAATTTCGTTGACATCACGACGACGCCTAAGACGGAGCTTCTTGACGGTCTTGTAACGGTAGCCATCATCAGCAAGGACAGCGGTTTCAAGGACTGGAGCGACCTCAGCTACTGGGGCAGCAACTTCAACAATCTCTTGTACTGGGGGCAAGTATTCGTTGGCAAGTTCGTTGACATCACGACGACGCCTAAGACGGAGCTTCTTCACGGTCTTGTAACGGTAGCCATCATCAGCAAGGACAGCGGTTTCAAGGACTGGAGCGACCTCAGCGACTGGGGCAGCAACTTCGACAACCTCTTGTACTGGGGGCAAGTATTCGTTGGCAAGTTCGTTGACATCACGACGACGCCTAAGGCGGAGCTTCTTCACGGTCTTGTAACGGTAGCCATCATCAGCAAGGACAGCGGTTTCAAGGACTGGAGCGACCTCAGCGACTGGGGCAGCAACTTCGACAACCTCTTGTACTGGGGGCAAGTATTCGTTGGCAAGTTCGTTGACATCACGACGACGCCTAAGGCGGAGCTTCTTTACGGTCTTGTAACGGTATCCATCATCAGCAAGGACAGCGGTTTCAAGGACTGGGGCGACCTCAGCTACTGGGGCAGCAACTTCGACAACCTCTTGTACTGGGGGCAAGTATTCGTTGGCAAGTTCGCTAACATCACGACGACGCCTAAGACGGTACTTCCTGACAGTCTTGTAACGGTATCCATCATCAGCAAGAACAGCGCTTTCAACAACTGGAGCAACTTCAGCTACTGGGGCGGCAAGTGGGGCAGCAACTTCAACAACCTCCTCAACCGGAGGCAAGTATTGGTTGACAACCTCGCTAACATCACGCTTATGCCTCAAACGAAGCTTCTTCACAGTCTTGTAACGGTATCCATCATCGGCCAACACAGTTGGCTCCTGTACAACAGCAACCTCAGCTGGTGGCAGGTACTCAGCGGTTGGTGCGGCCAACTCCTGTACTGGTGGCAAGTACTCAACTGGCACAACACCAGCTGATGCCAAAGCCAGCAGGGCAAATCCTACAACGAAGAATCTCTGAAAGAAGATTTGTTTTTTTTGTTATCCCTTAGTCCTTTAGTGGATCATAGTTTTTTTTTTAACTCACCATCCTTGCGATATATTTCTTAGGTTCTTTATCCAAAGATGATGTCAAGTGAATGATGATAGTTGCCCAATTGGTTGCCTATTTATACCGGAATCATTGACACCAGCATTTGTATTATCAGTTCAGAAGATACTCTCTGCTTAACCGGTTTCGCTTCGAGGTATATCTTTCAATCAAATATCTAAAAGTTGATTAATTTATGTACTAAACTATAAAAATACCACCAAAGTTCGATGCCATCATTTCCCTGGTCAGAGTTTGAGTCGTCTGAAGAGCTCCAATTGTATGTATCTTTGCTACAAATTGTATCTTTCTTGTCTCTCCATCGCTATGTGTTGAGAATATCTTTGAATAATTACTGTATCTGTACTACTTAATTGTTACTCTGCTTTTCTGCCTCTGTTTCTGCCGCTGTCGTGGTGTCATCGCTTTGTGTATCTTTTTTTTTTTTGTTCATAAATATTTATGGAGCGGAATTAATTTGTTATCGCTTATCCATATTTGGGTTGATTTATTCCGGAAGTGATTGCTCTCGGTTGGTTTTTTTTTTTTTTTTTTTTTCGGCGATTGTATCTGATCTATGGTGTTTGGTGTGTTATACATATTGATGTGACAGTTTGCCCCCTCTCCGTTTGGTGTTGAAAGCCTACACAGACAGAGATCACAAGTCTCTTGGGCCTCTCGCATAAGAATTGATTGAATGGGAATCGGTGTCATTAAGACATTAATTCGGAGCTGTCACCCTGCCACCCATTGTACGGCATTTGGATTGGAAAATTATTTCAATTTTCGGTCATTCAAAGTGCGATAAACACTGACTTAAGTTGATGTTTTGCTTTTGGAAGCGAGTGAGATAATATTCCCCAAGTTAGACCTCTAAATTGACTGACTGTTTGGACTGATCATAAGTATTAGAATATTGTGTTAGAACTTTAGGCGATTTTATATTCGCTTCCGTATTTTTTTCTTTGAGTTGTTGCCTTAATTGATTACGTTCAAGGAAGCCTTGTTAGCCCTTATTTGTGTGACCGGTCATGAACTTCAACGGGAATGTCTTTAAAGAAAACATTTAGTGGACGTTTTGTGAATGATCTACAAGGCTATGCGTGTAACAGAGGAGAGTGAACTCAGTAAGAGACTATAACTCAATGCGCTTACTCCTTTTCTATCATCTTCAAAACCAGTGTTGGGGCAATAGGAGATCTACTGTTTAAGTGTTAATAATAATAGGAGATTCTAAATTTTGATCCTAAAAGGGAATCTTATCTTCTTCTGGAAAATGAGCTTTAGAACTACTAATCACAGACGAAGTTCAACAGGGTTGTTTGGTTGAAACCGGCCCTCGATGAGGATGCACTTAGACCAGTAGTTGGTCCATTGTGCAGCCGATGTGTAAAGATGGGTGGGTCACCCTCTTACTCAGGGAACCATTTAGTCCTTCGTAAGAAGGAGCCAATTTTAGCCGTGAGAAGATCGTTGAACAGGTATTGACTACACACCTAATGTGGCCTTTCTAATGTTGGCAAGTGCGGGGCACATGCATAGGAGGTGATTGATAGGCTCCTGTTCTTCTTCATCTCTATAACTTCTACAGAAGTCATTATAGGGGGTGCCCAGTCCAGTGAGGGTGTTCACGATTTTGGAGAGGGTTTCTCTCTTATGTTTCAGAAGTCTGATGGACCTGGTCGTTTAGCGTGGGCCAAAGCAGCCTTGCAGTGTTACAGTGGCCGAGCTGTTGCCACCGATGGTTGGCTTCTCTCACCGCGTTGGCATGGACAAGGTATTTAGCATAGGACTTTGGCGCCTTGATGTCGCTGACGTTTATGTTGTTTAGCCCTGAGGAGCCTCGTCGGGCCAGTACGTCAGCTTTGCAATTCCCTGATATATTACAGTGACCCGGTACACAGCGGAGGGTGAGGTTGTACTGTCCAACTATCTCGTTCAGAGATACGCGACAGTCCTTCACTGCCTTGGATCTCGTTGTGCTGGATCCGAGGGATTTGATGGCCGCTTGGCTGTCGATGTATATGACAATATCCGATACTGATACTGCACTTACCGCTGCCTGACGAATGGCAATGACTTCGGCTTGGGAAACGCTGCAGTAGCTAGGAAGGCTGAAGGAGACGTGCTTTCGATATGGAAAGGACTTCAGTTCTACAAAAACTACGTCAACGTCTACATGCAGGGTACAGGATTCGATACACTACGCGTCAGGTCTCTTCGTGAGTCACCCACTGACGGCAAAACCTATTTACTAGAGTTCAGAGGCACTTTGAAACATATCGCTCTCCGTGGCGCAGATTTTGAGCTTAGAAACAATTTGTTCACGTAAAAGATATAATACTTACTTTCGCGTTTTCTACGTCAGTGTTAGAGTATCCATTAGTCCCATTCTCTTATTGAAAATTACTGAACTGAATCCTAACCTGATAGGCAGACCAGTAGGGGCTTAACATAAAGAAAGAGGTCTAGGGACATTATTATCCGATTTAGCATTGCGTCCGATCGCAATTATGGTCTTTGTATAAATAAGGAACATTTAAGTTGGGTTATCATAAATTTATTTTTTTCGAAGCGTATTTACATAGTTCAAGCCTTTCGATCGTTTTCAAGATGATGAATCATTCAACTGATAGTTTAATGACGGTGACGGTACTTTAAACGACGGACGGTCTTATAGCGGTATCCATCAGCGGAAAGGGGAGTAGCTTCCTCTACCACAGCTTCTTCCTCAACTGGGGGCAAGTATTCGTTCAATGGTTCGGCAGCCTCACGACGACGTCTGTGACGGAGCCTTCTCACGGTCTTGTATCGGTATCCATCAGCAGCAAGTGGGGTAGCTTCTTCAGCGGCAGCAACAACTTCTCCTTCCTCAACTGGGGGCAAGTATTCGTTCAATGGTTCAGCAGCCTCACGACGACGTCTGTGACGGAGCCTTCTCACGGTCTTGTATCGGTATCCATCAGCAGCAAGTGGGGTAGCTTCTTCAGCGGCAGCAACAACTTCTCCTTCCTCAACTGGGGGCAAGTATTCATTCAATGGTTCGGCAGCCTCACGACGACGTCTGTGACGGAGCCTCCTCACGGTCTTGTATCGGTATCCATCAGCAGCCAGAGGAGTAACTTCCTCGGACAAAGCCTGAGATTCCTCAACTGGTGGCAGATATTCATTTAGTGGAAGTTCGCTAACATCCCGACGGTGCCTGTGACGCAATTTCCTCACAGTCTTGTACCTGTATCCATCATCAGCCAGAACAGTTTCCTCCGGAGCTATTTCAGCTTCAGCTACTGGTGGCAAGTATTCAGCACTTGGTGCAGCTTCCTTTACCGGTGGTAGGTAATCAGCTGGAAGTGCAGCTGCGGCTGCGATAGCAGCAACAAATGCTAGAACAAAGAATCTCTAAAAAAACAGAAATTGATTATTACAATCCCTTGGGGTCTGAGCATTCTAATGCAAGATGCTTTTTACCATTTTCCCTGTCTATTCACTACAGAACGAGTTAGTAGAATGATACAATTAAAGCCAACGTCTGCTATTTATATGCAGATCATTCAGTCGGATGTACATACTCTCAATTGAACAAAGAAACAATATCCACTTCACTTGAATTCGATGAAATTGACGCACAAAACCCAAAGTCAATACACTGATATCGAATGGATCTTAGAGTACCAATTATGTTATTTTTTTTTTTAAATCAAATTGATTATTTCTGCGTAAATCAGATCAAGACATTTTGTTGGGTGTTAATTGGAAAAGGCGCGAAGATTGAGATGAGCTTTGACGGGGGCCAAGCACTGATGGGCGGGTGATCTTGTTCGTTGGTAATAACTGTTCAGGGTTAAGAGTGACGTGACTGGCGATTGTTTTTGACTCACTTGTTTAATGTTTATCACTTGAGTTTCGATGAAGAAACTGAAAGACTAAGTGCTGAGCCTACGATAGGGCAAATAATTTCCCATGGAAGAAAATGATGTTAACCAAATCTGTCTGTCGATTCAGCATTAAGCCTTGAATTCAAAACCAATCCTATTATTCCACCCCCGACTCGTAGGAAGACAGCTCTAGAGTCCAGTACCGACACAGTAAATGCAGAATCGGAGACAGTCAATTCCGCGCCGCGGCGCACTCAGGAGCTCGGCCCTTCACAGACCAAAACTTGGCGGACTCTGCGTTATGATTTAGGCCTCCATCCGGACAGGATTAAACTCACCCAAGAGCTCAAAGTTAATGACGGTAGATAAGGCAGTTTGTTCGCTGATTGGGCTCTCGAGCAGCTGGAAGGTGACTTTAATTTCGATCGAAAAATCATATTCAGCGACGAGGCTCATTTTTGTATGAATAGGTTCGTCAAGAAGCAAAATTCTCGTATTTGGGACGACAGCTGTCCACATGAGATGCCTCAGGCGAAAGTCACTGTTTGGTGTAGATTTTGAACTGGCGGCATCATCGGTCCATACGTCTTTGAAAACGACGTTGGCCAGGCCCTGTCGGTCGATAATAAGCAATTTATTTTGGCCTCAATTGGATGATATTGATACCGATGACATGTGTTTTCAACGCGACGACGCTACTTGCCACACAGCCCGTGCCACAATGGGCACTTTGCAGGAACAATTTCAGAACATGGTAATCTCACTTGGAGGCGATGTGAATTAGCCGGCGATTTGACCCCGTTAGACATTTTCTTCGGGGGTTTTCTTAAGTCACAGTTCTATGCCAATAAACTACAAACCACCACTGTCCAACATAATCAATGCAACTCGTCAAATTCATCCTGATTTATATACCAGAGTTATGACCTTTCGGATGCGAGCCACCCAGCAAAGCAGCAACGGATATTTGAATGATGTTATATCCCATACATAATGGCATAAATGAGCCTTCTAAATAAATAAAAACTATCAACGATATCTTACTCACAGTTTGCTTTATTCGAACTTAAAGAGGAGAAACGCTTAATGAAACACCCCTTATTAGACCAGTTTAAGCGGTCCAATAATTCTATTTCAAACATTATTCTCTATCATCGACTCCACTAACTCCTCTTATTGCAGATCATCACAACCTATTATTATAAAATTTTTGAAAGTTTCTTACTCATTTTTTGATTTATTACGCGCTCCAGTAGATAATATTCAATTTCCTCCTCTATCTCATCACTGAAAAGTATCATTTACCAACTTGAATAGCCATTAATGATGCAAATTTATTCGAAAAGAATCTCCATCTCCACATGGCCACGCGTACAGTTCTAATTGCTCAAAAGGACAGCATGTGGCGACTTCAAAACCAATTCAAAAGATATAGAATATTCAAAACGTGCGTGCTTTAAATCACATTGAAATCTTTCAACTTTATAGATCCTTTTTTTTATTGCTCAAACCTAAAAATTATATAAAAAAAAAAAAAACTAAATCAATTTAATTGTTGACGTATTATGCAAAATTTTATACGAAAAGCCAATCAACTTTTATGCAAAATGCCAGTTTGTCTACGGTTTCGGAAGTCATTAAGTTTGAGCTTAAGCAGAAGATTTGAGAATAAGTTTACCATTCTCCCATTATACCTACTCCTCAGCCAAATTGTGTTGAATTTAATTATTATTCTTTTCTTCATTCACTAGGTCTTTTAGCCTGGGGATAGCAATAGGTGATAGATACATCATAGAATGGTTAGGTTTGAGGTTAGTTTCTTAGTTCTCAATTAATCAAAACTTATTCTGTTGAAAGTCAGATGTATTGTAATCTCGGCTTTATTTTAAGATAGAGGTGTCCATAAAGGTGCTTCTCCACTTGAGCGTAAAATTTGGGCGAGTAGCTCTCAAGCAACTCTCGAGGAAAATTTCGTAAGTGGACATGGACATGAGAGATCAACTCGCACTTTTCAAACAATGTTCGTATTCTGAGAGTAGCTATTCGCAATAGTAAATCACACAAATTTTACTGTCATACTCAAAAGTTTACTAGCGAAAGTGCTCTCAAGTGGACACGCCCCTTATGGCCTTGTACAATTGATAAAACAAAAGTTTTTGAACATATCAGTTCAGGGTTATGGTAGATTCTGAATGACTTAGGACCAGGAGTTGCCGGAAAATTGCATTCCATTGTAACTGATTGAGCAGAACAGTCTCAGAACAAGTTTAAGACAGAATCAATCACTTCCACGTTTCATCAGCTTCAAATAGATCTCTCCTTGCTTAGAGTAGGTCATACCCGTTTTGCCTTGATGAACGACCTTGTTTCCTAGAGCTACAAAGCGAAGTATGCAGCACCGACCCTCTTCCTAATCGCTCCTCAGCCCTTTCGTTTCCTTAAATATATATGTGCGCTGGTCACCCCAATGGCTCGGGATATCTCGTCTAGGAGCTCAAAAGCAGAGTCCAGAGCCAATAATTGCCTTGTCAATGATACTGCTCTCCCGTAAAACTTGACTTGAACCACACTGCAATCATCGCTTGGCCTAAAGAATGGTTAATTTTTAAAGCTTTAGAAAAGACGCCGGCCCTCAGCCAACATCCATTTGAGAACCTTCGATGTAGGATGCCAGTTCCATGACTCTGATCCGTGTTAATATAGCATAACTCCTTTCAAGTACTAGTATTGGGTTCATGTGATCAGTTTCCGTCCAAACTGGTTGCACTACGAGGTTAGGCTTTCTCTTTTGTATAAAAGCGAAATAGTCCTCTCCTTCAAAATTTGATGCACAATATGCGTCATGCCTTAGGTTGGTAGCAGTGGTTGTATCGACAGACCAAGTCGACACATAATTAGCATAAAAGTGACGTTTTATTGGTAACCACAACAGCTTGCACAACAGTTCAACCTCAAACCCAACGTCAGACATATGTAGATACTGACATATTTCAATCAAGGCCTTCGTACCACCTTTATTCCTCTTCCCCTTTTTTCCCAAACACAATAGTCCATTAGAGCACTCATACCTCCTTTCGAGCGCTTTCTTCATTGTCAACCTCGTCATGGCAGAGGAACGAGTTCCAAAATCAGACAGGTTTCAGACAAGTTTAAAGAATGTAAGCATGCTGAGCCACGCCCACTTCGCCTTTAAAGTAGAAGAAGAATAAACTACAAGACTCATGTTTTAATTCAAATATTTATTTAAATATTTCATTTACTGACGATAAATGCCACTTAATATCCTAATGACGATGACGGTACTTTAGTTTCCTGACAGTCTTATAACGATATCCATCGAGAAGTGCTGGCTCCTCAGGAATTCCCTCATAGATGGCGCCCTCCTCAACAGGTGGCAGGTAATCGTTGGAAATCTCGCTAATATCACGACGATGCCTAAGCTTCTTCACAGTCTTATAACGATAGCCATCATCAGCTAAAACTGCGCCTTCTAATGGTACCACTCCGAATGCAGCCTCTTCAACGGGGGGCAAGTATTCGCTGATAACCTCACCAACATCACGACGATGCCTCAAACGAAGCTTCTTCACAGTCTTGTAACGATATCCATCATCAGCCAAAAGGAAGGGTTCCTCCTGTGGTGCTGGTTCGAACAAAGCCTCCTCTACTGGTGGCAGGTAATCATTTGAGATCTCACTAACATCACGTCGATGCCTATGACGGAGTTTCTTCACAGTCTTATAACGATATCCGTCTTCGGCCAAGAGAATGGGTTGCTCTTCAATTACAGCCGGACCAAGGTACTCAACTGGTGCAGCAATCTCCTGTAGCGGTGGCAAGTAATCAGCTGGTAGGGCAGATACTGTTACTGCTACTACGGCCATCACCGCAAAGGCTACAACAAAAATTTTCTACCCCCATCCCCAAACAAGCCAAGCTATTAGTCCTTTTTCTTATCCTTTTCCTAGGCAAATGTATGTATAGATACTTACCATAACTAGACTGGTCCTTTCTCTGGGCTGCGTATCTCTGTGTATCTATGACTTGAACTGGTCCAACTTGAATGATGAATCCACAAAATTTATTACCTTATTTATATGCATTTGAAAAAGAAAAATTTTGCAGTCGCATCTAACAGGTTTCGCGATGGACCTAGTTATTTTATATCCATTCACAAAATTGAACTCTGTCGCAAGATGCGAAAGTGTGTGAATGAATCATTATGTCGATGCGATGATCCAAGGAACTTGAAGTCCGCCGTCGTATTCAAATGCAAATGCGGACTTGGATATTGGTCTTAAATTTATGTTAAGCGCTTTGATAGTTTTTTCTTTCTTTGTAATTGGAATACTGAATTTAAGTTAATCCGTAATGGATGGTCGTGATATTGATATTGACACGCGTACAAAACAATCTTCTTATTGCGTATGAAAGATATTCGGATTTAATCTATTGTCTCGGATATGGGTTCTAGTCGATAGTTACAAATTGTATGATGGAGCAAACAAATTTAGTATCTCACCACCCGGAGGTAAATAGTTACATGGAATCCGTGTTTTACTAATTTTTTTTTTCTTGGGATTTTCTTTATTCAGATTTTGGCCTTGTGTTATCTTCTTCATACTTTATTGCCTTGGCACTATTTACCTATTTTGTGTGTATTGTTTGGATCCAGATTTGATTGATGGTTAATGGCAAATTGTTTCAAATGAAGGTCTTTACAATTTGTTAAACTAATGGATATCTGTATGTAGTTAATGAGATAGTAGGATATACCATGTTCACTAAATTTAGGATCAAAGGGCTCGCCAGAAAACGAACAATTAACAATGTAAGTGTGGTAGATGATCAACCAGCACCAAAGTATATCTTATACTTAATTACTTACTGAGGTCCTTTAACCGCTTCGGGGGGCAAAGGGCGTCAACATTGCCTACAACGCGTTCGAGCTCTCTCCAACTCATTCCCAAAGAGCTCGATTCCTCCTCGACTGTTCTGCGCCACGTTTGCTTAGGGCGTCCCGCTGTTCTGCCTGCTTGGGTGAGCGGATTCCACTGTATGGCGTATTTCGCAATGGAATTGTCTTCGCGCCGTAGGGTGTGTCCAATCCACTTCCACTTTCTCCTTCGTATTGTAATGTTGATCGTTAGAGATACAATTCGGCCAGAAAATTCCTAAGATTGTTCTTAAACACTTATTTATGAGGACTTGGAGTCCACCTTCCAGATGCTGCACCCATAAACCAACATCGATTCTACGTTTGACCGGAGCAGTCGCAGCTTGGTTCTTAAGCTAATAACATTGCTTTTCTCGATGGTGGACAGCATGCCGAACACAGCTTTGGTCTTTCCGAATCTGCTGCACACATCCCGTTTGGTGCCGAGACCACACTTCCTAGTTATTGAAAGTTGTCAACTTTCTCGACTTCCTGTATCTGCATCTGATGTAAAAGTAGACAAACATCGTCAGCGTGGTCCAGGTGCTTAAGGTAAGAAGTCATAGTCCAGTGAATTCCATGGTTTCCTTCCGTCGATGCCGGAGAACATCACAGATAAAACTAAGAATAGCAGCGGTGACAGTATGCATCCTTGACGTACTCCGCTTTGGACTTTGGACAAATTTTTCTGACACCTTGCCATTGTGAAAGACGTGACACTAACTGCCCTCATACGTAGCCGTGATAATAGCAAGATATTCGATTGAGTATTCTCTTCGGATTTTGACATGAAGGTCAGTGCAGCAGACAAAACTAAAGCACAGTTTCGAAGATCTTCCCTCAGAATATCTGACAGAAAAAGCGAAGCATCAATAAAATATTGAAAACAGCCACGATATCTGGTAACGCTCCTGAAACACAATGGATATGCATGTCTGACAATAAGAAGACCTAATCTGATCTGAGGCAATTTCGGTTTGTAAGAATACCACCAACTTATTCGTCATCACGAAAGTCCATCAGACCTACCAGTGGAGTGATACTAAATGCAAGACTGGAGGCTATCCTCCTGCAGCTTCTGACACATATCCTTAGGCTGAATCATCTAAGCTGTGAACATGACGCCTCATCAAGACTAGATGAACTTGTGGTAAGAACTGGAGTGATGATTGCTCGGATATATGTATTCTCTGAACAACCCCTCCCTAACTAAAGAGTCTCTTCCAAGCAAAGGCCTTAACAATGGCAAAGGACCCCTGTGAGCCTGTGGTAGACTAGAAAATATCACCATCAGACAGCTGTAAAAGCGGGAAAATAAATCTTAAGTGCTGTCGAAAAACTCAACCCAAACGTTTTGGAACAGAGAACAGAGAACAGAGAGAGACATGCATGAATAAAGGACAAAATTTCTTTAAACAATTTCATTTATAAGTTTTTTTTATTTTGCATTCATTTATCTGTTCGTTTGACCATTTTATGTACTCCACTAAAGCTAAACTGTTATCACTCAGTGTTTAATTTAATGACGTCTCAAACGGTACTTCTTGACGGTCTTGTATCGGTATCCATCGTTAGCCAAAACGGTGGCCAATTCAGGAGCCAACGAGATGTTCAAATCCTCGACAACTGGTGGCAAGTATTCGTTGGATGGGAGTTCGTTGACATCACGACGACGTCTAAGACGGAGACGACGGACGGTCTTGTAACGGTATCCATCATCAGCCAAGACGGTTTGTTCCTCTGGAACGACGACTTGAGCTTCCTCAACAACTGGTGGCAAGTATTCGTTGGATGGGAGTTCGTTGACATCACGACGACGTCTAAGACGGAGACGACGGACGGTCTTGTAACGGTATCCATCATCAGCCAAGACGGTTTGTTCCTCTGGAACGACGACTTGAGCTTCCTCAACAACTGGTGGCAAGTATTCGTTGGATGGGAGTTCGTTGACATCACGACGACGTCTAAGACGGAGACGACGGACGGTCTTGTAACGGTATCCATCATCAGCCAAGACGGTTTGTTCCTCTGGAACGACGACTTGAGCTTCCTCAACAACTGGTGGCAAGTATTCGTTGGATGGGAGTTCGTTGACATCACGACGACGTCTAAGACGGAGACGACGGACGGTCTTGTAACGGTATCCATCATCAGCCAAGACGGTTTGTTCCTCTGGAACGACGACTTGAGCTTCCTCGACAACTGGTGGCAAGTATTCGTTGGATGGGAGTTCGTTCACGTCACGACGACGCCTCAGACGAAGACGGCGGACAGTCTTGTAACGGTAGCCATCATCAGCCAAGACGGTTTGTTCCTCTGGAACGACGACTTGAGCTTCCTCGACAACTGGTGGCAAGTATTCGTTGGATGGTAGTTCGTTCACGTCACGACGGTGCCTGAGACGGTACTTCTTTACGGTCTTGTAACGGTAGCCATCATCAGCAAGGATGGTGGGTTCCTCAGGAGCAGCAGCAACAGCGGCTACTGGTGGCAAGTATTCCTGAGTTGGAACAACAGCCTCCTGTACTGGTGGCAGGTATTCAGTTGAAACAGCAGCTGCTGCAGCTGTGGCAATCACAGCGAATGCTACAACGAAGAATTTCTGCAAAAAAACACGAAATTATTTTTTTATTTTAGGTAGGCTTCCAGAGAATATGAGTGCCAACTTACCATCCTTTCGTTCTTTGCTACTCTAGCCTGAGAAGAGAATTCAGCGAATGATGATACCTCAGAACCTTCTTGTCTATTTATATGCGAGTTCTGTCAGTTAGTTCTTTCGCAAAGAATTAATTAGTGAACCTATGAACCGGTTGCCCGCTTTAAATGTCTTTCACACTCACTCGAGTGGTGTGTTAGTAAACACACCGCCGGGCCTGAGATAATTTAGATTATTTGCATACTCATTGGTCCAGAAGAGACGTGTCTTCTTCTTGTTGTTGTTTGATTGTTTGCTTTGGCTTCTTAAGCCGGCAGATGCGTGGACCTCTTCTTTTTTTGCTAATTTCTTGTTTATAGCCATCGCAGAGGAGGGGGCTTGATTAATGAAGGCGCTCAGCAGTCGCCTGAGCCTGAGCTCACCCAAATATAATTCCGTGAAAGTGTTCTTCACAACACGTGTTCATTCTAGCGTTTAGCCCAAATTACATAAGTCGTCGAGTTACATAAGTTTTGGTCGGGAGCCTTGTAATCGGCTACTATGACCACCCGAGCCCCGGTTGTGTGGCCACTTTACATGTCGATTTGTGTTGTTTTTTTTTTTTTTATCTCAACAACTCATCGGGTTCATTCACCACTTAATGAAGTATCATCGATTATATCGGCCCGCAAGGTATCAGGTGTGAGTGATGTTCGGACTCAAAGTAGAGCTCTGCGAAAGGTTAACAAAGTGTTTTTTTGTGTGTTTCTTTCCGACTTTTAATTGATTATACCCTAATGTGGCTTAGAAAGTGGGCAGCCACGGAGACGAAGAGGCAAATGCAAGTAGTAGTAGTAGTGATTATCTTTTAAATTCGTTTCGTAGACAGCTTGGCGTTTTGCATAAAATGGTGGGATCTTTGAAAAAGAAAATTTAAATATAGTTCGAGGGGACAGACATGCATAATGTATGCCTTTTTTCCTCTGAATTGAAAGGTTTAAGATACAAGCAGCCGTAAACTATCCTTTAGCACTGTAAGCGTGGCAGGTATTTTGCGTGGGAAATTAGTATGGAATCGTTAAATCTAATTAATGGACTGTAAAAGTTTGACTGAATGCATTTTACATATTTTATGTGTTCCAATTGATGTTAATAGATCGAAATAATGTTTGGATTGTTTGCAAATCAGAGTTTGATCGCTTTTGATAGGCAAAAAATGGGACACGTTTTAATGGTTTTCGTCGTTTGAGAAAGTAGGCAGACGAGATATCAAACATAAGACACATGCCTGTATAATTAATTTGGCAAACAGTTTAGAATATTAGCATTTATTTTAATATGGGCGTTTTTCTGTTGCTCCTGAAAGATGGCAAGTCTCGCTGGACATATCTTTTTCAATATGTTCATTGGAACTCCTTAGCCACTCTTTTTGTACCGGACGCCATCTTTAGAAAATAATCCATAAGCTACTGCCCGTCTTTTGTCGATTTGGTTAAGGTCCAGGCTTTATGGTATCCAGCATAGAGCTTAACAAAAACTGGTCCTCAGCTTCTCATGGTCTTTGCACGACTTTAAGCCTTTGGATGGATTGCAAAGACATGATCTAGGAAAAGCCTACAGAAACTTACTTTTGGAATAATATGTCAGTCATATCAATATATTGGTCTCGGACCGAAAAAATTGAGACAGTGCGAATGAGTAGGACAGAGAGAAAAGCTAACGCAGAGGCTTTTTTAGATTATATTTATTAGATCAAGAGCCCGCAGTAAATTTTGGACGTGAACGTCTATCAGCAGCTAAACGGTTTAACTGTATACAATCACAATCGACATAGCAACCACTTCAAACTATCTCTCTCAGTACAAACACATGTATCCAAGACGTCTGCTAGACGTGGCGGAAGTGCGTAAATTCAAACAAAAATTTCCAAAATTTTATAAAATTTACCGATTTTTCGAATAATTGTATACGAAGACTTTGAGAGGTGGGACAACACAAGCCATCGTTTCAATGCAGAACTAAGTCTAAGTCCAAAATTTCAAAATTTGCGATTTTTACATCAGGATCGCGCAGAATGCAACTAACTTTCATCTGATGTAAAAATCGCAAATTTTGAAATTTTGGACTTAGACTAGTTCTGCATTGTAGAGAAGAAGTGTACAAATATTTTATAAGCTCAGTTTTTGCAAAAAAAAAAACACTTTTTTCACTAATTTTAAAACTTGAAAGAGCTTACATTAGCAAGTATGTAGACATTGCCTAACCTCAGAAATCCTCCATATGTACACTATATATGACCACGTGTTTTCTTTTGAATATCAAATTGTTATTTAAGAATGGGCTACGGCCACTATTTAAAAATAAACTGATCTTCACAAAAAATGTCAAAAATCGTTCTTTTGTCTGATAACAAAGTCAATCCCGAAAAATTGTACACCTTTACTCATTTTTTCTTCTCAAATAAGTACCTCTAAATAAATTATAAATTCATGACTTGACAAGCTTGAATTTAATTTGTGAACGCACTCTTTCACTAATCATCAAGCTGTCACTGTCAATTTATTCAGTAAACTCAACATTTTCCTCATGGTAAAGTACACGAACGAGCAACGTCTACAAATAATAAAAATTTTCTACCAAAATTCGAAGTCGGTGATCGCAACTTTAAGAGCGTTAACTCAAATTTTCGGTCGAAATTCTTGCCCTAGTAGACAGGCAATAACAAGTTAAGTCCAAAAATTTGAATCTACCTATTCGTTGTTTGATGTTGCCGTGTCAGTGAGACAACGGGTTGGCGAAGTGTCAAAAATATCGCTGTCGTTCAGGCGTTCATAGAAAACGATCCAAATCAGTCAATTCAATTCAAAATAAGCATAGCTCAGACCACATTATGGCGTATTTTGCACAAGATCAAGCTGACTCAAGAATTGACGTCGATGGATCATTTGAAGCGACGATCGTTCTCCGATTGGGTTTTGGAGAAGATGCGCCAAGATAACGAATTTCATCCCAAAATCATCTTAAGTGGCGAGGCTCATTTTTGGCTCAATGGGTTCGTCAATTGTTATTTGTCGGGTGAAAATCCACATGTGCTTCATGAATCACCACTTCATCCACTAAAAATAACTGTTTGGTGCGGTTTGCATGCCGGCGGCGTTATTAACGATCGTTACGTTACTGAGAATGGTCAGCGTTATCGCGCCAAGATTACCGATTATTTTCGGCCCGAATTGGAAGACATGGACTTGGACGACATGTGGTTTCAACAGGATTGAAGAGTAAGTATGGTGAGCGTGTTATCTCAAGAATTGAGCCAGTCGATTGACCTCCTCGTTCGTGCGATTTAATGCCGCTTGACTATTTTCTGTCGGGCTATGATAAGTCATTGGTTTATGGCAACAAGCGGACGATGTTGGAAGAGTTCAGAGGCAACAATGAACGCGAAATAGCGGTCGTTTCAGTCGAAATGTATGACCGAGTCGTTGAAAATTGGGTCCAACGAATCGACCGCTGCAAACGTACCCGCGGTGGCCATATGAGCGAAGTCGAGTTCCATTCATAAATGTTTTGGTTGTACTTCAAGCCGATAGTAAAATTTTTGAAATATCTCAAATGGTTTGCGTCATGTTGTCATGTCCTTATTGGAAAGCACTTTATCATACATATCTAGACCGCTGTTGTATCTTTCCTGTTACCTTTTAGGTGAAAGTCAGGCGAAAGAAGTAAATATGGTTATATGCTTTAAGATGAATGATTCGTGGGTATAACAGGAATTTCCTGATCAACATTTGACTCCAAATGGACTCCCTCTAGTCCACCACTAATTTGAACTCGTTTCGCTTCCCACCAAAATAGCGTTAGGCCGTGATATACCTTAGGCACTTAAAATCTACCAACTCTACTCAATTTATTTATAACTTTTCATCGAAGAAGGAAAAAAAACAACAACAACAACCACAAACAACTTTTATGGTACTTTGAATGTTTCTTCTTTATTTTTATGGCAACCAATTAAATTCATGGCAAACCGCACACAAACAATTCAACGAACAATTTTAGAAATTCAAATTCGTATTTTGGTCCTCCTCGTACCAGAAACTAATTAATTTGTGCTCCTTCAAGTCGAGGTATTTCTCCAACCAAAACTGAGAAAAATGAATTGAAATTCCTTCGAACAAAAACCGACAAGTAGTGTAGTAATTTTCGTAATTTCTAGCTAAATCCCGACGCCTGTTATCACCAGCAAAACACAAAACACCAAACAATGAGAAGAAACAAATGTTACGCGTAAGATTTACTGTGGTTTGCCTTGTTTATTGTCCATAAATCTTCTTGGCTGAGGGTGCAGGCGGCAGGCGGCAGGACATTCGCCGAGACCAAAGATGTTCGCTGCTGTGAAAATTGATTTTATTCGAAAAATGGCCAGGACCTCCTAAATCATTTCTATTTTAATTTAAGCTTCTACTACGAAAAGTTACTTAGTAGGGGAGGTCCTCTTATGCTTGTGTCTATTATCCTTTCAAACCAAAAGAAACTGAAAATTAATTGCATTCTCATATTTTTTTTATTTTTAGGGTCTAGCACAGTCTGGAGCCTGGGCATGCTTCGATGAATTCAATAGAATCGAACTGGAAGTGTTGTCTGTTGTGGCCCAGCAGATCCTTACGATACAACGGGCCATCGCCAGGCGAGTTGTAAAGTTCTTCTTCGAGGACACAATGCTGAAATTGGATCCAACTTGCTCAATATTTATTACAATGAATCCCGGGTAAGTGTGTGCCCTGTGCGCTGGTAATGTCACGTAATTTTTGCATACTGCTGCAAGGACATTCTCTCTTTCTGATAATAATGGTTGTTCGACCGAACAAAGTATGCGAAACTTTTGCTCCTTCCTTCGAACACATTGAAAGACTATACCTGACGGTAGCCCAACTTGGGACGAAATTAAAATTGAAGAAAAAAAAAAAACTGAATCTCATAGTGGACAGCAGTTTCGCATATGTAAATAGAAAAAGAGTTTGTGAACAGAAAATATGTCCTTGCAGGAGCGGGCAGTTCGTTCGGAAGGAAAATTAAGAAAGATTTGTGTGATTCGATTCTTAGGTATGCTGGACGCACGGAACTTCCGGACAATTTGAAGGTCCTTTTCCGGACGGTGGCTATGATGGTACCTGACTATGCAATGATTGGTGAAATCACTTTATATTCGAATGGATTCGATGATGCACGTCCGCTGGCACAGAAAATCGTGCACACGTACAAGCTGTGCTCCGAACAGTTATCCTCTCAATCGCACTATGACTATGGTGAGTATATATCTATACTATAGATACTTTTTTTTTTATCTATGAGCAAAGGGGACGGTTTCAGATTGCAATAGTGCAAGGCTGCAGTTGGGGACTCTTAAGAATGGTTTCCGTTTCGGGTTCATGAAATTGTATATAGTTTGGGAGTCAAGTCGTTTTATTCATGTAGGCACCAGGTGCTTTCGATGACCCTTGTACTTGTAGTTTAGCAGTGGTACATAGATTGGTAGAAGGCTACCAGGATTTATGATAGGTATTTGGCTTAACATTGGAAATAGGTTAAGAGCACATAGCCCTATGGGTTAGGGTTTTCCTTGAGAGTTACTTATGCTACAGTTGGTGAATATAATTCTGAACAGAGTTGACCTTGGCTTACAAAAAAAGCGACGATATTTGGAGAGTTTCTGCTTTCCGTCCAAGACGTAGTTTACTGCCGACGGATTGATTCTTGCACCGGAGATTCACCCTTTTTTTCCCCGTCTTGAACGTGAATATATTCGAAGAACTTTTGCTTCATGTCCTCCTCCGATATGGGCCACATACACTGGCTTCATCCGGGAGCTCAGAACATTCTTCAGCTTTTTCAAATACAAGTTTCTTTAATTCGGATTACAGCCAAGCGATCGCTTATCGAGGACTCTTCCTCAGAACTAATTTCCTCACCACGAATCCGCATCTTAGCATTAAATCCTTTATGTTGGCTGTGGATCGAAGAAGAGTGTGCTTTTCCTGAGTACCTTTTGGTTTGTAAGCCAAGAGAACTTTAGGGTGGTTCATGTTGAGAAAGTTCGAGTCTCGAGTAAAGTTTCAGTAATAACACAGGCTTAGAATCCCTTGATTTGTTGGAAAGCCCGTCTGGAACTAAATTTGTATCAATGTATCCTTTTTTTTGAGAAACAATTTCAATCTTCAAACTTCAGTTCATTCACGGTCCACAGTCACAGATAATTGAAAAATCTCAAGGCAATCACTGATACACAAAAGATGCGACAAAATTCCATTCCGAATCATTTGAAGGACAAAAATGGAAATAGTACAACTTCAACATCATCGCCAGGATAATGGACATGTCGGCCAGCTTTTCATCTACCAATACCAGCGAGCACTAACTCGTTTCATTTCGCATTCTTTTCAGGTATGCGAGCTGTGAAATCTGTCCTTTTGGCATCTGCTTCGTTGCGTCGTATGCATCCCAATTTGCCCGAAGCACAAATTGTTCTGCGAGCCATTGTCGATGTTAACCTGCCAAAATTTCTCGAACAAGATGTCTCTCTGTTCATTGGCATTTACACGGATCTCTTCCCAGGTACGGATTTGCCCGAGGTAAGTCACCCATTTATTTCTCAACCAACCGCACACATGCGACAACACCTAAGGCTGGTTTTTGTCCTGTCGTTCGACTGTACCATCAAATTAATCTGTTGTCAGTGTTGGTTGTGGTGGTGGTTGATACTTTCTGCCTTAAAGGACATTAAGCAGTTGGTACACCGAGCGAAAAATGGCCAACTAACCGCGGGTGTTGCATGATTTAGGTTTACTTTTACCTAATTTTACTTAATTTTACCTTACAGCCATCACGGGATGATCTACTCAAATGGATGAGGCGAATCCTGGAGGAGAGAAATCTACAAGCGACCCATTGGTATGTGGAGAAGATTTTACAAATTTATGAAATGCTTCTGGTGCGACATGGTTTAATGATTGTTGGCGCTCCATTGGGTGGCAAAACAACTGCCTATCAAGTGAGTATATATATCCTTTGGTACTCCTTCTTTGATGTGGTGAATGTCCTTTACAACCAGCAGAAGGGATTCCTTCCTTTTTTTTTTTTTTTTCCTATGACGCGAGATATTTATCAACAAAAAAACGAGGAAAGGACAATGACACACACACACACACATGCATATACACAGGAGAACACAGAAGGGACTTCACAAAGGAAGTCGTTGTTGTTGTTGGCTTTATTCCACTTTAATGAGGCATTAAATTGAATAGAATATGCCAACGAAATAGCCGTTATAAAAATCCATGCCACAGTAAGAGGGGGTAGGACTTCTTTTTACGATGGCCTTAAATTTTTCGACGTAATTCGAGGCAGAACGCTCGGTGATAGTGCTGCTGGCAAATGGCCGTAGATGGAGATAGTTGTAAATATGCACCCTCTACTCATTATCCAGTTGTTGGAGTTGATTTACATTTTACGAACATGCACAGGGACAGTTTTAGATGTCTGGGCCTTTTGTTTGAAATATTTATGAGCTGGGGCTTCTATGTGACGTAAATTTAAAGGACACGTGGATGAAGGATCTTTTGGTTTTTTTGTTAGTTCTTTGTTTGCTATTCTTTGTACCTACCCGTTGAAAGTAAACAGTGGTGGCTACAAGTAGGAGGGATGGTATTTTTGTGTGCTGACTGGATGGAGGCGTGATTTCAGAAGTTTTTCAATTCGAGATGAATTAGTTTGAAACTACTTTTGCATTACTTACGAAGTGTCAATATTGATATTTAAAGTTTCCATACGTGGTGCTGATAGTGCACGAATAGAAGACTGTCAATGAGTTGAAAGTTGTGAATGGCGTTGAAGGATGTTCAGAATCTCTGCTTGTGAACTTTGACGCGATAATGGAAATCATAGATGTAGTTAATGCAGGTTGACTTGATTTCGAAGAAAACTATTTGAAAAATTAATGCAGATTTATACAATATGCAAGGTAACACTGTTTGAATAATGGAGCGGGTATTTTTCAAATTGTTTTCGTAGCCTACTTTGGAGGATACTTACATAAGTAGGCCATAAGGCTAAGCAGATGTAGATCTTTTGGTAGCATATTCCGTGGATATTTTGCAGGAAGAACTCGCATCGCATGAGCATCAGTGTTGTTCGACTTTTTTACTTTACGTTTTTTACGTAGTTTTTTACGTTTTTAGTGTTCCGGACCTTAAAAGGTAAGACGGAACACTTATGGGTTTGATACGGTGTCTGTCTGTCCGTCTGTCCGTCTGTCCGTCTGTCCGTCAGTCTGTCACAGCCCTGTAACTTTTGAACCGTTAGACATAGAGAGCTGAAACTTTCGCTATGTATACATTATGTGGAAGCCTGCACAAGATGGCGGCAATGAATTTCTTTTTAGGAGCCCTTTTTCGGGCACCTTGTATGAAGGGCAAAAAAAAATTATTTTGTTCCCCATCATGTGGCATATCAAATTAAAGAGAATATTGCAAGGGCTCCATATATGTAAGAAATTTTTTTTTCTGACAAAATTTGTTGAACAAAAAAGCCTGCCAAACATTTGAAAAATGTTGTCCCCCCCCCCCTAGCGGCCAGACCATAAATGCTAAAAATATGAAAAAAATTGGAGATACGTGGAATTTTTTGTAGATTGTGAAATAAGTACGAACATTTCTGTATCTTATATATTTTCTGCGAAAAATTAAAAAAATGGGGTATCTAGTTACCCCACTGTATCTCCCCCAGTTTTCATGTTTCCTAAATAATTTTTACAGTAGATCATTATTGATACTAGGATTGGCTCAAATTTGAAGTTTCATCCAAATCCGCCAAGTTGTTCCCGAGTTACAGATTTTAGAAGAGCGGATGGCCTTCCCTATATTCTCATCTCTTCTCTTGCTGCTACTTCATTTGAT
This sequence comes from Chalcosyrphus nemorum, assembly GCA_949716465.1. NCBI lineage: Eukaryota > Metazoa > Arthropoda > Insecta > Diptera > Syrphidae > Chalcosyrphus > Chalcosyrphus nemorum. The sequence goes on along the minus strand of OX454334.1, from coordinate 13,481,895 downwards.
TTCTATTTTTCAAAAACTAAGTCATTTGCACGAATGGATCGTATATTTTAGCTCTATGCTGCTATTGAAAGCTAAATAAGTTTAAAAAAAATATAATTTTTTTTAATTTTTTTCTTAAATTTTTAAAATTTGAAATGCTGTACTCCTTCGCATGTCAAGTATCGCCAGTGTTTTGCTTTACTTAAACCATTAAGTTAGCAAAGTACCGTTATATGCATTTTTATCCAAAAGGTTGGTACGCCTAAACTAACTGAAATATGAAATTTTATCAAAATCGTTGAAACCATTTTGGAAAAAACTCCGTGTTTGTGAAAATGACACTACGTGAAGGGGCTCTAAGAGTAGGGCTAGAACAAAAATTTCAATGTCCCCTTTAGTGGCCATGCAATAGCTCCCTAACATGAAATTTGAAGTAAATTGATTCACTCGTCATACAGACAGAAAAACAGAATCAGCAGATACACTATAACGAGCTTCTCTATCAACGTAATTTCAGAATTGTTTAGTATCTCGAGTTCCAATTTTTGCACGAACACAATACATGTTTTATATCGAAAGTGCAAATTAAAATGGACTGGAATGTCAGCTCAGTATTACTAGGACATACCTACGTACAAGACATTACATTATTCATATCAAAACCAGTATCAGGTGTACCTATGCAGGATATGAATGAATTGCCTTCTATTTAATGCCAATATAAAATGCCCGGAACACTATTGCACGAGGCCCTCCTCGCACTTACCCAATTTTTTTAAGTTGGTTTTTTACATGGTAAATTTTTACTATGCTTATGTAAAAAACGTAAAAAAGGTAAAAAAGTAAAAAAACAAAAACACGGTAAATAATATAAATTGGCGAGCTTCAAAACAGACGATGAGAGTTGTATCTGATTAATCTGTGCGATATACAAAAAACTATTGGGTTTTATCTTCTTTAAGATCAAATTATTAAAAAGCCCGATTTGTTGAAAACAGATTCTCTAATCCAACGTTTGCCAACCTTTAAGCGTATGCGGAATGTGCGGAATACGGACCCCTAGCACTGAATTTATCAGGAGTAACCCTGTTATTATATTATACTGTATTCTTTTTCTGAAATACATGTAATAATGAAGTCTGACCAAATAAAAAATCGAGAAAAATTTGATTTTTTTTAACAGTGAAACATATACAATATTTATTACAGAGGTCTTCCATACCTTTAGCTTGAAGTTCTGCTTGGTGCACTTCTTTGAGTTCCTCCAATCGCCTATAGAGGTCTTCCATACACATACAATTAACTTGAAGTTGGTTGCACATCATTTTGAGTTCCTCCAACCCCCTACAGAGGTCTTCAATGCATTAGATTGATGTTGGGTGCACTTCTTTGAGTTAACCCAACCCCCTATAGAGGTCTTCCATATACTCAACTTGAAGTTGGGTGCACTTTTTTAAGTTTCTCCAACCGCCTGTAGAGGTCTTCCATACAATGAGCTTGAAGTTGAATACACATAAATTTGAGTTTCTCCAACCGCCTACAGATGTCTTCCATACATTCAGCTTGAAGTTAGGTGCACTTCTTGAGTTCTCCAACAACCTACAGAGGCCTTCCATACCTCAAAGAAGTGTATCCAACTTCAAGCTAAATGTATGGAAGATCTCTATAGGCGGTTGGATGAACTCAAAGAAGTGCACCCAACTTCAAGCAAATTGGATGGGAGACCTCTGTAGGCCGTTGGAGGAACTCAAAGAAGTGCGCCCAACTTCAGGTTGAGTATAAGGAAGCCCTCTTTAGGGTGTTTGAGGAACTCAAATGATGTGCAATCAATTTCAAGTTAATTATATGAGTATGGAAGACCTCTATAGGCGGTTGAAGGAACTCAAAAAAGTGCACCTAACTTCAAGTTGAGTGTAAGGATGACTACTATAGAGGGTTAGATTAAGATGTGTACCCAACTTCAAGCTGAAGACCTCTAGAGGCGGTTAGAGGAAATCAAAGAAGTGCATCCAACTTCAAGCTAAATGTTTGGAAGACCTCTATAGGGGGTTGGAAAAACTTAAATTTATGTGCACCCAACTTCAAGTTAATTGTATGGGTATGGAAGACCTGCATAGGCGGCTGGAGGAACTCAAAGAAGTGCACCCAACTTCAAGTTGAGTATATGGAAGACCTCTAAGGGCGTTGGAGGAACTCAAAATGATGTGTACCCAACTTCAAGCTGATTGTATGGACGACCTCTACATACGGTTGGAGAAACTCAAATTGATGTGCACCCAACTTCAAGCTGATTGTATGGAAGACTTCTGTAGGCGGTTGGAGAAACTCAAATTGATGTGTATCCAACTTCAAGCTCATTGTATGGAAGACCTCTAAAGGCGGTTGGAGAAACTCAAATTGATGTGCACCCAACTTCAAGCTGATTGTATGGAAGACTTCTGTAGGCGGTTGGAGAAACTCAAATTGATGTGTATCCAACTTCAAGCTCATTGTATGGAAGACCTCTACAGGCGGTTGGAGAAACTCAAAGAAGTGCACCCAACTTCAAGCTGATTGTATGGACGACCTCTATAGGGGGTTGGTGGAACTCAGAGAAGTGTACCCAACTTCAAGCTAATGTATAGTATCCATCTGTAGGGGGTTGGAGGAACTCAAAAGGTTGTGTACCCAACTTCAAGCTAATGTATGGAAGGCATCTATAGGGGTTTGGAGGAACTCAAAATGATGTGCAACCAACTTCAAGTTAAATGTATGGAAGACCTCTGTTGGGGTTTGGATCAATTCAAAGAAGTGCACTCCAAGCTGAATTTATGGAAGACCTCTCTAGGGGGTTGGATTAACACAAAAAAGCGCACCCAACTTCAAGCTGATTGTATGGAAGACCTCTATAGTCGGTTGGAGAAACTCAAAGAAGTGCATCCAACTTCAAGCTAAATGTATGGAAGATCTCTATAGGCGGTTGGAAAAACTCAAAGAAGTGCTTCCAACTTCAAGTTGAGTATATGGAAGACCTCTATAGGGCGTTGGAAGAACTCAAGGAAGTGCATCCAACTTCAAGCTAAATGTAAGGAAGACCTCTACAGGCGGTTGGAGAAACTCATAAAAGTGCATCCAACTTCAATCTTAATGTATGGACGACCTCTATAGGTGGTTGGAGGAACTCAAAGAAGTGCATCGAACTTCAAGCTTAATGTATGGACGACCTCTATAGGCGGTTTTTAGCAACCAGTGATGTTCAAATCTGTGTAACAAAAACTATTTTTACCTTTTTACGTTTGATTAGCGTAAATAAGTGTAAACAACGTAAAAATCCCTCGAAGTTGGGTGCACTTCTCTGAGTTAATCCAACCCCCTAGATTTCCTGTTTAAAAAGTATTTAACCACAAAAATGAAGTAAATTTCATTTTCTTGCAATTCTAAGAGAAAATTAAAAAAAAAAAAAAACTTAGCCACTTGCCATATTATCAAAACATACTCTGTTCTAGAAAAAACAATTTTACCTTTGGCAACGCCGATACGCGACTGTCAGCTAATGAACTCTTGATCTGATTTGCGCATACTAATTTTAATTTGAGAGAACATGATGGGTACTCATCGTAATATAAAATCCATTCGATGCCGAGATAAAGTACATCTACTTTCAATTTCTGTGCGTCAATCCCATGAAATGACTTCAAGTGCGATGGGTCTTGGTTTAAATTGAAAGCCACAATTACAACAATGGTATGAGGTGCATATAAATAGACGAAAACTTATTCAAATAATATCATTCGAACAAGTCATTCTCTTGTGGATAGATAGCAGGCTAGAACTATGGTAAGTCGCAGGACACTAAAACAGTTCTCCTTGGAAGGATTATCAATCATTTGAAATTTTTTAGAAATTTTTCGTGTTTGCATTTGTTGCTGTTGTCGCAGCAGCAGCTGCGCTCCCAGCTGATTACCTACCACCGGTCAAGGAAGCTGCACCAAGTGCTGAATACTTGCCACCAGTAGCTGAAGCTGAAATAACTCCGGAGGAAACTGTTCTGGCTGATGATGGATACAGGTACAAGACCGTGAGGAAATTGCGTCACAGGCACCGTCGGGATGTTAGCGAACTTCCACTGAATGAATATCTGCCACCAGTTGAGGAATCTCAGGCTTTGTCCGAGGAAGTTACTCCTCTGGCTGCTGATGGATACCGATACAAGACCGTGAGGAGGCTCCGTCACAGACGTCGTCGTGAGGCTGCTGAACCATTGAACGAATACTTGCCCCCAGTTGAGGAAGAAGCTGTGGCTGTTGCTGAGGAAGCTACTCCCCTTTCCGCTGATGGATACCGATACAAGACCGTGAGGAGGCTCCGTCACAGACGTCGTCGTGAGGCTGCTGAACCATTGAACGAATACTTGCCCCCAGTTGAGGAAGGCGAAGTTGTTGCTGCCGCTGAAGAAGCTACCCCACTTGCTGCTGATGGATACCGATACAAGACCGTGAGGAGGCTCCGTCACAGGCGTCGTCGTGAGGCTGCCGAACCATTGAACGAATACTTGCCCCCAGTTGAGGAAGGCGAAGTTGTTGCTGCCGCTGAAGAAGCTACCCCACTTGCTGCTGATGGATACCGATACAAGACCGTGAGGAGGCTCCGTCACAGGCGTCGTCGTGAGGCTGCCGAACCATTGAACGAATACTTGCCCCCAGTTGAGGAAGGCGAAGTTGTTGCTGCCGCTGAGGAAGCTACCCCACTTGCTGCTGATGGATACCGATACAAGACCGTGAGGAGGCTCCGTCACAGGCGTCGTCGTGAGGCTGCCGAACCATTGAACGAATACTTGCCCCCAGTTGAGGAAGGCGAAGTTGTTGCTGCCGCTGAAGAAGCTACCCCACTTGCTGCTGATGGATACCGATACAAGACCGTGAGGAGGCTCCGTCACAGGCGTCGTCGTGAGGCTGCCGAACCATTGAACGAATACTTGCCCCCAGTTGAGGAAGGCGAAGTTGTTGCTGCCGCTGAGGAAGCTACCCCACTTGCTGCTGATGGATACCGATACAAGACCGTGAGGAGGCTCCGTCACAGGCGTCGTCGTGAGGCTGCCGAACCATTGAACGAATACTTGCCCCCAGTTGAGGAAGGCGAAGTTGTTGCTGCCGCTGAAGAAGCTACCCCACTTGCTGCTGATGGATATCGATACAAGACCGTGAGGAGGCTCCGTCACAGGCGTCGTCGTGAGGCTGCCGGCAACTGAACTAAGCATCAGTATTATACGATTTTTTAAACGACTATTATGGCTTAAACAATGAATATACGCTCTAAAAAAAATTCAAAAGGGTTCTCTTCTTAGCTAAATGAGTTTAGTCCAGTCTTTGAGTTCATTTATTTTCCCACAGTAGTGGGAAATGCTCGCGGCATTTTCGCCCTTAAATAGACAACACACGCTAGTCCTCTTGAAACTGAAGCTACGGCACAATCTTAACACCAGCTCTCCAACTTAAACTTTGTAGACGAATAGATGGGGAAGGTTCTCATCACCACCATCAGTTTCTTTTTCCTTTCATCCCTTATGGGAATTGAAGTCTAGGATATCTCGAACTTCTCTCATCGATTCCTACTTATCAGCAGCGATAGATGTCGAATTGTAGTCCTGGCAATAACGCTTACATACCTGATGGCAGAATCAATCATGAAAACATCAACTATCTTAGGTTATTTGTCCTGACTTCCTGAGCAAGGTCCAACGGTCATTTTAAATAGTCTTTGACAAGGAACCATCTATCCCATGTTGCTGCAGAATACTTCAAAGGTTAGCTCAAGGTATCCCATTTTACAAAAGAGTGCTCGACAGATTAGATATACCCGGTTGTACTGTCGGATCGTCTCAAGCAGGACCCCACCTCGACGAAAAGTTGTCACGTTTTTTTAGTCCATTTCAATGCCATATCCACTGTCTTATAAACACAATTTAAAATATCCTCATCAAGGAAGTACTACCATCCACCCAACACCAAGTCATTTATTTATGTGTATGTATGTACAATGTTCCACTAATTTAACCAACAGGTATTGGCACAAGCAATGAAAGCCGTCAGCACCGACCCAGAATCCACACTTGTCGAGTATCCTGTCAATTATCGTATAATTAACCCCAAGGCCATCACAATGGGCCAACTGTACGGCAGCTTCGATCCGATCTCACACGAATGGACCGACGGAGTGCTGGCCAAAACGTTCCGTGAAATGGCATATGCCTCACAAAAGGAACGTAACTGGGTGTTCTTTGATGGTCCCGTCGATGCGGTCTGGATTGAAAATCTTAACACCGTACTGGATGATAATAAAAAACTCTGCCTCATGTCTGGTGAAATAGTTCAAATGACCAAAATGATGAATATGATGTTTGAGCCTGCGGACCTGGAGCAGGCCTCACCGGCCACAGTGTCACGTTGTGGTATGATCTACATGGAACCCTCCCAACTTGGCTGGCGAGTCTTTCACAAGAGCTTCACGAATGTCCTCGAAAATCAAATAGGGCTAAACGAAATCTATATGGCGCTGTACGAGGACCTTGTTAATTGGTTAGTGCCAGCCGGCCTAGAGGTGTTGCACGATTGCAAAGCTATGTTGGAAACTTCCCCAATATACCAGTACAGGGTGAGTATTTACTTCCGCCTCCGTTGTGGACAGTTCAATTTTCAATTTTCTGTCACAAAGCGTACACTCATTTAGAGTGTGTGTGTGCAGACACCCCAGCCAGCGGGTGGGTGCAAAGAACTTAATTTATTTAACTTTTCCATTTTCATGCAATTTTTTCAACTCCTTTCGTCCTTTCGTGATATTATATGTTCTACGTCGTCGCTGTGCGTGCATTTGACGGTGGAGTATAGTTGCTTTCAAGATTTTTCCAGCAATTTATAGAAGAGAAGAACCAAGGATATAATCAGATATGGTTCCAGCAGACTTTTCTATTCTGCTTTGCTTGGGCATATGGTTCCGTACTAACAGGTATGAACATTGAATTGAGAAAAAAGAAAAAAAAAACTATCATATTCCTGGGATCGCGTCCAGAACATGAAGGCGGTGAATGCTGTAGATACCTATACCCGGGCTCTAGTCGATAATTGAGTTTCTAGTAGAATAGAGGGACGTATTTTTGATGTCCCATTTGGGGAACTCAATAACTCGCCAGGGTGCCCATTGGGAAGTGTGTGCTCACGACATAATCAAAAACAGTGTGTTGTACAGGAGGGGACTTTGATTTTATTCGAGGCAATGGTGAAATCTGTCGAAAAATTTAAAGATGAGTGACTGCTTTGTTACTTCTGTCTAAAGTCTGTCTGCTCTGCTAGTCTTAAGCTATTTCTGCGTATCATATCCAAAAGAGTTTGCTATCAAATTGTATATCTGGATACATATTTAACTTCCTGTTGTAGCTGAATGACAAGCAAACATTCCAAACATTAAACTCGTCATAGTGGTTGTGAGCTTTAGTCGGCACTTTTACAGCTCCATTGTAAGCGCAGCCTTAGGTACTCGGTTAACTCATATTGGATGCTGCGTGAGCTGTGTTTTTTCGTCACTCTTTGACCTAGTATCCCTAACTGCTTTTCCAGTTTCTTTCGTACCCAAAGATCTCGTCAGATAGACGTCCAGCTCTGCGTGCCTCCTATTGATCCAAACTTGTAGAATTGGAAAAGATATCTGCCACCTCTGTTGTCATTCTTCGAGACTTGCCTTCGGTGGTATGACAGTATCACTTTGAGTAGTCGCTGTTCACCCTTTTATCCTGTTGCCCACTACATACATATGCCACGTCATTCTCTAAGCTGTTTTTGCATGAAACGGCTCAGCACACATTTCGAAAAGAACAGTATTTTTTGTGCTTTCCTCCTCCGATATTTGGCATGATCTTAGCCAGAGAAATGGTTGTGCTGATGTTGCTTAAAGTTTAGCCTTCCATCTATACATATTATAGTGATGCCACAACACTTCAACTCTGGTTTGGAGACACAAGGTAATCCCCCGAGGTTATAGTACACCCTGCTGCTGATTGGCACAACTTCTGCTCTACAAGTTCTAGTCTGATGCTTACGAGCAAGTCCTGGATGATCCCTCGTCATGGTAGTCACACTCAAACTCTGTCACTGCAACGATTCCAATGTCTTCGATGAAGCCAATTAAGTCCCAAAACAGTGGACCCAGAGCAGATCATGCATCATGTTTACCTTAACCATAATGGAGGATAGCGAAGCTTAATCGATCGCGCTCGCCAATGTTGTTGCGATCTCCTTTTGATACTCAATGGTCCGACGTTTGGCTGATGTGTGATAGACAGCCACAACAGTGATATTCTTCACCGAATGGCTGCTTCGATATCGCCATTGGTATTGACCCAGCCTTTTCAATTCGAGCGGCTAGCCACCGCAGTTTTTACTCACTTGGTGGATGACGAATTTCACGTTGATCCAAACCACCGTCAAAAATATTGACTCAGTTTTTCCTTCACCTTCAGATAGGGTGATGTGAATTATGTCACCTTGTACAAAAATATGCTGCAAGCCACTTTATCTGCCCCCGCATCAATCGATCTCCGAAAGTGATCTAACATAGCGCATACTATCTCTTTTGATTCTTGACACAAAATCGCTAAGCCTCGCCAGTAATCCCCGCATAATATGCCGGAACATAATGCTATTAGTCTTCATTTAGATTCAAATCGAAATAATTCCTCCTCTTGGCAGTTTAATGATGAAAGATTCTTAATTCTTTTGTTTGGTCATTGTTCAGAATCACTCTCCTCTTTGTTCAACACACTGTAATGCAATTCCATTGCAGCAAAGATACTTTTTTGCCAATACTATTCGACACTTGGAAAAGCACACAGTCACACCTTCACATCCTACTTCGTGCAATTCTTTGTGAAGTTTTTTTTTTTTTTTGCTTTTCAAAGTTTCTAATGTGTGTCCACTCCATACGTATACCACTCACACTATCTTTCACTTTATCTCTATCAATTTGAACGATACAACAACCTAACGATACAACAAACAGTTCAAGGCCAGAAACAATTCGACAGTTTAATCAGAAAAGTTTTGTACGGCTCGAATGAGAACTACCCGAGGCCAAAGTACTTCTCCTTGAATCGTGGTCAAATGTTTCCCGAGAAACTTTCGCTAATGGATTATCGGTTCGATGGCGCCGAGAATTGGTGGCCCTGGCAAAAGAACGAAGACATGACATATCCCGACAATGTTCAAGTCAGTGAGATTATCGTCCAAACCAAAGAGACAGGTTACATCAATTATTGGCTGGACTTTTGCATTAGCCGCAAACAGATGCCGATTATGGCTATTGGACCAACTGGAACGGGCAAGAGTGCTATTATCACTCATAATTTGTTGTCTCTGCCGAAACATAGTACTTTGGTGAATGTTGTGAATTTTTCCGCCCGAACTAGCGCACAATTGGTAAGTTGTAAATTTCTGTCAGTTGGTGAGTATACATTTTGGATCTGTACTTGAATGTTTTAAATGGTTTTAGATACTGATTGCAATCGATTGATTGGGATGTTGTATAGGTGAAGCTAGGTTGGAGAAGATGCTAACTTAGTGGTTTGGCTAATGGTTTTGGGAATATTTTTATTTTATTTATAGCATTGCTTATAAATGCTGTAAATTTGTCGAGTTATCTCTTTTTTTGAGGCTGTTATTCAATGAACAACAAAAAAATGTATGCAAACAGGGTGTACATCCATCTGGCTATGCTCAGAACTGTCAAGCCAGCCGCTAAAATCTCTACTCGCTCTATGACCTTTGATTTTGCTTGAACGTCAAAGCGAATCTGTCAAACGACCCGATGTTGACTATCTAGTTTAGTACGTCTATGGACTGGGTCGAGTTCTCTATGGGAGTTCTTAAATATCTTAACATACACAAGTCCATTGATCTAGATGGTACCTCCATCCATAGCTCTGTATAGGTGTTCTTCCTCACTGCGTAGGATTTTCTGTGTGTCCTATTCTTCTGGAATCATTTCGAAAATATAGAAAGCTGCATTTGTTCAGCCTCTCCCGATCTACTATCATGATACTTGGTATTTAATGGATTAGAAATAACCTTTCACTGCGCTCAATACAAGTTGTATTGGATGGCTTCAAGTCTGATATCTATCACATAAATGCTGGTGTCTCCCAGGGCTCAATGTTTTCTCCGACTCTCTTTCTCATTTTTATAAATGACTTCTTCTCTTCAACCTCTAATCCATTCGTGCACTGATGACAGGACTCTCAGTTTTTCATATTCTTTCCCCAACTCACGTACCTGCTCTTCAGACGTAGAAGAAAAACTGTAAACAACTTTGACAGAGAGTGGAATTTAATGCTTCCACATTGCAATGTTGTCTTCTCCCTCTCGCAGTGTATCTAAGTCTGTTCACCGTGCACCGAAGACAGTTATGCACATTCATTCAAGATAGACTTCAGAATTGAAACTAAAAACTTAAAGAAAGTGATAGAGACATCATAAGCTCCATAATCTCCATTGATCATCGAAGAAATGTCTCGTGTCCTTCACTATTCTGCCGAGTTTTTCACGAAAACTGCGCGTCACCCTTGAAATGCACATCAGTTCTTACTCCGAACTCAAGTTAGAAATATCAAATAGATTCGACACGAATATGGAACAATCTATCCTACTTTGTATTTCTTCCTCATTACAACATTCATTCAAAGCCAAATTACAAACGCTGAGCTTCCGATCCTTCGTTTTGCGATGGCTTGAGAAAGCTTTTATGCTTGTTGACCGATTTTCAAGAAAAAATATTCACAATCTGCAATGTCAAGCCCAACATCAACCGTCAGCTGTCAGCTGTCAAATTGGTTGTCGCTGCAAAAGTGTTGCCAACTATTAAAAATACCAGATATTTACCAAATGTGTTTAAATAGCGCAGTGCACAATGGGGCAAAGTGACCTAAAAGCTGGCATTAATTCCAATTACTAAATTGAGAATATAATATGTAATATCCACATTATTAAAAAATGCAAATGATTTCTTTTTAGACTTATGTGATTCATCACAGCGCGGCTTAGTTGAAGCTTGAATTTTTTCTCAGTTGAGTCAGAAAAAAATTGGTGTTTTTTCTTCTTTGTATGAAGCCCGAATTATTGTTAATCTGCAAATAATTTTGAAATCTTGGTACTTCAAAGGCTTTGAACTTTGGGTATGTAACAATGTGTTAGGTGTAAAAAAAAATAAAAAATATGTAATAGAGGTGATGTCCTGTGATCAGTTATGAAAAGGTGTATTTTTAAGGATTTCCTAAATCGCGTAGACTTTTAGTTGGGTTTCGGGCTCGTCCAAGTTTTTATTTTTGTATCATCTAAATCTGCGTGATGTGTGTTTTTTATTTCTGTGAAAAAAATCCTACTACTTTTCTGCGCTTTTGTGATATTTGGAATTTTGTATGGTGCCTTCGGATTATACATTTTTTGTTTAGTTTTAGGATATCAAAGATATCGAAGACATGACATAAGTGGTTACATATGTATATCCATCACAAAATATCCTGTCATGCCGTGCCAGTATGGATTTTGCAGAATTTTTAACAGATAATATATTTTGTTCCTAAGAATTGATATTATTCTAAGAAAATCGTCAAAAAACAGTTTCTTAGCAAAATCACCCCTAATAAGTGGGCGTGGCCATACACAATCTATTGAAGATTTGTAGAGTAAGTGAAGATCTACATATTTGCTAAAGAAAGTTTTTTCGTATTGTTTGTGAAATCAGTAAAAAACATATTTAATTGAAAAGTGGGCGTGTCAGTGGGCCCAAAAATAACTGGACGATATTTCAGATTTTTTTAGTTTTTGGTTGATTTAATGCCAATTATTAGGGTATTCTGCTGCCCCACTGTGCAGCGTAACGACGCCCCAAGCACTTGCTTGAAATTTTGTTGCTTATCGCCGAGAAATCACTGTTGGATTCGCCTTGAATTTCACAACTTCTGGGATGGGGTTTTGTTTAGTAGTCCAGCTTTAAATTTTGTGAATATTATTATTTTTTCTATAACAAGTGGTTGACAAGTAGGAAAAACCTGGAAATAGAAAAGGAAAGAAAAAGGTGCTTATTACCTAGACCGCTCCTGACCATACACTTGATCAGCTTTAGCCAATACAATAGTCGTTCACTGACCTTTGGCTCCATTTAATGCAATTTTTTTTTAAGCGGCTGGGTTTTACCCCCCAATTTTATAAAGTGTCACCAAACCAATTTACTCTCAGTGTCAACTTAAGTTGTAATTTCCTATTTGAGAGACTATTAAATAAAACCGACGCTAAAAACGTGTTCCCGGCAGCTTGACGCCGTTTTATGTTTTACCATTTAATTGAATTGTGCTTCCCGCCATTTATTCAATAAAGTATCTTTCCGCATACACATATGCAGATGGGTATTTTTTTTTTTGTACCTATAGGATGTAAATGTGCTTATTGTTCAATAGGCACGATGCACTCACACATATTGACTGTGTTGCCGCCGCAACATTATTTTGCTACATTGTTTACCAATTAACAAAATTACGAGCCCATACTCCAATTGATAGGACAATGGGATGTATAATTACGTATACATGGGCTGTTGTCTGACATCCTGGTCCCAGTGCCATTCCAACAACAACAACAACAATCATTAATGGAAGTTTACGGGTAACAAAAGATTAACAACAGTGCATCATATCGGTGCGGGTGGCGGGCGGTTAAGCAACACCCCCACCTTTCCACACCTTCGCATTCAGTATGCTGCACAGAAGCGGCAACAAAACAAAACAAAAACTCGACAACAATACTCGTACTCGTATGTGTATCCTAAAAATAATGAGGCGGCTTAACAGGATAATTGCATTAAAATCTGCGGTCACAATGAGAACCCAAATTGGGGTAAATTAATAGATTTTCACATGTGTGTCTAGCGATGTCGCTAGGATACAAACATGATGGCGGCGGATAGTGGATTAAGCTACTACGTTTTTTTTTTGTGTGGCAATTCTCTAAGGGTCCCTAACAGGTGGCTAAAGGTAACTATGGCTGCGTTTAATTTTCACTTGGCAAGGGGGGGCACCTAAGCGATTATAGGCCGGGATTTGGGAATACAAATGTGTAATCAGAGTTTTGTGATTTTAGATTATCCATCACAAATTGGAATTTAGTTGCAATGTGATTGGATTTTTAAATAGTTTCCTGTTTTTTTGGTCTGAATAGTTAATGTTTAAGTAAATGAGCGAAGAATATAATTTAAGGATTAAACTAAATTTAAGTAGGGGTTACAGTAACGGCATACTCCACTGGGCGACATTTTGTGCTGGTGGTCCATACATCAACGTCAAAATGCCATGAAAATCTCGAGATCAACAATTCGATCGCATTGTTTTGAACGAATCAAGTTACTGCTTCACACTATCAGCATCATATTTTGATGCGCCGTGATATCTATCGAATTTGATACTGTTTCGTGAACAGAACCGAGAGGACAGCTGCTTAACAACGATTCAAAGCTGCAGATAGAGTCAGTGCTTTCCTTTAAAGGATTTTCCAATAGGGACTTGACAACTTTGAATTTAATTTGTACACGCACTCTATCACTAATCATCAAACTGTCACTCTCAATTTATTCAGTAAACTCAACATTTTCTTCATGGTAAAGTACACGAACGAGCAACGTCTACAAATTGTAGTCGGTGATCGCAACTTTAAGAGCGTTAACTCCAATTTTCGGTCGTTGTTCTCGCCCTAGCAGACAGGCAATAACAAGTTTAGTACAAAAATTTGAATCTACCTATTCGTTGTTTGATGTTGCCGTGTCAGTGAGACAACGGGTTGGCGAAGTGTCAAAAATATCGCTGTCGTTCAGGCGTTCGTAGAAAACGATCCAAATCAGTCAATTCCACGACGGCGTTCTCAAGAATTAAGCATAGCTCAGACCACATTATGGCGTATTTTGCACAAGATCAAGCTGACTTAAGAATTGACGTCGATGGATCATTTGAAGCGACGATCGTTCTCCGATTGGGTTTTGGAGAAGATGCGCCAAGATAACGAATTTCATCCCAAAATCATCTTAAGTGGCGAAGCTCATTTTTGGCTCAATGGGTTCGTCAATTGTTATTTGTCGGGTGAAAATCTACATGTGCTTCATGAATCACCACTTCATCCACTAAAAATAACTGTTTGGTGCGGTTTGCATGCCGGCGGCGTTATTAACGATCGTTACGTTGCTGTGAATGGTCAGCGTTATCGCACCATGATTATCGTTTTTTTTTTGCTCGAATTGGAAGATATGGACTTGGACGACATGTGGTTTCAACAGGATGGTGACACACGCCACACAGCACACGTTACAATCGATTTATTGAAGAGTAAGTATGGTGAGCGTGTTATCTCAAGAAATGAGCCAGTCGATTTAACGCCTCGTTCGTGTGATTTAACGCCGCTTGACTATTTTCTGTGGGGCTACGTTAAGTCATTGGTTTATGCCAACAAGCCGACGACGTTGGAGGAGCTCAGAGCCAACAATGAACGCGAAATAGCGGTTCTTTCAGTCGAAATGTGTGGCTGAGTCGTTGAAAATTGGGTCCAACGAATCGAACGCTGCAAACGTGCCCTCGGTGGCCCTATGAACGAAGTCGAGTTCCATTCATAAATGTTTTGATTGTACTTTAAGCCGATAGTAAAGTTTTGGAAATATCTCAAATGGTTTGCGTTTTATTTAAAAAAAAAAGGTTGTCAAGCCCTTATTGGAAAACCCTTTTAAAGCCCTTTTGAAATGATTGCTGTAAAGTAGTACGAATAATATCACACAATTCTCATCAATAGTGTGTAGCCAACAAAATAGACTATATACTTAAATGTAACCTACCCTGCAAGACACAATACGCCAACTCTATCCACCCTTTTTTCTGAGTAAAGAGAACACCCAGCTACTTCAACAACCAGCTCGCGCACTTTCCACAGCTTTGAACTCGATGACATGCCTAGATGAAGACGAAGAGTGTGGACTGTTCCATTGCTGGTGGGAATAGTAACCCTTCCACGCGCACAGAAGCCAACTGGTTGGAAATCAGCTCATGCGTAAAAGAATCAAGCGTCAGCTCCACGAATTATTACCTAGCGACAGTCCTACAGAAAGAGTGAAGTCAGAGTCCATAGGCTCTGTACTATCACCGATTATATCACCCAATATCGACCGATATCGGACGCAATTTATGTATTTTCGCCGATTTATTTTTACCACAATATCTGCTTCACTTCTCAAAAATAAGTGCCTTATAATTAATGTTAAAATCCCTGCCAATAATTTAATATAACTATTTCTCCATTCAAGTTAAGCAATCACAGCAGTCTACCTCTTGACCCACCTAATACTCCTCGTCGATACAATAAAAACTGACCCCAAAATAGATATACATTTCAAAGAAAAATCAAATAAATTAAAATTAGCATAACACTATGAAATAAATCTTAAAACTATTCTCAGTAAATCTAGACAAAAAAAAATTGGCCGCTTAAAGCGTGTCCCCTTACTCATTTGATGTCGAATCAAATGATTTAAATTCGAGGTTTTCAGTTCACCAGCCAGCCAGCCCACTTTCTCAATAAAAAAACGATCTTATCTAGATACAATATAAAAGTAAAATAAATTGCAAGTTGCTTGACCTTTTTTGCCACATTAATTTGAAATAAAACTTTAATACATTCTGAGATCATTGCGACAAAAAAAAAAGGCAAAAAATAAAAATATTCGCCAAAAGTCGACAAAATTCATAAAATACAGATTAATTGGGGATCATTCGATGGAATTCTGTTTAAATTTGTATCGCATTACACTTTCTAAAAGTCTCTCTAGACATTGACTGTTGCCAAGTTGGTTGGTTGTGGCGTAAATTTATTCAAGGCTCATTTGATTTCTTAGCCAATAAGTCGCCACTTTTCGAAATATGGGAAAAGAACCACCTACGATGTATTTTATTACATCCACTGGTAATCAGATTGACCTAATTAGTTCCAAGAACTTCTTGTAAAACATCGCCAATCGAATCTAGATATTGCGTCATTTTTTTCTTTTTTGACGAAATCATCTTCATCAAGTTGAAGTCCTCTTAGAACATTGCACCGCATTTGTTGTGTCGTTGAGCGATTAGTGATTTTGATCCTCTAAATCACCACACAACCATTAAACATAATTAATCATCATTTAAATGTCCATCAACCTCTCAGAATTAGAGAGATACAATATCTTTTTTTTTGGCTTTTTGTTTCAACCACAAGAGAGCATTTGTCAAAATCAATAAACCTTTCAATTCATCTCTCGACTACCTCAATCCATCTGTTTAGCTTAGCACATAAGAACTGACAGGAGGGAACAAAAAAAATAAATAAACTAATTAATTTAACCATTTCGAATCGAATTGTCTTCACATCTAATTAAAAACGAATAAAGCAAGAGGATAACGATTCGCCAGCATTTATGTTAATTCGATGATCTAATCACAGCCGTTGTCCGTGCGGCGTCGGTCGTGTGAGTGATGGTAATTAGAAGTGCGACTCTTAAGCGTGCCAAGCGGACTTATTCTGTAGAAAATAAATGTGGAATTAGTATCTTTTTTTCTTTTTTGGGGGAGTTGAATTCCACTCTATTAGGTGACGTCTGAGTCCAGAAATAGACTAGTAGTGAGTGGGTTGCATAAGATTCGAAATGATGTTTACTTTAGTCGAGAGTTGAATGAATTGATGTCGGTTTAATTGCCTTGAGGAGTATCTTGAGGAGAACACTCTGCGACACGATGTTTACTTTCATGGGCACTTGAAGCCTTAACTACTGACTTGCACCCGTTTGCTACAAGTTTCGAAAGAAAGAGCGCTTCGGGCACAGTGAAAACACCACTTCCGGAACAATTGATGAATGAATATG
Organism: Chalcosyrphus nemorum; assembly: GCA_949716465.1. Taxonomy (NCBI): domain Eukaryota; kingdom Metazoa; phylum Arthropoda; class Insecta; order Diptera; family Syrphidae; genus Chalcosyrphus; species Chalcosyrphus nemorum. The sequence goes on along the minus strand of OX454334.1, from coordinate 13,464,978 downwards.
AATATGACGCCACAAATATTCAGATGACATAAGACACACATCTTGTGGTGGAGTGATATAAAATGTTTCGATCCTGAGTATACAATTCCCCAACAAGGAACACTGTCATACTTTACTCTGGTCAGTTAGCTGGGAGTACGCCGATGCCTTGACTAAGACCGATGTTAACTTCAACAGTCACAGATAGTGGCCTTACTTACTTATATCCTGTCTCCCGTTGTGGGTCCTAGGGCCTCTACAACGCCTACGCGTGAAATATGTCTCAGCTCCCCCAACTCTTTCCCAGTTGCCGTGCTTCCTTCTCCACTGTTCTGCGCTACGTATCCTGCCATCCTGGGTAAGCGGGTTCCACTGCATCGCCTCTCTCCCCTTGTGGGTCCTAGGGCCTCTACAACGCCTACGCGTGAAATATGGCTCAGCTCCCCCCAACTCTTTCCCAGTTGCCGTGCTTCCTTCTCCACTGTTCTGCGCCACGTCTGTTCTGCGTTACCATCCTGGGTAAGCGGGTTCCACTGCTAGCTATAGATCTGTCACCCTTTCGGAGAATATGACCAATCCACTGCCACTTTCGTCGTCGTATGGTTGTGCCTATAGGTTCATGGCCCGAATACCCTTAAGATGTAGCGCAGGCACCTGTTGTCAAACGTTTGCAGCTTCCTAGTGATAGTGACGATCACTCTCGAGGTACCACATCCGAATATTGATGGCTAGATGATAAAGTGAGCGCGAGATGTTTGCCTACTTTCGCGTCGGATAATGGACATGCATCTAAAATATACATCACCAGAAGGTGGACCTTCGCGGGTCTCTGTCCACAGAGACATTTGTTTTTTCGAGGGGGATGCTGAAAATCTTCCACGTGACCCAAAACACTTTGGATAGGCGGTTCATCTGTGATTGAGAGCTAAGGATCATCTCTGGTTCATTTGGTCGATTTCGGGAGGCGACATTGGAGACGTCAAACAACTGCACCAGCAATTCATGTAGCAGAGAGTTTCCCCGTCGATTCTCATGGATCCGTAGGCTGTAGAATTAGAGATATGCAAAATATACAACCTTTTTAAAACATAACGCAAGGACCTTCGCCTTAGGTCTATTAAATCCATACTAGCGTTATAGATGAGAAGTTGGCAGCCTTATGAAGAAAAGCGAACGAGTATGGCTTATATCACAGAAACTATAAAGGGAAGGATGTTTTGAAAGTTAATGGATCAATGGACCTATACTTACTTACTTAAAGGGCTCCCGACCCTTGTAGAGTCCCTGCCTGAGACATCGTTCCCTTCCATCCTCAGCGGGCACGCTACTTCCAGTTGTGAAGACCAAGCTTTTTGGCATTCGCGACAGCTTGGTCTTTGCACCGGAGGTTCGGTCTTCTTCGCCGTTTCGAACCTGGGGGCTAGGATTCGTAGATCCTCTTGGCTGGAGCATTGTTGTCCATTCGATGTTGCCGAGCAAATGTAGTCTGCGTATCTTGGCTTTTAGGCCTACGTCCACATCCTGGTACAGCTCATAGAGTTCACGGTTGTATTGTAATATCCGACGAAGTATTTTTCGCTCGAAGGTGCCCAATATTTGCGGCAATGGACCTATAACTGGTCTAAGTGTATTGACGTTTCTTAGCTGACAGTCACTTTCAACCGAAACCAAGCCAAGTAGGTATATTTGTAGAATCAGTTTCATAAGTATCCACTCTGTGAAGACTTAACCATTTAATTTTCTTCCAGTACAGACTACAGACAGTTTTCTGATTAAATTATTTTAAATAGACAAATTTTTCCACCCCTAGGTTCAAGAAACAGTCATGTCTAAGCTGGACAGAAGACGCAAAGGTGTCTATGGCCCCCCACTTGGCAAGAAGGCAAAATTTAGCAAACATGTACTTCCAAAAGAAGAATACATTTTAAAATTTATATTTTTTTTACAGTGCCTTGTATTCTGTGATGATGTTGGCATGCCATCGAAAGACACCTATGGTTCGCAGCCACCCCTCGAACTAGTCCGTCAATGGCTAGACCACGGTTACTGGTCTGACTTAATCGATACCACCAAACTGGAACTAATTGATATGGTAAGAGGAAGCAGTGAGCGCCAGCCATCACCTCACTCCGATATTCATGGAATTCATTGAGTAGCACTTAATTAACCATCGTCTCGACGCGATGAATATGCAATTCGTTTCATGTTGTTTTATTCAAAAAAATTCAAATATTTAGCCTTCAAATCGCTAAATACATGTGTACAAACTTCCTGCATGTGCATTTCAGAGTTTCATCGGTGCAATGGGCCTGGTCGGAGGAAGCAATTTCATTTTCCCACGCTTCTATCGGCACACATTTGTCGTTGCGGTGGACGCATTCGAGGATGCAACAATCATAAAAATATTCACATCCATCGGAGATTGGCACTTTGCCAAAGGCTATGCGGAAAAAGTTTATCTACTTTCGAGAGTAAGCTCATTGCATGCATAAATCATCATCATTTTAAGACCAACCATTTTGTGTAGGGTCTAGCTGAGGCAATGGTCAGTATTTATCGTCAAGCGATATCGCAATTTCTGCCAACTCCGGCTAAATCGCATTACACCTTCTCGTTGCGGGACATAACGCGGGTGTTCACGGGCATTGCCCTGGTTGCACCGAAAAAACTACCAGATCCGGAAAAATTAGGCCGTCTATGGGCACATGAAACCTATCGGGTTTTCTATGATCGGTAAACAAACATTAATCATTCCCCGGTATATCTGCTATCTTAACTAATTATGTTTCATAGTTTGATTGAACAACAGGATCGTGAGCTGCTGCTGGAAATGACGCGTGAGGCATGCAAGACCGCTCTACGCTTCACCATTGAGAGTGCCTTCGAGGAGCGCATTGAAGCGAAAGCCAAAGTGACAGACAATGATTTACGGAATCTATTCTACGGCAACTACATGGAACCAGATGCTGAGCCTAAATATTACGATGAAATCGAGTCCTATGAGAAGTTGGAAAAGGTCATGCATTATTATCTGCAGGACTATAATACATTCTCAAGTTCACCGATGGATTTGGTGCTGTTTCGATTCGCCATCGAGCATATATCTAGGTAGAGGTTGTGACGTCATTATGTTTCATTTAATGTCATACTATTGTAGGGTGTCGCGTATTTTACAAATGCCACGAGGTAATATTTTAATGGTGGGAATGGGCGGGTCTGGACGACGAAGTTCGGCTAAATTGGCTGCAAATATTGCCGAAGCCAAACTGATGACTGTTCAAGTGACAAAAACCTATTCGATGTCCGACTGGAGAGATGACATAAAGAAGATTCTAATGACGGCCGGGTTTAATTTGAGTCCTACGGTGTTTCTGTTTTCAGATTCGCAGGTGAGTTTAAGATTAAATGTCAAGGTAACACTCGGAAATAATTATGCGCAAAATGAGGAACGTAGGCTTTTCCATTAAGCGTTTTCGAGCCTCTGAATATGATTTTTCGAAACTGGGATCAGCTTCCAGCTGTTCGAAAGCCCAGTGAGCGAATAAACGACGTTTTTAACCTTAAGCTCTTGGTGTCTTAAGTTAGGTTAGGTAGATGGATGCCTTGTGATCAGAAGGTCACTTAGACCCACAATTTGGGTCCATTGTGCCCAATCATTTAACCCTGGGAACGCTGTAATAAAGTCCGCTGTTAGAATAGTAATATGAATCTCAGGAGGTCCGCCAGCTCGAGAAGAAATGACTGCCAAGAGTTGTCTTTCTTCTTACAGATAGGGCAGGACAGTCACACAGTAGGTGACGAATAGACTCGATTTCTTCTTCGTCTCTGCAGCTTCGACAATAGTCATTATGCAGCACATCGAGTCTCTCTGCGTGAAGGCCAATGAAGGCCAGAAACGACCCGTGCTTTATGACGACTGAGTTTAGCCAGAGTTGATGATCTCTTCTTGCTCAAGGCCGGCCATAGAGCTCTAGCCGTTACGCATGTATCCAGATGAATCCAGCGTCTGTTTGCACGATCGATGGCTTCATCTTCTAACTGACTTGGGCTGCTACAAAGGGAAGGGCCCGCGATATGTGCAGCGTCGACCCTTTCCTAGCAAGCTCATCCGCCTTGTCGTTTCCTTCGATATCCATATGCCCTGGTACCCAACTAAGGGTCACCGTATTGCCTCTGGATGCCTCGGTTAAAAGTGATTTGCAGGTTCTCATCAGCCTCGACCGAATTATAGCAGAGTCCAGAGCCTGGTTGTCTATAAGACACACAGTTACTCTCGTGTATAATTTCAGCAGCCTGCGTAATGGCAGTGACCTCGGCTTGAAAGACGCTGCAGTCGTCGTTTGTTTTAAAGGAGCGGTTTATTCCTAGGGCTTCACAATAAACTCCGGCTCCAGTACCACCGTCCATCTTAGAACCGTCGTTATAGAATGCGAACTCCTTTTTCTTTTTAGTCCTCCAGTTCTTCCAGTAACTTCTGTCAGGAATCCTTGCATTGAATCTCCTTTCGGGTTCATGTGATCTGTTTCCGATCCATTAGTAGCCTCCCATCGGGACAGAATGGAGGTGTGGCCGTAGGAGTTTGATGACCACAATCGACCTTCCCTCAATCTTATAGCAGTTTCTTGTTGTCTTGGATCAGTTGAATGTTGTACAGGTACTCGCTCAAGCCATGACGCAATTTGGGCTCTACGAAAGGAGGCGTGGAATTGACTGTGGTGATATTTAAAGTAGTCATTGACTTACGGCTTCTGGCGGATGTTCACTGAACACGACTTTTCATATTTCATAAAACAATTTAATAATTAGCACATGTCACCGAACACTATAACTCTTCATGTTTATTTAACAAGAATGACAGGCAATTTGACAGATGTACCTTTAACAATATGGCCGCAAACACATGTCAAAATTTAGATACCCCATTGGAAAACACTTTATATGAACTGGAGTTTGGCATACATAGGTAGAGGGCGTTCCGTCTAGACAGAAGTAATTGTCATGAGCAGTAATAGTGACAGATGGTGGAGGCTGCCTGCTGAAGAATTCCCTTACTTTTCCCAGGAGATTAAGGCTGACAGCTTTAATAAGTGCAGGTCACCACTCAGTCACAGCATACAGGTTTTTAAATCCCACTTTCTGGCTATAGGTCGCTTACAAGAGTGCTACCTTGGTTTGTAGACCCTCTATCTCCATATCTTGAAGCAACTGTTTGCTTGGCTAAATCCAAGAACCTTAAGGACCCCATTTTATGTCTTGTATCGTTTTCAATAGTACCTACTTTAGTTCCAACGAATTTAAAAGGGGCCTTTGAACTTCATCACCTGCACTTTGACATAGAAAGTCACACGAATTCCCTTGTTATGACACACCTCATTCGAATCGAATTTTCCCAGATAATCTCCCCTAAAATGCCTAAAATTTTCTCTCACAAAAACCTGCCAACAATGGACAACACAAACCGCCCCAAAACATCATTCTAACATCAAAATTGGAATTTCCAATAACTAAACTTCAGTCTGAGCCGAGATGAAGTAAGGCAACCATTATCGCCTCCAGGATTGTATAGGTAAAAGGATATGTGTACTCCATGTCCCGTAATTATTCATCAAAATTCACTCATCTACATAAACGCATTAAGTCCCCAAAATCCCTAGTTATTCACAGACAAACACACACAACCCTCTCTTAAATCTAATCAAATCGCCACGAGATTGTACTTTCGTCAAACCTCATCAAAGTTTATCACTTTTGGTTCAGTTTGATGTCCTTATGGACTATCGTCAGTCCTCCTGTGTATCTCACAACCCCCCAATTGATTCAGATAGAGAAGTGTATCTTTTAATCTCAATTATCCTCCATCATCACATGTTTGTTGTATTAAATTTACAAGTGGTAATCGAAATTGTTACCTTTTTCGTCACAAAGAGTGGGTGTGGGTGTATCCTTCCACACAAGTGTCTCCCACTGTAATTTAATTAAATCGTACTTAAGTCGCAACACCACTCTCGGTCTCGCTCTCTCACTTATTTCAATTCAATATATCCGGTCGATTACTTGAAACTAAATTAAATCGATTCTACACACAATTCCCTCGTATGCAGGCGGTGGACGAGGGTTATGTCGAGGACATCAATGGAATATTAAACACCGGTGACCTACCCAATCTCTATCAGTCCGAGGAGAAGGCGACAATTATGGAAAATATGTCAAATATCGCCAAGCAAATGGTAAGGATACATCGTCAAAATAATGATAAACTTCTTATTCAATCTCTTTCCCATGTCCTAACACACCATCACACACCATCTCAAAGGCTCGAGAAATAGATACATCACCGGTTGAAATGTACAATTACTTTATTGAAAGAGTACGTGAGCAATTGCATGTAGCGTTAGCCTTCTCGCCCATTGGTGATTCCTTCAAGGAACGTCTCAGGATGTATCCATCTTTGATCAACTGTTGCACCATTGACTGGTAAGTACAATAAATCCTTGCATTTTCTCTCTGAGTCCCCCCTATCATTGTCGTTGCTACGTGTTCTTACTCGTACCTCATGTAAACAAGAGTGTTATCCTTGAAGCGAAATCTCTCTTTGCACATGTATACACATACTATTTACATTAAACGCAATCAGGTGCAGAAATGTTCTGCTTAACATTTGCATGTGGGTATGGGGTGAATTGAATAATTTCGTCCTTTAGGTATGTGGCATGGCCAGTGGACGCTTTGGTACGTGTTGCTGAGTATTTCATCGGTTCCATGAATCTAAGCAAAACCGAGGACGAAGAATCTGACAACGAATTACATCATTCACCTCGTCCTAGTGGTGCTCCAGCGCCAGAAATTGTTCTGTCCGAACAAGATCATAAATTGGTCGAGATGGTATTGCATTTCAATGTATCCGTTGTGAGGGCTAGTGAAAAGTAAGTCGAACCCAATTGCCAGCAGCACTGTATTTCTCTTCTCATTCGCTTCACAGATGTTACACGGAATTAGGACGAAGGAACTATGTAACGCCAACGTCATATCTGGAAATGTTGAAAGCCTTCAGGGTCTTCTTCGAAAGGAAATTAAATGAAATAACTCAACTAAGAGATAGGTAAGTCCACAGTTGTAGGTTCCACCATAATCGAGCCCTACTCTTGTACTCCACTCTCCAGGTACACAGTTGGTCTGGAAAAACTTGATTTTGCCGCGGGCCAAGTCGGTGAAATGCAAGCCAACTTGTACGAATTGCAACCACAACTGAAGGTTCTTTCTGAGGAGACCGAGAAGATAATGGTGAACATTGAACGTGAAACGGCTGAAGCTGAGAAAAAGAAGGAAGTCGTTGGTGCAGATGAGGCTGCAGCGAATGAAGCTGCAGCTGCTGCCCAGGCGATTAAGGACGATTGTGAGAGTGATCTACAGGAAGCCATTCCAGCTATGGAAGCAGCTGTAGAAGCGCTGAATACCTTGAAGCCAGCCGATATTGTCCTAGTTAAGTCGATGAAAAATCCACCATATGTCGTAAAACTGGTCCTGGAAGCTGTCTGTGTGATAAGAGGCATAAAGCCCGAAAGAAAGCCCGACGCGAGTGAGTTACACTATAATCGTATACAGACTACGGACTAAAGTCTTATGTATTTTTAGGTGGCCACATGGTTGACGACTACTGGGCTGCATCACTCCGCATGCTCGGAGACATGAAATTCCTGGAACAATTGAAGACATTCGACAAGGACAACATTCCGCCACCGATTATGAAAAAAATTCGAGAGAAGTAAGTGTGTTCAAATGGCAAAATCAAAATGGAATAGAATAGAACAATTTCTTTATCTAAGATACATCGTGGATCGGGATTTCATTCCGGAGAAAATCAAAAGTGCATCGGCAGCCTGTGAGGGTCTGTGCCATTGGGTGCGTGCCATGGATGTCTACGACAAGGTGGCGAAAATTGTTGCCCCTAAAAAGATGGCCTTGGCTCAGGCTGAGGATGAATTAAGTTCTCAAATGGAAAAGCTCAACGGAAAGCGTGCCGAACTGCAAGAGGTCCTCGACAAATTGCAAAAGCTCAACGACTACTTTGCGGAGAAGTCACGCGAAAAGAAACGCCTCGAGGATGACATTGATAATTGTGAGAAGCGATTGAACAGGCAAGTGGAATGCCACTACCTCTTTTGTAGTATCCTGCAAGACAGGACAGGACGCACGCAATTTATTATTTGCAATTTATTTTCAACTCTGTTATTTCTCATTTTGAATTGATATTTTTCAGAGCGGAAAAGCTACTGGGTGGACTGGGCGGCGAGAAGACTCGCTGGTCGGAAACAGCAAGTCGTTTGCATGAATCAATTCACAATATTGTTGGTGATGTGCTCCTGGCCGCCGGCTGCATTGCGTATTTGGGATTTTTCCCAACTGAGGTAAGCAAATAAAATCAGCGAAATTGATTGGATTTTTGCGTCGCGCTTTTTCATTCTCGTTGCATGCTCTATGGAGTGTATATGGATGGTTGGGACGGGCCTTAAGGCTTTGAGTAGTCTCCTGCTCCGCAACACGTCACGGGGGCTGGGCTGATGTTGTATTTTTCATTTGCTTCAATCGACTGGAAATTAATTTCGATATAACATAAATCAACACAGTGAGATACATTTTTGTGTCCCCGTTCTCCTTCGGGTGCGGGTGTTCCTTTGTGTTGGCTAAAAGTGAAAAGAGATATGAGGGTGGAAACAAGAGTGCTCCCTCGTGTCTGTTGTGCTAGTTGAAAATGCCATGACATTGCGCTGATGAACGTCACTTTGATATTCTTGTTGTTGTTGTTGTGTATGATGATGATGGCGATATTTATGAGGGTGCCACTAGCGGGGGAAATTGATGCTGGCATTGGCTTTGATCTGAGCCAATATTGACGTATTGAAGTTATAAAAATATTTTGAAATGAGAAACAGTCTATGGTGAGTGTTGGAATGCGTTTTAAAATTCTTCATATGAACCTGCATAGAATCCTTTTCTAATTCAATTTATAAAAATGATGATTCGTTATTTTTCCATAAGTACCTACTCATATAAAAGTAACGAATACTTAACTCTTGCGAGTGCAACCTTTAATACAAATTGGCGACGATGCAACTAAAAAAAAGTGTCCAATGAAATATGTTCTGTTTCAGCCTGGTGAATGATGAATAGGACATTGGTGGTGAAAGCGGAGTGTGGCCAGTATGTGCTGTCTGCGGTAAATAAGGGCTGTCCACAGAGAGGTGTCTTGTCTTCCCTCTTATGGTGCTTGGTGGTGGACTGTCTGCTGACAACTCTCTGCCATCTACGCGCAGGCATATGCAGATGACGTCGCCCTGCTCTCTGTTGGTACATGCCTAGGGACAGTTTGTGCTAATGTGCAGATAGCCATGGACATGATCGATGAGCTTTCGGTCAATCGTCTCAAGACGAAAGTCGTTCTCTTTACGAGAAGGAGGATCATGACCGGTCTGACTCAGCCAGTACTAAAAGGCGTAACCTATCTAGGAGTAATTCTGGATAAGAAGCTTCTCTGGTCCAAATATATGGAATCAAAAACATCCAAGTCGCTCTCAGTTTTCTGGCAGTGTAAGGGTGCTTTTAGAAAGACGTGGGTCTTGTCACCGAAAAGGGTCCTCTGGTTCTATACGGCTATGATAAGACCATTTCTGGCTGATGCGTCGGTTGTTTGGTTGGTCGGTTGCCTCTTGTGCTAGACTACAAAGAACGGGTGCACGGGAGTCTTTCAAAATACTCCGGGCTCTGCTCTAGATGCACTGCTGAATCTCCCTTCTATTGATACTCAAATTATGGGGTGTTCGCTAAAAGCTATCCACAGACTCAAACGGGGTGGCTTTTGGTATGAGACTTTGATGATCTTGCTCGACATTTACCCTATGACTGTGGTCTTATGGATGTGCCGTCTGATGCTATGAGCCCAAGGCTTCAGTTGCGGCGCAAGTATGAGGTCGACTTTCCAGGTATTCAGGACTAGCTACCGCCAGCTTCTGAGCCAGGAATGGGTTTTAATCGTATTTTCAAGGATGGTTCCAAAATCGATCAAGGTTCAGGGGCCGGTGTATTTGTGGAAGACGATAACAAAAGACCTCTGTCTTTCTGGCGAAGATTTATGCAATCCTAATGGCTACAATTCCAATCGTTGGGAATAGGTGGAAGGGTCGTAGTATCTGTGTCTGTATTGACAGTCAAGACGCGCTTAAGGCCTTTCTTAACCATTTAATCTCATCCAAACTAGTTGGTGAATGTAAAAGAGCTTTGAATTGTGAAGCAAGATTCAATTTATTGACTCTCATCTGGGTGCCATGTCTATGAGATCCGATGAGATTGCTGGACAAGTCCCAGAGGAGAGTATCTCAGGACCCGAACCTGCGTTAGGACTTCCTGCATCTACGGTCGGGGCATCCACAGATGATTGCGTTTCTTATGAACACAATTGTGTGTGGCATGACTCTCCTGGTTGTAGGCTGACGAAACGAATGCTTCCAGACGTCAGTGAGACATCTTGCTGTCTCTCAGCAGAAAAGACTGCAGGAAACTTATTGGCATTGTTAGGGGGTACTTCGTGTAAGCTGCGCATCTTAGTATGATTGGCTTAAGTGAAACATCTGTCTGCGACGCTTGCGGAGAGGGTGATGTGACGACACTGCGGAACACTTTCTATGTGATTGTCCTGCCTTTGCTTGTAGGTATCAGGCGGCAGATTCTAGGTGAGTGCTGTCATTGTAAGCTCTTTGTCATTGAAGCGCCTACTCGAATTCATAAAGAAGACGAGAAAATTCACACATTAAAAGGGAATGGGATGCTCTATGGTAGTAGAATGGACAAGTTAATGTCTTTTTCTAACCCAATTGTTTAGTTTTCCAATTTTCTCATGACAGTTATACTCTTGAATGATTGTTAGACGCTCGCTAGAGGTGGGGCTGTGAAAAAAATGTGCACGGCTGAGTCGTACGTACTTGCACCTACATATATGCTGGAAGTTGGAAATGAATTTAAAAAAAAAATGTACAATAGATTTTTGAAAAAAAAAAAAATTTAATTTTGTATAAGTTTAGATGGCATATATTATTAAACATTTAATCTTGCCCACATTTCGATTTTTATGGTAATCCAATGAGAAATAGCCAAATTTCTAAAACCAGTTAATAAGAAAAGTACCGTTATACGTATTTTTAGCCAAAAACGTGGTACGCCATCTTATAGCATTTGCCCAGACTAACTCGAATATGAAATTTAATCAAAATCGTTAGAGTCGTTTTTGAGAAAATCGTCTTTTTGTGAAATTGGCCTCAAGTAAAGTACCGTTAATAACAGGGCTAGAACAAAAAATTCCGATTTCGCCTCGAATTGCGACCCTACAGAGCTCAGATATGAAGTTTGAAGCAAATCGTTCCAGCCGTTTAGGCTGCAGACAGACAGAATCGGCAGACCCACTTTTTCGAGCTTCTCTATCATCGTAATGTCAGAATTCATTGTTATCTCGAGTTCGAATTTTTGCACGAATCCAATACTTACCCTATATTATAGGTGCAAGTAAAAAAGTTGATGGTATTTTTCTGGATTCAAACTTTGGACTCAAGCGTTCTGAGTTACCATCTATACGGCCGGAGCTGGTTTTCATTCCAGTGGCGGTGTTTTATCCAATTAACTTCTGCCTCTCCATGACGACTTTAGCCGATTTTAGTAGAAAAATTATGAACATTTTAGTAGACTCTCTTTTCTTGATTTTTTTAGTCATGGATCCAATTACTCTACATATTTAAGTGTAATAACAAAAAATATTGGTTTATTATCAAATTACCAAACTCAAAAAATAAAAGTGGTATGCAAACTTTTTCCAATTTTTCCAATTTCTGCCCACATGTTGCACTTTAATTACTAAATTGTTTTCGCTCTTAGTGTCGCCATATTTTTTTTTATAAATATTGCATCAGTTGTGTGGTTGAAATTTTTGAAATATTGTCTATTTATGTTCAGGTATTCCTTTGATGTGGTTTCATATGTTTGTGGTGTACGTCGGTGTTAAAACTGAATTTTATTGATTTTTTGTTAAAAATGCACACTTTGATGCAAGCCAAGGACGACTCCCATTTAAATTGTTTTAAATCAATTAAGTGCTTATTTTTTTTAAGTCCTTTTTGCTGTATATTTACACAAAATTAATCTTTCTTTTAGAAATTTTTTTTTTTGCCAACCCTAGATCTATTCTAATTACCACCAACCCAGCCTTGCTTTATGAACCTAATTGCTACTTCATAATTAGCACACGTTTTCAACATTTCAATTGCATGTGGCATCAAAAAGGATCTCTCTCTCTCTCTCTCTGTTGCTCAAATATTAACGTGCTCCATACGGTGGCTACACATCACAGAAAAAAGAAACAAATCCCCGTACTAATTATCCAATAAATCCCACTGTTCGTAGCCAATAACTCAACCAACTAGCATCCAACTGGTTTCAGGTTTCAGCGGTGGTGGATGGGTGGCTCTGTTCATCCAACCCATTCATTCGTCAGGCCTAACATAATTTTCCCAAAGAGTAAATTAATTCCACAGAAGGATTGCGCAACAACGGATAGGTACCTATCTGCTATTCATTCATAGAAGCTGTACTCCGTCCGTACATACACCCGTTTGGGTTCATGCAAACATTTACTAAGGAAAAACAAACGTTCCGCAAATGATCTAATTAGTCTGTAGGAACGCACCACAGCTCCAAGAGAATCATTCATTATCCTCGTCATCATCACCATCATCATAATCATTATAATCATCATCATCGGCAGCAGCAGCAGCCTCGCGAAAAAATACAATAGAAATTCTCTAACTAAACACGAAGCACAGGATAATTAGATGAAAAAAAATATATATACTAGTAGTACAACAGAAATTTATATTCAATTCTAACTATGTGCACATTTCATCATTCGCAGTACCGTGTAAACATCCTGCTCGATTGGAATGAATTGTGCATCAGCAAGGAAATACCATGCACAGAGAAATTCTCGCTGGCCGCTACTCTCGGGAATCCGATGCAGATTCGTGCCTGGTCATTGGCCGGTCTACCATCGGATAATTTTTCCATTGAAAATGGTATTATAGTGGCCAATGCTAATCGCTATTCGTTGATGATTGATCCTCAAGGTAAGTTCTTTATTTGATTTTAATTTTTTTTTTTTTTTCAAATGAAAGTGGGGGGTGGTATTTAAAAGAACGTTCTATGGAGCAATGGCCTTGGTTTTTTTTTACCGAATTGAATCTGTATGTCTCGTACTCCCTGAATCTTCTATTGCCTCTAAAACACCTATGCATCCTCAACATTTCCCTTCTCGTTCCCTTTAAAACATTCCTCTCGTCGACATTTGTGGATGCCGTGGCACGGTGGTTAGAGCGTTGGACTACTGCGCAAGGAGTTCCAAGTTCGAATCCAAAAAAATACCATCAAAAGTTTTGTTCACAGCCCCACCTCTTCCGAGTGTCTGACAAACATTCAAGAGTATCCACTGTCATGAGAAAGCTTCTCAAAATCCCTCTGCCCATCGGATACGACATAAAACTGTAGGTCCCTTCTGTATGTGCAAAAATGTTTACCACGGACAACATGTACAGTTGTGAGAAGCCTTGGCCCTCTATGCGCTGCTTACGGCCTAACATATTTATTTTTATCCCATTGTTCACCGTAGGACCTCTACATACATACATATTAGGTATGCAGCCCCCTAGGGTGGCCACGGCCTAAGCTCCTTACAACTGTACGTGTGCTGCGTGCTGCACGTACTGAAGTGCGTGCTTCACCTACAGAAGGGACCTATACTTTTACGCCGTATCCATAGGGCAAAGGGAGCTTTCTCATGACAGTAATAAATACTCCAAGGGTTTGTCAGACCCTTGAGAAGTGGGGAGCCGTGAGAAAACTTTGTTTTCCGGATCCGGATTCGAACAGCGAACCCCATGCACAGCAGTTTAACGCACATACCACTAAGCCACGACACCCACACGTAGGACCTTTACAACACCGATATGTGGTCTTAAGCTAGATGCCAGCTGTCTAATCCTTGGTCCTTTTTGGACCGCTGCGCACCAAAAACAGTATAAAAAGAGTAACAATTGTCGCTAGAATAGGCATTAGTTGCACTGTCATTGCATTGTTACGGAGATACTATCGAGCTCGAGGTTTTGAGTTCCATACTCTCGGAATACGTCGCGTATGGGATAGACACGATTTGAATCTGATGGTGAACTTGTAGTTAGTGCAAAGAACTACTGTGCAAAGTCCAAATCTCTTCAAGTCCAATTCTCCAACATCATCTGCCCTTGAGCCACAGCAAAGAGCTTCTTCTATTCTTCTTCTATATATATCTAAGACCAGCTACTAGATGATCAATTTCCTAGAAGGATGTCACCAGCCATAAGGCTGAGGTCAAAGCGCTTGAGTCATCTGTCACAAGGTCTGAACTCACTGCACAATTCTCAAAGCTGGGTACCTGGACATACACATAAGTTGCTGATGAGAGTGGCTAAATCTACTCTCTAAGCACTACCTTCTGGAGAAATGATATCAGAGGACATAACTTTTATACTTTATGAACGTTGGTCCATTGCTAAGTATAGATGAATTCTTCAGAAGACTTTTAACTCTGCAGAGCCTAGTATCGAAGAGATACACCATTCTCTCTGAAGACTCTAGACTCTCCTCTAAAGGTTTTACTTTACTCATTGGCTACAGCCTATATATGCCAATTCATGCATGAATTTAGTGAGTCATTAACCCTGTCTGAAACCATTAGCATCAGCACTATTAATACGACTGGCTACGTCGAGGAATATATTCATAGCATCACCCGCTCCCCTCGTCCTATCAAAAATTTCCACCCAATGCAATTGCATCCACTTATCCGACATAAGCCACCATCGATACTGAATCAATATTTAACTGTCGCCGATATGACATCCGATTCACAGCCTACAGGCATCTCGTATAATTCCACCCCCTAAATGCCCTCCTCACTGCCCACATTTCAATTTTAATTTATTTATCGTTTAATTCCCGCGGCTTAATTTATCCTGTCAACCACGTGTCCTTTTAAACCCCCGCCCCCCACACTTACATAGTATATTCAATTCATCTTTCTCCTCTCTATATATCTGTTACAGTTCAAGCTAACAAGTGGATAAAAAATATGGAAAAGAATAATGATCTAAAAGTGATTAAGCAGAGCGACGACAATTACATGCGCGTTATTGAGTTGGCCATGAATTATGGTACTCCAGTGCTGATTGAGAATGTTGGTAAGATACTTTTACTCCATAGATACATCATACTTTTTCGTAGTAGTCGCTTTGATGGCCTATAATATGTATTAATAGATCCCAGCGAGCCCCGAAAGAGATGGTAAGAGGAATATTTATGAGATTCCTTATTTCGATATTCATTCATTCTCATTCATGAATTAATTGTTTGCAATTAGCATTTATTGAATAATAATTATTACACTCTACAATAAAACGATGATGTGCTCGCTGTATCTGATAAATTGATTCGTAGAGCGAAATTTATTCAAACGCAAAACAGTTTGTCGTTTGCAATAAATTCGTGAAAAGAAAAAAATATGCGAAATTGAAATGCAAATTTTCAGATTTCGATTATGTAATTTAAATTTTTTGTTTTTTTTTTGAAAATTTGTCAAATTATGTATATCAGCCAGACATTGAAAGCAAGCGTTGAAGAGGTCGCCGCGCTATTGTCTTTTTGCGTGTATGATTTATGTTTCCGGAACAAGAAAGAAGTTGCGAATAAAGCGAATATTTGGATTTACACGGGGATGGAGGTGTTTAGGAGTGGGCCCTATTCAATAAGAAAAAGGGCCTTGAAATTTTGCCGTCAAGTAAATAAATTTTATTCATAAATCAAACTTTTCAACAAAGCCATTAAATTGGTCAATAAAACTGGATTATGTCAACACATGTAGGCGGTGACATTTGAGTATCTCAAATAAAAAATATCGTCTCATTTTGAATTGTCACACGGGAAATACATATGTACATGTCGAATTTTATTAGTCACATAGGGCGTGTCAGTAAAATTACAACACTTCTTAATTATGATGTTTGTGGCAGCAGAAGCATTTAATACGCGATTCATAAACCATTACGTGAAAAACGTAATTGTCGACTGAATCTCCGTTTAGTCGTTAACACACTGAACTCTATATTGTGACAAAGAAAATAGGGAAATTAGTAATTATAACCTATACTATGTTTCCACTAAAAGCTAAAGAAATAAAGTACACGACTGGGTCGTACAAATTTGCACCTATATCCATAAGTATTTTGTGCAGTTTAGATCCATAAAACCAACGATATACTAATATAAGTTTTTAGAGCAAAACTTTGTTAAGTAGGCTATAAGAAAAGTACCGTTATTACCAACTTTGTCCAAAAACTTGGTATGCTTTCTCATAGGACTTTAGAAAATTAGTCCAAATCTGAAAATTTACCTGTCCACATTACCACTGTCCTAGCCGTTTGTATGTTAGGTTGGCATAAGTAAAGCACAGTTATTAGCTCTTGCTATCAAAAACGCGCTACGCCATTTTATAAGAGTGCATAAAATTAGCTAAAATATCAAATTTAAACCAAATCGTTGGATCCGCTTACGAGAAAAAGGACATTTTGTTAAGTTGGCTATAAGCAAAGTACCCTTATTAACAATTTTGACCAATGACGTGGTACGCCATTTTATAGGACTGTATAAAAGCAACTCAAATATAAAATTTTAGCGGAATCGTTAGAGCTGTTTACGAGCAAAAATACATATTGTTAAGTTGCCAAAGAACTATTATTAACAATTTTGGCCAGAAATTCGGTGCCCCATTTTATAAAACTTATCTATATTCGTTTAAATATGAAATTTAAAAAAAAATCGTTAAACCCGTTTTCGAGCAAATTGGCTAAGACCCGTAAATCCTTAAAAAAGTACCGTTATTACCACTTTTGGCGAAAATTTGTTAAAACCATTTTAAAGCATTTTCGATTTTAAATCTAATGTGAGAACTTAAATAAAATCGTTGGATTAGTTTTCAAGAAAATATTTTTTTAGCTAAATTAAATATTACGGTACATTAGTACCGTTACAACCAATTTTGGCCAAAATGTGGTAAGTCATCTTATTGCACGTTTCTGTACTAGACTTAATGTACAATTTGAACGAAATCGTTTGAGCCGTTTTCGCGCAATTCAGCTTTTTGAACAACAATTTTAAGTAAAGTACTTTTGTTAACAATTGTGGTAAGAAAATTTATATGTCATCTGATTGGAATTTGTCAATCTTAATCGAATATGAGATTTAGTCAAAATCGTTAGAGCTGTTTACGAAAAAATCTCATTTTTTTGAAATTGGCCATAAGTAAAGTACCGTAGGGCTAAAATAAAAATTTCAATAAAGACTCTAAATATGAAGTTTGATCGAAATCCGTTTACCCGTTTAGGCTGTAGCCTCCCTGACAGACAGGGATGTTTGTTTGAAATGCCTCATTTTTAAGATTGACATCTGTTGCAAACATGGTTCAACAATTTGAATCGCTTTACTTAGTATTTCCACACAGACCCAAGAGGTGTCTCTATTAAGATGGTTGGCATTTAGTTCTAAATTTTTCTGCTTTGAACCACGAGCGCTAGTTGCGCATATGTTGGTGTCATTTTTTGAGCAGAGATTGTATGGAAATGACATTTCACTAGCAGTCCATATATAGTATGTCAATGGTCGGAACAATACGAAAACATATGATGATCGCGCTTCAAACAAAATGTTTGTTTCGGCGACCGATATACATCAAGATTGGAAACTAAATTGACGTCAAATAAAGTATGTTTTGTTGCTCGTAGTTTCAAAAAATCACACTAGATGGCGTTAAAAGAAAAGACTCTAAAACATCTACTCGTAAATCTGATACATATCGACTGATGGCATTCTATATTTTTATTTAGTACATGTATCCACTACTAAATACATATGTATAGTTCCGCTAATTCTTTTCAGTTTCCATCATTTATTCCAATACAGCCAAAGGCGCAATAAATCGAACAGAATTATGAAATACGCTATTATGAAATCCATAAAACAAAGCAACAGGCAGGCCCCACAAAAGCTACTACCTACAAATGGACTCTGCTGGCGCCTATTTACCGGCTGTGCTTATAAGTCTCATAAAAACCAAAATTAAAATAATCATGAAACAGCATAAATAAATATGAAAACGGAAAGCGAAAGGTTAAATTTGCATGACCATCCGATAGGATAGGATGAATATTAGATCTCATATTAAGATTTGAAGTTCCTTAATGAAATATGCGCACTGTCTCTCCCTTTTGAACTGACCTTCTATCCCTGGAAAAAAAAAAGTGCTCTAGCACCTACTAATATACTTAAAATTCCACAATCCCACTTATAGACCTAATCCAAATTAATGTGGGCAACTCTCCAGGTCTCCTCGGATGCCCATGTGCGTTGTCAAGAGCCGTTCGTCTCTTCGTCGTACCTACGCGTGGGTAATTAATTTTAAACCCGATTGATAATGATTTCCATAATTATATTGTCGATTAAATTTTTGACTCATCGTGTGGCGGCTCTCTATCGGACCAGTTTTTTTCTTTCGTGTCTATTGTATGTATCTTTACATCAAACTGGTATTCAACTTTAGACACTTTAGGATCCGCTTCAAAAATCACAATTAAAAAAATTCTCCCCCTTTACTGTAGAGAGATACATTCTGGGAAACTCTTTTCGATTGTTGTTGGTTTTTTTTTTTAGAAAAGAAGAATATAATAATCGTTTTGTCGTGTAATTAATTCGATGATTGTTAAGGTCATAACTGTTGAACGGCGATTTTAGCTCTCAGTTTAGAATACATGTACCTACCACAGACTGGAGTAATTATAAAAAGCGGCTCACGACTTGAGTTGAGATTCGAGAGCAGGAACTGTTTTGTTAAGTTTAAGTTTCACTTTTAATTGAATAAGGAAGCATGTATCTGTATGGCGTTGTACTTGAGATACAGAAGGCAGGCGGGTGTAGATGGATTGGAATTCTACGGAATTTTTTTTGTTTGTTTTTACACGGAAATGTTGTTACACATTTAAAAGTCATCTCTATCGGGTTCGGTTCGTTCTAATGCTGCCACATGTCGATTGTTTAGATTTTGTATTCCGGAATAAATTAATTAAAACGATATGAATTAGATCGAAGATAACATCTTCGAGAGAAGTTATTTAAATTAAAATCTGTACGTCATCGAAGTTGGTATTCTAATTGGGATTTTAGACATTCTATAGTCGAAGTCGACAAGACGACATTGAGTATCTCGGATTGTCATGAATTTCAAATTGAAACAATAAAAATTTAAGTTAAATTATGATTGGCGTCTTTTTTTATGGGCAAACAGCATACTCCAGCCGGGTGGTGTATTTCCGTAAATATGGGTGTTTTTTTTTTTTTTTTTTGATTCTGATTTTATAATTGGATTAGATGTGTGAAAATTTGGAAAATATTGTGTAAGGTAGCTTCTGGTGGAGGCAGTAGTATTTACGACTTTTGAAATTAGACCGGTTTTTAATTGCCTAGTTACATGGCTTAGATATGTTGAACATGAAGGCTTTAGATTGTTTAATTCAATTAACTTAAGTTCATTGGCTTTTAGATTTATTGGAATGAATTATTCAGTGTTGGCTTAGTAAAGTTTTGATCTAATTGCCTTGGATTGGATTTTTGTTATCTTCCGGTAGCTGTGTTTATGTTGGTTTTTTTTTTTTTTTTTTGTTGATATGAATAACCTCTTTGACCCTCTAGAGGTTCATGGCGTTTATATAAGAATTTTAGGTTAGGTTAGGTTAGGTTTGTGGGTTGGCAGAGGAAACAAATACCTCCGCCGCACTCAGGTCACAACTGACCCATTGTGTCATCCATAGGGAGGTTTAGAAATGTACCCCTTGCCCATTTTACCTACTGTAACAACTACCCATGGTTTAGTTACTCGTTACCCGTGTATACAGAGCATCCTGATGTTCTGATGAAGTCCAACATGTCGGTGTTGGCGTTAGAGAGTTCTACTAGATCCTGAAAGAAGTGTTTGCCGAGTCCAGTGCACTATCAGAGGAAGTGGGTAGTGTCCTCTTTAACATCCCCATCGCCGCATCCTCTGCAGAGTTCTTCCGTCCGACGCAGTTTCTTTAGGTAGTACCGGAGAGTGTTGTGACCCGTGAGTATCCCCACAAGCATGGTGGACAGTGAACGTCTGTCCTTGCGAATAATTCTCTCGGTCCTTGCTTTGTCAAAAGTTGGCCATAATTGTTTTGCTGTTTTGTAAGTATCTAGGGACTTCCATCTCAAGTTCAGCTCTCTCGTAGCCAGTTTCCCTGTTTCAAGCTTGAGAACGAAGGGCGGGGTGCTTATGGAGAGGTCAGTCAGTTCAAGTGGGTCCGATGAAGCTTTCCTTGCTAATTCAACTGCCTTTTTATTTCCCGGGACGCCCTCATGCCCAGGAACCCAGCAGAGCAGAATCTTGTGCTGTGTTCCAAGAACATTAAGCTCTTCGCGACAGCACTTCACATTTCTTTATTCCTATGGCGGTAATTGCTTTGAGCTGCCTGGCTGTCGATAAAGAAAGTGAAACCTTCTGACGGTATTGGTCTTACGTGCAGCTGTTTTCACTGCCAGGACCTCCGCTTGGAAAACACTGCTGTGGTCTGGGAGTAGTATAGATCTGGATATTCCCAGGGATTATATATAAGAACTATACTGATAGACCTAGTGGAACACTCGGTGACTGACTTGAAATAATTTTATCCAAAATATTATGGCTTCTTTGTCTTTCTCAGACTCCTTCTTGACAGGCGTTAATCGGAAACCTCACAGTCATGGTAGGGCATTAAGTTACCATATTCCATTACAGAAACAATCATCTCTGGTAGGCTTGGTACTGGTACTGGGATTCAAACCCATATAACCTTTTTGATGCTAGTAATAGCTTCCATAGCTTGGATATTGTCATATACATCGACAGTCAAGCGGCTATCAAATTCTTCGAGATCCAAGGCAGTAAAGGACTGTTGGACAGTACATCCTCACCCAGGTCACTGTAACATACCAGGCAATTGTAAAGCTGACGAACTGGCCCGACGAGGCTCCTCAGGTAGAAACAGCATAAACGTCACAGACATCGAGGCGCCAACGTCCTATGCTAAATACCTTGTCAGATGCGGTGACAGAAGCCAACCATCGGTGGCAACAGCTCGGCCACTGTAACACTGCAAGGCTGCTCTAACCCACGCTTAGTAAAAACAGGTCCATTGGACATCTGAAACACAAGAGAGGAACCCTCTCCAAAATCGTAAACACCCTCACCGGACACTGTACTATAGGAAGGCATGCCCAAAGACTGGGCATCCCCTACAATGACTTCTGTAGAAGTTGTAGAGATGAAGAAGAAGAGGAGACTATCAGACCTATTCCTGGTCTAAGTACATCCTCACCGAGGGCCGGTTTCAACCATCCAACCAACCAGCCATTACCTTCCAAAGTAAACCCTTCGCCTTAATAGAGTAACGCAGATCTTGTACGTAAATGAACTAAACCCATATAGGGTCACAGTTTCAGTGGATATAAGAGGAACTTATGGATTTGATACGGTATCTGTTTGTCTGTCTATTCATCTACACCTTCGCCCATCAGTCTGTTACAGCTTTGTAACTTCTGAACTGTTTGACGTAGAGAACTGAAAGTTTCGTTACGTATTTTAACCTTACCCAATTCTTCTTCCTAAATTTGCCTTTCAGCCTTGCGCTTTTCCCTTCCGTCGTTTTTCTTATGATTCTGTTTCATGAGGGCTGCACAAATGGCAGCGTGGTCTACTTAAGTTGTCTACTATTTTCGGCTCGCGATCGTTTGTTTGTATGTAGCAGTTCACATTTGCTACCAATGGAACACAGTGCCTCATGACCCAAAATAACCTTGTGAAAGCTTACATATTTTGAGAAAATATCATTGCCACATATGTATGTTCATATACGTAGGTACACATGTTTCTTTCAATAGCGTTCCAAACCCAAAAATATTCCACGAAATCGTCCTTTAAATTTGTTTTTCTTTAATTTCAGGTGAAAAACTCGATTCGAATCTCACTCCGATATTGGAGAAGAACGTTATTAAATACAAAGGCGGTTATGTCATCAAATGCGGTGATCAAATGATTGAATATAATCACGATTTCCGTTTGTATATAACCACCTGCCTGCGGAATCCCCATTATCCTCCAGAAACAATGGTCATGGTAACAACCAACTTCAAACGAATAACCAATCATATCCACAAGCAATTGAAAAATCCATCCTTTTTTTTCTTTTTTCTTATTTTTTCTTCCATGTATTTCACGAAAATTAAAACAAACACCCAGGTAACCATCCTCAACTTTATGATTACCGAAATAGGACTCCGGGAACAGCTGTTGGCGAGTGTCGTTGCCAACGAACGTCCCGATTTGCAGGAAAAGAAGGAGCAACTTATAATTGAATCGGCAAGGAATCGTGACGCTCTGTATAACATCGAGTCGAAAATCCTCGAGGTAAAATACAAAAAAAAAAAAAAACAAACAAAAAAAAAACTGAACAATGTACTGTGTGTACTTGGCAGGTCCTTTCAACCTCTGAAGGCAATGTGCTGGAAGACGAGAACGCCATCAATATCCTCTCGTCCAGTAAAATCCTTTCAGAGGAA
Organism: Chalcosyrphus nemorum; assembly: GCA_949716465.1. Taxonomy (NCBI): domain Eukaryota; kingdom Metazoa; phylum Arthropoda; class Insecta; order Diptera; family Syrphidae; genus Chalcosyrphus; species Chalcosyrphus nemorum. Next base: position 13,442,217 of record OX454334.1, on the reverse strand, counting down.
ATTCAAGAGAAGCAGATAATCGCGGTCGCAACGGAAACGGAAATTGACGCAGCCCGCCAACAATACGTCCCGGTGGCCAAACACTCTGCCGTATTATTCTTCTGCATCAGCGAACTAGCCAACATCGACCCCATGTACCAATACTCCTTGGCTTGGTTCCTAAACCTCTTTGTGAATGCCATCCTGAAGGCGCCCAAATCCAAAGTACTCATCGAGCGGCTTGGCCATTTGAATGATTTCTTCACCAAGTCCATCTATACGAACGTATGCCGGTCCCTCTTCGAAAAGGATAAACTTGTAATCTCTATGGTTATGTGCTTAGGTATCCTTTGTTCGCAGGTACGTAGTGCTTTATGTTTTTTTCTTGTTCCAAGTCGTTCGCTTGGTCTTAATTCCCTCCGGTATTTTGTTGTGATTTGTTGTGCAACAACGCGGGTGAATTATAATGAAGCAACGACCTTTTGGCGCTCTGTTAGTGCATCTGACAGGGTGTACACAAAATATCCTCTTATATACCGTACCGAGGCGAGTCCAGTAATAAGCTTATTAATCATAATTTTAATCTGTGCTTTGCTTTTGCGATGGTTGAAAATATATTTTCAGAATAAAATAGATAAATCGCATTTGGTGTTCTTCCTGACTGGAGGCGTTGGACTAAAGGCTCCTCCGCCTAATCCTGCGCCCGGATGGCTTCCCGATAAGGCTTGGACGCAGATTTTTCGAGCCAGTGACTTGAACGGGTAAGCGTATTTATTAGGCATGCTTCAGTTGTCTACTACTCTCTTTGGAAGGGCAGCAGTAGCATCAGAAAAAAAAAAAAAAACGAAAGAAAGAAAAACACCAGGAAAAGTTGATGGGATTTTTTCCACGCGAATGAGCTTAGGACGTACAGACATACATACATACATATATATAGAGTCATTGGAGGACGATAGCTGATGCTTTCTATGGGAGAATGCGAGTGGAAATTTCATTATTTTTCTACACAAGGATTACGTGTAATCGTTTGTTTTCGTTTTTTTTTTTTTTTTCCTTTTAAGAAGCCAAGGAGTGCATAGAAGGAGGCTTGTTGCTTCGTCGTGCGCTGGTGTGAATCATAAATTACTTCTATTTTGATTTTATTTTCACTTTTTGGAGAGATTTTCAATCTTAAAAGAGGCAGAGATTATTAATGGATACCTAGCTAGTCCTGAGGGGAATTTATGTTCTTGGCTAATATTCTGCTGTTGGATGAAGGATAACCTACATATTTACGCTTGTAGTACTGCAATTATCAGCTAGTAGTTTTTTGGGAAACTTGACTATGATGCTCCAACTAGCGATTGGATCAGAGAGAGGAAACGAAAAATTGGACATTATCTGTTAACTTGTGATTGTGAACAGGGTTGTCAAATGTTCTACTAAGGGAGTATTTGTACTCCCTTCTTAAAGACTGTTCTCCCCTACTACTACTCCCCTCGTCCTGACTTAGTCCCTTTAAAACATTACGATTTTTTCCACAAAAGAGTATTAGAAAGGAACTCTTATTGTGTTTAGTATATTGCTACTTTTACTTCATTGAATGGGCCATTACAAACTGGTACAATTACCCCGGGGTAAGACTGGCTTTTTAGAAGAGGAAGATGAGGTGTAAAGTAAGAAACATGGTAAAATCTACATCCAGTGTTGAAGCAGTTGAAAGGCGGGGTAAAACTTATACATTTTCTCTTTTCTTTGCGAGCTGCCAATTTATGAGAATTTACTCGGGGTTACCCCAGGGCAAAATTGCTCCAGTGTGTGAGATGGGCTTCGTCTTGTATCTGTCCTTGATAGTGATGAAATAATTTTAAAGCATCTAGTAAACTACGAAAAATAGCTTACAACACAAACTATACTCCTGTACTCCCCTCAGGCACAAAACACTCCGCTGTTAACTTCTAAAATACTCCCCTTTGAAATTGGAAAACGACATCCCTGATTGTGAATAGCGATTCCGCTCTGTGAATCATCAGCTGCAAAGTTTTCAGAGTTGATCAGTTTGTGTCAACGATTTCAGTGTGAACACGTTAACGAGTTATGCGTTATCATTGAGAGTGCATTGACGATTAAGTCTGAAGCGTTGACTATTTTCGTTGACCGTGTAATCGTGAGCACGTCTTTCAGTCGACAAAACTGGATTTAAAGAGACACTCAGTCCCAACAGCAATCTTTTCAACCGACTGAGACGAGTCGAGTTCTAATCCTTACTTTTTTTTTTTTTTATAAATCGCACATGCCAAAGGGGATATGAATATCCTTTTACTGATTAACAGGGCACGGGCGTTAGTTAATTTGGAAGAGAGAAGAAGGGATAGGAAAGACTAGGTGTAGTGGTATTTGAAACTCAGGTGATATTAGGTTTCAATTTTTTATTCTCCATGGGTGGTTTCCAATTTGACTGGGGAGAGAATTGTGTGTGATTTTTGCATTCGTTCGTAATTCACAGTATTTTTTTCGCGTTCATGTTGAAATACACAAAGTACTTTCTGAGCGAATTATTTAATTTTAATACTGTGAAAATTGAATGGACTTGGTCGGGAATTGATCACCAAACCTCTCATTCAATGACCGAATACACTACCACTACACCGTGGCTTCAGTAGCTCACTAGTTCACTCGAATTCAAGATCAATAGTGGTGTGCTTCATAGCTAAGAAATGTTAGGTGAGATCAGGTTAAGTGGGCCAAAAAAAATACTAGGCACTGAATGAATTTTGTTTTGGTTTAGTTCCAATAGTTAACCTTCTCCCTGGCAATGCATAATGTCTTTCAGATTTATGTTATCCACATGTCGTTGAAGTATCTGCATGCCTTGTTCTAGGCTCTTACCGTACTTACGTAGTAGAAAGTACCCACAGAGTATTCCTACCTATAAACTATCTAGCTAAGTTATCTACTCTGAATAGTTAGGCTTTGCACTTCCAGATGCATAACAACTGCAAAACAGGACAAACTTATGAAATCGTTCCATGGAATTGGCATGCCTTGCATACGAATATATCATTTGCTTGACAGCTGTCAAATAATGACAATTTCATGTTCGAAAGATGAGAGAACGTGGAAACACCGAGCGTATTTCGTAAGAATGTCGAGATGATTTAAACTTAAAGTAGTCCTTAGGATATACGAAGAGAAGTCATAAGTTCTTAGATGCCAGCACTCTGGTCCACTTTCACAGACTTGGCATTATTAGCTAAAGCTTTGTTAAGATTATTTAGCTCAATCTAAATCTGCGGCTTCTTCAAAGTTGTTCAAAAAAGCTCATTTGATTTAATGTCCCTCAATAATTTATAAACAAATGCCAATATTTCTCCCATCCGCAGGCTAAAATCATTGCATAAGGATTTCGCAAAGAATATCGATGGATGGAAGCACTTCTATGATTTATCAGCACCCGAGACAGCTCCCTTCCCTGAGCCCTACCAAGATGCCAAAGAATTGATTGCCTTAATTCTACTCAAGTGCATAAGATCGGATAAAATTGTGCCCGCCGTCAGAGTGAGTAATGAATCCCAAGGCTTTCTATAAAATCCACGTTCCAAAAGAATATGTCTCTCAACCCTAACACCAAAGCTATAGCTAAATATTGTGTCACTTTATGCTAAATCCCATGCCACCACTGTATACATACATAATTTGTATCCTTGACAGGATTTCATTACTCGAAATATGGATCAGTCATTTGTCGAGCCACCACCCTTTGACCTGCATTCATCATTCCTTGACAGTTCGCCGACAACACCGTTGGTATTTTTATTGTCACCCGGCTCGGATCCCATGGCCAGTTTGTTTATGTATGCGAAGCAACGGAACATGTATGACAAGTAAGTTAATTGTATGACATAATGTGCAACGCCATGGATTCTATTAAATTTCATCACATTTATCCTTGTTCTTTTTTTGTGGTCGTTTGTGTGACACTTTGGGCTGTATCTAGGACGAAAACAATTTCACTGGGTCAAGGCCAAGGACCTAGGGCAGAGAAAATGATACTGGAAGCCAACAAACATGGATTTTGGGTTGTTTTGCAAAATTGTCACGTCGCCGTCAGTTGGATGGGTGAACTTGAAAGGATATGCAATGATGGATCTCTTGCTGAGTCGGCTCATGCAGATTATCGCTTGTGGGCCACTTCGTATCCGAGTGATGTATTTCCAGTGTCAGTGCTACAGAACTCCGTTAAGATGACTAATGAGCCACCCAAAGGGCTAAAAATGAATATGATGAGGTCTTTTAGTTCGGATCCTTTGATTCGAGACAAGTTCCATTCGAAGGCGTTTATTAGTAAACCAGCAGCGAGAAAATGTTGGCTAAGAGGTGTATTCTCGTTGGTATTCTTCCACGCGATTGTTCAGGAGCGACGAGAGTTTGGACCACTTGGATGGAATATACCATATGAGTTTAATGAGTCCGATTTGAAGTGAGTACATACATATTATTTACCATTAGTTTTTTGCACAGTCTTTTTGAAGCTAATCCATGTTTGTACCTACTCTTGTTGCTCGCATCATGGCGTACCTAGAACAGAAAGATAAGTGAGGTGTTACTTGGCAGTGACGTAGGGTTCATATAACACGATTCAGAATTTAGAATCTAAAATTTAGCATTTCGCGGCCAAATTCTCCTAAACACACACAAATAATAGGAGTACAAGCTCGTAGAGTACTCCAGGAAGAAAACTTCCCTTCTTGAGGTGGGAAATTCTATAAACAATCCAAGGACCTGAATATTCTCGACGGATTTTCCTCTCCAGAGTTGTCAGCTCTCAGAAGATTATAGATCTCAACATAACCCGGCTATCTAAGTCACAGTTTGTGAACCATTCTAGCTAAGTCGATGTCATTATGTAGGCCGTATAGCTCAGCTTTGTACCTTCTCATTAAGCAATTAAAGGAACAACTGACACTAAGCAGATTGCAACTGTCATTTTTTGTACGTCACAACTTGTTAAGCTGCATGTACGTTTGCTGTACGTTTGTACAGGGACAAAACGTTCTACATTCCGTCAGGCAGATAGTGTCATACACCGATGACAATAACCTACTTCGGAGTATGAGCGATACCGCTGAGTATTCCTCTCAAAACTCAAGCAAGGTGTTCTGAAACCAAAACTATATTACTTCATCCACTACTTCATTTACATCAGGGATCACTACTGTCCTTGCACCATTGAATGAGTACAATCAAAGGATGTTTTTCTGAACCTTTTTAGGCTTAGGCATTCACATTGCCTCCTCCCTATTTCATGCAGTCTCTGCCTTGGTCTACGGAAACACATATTCTTGAGTTATCAGCAAATATACTGGACTCTGTATCGTATAAGGATGTACCAGTGAATGGTGATGGACTTGTGCTTCCAATACGCTAGGTTGGGTTTGGTTGGCAGAAGGCAGAAGACTTCAGGTCAGAGTTGACCCATTGTGTTACGGTGTTAAGATATTCCATTGCCTTGCCTACTTAACCCTTTCAAAGTCTTAACTTTACTAAGTTACTTACTTACTTATTCTCTGAGCAAACAAACAACCCTGATGATCTGGTGATCATGAAGGACCATCATGTCAATATTTGCATCAGAGAGTCAAAAAAAAATTGTCAAGGAATTTGTTTCGAAAATGAAGTCCACGGCTTTGTCAAGGGAAGGGGGTGATGTGCTATACAACTCCCTCATCATCGCATCCTCTACAGAGTTCTTACTCCGTCCAGCGCATTTTTGTCATATCTACCACAAAGTGTTATGCTCCATGAAAATCCACAAGAGAATGGATGGGCCTCCTATAAGTCTTGTCTCTTACTAATAATCACGTTCTGACATGGGCTTGGATTCTAATTATTTTTGCTTCTATCCTTTCAGTTAGATTGAAGGCTCACCTCGAAAACCCTAGCAAATAAATCAATCTTCCTGCAACCTTTCATCCCACAAATAAAATTTCTTTTTTTTTATATTTTCAGAATATCCTTATTGCAGTTGAAAATGTTTCTAAAACAAGGTGACAGCATACCATTCCAGGGACACATTTACTTAACCGGCGAATGCAACTATGGTGGTCGTGTCACCGACGACAAAGATCGTCGCCTAATCCTTTCCCTATTGAATAAAATCTACAATCCCGATGCCATCGAAATCGACAAGTAAATCCCCCAATTTGTCCTCTCAAAAAAAGGATATCCCACCACAACTAATAGTTTCCTTCTTTTCTTTCTTCCAAAAAAACAGTTTTGCCCTATCACAATCCGGTGACTACCGTATCCCAGATAATGCAACCCGTATCGTAAGCATGGACTATATCTCGAGCTTTCCACTTAGCCCAAATCCGGAAGTTTTCGGTTTACACGAAAACGCTGATATAAATCGCAATAATAAGGAAACGAATAGTGTAAGCAAATTTTCACACAGCGTTCTTTTTTTGTTTTTTTTTTAAAGAAAATCCCTTCACCGTTGTCGTTTTCACGTCAAACGGATGAGAGAGGGAAAAATACAATTTCCAATTTATTTTGTTTTGTCGGTTCCATGCATCTGCTGTCGAACCACCACCATCACCACCACCGCCAACCACATCCCCAATAACAAACACGTGTATCCTGAATTTCAATCTTGACAAAAAAAAAAAAAAAAAAAACACCAAACAGCTCCTTCAGGGAGTCCTTCTGACACAAACTGAACTGTTGGCAGCGACAAAAGCATCGTCGGCCGCAGACAAGGCTGAGGATCCAGCATACCAAATATGTAAAGAGATCCTAAACCGTTTACCGGAACCCTACGATATCGGGGAAGTTGCCCAGAAATATCCTGTTGTTTATACGAATTCCATGAACACGGTTCTTCGTCAGGAGCTCATAAGGTAAATAAAGACGTTTTTCTTTCGATTTTTTTTTCTTTCTTTTGCTACTCCTTTCTGTTGTTGCTTGACGTATTTTGTTTGCCGTACGTCTTCCCAAGAGACAAACATTGAATTTAAAAAAAAAAAAAAAACAAGAAAAACGTGTCGATTCTAGTATTTTCGTTGGTGCTGCTGCTGTTCGAACTATGGCCAGGATAATCCTTGACGAATGATGACAAAATCGTGTCGAGGTTTATCCTGTGTGTATTTCCAAAGTAGTTCTTCGTGGTTTTGACGGATATTTGGGAGAAATTTTTTGATTCTATTTACTTTTACTGGGAAAGTTTTATTGTGTTTTTGTTTTTTTTTTTTTCCCCTTTGCAACGGCGGATAGGTTCAATCGGCTTTTGGATTATCTGCGGAAGAGTCTTATTAATATACGTAAAGCTGTGCAAGGACAAATCGCTATGATACCAGAACTGGAGCGAGTTCATGCATCGATGATTATTGGAAAACTTCCGCGAGCATGGCTGGGCAAGAGCTATCCATCGCTGAAGCCTCTTGGGAGCTATATTACTGATTTTCTACAAAGGTGAGTGGACGTAAATATCACTAGACTTAGTCAGCAAATAAAGAAAGGCTTAAAGACGTTGGTGTCACCAGTGGTCCCAACAGAAGTCATTGCCTGCCGGTCAGTGCATCAGCGGTAAAGGCATCAAAAATCATTCAATTTAAGCTGTTCTCAGACGATTGCAACATCTGACAGTATTGACAGATCTGTCAGTGAAAAAATCTTCCCTAATATCTGCTCTGGCAATCGTCTGAAAACACCTTCAATCAGAAAAAAGAAACCACCTTATACTAAAGGGTTTTCGAGGAAGGACTTCACAACTTTTTTTTAAATAAATCCCAAACCATTTGAAATATTTTAAAAACTTTATTATCGGATTGAAGTACAATCAAAACATTTATGAATGGAACTCGACTTCGTTCATAAAGCAGCCGATGGCACGTTCGATTCGTTGGACCCAATTTTCAACGTCTCGGTCATACATTTCGACCGAAACGGTCGCTATTTCGCGTTCATTGTTGCCTCTGAACTCTTCCAACATCGTCGGCTTGTTGCCATAAACCAATGACTTAACGTAGTCCCACAGAAAATAGTCAAGCGGCGTTAAATCGCACGAACGAGGCCCATTTCTTGAGATAACACACTCACCAAACTTATCTTCAATAAATCCATTGTATCGTGTGCTGTGTGGCTTGTGGCACAATCCTGTTGAAACTACATGTCGTTCAAGTCCATATCTTCGAATTCGGGCCAAAAAAAATCGGCAATCATGGTGCGATAACGCTGACCATTCACAGTAACGTGACGATCGTTAATAACGCCGCCGGCATGCAAACCGCACCAAACAGTTATTTTTAGTGGATGAAGTGGTGATCCATGAAGCACATGTGGATTTTTACCCGACCAATAATGCATATTTCGCTTATTGACGAACCCATTGAGCCAAAAATGAGCTTGAAATTCATCATCTTGGCGCATCTTCTCCAGAACCCAATCGGAGAACGTACGTCGCTTCAAATGGTCCATTGGCTTCAATTCTTGAGTCAGCTTGATCTTGTATGGGTGTCAACCAAGATCCTTACGAAAAATATGCCATAATGTGGTCTGAGCGATGCCCAATTCTTGAGAACGCCGTGGAATTGACTGATTTGGATTGACTGATACGGACGACGCCTGAACGGCAGCGATATTTTCGACACTTCGACCAACCCGTTGTCTCCCTGACACGGCAACATCACACAACTAATATGTAGACTCAAATTTTTGCACTAAACTTGTTATTGCCTGTCTGCTAGGGCGAGAATTACGACCGAAAATTGGAGTTGACGGTCTTAAAGTTGCGATCACCGACTCCGAATTTCGGTAGAAAATTTTTATAATTTGTAGACGTTGCTCGTTCGTGTACTTTACCAGGATGAAAATGTTGAGTTTACTGTGACAGCTTGATGATTAGTGAAAGAGTGCGTTCACAAATTAACTTCAAAGTTATCCCTATTGGAAAACCCTTTATTTGAAATGAGGAAACAATTTCGTTTCTCAATCTTCAAGTGCAGAAAAATAGTGTTAAAAGGATCAGCTATAGTGGACGTAGACGGGGCGCCTAATCTGGTCTTAAATGCTTTTATGGTTGAGACAGTTGCAAGGCAGCTTGGGCTGAAAGCCGAAACACATGAGAGATTTGATTGTTGCCTGGCTAGCTCACAGGATGCACTCCCGATGCACTCTTTGGCGTAGTACCAAATACCAAAGAGCCCCGTCTGTGAGACAGTTTATAGTTTACAGCAGGTCCTACCTACCAATTCATAATCGCTTTTAGATTTTTCAGCCCTTAGTATATTTATAAAGGTTACATGTGTCTCCGAGTCCTTATCGAGTATTCGTATTAGTTTAACGCCTCATCATAATGCATCCCTATATAATGCGCCCTTCCTTCTTGCAGATTGGAATTTTTCCAAAAATGGATCGATGTAGGCGAACCAAGTGTCTATTGGCTGTCCGGTTTCTATTTCACACAATCCTTCATCACGGGGGTCTTGCAGAATTACTCCCGCAAACATCGCTATCAAATCGATTTAGTTGGCGTAGAATTTGATGTAACTGGCTATGAAACCGATCCGAGTGAGTCACCAGAATTGGGTGCCTACGTAAAGGTAACTATCTCACGAATATGACCACTGCTGTTCCATTCACATGATAGCAAAATATTTATATGACTCTGTTTACATTACACGCTTGCGTACACACATTATTTCGATCGGCAAAAAAAAAACAAGGAACAAAAGGCCCATAACGATGAAACAATTTTCTTTGACGTAAGACATTGAAATAATGAAACAAAAACATCCCTCTCCCAACATCCAGTAGACTTCCCATTAGGTCCATCCTAATTTCTATTTTACCAAAGAAAAACCCACTCATCATTATCATCCATGTACATAGCTACTTCCTGCTGTCCTAGCATGCTGACTTCTTCCCTGGTTTGAGTATTTATTTTCCATTATTACGCTTCAATTCACAGGGCCTATTCCTGGAGGGCGCCCGCTGGAATCGAGAACTTAAATGCTTGGATGAATCATTTTCGAAAATACTGTTTGATAGTCTGCCAATTATCATGATGATGCCAGTGCTCAAGGCTGGCCACGATGGTGAGGGGAAGGGACCTGAAAGGAACTCCTACGATTGTCCCATCTACAAGACGAGCGAGCGCCGGGGCGTATTATCGACAACAGGACATTCGACAAACTTTGTTATGTATATACAGTTGAATAGTCGAGTTATTTCTACGCACTGGATAAATCGTGGTACTGCCAGTCTGTGTCAACTGGACGACTAATTGGCTGTGAAATGGTCAACAGAAAACGAAAAAGACAATAAGCAAGTATCCTTCATACTCGCTTATTGTCTTCTCTGTTTTTTTTTTTGTTTCTATGTCCTGCTTAATGGAAGGGTACGAGCATGATTGGAAGGACGACATGTACATTTATATTTTCTTTACGATTGTTTTGCATAGCTATGTGTATATTTTTTTTCTTTTTCTGTGGAAAGGGTTCAGGGGGAGAATATTCTTTTTGATTGGGAATAAAATAACTTTTGTAACTCTAATTTTTCTGTCTTATAATTGGGAGAGTTTTACGCTTCGGGAGTGAACTGGATTAATGGGGAATGAATCGAGAGAGCGGTGGTGCTTCATCGAAAAAGTTGTAAATCCTACTGCGGGATTTTTGTTATGATATTTCTGGGTTTTGGTAAATATTTTCCGATTCTCATTCAAAGTTGAATGAACTTTCAGATTGGATACCTCGGAGTCGATATTTGGTGGACCCATTTTGCTATTTTAACTACTGTTGGGATTTTACTGCCTCAGTAGTAACGACAAGCTAAAGGGCTTGGAGGATTGCTAACTCAAGGAGGTCACTAAACGCCTGCTCTCATGTAAAAGTTAACCAGTCGATAAAAGGAAAGGATAGACATGCATATCTTCACATCTTTAAGTACATACATATGTATGTTTACCAAAATTGTCACACACAAGTCCCAAAAGCTAGTTGCATGCCAAATCTAACCTATTGTGTTACTGTACGCAAGTACTACCTGCCAGATACAGTTTATTTAAATGCATTGCTTAGATATACATGCATATAATATTTATACACATAATTAACTAAATTATGATCTCATCGACACATAATTCAATTTTGGCGAAGCTCTTTACCGAGTACTCTTCGGGTTCAATTCTTTTTTTAATTACTTGATTGCGTTAATTAAACCGGTTAGCTGTACTAAGCTCTTTTAATGCGATGATCTACATATAAATAGGTGTTCGAATTCCCACAATTATCATTCAATTGAACTCATCCCAGTGCAGAGTACGAGTATCTAAGAATAGGAGGATGGTAAGTTGAGAACTCGCTTCATCTTCCGAATTATTATCTGAATTATCCTTTCAGAAATACTTTGTCGTAGCTTTCGCTGTGATAACTGTTGCAGCTGCAGCTGTCCTGCCAGCTGATTACTTGCCACCAGTAGAAGAAGCACCTGAGGCTGTGGCTGAGGAGGCTTCTCCTCTTGGCGATGACGGATACCGATACAAGACCGTCAGGAAACTCCGTCTCCGTCATCGTCGTGATGTCAGTGATCTCCCATTGAATGAATATCTTCCACCATTTGAGGATTTGAACATTTCACTTGCTCCTGAACTCGCCACTGTTCTTGCCAATGATGGATACCGTTACAAGACCGTGAAGAAGCTCCGTCGCAGACGTCGTCGTGATGTTGATGAACTCGCTTCCAACGAATACTTGCCACCAGTTGTTGAAGAAGGAGAGGTAGATGCTGCCGCTGAGGAAGCCACTCCTCTTGCCGCTGATGGATATCGTTATAGGACTGTGAAGAGGTACCGCCTGAGACGCCGTCGTGATGTGAACGAACTTCCATCCAACGAATATTTGCCACCAACAGAAGAGGAAGCCGTTGCTGTTGCCGAGGATGCTACTCCTCTTGCTGCTGATGGATACCGATACAAGACCGTGAAGCGTTACCGTCACAGGCGTCGTCGTGATGTTGATGAACTTCCATTGAACGAATATTTGCCTCCAGTTGAGGAAGCTCAGGCTCCTCTTGCTGATGATGGATACAGGTACAAAACTGTTCGTAGGTTGAGATACCGTCATCGTCATTAAACGCTTTTGAACTTGGAAACAACATCTGCTGCAACGAATTTCGATTAAGATTTTTGTTACAATAAACAATGCTTAATGTAAATAAGTGTTCCTTCTTTCCTTTTAAGGTCCAGAAAACTAAAAACTAATATTTAGTTTTACTATGCTGTTTCCTTTTCGAAAAAGTGAGGGGAGATTAAAGCTACCTCATGATTGTTGCCGATCATCGGACATTCCAGATTTGGGTATTAAGGGTGAGCATTTGAGTGATAATGAGATGGATCATTGTTTGTTTACCATTAAGCAGACATTACAGCGGTTTTGTGTAGTCGGAGTTGCTAAGATGTAAGCAGCCAGGACGGTGACATTCTGTGGGCAGACAAACGATGACCACAAATAATCCCTTCTTGCTTTTACCGTTCGCCAAAAATTTAAGATTGAAGTTGGATCGATACAATAAGACATCTCTTAAGGAAATTTTTTTATGTCAGAAGGGGATACGGTTCACTAACGCACGCAAGGAAAACTAGTCTTATAGACTGCTAAGGAGCACGACCTATTATACCCCATTTAGATGTAATTTCTTAGTTCATATCAAGTTCTGAAGGACTTACAGTTACAGCATTCACAACATCAGAATATGAATGTACATATAATGTAGCAGGAAATAAGTGTTCAATGTTCAGCAACTATTCTTTAATCTTGCGATGCAGAGCGATACTTTAATTTTTTTGATGCTCCGGAATGTTTCTTCACTATAGGCTCAAAATACTTCCAGAAGGTCCTAATTTCTCCTGACAAATTACGAATTACGTCCACGCGTTTACGATGATCTATTATGTTATGGTTATTATTGTTTGCTTGCATGTTACGTTTTAGAAGGTGTCATTGCCACATGTTTGCAATTAAGAACCTTTGGCATTATAGGACTATATGCTATATATACGATCGGAGCCGTTTTCGAAGATCCGACTATGCGCAGGACGTTGTGTGGTAGTAAGCCCTCCGCCGTTCTAAAAGCTCTCATCCTTAATTTGACAGTAAACTAAGTAATTTTAATTTTGATGTTTTAATTCTCTGAGCTCCTATCGAGAATCATTCCACGATATTTGGATTTGCCTGAGATCGAAATGAAGATGCACTTTAGAACTAGCTGAGCCAGACTGGTCATAATCCTTCTTTTCGTAAAAGGAGTAATTGTGTTAAGACGATTGACATAAATTCATCAATTCATTGCTCACGGTGCAACATGAAAGAACAAAAAGATAACAAAGGACATTTTGGACAAGTCTTCTAAGCTACATGAAATCAGGAAAATCTGACAAATTTCGGCTGAGTGAATGTGAAATCCAAATAAGGAAACAATTGGAGAATACTTTTTTGTTCTTGTAAAAACACAAAAACATATCTTTAAAAAACGGGGGGACTACATAACGATATCAACGCAGAAGTCAAAACTAGAATAGCCTAAACTATTGCCACTCTTTGACCGAACAAGGATAATCAGTGAACAACTGTCTCGATGTCTTGTTATCACAACATGAAATTTATTGAAGGTTAGGTAAGATATTCTTGAGTGCCTGTGGGAAAATTTCATTCCTAAATATTCCTCGTTGCAAATAGTAAAATCAATGTACTCGTAGATACAGCGTACAGTTGTACTGGGCTGGAATCGGCTAAGGTGATAGTTGATAGTTGACAATCAAAATCATCGCTTTACGTCCACGTAAGGTGATTATCAAATCGACAATCGCTCTTTTGCTGTCATTTCATGTGATAGCTATTTAGGTGTCGCTTTCATACATTTGTGTCATAAAAAATTAATTAGAATAAAAAATGTTGCGTCAAATTTTGAAAATTTTGAATCTTCTTTGGAGTGGTCGCTATCAAAGACAAGTTGGGGCTGACTTGGCTGTAACAATTTGTCGAAATAGGGTAGCTGAAATAACTGCTGTAGTCATTAATAAAATGCAGTCAATACTTACGAAAGAAACAAATTGTTCGTTGTACCAACCAACGGTTCGACAGATTTGCTTTTGTGTACGACAATATGTATCGTGTGTTTCCACACAACCGATCGTTGTACCAATATCGTACGGTCGCATTTTCTTAAGTGAACAACCGATGTCGCATGCGACAAATTGTATGGAAATACATATTGTATGGCTAGTGATGGGCCAATACCGGATAAATACCATCTGAGAGTAAATACCCATACCGAGGGTATGTATGTATGAGCTACATACAACAGTTAGGCCGAAATCGGCACAACCTAAATCGGTACAACAACCGTATCGAGTATTTTCTACTTTACATTTTTCATATTAAAAAAAACTTAGATTTTAATTGTATCAGCTGCTCGGAATGACAGCGTTGGCAAGGAAGTGGCGTTTAAAATTCTAAGTGTTGCCGATAAAAAATGTTTTTTTATTGATCGCTTTACGCAGAGCAAAGAATAGTTGATAATCAAAAACGACAGTCAAAAAAGCGACAATCAACTATCACCGTAGCCGATTCCAGCCCTGCAAAATTTATTGGAACAAAAAATTGCTTATTGGAGCTGGTGACCTCATGCAGACGTAGAACTACCCCTTAGGGACCGTACAATAAGAGGCTTTCTCATCGTTAGTGCTGTGTACAAGTCCAAGGGAACCACAGGCATCCTGGCGGCAATTAGTTAAAGACTAAATTGAATTAGCAGGCTTATGGGTTGAGTCCCGAGTTAGATCCCAGCTATAGTACCTTTCTAATCCTATGTATGCCATAAGTGGTGAAATCATGAAGTAGGCTTAACTTCATATCGAAATTTTAGCTTTAACGTTCAAAGTTTATAGAAATCTCGATATAAGAACGCGGTTTGATCCTTAACTATGCTATCAGAATACGTTTTCTACCAAAGGATCTCTTTTACAACAACAAACAAAATTTCTAAGTTCAAAGCGTGTTTAATAGTTCTTCATCAAATTCGTTATAGTTGACGTCGTTTCAAAAATATTATACCGCTTAATGACGATGACGGTATCTCAACCTACGGACGGTTTTGTACCTGTATCCATCATCAGCAAGAGGAGCCTGAGCTTCCTCAACTGGGGGCAAATATTCGTTCTATGGGAGTTCATCAACATCACGACGACGCCTGTGACGCAGCCTCCTCACGGTCTTGTATCGGTATCCATCAGCAGCAAGAGGAGTAGCATCCTCGGCAACAGCAACGGCTTCCTCTTCTGTTGGTGGCAAATATTCGTTGGATGGGAGTTCGTTCACATCACGACGGCGTCTCAGGCGGTACCTCTTCACAGTCCTATAACGATATCCGTCAGCGGCAAGAGGAGTGGCTTCTTCAGCGGCAGCATCTACCTCTCCTTCTTCAACAACTGGTGGCAAGTATTCGTTGGAAGCGAGTTCATCAACATCACGACGACGTCTGCGACGGAGCTTCTTCACGGTCTTGTAACGGTATCCATCATTGGCAAGAACAGTGGCGAGTTCAGGAGCAAGTGAAATGTTCAAATCCTCAAATGGTGGAAGATATTCATTCAATGGGAGATCACTGACATCACGACGATGACGAAGACGGAGTTTCCTGACGGTCTTGTATCGGTATCCGTCATCGGCAAGAGGAGAAGCCTCCTCAGCCACAGCCTCAGGTGCTTCTTCTACTGGTGGCAAGTAATCAGCTGGCAGGACAGCTGCAGCTGCAACAGTTATCACAGCGAAAGCTACGACAAAGTATTTCTGAAAGGATAATTCAGATAATAATTCGGAAGATGAAGCGAGTTCTCAACTTACCATCCTCCTATTCTTAGATACTCGTACTCTGCACTGGGATGAGTTCAATTGAATGATAATTGTGGGAATTCGAACACCTATTTATATGTAGATCATCGCTTTAACCGGTTTAATTAACGCAGTCAAGTAATTAAAAAAAGAATTGAACTCAAAAAGTACTCACACCATGCAGAGGGCGAAAGTAAAGAACCTCGCTGTAACTCAATTATATGTCGATGAAATCATAGAAGCGTCAATTATGTGTCTAATTAAAATATGTATAAATAATGATTTCAAACGAATTATCGCATTGTGCTGTTTTTAGAGGGCGTAACGAACGTAGAGTGAGGAATTAAACCCTCAAGATTTACATTAGATAGGTATGTATGTATCGTTCTCTTTGAAGTACTTGCAATTGTAATTGTAATGGGTATTTACCTTTGGCTGATATCCACATTAAGTTAAAGAAGGACTTCAATTAAAGTGCTCTGTTCATTGCAAATAATTTTCAAAAAAGTACCGTTCTGTTTTTACTTAATAACTACGGGCAGAAGGAGTAAGGTTTGTGGTTTGATATTCTATGGTTTTGTAGAGGGTATTAGCTTAATGAAGTCCTTCATTCTGCTCACTCTCAAGATTCTTTCAGAAGAAGCATGGAATTTTTCGATATTTTGAGCCCAAATATTGTCCTATAGTATGGCCAGGGTCTGAGGACCACAACGAACTTAAGGTAACTCTTCGGAAAGAAATTACTTGAGTCTACATCAGAATAGAGCGTAGGACAGCTAAAGTGCATCTCAGGATAAAGTTCAAAGTGGATGACAACGTAATGAAACTTTCGCTGCTCATGTCCCAACGATATTTATTCAATTTTGACAGTAGGTACTACGCAAATCTCTTCAAAAGGAATTAGACTATTTTAACATTAATGTGAAAAAATACTGTGAACTACGAACGAATAACGAACACCAAAATGGCATTCCTTTCTTCACTGCCAAATTGGACACCATCTACGGAGAGATTTGAAGCCTAAAACAACAAGCAACGTTCTTTAATCCATACTTCTCTCTTTCCATTTAACAAACGCCCTTGCCCTGTATTTACATTTGGAAAAGGATAGCCATTATGTCCTTCGCGGAATAAGGAACAAGAATGTTTTCATATGATGTTTGTTGTGTTAGTTTTTATCTTACACGGACACTATTTTGTAGGGGTGTACATTGTAATCGTCGTGCGGAGTCCGAGTAAAGGAATGTCTTGAAATGCCTAAGATGACAGAATGTCTTCGAGCAGAGCGCTTGGGAGATAAGAGTTCCCACAGTGCGCCAAGAACTAAGGGACCATCTCTCACGTGGAGTGGAAACAATCAGCAGCTTATTGCCCGCCACCATCCAAGACCATTGGTGTACTCTGAAAACTGTTTTTACATCAGGTGCTGAAAGGATTGTCGGTCGATCGAAGGGAAACCATAGGGCGTGGCTTTCCTAGGATACCTGGAGAAGGATCAACGAACGAAAACAGCTAAGAGCCCGAATTGCAGCAGCTCCAGCAGCAGGGAGCATGAAGATGAGAGAAGTGCAGCGTAGCGTGAGACTTAACAAGCGCAATTACATCAATGCGCTGTCCACGCAAGCAGAAGAAGCATCAGCAAGGTGCGACATTACTCAATACCCAGTGAACGGCGTACACGGTTCGTTGCTAGAATCGGATGAGGATCAACTGAAGAGATAGAAGGAGCATTTTGCTTTGAAGTGTCCGTAGAAAGAAATTCCCGAATTGCCACCAGAACCCCCAGTAAGGAAGAGATTATTACTGCATTGAAAACCAACAAGGCGGTGGGACTTGACAGCATACCCGCGGAACTTTTTCAAGCTGCGCCAACAGCATCGGCAAAGCTACTGCTACTAGCTAATACCACAAGGGGATACAGTATATAAGTAAAGTAAAGTAAGTATAACATCGTCATTAACAAATAAATTACATGAAAATAAGAAAAATATTACATTGTTTTACCAAACTTGTGTGACAGGGACCCTTTTCAGGACTCTTTACGAAAATTTTCAGAGGTAACACTGGAAACGATTTGCTTCAAACTTCATATCTGGAGTCTCCAGCGTATTGCCCAGAGGGAAAATCGAAATTTTTATTCTAGCCCCATTATTAACGGTACTTTTTTGTAGGGCCAATTTTGATTTAATTTCAAATTTGAGCTAAAAATATTTTCTACGTTAACGGTGCTTCTCTTATTAACTGGTTTTAAAAGTATGGCTATTTCTCGGTTAATACTGAATGGATTTCGGCCAAAATCAAAATGTGGACAGATTTTAACATGTTCCAAAATATGGCATCAAAATTTATAAACAATCTTAGAAAATATTTTTCCATAAATTTTATATATATTTTTTTTTAATTTAAAAATTAATCCATGCTCAAGTAATAGTATAGAGATGCAATTAGGTACGACGAAGTCCTGCACTTTATTTTAATCTAAACTACGTTTGCATACAGCACGTCAAAAACAAACAGATGGCTAGAAATGGATGTCAATCAAGAACCCATCTCATAGATAGAACCTTTTAAAGAATAATAGTTTTGAGGGTTTAAGCCACTTGCTGCCCATAAATGTCATCACCTGTTACTCTTGGGAAACAATTTATGAGAGCGTGTTCTTCAAATGTATTTACATATTAATTAGACACATAATTGACGCATTTATGATCTCATCGACACATAATTTAATTATGGTGAAGCTCTTTACTTTCGCCCTCTGCAGAGGCGAGTGCTCTTCGGGTTCAATTCTTTTTTTAATTACTTGACTGTGTTAATTAAACCGGTTAGCTGTACTAAGCTCTTTTAATGCGATGATCTACATATAAATAGGTGTTCGAATTCCCACAATTATCATTCAATTGAACTCATCCCAGTGCAGAGTACGAGTATCTAAGAATAGGAGGATGGTAAGTTGAGAACTCGCTTCATCTTCCGAATTATTATCTGAATTATCCTTTCAGAAATACTTTGTCGTAGCTTTCGCTGTGATAGCTGTTGCAGCTGCAGCTGTCCTGCCAGCTGATTACTTGCCACCAGTAGAAGAAGCACCTGAGGCTGTGGCTGAGGAGGCTTCTCCTCTTGCCGATGACGGATACCGATACAAGACCGTCAGGAAACTCCGTCTTCGTCATCGTCGTGATGTCAGTGATCTCCCATTGAATGAATATCTTCCACCATTTGAGGATTTGAACATTTCACTTGCTCCTGAACTCGCCACTGTTCTTGCCAATGATGGATACCGTTACAAGACCGTGAAGAAGCTCCGTCGCAGACGTCGTCGTGATGTTGATGAGCTCGCTTCCAACGAATACTTGCCCCCAGTTGTTGAAGAAGGAGAGGTAGATGCTGCCGCTGAGGAAGCCACTCCTCTTGCCGCTGATGGATATCGTTATAGGACTGTGAAGAGGTACCGCCTGAGACGCCGTCGTGATGTGAACGAACTTCCATCCAACGAATATTTGCCACCAACAGAAGAGGAAGCCGTTGCTGTTGCCGAGGATGCTACTCCTCTTGCTGCCGATGGATACCGATACAAGACCGTGAAGCGTTACCGTCACAGGCGTCGTCGTGATGTTGATGAACTCCCATTGAACGAATATTTGCCTCCCGTTGAGGAAGCTCAGGCTCCTCTTGCTGATGATGGATACAGGTACAAAACCGTCCGTAGGTTGAGATACCGTCATCGTCATTAAACGCTATGAAATTTTCAAAACGACGTCAATTGCAATGATTTATGCTTTTTAGTTTTTAATAGAAATCAATCAAATTTAGCACAATGTTTGTATTATTTCTGTGAAAAGTAAAGTATTGTTTACTTTAGAACAAGGAATTCGAATGCCACTTAGGATTAAGCAAAGAAGAACGGAGATACGGACTATAGACAGGTATTGTTAAGATTTGATCACTCGCTATAATAGTCGAGCATGCGTCTTAAATTTTGTACTTTGCCCCAAATCTGGCTTCAGAAAGTACAGACAGGCATTCTGGTAAATCAAATCCTTATTCATTGTGAACTCATTCACTTTATAATCAAGAACGGCAATAACTAGCAAGAGACTGGGGGTGCTTCCCTGGGGTACACCGACTCTAATTGAGAAGTTTTCGATGATTCCGGTGGGGCATCTTACTCTTGTCCTTGATCCATGATTCTTCAAATCGTCCAACACCATATGGAAATCCTTGAAGGAATCACTAAGTTTTGTCCATTATGAGGCGGCCAAACATAATTTCCTTGGAACTTATTTTTCATCTAAAATCTAAAAAATCAGAAAGTACAGACAGGCATTCTGGTAAATCAAATCCTTATTCATTGTGAACTCATTCACTTTATAATCAAGAACGGCAATAACTAGCAAGAGACTGGGGGTGCTTCCCTGGGGTACACCGACTCTAATTGAGAAGTTTTCGATGATTCCGGTGGGGCATCTTACTCTTGTCCTTGATCCATGATTCTTCAAATCGTCCAACACCATATGGAAATCCTTGAAGGAATCACTAAGTTTTGTCCATTATGAGGCGGCCAAACATAATTTCCTTGGAACTTATTTTTCATCTAAAATCTAAAATTTGGTTTTCGAGATAAAAACTCATTTCATCATCGATCGTTTCACACAATCAATTCTATTTTATTTTTATTTTTTAATATTCTTACAAAAGGATAACTAAACTCTAATTGAAATAACAGCAGACAGATGAAAAATGCAAACTAAATCCCTGAATCAAGCACTCGTGGATAAGAATGGACTCCTCAAAAAGGACAAAAAAAAACTAGACAAGTTCCACTCTGGAACCTGAAAGTGCGCTTCCTTTTATCTTTAAATTAAATACAGGAGAAAGGACTAAACAAAAAAACAAACGAACTAAAAAGAAACTACAAACGAAAGAGTCCCTCGAAGTGGGATATACACCGGAAAAGGCAATCTTTTGTTTTCCAACTTCGAATGAGTTGCTTTGCCTTCCTCAAACCAACTAAAACCGACTAAATCTCCCATCCCCCCTCAGTGCTGTTATTTTCTATATATCTATCTAATGTGATGGATCTACACAATGAACGTAGAACAAATGAAGTTTGCTCTTTTAACAAATGGCACACCCAGAGTCGAAAAAAAAAAACAACAAGAGTGAGCACATCCCTGGGAAACAAGCGAAAAAGTTTTTAAAAAACTTTTTTTTTTTTTTAATTTTAATTTGATTTTCTTATAGTTTTTTTGTCTGTCTCTAGATAGGTACTCCCCTTTGCTGGAAAAGTGTATTTTTTTAAGCTTCATCCGTCATTGCTGGGGCGTAAGTATTCGTATGTTCGACTGATGAGGATAAAATCATTTTTCGCATAGCAAAGTATAAAATGGCGCCCAACAGAAGCTCAACGATACCCAAAATTAAAATCAACGCCCAACCGGGTATGGCAAGACCAGCTGAAAAGGAAAGATTTTTTTTAGTTTCATTTTCTTTGGATAAAGTTAAGAGGAATTTTCTTCCCTCGAAAGAGTATAGGTAGGTACTTACTGTAGTATTGTTGAGTGAAAGTCCTGCGTCCTCGTAGAACACGTCGAAGGGCGTCCGTTTCCTGAGGGGCGCAACAAGCAAACACAACTGCAAGGAAATATTAATTTATTATTACTTAATTAGTTTATAATGTGTTGCACAAAGCTGCACTCTCTTAGCTTAGCTCTGGATAAGTTTTGTGAGATGATTAGCAGGGCGGATGGTTGCTTTTGTTTGTTTGTTGTTCTGGTTGTTTATGAGGAAATGTTTACTGGCTACAATTAGATGCAGGAGTAAAGTAGATTGCTACTGCATTAGGTAATTTGAATAAATTAATATTTTATAAATGTGCAACTGGAGGAATGGGAGTAGACTGAGTGGAAAACATCAAGTGATCCGAAATGGGCTTAAGGGAATGTAATTTGCATTTCACTAACGCGTTAGGATTAACTTGTAGTGGGCTAAGAATCAACCTTAGGCATAGCAATTCAATCATGCATACGTTGGTGTAACAAGTGTTAATAATGATGAGAGCACCTTGAGGTTATTCACTTTTTTTTTTTAGTAAATGACAATCATTTAAAGCCCATGCATAGGTAAGGTAGTTTCTTGGCACATTTAATCCATGTCCGGGGAAAAGATTGCAGTTCTCACTGAGAGCTCCAGAACAAAGGTTCGTCAGTAAGTAAAGGAAGTGTGCTATCTCCTCTTATTATATCTCGGCATGCTTAGGATTCTCTCCAGAATACTCTCTCTAACATTTTTAAATTAACTAAAGAATGTAGTCTCACAAACTTTGAGCCTCCGACACTAACTGGCAGCTGCTTGGACATGGCTTAAAAATTTGGCCTTTGCAGAGCAACTCAAACCAAAATCTCTTGCTCTATGTATTCGTTGTTAGATGGACAACACTGGATAAATTCATTAAAAATTTCACATACGTGTGCTAAGATGCGGGACCAACCACTATGGACATAATATTCCATATGCTGCTCCTAGATATGCATCTATTGCAAACAAGTAGCAGCAAATGCAGCTTTTATTCCTGTGATGCAGTCTGTATGCTGGACACTAATCTATTCTAAGAATACAAATCCCTCGACTAACATTGGACAAAAAAGTACAACTGCTCTAACTTGGCCTAAAGAAATCGTTCATCAGCGCGTTGAAAGTATCACTAAGAGACACTGCATCATGGTATGCCTATTCCCAATCAACGGGGAGTGGGAATTAGGCGACATGACAAACGAGTTCGAAACAACAATTTACACCGATGGTTCAAAAATTGACTGTAGTTTGGGGGCGGGGGTTTTCTCTGAATCCCTCAGAATCTACATTTCTTACCGGATTCGTGCAGTCTCTTCCAGACTGAAGTACTTGCTGTACGCTAAGTACGTCTACTTAGCCAAATTTCCTCACTCCCAAATACTATAGCCATCCTTATTGACAGCCAGGGGGCTATCAAGGCTATTATATGTATCTGCCACCACATCTTCGAAGTGTGCAAAAAGGAGGTCTCAAAGACTCAATATCTGTTTTCTATTGCTGCCTGGTCATAACAACATCGAGGGCAATGACCAAGCGGACGAGCTAGCGCGGAGGGGTTATACCTTTGACGGCTCGCTCGCGGAAACGGTGTGCGTCCCAATTGGTGTCACCAGAGAAAACATTTTTGCGCACTACCTATCGAAAGCTGACGCAAGGTGGCGGGGGTTGCGCAGTTGTGTGATATCTAGGCAGATGTGGCCAAAATACCGACTCAAGCGTACAAAAGAACTATTAGGCAGAAACCGTGCTAATATTGCAAGAATTCTTTCGATCAGAACTGGTCACTGGTTTAATGCCCTGTTTCGCAGCTGCAATGTCACCACCGAACAGGAAACAACCATTCACTTCCTTGGTGATTGTCCGGCTCTAGGTAGTGCCAGATTGCTTATTCTAGGCAAGCCCTTTTTATATTGGTGATTTTATTAACTTTCTCAATGCCACGGGGTCGATTTAAATAACCACTAGTCCTACTCTCTAAACTAGGTTTTTCAGGCCAGTTTACATCAGACTAGGTTATATGAGTATGTGGCAATAAAACGACAACGACTTGGTCTGTCGATACAACCACTCCTTCCTACCTATCTACCATGTCTACCAAAGGCTGGATCTTTCAGCTTTTTTAGTTCTAAGAAAACTATGAATGTTTTGCAGGTGATTTTGAATCAGTTTTTGGATTTAATTGATATCCGAATTGATTAATTGTTCGTTGTTTTTTTTACATTTATGGTAAGTGTAAAGGTATATGTACATCACTATTGAAATCCAAGTTAAAGGGCGTTTACCAAACTTCCAATTCACAGAAACCAAACATTACTCATTGTTAGGAAATGAAAGTCTACACAACACTGATAGCAATGATAAGATAAGCCATGCGGAGAATTTGAATTCTATTTCATGGAATTTTCTTTCGTCACACACTCACACATTCTGCTTTTTTAGAGATTTTTTTTTTTATTTTAACTTATCTCTGCTGAGTTTGAATTTCAACAAAAATCCATCACCAAACCAAAAACCAAAAACAAAAACTTGATTCAATTAGAATTTGAAAAAGACGACATTTTTTAACACTAATTGATGCTTTATACGTACTCAGGACGATTGCTAGGTAATATGTGCTATTTTTTATCAGCTTCATTTTGTCGTTGTTTTGGATTTTAAATTGAAATTAAAAACAATTTTTGAAAATATTCGGATTTCGATAAATGTGCGTCGTATGCACCTGTCGCAAAATACTAACTGGCGGGCATTGTACGGGCAAGTGAATTCTACTCGCAGGCGAAATATAGATAGGGCGCTTATCAGGGAGATAAGATAAACATTGAGTAAAACCGTAAGAGCTAACGTGTAGATAAAGTTTGTGTTTCGATTGTGGAAAGATTAGTCATGAGCTAAAAAGTATGACTCCTTGCTTTGTTGACCTAAAAAGACGTACAATATGTTTTTTGTAATGTATTTTGTGTTGCTCTTTGCTTGCACAAGCATATTTATTTAAAAAGCCTGGAGCTTTTTTTCATTTTTTTCTTTAAAAGTTCTATTATTTCTTTTATTTATTAATAATATAACGTAGTCCCTATCCACAGAGATTGTTAGTAACTTGTTTATGGGGTTTGCTACTACCCAACATTGTTAGCCTAAAAGTATGCCTCGTTCATTTCAGTGCGATGGGGCGCCTAAAAGTATAGAAGCATGAGCTACTGGCTTATAGTAGAAACACATTGACATAGAAACAACAACAGCCACTTTGACCAATGCTTTTCAATGGAACAGAACACAGTGACAGCAACTACAACGTTAGACCTAAGTCATAAATCTGCTGTTGAAGTTGTTGTTGCTGTTACCGTGCTCATTTTGTTCTGTTGCATTGAAAAACACGTTGTGTGCTGCCCTTGCTATGTGTAATGTGTTTCAGACCACAGCATCGGTCTTTTTGTGTATGCTGTTCAAGTTGCTGCTTGCTGTTGCTGTTTCAATGTGTTTCTACTATTAGAACCCATGCTTTTCAATGAGACAGAACACACAGTCCTAAATCGGCTGTTGAAATATTGAAGTTGCTATTCCATTAAAAAACACATCACAGTATCTGTCTATTTGCCTCTGCTGCTGAAGTTACTGTTGCTGTGTCAATGTGTTTCAGCTATAAAAGAAGTTGGCGAAAGATTCAGCCATTTTCGACGGTTAGTTATTGTTCACTGTGTGCCTTTATAATCATCTATCAATTAATTAGCGAACTACAGTTTCCTCAAGTCAAAATCATGCAGATCAAAACTGCTGCAGCATTTAGATCGTTTTTTTTTCATCGAATCTCCTTATGTTGAAATGTACCTCTAGCCTGAAATGTACCCCTGCTAAATGATATTAACTAAATTTTATTTCGCGTCTTAATTGTTCTACCATTTGCCATTATTTCAGAATATTACTTACGCCGCGCTCTCACCCTTATAAAACGCAAATTTAACCCCGGAAAACTAAACCTGGAAAAGCTACCAAGACCGTTACCAAACAAAAACAAAAAATTCATTCAAACCAAAATTACTTGGTTGAAATGAACCTCCTCCACGACACTTCGCTCCTGCCACACGCTGGTAGATACAATACAAAGTGTTTACCTTTGCGCAAGGTGTGCGGTTGAGTACCGGTACCAGTACCAGTACCGGATCACAACTTTAGACAGATACCTTAATGGCATGTTTTAACTTCAAAGATTGCTGTACGGCAACAATGAGATGTTAATTGGATTATAAAATTCAATTCGTACCATTTGCTCGAAAGAAGTCGCGTATCTCGTGCCATCTTGCGAGGAGTGTATCTCAAAAGGTATACGGATATGATGCCGCAGCTTACTCGGAATATTTGTATCTAAAAGTGCTTGTTTTTCACTTGGAGATACTTATTTTGATTGTGATTATCTCCTAGCCTCAAGGTTGCGGTACGAATCATTTAAGCCATTGGGAGTCAACACTGAGTATCTTGTGATTTTCTTCGCTCCTCCAAGGAGGGGAGCTTCAAATGGATGGAGATAAACAAAATGTGTTAATTATTACGTAGGGTTCATTCGAAATGGGGAAAACTGAAAGCAAGTGGAGCAGAAAAATAACTTGGGAACTACTGAAGTTTATAGAGATGAATGTTAAGCGATATGTGGAAGGTCGATAGAGGTATACTTTGTTATCATAGCCGTAGGGCCGGCGGGCCGCTTATATTATTTCATAGGAGCATGAGTGTACTGCACGTGCTATGCGGTTCAATGGATTTCAGGGACTCAAAGTTCAAAGTTCATTATGATTTATTTTATGGCTCAATTCCATATTTGCATTAAGTTACAAAGACGAACTTAATATTGATATCACAAATGGTGGTGCTTTAGAACTTAGATACTTAATAAAAAAATCAAAAATTCATCATAGAAAACTTTAAACTTGATTTCCCGCTAAACTACGCGCCTAATTGAGAAAAGAAGCGAAATTCGGGATCACCCACCCCGGGTCCCAAAAAAATGGATTCTCCACCCAAAAACCTAAACTTCATCATAGAAAACTTTAAACTTGATTTCCCGCTAAACTACGCGCCTAATTGAGAAAAGAAGCGAAATTCGGGATCACCCACCCCGGGTACCGAAAAAATGGATTTTCCACCCAAAAACCTAAAATTCATCATAGAAAACTTTAAACCTGATTTCCCGCTAAACTACGCGCCTAATTGGGAAAAGAAGCGAAATTCGGGATCACCCACCCCGGGTACCGAAAAAATTGATTTTCCACCCAAAAACCTAAAATTCATCATAGAAAACTTTAAACTTGATTTCCCGCTAAACTACGCGCCTAATTGAGAAAAGAAGCGAAATTCGAGATCACCCACCCCGGGTACCAAAGAAATTGTTTGATTTTGAATTAGCACTTGGTCCAAGGTACAATCAGTCTCCTGCACCACTCTGTCTATGATGTAATTTTGTACGTGTGATCTGCAAGGCCTTCTGGCTTATATACTACCTAAATCTGCATGAAACCTTCAGTTTAGACTACATCGTGAATGACTATTTGCCATCCAAGTATGCGTACCGTATTTGATTGCCCACAGCACCCTTCGTAGATAGCTTACTGTACCACTCAACGGTGTTTACTCCTCTTGTGCATCTACTTCAAGTACTGTCTCCACTATAATGTTGAACTACAAGTTAAAACAAGACACATCCTTTGCTACAGGATACTCATTCCGAATTACGTAATATAATGAATTCAGTCGAAGCTACGAGTACATATATAAGGCAATCATCATCATAGCTAATCGTAATCGATTTAACTAAATCGACAGCAATTGCATGCCCCCTTCTACAATTAACCCTCCAAGTCAAGAGCCTTAAATCAATTTCAACATCAATAATTAAATTGGGGCACCTCTAATCACACACAAAAGGTATCTATAGCCGGTGGCATTATTCACCTCCAATGGCACTTTTAAATCAATTTATTTGCATTCACCCTACACCTAGAAATCGAATCACATACATAGTGAGACATTCTCCACCCAAGCCACCCCAACTACCGACTGCATTCAAGGCTAATCCAATCCTTACCGAACCGAACAAGAAGACGCATAGTTTCAAGTCTCTTTGCTTAAACGAAGCTTATCCGAACAATAAAGACGGAAAAGAATGCTATCCGCTTGTACTGTCAACAGCTATGGCCAATAGAGACCGGCATTGTCCTCATGACGGTAATCCGATTTTAAGCTGGCAGCAACTATGGGCTTTTAAGGACGATGGCACTTTTGTGACAAATTTGTGCATATCCTTGGAATAACGACAACGACAACGACAACGACAACGACGACGACGGACAACAATGAAGGAGGATGATACCTACTTTTGCTCCAGTAGTGTCTCCTGCCTTTGCATGCTAACTGGCCATTAAAGGTTTTGGTCGCCTGCACAGGTATAGTTAGAATATGGACCACCACTTGTCCTTTCGCTATTTGTTGCTGCTTCTGGGACTGCACTTGACTTTAAACTCTAGAGAAAAAGAATGGAAAATATATTCTTCGGTAAATAACGACGTATTTTTGTGTGGGTGTGTGTGTGGGCAAGGATACCTAGGAAATGCAAAAGAAATTGAGAAAAATGATGAACGTCCAGGAAGTTAGTTTTTTTCTTTTTTTTTTTTCTAAGGGCTGCATGTGTCTTTTGATCACAATGGGCAACCATGTGATTAAAATGAGGAGAATACTTCGATGAAACCCATCTTAAGGAGAAAAAAATGTTTAATTTCCCAGCGAGATACAAAATGCCATACAAATTCTGTGCTGCTTGTTGAGATGTTTTAATAGCTTCAAAGTAAATTTGTAAAAAATAAAAAACCTAATTAAGTTAAATGAGCGAATGAATCATCTGGTCATATTTATGAGTTCCTTAAGTCGTAAGGTACATAAGGTTAGCACAAATGTATAAGGTTATTGGTACTTGAACAATGTCAAGGTCTAAAAAGTATCTATGAATACGTTTAAGTGCCTTTGCAATTTACAGTGATTGCAATCGCTACTTATCAAAATCTCGGTGCCCATTTGGGGGCAGATCATGTTCGTGGCAATAAATACACACAAATAAGTACTAGGTGGATATAGTATCTAGGAATAGTGTAGATAGGAGTCTCTGTAGCAACATATTCTGTTGAAAATTAATTAGTGCCGTCCCATGTGTGCCTACAGCTCTCCCAATGAAGCTAAAGGCCCCAATAGGGCGAGACAACCCATCTCCAGTCAAAGAAGAACCAACACCTCCACGCAGTGTTGAAGTAGTTTTCGCAGTCCTTGGAAGTCTGAAAAAACAACAAGGCTGCTAGTTCTAAAGTCGCGTAGTGCTGTAAGGCATACTACATATGCATTATGCAACTTGGAAGCAGAACTGTCAAGCTCTTCCCAACGTGCATGTACGCTGTTAAATGACTTGTGAATTGAATCGGAACAAATTGAACAGGTGTAAACAGGAAAGGAAACCGATACTCATGAATGGAGCACTGGTCTGGTGGCCTGCCCTGGAGAAGACCTCCAACCTAATACTAATGGAAAAATCTCAACGAGTTGCTTGTCTCAGTAATACTGGTGCACTGAGAACCTCTCCCACCCCAGCGCTCCAAAGCATGCTCCACTTACTTCCAACTGACATCGTCAGCAAACAACTGGCTGCCTGCTCAGCAATAAGACTGAGAAGTTCCAAACAATGAAAACAACAACACACTGGACACGCCAGAATACTTCTGATGCACAGCCATCTTCCAAAGGTCACCGACCACTTGCCCACTGAACACAACTTCACTATGGGCTACATATGCTTAATAACAGAATGGACACAACGGGATGTCCTTCAACATAAATCCCTGACAATCTTCACGGACTGCTCCAAAACCAAAGAAGGAGTTGGTGCTGGTACATCCACCTCTCCTTCAGCCTTCCTAGCTAGTGCAGCGTTTTTCAAGCCGAAGTCACTGCCATTCGTTAAGCAGCTGACTGCCTGGCGGTTAATGCAGTATCAGGATCGGATATTGTCATATACATCGACAGCCAAGCGGCCATCAAATCACTCGGATCGAGCACAACGAAATCCAAGGCAGTGAAGGACTGCCGCGTATCTCTGAACGAGATAGTTGGACAGTACAACCTGAACCTCTGCTGGGTACCGGGTCACTGTAATATACCAGGGAAATGCGAAGCTGACGAACTGGCCCGACGATGCTCCTCAGATCTAAACAGCATAAACGTCACCGACATTGAGGCGCCAACGTCCTATGCTAAATACCTTGTCCATGCCGATGCGGTGAGAGAAGCCAACCATCGGTGGCAACAGCTCGGCCACTGTAACACTGGAAGGCTGCTCTGGCCCACGCTAAATGAAACCAGGTCCATCGGACTTCTGAAACATAAAAGAGGAACCCTCTCCAAAATCGTATACACCCTCAACGGACACTGTGCTATAGGAAGGCATGCCCAAAGACTGGGCATCCCCTATAATGACTTCTGTAGAAGTTGTAGAGAAGAAAAAGAGTAGACTATTAGTCACCTCCTATGCACGTGTCCCGACCTTGCCAACATTAGAAAGGCCACATTAGGTAAATACCTGTTCAACGATCTTAGTAATCTCAACAATGCATGTACGGCTAAGATTGGCACATTTACAGCACAATGGACCAACTCCTGGTCTAAATGCATCCTCACCGAGGGCCGGTTTCAACCAACCAACCAACCAAACAGGAAAGGCGACTCCACAACAACTCTGCAACTAAGAGGATCTAGGAACCGTCGAGACGGAGAAAAAGGCCGATCAGCTGTCGAAGATGCCAGACAACTTGCTTCTCAAAATTGGATCCAGCGTTCCCGAGAAGGCAAAGGATTGAAGGCTGCTGTACCTCACGCATAGACTGTCCAAGGGTCGATAGCCTTTTAAGTACATAAGTAGGTTATAAATGTCCTATTTTGCCAAGAACTTTCTTAAGAGAAACAATACCAGAGTTGAAGAACGAACTACGTAGTATCCTTGTGAAATATGTGCTACAAGTATTTTTTTCCACGAAGATAAAGTGTGTAATCTGTACATCATGCTTAGCTACTGGAGTCACAACTCTAAACAAATAAATGGATTATTTGGAATGAAACTATAGTAAACAGCATCAGCAAAAAATTTAGGTATAATTATTTCAATAAACCGAAAGCCGACACCATCAATATAAAATGTTTATTTCCTTTTGTTTACACAAAAAAAAAAAACAAAAACAAAAACAGAAACTTGTTCATTTGTCAATAAAATTTATTTAACAGGTTTCAAACATGTAGGTGCATATTACAAGCACAAGTTCGTTGGACGTTAAATATTGTTCTAAATTTATAAAAAAACCTTGTCCCCTTTTATTCACAAAATATTGTCGCTAAATTAAAATTAAAATTTCATGACATTGAACTGCAAAAATGATACACTTTTGCTGCTTTGCTGAACGTCACCCTTTCGTTTGGTGGTTTGATTGACATATCACAACACAAGGGTTAGCATAGAGGCCAGTACTTTTCATATCACAAAAGTGCTGACGCCATGAGATAAACAAAAATATTTTTTTTAATTATAGAAAATTTCAATTGAATAGTATTATTTACTTTCGTCTTTTAATTTACAACATATCGTTAAATGTATCGCATTTCAGAGAGTAGGTATCGCTACCCCCCAGTGTGTGTCAACAATTACCCCTCGCCCCCACTATTACACTGACCACAACAATATTGAGCGCAAATGGTATGTGTAAGTATGTATCTTCCACTTTTCAATTATCCAGCAATCAGTCGATGTAATCACGAAGGGGGTAAGCAAAAGCAACTAGCTAGCCAGATACTTTAAAGAAGAAAAACAAAATCCAAAAGCAAGTAGTGAATCTCAATCGGGTTCGGTAATCGGTCGAGTGCGGATGAATATCGAAAAAGCTCAGCTCTATTAAAATAAGAATTCCTTTGTCTTATGTGAAATTGGTTGATAAAAGTTTCACACGGCCACGCACAAGGATAACACAAAATCGAAATGCATACACCCGTTTCGAAGGTGTCGGGTTTTATCAGCCTGCTCACTGTTCAAATAGCTTTGTTGCTTTTATTTTGGATTTATGTGCGCTACGCTAAAGGAGCTCTACCGGGCTCTTCCTCCTCGATGGGAGAAGATGGCCCCAATGGAACTGCAGGAACAACAGAAGACGATGGATTAGCTGAAGGACACGTTTCCAAGTATCCCCGTGAGTGCTTTTATGTTTAATTTTGCGCTTTAAAATGCGTCATCGTTTGAGTTCAGAGTTCGGGAGAAGATGCCTTTTCCCTTGTCTTGAGTTTCACTGCAATTTTCTTTTTGTGTGCATGTGTGTGTGTGGAAGTGCATTTAGCAACTTGTGATTGCTTAGGGACGTTCAAAGTTTAAGCAAGGATCTTCTTCACCTCGTTTTGGCTTTCACAAGCAACAACGTGTGTTTGTGGGTTGTTGTTTTTTTCTTTCTCTCAGTTGATTCCTGTACCTACTGTGTGGAGGAAAACTCAATTAAGATTTTCTGCCTCTTTAGGTCTAGGAGATGTATCTGTAGTCTGTGCTGGAAATGAGAGTTTTGGGATTTGTTTTCATTTAAGTACTCACACATGCATGGGACAGAGAAAATCGCACCGACAATGAGAATGTGACGAAGAATCCGTGGATTTTACAACCGGACGAGATTTTAGCTTTTATGTGCACCAACAGAATGGCACTGCTTTATGTGTGTCTTTAGCATGGAACCGCAAGGATTTTGGTTTTCCTCGAACCATTACTCATGCCACATGTGGCGGTTCTATATTCTCGACGTGGAAGGATTAAATTTTGTTTTTCCCTTCTTTTTTTTTTTTGTATTTAGAGGGATGTGTCAGCTACGAGTACTTCCGCAAGTCTGAATCCTTTCACCTTTTGAACTTACGAACAGAATGGTTTGACATTTTATCTGCTCACGACAGGATGGGATTTTTGTGGTTTACAGTTGATGGAGAAGAGAATAGTTGTTGGGTAAACATGGTGCATGTATTTCTTTTGAAAGAGTTATTATTATTTTTTTGCTTTCATGGACGTCGCGTATTAGAACAAAATTTAAAGAGCTTGGGATAGGTATCATTTTAAGGGGAATAAAAGAGACTTAAAGCGTTAAAGAGAAGCCGAATTTCACGGTATATTCAATTAGACTGGCCAACGTCGTTCTTAAAGACTCATGATGTGCTCTCGGGATGCATCGTAGTTTGGTGGATGTCCTGTGAATTGTTATCGTCCCAAATTCAATTTTGCTTGTTGACGAACCCATTTATCTAGAAATGGCTCTCGTCACTGAATAGGATTTTACGACTGAAATTGCTTTGGTCATTAACATTGAGCTCCTGGACCAGTTGAATCTTGTATTCATCATGCTGTTCTTGTGCTCGGCGCTCGACTGCCTCGGACTCTGTTGCACACCCCCACAGACAGCGGCAATTTTTTCGGCAGATCGTGCGTTTGGTTGACATACGGGCATTGGCGGATTGTTCTATGGTAAATTGGCCAAGTGTTCCTCGAACCAAAGACGCACATTTTGATTTGACAAAACATACTAAATAAAATACAGCATATTTGACAGATGTTGCTTTAACAAAATGGCCACTACCTGTCAAAGTTTGACATTGGAAAACACGTTATACTTACAAAGGTACTTTGCTTCTTAATTGGTCTTATATAAATAGGTCCGTTTGCATACTTTTTGCACTAAAATTTGTAGATTATCAAATTTCGAAGAGTGGGGAACAAATTCTCTCAGAGAGAGCTAAAATAACGAAAAAGTAAACGAACGGGTTGAACAAGAAAAAGTTGAAAATACACTGGTTTGACAGCTTTGACAGTTTTCATAAACCAGCCCACAGAAATTTCTTGCACTCAAATTCGCAGCATGGGGGAATTTCTTACTCTCTCGTGAGCGCTCTCTTCTGCGAAAAACTATGAAAATTCTCCGTACGGGAACAGCTTTTCGGAAAAATTCGGTGTTTTAGGGGGGTAAACGAACGGACCTAATGTTTATTTCTCGGTTAAATCCTTATACATTTCGATCTGTCAGCAAACAAAGTTTGGCAAACGGACTTTGGAAAATGACTGATTTTTAGACAGGACCTAGAGAGAGGAGCAAAACTACTCAGCAACTTTTTACTAATCAAACAAATTATTAATAATTTTACCTCCTAACGCCCTTTTGGCTTAGAAATCCAAAAGGTATCTATTCCCATTTCAAATAATCACCGAAAATACATTTTTCCTTTCACATTTCCATTGTTGCTATTTTTTTTTCCTTTCTAAACATAAATAATTGATGAGATAATTTCATTCATTTTTATTTCTTTTATCTCGCGGAAAAACATTTCGCTCTCATACACAAAATTATCGGGGAAGAAGGGAGCCCTGCGGCGGGCGGCAAGAAGAGTGTAAAACCCGTGCTTTTCAATTTCCAACAAACGACTAAGCACTGCACTTTGAAACATTTATTCGGGATGCAAACTTAAATATTCTATTTGAACTGGAAAAAGTGTGTATAATTGAAATCATGTTTTATGGGCCCCATACACAGACCGAACACAGAACCATACATAGATACATGCATTACCCCACCCCCCCCCCCCCCCCCACCAGCCGTAACGCTACCGCGGCATGAATTTAACAAATTTTCCCAGATGGGAATTTCACTGTTTTATGTTTTCGTCGAAATACTCGCATTTTCCATTCATTCATAATGAATTCATGAATTCAATTAGAATTAGAATGAAGCAAATGAAAAGGAACAAAAATCCAAGAGACCTCTAGGGATGATGCAGTAGCTCATTCTGTATGTAGTTGCATGCTAACGAACTATTTAACAACAAAAATAACAAATATATGTATGCAAACAATTTATGAGCCCATATTATGTACATAATATGAGTGTTGGTGGGAAATGGTAGGAAATATTGTAGTTTCGCAAAGTTCAGATCCCGAGGGTTCTTGCTTTCGAATCGACCCACTGAGCAGAGCACACAAACGGAACTCGAAAATGAAATCAGCTGACGAGCACTGAATGAATTTTGAAAATCAACATAATTTCTGTTAATTAATTTGTAATTAGTTTTGGCAAATGCATTGATTTCGCTGTTCAAATTGAATAGCGCATTTTAAATTGCTATTTTAGGGTTGCACTCTCTGCCCTTTTTGTAAGTAAATTAGATCATGGCTATCCACTGTCGAGGGAGCATAAATAAATATTTAAAAAGGCTAGGTGTTTGACTAAACAATCGCATGTTTGGTTGAAGCCTTTTAAGGATATTTTTTGGTGATGATCCTGTTAGATATGACTAGTGACTAATGAATTATGATGCCCAGTTTTTGTGACCTGATTTCCTTTTGATTTTTCACCTCATATTTTGACGGACCAACATCAGATTCTGAGACACCGATGTTTGAAATTATAAATTTCAAAATATGAAACAGAAACTTAAAAAAATTAACTGAGTTAATATTTGCAAGTTCAAAAGGGGAATCCCATGAACCCTATCAAAACCTCCTAAAAAAGAAAGTTACGCCGACGAACCTTGGCAATACGTTGGCGTTCAGATCTGTCATTACAACAGAAAGGTAGCAAGAGCCAAAGAATTTAATGGGCCACTCTAGGTCCGCCTCTAGGTCCGCCTCTATTTATTTTAACTGATGAATTGAATTTTCCAAAGCCACTTCTTCACAAGATTTCTTCTAGACTACTGTTTTCTTTAACAAGAACTAAATACTCTTTCGAACTAGAAAATTGCTTGGCCCGAGAACTCAATATCAATTCCGATGATATGACACACGATGTTTTAAAGAGTTCTGTGGCCCTTACGTGACAAGACCTTTCTACATTACATTCGTGCGCTCAGTCCGTGAATACGCTAGTCAAGTTTGGTTACCCTTTCAGCAAGTTTATGTATCTAAAATCTAGAACATTCAACATGGTTTTATTCGATTTGCCCTTCAAGGCTTTTTTGGAATAGGTTAGGTAGATGGGTGCCTTGTGACTGCTCAGCTCGGAAGCGCTGTAAGAAATGTCCGCTATTAGAATCACCAGATAGTGATATGGATCTCAGGGGGTCCATCAGTTCAACGTTGCTTTAGTTCCCACCTCCAAGAAGAAGTGACTACCAAGAGTTCTCGTTCTTCTGGTACAGTCATTGTGCTCTGAGTGAAAGCCAATGGAATCATGGTCGGTTATTAAGTCAGAAAGGACCCGTAAGTTATAACGACTTAGTTTAACCAGAGTTGATGATCTCTTCTTGCAAAATCACGGCCATAGTGTCCTGACCGTAACGCAAGTCTCCACCTAAACCAAGCGTCTATTTGCTCGAACGATGGCTTCATCTTCTAACTTCTTCCGTAAGCCTGTGATGGGGATTGCTACAAAAGGACGAGCCCGTCGACAGCATCGACCCCCATGAGCTTTTTCGTTTCCTGGAACAATCTATAGGTACTTTTATCTTGCCTCCCCATCAAGATTGTATAAACTTCGCTCAACTAAATTTCATGAACCAATTTTCCATATATGCATGAAGTGTTAAAGGCTAAATTTAACCTCACCCATTTGGAACCCGGCCTCCAATCCGATCTTCTCTTTTAGTCATAGTTTCTAATTTTCTAATAGATTTCTAGATTATCTCAAGCCCTATTTGGATTACGTAAAAGCTATTTAGATTGCATCACTAAGCACCAGTTAAACACGATATTTCATAACGCCATCTTCAACAAAACCTGCATGCAAATTGATTATCAATTTGCATACACATTTTCATAAGTTTGAAAAGTGCTAATAATAAATTAGAAAAATTTTATGGACTTTTATTTACTTGTCAGACAAACATGTACTTAGATTAGTTTAAATAGTGCTAAGCGATTTTTATAGCCTTAAACCACGTGCTAAAATTAAGTGAGGGATGGAGCTGTGAGTGATGCTTGTTGAACGCAAATAGGTGTTTTTATCACACTATTTTGCTAATTAGTAGTGGAAATGCTCATGCTATACAATACTGTTGCGTATATTGTAGATGTGTAGGTTATTTGGTTCAGTTTGCATTTGGCAACAGTAGTGTCCTACTATAAACAGAAAATAAATAAATATTAGACCAGAAGGCAGTCCGCAGAGGCCCAAGGCATGACATGTTGTACACAGTATACATTCCAACACCTGTAAAAGAAACAAACAGTTTTATAGGTTGAATATAAAGCATAACGTCTTGACCAGTGCTGACCTAATCCAGTCCAGCAGTACTTTTTCGATCAATTCAATCGTCAAGCAGGTTACAAGGAATCCGAGTTACCATTAGAAAAACTGCCAACCAAGTCAACAGCTCTTGTTGAAGTTACAGAGAATATTCCCTTGGACGTAACTGATGCTACTAAGAGAATCTGAGGATGTGTTACAAGAGAAAAACCCATCATTGGCATTCCAAGCAAAGGATGTAATTGTTCTTTTAGAGAACGTCCTACAGCAGCATCTAGAATCTAAAGTGGTCTTCCCTCAGGAGACTTCAACTGATTTCATTATAGACAACACAAAATCAGACGAACTGATTGCGTCGAAAAAATTCAACGGACTGCCCACAAGTGAAATTCTTGAACAAACTCCAGTAGAGGTACCAACGGTCTTTGTAACTCCTGCTAAAAGCCTATCAAAAGCTAAAGAAACGATTTTACTGAAAGAAGCCTTAGAGACATCTGAACAAGCACCATTTGATTCTACAACTGACGTTGAAGCTTCTATACCGAAAATGGTGAAAGTAAGGCCAGAAATAGTCTCCAAAGACGCACGCAGAAGTTTTTGAAGTCGACTTCCATAAAAAGAGCTGGACTTTAAAAAACCAACCGCACCGATACCGGAGAAAGCTGCTCAATATTTTGAGTTTTAAACATCGCTAGATGTAAAGCAAATCGAAGCAGCTGATTTAGAATAAGATCTTCCAAGTCTAGATAAATCAAAAGAGCAAAAAACTGATGAATCGAGAATTTATTCCGACCTTAAAGCTGCTCTTACGAAGGAAGTTCAACCACAACTAAAGACTGAGAAACTCCCAGAGGACGAACTAAAACAAGCTGAAGCAAATTGTTCCCACGAAGGAGTTACGGTAAGCGAAAGCTTTCAACATGGTGTCCTTGAAACTGATAACTTTGAAACTGAAAAACAGCCTCAAATGAAGACGACTCAAACTACGATCGATGCAAAGCAGTCACTAAAAATAATTGAAGTTATGACAAACGAAATCGAAGATAACTGCCAGACGACCAACTGAGCAACAGGTGGGGCCATCGATACCAGACCAATACCGACCTCTGGAGGTATCTGACATTCAAGCATATCAAACCGTACAGCCCAACAGTATTGATCAGTTATGGCCAGACTTCACGAAAGCGCAGCTTACCATGCCAGAGTTTTTAGGACAGAGTACAACACAGCAAACGGCCCTTGATCAAATCGAAGAGCTTGAAGTCGAACCTAGGCCAAAGGACCACAAAGCAAAAAGTTAGATCGACTTGCTACAACCAATCGAAATCAGCTCATCTCCTACTAATGAAAAGGAAACCCAACTTCCCTCAGACGCAAATGCAGAGACCCTAGAAGCTAAATTGATTCAAAGCACTGGTCTATTAGTTGCCAGTACTGGGTTTGCCGAATCAAGTGAAGCAATGCCTGATATTGTAAAAAACAGCCAAAGGATCTAAGAACAGCACAAATCTTTATAGACCCAGCTGCACAATCTCAAACAGCTGCTTTGGAGGGCACTCAAGAACACATTCAACAAAATATCCGTTTCTGTTGAAGACTACAACTATTTTAAAAAGGACCATCCAAATAAAACAGGTAAACGTTAAACTGTTGCTCATCAAAATAGGTTCATTAATTAAATTCAGATTATTTATAATCAATCAACCCTTAAGTGGAGTACTTATCTTGATAAAACATCTACACATCGTCCTGACACATGTCAAATAACGTGATTTACTTAAAAATTACGCACCACATTCTCTCCCTAACAATTTTGATCACGCATCATTTACACATACTTTTCGATTTCAGAGCCAATTAATCCCAAAACGTGGCAAAGCGAACAATTGCAAAATTAATTGTTTCAATTAGCATCGGCCTCATTCCCCAGGCTCAAACAGATGATTAACTGTTCGAAGTCAAATGTAATTAAAATGTACGGATGGATTTTGCCCCCCCTGTTCAAGGCATGATGATAACGAACGAGAGAGATTAATTTTCAAAACAGATACACATACCTATGTATCTATAGATACAATTTTCCCGTACTTATCCTATTGACAAGGATGTTGTACACATATTTTGCTCTCTCCATCGTCGTCGTCGTTGTCGTCGTCGTCGGATTCAAATTATGGTCGCATAAAGAATTCTTAATGAATCTTCTATCTATTCACACGGCCTCCATACAAACGCACAGATAAATTTCAATTCCTCATCGAGTCACTTAATAATTTCAGGGATTAACGAGATGCAAACAGTTGACAGTTGGCAATTTGTGTGCGGACATAATATAAATTCAAATTAACACTAATTACACTCGATTCAATAGAGTTCAATATTTCTTGCAGGTTGTACTATGAAATATGAATTTTTTACCAACTAAATTGACTCAAAAGAATCAATTGGAATTGAATTCACAGGACAATTCAAATACATATTGCTAGACAAGCTATTACTGAAATTACCCCAAAACTGATTTTGAATATAAGAGTTGCCAACCATTTGTTTCTTTCTGACAAAATCCCTTCGGGTATTCAATTGGCCTACTTGCATATGCTGAAATGCTTCAACCAATTTGTTCATCATCTATTCAACAAAATGACCATTTATAGTCCATGGGAAACAAAGTATTACCAAATTGTGTAATTAATTAACTCAATTTGGTTAAATAGGACGAGAACAGTACTATACATTCAATTTAAATTTGACTACCGTATAGGAGGCTTTCAATTTCAAATTCAATTCGTGCTCAATGGAAATATTTGTTTTTAATTTATTGGAATGCATTTCAAAGCTAATTCCTTTTGTGGCACTTTGCTAATTTATTTTGCGAAAAACTAAATACATTTTGGACAATAGTTAGATATAATTAGAGTTTCTGTTTTCTTTTTCGTCGATTATTTTAATCGACTGATATTTAAATATGTTGGGTTACTATTTAGTTTCTATTCATTGCATCCTATAATAGTGCAATGTACCGTGGACGCAGAGTATTGTCCATGAATAGTAGGCTCCAATAGTAAGCTCCATGCCTGATAATTTTTGTTTAGAATGTGTTAATCTATACAGACAGACGGCGCAGTGTGGGGTATTTTATGGCAAAACATGAGTAGAACCCCTGTTTTGTAGTCCTCTCCATCTCCCGTTGACAAAAAATAAATATCAGGCCATAAGCAGTTCATTGAGGGCCAAGGCTTAGCTTCTCACAACTGTACATGTTGAGCGTGGTATACATTTCTGCATATACAGAAGGGACCTACAGTTTTATGCCGTATCCGAAGGGCAGAGGGGTTTTTGAGAAGCTTTCTCATGATAGTTATACTCTTGAATGGTTGTCAGGCACTCGGAAGAGGTGGGGCTGTGAAAAAACTTTTGATGGTATTTTTCTGAACCACTGCGCCCAGTGACAAAGCGATATCGGGTTGACAAAGCGATAAAAAAAAAGAATCGGTTTAGAATTTAGCCTTGTCATATGTCATTCTTGACTATCAATTTCTTAGACAACCCTCCCCTCATCAGGTTGTGACAGACGAGCAGTCAGCCGCTGTGTTCTGCCTTTTCTTTTGAAAGTTTGAAACGGAGCACTAGTGGCACAAATTATGTCCTCCAATCTTGGATACACATCAAAGTTATATTCATTCCATAAGTAAGCCGAGGTCGACATGAATCTGCAAAGAGTCTACCCTCCCTACCTATCTTCGTAAAGGTTTCTTAAGAGTTTGGAACTTCCGGTTGCCCCCTAAGAGTCTTTTTTTCGGTAAGCGCTCTACAGAAGACGCTAAAATGTTTATGTCAAAGGTCAATGTAGTGCTATCTATTTATATCTCTTCAAAGAAGGAATACGCCCCAAAGCATCCAGAATTGGAGGCCATTCCCAATCTACATGTCATCAAAACTCGCAGTCCTTGCCCCTGCCTGGTTTACTCCTGGAACATTTAGCCTGGAGGCACTACTACTGGCATCTAACCAATGAGAGTATTGAGTACCTCAAGACCTACTTGCACTGCCAGTCGGCTGGTCAGTCTTAAGCGTCCATCTAGGTAATCGTAATCGTCCACGTCCAGCTGTGTCTGGTATCAGTGGTGACTCAACCAAGGCTCCACCATTCTGCTGATAACATTAACTGTATATTCGGATCATAAAAGCTGAATTAGTTTCTTTTTTCATGAACCTGTCGTGGGATTATTTCCTCATTTACCTCAAAATTCTTCAATCTGTTCGCCATCCTGATGGTTTAGTCGAATTCAGTAGATGCGATGACAGGCTAAGAGTTGTAAGAGTTTTAGTATTCCTACCCCAAAATTTATTTCTGAAAAAGAGCACAAAACATTGAGTCTCCGTTAAAGTCTTGAAGTTAATCCCAAGCTTTTTATCGCCTTAAGTAATAGATTACCGAAATGCGAACTCCAACACCATTCAGCAATTACACTCGTTTCGCGACCTACTTGTCACTAGGGATTTCCCACTTAAGACTTAAATATAATAGTTTTCCCGAGCAATCTCTGCGCTGTGAGCCCACTCTCATCGCAACACGGACAAACATATTAATTAAGAAATCCCAAAACACTCCATTTTAACAACCCAATTTAATAAACTTGTCCCCATCGTCGTCGTCGTCCTTGCTCAGTTTGAATCCATGTACTCGCCCTAATCCCCCAAAACACCCATTCAATTTGTTTCGGCTGCTGCCTAACATCACGATGCCCCTCTTATAAAATATGCAAACTCTAATCCTCGGCCATGGTGTTTCTCTAATCCCTTTCGTTTGTTTTACAGACTTCCAGGACATTCATGTGATGATATTCATTGGATTTGCCTTCCTAATGACGTTCCTTCGCAAATACGGTTATAGTGCAACTGGTTACACACTATTCCTAGCCGCACTCATTGTTCAGTGGGCGATTCTGGTTAAAGGTTTCTTCCGCATGGAATCCGGTCACATAAGGTAAGCCAACAAAACAAAAATAAAAATGCAATGGATCCTACACGGGATACCTATGTTAATTAATTAGTAATACGTACGTATCCCGGGCATCCTTGCAGTAGAGGTATAGATGAGAGGAGATAGAAGAAGTAAACACCACACCATACCATACCACATCATCCATGTCCTAGTTTCACTTTCTATGTTTATAGAGTATATACTTATCCTTCTTTTACTATATTACAGCTTATCCTTGGAGAGTATAATTGATGCAGACATTGCTGCTGCCGTACCGCTGATCAGTATGGGTGCACTACTTGGCCGTACCACACCCGTTCAGTTGCTCTTTATGGCGCTGTTTGAAGTTGCACTCTTTGCCGTGAACGAGTTTATCCAGTTGGATATCCTTAGCGTAAGGAAAGCTTATCTATACGTGTACACAGTAATTCTATTT
The DNA here is from genome assembly GCA_949716465.1 of Chalcosyrphus nemorum. NCBI lineage: Eukaryota > Metazoa > Arthropoda > Insecta > Diptera > Syrphidae > Chalcosyrphus > Chalcosyrphus nemorum. The sequence continues at coordinate 13,400,121 of OX454334.1, read as the reverse complement.
AAAGACTCTCGGGCTCTGGGTCTGATCAAAGGAAGAAGAAGATGAAAGGATGAGGGAATGAGGGAATGAAACTTCTGCAAACTGAATCCTGGAGAAAAAACAAATAAAAAAGGAAAAAAGAGAAAAGAAACATTACGACAGGATGAAAATAATTAGTCCTTTTGAGTGGCTCCTTCATTCCTTCAAATGGGCGCTTCTTTCCTTTTTGACCACCCACCCACCCACATACATATATACATACTTATATTAACATGCATTCAAACTTTGAGAGGTAATCGTTTATTTTGTAATTTTCTTTTCTCCTTGTATTTGCAGATAGCCGACGTTGGCGGATCCATTACAGTTCATGCCTTCGGTGCATACTTTGGGTTGGCCGTCAGCCTTATGTTGCGACCGAGCAAGGACCAAAATGAAGCCGGCAAAAACGAGGGGGCCAATTACACGTCGGATATTTTCGCCATGATTGGTACCCTCTTCTTGTGGGTGTTTTGGCCGAGTTTTAATTCCGTCCTGGCCGATGGTGGCGGTGCCCAGGAGCGTGCTATTCTGAACACGTATTTGTCATTAGCAGCTGCAACAGGTAAGGCGTACAGAATAGCCTCGTACGTATATATCTGGGATACAACTCTGTGTATCTGTATCTTGTTGTTGACGTTGTTGGTGAGTTTTGTTCTCGCTTAGTGAATAAGGATTCTCTCTGTGTTGGTTGGTATTTTGTTTGTTTGTTTGTTACCAGTCGCCTTGTGTTTATTTAAGCGACTTTCTCTCATCAGCTCTCTTCCTCTCTGACTCTCTGAGCCTTGAAATGCTCTGTAGCTAAGTGTAAATGTAAATAATGGGTAACAAATTAAATTGCAATAGACCAGGTGCTGTGTTGGGAATATTAATTAAGCGGTGGTAAACGACGACGAGCACGCAGTTGCCTAATTGCTTTACATTTTCCCCGCAACGACAGTGTGTACATAAATTTTGGCGGTTTGCCAAAATCTGCGGTTCGAGAGTAGAATTATAACTTTAGTCTTTGAAAACCAAGGTTTCTAAACAGTAACAGTATGCCTTGCACCGCGCCAGGTGGAGAAGGAATTCAACAAACAGAAGTAAATATACATACCTCAGGAATGTTTGAAATCATAGAATCACTAGATAGTGGTAGGAAGAAGAAGAAGAGAAACATCTATTTACCTACAAGAAAGTGGTTTCGAGGGATGAATAGAGGTTCTAGCACTGAGGAGCAGCAGAAATGAAAAACCTACTGTTGACGCTAAGGAATTTCTCTCCAAAGAAAAATTACCGTCAAGTAGCTATGTATTTCATTATGAAAAATGTCATAACAAAACCTGCAATTCTATTTAAATGACAAACGAGATTCATTGGCGGGGACTTTAGGGAAGGCATGCCAAGACTTATTTTTTAATATTTAACGATAAATGTCCTCATTGGGATATTTGTTTTCAATTTTGTGCGTCTAGTAGTTTCCCTGTGATGCGAGCCCAGACGTTCAAAATTCAGTTATTCTGAAATGCCAATGTCAAAACGTCTGTCAAGGTTTAATTTTTAGTCAGACAGGGCTTACAAATTCTTTTAAAAATTGGTCAGTTCGCGTATCCTCCTAAAACAGCGAATTTTTATGAAAATTTACGATTTTTTACGAAAAGCTGTTCGTGTACGGAGAATTTTCGTAGTTTTTCACAGAAGAGAGCGCTCACGAGAGAGTAAGAAATTTCCCCATGCTACGAATTTTAGTGCAAAAAATTTCTGTGGACTGGTTTATGGAAACTGTCAAATCTGTGAAACTAGTGTATTTTCAACTTTTTCTTGTTCAAGCCATTCGTTTACTTTTTCGTAATTTTAGCTCTCTCTGAGAGAATTTAACCCCTACTCTTCGAAATTTGTTAATATACGAATTTTAGCGCAAAAAATACCCGAACGGACCTAATGGCTACCGAAATTTTGAGCCGGTTGTCGATCCAATGTTCATTTGCAAGTGATAGACCGATTCAGTGGAAGAACCTACCGAAAATATGGCAGCCGTGAGTACTCCAGTTCAAAATAATCCAAATCAGTAAATTCCACGCATTTTGGCAAGCGTCTTAGTGATTTGAAGCTCCGAAACTTCTCTGCTTTGCTTTGGAAAAGTTTTATATCGAAAAGTGTGGTTTAATGGTATTTCTTTGTCGATGAAAATGAAATGAAGTTGAAAGAAGTTGAAAGAGGTTGAAAGAATGGAATTGGACTTGACATGTGGTTTGAACAAGTAGCTGCCAAATGACGCACACCTAATTAAGCAATTGATCTATTGAAACTGAGGTTCCGTAGGTAAGCTTGTAATCTCTAGAAAGGTCCGTTCCAATGGCTACCTCCCGCATACGGTTTTACGCAGTTGAAATTATTTTTATGAGGTTATGTTGAGTCGATGATGTGTATGTCAACAAGCCAACAATGTTAGAGAAGCTCAGGTGTATTATTGAACAGGAAATTCTCAACGTACTGGCCGATATGTCCCAAGGCATCGACCAAATAGATTCTGTCTTGTATCCAGATCAGAACAGCTAACTATCATCTCCTCTGTGCCATTTTGTGTTTTTACACTTACGTTGGCACACGGATAGACGTGTTGCTAAGTATGTATGTATTCTTAAACTGAATTAAAGCTATAATTTAAAGCCCATGCTGTTTGAAAATACCCAAAAAATTTCAATCTCTATCTATTAAGCATCTGCTTACTACATATGCATACTGCATCACAGTAACAATGACACTTTAATTACGAGCACAATTAATAAGCAATTGGCATTGTTCTTGCCGTTGTTGGTGTTGTTGTTATAGTGCCAGTTGAGTAGTCATTGTTTGTTGTAAAACATTTCGTTATTTGCCTTGCATTACACCGTTAAGCATTGACACTAGTATAGTACTGTGCAACAGCAACAACGCAACAACATCATCCGTTGGTATAGTAAATCGCGCGCACCGTTCGTATCCTTTCACACAGTAAAACAATGGGAATGAGGTTGGCGCACTAAAGCACCTCATTATCCTTTGTGAATGCCATTGAACATGACAACATCAACTAGAACAACACATTACACAACACAGAGTGCGCACAACTAAAGGCTTCAACGCCCCCTCTTTCGCTTGCAGAATCCTCGGCTCTTTATACAACAGCTACAGCACAAGCTGCTCTCGCCTCCTCTTGCCACCTTAGTCGTATTTCAGGTGCCGTGTTGTAAACATTGTAAAATGGAGTATTGTTTATTTTTCTGCGCCTTTTTTCCGCGTACTTTTTCTGTCGTTTTTTTTTTTTTTTTTTTTGTATGGAAATTCATTGTTTTGCCACAATAAGGACACTTCATTCAGTCGACCTCCTTATCGCCACAATGTGTGAGGATAATAGTTGCTGCTGGTTAACGTTAGCGTTGGCCTTAGCGTTTCGGTTTCACATTGAGGAGAAGACTGACTGAATGGTTGGATGGATGGATGGTGTGTGGGTGTCCTTTTTTAATGCAAAATGCACTCTTTTTCATTGTATCGTTGCAGTCACTACGTTCGTCCTATCGGCACTTGTCAGCCATGAGAACAAATTGGACATGGTACATGTACAGAATTCTACATTAGCCGGAGGTGTTGCTGTTGGTTCGGTTTGTAATTTGCTTATTGGGCCACATGGTGCTATATTAATTGGAATCATTTCTGGCGCTGTATCGGTTCTTGGATATCGTTTTCTGACGGTGAGTTGAATAATAATTTTTCTACTTTAAAACATGATATACTGCTTCGTCTAAATGGAAGTGTAAGTGTGACTGAAAATTCTAATTTTTCGCGACTTTTACTGGGTTTTTGACAAGTCATGTTCGTTGGACGACGGTTAGCAAAACATGCAACTCTTTACATGGCATAATGCTTTATTGTAAAGTATGTGTAAAAGGTTTAATGCGTGTTTATTATAAGGATGACCGGGTCTCAACATCGCCGCTGGAAATTAAGTTGTTAAATGAATAATCAAGATCAGAAGCTGCTCTGAATTCAATCGTTTATTGCTACCATTCACGATTCTAATGCCCGAAATTGTGTTTGAATGTTTGAGGGATAAGAGAAGGCGATAAGCCTATGATGCACTACGACCCAGGAGGATCTTTTGTGCTTTTCCCTAGCAGGATTGAACATAACTAGTTGTTGTGAGGTTCAGCTGAAGTCTAGTTCAACTAAAGACATTTATAGCTTAAGCTGAGGAGACATCAGAGGGAGATGTGAAGCCTTTGTTAAAGTACTTAAGTCTCAGCCGAGCTATGGCAGGACATTCGCACAAAATGTGGTGGGCTGTTTCAGTCTCTTCAAGACATATGCGACACGTATCCGATTGGACTCGGCCCATTTTCTTGAGGTGGTAATTAAGAGAGCAGTGACCAGTTAGGAAATCAGTGATTTTCTTGACTTTGTATTTGCTCACAGGAAGGATATCTTTTGTTCTCTTTTTTGAGAAGTTGATGAATTGTTTGGCGTGTTTTAAGCCATTTTGAGAGTTCCAGTTGGAGAGCGATTCTTGTCGTTCACATCTGCTGAGCTCTATTCTGATCTGATTAGTTTGTGGGCCACAAAAATGTTCAGCACCAATGAAAGGACCCTGAGCAACTTGTATGGCAAGCTCATCGGCGGCTTGGAATGCCAGGGATACCACTGTATCCAGGGACCCAGGTTAGTGTGACGTTATTATGTGCAACAAGCTGCAAGATGGATTGGAGAAACTAGCTTAGACTCAAAGTTAGAGGAGTTGAGAGCATTGAGAGCTGCTTGGCTATATGAAAGTGCATTCTAGTGCATTCTCTGGCACAGAGCTCGATAGCGTGGACCTCTACCTGAAAGCTGGTGGTTGTTTGTCCTAGAGGAACAGATTATTTGTAGTTTGGACGAGAGATTCCAGCTCCAGACATACTTGATATCTTAGATCCGTCAGTATACCAATTTAGTGATGAGGAAGTTTGGGTTGATTGTCCCAGAAACTACGGATTGGGACAACGACTTCAAAAGGGTGATGGAGATTGATACTTTTGGGCATGAAGTCCGAGAGGCACACACTGCTGGATTGGATATTAGAGGAACTCTTTCTTTCATGTGTCCGTCTAAGTTAGGGGAGGTGTTTGAGTAGTTACTTAATTATGTAAGGTTTGCTGAACTTTGTCGCTTCTCTTAGGCACGATGGGTTGTGCGAGTATGTGGCCATTCTCTTTTCTCTTTTCATTGTAATCTTTCTGTTTTGGCTTCAGCAATATCTTCCTTGTGATGACAGAAGTTCTTCAGTGCCATAATTCAATTAAATACTTGTTTTATTCTTCCATCAATTCGAATATCAATTTCAAAACAGCACATAACTCTGGTACTCATTGCTCTGTAGATATTGCATGCAACCACTCAAATTGATTTCTCATTGATATACCAACAATTCAAAATCACATTTCCATAATAAAAAGGCATCGGAACATCCGACCAGAGTTATTGCAAAGCCACCCTTAGAGGCTATTTTCGAATTAAACTTTTAACAAGTCACCCTCAAGCTTAAATAACAATCCCCATGCATGAGTAGGCTAGCTGGTAACGGTATAATGTATAAGCGAATGGAATTTCTCCAATTACACCCATGCAATTCGAGTATTTGTGTTTCAAAACTCCACAGCCAGGCGGACGCACGCACGCACACACATAGATTCGAAATATTTTCAATATTATAGTTCGAAAATCCTTGGTTTCATGTTGTGCTGTATCTACTAGCAAATACCATCGAATGGATCCTCCAACTCTACGGCAGCCACTATCACCCACAGCAGTAATTCTACCATATCTCTTCCATGTAATTACAAAATTTCAGTTAATTTAGCTCGAAGCCAAATAGTTTTCGTATGCCATGAAATATAGCAAACTACTTGTTGGTGGGGCTATAGAACAACTAGACAAGGACCTTTTTATTCTGAAAATAGGGTAAACAATACTCAAAAATAGAACGGAGGTCGAACAAATTATACATGGGTTTCATTACCACCATGAAACCTCCATGCGACTTAGAATTATTATTCTGAAAATTTGAACTATGGTTTCGATGAAATTTTTCTTTTTAGCAGCATCCAAACGAAAACATGTTGTTTACCCAATACTCGTATTCCGCTTTCGGTTGCCATATGCAATTATGAATAATGTCAGTGCTAGACAATTCCAATGAATAGTTCCGGTGGATTGGATGGTATTTGTTATTTTTTATATAGGTTTTCTGGTTTGGTTTCGAATACAATTATTTTCCATTTGACCGGAAACAGGTAGGCAGTAGGTACAAATAATATTTCGTAATTGATATGGGATTTTGCCGTATGAAATTGAATTATTTACAAAGTTTTGCATAAATCTTTGGGGCATGTTTAGAACAGTACTATTTCCAAATGTATAAATGCGAGTATAGGTTTGTGGATACGATTTTGGAATGTTTTAACAAAATTGAAGGCAAGTACTCTTTTGGGGGGTACTACTGTCGATGAGATTATTATGAGAGTCCTAAGAGTATGCAATGATTTTATTATTGACTTTAATTGATTCCAACTTCAGATTTAAATTGAGTTGGTTCTTCTCGAAGTTATTTCTGCCAATTACAAGTACAAATGAGGCTTTTAGGGTTTACATTTTGATATATGTAATATAATCATGTTTGAATTGCTTGAAGCTTATTCAGGTATGCACTACGAGTATATATTGCTCAGCAATCGCAATGTAGATTGATCCCTCGGTCAATTGCTAGAAAGATTCAAATTCAGGCAGATAGTACCCAGGGCATTTTTGCTCTTTCAAGTTGGTGAAACAATGCAAAGAGTAACTCTCCTCGGTGCCGTGAGACAGTAACGATGAGGAGAACAAGTTTGCTGGTGAGGTAACGTTGATAGATCCGGGTCCAAGTATGGTCAGGCAGCTTATACTAAACAAATTCTTCATCGACAGACTGAAAGAGATTAGGAGAAAAGTACGATTTCCACTCGCTAAACCCATATCTTTAACTAACCCTGGTCATCGCAGTACAGTAGTCAAACATTTAATCGCGAGCGGGAACTTCATCATTAGGTACTAAGCACGTTTGGAGCCCGCTGCGTTGCATTTCGTTGTAGCACCTGTCATTTCTGGCTCCCTATAAAAGTTCCGTCTACTCGGTGCTCTTAATCTGTCTGGTGATGCTCTCTGGAGTAAGGTCCCAGCATGTTCACAAGAATTTGGCATTCCTCCCAATATTTCTATTGATCCAAATGTCATCTGGCTTCGTACAATCTCTCTTGCCATTTCTCGAGACCTTCCAATATCGTGGACAATTTGTCCCTAAGCTCGCCTGTTCCATTGATCTAAAGCATTCATAGAACAAGCATCTGGGTCAGGTGGAATTTAGGCCTTTCATGCTTTCTATTGATCCAAATGTCACCTGGCTCTGTACCATCTCTCTTGCCATTTCTCTAGACCTTCCAATATCGTGGACAATTTGTCCCTAAGCTCGCCTGTTCCATTGATCTAAAGCATCTATAGAACAAGCATCTGGGTCAAGTGGAGTTAAGGCTTTTCATGCTTTCTATTGATCCAAATGTCACCTTGCTCTGTACCATCTTTCTTGCCATTTCTCGAGACTTGTTCTTTCTTTGACTCGGCAATGTTGAGACAATCTTTCTCATATTCTCTTGGCAGTAAATTCTCGCACAACATTTCTCCAGTTTGTGTTGTTGAAGGCATTCTTGAAATCCAGCGTGATGATGCACCAGCATTATTCGGTCCTAGAACAGACTTTTCAAAAACCATCCCAGCGGTCTAGGAAGCCTCCTGTCTCACTGATTAAACTCTCCAGTCTGTCACTTAAGATGCACTTCTGCAAAAACTAGGAGAAGACTTACTACAAAGATTTCCATACCATATGAGGTGTATTTTCTAATTCTTTAAAGAATGTTGGCAATTTATCAATTCCTTCATAAATTTTCATAAGACTCCTTTGATAAATTACCAGAATTGATACCCTTTCAGCCAGCTTACCCTGGAAACGCCTCAATCGCAAACAAGATGAAATCCTTTCAGCATCAATATGCATAACATTAGTAATCCGTCTGCAATATTGACAAAATATACATACATCGAAATACATATGCAAATCTCGCATTAATTTCCCTTGCTTTACACAAAATGTCTGACATTATACAATTCACTCAGCCACATAAAAGAAATGAGCTTGTAAAGTGCTCGTAATCGGAACAGTAGTGTACAAACTGTCGTGTCGTCTACAACAAGCCACCATCCTCATATCCTGTACACATACTCACTCACATGTACTCGTATAAGTTGGCATACCCAACGGCACATTCTGTGTGACAAATTTGCATTTTAAAATATCAAGATTTATATATTATTCAGAATTATCGCCATTCGCTCATGAGGAGACAAGAAGAAGAAGAAGGATATGAAGAACAGATCCTCAACTACATATGTATGTAGATATAAAGCTAACCAACCCTGTTGCCATCTATAGTCATAAATTTTGAATTATATATGAAGGTAAAGGTATATAATGCGCACATACTGTAGTTTTGAGAGTGCCGGTCCGCCTACAACCAGGATATCTAGGTATGTACATACGAGTACAAGGCAGGCTCGACAACCGATTTCGAATAGAAATTACATGAAACATTTATTTAATTTGAGATTCCAAATTGCTCCCCAAATGAACACACACTGTACCGCCAGTGCTGCTTGGTTCTACCTCAAAGGACCCCCAAGGATATTGCTGGGTTGGGGATTTCTTGTCTGTTTTTTCTTTTTTTGAACCAAAAGAGGAAAAATAAAAAAATAAAAAACCAAGGCTTTGAACGTGACGGTATAAAGTGAGTTCATTCAATCTTCATTTAAGGACACACCATCATATGTAAGAGTGCCCTTCGGTTTAACAGACCAATGAATTGAAAGCTAATGACCTATTGAATGTGTGCCGCTGCCGGAGCGTTCTCGTTAAATACAGATTGTAAAAATAAATCTTTTTTTTCTAACTGTAATTAGTGTTATCCTTTTGTTATCTGTGTGCTTTTTATTTTATCCTCTTTTTAGCCGGCAATCACTGCAAAATTACGTATACACGATACGTGTGGAGTGCATAATTTGCACGGAATGCCAGCGCTTATATCGGCAATTGCTTCAGCCATCTATGCCTGTTTTGTTACAAAGGATGCTTACAAGGAATCTATGGTGAAGATATTCCCCGCCATGGCGGATGCCAGTGAAAATTCTACTCAAATTCTTGGAGTAAGTACCTACCAACAGACAATGCTAATCGAATGAAAGGATATTTGTATAAATTATATCTCATAGGGTTATGGAAGGACTGCCCTGGGGCAGGGTGGTTACCAATTGCTTGGAATCGCTCTTACAGTATTAGTCGCTGTAGTTGGTGGAATACTTGCAGGTAAGCTTTTTTGAATTTGAAAGACAAAAGAACTTTGTAATGCTTTTGTTTTGTAATTTGAAGGACTCTTTTTAAAAGTGGTCAGTATGAGGAAATTGGATAAGGAACACCATCATCTTGATGAAATCTATTGGGAAGTCCCAGCCGAGAAAGAACAATAGTAAAGTCCCAATTTGAATTGTCCTTTACATAATAATTAATAGTGTTTCATTGAAAAAATTTCTTTTTAGAATTTTTCAAGAATCATTTATAAAATTGCTTATAATTTATAATAATATTTCTATGCATGCTTCAATGAATTAAACAAACAAAAAGTATTATTCAGGATCTAAGAGATTGGGATAGAAAGTGGAAGGAAGCACTCTCTACACGGCTGACAGCAGTATTATGGCAGCAAAGTGCTAATGCCATCTATCCGATAACATATAATATTTAGATTGTAATTTTGCATTGTTTGTTAAATGTTTTTACAATGAAAATAAAGAATTTTCAAATTTTACCTTTTCATTTAAACATTGTCTCATGGACGCCCCTGATAACGACAAGATGAGAAACAATATCCTGCGAAAACATCATGGGGAACATCCGCCGTTATCCTGTAATCTATAAAACGATGATATGCATCAGTTTTCTCATCTAGAATTGGTCGATGCTTAAGCAACAATTTCAACAGAATGCATTAAAGGGCTCGCTATGATTATTTAAGGAAATGCTTCTCACAATGCCCCTTTCAAACCATTGAATCTCCCTCAAACAAATACAACCCTCATGCGAACTTCCGGCTATGACATCCCACTAAGTCTTTGAATCTGAGTTGAATAGAGAAACTCCCCTCAGAATGTGCCTGAAATTATGCAACAACAGAATGACTTTTCGTTATTTAATATTTCTCTTCCGTTTCTAGCCATTGCACCGTTTTACAGAGTTCGCTTCACAATGTTGATGCATATTCATCTCCACATCCGTGAAATGACGTCCCATTGTCCTGCTGTCGGAAGTCAGACAACAACAAAAAAGAAGGAAAAAAGAAGAAATCGTTGACAAAAACGAGAAACATAATGCTTCAACGTTTGAGATAAACGAAACACAAAACGCGAGTAACTCTCGCGGAACTTTATGTCGCTCGTCCTGATGAATGGTTTCCGTCCCAAGGGGGCTTTTTGCAGCAATCCCAAGGATTTACATTGGCAAATACAATGCCAAAAATCAGAGAATTAATTCGCATTGATAGTTGACAAGTGAAAGTTTTATTTTTGATCTGACATGCAACAGAGTTCCAAGTTCTACGCAGGACTGATGCTTTTAGATGGCCTAACATGAAACGAATAAAAGCCAGATTAAGAATTAGTTTTTTTTTTTTTTTTATATGACAATCTCATTTATTCAGCACAATGTCTACAAGTTGTACAAAGCCACTCAACCTTAATCACTGCGCAGAAATAAACATAAGCAAGTATGTATAGGTCTATTATTAGGTTTGTAACAATTGGCACGAAGTTGTTCTATTCTTAATATGTACATATGTATATTTTGGTCTATGCATATGAAGTTTGATATTTGCACGAAGTATGTTAAATAAATAAAATACGAGCAGCATGCGGCCAAGATGACAGTTCAGAGTCACAAAAATAAGTATAAATCCTATAATTAGAAAGAAATCAAGTAAATAGGTAAGTTTCGTGTTGCCCAAGACAGAAGCCATAAGGTTGAATAACTCTGATCTACAAATTAAGCGAATATCCAGTACCATAGACTTACACCGTACCCAAATCCGAGATTTCAGGAATAAAATTTCAAAATCCAATTTTGCGTTCGCGCTGACAGCTAGTGTCAGAATTCAGTACAGATATTTTTGTCTGATTGGAAATGATTACTTGAAATGAGTTATTATTTAGTTGACAGCAGTTTTTTTGTTTATTCAACGGGTTGAAATGTCATTGTTTTTGACGTGCTTATAAATGCAGCGACGAAATTCAGTATTTCGCTGGAATCCAGCATTTTAGAATGCAGAAAAATGTATGGCGAAATGCTAAGTATTTGGGTTGCGAAATGCAAAAACTATCCGAAATGTTGCATTTGGGTGCGGTGTAAACGTACTATAATATAGACGGTCGACTTTACGTTCCCCACCCGAAAATTTTGTAAAGTACGCCGAGTTTAAATTTCCTATCTGTGAATGTAAACGAAAGTGTGAACAAGACTTAACTATATAACAATCGTGATGTTCCTTTCTTTTCTTTTTGCACACCACATTTTCAGCAGACTGTCATTCAATTAACAACAACAAAATGTACAGGAAAATGGCTGCGGCCATGAAATATACCGCTGATTGAGAATGTGTGCGTGGGCTCCGATTCAATTTTGCCGGAAACGTCAGAATACATTCAAAACCGGTGGTACTTTTGCTCTTGTGGGAGCCAACGGTCAAATCGACTGAAGACAACTGTCTGTATTAGTTTGTCTATGCTCAATACAGTTCTTCCATTAGAACTGGGTGGACAACGAATGGCACATTTGGTTGGGACGGATTAAAGTAACTGCCTTCCACATCTGTTCAAGTTGCCTGCTTATAACACAAACAAATTAGATTTAAAGCCATAAAAAGCACATAAAGCGCCAAGGCCTAGCTTTTCACAAAGGTACCAACGTCTACGTGTTTCGCGCTGTACAGAAGAGACGTACAGTTTTATAGCATATCCGAAGAGCAGTGGTTTTTAAAAAAAAAAAACCTTACTCATGACAGTAAATACTTTTGGATTTGTGTCAGACTCTCGCAAGAGATGGGGCCGTGATAAAACTTTAATGGTATTTAACTAAATTTGAATTTTGAACCCCATGCACAGTAGCCCAACGTACTAAACAATGAACCAGCGACAACAACACAACACATCTATTATAATCTACAAATCTACAAATCAATCAATCACAAGGGTGAGCCACTGACGACTGATTCAACGCTTGTCGTATGTACGTAATTAAAACATTCTCTGCTAAAAAATATTTCTCTTGTTCTCATTTCATTTCCATTCATCAGTCATGACGTACTATCTTTAAATCGAAAATAAACTCACAGATACTTAGAATCACAAACATTCACACCAATACCTACCAAAGCTAGCACAAAATTTAATGCCCAACAGTTTTCGTGCTCCACTATTCCATTTATGAGTGGTAGGTACCCACGTCATGTTAGACATCAGTAATTCATGCATGCATTCATATGAGGGGAGCCCTACCACCCCCCCCCCCCCCCCACCCGTTAAGAGAGATTTGCATGTACAACACAACAGTCAGAGTATAGTCTCATCGCTTCCTACTCACACACACTCAATGCTGTCTGTCTGTTCATTTGTAATTCCAATACCCCCGTCTTGAACGTCTCGATAAACAAACGAAAAGCACTGTTCCATACTACAACAACGCCCCTACCACCATCACACCACAACGACTGCATATAGTCTAAGTACGCTGGGCATGTTAATCTGAACTTAATTTAGTGCTGCTTCACTGGTTCGCCTGGAAAGCTAGAAACGCATTTAGTCGTCGCTCGATCTAATGAGTCTCTTCGGTGTTTTGCCTCGAGTAGACGGTATAAGTGCGAGAGTGAAAAAATCATCATCATCCGCCACCGCCACCGCCACCGACGACGACGACGACGACACACCACAAATGTCAATTAGTCTCGTTAGACAGAATATAATGACAGTGGAGAAGTTACGCGAACGCGTACGTCAAGTTTTAAAATGTGTTATAAACTTGCACATCGATATTTTGGTAAATATTTTTGTCTAAAATAACTACACCCACCGGCACCGCACAGCACGACCTCATCTTAATCAAAAAGTATCTCATTAGTAAAAAATTAAATTCAATATAAATTTTCTGGGTGAAGCTTCTCTGTGCAAATGCAAAACTTAAAGCTTAGATACATTTCTTTTTCTGTGAAAATCAATTTTTGTTTATTTTTATTTCTCTGTTTGCATTTCATAATGCGAGTGAAAAACTATCTGTAAATACCATGTGAATGGCAAGTTCATAAGTGATTACGAAGCGAATCCATAACTAAAAAATGAAAGTATCTACCTGTATCACTGCGATTATGTTTTCGATTAGAGAAGGGTATGGTTTAAGTTTTTGAATAATTAGTTTAATGGTAATGACCTTGATGTGAAATTAATAAAAAAGTCAATGACTTAAAAGCCACAGATATACGGTGAGTTAAGATTCTTAGTAATTCGTGATTCATATGGGGAAGTATATTAAATCTATTCCAAGTAAACCGCTCGAGGGAAGTACAAATTTCCATATAACATTTGATTGAGAGATTAATTGTGGAACATGAGATACTTTGATGAATATGATCTACTGCTTAATATTAATAAGGCACGAGACACTTCAAAGGTATTTCAAAACGGATACATGGGATTTGAATGGTAAAATATGTTACTTTATTTTTGTATTTAAGTTACGCTCGTTTAAATTCGGAGAAAGGTGATGATGATGAAATAAAAGTATATGCAGGCGGAAGAAAACGTTCACTACCACTCTGATCCTCAAGAGAATTTTAATTTATGTTCCTAGGTTTTGAAATGCAAATGCTTAGGCAAGTAGGTTATAGGGACTGTGACCTAAACAAAACTGTTGTCGGATATTTCGGTTTGGACCTGCTCTCAATAATGACAAGTTGTGTATATCTATTAAAACAATCAAAACATTTATGAATGGAACTCGACTTCGTTCATATGGCCACCGCCAGCACGTTTGCAGCGGTCGATTCATTTAACCCAATTTTCAACGAGTCGGCAACACATTTCGGCCGAAACGGCTGCTATTTCGCGTTCAATGTTGGCTCTGAGCTTTTCCAACGTCGTCGGCTTAACCAATGACTTAACGTAGCCCCACAGAAAATAGTCATGCGGCGTTAAATCGCACGAACGAGGCGGCCAAACGATTGGCTCAATTCTTGAAATAACACGCTTACCATACTTACTCTTCAATAAATCGATTGTAACGTGTGCTGTGTGGCTTGTGGCATCATCCTGTTGAAACAACATGTCGTTCAAGTCCATATCTTCCAATTTGGGCCAAAAATAATCGTTAGTCATGGCGCGATAACGCTGACCATTCATTCAATAACGTGACGATCTTTATCGTCGACGAAAAAGTATGGCCCAATAACGCCGCCGCCGGCATGCAAACCGCACCAAACAGTTACTTTTAGTTGATGAAGTGTTGATTCATGAAGCACATGTGGATTTTCACCCAACCAATGACGCATATTTTGCTTATTGACGAACCCATTGATCCAAAAATGAGCTTCGTGACTGAAGATGATTTTGCGATGAAATTCATCATCTTGGCGCATCTTCTCCAGAACCCAATCGGAGAACGTACGTCGCTTCAAATGGTCCATCGGCTTCAATTCTTGAGTCAGCTTGATCTTGTATGGGTGTAAACCAAGATCCTTACGCAAAATACGCCATAATGTGGTCTGAGCGATGCCCAATTCTTGAGAACGCCGGCCGTGGAATTGACTGATTTACTTTTGACATTTCGACCAACCCGTTGTCTCACTCACACGGCAACATCACACAACGCATATGTAGAGTCAATTTTTTGCACTATGCTTGTTATTGCCTGTCTACTAGGGCGAGAGTTACAACTGAAAATTGGAGTTAACGCTCTTAAAGTTGCTATCACCGACTCCGAATTTTGGTAGAACATTTTTACAATTTGTAGACATTGCTCGTTCGTGTACTTTATCATGATGAAAATGTTGAATTTACTGAATAAATTGACAGTGACAGTTTGATGATTAGTAAAAGAGTGCGTTCACAAATTAAATTCAAAGTTGTCAAGTGAAAGTGATTCATCCAACAATCACGAATACTTTACCCTTAGATTACACAAATGCAACGACTTAAATGCATATAATCTGATTAAGTTATTTACTCGCATTGTTACTAATCTCTTGTTGGCTTATCATTGTCAACAAAACAGATTTCACTTGATTGGGTATTAGTTTTCAAGCGACATGTAGTCAAAGTTAAAACTCACCATAGAATTCAGAATATTTGGAGGTTGTTTATTAAATTAAATTTAATCTAATTAGTGCCTTATCTTTTGGTTTTATTCACTTACGTACTTAATATTATATATGTCCTTATCTTTATTAGTAGGGTGGAAAATGTTTTGTATATTTGTTAACAAAAAAACAGACGTTATAAACATGTCGCTTGGGATTGAATAGGTAGCGAAAGTGGTAGTACTACTGTCTACTGTTTGAGAATAGTTCTGTCAAACTTCGTCAGCTCAACCCAAACACTTTTCCAATTGCCAAGCTCCTATTGACAAACGTTTGATGCTTCCTCGTGATAGTGGCGGTCACTCTTCACGTACCACATGCATATAGCAGCACGGATTCAACGATGGAACGGAACAGTCGTAGCTTGGGGTTTAAGCTAATTGCATTACTTCGCCAACCTGTGGATAACATCCCAAACGCAGATTTTGCTTTACCTATTCGGCTGGCTATATCCAGTTCGGTTCCGCCATCGGTTGAGACAACGCTCTCAAGGAATTGGAACTCTTTCTACTCTCTCAACCGTTTGTTCAGCAATGCATTTATGAGTTGATGAACACGGTCCTAGACTGATCATTTTTGTTTCTTTCGAGTTAATTTTTAGCCCAACAACGTCTGCTTTCCTATCTACATTTGCTATCATTTGCTGAAGGTCCATTATTCTGTGAGACAGAAGGCATACATCACCGTGTTGATGTGGTCGACACAGGATCCAGATCGGAAACCTGCTTGTTCGGCATCGAGTGTGTCTTCAAGCTGGTCTTTGATTCGCTCCAGGATTATTCTAGCTATTATCTTGGCCACAGCAGGCAGCACGCAGATACCTCCCCAATTTTTGAACTACATTAGATTCCCTTATTTAAGGAGCTTGACGATCATTCTCTTCATCCACTCATCCGAAAAACTCTCGGCTTTCCAACAAACCGTCTAAGCCTTTCACTGGGTATTGAGTAGACCTTCAGCCACCTATAAGCTCTTTGGTGATTCTGTAAACGGTTCTGCTGTAGCCCCTTGATGCTGCTTGCGTCGTCAGCGCATTGATGTAATTGTGCTTGTCACGCCTCACGCTACGCTGCACTTCTCTCATCTTCATACGATATATGGACTCTAACTCGATCCTCCCTGCTGCTGGAGCTGCTGCAATCCGAGCTCTCAGCTGTGATCCGTCCACAGGTATCATCGAAAAACCACCGCCCACGAGGGTTCCATTCTAGCTAACTTGTCTATCAATGAAGTATTTTGCCTTGGTGTTGTATACCTTCGTGCTACTTGGCCCTGGTCATTACTTTATGTTTAGACGGCTTTTTTAAAGCAGGCGCAATTTACAGTTGATAGCATTCAGACGAAATTACAGTCAAAGTATAGCATTAACTTGTCACTAATAATAGTCAATTTTAATTGATTCTTATTGCGTATACTAAAGTCACGTAGCCTAGGTCACATGCTGGTTCCACCTAATGCTTAAATTGTTGTCTTCATTTCAAGATAACAAACAACTTACGATAACTTGGCAATTAAAAGTGTTATCTTTCAATGCCATTGAAATGGTATGGTATTCATTTCTAACTCCTTATCATACATAAAAAGCACACGCGAAAAGCTGTAAAATTCTTGGGACATAAATATATAATCTAGATATCGATTGACCCGTTTTTGCCGAATTGACTATCTTCTGCTTTAAACTTGGGTAATTTTATAATTCTAGTTTTAGTTAGTTCTCCATAAATGTCCTTTTGGGACAGAGTCAGTTGCAGTGTGTATAATAAACAGATTTTCAGTATTCACAAGAAGCAATGAAATTTTGAACATTGCCTGTTAGTTTACTGAAAAGTTCTTCAAAGTCATGGAATATTTAGAACCCGAGGAACATGTTTCTGATCTTGACCTGGATAGTGGCCACGGTTGCCGTTTTGGTAAGATGCTACCAAACTTGGTAGGTTTTAGTTCAATTTGATAGGTTTTTTTTGCAGTTGTAAGCCCTATGAAACAATCTTTTTTTAACAATTGGCATTAATAACTTAAATAATTTCCAATCAACTCTAAAGTATTTGTTCCAGATAAAACATACATGTGTAAACAAAGATTAATTAAATCAAATTGCCTAAACACGATATCCTTATGTTTATTGTGTTTGGCCTTATATTAGGCCTTTTGGCATACTTAAAGTCTAACCATAATTGAATTAAGATTCTGGACACTGTCGTACGTAGTCATGACTTGTATACTGCACCAATAATGACTTTTTGGTGAGTTTCGTCCAGCAATTATGGGTGCCCTCAGAATTTGATTGTGTGCGAGCAGAATTTTCTCTCGATTATGACATAAGCTATCGCACACGCTGAATGCAATTACGATTGGATCTTTATATTCAAACGTTTGCGAACCTAATATTAGGTTTTTTTCCGTACTGAATAAAACTACGAAAATCAACGAAATTTTACGAAAAGTAGCAAATTCCTGTTCCCGTACGTCAAAGTTTCGTAGTTTTTCACAGAAGAGAGAGCTCACGAGAGAGCAAGAAATTTCCCCATGCTGCGAATTTTAGTCCAAGAAATTTCTTTGGGTAAAAATATGAGTTCTGTCAACTGGTTGTGTTGTGATGTCTAAAAAGTGGGCAGCCTTTTTGTTCAACCCGTTCCCGTACTTTGGCAATCTGCGAATTTTTGGTGCAGAAAGTACGGGAGCAGACCTATTATGTCTAAAAACATCTTAAAGCATTCGCGTACGAACGGGACGACACGAAAGAAACCGCTTTCGTTCATTTTATATGAAAACTGTCAAGCGACTGAGAAAATTAAGGTTTGACAGGAAAGTAATGGATGCTGAATCAGTTGTGGCATTTTGTTCTCCAACCACCTATCAACGTATTCAAGCGTATTGCTTTAGAACTTTGTTTAAAATTCATATTTTTTCCTTTGGCTATTTGCCAACTACTTCGCATTGACGTTTCTTTGATTTCCGTACGAAAAGGTTCAAGTACTATAATTAAAATTGACAGAAATCTCTCTCGATTTATGGACGTCTTATTTAAAAACCTCAATTTGGCTTTGGTAGGTTTTATTCGAAAGGTTGGTTGGTTTGAATTTGTTTTAGCAAGTGGCAACCGTGGTAGTGGCATAGATTGCGAGTTGTATTTATCTGCATGTCACACCGCAATAATCCAACGCAGTAACCATGTCCCACAAATGACATCAGGTCGACATCTTAAAAGGAAATAAAACTTTAGAAAATGTTTTATCATTCCACAAGTCATAAAAAGTAAAAAATTAAGAATAACAATAAGCTAAGTGCTTCCAGCTCTATTAACAAACTTTTTTATTGCGACAATTATAAAAAATATTTTTGAACCTTGTAACGCGAAAAATTATGGTTTATTTTATTGAATAATCTATTCATGACTAGACGTTGACATTTGACGTAAACATATCATCACTCTTTCAGCAAAATCGAACCAACAACTTTTCTCTTTGACAGGTTCTCGAATCAAACGTCAACCAACTGATCGATGAAGTGAAAGAGTTCAACGCCGATCTCTCCGAAGTCGATCGACTCGACAAATTAATCTCCACCCTTCGAGACTACAATGGACCAACGATATGTTACGAATGGCCATATCCACTACTAACCAATGCCAGTATCGACGAAGCAGATATTGCACAAACTTCCCTATCGTCATCGATGTTGAGTCTTCTACCGTCAGCCGAAGATTTGAAAACTTGATACATCCGACGGATACGTGTATTCCTAGCCATTATACTCACTATTAACTTTAATAATCTAAGTTTCATTTTATACTCTAAAGTAATTTATTAGTAAATAAGAAAAGTGATAAAAAATATAACATCACATGCAAGTTGTTTCACTTTCATCATCCCCTTGTGAAGGGGTTAGTTGCTCAATCAATAGCCGGTATCTAAGATGTCAGACACGCTCACATAATGCGGTTTGTATGCATCTGTATTCGGAGATTGAATTACTGAGTTTGATTTTGATCATGATACTCGTACACTTTGCGTGCATTCCACTTTCTCAGGAATTCATTAGAGGCAGTTGGATTGCTACAACAATGTCTGTACTCTACCCACGATCATAGATTTTCTTGTGGTTTACGATGTGCAATTTGCCTTCTACAGACACCGATATCAGTTGCATTGCTGCGGTCATTGATATTAAGCTAATATAATTGGAACTGACAAATGGAGAGACACACTACAGTTGGTAGTTGCTCTCTATTTGGATTGATGAACTCTCTTGTTTGTGTTTGATTTCATGGTAAATGTTATAATGTTACACTGAATTGGGTCATTTAAAAAGTATCTTTTATCAGCTGTGCGACTGTGATAAGATTATTTGTGTAAGTAGGTACTGTAAACAAAGAGAAGGTGATTAATATGCTTCAGGGTTATAGAAGTACAGTTGAAGACCTCTAACAATGGATTCCAGTGTACGTCGTGATACGCGTTCCTCCGAACATATCGTTGAACGATTATGACATGGCCTTCAAATTACACACAGAGTTTTATTTATCTTCACAGAGCAGTAGACATTATGGTACAAGAAAGTAAAGAAGAATTTCTTAATCGTGGAACCCGGGAGTAAAAAATTTCCGGAAAACAAGAAAACAAGTGAATCAACAATTCAGTCCTATTCACTATCTAAAACTATGAGGGTGGCCATTGTGTGATAGTGTATCCAGTCATTGAATGAAAGGTTCCATCCTCAAGTCACAGCCATATCTATACAAATTGCACAGTAACAGGATTACAAAATTTAGTGTCGTTCAACACGAACGCGAAAAAATACTGTGAATTAGGAGCGAATGCAAATAAAACACAACAACTCTCCCCAAGTTAATTAGGAGACCATCCATGGAGAGTGGAGAAAGCTTGCTAAAGTCGAGAGCATCAAAGGCACCACAGGGTAACCCAGTCTCCGTTCGAGTTTCTTTTGTCAAAAAAGTGAAATCCAATTTTATGTTTTTCAATAGAAATTATTCTCTTTTTTTCTATTATCTGATGAATACGTCTGAATTACAATATATCTTGAATACTAGTGTACATTCCAGAGCGCAATAACTTTTACTATTCTATGTCGACTCGACACACACAAGAAGCACAAGTGTGCTTTGAAAGTAGGTACTCTTGGTTATTTGTACAGACGATACATAGTGCATTTCCTAATTAAAAGCCTACGCATGGAATTTAATTAAATCCCTCAAATTATAAGCAAAATCAACAACAGAAGCACGATTGCACGAAAACGAAAGGGATGGTGAAAAGAAGGGGATCATGGCTGAAAAGGGCCGTATTGCAACCACACAAAACATGAGAACATACCCCAGAGTTGTAGTACCTATCTACGCTCAAAAGCAACGGATAACCTACCAATAAAGTGAACATCTAGTTGCTATAGTAACATTACTCCTGGTGCATCCTGTTATATGTATATGCAGTACATCTGGAACAATCGACAAGATACCACCACCACCACCACTACAGTCAAGTTCACTTGTTGCAAAAGCTATACGGCTTACTTTCACCAGCTGGAGTGGTGGAAGGTGGAAGGAGCAACTTGGTTTCTAAAGTTTAACCACAGAGCATGGGAATAAATGAAAATACACAACGTATACAGGTTTCACTAGAAGCTGTTAAATTCGTAGGAATTTACGATTTGAGGATACACGCTCTGGTCATCACATTCATTGGCAGCAGTTGGGAAACTATGCACAGGATTGAGTTAAAAGCCGACAATTTGTTTATTTATGAATATACCTAGTCAGTCGATATGCTATACAGGTGTTCGATGAATGGACAGGAAGCCCTTAACCCGATTGGTATGAAAAAATATTGAATATCCTCAAGGAGATTGAAGATGTAAGACTATGGGGAGGAAGAACAAAACTCTTAAAACACAGATGGAAGCTTTAGGAATTTTTAGATTTAGGTACGTGTATGAATAGGTTTTAGAGCCTCTTATGTTTACAAAAAGGGGATTAATATTCTCTAGTGCGAGTACAAGAATATTTACTTAACAGAAATAAAAATCTTCCAATAAAAGACGAGGAACGAGACTTGGGTAAGCTTATATGCGGTAGAAAAAGATAATTGAAAGAAAATATACTTCTTATACCTAGAGGTCAGGGTTGCCGAAGGTACAACCAAGGGAGTCCCTTCGTACTCCCTTCTCATCGACTATATCCCTGTACTCCCCTCGTCCTGATTTTACTTCCTTTAAAACATTTTAGTACAGTCACCTTTATTTCCCTTGATGATCCATCATAAACTGGTGCAATTACCCTGGGGTAAGACTGATTTTATGGAAGAGAGAAAAGGTGTGAAATCTTCATGCAATGTTAAAGCAGTTGATCAGTGGGGTAAAACTTATACATACATATGTAAGTTGTCAATTTCGAGGTAAAAGAAAATAATAGTACCTATCTACAATAAAAGTCGGTCTATGTATACAGAATTTTACCCCGCATTATTCATCCAGTGTGTAATAAGAGTAAAAGGTACCCCGGTATTACCTTAGGGAAAAATTACTCCAGTATGTGACGGCCCAACGAATCCATATTGCAAGTTCTAATGTTCTCAGACAAATTGTCAGAAAAAATATATCCTGTGAAAACTAGAATACTTCTTCCTTTTTCTGTCCTTGATGGGATGATTTCAAAGCGTCTTGTAAACTGCGAAATGGGAGAGTAAGACTAAAAAAAAAGTTTAAAACGTTAACTTTACTCCTGTACTCGCCTCAGGCACAAAATACTCCTCTGAAAACTTTTAAAATACTCCCCTTCGAAATTGGAAAACGGCATCTCTGCTAGAGGTGTCTCCTGCGTCTCGACCTTATTTATTATAATCAAAATTTATGCTTCCTAGCACACAGATGAAACTGAACTATCTTACAGTTGCTCTAGTACTTTTGAAGAACCTTCTGATGCGATTGTGACATCCGAATTTGAAATTTCCCCATTGACACTATCAAATGCCTTTTCGGAATCCATGTACAGGAGGTAAAGAGATCGATATTCAACCCACTGATACTAATGACCGAGAGATGTGATCAAGAGGGAGGATCATGAGCGAAGATCTGGTAAGCATTAGAAATAGAAGAACACTGCTGATTTCATGGAATGATCACACGACGATCTTGTCAGTGGACAAGACAAAGAGAAGACTAGACTAGACGGCGACAAGATGGAAAAGAGGAGGAGTGTTGTAGACATCCACGACGGTAAAGAATGCCTTCAACTTCAACTAATGGATCCGCATTTTAAGAGCAACATTGAAGTTAAAAACCATATTTACGATACCGAAGAACGGCGGAAAATATATGCAACATCACAGTAGGAGTCCCATGGGAAACAGTTTTAGGCTCAGCCTTGTAGAACTCTATGAACGCGTGTGGAAATAATTGGATACCTAATTGAATGCCTACCTATCTAGAGCAGAAACGAACTAAATCCAGCTAACAGTCCCAATCTTCATTAATAGTCAATCGGAACCAAAAGCATAATCTCGGAAGGGGAAAAGCAGACTTACTAGCACCTTAAAGCAAAACACACGATAAACTCCTCCTGAGTAGATGAGACCGGATGTATCTCATCTTATGGCCAACAATGAACAAAAAGAAGGTTAACTGAATGACAACTGACATCCAAACTGGGTATCAACTCACATGACTATAGCAGGAGCTGCCATGATAAAGAGGAAATAAGAACTGTTCAACAGTTCAGAGTAGTTGCTTTCGCTGTATGGAAAATAGACCTTTTGATTTACTACAGAAAGTGGCCCAAGTTCTCCTCCAAAACATAATAATTTTCGCGAGACAACCAAATAAATTCTGCTAGCCTAATTAGATGGAATC
This sequence comes from Chalcosyrphus nemorum, assembly GCA_949716465.1. Classification (NCBI taxonomy): domain Eukaryota; kingdom Metazoa; phylum Arthropoda; class Insecta; order Diptera; family Syrphidae; genus Chalcosyrphus; species Chalcosyrphus nemorum. The sequence continues at coordinate 13,376,722 of OX454334.1, read as the reverse complement.
ACAATGGACCATGGCGGCCTCCATGAAGACAACGTCTCCAATGCACATGCACCATACCATTTCAAAGGACAAAGGCAAGATTTTGCCACCATTTCACTATCGAAGAACGAATTTATTTCTTAACTTTTCACCCATTTGACTTAAATCGACTATTCACTGGGGTTGATTTGCCTACCTCTCACGTGCCCCTATTTTCGCCATTTGTTTTGTGAGCTCTGGAATGTATCCCACAACCACCACGACCACCACCGCACGAACTTAGAACCAAATGGCTATAGCAACCGCTCTTAACCTCAATAAACAAACTAATAAAACTGGAGAGAAAAATGTTGAATTGTGATAGGAGAGTCCTTCTTTCGAAAGATAAAAGTTTAAACATATAAATTCTTTAAAAAATAACTTCATTTAAATACAAGTCCTTCACAAAATAGTAATTTCTCTCGTTCAAGTGCAGTGTAATCCCAAAGCAACACCACCCACCACCAAAAGTGTCATCATGATAAAAGTGTTATGAAACAATCCTTAATGTTTGATGCACGTCAATGTCTATTTCGAAGCTACGTGGCAAATCGGCCCTTGGACGTACCAGCGATACAACCACCACTACAGCTAGCCATAATACAACTGCGACAGCCAATAGCAGCAACAATAAATTATTATTAACAAAATCCTCGTACATACCTCAGACGTCACTGCTGAAAATTGAACCATTTGTTCCTAGTTTTACAACAAGACTTCGACGACCAATTCATCGATCCTATAGTACACTTAGTTCTAGTTATTTTAAGAAACTCTCAACTCATCATTCAGATCACCGTTTGAATGGACCAAATCCAGATGCACAACAGCCAGCGTTAAAAGGAAGAGAAAAAAATCGTGCATCAGTGCAACGACAACGTTCGAAATCATCGGGTTCTTCGTCATCGACGACAGTGAATCAGGCAACAGGAACTGTTGTGACACAGCAACCAAATGGAGTGTGTCGCATTGTACGTAGTCCTAAGGAGCAGGAGAAACTTCCCGATCGAATTAATTACGACCGTCGAGGACTCGGAGCGATACCGATTTTTGAAAATGAACCAAATCTTAGATTACTCTCCCTACAGCATAATCTAATCAATGTCTTTCATATTCCACAGCAATGCGGAGATGATAAGCAACAACAACAACAACAACAACAACCAGCACCAACAGCTGATAAGGATCCAAGCACAACCACCACCACGATCAGCATAACAAATACCTCAAAAGCCAAATTATTGAATAATCCTCGAAGCGGTCCAATGTCCATACACCACAAGAGGTCCACATCGCCACTAGTTAGTACCAATGCTGGACCAAATGCGTTCCTAAATAGATTTAGTCCACAACAACAAAACGGGGCCAACTTAAACAACAGGCTACTTGTTAACAACTCGATAATTTTAAGCTCCACGACAGGATCCATCACCACCACCACCACCACCATAAAAAAATCCAAAAGTTTTATATCGAATTACTCCAAGCACCTGTCGACTTTGAAACGGAATCTCCACACAAAGTGTTCCATGGTTAAGGTGATAGATGGCGCCGTTCGACAAGCACCAGAATCTCTTGATGCCGCTCCTGGCGATAGTCCTGTAGATGTCCTGAATGTCAAGAATAACCAACTTTTGATGTCCTATGGAGAGATATTTCAAAATCTGGTGTTTCTCGACCTCTACGATAACCAGATCGAGAAGATCTCGAATCTGGATGGGCTCTCGAACCTGACGGTTCTGCTTTTGGGCAAAAACCGCATCAGTGACATATCGGGCCTGTCATCTTTGAAGGGCACACTCCGGGTACTCGATTTACATGGAAATAGAATCATCGCTATTGGCAACAAGATAAACTGCCTTCAGGAACTCAAGTCTCTCAATCTAGCTGGCAATCAAATTCGTCAAATAAACCAGAACGACTTCAGTGGATTGATGAACCTCAGGGAGCTAAACCTCAAGCGGAATAAGATCAAGCGCGTGCATGGCTTCAATCATTTGACCAGTTTGGAGCGACTTTGGTTGTGTCACAATGACCTCCACAAGGTTGAGGATATGTCGTCCATTGCAAAGGCCATTAATTTACTTGAGGTCACAATCGAAAACAATCCAGTATCTTTAGCCGGCGATTGTGTGTCATTTTTAGTCAGTTACTTACCTAAACTGCAAATGCTCAGCCAAATGCCCATCACAGAGCAGGTTCGACGTGCCGCCATGGCTTGGCGCCGCAACAAGGAACTCTCCGATAGCAATTACTCCACACTCTCATCGGATGTGTTCAGCAGTATACGACGCGAGGAAGTGATTTCAAATGCACGCACCAACTGGGAATTGCTTCGGTCCCAACAAACTTTACACAATCGTGTAACAGCTGCCAGTCCCACAGAAGTAGTCCAGCCACCAACTACAGATACGAATACCATTTCACCATCAATCGCCGAGGAATCGATCAAACTGCCACCCATTCAGGGACAAACTCCAATAGCGAATCCCTTTGAATCGAATCTTCCATCGGAAAAAACACACTCCTCTGCATCTAGCTTGGGGCCAAATGTCGACTCTTCTTCCAGTTACTTCAGTTCAGACAACGAGGACCGTGATGTGACATCGCAACAACGTCCCAACAAAGTGAAACGTTTCAATCCTGAGAATGAGAAAAGTGTAGAAAAATCAATCCCCCCGCCACCAGCACCAGCTCCGCCGGCGCCGTCGAACAATGAAACTAATGAGAACCAAGAGCAACCCACAAACGATGAGCCACAACAGGGAGAGACAACAATAGATTCCACACCTCCACCCTCCACAACCATCACCACAATTATTCAAAACCCCTCTGTCACAATTGTGACGCAATCGAATGCAACAACCACCACCACGAACAACAACAACAACACGATTATCAATGACAGTGCAACGAATCTAGAGAAATCATCAGGAACAGGAGCAACCAAGTCACAACTGCGGAATCCAACGATGAGCCTAGCGATTAATGGTAACAATAATCCTGGCAGCAATGCAAATGTCACAACAAAACGTTACATGCATGGCAGCCTAATGAGATCCCAAACAGCGAAGCCTACCGCTGCTGCTGTTTCCAATGCCACCACTCGAGCTGCAGCAGCGCAACTAAGCCACCACAATTCGACCGCAAATAATGGAGTTGCAACCTCCGGTACGGGTAATGGAGGTGCTGGTGGAATTGGTTCCTCCTCGAATAACAATGGCACAGTTGGTGGCGTGACTTCGTCGTCGTCATCCTCCTGCAATGGTGTCGCCGCAAATAAAGCATCTAGCTCTTCCACTGCCACAACAGCTGCCACGACCAATAAGCAAATGGTGGAGCGGGAACGCGAACAAGGCGGCGATTACCTGATAGAGATCTGCGGTCGTTATCTAAACGTATACGGCACGGGAGCATTACGCTTCATCGATAAGCAGTGGAGCGCACAAAAGGCCGGCGACGTGCATACGCTAAACTTTAGTTACATAAACTTTAACAGTATCACCGCGGTCCTGGGCAGAGTGAAGGTACGCTTTCCACATGCCGAGCACTTTGTATTCCGTGAGACGAATATCTCGTGCCTGGGCCAATTGAATGCGTTGGCCGAGCTGCAGGGCATCACCTCGCTGACCATCGATTCGGAGGGGAATCCTATTTGCGGTAAGGATTGGCGGTTGTACGCCATCTATCGATTGTCTCACTGGGGCTTGAAGACACTCAACGGACAAGAGGTTGTTGAGGACGAAATGGCCACTGCTCAGCAGGTGTATGTTGGTCTATCGGATCTGGTGCTGTGGTCAATGCCTGATGGAATGTTGCAGCCATTGCTGGCACGACTGAGACTGGACGACAGCTGTTCATCTAGTAAGCTGACGCCAAAGGAATGGCTGCTGAAGGCCGATAATGCTTTGAAAGTGGTCGTTGGTAAGGAGGCGCTGCAGTGGAAAAAAGCCCCCGGTGGAGACTTTGAAAACACAAGCACAAGGGAGCGCGGCCGAATGCACTTTTCACTGATGATTGAGAATACGTGTAATGCGGTCGAGAAATTACACCTGCTCGAGGAGTTGTGGCCCAGTCTACTGTTGGATATTGTTAGGAACACGTTGTTGGATTATTCACAGTTGGATGTGTATCTGAAGAATCTGATGGCCGAGATTATGAAGTGAGTTTTGAGTTGTTTTCCTTTTTTTCTTTGTTTATATTTGCGTCGGGGAGCGAAAGTGAAAATAAAATGCAATATGTAGGTTATACTTAAGTCATTTGTTTGGTTTTTCAACTGCGATTGGTGGAAGCATGTATAGCTAAGTGTAAACAGTTAATAAGAAGCATAAGGTAAGCTTGCTATGGTTAAACAGCACCAGAATCTATCCTGATCTCGTTTAAAATTTGCGGCTAACGAGTTGGAGTCTGTGACGGAAGTACGAGAACGTAGACGGAAGGAGAGCAAAAGTTAGGTTACTTAATCATGGAAGTTGATGAAAAGGACTTCCTTGTAAATACTCCAAAGAATAGTTTGTCATTGGTGCCCCCAAATATTGGGGTTAGGCTCTTGAATATTTTGCCGAATCTATCGCTCTATAATCGGTTGTAGAGTAAAAGCAATTCTCCGACTTAGACAAAGTAACTTTTGGTATGCGCCTGGTACTTTTGAATACATACACCTATCATATGACCCTGGTCCTCTGAAGCTACGACACCAATGCTGCAGCTGCGGCACAAATACATAGTCGACTCTCTTTCAGCTAGAGCCTGAACCAGATATCTGATGGTGGATATTTTTACAATCCTAATGGATTCAAGCTACATTGCTACGAAGAGCTGCAGTATAGCTACGTATCTGTTGTGATAGTCAAGCTGCGAAGCTTGTTCAAGTAACACTAGGATTGTAGAAGGTTTCAAATGACATTTCTAGACAAATCTCAGGCGAAAAATTGCACTCCTGCATGATTTTCCAAATAGTTTTGTGACTGATACCAAAGTAATCGATTTTATTTGAGTTAAGTCCTTGGGCGCAAACACAGGGCCACCTAGAAGTAGGCTATTGGCATTTCAGGAGTCTAAAAATCATTCATTGTCAACGCGGTCCCTTAACCCATGTTCCCCTTAGTCAAATCCTAGGATCTAATATCCCCAGGATATTAGACCTAAGTTCTAGTGGAGGTAAAACAATCAATACACAACGAATTTGATTGAGAGAGAGAATGCTGGAGGCGTCACAACGCAATTATTATTATTTATGAAGCTCCACCTGCTCCAGTCGCCGTCGATATAACGATGTTGGTTTATTCCAATCGCAAGTGTCATCTGGAGTGTTATTTGTGTTGCATACTGGGACTAAACCTTCATCAAAAGTACAGACAAACTGTTTACATTTTTACCTAAAACTCAATAAAATCCCGCGCTATTTTATGTAAGCTTTGCTTAAAAGTTAACATTCACTATTCATCTAAATCTAACATAACATTGTGTACTTGACTAGTTTATACATTTGCTTGTCTATTTACTACTGATCTTTTCCTTATCTACTGGTCCCACGGGCTTTGGTTGCGTCGCCTTATCAACATAAATATTCAATATCGCCTCAATGCCTGGATACAATACGAAATTCGTTGTTCGAATCTTTTTGTCTGTTAAATATGATGTCACCGATTCGGTATTGAATGCAATGTCCATAGCATCGCTATGCGTAATCTTGTCTATGTTGCGGCGTAAGATCTTTATCACTGCGTTCTCAAAACCATTAACCTGGAACAGAGACAGAAACACCATGTCATTGCATTTAAGTTGTGATTTTTATCTAATTCTCACCTTGATGGTTAAATCTAGTTGATATTCTTGATCTACGTCTGGCCATCGTTGCTGTAGGACGTCGTTTTCCCACTGAAGATAGTCTGAATTTCCATTGAGACGATTTGGCGCTGAAGTAAACTTCGACCAGAGTTCAGAGGCAAAATGGGGTGCCATGGGGGAGAGCATTATTAATTGTGTTGCTAAGGCACGTTCGAAATGTTTTCCGTGTTTAATCACGTCTTTGGATGCACGCTAGTGACGAAATTATATAAAAAAAAGAGAATCCCAAGAAAGAGACAAGTTAAATTACTCTAATGGAATTCGTGAGGCCTTGCATCTTAGATATTGCAACACTGAGTTGGTGGGTATGTCGATAATTGAAGGTTGTTCCAGCCACGTAGTAGTTTCGAGCATCGAACAGTATCGAGTCTTCTTTTTGGAAGCTTTCATCCAATGGATTGAACTTTGATGGAGAATCGTCGGTGCGAAGTTTGTAAAAATTGTCAAGTGTAAGCCAAAGACGCTTCTGCCAGTTAAGGATACCAGGGAAAGCTGGAAAAGATCATATACATATATAAACCAAAACACCGAAGTTGAATGCTTCTACTTACTCGCTGTGGACCAATTTCTATGCGATGTGGGGGCTACGTCAGCCAAAATTATAAGTCTTGTTGTGTCTGTGCCAAACTCACCAATCATATCGGATGGATCCACTCCATTGAACTTCGATTTGGACATCTTTTCCCAAGTCATTACGACCGGCTCCTTGGTGTCTTTTGTTACCGCCTTGTTTTTCTTTTCATTTATAATCTCTACCTGGAAGCATTTTGTATTATTTCGACTGCAAAACTTAACTAAAACTTACCTCATCCCCCGTTAGATACTTTCCACTGCCTTTCACCCGGAATGAACGTCCCATGACCATGCCTTGCACTAGTAGCCGACTAAAAGGCTCCGAAGTGGGCACTAATCCCTTTGAGTGTAGAAAATGATTCATAAACCTTGCGTAGTACAGATGTAAGACAGCGTGTTCCTTTCCACCTATATATAGATCAACAGGCATGCATTTGCCTATTAAACCTTTGTCAAATATCTGCTCCTTGTTTTTTGAATCCAAATAGCGAAGGTAATACCAAGAACTATCTACAAATGTGTCCATCGTATCGGACTCTCTTTGAGCGTCATGACTCCCACACTGGGGGCAATCCACTTGAAGGGATTCCTTAGTTTTCTCCAAAGGCAGTTGCACCGGGAGGTCCTTTTCTGGCACAGGAACCACTCCGCAGCTGGGGCAGTGAATAATAGGAATGGGAGTTCCCCAGTATCGCTGACGTGAGATCAGCCAGTCCTGTAACTTAGAACTAACTTTGTAGCCACCGATACGCAGCTGTTTGGCCTTCTCCAGAACCACCTGGCGGGTCGACTTAGACAGTAGGTCTTTTGAAACATCGACCTGTAAGCCGAAATCAGCGAAAATCTCTTTCTCTGCGTCAACGAAACTCGGTGCTGCAAGAAAGACATCACATTTTTCTGGAAATTGCACATCGTCGCTATAAATGATGGGAATTCTTTCGCCAGTTAAGGGATTCTCTACGGAATCCGGTGGATTTGCAGCCTTTTTTAAATAGTGAGTCGTTTTGAGCGCCAGAAATGCATTGGGATCCATTAAATGCTCTGGGAAGCGTGTCCAAACACGAAGATTTCCCAATTGGAATGAGTATCCATCGCATTCACCAATCCAATGGCGCTGCAGATTGATGATGTCTCGCCAGTCCTGAAGTGTGGGGTCATTCAACCCGTCTAGTAGATTTTTAGCGAACTTTGTCGTTCTAATGAACCATTGTTTGAGTAGTTTCTTCTCCACCTTCGCTCCGGATCGCCAGGAACAGCCATTGGCATCGACTTGCTCGTCCGCGAGGACAGTCTGATCAACTGGATCCCAGTTAACAAGGGCCTGGAAGAGAGAGAAACGCTTAGAACCATAAACATTTCTCTAACATGTACATTTACCTCATTTTGATATGCTAATCCGTCCTCATGCAACATTAGGAACAGTTTCTGCGTCCATTTGTAGTAATCTGCATTACAAGTTGAGAGTTCATGTTCCCAATCAAAGGAGCAGCCTAAACTTTGTAGCTGTTCCCTCATTTGTGCAATATTCTGATTCGTCCAAACAGCCGGTTCGATTCCTCTTTGAATAGCGGCATTCTCAGCAGGTAGTCCAAAGGCATCCCAGCCTATCGGATGAAAAACATTCTTCCCATTCATTCGATGGAAACGAGCCACAGTATCGCTTATGGCATACACTCGAACATGACCCATGTGCAAATTCCCAGATGGATAGGGAAACATCGAAAGAACATAGAATTTTTTGGAAGCCTCATCTTTGTTGAACTGTCCGCGATTGATTTTGTCACGCCAGTGAGATTCTATGTCACGTTTTACGGTATTGGAGAGCAGGTTGACCTGGAAGCAAAGTAATTACCTCATTCAGTCATATCTGTGTGGTTGGGATTCAATTTGCTTACATCGAAACCTGTGCAGCTTTGTGATACCAAGCGGCAGAGCTTTGGCAAAGTGATATTAAGTTTATGGAGATGTTTATAGTTTAGGAGAATCTGCATTTTGTTTAATTTAATTGATGATTTTAATTAATTTTTAATTTTTTTTTTCTTCTGGAATCGGGCACGTTTAATGGGTTAAAATAATGAATGACAGTTGGAGCTGTCACTCTTGATCAGCTGTTGCGTCTTTTTGGTTGGAAGTGTACGTAAACAGAAGGTAAGTTACCAGTTTTCTAGCAGTTAGAGCAGTTCATTGATCTTGTACAATTTGAAAATCTGCCTTTGTCTGTTTAGATGTATACTCGTTTGTTTTGTAGTGATGATTACGGTTCATGGATCATGATAACGATTGCTTCTGACAACTGCCGACCTTACAATCATGACTCTTTTGAATCGCTATAACAGCGGACATATCCAAGCAGCTACAGAAATCACTCTATGCCCTTTGCAAGCATTTTTTTCATTTGCAAAATGCTTGCTGACGTGCTAGGCATGATACTGCTTCTATATCGCACTGTTCTGTTTTATCTAATTATTTTCTTTAAACTTATCTAAACTCTACGACAGCACTACAAACTGCACACAATACATTGCGCTCTGCTAACAGAGTAACCATCTAAACACGATTATGTCCAAGAGATACACCAACCAAGGCAAACTTATTGTAGTAGATCAAATACAACAAATTTGTTGTTTTGCCCACCTCTAGTGCACGAAATTCCTCTGCAGTATGCAATTTTTCTGTCATTCTCATTTTTCGTTTCGCCGAGTGTGGACGTATCTAATAAGAATTCGCAGAAATATATTCAGAAATTGTGCAAAAAAAAATCAATAAATTATTCACAGACTAACCAAGTGTATTCACCCAACAAAAACCCCATCATGGGAGATTCTCTGGAGAATACAGAGGCTCCCGTGGACACAGTGAGTGTAACCATCGTCGATTATGGAGCTTTCGCAAATTACATCCGCAAAGCGGTTACCATCTTACTGCCTGAAGAAGATGTAGTGCCACCAGCACTCAACGTGGCACTAGAAGATCCTAACAATCAGGATTGCATCAAGAAATTCCTAAGTGACCCCCAGGTTCAGGCCTTGTACATCCAAAGGAATTGCTTGAAAGGTAAAAATGGTATTCTTTCTGCTCGTAGATGAAAATTTTCACTTTAACACGCCCAAGATGGCCGACATTGGTCTAGACGCTATCGATTTTTCACATACATCTGGTGAAAACACTTTAAGTTGCTGTTCCTTTGTGTGGTTCTTACGAAGAATAAGTTTAATTTTAAGGAAACCCCATGGTTCAGTGCTCAAAATCGTTTTCTAATAAGATGGGTATATCGTTCCAAATTGGAATTTCGGTCCTCCATTTTAACTATCTTGTCCACCTTGATGATGTCATCGCATGGTCTTCCGATGACACACCGTTTTGACAACCGGTCCTATTTTGACGTTTTCTTATGGACTAGAGTTCGACCGAAACTGCTGGAAAAAATGACGTGATTTGTTTATGTTTTGAACATCTGCAGCGGGTGGAGGAGGTTGATGCACCGGTGTAAACAATCAGCAGATGTTTTGTGTTTATGTTTATGTTTCTTTATAGCCTTGACCGTGGTTATGGGAACCATAACTAGTTTCAAAGATCTTGCGCATTTATGTATCTAACTTTGGGATAGTCTATTGAACTTTGTTTATACTATTCTGCTCTATGAACATATTAAAGGGCAATAAGTTCATTCAATGGCAGGCTTACTCGCTCTAAAAATAGAAAAGAGAATAAAAATAGCTTCCTCGTCTAGTCGATGGTTTTGGGAAGGCTTAACTTTCTAGCAGAAACATTTAGGTTCCTCATCAAGCAAAGATTCATTTAAAACTGATTCTGTTTGTGACCAAACACTCGTCTTATCCAACGAAAGACGCTTCTAACAAACCTTTACGATAAACTGTTTTACTTGATGTGTTTTTATCTTTTTGCTAGAAGATGAAAACGAGCAACCAGCCGAAGGTGAAGAAGAAAAAGAATCTGTCACCTATTACATCAGCAATGAGGTGCATTTCAGCAACAGCCGTATGGCATCATTGGCCTGTATTAAACGCGGTACAGTCATCGAAGCGGATAAATCAATTCATTCGCAGTTGCGTTTAATTAACTTCTCTGAGGGATCACCCTATGAGACCCTCCATGCCTTCATTAGCAAGTCATTGGCTCCTTTCTTCAAGAGTTACGTCAAAGAATCCGGTCGCGCTGACCGTGATGGCGACAAGATGGCACCATCTGTTGAGAAGAAACTAGCCGAGCTAGAGATGGGATTGCTTCATTTGCAGCAGAATATTGACATTCCGGAGATCACCCTTGCAGCACATAGTGCTGTGGGACAGGTCATCCGCAAATGTGCCGAAGAGAATCGTAAGGCTAAGGTAGCTGATTTTGGTGACAAAGTGGATGATTCAACGTTCCTCAATCAACTACAAAATGGAGTTAATCGTTGGATTAAGGAAATAAAGAAGGTGACCAAGCTCGATAGGGATCCCTCATCGGGTACAGCCCTGCAGGAGATCTCCTTTTGGTTGAATTTGGAGCGTGCTCTCTATCGAATTCAGGAGAAGCGTGAGTCGCCCGAGGTTGCCTTGACACTGGACATTTTGAAACATGGCAAACGTTTTCATGCAACTGTGTCGTTTGACACTGACACTGGTCTTAAGCAGGCTTTAGCCATGGTCGCCGATTACAATCCTCTGATGAAAGACTTTCCCATCAATGATCTCTTGTCGGCCACTGAATTGGAAAAGATTCGACCAGCTGTGCAGCAGATATTCTCCCATCTGCGAAAGGTTCGCAACACCAAGTATCCAATACAACGTTGCTTAAAGCTGATCGAAGCAATTTCACGTGATCTCAGTCAGCAGCTGTTGAAGGTATTGGGTACTCGGCGACTGATGCATATTCCGTTCGATGAGTTCGAACGGGTTATGAATCAATGTTTCGAGATCTTTAGCTGCTGGGATGATGAATATGACAAGCTGCAGGGTTTGCTACGCGACATTGTCAAGAAAAAGCGCGATGAGCACCTGAAAATGGTGTGGCGTGTGTCACCAGCCCATAAGAAGCTGCAAGCTCGCATGGAGCACATGAGGAAATTCCGCCGCCAGCATGAACAGTTGAGGACTGTGATTTTAAGAGTATTGCGTCCAACTAAGCAACAGCAAAACGCAGCCGCAGGCGATGCTCAGCCAGAAGTTAAGCAGCCATACAGCTTGGAGGCGGCCGATGCTAATGCCATCGAAGAGGTGAATCTCGCCTATGAGAATGTCAAAGAGGTGGACTGCTTGGACATCACCAAGGAAGGATCTGAAGCATGGGAAGCTGCTGTCAAGCGTTATGAGGAGAGAATTGGTGAGTGACTTTTCGGCTTCTGGTGGAAATGAAATGAATTTATTTATTTTTTCTGCAACAGATCGCGTGGAGACTCGAATTACAGCTCACCTTCGTGACCAGTTGGGAACAGCAAAGAACGCAAATGAAATGTTCAGAATCTTCTCTCGTTTCAATGCTTTGTTCGTGCGTCCTCACATCCGTGGTGCCATTCGAGAGTACCAGACTCAGTTGATTCAACGAGTTAAGGACGACATTGAGGCCTTGCATGAGAAATTTAAGGTACACACTGATTGGCTTTGTAGAGATTCAATATATGCAACGTTGTTTCTTTCAGGTGCAATATCCTCAGAGCAAATCATGTCGGCTTTCTGTTGTTCGTGATCTACCACCAGTGGCTGGTTCCATCATCTGGGCTCGTCAAATCGACAATCAGCTCACCATGTATCTCAAGCGCGTCGAAGATGTCCTCGGAAAAGGCTGGGAATCACACATCGATGGTCAGAAGCTGAAGGCCGATGGTGATAGCTTCCGCGCCAAGCTTTCGATCTCTGAGGTCTTCCAAGACTGGGCAAGGAAAGTGCAGGAACGTAATTTCGGCATTAACGGTCGCATATTTACAATCGAATCAGCTCGATCTCGTACTGGACGTGGAAATGTTCTTAAATTGCGAGTGAATTTCCTTCCTGAAATCATCACTCTCTCAAAGGAAGTCAGGAATATCAAGAATCTTGGATTCAGGTACTCCTTGTCGCATCTGTGTCAACCAGCAACTGATAATAATTCTTTTTAGAGTTCCATTGACGATCGTGAACAAGGCACATCAAGCAAATCAGATCTACCCCTACGCCATTTCATTGATTGAAAGTGTCCGCACCTATGAACGTACTTTAGAAAAGGTGAGTTCTATACATCACTCTGTTGTTAAGCGTCCTGTAGTCTTTTTACAGTTTACACATAATCGACCACATAATAACACTTTAGTACTATTTTTAATTTTCTTTTTGAGTTTTGCAGCCATTACCTGCACCCAAGTGCTTGGTTTATGTCTTTATTTTGTTATTTTCTTGAAATTGAACTTAACACAATGATGAGTTTTATCTTTTTATCTTACTCGGTGTAATGATCATGAATTGCTTAATGTTTTTGTCTGTGGAATATAAAATGTGTCTTTTTGGCATGCCTCTAGAATTCGTCTCTCTCTCTCAAGAGAGAGACTCTCAAAAACTTTTAGAACGAATTAGATTTATTTTCAAAAATAAAAAAAAAAATTATTGGCTGAAAATGTGAGGTATGCAATGCTTATTAGTCGTGAGATTAGAAGTCATTTTGGTTCTATTAAACTAGCTTTAAGGTGGATGGTGTTTCGCAGAATGAAGGAATGCTATACAAAAGGTAAAGAGTCCTTTGGTGGTTGATACTTATCATATGTCTTTCGGCTGTTCTTTGTCATCGTGATCGCCGCATGTCCTGCTATTCTGAGTAAGTAAGTTTGTTCGCATCACGTCTCCTTTTTGGAATATGTGACTAGTTCCGTCGTTGTTTTATGAAATTATTGTGCCTATTGGTTTATGGACCGTTCTCTGCTAAAACTGTTCCTTCGGGATGATGTGTGGGCACCTACCAGAGACCTGCAGCAAGTATCACGTTTTGTGAGCTTCAAATTCGTATTCCTTCACAAGAAGTGTTCACTGAGCTCACATTGTATTGCCTCCATGAATCGAATCCCAAACGAGTTCCTCTGCATATTCATTTCTACCCTTACACTTTGCTGTCTGGCACTGTATTTGGTAAAAGGCAGTTAATGTGTCTCGAATGGGAATGTACTACGCACTCACGGATTCCAACACCATGATGATTCGTTTCGCATGAGCTTCGTTATCTTTTCCTACATTATTCACACTCGCTTTTGTTCTGTGTGTGTGAGACTGCGAAATGCACCCTTATATGCGAAGTATTCACAATGGCAAATGAATGGATTCATGCAGTTCTCTGGCACCTACCTATAAGCGAACGTTGCAGTTTCTCCTGATGTTAGCAGTCGATCTTTAGATACCACATCCATTTAACAACGTTAAATGGCGTATCTTATTAACTTACCTTAACTTTAGATAGACCTTGCTTTGCGATTCGGCGAGCTGTATACCCCTTTGACTGAGACAGTACTTCCAAGGTATTGGAAACTATCCCTTCAGGCGTTTTACGTCTAGCAATGCATACATGAGAGTGGGTTCAATGGTTAGTGCGTTGGACTACTGCACAGGGAGTTCCAAGTTCGAACCCAGAAAAATACCATCAAAAGTTTTTTCCATGGCTCTACATCTTCCGAGTGTCTGACAAACATTCAAGAGTATAATTGTCATGCTTCTCAAAAACCCCTCTGCCCTTCGGATACGGCATAAAACTGTAGGTCCCATCTGTACATGCAGAAATGTATACCACGCACAATACGTACAGTTGAGAGAAGCTAGGCCTTGGCCCTCTATGGGCTGCTTACCGACTAATATATAATTTTTTTAATGCATATATGAGAGCTTGTAAGTGCTTCACTCCTCACAATCGCTGTCATTTTGATGAACGTCCGAAAGACTGAAATTCTTTTTCAAACCAACGAACAGGAAGGGATGTAGTCGATGCAGTAGGATACAGAGCAGAAACCTGCTTGCTTAGCACTGAGTCTGCCTAATGATTATATTGTTCAAACTGTTTAGAGAACTTGGAAAAACTCAAGCGCTTTATTTGGTGTGTGATTAGGCGTGAAAAAGCATTAGTAAGCATTCGCCCCAGTGATTGTCTATTGGCTCTATCGTTTAAGGAAATAACATTACTAACAAACAATATGTTTTGTCGTTCTACGCTTGATACATGCTACAGATTTCTTTCTGGTCCATTGCCACAATTCACTTCAATGACAAAATCCGGACTTACTACCAAATATAGATCTTCGTTTCGTATGTGGAATGATCTACATATGTACCAGGTTCTGTATTTCCTCATGAGTACAAGATTCAAACATTCAAAGCTAGCTTCTGTTCGTTTTCCCCCTTTTCTCACACGCTTGTGCGCTGAATCCACAGTACTGAAGTCCTGATGCATTGTTCAAGTCCACAGCCAAGCCTTAACTTACACCTATAATGAAAAATTCATTCAAATGATATACTATGCCACACATAGTTGCAACACTGGCTCAAAGTCTACCGAACGCAACTTAGAATCTACAACGTTACAGCAATTACGTGATCATTAACCAACCAACACATGTAGTACACATTCCACCCTACCACCACACCCACTTTTAGTCAATATTTTATTTTAACAAATTAATAAAGCAAGAAACCCAAAAGGAAGAAAAAGAAAAAACTACTTTTTAAACTATTTTTTCCATGCAGCTAAATAATAGGAGTTTAGCACAAAATTCTGTATTCAAGGTAGATTTTAAAAAATCAATTAAAACAAAAAGAAAATTATTTAAATATTTTCTTAACCCCTTCCGCTTTCCGTTTAGTTGATTTTCTTAAGTAGCCAAATCGCTAGTTGTACCAAAAAGAAACATGCATGCATTTTCATTTCCCTTTTTTGAAAAAAAAAAAATTATAAATTTCTTATATCTTCCACCCTTCTTTGCATCGAAAACAATCAATGGCTCTAAATGTTGATTTGAATTTCGTCAAGTTCAGATTTACCCTAACAAATCTCTTTTATATTTAGATTGAGGATCGTGCAAGTATTGTCCCACTTGTAGCTGGACTACGTAAAGATGTCTTGGCATTGATCTCTGAAGGTATTGCATTGGTTTGGGAGAGTTACAAGTTGGATCCGTATGTTCAACGGCTGTCTGAGTGTGTTACACAATTCCAAGAGAAGGTGGGATCAGTTTTAGTTTTTCGTGGTGTAATTTTCATTTACAGACTGTGCGCTTGTAGGTTGAAGATTTGCTTGTCGTTGAAGAACAACTCGATGTGGATGTGCGTTCGCTGGAGACTTGTCCCTATAGTGCTGCGACATTTGCTGATATCTTGGCTAAGATTCAGCATGCAGTTGATGATCTGTCGCTGAGGCAATATTCCAATTTGAATGTTTGGGTCACACGCTTGGATGAGGAGGTTGAAAAGAAGTTGGCCCATCGTCTACAGGCTGGTATTAATGCATGGACTGAAGCATTGACTGGCAACAAGAAGGAGGTTGATTTGTCCATGGATACTGATGCGCCAGTTCAACCGACTCATAAACTTGGTGGAGAACCACAGGTAACATGACTAAATCTCCACATTGTGACTAAGTGACTTATGACGATTATTTTCAGATTCAAAATGCCATCCATGAGATTCGTATAACTAATCAGCAGATGTATTTGTATCCATCAATTGAAGAGGCTCGCTTCCAAATCATGCAGCAATTGTTCGCTTGGCAGGCCATCGTAACGTCTCAGATCCGTTTGCAAAGCTCTCGATATCAAGTGGGCTTGGATAAGCCTGTTTCTCAAACTTACAGGAATTTGCTGACAAAGTTACCGGAGGGAAAGATCCTGGAGAACGCTTATGGATCGATTGAGGATAAGATCAGTGAGGTAAGAAATTACGTCGATGAATGGCTGCGCTACCAGAGCTTGTGGGACTTGCAAGCTGACACTCTCTATGGACGTCTGGGAGAAGATGTCAATTTATGGATCAAATGTTTGAATGATATCAAGTGAGTTGCTTACATCAAGCACATAAATTCTTTTATAAGCAAATGCCTTCTAGGAAATCCCGAACCACTTTTGACACCTCGGACACACGACGTGCTTACGGTCCAATTATCATTGATTACGCCAAAGTACAGGCAAAGGTAACCCTGAAATATGATTCCTGGCATAAGGAAGCTCTTGGCAAATTCGGAACTCTACTTGGAACTGAGATGTCTACCTTCCACACTAAGGTTTCCAAATCACGAAGTGACTTGGAGATGCAGAGCATCGGTAAAGCATTATTTTCTACTCCTTATACGGTTATTGGGACATTTTCTTATCTTTTTAGAAGCGGCAAGTACCTCAGATGCCGTGTGCTTCATCACCTATGTACAGTCGCTCAAGAAGGACATGCTCGTTTGGGATAAACAAGTCGAGGTATTCCGTGAAGCTCAACGTATTCTTGAACGTCAACGGTTCCAATTCCCCAATAATTGGCTGCATGTGGACAACATCGAAGGCGAATGGTCTGCCTTCAATGAGATCATCAAACGAAAGGACACTGCCATTCAGACACAGGTTGCTAGCTTGCAGGCAAAGATTGTGGCTGAAGATAAGGCCGTTGAGACGAGAACAGTTGACTTCCTTAACGACTGGGAGAAGAACAAACCAACTGGAGGCAAGACCAGGCCAGATGATGCCCTACAGCAGTTGCAAATGTTTGAGAGCAAGTACTCACGGCTAAAGGAAGAGCGTGACAATGTTGCCAAGGCTAAGGAAGCCCTTGAACTACAGGAGTCTGCAATTCCGAACAACAGTAGTGAGCGTATGAATGTCGCCCTTGAGGAACTGCAAGACTTGCGTGGCGTATGGAGTGAACTATCCAAGGTTTGGACTCAAATCGATGAGACCAGAGAGAAACCATGGTTATCAGTACAACCACGAAAGTTGCGTCAACAATTAGAAGCCATGATGAGCCAATTAAAGGAACTACCAGCTCGTCTGCGCATGTACGAAAGCTATGAGTATGTCAAGAAACTCATCCAGAGCTATATCAAGGTGAACATGTTGATTGTTGAGTTGAAGTCGGATGCCCTCAAGGAACGTCACTGGAAACAATTGACTAAACAGTTACGTGTGAATTGGGTGATTTCCGACCTCACTCTGGGTCAAGTTTGGGATGTGAACCTATTGAAGAACGAGAACGTCGTTAAAGACATCATTCTGGTGGCTCAGGGTGAAATGGCTCTGGAGGAATTCTTGAAGCAAGTTCGTGAATCTTGGCAGAATTATGAGCTGGATTTGATAAACTATCAGAACAAGTGTCGCATCATTCGTGGGTGGGATGATCTGTTCAATAAGGTCAAGGAACACATTAACTCTGTTGCTGCAATGAAGCTGTCTCCATACTATAAGGTCTTTGAAGAGGAAGCCCTCACGTGGGAGGAGAAATTGAATCGTATTAATGCATTGTTCGATGTTTGGATTGATGTCCAACGGCGATGGGTGTACTTGGAGGGTATATTCTCTGGCAGTGCTGACATTAAGACACTTTTGCCAGTGGAAACTTCTCGTTTCCAGAGCATCAGCTCGGAATTCCTTGGTCTTATGAAGAAGGTGACCAAATCACCCAAAGTTATGGATGTTCTTAACATCCCAGCTGTGCAAAGGTCTTTGGAACGTCTAGCTGATCTACTCGGAAAGATTCAAAAGGCATTGGGAGAGTATTTGGAACGTGAACGTACATCATTTCCACGTTTCTACTTTGTGGGAGATGAAGATCTTCTTGAGATCATTGGCAACAGCAAGAATATCGCTCGTCTACAGAAGCATTTCAAGAAAATGTTTGCTGGTGTTGCTGCTATTCTTCTTAACGAGGATAACACAGTTATTCTGGGCATTGCATCTAGGGAAGGCGAGGAGGTTAAGTTCATCAATCCCGTGTCGACCGTAGAACATCCAAAGATCAACGAATGGTTGAGTTTGGTCGAGAAGCAAATGCGTTTCACTTTGGCTTCATATTTGGCACAAGCCGTGCAGGACATTAAGCAGTTCCGCGATGGACAGATTGATTCACAGAAATACATGGAATGGTGCGATAGATATCAAGCACAAATTGTTGTCTTGGCCGCTCAGATTTTGTGGTCCGAGGATGTAGAGGCAGCTCTGCAACAAGCATCGGAGAATAGCAATGGAAAGCCTCTGAATCGCGTTTTGACTACAGTTGAGTCGACACTGAATGTGCTGGCCGATTCTGTGCTACAAGAACAGCCGCCATTGAGACGCAGGAAGTTGGAACATTTGGTATGCTTAGAAAGGATGTCTTTAGCGCTTCGCTAAGCTAATTAATATTTGGTTCTTTTAGATTAATGAGTTCGTCCACAAAAGAACTGTGACACGTCGCCTGATTGCAAACGGAGTCAACAATCCAAAGTCATTCCAATGGCTTTGTGAGATGAGATTCTACTTTGATCCTCGCCAGACTGAGGTAAGTTAACTGTTGTGCAAAGAAAAATAAAACTGTTGGCATTGAAATTTTGCTTTAAGGTCCTTCAACAACTTACAATCCATATGGCAAATGCTCGCTTCTATTATGGCTTTGAGTATCTCGGCGTACAAGATCGTTTGGTACAGACTCCATTGACCGATCGTTGCTACTTGACAATGACTCAAGCTTTGGAATCGCGCTTGGGAGGATCGCCATTCGGTCCGGCCGGTACAGGAAAAACAGAATCAGTAAAGGCGTTGGGCAATCAACTTGGCCGCTTCGTGTTGGTCTTCAATTGCGATGAGACGTTTGATTTCCAAGCAATGGGCAGAATTTTCGTTGGTCTCTGTCAAGTTGGCGCTTGGGGTTGCTTCGATGAGTTCAATCGTTTGGAAGAGCGTATGTTATCAGCTTGTTCACAACAAATCCAAACCATCCAAGAGGCACTCAAATACGAAATGGATAGCAACAAGGAGAGTATCACCGTTGAATTGGTTGGCAAACAAGTTCGTGTCTCACCCGACATGGCTATATTTATTACTATGAATCCTGGTTACGCTGGACGTTCCAATTTACCGGACAATTTGAAGAAACTCTTCCGTTCGTTGGCTATGACTACACCAGATCGTCAACTGATCGCCGAAGTGATGTTGTTCAGTCAAGGCTTCCGACAGGCTGAGAAGTTGGCCTGCAAGATTGTACCATTCTTTAAATTGTGCGACGAACAATTATCCAATCAAAGCCATTATGACTTTGGATTGCGTGCACTGAAGTCGGTACTCATCTCAGCTGGTAATGTGAAACGTGATCGCATTATGAAGATCAAGGAGACTATGAAGAACCGCGGGGAGGTTAACATCGATGAAGCATCAGTGGCAGAGAATCTGCCTGAACAGGAGATTCTCATTCAATCGGTTTGTGAGACAATGGTCCCTAAATTGGTGGCCGAGGATATTCCACTTCTGTTCTCTCTGTTGAGTGATGTGTTCCCCAATGTGGGCTACACTCGAGCTGAGATGGGAGGCCTTAAGGAGGAGATTCGTAAAGTTTGCAATGAAGAGTATTTGGTCTGCGGCGAGGGAGACGAACAAGGAGCCGCATGGATGGAGAAGGTAATTGGCATTTGGCAATGCACCCATTTCATAGTTAACCACATTTAGAATCTAGTCCTAACCTTAACTAACGTTTTATTGCATTCGAAACTGTAACTGAAAACCATAATATAAAAGGGATTCGGTGAAACTTGGGTCGAAAAAGTAAGATCAGGCGATTTTTTGTTGTAGTTATTGTTGTGTGTGTTTCTTGAGTTTATCCTTCATCCATAAAGCAACATAAAAGGGTCCAACAGGGGATGCGAATGCTGCTTTACCCCTTGTTGGACTCTTTCACTGTATATCATATTTTTGGGGGTAATATTTGCTCTTTGTATGCTAACTTCTATTTTTCCATCCACCAAGGTTCTGCAATTGTATCAAATATCAAACCTTAATCATGGTTTGATGATGGTTGGTCCATCGGGTTCGGGTAAATCAACCGCTTGGAAAGTTCTACTCAAAGCTCTGGAGCGCTTCGAAGGTGTTGAGGGTGTTGCCCATGTAATTGATCCCAAGGCGATTTCCAAGGAGGCGCTCTATGGTGTGATGGATCAGAATACCCGGGAATGGACCGATGGTCTGTTTACACACATCCTAAGGAAGATTATTGACAATGTGAGGGGAGAAATCAACAAGCGTCAATGGATTATCTTTGATGGTGACGTAGATCCCGAATGGGTGGAGAATTTGAACTCTGTTCTGGACGACAATAAGCTACTCACATTGCCTAATGGCGAGCGTTTGTCATTGCCACCAAATGTGAGAGTGATGTTCGAAGTTCAAGATCTGAAGTTTGCTACATTGGCAACCGTTTCTCGTTGCGGTATGGTGTGGTTCTCGGAGGATGTTCTTTCGACAGAAATGATATTCGAAAACTATTTGCTAAGATTAAGAAATATTCCACTGGAGGATGGTGATGAAGACTTTGGTATGATGAAGAGCAAGGATAAGGAAGATGAGGTGTCACCCTCACTGCAGACGCAGAGGGAGATTGCTATGCTGTTGCAGCCATTCTTCTCAGCCGATGGTATTGTTGTGCGTTCGTTGGAGTATGCCATGGATCAGGAGCACATTATGGACTTTACAAGGTTGAGGGCTCTAAGCTCATTGTTCTCCATGATAAACCAAGCTGCTAGGTGAATTTTTTTTTTGTACATTTCATACTGCATTCAACTGAAAATCTTCTCTCCACGTAGAAACATCTTGAATTTCAACTCGCAACATCCAGATTTCCCACTGAGTCCCGATCAACTGGAGCAATACGTACCAAAGGCTCTGGTCTACTCAGTTTTATGGTCATTCGCTGGTGATGCAAAACTTAAGGTTCGCACCGATTTGGGAGACTTTGTGCGCAGTGTCACCACCGTTCCACTACCAGGGACATCTGGCACTCCAATAATTGATTATGAAGTCAACATGTCTGGCGAATGGGTACCCTGGTCAAACAAAGTACCAGTCATTGAAGTGGAGACACACAAGGTGGCCTCACCCGACATTGTCGTACCAACTCTGGATACTGTTCGTCATGAGTCTCTTCTCTACACTTGGCTTGCTGAACATAAGCCTTTGGGTATGATTTTTGTGTTTGTGGCTTAAAGTCCTCCATTCTATGGACAATTTTGATTTCAGTGCTCTGTGGTCCTCCTGGTTCGGGTAAGACTATGACTTTGTTCTCAGCTCTTCGTGCCCTTCCCGATATGGAAGTGGTTGGATTGAATTTCTCGTCGGCCACCACACCAGAGTTGCTGCTTAAGACTTTCGATCATTATTGTGAATACAGGAAGACACCCAATGGGGTTGTTCTATCGCCTGTTCAAATAGGCAAATGGCTTGTTTTGTTCTGCGATGAAATCAATTTACCAGACATGGACATGTACGGAACTCAGCGTGTGATTTCCTTCCTCCGGCAATTGGTCGAGCATAAGGGATTCTATCGCGCCAGCGATCAAGCTTGGGTTTCTTTGGAACGCATTCAGTTTGTAGGCGCTTGTAATCCTCCCACAGATCCGGGACGTAAGCCACTCAGTCATCGGTTCTTGAGACATGTGCCGATCATTTATGTCGACTATCCTGGAGAGACGTCATTGAAACAGATCTACGGCACATTCAGTCGCGCAATGCTGCGTTTGATGCCATCGCTCCGTGGCTATGCAGAGCCGCTAACAAATGCTATGGTGGAATTCTATTTGTCGTCGCAAGATCGCTTCACTCAGGACATGCAGCCGCATTATGTTTACTCTCCACGTGAGATGACCAGATGGGTCCGTGGTATCTGCGAAGCTATTCGCCCATTAGATTCGCTACCAGTTGAGGGTTTGGTACGTTTGTGGGCTCACGAAGCACTGCGTCTGTTCCAAGATCGTTTGGTTGAAGATAGCGAACGTCGTTGGACTAATGAGAACATTGACATTGTTGCTTTGAAGCACTTCCCTGGTGTTGATGCTGAAAAGGCTTTGGTTCGACCAATTCTCTACAGTAACTGGTTGTCCAAGGATTATATGCCCGTTAACCGTGAGGAATTGCGTGATTATGTGAGAGCTCGCTTGAAGGTATTCTACGAGGAAGAGTTGGACGTTCCACTCGTGCTGTTCGACGAAGTTCTCGAGCATGTGCTGCGTATCGACCGAATTTTCCGGCAACCGCAAGGTCATTTGCTTCTCATTGGTGTATCTGGGGCTGGCAAAACCACTCTGTCACGTTTCGTGGCTTGGATGAATGGCTTGTCCATTTTCCAAATCAAAGTCCACAACAAATACACCAGCGAGGACTTTGACGAAGATTTGCGTTGTGTGCTGCGAAGATCCGGTTGTAAGGACGAAAAGATTGCCTTCATTTTGGATGAATCGAATGTTCTTGACTCTGGATTCTTGGAGAGAATGAATACCCTATTGGCTAACGGAGAGGTGAGTCAATGGTATATCTCTTTGACGAACAACAGAACTTACGGTTTATCTTTAGGTTCCTGGATTGTTTGAAGGCGATGAGTACACCACTTTGATGACGCAATGCAAGGAAGGAGCTCAACGTGAAGGTCTGATGCTCGATTCCAGCGACGAACTATACAAATGGTAAGCTAGGTGCTGGTTTTCTAAAAGCATTTCATTTGAGAAATTGATTCAATTCCAGGTTCACTCAACAAGTTATGCGCAATCTTCATGTAGTCTTCACAATGAATCCATCAACCGATGGTTTGAAGGATCGTGCAGCCACATCGCCGGCTCTCTTTAATCGTTGTGTCCTCAATTGGTTCGGAGATTGGTCTGATTCAGCACTCTTCCAAGTGGGCAAGGAATTCACCACACGCGTTGACTTGGAGAAACCCTCATGGTCGTCGCCCGATTTCTTCCCATCTGTCTGTGCACTGGTGCCAGCAACACCATCTCATCGTGACGCTGTCATCAACAGCTGCGTATACGTGCACCAGACATTGCATCAAGCCAACGCACGCTTGGCGAAACGTGGTGGTCGCACTATGGCTATCACTCCTCGCCACTATCTTGATTTCATTCATCACTTCGTCAAGTTGTATTCCGAAAAACGCAGTGAATTAGAAGAGCAACAACTTCACTTGAATGTCGGTTTGAATAAGATCGCTGAAACCCTCGAACAGGTCGAGGAGATGCAAAAGTCTCTAGCAGTTAAATCACAAGAGTTGCAAGCAAAGAACGAGGCAGCTAACGCTAAACTCAAGCAAATGTTCAAGGACCAACAAGAAGCTGAAAAGAAGAAGATCCAATCGCAGGAGATTCAAATCCAATTAGCCGAACAAACCATCAAAATCGAAGAGAAGCGTAAATATGTCATGGCCGATCTGGCACAGGTCGAGCCCGCTGTTATCGATGCCCAACAAGGTAAATGTTTCGTTATCCATTACATCACACTCTTTTTTTTGCCATTCAACAATAGATTCAGTTATTTATTTTCTTTTTACACACACATACAACCACTTCCCCTTGTATTTCGATCCCATTAGCTGTCAGTTCGATCAAAAAGAAACAATTGGCTGAGGTGCGCTCGATGGCTAATCCACCAGCTGTGGTGAAATTAGCCTTAGAATCGGTTTGTGAACTCCTCAATGAAAATGCAACCGATTGGAAGT
The DNA here is from genome assembly GCA_949716465.1 of Chalcosyrphus nemorum. Taxonomy (NCBI): domain Eukaryota; kingdom Metazoa; phylum Arthropoda; class Insecta; order Diptera; family Syrphidae; genus Chalcosyrphus; species Chalcosyrphus nemorum. The sequence continues at coordinate 13,352,630 of OX454334.1, read as the reverse complement.
CGATTCGAGGAATTATGGTTAAAGATGGCTTTATCTCGTCGATTGTTAATTTGGAAACGTCCAATATCACGTACGGAATATCTAATGAAATGAAACATAAAACAAACAAATTTCATTCATCTCACATTATACACATAATAATCATCGCCCTCTTCTCTCTCTCTCTCTCTGTATCTCTTACCCCGTTATACTTATATTTTACCATAAAATGCATATGTTTATTTATAATCTATCTCACAAAAAATCATCATCCCAAATCACATATACACACACCAACCACTACAGTAACAGCAGCTAATATGCAAAAAGAAAAAAAAAACCTAAATCCCTATCCTTGTGTCCTTTAAGTTCCTCTACCAAGTCTAGTCTTTATTGTTGTACTGACCCTCGTTGTAAAATGTGTAACACTGTTTATGATGTGTTTATAACCGCATTCTACGGTGCAAAAATAAGATCGCATAACTGTTGTAAGTAACTAACATTAAAAAAAAAAAAAGAACAACCTCGAATTAAGCATGACACGGAAACGTTCTTACATATGTATCTTCCTGGCAACGCGCCAGATGTAGACTCTTTTTCTCTTGTTGCTGCTGTTGACCTAATGCATCATATACCTTTTTTTCTGAACCTCACCATCATCTCTCAAGCACCACCATCCATTTTTACTGCCCAAGGCGACGGATTTATTTGGTTCATATATTCAATATTTTTGTTGTTGTTTTTTTTAAATAGGTTTGCATATAGGTCTGCAGGGCTATTGGCGCTTAACTTCTCCTGATTTTCTTTTGCTTCTTGGTTAGCCAAATTTTGTGTCTTTGTATAAATATTTTTCATTCTTTTATAAAATTTATATAAATATGTTTTATTTTTCTTTTTTGTTTTGTTTGGTTTGGGATTTATCTATTTATCCAAAAGGATGAGGGTCTAAATGAATGTAAATTTGAGAAATCGCTGAAGATGTTACAAATATGAATCGACGTAATTTTCCAGGTTCTCCATCAATAGATGAGTTTCCTTTCCTACTATGACTTTTTATCGTTTGTCCGTTTTTGAATATTCACTGCAGGAAGTACAATGTATATTTTCTTTGAATCCTTAATCACTGAGTCATTGAGAGAACGTTGTCAGCGAAAAGTTTGATTTGCCATAAGAGTAGCTAACACATGCTACCGAACCGTTGTCCAAAAAACTAAAAAGCCTTAAATTCTACTCGTATTCTCATAAGGGCACTAGAAGTCAGAACTGTACCACCACACCACTAACTGGTTTTTAATTTTTGTTACTTACTACCATTGCCCTAGTTCTCACCACGATGTACGCGTCGCTATTGTCGTTCGATTTAAATGATTATGTTTATGACTAAGTATTTTTATTTACTATCTACCCGAGATCTAAGAAAAGAAAACAAATAAATGTTAGGCCATAAGCAGCCCAAATTCCTACAATTGTAAGCATTGTGCGCGCGATGCATTTGTGCAGGTATAGAAGGGCACACACAGTTGTGGTCCTATGCCGCATCCGAAGAGCTTCTCGAAACCTTTCGCATGACAGTTATTCGTCAAATCTTGATAAAATGATTACGAAGCCACAGCACCCAAGACACTGCAGAACTAAACGCCATACTATTGAACAATTTATGTAATATAAAGGGTAGTTCAGTTCTAGGGCCGATGTTGATTTTTAATAAAACACAAATTATTTAGAAAATCATTGTCATATCTTTTTATTATGATAATATAAAGAAAGAAGTCCAACGGTGTCAAATCACATGATCTTGGTGGCCAATTGAGATCGCCACCACGTGAGATAAAACGGCCATTGAATTTGTCGCGCAAAAGATTCATTGTTTCGTTAGCTGTGTGGCAAGTGCCGTCCTGTTGAAACCACATATCGTCCACACATCCATATCTTTCAATTCGGGCCATAAAAAGTTTGTTAATATCTCACGATAGCGAACACCATTCACAGTAACTGCCTGACCGGCCTCATTTTGGAAAAAAGACGGCCCGATTATGCCGCCAGCCCATCAACCGCACTCTTTGTGGGTGAATTGGTTTTTCGACAATCACTCTTGGATTATCATTCGCCCAAATGCGGCTATTCTACTCACTGTGGTGAAAATGTGCCTCATCACTGAAGATGATTTTCTTGGAAAATTGGTCATCCACTGTTGCCATTTCTTGCCACCATTCAACGTTGAAATGGTCGAGAGACTTTAGTTCTTCAGTCAATTGCATCTTGTAAGCGCGTAAATGCAAGTCTTTATGCATAATGCTCATCAAGGACGAGCGTGAGAGGTGCAATTGTTGGGCACGACGACGAGTTGAGGTGGGCGGCTCTTCAGCCACAATATCGCGAACACCAGCAATATTTTCTGCAGTGCGAGCTGTACGATCATGCACTGGTGTTTTCACATCTCCTACAGACCCGGTTTGCTCAAATTTTTGCACGATTTTTTCGATTGGACGATTTAAATGACCGAAAAAACCTGAATAACTTTAACGTTTTGCTCGATTGTGTATTTTTCCAGTTAGTCTGAAATTGAGAAATGTCAAATGAAATGCAGAGAGAAAAAATTGACGTTTAGGTGTGGGTGACATTCAACATCGGCACTTAAAATTTAATCACCCTTTATGTATTCAAAAACTAAAGCCAGCATTCGTAAGTTTACGCTTTGCATTCATTTTTTTGTACGCTCGTAGAGATCTACATCCTTATCTGTTCGCGTTCGCGCCGTGTGAAAACTACTTAAATTAAAATTATGGCTTCGTTTTCAACATTATTGCGGTCCAAATTATCCCATACACTCCATACCATGTGTATTCAAACGTCCCATGGCTAATCAAGAAGTTTTCATTCACACAAAATACCAGAAACGAAAAATTCCCCTTCTTCAGAAAACCATTGTTCTTCCCCCCTATCTTCGTTTGATGATTTTCTGTTTAATTTTAGTTAAAAATTTACTTACTTAAAAACAATCCAACTTCTTGGCCTAGCAATAGTAGAATTAATTAAACAATAAGAAAAAGTTTTATTATTTCTAAAACAAATCAACAAAAACAAAAACATTCTTCTTCAGCTGTTAAATCGATCAAAAAGCAACAACTCGTCGAGGTGCGAACAATGGCCAATCCACCAGCTGTGGTGAAATTGGCATTAGAGTCGATATGTTTGCTCCTTGGAGAGAATGCGACCGATTGGAAGTCAATTCGTGCCGTTATAATGAGAGAAAACTTTATAAATTCAATTGTATCTAACTTCGGTACTGAAGACATAACGTAAGCATGTTAACAATATTAATAATACACTTACCACTTAATTCGTATGTTTTTTTTTCTTTCTTTTATATATTTATTTTTTTTTTTTTTTATTTGTCAATTTGTTTTGCTAATTGGATTTTATTTTTTAAAAAAAAAAATCAATCAAACTTCAAATAATTGTTTGGTGAAGGAAAAATCTCTAATTAATTGTAAATATAATAAAAATATAATTTTATGCTTAAATATTTGTGTTTTATATAAATTTAAAAAGAAAAAAAAAAGAGAACAACTTAAAACCAACAGTAATTAGTCAAATTAAACTTTAATCAATGCTTTTGCTTGTTTTCATCACGTTTTCAATTTTTTACATAATTTTTACTTGTTTTTTTTTTACAATTACATACTTGTGTTTTGTGTACGAACTTTTTATTAATCATTGGAATTTTTGTTGGTTTTTATGAAGCGATGAGGTACGTGAAAAGATGAAGACGAAGTACTTGAGCAATCCGGACTATAACTTCGAGAAAGTAAACCGTGCCAGTATGGCTTGCGGTCCCATGGTTAAATGGGCTATTGCACAGGTAAGTGGTTGATTTTTTTAATTTTTAGGACTTATGAAGCAGAAAAAATCTCTCCTAATATGAAACCCACGTTGTTTTAAAAGAAAAAATGGCCGTAACAAACTCCTTTGTAGGATTTCCCACGGCTCAGTTCTGTCTACGACTCTCTTTCCCATTTTTATAAATAATCTCTTGTCTGAAACATCTAATGCAATCTATTCCTTCGCTGATGACCCTCAGTTTTTCATATTCGGTCCCCAATTCACATCCCTGCTCGTCGGCCGTAGAAGAGGAACGACAACGTATGCTAAACTCATTAAATTCCGATCTTGACAGCATAATCAAATGGGGTTCAGCTAACAGAGTGGAATTTAATGCATCCAAAACGCAATGCCGTCTCCTGTCACTCAAACGAAACCAAAACCTATCCATGAATGGTATGTACTTGCATTGCGGAAACCGAAAAACTTGCTGTTCTCGGCATGTGTATCAATAACCATCTTCGGTGGAACTATCACATATTCGAAGTCGCTGAAAATGCAGCAAAATGTCTAGGATTCCTTAAGCAGTGCAAGAAATATTTTACCCCGGCTGATCTGGCCTCAATTTATGGGGCATACATCCGCCCAAAGCCAGAGTTCAACGCCCACATCTGGGCAGGTGCACCTTAGCCCGTTTTGCACTTACTACCTATAGATAGAATCGAGAAGCTTGCGTTAAAACTTATAGGTGATAGAAACATAGTCCATAGTCTCACTTGAACGTCGAAGAAATGTCACATGTCTTTCCCCTTTCGCTCCAGCGAAATAGTCAGTTGCATTACCCCCTTCAAAATTTCACCCGCAATAAGTGTCACGCTCTAAATGCACATCAGTTTACTCTCAAGCTACTTCGGACGTACAGAGATTCGTTCATTATGGAATAATCTTCCAGGCTCTGTGTTTCCTCGTTATTACAGCCTTCAAACATTCAAAGCCAACGTGCACAGGTACCTCCTCTGTACCTCTTCCCCCTTTTCCTAAACGCTCGTCTCCTGAATGAAAAATGGAGGAACAATTTTCTGATTTCAGTTTTGAAACGGTTTAACCTTTGTATCAAGCTCCAATACTTTTCGACATGTAGAATTTCAACATCCTGGATATTTCCCTCAAATTCTCCCTTTTTACTTAACTGTTCTGCTCAAGAGTTTTAAGGTCCAGAATTTATTTTCTCCTGAAGCTTTGTTTGAAATGAAGTTCTTCTTCACACTAATTCGGAATGTTGTACACCCCCTATTTAGATTGAATACGCTGACATGTTGAAGCGTGTGGAACCCCTTCGCGATGAACTGCAATCGCTTGAGGATCAAGCTGCTCTTAACATGAAGCACGCTAAGGAAACAAAGGATCTTGTAACCCAATTGGAACAATCGATTGCGGCATACAAAGAAGAGTACGCACAACTCATCTCACAGGCACAAGCGATCAAGACCGATTTGGAGAATGTCCAAGCCAAGGTGGATCGTTCAATTGCATTGTTGAAGAGTTTGAACATTGAACGCGAACGTTGGGAGAGCACCAGCGAGACCTTTAAGTCGCAGATGTCTACTATCATTGGAGATGTTCTGTTGTCAGCAGCTTTTATTGCTTACGGTAAGTGATTTTATTTTTGTATTCAAAATTTTTAACCAAGTGTGCGGGTGTTAATTTTTTCTAGGTGGCTACTTCGATCAGCATTATCGACTCAATTTGTTCACCACGTGGTGTCAGCATTTGCAGGCAGCAAATATACAATATCGTCCTGATATAGCCCGCACTGAATATCTCTCCAATCCCGATGAGCGGCTCCGTTGGCAGGCCAATGCTTTGCCAAGCGACGATCTATGCACAGAGAATGCTATTATGCTGAAACGTTTCAACCGTTATCCATTGATCATTGATCCGTCGGGTCAAGCGACCACGTTCTTGTTGAACGAGTACGCCGGCAAGAAGATCACTAAGACCTCCTTCCTGGATGACTCTTTCCGCAAGAATCTCGAATCGGCACTGCGTTTCGGAAATCCACTTCTCGTTCAGGATGTTGAGAATTATGATCCAATTTTGAATCCAGTCCTGAACAGAGAACTACGTAGAACCGGTGGTCGTGTGTTGATCACTTTGGGTGATCAGGATATCGATTTGTCACCATCGTTTGTTATATTCCTTTCAACACGTGACCCGACTGTAGAGTTCCCACCGGATATTTGTTCGCGTGTGACATTCGTGAACTTCACTGTGACCAGGAGTTCATTGCAATCGCAATGCCTGAACCAAGTTCTAAAGGCTGAGCGTCCTGATATTGATGAAAAGCGATCGGACTTACTGAAGTTGCAAGGAGAATTCCGTTTGAGATTACGCCAGTTGGAGAAGAGCTTGTTGCAAGCATTGAACGACGCAAAGGGTAAGATTTTGGATGATGATTCAGTGATTACCACACTCGAGACGCTAAAGAAGGAAGCCTATGACATCAACCAGAAAGTGGATGAAACAGATAAGGTCATTGCAGAAATTGAAACGGTGTCGCAACAGTATCTACCTTTGTCGGTGGCTTGTTCAAATATATACTTCACTATGGACAGTCTTAATCAGGTGCACTTCTTGTACCAGTACTCGCTGAAGATGTTCCTTGATATCTTCAGTACTGTGTTGTACAACAATCCGAAGTTGGAAGGCAAGACGGATCATACAATTCGTTTGACAATTGTAACGCGGGACTTGTTCCAAGTTTGCTACGAGCGTGTCGCTCGCGGTATGCTGCATGCTGATCGTCTTACATTCGCATTGCTCATGTGCAAGATCCACCTTAAGGGTACATCTGAGGCAAATCTCGACTCTGAGTTTAACTTCTTCCTCAGAAGCAGGGAAGGATTGCTGCTAAATCCCACCACTGTCGATGGACTGTCACAGGAACAGATTGAAAGTGTAAACCGTTTGGCTACTCGTTTGCCAATTTTCAAGAAACTCATTGAAAAGTTGAAGTCTATGCCAGAGATTGGCGCTTGGTTGCAGCAGAGCTCGCCTGAACAATGCGTTCCACAGTTGTGGGACGAATCGAAGGCTCTTTCTCCAGTATCATCGTCATTCCATCAATTGCTTCTGATTCAGGCCTTCCGCCCAGATCGTGTTATCGCTGCCGGACACAACGTAGTGAACACAGTCCTTGGAGAAGATTTTATGTCAACAGCCGAAGTGGAATTGGACTTCTCGCACGTGGTAGAGAAGCAATTGAACTGCAATACTCCAGCTTTGCTTTGCTCCGTTCCTGGATATGATGCCTCAGGCAGGGTTGATGACTTGGCCGCCGAACTGAATAAGAAGATCTCTAGTATTGCCATTGGTTCTGCTGAAGGTTTCAATCAAGCTGAACGTGCTATCAATATGGCTTGCAAGAGCGGCAGATGGGTTCTGTTGAAAAACGTACACTTGGCTCCACAGTGGTTGGTCCAACTGGAAAAGAAATTGCACTCTCTGCAACCACATTCTGGATTCAGGTTGTTCTTGACTATGGAGATCAGTCCTCGGGTACCGGTGAATCTATTGCGTGCAGGACGAATCTTTGTCTACGAACCACCACCAGGTATTCGCGCTAACTTGTTGCGAACATTCTCGACTGTCCCGGCGACCAGGATGATGAAGACACCCAGTGAACGTGCTAGATTGTACTTCCTTTTGGCGTGGTTCCACGCTATTGTTCAGGAGCGTCTGCGTTACGTTCCACTTGGATGGGCGAAGAAATACGAATTCAATGAGTCGGACTTGCGTGTTGCTTGCGACACTCTTGACACATGGATCGATTCCACCGCAATGGGACGAACTAATCTTCCACCAGAGAAGGTTCCATGGGACGCTTTGGTTACCCTCTTATCACAGAGTATCTACGGTGGCAAGATCGACAATGACTTTGATCAGCGTCTATTGGCATCTTTCTTGTCGAAACTTTTCACCGCTCGCAGTTTTGAGGCAGACTTTGCTTTGGTTGCAAACGTAGATGGTGGAGCTGGTGGACAACGGCACATCACTATGCCGGATGGAACTCGTCGTGATCATTTCTTGAAGTGGATTGAGAACTTGGCCGATCGTCAGACTCCATCTTGGTTGGGATTGCCCAATAATGCCGAGAAGGTACTGCTTACCACTCGTGGAACGGATTTGGTTAGCAAGCTGTTAAAGATGCAGCAGTTAGAGGATGATGATGAATTGGCTTACAGTGTCGATGAGAACCAGGAAGCTGTACAGACACGCAATGAAGATGGCAGGCCATCATGGATGAAGACCCTGCACAATAGTGCAACCGCTTGGTTGGAGCTACTGCCGAAGAACTTACAGGTTCTTAAGCGTACTGTGGAGAATATCAAGGATCCTCTCTACAGATACTTCGAAAGGGAGGTCACGTCCGGAGCTAAGCTTCTTCAAACGGTCATCTCTGATCTGCAGGACGTTGTGCTGATTTGCCAGGGAGAAAAGAAGCAAACAAACCATCATCGTTCGATGTTATCCGAACTGGTGCGAGGAATCATCCCTAAAGGCTGGAGACGTTACACCGTCCCAGCTGGATGCACTGTCATTCAGTGGATTACCGATTTCAGCAACCGCGTCCAACAGCTTCAGAAGGTGTCTCTGTTGGTATCTCAAGCTGGCGCTAAGGAGTTACAAGTGAGTAGACAAATCAAAAGCAACTTGATCTTTTTATAAATTCTCATTCTCTAGGGTTTCCCTGTTTGGCTTGGAGGCCTGTTGAATCCCGAGGCTTATATCACCGCCACAAGGCAATGTGTGGCACAAGCAAACAGCTGGTCATTGGAAGAACTCGCATTGGAGGTAACCATCACCGAGGCAGGATCTAATTCGAACCAGAAGGATAGCAGCTTCGGTGTAACCGGACTTAAACTGCAAGGTGCCCAATGCAAGAACAATGAACTTTTGTTGGCTTCCACCATTATGATGGATCTACCAGTGACAATCTTGAAGTGGGTGAAAGCTGGCAGCGATGTACGCATCAGTAAACTCACTTTGCCAGTCTATTTGAACTCAACTCGTACAGAATTGTTGTTCACTGTTGACTTGGCAGTCGCTGCTGGACAAGATCAACATAGTTTCTACGAGAGGGGCGTTGCAGTACTTACATCAACAGCGCTCAACTGAAATTAAGCAGTTCGTCGGATAACATCATAGATTAGGATTTACTCATACATGTATTTGTGTATTTAACCGTGTTTCGCTCTTAAAGCGTTTGAAATTTAAGCTTTTGTAGTCACAAATTAGTGGCATTGCGCAAAGCATTCAAATATATTAATCATTCAATTCAATTATTAATCAAGGACTGCGTTTTTTTTCTTTCATGTGTGCAAGATAGGCCATTGACCACGTGAAGTAAGTACTACGTGATCGTAGAATCTGTCGGTTTCACTTAACTTATTCGATTCTCTTCCACTAATAATGATGTCCGAATGAGAAATGTCATTTTACCGGGGTAAGGGCCAAAAATCAAGTGCGACCTACCCATATCATCACGCTCGAGGAATTCATATTTCATCATTTTTCTGCTCTAAAATAAATATATTTATATTATGCAAAGCACGCACACATGTAAGTCTAGTCACAGTAAAAAATTTGAGGGAAATGGATTACTCCAGCTGGTTGGCTGCCATATGCTGCAAGTTGAATAGGGAGGCATTGATAGCCAAGAACAAAGGTTTGACAACAAAACACTAATCATTTGACGCATAAATATATGATAAATACGGCTAACATTCTCTTAACTATAAATTTTTAAAGGACCAAAAGCTGCATTAATATTTTATTCAATTTTAGAACACCGCAGTGACGCAATCAGAATGATTCTAATCACAAATATTAGGTCCGTTCGCGTAGCCTCCTAAAACAGCGAATTTTTACGAAAATTTACGAATTTTTACGAAAAGGTGTTCGCGTACAGAGATTTTTGTAGTTTTTCGCATAAGAGAACGCTCAGGAGAGAGAAAGAAATTTCCTCATGCTACGAATTTGAGTGCAAAAAATTTCTGTGGGCTGGCTTATGAAAACTGTCAAATCTGTCAAACCATTTTCAACGTTTTCTTGTTCAACCCGTTCGTTTACTTTTTCGTAATTTAAGCTCTCTCTGAGAGAATTTTACCCCCTCGATACAATTCGGTTGAATCGATTGATTTTAGTCCAAAATACCACCAACGCTCTCAGTAGCGTCAAATGGAATTTTTGTTCTCTAGTTGCAACTTCTGAAAGGATATGCGCAGAATGCAAAATTAATAACCAAATCCTATTGTTTGCAAAATTTATTCAACTGGTTCCATGGTGTAATGGTTAGCACTCTGGACTCTGAATCCAGCGATCCGAGTTCAAATCTCGGTGGAACCTTTTTTTCGTGTTTTTTTTTATTTTCTTTAGAATTTAAATCCACAGAGCCTGCTGTGCAAAATTCCCTTGAAACCGGGAATACTGTAAATAAGTATTACCCACTTTTTAGTGAGTTATGATAACAAACAATCGCATAAAGATTGAAAATTACCGGAGTTCCTTCGCATACTTTGAAAAACTAAAATCTATAATCCATGAGCTCCATGAAATTTATAAAATATGTGATGAACCCATTTTTTGTATTTTAAATATTTAGAAGGGAAGTGCTAGATATCAACTTGGTATCGATTTATTGTATTAGTTTCTGCACTAAAAAAAAGCAAACAAAAGCAGAGTTTCGCCGACGTTTAATTTAGTATAAATTGGATAAGAAGTATCAAAAGAGAAAAGCTAGAAATCCCTTCCTACCAGGCATCTGTCAACGCTGTAGTGTTGCAACAATGATAGCAAAGTATTAAAAGTATTTCTTTAAAATGCTTATGTTGATACCTTTTAATTCCGAAAAAAAGCCGATGTCCTTATCCACTGATTTGTGAATTATTGTTCTGCCATTTTTCAATGATTTCAGGCAGTTTTACTCATAAGTCCTATTATGATACATTTTGATACTTTTTTTTTTCTCTGAGGAGATACTTTTTCAAACTGTTAAGGCAACACTGACAAGGAAGGAAAAAAAATTCATTCTGCGAAATTAATAAAACAAGAAATTCTTTAGCCTGGTTGATGAAATTTTTTTAATTTTACCTCTTTCTGGAAAAAAATACGTTCATCCCTTGGGATTGGATAAACGACGAATTATGCGAACGAATCTTATAAATGATTCCAAATATACCCCATGGGATAGGCTACCAATAATGAATTTTCATCTATGCCGTGGTGAATAATTCAAATAAAAATTTAAAACGATGAAATTCACCACACTATTAAATATTCTCAACTTAATAAAAATATGTCAATGAAAATGTTTCAAGATATCACTTTGACCTACGAAATTTGTGTGGTTCCATGGTGTAATGGTTAGCACTCTGGACTCTGAATCCAGCGATCCGAGTTCAAATCTCGGTGGAACCTTAAATATGTTTTTTTTTTTTTTTTTCTATCTCATGTGTCCAAGAACACATACGCATGTAGAGAAAACATCCTCTGCATAAATTTCCATAAAGGAGCACCAAGCCAATTATATATGTTTAGAGTTTTTGAGTAAGATTTTCTGAACTTTGACAGGTGATTGCGACTATGTTGTCCAAGTTACATCCCTCGAATTTTCTGTCGTTTATTTAGTCTACAGCTTTGTTCAGTGACTGGAAAAGGAGCACAGCATAGAACAGAAGTTTGTGAAAACTATCAGAACAGAAGAGTACAACCTCCTGTTCAATGAGTCAGAACGTATCCCAAAGCATTCTTCTTATTAGCAGTCCAACGTATTAAATCGCAAATAATTTTCTTTATGTCACTTCTCAGAAAAGAGTGTGCTGGACTGTGCAGTACAGAGTCACTGAACAAAACTTATATTTTCAAATCAACATGGAGAGTTATAGCGTTTTATTTTTGGATGAATGGGTTCGTCAACAAGCAAAATTGTCGAATTTGGGACGACAGCAATCCATATGAGATGCACCAAATTGTAATACATCCAGAGAAAGTCACTGTTTGGTGCGGATTTTGGACATCGGTCTATAGTTCTTAAAGAACGACATTGGGCAGGTCATCACCGTCAATGGCGAGGGCTATCGGTCAATGATAACCAATTTCGTTTGGCCCCAATTAGATTGAATCTTCATGTGAATTGGCGATTGAGAACGTGCGGTTTGACTCCGTTAAGGGCCATTCATAGCTCAGCGAACAACGAACACGATCGACCGAATATTCGCCAGCTTTGACGTTTCATTAACAGCAACTTTTTTATCTAGCTGCTACAATTGGCGGAGTTCATTTGGCAATTGCCAAAGAAACATAATATTGTGAGGTTAAACTCTCGCGAATGTTTTGGTGGTGCGAATATGGATTGCGTTCTACATCAGTGGAATGTGAATAAAATTTGACTGTTCGCAAAAATCAGAGAATTGATGATTTCTTCGCTGAAATTAATTACTATTCAATTTTTTTTTTCTATAAAACGATAGATAAATTAGGCTTTCTTCTTTGGGAATAGTAAAATTGTCAATTGTTTGCCTTTCAATGTGCTAAAAATGATTTGCTCGCGATTCGCCCATTCGCTTGTCGCTGAGCTGTGAATGTACCTTTAGACTTCTTTTTGTGGAGTTTTCTTAAGTCACAGGTCTATGCCAATGAGCCATAAACTACCATTGCGCTGAGAGTCAACATAATCAATTTCACTAGTCAAATTAAGGCTGATTCATGTGCCAGAGTTATGCAAAATTGGACGTTTTGTATGCGCCTCATATTGCGAATCAGCAGCAAAAATTTCAATTCATACATATTAGCTTGGCATGTAAGGAAATGTAGGTATATGTATGTATTAATAATTCTCCTTTTATCCATTTATGAATCCGCACAACAGCGTTAAATGCACAAAACATAGCACAGGCTTACTACATACTTAGATCTATAGACTATAATAAACCTTTTCAATTCATATGCTCTATACACAACGTGTCAGTGTAAATGTTCCTCTAATTTAATCTAAATAATAAATTCCATAAATATGCAAATTTGTTCTCACTTTAAAGTCTCAAGAGAGGACATTATATTGTTCAACAAAGTAAAGGATAATAGTAACTCCATTTACTTGTCTCGAATTTTTTTTTTTCTCACTCTTCTCCGATCAAAATAGGTCTCCAGATCCCTTGATATAAACAAAACCTAGGTCAACAATGTTTTCCACAAAACAAACAAAAGCCGTTTTTTGTTCCCATAGAACGACAAATTATTCCTAGAATTCCCTAACAAACGACATTGAATCTTCAACCACCCCATATAAGACTACATATACAATTCATAGGTGACAGTAAGTAAATAAACTTTACATACCATTTTCTCTGAAAAAGGATATAACAAATCTTTTCTGTTTAACGAATATATTATTCATATGTCAAAGAAAAAAAGGGATTTCCTTCAGCTTGTATTTTCGAACCCTTATCATATGAGTGCGGAGTGCCACCCAAAACATACACACAGAACAATGAAAATCACTCTAAATTGATATTTCGACGAGTTATATACATATTTTTGACAGAATTTTTAAGCAACCACACTAAATAAGAGAGGATTTGTATCATCCTGCTTTCAGCATACATATCCTGTCTAAGCGTAATACAGGATACGATAAATTTGTAGGTGCCTTTTATTTTTCGTTGCCATTGTTGCGTATATACCCTCATCAGAATTTCTATAGCAAAGAGTTTTACTAGATATGAAATAGCGGTTCTGTAAAAATTTTCAGGAATGTTTTTTAGTGAAGCAGTCGACACACAAGCATCCATAACGATGCCCATACTCGGATATGAACATGTTTGAGTTTTGTTTTTTTTTTTTGTTTATAATACGAGTATCCTTCCTGAATCGCGGAAGTTTTTTTGTGTGCTTTGTTTTGGGGTACGGGGAAAGTATTAACGGTTTTGTGGAGGTACCGAGGATTTGAAAGAATTTAGGGTTGTTGGTTGGTGGTGGGAGTGAGATGAGATCCTGTTTTCATCACTAAAACCACTATAATTCACTCCCTATTAGTTTTTGTTGGAGAAGGTATATCTTTATGGTTTTATTTTTATGTACTGAAAGGAATGATAAGGAAGAAAGGAGGGCGGTATTTTGGTATATTTTGAAAGGTTAATGAACTTTCTAGGTCATGGTTCTGTTAATATCCTGGAGTGCACGTGGGTTAAATGACTAATACAATTTTTATGTGTATGATTTTTTTAAACTTGTACTTCAATTGACCCTCTTTTGAATTGGGCAACGTCTCCTGTGGTTTATAGAACGGGTACTTGTACTTCAAATAGCTTATTTTGGTACACGTGGTGTTACTTTTAGGAATATTTGATTCAGCGATTACTTACTTGCTTAAAATGCTGCCGAAACTTCGCGAGTCTCTGAGACCTGAGGCACGGCCGTCCTCCATGTGTTGGCTGTTTGATAGAGTTCTTCTTCGCCGGGTTGCCATCAAAAGGAGGTTTTGTCATTCTTCATCTTCTCGTCAATCGTTTAGGAAACCCTCTAGATCGATAACGGATCTCTCTCTGTACGTATCCCTGCAATTGGATAGATTTGTAAAATATACTGGCTTCATACTTATACCTACTCTGGGCGCCCTATTTACTCCAACACAATGAATGTGAATGTTTTGAGTGTGAATTGAAAAGCATTATGTGAAATAGTGCCTACAAACATATTTTTATTTGTCTACTAAGATTATAATAAAATTTAGTAACTTTTCACAACTTTATTCGTCACATAAGTTTTAATTTTCCTTTGAAGAGTCACGTACAAGTTACAGATTTCTGTTTCAGAAAATGTTCTTAATTGAAAAGACACTTGCGCTTGCAAGAAAAAACTTTCAATAGGCAAACCAAAAATGGAAATTATAGGTCCGTTCGCGTACTTTCTGCACTAAAATTCGTAGATTATTAAATTTCGAAGAGTAGGGGTAAAATTCTCTCAGAGAGAGCTAAAATTACGAAAAAGGAAACGAACGGGTTGAACAAGAAAAAGCGGAAAATACACTGGTTTGACAGCTTTGACATTTTTCATAAATCAGCCCACAGAATTTTTTTACTCTCTCGTAAGCGCTCTCTTCTGCGAAAAACTACGAAAATTCTCCGTACGCGAACAGCTTTTCGTAGAAATTCGTAAATTTAAGTAGAATTTCGCAGTTTTGGGAGGGTACGCGAACGGACCTTTTATTACTCTGACTGACTTCCTTGCTTTTATAGAACTACATTCATGAACATACACATAAATACAAGGTTTAAGACACATTAAGCCTCAAAAAGCAGTCAAATAAATCACTTTTAAGCCTGAAAAGTTTAAAGTAAAGATACATAATTACTCACTCAATTTAGCTGGTTTGGTTTATTTTGCTTGGGATATTTTTAGTGCTAAAATTTTTAAGCTGAGTCAATGACTCGAAATTTAAACTCATAACTTTACCTTGCTTACCACACTGTAAGCGTTCAAAATACAAAAATAAAAGCACTGCTCAGTAATAAAAAAACACGTGAAATTTTTGGTTTTACTTTTGGAATGTGTCACACAAGACACTTTATGTTGTAGGTACACGCACGCGACATTTCCAAAAGGACAACATCCTACACAGAGATTAATCCTTTTAAACGCACTGTGACGCCCATTTAACCCTTCCACTTGATGGAGTCAGTTCAGAATACATCAGATTAAATGGTTAGAGAAGGAAAATTTACTGGAAAAAATTCCCTCCGTTACATGGAATCCAATCCGCATACACTAAGTGGCATCAAAACTGCTTTTCTCCACGAAGGAATCCCTTATATGACCACATTTATTGAGTTCCTTCGTTGAAAAGCCACCCAAGGGGTAAGAAAGCTACCCCATTCCGTCTCTAAGCTATTGAATCTGTCTGGTAACATAACTGTGTGTGCTTTAGGCAAAATTAAATCTCAAGAGTCTGTCAGGAAGCACAATTGAAGTGTGGTGACGATGACGATGTGCGGATCCTTGACAATGGTGTCGGTGGTAGGTATATACGAGTATACTAATCGAGAATGTCATGACGCGAATTCTATCTCTCCAGCTATTGTGGGGTTATAATTAAATATTTGGTGACTATAATCAAGGTGACGTTATTTGTGAGTTTCTTCTTGAATTGAGCAGGTATCGAATGTCTGCATCGAGTTTATTGGTCATGCGCTACTGTGAATCATTCCACATGCATTTTTCAATACTCAAGTCTCTCGTGGATGTGATTAGAAACAGGTATTGTGGCTGATACGTGCGATTGTTCCATGTCAGCGAGATTAAACGGCGAACGTAGAGACGTAAGCATTTGGATGGGATGCCTCTTTCGTGTTCAGGTGGGGTTAATGTGAGCGGAAAGTTCAACATGTGTATAAATGTCTCCGGAGGCGTAAATGACGGTTACTTCTTAGATTCGAGATAAATTATTTGCAATATTATTTAGTGGCTTAATAGTGATCACCATGATGGCATACAACCAGATAGAGACAGAGAGACATGTGCGATAAGTTTGGGTCAAGGTTGGGCGTTAAGGGTATTACATTTGGGTATCTTGGAGATGTAATTTCGATTATATTTCCGATTTTCCGGAAATTTTGGCATGAGATGATTATGTGCTGAGTGTCCTTTTTTTTATTTTAGAGTTAGAAGGGGCTGCCTTAGCGGTTGTATTGAATTTGTTACGTCTGTCGTCGATTGGAGGGTTATGCGGGTGGATTTTCTGTGGGCGTTTTTTTTTTTTTTTTTGTGTTGTTGTTAAAAATAGTCAACCGTGGGTGGAATAAATTTATGTATAGTGATACATACAAAATTCAGAGATTTTCTAAAGTGATAGAACAGCAAATAAAGCAAAACTGGTTTCCTGATAAATGAAGCTTCACGGCATATTGATTTATTTTGAAGCTTGATCTACTTAATAGCCAATGATTTACGTTTGTAATTAGGTTGCATTATTTTTTTAAAGAGGTTTCTTGATGCAATGTTTCTTTAGATACATCTACGTGGACGTATGACTACGAGTTTGTTTGGGGAAAGGACCTTATTTCGATCAGGTGTAAGATATCTAAGGGGTTTCCTAAAAGTAATTTTTGAAGTTTGACAGATGATTTCGGCCCTATTCTTGAAGCTACATTTATCAAATTGGATGTCATTTATTTACTCTCTCTTGCCAGTAACAATAACAACCTATCTTTGCACTTTTATGTATATAAAACTACAAAATCCGAAGGGTGTAAGCCAAGATCCTTACGCAAAATACGCCATAATGTGGTCTGAGCAATGCCCAATTCTTGAGAACGCCGTGGAATTGACGGATTTGGGTCGTTTTCTACGGACGCCTGAACGGCAGCGATTTTGACACTTCGACCAACCGGTTGTTTCACTGGCACGGCAACATCACAAAACGAATATGTAAACTGAAATTTGACAGTGACAGTTTGATGATTAGTAAAAGAGTGCGTTCACAAATAAAATTCAAAGTTGTCAAGTCCCTATTGGAAAACCCTTTATATATACATCTAACGCCCTTATATCCTTATTAATTCCATCGCAACTTTTGACTAATCATACAAGTTCCATGGAGTTATGCAGTTCCACAGAAACTGGTACGGTAAAATAAGGTTTGAAATATTAAACGCAATTTGAAAATATTCAAGGCTATGTATCTAAGTATATTAAAATATTCATTCCACGAAAATAATTAAAAGCCACAGAGAAATACCAACCAAATAATTATACCGAATTAATTGGATATTACGCCAAAAGGTTAGCTGTCAACGTCTGAAATTTAAACATTGCATATGCGCCTTAATGTATCTATTCTAGAAAAAATATTATAAATAATATTTAAAATATTGGTAAATGTATGTAGGTACATAGAAATAAATACAGTATGTTGGAAAGGAGCCAGATTATTTGAAAATGGCTTATAACTTCTCTATATGAGGAAGATGAAAAGGTGCCACGCTTTGTCAGGAAGAGTTCTTTGGATGGTTACTACATATGTATGTAATTCATATCGTGTTTTGTTTTGTGTTAAGGATTCTATAACTTCTGATACAAATTACCATAACAATAAGATTCACAATCAAGTGCACGAAGTACCACTCAATTAGTAATAAGTATCTACCCCTGAACTTCACTAAAACCACATGTGAAGGAGTTCAATGTTACCTATCACAACGAGTTACTCACATATCCTACTGTGTGACTACCCACTTTCGAAGGATAAATTAAACACGTAAAAGGTTTGGCAACAAAAATTCCCTGTTTAAATTCTCTGAGTAAACTCCTCGTACGCAACAAGAACACAAACAGAATCACGACATCATGTCGCGTCCTTTGTCCCATTCAAACCCCAAAGCAGGAAGTCAAAAAGTCGCCCTCTTCATACTCAACCTCTCGATTTATTCGTAGCTGTTCTTCCAAGTGCGATGTTATGTTGTACATATGTATGTGTACTATATTTTTTTCTTCTTCTCTCGACGACGATGATGATGGTCCCAAGAAAAGGTTAAATCGATCGTATATTACCGCTCTGACGAGTTGTGTCTGTGCAACGGAAGGAATCCAAAGAAAAGTGCAAACATACAGAAGGAGCTGTGTTTACATCGCCTTCGACGTAAGTTGCTGTTGTGTTGTCCTTGAGAGTATCTACTATATGCAGTTCAACACAGCACGTTTCAAAATCTAAGGAAAGCAGTAAAATTAAGAATTTTTATGACTGATGGCAGACGCATACAAATTAAGAAAGAACGACTTATCGCAAGGAGACAATGTAAATGTAGTCGTTCCTTAGTTGTTGTGATCCTGATTTTCTACTGCTACAACAGAGATACGAGTAAATGATGAAAAGATGCGCAAGGATGCGTTTGTTGGAAGATTTTAATTTAAGTAAATCCACAGACATTTTGAAATTAACGTGCAAGTAAATGTGTGCGGAGACATGCAAAGGAAGTGCCCTTGTTTCCTTGATTTCGAGTTTATACTTAATCCTGTGCAAAGAATTTATGATGCTAAATGGTACATATGCAACGATGCAGAATTTCACTGATATGCAAGGATATAATAAACTCATTAGCCGTGGCTGCTTTTCAACTTTCGAAAATGGCTTTTACAGGAATCATTGTCATGGCTTTTATATCAAGTTGTCGCAGGCTTACAGATTAATGAATCACTGAGCAAAAAATGTATGAAAACAGCACACCAGTTATCAAAACAAAGTCTAGTCCTTTAGGATCATTTAAACGTCTGTTAGATTTAGTAAACATTCGTAGACTAAAACTATAAAAAGAAGCCAGTTAAGTTTATGCTTGAGTATGTATTGAAATAGTTACAACTTTGGGCATTTATATTTTAATATCCTATCTTTTAGTTTTATTGCTCATAACTTTAGAAAGAAACGTTACAAACCAACTCAAGTCTCAGCTTTCAAAATATTATGGGCTTTTTAGAATCAAAACGAAAGGACAAATAATGATTAAGTAAAAAATTTGGACGCTACCAAGCGAGTTTCTTATTTTGAAAAACATTTTTCTCTAACATCACGTTGAACATGTTTTATTATAAACCATTTTAAGGTTAGGCGATAAGTCTTTTCTTGTCCAGCAGAGCTATCAGCTAGTGTCAATTTCTTGCAAATTTTATGAACACTCTGTGTACTATAGTTCATAAAAATTCATAAGGAATCAAAGGAATGAATAAACAAAGTCGTAAATTGTGCATGTTATATCCACAGCCTCAAAGATGTATGAGAAGCGGATTTTAACGCGTCACCATTATATGAAGTTATGCTCCAATGGTCTCAGAATGAGAATGGACCCTCTATAGCCACAGTCATAGTAATGGGAAACTTTGGTGCCAAAATAGCCAGCGATAATGTCTGACAGGACATAGAAACATTTAGTACCCTACTGTTGGCAACGATGCGAAAGTATTCTTCTTTTATATCTCATCTGAAAGATTTGTTGGTACATTTCAGGGAGAGCATAATGTCTGACTGACGCCAAAGGGTTACATAGTTATCGAACTTAAAAGTGGAAAAAATAGCAACAACTACAGTACACTGCCAAACCAGGATCGACAACACCTACAAAAGTAGATGGACCTACAAGCTATCTCTGACGATAAAACATCTATAGCGCTATTTGGGATCCTAAGTACGAGTAGTGCAGAGGAGCAGTGTTTGCGTGCAACGAGTTAAAACTATCGTAGAATGAATTAAAGAAAACCCCAAAGACGCATCTGATGTGTAAACGGACGGTTACCGTTCTGGAACTTACTGTGTCCAGCGGCTTATCGTTGAAAATGCACAGTGATTTTGAAAAGGCTTCTAATTGTGGATTGGGTTTATAAAGGCTACGCTACTTATACGTCCCAAACCCCCAGAAGAAAGCTCTCCGACGGATTTAAAACTCTAGGTGGGGATTGGCAAGGTTGTGTATTTTCATCAATATTGTTTTATTGGGGATTTGCCAAAACGGTGTCTTGAATTTCATGCAGATGACGACGTTTGTTATGTGTATGCTATTCATGCCGATATAGCATGACAATACAACAGACCAGATCTCAACAACCGCAACCATAAATCGGCGTACGGAAGCTGCGAGAATGGTGTGCTGGACGGTTTAGTCTAAAAAAATTGCCGCAAATGTAACCATGACCTTTAAGTCTTTTTCGTTGAACAAAATACCAACGCTGTAATCATTTAATACACATTTATTTAATTGTCACTTCAAGCCGAAATAGCGTGCATTTCAATTAGGTGTATCTAATTTTAGATAGAACTATCCCAATAAAATTTATTAGCTGCGCAAAACCATTAATTTGTGGTTACTGGTGGTCCTGTTGTAATTTAATGTGATGAATTCATCGCCTTTGATTTGTTTGACAAGGTTTTTGATTACGAAGTTAACCACTAATTAATGGTTACATACAAACTTTCAATGTAAATTACTTATACATCAAAAGGCTTGTACTCCCTTCCTTTGTTTCTAAAATAAACTCAACAGATTGTACAATCTATACTATTTTCAGAAAAAATCAAATTGAAATCAAGATATTCAGATTGAATTTGTTTGATCCTGGAAGATCATGTATAGTATTCCCTTAGACCTTTACGACGAATAATATTTATAGCAACGTGCATACATTAGCTCCTGGCAATTTTCATTAATGAAAAGAGAAACTAACAGAGGACCTAAGACCAAACCTTGTGGAACCCCCAAATTGATAAGATTAGATAAAGATATTTCAGAAATACTTTCTATATCTACTTCCGCTGCAGTTTGGCAGTAAAAGTGGAGATTTAATTTATTTTTAAGTTTGCTTAGCAGGATGATGTTGTCAAATGTATCTGTGACTATTTCTGAATCCAGACTACCAAGTAGAGAGAAGTTTTTTCGATATGATTTTCGAATTTAGAATATCTTATTCAGTCTGATTGGTTAGTTCATAGCCAAACTAATATAGACGAATATAGGTCGTCTTCAGGTTCCCCACCCGAAAATTTTTTAAAGTACGCCGAGTTTAAATTTCCTATCTGTGAATACATGTGAACGAACGTGCGAACAAGACGCAACTATAAAAACAATCGTGGTGTCTCTTTCTTTCCCTTTGCACACCACATTTTACATGTACAGGATAATGGCTGCGCCCATGAAATGTACCACCGGTTTAGAATGTGTGCGTGAGCTCCGATCCGATTTTGCCGGAAATGTCAGAATACATTCAAAATCGGTGGTACTTTTGCTCTTGTGGGAACGGTCAACGTTCAAATGGACCAAAGAAGACCGTCTATATTAGTTTGTCTATGACTTTAATGAAGCAGAGTTTCTTTACTGATTCTGGTGATATTTTTGTGCTAAAATATAATCACTGAGGTAGGACTTCTCTAGTGATTTAATGCTTGATATTCAGTAAAAAGATGGGATGGCGTGGCCAGCTTCCTAAGTAAGTCCTTAGGCTTACAATGACCCTTCAACATGCTTGTAACTATTCATAGTAGGTAGTCTTTACTACCTCGAAATTATAGTTAGCAACAACGACGTTCTGCCCAACGTTTTGAATAGATAGTTTTTTGTTTGTTGGTAACATATACTTCGTCTTGTCCTCGTTCACTTCAAGACGTTTTCGTTTCGCTTGTTCTTCAATTGCCGTAAGTCACTCTACGACGGCTTACCGGAATCATCGGATGATGTCAAGGTAATCTTCATGTTCCAGTACTTTAACAGATTTGTGAAAGATAGTGTCTTCCGTGTTGACACCTGCCCTGCTGACTATCTGCCTATAATTATTCTGTCGGGTTTTATTCCGATTTCGGGAGCGCGGCTACCTCCTATTCTTCTTCCTTTAGGTCTTGTTTTATTTCTCTTTCTTATTAGGCTTCCCCCTCCTACTGTCATTTCATGTACGTACGTTGCGTCTTACCCTTCTTTTTGTAACTGCAAATTGGTTTTCAGTTCGTCTACATTCCTTTCTTTGGCCCCTAATACCTCTTAATTTGCACCAAATGAATAAACATTTCATGTTGTTTTCATTTCATCTGCATTTTTTGCATTCAATATCATTTAATTAAATGAAATGCAAAAGCTTTTTTTTTTTTATTTAGACCTGGAAACCGCTTGATATTGATGTTTATTCTGGTCAGCGGAAAGACTATGAAAAAAAAAAAGAATTCATTATATTCATACTAGTACATACATATGATATTAGAATTATGTCGGTAAAATTTGCTGATGTTTTTCAGAAAGAAATTAACAATAGAAATGCAAATAAAAGGATTTCACGGAAGCTGGATGAGTTTAAAACTCAAGTACTTTTTTTTTCATATAGAAAAACTATTTGGGCAGAGGACTAGTATTTGAAAAATCTCTCACTATTGTGAACGAAGTTTTCGGGCGAATATTTTTGGACAAAAGGCATCGTGCCTGTGACCAGTGAAATAGTTTGGCACCCAGAAATTAGAACTATAAAGCTATAGACCTGATAAATGAAAGAGACTATCGAAACACATACAATGTGTCTGCCTCTGCATTGAATTCTAGTTGGCTTTGAGAACGAGCAAATTCTGTACATCGTTTTTTCGAAAGGGTTTAGGTTACATTTAATTTGTTAGCTATGTTCATGGAAAATATGACTAGAAGGATATCTTTTTTCCTGATGTTGATAGGTCATCCAATAGAGATATATATCTTCTAAAACGTATTGTTCCACAGGGCATCATGAGTAGTTTAACACTATATCTTCAAACTTATTGTTATTATTATTCAAATCGGTGTTCAATTCATGAAATAGAGCATCATGAACACTCTGTGTGTTCAGCTGCTTTGAATCAAGATTTTGATTATAAGAATTTGGCATTTGTTTGTCCTTCCAAAATAGCTGTTGCAAAAAAATATGAACTGTGATTTAGCCTTGGTGATTGAGAAATCTGTGAGTGACAGTACCGTATGGTATTCTCAAGCAAACATAGCTGTCAAGTTGCACCATGAAAACCTATCCCTCCGCCTCCGGAATGTGGTCTTTATGTCGAGTTAAGGGCGAACACACATTGAGAAGCATAAGCCAGTGAATTTGTCCATTACTGTGCGCGTGGAAAAGAACTTTATCACTATATGTATCTTTGCTATGTAATAGACTGTCGCTAAACCATCTCTCATTAAATGCACGTTCATAGCACATAATTTATACCCCGTCTCGGAAGATGAATTACAGTTGAGAATATGAGTAATCTGTTGGTTGGTAGCGAGCCTTCTCCCTCACCTGCACTCTGTCCTCTGGAGAAACGACTTCAAAAAGATTTAAGACAATTTTTTAGATGAAATTTTCAAATGCATCTGTTCATTCGAGTGTAATATATTGCTCACCCTGTAACTATGTATGTATATAAATAAAGCATCGATTTACCAAGCTATAGTATTAATATGTCAGACCGATAAGCTGACATTGAGGAACTACCTTCCTATGTCAATTTGTTAGTTCCTACGGTTGTCAGATCTTGTCACAATTTATGACAATGATTGCTATGACAATGCTTTCCTGACAATTTCGCTGTCAAATGGCACTTTTACAACGGTCTGACAATATGTTCTTCTAACAATAGTGTCGGCTCAAAATTCACACGGCTGACATTTGGGACAAATTTTCTCATTGGAAGACCTGACAATATTGAAAGAACTGCCTGAACATAGCTTAAACTCAAAGGCAGTGTCATGACTTGTTTCCAATAGAATATGCAATTTATCTTCTGCTCAATTGTGTATGTCACCACCTGTCATATTTTTTGTTTGTACAAGAAAAAAATACTGAAGCATATGACATTGACAGGATGAATAATGAAAGATTTAATATGCATTAGAATATTCTGAGTGTCGTCTTCCTCTCCCAAATGATGCCCCCGAAAAGCCAATGGAACATGATTGGCTATCTTTTTTTTTATCTTCAGAAAGCAAAAAGAAGCCTTATTTTTGGCCGAAGAAGTCAATTACCCGATGATCTGGAATTGCATAAGTGAATTACTTCCTTCCGGGTTTTTTTGCATCACAATGTGTAACCGCAACTTAAAGATCCTTTCATTTATCATCCATGAACAAAATTCATCTATCATAATTTCTCAATATATGTACCTACCCTACAAAGTATCCCAACCAGAGCCAGTAAATGGTTTCTCCCTTGGAGTATGATATATCGATGAACTTCGAATAGTGGTTTTCTTAAGGATACCCTCATGTTCTTATATATTTTCTATGCAGTCAGCATTTTGTTTACTAGCAAAACATTGTATGCGTGTACCTATAGATACTCCATTTCTTTGCAAGGTTTTGTTTAGTTTATCTTCAAAAAGTGTATCTGTGGTTGCTCTGATACAGAAAAAGTTCTACAGCGGGTAGTAAATACATACTATGTATGTTACTATATCAAATTTTTAAGTATCCTGTTTTCAACACCCAAAAAGTGTAGCTATTTAGCTAGGAAAAACTTTTAGGTGTAAGAAGGCTTCTTTCAGTTAATTAATTGTCTTGCGTGTTTGGTTTGTGGGTCGTGCACTTAATAGATAATAAAAAGTTGGAAGAGAAAAATTGGATCCGGAACTTAGTTTTAATTAATGACTTGTAGTTTTATGCTGCAAGGTTCATTTATCTTTATTATATTCCTGTTGTCTTTATTGATGATAAATTTAAACAGATATTTATGCAGACTGATTATGAGGTTAAAACTGACCTCAAATTTCTGTATCTTTATTGTGTCCGTGATGCGTCAATACAAAGATCTGGTACTACATTTTGAAAAATAATAGTATCTAGCATCATATCATACTCTCTTTAGGTCTTTTTCGAAGTAGTGTCGTTTTGAAGCGGATTTTTGGTTTGGCTACTTTTGCAATTTTAGAACTATGAATTTAAAGGGTTTAATGCCACTGTAACCGCTGTGGGATAAGTCCTCACAGCTCCTGTTACACATATACAAGCTAGTCTTTGTACTCTGCTCTGGGATATCCTGGTTGAGGTAAACATTGTTCTACTAACCCATGCCAATGTAACATACTTCTGCACACCATAAGGACTCGGATGGCTTGGCTATCGGAGTTTCTGTATGTTCCTTCCACAGTTCACTGTGATATCCAGTTATATCACACAGTATTTCTTCCAATTCTGACAGGATATGACTATGTCTGTGAAAACTCCTCCTTTTTCTTTAAGTCCCCTTCTAATTAGATAAATCATGATCCAATAAGTAACATGCTGTTTCATTGCATGTAGCCTTGGTAATTGAATGATTCCCTAAACAATCACCTACTCCTGCAAATGGGATTCAAACAATGTAACAATGAAAACTAAATTCTACCCAAAAGAGATTTTCTCAAAAAGGTTTGTTTTCATTATTAATGAGTCTACCTTTCTCATGGATCCAATTGGAAACAATAAAACATCAATAACTGTCGAAGAGTTCCGATCAATACCTCATCCCAAGAAGCCACCTTAATAAGTTATATGAACCGAAAAGATTGAGAATCCTTCATATGAATTCCAGAATAGGATTTTTATGGTTGTTGCAATAAGAAAACAATTATGTATCAGCAAATATCCTTCTTGGATACAAACGATAATATTTCTGTTTTTGTCTGAACCAAAAAGTTTGGTTATCTCAATAAACAACAACCAAAGTGTGGATCTCCGTAAAGTGTTTCTGCTTCTGAATTAATTAGAAGTTGCGTACCTATAATACTATCGTCCTTACGCAAACTGAGAATGCTTGAATAAAATCGATTCACTCATAATGGTCTGAGCTCGAAAAACTTTTATTCAAGTGTAATTTGGACTCTCACCGGAGGATGGAAAGGATGTGTGTCCCCCTCACTTCACTCCACTCAAACAAAGGCGATTTTATTGTTTGAGTCTAAACATAAACATAAAGATTTCATGTCCTTCACCGAACAAATTATTCACATTCATCATGCAATAAAAAAAACGAATGCTGAGTCCATGAAACAATGAACCGATTGTCGGATTTATTCATCGCAATGTTTGCTTTTGAATGATGCTTACCACGGAGTGTTTAGAGCGTGTGTGTTCGCTCGTCGTCCTTATCCACCATGTGTTGTCATCAAGTTGCAGTTTTATTTCGAGCATGAGGAGGAAGAAGATATGTACCAGTTTATGGCTCGTGGAAGTGTTTAAATATTTTGGTAAGGAACACGAAGAAAAGAAGAACTTTATTATATTATATTGCTTTTGGGGGGTGCAAATTAACACGAATGCTTCCGCCTAAAGTATGTCCTGCTTGAGCGATTTTTGAGGCGCGTGTACACCCACGCATTCAAATTAGGAAACATATTTTTTTTTTGCTTGATGGTTAAACGCATGAGATGTTAATGTGTGTAGAAGCTGCCGCGTGGAAATATTCCAAATGGGGTTTCGCTGGAGTCCTGAGATGGCATCCGGACGAATTATAGTGTCACGAAGGATAATTCGTATATTTATGAAGCGACGACATGCCGATAGGGAACCTATTAAAATGGAAATTCAAATCCGTTATACAGGCAGAAAGATGATAAGTGAATATTTATTCAGATGCGTCTTTAGCTTCAAGAATACGGATACGGAAAATGTCAATCCAATGGAATGGAAATGGTAGTTTTGAATTTAAGGTAACATTATCCTCCCTCTTGGAGTGGGTAGGTAGTTCCTAACAAAGCAAACCATAGGCTAATAATGAAATGGGAGGGCTAAAGGATATGAAATAGGCAATTTGAACTAAGGTTTTGACAATAACGACGGGTCCTTGCCATTGATTACGGCATCGAGCGACGGAATTAGGTTTCTCTTTAGAAGTGGAAAAGGGTGTTCTTAAAGCTTTATTTATGTGAAAATGTAGCCGAAATCATTCGATTGGCAATGTTATAGAAGGAGTAGGTTTTGTAATGAAAATGTTTGTTGAGAAATGCCATTGTGTTGAGAGGACGCACGGTTGTAGGTGAAACTTAAATTATGTGTGGGGAAGACGTCGAAAGAACCTGCTCGTATTCTGATCTTCCTTGATTTGAAATCAGAGAATGGATTGCCCTAATTGGGATTTATTTTTCAACGAAGGAGAGGTGTGATGTCCTTTAAGGTCTTTAGGAAGATGGAGTTCATTGGATTAAGTAGTATCTTAATCCTCACGCACATCAGATGTACATGTGTCTGCTTTTAGTGGTGAAAGTGGGTAGTTCTGCAAACTGCCCATGTCTTTCAAGTTTCAAACCATGGCGCCTAAAAGTATGCCTTGTACATTGCAAGGTATTTGGTATACTTTAGACATGTTTCTGATAGGACCGATTGAATGCTATGGACAAGCCAAAACTACGGTTCTGTATAAAAAACATATCTAAAAATTACACAATATTTGGGCTAAGAGCGAGGGAATGAGCACATTTTTCTTGGGGCTGTTCCCATCTCAAGCATCGGCACAGACTATAGAACCACGCAAAGATATGTATGCGATGTTTCTCCCGCGAAAATGGAATTCCTAGAGGTATACAGACATATCGGAGATATCAAAGCACCTGGATAAGATGACATACCAAACAAGGCCCTTAGACTAGTCAGCAAAGTAAGCCCAGGATATTTTATGCAACTGTTTAACAAGTACTTAAGAGGAGGAACTGAAGGCAATTAGATGAACTATTAGCATACCATGCCATATGTCTGTTGGATACTAAAACTGTAGGTCCCTTCTGTATGTGCAAAAATGTATACCACGCACAACATGTACAGTTGTGAGAAGCTAGGCCTTGGCCCTCTATGGGCTGCTTACGGCCTGATAATTATTTATTTTTAAACCTCTGCAAACTGGAGAATTAGTATGGTTCTTTGCTTTAAAGCAATTGCGGTGCCAGGATTTCCTGTTTATAAACAAAGATGAAGATGTGGAAAGAAAGAAGCGCCCTCCGAGTAATCTCTTACGATGCATCATGCATAGTGGCTGGAATACTACCAATAGAAATTTCACTGGATATATATTGCCATTGGTGAAAGACAATGGTCTCATCAGCGATGATTCGAAGTGATATTGAAGTACCTCTAAGAGTGGACAGACAAATGGTAACACTCTGACTAAAGCACATTAAAGTAGAGTTTCGATCGAGAAAAAGTATAGAGAACTGAACTTGACTGGTTTAGTGCTAAACCTACCTCCATAGGTTTGGGTACAACCCCAACATACTCAGAAGTAGCCTAGGATCCAGAACTCATAATGTTCCATTGGTGAACCGACTGAGTGAGGACCTTACAACATCAGCAGACAAATGCTAAGCAGGCTTACGAAGCACTTAGAAACACTGTGTCAACAATCATGAACGAAAAGACTTCACAGATAGCTGCCAATGAGCCGAATATGTAAGGCTGGAGTCCTCCTTTGCAACGAAATGGTTGGCTGCGGATTCCAGGCGTATGACTGGAGATAGCTTTAATTTTTGAAAGTTCTTCCTTGCATACTAAGTGAATACCCTGAACGCATCAATAATACTCAATTACGGACTGGTACGCAACCAAATAAATCATTTCACAGTTCATGTTTAACATCGAATAATTTCCACCTCAAAGCTTACGGAAGTTTGTCTAAAATTAATTCTCCAAAATTGATGATTTGATTTCCGGCTAAATGCGTTCCATCCATTAATTACCAAGTGACGAAAGCGTAAATATTATCTTTTCAATAACCGCCGCCGCCTTTCAGGAATAAATTTATTTCATATTTTCAGTATAAGTAATGAAAAGCCATAAAATAGACAAGGACATTATTAATTACAACGTCAGTAGCAAAATTGATAGCTTCCAGAGATCAGCAACTAAATTTTATTGTCTTTTCTTTCAAGTAGAAAGAAACCGTCAATTCACCTTATCAATAACACTTCGACATTATTACTTTCGCCGCAATAAACCCATGAGAGATATAACGAGCAATTTTTCAATTTTGCCAACCAACAGAGTAGGTACCTCCTGTACTAGTACAAGCTGACTCAAGAGCAATGTTTTTTCTGACAAAGATTGTGTGTCATCCCAAATGTGTATCCTTGGAAAATTGGCAATCTTTTTCGCATTGCTTTGCATTTCTATCAGCGAATCACAGCACCTACATGGAGTGTCATAAAATGAATATTGATGATGGCATAGAAAAGGGAATGTTGTCTGTCCAAAACGCATTCAATCAAAACCATGTTTGTTCTTCTCTTCATGCAAAAAAAAAAAAAAAAATCTACCCCTAAGGGCCGCCGCCCGTCCGGTGCAAATACAAGCTCTGAAACTATGACACTTTAATTAAAATTCAATCCAAACCAAGCGTGAAAAGTTCACCCTCGATTCGAAATCATTAAAAGGTCAGTCGACCACTGTTGCGAATGCACTTCACAGTTCAGGACCCCATGCCCCTGTGGAATGTCCTTTTTGCATAAAATTCCAGAAATCATAACCAACAACAAAAAAAAAAATATTTACTTGGCCGGGTCCTATACTCATATATCAATATTGTACGACAGCTCGATGGGAATAAAAAAAAAAAAGCTAGGCGAGTGGAACACACTCATACCAAGTACCCCAAAAGTGCCACTAGCCTGGCATTGTACCTATGCCACGTTTGGGGGTGGTTTTGTATCAATTCTTCCCTACCACGTCGCGTCGTCGTCGTCATCGTCGATGTTTCTGCACGTTTCGTTTTTGTTTATCGTTTAGTGGATAAAATATGTATATGAATATTCATAAATCCTGGAGAGAGT
This sequence comes from Chalcosyrphus nemorum, assembly GCA_949716465.1. Taxonomy (NCBI): domain Eukaryota; kingdom Metazoa; phylum Arthropoda; class Insecta; order Diptera; family Syrphidae; genus Chalcosyrphus; species Chalcosyrphus nemorum. The sequence continues at coordinate 13,322,503 of OX454334.1, read as the reverse complement.
CGTTCGATTTGAATTACGAGCGTTTTTCTATTAAAGGCAGTTTATCTGTTTTTTTTTTTTTTTTTTTAGGCGCTGACAGAACTACCCATCGTACAGAGCCTCTGGGGGTATGTGTTGTTTTGTTTTCGGAGAGCCGTTTTTATTGCTCGTGTGGATAATTTTTGACACGTATCTGGCGTGCTGTCTCTGGGTGTAGGAGGTCATATTTTGATGGTTGAAACCAACGGCACTGACATTTCGGAGATAAAAATGTACTTAAATGTTGGTATGTCCAATTGTTTGTTTATTATGTGAGGGTGGTCGTAATTTTAGGTGTAGGTACTTGATAGCGTATTATTTATTTAGTAGACTGAGCAGGATAGCAAGGATATTAAATGTTTTTAATTACAAGGCAGTCAGTGTCATGTTAATTTTATACTTTACGACCTATTACAAAGAGTTTTGTATTGTTTGGTGGTTGTATGAGCTGGATTTTATGTGGATTAAGGCTTGGAACTGTGTGGGCTATTAAAATGATATTTGTATGCAGATTTCAGTTGAAATAATTGTCCATTTGTGTTGTACAAAATATACTTTTTCGTATGTGCAGTCTGTTTACCTACATTTAAAGGGTTTTCCAATAAGGACTTCGCAAATCTTTTTTGAATAAAACGCAAACCATTTGAGATATTTCAAAAAGTTTACTATCGGCTTGAAGTACAACCAAAACATTTATGAATGGAAGTCGACTTCGTTCATATGGGCTCAGCGGGCACGTTTGCAACGGTCGATTTGTTGGACGCAATTTCAACGACTCGGCCTCTCATTTTGGCCGAAACGGCCGATATTTCGCGTTCAATGTTGGCTCTGAGCTCTTCCAACTACGCGGCTTATTGGCATAAGCCAATGACTTAACGTAGTCCCACAGAAAATAGTCAAGCGGCGTTAAATCGCACGAAAGAGGCGGCCAATCGACTTGCCTATTTCTGGAGATAACACGTTAACCATACTTACTCTTCAATAAATCGATTGTAACGTGTAACGCACCATCCTCTTGAAACCACATGTCGTCCAAGTCCATATCTTCTGATTCGGGCCAAAAATAATCGGAAATCATGGCGCGATAACGCTGACCATTCACAGTAACGTGACGATCGTTATGGCCCGAAAACGCCGCCATACCGCACCAAACAGATATTTTTAGTGGGCGAAGTTGTGATTCATGAAGCACATGTGGTTTTTCACCCGACCAATAACGCATGTTTTGCTTATTGACGAACCCATTGAGTCAAAAATGATCTTCGTCAATGAAGATCATTTTGCGATGAAATTCATCATCTTGGCGGATCTTCTCCAGAACCCAATCGGAGAACGTACGTCGCTTCAAATGTTCCATCGGGTTCAACTCTTGAGTCAGCTTGATATTGTATGGGTGTAAACCAAGATCCTTACGCAAAATACGCCATAATGTGGTCTGAGCGATGCCCAATTCTTGAGAACGCCGTGGAATTTACTGATTTGGATCGTTTTCTACGGACGCCTGAACGGCAGCGATATTTCCCACCCTTCGACCAACCCGTTGCCTCACTGACACGAAAACATCACACAACGAATATGTAGACTCAATTTTTTGCACTAAATTTGTTATTGCCTGTCTACTAGGGCGAGAATCACGATCGAAAATTGGAGTTAACGCTCCTATAGTTGCGATCACCAACTCCGAATTTCGGTGGAAAATTTTTATAATTTTTAAACGTTGCTCGTTCGTGTACTTTACCATGATGAAAATGTTGAGTTTACTGAATAAATTGACAGTGTCAGTTTGATGATTAGTGAAAGAGTGCGTTCACAAATTAAATTCAAAGTTGTAAAGTCCCTATTGGAAAACTCTTTATATATGTAGTTGTATGGACTTGTAAAGATATTGTACCTTCCCGAGGTAAGGAGATCGCATGACAGCACGAGAGCTTGTTAAAGACTTTTCCTTCAAAGACCTCGCAAACGATACGTAGGTTCCATTCATCGGACATACTTTCAGTCCACAAAATTTTACAGAGATGAGTTGTAGCCTGCTCCTGAGAATATTGACTCATTCTGCCTGGTAGAAGAGAATTGTTCGTCATTGTCGTTTAACAAAAGTTTTACCTCCATATCCACAGAACCGACCCTACAACTTTCTTTTCTGGCTTTCAAGCCCTGAATCATCCCTTTTTTATAGTTATTTCTGGCTAAGGGAGTAACCGTCAGGAATTGCAATGTAACCTTTCACTCTATAGCCGAATGTCATTGAGATGAAGTTAATCAAAAACGCCTGGAGTTAGCCAAACAAAAGATTGAAATTAGCCAACTCAACCATTATCCGGAATGTCTGTACCAATCACAATAAATTTTGCTACCACATCCCATCTATTATCAGCCTGACAATTGCACTCCTCGTTGAAGGACTGAGTGAAAACAACAATGAAAGAATGTCATATTCGTTAAACAGTTTGGTAAGTAGGTATTGAAATGAATTTACTTGATAGCAGGACAATGACATCGTCTATGTCTGCCTCTGCATATGCTTCTTATTCTATTCTTACGATTTCAATTAACTAAAAGAAGACGTATGAACACAAGGATCAAGTTGCTCTTTGTAGATACTCTGTGTATATTTAGTCTGCTGGCATCAAGAGAACAATTGTTGTCTGATCCACCAAATAATTACGGGTTTTTTTTTTGTCAACAGAAATTTCCAGCCGACGGCACATTTAAAATTAAAAAGCTTTAAAGAGTCATCCACACCTTTACTTTGACACAACTTCTAATTAGACGATAAAAAAAAAAAGTTTACTACCAAGGACATCTTTTAAAGACTGCAGAGAGAGTTCGTTCAAGAATAAGACCAAGGACTGTTTTAGTCTAAGCGAATGGTTAGTTTGTAGGTAATCATTAGGAGAATCAATTCGAAGCTAATTAACTGAATATAACGAGCATCCTTTGTACGTCTAACAGCGGTGAGTAATAAGTAAACAATCGCTTACCTTTCTACGCACGTAAACGTGTGTTGCATACATTATAAGCATAAGTGTCACCTTGGTAGTCATTTGCGCCAAATAAAACCACATTACACAAGGCGCCATTATTATCCTGACATGTCCTTTGGTGAGTGAGTGAGTGTATTTCACCTACACTGATTCAAAAGCAATTCTCGCCGCGTATATACAAACTCACAGGGCGAATTTAGGTTGAGGAAGAAATAAAAAAAAAAAAAAGAGCCTGAAACAACTGGAAGCATCTCAAGCAGGAAGGAATTAAAGGACACGTAGGGTACAACAAGGAAAACGAATAAACTTTCTACAATTTTTCATCTTCTTTTACCACCATAGACTTCTTGGCGCCGCCGTTTGAAAATCATATTTACCTGGGGGGAGGGGGGGTTGCTCGCTTGATGGAAGGCTGGCTTGGGACTCCCGGTTACATGAAGACGGCGGCGCAAGTTGGCTGTTGCGCTACATTTCATGTTCTACATGTATCCGGAGGTGGGAAATAATAATTTTTTTTTGTTTGCCTTAAATTTGTGTCGCGTTGCTTCCTTATGTTTCCACTTGTTTTTATTTTTTTTTTTATTTTTTGTTTCCTTCAGGAGAAATGTGAAATATTATTTTCAAGTTGTGGGTGTCAGATCTCTGGGTTAGCCACAAAAAAAAAAAAAAAAAAATACCGGATGTCAAATAGCCTGTGGGAAAGGAAATTACCGTTATTTTTTGTCGAACAAAGACATTTTTCAGTCAAGGGGGCGGGGGGTGTGTGCCCTTAAAGTGAGGTGTTAAATAGATAAAGATGTCAGATTTGAAGATAAACTTTATTGGGAATTAAAGCATTTATTATCTGGAATCAGAAGGCATGACGGTGGTCGTTTAAGTGGAAATGAATTATTGCAGTGAAAATGTGTGGGCGGAAGAGACGTTCGACACAAAAATACTTTTATAGTCTCACACCTATCCGAGGATACACTAAGCGAGTTAAATGTCTTAGGTAAAATGAGATAAAGACAAATGGTACGACATCAACTTTGGAAAAACACCTGACAAAATGCGGAATGAGTTCGAGGATCCTATTAGCAACTAAATAACAGTACTAAAGAAGAAGGTTGCACTTTTGCAAAGATTAGAAATGGACGCGGATAAAAGCTTTCTTACGAAACCAAACAAAGAGTCCAGACTGTGTCAATATTAGCTAGAGCTCTGCACTATAACTGGCTTCCAGTCGAAAAACCAGTTGTGGTATATTGGTGCTTGTAAAACTCATTCTTACTCATGGATCACTAGTATTGGCCATAGGCAGCCGACAGAGGGCCAATGCCTAGCTTCTCACAACTGTACGTGTTGTGCGTGGTATACATTTCTGCACGTACAGAAGGGACCTACAGATTTATGCCGTATCCGAAGGGTTTTGAGAAGCTTTCCCATGACAGTTATACTCTTGAATGTTTGTCAGACACTCGGAAGAGGTGGGGCCGTAGAAAAAAGTTTGGTGGTATTTTTTCTGGATTCGAATTTGGAACCCCTTGCGCAGAAGTCTAACGCACTAACCACTGAGCCACGGCACCCACCGTATGGATCTTAAGGATCAGTAGTATGGTGGAAGGTATTTGAGAACTTATAATAGCTTTAAACCTCTCTAATATACAGAGCGCAGAAAACATCGTGTCGTTCGATCATTATGAACAACAAGGACAACGGGAATAGATCTATCCAGCAGCGTTCTGGTAAAACAGTTAGCAGTGTACTTCTTTACCAACTTTGAGGAACTAGCAAATATTAGCATATGTCACTTTCACTGGAGCTTAATAATCAGAACGAGCTAGAAGCCAGGATACCTCAAACCATGCACAATGCGAGACTGTTAAAGTATAACGTCGAAGAGTACTACAATGCTAGACTATCCCACTTCATAAAAAAGCCACAGTTGCAATATTTGTCCCTTTTTTACGTTATTTTCTAGTTTTTCTAACTGGTGTAGGACCTGCTTTCGTTCGATCCTCGTTGCTCCCCAAATCGCTGCAATTCGAGCTCCAAGCTATTTTCGTTCATCGATTCGTCTCCAGGAGTTCGTTTTTCCTGTTCCATGTTCGCTGTGAAAATGCAAATCACAGCAAGCCAAAGGTCTTGTATGATAGGAGGCTGCCACACCACACCACATGAGCGATGGTCCTTTACTTATTCGTACACTTTGTGATTAGTAAGTCGATCGATATTAAATCTAGTCTCGTTAGATTTTCAAACGGTTGTTGTGTGTAATGGAACAGTTCCTATCCTCTTCATTGAGAAATTGTACTTAAGTACATAAAATGCAAAATTTGATCGGGTTATGATTGCATCATGGTCCAAGTCGTCGGAACATTACTCCATCCGGTAACTTTACCTATATCTACATACATAGTTTTAGTCGTAAACCTACTATTCTAAGAAATCCTTACAAAGTAGAATTCCAATTATAGTCCATGAAAAATTAAGTGTAATCGAGCCATACCCTTGCATACAATGTCCTCAGAATTCGTCCAAGCTAACTTTATTTCCATCGATCCCTACAACATATGCTCCATAAAATTTATTGAAATACTTCTCATCACGGCTATTGCACAAGTGCCTTCTTAACTTCATTCAAAGAGTCCTTCGAAAAGTGCACACTGGAACATAAAACATCATAAAGTTTGACCTAAAAGTAATTCTTCCTTCCTTACACTATCATGAAATTACCCGGAAGAAATGGTCACCACAGTAGGAGACTCCAAGGAGCAAGTTTCAATGAACATGTGGGAGAATGTTGGTTTACTTTAATTTTCTTTGCAGAATTAGACACGGGTATCCTTATGGAATGCTTGCGTATGTTTTTCTTGAAAAAATCAAATTTTAATGAAAATTTTGTTTAACACATCCCATCCACGTGACATTCATCTAAAACTGAAGGCCGGGAGATCTCGTGAGTTGGAATAAGGGTGAGGGTGGCACTGGTACCCGTTTTTGTTTTGGTAACGTCTAATTCGAAATTAATTAGTTTTTCTTAACCACCACCCCTTCCTTCATGTGTGTGTATGTACTTGTTGCGGTTTTGGTTTTATAATAGGCAAATGCTAAGGACGAGGAGGTAAATTTATATCCTTTCAGCTTATTTCATCTTCAAAGGAGCGGGTGGAGGAGAAGGATCTCTCTGGCTGCTGGCGGAAAAGTTTCTCTGTTTGTTCAGATTATGAGATGTGCAGGAAATATTCCTTCAGAAAAGGGGTGTGTTTGTGCATGCTTATGTGTGCTCTTTATGAGCGTTGAGCGTTATAAGAAGTAATCCTCTCTTTGCTTTTCGATGAAGTTACATACATACTTATAGCCAAGGATTTGCTGGTACTGAGAAAGGTGGAAAATTTATATTAAATAAACCTTGAAGCAGCAGATATATTACTTTACACTCGGCACTCGGCAGACACGTGTTCATTAGCGAAATGTATCTTTTAACGATGAAGTACCTGTTCGCACGTAAAGCGGTAAAGTTTATAGACATTTAAAAGCAGATTCATCGTGTGATAATATAAGTGATTCGCACTTACAGTTGTAAGGAGCTGCGAATTGCTTATGTGTGATACATTAGCGCGTGTCTTTGAAAAATAAGTTTTAAAAGGAAAGTTTTTTTGAGATTTGTGATAGAAGTTTTTTCGTCCCGTGCTAGGAAAAAAAAAATCTATGCAAATATTCTTTTCGATCCTTGAATTTTTAGAAAGTTCACAATTGTGAGTTGAATCGCTTGGGTGTTCTCTGGGAAGAACTACTAAGAAGGTAAAAACTTCCTTGAGACTTATTTGTTCACTTATGTACATGGGGTTAGGGTCCAAGGTTAACCTGGGTCTGAACCAAAAGCCTTGTGTTTGTGGTTAAGGATACTTTCAAAAAAATGTTTGCACTAAACTTGTTACGACCGAAAATTGGAGTTAACGCTCTTAAAGTTGCGATCACCGACTCCGAATTTCGGTAGAAAGTTTTTATTATTTGTACCCGTTGTTCGTTCGTGTACTTTACCATGATTAGAATGTTGAGTTCACTGAATGAATTGACAGTGACAGTTTGATGATTAGTGAAAGAGTGTGTTCACAAATTAAATTCAAATTTGTCAAGTCCTTATTGGAAAACCCTTTAGTTAATGGAAGCATAATCTGCAGAAAATATTTTGGTTGAAAAGAAAGAACGAAGCACCACATCAGACACCACAATTTACAGATTAGACAATTTGGGCTCCGCCTATTTAAGGAAAGGTGCAGGTAAGACAAATTGCGCATTGAGTGTTTGATTGCGGACGACCAAAGACAATGGAGAGCATCCTCTCCCTGTCCACGACCGAATTATTGTGAATAATTCCCTTAGTGCATTTCACGAGGAAGTAGTTCCATCAAGGGACTTACTTTTCCCATCAATATTTTGTTTTCCTATGTACGTGTGTACATTTAAAATTCTTCCTCAACATTGGAGAGTCCACCTTTCCCTTCGTTTGCTCAAAACACTTATAAAAAATTATATAATAGGAAATTGCAGAACCACAAATACACTTAATAGCTCACAATTCATAGAAAACTTTACCGTTACTAGGTCAACGACTTCCTGGAATTTCCTTGTTCATAGTTCGCCCACTTATACAAAAAAAAAAAACAAAGTACAAACGAAGACAAAACTGATTGGTCATATTATTCTCCCCACAAAGTAAAAAAAAAAAAAAAAAAACTTTTTCCCAGTCGGAATCGTATTACTTATTCTTTGGAATATTTCTACGAATTCGCAGACTATGCGAATTTTCGAAATCACTTTTTGGGGAACTTTTACCATACAGACTGGGCCATGAAGCACCACGACACGTAGACCCAAAGTTGGCTCATAAATTATTCCAGATATTTCACAACCCACTTACACGAGCAAAGTGGAATAAAAAAAAAAAAAAACCCTACGAAGGACGACGAAGGATGGCGCACGATTGCAAAAGTAAATCAGTTCTAATGTTGATAATGAGTATCCGCCTCGTTTTTGCGGTCTAGCGCGATACATTTCAGTGCATGAATGAATGGTAATTGTGTCACTTGAAAATGCTCTCCACTTGAATAGTACCCGCGCGCGTGGAGGAATTCACACAGTAATTGGCCATTCAGCGCACCATCATGTTCATCGAGTTTATAATCCGCTTTGAGCTTAGCGCAGTGCAGCATGCGGGAAGACAATGCATGATATTTTGATAAATTAGCTCGAGGGTAGTTTTTGCATCTGTTCCTGCTGTCGGGGATGTAATCAAAAACGGATTTGCTGCATATCTAGAGATTATTAATTTAATATACTCATCGCCGTCGTAATTGGATTATTTTATTTTCTGTTTAACAAATCAATTAGATTGAAATTATTTCATTGGTTTAACTTTTAGAATGAAATTTAAATTTTAAATAGCCGAGTGTTCTCTTTTTTTATTCGATTGGTACATGGTTTCATTTCGTACCGATTGTTTGGTTGAGGGTCATAGCTATCAGGCAAAGGAAAGATATGTTGGCCTGGTTCTCTGGACCAAAACGGTTTGTTATTTTTTTTTTTCCAATTTCCCGTGCATAGCTCCAATCTCCGTACGCATTTCCTTCATGTTATTGATTACATCTGTTCGGAGGAGTTCATGGGTATCTATCGAACTATTGGCCTATGGGCTGTGAGATAGATACATTGTTCTGAATTCTTATGGAAAAAGCATTGGTGCCTGAATGTTAGCAGAATAATTTCTCTGTTTGGAAATTTTGCAAGGTTTTCTATTTTGCTCTTGCAAATTGATTCGGAAATTCCAATTTAGAGAAATGAAAATTGGTAGAACTTATGTTTCTTTTAATTTGTCTGAGTTTAGAATAAAGAGGGAACTCTTTTTCCTTTCAATGATCAACTGTTGTTGCCAATTCACTGACAGAGCCTTCCATTGATAGTAGTTTTTCAATGATTGCTATAACTGACTTGTCAATAAAATGAGACCACAGTTCCACTGATTTGTTCCAATGGCCCGTAATATTGTTTTTCTTGTAATAAGTGTTACTGCTTTTTTGTCAGGATACGCAGGAACGATGCACTCTCACATCTAAAGTCATAAAACTCCGACTATGATTACTCTTTGCCTAATTTCTCACAGAATGTTGAATGACTTTGGGTTGAAAACTCCCTTGGTAAACTAGTAATTCGAAAGAGTTGACGCAACCGAACTGAGGCACAAAACATCAAGATACGAGTATGACTGTTCAGTTCCAAAGTTGAATCCGTGATACTATCTGGAAGTGATACTTTCAGAGTAACTGCGATCAGATACATATGTATGTATATATAGATGCCCTAGCAGTACTAATTGATCATACATTCCAAAAAGGTGGCAGGATTTTTAGCAGAGAAGCTATTCTTCTTCTTCAACATAAATTCATTCATTCGCTCATTCAAAGTTGTTGTACATAACTGCTCCCAAGAGCTCCAAAGATACATAAGTCCCACTCTGTTGCGGCTTTTTTTAATCCCAACTAAGAGACTGTGATGTGTACCTATTCCCTGAAATGCATTAGTCTAATTTGGCTAAATATATGCAGTTTCAAACACATTTGGTGCGTTCGCGTACCCTCCCAAAACAGCGAATTTTTACGAAAAACTGTTCGCGTGCAGAGAATTTTCTTGGTTTTTCGCAGAAGAGAGTGCTCACGAGAGAGTAAAAAATTTCCCCATGCTACGAATTTTAGTGCTAGAAATTTCTATGGGCTGGTTTATGAAAACTTTCAAAGCTGTCGAAACAGCTAATTTTAGCTCCCTCTCAGAGAATTTACAACTACTCTTCGAATTTTAGTGCAAAAAGTACGCGAACGGATCTACTCTAACAAAAATTCCGTCCCGTCGATGAATTTTCAACCGAACTGCAGCAATTAAATTTAAAACTCAATTTTTCTGGTTCCCGAGAGGGTAGAACTTTATTTTATTAAAATAAAAATTGCATTAAACAACTAAACTATTGTAGAAAAATCTAGTACAATTTTCTTCAAGCTCAACTTAGTCACTTCACTAGCTGTCAAAGCTTCTTACCGAACTCTTCCTCAGAACTCACTGACACCTCCTTTGAGCTTGTTTAGATGATAACTCAAAACTCGGCTATGTCGGTAGTTTGTGGGTAAGAAGAGTGAGGGGTAAAGAGGGGGGGGGGGGGGGGGGGATAGTCAGGAAGAAAATATAAAAATCAAGGAGAGTCAGTCGCGTTCTACATCCGAAATGTTCCGTCCCTATTCCATTTTATCATTACTAGTTCGATCGTTGAGCAGGGTAGTTCGCGCATTAGAATGAGTACTTGGACGAGAGAGCAAATAAAAAATACTGAAGTGTTTCAATTTACTCATTCCCTCAACAAAACTTTATCAAAGTACTGCAGGAGTGAGCACTATAGCATGTAGACACGACATTACTCTTTACTACGTAGTCGAGAGTCATTATCTAAACAGGCTCTTTTATATCGGCCATCACTTTCCAGGCGAATTCCCAATTCGCCGTGGGAAATCCAGCTGTCAATAATCTAACCAATTCTAGATCAGTCCCCGAGTTTCTCGGTGTTTCGGTGCTTTATGCTTATGTTTTGTTAATTAATTTGATCCTAGGACTGTCGCAGCTTCTAGTTATGTGTGTAAATTCGATAATTTGCATAAGTTATTGCACAACAATATCAATATTTCACGCCTACTTACGTAGCCTATATACGCCGAAGACCTAGCTGGTACAGGATCTGTACTATTGTCTCTTTTGAATCTCCCAAAAATGGAAATGCAGACTGATAAAATAAAAATAAAATAAAATGTACTTTTCATTGAGTGGGAATCTTAAATCCACCTTTAAATGTCCTTCAAATGACACAATATCACAGCATGCTAATAATCTAGCTTTAAACTTTCAAAGTGTAAATTGTTTCCTCCAGGTTACGGCACTCCATCTTTGGTAAATTTATTCATAGTTTTTGGATAATATATGTATGTATAATTTGTAATTCAACATTCTGTCTACACAGGTGAGCAAGGAGCATACAGTCTGACCCTGAGGGAAATGAAAATGCAGTATAAACACTTGAAAACTCAGACATAGGTAGGGGATTAATAGCACAAGTGTTATGGTTCCATTAGTTACTTTATTGGTTTTCCAATAGACTTTCTGTTGTAGTGAGTAAGTGCCCTTGGGTAGACATTATGTCTACAGGTAAACGTGTTGTTTGGAAAATCTTGTAACAACAAACGGGAAGGACATTTTTACCTTGATTAACGTATTCTTTGGTCTTGTCTACGGCGAAGGCGGAATGACCATGACAGGATATTTTTTTTAATTAGGAAATTAATTGAGGATACCTTCTTGAATACGAAATATTATTAATGCGATGAAGATTTCTTATTCATTGCGTGATAGTCTTTATTACGAATTAGAATCTCATGGTTAATTACGGTTTGGAAAATAGTTTTTAGCTTGACCTTAGTATCTTTTATGCATTAGAAGATGTTAATATTCTGCGAAATTCCAATTATGGCTACAAGAAAGGTATTGATTGACTTCTCAGAAATTAGTAAATTAACTTGAAATTAAATTAACTAGTGTTTTAAGCAGCTGTCACCTCTTTAAACTGGTAACGGAAGTCTGGCTTCCTTTCCTGTCAAAAGTACGTAAAGGCGTGTTTAGATGCGTGGATACTATCAAGTTAGACTTTGGCTGCATATGCACGCGGATGTAAACCCACGAATACACACAGACTTATGAGCCAACACATAATAAGTAGCTTATGGTTAAAGTATCTATGTAGTAGAATAATTACTTATGGTAGAAAACTCATAGACGTTCTCAACCCCCTTTTTTTGCAAGACAGAGAGAGACATCTATTTCCTTATGTGTCAATCGAGTCGGTGGGATACTTTGATACTTCCTTCAGTTGTACGAATGTACCTACATACATATGACCGATGATGCACTTGGGTTTCGATAGTTGCTAGTCCACCGTTCCTTATCGCTGATTCTAGTCACCACAGGGTCACCTGGATGCAGTTGTTGACAGCTCCATGCTCCTCTATTTGCATATGCAACCTACTTTTCCCTTTCGGTACCTAGAACGTCTAGGGCGTTTATCTTTAGTTCTAAGGATTCTATTGTTACAGGAAGAAGACAATGATCCGATATTTCCTCGTGGTGTAATATTGTATTTCCATTTAACTCAGGAGACCAAGGTGGACGTTCTTTAGGATGTTTTTTGAGATCTGGACTGCACGCTCTGCTAGTAAATTACGCGAACTTCTTAAGTGATTAAACTTTTAGCTTATTGTAAAATTTTAAAGTCCATACAGAAAAATTAAGGTCTCTAATCTGTTTCCAAAGATCAAGGAGTTTTGAAGACAGAAAATATTCTCTTCAAAAGTGGATGACGTTTTTCGCTATTGGTTGCTTTAACTCTTGGAATTTTATAGAACTGGGGTAGTCACTACTACGTAGTCGTTGCCTTAAAAACTGAAAAGATCAGCAGCTCCATTTGGAATTTATTTTGTACCGTTTTAGGTCTTACATTGCTTCGGGGATGAACTTGACATGAACAAGACGTCCTTTAGATCTGTTCCATGAACAGGCTCTCAGTGAGTGTCTGAGAATTTGTTTGAGTAAAGACAGGCTACTATGTAAAGTGAATTTGGTAAGCTATTCCATAGAAGTTCTTTTCGCCCTTATCATCGAAATCACAGGAAATTAAGTAATCAAGTAGGAAAGAAGCAGCAGTAAATTCTCTTATCCAACATCCATTCATACCATAGCCACTTTCACATTTCACAACGCATTCTGGCTGAGCTACATATGCCAGAGCATATGTACATCATAAATTCTTTAGACATCTCAACCCATGCATCCTGCATATCTTCTTATAACTTTTCCCATTAAGTTGAGCATGAAAGCCATTAAGCAAATGTGATGATAGAATTCAATTGAATATGAATTTTAGATTTATTTTCCTCATGCAAACTGCACCCTTATGCAAAGCTTTCAACCAGAAACCCCTTAGTCAATGTGAATTCAAAGTGACATCTTTTTAAAATCCTTTTTATCGAATAGTTTTATCGCATAGTTCTTCCCTCCCCCGAATCATACTAATTCACATGCCAGACCATAAGGAATATCGTTAAAAAAAAAATGTCCCTCTTTGAAAATTTATTAACAAACTTTTTAGGGGTTTTTCTTCCTTCATTTTCCAACTGTTAGTTTGTGTAAATTTGAAAAGTTTCCACCTGCCATCAGGTGGTTTTCATACACTTTGAAAAATGTTTTCCACTGACACTTTTGAAATGTCATGGAACTTCCTTAAATTCCTGTAAAAATTCCCGACTTTGTAAGGTCGTACAAATGTACATACATACATACATAAAACATATGCCCATTAAGGACATAACACAAAAAGAGAGATCATCTGATTCAATAAGAAAAAAATAACGCCGTCCATAATTTGCTTACGAAAGCCATTGTCCGTGCCTTAGTTTTTTTTTTTGTGCTGTGGTGTCCTTTGAAGACATCCGAGGATACCTACTTCGCGAAAAATAAACTAACACACCGATGAGGAATTTCCCTTCCTTCGAAGGAAGAAAAATCTTACAAAGATTTTATTTTGCCATCCACTCACGTACGTACTTGAGTTATGACTATCGTCGTGTTTATTTCTAGTGCGATGCTGTTGAAATCTTCGTTTATCACTTCATCCCTTCAACAGTGGGGCGCGACGGTGGCGACCATAAAAACAGCGCTAAAGTGATTATTACCGGGGGATTACTAAAGTTTCTTTCTCATTTCATCTAGGAGGGGAGAACATTTTTAGACGAATTTTCATTTGCAGTTTTATTGTTGGGGGAGTCCCACGGCATCCCTACAATTAAGAATGACGCGCTACAACTCTTTGGAAACTTTATGGATTTGCTTCTTGGCTGACAGGATGTCGGTCGGTGGTAATGGGTTTCAGCTTGTACAGGGAAGGGTGTTAAAATTTAAATCATATTTGGTTGAGTGAGAGTCTGTTGATTGTTACAGTTATGGTGATATATGCACACAAATTGCTTGAAGTCTTACCTCGGGAAAGCTGTGGAAAAATGTGCTTGATTAAAAATTTAAAAAATTCTGAATAATTAAAGGAATTTGTCCTTTTTGGTACGAGAAAGGTGTTACTTTAGGTTGCATGGAGGAATCCTTTGAGCTGGGCTCTTAATATTCAGAGGATTTAATGAAGCCAATAATGATTTCAATTCTCTTTGGGAATGTCGACAGGATGCTAGGGATTCATTTTAACACCAATTTCTTTGGCACGTGAGGAGCATTCGTGAAAATACACATTTGGGATTCTTGCTAATATTCTTTAATACCTATATACCTACCTAATAAACTGTGACAGTTGTGCTCTGTAACTTTTTATCAACATTTATGTTTTTCAATATAGTATATTACATATTAAAAATATCTCTTTATCAAGGCTTTTACATACGTACCTAAAGAAGTTCACCTACCTCTGAAGAAATACCTATAAATTCTGCAAAAGACACTTTTGTAGAAATCGTAGCAAACCATAACTAACTACTTTGGCTTGGCAAAACAACTGGGTTCAAAACTCCTAACTAGACAGACAAAATGAATGCTCTACAGAACGCTTATGTGATCAGCTTGGCTTTATGGAGCCGAGTGCTGGACGAAAGTAACAAAACTTAGCAAATATTGTCCACTTTCGAGCGAAAGTTAGTTCGCCGGATATGGGGTCCCTTATGCGAAGAGGGCGGTTGGAGGAGAAGGTAGACCAGAGACTTCTATGAACTGTACCGAATGTGAATGCAGTTAAAAAAAGCCAATTATATTGGTTTAGCCACACCGAGCGGATGGACAACTATGCTCTTGGAATCACAGATTCTAGGTTTCAAACGGTAGAGGAGCCCAACCAGTATAAAGACCTAGTTGTCGCGGATGCCAGAAAACTTGGTCATCGGAACTTGAAGCGGTGTGCCCGGAGCCGCAGAGCATGGGAGGCAGCCGTTTCTCAGGCAGAGACTCTACAAGGCTTGCTTAGTAGATCTTTGCTTCTTCCTTTCAGAATTATGCAGAATAACAGATCAGAAAATATTTCAAACTGTGCATATGGCTCAT
Organism: Chalcosyrphus nemorum; assembly: GCA_949716465.1. Classification (NCBI taxonomy): domain Eukaryota; kingdom Metazoa; phylum Arthropoda; class Insecta; order Diptera; family Syrphidae; genus Chalcosyrphus; species Chalcosyrphus nemorum. Next base: position 13,307,339 of record OX454334.1, on the reverse strand, counting down.
ATGATTAGACTGAAAAACTGACAACTCTATCTCAATCTAGCCATCAAACAAAAAAAGCCATAATACTTGTATGCGACCCAAGAGAGTGAGTAGAAGCTACTACACGCAATTTGTATCGTACTCAAGGATAATGATGGATAATGGTACCGTACAACAGCGTGCTAATTCATTAATGACTAACACACACAACTTTCGTATATGTTTTCTTCGTTTATACAGCATCTTATTATTGCTTTATCACATTAAGTTATTAATTTATATTACCATCAGAACCACTACACATGAACCGCGCATATGTGCTTATGTGCACAAGGATACAACAAATTTTCTGTAAGGCAAAAGCCATGTTGGTCGCATCTACAAGGCGTAAGGGTACAATTCATGTTTTTATGATTACATTTCGAGGAGAGTGGCCTGGAGTTTTCACGACCAACACTCTCTCACTAGTAGAGTCAGTGCGCTGTTGCACTGAACCAATTATCCCGTTTAATGAAATAAAGAATTTTATTACGCCCATCAGAGTTGGGAGATTTTATCTGCTTTAGCCATGGCCACAACCGCGACCGCAAAAACAAATGAGCCATGTGATGTTTTATGCTTATTTGTCGGCATAAAGGAAAACTAATTACGACGAATACGACGACTGCATGTATTTGAAATTCTTCCAGTTGTCAGGATTCTCATTATTGGTGCGAAAAGAGAGAAAGACAGCAAGGTTGTGAATTCCGTTTGAGCCGGAAGACCACGGTGAAAACCTTTTACGTCCGCACAGTAAAATAAGCAAGCGCAATTCGACTTTCAGGACGGATTCAGGTCCTTAAATTGATAGACGGTGTGATGGTAGGGTAGCTTCGTTCGACCCACGCTCCATTTGGCAGAAAGCATTTTCAAACCCAATAAACTTCCTGTCATTTAATTTCAATTCGCCAGTAGCGCCCTTGAGTATTCGAAGGACTTTATGGTGCACCGTGGAAGGTGTCACACTGCACACAGTATCAAGGTCACTTGATCCTAATTAAAATTCTTCGTTTCGAATTCCGGTTTGGAGTTCCCATCGCACATATTTATAACCATCGTCGCGTCGGTGACAATTCCCTTGGCTCATTAAAATATTCAAGATGGTTGGAACTGGTGGGAGTGGCAATGCGTTGCCGCGTGGTGAAAATCAACAAAAAAATAAAAGAAGAAATTGTTCGTTAATAAATGAGGAATCCTTAGGGGAAAAATAAATTGCACGTCAAGCTTTATGGTATCCTCCGGGAGTTGTTATTGGAGAATAAGTAAATATCTTTTCGACATTTAAATAAAGCAATCACATCCAGCTGGGGATTAGATACAACATTTCGACATAAACACCTACGCTTAGCCTTAATACGTCAATATTCATATATAAAGGTGAATTTTTTTCCTCGAAATATAACGATTAATATTGAAAAAACACAAAAAAAAAAACGTTTATTGTAATGGAATAGTCGCAAGCCTCTGGAGAGCAGGGATGACATTAGGATTATTGAGGCGAAAATGCAGTTTGAGAGTGAATATAATTTGGCACTACTAGAACTGAAAACAGGTCTCTGAGACAATTATCAAATCAATGTGCATCTGATTTGCTCTGAAGGCGCACCAAAGCAAAGGACAACTCCGTTCAAGAATACGCCACGCGACCGAATCTATTCACTCAGGCACGGGAAATGACTGAACGGTCTAGGAAAATGTCGTGCAGAGCAATCAAGGAGAAATCGAGCTCTTTATGAATAGAAGTGGAAGTGTTTACTTCCTCCGGAGGGCTCAAAAAACTTATGAATTCACATTCATAAGTCAAACGTGTAATTGAATGCGAACCAGCGCAATATTTTCACAGAATTTGAATTTAGTTTGTGAACGCACTCTTTCACTAATCATCAAACTGTCACTGTCAATTTATTCAGTAAATTCAACATTTTGATCATGGTAAAGTACACCAACGAGCAATGTTTACAAATTATAAAAATTTTCCACCAAAATTCGGGTTTGGTGATCGCAACTATAAGACCGTTAACTCCAATTTTCGGTCGTGATTCTCGCCCTAGTAGACAGGCAATAACAAATTTAGTGCAAAAAATTGAGTCTACATATTCGTTGTGTGATATTGCCGTGTCAGTGAGAAAGTCCGTAGAAAACGATCCAAATCAGTAAATTCCACGGCGTTCTCAAGAATTGGGCATCGCTCAGACCACATTATGGCGTATTTTGCGTAAGGATCTTGGCTTACACCCATACAAGATCAAGCTGACTCAAGAGTTGAACCCGATGGAACATTTGAAGCGACGTATGTTCTCCGATTGGGTTCTGGAGAAGATCCGCCAAGATGATGAATTTTATCGCAAAATTATCTTCATTGACAAAGATCATTTTTGGCTCAATGGGTTCGTCAATAAGCAAAATAAGCGTTATTCGTCGGGTGAGTGCTTCATGAATCATCCACTTCATCCACTAAAAATAACTGTTTGGGCCATAACGATCGTCACGTTACTCCGAATGGTCAGCGTTAACGCGCTATGATTACCGATTATTTTTGGCCCGAATTGAAAGATATGGACTTGGACGACATGTGGTTTCAACAGGATGGTGCCACAAGCCACACAACAATCGCTTTATTGAAGAATAAATATGGTAAGCGTGTTAACTCAAGAAATGGCCCAGTCGATTGGCCGCCTCGTTTGTGCGATTTAACGCCGCTTGACTATTTTTTGTGAGGCTACGTTAAGTCATTGGTTTATGCCAAGAAGCCGACGACGTTGGAAGAGCTCAGAGCCAATATTGAAAGCGAAATAGCGGCCGTGTAACCGAGTGTAGCCGAGTCGTTGAAAATTGGGTCCAACGAATCGATCGCTGCAAACGTGCCCGCGGTGGCCATATGAACGAAGTCGAGTTCCATTCATAAATGTTTTGATTGTACTTCAAGCCGATAATAAAGTTTTTGAAAAATCTCAAATGGTTTGCGTTTTATTTAAAAAAAAGTTGTCAAGTCCTTATTGGAAAACCCTTTATATGGAGAGTAATTTACCCATATATACCCGCTTCTTTGAACTATTACCTAGTTAATCAGTTCATCAGAATTGTAGTTTACTTTTACAAAAGACAAATGGTCTCTCCTCATGGTAGGGGCCATTTAATGGGAAAGTGTCGCGCAATGGAAACACTTAAAAACTCCATTACCTAAGTTTTACTTTAAATTTCATAAAAGACGTGACCAACTTGTTTGTCTCTATAGAAAGAAAAAGACTTTTTTTTGCATAAAAACCTTCTCACATTTTATGAAAAACAAAAAAAGAAATCCAGGATGCATCCTGTCGAATCCCTAGTATCCTCACGTAAACTACATGTTCCTTTTCCTAAGTTTACTCACCTATTATTCCTATGGGAATTTTTTTTTTTCACATTTACAAGAGCAACGTGAGAATTGCTTCAGGTGCAACCGCCTTCACACTGGCACGCAAAAAATATATCCCAAACGTTAGTATCTACCCAAAAAATTTCTTTGCCTTATGTTTTCCCTCAAGCCCTAGACAACATTATAAATTCATAAAGAGAACCTCCCCAGAAACGCAAATATGAGCTTCAAGTAAAGCCAGGAAAAAACAAAAAAAAAACCCCCAGAAGAAGCAATCCACCAAGACTGTGATAAGGACAAACGAAAAACACAGAAACACAAATGCAGAGCCCAGAGTGTAGGTAACGTCTAAAAATTATTTTCATGAAACATTCAAGTGCCATAGAGGTTAATCTGTATCCCCCGTGCCGTTGCCGAGAATTGTCCTATCTATCGCTGGTGCTGCTAATAATGGAAAGGGGAACGAGCACCAAGAGAGTTTATCAGCGTATTAAAATAATCTCACGTACAAGAACTTCTTGCAAAAGATGACAACTGTCAGAGAAGATTTTGTTGGATGCATTTGCAACTAGTCTTTGACTTGAAATATTTCAGTACCTACGCTCCAGACTGAACTGCAGAGTGCAGTTATATTTAATGCATTAATTTCCTTTCGAAATTGCTCTTAAACATTTATACGTGCGGAATTGGAATGCATTTCTCTGGTGGAATTAAAGATTTTTTAAACCGGAAATGCCGGATGGTGGTCAGTATTAAATCACTGAATGGGGCGAAATAAATTATGAGGACGAGTAGTGGCTTTCTAGCCGTTTTTATTTTCCTCTTTTTCCCGTTGAAGGATTAAATGCATTTCATCATCAAGATAAAGTGGATTGACAAGTAAATCTGTTTTAAAGCCGATGGCCGATGTGTTGGTTTATTTTGACTTCTTGATTGTTGCTGTTGTTGTTTTTGAATATTTTTTAAACTTAACAGATTACAATTAACTGGTGACTTATATGTATCGTTCGGATTATTACCAACGTTATGCATGAGGGCACCCACAAAGAATGCCACAGATTGCAGACAAAAGCCAAGAAATCGTAAAGCTACATCCGTTTTTTTTTTTTTTTTCTAGATTTTCAAAATGTTTTCCCTAAATGTAGATTTGCCTGATTCGCCTTTATGTCAGTTTTTATTTGACCAGAACTTGTGCAAATCTATTCCTGCCCGAAACGTTAGAATCAATTTTGAGCAAGTGATTCATTTAGAGGTACTTATTTCCCAAAAGTAAAATGAATGAAAAATTTAATTTGATCGTGTTATCTTTGTCATCAAACAGTAGAACCATTCTTGACATCTATTCTAATAGATATCTCTTTTAAATGTTGGCTATAATTGCGGTTAACACGGTCCATTCTGAAGATCCAATTTTTGATTACTTATCCGAGGATTTTAAGCGAGTAGTGTTGTCTTTTAAGGTAGCACCGTCTTGTTGTTGTCAGGGGTTTCAATAGTCCGATATAAACCACATCAGGCCAGTGTTTTGTCTGGATATAATGCCAGCTCTTCACACCAAATATGGCAATTTTGATTATGTACATAGTAAAACAGAAATGTTGCTCTTCGGTGAAAAATCTTTAGCTCCAAGTACGTTAAACAAAGTCCCAGTAGAACGCAAAATAAGTAATACTAAACAGTAATAAAATGTCTAACAATATTAAACAAAAATATTACAACAGGTTACCATGACTCAAGTGTTATCTGTCAAAAAATTGATAGACAAAAAAGTACCTTCAAATGAAACAACCTTTATAATTGGATCAAAAATGTTAATGCTGGAGTTTCCTCCAAAGATAGCCTATTTGACAGAGCGTTTTCTTACAAATTCTAGGATGCAATGAAATCGTAATTCGAACTACTCCATAATTATGCAAATTATACTTTCTCTCCAACAGTATTTAAAAAACATTCAATAGCCCATGACAAGAGGATAAATGAAGTTTAATAGTGTACCTCTCATGGGGCGAATAACTGACACAGTCTACTGGAGAATAAGTGGAAAGTTATTCAGAATACTTTTTTGCCTTTATCAGTTTAAAAATCCACCCAAATCAGACTTTTATTTTAAGGGTAAAACGCCTTCTGAATCAAAGGCAATAAATGTTTAGTATAATATTTTTAGGTCACAAAACCTAATCGCCAATGGGCTATTCCAAAAAAAAAAAAAACCTATCAACTTAAAGTGATTGTGCGACTTTAAACTTTCCCATTTCGTTGGCCAACTAACCAGACCATTTCAAGTCGATAAGTATCCTCTTTCAACGCACCAAGTACGTGCTGGTCTACTCTCCAACTCATAACACACTTCAGCCCATAAAAAAAAAAAAAAATATCCTTCCTGCTTCCTTATATTCATAGTGAAATATAAAATCTCCCCCTAAACTTTGAATATCCCCTCGAGTGAGGTTATTAAAAATAAGTAACATCACCATCAATATTTCGTCCTTCAGGCTGTTTCTATATGTTTGTATTCGAAACTCCATTGGGATTAAAGTTTACCCGTTGTCTGTTTACAAGACTTTTGCATTAACAGCTCCCCAAGGTTACACATAGGCATAAATTCCGCGAATATATCGGCATTGTCATAATATCTTTCAATTAACAGATGTATGATCCATAAATAGGCGAGTATATACGCTCCATTACTTAAATCCTGTCTGGAGAGAATGTGCCTGCACACTTAGACAGATTATAATTAATTATGTGCGATGGAATTCCAATTTCATTGGTGTGGTGTGGTGATGCCTTCACCCACGTGGATGTCTAGAAATACACGCAAAAGTATTGTCTATTCCCTTTTGTTTGCCTTTGGGGGTGTATCCTTGTCAGAAGGATATTTTTTTTTCAGTAGTAGTTACATGTCAAATGTGTCAAATAATGTGGAACCACACTTTTCAATTCCCATTGTTCGAAAGAGGAAAGTTCTCATTTAATTTTCTACTTCCTTTCTCTTGGTTTTTTTTTTTTGTTGGTGGAACAGTTTTGGTGACTACTTTTGAAGAAGTATTGAGATTGAGGCTGGCTAACAGTGAGGATGAAAGTTTGCGCAATTCCCCAGAGGCAAGAACCTGTATCAAGTGAACGACGAGAGGTGTCACGTTACGATGAGGAAAAGCTTTTGAAATTTATTATTTTTAGTTCCTTCGATGAAGGAGGTATTGATTTCAAGTGTGTTAGGAAGTTTTTCAATTTTAGCACGAGTGAGAGGTTGATGTTACCCCTCCGCTGGTTAAAAGTGAAGGCTTAGCAATTTCACTTGAAGGATTAGAAAAGTTTTTAGTAATTGGGTTGAATAGGAAAGCGATTTTAATTATTGTTCTTTTGACTTTGGGAAATATGTATTTTGAAGTGGTTTTTCGCAAGGCACAGGGTATTAGGAACATTTTACAAATGAGCTATCGTTAGAATGTGACACATTGTGGGAATTATTAATTTTGCTTGACAAAAAGTTAATGAGGAGGGAAAAAGCTAAAAATCGCTTAAGTAGTTTTCGAAAGTTGGTGTATGTTGAGTGATTGAATGGTTTAATTTAGTGGTACGATCGCAGCTATGGAGATGTGTACTTATTTGGAAAGATGGAGTACTTTAAAGGGCTGAGCAAAATTATATCATGACAGTTAAACTGGTATGAGCTTAAGTTTGTCACCAATCGTTTGCACGACTCAGACGACCTGATCCACCACCTCACACAACGGCAGCAGAACCGACCACTAATGTATGTTTTAAGATCATGTTTATGAAGGGCCTCAGGACTCTAATAACTTATTACAGAAATACCAGATGCAGATATGGACGCATAACTTGTTGGCAATCTTCGGCTTTTACTTACAGCCATAGAACATTACAACAATCCTCGACATACTTTGATGAGGAGAATAATGGACATATCGTAATTGTGGTGGAAGACCTCAACAGCAAGGTAGGTTGGAGCAATACATATGTATAGTTGATGATAGTTCAGAGCGGTCTGTGAGCTTCTGCAATACCAACCACCTAGTCTTTGTAGATTACTTAGTTGGATTCCAACTGACAGCGAACATCCAATTGTGATCATCAGCTGCTTTAGACAATATCTTTTAGATATCCTCTTAGCGTCCCGGGAAATGAAAAGGCAGCCCGCCCTGCGTTCTCAGACTCTGAAGCAGGGAAACTGGCTACAAGGGAGGCGAACTTGAGATGGAAGTCCCTAGATACTTGCAAAACTGCAAAACAAATATGGCCAACTTTAGACAAATCAAGGACTGAGAGAATTATTCGCAAGGACAGACGTTCACTGTCCATGCTCGTGGAGATACTCACGGGTCACAACACTCTGCGATACCACCTAAACAAACTGCATCGGACGGAAGAAGAACCCTCTAGAGGATACGACGATGAGGAGGTTATAGAGGACACTACCCACTTCCTCTGCCAGTGCCCTGGACTCCAACATTCCAGGTACAAACTCCTCGGCAAACACTTCTTTCAGGATCTAGGAGAGCTGTCCAACGCCAACACTGACATGTTATTGAACTTCATCAGAACATCAGGATGGTTTGTATACACGGGTAACGAGTAAGTACAATCATGGGTAGTTTTTAAAGATATGTAAAGGTTAAATGAAAAAGGGGTACTTTTCTAAACCCCCAAACAACGGGTCAGTGCTGACCTGAGTGCGGCGGAGGTATTTCGTTTCCTCTGCCAACCCACAAACCTAACAAACCTGTCCGAAGGAGACTCTGAGCTGATATCAGACAAGAAAGTGGAGAAATAGGTAATGGATTGGGCGCACCCTACGGCGCGGCGTGAACACAACTCCATTGCGAAATGCGCCATATACTGGAATCCGCTCACTTGTGGCAATACCGTCACGTGCCTTTACAAATAAAACTGACCTACTGAACACGACCCTCGGCAAGTACAGCAGTTTTGACACATAGAAGGAGACAACAAGATTATCTGCGCGTAGAGGCGATGAAAAAGAAATGCGCCATCCTGCTCAAATTAAATTTCAGAGTAAAGGCTCTAATTTGTTATTTGTAAACCAACAAAAGAAAAATAAAGTATTTTTTGTATCAACGTTCAATGAAACGAATCTCAAGTTGATTCTTTTTTACTGTCCGGGTGAATGTACGCTGCCTTACTGAAAGGGGCTCCCCTTACACTCAGACAGAAAAGCAGAGCATCCTACCAAGCTTCGGGAAGGGTCGACCTCTTTAAGAATGCATTAAAATCAACTCAAACAGATTGCACAAATCTATTGCAGATTGCACTCTATGTCGCATCCATCTTATTTCCCAGGTAAAACATCGGCCAACAGATTCGAAACCATTTCTTTAAATGAATCACAGAATAACGAATAAACTTCCATATTGAGCAACCACTAACCACTTAGGAGCAATTTCCCTTCAAATGACCAATTACTCCCCTACTAAATATTTATGTACACCCACTTATCAACTCAACGAAGACAAATCGCACAGAGTCTAAGTATCCATAAAGCTGTTGTGTATAACTTTTACTGTGACCATAATGACTGAATTTTATTGTTCACTTTACAAGCCTACTGACCCTGTTACACCTTTTTCGCCCGAAAGGAGGGAGAAATGTCAGCAAATCCTTTCAAAACCACTTCCTATTGCCATTTAATTGATCAATTTTCTTCTTCTCGTTTACATTGAAGCCGATAATGATTCAATTATGTGAACAAACGTGAGCAAGGACATGCCCACCAGGACAACAAATACATACCTTTGATCAATTATGTTTGCAAATAAAATTTAACTGCAGATTGTCTCGCTCCCCTTTAACAGAAGGTACAATAAATTTAGTGCCTAGAGGAACTAAAAGATGCTATTGCATGATAGGCAACTCTGCCATAAAGCGTTTTATTGCCATCCTTTGGCAGGGATCGTAAATAAATTTGATTTATAGTCTCTCTTACATTATTTTCAAAGTGATAAACATAGACTGTAGGCAGTAAAAAACTGCTATTCGAAAGTCATCAAACCGCGTACAAGGTTCCACCATAAAAAAGGATAGTTTTCCTCTTCCGCGAAAGACACAGACAGACAGAAAAAAATGCCTATTTCATTTTTTATGTTTAAGGAGTTCCTGGAGGGGGATTTTGAATAATTGAAGAGGACGTTCAATGACCCCAGGGACAGATGTAGCCACAGGGAGTACCTATCTATTGAGGAAAACAAAAACAAAAAAAAACACCCTTTTAGGTCAAAGTCAAGTCCTTGAAATGAATGTAATAATGTTCTGTTTGTAACTTAAAATGAGTCGCCTTAGGATTCCCTTAAATCAAACGGCTGCTGTCTACATTGTAATTATCGAAGAATTTACGGATCCCAAAAATCCCCTTTATGAGGGTGCTTTACACCCTCTAAACTACCCCAACGCATTTGTATAGAGTGAATGCTGTTATAGGACCAGACGTCTGTCTCAAGGGTATTTGTAAATTTCATACATGTACGGGTGTGATTTGCATCAGTCTATCCCTCTGATTACAAGGAAAGATGACAAATTGTTGGATGAATGATTTACACAGTGGACAATGAAGGCACCCAAATTGACCGAAGGATACTTATACAGAAACTGTACCAGACAATAGAGGTCAGCTCTACACAATTTGTCCTTATGGAAGGCGATGTGTTTAATGTACATTCCTTTTCTTCATTTCGATTGCTAAATATGTTTACCTCGAGATTCGAACATTCTAATTGTCCTTAGGGTGGGTGTGATAAAAAAAACTTTGTAATTGCGCGTAGAATTTCTTCTTTGAATACAGAAGATGGTAGCAAGTTTTGAATGGATTCTTTGAAAAAGAATTTTTTAAAACATCCTTCATTACCTCATACTTGGAATGAGTGAGGCATTTATTTTCGCGTAGGAGAGTAATCCCACGCCAAAAATTTGCTCATTTGTCATGGGGAATATCGAAGAAGTGCAGCTCAAGGATAAGCGTATACTAAGGGCTGCATTGACATTCAATACAATTTCCAAGAAGTGAACCTACTCGTATACTCTTGAGAGAGAACTTTTTGATTCTGTTCTTGAATAGCCGAAAATTGGAAAATATTGCTTTTATTGGTGAGAGATGAACTTGACAGTTAGGTACGAAGTTTAGGGTCCCTTCTAGTTCAGTGTTCGTTCTTCCAAACAAACGTTAGGATAATACATATGTTTTTTTTTTAAAGATATGAGTGTAGCGTTCTCTCATTTGATGTCGAATTGCACTCGATCTCTATGAGGAGGTCAGGGCATTTATATCCTTTCCTTGTCCACTGAGAAGGTAACTAAAGCCTTCTGAGCCTGCTCTAGGCTTTTCAGCAAAACATGGGGATTAAAACCAAAAATGATCCACTGGACTTACCTCACAATCAATCAATCAATGGTGGGAAAATGTCAACCAAACGGTCACGTGGTCTGCCGTCCTAAGAATACAACGCTTAGCTTGTGTAGATATAACGGGTACAATGCGCTCCTGCCCGACAGCTCTTAGACCTCCACATAACTTTTATGAAGACTGCATCTGCTAATGCACTAAAGCTTCAACTACTATGCAATAATTGCTTCACTAACTTAGATGGACACATGAAAATCCCAATGCCCAAGCGAATCCATCTCTATCACCCTTTTGAGGTCGTTATTCCAATCCGGAGTTTCTTTGACAATCAGCTGATTCCCCAAACATCCTCATCACAAGATTGGTATACTGATGGATCTGAGATGTCAAGTGGGTCTGGAGCTACAAATTATCTATTCCTCTAGGACAAACAATCACAATCTTTCAGGCAGAGGTTCATGCTATAGAGCTCTGTGCCGGAGAATACATTGGAAGAAACCTCATATTAACATACTCTCAGATAGCCAAGCAGCTCTCAAGGCTCTCAGCTCCTATAACTATGAGTCGAAGCTAGTTTGCATCTTGCAGTTTGATTCACATAATAATGTCCCTGGAGACAGGGGCATCCTTTGCAACGAAGCCGCCGATGAGCTTGCCAGACAAGGTGCTCAGGCTCCTTTCATTGGTCCTGAACCTTTTTGTGGCTTACAAACTAATTAAATCAGAACAGAGGTCAGTAGATGGGAACGACAAGAATCGCTCCCCCACTGGAACTCTCAAATTGGCCAAACAATTCATCAACTTCTTAAAAAAGAGAACAAAAGATATCCTCTCTATGACCAAATACAAAGTCAAGACTAACTGGTCACTGCTCTCTCAATTATCGTCTCAAGAAGATTAGCCTATGTCTTCAAGACACTGAAACAGCCCACTACATAATATCCGAATGTCCTGCCATAGCTAAGATGAGAATGAAGTACTTTAGCAAAGGTTTCACATCTCCCTCTGATGTCTCCTCTGTTTCAGTTATAAATGGCTTTAGACTCAGCTAGACCTCATAACAACTAATTATATTCAATCCTGCTAGGGAATAGCACAAACGATTCTCCCGGGTCGTAGTGCTTCATAGGCATATCGCATATCAATAAATATCGTCCTGTTGTATGGCAACCAAAACCAATTGTTTGCTGTTGCGCAAGACTTTACTTTTGACTTATGTCCTGTATCAATTTGTGGGTCCTAGGGCCTCTATAATGCCTACGTGCTATCGTTTGCGTTTTCTGGAAACCTACCTCAGCTCTCCCCAAACTCTTTCCCAGTTGCCGTGCTTCCTTCTCAACTTTTCTGCGCCACGTATTTCTAGGACTGTTGGCTGTTTCGCCAGCATCAAATTGAATCCAGCGCATATTGGCTTGACTATTTAAAACAACATTCAATGCCTCCTTTAAGCTAAAAGGAACTTTTAAGGGAAGGTTGATCTTGTCCGTCTTCTTATTCCAGGGATATCCAAATACATACCCGTTTCTTACTGCTTTCGTCTAAAAACCACATAATTGAATGCTTTATGACTGGATGAATAATTTCTGTAGTCTAAGTGATGCCCAGTAGGTACAGTGGCTTAGACCTTAATGTGTTTCAAAAGTGTGAGCTCGCCCGAGTTGGGTTACAAACTGCGCACATATCACGAGCAAACACTTTTGTACATAGTTTCATTACCGGACAGTTCTGCAGTAAATCTTGCTAATTCTAACAGTGCAGCAAGTCCGTTTTTGTAACAACCCGGTTGTTTAACAACGAATAGGAAAGAAGCAATGTTTCAGAAATAATCAGCCATTATGTACAAAGGTTTGTAAAAGAAATCACAAAATTGTATGCCCAGCTAGTCAAAACCTTTAGTTAAATTTAGACTAAAGCCTTATACATACTCCGTTCGCTTCCGCTACCGACAATCCTCGTATGTCCTTGAATGTTTTCGTTTTTCATCAGTTCATTCTACTTTTGCTGCTTCTATTTTAAGAACATTGACACAACTTCTTCAACTCGGACTAAGTTATCTCCATGACCCTCACATGTCTTATAACACCATCGTTCCGTAACCTTTTTCACATGAAAAAGCAAAAGTAACTTAAAACATATGAAAAAGCTACAATCAGAGTGGAAGGGATCGTCTACTACCCTATCTTCCTTAATAGAGCTCCTTCTCCCACCTACGTACCTAGGAGTTTTGTTTTAAGGATTCTCGTCAAATTAATCCGGAAAGCGATTTTTTTAAAGGCCATGTCAGTGGACGGATCTTAAAATGCTCTGCCATTTCTCTAGGAAAATTTACAAAAAATTATACTCTGTTGGGTCTATCTTTAATATTTCTCTATGCTACAAACAACGTGCCAAGCTAAATACACCCTTAGGATAGGGTATATAAATCATACCACCTCTTGAGAGACAGGCAACTCATGTTCGCATTGCATTCACCTATGCCTACGCACATATACGAAGTCCTTACAACCAGTGGGCTGGGCACTCAATGCTACGTATATTATAAAAAAACAAAATTCTTCTCTTCCACTTCCAAGTACCTACTGGAATAAAAAAAAAATAAACACAACCACTAAGCTTACTTCACACCCCAGCAAAGGTGTTGACTACACACCATTCCAACCCCAACCCCTCCTTCAGCATCTGTTTAAGTATTTCTTTGTAGAGAAAGGCAAAGAACGAAAAAAAAAAAATGCAAATTTAATAGCACCACCTCCGTTCGCCTTAATCTGTTAAATAGGACAAAGGAGTGTCAATGTCATAGTATACCCACGATACGATACCAGATACCACTTGTCCCCGGGTATCATAAACAAATTAATATAACAACTTTGTTAATGATTCTCTTTCGAAAGGGAGTCCTTTTTTCCAATATCCCAGCGTTTACTTCGCATTTCTTATTCATTTAATCGTTTAATTTTGAAGCCTTAATTAAGGGGAACACAAAAGTTTTGGTCGAAGCGTATTTGCCTAACCACTACAAAACGCAACTTTGAGGTTCTTCTTCGTCGTCGCTTTAACTGTCAGCGGTGTCCTTGCCAGATGCGATCGATATTAAGAGGTGGTCCATTAAAAAGGTTTTTTTTTCGGTCATTATTAACCCGTTTCAAATATTTGAATAGAGGAAGTGTTTTTTTGTTTTTGGTTTTGTTTTTGTAGAAAATTCTTCTTTAGAAACTTAATTAAAGCGAGCGCCTGCAAACTACAAAAAATTATATCAAAGAGTAATTATAAGTTGGACTCATATGCATGTCCTTTGATTTTATTGCCAAGGATAAAAGGCCTTCTGCTGAGGTACCACAAATGGGAAGCAATGTAGGTGTATGATTTAGAAGGCTTTCCAAACAACCTGTCCTATTGTATCCCAACCCCAAATATTTGGTAATGAAGAGTAAAATGTTTTCGATTTTCTTTGAAAAATTTAAACTTAAAAAACTATGTGCTTGGTAATTTTGTGGCTTGGTTAGACTTTGTCCATCCTATCTGTTAACTGTCATTCGTTCCAGAAATTTAAAGCCAAGTAGATGCAAGTTTAACTAGTGAGGTGCCTAATTAAAAGCGTTTTTAACTCATAAAGTGGTGAATCAACCTCCCCACAGTAAGAGTGGTCACATTTGTTGTAGTGTGTAAACCAAGTTTAAGTACCTTGGAGTTACTATGGAGCCAAGTTTAACTTTGAACCAACATGTAGCAAGAACAACGGCTGACCTGGCTGGGTAGGTAGAAGAGGTGGTTTCCCAAAGGGCAAAAGCCAACTAGCAGCAAGGTGCCGTTTTGAAACCACAACTCATGTGACCTGTTTGTTGGTGTGTATTTGTAAGAAGTCTCTAAATTCAGCCTGTGGAATTTCTTAATACTAGAATCGGATTAGTATTCTTGTCTGAGACATCCTCAAGGGAACTTAAGAGTGGTTCTCCTAGAGTACGAAGTTTTGTCTTGGCTAGAGCCGGGCAGTCGCAAATGTAGTGGGTAATAGTTTCTGTTTGCATTATACGGGATGCCTAGTCTGGCCGCATGTACTCCAATGGACCTGTGTCCGGTCACAATTGACGTTATTCAGGCGATAATTTTGAGCGTTTTGTAGGTCGTTAGTCTTGGACAGGCTGTATCTTTGCCACATCTTTCTAGATGTGGAGCAGTTCAATAACCTAGTCCATCAAAGATTAGCTTTTTTTTAAGAGGATTGAGGAAATGATTGCCTTGTTTACCCCAAAGGAATAGAGATTTGCTCCGCAAGTGAGCTGAACCTTGCCTGGCCAGCTCATCGGCTGTCCAAGCGAGGCTAGCTCTTCTCGGCATTCTAGAACTAGTCTGGATGTGATGGTAACCGAATCAATGGCTTTGATAGCAGCTTGGGTGTCTCGGTAGGATATTGTTGTGTTGTTTAATTTCACGGCATGCTTCACGGATAGCTAGTACTTCCGCCTGAAAAATGCTGGAAGTATCCGGAAGTCTGTAGACTTTGAGATGTTCAAGGATTCCGAAAACACAACAGCACCGACTCCACAGTCCATTTTTGAACCGTCACGTCGGTGTATACAGTGAGGTTAAAATCCTTAATCACCTGTGCGTCTTGCCAATCTATAAAAATCGTACTTGAAGCCTCGTTAGTAGGGGACGTTGCGTGTACTCTTTTTAGAAAATCTAAGATGCTGATGTGCCCATAAGGTTTTGCTGTCCAGCACTTAGACTCTCTGAGTCTGACCGCACTATGTAGAGTAATGTTAGAAATATGTATGTCGATGGGCAGGAGATGTACGATGACTGTAAGAGCATCTGTCGGAGTCATACCTAGAGCTCCTGTAGTACCTATACATGCCATCCTTTTGAATCCTTCTCAATTTGTTGATGTTGTAAGTTTTTTTAAGGGCTGGCCATGCTGACTTGTGGTGGAAAGCATCAGTTCAGTTTTGCTCGGTCTTAAGCCGAGGCCACATTTTGTGGCCCATTCACTGACCTTGCGCAGAGCACCCTCCATGATTTCGCTTATCACAGAGGGAAACTTTCCCGACACCAATATCACCAGATCATCTGCATATGCTACTACTTTTATTCTTTCTCTATCTAGCTTTAAAAGGATTTTATTCATGAGTATTAGCCATAGGAGAACTGGCGAACTTTGTTATACTGCTGTTTCCTAGTTTTGCCTGAATGATTCCGGTGTTGAGCATAGAGATTATCCATTGACTGAGATAATATTCTATTCCCAATACCCTGAGGGATTCCAGAATGGCATCAGTAAGTACCTTATTTAAGGCTCCTTCTAGTGCATGCCCTGGCAAGGATCATGCCAAATTTTTGGCGAGCCTAAACAAAAGGAAAGACTTATCAACGGCTTCGAAATATGGGCTGGGGCAATGAGTTCCAAATCATATAGGAGGGATATTCACTGATTGGTGTATTGGTTCTGTGGTCGATACCGAGCCGGCTCTTACTAGTTCGTCAACCCCTCATTTCCCGATATTCCTTCATGTCCGGGAAGTAGGAGTTAAAAAAGCAGCAATCTAGCAAAATGACAAGACTCTTGGGATGTGCTTAGAGAAGGAAGATGGACAGAAAAGTAGAGAAATTTTGGTGGAAATGAATATGGAGGAGATTACTTATATTCCTTACTGGTCACGGTGGATACAGATTTAGACATGAAAACTTGACACTTTGTGCTGCGATAGCTGAAAAAATACAAAAAAATGAATGTTTTACTGTTCACGCCTTAGACTAAGGGAACCCCCAAGAACTTATAAGAAATACTCCCACTTATGATGCAGCTCGAAGATACATTGGACAACAAACTAAATAGACATATGTATGGTGAGTACTCGTATGCAGATCTAACTCAGGAGAATCTAACGCCTAAACATGAGAAATATCAAAAAACAGAGTGCAGCCTGAAAGGATATCGATGGACCCATGAGTGTTATGCTTTCTGCTAAAATCTTTTATAGGCAAAAACTGCCCTTCATCCGCTGTGAAGGTGCACCCGTTCCCATATGGATTCTTTAAGTGCGATAGCATTAACCCATACTGGGGTCACGTATAGTAGTGCTGAGCGATTAGAACTCGAGGATATTTTACGTATTCGATTCCATCCGATGGCTTTCCATCAGTTATGACACAAATCTCTTGCATTTTCTTCACAATTTAATTAGTCTAAATTGCAAGAGAGCTTAAAAAATGATCAAGCTAATTTTTAAGTGTGAATTCAAGAGATGAAATGGAATTTATGAATCACTCTCATCCTTAGGACAATTTGCGAATTCTGCAAACTCACTAACACTTTTCAAATGAGCGGGTGGCACATTCTTACTCACCTCATCACTTTTGTAACCTATGTGTGTATATATGTATATTATTCACATAAAAACAGAAAAAAAATGGTAACGACGTCAGCGTAATAAAGACTCCCCTACAATTTGTATATCCCTAGGGCGGTCCTGCAATGTGAAGTCGGTCCACATGCTTCATTTTTCAGTTGAATTTTATAATATGATGTGTGGATGATGATGTATATGTCTCCTTGCTTATTCGTAAGGGAATTTACCCTGAAGGCATACACACACGTATCCATTGCCATGCACAACAATAAAAAAAATATAAAAATTAAATTGAAGTTTTCTGGCCTGGAAAATAAATGAAATATTTGGCGATATACATACATATACATAGGTATGTATGAATTTTTTTTATTGACATTTAAAAAATCAGAAATAAACAAGTCATGCCCAAACAATTTGGTTTATGCCACTGTGTGGTGTACATAACCTTAAGCGGTAGCAAGTTAATATTTAAAATAAAGTTTGTTTATTAAAATATCCAACATACCCAAGGATACTTGCGGCAACAGATTGAAGCAAGTGTACACGTGCAGCATGTAACTATTGTATGTAAATAAATCTGTTGTCATAAGCCATAGCTTAAGTCGACTTAAGGAGAAATTGAGTTGAGTGTATCACAATGTTTCCCAATATTTTGAGTATACACTGTCAATTTTTACTTGCACCTATAATATAGAATTGGATTCGTGCAAAAATTCGAACTCGAGATAACAATGAATTCTGACATTACGATGTTAGACAAGCTCGAAAAAGTGGGTCTGCCGATTCTGTATGTCCTGGTACCGCCGATCAAGGCATTCCTTCGTAGGGGCAGGTTTTTGACGTCATGTCTTCTTCGGCTCTTTGTGTTTGGTGTTCCAGCCGTAGCTCCTGCATTATGCTTGCAATAATGTTGTCGGCAATTACCCAAGCTTCTCTTCTTGTGAGCATGAAACCTATTAGGCGCCTTTGGGGTTATCGCATTTCAAATCTCTTGCTCTAGGGTGTTTCTCGTAGACTCAATTTTTTTGCACTCTACAAGGACGTGTTCCGCGTTTTGGACTTTTCCTTCACAGTGCCGGCAGAAAGGATCATTCCGAAAACTGCCATGTCCTGTTAGGAATTGAGTGAGGTAGAACTTTACCTCCCCGTGTTTTCTTGTGGTTCTTTCTTCGATATTTGGCAGCAGTTTGTAGGTCCACCGGCCATTTTCTCACGTGCTCCATAGTCGTTGCCATTCTAATTTTGCAGTCGCTCTGATGGTGCTACTTTGACCTCCAGATCGATAGGCATTCGTACTTCTATTGCATTAATTGCATCCCCCGATTCTGTCCTATATGCGGAGCATATTCTGAGAGATGCTCTTCTGTGTACTGAATTCATCCCCCTCATGTATAAGTTTACAGCTGTAGCCGGTTCCCATATGGGGACTGCATACATGAGGATTGTCGCAAGTAGGCTTCTTATAGGCTGCTTTGGTCCTACAATATTGGACCTTACCCTTGTGTGGGCTAGGTGTTCTCTAAGGCTTAGCCTATTGTCTGGCAGTACTCCCAGGTACTTTATGTAAGGCTTCGACTCGATAGTGTGTTCGCCTACCTCTATTGTCAGGCGCTCAACTTTTTTGCAGCTGCTTATGAGGATGGCCTCCGTTTTATGTTCTGCCAGCTCCAGGCCAGCTCTTTAATTAATTGTGTTACTGCAGTGTTGCGTCACTTCCTCTAGTGTTTTAGCCACAATACACCATAAATGTGAGTTTAATTTCAAATACTACTCAACCAAAACATTTGTCTTATTCTGATTCATTCGTTCACTGACATGTTACATCCTTCAAAAGATTGCATCAGCAAACCCATTGTGATCATCATTAGCTCTAATTCTTTACACTTTTTCAAGGCAATAGCCATGAGTTATGGTCTAAACAAAAACACTCACTTTTATTCTGGCAAACGTTACACAGTAAAGAAAACCCTCTAAATTTTAAACACTCCCTAATGGATGGTCTGCTAATTACTCGTTATTACTCTCATGTTTAGTTGTAATCTTTACCTGGAAAAAAGTATCCTGCTACCAAAGCAACCCCCAGTTAGAAACAAAAAAAAAAACAAAATTAGCCAACACGTTTATATTCACAATCTACTCCCCGGCATTACGGTTACCTCTTTATGCGGCGAATTAATTTCCGCCCCAGCAGCGTTAAACAAATTTACTCATCTGCTGTATTTTTAATTAAAATAAATTTCATTTCCTAGGCAATGGCAAATATTTGGATACTCCCACCATTTTGGAAAATTTGTGAAATGCATCCGCAGCTTCGAATCGCTTTAAGTGCAAAACTTTGTATGCATTGCGGAAGAGAATCCCTTTTTCGTAAAATATTGCAACTTTTGGCCTCTGGAGGAGTTTTACCAATTCAATGTTTCCTGAGTAATATAACTTACCTGACATGTTCCAACTATAGTTTTGGTATTTGATCCCTGAGGAGATATCCACAAACAAGAACTCAACCCTTTTATTGTGTTTGCTCAAGTATTTGTTAAAGAAAAAGGACATGATTTATACATGTGCAATAGCTGCTGAAAAGCATTCCACAGCAACTGGAATTTTTCATAACCAATATATTTAAACAGTCATGGCTTTATGACATACTGCAAGGATAATATAAACAAATCTTTTCGCTTGAGCAGGAAGTAAAAGTAAAAAAGGAGCGCCAGGGTTATTCAAGTTGGCAAGACATTTTATTGCTGAAAAATGTGCATCCTATTATGTACCATAATTACAGAGATTGTACCTATAAATAGTTGAGAATAGGAAGACAAATCAGAGCTGTGCAAATGGAAGATAGTGCAAAACTGAATAAATAAAAGGAAAGCACTTTTAAGCAGAAGTTCCTTACGCTGTTTCATGTGTTCACAAATGATTTGAAATAAGTGTGTGCTGTACCTTAAGGCAATTGTCTAGTGGTGTTGCTGTTGAATCCTTTGATAGTTACTGCTGCTGATGGAGAATATCTAGCAAAGCTGCTACGGGTAATAGAATGGCTACTACTTGCACTGGGATATTCTGTTTTAGTTAAACAGTTGAAGTAAATTTTATACCTGAAATTTCCAAGGACTCTCTTTCTCAACAAGATACCCAGGCCTATAGGTTAGGTCATGGTTGTGGGTTGGCAGTGGAAACGAAATACCTTCGCCGCACTCAGGTCAGCTCTGACATTGTGTCACCGATAGGGGAGTTTAGAAAAGTACCCCTTACCCATTTAACCCATAAATATCTGTAACAACTACTTATGGTTGTACTCAATCGTTATCCGTATATACAAACCATCCTGATGTTCTGATGAAGTTCAATAACACGTCGGTGTTTGCGTTGGAGAGTTCTCCTAGATCCTGAATGAAGTGTTTGCTGAGGAGTTTGTACCTGGAATGTTGGAGTCCAGAGTACTGGCAGAGGAAGTGGGTAGTGACCTCTACAACATACTCATTGCTGCATCCTCTGCAGACTTATTCTTCCGTCCGATGCAGTTTCTTTAGGTGGAGTATCCCCACAAGCATGGATAGTGAACGTCTGTCCTTCCGAATAATTCTTGAATGCTATAATTGTTTTGCAGTTTTGCAAGTATCTAGGGACCTCCATCTCAAGTTCGCCCCTCTTATAGCCAGTTTCCCTGCTTCAAGCCTGAGAGCGAAGGGCGGGGTGCTTATAGAGAGGTCAGCCAGTTCAAGTGGGTCCGATGAAACTTTCTTTGCTAATTCATCTGCCTTTTCATTTCCCGAGACGCCCTCGTGCCCACGGACCCAGCAGAGCAGAACCTTGTGCTGTGTTCCAAGAACCTTAATCTTTTCGAGACAGCACTTCACAAGCTTGGATTTTATCTCCTATGGCGGTAATTTCTTTGATAGCTGCCTGGCTGTCGATTGTTCTTATGGCAGACTCACGGGCCGCTGTTGTCACTGCCAGGACTTCCGCTTGGAAAACATTGCTGTGGTGTGGGAGTCGTATAGATCTGGATATTCGCAGTGATTCGGAGAATATTCAGAATTCTACACCGGTGTCCATTTTCGATCCATCAGTGTAAATAGCTATAGATCGGCATTTGGTATATGTCTGTCTTTCCACCCTTCTCTGCTAGGGTAAGTTGAGGCAAATGGTTTTTTGAGGTCATGGTAAGGCGTAGTGTAGTCTGTTGTGGGTGCATGGCCGAAAAATCTGCCAAGGCATTTGACCTCCAGGACGCAGTCTGACTTATTCTGAAGGCACTGATGACTGCCGTTGATCTCGTGTAAATGTCTAGCGGAGGCAGGTTGAGAATAGCCTCAAGATCCGCAGTTGAAGTGGTTCCCATCGCACTGGTGTCACCAATGCACGCTAGTCCTTGTACTTTAGTGAGCTCTTTCAGGTAGATGGACTTGTTTAACGCTGGCCACCATTCAAGGCTGCCATATGTCAGGATGGGTCTTATGATAGCCGTGTACATCCAAAGAATTGTTTTTGCAGAGGGTCCCCAGGTCTTTCCAAAATGTTGCCAATTTATTTACCTCAGTCACTTTAAAGTAACACGGCAGCTTAATTTTAATTATTGATGAACAGAAAAGGGTTGAAAATTTCTTCGCCCATCTATTAACTCTTACAATTGAAAGTCCTATAAACAACTCAAGGTAATTTATGTGCCTTAATTTAACTTGACACCAAGGTCAATGGCTTATCATTATATCCCGTCTAAAGGCATTTGCATAAGTCCAAAATCGCTAGACTGTCCCAGTATTAGAAGAAATTTTATTTATTTTCTGATAAATAGCACCGCAAACAGACATCTTTCGCTGAATAAGGTCGAGGTTGCCAATAAACATGCTTCCACAGATAACAAGGGTAAGCACCTTTATTGTTCTCAAAATCGTTTCTAATGGCCGTGCACAAAAGTAAATAAAGGTTCGTAAATCCTTTCATTGCGGTTTACTCTTTAGATTTATGGCTGGACCCGACCTTTATCTTGGTCCTTTTCATAAGAGCAAATCAATAAAATCAGAAAAAGATAAGTAATAGTTTTTATTTCGCCTGAAAATATGCCACACCAAAGCTTGATATGTAATAATCTCAGTACTCAATATGATAAAGGATGGACTCGACAAAGGCACATTAAGTAGCCCAGAAGGATCACATACCATTCCTCATTCCTGTGTTTTATTGCAGAATGATTTCACTGTTGATTAATATTTCATTCGATACATCTTGTGTATTGATTTCTAGTGAAAGGAGGGCCTCTTTCACCCATATAATCATAAGCCTTCCGTTCGATGGAAATCATTAACGTAACATGTGCATGATTAGGTAGGAAATCAAGGAGCGTATATCATGTGTGTGTGTGTGTGTGTAGCTGGGAGTAAACAAACCGTTTAATCGAAGGCGATGTTTGATATCAGGCATGTTTCCCCGGGGAACAGCCTCGCTCTGACAAAAACAGTCAAACCAAAGTAGTGCCGGTGATTAATTAGTGTGTGTGAGGAAGGGTGGTTGGTGTGTGCGATTTTTCACTGAATGTCGGTTATGTTTCCATGAAATCCTTTTGAGTGCAGGCAAACAATTAAGGTAACGACGTGGAAAGTTCCCCCGTGTGTCGTGTCGTTGCGTTGTTACCAAGAGGCGTAATAAATAATTCCGTTTTGTACCCAAAGTTTAGTTGATGGCGTTTTGTCGTTTAACGTCTTTTGAAGGAAATTTGCCAAGGGATTTGTGTTTTATTATTTTTTTTTTTCCAATTCATGCTAAAAGCTGGAAAGTTGGAAGAAATGTGACCCAAAACAGCTTTATATCCTCTTTTATTTGTGCAATTTCATGGGAGTGCACATTTAATATTGACGTAGGACGTAAAGCTGTCTTCTAATGGATGAGTTTAATAAAAGCACTCCAACTAAATGAAGTTCAATAGTATGCGTAAGATATTTCCTTAAATTTGCGATATACATACAAAAAAGGACATTCATCGACACTACAGTGAGTAATTAGAGACGGCAGAATGTGATCGACCGGAAGTCTAAGAGAAACGGTTCCGCTATTTTACGCTGGCGCTTAGGTTGAAGACATCGCTTGCGTCTAATTAACGAAACTTCTACAAGGACTCATTGCGATATTCCCAGTAGCATTCTGTAGATATGTCTATGGTCAGAATGTGGTTTATGAACAGATTCCTCAAGTCAGTGAAGAAGAACTCTCTTCCCTATTTGGTAGTTTTCGGAGAGAATTCTGACAAAATGACATTTACAGTAATCATTATGTCATATGTTTGTATTTCCTTATCCTTTTGCTATCACTAGGGATATATAGTTATTGGTTGCATCATTTTCCCACTAAGCACTTGATGGGATAACTATACTTGTTTCTAGATTGAAGTATGGCCAAAATAGTCTGAGATGGAGTCTAAGTATGTCCAGCTTTAAATTTTAAAGAGCTCTACCAAACACTAAAATTAGAAGCAACTTTGCATTCTACTTTGCTGAGATTTCAAAACTAATTTGTGAAGTAAAATTTTGAAAAGAAATAAGGAAATTTACGTTTTTCTAAAATCTCTATCACGAGAAATATACTTGACGAATTTTGATGATATTTCAGTCAAGTTGTGGTGTATTGGCATCATCGATCCTCCATGTGAGTGATTGGCATCACCGGTCCTCGGCGATGATTTGACATTTGTAATGAGGCGGCCATTAAACGAAATCTGCATTGTTACACAAGTGTAGTGTCCAAATGATATTGTAAAATAAAACTGTTAGTAAAAAAATATTTCTTCAAATATGATGAGCATACGTTCATCCATTTTGTATGCCGTATGATGATAAAGTGCTCCAAAAAAATCCCACGAAATGAAATTCATCTCCGCCTTCTTATACTCGCTTCCCCAAAATGGACTTACATATACCGAAAGTTTCCGGTCTGTAGGTAAAACTGTTCAAAAGTTACAATAAAGCGATAGACTGACAGACACTGAAGCATGGGAAAAGACAGATACCGCATCATATCCTTAAGTATTTCCTTTGAAGATTAGGAACACTATAAATTTCCTATTTCATAGCTTACCTATGTACGTTTTGTTTTATTTTCTTGAATCGTTTGGTTCTTACTTGATAGCTGTCAAAGAATGACAATTGAATTGAAGCATTTTTAATAAAAGCACTTACGAGGTGCGTTCGCATACTTTTTGCACTATAATTCGTAGATTATCAAATTTCGAAGAGTGTGGGTAAAATTCTTTCAGAAAGAACTAAAATTACGAAAAAGTAAACGAACGGGTTGAACAAGAAAAAGTTGAAAATACACTGGTTTGACAGCTTTGACAGTTTTCATAAGCCAGCCCACAGAAATTCCCTCCCCTAAAATTCATAGCATGGGGAAATTTCTTACTCTCTCGTGAACGCTCTCTTCTCTAAAAAACTACGCGAATTCTCCGTACGCGAACGTCTTAACTCTTCGTAAAAATTCGTTTTCGTTTATTGAAGTTTGGAACTATCACCCAATAGAAAACCGCAAAACCTTCATTCAAATATTTCTTTTGAATGAAAACATGCAATTGACTAATGGCGCTTCATACATAATTAGTAAAGCATACATTTATGAACACTATCCTTTCAACATTTTTATTTGCGACTCATATGCAAATTGATTGCTTTTATATTAGCGTGCGCGGAAATGCGTGCTAAATGGTGATACGAAATAAAATCCTCATTTTGTTTTTCTACATCAGACATGTCATTTCCCTAAGCCCTAATGTGTGTTGCTGTCATAAACTAAACACTTATAATGAACGCGCATAAAAATACCACATTAAAACACTTGACGTTAAGACACATATTATCCAGACTGTGTGTGCTTAATTTCTGACCTCGACCCCGAAGTTTGTCAATGACATTCATACAATATAAGCAACATCTTTTGATAGAATAACAATAGACTTGGTTGATAGCTACTTTTCAAGGAGAACCGTAAATAATCCTTGAAAGCAGCGCCAGCGACCAGCAGATACTATTGATGGAGGCCTCACCATACAAAACCCTTATAAAGTAATTCGTATGTTCTTTATGGTAAAGATAAACCAAATTATGGTAAAAAGAAAACAATTCTGTTTCACCAAGCATAAAAGTAGTATTATAATACAAATAAAATGGAGGATACGATAAAAGGTACAGGTAGCTGTTGGATACACCTGATTCAATTCAATTGAATCACCTAAAATGTGACGTCAAGTGTTAAAGGATAATATTTATGATGGAATTTAAATCCATTCAAAATGTACGAGAATTCGGATAAGCATCGCTCCTTGAATGGGTCCGGGCATTTGAAAGGATTTAAAGAGGCGGAATGGTAAAAATAATCTAAGAGGTCGATAGGGATTTTTTTCTTTCTCTGTGGTTATCTATGGTAGGACAGGAATGGAAGACTTTTTAGAAAGATGATGAATGAAGGGAATAGCATTGGTCGTTACTTTGGATAATAATGGTTTTGAGTATAGGGGCATATAAGCATAAGCAGGTCGGTTCTTAGAAACTATTCAGGTTCTCTAGTCCTGAAATCGATGTATAATGGAACATTTCTAAAAACTCTGGTTAGGTATAAACGATTTCCAAGAATCATCGGCTCATTATATGTAACTTTACCCCACACAAGATATCGTGACGGCTTTTCATTATATTGCTTGTCATGGCACAACTAGAAACTGGGTCACGACATCCAAAAAAAAAAAGGACATTTCTATGACATCGCCCTCATCATGAAAGAAAAAAGCCAAGCTCTCAAAATCTCCAAATCAATGTAATAAATTTAAGTGCAAGCAACTAATCTTCCCAAAGAAACTGGGGGGAAGTTAATGAACACCAATAGAGTTGCTTGCGCTATTCGTGCGTTTAAGGATCGCCACCGCCTTCCCCCACGGTTAATAGGGGCGACAGTGATATATTAGGCAAAAGTCTGATTTATGGGAGCGGTAGCAGGAAGTAGTAATAAGTCTTATAATCATGGAGGAAATGTTCTATGGTATTTCTTGAATTGTTTGGCGGTTTGGATGTAAAGCGCCAAGTTTATTGGTAAATTGAAATTGCCTCCTTTGAAGATTGTTCACTTTATATTTTAAGTCTTCTTTTTGTTTTCTTGAACCAAAATTTAATTCGTATTATGTTGTTGTTTACATTGAGAAACATTTTCATTTGTACATATGGTTTGCTATAGGATCTTACGAGTATTTTACATATCATACATATGTATATACTATGTACATAATACCTGAACAAAATCGACATCATGGTCTGTAAAATTGTGACACAGAGTTCAATAGATGCACCGCGAACTGACCTTAGGCTTAAGGAGATGCAGAACCTCTTGCAGGGGTTCAACACCACTGTGTGCTGCTAAAAACGACAATCTTAACATTATTATTGACAGAAATATCCTAATATGATTCAATTTGGAAGGGTATAAAATACATTAAGCGTTGTGGTCCATAAGTGTTTGAAAATACAATACAAGCTACGCAGTCGATAGTAGTATTCTCTTGGCATGCCATCTTTAAGAAGTCCACCAAAGGGCAAGGAGTATCCTCACGGATTTATGCAGATAAAGCACTGACAAATGGACTGAGATATTTTATCAATTTGTTAAAATTAAGGTTTCTGAATGCAATTTCCAGAACACAGGAGGTTCAGAAAGCTATCACAGACGTTCACAGGTCACACGCATTTAGAGTAGGCGTTCACTTTAAGATAAGTTCTTTTACTCCAGAAGTCCTCTAGATTGTAATATTTATGACTCATTCCTTTAATAAGTTTTTCTGTATCTTATTTTAATTGCTTGCTTCAAACGCCTTGCGCAGGAGAGGTATCCCAGAAAAACTCATAGCCATTATTGAGGCTACATATGAGGGCAGTAAGTGTCACGTCTTGCACAATGGTAAGGTGTCAGAAGAAGTCCAAAGCGGAGTACGTCAAGGATGCATACTGTCACCGCTGTTATTTTTAGTGGTTATCAGTGATGTTCTTCGTGCAGCATTGACGGAAGGAAACCATGGAATTCGGATAATGAGCCTCCATCTTATGGTCCAGAATCTAGAAGCTGAGGCAAACAAAGTGTGACACAAAGCCCTGAGCACTTCTAGTACCAGCGCCGAACTCAACATTGCCGGACAGGAAGTCGAAAAAGTTGACAACTTTCTATAACTAGGAAGTGTGGTCTCGGCAAACCGTGGTGGCACCGAACTGGATGTGTGCAGCAGAATCGGGAAGGCCAAAGCTGCGTTCGGCATGCTGTATCCAACGAACAGCTTTATACCAGAACGAGCCAGGAACCTATCAACATTACAATACGAAGGAGAAAGTGGAAGTGGATTGGGCACACCCTACGGCGCGAAGACAACTCTATTGCGAAATACACCATGCAGTGGAATCCGCTCACCCAAGCAGGCAGAACAGCGGGATCGAGGAGGATCCGTGCACTTTGAGGATGAGCTGGAGAGCGATGCAGAACTACGAACAAGATGGCGCGCAGGCGTTGTTGACGCCCTATGCCCCCCGAGGGGTTAAAGGACTCAAGTAATCAAGTTCAAACGCATTAGTTGCTGTCAGTAAACATTTACATTAATCGTGTGACGAGACGGTAGTGCCACATGTCAATCATGGTCTTGCTACTGCTTGTTGCTTTTGGACTAAGAACCAGAACAAAAAAAAAGACCCAATGTGACCCACTTTTCGTTCCTCATTAGTCATTACCAATTATTTCAAAAGGACTATCTCTTAGGCAAAATTATTTTTCTTGTCAAAACTTACATTTGCTCACAGGAGATTTAATGAATCGGTCTATCTTAATATGAGGAACGAATAGGTCATATAATAGTTCACATTCGTTGCTAACTACCACTTTTTGCCTCTATCTGTATATTATCCCTTTGATACAGCTCGTAAAGATTTTAATTGCCACTACAGGTCTACATTTGGCTATCCTGAGCAATAGACGGTTTAAAGGCAGAGTGCTTCAGATTTTACTTTGCTTTGACCGAGTCACCTTTGACTGCAATCTTTTGACGTACCTACCTGTTTAAAATTGCACAGTCTTTGACATTGTGTACACAAGTTGATGGGGTAATTTCCTTTTGCATAGCTGTTCCCATTCGGATGCGGATGCTTCTACCAACCGTCTGCAAATACAAGCAAAATTCATTCATCCACTTCAGTAGGTAGCAATTCCTACTGAACAGTAAGCAAGTTAAAAATTCATAGACTATGAATAACCCGCACAAAGAAGAAATCTGCAATAAATGGAATGGAACATTAAATAATAGAACTTTTCTCGAATGAGCTACTGAAATATTTTTGTGAAATGCTTGCTCTCATGCCCCTGTCATGTCGTCTGCAATCAGTCACGTAAAACACATGAAATGCAAATAATAAGGAAGCAAAATATTTATTATTATTTTAAAATTTTATTTACTTTTATTTGAACGGTTTATTATAAAAATAACAGTTTTTGCTTTACACTATTCATCATCCCCGTTGCCATCATAAAATAAAACATAACACATTTGTATCCTGAACATTTTCACTATAAATATAAATACAATTTGCATTTCTCACTTTGTTTGCTCTAGTAAAATTTATTTAAATTTAAGAGTTTTAACAATGGTTTGCATTTTACATACATATTTTGTATAGATATTAATTATTTTTTTTTTTGTTAAAATTTACTAAAATATATTATATAAGTATAAAATTTATCGAATATTAGAGAACATATTAGACAATAATAATCTTTGAATCGTTTCTTAAAATTAAAATTTAATTACATAATTCAATGTGCGTTTTATATATATATTTTTTTTTCGCTAACTTACATGGCTAAGTTGTATAAGTAAATTCTTAAAAGGGATCAAAATATATGCGGGGCTCCTTACTATATTTTAATCTCTTTTAAAAAAAATTATAGAAATCTCTCAGTGTTAGGGTGGTTCTAATCATATTCCAGTGGAATATGGACTACGAATATAATTTACGTTGTTAGTTAGAGTTCGTTTTATTTTTTCTTGAAAACTAGTAAATCTAATAGTTGCAATGCTTATCTATTATTACTCCGGCATCGAGGGGAGTCGGATGACCATAAGTAAATTATCCTAGACCACAAATCAGATAAATTATTCCAATTTATTTCTGTGACCACGAACAAGATGTACAGCCTGAAGGCACGCTCCATATGCATGCCATCAGTGGGCTACTGATGGTTATTGGAATAAGGCCAGAAAGATAGAAAAAAAAATGGAAATGATAAGGAATAAGAGGGCGAAAAGGACTCTTAGCAGGCGTGACATTTATTTCCCTTTCATATCAATTTATAATCTTTCTTCCCAACAAGAAAAAATGAGGATACTTTTCACAATGGTCGATAGAAATCGCGACTGTTTTTCTGTCTGGAGCACAAATTACTTTGTGAAATGATAAATTGGGAATGGAATTAATTTTACATCGAGGACCTTTGCACCCACATAAATGTGTCAGCTGACCAAGAAAGCGCAAAGAGGCCTTTCATTAAGGATTTCTTTTTTTTTTTTTTTTTTTTGACTTGAGAGATTTTGAATTTGAATTATGAGTTTCGAGAGTCAATAAACAAAAGAATTCTTATTTTTCCTTTTTAAAAATATTCATGGCTGAACTTTTTATTTTCTACTCGGTTTTTGGGAAGGCATTGACAAGTCAAACATGATAAACATTGTGCGATGGTGATTAATGGGAAGACAACAGGATTCTTGCAAAACAATGAGAGAAGTGCGCTGCGTGAGGAGGAGGAGGAGGAGGAGGATAGTATCGGCTAACAATGGAAACGTTACTAGGGCAATTATGGAGGGTGGATGTTGTTGCCTCCAAATTAGAGAATAATAAGGAAAAAAAAATGTCGACAGGAGTCAAGGCGAAATCGGCTGGATGACAAACGCGCGTACTGAGAGTCACACAGTGATAGGTCGTTCTTGTGTTACTCTCTGACATCTGAGAGTTTAATTTCAACCAATTTACTGCTTCAATTGAGACTGAAGTGTAAAAAATAGAAAATTTGTCAAAAGGGACACTGATTCCCCAATTAAATTGTCGTCTTATTTTTGTGGGAGTTTTCCTTGTTAAAAAATATCTTTTAACTACGCAGCATCGTGAATCTGGTGGGCTGGTGTTGCTTGCTTGGAATTTTGTCATGACAATTCTTCTTGCTTGATAAGACAGGCGAGGAATGTAACATTTATTATATTTCATTGATTTTTTTAGTATAGAAAATGATCCTGAAGATTATATACATATGTAGATATGTACGTTCAAGGATCAGTAAATTATATCTGCTATCAGAGATTATCAGTAAGTCACCAGATAAATAATGAGACTCCGTAGGAATATTTCGTAGGGTGAATAAGATTAGGTAAGGGCTGTTGTCCGTTTCAACAGGTAGGCACATTTAAACCATACAAAGAACTCTAATACGATTTCCAGTCGCCATTTACAAAAGAAAAGAGAATTGAACTAACTTGAGTCTTAGAACTCCTTTCGACTTTCGACTTTTGATTGCAGTTACCGCCAAAGAGCAAGCTACCAGCAACTAGCCAAAAAAGAATAGAGAGCAGAATCACATACCGTTTCAAGAATTGGGCATCGCTCAGACCAGATTATAGCGTATTTTGCGTAAGGATCTTGGTTTACACCCATACAAGATCAAGCTGACTCAAGAGTTGAACCCGATGGAACATTTGAAGCGACGTACGTTCTCCGATTGGGTGCTGGAGAACATCCGACAAGATGTTCCCAACAAATCGACGACGTTGAAAGAGTTCAGAGTCAAAATTGAACGCAAAATAGCGTTGAAAATCGGGTCCAAAGAATCTACCGCTGCAAACGTGCCCGCGGTGGCCATATGAAGGAAGTCGAATTCAATTCATAAATGTTTTGCTTGTACTTCTAGCCGATAATAAAGTTTTTCAAATATCTCAAATGGTTTGCGTTTTATTTAAGAAAAAAGTGGTCAAGTCCTTATTGGAAAACCCTCTATAATCCGTGCCTTGTATTCTCCTTGGTCACAGACTAATTGTAATACTACTCATTTTGAGAACAACATATTATTTTGTCCATTTAACCATTGGCTTGGATTTTGAACTAAATAATCCTTAGAGAAAATTCTTCTATTGGTCAAAATTCATTGTATTTCAAATCAACACAAGTGGATTTAATTTGCAAAATGAATACCTAATGCTGAATTCAATTTCAATTATTGGCCTTCTACCAACTAAAAACTTATCAAGTATGTTTTAACCTCATTTCGCATATTGACTCGAGAGAATGATGATTGGCTTCGAGGTCATCCTTTTTATAGGAAGTACAAATAACTGAATATTAAAAGTCAAAACCATTGAGGGGTAACACATTTAAATTCTCTGAATTCATGACAACAGGATACTGCTAGCCTCGCTGATGAATACATCGATTTTATTGAATAATTTCCAACAAATAATGACTTTATAGCACTTGATTCCCAAGGCTGTCTAATGAGGCATATAATGCCCGTCATACGTTAAAATTATGATTGGGCTACATCAAAGCCAATAAGAGTTCCCACTTGAATGACCCAAAGCATTCCTCGAGCAAACGACAAAATAGTGCGCTTCCATGTTCAGTCCTTTTTTGTCTATTTTTAAGAAGTTTTAAGGTGAACTATACTTCAGTGCTGTTGAATATCGGATAAACGCTTAAGGGTAATATGCGACAGACGTGCGAAATGGTATACCTCTCTTTAAGTGCACACACGAGAATGTCATTAAAACGAGATCGTGCCTGGCTGCTTCCATTGTGTACATGAGCATGTGTACGTCTTAATGGCATACCTATTGGAAAAAAAACTCGTCCTATTTGAGGATTTGAATAAATATTTTAAATTTGAACGCCGCCTCTCGGGAAGCTCGTAAAATCGACTTTAAATTTTTCATTACTCGAGTGTTGAATTGATGTTAAGACTTTTTTCTTTTTAAGTGTCAATGAAGCTTTAGGGTACGGGTAAAGTCTATATATTTAATAGGGATAGCCCTAAAATACTTGTTGTTTCTGAAATGTAATTTAGATTATAGCTAGACCCTTATAAAAGTTGGTCTGTCTCTTTGGCCAACAAGGGAAAATTTTCATATTCCATTTCTTAATCAGTAAAATGGGATAACTCATTACTTTATGTAATAATGAAGACCTACTAGACACAGAATGTGCAAAAGGTATTCACATTCGCACGGAATTTGAAAGAAAAACATCCTCAAAAGGAGTTGAAAGGATAATGACGGTAAATGACAAAATAACACACATGCCTGTCGACAAACAAATTATCCTTTGCCCACCCCATTCCAACAATGTGAAATGTCACAATCTACGCCATTATAATCTGGGGTTTGATGAACCCATAAATAAACTGAGCTTTTGCAGGGAAATTATTACGGCTTCTGGAGCAGATTTAATGTTGATTTTGCGATGAGTAGACATTTTTCTGTTTTCTTTTTTAATTAACTTTGGCAAGATGACAAAATGAAATTGAGAGCTATAAATATAATTGAAAAATAGACTACGTAGGAGGAAAAGTGCAATGAAATAAGAAAATATTTATTCTATTTTTAAATACTGAAAGTGCTAAGTCTACTTTTACATCTTGTTGTTTAAGGCTGGGCTCTTCTCTGTTAATTTTTTTCGTAAGTCTCAGGCTCTTATACTTTGACCTTCCCATTTTGTAAAATACTAAAATATTTATATACCCCATCCGCAGCACACGTAGCGGTATATTCTTAAACTTCTTAAATCGTTACTCACTTCTGGTGGTTTAAAAACTCACATCAGTTAGTGGAGTTGAAATTAAGTAACTTTCGATGTGAAGATTTTTTTCGTGGAGACGTATCTCAGCACCATTTGAGTCATATAAGGAAACACTCATAGGTTTGATACGGTCCCCATCCGTCTGCCCGATCCTACAGTCAATGTGTCTGTCAGTCTATCAATCTGTCAGTTTTTGAACCCTTTGTCTTAGAGATGTGAAGATTTCGGTATGTATACACCAAGTGAAAGATCGTACAAATTGCCGTTAATGGATTCCACTCCACGGGCACTTTTTGAATGAGCGAATATACCCAAATTTTGGCGTTTCATTCACGATAACATTTTCTGGCGAATGTTTTGGTCGTGCGAATGTGTATTGCGTTCCACATTCCACAGTTCGCAAGAAACATTAGCTTCGCGGTAAAATCTGCGCATTTTCGATTTCTTCGCAAAAAAGCGATAGGTGTTAACTATAAAAAAGTGTAAGGCTAGTCAAAGACAATTAAAGGATATCACGAACAAACAGAACTTCTCAAGTTTACTTAAACTTCAGCAATCATTAACCACTGTCATCATCCTCTCCCCTCGAGTTCTGTAATAATAAATATTTGAACAAATTTATATTTTAGGTATAGCAAGTGTTTAAGTTTATAATCTTTTTTTTTATAAAAATTTTCCATTTAAATGACATACCGCATTCGTATCACATCCCAGGTATTTTATAAAATCTAAGTATTTATAAAAATCCTTGCGCTGTTTATACAATTTATTTTTTTAAATTTAAATTTAAATAATTTACTTAAAACTTTGTATATCTTACAAAACTAGTTTTGTTTTTTACATTTTTTTTTTTAATAAATTTTGACTCCGAAGTGAGAAATAAAATTTATCTAAATTACAAAAAAGCATTTCTAACAAAAAAGCTATAATTATAACTATTTTACAAATTTCATTTTTAAATTGAAACCCAAATCATTTTAGATGAATCAAGATGCGTTGCTAACCTACAATAAGGAACATTCTGGTTTCGTTGTATTCTGTTGTTGCTGCGGATGATGTTGATGTTGTCTTCGCTGGGATTTTCTCTTTAAATTGCACAAAATGCAGCCTAAAATCCCATTTGGTGCAGCGGACATTTGACTAGTGTCCTCTAGGTAGCAACGCTGTATTTTATGCTACACATGTGTTACCTGTGTTTGTGTGTGTCCATTATTATCGCGCCCGATATCGGTGCGACCCAGTGCATCCTCGTCCTGAGCAACTGGTAGCCATTTGTCAAGGAATTTCGGACGAAATAGTAGTACAAATGTTGTACGAAATTGTCGACTCATTGCACAGTACAGAATGAAATTTATACCTGAATTTATTAAGGCTAAAATGTCCATTACTTCACCTGTAAATAAACGAACAAAAATCACACACTTGTGCGTTAATCAAAAGTGAATAACTATGTACTGTAATTAAAAAAATGTACTCAATTAAAGGGATTCATGAAATGTCTCACGCTCGGTGGATATTAATTATGCGCGCGGAGAAATAATGCTGTGAAAACAAATGTTGAAATGAAGGATAATTTAAAAAAAAAGGACTCTCCTCCAATGAGATATTAATTTAATTACTGTGGTATACCGTATAAATGCCTCTTTACGATGGTTAAACAAAAATTATAATAAAAGAATTTTTTCATCAGTCAACTGTATTTTTTACGTTAATAGTCCTTTTTGTCATAATTTTTATTGTTGACTTACGAAGGAATTCATCAGTTGAATTCTCTTTGTTTTATCTACCCGCAAGTCAACAATTACTCTCTGCTATCTGCGTGCAGTGACAGTCTGGGTAGTTATTTTTAATTTTAATTTTATCCTTTGGGTGATAAAGGTGAAAATGGAATAAATGGCGTGTGGTAAAAAGCTGGAAATAATCACTGTTTACATTTACTTTTAATAGCATGTTGAATAATTTGTTCACTAGTTCACATGGTAAACACTATGCAAGTACAGCCTAAACTATAGAAAATTGAACATGCGGTAGTGTCTTAAGAGCTGAGAGGGATTCAGTCAGGAGAAGCGTCCCTAATTGAGTTTACAACTTTTAACTATTGGCGAAAAATTTGGGTCACTAGGAACACTGAGCTCTACCTTGCGATTACCCAATTCGGGATACCGGAAAAACTTATCCAGATGTGTCGCGTAACTCTGGAAGACACGCGATTCTCTGTTCAACTTGGAAGCAAATCTTCGAAGCTCTTTCAATCGTGCACTGGATTCAGGCAAGGAGATCATGTGCTGCCATGTGATTTCTTCAATATCGTGTTGGAGCAGATAGTGCGCAGGGCAGGTGTCAACAAGGAAGGCACTATCTTTCATAAATCCGTCCAACTGCTGGGATATGCAGACGATATTGACATCATCGGAAGATCCCGGCAAGCCGTCTTAAAGGCGTTTACGGCTATTGATGAACAGGCCAAGCGAGTTGGTCTTGAAGTGAATGAGGACAAGACGAAGTATAAGTTATCAACAAACAAACATTTATCTGTCCAAAACATTGGGCAGAACGTCACTGTTGATAACTATAATTTCGAGGTAGTTAAGGAGTTCACCTACCTCGGAACAAATATTAAACCTACAAATGACACCTTTGTAGAGATCCGACGAAGAATAACCCTGGCAAACCGCTGCTACTTCGGTTTGGCGAAATAATGCTCTATAGAACGGTCATCTTACCAGTCCTGCTCTATGGAGCCGAGTGCTTGACCATAAGTAAGAAAACTGAACAATTATTGGGCACCTTCGAGCAAAAAATACTCCCTCGGATATTAAGTCCCTTATGCGAGGAGGGCGAATGGAGGAGAAGATACAACCACGAACTCTATGACCTATACCAAGATGTGGATGTAGTCCAAAAAGCCAAAAGTCACTTTGTAGACTAAACTCTCGTAGATTGACTTCTTTCAGCATATGAAATAATGCACTGAACTATTCTCTTCCATACGCTTTAAGAAGGATTAGCTGCACTGTGAAATACCCACTTAAATCCTTTTGAAGATAATCCTCATTCTACATGCTCACAGTCAAAAACTTTCGAAAAACCCACCAGTATGAGACTTAATCTTTCCAGCTTCAAGTTAAAAGTCACAGCTCTCCCTCCTGCCGGTAACTATTAGGGTTTATGACTCATATTGATTCAAATAGTTTCAAATTTTTTGAATCTTATTGTTCTATTTTCCCGTAATTTGTGCGGTACTTTCTTTCCTACTTGAAGTTTATGACTTTATTTACTTTTTTCCTCAAAAGTATAAAGCTGGCGCCAAATATCAGACATTAAACTTTTAAACATTTCATCCTCACTCACTCACCGCAAGAATGTCAAAACACTGGCATTATTTTCAGTCAATTTAACCATAATTAGAGATTATTTATCAGTAGGAACGTAACGAGCAAAACAACCCTGAGTTATGAGTACACTGACCCATTACTAAGTCGCTTGGCAGTCTGGGAATTTTACAATCTACTCCAAGATATTAAATTAGAATTTCACCCAGCAGTCATCCTTTGAGAATACAAAAGCAAAACAGACTAATTTTGCGACAGAAATACAACACAGACGGTAATAAACGCTGAGAGAATTTAATGGCCAATTTCAAAGAATAACAATTATCTCTCTCTAATTGGAAGGAAGGTACTAATCTTCTCAGACAGATATAGCTTAAAATCCTAGAGAGAGTTCCTTTAAATGTTGACTCAATGGATTTTAACGATGTTCTGCTGAATTTTACCAAGTAATTAGGTAAATTTAAATCAGAAGCCTATTATAAGTTTGAAATGTTAACAAATAATAATTAAGTATCTCGTTCCTCTTCAGATAAAAATAGATAGAAATTTGAGAGCAACTCTTCAGATTTTTTTTTTTTTTTTTTTTTAAATCCCGCATCCTTCGACAAACATCTTCAATACATAATTTATGTAATCAACCAATCTACGATCTAAAAACAAGTATCGAAACAATAAAACCTCCCCCCGCCAACAAAAAAAACACTGTGGAAAATTGAAAGAAAATACCAAAATACACAAGAGAGATACGCGAAAACAAAAAGGTAGTCGTAAACAATGGAACATCGAATGATGAGAGCATTTGACGCCTTTTGATGTATCAGCGGGCCGCCGTGTGATGTTCCTCCCATAAAATTGCCAGGATTACTCTAGCGAATGAAGCAATAACTTAACATATATCTGAACTTTTTCAGACGCGACGTTAAAAAGATATAATACTCGTACACTTTTTCTTTTGTATCTACGTGTCTAAATAAAGAAAAAAAACCGCCTGTTAAGGACATCAAGTGGAATGCTTCCACTTTTGAAAGATTATTATTAAAAATTGATGTCGAAGGTATTTTTTTTTTCCACCGAAATGTTGTCGTATACGCAACAAGATGAATATATGTATATTTTTCTTTTTGCTTAGAATTACATTACCACCACAGCCAACCGCAGGAAAGAAATATTTTAATAAAACCTCGCTCATTGGCAACTTCAGATTCGTGGCATCATTTTGAACTTTTATTAATATTTCCATTATTATGTTTTTTTTTTTTATCTTTTAGCAGTACGTGGAAAAAATGCGATAAATAGGAAAGAGAAGAAGAGTTTGAGAAACAAAATTTAAGGACGAGATGTTCATCAATAAAAAATCGATCGAATGCAGGATGTTACTGTCGTATGACATTCCAATATAAATGACGTCAAGGAATCTAAAGGATTTCAATGAAATTTAATGATTTGACATTAAATTTATTGGATATTGAGTAGACTAATTCAAGCGTCGGCTTTTATTCACATTAATCGGTGAAATTACACGAGATTGGAGAAAAGGAACTCATGAAATCTCTGGTATAAAAGACTTAAGAGCCACTTAATTTTACTTCAATATATTTCATGAAGCTGCTTTGTCATTCTACTTCAGACCCCAGTATCAAAATAAACATTTGCATAAATACAAAAATCATCATTAAATTGGCGCCCAACGTGAGGACAATAAATTGAAATGAAATAAAAAATACGCTTGCTGCTTGGTACTTGGTACCTGAAGTAAAAAGTATTCATTTAACTTGAAATTGATCATAAACAGTTTACTTGAATCTTTAATCCAGCCTGCGGACTGTAGGCCTCACAAGCCGCAATGACGGGCCATAGCTAGACGTACCAAAATTTACTTCATTATTAACTACTTGAGCCTTATGTGGCATATAACCTGAACCTCTGAACGCTAAATCAGTATATATTTCTTCATAAATGTGTAACAAGAAGACCTTGAAATATTCTGCTTAAATACTTTGAAACTGAAGAAGAATCTTCATTCAAGAGCTTTCTCTATAGTTAAGACGTAAGAATCTTAGACATACACTCAGGCAATTAAGTTACCATTAAAGGAAGCTAGGTTAAGTTAGTTAGGCTTGGACTGATACGACTTTCTAAGTTTGCGCCTCTTTCATTCGATTTTAGTGCAGCAACTATGGAGAAAGAGTAATATCGAAGATGTGCAGCCAACTTCAGGCAATATTTATGAGCGACCTCTATTGGGGGATGTGCAGCCAACTTCAAGCAAAATGTATTTAAGACCACTACTGGGAGTTGAAGGAAATATAGAATATGTGCGCCCAACTTCAGGCTATATGTATGAGCGACCTCTATTGGGGGATATGCAGCCAACTTCAAGCAAAATGTATTTAAGACCACTACTGGGAGTTGAAGGAAATATAGAATATGTGCGCCCAACTTCAGGCTATATGTATGAGCGACCTCTATTGGGTGTTGGAGGAACTATCGAATATATGTACCCAACTTCAGGCTAAATATATGGCTGACCTCTAATGGGAGTAGGAGGCACTATAGAAGATGTGCACCTAACTTCAGATTAAATGTATAGAAACCTCTATTGGAAGTTGGAGGAACTATCAGGCTAAATATGTATATCGCCGACCTCTAATGGAAGTAGGAGGAAATATAATTTGTGTGCCCAACTTCAGGTAAATGGTATGGGGTATCTCTATTGGGGGTTGGTGAAACTGTCGAAGATGTGCGTCTAACTTCCAGCTAAATAAACTGGATCTTGTTCTAGGGGACACCGCATCCGCAGGCGAAACTGATTGCTTCATCCATGGTTGACTGCCGACGCATATTGTGGTGATCCAACTAGATGACAGGTAAGATTTCATCCGAGCAAAGTCACAGTGTACGATGTGATTCGGTTGACTGATGCTAAACGTTGCAAGTTTTGTAGAGTAACCTCTAGTGTTTTCATACTGAAGGAGAAAAGAAGCTTCTAGTCGAAATCATAGTTATCAGAAGATCCACTTCGTAATCATAAAAGTAGGCACCTATTTTTCAAAAGAATGTGATATGCATTTTTCTGCAAAAATCCTTACTTACTTTTGTAAGTCCCAAACTGCTAATATTGACTATCACTCAAATATACTCCCACTTGCAGGTTACGAGACAGAACCTTATAATTACTTACTTAATAACCCAAAGACAAAGTTGTCCTTTCCAAAGTCAATATTATCTTGCAAATTTCATATTCCAATTTTCGATAAACAAAAGCACGAGCACCTGCTTTATGTAAAATCCTTTGCATAATATTCCACCAAGGACTGATAAATAAATACCATGACTTTCCACCAATAAATCAACATAATCTTTTATATTTGTTTAAGGTGACTGCAAAAAACAAAAACCAAAGGGAAATCGCACTAATGGAAACGACTACCCTGTCTGTGTTGATTTATTGATAAACAGCTGACCATAATAAATGGCGAAAAGAGGCCGCTTCAAAACATTGAAAGTCATAAAAAACAAAGAAGAAGAAATTGCTAGTGGCATTTTCACACCCAAGTCACTGTAATAAAAAGAAAAGAGTGCCGCCTTTTCGAGCGCAAAATAAACGATATGCATGCATACTCATCCACAAATCTTTCCAAGGAGGAAAGAAAGGAGTTTCAGGAGATTGGCATGAGGGTGCCAAATTCAATGAATTGAATAAAATATCGATAAAGGAAGACAAATGGCAAAGAATAACGAACGAATCATTTCCCAGGACAATGACGTTTGATTGACAAGTTAATGCAAAGAGGAGCCTCTGTCTATAACATTTCAATTCTTCTACCATTGCTTCGGAGTTGGGACCTTGCCAAACAATTCAATCTACTGACTGGATAAAGTGTTTTTTTTTTTTTTTCTCAAAGAATTTTTTTCTTTTACATTTTATCCATTTGATCTATTTGGAGACAGACCCTATTGTGTTGATGTTTTTGAAGGGTTCTTGTGGACGGTTTTTTGAATTAACTTGAGGGAATCAAACTGACACGGGTTAGCTGAAATGTTATTAATAAACATTACCAGCAGTTTGATGGGAAATCATATCCGTGGGATGAGTGTTAACAAGTGGAAAGGGAAAAAAGTGCGACTCCTTGAAGGCTGTGCTTTTCACAAAACTTTTTCTCTTCTTAACAACAAACATTTGACATAAATAATATGAAATCCTTATGTTGGAAAATATCACAATTCGGATAGTTAAACAAGGACTAAGAGAAAATTCGGGGTAGAAAGTAAAACATGATGTAAGAGGCAAGTGATCCTTGAAAAACTAATGGAAAATAATAATGCTCATGGAAGTCATATGCTTTTACATTTAAAAAAAAAAAAAAAAGTAGTCTACACTTTCATCATGGATCATTGGAGAGTTTTCATTGAGAGGGAGTCTCCTCAGTTATCCTTTCTATTATATGTTTGTTGAGCTGTGTCACGGGCTGTATCATGTCTTGGAGAGGAATGCGTACAAATAACCAATGTATCCTAGTGATAGGGAACCTAGATATCTGTGCCACTGCTCAGAAACAGATACAAGCTTTGGATTCTGTTTAAGCAGAATTATGGCTGATTATGCTACTAGCTAAAGACCAGTAATATTTGTCTAGTAATGGACTAATAGCAAAACAATAGTCCAGCGGACAGGAACACATGTATTATGATCAAAATAAAGAGTGTCCAGGCTCCAATTTCTGTTCTGCTATTATCGATTGGGTTTATTGTTAATCCCATCACTTTATCATTGATCGATAGCGCTCACTGTTAACGGTGAGGAGCTGGCCAAACGTCGCTCGCAAGGAATCGTAAGATCCACAATGAATCGTTACTTTCTCTGGATGCATTGTAATTTGTTGGATCCCGTTTAGATTGTTATCGTAAGCAAAGAGCGTTGTCTTTGGTCATTAACTTTTAGCTCCAATGTTAGTTGAATCTTGTGCAGGTGCAGGCCCACGTCATGACGCAAAATTCACCAAGTTGTGGTCTAGGAAGTGAAGTGAAGTGAAGTGAAGTGAATGAGGACAAAACGAAGTATATGTTATCAATGTCCTGCTGCATAAAGGCGAGTGCTGGACGAAAATTAAGAAAGCTGGGCAAATATTGGGCACCTTCGAGCGAAAAATACTCCGTCGCATATATGGTCCCTTTTGCGAGGAGGGCGAATGTAAGAGAAAATACAACCGCGAACTCTATGAGCTGTACCGGGATGTGGATGTAGTCCAAAAGCCAAGATACGCAGACTACATTGGCTCGGCCAATGATCCAGCCAAGAGGATCTTCGAATCCCAGCCTCCAGGTTCGAGACGGCGAGGAAGACCGAACCTTCGGTACAAAGATCAAGCTGTCGCTGGCGTAAGTCTTTTCTTTAAATAACTTTTTTCAAAACCTAAGTCTTCCTTCATAAAGAAACTTTTCATGAAAAAGATATTTGAATGAAACAAAAAATTCCACTGTTAGATAGTTTTCTGGCATTCCTCCTAAGAAATTTGCAACTCTAAATGTCCATACCACACAAATAAATA
Source organism: Chalcosyrphus nemorum (assembly GCA_949716465.1). NCBI lineage: Eukaryota > Metazoa > Arthropoda > Insecta > Diptera > Syrphidae > Chalcosyrphus > Chalcosyrphus nemorum. The sequence goes on along the minus strand of OX454334.1, from coordinate 13,265,521 downwards.
CTAACACTACCCCCCAACGAATTTGCTTTACAGATTAATAGATTGTCTGTCTGGGAAACTAGGTAATTTATTTGAAGAGGAAGATTCTCATAGACAAATAGAGTTTCCTTTCCCTGGAAGCAATTAATCAAGCTTTATCTCACCAAAAAATAGTATCGTGTTGACTTTTTATTACCATAAATGAGTATTCACTAAGTGCCATAAAATATTTAAACATCCAGACATGTATAATAATGATTCTGGTCCTGTAGGGATTCCTTGTAGAATTGTATTCTGCCAAATTGTATACAAGTATCCTACTCCATGCATGACTTACCGAGGGTCTTATCTGCCAAAGCATGCTGAAAAGCAGATATCTTTCAAACAATGTCCTGTTATTCCAGTTGTTTGGGAATTTATCTGGGTAAAAATAACATCCTGCATTTTATATTTTATTTCCAAGTCCTTTCGCTCATAATTTAAGAGAATTAGATCAAATTGCGTACTTTTATGCAGAAAGTTTTGAAAGTAACCCTAAACATGCACTGCTATTTGGTTGAACAACCTTAAGTGAATCCTTTTTCATAGGAATTCGTTTTAAATAAATTTTCGACAATACGCACATGGGAGTCATAATTGTTGAAACGAAAAATGAACGACCTTTTTTTTCTCCTTGCCACAAGAGCAACAATGAGTTTTGAATAATTTACCATAACCTTGCGCTCACAGACACGTGCTGTAATATTTCTTTTTTTTGTTTTCTGATTTATAAAAGTCATTTATTCAATTATTTGGATTGTATTATCTGTTCTGTTGTCCTGCAGGGGTATTGGATCATTTCGTTCGTTTAACCCTTAACCTTTTAGCAAACAACTTTGGGTAAAAGAAAATGCAATGGTCTTGAAAGGAATGGATGTGTTGGATGTATGTACGGGTATATATATAGAATTTATTTTTACAAAATTTTGAGAAGGAATTCAGTAACATGTTTCACTTCGTCAGATTTTATGACGACAATACAAGTTGTGATATTATGGTATTGTATACCGAAAAAGCTATATCTGTAAGTTATTCGAACTAAGAAGTATTCGTGTTGAGAGCTGAGCACTTAGAGGGTGGCGTATCCTCTGACAGTAAAATGGTCTGCTAGCAATAGTCCTGCCGGATCACATACTATATGTAGATATGTATATGGTTTTTGTTAGAGGTCATTATGTATTTAGTTTCGTCACTGTAAAAGTACACAAGGATATTAGGGTATACACATATACCCCAGTTAACGTTGCCCCGCTTAACGCTGCGTGTCTTCGCTGTAACGTCGTTTTATTGTCCAATAAATCTTTCGCCTTTTACTTTTCTTTGCCCCGCACAACGTTGTTTCGTTCAACGCCATTATTTCCAGAAACGCATTAAAGACGTTAACCGGGGTATGCCCGTAACAGAACACAATTTTGTATAAAAAAAGTTGCACATACGCCACCGATATTTATTTGATTAGTAATTTCATAATATAAGGTAACTATGGAATTCAAACTTTAAATATCGTGAGTAACCTGACGGTATTGACTGAGCCAAACAAAATAAAGATCACAATAACCTAAGCACAACTGCCTTGGATCTCGTTGGCTGTCGATGTATGTATATGACAATCTCCCAAACTGACACTGCATTACCCGCCAGCTATCCATCTGCCTGACAAATGGCAGTGACATCGGTTTGGAAAACGCTGCAGAAGTTAAAATAAAAGCTGAAGGAAAGGTTGATGTCCCGGTCTTTTGAAAAGATTCCAGCACCGACTCCATCCTCGGTTATGGAGCCATCCGTAAATATTGTCAGCGATTCATCCTTATCCTTAAGTTGAAAAAGAGTTCGGTGAAAAGCTTTGACAGCTAGTCAAGCGAGATTGTACTAGATTTTAAGTATGAATCATTTGCTGACTCATTGGATCAATAGTACCTAAAAGAATAGGCCAAAAATCTATAGATACTACTCTTCGAAGCGCTACAGTGGATTTCGCTTTCTAAGTCAGACAGAGCAACTCAAAGATGGTTCTTGAATTCCGGACAAGATGGCACACATTTCGACCTTCAAAAACTTTACTAATCAGCATATGAATGTGTATGATAAATAAATCTGAAAAAATACGTATACGCCATACACATCAATTGTTCTCTATAACAAAGCATAACTTATACCAGCAAGAGTATATTTTTAACTAAATTTTTAAGCAAATTCTTTCAATTGTTATATAATGTCTCATAAGTTGCAATGGAATGGACATTTTAAGACCCAAATAGCCGAACTCGGAATGCCTTCGTAGAACATGGTTCACGAAAAACACAGTCTCTATTTAATAAAAGTAAATTCCCCTTCCTGGCATGAAGCCAAATAGATTATTTCTTTTTTCTTAAAAAAGTGTTCTCCCTCCTACTTCTCCATTAAAAGGCACTAATATCATGCTTGCAAGCCTTCGGCAACACCCACTTCTATTCAAAGGCGAATAATACAAACTAAATGTTTTCAGTTCCTTTCATTTCCTTCCTTCCTTCCTTCCTACAATCTTCTTTATTTCCATGAAAGCGCGTTGAAAATAATTTAAATCATCGCCAAGCCAGCCACAATCTTGTCCTTATCCCTATTCCACAAAAGGCTTACCACACTCGCCAAAGAGAAAGCTAATAAAGCCACAGACTTGGAAACTATTTTTCTTGTTTTATTCTTGGTTTAATGCCAAGAAGTTAAAGGACACGGAAACATACACCAGCCGGTTACTTCTTGTGTTTCCTCCTTCATCTTCAATTGAGAACCATTTCAGTTTCTCTCATCAGAATGATGTTGGGGTTGGATTTTCTACTGGCTTTGATGTTATTCTTATAGTCAAAGGATATACATAACTGTCGCTTGGTTTAAAACCATTTAAACATAGAAAAAGAAACAGTGACCCGGGGTAAGAAGGAGTATTCAGCTGATTACAGGCAGTTCCATCAATTTACTTATGTATAGCCAGACACAAGGTAAGAGAATGATGAATTTCACAGACGAAAATGTTGATCGATGAGTCAAACGCTAATGACCATGAGCATCAAGGACATTCTTTGTGTTGCAAGCTCGCCCACAGCAAATTAAAAACTTTCCTAAAATATTCCGACCGTAATGACGTCTTTCTTAATTATACGCGAGCGAACAAAACCTAGTTGACAAATAAATGACTTTGACGTAGCCTTAATTTATTAAAAGGAAACTCAACTCCACTTCAAGTCGGAAATGAAAAACACTGGTGACCACAAAATGGCAGCCGAATGAAATTACGTCTCATTAATCTCTTAAATTTCACCAATATACCCCGGGTCCATCCCCAATGGCAGGATATTTCCTCCTTTTTTTTGTGCTCTGTCCCGAAATTGCGCATTATATCATTATTGTCTGTTGGCTTATTAAGGCTCTTTTAATTTAATTAAGGCTCGTGTATTGACCCGATTTCAACTGTGATTAATCAGCAGATATATATTTCCATGCAGTGCCAGAGGCTTCCGTCATACTTTTTGCGAAAAAATCTGTGTATCTTTTGTTTCTTGTGCGAAATTTGCTTGAAAATATTTACATATTTTTTCTAGGGATGGGTGGAAAATGTTAATTACAAACAAAAGTTGAACGTGCGCCTACAGGTACCTACTCGCAGCAAAGAATTTGATATGGTTAGCTTCTGGATGGGAAGCCAAAGTTATGTGTGTACATCCTGTATATATTCTTCTAGTAACCGAATAGAGAATATTATCGGGACATATTGTTATGGGTTACGTGCTGTTTGCAGGGAAACATCTCCGAACTTCTTGGGTTGGATATGTAAAAAGTTTCTCCTGTTGACTGGGAAGTTACTGTGCAAAGTTTGCAAATTAAAATTATATTAGCTGTCGCAAAAAAGTACGAGGGTTGAATGGACAAAAAAGAATACGAAGGAAACAATATACATATGAGAAGAGGAACGTGTTATGACCCCTGATACTCCTTAGATACTCTGGTTCAGTTTTATGACTTACTTACATCCGATAAGGATGGGTAGGTCGTGTTTGGTGCTCTTAAATTATTTACGGTCAATCACGTGCTGGAAATTTCAACACAGTATGGACGTGCAGCTATTTTGTGACGCAGTTTTTGGAATATTCCTAGCTCTGAATACGGAAATTGTTAAAATTATTTATAAATCCAGAAAATTTGAAAAGTGATAAGGAATTTAGCTATTATTTGTAAGTCTGATGCTTACAAAATAAATCAAAATGACAGTCAATTAATAGAAAAAAACTCTTAACTCAATGGAAACATCCTAAGTGAAGCTCTTCGAGGTTGGAACCATAGGAGTAGGAGATCGTCGACATACCGTTCCTCAATGCCAAAGACTTTCCAATGAATCGGTTGAAGGGCTAAGATAGAGTTTTGCCGATAAATCACATAAGTCGTATAGTCAGGAGGATCAGCATTGTGGGGTCATACATGGCGGCGTGTTTTGAAGGACGATTGCCGGATTTGGGGAACAGAGAATTTACACGAGATCCATAAAGCGCTCCTTTCCTCTGAGTTGCTATCACGCATTTTATCGCGAGCTAAGGCTGCTGCGTTAAGTATTCAGTTCATTCGTTTTGGCAGCCTACACTGGTGTTGCTGCTCGTAATTATTCCTGTCTTCGCTGTTTCTCCTTAATTGTTGCTACAATTCCGCTAACTGCAACTCAAAATATGCCCGGTGAGTAGCAGTAAGAGAGCCTTTCAGAATATCGTATGTAATGAGACATACTTCTTTACTTATATGCAGTATTCCCTTATGGCTCCTAGGGCCTCTACAACGCCCTCTGATAGTGACGTTCACCTTCCAAGTACCATACCATGTCCAGCAATGTACATATATATGAGTTAATGAGTTCGGTCCTACGCTGATCATTTTTGTTTTTGCCGAGTAAGTTTTTAACCCAACGACGTCTGCTTCCCTCTCCACTTTCGCTGTCATTTGGTGAAGGTCCATTATTCTGTGAGACAGAAGGCATACATCATCGGCATAGTCAAGGTGTTTGAGTGCAGATGTAAGAGTCCATCGAATTCATCCATTTCCTGTTGAGAAGGCTGCATTCAGCACATCGCTAATCACTAATAAAAGCAGTATTGGTGAAAGTATGCAGCCTTGTCGAACACCACTTTGGACTTCGTATCCATATCCGTATCCAACTGCGTTTGATATTGTGATACCATTGTCCCTGCCATTCGACTTGTGTTTGATGGTATCAGTTAGATGCCATTGTCCTGCTGGCACGATATATACTTTGAGAAAAAGATTCACTCGTAGTATGCCAGCCCTTAGAAGGCAATTCATACTCTAAACGAATTGACATCCTCTCCTAGGCACCAGCGAATATTTACGAATTGTAGAGCACTCTCAGTGTCATTGTGACTTTGGTGATGAATTTTTAAATTTTATTCAACTACTAAACTCATGGATCGCAATTACTGAGATCAGTCTAGTTTTGATGTCAAAATTGCATGTCCAGGAAACTATGAAACATTTGGCTTACAAGAAAACCATTTGACATGTCAATTGATCCTTTTTACCAATTTCCATTACTTATTTTATTTCTAATGCCTTGTAACTTAATCATCCCTTTTAAACATTCCCTTCCTCAAGTGGCCAAGCATCCATTCGAGTAGTCATGCATGAAGCATAAATCCTTAAATTCAATTAAACTATCCCATCCCAGTGCTAGCATTTAAGTTATGCTTCCTCGAATCTATATCTATATATACTTGTATTAAATAAAATTTCAGACGAAAGCATTCTTACGCCAGAACCACTTCATTCATCATCATTGTCGACAGCTGAACATTAATAGCATTTACGTGTGGATCTCTGACTTTATAAGCTTGTCAAAAATTACATGCCACAACGGCTTCTAAACGGTAAATCAATTTTAATGGCCACCACTTTTATGCGGGCATGTTTAGGCAGCGATAAATATTTAGGAAGTGCTAACCAACAAAAATCAAAAAAATCACCAAACCCCCCCTGGGGGCGAAAGAAAAAAAAATGTTTTATTACCCTTCATGATACCGCATGGTTTCATAAATTTATTGGCCCTTACGCAAATATGCATAAAGTTCCGGTATAATTATCCTTAATACCCTTCGCTGACATCTGTCGGTTTTTGCATAAGGATACCCTCCCAATCGAGCATTGTTTTTACACGGCAGTCAAGCGGTGGAATAAATAAACCGACCTGCGGTTAATTACCATAAAAATCATCGCACGGTACAAAATACCCTCCCCAAGGACAAGTATACACAAAACGCACACACACACATACACATATACCAACTTAAGGACTCACCAAATTTGATGTAGCACTGCTCAAAGAAAGGTCCTCCCAGGGTGGCACTCAACAGACCCAAAATGCCCTGTGGGAACTCAGTAATGAGGAAAAGCAGCAACACCGCCAGCAACATCTTTGTGGTGCGATCCGTTTGTTTCTCCTTCTCCAGGGTTTTGCTATTCTTCCGCGGTTTATCAACCACCTTACCATTCACCATGTGCTTCATGCCATTCGAGTTGCTAGTTAATTGCTTCCGTCGTCGCTTGGCCTCGAGGAGTGCAGCGATTAAACGTACACTGAGTATGGTGAGGGCAAAGCATGGTATTAACTTAATGAGCACACTGTAGATGAGGAAGTTCGAGGACATTATTGCCGGATAATCGATGGCCAATTGACTGCGCGTAACTTTATAAAGAGTAACGTTTCGACCTTCGGTTACGTTACGAGCTTCAGTTGTCAGTTGGGTGTTGTTCGTCGTCGTAATCGTCGCCGCCGCCGTTATCGTCGGTAGAAGCTTATTGCCACGACTATCAAGTATTTCGTTGACCGGTGTTATGCTGAAGGCTATATACGGCGGTGGTATCGCAATCAACGGACAGACGATATAAGCGGTTGCAATTGTAATAATAGTGGTTTGCATGCCACACCATAGGCGATTCTTTTGGGGATAAACAACGGCTATGTAGCGCCAGACAGCCAGCGTCACTGTCAGCCATATCGAAATTGTATGACAGGTTTGGGCGAAAATCGAATGGAATTTCACATACCATGCCCAGCTGTAGGTTAATTGCTTCTCGCGAGGATAATTCATAATCGGAAGGATATTTTCGTGGCATGCAAACGGGATGTAGTCAATCATTACGGTTAGATCGGCAATGGCTAGTCCTGTGAGTATGGCATTTGTGGGCGATCTCATTTCTCTTCGTGTAAGGACGATGATGTTCAAGATATTCGCTATGATTCCCAGGATGCAGACAAGCAGCGAGACATAACCGTGCCATTCGTTGTAGCTGTGTGGAAGAGAAAATGTTGAAATTTCATTAATTTAAATGGAATGTTTTAACTGGGAAAGGATGAGTTATAACACATAGTCGACCGTGCCAGGAGAGGCCCTAAGTAAAGTAAGAACCGGAAGATCTTTGACTGCTATGCATATGTTCCAGTTGGGACCTATAGCAAACAATTAGCACTGACTATATACTTCTGTAGTAAACCCTTTCCTCATGTATTGAGTAATGTTTTTGGTGGCACGGAGAGGAATTCCAATTTAAGGATAATAGAAGGGGGATATTTACACCATAACAAGGAGCTCATTGCTGGTCGGAACTCTAAACAACCTCCGGTGAAGTGTCTAGGCGTCTAGACCTTCTGATTTCGTTAGTTGGAGAGAACATTTCACCACAGTGTTGAACCACTTAGGGGATGTCGGATAGACAGGTTCTCGTGCAGGATCATACATAATCGAGTTATGCGTTGAGTACAGGTCTCCGCTTCATCTGCTTGAATAGAGATGCTGTTTGGTTGGTTTTGTGCAGGAAAAAGCTCATTGTTCTCATCAAGGCTATATGAGGGCAGTAGGCACCGCGTCTTGCAAAAGATAAGGCATCCCAAGACAACTTTCTATATCTCGTTTTGTGTGGTCTTGTCTTACCGTGGTGGCATCGAACTGGAAGTGTGCAGCAGAATCGGGAAGGCAAAAGCTGCGTTCGGAATACTATGCACACTCTATAAACATTACTATACGAAGGAGAATGCGGGAGTAAACTGGACACACTCTGCGAAGCGAAGACAACCCCAAAGGAGTGATCATTCAGGTTCATAAAATGCCAACCTAAAGCGGTGAGAAACAAGCAGGTTTCCATTCTGCATTCTCCTTTGTTGATCACCTCAACACCATGCAAGTGGACTTCTATTTACCACGTCCAAAGTCCCACAATCAAAACGTAATCAATTAGGTTAATCAAATTAAGTGCCCAAGAACACCCATTATACAGTTCTCACGTTGTCGCTGTCCATGAAGTAGCAACATTTGTTTTTTTTTTTTTTACCTTAATCTCACCCCATAAGCCAACAAAACACGTGCACGGTGTCCTTATCACTATCTACTACATACACCTTTAAGTTGCACCTTAATATTAATGCCGCAAAAAAGTTGGAAGAAAAATCCCAGACATCAAGAGACCTTGATTTGCTGGCTCGTTTTACAACCTTCCATTAGCTAAAATTTCAACCACAAAGTGTTCTCTTCTGAATAATTAATTGCCAACTGAAATGGAAACCAATCTTCTCCTGGTTAAGTGACTATAACCCTCGTCCTTTTTTTTCACTAAATTCCATCCCATCATATGGTTAATCGATTTATCTCAATTTCGATTCTTCTAGACCACATAAAATGATGACCCAAAAGAAACCACACAGATACGAGCACACATCCTTTGTGATGATTGAGAAAGCCACTCATGCAGTGCGTGCTAAACACATCCTTACTGTATTCCGTCCTTAACAAGACAAGATAACAACGCCAAACCAGTGTTTTTGTCTCTCGCAAATTGTATCCACACGCTTTCCTCGGTGACATGATTGTAATAAAGTACATTTGATTCCCTCAAGGCTTAACGAGACTTTTAGTGGCACAATGGTGCGAGAATTTTGTTCAACAAAAAAATTATATATGGCTACTTTTGGTAGGACACTTTTATGACTACGGAAATGATTATCTAGCTGGTAACGATACAAATCCTGTTGGTGTAAGCTGAAAAATTTATCACCACATTCTCACTCATCTAAATGGCGAGCAATGAAGTCACTCTCTAATGCAGGCTTGTAAGGATGATTTGGTTGGATTTTATGAGGGTTAAAGATTAAGCTGCCCCCAAATATTTATGACTTAATGTGGGGTTTTTTTTTTTTTTTGGGCCTTTTTTACGGGAACCGAACTAAAATTCGATGTAACAAAAATTTGTATGAACAAATTGCAAGAGCAAATAGTTGCTTTTTGGTTCTGGAATTGAAAAAGGGGAAACAGAGGTTTGAGATGGATTATAACAGCAGAAACTTTTTTTCCACCTCTTGGCAGCTTATTAACTTGAAGATCTTCTGATTCTGAACAGAATCTATGACTTAATGTGCGTGTTGACTTGAGAGCACTTTCACTAGTAAACTCTCGAGAGTAACTCTCGAGTAGCTTTCCATATGAGAGTAAAATTTGTGTGAGCCATGCTCGCGACTAGCTACTCTCAGAATACGAACATTGTTTGCGAGTTGATCTCGACGGTAATATAACGTCTGTCCACTTGTAAGCAACTCTTTAAAAGATTGAAAGTTGAGAGTAGTAAACAAGCTTGCTCTCAGATCATCGTGCATCGACGGACAAGTTTGGCATGGATGTCACTAAACATGGGTTGAGATAGTTCAACTCTATAGATGCTGTCGTAGGTGGGCTTGAAATCGATAAAGTATCGATGTGAACATATTGAGTCACTCGAAGTGTGAAGATTAACACCGCACTGATAGGTGCTGAGACTGATGCAATTTAGGGGATCTCCTCTCTTGTGAATCGACCAAAGGTTCCAGGCATACACTCGTCTGACCAAATCTTAGAGATGAGTTGGTGTATACTCTCTACCAATTCATCACCAGCTGCCTTGAAAAGTTCGGCCGGTAAGCCGGCAGATACAGCAGCTTTGTTGGACTTCAGCTTGGTCAGGTGGACGGAGACTAAGTCTATTGATAATTACCTGACTGGAAGGCGGAAGGATCTAGACAAATGTAGGTTGAGTAATATCGTAAACGTGGCAAAAGGGTTGTTCTTAGAGGACACAGGGTCACCTTTTGTGAAGAGGAGACATTTAGAGATAATTCTCCAGTGGCCGGTCGTACTAACTTCCACCCATACCATGATGTTCATTGGCTTTCTCCTCTTTCTCCATTGGTTGTCTCCTTGCCCTATTCTCGGTCGTCCACAAGTATTGGAGAATATTGATGTCAGAGCGTTTCAATGTCATATCTCCTAAGCATGCATTTTATTCATGACAAAATGTATTCTGGCCCCAATAGATAGCAGTGAATAGGTAGGCCTGACCTTTTATGGAATTTATTTATTTGTTTTGTGGTAGAATCAAGAGGAAGCGTTTCACATTAAAACTTGCAAGTATTCCGTTTATTTATTTATTTCCGCGAAACATGGCGCGCCGCCGGTGTATAATTAAACTCCGAAAAGCATAATTAAGCAATTATTATCCATTTGAGCCGCTACAAAGGATGCGTTGTAGTCCTACACGCATTTTAATTACAGCGCAACAAACAACACATAAAACTGCATTAATAACGCTTAATGAGAGTCATTAGGGCCGAGGGAAATACCTTGCATGCTCCTCCACAACACATCATGCATCGATTTACCAAAACAATATACATTTACATGACGCGCGATAGGAATAACAACAGCAACAGCAGCTGTTTTGTATCCTGACATGCTAATGACACACGAATTCAAAACGTTTCGCATTTGCATAGACTTTTCATTAGGGCTTTTCTCGTAGGCGTAGGGATTTGCACGTCGCGTCGTCAGACGCAAGCAACTCTGTGTGTTTGTGTGGATTTGTGTGTTAATATACACTTACCCTGTGTGAAAATCATCCAGCCCTCTTCCACAATAAATGGGCTCCGATTGATTAGAGCCCATCGTCATTCTGCTCGTATTGAAGTCTGCTGTTGTATTGGATTCCTCATGAATATAGAAATCAATGGCTAAAAAGAGAAAAAGGATATAAAAGAGAGAATTAGGGAATGTTTAATGAATAAAAGCCGCGCTATTAAATGAGATAAAGGGCTTAAAGAGTGTGATGTGGCTTGCAAGGTGTTTTAAATAAATTAAACACTTGAGCTGGCAGTCATCCTATTTACATTTAACTAGTCATCTAACTGTGTATAGTGGATGAGTTGGACAGTAAGAAATATGTTTATTGCGCATTTCTATAAAATAATATTGAAGCTCAAAAGAAACCAGTTGAGGAGGTAACTGAAAAAGCTGAAATTAAGATGAAGAAACCAAAGACAACTAAGGTAAACGAAGCAGCTGCAGGGCTCAAAGTCAATGTAATTGAAGAAATTCCACAAGAGCCACAGAACCACAGATCGAATAAATCATTGAAATAGAAGAAGTTATCGAACAACCTAGAGAGGAAGAGAAGGCAACCGAAGAAATTCCTAAGCAGTATGAATTTAAACTTCAAGAATTCCAGCCTGAAGAAGAAAAGATTTCTGAAGAAATACCTGAGGAAGCTGAATTCAAGGTGAAGCCTAAAAATGATCCGGAAGTAGAAGAAGAAGTAGCCGAAATCAAGCACAAGATTGCAAAAAAGAAGGTTGAAGAGAAACAAGTCGTTGTGAAGAAACCTAAAATGCCAACGAAACCAGTTGAAGAAACATTTGAAGAATCCAGCATAAAAATTATGAAACCTGTCGAATCCGACGAAGAACAAGTGACTCTTAAGCCAAGAAAACCGAAAGAAGAACATGACGAAGAGGTTAGCATAGAAATGAAGCTTCCCAAACAGAAAACTGAGGATGCACCTGAAGTGGCTCTTACTCTCAAAAAGAAACCAAAACGTATTGAAGAAGCAGCAGATGTACTCGAAATCAAACAAGAAATTGTTGAAGAACATCCCGTCGAAATCGAAGAAGGTGAAATCGTTGCAGAAGCCGTCATTAAGCGAAGGAAACCAAAGTTAAAGCCTTCAGTTGAAGACCATGTTGCTAAGAAGCCTAAACTAACACCAAAACAGGTTATAGGCCATCAAGATCAAGAATACACCATCAAGAAACTGAAACGATAGAAGAAGATCGGCGTCGAACTGACCGAATTCACTGACACTGAAAACATGACTTTCCGCGCAAAATCAACAAAAACGAAGGAATACATCGATCAAGAAGAAATTTCCATGTCATTCAAGGTAAGGCTATAGACATATTCAGAAGCAAAGGCCCATCTCAAAATCATTCAAGACTACGACGATGGTGAAGAGCCAATCATTGAAAGCAGTGATGGTGAAGATACTACCATGTATGATGTTGAAGAGCCCGAAGAATATCAAGAAGAAGAACTACCACCAGATGAGGTTGAATTCCAACTCAAACCGAAAGCAAAGCCAAAACCAAGGTATTCCGTGCAGCATGAGGATGGAGAAGAGGTTCTAACCGCAATGAAGCCAAAACGTCAAGATGATTTGGTGACATATGTTGAGGACAAGATAACACAAAGATATCAAGGTCTTATTGTATGGTTGATAGACACTGCTAAAATGCTGGGAGATTCCATTTATGTCCCGATTTTGCAAAAGTCCCGGATTTTATGTCCCGAATTGCAAAAGTAGCTACTTTTTTATCGTTCTGCACATGAGATCATGAATTACGATCAATCACCAGAATACCAAACAATAATTTGTTAGCGTATGGCGATGGGAGGTCTACAACTGAATGCCTTTAATGTGAGTTGAAGGATTGCCATGCATCAGTACCACCAGTGGAAAGAGGACAGCTTCACGGGCCTAGTCAATCAGTTAACTGAAGCCAAAAAAACGAGCCACTCGACAATACATTTCAAAAATGTATTGACCACACGTCTACTATGGGCTACACCATTTATAATGTGTACCTTAGAATGCTCTACCTACCTAGCAGGTCACAGGTTCGAAAGAATCTTCCCCGAACTGAAAAGAATATCTTGAAGCCACCGGCATAGAAGACTCAGCTTCCAATGAGTCTAGCCTGAAGGCAATACTACAAGAAAATATTACCTCCTAGTTTCGGCAACTGGAAGAATATATGTATGTATGGCAGAGTAGGCGAAGCCTTTTGTGAATATTGTGCCTTGTGCACATAGCCTTGAAGAATGGAAAAATCCATATGTGAGGGGAACATTTAAGGCATATATAATTACAAGGAAGACATTGCCATCTTTTGAGGTAGCTAGGACCAAAGGTTTAATGCAGAATGTAAGAAGGTATTTTTACAAAAGGACTGCATTGATGGAAGATGGTCTCTGCAGAGTTCTTCAAAAACAACCCTCTTCCTATGATCCATGTCCCTTTTCGTTCTTTTGATCAAATCCTTGATATATATTCCGCAGATTACAGAACAGTAGTACACGGGGCAACAATAGTAAAGGTAGATACTCTCCAATCAGCAGCTCAGTATTGATAATATGTTTCCCTCTCATTGGCTAACTTAACATATTTCTTTTGTTTCCTCTTTAATGTTATTTCTAAAAATAACTATCTCCCTTTCTTTCTATAACTGGTCAATCTGTCCTTTCCTTTTACTAGTTTCATTAACTTAAATGATTTCCTTAGAAAACCCCATACATATACACACATATATATGCTCTGTAATTACACTCTAATCGGTGGACAGTTGTGGTGGAGAAATGAAAGCCTCGAGGCATGTTTCCTGCCTCGCGATGTGTTAATAACACTCTTAATTGTTGTGTATACAGTTGAACAGACACCCTAAGTGGTATGTATGTACATCCTTTCTGTGTAATTATTTATCACTTCTAAGTGGTGTTGTGACCCGTCGTAGTTGGGATTCATGAACATTTAATGCCTCAAGTGGTTAATAAACCAATCGGGATGGCAAGTGTAACAAAATGACGGCAAATCTTTGACACATGATTTATGTTTGATTACTTTATTTTTCCATAAATTATTTAGATAGATTCATTTTAACGACTCCCATTGTGGATGGTAGAAAGAAATAAAGTTCGACTTTTCTTTTCGGATAAAAACATTACATACATACGTAGATAGCCGGCTTTTAGGAATTGCGTTGCAAGAGTTGAAAAAGTTTGCACAAACTCAAAAGGGATATAAAGGGTTTTCCAATAGGGACTTGACAACTTTGAATTCAATTTTTGAACGCACTCTTTCACTAATCATCAAACTGTCACTGTCAATTTATTCAGTAAACTCAACATTTTCATCCTGGTAAACTACACGAACAAGCAACGTCTACAAATTATAAAAATTTTCTACCAAAATTCAGAGTCGGTGATCGCAGCCTTAAGACCGTTAACTCAAATTTTCGGTCGTAATTATCGCCCTATTAGACAGGCAATAACAAGTTAAGTGCAAAAAATGGAGTCGACATATTCGTTGTGTGATGTTGCCGTGTCAGTGAGACAACGGGTTCGACTTGGACGAAATGTGGTTTCAACAGGATGATGCCACACGTCACTCAGCACACGTTCCAATCGATTATTTGAAGAGTTAGTATGGTGAGGGTGTTATCTCAAGAAATGGGTCAGTCGAATGGCCGCCTAGTTCGTGCGATTTAACGCCGCTTGACTATTTACTGTGAGGCTACGTTAAGTCATTGGTTTATGCCAACAAGGCGACGTCGTTGAAAGAACTCAGACCCGACATTGAACGCGAATCAAGGCTAATCAGCTCAACAATGTCAGATGATAGAACAGATTCCAATCCTTCTTTTGGGTATTGCATTTGTATTGGCATCACAGCAGATGACTAGTCCTAGCTTACGGGTTTCACAGACTCTTACGGAACTTTCGTAACAGCCCTCGGTTGCAGAGCAATAAATAAGCTGCCAAAGGCATTCCAAATCCCCAACACCCATCATAGAATAGCGAAATTTCACAGACACGTTTAGAGTTCAAAAATTCACTTCCCACTTCCGCAGATAGTTAATCTCTATATTGATACGAATACCTCAGCAGACACTTGCAATAAATTGATTTCTTATGCTATCCCACTCTTCAATAAATAATGTCGTCAAATGTTTGTTTGGTTCCAAAATAATTGCTTCCGGCGAAAAAATTGGACTACAAAATCATTTTATGAAAACCTTTTTTTCATTACCTTCCTGTAACAATAAAAAGAGCCGCTTAACATTGTAAAATTGCGAAGAAAAGATCCACAAACGTTCCAATTATTAACGCGCTTATTCAGTACATTTTTTGCAACGATTTGTTTTATTCCAGGAAGTAGGTCCTTGCCTACCTTAAAAATAACAACTTCGCTCGGGATTATTAATTATAATTAATCCCCTGAGAGTATTTTTAAAAAAGGAACCTTTTTTTAAACATCGATTGAGCTGCCAACACCTACACGAATTTATCCTCAAAATATTTTGTGCAAATGCTTACAACCCAAGACCTTTTGGTATTCCAATATTTAGCCGACGTCAAGAACTTGTAACGCCAATTGGTATAGAAACAACTTCTCATATTTGGCCAGTCTGTTTCTCCTTCGGCAGGACATCATCAATCATTTGCTTTTACTTAGAACTCACTCGTGAGGAGAGAAAAAGGGGCGTAGGAAGTACAACGTGTATCCCATTAGTTCTTAATTAACTCCTGAATTTCCATGTGCAATGCTAATTCGCCGGGAGGTGGTCTTTTTTTCCTAGAAAATCAACCGATCGATATTTTTCTCCTTTTTCTCCTTAATTCCTTCGGCGGACTCTTGGGATACTTTGGGTATGAAATCAACCGAGTCACCACCACACGTTTGCCCACAATCCTTCATGTACATGAAATAAAAAAAAACCTTCATCATTGTATTCATCGTGTCACATCACATTGAAGTCGTCAGCATGAGCTGAGCATGGATACAATATTCAGATATGCGACCTTCTGTAGAAGAAGAAAATAAACGTGGACGGGGACGGGGAGAGCGCACATATTATGCCAACCGAATGCAGACATCTTTCAAAAACATTTCACTTACTGCAGAAGATAATCCTTATCCTTACCACCGCCCTGCGTGTCGTCCATTCATCCATGTGACCATGGTCGGATGGTAAAATCAATAAAATGTCGATGAGATAAAAAATTATTCATAATAATGGGACCAAGGCAAACACATATACTTGTGTACAAACAAAACCTGTAAGTGAGTGGGAAGGCGATGGATATGATGACTTGGGCGTTTCTCCCTGACCCTTATTGCGATGGGAGTGTAGTAAAAAAGTGTTGCTTCTCCAATATTGGAAGAAAATGAATGTTGTTTGCTTTTGAAATCACTCAACAAACTTAGTATGTTCGGTACATTAGATAGACCTGATTTAAATTGATTCAGAAGTAGAAAAGATTACAGATACAGAGTAAGGATATACTTTTACATGAGCCGATTTTGGGATATTCTCAGAAGATGTGCTTCAAAAATATAATTTGGTCAGTGCTGATTAGGTATAGGAGACCTTATCTTGCAGGAATATGCACACACTTACATCTTATTTCGTTAATTTTAAGAACACCCACCAGGATAGCTAGACCATTGCTCCGTATGGTGACGAACTATTTGAACACCTGGAAGTTGAGATATAATTTAGATGGCAGAGCAGTTCAACATTCACTTATGTTGGGTGCCGGGGCATAGAGATATTCCCGGGAACTGTAAGGCCGATGAGTTCGCCAGAATAGGAGCAGCCTTACCCATGCTACCAGAAAAGGACACCATGTGTCCATATAAACAAAAATTCAATCTGTATGCAATAGAGGGTACTAATCTTAGGTGGACAACTGGTATAAAATTTCTAGCGACTAAACAAATTTGGCCTAAGCTGGATTTGAAACATTCTAAGATTTCAATCTCTCTCAACAGGTTGCATATCGGCACCACAATAGGTGTCATCACTGGACACTGTCTTATAGCAAACACGCAACAAGACCAGGCTCTTGCACAAAGGAGTTTTGCAGAAGCTGCAGGGATGAGGAGGAGGAGGAAACCATTCCTCACCTTCTTTGTGTCTGCCCAGCTGTCTCCCGTAGAAGGTTGTTCACTTAGGAGCTTCATACTACAGCGACTTCGAAGATCTAAAGAATATAGACATGAAAAGTCTCCTACGCTTCATGAGAAGCACAAAATGGTTATAACGAGTATTTTAGAATTAGGATCCCTACTCCGTGGTATCACAATGGACCTATTTCTGGTTCTTCCAATCAACCAATCAACCAACCAACTTACGGAGTTCCTCAGGGATTAGTCTAAGGGCCCGTATTGTGGAACATCATGTACGACGAAGTCCTATGATTGACGTTGCCTGGAGACGTGAGAGTAATTGGATTCACCAATGATATTGCAGTCGTGATATTAGATACACAAATTTGTACAGTTGAATCCGCTACAAGCGAAGCAATTATCCGGATTAGGGACTGACTATCTGCCACCAGCTGGTACTAAAACAAAAGCCGTCCTCTTAACCAATCGAAAACTATAGAGTTTACCTCAGTGGTTTAATATCTTGGAGCACTGTTGGACAATAGATTATAGGTTAAAACATATGTGAGAACTAATCATTGCAAGTGCAACAGGTCCTCCCGCGCAAAGGATTCTCCTCTCAGCACATCAGTTCTGCTGTGTACCGCCCGAGTATGGACCAAAAAGAGGGTATCCTTAACATACAGGCTCTCGAAACATGTTTGACTAGTCTGCCATTGTATAATGGATCTTCACGGAGTGATGGCGTTGAATGAACAGTTTCCCGAGCAACCTTTTCAAAAGGCGATCCTAACCAAAAGGAGGAATTGGAAGTTGCTTTCCAAGAAGTAAGGAATGCAGTCAAAGACTCTAACCAAACTAGCCTAATCAGCAATCTGCGTTTCTTAAATTTTGCAAAATAGCAATAAGCTAAACATTCAACTACTGCCATTTAGTTCCGAGGACGAATCCATTCTCCTATATGACTATGGTACCACCGCTATCACAAGGAAGTTGCAAACATTCGTTTGCCAATCTGATTTTCAGTCCAACTCCAAACCTTACATCGAATGAACTTCATTATCAGAGAATGAAGTAGAAGCTAAAAGGCTAGAGATATGGCAATACTTCCTGAAAAGGTGACACGATAGTTAGTTACGATAGTTTGTACAAAACTCCATCAATTTCGATAATTCTTTTTACCTTCGTTCTCCTTTACTTCTCGTTTTGCTCATAATCTCAGCTGGGATTTGGAAAAGACTATAAATTACTGCAAAGTGCCTGAAATAAGCAACTTCCCAAGATCTCATTCTACAAATGGAAAACTTATTTTTCAGTAGCAACCTCGGTCAGATATAACCACATCGAACGTTGCACTTTGCCGAATTCCAGAAATCCCGTATTTCTCTAGAGAATGGCAGTACTCAGAGCCACTTCCTTGACAGCCTACTAATTCAATTACACATAAAATTGTAGCATACTCTTTGGCTGAAAATAAATGGCAACCAGAGTATTACCAGCTGTGCATCTTTCCTATAGAATCCCAACATTAATGGAAGAAAATAAGAGAATTATAAGGATTTGTTCACTGATATATCACTAGGATCCTTTGTCCACGAATGAGACATCCCTCTTCAGACTGTAATCGAGTGGCATCATTAAAAGATTTCACTGTCCTCCCAGTTGACACCAAAGCATTTAGATTAGATTGATAGTTGAACAAAAAAAAAAAATAGTCCTATGTTCCTATTTTATGCAATTATTTCAAAACTAATGGCTTGAAACAATTTGCATTATTAATTCAACTGCCCAAGGGAAAGAGAAGAAGATTTAATATCCTGAAGGGATGATGAGACTGATGAAAATGAGAATATAATTCAAAAGTAGATGCTGGCACAGAGAAAGTGGAAAGAAAAAGTACATGACATGAATCCGCAAAAAGAATCACTTGCTTTACAAATTGAATTTTAATATTTAAATATTCACGAGTTTCACAATTGCATGAGGAATATCCTCTGTGTGTGTTTGAGGTAAATACTCGGGAGGATGTAAACTACGATACGGTGCGTAGTAATCAGGACGATGAGTGAAGTTTTATTTCCTTTTGTGAAATGTGTAACAGGATGTACTCGTACATATGTATAAAGATATTCTTTGAAATCCATTTAGCGAGGAGGCGGCACAAGTAATGAAATATTATCTCAAGCGCATTGCAGTTCGTTCCGTTCCAGCAATTACACCCAAAAAAACGTGATGATAAATTGCACTTTTATTAAAATGAATATTTATAGCTATAATGAAGGATATTTATCAAAAAATGAGATATGTAAATAGGTTTTGCTTTTGCGTGAAATGAAACCTGTTCTGCCTATAAATCAGTAGAAAATTGCCTGCTGGATTTAAGGACCATTAAAAATGTATGCGAGGCAAAGAAAATTTCTAAAGAACAATTTATATTTAAAATTACAAATTTAAGGTAATGAGATTCGAACTTTGGAATGGTGCCGAGAAAAGGTTAATCACTGTGGAATTTTTAATGTCTATTCTTCGAAGTTTTGATGAATTTCGATGAATAATGTGTTTGGCAGGATTTATCCTTCTCGTTGCCTTATAATTTTTTGAACTCGCAGTTAAGTGAAGTATTAAATTTATTTAATTAAAATCGATAATTAAAAATAGATTTTGTAAAAGAATGCGAGCTAATCGTCTAGTCTATTCACAAAAAAAAAAAAATTGTGATTAAATTGCTTCCATAAATAACTGTGAATTAGTTTGCCGCCCAAAGGAGTCAATATGCAAAACTTGAGCATAAGGAAATCCCTTACGATTTATAGTTAATTTGCTAGGACATTTTTCAGTAGATACTTGCTGGATGGGATAAAAAAGAGAAAAGAATATCAATACTGGACTATTTATGATTGTCCTTACCAAATGTTGATTACGAGTTCAAGGTTCCTGAAAATCTGTATCGAGGGGAAGACACCTTTTAGGATGGGGTCGCTTAAACAGGGTAGTGGAAAGAAACCTCTGTCGTATTTAACCTGTCATCCTGGATCTTGCTTATAAGGACCACAAACCGTAAAGAAGTATCCGACAAGTTAGGAACGCGATCAAATTTTGCAAAGAACATAAAGCTGTTGGGATGCCCTGAGTTCTGGAAAGAGATGGGAGACACACCACTATATTCCTGCAGTTGGTCCACATGTCACGTCTTGCACAGAGAAAGGCTGTCTGAAGAATCCAAAGTCCAACGTGGGGTTCCACAAGGCTGCATACTTTCACCAATACTGTTTTTATTGATAAGCGATTTACTAAATGCAGCCTTATCAACAGGAATTCGTTGGACTCTTACATCTGAACTCAGAATATTGGACCTTCACCAAATGACAGCAAATGTGGAGAGGGAAGCACGACAACTGGGAAAGAGTTGGGGGGAGCTGAGGCACATTCCCAGAAAAACAGGATATAAGTAAAGTAAGTATGTTCCTGCAGAAAATACAAACTGTCACAGTTCATTAAGAAGTCTCTCCAATATTCATCTTGAAAATGTCAACTGTTTTGCTTTCTTATCTCTTCTTACAAATTATAGTTGAACATTTTTCAAAGCTTTCGTAGCATCCGTTGCAAGGATATATGACTCTACAATATATCACCCAGACTAATTAAATTACACATCAAAATTAAAAATCTGAATTCATCACAGCACTTGTATTTTATTCCGTTGGAGTGCCACATGTCCTTACAATTGCGTCCTGAATCTCTTGAGAAGAATAAAATATATTTCGTGTGAATGTCAAATGACTCGAGTCTGAGTTGTAATCAGATTTGCGACCAAAAGCAAAGAAGAAGACATATCTTACAAACAAATGAAATAATTCCATCATCTGTATGTCAGTTTATTAATCTGAGTTGTTGCCACCAACAACACCCGAGAAAGGAAGATTAAATTATTTTGATTAATCACTTAATACCATGTGTAGAGTGCTATGAGACAAAGGACTCCTTAAGGGGATTATCTACCAGTTTCCATATGGCAGAGCTCGCTCAGAATTAAATAAAACTAAGGATAACGTGCGTCTTATGCGCATCAGAGCTCTTTAAAGTAATTTAATGATGGCTCTTAGCTTAGCAAAGAAGTTTTCTTGTAAACGACTCAAATTCCAGATAATCGGAGGAATGACCGGAAAATGGGAAAGTCCTTATTAAGGAATAAAGTGATGTACTTTATAAAAAAAAGTGTAACAATTGACAACCAAAACGTGATCCCTTCAAATGATTCTAATTTACTTCACAAAAGTCAAACTAAAAAAAAGAAAACCCTGTATCTACTCATCTAACAATCCACATTGTAATTAATGCTGTCGCTTTTAACTTTTGCTGATGTCGTAAGTAGAAATTATCCTCGTTAAAAGTGGAAAAGTCATGTCATCAACAAGAAACAAGAAAAAAACTTAACTGCAAACCTCAGAACCCTTTCAAAGCCCACTCGACTGTTTGGCGTGTGTGTGTCTCTAAGCCCAGGACAAAGTCATTACTCATGTGTAAGCGTGAGTACAATTTACACACACTTTGCCTTTCTGATGTTTCCATGGAACATGATGATTTGATAAAATCCATTCAACAAGAGCAAAAACCTAAAACATCCTTCCTCAAGCCCATAAACATTGTGCTGCCGCTTTCTTCATAATCCTGGGAGGGACACACCATAACAGATGCTATATACTTATATATGCCTGACACACAATTCAAATGACGAGTTTTATGTTTAATTGTTTATATTATACATCATCTGTATAATATGGAATTTAATTTCCCATCACTAAGCTACCTTGGAGGGATACGTTTTATTCAAAAGTTTTTCTCATTTTTTTCATCAATTTTTCCTTTTTGTGTGTGGAAATTTCATTATTTTTTTAATGCGTTTGCATCCGATTGGATATTTTGTTTTTTTGAGATACTTTCCTTGACTTCAGGGTAGGAGTGTGGCCCTCTTTAGGCCACAGAAATGAAAACCTTTTCAACATCAAATAATAATTTAGGGAAGTAATTTCGTTGAAGGCAAATCGTTCCTTCAACTAGAGTGTATAATTGGATGGATACATGTCTGAACCCACATGATGGTTTAGTTATTTTTGATGAAAATAATAACATGAGATACATACAAACAAAGTGAGTTGAAGAGAGCAAAGATAAGGGTAATAAATCGTCTGTCTTGTTGAAGTAAAAAAATGAATAATCAAAACATTAATATGTCTAGACTAGACGCATAATGTCATGGTTAATTAAATCCCACACGTACTCTGAGAACAAGGATTGATTCGAAACTATGGCATCTATGGTAATGTTTTTATGCAAAAATATTAAATACAAACAGTTAAGATATTAAGTTCCCTGTAGGCCTTGTGGGTTCTAGACGTTCTAGGCGCCATAATGTGCAGTTTTTGGTTATGTGTTCTGCTCCCCCCATTCTGAGTAAGCAGTTTCTATTGCATCATATAACTTTGTCACAAGAATTCCTGACAAACCTAAAGTTACATATGTATATACCTGATAACCTATAGACACGTAAATACTAAACGGTTTCAGGTTTTCCGTGATAGTAACCACCAAGTCATAATACAACACATCGATCAAAATCGGAAGCGAAAAGCCTTAGCTTGGCACAAATGAAGGCTTTGCTATGGAGTTCAATTTTGTCATCGGTCAAGGTGATACTCCTAAGACACTGGAAACTCTTTCCTGAAGTTTTTAGTTTTCTTTCGAAAGCCCTGTTCATTTCAGTCTTCACAGAAGATGCTTAAAATTTCGAAAAGTAATCAAACACCAAAGCAACAAAATACTGTGAACTACAAACGAATGCCAAAATCATATACAATTCCCTTCAATAGTTTAGACACAACCCACTGATAACCAATTTGAGTCCCAAAGCCAGCTGAGTTTTAAATTTCACCAACTCATTCATATCTCTCTAGATTGGATCTACCGTTCGGAGATCCCAGAAGGATAGAATACCCAAGTACAAGATAAAAAGATAAAAGAACAATTGGTGATTAAGGGTCAGGTATTCATGATCAGAAAAGAGCCACTTACATAGGCCGCGTTACTCTTCTCTCCTCTAGAGAGGTGTTTTCCAAAGCAGAGTAATCACAATTCGAGTGCTTGGTAACCTGATTCCTGGCAAGTGAAAGGGAGTTAAGATCGTAAAGCTTCCTAAGAAAGGTAACCTAATGGAGTACGAAAACTGAAGGAATATTTGCGTGCTACCTTCTGTAGCTAAAATAGTAGTTAAATTGGTCCTGGCTTGTACATTCGACGCCAAAGAAAAAGCAGGATTTGTACCAATTATCAAATATGATGTCCTTCATGCAAGACTTTGAGGCCAAATAGGACTCTTTTATTATTGGTGATCAGCGACGGGCTTCATGAA
This sequence comes from Chalcosyrphus nemorum, assembly GCA_949716465.1. NCBI lineage: Eukaryota > Metazoa > Arthropoda > Insecta > Diptera > Syrphidae > Chalcosyrphus > Chalcosyrphus nemorum. The sequence goes on along the minus strand of OX454334.1, from coordinate 13,242,048 downwards.
GCTTTTTCAATGGGAAGTGGATGACTCTTACATCGCATCTGAAACACCTCGACTACGCTGACGAAAATTATGTATTTCCATCAAATGACAGAAGGTTTCAAGGAGGAAGCATGTTTCATCGGCCTTATCAACTTAGAAGAATTTGCATTCTTGGACAGTCGGGGTAAAGAGAATAGAATGTTGACAGGCATTCCACCCAAAACTTGAAAATTTTGTGCACTTGTATAATGAAATTTAACAACACACGAAAGCCCTCATTTCCACGCAACTTCTTAAGGATCTTCTAGCCCAATCCAACAAAGATCTTTATCTAAGAATTGCAACACACAATAGGTACAACTAGAGACGAAGGAAGGGACAATGAGTGGTTACACTTTCCGAAAAAGTTGAAGATGACATTGCAAACTAAACAATGCAATGGAGTCGGTTAATCCAGGAAGGAAGTAGACTTGAGTAGTGGAGACAGAGGCACGACTGTTGAGGAAAATTGCGACGTATTGTCATTAAACGTACACGATGGCGCTTAGGATACAGGATATAAGTTAGCAGCAAGTAACGATGACAACCAACAACAAATTCCCAATCCAATCTCTGCCTTACCAGATTGACGACCCTGGAAGGGTTCCTTGTGCGATAATATGCAACTATAATATCCAACAAGAAGCCAGTGAGCCCAATCGATTCATATTTAAAAATGAATACCCATTTTGCATTTACTAAACTTTCTACGAATATGTTTCGCAAGCAGAACATGTATCCCCTTCTTCTGGCAGCTAAGAGTCAATTAAATAAATTTACTGGCAGAAAAATAATGAACTTAATACAATAACGGTATATTGACTCAATAAACTACAGCAAACAGTGGTTTCCCAGAACTCATTCATTTTGCTTATATCATTAAAAACTATTTTTTCAGCTGGACTACTAATTGCCAGAACTTTGCAATTTCCTAATTAATAACCGAACTTCATTATGCACTCATTAAAAAATTTCAAAACTCTGTAATTTATTGCATTTATTTATTTTTGCAATTATTTATGAATGTTTGAATGGCTTTCGAATCGTGATTTGCTTAATTAATTTATACGTTTCCATTTACATTTGCAACACAAAATTTTCCACGCAATGTTGCCGAGTTTACTCTTACTTTGATAATTCCAATTAAAATATTAAAATTATCCACCAGTTTTTATTCCCTTCCCGATATTTACTCATTCAGGTTGGCAACACAATGTAAGATTTATTCCAATGTGTCGACACAGAAATCTGAACTACAGATTAATTTTTTTTTTTCTATTTATCCTTTATGTCAAGGGTGAGGACAATAAAGGCCTCAAGTTAACCACAGGGACTTTGTCCATCATTGAGGAAAAAAATGAAAGAAAAAAGAAATAAATAAACTCGGCCACAGTTTAAGGGCTAGACGTCAAAGCAATGTAAGTACATACCGTTATACGATTACCCACTTTTATTGCAATGTCAATCGCATGCTTTCGATATTTGTTTGGTTACAAATGTGTCCCTACAAGGACTCGTATTAATGGACGGAAGAATACCATAATATTGTTTATTTATTTTTTTTCCGTCCGTCGGTCGACCAGCCAGAAATTAAATAATATTCTTATGGTTGCCTGAACAGGGATTGGGTCAAGTACAATATGTCTCGAGGTAAGGAATCAAACTGAATTCAATGAAATAACAAATTCTTTATTGGAATTTCAATTGAAATCGGAATATTATTAGGTGCCCTCTCTCTGAAGTATCCTGTAACAAATCACAACAAAACAAAATTTGTAGGTAGGGCTTAATTTATATTTTTTTTGCTGAGACAAAAAATTCCTTTTATTGCAAAAAATACTTTCGGATATAAGAAAATTGAATTCGATATTTTTGTCATTATGTAATATGAATCTCATCAGCTCGTTTAGGGTTTTTTTTTATAGCCAAACATCCCTATAAGCTATTAAAGTTAAATGGAATTGGGAATCATCAAAGTTTAACTCTTTAAAAAATCGTCCTTTAAAACTAAGTAAGAAGAGTACTCCTAGAGCTAGAACCCTCTGAGCAGGAAGGAGTGAGCCTAGAGCTTACTGAAATCTGCCATCTGAAGGAGCTGCAAGATAATTTAAAAACGTTTAACAAGTATATGTATGCAGGCGCCTCAAAGATAAATATTGTTTGATGTGCGTGGAATTTATTTGATAAGCTTGAGGAATTTCGCGGAATCAATTTCTTTTGGGAATCAATTTATTTCGCCGAAAAACCACGTGGGTGCAGGAATATTAGATAAGAATCAGATTTCTGAGAAGACGCCAATGGAAAAGGATTGATGGTACACATGGTGAAGTGGTCAGGTGTATTTTTTAGTTAAATTGAATTTCAAGGACCTGGAGTATGCAGGTTTTATTCCTCTAAGTATATTTAATCTTGTAAAACGAGTGCTGTAGTAAGACGAGATACACAAAAATATTGCGATGACACAAAGAGTTCACCTTCACAAGAACAAGTGTTGGTGATGGCCAATGACCTATTGGCTAACATTCTCATTGTTACCTGCGAGACAGTAATTGACGTCCTATAGTCTACTTTCTTTTTGATTTCTATTTTTGTTGCTGTAATGAGTGAATAACAATTCTTGAAGGTATTCAAAATAAACGCAAAAAGTATTTATATTTCGCCCTTGTTATGTCCGATAAGCTGTACAAAGTCCTGCCAGCAATGTCTGGTTAATGTGAATGTGGTCTGGATACCTTATCACATTGTGTAAAGAAGTTTGTCAATGTAACTCTGTTGTTTGGTCTTATCGTCCAAATTTACACTTTAGTTCATTTTCTTAACTTGGAATTGCAATTGCCCATAACAATCCGCCGGAACCCATCGAGATGCTTACTTACTTATATCCTGTATCCCCTTGTGGGTCGTAGGGCCTCTACAACGCCTACGCGCCATCGTGTGCGATTTCTGGAAATGTGCCTCAGCTCCCCCCCAGCTCTTTCCCATTTGCCGTGCTTCCTTCTCCACTGTTCTGCGCCACGTATTCTTAGTACCGCCTCGTATCCTGCCATCCTTCTATTGCATCGCTTGGTTAGCTATGAATCTGTCACCCTTTCGGAGAACGTGACCAATCCACTACCACTTTCGTCATCGTATGGTTGTGCCTATACGGTCATGACCCGTTCTCTGATAAAGCTGTTCGTCAGAGATACGGTTTGGCCAGAATATCTTAAAGATGTAGCGCAGGCACCTATTGACAAACGCTTGCAGCTTCATCGTGATAATGACAGACACTCACATCCATATAGCAGCATGGATTCAACGTTGGAACGGAACAGTCGTAGCTTGGTGTTTAAGCTTATTGCATTACTTTGCCAAACTGTGGATAGCATCGGCTGGCTATATCCAGTTCGGTACCGCCATCGGTTGAGACAATACTCCCAAGGTACTGGAAACTTTCTACTCTTTCAACCGTTTGTCCAGCAATGTATATATGAGTTGATGAGTTCCGTCCTAGGCTGATCATTTTTGTTTTTGCCGAGTTAATTTTCAGGGCAAGGACGTCTGCTTCTCTCTTCACATTTGCTGTCATTTGGTGAAGGTCCATTATTCTGTTAGACAGAAGGCATTCATAATCGGCGTACGCGAGGTGCTTGAGTTCAGATGTAAGAGTCCAACGAATTCCTCCATTTCCTGTTGATAAGGCTGCATTAAGCACATGGCTAATCACCAATAAAAATAGTATTGGTGAAAGTATGCAGCCTTGTTGAACCCAACACTCAGACAGCCTTCCTCTGTGCAATATATGACATGTGGACCCATTAATGTAGCCTTAATAATTGCTATTAATTTATCCGGAATGCGTCTCCTGTGCAACGCCTTTGAAACGCCTTTCCAAACCGATGAACAGCAGGTGAAGTGGTGATCGATACTCAACACACTGCTCGATGATGATCCGTAAGGTGTTGATGTGTTCGACACAGGAGGATGCAGATCGGAAACCTGCTTATTCGGCGTCGAGTGTGTCGTCATTTCTATGAAATAAGTGATGTACATATTTTAAGGGGTCCCATAAGATAACCTGGCTTGCAGTTGAAGTTTAACTACTGCAAATTGGGCCGTAATAAAACAATCGTTGTCGGCAGATTGATTACCATCTGCAGGTACTCCAAGATTGTACCTTAAGATTGTCAGTTCCAGCTGAACAGGAATTTATTCCCTGAAATTAAATTTCTGTGACGTCCGTTTATCTAGTTCACGATAATTAAACCGCCTTTAGTAACAGTCGGCTATGAAAGCAATTAATTAAAAGATCGTTGTCATTTAAATTACAAAGCTAATAAATTTTTTTAAAAAACTTCATATCCACCGGTTAGTTCAGGACACCCCTAATGCTAACAACAATAACTTATTTTATTCAAATTTAAATGACCTCTAGTAACTCGGAAACTGTTTCCCTTTCAACAAATAAATCTAATTAAGCTACCAGCCCTCCTTGACTGTTAGCTGTTAACTGCTAATTAACTGAGCTGCCTGCCTTTGCCATCCGCTAGTCCTAAATTATGTCAGTGTTTGTATAAATCCTGTAATTCCATGACATCTGTTCGCAAATAGCATTGTAGCTTAAAACTAAGGACATTGTCTATCCAATTTTTCGTAAACGTTTACAATTCCTTTCCCAGAAAAAAAAAGCCATAATTAATTTTCAGAGTACCACCTTTGGAGGAACTAATTTTATTATGTACAAAGTGTCCTTGCATCATGTTTACATTCGCACTTAATAGGATACCCACGCTGACAGGATTTAGGTATCTACCGACCATTCAGTGATTTTTGGTAACATTTTTTTTCAAGGTCGTGTGTGGTGTGCGGATAAAAACGAAGGACAACTTAAACAACGACACTTTGCTTTCGGATAGAGAAGTAAGCAATTTCCTTTAAGGCACGGCATCGCATCATGATCCAAAAGATTGGAATGATGGGAAATCGATTTTAGGAGAGCAGAAAAAAAAACGTACCAGCTTAATTAAATTCGAATTTAATTTCTAGAATATTAAGTTTGAAGGTAAACAGCTATCCAAGGACGTGGGCTGGCCAAATACATTCCAGCGAGAGCTCTATCTGCTTGAATCATTTTTTTTTTTTTTTGCTCTTAAACCAATAGAATTGAGATTAAATTTTTTTCTTACCCTTGAGAGGTCCTTAAAGAATCTATTTCCAAGTTGGCAAATGTCTATACTTTTGAGAAAAGAACCTGTTCAAGGATTCCAATGGATATAATAAATTGAATGAAATGCATACAACTCACAGGATGTTTTCTTAAAGTTTTTCATTTTATTTTTTAGTGCAAGTTCATTAAACACCCAACAAATAGGTTAACATACAGTACTGACTTCCCATTTAAAAAATTAGAAAAAAAAATTCTCCGCACTTTTTTCCCTCTCTAGATGATAAGTTGCGGATCCCTTCAGATGTTGGCGGAGAAGAGCTGTGTCCTTTCATTACATTTTAACCCAAAAGTTCGTCCTGTTACGTATAGAAAAAGTAGAATAGAAGGGTGGCACTTCGATAATTAAGGATAAAAGGCTTAGCATTTACTTCGCATGAGGGTAGAACTACCCTTTACCATATATATACGTGGCTGAAGAGCTTAATTTCGTCCATTAAAAAGAGGGACTTCTTCTTCTTACTTTCACCCAAAAACTCAAAACACCCGCTTCGTCTTCAATGAAAGGGAAAGTTTTCATTTTCGTTTTCGTGGCTTTCTTTTTGTGCACATTATCCTTCAACTGGAGGGGGGCTTGAAGGCGTGGCTGTTAAAAGCACATTAGGTTTCGATTTTATTGACCATTAATGTGAAAATCTATTGCACCTAGTTAAACAGCGGCTTGGAGTTGGGTTCGTTATTTTGGTCGTTAAAATTCCATACGGGCTTGAGGAGGTCCTTATATTCCTAATCGCATTAGGAGAAGAGCATTACGGGTCGGCTATTTGAAATTTTTTTGTTTTGTTTTGGTGTTTATAAGTTTAATTATCATTATTTGTTCGCCTGCAGAACCAGAACCCATGTAAGATTTTTTATTACTCCTTGACAGGATACGGTTCAGAGAATATGGCAAAATACTAAGTCCCTTGTCCATCAGTTTTATTTTCAGAGCAATTAGAAAAATTCCCTGAAACAAATACAAGTTGAAAAGAAAGTTAGAAGAAAAAAAAGGATAGAAGGACAAAAGTTTTTTTTTTGCGTTCAGATTAGAAAAAAAGTGATTATCATTGAAGCATTCTATATTTGTTTTTAATTAGAAGAAATTACTCTGGATAAAATGGTTAATTGACCGAAATTGTGCCCGGTATAATAGGAAAGAAGTATACTTCTTTATTTGTCTCTGTAATTAATAAAAGATGAGGCTTAAATGTGCCATAAACACCAGCATTTTTGGTAATTAAAAGGGCGAAGAGGATACAAAAGAAAAAACAAAAAAAAAACTAACGAACTTTTATGAAGTTTTGTAATCAAATTGGTTGTCTCTCTTAATTGCAGAGACCAGCAATCGGGTTTGTGATTTACTACAGTTGGCCGTCTGTATAACTCAAGAGTCAACCTGAGCGTTATGATTATAATTATTCAAAAGATGACATCATTCAATTTATCGGTAAGTCATAAGCTTAAATTCACTAATCTCGTTCTTCCCGGAGCAGAGTCAGCGAGGACATGTGAAACATCCTCCGGACGAACACGCCCCTTCATACCAAAGGCATTCAGGCAACCACATTTGAGGCTGTACACAACCTAAGCCACCCAGGGACAAGAGCCTCCCGCAAAAAAATCGCTCTTCGTTTTTTCTTGCCCTCGATGAACTCGTCGCCAAATGGGCACGAACCTGCCACCACTTGCCCTCTTTCAGCGCTTCGATTAAGGTTATGGACGTATACACACCACAGCGTACCATCCACAGGTCAATGGATTAGTAGATCTACCCGAGAGTAGGCTCACCTCACTTCCCGCTGTGCTCATAGGATTACGCGCAATGGTTAATAAATCAGGCACCACGCTCACGCAGCTCGTTTACGGCACAGAGATACGACTTCCAGTGGATTTCTTTGAGGCAAGCGACGCACCAAGGGAACCTGTCAGTTTCGTACAAGAACTGAGGAAGGTCCTACAACGAACGTCTCAAACCACTATTCGAAGCCAGTGTTTATCCCCAGAGACATGATCATGTCACATGGACATGAGGAACATGATGAGCCATTACCAGGGACAACCACCAGTTTATCACCTGTTAAGACCACAGTCCGCACAAGGTCGGGCCGGATAAGAAAGCCGCCATCGCGTCTTGCTTCCATTAAGGGGGAGCCTTGTAGCGGATGAAATTATTTCGCACATCCCTACAACATCGCTGCACCTAGCAAACGCTTACACACAGCACGGACCGAGCTGTCAACTAGGCGATAGTTTTTTTTAGTTTTCTCTTCTTCTGACGACGTGGTCGAGGATGGCAGCAGCGGGTCAACCTTCTTATATATTTTTTATCCAACCTAAATTTTTGTAACTGAATTTTCTTAAAAGCAATTTTATTTCTTGTAAATTGAAGTTTTAATGTTAATAAAAATTAATTAATTATTGACGTAATAGTACAAAGTAAGCTTTTACCTTACGCAAAGGAGTGGTTTTTGACGTAAACACATCGAGTCCAGTATAAGTTCCTTGCAACCGCTGCCACAAATTCAGCCAAGTTGTAATCAACATTACAACTGAACAAATAGAGGTTAAATAGGATATGCTAATGCTAAGTTGCATTTCATTTCATCAAGAGGTATACACATTCATTTGTTCCATCATAAATATTTCTAGAGCTTCGACTCTTTATCGTATTATTCATAAACAAGGATATTCATGCTCTAATAGCTTCAATCTAGTAATTATGAAACCTGTAATAATATCCGCATGTTACCCCGTTCGTTTGCAAACGTCAATTACTAGCTAATTAAATTCTATCCATTCGCTGAGCAATTATCCAATTCCCTGAATCAATTACGCTAGTAAAATTATTATCATCGCTCATCCTTACGTACACTACTGTGAGGCAAATCCTTATTATATATTCATCAGAAACTGTGTAGCATCGTTGAGTCCTCCCTTGTAATGCATCACTATTGTGTATTTATTGCACTTTTACGTGACCCACAAAGGGTAGAATTAAGTACATTTAACCATCCACCAGGTCCTTGTATATGTGTACCTCTTCGATCCCCTTGCAGATCCCCATTGATATTCTTCTGTTGTATACAATTACGTTTTTTTTTTTTTGCTTAGTCCTTTTTCAGATGTTGAAACCTAGATACTCATTTTGTTACTCTATTAAATAAACCTTTTTTTTTCTACTACACGATTTGTTTTAATTGAATTTCATGCAGCTATTGCTTCCAGGATTTTTCTCTCAACTGAATGCCAAGTGTTTTAATATTGACACACAATCACATACCGACTACACTAAGTGCAAGTGAATTACTTGTTGTTTTTTTTTTGTGCTGCTCTCCCAAAACTCTCCCGTTTGCATTACAAAGGACAACACAATTTCGTAAATCCTTTTAAGATGAAAACATTCAATTTGTCGGTTGATATTGCGTTGCATTTGAAATTGAAATCGTGTCTCGGTAAAATGAAGTCCTTTTTTCTTTTTGCCGAGATTGGAAGTGTTTTTTTTTTTTTTGTATATGCATGGTGGAAAGGACTCCATGAAAATTGGGAATTTATGTTTTATGCCGAATTAAACAAAAAAAAAAGAGAGTCCACGTGCTCGTAGAAGAACAAAAGTAAAGCTGTATTCATTGTTCGTCGATAGTGTGTATTTGTGTATTTGGGGGAAAGGTTCTTTGTCACTACTATTCATGTCACGTAATGCGATTGGCGTCCCTTTAAGAGAATTCAATTGAATCAATTTGATTGCAAGTAAAGGACTGGGGAGACACAAAGTACCAGTGAAATCAATACCGTGAACAGCATGTCTAAATTTACTAAGACGACGGCTCCTTCTCAAGTTAGAAATCTTATAGAATTTTTTTTTTCCTACCGTGGTTACATAAAATTTTATTATTTTATTATTAAAATACATTGTTGCGTAATAACACCCCCACGTGAAGGGAACATTTACTTTCCTGCACACAGATGGAGAGTAAAAATTGTTCAGCAGGTGGATGCCTTAAAGCTCCTTAGAAACACAAGCGGAATCATTAGAATAAAAAAGTGGTATATTGCCTGCCAATTTATCCACCAAAGTGAACATAAATTAAGGCCTCAACCAACTGAATTAATTTACTCTCATTTGATTAGGGATGGCAACAGTAATATAAGGACTCATCCCGTAGACATTAAAAGGTGAGAACGCAACGATTTGTTTCCCTTTTGCAGGGTAGTTCTCTATATTGTGTCTTGAGTCTGCCAATTTCTATTTCCCGACATCAGAACAATAGTCTCAGGACCCCATCAATATATTAGCGGCCCTCTGGGATTAAATGGAAATTGAGTTTATTTATGCCACCCGCAAGAGCGCCCAAATACATGTCCATCACACTTTATCTCGTCTAATATTTACTTTGATTCCTCACAGTTGCTGAAAAACGAGTTGAATTGTAAATTTTATTCAAAACACTACCGCAGGCTGAATATAGAAAGGACTCGCCCCAACATCGAACTGGAAATAGTTACTTGTGATTCACTATGGAGGATACAATCTATCAGTAGTCACGAACATTCTATAAATTATTCCATCGAAACTTTTGCCAGAAACCCTTTCTTAAGGCCACAAAGTGACATACAAAAAGGACATTAGGTCGATCGTTAAGAGAAGGTGACAAAGGCAGCTGTTGCAAGCGTCTTGTGGCAAGCGTCTTGTGTGTCCTATTTTTTGAGATACAAATCTAAAATTTTACCAATTAAATTTTCTTTATCATGCATGTGACAGGAAAGAAATCTTGTAACTAAGCTGAAGGGACTTACAGTTTTTGAGTACTTTTTTTTGCATTCGAATGTAAACTAATTGCCTTGGGGGTATTTGAAATAACAACTTTTAGTTTAGTTAATAACTGTGGAGACCAACTTCTCTTTTAAACCTTAGGGGCATACAACTTTAACTTTAACCTTGTTCCTTAAGTAATACCTAAGGGCAAATAATTTACAATGGTAAGGAAGACTTTGTTTCAATTTGAAAGTTTGCAAGCAAAACTGTTTGCGTTTTGAAATCAGACATGCTTCACTTGCAGCTCTAGATACTCGTATGCTTTTTTTTTTTTTAAGAAACTTTGTCGTCATACATTTGTTATTAATGTTGAAGGAATTAAATGTTTGATGCCACTTTGGCTGGATGTGGCTGGATGATGCCTGGATCAAGAAGCACACCCCAACTACTTAAGTTTGAGGAGAGGAATCTTAGTGTTGTTTGCTCGATCCCAAAAAGAGAAATTCCTAAATCGTGCCAATGATATGACATCATACACTCACGGTGCTCCATCAAGTTCGGTAAGCACCTAGATCGTACAAAAGGTTTGGGACTACATATCGCTCCTCTATGCACTTTCTCCAATATCGTAATTTAAAGAATTGTGCGTTATTGCCCAGCCAACAGAAGACAACGTGATGGCTAAAATGGGTCGAACAGTGAACGAGGAGGAAGCAAAGTCTATTCTGTTAACAAAAAGGATAATCAATTACGAAATGTAGTCACCTGATGCTATCGCGCCTGATGCTATGACTCTGAGACTTCAGTTGCGGCGCAAGTATGAGGTTAACTTTTCAGGTATTCAGGACTAGCTACCGCCAGCTTCTGAGCCAGGAATGAGGTGTAGTTGTATTTTCATGGATGGTTCCAAAACCAAATTTGTGGAAGAGGATAACACAAGACTGCAATACTCATTGGGTAAGCATGCCTCTGTCTTTCAGGCGGAGATTCTCTGGATCTGAATGACTACAAGTTACATCGTTGGGAAAAAGTCGTAGTGTCTGTGTCTGTAGTGACAGTCAAGCTGCGCTTAAGGCTATGCTTAACCCTTTAACCTCATCCAAACCAGTTTGTGAATGTAAGAGAGCTTTGAACTGTGTCGCACGATTCGATTTATTGACTCTCATCTGGGTGCCAGGTCACACTGGTATCGCGGGAAATGAGATTGCTAGAAAGCTTCTCAGGACCCGAACCTGTGGCTTCCTGTATCTATGATCAGGGCTTCCATAGATGATTGGGTTTCCTATGAACACAATTGTGTGTGACATGACTCTCCTGGATGCAGGCTGACTAACCGGATGCTCCCAGAAGCGGCATTCTAGATATCTCTCAGCAGAAAAGACTGCAGAAAACTTATTGGCGTTCTTACAAGGCACTCCGCTTTTGCTAAGCATCTTAATATGATTGGCTTAAGTGTCGTCAGAGGGTGCTGATACTGCGAAGCACTTCCCATGTGATTGTCCTGCTTTTGCTCGGATCAGGTGGTAGCTTCTAGGTGCGGACGTGGTGAGTGCTGTCAATGTAAGCTCTTCGTCACTGAAGCGCCTACTCGAATTCATTAAGAAGACGAGAAAATTTATGCATTTAAAGGGGACGTAATGGGATGCTTTCTGGTAGTAGAATGGACAGGTTGGTGTCTAAGTGCTCGAGCGAAGCTTTCCTATCTCAACAAAAAATAGTCACAATTTTGAGGTAGTGAAGGACAATGTTTACCTAGGCTCCTCAATAAATTCTATCAATGACGGTTTCTAGAAATGAGCCTCACCAAGCGAGTCGGCTCGAGAAGCGTATTGGTTGATTCCCATGTTCACTTCGGACTTATGTGACATCTAAGCACGTAAGTATTTTTTGTGACGTCTGACTTACATCACAGAGTATTACTGTCAAGAGCAACCTTTTCGAAAAAGAACTTTCCCCTTCGGAAGCTGTGACAAGTCTTAGCTATCTATGGGCTCCTTGTGACCCAGTATTTATTCACTTTATGTGGTCTAGTAATTATTTGTGTTGCTTTGCTTCAGTATTTAAATATTTCATGCTTGCAATCAATTTTTACTAAATATGCAAGGACCAAGGAGTAAATTTTGTGACTGACATGAAATTCCTTCAATCAATTAATAATGTTCGTATTTCATCTGCAAGCAGTCTGGAACCTCAAGGTTCTATTGCCTTTGTGGTCTACATTTCCCCAGCAGCAAATGAAGCCAAATGTTTACATGTCTTCAAAATTCAAGTGAACAGAGTAAACACAAAAAAAACTTCGTTTCGGACAACCTAATTCCTTTTTTGGGCAAAAAAAAAAAAAAAAAAAACTATAAACAGTAATTGTTGTTCACTTTGTGTGTAAGCATTCTCCTGGATTGAGACAACTAGGTTTGCTTCTAAGATCCTTCGTCCATTCTATGGCTTTTGCTTCGAGTTCTTCTGAAGTTAAGAAAAGAAAAACCTCATGCACAGACAAAACAAATGAAAATAAAAGTTATCCACCCGAAGGATTGACACGATGGTGTTTTATGTTCCCTTAGTTAGTTTCTTTGAAATGGTTTACTTGATAAGTGGTCAATGCTACTCTATGTATAGTAGGCGATAAGTCCTTTTCCACAGAGCAGATTGTTGTAGGTACGTGCACTCACTGAGATGGATACTAATGGTTGCCGAGAGAATTCATTCATTCATTAGGGGATACCTACCATGCCCAGGACTCAAAGAGAATATACATACACAAAAGTGCGGTAAGGAATAATAGTAAAGTTTACGTCTCTTGGTTGGCATTTAATTTACGATTCCGGGAACATTTTATGCAAATTTCCTCTGGGATCGACAATCTTGCTCTAAATGAAATAAAGTGAAATAAATTTTGTGACATTAAATGAAAATAGAAAAGAATATAAATTTACTATCAAAGAATTCCAAGTACCTACGTGATTTTCTTTTTCAAGAGAAATACTAAGATTATCATCCCCAAAGGAATGGACATCAAATTTAAAGAAAATCGAGTCCTTAGGTGAGGTTATTTTCAAGCTTTTGGGAGGTAAAGGTAGCTAAACATTTAATGGCAAAGATTGAAGTTTTTAACGAGAGCTTATGTTGCTTATGACTTATTTACCCACCAGGGATCTTATTGTATGCAATTTTTTTCCCCGAGGGGGATTTTCTATGATCCTTTCATTCCATTCCATTCTAAGAAGGAAAGCTATCGAGCAGCTATTTGTAAACTGAAATTTGTTCATGCTACAGAGAAGAGGAGATAGGGTGAGAAGGATCGCCCTACCAGAGATTGACCAGAGAAAGGGTGCTTTATATGGACCTACAACTTGCAGTGGAAAAGGCAGAATTAGCGACTATAGACAATAGGCGCCATGAGTCGTAATAAAAAGAGTAACAGTTGGTAATCTTGTTATAGCCTCCAAAATCAGAGTTGAAGTTCCTTGCCATTGCTGTAGATCAAAGGCTCAGTTTTAAGCAGTTTCTTCTCCATGGAGCGCAGTAGGTTGAAAGGACCATGGCTACCCTGGTAAGGACCATGCCAGAAATTAGCTAAGAAATTATCTTGCTAGCAACGTAACGATGCCAACTGCCTACAGCGAAGTGTTACTGAATTTATGCTCTGACAAAAGCAGATGGTCGCAGAGGTTGATATGTATAGGCGCTTACATCAATAGGAAGCATGGTATGCTGAACTTCTATCTGAGCCAAATAATTAGTGGCAGGGCCTTATATGAAACCTTTACGAAAAGCGTCCACAAATGAAAGTAAAAGAAGGATGTAAAGGATTGCAAGAGTGCACAAAACTGTTTGATTTTAGATTAGTCTTGACCAAAAGGGTGAAATGTATAGTATAAGTGAGGATCTGAAATGAATAGTGTTTTCGCTCTATAATACCTATCTTAAAGCATGACATATGTACGACCACTTGCATGTGCTAGGCAAATGCTAGTGTATTACTTTAGGAAGAAGTTTATCGAGTAAAGGAATGAATTCACGGAAGAAAGTTTTAATTGAAAACTTCTTTGGCCTAAGAATAGTCCTCCAACCAACTAACATAATTTATGAAAAGAAGGTACCTGCTTAAGTGATTGTTTTCTTGTTTTTTTCTCGAAAACTAGTATCCTTATCCATAGGATTTTCTTACTTCATGGGAAAATAATGAATTGGAAAAATTTATGAGAACAGAAGTCTGTAGATATTCTTGTACAAATCATTCGTAGAAAAAAGTTGTATAATTATACCCTTTCCTAAGGGTAGGGTACCTACGTATATTAAGATTGATACATATGTAGTTTGTAACATAGAAAAATATTCAAGATAGACCATATAAAGTATAAATGATCACCATCAATAGCAGAGTCGATTGAGCCATGTCCGTCTGTCTGTCCATTCGTATGTCACCAGTTTTTGGGCCTTAAATTTTGAGCTGGATTGATGAATTTTTGTGTACGAGGTTCTTGTAAAAATAAGCCGTACAAGTGCACAAAAAAAAAACTCGAAAAAACTTACTTAAGCAAATATATAGATATTCACTTACTTCAGAAATCTCCCATACATTGTATATGCCCACGCCCACTTCTTAGGGGCGGTTTTCTAAAAGAAAAGAAAAGCAGTGTGTGCTTGTACTGCTTTAAATTCCTTGCAGATGTGCAAACAAAATCGTTCAAAATGTTGTGTTGGCAGACCAAAAAGTGCTTATCAGTCATTTACCTAAAACACAGAGATCAAAGGACTGAATATGATAAAGGTCTCCACATGATAGGTACCTACATAGAATGTTAACCTAGAGTACATATACTTTATTTGCCACCTATAGTATTCAATCGCTAGATTAGCCAGCCTGCATATTCTTCGGAGCTTATCCCCAAGGACTTTGGTCTTATTCTTCCGAGGAATAGCTCGGAGTTATAAAGACCAAGCAGCAGGACTATGAAATAAGCAACAGGAATATGTTGGAAAGCTAAACAAAAAGAATTTAACGGTAGTATCACCAAAACTTGGGACAGAAAAAGGAAATATTTCCTGCCTTCTAACCCTTATTAAACATACATACACATTCATTAACTGTAGGTCCGGTCGCATGCCCTCCTAAAAAAGCGAATTTTTACAAAAACTTACAAACTTATACGAAAGCTGTTCGCGTACAGAGAATTTTCGTAGTTTTTCGCAGAAGAGAGCTCCCACGAGAGAGAGTAAGAAATTTCCCCATGCTACGAATTTTAGTCCAAAAAATTTCTCGCTAACTGTCAAACCAGTGTATTTTCAGTTTTTTCTTGTTCAACGCGTTCGTTTACTTTTTCGTGTTTTGTGTGAAATGGAGACTTGCTTGTTTTGTATTACACTTGTAGACTGTGCGACGTCTGACTCGCAGTGACTTACTAAAACCCCATCCATATTTTTGTCGCCATTCAAAGCAAGCGATAAACATTGATTATTATTCAATAAGAATCCGATTAGGGCGAATGGAAGCAATGATGTATTGCGATAAATAAAATTCGCATTGTGGGAAAGAATTGAAATACAAAAGGATAAGTTTCGAATATGATTTTAATGTGGCATACAAAATATTATTTGATGTACAAAAATTGTATGTAAATTCATTCAAGATTGAAAATATTTTTAGACTATCTGCCAGACGTAAAACCATACAAAAGTTAATGTATAAACTTAAACGACTTTTCTATATGTCAAGCCACAAAAGCATAAAAGAAAGTTGAAATAATAGCTGACCAAGTTACTTTCTTAAAACTTTTTAAAACTCTGACCACCAAATCCAAAAGAGTATTCCTCCTTAACTATAAACTTTGATATTGTTTCAGAAAAAGGACATGACGCAGACACTTACAGCTGTTGGGGGCAGCATTTGTTAACACAGGCTGCACCCGTGGCTCAGCGGTTGCATAAGGTAGGTAGGTAGATAGTCTGAACAAAATCCAAGACAATTACTGTCAAGAGTAGGCTTCTCAAAAACCACCGGCCTCTGGAAAAAAAATAGTACAAAATTGTGGAAATACATACTCCGTCTTACAGATAGCAATAGGCATTTTCAGATTCAATTGGGTTGTCCGCCTTACAGTTCCCTGGAATATCCCTATGGGCTGGCACCCAGCATAGGCGAATGTTGTATTGATCCGAGATCTCCATCAGAGATGAGTGGTAAACTTGTACGACCTTTGTTGTGACACTTTGTAGTTCACTTCACTTCAGCCAGGACAGTGCTTCTTTAATTGCCATTATTTCCGCCTGAAATACGCTACAGGGATCAGGGAGGCGGAAAGAGATGCTTAAGTTAAGCACAGAGGAGTAAACACCACCACCAACTCCGTCTGGGGTCTTACATCCATCAGTATAGATATGTATCATTCCGACATCCACCTGTTCCAGATTAGACCATATTTCAAGAGCTGGGATTAATGTACGGAAGTTCCGACCAAAACTGACTTTGGTGGGGGTGTAATCAGTGGTTTCATAAATGAGGTCATTAAGAACAGAGGAGTGGCCATAGTTGAGGTTTAGCCACTGTGAAGAGGAAGACAGGCGAATAGCCGTTGAGGCAGCTATTTGTTTGCTGGCGATTTCTATAGGCAATAGGTGAAGAATGGTACCTAGAGCTGCGGCTCTACATGCAGCTCTTTGTAATTTTCCCAGTTGAGAGAGGTTAACAGTCCTTAGAAGAGCTGCCCACCAGACGAACACGCCGTACAAAAGTATAGGTCTGACGACAGACGTATATAGCCAGAGGGTGACAGTGCTGGCCTTCTAAAGCGGTCTGTGATACTGGCTTTCCGGCTGAGTTTCCTATTTAAAATAAGACCCAAAAATTTGGCTTTGCCGGAAAACACAAGCTTAGTGCCTTTTAGTGTGGGAGGGTCTATGATGGGGAAGTTGTATTTCCGTGTGAAGAGGAATAGTTCGGTCTTTTGAGGGTTGACACCTAGTCCACATTGAGCGGTCCCTGAGACTATCTGGGAGTTTTCCAAAGAAGACTAAAGCACCGTCATCCGCGTACCCAACCACCCTACAGCCTAAGGGCTCAAGGTCAATCAGCAAATGGCTTATTGTAATATTCCGAAGAAGGGGTGATAAGACCCTACCCTGGTGGGTACCACAATTGACAATTCTAAAAGCCGTAGGTGTGGTATGTGCTGATGATCCTGCTAGTTAGCATTTGATCAATCAGCACCCTAAACCAAGCATTGGCCCCCAGTTAATCGCACCGGAATTGACGTTGTTAAAGGCTCCTTCTATATCCAAGAAGGTTACTAGGGAGAATTCTTTGACAATTAGAGATCGCTCAATGACACGTACCAATACGTGTTGGGCAGTCTCCACCGATTTTCCTTTACAATACGCATGTTGGGATGGAGAGAGTAGGCTCGAATCAATTGAGCCGCGGAGATGGATATCAATCAGTATTTCTAGGGTTTTTAGGAGGAATGATGACAGCCTGACAGCTGGGACAAGAGTCCACCGACAGTTAACACCAACAGAGTTTCAAATAATATTACATCAACCGTTTTCTATCTATCAGTTCGTGCCTTCTTCAGTCTCTTCCAATTTTCCCACCGTCCTTGCCTTAATTATTATTATATATAAAAAATAAAACTTATGAATCAGAATAAATTTTCATGGAAAATAAAGCACATCATCACTCTCTAGCGTTGCGTACCCACTAAAATTATTTCTTTTGTAAATTTTTAATCACAAAGTTCAATATTTTTATTTATTTCATTTCATTTTCGAAACTTTAATCAACTTTTATGCTCCCATTACCAAGTACCTCGTACAAAGGTGTCAATCTGCTTTAAAAACACGCATCCTTTCGATAATACCGTCACATGTCCAGAGCATACCGCTGGGATTTTGATTACAATCTCGTCATATTTTTTCTTTTTTTTTTTTATAGCAAACGGATATCGTTTGAAAAGTTATAAAATAAAATCAATATGACACAAGTTCCAATTTAATGTGAAGGGATTTTTAACCCGCCTTTCATGTGACAGGGTATCCTGTGAAAGTTTTACTGTAACCTATTAGCGTGTGAAAACAATTTTTAGCACGCGAAGGAATAAAAATGGATAAACAATAATAAACTGTCAACGTTCTGTTTGATTGCTAAACATAAACATAAATTCAAGGAACTTTCACCATAGACACTGGGCCAACTGTAGATGAAAATAAATATGACATAAATTTCTACTTAATCCTACGAAACCAATTCTCCAAAGGATAATTCATCTATAGCATCATAAATCGCATCATAATAAATATATTTGAATCAAAGCTCAATAGAAATTCGTCCTCACACAAACACCCACATGGTGACCTCCATAAATTATCTGGAAAAAAGGATATTCGATCGAATTTCTTTAAAATATTTTTACAAATTTAAGAATAAATCTTTGCTGTATGCGGGCGATACTGATGGTTTTGATTTTATGTCAAGCACAAGTCCTCATCATGACACAAACTTCTTTCCATCTATCACTTCAAATAAACTATCTATCTATCTATCGGCTTATCCTTTGAATGGAAGAAATAAATAAAAACTAAAATATTTTTGCACGAAGTAACAACATAATAATGATGAATCGATCCTGTATTACACAGGAATGGTGTCACGTAATATATGGAAAGGACATCGACAAACTCAGACAGTTTTGGTGGAAAACTAAGAGATACATTTCTGTATCCTGACTGTATGCTAATAAATGACACAAACAAATCAATTCATTGCGAATATTTCATCGTTGGGGTATTTTTGGAATCGGTTTGATTATCATTATTATACGTAAATAAGGCAAGGAGTATTGTCATTAGAGCCATATTGCGAGGATGGCTATTTTTGTGTACTGAAAGGCAAACAAACTCAACTATGAGTCAACCAGTTGTGAAATTTATCGTAGATCTGCAATTCAACTGACTTGGAAAATTTGATTTCAAACTTGGGGTTAGGAACCAAAAAAAAAAACCTGGAATAGTATTGACATACGAATGAAGTCACTCTCTGCACCATTTGCCGGGACAGTAGTCATTAAGGCAGACGAACTTTTAGGCAGAACCTAAAACAGAACGAAAGATGTACTTCCTGGGCCATAAGACGCGATTGTGTCAGATCTCACAGCGAATAAAAATACTAAAAAACCTACAGAGCAAGTGCGGACCTTAAAAAAGTAAGACGGGACATAGTATAGGGTTAATCCTGTGTCAGTCTATTAGTCTCAGCTTTGTAATTCTTAAACCATGTGACGTAGAAAGCTGTAGCGTTCAGGAAAATATGACTACAAGTTCAGATCCAAGAGTATTACTGTCAAGAGAAAGCTTATCAAAACCACACCTGACGTGGTGGATGCAAATAGGTGGGTAAGCTATAGAGATAAGGGAGAATGGAAAAGATTCTTTAAATTCACTTTACGAAAGGTTTTCTTCGACAGCCCTCTTATGTCATCAAAGTAGAGTTCCTAGAGCCATCGCTAGTTTATAAGTTGACTCGAACACCTCTCTGTTGCTGTGTCTCAGAGAAGACTGATCCTAAACCGATGAGAAAGCACTGTGCCACAAATTTGGAGAATATCCTAATGGATACAATAGCCTAGGAACTGACCAGACTAACAATGTATTTGACTCTCCTGAAGAAGGCCACATACATATGTATCTCCGCTACACAAACTTTGTAATATCAAAGGAATCTTCACACTTTTTTGCTGGTTTCAATTATGATATTAGGATAATACCAAGTGAAGCTTCCAAGGTGTTCCAAAATAGGTTGTCTTCACCGTCTCGAACCTGGGGGCTGGGATTCGAAGATCCTTTTGGCTGGAGCATTGTTTGCTCGACATGCCCGAGCCAATGTACTCTGCGTATCTTGCCTTTTTGGACTACATCCACATCATGGTAAAGCTCATAGAGTTCGCGGTTGTATCTTCTCCTCCATTCGCCCTCCTCGCATAAGTGACCTAATAGCCGACGAAGTATTTTTCGCTCGAAGGTGTCCAATATTTGCTCAGCTTTCTTACTTATCGTCCAGCATTCGGCTTCATACAGCAGGACTGGGAAGATGAGCGTTCTATAGAGCATTCATTTGGTCAGTCGAGTTAGGAGTTTTGAGCTCAGCTGTTTTGCCGAACCGAAGTAGCAGCGGTTTGCTAGGATTATTCTTCGTCGGATCTCTATAAAGGTATCATTTGTAGAATTAATATTTGTTCCGAGGTAGGTGAACTCCTTAACGACGACGGCTTGCCGGGATCTCCCTATGATGTCAATATCGTTTGCGTATCCCATCAGTTGGACGGATTTATGAAAGATAGTGCCTTCCTTGTTGACACCTGCCCTGCGCACTATCTGCTCCAACACGATATTGAAGAAATCACATGACAGCGCATCTCCTTGCCTGAATCCGGTGCACGTTTGGAAGAGCTCCGAAGAGTTGTTTCCAAGTTGCACAGTGCATCGCGTGTCTTCCAGCGTTACACGACACATCTGGATAAGTTTTTTCCCGAATTGGATCATTGCCTGGTAGAGCTCGAGACGATGAATGCTGTCATAGGCGGCTTTAAAGTCGAAGAAAAGGTGATGGGTTTCGACATGAAATTGGTTGGTCTTTTCCGAGATTTGCCTGAGTGTGAAAATTTGGTCTATTCTTCGATCTGTCGGGCCAGAAGCCACACTGGTACATGCCGATTAGTGTGTTGCAGAAAGGTTTTAGACGTTCAAAGATTACGTTGGATAGGATCTTATATGCGACATTTATCAGGGATATGCCTCGGTAGTTCTTACAAGACATTGGATAGCCTTTTTTGAAGATGGGGCATAAAGGGCATTCATGAGCTAGCTATTTGATATGTTTTCTTCCCTTTTATGTCCAAAAAGTTGCCCACCCCCTAAAGTTTTAGATCAGCAACCTTGGTACCGATCTACAACACCGTTTATGTGCTCAAATCAAAATGTTATACAAGTGCTTCTTCCCACAAGGACTGCTATTTGCAAAACAACCACTTTCATGGAATGCAATATAAAATTTCATTATTTTACCCACTTCGTCAGTTCATTTGTTATTAGGATTACGTCTAGTAGTTTGCACGAGAAATCTCAATTTTCTCAAATTCAAATTAAAATTTTATATTCCCCAAAGTAGGTAACAAAAAATAATCGTGTGTATTTTCGAAAGTCCTATAAACTTTGAACAATATTTGAAAATCATAAATAATTCTTCGTCGACACGTCAGTATTTATTTCCTTCAAACTACTCTCCTTTTCATCCCAAGCAGTGCCAGTGTAGTCAAAGTAAGAAATTCATATTCCCCCTGCGTATTGAATGAAATATTAAACAATATACCATACAGAATGTAAGAGTACAAAACCGAAGAAGGGAAATGGGGGAAAAAAAAAAGTGAAAATAAAATTGTGTACCTTTTGTAAATATTTACGGATTTAAATATTGATATTCAAGCTTTTATACTCCAGTCGGGGTACCTCTTCCTAATCTGTAGGCGTCGAAATCAAAAAATGATTTTCTTTTCAACTTTCGAAACAGCACTAGCGCGCGTACGAAGAATGAATATCTCACAGTTGATTGGTTCTGAAAAGTTCGTTGTTTTTTTTTTTTTCTTCGAAATCATTGATATAGCTATGCAGGAGGGTTTAATATTTTCAGCCGTATCCGTATGAATTATTAAGCCATTGAATATTGTAACAGGTGCTGTCAATTTGTATTTTCAACATTTCAATACTGGTTTTTTTCTTGAACTTTTTTTTCTTGGGTTTGTTCAAAAGATTATGTTCATCACGGATTTGGTGCCTTGTGCAATCTATGGACTATATTTGTATCCACCATAAAGGTCAAAATGTGCTTCTATTATTTCTCATGGTTTTTGGGTATTTAAGAAAATATTTTTGTTTGTTTAGAGAAGCGTTTTGGAAAACAAAACTATGTACTCTTAAATCTTTTTGTATACCCCACGTTTTACTGTTTTTACTTGCACCGATATGTGGTATTGTTATATGGGCCAAGTTTTGGATAAATGTAAATTTTTTGATCTCGAGATTTTGATCAATTTTCTTTATATAGAAGTCGAAATGGGTCTGGCAATTCTGTTTGGTCGAATTCATATTTGGAGTCTGTTTGTAAGCCCCTATAGGTGATATTGAAATTTCCATTTTAGTCCTAATATTAATGATATTTTGCTTATAACAAGCAAAGTGCAATAAGACGTTAAACCCCATTTATGGCCACAATTGTTTTATACAAAATTGATTTGTTTTGAAACAGCTGCATCGATTTAGTTTACATTTCATAATGAAGCCAGTTTAGAGACATGCTACTAGATGGCTTACAAAAAAATATTATACCGGCACTTAGGACCAATATACTTAAAAGGCAGTTTTGGTAAAAAAAAACGGGTCAAAACAAAACACATACAAAGTTATCGGTTAAAAGTAAAAAAAGAAAACATTGTAGTGAACTTAAGTATGTTTTATTCATTAATTAAATAACAATTTTAAGGTTAATAAAAGTAAGATATGTTCAAAGGTTTTTAAAAAAAGTTTAAAGTTAAAAAAACAGCCCTCCTGTTCTTCTGTCAAAACAAAAGCCATGGCTCTGTTCGTCCGCTCCATTTTGGTTCCGTTCGTTTACTTTATTCTTCTACTTTCTATTACACTTCACGATACTATCATTTTCTTTTATTTTTTCGGTATGCCATTTTGTTTGCCATTGCCATCAGTTAGCAGTTGACCATAAACCAACTAAACTAGAAAGTCAACTCGAACTTCCCCTGCCCCCTTAGTGCTGCAAATAGGAGGAGCCTAATTACCATGTTTGTGAATAAATGTGAAATAGCGTGTGACCAAGACCTAACTATTATTTTGTTATCTCTTTCATCCCCTTTGGGCAAACATTTTTTTTCGGTTGTTATTCCATTAACAACAACAAATTGTATGTACAAAATGGCTGTGGCCGTAGATGTCAAAAAATCGCCGGATTTTGTAAGTGTATGTGTGAAATTAGTGAGCTTCCATTTGATTTTGCTTAAACGTCAGAATGCCAATGACAAAATCTAGCGGATTTTAGCTTGGGGGAACGAATGTGTCAAACAAACTGAAGTTGTCTGTCTAATTTAGATTTGTCTATGGCAGTTGACAGTCGTAGAGAATGGTCGATAACAATTTCTTCTTTTTCTTCGATGTTATGGCCTAGAGAAGAGCGATCATAACCATTTTCAACTTTATCGACTATGGAGTTCGCGAATTCGACCTCAGGAAATACCAGCAAGCTTCCCGGTTTTGGATCTCTTCTCTACTGAGATCAATCAAATTCTGATGTTTTTTTGGTCTGCCTTTTATTCGCGATTCGTTGGTAGGAACGTTGATTGACATTACTGTGTTGACAGTGTTCGAAACATTTTTCCTTTGAAAAAGGCAATACCAATGAGCTGCTCATGCTTTACCTATCTTTCTTCGGGTTTTTCTAAATGAAGGCTTTCTCGAATCTTCCAAATTCTTGTTGTATCAAGTTTTGTTAGTCCTATAAACACCATTATTCAGTGCGGAACTGGATCAATTATGATAGGTCTATGGAGTTCCAATACACAACTTTTCGATAATTGGTTTTTCCCGCCCGAATATTGTCCAAGAGTGCTGGTATCGACTAGTCCCCACGATGCACTGCCTCTCGACTTCTTCCTATGGGCGGTTGGTTGGTTGGTTGAAAACGGCCTTCGGCTAGGATGCACTTAAAGCAGAAATAGGTTCGTTGTGTAAGGTGGGTGGGCTATTTATTCCTTCGTAAGAAGAAGCCAATCTTAGCAGTTGTTAAGATCACTTAGATCGTTGAACAGGTATTCACCTAATGTGGCCTTTCTAATGTTGGCACGTGCGGGACATGTGCATAGGAGGTGACTGATTGTATCCTCTTCTTCTTCATCTTTACAACTTCTACAGACGTCATTGGAGAGGGTTCCTCTCTTAGGTTTCACTCAGCTCACTTTTTTTTCATCACATTGACATAAAGCCGTTGTAAAGCAAAAGGATATCATATCTTCGCGATAAAATATTCCTTGCAATGGATCAAAACTTTAATAATGTTGCGGAGAAGTTAAGATATTCATTGACAGCATGGTGCCGCTCTTCCTCCATAAAGGATTAGTTATGATTGCTTAAGCATTTATTGGCGGTTCACTCTTACATTCAACTTACTCATAACTCTGCGAGGAATTTATTCGAATCTCCCGCAAAAGAAAAACACTTTGCTCTAAATATTCAAAACGTGGCTTTTTGTCGCCTTCTTTAAAAAGCGCCCACAAATCTGCCATCGGTTCCGCCCAAAGTGTTTCGTAAAATTTCCCTTTCAAATGATGATCCAAGCAGTTTTCTCTTGCCCCACACATAATTTCTAGTCAGCAAACCGTTTCAATGTGACACATTACACTCAGTGTGTCGGGGCATTAATAACACCATTAAAACGTGAAGCAATAACAGTTCGCAAGGGAATACATATAACGACACAACAACTTAAAAAAAAAAAAGGATACACAAGCAATTTTTACTCTCGAAGAAGGCAAGCGATGGTTTAGCTGTGGAGGAAGCAATTTCGAGAGAAAAATAGCACACATTCAACAAATACTTTCACTTCGACCTAATTTTTTTTTCTGGTTGGAGGTTGGAGGTTGTAAGTGGGACTGGCAAGGATTCAAGGGTGGGTATACAAATAAGTTTTTTCTTTCTACCTTTTTTGCTTTGCATTCTACTTGTGTACAATTTGCAAATTTGTAATCGATTGCCTTTGTTCCGTTGAAGATTAAAGAAGGAAAAATCCTTCCACCTTGGTGCTCCTCGTTTTTTTTTTTATGAATTTGTTGAATCGATGAGTGTGTACATGAAATAAATAACAAAATCTCAATAAATAAAGAACGTAGGTCCTAGTACACAGGATAATCTTCAAAGGGGAAAACACCATGACACCTCGCATAAATTTTAATCACTTTTCTGTGCAAAGCTCGTATTATGGAAATCAGTAAAAGATACAGAAAATCAGAATCCTCTGATATTGCATTATGAATGAAGCACCTCCTCATGTGCAGAAAATCTACTCTGCTACTCTGTGTCCATTCACTGAAAGTAATTGCAAATAATTTCTAGTACACAACAGTAAAAAAGCAAAAAAAAAAAAAAAAAGTGGAAACACTCTACTGCTGGATATCGAAGTGATGAAATTGCAAATGCATGGAATATATGTAAGTTCCCCACGGTGCCTTCGATGATTTATATGTATTAAACTTTGTTTCGAAAAAAGAGAAACTAGTATCTGCACAGGAAGTCCCATAAAATTCTTAACAATGCCCAGCAATCAAATGGGATTCACTGGAGTTGAAATGCGAATTATGGTTTTGTTTCGAATTGCACTTGCAAATCTAACTAACTGGAGGGTAGTGCAATCTCTCGAAGGGATATGGGAGCAGAGAATTTAATTGTGAATTCTTTTGTGCTTGCTTGTGCATTATGATGGCATTTTGTGGAAAATTTATTCCTTGAGAATATGGCATTTTTAATTATTATCACCGAGGGAAGGATATTTCCTTCCATTGAATAGGAAACACTTTAACACTTTTATAAAGGGTTTCCCAATAAGGACTTGACAACTTTTTTTTTAAATAAAACGCAAACCATTTGAGATATATCAAAAACCTTTATTATCGGCTTGAAGTGCAATCAAAACATTTATGAATGGAACTCGATTTCGTGGTCTGAACGACGCCCAATTCTTGAGAACGCCGTGGAATTGACTGATTTGGATCGTTTTCTACGGACGCCTGAACGGCAGCCATATTTTCGACACTTCGACCAACCCGTTGTCCCACTGACACTGCAACATCACACAACAAATATGTAGACTCAAATTTTTACACTAAACTTGTTATTGACTGTCTACTAAGGCGAGAGTTACGACCGAAAATTGGAGTTAACGCTCCTATAGTTGCGATCACCAACTCCGAATTTCGATAGAAAATGTTTATAATTTGCAGACGTTGCTTGTTCGTTTAGTTTACCAGGATGAAAATGTTGCGTTTATTGAATAAATTGACAGTGACAGTTTGATGATTACTGAAAGAGTGCGTTCACAAATTAAATTCAAAGTTGTCAAGTGCCTATTGGAAAACCCTTTATATAGGAATTTTTTTTCCCCTTTTCATGTGTCGGCCTAGAAAGGAGGAAATTAAGCACTAAACCTTGACTGATTCATTGCAGCACCAGAGAAGCAAGCCCTGTACTTTCTTGCAGTGTCAGCATTCACCACATCAGCAACACTGTGTACACTGACGCAAGTAAAGGTGTCAGCACGGAAACTTAAGCCGAGGATGACTTATAGGTGCATATGAGTTATCTGTAGTCTGTTCTGCTGGGAGACCTAAGAAGTATTTCTTTGTAAGCCTACAGCCCGGAAAGTCACATCGCACACAACTGTGATCGTATGAGACAAAGTCTACGATCGAAACCCTAACCAAGAAGACATCCATCGCGACTATCGATCTTCCCAACAACAGAGCAAACGTAATGGATTTTATAAATTCATCAGGAAGGTTCCCACTCATCACACCATCTCTCAATCACAATAGATTCCTGAATACGGATCACATCTACATAACCATTGAATCTTCACCAATCTCACCTAAAAAGTAGGGAAGTCTAATACGTTTTCACTTTCGAAGAAGCCTCCGAATTCAGACCCTTAACATGTTTTGGATTTATCCAGGAAAATAGCACTATATTCCATTCCAGTTTCTAATTTGAACGTATGCTTTTATTCTGGCAAATTGCTTTCGTAGTGTCTCCCAATTTCTCTCTCAGTCATCAAGGATATCCCTTCGGTCACACTTCATCTAACCACTTTTACTTATTTCACTTGTTAATGGATTTCGCCTCCAATATCTTTCAAAACAAAATCGCTAAAAGTGACGAAATCACTTTTAATGCCATGAAAATTTTACTACCCACTTGCCACTCGGGTAGGTACTTCCAATTAAGACAAACCCATCTGTGTAGACTTAATCTTAATCTCTCAACATAAACTTTACCTCAAAAAGGGGATACGAATGAAATACCTTTCATACCTCAGAATTCTTTCATCTTCATGCAATTCTCGCTTAGAAACCAATGACCTTTATGGAAAGGATAAGGAAAGGAACGAATGAAACTTTGCAACATTTCCTTTGACTTATCCACAGGCTCAACTCAACTCTACTCCTCCACACACCAAGTGAGTTGATCGAATAAAAGTTTGATAAGGGATTTGCAAGGATATAGATAAGGAGAGCAACTTATTCGACAGCTCCACTCTTGTGGACTTATGCGGTGGCGGTGGCAGTGGCGGTTCCATGCATAATTTCTCATTCCATAGAAAGAAACTTCAAATCGATACACCACCTCGCAATAGACTGTCAAAGACTGAATATAAATTTATTTATAAGCTAACACTTTGACACCATTCCTCCCTATGGTCGACATTCTTGTAAGATTTGTGGAAGAAAAAAAAGATACGCATATCCTCACCCGATATCTGAATACATTTCGTCTGCATTTCAAATCATGTCAAGGGATTTTTTTTTTGTTTTGTATCCTTGTAAACAAATCCCTTAGACATTGCTTGCTCGGGGGAGGGACAGATAGAAAAGCCTTTCCCTTGTTGTAAGGAATCATGACGCATTAATTCAAGTGTACGGATTTTTGGCAACATCTGCATAAACCGAATTGGAAGATGTGGTATTTATCAGTCCCTCTTAACTGGCAAATCTCTTCAGAAGCAAAGCGAATCAGTACCAGAACGCGTAGATGTCAATCATCGTTAAGGATTCAATTAGTAATCCATATGCGATGTCAAGCCGCACACACACACATTTGCACTATTAACAAAGAGATTTGTTTAAATTTGACAAATATAAGAGTGGATTTGAGGGTGTCCTTGTTTTCTTCTTTTTATTTGAATACTTGGAGGAATGAGAACAAAGAGCTTCAAAAGGCTTTAGAGTGACTACAGCTCAGCTGTGACATATTGAACCTTTTTTTTTTTGTAAAACAATATGTCTTAGGCTATTGCAATTTAATCTGAGATAATGGATAGGACAACTCTAGAATGAAAATCTCAACATTTCTAAATGCGCAAGTTTAGGTTTGAAGAGCATATATGTATTGCCTTACAGATGTCTCCGCAATCGTTTGAGACAATACTCGCAAGATATTGGAAACTTTCTACTCTCTCAACCGTTTGTCCAGCAATGCATACATGAGTTGATATGTTCGGTCCTAAGCTGATAATTTTTGTTTTTGCCGAGTTAATTTTCAGCCCAACGACGTCTGCTTCCCTCTCAACATTTGCTGTCATTTGGTGAAGGTCCATTATTCTGTGAGACAGGAGGCATAGTCGAGGTGCCTGTTGCTAAGGCTGCATTCATCACATCGCTAATCACCAGTAAAAACAGTATTGGTGAAAGCATGCAGCCTTGTCGAACCCCACTTTGGACTTCCAAACCAGTTATGTTCTGAGAAGATTAAGTGGAAGAATGGGGTCACTAGACATTAGTATAAATCCTTATGCTTAATCTCTCAGATTGAGTTTCTGCATACCTCTAAGTACAGCTCATTATCTTTAGCTCCAGGATGAAAGTCGTTGTTTGATGCATTCAGTATGAAAACACAGACTCCATTGAACCAATGAATGTCCATTGGGGATAATGATGTTAAATGTCAAATGACGCACAGCAACTATTGACGTTTTTCGATGTACACTGTAAAAACTCTCTGAGGACACGTACTATAGTAATTAGAGTTCGCGTTATGCAAAATTATCCCTAATTATTCGAATTAATTGCTCGGATAGATGCTTATGTCGATTGTAATAATTTCTATCTATTACGTCGACGTATTTTACTGACATCTACAGGACAGCCCCCCTAGGGAAGCTGATCCTTGAGCAACGTTTATGACGTATATGCCGCATAAATAGACGAATGTGTAGTTTTGTTTTCTTTCACTCGGCTGTAGAAAGAAGCAAACACATGCAGCATTAAGAAACTATCATCGTACGAGTATAAGACAGATTTGATGGGTCTGTTCTTTCCATAACATGTGTCGTATGTCGACGTGTTCATTGACGTAACAGATGCGACGGATTCTATTATAGATGGCCCTTTAAACTCAATCAGCTGTCGGATGTCAAACTGCTAATCGCTACAAAAAGTGTTGCCAATTGCAATAGGAAACTTTTAAAATACAAAAGGTCTGTTCGCGTACCCACCTGAAACAGCGAATTTGTACAAAAATTTACGAATTTTTACGAAAAGCGGTTCGTTTACGGAGAATTTTCGTAGTTTTTCGCAGAAGAGAGCGTTCACAAAAGAGTAAGGAATTTCCCCATGCTACGAATTTCTGTGGGTTGGTTCATGAAAACTGTCAAAACTGTCAAACCAGTGTATTTTCAACTTTTTCTTGTTTAGCCCATGCGTTTACTTTTTCGTAATTTTAGCGCTCTCTGAGAGAATTTTACCCCCACTCTTCGAAATTTGATAATCTACGAATTTTGGTGCAAAAAGTACGCGAACGGACTTAATATTTGAACACTTTCATGAAGTATTCAGCTCCAAAAGCAAATGGGTGAACCGTGAACAAACTATTTTTAGCACATTTAAAGGCTAACAACTGACAATTTTACTATTCCTGAGAGAAAAACTTAATTCAAGGTTCTTACCATGAAACCGTTAAGCACTAAAAAATACCAGCATTGTGGCTTACAATTGTTTCATAAACTCTCCTTGCAATCTACCTCCTCTACACTTTGTGTGATTAGGTTATGTAAATTTTCGAACTATAGCACCGATAATGGAATTTCAAAATAGAATCTCTATAGTTGGATTTCTGACCTACAATCAGCAGTTTATTATCCAAACACGATGTGGTACTGCACTTTTCACAAAAGGAACATCGGATTTAAAAAAAAAGTACTCAAAACAATGGAATTTGTACCTGTATCCTGGAGCAATAATTTGCTTTAGTTACAACAGTACAACAGCCAAAAACTGGACAACGTCGAAGTGGCATTTCAGTTATTTATTTCTATTCAAACAATGGCATGGAATATCCTTTCGCAACTATAGTGTTATGACAGTTCTGTGTTTTACTACTCCCATGATAAAAATTAAAAAAGCACGCATACGCCAGGGTTTTGAAATAAATTCAGTGCTCATATCGTAGTTTTATTTTTTGTGGCGTTACTTCAAGCCAATGCATATCCTTCCTGTGATGCCATGTTGTACTTATGTATTCTTAGTACTGGAATTTGAAATATGAGATGAAATTCCTTTTTTAATTTTTAATTCCAATTTTAACGTCAACCTTTTTTGGTGTACAACCTACACAGACAGACTAAAAGTCGCCATTTAAAATCCTAAAAATAAAAAGCCAAAATCTCTTAGGAACCAACCGGATACGGGTACAGAAAAACAAGATGAATTTATAGCAATCTCTCAGAACACATGAAAACCGTTGTACCTGCAGCAGTTTGACTTTTTATAATATTTTTTATCTCCATGTTGTTTTTTTCCTTTTTATCCTTGTTTTTTTTTTTTTTGTATGTGACGGATGAAGGATATACATTTTCCACTGTCGTCATAGAAATTACGAAACAAATTGAGGAGCAAAACAACGGAAAAACTAATTCTAAAAAGTGTATCCTAGAAATGACCATTAGGCTAGTAAAGAAATGATACTCCACGATGCACATTGCTGGAGTATTAATGTTAAAATTAAATTTAGCCGGGAAAGGACACTAAAGTAACAAAAATAATCCATTTGTGTGTAAAAAAAGAAAACACTATTTGCAAAGGAAAAATGTCGTTCTCTTTCGGTTGTGTCCTTGTCGGCGAAACTTGGTTAAGTGTATTTTTTGTTTCCTTTTTTTTTTGGGTTTTGAGAGTGATAGAGTAAGGCTATAGCAAACAATGAACAACTTTTATGGGAGAGGGTTGCAGTGTAAGTAAACATAATACCAAGTGAAAGGAACGAAATGTACAAATTGTGTTTTGTTGTGGCACAAGTGCGACATGGCGTATGGTTGCAGGAATAGTAAGTGCTTTTTATCGACACATTGTATCTGTGGCTACGAATATACGTACATGCGAATACAATATCGTCAGTTTAAATGTAAATGAAGTAGATTTACTTTTATTTTAGTGGAGATCCTTTGAAAGGGTTTACGATGTCTGAAATTAATTGTGTAAAATATATAAAAAAAAACTTATTGCCCAGGTAACCAGATAACAAGACCACAGATCCGCTGAGTACGTATAAAGTTGTGACATCTTTTGAGTGTGTTAACTGCTAAATGGAATAAAAAATATTGACTATCATGCCTTACGATACTGCGGTACTGTATCAAGTCTCAATGCTTATGCAGATACTATCATCCTACTTTCTGTCGGTTCATGCCTGCAAGTACTAGGCTTCAGAACCTCGTCTTGAAAGAAAAGTTGTTATTTTTACGAGGAGGAAAAATACTGTCGATCTAGTACTTGAAAGTGCTACTATCTCAATCTTCGATTAAGCGTCATATCTACAAGTGATTCTAAGCAATTTAAGCCAGAACGTCTTACCCAGGACTGATAGGACGAAACTTAGCTTACGTATGGGTTTTTGGTAAAAAGGTCCCTCATCCCTTTTACCTAACACTCCAAAGGAAAACCTGTGGTGCAATGTGGCTTCTTTGAGTACGCCGGGCATTTTTGTAGAAATATTGATGAGTTCTTCTTTACCGACATAGCATTGTGGTTTTATCTATAAACCGTACTGAGACTTCGGTGATCCTGATGCATACTTATGCTCCCGCATCGTCTTATACATACTACGAAACAGACGGACTGTCACGAGTCCAATATTCACCCTATAGTATTCATACATGAGTAAAATGATGCCACATTCTTACTGTATCTGTTACTGTTCATATGAGCCATTTTGTCTACTGAAAATGTCCTGTCTTTTCTCCTATCAGCATGCAAATTTGGTGAATGCTTGGAAGATAGATGCATAACTTCAGAGAAATGTTTCCTTTCCCAGCAAAAACAAAGAAGAAAAAAATCCATATTTCAACTCATTCATTGCATGTCATTAGCAATCTAAGCCAACGATCTTACCCATAACATCTAGAAACTTTATCAACCACAAAAGTTGAATGCTTTAATAAAACATAAATTAATTAATAAAAATTACTCCTATTTGTTTCTTGCATGGAATGAGGACAAACAAATTACTCCTCATTTAGTATTCATCTCGAAACGTTAACCCAATTTGAAATTTGTTTTCAACTCAATGTTCGACCCAACAACGATGAGATTTCAAGATATGCCAGATAATTTTCTTCGGCAGTTTGACTCACTTTTCATTTTGAAACATTAGCAGGCATAAAATTAGCATAGAATTTGAGGCCACACATGTGGCATGTTAATTTTCGGGTTGAAGTTCATTTACAACAAAAACTATTTCAAACATGCACAAACTTTAAGAAAATATATGATATAAAGCCGTGTACGTGCTGAAGGGGCAATTGAATGTGACGCCTATGCGTCTTGAAAATGTCATCTTATATCGTCGCGATTTTGACATTTTTGAATGAAGTAACTAGCAAACAAATAAATAGTCAGCCAGTGGTTGCCCTGCCTAGAGCCGGAAACTTCCGAAGGAAGTAATTGGTAGTTTCCTGTCCGGTGGCGATATTGCAGCTGTGGGCATTTAACCTAATGCCTATTCTGGCCGCATGAATCTCAATTGATCAGTGACCAGCACTTGATCGAAAGAATTCTTGCAATATCAGCACGGTTTCTATCTAATAGTTCTTCTGTACGCTTGAGTTGGTATTTTGGCCACATCGGCCTAGTTATGATACAACTGCGCAACCACCTCCACCTTGTATCAGCTTTCAATAGGTAGTGCGCAAAAATGTTTCCCCTGGTGGCACCAAATGGGACGCACACCGTTTCCGCGAGAGAGCCGTCAAAGGTAGAACCCCTCCGCGCTAGCTCGTCTGTTCGATCATTGCCCTCGTGGAGAGCTCCTTTTTGCGATGTTCTACCAGCCTTGATAGCCGCCTGGCTGTCAATAAGGATGGCTTTAGTATTTGGAGGGAGGAGATTTGGTTAAGTAGACGGCAAGCCTCACGCACAGCTAGTACTTCAGGAAATAGAGATTCTGAGGAACTCATAGAAAACCCCGCCCCTCAGTCCATTTGTGAACCATTGCTGTTGTTTCGAACTCATTTGTCTCGTCGCCAAATGAGCACACTGTGTTACTTAAGTTCACTTTGGGTATAATACAGTCGGTTGAAGAAGCTACCAGATCCCTTGGTAGCCGATTCAAGATACTGCTGTGACCATATGGTTTAGTTACCCAGCATTCTGTATCCCTTAGTCTAACCGCACTACAAGAGTATATAAATTATATTACGTTCAAGGCTTCGGTTGGAGATGTTCTCTTGGCCCCCGTTTCGCCAAGAGCCACCGTTCTCTGCACTTTACTAATAAGTCTGATGTTATAGTCTTTCCCTAAAGCAGGCCACCAGACCAGGTATCCATAGGAAAGTATAGGGCGCACCACAGCGGTGTGCATCCATATGAAATGGATGATGGGCAAGGAAAGATGCTTCAGGCAACGATGATGTTGATGTTCTACCATGACATCGCACTGTAGGATGGTGACGAAAGGCTAAAAAGACGATATAACTGCCTACCGTTGTCCTTCCCCCAACAATATGAACAGGCACATAGAAAGGGAAAAAGACGTAGAACACATGATGTTACACTCTCCGCACTTTAGCTCAAGATATAGAATGTATCACAAATATGTGATTGTCATATCGCATGCTTAAGAGTAAAAAAACCAATGAACAGAGTAGCGCCTTCCAAACTAACCACCCCGCAAAGTTATACCCACCTCACAGCTGCCAAGCGGAAAGAGTGCTTGAAAGTGTACTCCTGGCATCACGTGTTCAGGTTAACAAATCCAGTCTTCAGGTCTATATCAAGTGTTCAGGTCTTCAAGTGCACTCTTAAACTCCCCCAAGATGAACCTATATTCCGTACTCACTGAGCATCAAATAAGTAACGTAAACTTCACAAAACATCTAAAAAACTCAATAACCCAGGACTGATCCTCGAACAGAAAAAAAAAAACAGAAAAAATTTCATTCAATAACCACCACTCCATGGTGCAGCCACGAATTAATAATCTAAAGTAGAACTTCATTTATTTATTCCATCACTTTTCAACTTCAACTTCCACTCACGGATACTTGTACATCAATGTCAGTAGATCCCAACCAACTAGAATCCCAGAAAAGAGCAATACATTTCACGTTCTAAGAGACCCTTTCATGATGATTATGCCTAACCGCCAAACTTATTGTCTGAGGTCAGGCGAACAAAACGTCTCTTTGAAAAATTACTTTTGCCTCAAATTTTTAATTAGTGCTAAAATTTTTCAGCAAAGTACTAAACCCAGCTGGAGTTTATTTAATTGCATGTCGACAGTTGAATGGTAAGAATAAGTTCCTTCAATCTCTTTCAACGGAAAGGTAAACTTTGTCTATGGAAACGGCTAAAAGTATTCGGTTTCCTTCCGGAAAACGGGTGAGTGAATTAAAAATTTGTCTCTGTGTGTGTTGAAATACATTTTCTCTCGAATACAGGAGAGATTTTGCAGCAAGAATAAGAAATTTGAAATTAATAACCAAATTGAATGTGCATATAGAGTGGATATTATTGATCGAGCAGGACTAAAGTGAATGATTTTCGTTTTCAATTTTGTGTCTGACCAGGCGACAGTTAGTTAAGAGATGCAAAGCAATCAGAGTGGGATGTCCTTTTTGGGTTTCACTACCTCTTACAGGTGCAGTTGTGTGCAGTGTTACCACAATGATACCAAAGTATCAAAAGTGATATTTTTTAGTCTTTAAAATACTTATGTTGATTCTTTTTAATTCTGACAACAAAACACTATAAAAGCCCAGCCAAATGTCATGTTTAATGTCAGTTTGACACATAATTCCTATTATGATACCTGTTGATACTTTTTTCTCTCTGCGGAGATACTTTTTTCAAACTCTTGCGGCAGCACTGGTTGTGTGCGTTTTTCAGCAATGTGTTTCAATTGTATTCAACTTCTTTCAGAGTTGCCGTGCTTTTTTCCATGATGCAATTAATGTTTGCTAGACAAGGCGCCTAAAAAAATGTCCGATAGACACTTTTAAACGCCTTTTGCAAATCCATGAACAGCAGGTAAGGTGGCGATCAGCATTCAATGCACCGCAAGTGTTATCCTTTGACATTTTTGTCGTTGAATTCAATTTATCCAAAAATGTAGACGAGTTGGTAAAGATAAGTTTGCGTTTTAAATGTTATCCAAAATTTTAAGACGGGATGCAATCTCGTTGAACATGTACAACTATTTCGTTGAGTCTTATGGATGTAGAGAGTGACCGCCACGATTTCCGAAAGAAACCACCTGATGCAATGGAATCCAATAACTTTGACTGGAAAGATATACCGCTATACACGATACATGATAAGTGGAAGAGACCTAAAAAACACAAAAAAACTTATTCGGTTTTTGTGCAGTACACACGTATTTTTTTAATCACGGTGTGAAAATTTAATTTCTCTTATTATAAAGTGTGTCAGTACTTTTTGTTTACTTCGCAAGGCAAAAGCGTGGGTTTGTGGGAGACCACTTATACCAGAACGCGCGAAGTCACGGTTCGGTTCCTGGCCCAAAAGGACAAAAAAAAAAAGAAAGAAAAAAAAAAAAAAAAACAAAACAATATAAAATAATACTTTTTTAGTGACATAAAAATCAACGTAAAAAAAAAAAAAAAACGAAAGTGAATAAACAAAAACTAGTTGAAAATAAAGTGATGAGTGGGGAAAGGCCCCTACTCCCAGCTGTGGGAGTGGCGGCCGAATCAAGTGTCGAGGTGGAGGTACAGTTGTCACCTGTACCAATACCACCTAGCAATGATGGAAAGAGGAGGAGGAAAACGAAGCCGACTCCAAACTTAAAGCGAGCCACTCGTTCGGCGTCCGCAAGAAGGCTGCCGACCATGGCTTCCCCACAAGCCATGGAAACGGTTGATGATGACCAAAATGAACAAGAAGAAGGATATATGGGAGCAAACAATTCCTTTGCCCCATTAGCTCAAACTGACTCTGATGATGAGGACGACGAGCTGGAGAGCCTTACAAGCAGTATTGAGCAGCTCCAACAGCAGGTGCTGGCCATTAAGGCCAAACAAATGGCAAGGCGAGAGGTGGAGCGTCAAAGGGCTCTCGAGTCCTCTCAAGCACAGCAAAAACAGCCACAGCAACAGCAAAAACAGCCAAATTCACAATTGCAGCAGATTGTGATGATACAGCAAGAAGAAATCAAACAGAAAATAAATGCTATAAAGCTACAGGAAAAGCAATATCAGCATATACCCAATCAGCAGCAAAATCAGAAACAGCAACAACAAAGTAAGCAGCAGCAACTGCAGCCAAAGCAGCAGTCGAAGAAACAGCACGAACAACAGCCGAAACAACAACTGCAACAGCCAAAACAACAACAGCAACAGCCAAAACAACAACAGCAACAGCCAAAACAACAACAGCAACAGCCGAAGCAACAACAGCAACAGCCGAAGCAACAACAGGAGCACAAAGCAACAAAAGCAGGAATACCCCCTATTAATGTGTACAAGATGGAGCTTGTGGACACAATTAAATTGTGTAAGTCGGCCATAGGCAATAACTTTACCATTAAAAGACATAATCAAACTAAACATACCATACAATGCAACACTATTGAATATTATCATTATGTTAAAAATTTATTGAGAGGATCGACGACGGAGTTCTTCTCCTTCACCCCGAAGGGGGAAAAGCGGCAAACAATGCTGCTGAAGGGTTTGGATCCGTCCACCGAACCAGAGGAGCTCCTTAAGATGCTCCAAGAATTTCAGTACGACAATCTCACGTTCGTGGGAGTAAAGCCTTTCACCACAGTGAGGGCCAAAAGGGAGAACAAGAAACTACCGTTCTTCCTCGTTCAACTGTCTCCCAACAGCAATCTGGAGGGTCTAAGACGTATCCATGTTCTAGACCACCAGGTTGTATCATGGGACAAAATAAGGCGCAGCGAGGGCATTATTCAATGCGTTCGCTGCCAAAGGTTCGGGCACGCCGCGTCGAACTGCGATATGCAGCCTCGATGCGTGAAGTGCGCAATGTTCCACAGAACTGAGGACTGCACTCTGGGTAAGGAAGGAGTGGCTGAAAAGAGCCAACTCTTGTGTGTACTATGCAGGAATTCGGGACACACCGCAAATTATCGGGGTTGTCCTGAATACCAAAGCATGAAATTAGCAAATCTGGCTCGTAAGCAAAAGCGCGTGGTGAAAGTCCCACACGGTTCCGCTCAAACACCAGCCGTGACTCCCCAATTTACCTACGCCCAAATGGCGTCAGGTAGGATGAGCACTGTACAGAAGGTAGCTGCACAGGCCCAAGTGCCTAAGGCACCTGAAGCTCAGGGCGACTTGTTGACCATCCTGCTCCAAATTCAGGGGCAGGTTGGTCAGTTCCAGCGCCAATTACTAGAGCAGGCGAACCGGGTGGACCAGATCTACGCGCTTCTGCCGAACCTAGCGCAACGTCATTCGTAATGGGTACGGCCGCGAATGGGGAATCCCTGAAGATCCTTGCGGTGAATGTGAATTCATTGATTAGGATCGAGCGAAAGGAATCGCTCTTTAAGTTGCTCGACGACCAAAGCCCTGATGTGTGTCTGGTTAGCGAAACTAAGCTATCCCAGAAACGCAAGTTACAGCACAATAAATATAATATCGAACGAAGAGACCGACCCAACTCCACTCAAGGAGGTGGTGTTGCGATCTTTATTCGAAAAGAACTAAGGTATAAGGCCGTGTACAGTGGTGAAGTGCGTAGATTCCGGGAGCTAGAAGCGTGTATTGTGTGCATCCCTCTCCGTAGTGGAAAGAAGATGTTCGTGGTCGCACTTTATGCTCCTGATGTTCCTCAGTCTACATTATTCATGTCCGAGCTCGAGACATTGTTTCGATGCCTAAGGCTGGAATTGGGGGAGAATTATTTCCTCATGGCCGGAGATTTGAACGCCAAACATAGAGATTGGGGAAATCAAACACCAAATACTAGGGGGAACTCACTACTCAATTGGTGGGGTCAACACAATGTCGAGTTTCGGCTCGATTTGAAAGCTACAGATAGTCCATCGTTTCCTAGAAGCGGCTCCTATCTGGATCTACTCCTGTTCGACGAACGGTTACAACTGACCGACGTGAACCGACAAACAATAAACTGTTTACGCACGTTCGTGTATGACAGTGACCATTGCGGACTTATTGCCGAAATAACTATTCCCAACGAAATCGCGGAATTGGAAGAGTTTGTCCAAACGTATTCCTACAACTATAGTAAGACTCGTTGGCCTCGCTTTTCCCGAGACTTAACAAGAGCACTCTCCTCGAATTCGCTCGACCCACCGTCCAATAGGAATCTGTCAAATGAGGAGATTGACAGCTACCTCAAACAAATGGACGAGACAATTAAACAAACGATGGACAGTACTATACCTCGGTATCGACCAACTGACAACGTTTACCGCAACGCAACAATCGACGCACTGCACGTACAAAAAAGTAGACTACTGACAAGACTAAAAAACTTGCATAGGCAGTTTACTGACAGACAAAACTCGGAGGTTAGGACTCTGAAGTCGTTGATAAAGAATCTCCAAGTATTAATTAGAGCAAACTATAGGCTGTCGGCTAATTTGCACTGGGGTAATAAGATTCGGGCTATCAAGTCTGATAACCCGAGTATGTTCCCCCAGATTAATAAAATATTTCGGAGGAACGATGTCAACGAACTTCCGTGTCTGAAGATTCCTCGTACAACTCACAATGAACAGTTACTTACAGAAGCAGGAATAGATCCAGTTGACGCTGTCGACGATGACGACTTTTTCGTGATCGAGGATCCGCAGAAGAAGGTTGAAGCTATAGGAACCATTTTTCAGGATGTGTATAAGGTAAATGCTTGCATTCGCCCGAACCACGACCTGGACAATAGAGTCCTTGCACACAACTTCCGCCTTCGATATGATTTGCAGCATTGGCAATCAGGGAATACTGGCTTCACCAGGTTCAATGATGATAATGTTGCAAACAATGTCATTGCCATTGAAGGGATTCATCCCCCTTACATATCGAAGGTAGAACTTCAAGCGATCTTCGAATCACTGAGAAAGAAGAAATCAGTGGGAATCGATGGAATATCGAACATTGTGCTTCGACATCTTCCTCTAGTAGCGGTAGACATTTATGCCACCCTGTTCAACAATGCACTGAATAATGCCCATTATCCAGAGCATTGGAAAACAGCGGTGGTTCAGCCGATCCCAAAAAGGGGAAAAGACAGTTCCAATCCGGCAAATCTCCGGTCCATAAGTCTCCTTCCGAACATCAGCAAGGTATTCGAGAAAGTGCTACATAGAGCAATGATAATGTGGGTTGAGGAAAATAAAATTGTTCCGGATAACCAATTCGGTTTTAAGGCGGGGCATGATACAATTCATGCCGCGTCTAAACTCGTGTCGGATATCCAATGGAACAAAAGTAAGAAACAATGCACGGGTGCCTGTCTGGTTGACTTGGAGAAGGCCTTCGATACCGTATGGTTAGAAGGGCTCTTTTACAAGTTGAGCAGGTTGGGTATAAGTAAACCACTACTGTACATGTGGCTTAATATGCTCACTGGTAGAAAGTTCGTTGTGAAAAATGGCAGCGTAACTTCCACTGGGACGTTCGAAATTAAAAATGGTCTGCAACAGGGGGCGGTTAATTCGCCGATCCTTTTCAATATTTACACAGCTGATCTGATAGGATCTCTTCCAGACGTGATAGCGTACGCGGACGATTTGATAGCGTACAGATCAGGACCTAAGATTGACGTCATTGCAACACTCTTGCAGCGTGACTTCGATAAGATTCAGCGATATTGCGATTACTGGAAGTTGAAGATCAACTTCCAGAAATCTGAGACCATTCTTTTCAGAACGCCGTTGTCTGGGGCCTCTTGGGATACCAGGAAGAATTGGCGAAAGTTCTCTATTGTTGGAGAGCACGGACGTCCACTTGCATGTCAAAATGTAGTCAGATACCTGGGGATCTGGCTAGACCAATATCTATATTTTAATAAACATGTAGATATTGCTCTAACCAGAGCCCGAGGCGCTTTCGCTCTTACAAAGAGACTGTTTTATAGCAGCCAACTCGATGCAAGGGTGAAGGTAATCTGCTACATGGCCCTTATTCGGCCCATGATCGCTTATGGATGTCCTGTGTGGTTCAACATAGGGGCAAGCAGGATGGAAAGGATTCGGGTGTTTGAGAGGGCCTGTCTTCGGGCTTGCCTTCACTTGTACAGAACACCAGAGTCTCAGTACATAAAATTCTATTCCAACGAGATCCTTTACAATAAAGCGAGTTTGATAAGAGTGGACAATTTCCTAATCAAGATGACTCGAAGGCACATTGCGAGAGCAATGACCTCAATGAATAACCTGATCTCCGGGGCTTTCTACCCCAATAACATGTATCATGAGAGCGTGCGCCTTAACGGCTTTGTTCCCCCAGAGGCATTCCTCTATTATGATCAGGCAGGTCTGATCCAGGATAGAGCGGCAGTGCCATTAATCTTCCACATAGCCCGAAAAACTGTGGATAGGCGGCTCAACTACGAGCGTGACGTCGTACGGAGCGCTGAGGAGCGTCTCCGGTTTAGTAGGTCGGTTTCAGTCCGAGATATTAAAGACGTCGAGCGACAGCACCAGCAATTGTGGTGGCTTGAGGGAGCTCCTTCGTCGATTCCTATAGATCCGGGATAGGCAGTACACGGCAAGCTGGCCGCTTTACGTATATTTTTTTTTTATACCTTGGCCGGCTTACATAGTTTTAGGTGTAGTTTTTATTGTAGTTTAAGAAAAAAAAAAAAAAAAAAAAAAAAAAAAAAAAAAAAGCCCGTTGGCACCAAAAAAAATAAATTAATTAAGTTTATTTAAGTATCTTATGGTAGTACGTAAGCTATATTTTAGGTAGTCTGTAGTCTTTTTTATATAATTTTAAAATGTTCATTCACTAAGTTTTTTTTGTTTCTTAACTTAATTTTTCTTAGTTTTCTTGTTCCTTAACGTTATCATATATAAATATTTTAGTTTAGGTCGAAAGACATAGTATAAAAAAAAAAGATAAGTTTACCTTAGAGCGCTCGTTTAGAGCCAGTAAGTTATTATAAGATTTATTTGTTCCTTAAGCTAGTTTTAAGCGTTTTTGTCTAGCATTAAGTAGTTTTAATTTCTTAAAATAAAAAGCTTTAAAAAAAAAAAAAAAAAAAAAAAAAAGACCTAAAACACATTGCCAGTTGTTGCAAGGCCCTTTGTTAATACAGGACATATTTCCACAAGAAAAGGCAATAAGTGAGCACTCTAACCAATGAACAAGTTTGACATAAAACAACTAGTATGACAGCTTAATTAAAAATTCGTCCAATCACTTAAAATTTAGAAATCTATGTATGTAAATTTATCCATATACAAAATACCATTAAAGTAAAAGGTTCTCGTTGTTTTCTTTATCTTTGTATCTACTTACTACCAAGTTTAATCACTTGTATACTTCGTACAAGATAAGGTTAAATTAAAAACACAAAACATTTCTCCAATGGGTGGAGCAAAAATAAGCTGATAAAAAAAAAACTTGTATTTAAAACATTATAAATGTTGACTGAAGCTCAGTCCAAGGACTTGTTTCACTAACTTTAATTCGAAAAGATGTCTTGCTTCCGCAGAGGTGTTGTTATATTCCTTGTGCTGTACAGTGTTCATTTTACAAGTGGTAAGGCTTAATATTTGTTTGAGTTCACTATATTTAAAATTCGCACTGCCATTTTGCAGGATTCAGGGGAAACTTCTCCTTCTACTGTAGCATTTCTTCCAAATTGGCTTCATTGGCTGCCGTTTGCAGGGCAATTGCTTCGTTTATTTCTGTATCGTCTGTCAGTTTGTCTTAAATTATTGCCAATATCTACCCCTTCCTTACCACAATCAGATATAGTATTCCTACAAGCAGGTAGCCTTGAGTCAGCACAACACAGCACGTAGAAGTTTACATGAAAACTTTTGGAAGTCCTACGACATCCGGGGTGAAATTCTAGATTTTAAAACCAGAAATTTCGGGTTCCACCGCTCAAAAGCACCAGCCATCAAAACCTAGCATTCACTGATTGCAATCAGTTCCTTGAAGTCAGTTGAAGTCAGTGACTGCATTCACTTAGTTGAAGTCTTTGAAGTCAGTGATTGCATTCAATTAGTTGATGTCTTTTGAAGTCAGTTAAAGTCTTTGAAGTCAGTGATTGCGTCGTCTACTTCTTCAAGTGACTTCAAAAGACTTCAGCTAAGTGAATGCAATCAGTGACTTCAACACTGACTTCACGGAACTGAATGCAATCAGTGAATGCTAGTGACTTCAAGTGACTTCAAAGAATGCTCTGCATTCAAAAAGATTGCATTCTTTCTGACTTCACCATTCTGAATGCTAAAATTGATTGTTGCAGTCATGACTTGAAAATGAATTGTGATTTATTTTTTTCAATCCTAAGTCTTAATTGAGGTCAATGAATTAAATCATTTTTCGGAGAATTCCAAAGAATTGTATTCAAAAATGATTGCATTCTTTTACAGCTCTGGTAACTGATGGCATTCTTATCCATTTCGGACAAAGTGCGCCCCTTTGTGCCCCTCTGTGCCATCCAATGACACTCCTGCATTTGTACATCGAACAGTTCAGACACCAAGAACACTGACAACAAAAATGTTTCAATCAAAAACCCGTTAACTTCCTTTTTTCTAACACTTTCATACTTTCATTGCAGGCTATAAGTGGATAACTTTAAAGTCCAATGAGTCAATACCGCAAAGAGCCATTAAATTAAGTGACACACCCACTAGATACGTTGGACGAGCTAATCACCTCAATTTGGTCCTTTTAGCTGAAGTCTACAACACCACATACGCTATAGTTCTCTTCGAGAAGAACAAAATAGTCAAACATCAGTTTGAAATTCTGACAGCTACAGAACACTGCGAATGGACAAGTTCTAGTAATTTAAACGAAAGTGTTGTACGCGGCGGAAGTACCTGGAACGGCGAACCAACTTACATTGGAAGATCAACTTCCAAGAATGTCACTAATATTATGACAATTTTATTGGGCTCTAATCGATCTGAAACATGGGAACCATCGTCCATAACGCAGGCAGTCCTCATATGTGCGGACAATAGCACCTGGGTTAGTGCATCACCGGATAATGTACCGAAAGGCAAAGTTTATTGTGGAGAATGGTTAGGATTCTGGGATTACTATGTCGCTCGATTGTTGGGATCTTATTCGTATATTCCTGGTGCGTTTATCCCTGACTTGAACATAACAAGTGCCACACATGGAGAGTATTCTTTGGAGTCATTCCATAGTGAGGTTTTGATCAATGATCAGTACAAGTGGGTGAGGATGAAGGGAATTCAAATACCCGATTATGCAGTGATTGGTGGACGTCATGAAAGCGGTGAGATGAGGTATATTACACGCGGAAACCAATCATATGTTGTGCACTCGGAGATTATTCCTTATGGTGTGAGAGTGGAATATTTGGTCAAGTCTGTGGGCTAAGAATGTTAAAAATAAAAAAATAAAATAAAAGTCAATTTTGTTATTTTATTTTTTAATTTATTTTTTACCAAAAGTCAAAATGCATTCGCAAGATTATCAAGGAATTCAAGGCATTCTTGTACGGCAACGACACTGCGACGGTAGAGATTTATTGTATCGAAGAGTTGGAGGGCTTGATTAACTTTTTGGATTGCCTAAGACCTGGCGCCCAGTGGAAGTTTGTTTTCCCATTTGTTAATCAGCATTGTGACTGGTGTCCAATTGACGGCGCAGTAGGTTTCAGCGCCAATGAACGCAGATTCAGAGCCGGCCCTTGCAAGACCATCCGCAATTTCGTTGCCCTCAATCCCTTGGTGTCCAGGAACCCTGCCAAGTTTTAGCTTGTTGTGCTTCGCAAGGGATTGTAGAGCGTCGCAGCAGCTCTTAACAGATCTAGAGTCCATTAGATTGGACGATAATGCTGTGCCGCTTGACTATCTGAGAAGATATGTGCTCTAGCGCCTTTTAGTCCCTTAAAAAGGTTATGTCTGGCGCAGATCTCTATGGCATGGAGTTCAAAATCCATTTTCGATTTCGTCAGTGAACCAAACCAGACTTTTAGGGTCTAGAGTCAGAACACCAGTCCCAAGTTCTGCCGTATAGGACGCCTACTGATTGACAATGTCTTGGTAGCACGCACCAGTTAAGCCGCTTGTCAAGGATGACACCAAGATATTTGACCTCGCTGGAATACTCTAAAGTGGTGCCTTTCATTGTAATTGGTGCAAGGTTGACCTATGTCTTCCTTGTAAAAGACACTAAAATGGTCTTGCTAAGATTGATGGATAATCCTTCTCTACTAGACCATTGTAAAACTAGAAGTAATGCACTTTGCATGACGTTGGAGAC
Organism: Chalcosyrphus nemorum; assembly: GCA_949716465.1. Taxonomy (NCBI): domain Eukaryota; kingdom Metazoa; phylum Arthropoda; class Insecta; order Diptera; family Syrphidae; genus Chalcosyrphus; species Chalcosyrphus nemorum. The sequence goes on along the minus strand of OX454334.1, from coordinate 13,197,357 downwards.
CGTCTTGCCGTGCTTCCCACTAATGAAAATCGCCAGGTCATCAGCATAACCTATGGTGCTAAAGCCCGATCTGTGAAGATCTACTAATGAAGGGCATCTACTGTAGATGAAATAGGCTTAATAGAGAACATACATCAATTCATTTTGTCACATGTGTAAATGTAAATATAGTCTTAGGATCGTTTGGCTTATCCACGAGAAACGTGACCATGTAATGTGGTCCTATTTCGGAGCCATCAGGTTCCTACACGATGTTGATAGACACTTCTGAGTATAAGTATATAAGTTTTTAAAACAGTATTATGAAGTGCATCTTTTTCGAATTGGCAACACTTTTTCAGCAAACAACCCACATGACAGCTGACAGCTGATTGCTTCTCGGTTACGGTGGCTTTCGAAAATAACTCCACAAATTTGGGCACGACAACTCGCCCTTTAGCACAGAATGATCCGAAATCATCATGTTCCAGTGCAGACGTTTCGCAAGTGGTATAGTGACACTGCGAATACGGAGTCCTTAACCGCATTATGCAGTCAGGGGATGACTAATTGGAGATCTGTTCCGTCATAACGGCTGTGCAGATTAAGCCGCTTAAATTGGAAACATTAAGAAGGGCTGAAGGGGAAAAAAATAGAACATATATTGCTAACTAGTCCCAGGAAGTACTACTGAATTGCAATCCCGCGAGTAGAGTGGTTTAAAGTTTATAGGGTGTGTAGTACATGAGCGTGATTCGTGACATCCATTACTCAGGTTTGTGAATCGTGTGTGTTAGTACAATTCGGGCTTTTAGTATCTATGAAGATTACACATCCATGGCGCAACCATAAAATATGCTGCTATATGTTAGAATTTATATAATTTAGTTTAGCGGAGCCCACATGCACTTTTCCTAAAATTCCTGCCGTACCATTTAGGTTTTTTAAAGTTTAAACAGTCCATGTGTGATATTGACAACAGTGCAGTCCTGAAACAATTTCGCTAAAAAAAAAAATCCCAAAAATTGAATGTTTATAAAAATGTGAACAAAAAGTACAAAATTCAACTGCATCCCATTAACAAATATGAAAATTGACAGGAAGTTGAGGACAAAAAACCATTTCAAATTTAAATATTCTTTTTTTTTAACAACTTCACATTTTAGTTTTTTTTCCCTTTTGTCAAACTGTGCTCTACATTTTAAATTAATTTTAAATTTCTGTCGCGAACACTTGACAACATTTTCATATGGTTGAGTGCTCTACCGGAAGTAAGTTTTGTATTAAAACGGATACATTCCATTTGCTTTCATATCCAAAATGTGTGTGTATAAATTGGCAGAATTCTAATATAATTCCGAAGCGGAAATATGAATATTGACATTGACATTTTCACAGAATATATTGAACGGAAGCTAGACGTTTTTTTTTTGTATCTTGTTCTTGGTATTTTTAGCAAAGTAGCATCTGCATTCATCTTTTACATGGAATGGAGTGGATTCCAATCAAATAATTGAATATATTCGATTGGCGGAAGTGTCTTTGATAGTTTACATTGAAACTTTGAGTTTGACTTCACGTGAATTTTGAAGTTTGGAGTTTCAATTGACGAAGCGATGTCAATATTGAATTTGATTTGAAATATGATATTTATTTGCATGCTGCTTTATTTAAGGTTTCGTCTTTGTGGAACAAAAGTCTATTTGCAGCTCTGCTACGTGCGAACACGAACGAGCGAAAATTCGCAAATTCTGACATTTAATTTACATCAACCTTTTTTTATCTAGTCATCGCAGTTCGCTCTGAGCCTGTCGCTGAGCTATGAGTGGACCTTAAGACCTGATTGAATAGGTTCTCTAGAGCCAACAATCACTTTTTTGAGGTACTCCGGGACAGTACTTTCGCCAAGGCCAAGTAATTCTAAATCCACAAAGCGGCTAACTTTTTTTCTGTATAACAGAATGATGCCTACTGGCAGTCATAGGGCCTTATCTTAGAGTAGGTTGGTTGGTTGGTTGGTTGGTTGAAACCGGCCCCCGATGAGGATGCACTTAGACCAGTAGTTAATCCATTGTGCTTCTTACTAAGGGAACCGTTTAGTCCTTAGTATGAAGGAGCCTATCTTAGCCGTATAGGCATTGTTTAGATCTCTTAGATCGTTGAACAGGTATTCACCTAGTGTGGCCTTTGTAATGTTGGCAGGTGCGGGGCTCGTGTATAGGAGGTGCTTCTTCTTCATATCTACAGCTTCTAAAGAAGTCATTGTAGGGGATGGCACAGTGTCTGGTTAGGGTGTTTACGATCTTCGAGAGGGTTTCTCTCTTATGTTTCAAAAATCCGATGGACCTGATTTCGTTTAGCGTGGGCCAAAGGAGCCTTGCAATGTTACAGTGGCCGAGCTGTTGCCACCGATGGTTGGCTTCTCTAACCGCGTCGGCATAGGACGTTGGCGCCTCGATGTCGGTGATGTTTATGCTGTTTAGACCTGAGGAGCCTCGTTGGCTCAGTTCGTCAGCTTCGCAATTCCCTGGTATATTACAGCAGGGGGTGAGGTTGTTCTGTCCATCTATCACGTTCAGAGATACGCGGCAGTCCTTCACTGCCTTGGATCTTGTTGTGCTGGATCCAAGGGATTTGATGGCCGTTTGGCTGTCGATGTATATGACAATATCCGATCCTGATACTGCACTAGCCGCCAGCAAGTCAGCTGCCTGACGAGTGGCAGTGACTTTGGCCAGTTGTTTGCTGACACTGTCAGTTGGAAGTAGGTGGAGCATGGTTTGGAGCTCTGCGGTCGGAGAGGTTCTCAGTGCACCAGTAATACTGAGACAAGCAACTCGTTGAGTTTTTTCCATTAGAATTAGGTTGGTTTAGGTTGGAGGTCTTCTCCAGGGCAGTCCAGTGCTCCATACGTGAGTATCGGTTTTATTACCAATGTGTACAACCAGTGCATGATGTTTGGTTGCAGGCCCCAGGTGGGGATTACTGCCTTTATGCAAATATATAGGGCAGCTAGAGATTTTCTAGCACATTCGCTTATGTAGCTTAGAGTAACAGACTACCAAATAGCAGGGAGCACTATGAAGGAGCACAATCCTACAAGTCAGTGTTACTGTGACAATAAAAATGATGATTCAAGAACTCAACTACGAAGAAGTGGTCCTACTTCGGGTAAGAGTTCTACTTAGTGCCTAGATGATAGCAGTAGACTTTTTTGTCTTTTGTTTAGTAAGATTAAATCACTGACTATTGTATCTTAAAAAGGTGGATTTTAAGAAAAAAAAACTTTATGAAATGACGTCTTCATCAGGCGGACTATAAACCCCCTCACCCAATGAGTCTCAATTCCTATTGTGGAAGCAATAGTTACAGTTACAGTCTGAATTTCCCTCGTGAATGTCACATTGGTTTACTACCTCAAGGACAAATTTAATGGAAATCATTTTGTTTCGCTTGTAAATAGTTTTATTGTCGTTAAGAAAGTCCTTTCCAGTCAAATGGATGGTTCTCAAAAAAATGCTTGACTTCATTAATGGCAAAGTATCATGACATGGCATTGAATTAAACTACAAATATTACATTCCGTATCCCCTGAAACTTATGTAAGCTAAATTTAGACAACCAAACGAATTACCTGCAAACCTTGAGCATTCCAGTGGTTTAACATTTGCATTCGCTCCAGCAATATTCCATTGGTCCATTAAGAAATTAGCCCATGGAACCGGAAACTTGCCTTTCTTTCTATCAAATGTCTTCTTCGTTCCCAAAAAACAATTACCAAAGAACCTAAAAACCCAGACAATCCACTTTGTTATCCTAGCTGAAGAGACGACATAAAAACAAAAAAACCCTCCAATAAAAGATAAAATGGCTAAGAGAGCATTTGCCAACGTAACCTTCTCAGAAACGCCATGTAGATTCATAGATTAAAGTACCCACGATGCTGGTTTTTTTTTTTCTCAAAAGCCACCACTTGAAAATCCCTTTCCGTTCCCTCGATTTTGTGGTAGCCATTGAGATTTTAACCGAATGATGAATACCATTTTCAAATACAGCGCTTCTGCCATTGCGCATCCATTGGCATTATCCTCTCATCCTTGTGTCGCTGTCACATTGCAGCTGCGACGACTACGATGTTGAAATTCATTTTTCGGGACCATGTTGACGCTCTCTTGGTCTTTTGGTTACAAGAAAACAAACACCCACAAGAAGTTGACAGATAGTCTTTGTCGAGTGTTGGCGAAATGTGTCACGTTCAAGTAGACTGTACTCGCAAATGCAATGCACACTTTTAATTGAAGCTAATAGCATGGGACGTGTCCTTCCTTCAACATTTCTGTTCTGTGTGAATAGAGTATGTTTTGTAACCTAGTCAAGTTCATGCACATATACATATAAATTTTGCAAGTCTAACAAGTGGATGAAAGTACCATGCAATGGGCTGCCAACATTTTGACCTTATTTGCAAGTACTCCTCGTGACTGGTCCCCTGCTTACTGGAGTAATATTTCACTTGGGTTATTTGGAGGTGTTGCTGCGCCTTAATGGATTCGATATTATGACTCGTGATGAGTGAGTAGCATGCACTTATCTATTCGTTTACTAATTGAGAACTTGGCTTAAGTAAAATGTATTTATTTCATTTTCGAACCCGAAAAAACCGACATCTGGTGATGGGGTTGAATATGATGTTTCCTAGTCGGTTGGGTGCTGCTTGTGTTTTAATTAAAGTTTCTGTAAAGCACACTTGTGGCGATGAGGAAAAGATAGACCAAATTAAATAACATTCAAGGAAATATCCATCGACCTAGAATAACAAGTTTTAACACGACCTGAGTGGGCAGATAATAAATTGTTATCTTAATGGAAACCCAAAAATATCTGAAGCTCTCTTTAGACAGATTAATACACATACATAAGTGTATGGAAGGTTTTTTTGTAACCTTTCGGGTACTTTCTGCACTAAAATTCGTATATTATCAAATTTCAAAGAGTGGGGGTAAAATTCTCTCAGAGAGAACTAAAATTACGAAAAAGTAAACGAACGGGTTGAACAAGAAAAGAAAATTCTCCGTACGCGAACAGCTTTTTGTAAAAATTCGTAAATTTTTGTAAAAATTCGCTCTTTTAGGAGGATACGCGAACGGACCTATTTTTTGTATCGAGGTTTGAGTGAAAATTGGTTGAAGTTTAGTTTTAAACTGGACGAGAGGAGAAGTGCTTTTAAGATAGATTAAAACAAAAACTGAATGTGCGGCTTATTATACAATTTTCTTAGAAAGAGTTCAAGAGCTTCTTTCAACGATATTTTTTACAGGGACATATGAAAAGTTTGCATTTCGTACCATGGTTAGGTAGATGGGTGCTTTTGGACAAGAAAGTGCTTACTTAGATCAACAAATCGGGTCCAATGATTTAACATTGGAAATGCGCTCTGCAACTTCTGCAATAGTCATGTACCTAGCACACCGAGTAGCTCCGTGTGAAGGCGGAAACGACTGAGTTTGAACAGAGTTAAGAGCAATGAAATGTGCTTTCTTGTTATTTTTTTTAAGCCAACATGTTGGACTTCAGTCGAAACAGCTTTTAAGTCTCCCAATCGTTGATTCATTGGGTCGACCACAAGTCAAATTACCTAAATACTTAAATATGATGGAACTAGCTGTACCCTGCGTGCGTTGCAACGCCACAACTATTCGAAAAACGACAATATTGTCTGTTCAATGTGAGCCGGACATGAATTTCACAATTTATATAAATTCTTATGTCACCCACAACTCGAATTCGTTCGCTGATTTCGTTTCAATTCAAATCAGCATGAACTGTTACAGCAATATATGAAATTCAGTGGAGCGACACTGGCGCCATCTGTCGAAAATTGGTCATACCAACGCAGGAACCTTCGTGGGCTCATGTACAACAACTTTTCTAAAGATCATCACATGACCAAATGCATAGTTTACGGTTCTATAAAGGACATACAGACAAACATTCATTTTTATAGAAGATAGTAAACTTCTTAAGAACCAATTTTTCAAAACCTCTGTCCATTTAGCAAATTGAATTGCAATGAGCGCTTTTATTTCCTCTAACATCACCGAATTTCCCTTTTAATTAATACACACAAACAGAGTGTCAGTCACACCAAGCCACTGACAACGTTTTGACGCTAAACTATCATCACCAGACACTTGAGACTGACATGGCCTGCCTCAATGAACATCTCCGTCATGTGGCGCAACCAGATATAATTCTCCACTGTTCCATCACTATGCAGCCACATGCAGTTGAAATTTACAAAATGACATCAAACTCATTGATACAGACACTCTGCTCGGCAACATTCTGAAATTTCATTCCGGCAACCATCAGTTCGCTTGCCAATTTATCGTTTCGAAAAGAAATTCAAACCCACCCGATACCATGAGGGCCAATAATCTCCATGATATACAGTAGGTACACGTCAGAGGGGAAAATATGAATGAGAACTAAAGTCTGTTCTAAACAGCATACCCAAACAAGTTCATGGTGTCTAATGTCTCTATCAGCTGCGTATCTATGTTGTACAATTAGCTATCTTCTTTTGTGTTTAATGTGATTCATTTTTATCTTTTTTCGGACAAAGTTCATGGGGGTAAAACAATACGAGCAGCCGTTATCGGTGTGATTGGCCTAAAAGTTTTCCAATAAAACATTCGATATGTCACTCTGTCGAAAATTGAAAAGATAAACATACTTAATGAGCACTTTGCTTGATAATAAATCAACGGATTCAATTGGATTTACATTGAAAGTGAAGGAACACATGTTCTGTGTGAAAATAGCATTTATAGCTTAATAAAACGGCAACAGTTTTATCAGCAGACCAAGAGATAGTAACGCGAGGTGATACCTTAGCTTCAAGGTCGTTAATTTGTGGTGCTTATAATGACATCCATGAGATAAGGATATTTTGATTGCTTGGTTATAATTAGAGACATCTACTTTTAGTCACTTCACATATATCTACTATACATACTGGTACAAGATGGAAGTAATAGTTTGACACATGAAAGTAAAGGGTTTTCCAATAAGGACTTGACAACTTTTTTTTAAAAATAAAACGGAAACCATTTGATATATTTCAAAAACTTTCTTATCGGCTTGAAGTGCAATCAAAACATTTATAAATGGAACTCGACTTTTTTTCATATGGACACCGTGAGCACGTTTGCAGTGGTCTATTCGTTGGACCCAATTTTCAACGACTTGGCCACACATTTCGGCCGAAACGACCTCTATTTCGCTTTCAATGTTGGCTCTGAGCTCTTCCAACGAGCTTATGCTCGTTGGCATAAATCAATGACTTAACGTAGCTTCACAGAAAATAGTCAAGCGGCGTTAAATCGCACGAACGAGGAGGCCAATCGACTGGCCCATTTCTTGAGTTAGCACGCTCACCATACTTACTCTTCAATAAATCGATTGTAACGTGTGCTGTGTGGCTTGTGGCACCATCCTGTTGAAACCACATGTCGTCCAAGTCCACATTTCCAATCCGGGCCAAAAATAATCGGTAATCATGGCGCGATAACGCTGACCATTCACAGCAACGTGATAATCGTTATCGTCGACGAAAAAATGTGGCCCAATAACGCCGCCGGTATGCAACCCGCATCAAACAGTTAGTTTTAGTGGATGAAGTGGTGATTCATGAAGCACATGACCAATAACGCATATTTTGCTTATTGACGAACACATCTTCTCCAGAACCCAATCGGAGAACTAACGTCGCTTCAAATGGTCCATCGGCTTCAATTCTTGAGTCAGCTTCAACTTGTATGGGTGTTTACCAAGATCCTTACTCAAAATAAGCCATAATGTGGCCTGAGCGATGCCCAATGCTTGAGAACGCCGTGGAATTGACTGATTTGGATCGTTTTCTACGGACGCGATATTTTCGACACTTAAACCAATCCGCTGTCTCACTGACACGGCAACATAACACAACGAATATATAGACTCAAATTTGTGCACTAAACTTGTTATTGCCTGTCTACTAGGGCGGAAATTACGACCGAAAATTGGAGTTTACGGTCTTAAAGTTGCAATCACCGACTCCGAATTTCGGTAGAAAATTTTTATAATTTGTAGATGTTGCTCGTTCGTGTACTTTACCAGGATGAACATTTTGAATTTACTGAATAAATTGACAGTGACAGGTTGATGATTAGTGAAAGAGTGCGTTCAGAAATTGGAATACGAGAAGAAAAAGTAGTTCCATGCAATGTGCCCCAAAAGCACCAAATAGCTAGTCATCCATTCGACTCGATTCCATTTTCGCTGTTCGCTATATGTGATATTAGTTGATTCATTAGTTAAGCTACTATCAGCAAAAAACATGTACGGTGAACGGTGAATGGTGATTCACTGGGAAATCTGTAAAATCACAACCACCGCCCGTGACTATATCTCGCACACATAGTGAGAGGGGAGCAGTTACTCCATTTGGGAGTTCGAAAATGGAATTGCCACAAATGGGCATACATCATACAAACATGAGCGACCATCAGAGTTAGTATTTGTTTGCTGCAGGACGGTCACTGCTACTATCCAGTCACTGAATGATATAGTCACTGTGAGTGAGAAAACACTTTGAATGGTGATTGTATTAAGGATGAGTGGGATATGGACAAAAGTCTTTAAGATGTTATAATTCAATATTTTAATGCGTACTTACGTATATCTGCTTAGCTACATACATATGTACATCTTCTTTATTTTGATTCAATAGACTTACCTGAAAGAAGAAAAATTAAGATATTAGACTTTAATGGCAATTGTTTGACTACAGAGACAGAGTCCAAATAATGTATAGCTGAGGAATTGAGGTATCTCATTAAGGCTCTCAGCTCTGCTCTGCTAAAAATAGAGATCATCCAAGTCCATCTCTTCCACAGGACCGATGGTTAAGGATTTTAAACTAACACAAACTAAATCGATGAGATGGTTCAAAAATGGACTGTGTAGCCAATGCTTCGGCTATAATAACATCCAAACTACTAATGAAACATCAAAGTGACTTAGCCTCGCTAGATGTCCAACTCATAGTAACTTTGATCTGGGTTCTAGGGCACAGCAATGTGTATGGAAATTAACAAGGAAGACAGTGCCCAGCCTTTCGTTACTCACTTCTAAATCTTTCTTTAAAAGTCTGTTCTAAGCAGCCTATGCAGGGCTAAGACATAGCTTCTCACAACTGTTCGTGTTATTTGCGGTATTCTTTTCTGCACATAGACAAAGGGGTTTGAGAAGCTTTCTCATGACAGCAGCGATAACCACGACACACTGGCCGATAAAAGGTCATGCAGGCAACCCAAGTATCCTATACAATACACTCTGTCACAGTTGCATTATCTCAAACCATCATTCACTATCTGGAAAGAGGACTCTAAATCTATCTAATCTTTGGGTACGGCATAAAACCAGAAATTATATCACGCACAACACGTATAGCTGAGAGAAACTAGGTTGACCTTTAAGCCATATTCATAGAGCCCTCTGAATTCACAGAATTTCCAATATTTTTGGCTCGTTAATCAAACCCCAGTAGATACATTTCGACATACTGTAAAAAATGAAAAGCTATCAGCGTCCAAATAATGGCGTTGATTAGTTTTACACATCAAAGCACTTCACACAACCCCCTCACCAAACAGATTTATTCCCGATAAAACCCTTAACGCACCGAGATCGGAGATAGAAAACGTGGATTTTCCAATTCACACTTTAACCCCATTTCAAAGGATATACTCCGAACTGAGTTCGCAAGGATAAACTTAATGGAATCATCAACGTAATTCGGCAGAGAGGTCGATTCCTCATTTAATTGGCTTTCCCCCATAAGATCGAATTTTATGTGGTACGCATGATACCATGGCATCCTTTCCCCCCCCCTATCTGTTATCCAACCTTCCCTGCCACCTGCAGTGTTAATTAGTTTTTCTGCAATAATGTATTTGTTTTTGTTGCCATCGGCAAAAACTGTTTATTGCTATCCACGCCCACCAAACATCCAAGGGATGGAATAACATTTTGTAAAATTAATTACTTTTTTGTTCAAGTAGCCTAGGTCAGCAGCTAACAAATAGGAAGGACGATCCTCAAACTAGCTAAATCGAAGAAAACTTCCTATACCGGATGTATAGATGGTTGATGATTGCCTTGACCAAAAGGATATTATCTTTGCGTGTGATTGTATAAATATTTTCTATTTGTCTTGTGCGTTGATTTACAGAGTGTCATGTTAAATATAAATCGAAAAGGATTAATTGGCATTCGGCCAATAAATTCGGCATGAATGGGTAAATAAACCAATAGTCTACCTATTGGCAAAGTTAAACATTTCAAAATATATATTCTCTTTTCGTATTTTGTATCTGTCTATAGGCGGGTGTGTTTATTTGGTGATTGTGGTGTGCCACCGCAGTACAATGTTTAGAGATTCAATCGGTCGATAGTTTTGTTCTACTTTTTGAAATTTTTGCGGAAATCAGGAAATAAATTATTCAAATTGGTACCGCTGTGGATTTTGGTAGTAGCACACGTTATATTGCGGTTTATGTGGTCGTTTTCATTGAGTTAAATTTTTGAAAAAAAAAAAAAAAAAAACAGACTGGCATTTGGTTTCATATGCAAAAGTATAAGTCACAAATTTGCGTGGTAGTTCTCTATAAAAAGAATTAGAGTTGTTATTGATTTTGGTCTTTCAAGAACCTCATTCAAAAACTGCGCTATACTTTGCAGCTGGGATAGGTAAGTGTGGCTTTTCGTACCCTGATGCATTATGGACAAACATAGTTGTGATACCACCATCGAGGATCACAACAACACGACAATACTAAGACAGGACACAAAATAAAGCAGCCGTGCTTCTAAAACTTTGAACGAGACACAAGACGCGGATATGTGAACATATGTGTAACTTAGCACGTAGCACTCTTCATCGAAGAAAAATTCCCTAAGAACTTTGCAGAGAATGAACGACATTGATGAAGAAAAGGATTCATCTGCAAATGCCCCAGAAAGAACAAGGACTCATTCTGCAATAAATTCGGCGAGCTAACATACAGGAAGATCGCTGTCGTAACATACATAGATCACTAACCCACCAATTTTATTTCCAAATTTCTATACACTTCTTCAATTCAACGGTAACAAGATCGATCCTTAAGAAATGAAGGTGCTGATAACCTAACCTAAAGGGGGCTACAGACACTGAAACATGGTACGCGTACCATTAACTCCACCCCCCAAAAGTCAAACCAGATTGGATTTTACTCATGACAAACATCAACCAAACTGGTTTCTCAACTCGGTTGTGTACACACGTTCAACATTTACTGAGACCGCACCATGTACGCGTACCAGGTACTAGCTGAATTGATACAGATGATATTTTGGTATCTGCAGCTAGCAGAAGTCGTTAAGAGGATTAATTTGTGTTAGTTAAAAGGTCACCGGGCTTTAATAAACTCAGGATATTGTAACCACATCAGCATCTCCAGTCAGAGGTCGATTAACGATCGGGTTGCTTGTGAACAAAATTGTTTATGGTATGACACTGCTCTATGGAAACTGACTACATAACTACCGTCTTTCATAAGAAGCGATTGGAGATTGCATACTATTGTTCTAGCAGGAAAAAACATCTAAATACTCCAGGCATCTAAGGAGTGGTGTTGCTGAGGTTATACACTGGTTCCGGATCTCATGAACCTTCCAAACTAAAAACAATTAGTAGACAACCAGTTCCCTTGGTACCGTCTCTCCATTGCAGCTTAAATTGTAAACGCAGAAACGCAGAATACGGATATCCTTGTGACAAAACGGACGACATTTCAAATGCAAGCTCTTAACGGACATTACATAGGCTCATATTTCTTAACGGACACGCTTGCCCACAAAACGTAATCAATTTTGAATAGTTGGGATAACTAATTCCCCGTAGTCATTTCCGTGGCCATTTCTAAACAAAACAATGTCGCATGCAAATACTGTGTTAACACGTGCGAATTGCTTCGCAATCTTTAAAACAACTTCCCCTGGTCGGTCCCTAAGCAATTAAAAGAACCCTCAGTGGAAAATTAAACCAACAAGACAATGGCAATTAGAAATCCTCCCCCCGGGAGAGGACAATGTTTCTATGCGAGTATGAATTCAAATAACACGTGCGGGACAAGTGCCACTTTATTTTTAACGATACTATACTCAAGTACACAGGACCCTACATCAGGATTATCTTTAATCGCAATCTGAAAGTAGATTTATTATTACAACTGGCAAAAAGCAAACTCTAGGGATACGGAAGTGAATTCCCCTAAAGGATACGCCATTCACTGAAGTACTCAATTATATTTAAAAAAAAAAAAAAAAAAAACAATCCCTAAGTTGATCCCAGTTTTGCCTACATAACGACGACTGAGTAAATCCTTCTCCATATATACATATATGCAGGCCTTTTTTTCCTGTTACGCGTGTGTGTGATGTTTTACAAGAGCTCTGACCACTCCTCGAGTGGAAGAGATAAGCCTACTCCTTCCCCATGGATACTTTATATTTCAATTTCATATTTCCTCCCTAAATATGACTTGTATCCTTCACCTGAAATTGGACAGTACTCTTCACAAATGAATGTTTTCCTTTCATGTGTTCTAAATTGACTGTGTTTCATAATGCAAATAAGGGGCATTTAAAAACAACAACCACAGACGCAAAAAAAGGGCAAGGCTACTCCTCTTTTATTGTATCACATTATCTTTAAGTATATTCCAAAAGGAAGCACCAAAACTTTGTCAACTTTTTTTTTCGTTTGACTACATAAAAATTTAACCTATTTTCTCTTTCTCCTTGCTTCTTTGTGCGAAGATAAAGGACGAAGGCAAAAAAAAAAAAAAATTGTTTATATTTCAACTTGCAGTTTACACGCCATCCTATGGAGAAGATTTCACAAAGAAAAAGTGACACGAGTTTCGTGTAATTAAAGTTTATGGTGAAAAAGAAAAGCGAAAAGGACGAACGAACCAGCCAAGGATGGATGGATTTTAAGAGCTAGCTGCCGCCATTCTTGTCAAGGGAAACGATATCCCTAGGTGGCAATTTGTTAAAGCGAGCACTTGTAATTATTACGCAAACTATAGCATTTTCAATTATGTGTATGTATATGAAAGTTTGCCTTTATACATAAACCGTTAAGTTGGTGTTGGATAGAGTGCCGTAAAACTTTTGCTGATAGTATTATGATCAAATTTCGAAATTTGACTTACTTAGCGAGAGGTCTTATTGTCGAAATAATGAGGAGACAACGTTTATCTTTTGTGTATTTTAGGAGGATCTAATTAAATGGATTCTTGACCCCAATTTGGTGTGCTGGATTCACGTGTTATGATGGAAGTTCTACTTCAAGTTCTAAACAAAAGTCCAAATAATGGAATATCTATACTGATCCGTAATACCAAATGGGGTTGCACTTTCTTTCTATCACATCGTTTCAGTCCCATCTTAGGTGCTATTACAAGCAGACTTATCCACAAACTGTCGTATGTAGAAAGTTTCACTGACCCCTATAAATCTAAAAGGATGATCTACTGGAAAAATAATGACTCCAAATTTGGACTGCACCCTATAAGCATTTAAAGACACCTTATGTTACCTTAGATTCAAACCAGTGCGCCTGAAAATATGCACTATTTTCTAGTATTTTCTTGGTCTACCTCAGTTTGATTAATACACAGGCCGTGTCGTAAAGCTCATGGCTTAAGGTACATTCACAGCTCACGCGACCAGCGAATAGGCGAACCGCGAACAAAAATTAAAGGCAAACAATTGAGAATTTTACTATTCCCAAAGAAGAAAGCTTAATTTATCTATCGTTTTAAGAAAAAAAGTTAAATTGTGATTAGTTTTTGTGAAGAAATCAGCGAAATGTCAAATATTATTCACATTCCACTGATGAAGAACGCACATTCCACATTCCAAATTCGCGCGACCAAAACACTTGCGAGAGTTTAACCTCATAAATTTATTTTGCTTTGGAAAATGCCAAATGAAACGTCAAAACTGGCGGATATTCGCTTGTTCGTGTTCGCATTTTGCTGAGCTGTGAATGGACCTTTAGCCAAATTAGTTTCTGGGGAAATTAAGCTGAGGTCTTCCTCCGCTTGCCGGGGGTGGATTTGAAGATTTTCCAGGCGGGGATGTCGGACTCCATCCACCTGAGTCCTAGCTTATCAACTATAGTTTAGCTTTATACGTTCTACTCGAGTTGACGTCTATAGAGACAGATTATCCTCAATAGATTTTGACAATCATCTCGACCGACAAAGTCACTGTTAAAAAGCACGTTGTACCTGGCATTATTGACCACTCTGCAGACTGCAAACTTTTCTTCTGATCAGAGCATCAATCCTGCCATAAAGTTCTTCAGTTCCCTTGATCGTGAGCTTCTCATGCTCTATCAGTCGCTCATACAGGTTCGGAGCCTGCTGCATGTACTTGCCTGCAATATTTATCAAACCATGGCTTTCTTTATAGTGGACGAGAGAAACCTAGTATAGAAAAACTGTTGTCTCGTTGACTGACTGTCTCTGAGGGTCTCTTGTGATTTCCGACTTTATTGAGCATAATATGTTTCAAGGCAATTCATGTATGTCTTACGTCAAGAGTATATGCAAGTTTTCTACGTCTTCCCATGAAGGTGGACCGAATGTCTCCTTAACGATTAATCATGCGTCACACTCAAATTTTCTTTGCACCAGCTGTTTTATCTTATAACCTTCCCTAACTACCTCTAGTCTCGTACTCAAATTGAACATCTTGAAGGTTACATTGCTCCAAGGTATCAAGCTTCTTTTTTTTCAAATTCAATATTTTTCTTAAATGCCCAAAGCTACCAAATACATGTTTCTCCATTTATCACATCCACCCTTGTCCTACCATGAAATCTGATCCTGTTTTTAGGACAAATAGCTCGTTTTTTTTTACTCGTATCTATTCGGCATATATAAATCGTTCAAAGTGAACTTTGTAATGCTTATGAGCGCGTCTGGTATTTATTTTAACTTCTCTTCAACTTTTCGATAAGTTTATCTCTCAAAATATTTTTTCCTCAACTTTTTTTTTCTTTTTGGTATTCTACTTTAGGCACTTTGACGTAGTACTTTTTTAGATTTTCACGGAAAATGGATGCGAAAACAGTATATATCTCGTACTTGCGCTTTGCTTTTTTTGTTTGGAAAATGTTAAGTTTTCCCTCCTACTATGAAAATATTTTCATTCTATTTGCATGTTTTTCTAGTGGAAGCAGGAAATTTAACGAACATTTTGTAATAGTGTTCACAAACATGAATCTGTTTAAAAAAAAAAAACTTTTACTGCATGGAAGACTGCAAAGTAGACATTTTATGGCCCCAAAAAGGTGGATCTACAAAATGTCGTCATCCCCAACATTATGGACCTTGGATAATTCGGTTTCTAATTAAGATAATTCCAATTATTCGAAACAGTAAGTAATGTCATCGAGAGAAGCAGACACATGCCAGGTTAGTCCTTGGCATAAGTAATAGATATTTGTTTTTATTTGTCGGTTATGTAAGGTAGCAGTGAGGACGTATTCATCCACTTCAGGAGATTGTAGTTACAGTAATCCGATTAGGATGGGGCAGAAGTAAAGGACCTTGCTCTGTGTATACAAAATGCTTTTCTCAGGAAATCCTTATTGTGAAGAACGTCTACACTGTGAGTTAGCAGTTTGGTTAAGTAGTTTATCAATTACGTATTCACTTATTTAATCTTATTAGAACCATCATTTAACTTACAATAAATATGAATAATTACTCCTATTCGGAACTTTAGGCCCATTATGACTTTTTTTTTTTTTTAATTTTAAATGATTCAATCCAATGAAATTGAAATCCAATAAAGCGTTTGAAATACTACATATGATATTGAACCAGTATAAGGAAATAGTCTGTTTGCCTCTACTGACTGCGGAGGTTCAAAAAAACACAAACAGTGCTGGGAAACGCATGCGATATTGGGCACGCATTTTAGGCAACAGGTAGTCAAAGGTTTCTCATCGGTCGAGAGATTCAGTTTTGACTACAAACTAAGGCATTCCTTTTTGAGGTAGTGGACTGGATTTGAAGGTGAGAAAATTGTCTCTACCTTTTAAGGCAATGTCAAAAATTCGTTTGCCGTTCCATATGTTAGGCCTTACCTCAAAAAGTAGGCCTAGAGATCGCAACGTGTCCATAGAAATTATGGGAAGATCCCAGCAAGAAGCGCTTAACTAAAAAGCAGGCTGGACGATATTTAAGAAAGCTACACAAATATTGAGCGAATGGACAACAGTGCCCCAGCCACCAGATTCGAGACCGTACCGAACTCTCGGTACAAAGACTAAGTTAAAGAGGATGCCAAAATACTTGGTCTCCGCAATCGGAAACAGCATTCCTAGGACCGCAGAGCATGGAAGGCAGCCGTGTATCAGACAAGGATCCCTGTCTAAAAATTGCCGTCATTTTTCCAAAAAAAAAAACCCACGGTCTTCTCTGGATGTATCCTTCCAAATCCTTATGATAAACGTTGCAGCAAAGCATAATAGAATAACACAAATCCACGCATACCTTTTCAACTTCCACTCTATCTGAACTCTCAACTCTTAATAGGACTCCTGATTAACTAAAACTAAAACCAAAAGTCCATGCAATAGCTACCTCAAGAGACTGGCAATTAAATAAAAGTACGATATCTGTGTCCCCAACCGTCGTCGTCCGTGACAATGCAAAACAAATTTATTTTTATTCGGAAAAAAACTATCTTGTTGCAAGGAAAACTATTTTCCTACAAGCAATTTATTTTTAAAGCCCTAGTGCTATAGCGATTAATGCTAGCACTGTCAAGAGGTCATTCGTACTTGATAGCAAAAAAAAAAAAAAAACTTTCATTTCATGGTCGGTTCCGTGGGTAATTGGTTGTGTCCTTGACACTTTTACTTACAAGACAACAAAACGAACCAAAGTTCCATTGCTTGTTTTGTATCTATTCTTTATCTGTACTTAAGCCAATTGTTCTAGATTCTATATTTACCCGAACAAAAACCAGCTGCCTTGTAATATCGTAATGGCCACTTCGTGTTTTTAAAATATTACCATAACAATAAGACAATATGATTGAGTAGATGAACTTTTCACTTTTGTCAAACTTTTGTTTTTTTTTTTTGCTTTATTTATGAATAAGAATGTCTCACAATAGTGTAATGGTGTTGAAGAAGGATTTCAAGATCGAAAATGTATCTATACGAGTGTCTTCTCTGTTTCAGGCTCTTTTGTTTATTTCAATGTCAGAAGTTGTTTCCCTTTAAAAAGAAGAGTCCTCCTCTATTCTCCTCAGCGCTACAATGGGTTTATTGGTAGAATGATTTGTATCTAACGATTTGTTAGTGCATTTTAATGAGTATTTCGGAGACAATCTATTTTACATATGTCTGACGATGGTATAACGAATTGATCCTCGTGGTTTTTAGATGTTAATTTACGCCTTAAACTATGCATAACTCTCACTTAATGGAGCATATTTTTAGGCGCAGTAGTTAAAGGTTTTTGAAAATATGTTCTAAGCCGAGAATTTCTCAGTAATTTGTCACAGTTAAAAAGTCATTTGTGTGCAATATTTCCCAGCAGTCAATTATGAAATTACGATGCAATGTAAGAGCTCGGAGAACTCTCCAAGGCCAACACCAACATGTTATTGGAGTTCATCAGAACATCAGGATGGTTTGTATATACGTGTAACGAGTAAGTACAACCATGGGAAGTTGTTACAGATTTTTATGGGTGACACAATGGGTCAGTGCTGACCTGAGTGCGGCGATGGAAATTCTAAGATCACAATTCAATACACAGAGCGTCTTAAGCCGTTTGGAACAGATATTCCAAACCGATCCTGGATCATCTGAGAGTGTATCGTGTTTTATTGCTTCGGAGCCAAAACTACCAGCAACCACTGGATGTACATAGCCCCAGTTGAACCCATTCTAACATATGAATGCCTAGTCTGCTAGCACCAGCGGGGTGAAGAATCGAGAGTTCTTAAAGAACTGTTAAAGATGCAGATCCACTTTACTGGTGGCATCTAAACTAATCTGACTATAGCCCTTAAAACAGTTATCGCAACATTTCCACGTAGCAGAGGTAGATTCCTCGATTTCAGCCTAAATGTTAACAGAGCGATTGCCCGTGTCGTGTCCAAAACAGACAAAGGAGTGGAATCGGATACCAAGTCTCCCAAACTCAAAATGGTACAGGTTGTTCCAATCAGATTAAATATAACATTGATGAGGCAACACAGACAAACAGGAGGAACAATTCAGACCATGTAAAGGCCAACTTTACCAAAAAAAGGCTGATTTCTTCTTCAAAAACTTGGCGACCTATCCAACAGGGAACCTAATAATATCCCAAACTTTTTAAATTCTTCATCATAGTTTCAAAAAAGTAACATATCCTTCTGAGATCCAAGTGGCAACTGCATACATCAGCTGCAGCTAATATTAACGGTGCACAGAACTCATTGGTACTTTTTCTGCTACCGAGTTCCCAGCACATAAGGAGAAAGTTTTTAAGCAGACACTTCTTCCACGATATGGAACTTTCCAGAGAGTCAAAAGGGAAATTTATAAACTTCATCAAATCCGCAGGACGGTAAGTTACTGAGAAAATTCTATCAGAATCCGGTTATAAGGGCAAAGGACATCCTTCTCACGCTATGGTTGCCACAAGAGGTCAACTTAGCTGCGTGGAAAAACCCTTCCCTATTAAAAAATAAAATCGGTGGCGTATACACATTATGTAGAAGTATAAAAGTTTTTCTTTGTATTCCCCACCAAAATAGGCTCTTTATTCACCGCCATGGACATGGTTATTAGGGTAAAAAGTTTGACAATTATAATTACTTGGCCAAACATCCCTTAATCATTAGTAATAGCATGCTGGCGTGGGTGGCCAACGAGTAGAAATCAACTGCCATCATTACTGCATTTGGGTGCCCAACAAACACAACAAAAGTTAGGCCAATTATCGTCATCGCTTTTGGCTAATAAAAATAAAAACAACATTTTTTAATTCTTTTTTTTTTTCCTACAAGGAAACGTAATTAAAAATGTGTTTACATCCGATTTATGATGACAAGTAATAGGCGTAACTATGTCAATAATTCTCAGTACGCCCCCCTCTTATTTGATTAGCTCTTGTTTACACAATTTGATTTTTTTTTTTTTTGTAATAAATTTCCTTTCCTCCTCATGGGTCCTTCCAGAAGAATTCACACCCAAACTTTGTATTGTCAGTTAATTTAAAATCATCCAATCAGTATGATTAATTTATTCTTATATTCTTCCACTTCATCTCTTGTTTGTATCCGAAAAAAAAGAAGGGAAAAATTATCTACAGTTCATGGAAAATCGATGTTCGAAGTTAGGTCTCATTTGCATATTTCTGAAATAAGCCACATAGGGTGGTCCAACGAAATGTGAAAAAGTTTAAAATGAATTGTTATCTGTTTTTTTTTTTTTTTTTTTTGACTCGCATTTGATTGAAAACATGTGCTCTGTTGCAGAGTATTAGTGTATTTTCAAGACTAAATATCTAAGATCAAAAAAAAGTTTCTTAAATCCTAATCAGCCCCAAGAAAATTGTATACCACGTACTATATCTCAGAGATCCTTATCGAGATAAGTAAGGATAGTTTTTAAAGAAAACAATAGAATATTGTGTTAGTTATGACAAATCCTTTGCACCCAGCAAAAAATATGTGCGATTTTTTAAAAAATAACAGAGGTTCGAACAGGGATCTCCAAACTTTGACAGGTAATTGTGGCCATAATGTTGAAGCTACACCTGTCAAGTTGGCTGTCATTTATTTAGTTATTTATTATTAGGTACGATCACGTACTTTTTGCACTAAAATTCGTAGATTATCAAATTTAGTAGAGTGATTTGACAGATTTGACAGTTTTCACAAGCCAGCCCAAGGAAATTTCTTGGACTAAAATTGGTAGCATGGGGAAATTTCTTACTCTCCTGTGAGCGTTCTCTTTTGCGAAAAACTACGAAAATTCTCGAACAGCTTTTCGTAAAAATTCGCTATTTTAGGAATGTGCGCGAACAGACCTATTATATTAACATAGAGAGTTATAAACGTCCAACAATTAATTATTATTTTTTAAAAGTAGATCTTCTGTTCAAGCACTATTTCGTGCGTTTCGCCCGTAGTACTCGACCTTCTGAGAGGACTATTCGTAACGTGGTAGATAAATTCGACTCACAAGACTTAACCGATCCAGGAGCTCAACGTTAAGAACCAAAGACAACACGTTTGTGCTGACTGGACACTCAAGCAATTGGAAAAGCCCCAATTTCGGTCGAAAAAAAAAATCATATTTGGCGACTAGGCCTACTTCTGAATGAATGGGTTCGTCAACTAGCAAAATTATAGAGTTTAAGACAATAACAAATCACAAGAGATCAACCAAATTGCAATGCATCCAGAGAAAGTCACTGTCACTGACTGACGGCATCATCGGCCCATTGGCTATCCCAATACCGTCAATGGCGAGGGCTATCTGTCGATGATAACTAATTTCTTTTGGCCCCAATAGGATGACATGAACAGCGGACTATCTTTCAACAGGATGGTGCCCATGCCACAATGGACACTTTGCACGAGAGATCTCCGAGCTTGGTTACCTCACGTGGGGACAATGTGAATTGGTGCGATTTGACCTTATTAGACTTTTTT
Source organism: Chalcosyrphus nemorum (assembly GCA_949716465.1). Classification (NCBI taxonomy): domain Eukaryota; kingdom Metazoa; phylum Arthropoda; class Insecta; order Diptera; family Syrphidae; genus Chalcosyrphus; species Chalcosyrphus nemorum. Next base: position 13,176,543 of record OX454334.1, on the reverse strand, counting down.
TAAAAGGTTTTCTTAAGTTATAGATCTATGCCAATAAACCACACACCACCTGAAAAACCAACACAATCCATGCCATTGGTCAAATTCAGCCTGATTTACGCGCTGGTTATGGAAAATTTGACGTTTCGGATGCGCACCAACTAGCGTGGCCTCGGTCGACATTTAAACAATGTTATATTTCATACATAATGGCAAACATTTTCCTTTTAAATAAATAAAAAACTGCAATGATATCTGACGCACGGTTTATTTTATTCAAATTTAAAGATAAGAAATGGGTAGTGGAAAACCTTATACATAAATATAGGGGTAATATCTCCCCTCAACAAAAACTTAATTCACAAAGTTGTTACATATGCGAATAGTATGGTAATATTTGTGTATGAAATGTGTCCTTCATAGCGCACATTAGCGCATAAGGAGGTGAACTGACACCTCCATGACTAAACAACCAATTACTCCATTTAACATCCAGAATTACTGGTCTGGAATAGACAGAACAGAAGCCCTAAGTATAATGCACTACTTGTAGATACACGAGCATGTGAAGCGGTTAAACCAAAAGGGACAGATTTCTGGTGCAAATCTTATGGCCACAATAGAATTCTGCATTTACTGACCAAACAACAACTCTAACCAACTATACAAAACCCAACTCTCAAGGCAACTTTAGCCCAAACTGGACCAGAAACATTTCAAGGAGCTAGCCTTCAAAAGAATTCTCACAGGTGCCCTCACTGTATGAAAAAGAGGTAAAAGAAGCATTCACTTTCACTCTTCATTCTTCAACCCACTGCTTGATTTGTGCGCCGTCTTTCAGTCGTAAGTTCTTTTGTACGAGAAGTCTGCCGTAAACTCTACTCATAGCCATCCGCATTATTAACTAGGAAGCATACAAGTACAAAGTGGAACTCTCTTCGCAAGGTCATCGGTTCAGAATCAGTATCAGTTACTGAATATTTCCATAAATCGTGTCACCCTTCTTGTCCCCATTCATCACTCTTCTGTTCGAGAAAGAACATAAAAACTTTTCCCGACAAATTGTTTGCAAATAACCCAGGACCATATTTTTGTACGTTCTATACCAATTTATGGAATTTCAAACCGATGGTTTGTGGACAAGAGGTTCTCAAGTAAAGTTTTAATCGAAAATTGTGTTCGTTACCATTCGATTGTGTAAATTTTTCATGAAACAGTCTGTGAAATCAAACTTTTGGTATTAGGTAGACGTTTTATGAAATTGAAATTTACGTTACCGTCTGATAATGTGGTGCAAGGCTTTCTCTAAATCTTCCTTAGGGGACGTGCTTCCTTCTGGATTCTTCTGTACCATATGCGTATTCTACTAGTAGAAGCTGTTGCCAATTCCAGAATCACTATCATAACAGTATTATCTCATGTGAACCGCGTATCCCTCCCAAGCCTGAAACGACGACTGATAGTGGATTTCTTTTTTATATAAAAGCTTCGCTGGAACACTCAGACATCAACTTGTCCATTGTACTAACAAAAAGCATCCCATTACCCCCCCTTTTACTGTTTAAATTTTCTCGTCTTCTTAATGAATTCGAGTAGGCGCTTCAGTGACGAAGAGCTGTTGCGTCGACAGGTGTTTCACTTAAGCCGATCATATTAAGATGCTTAGCAAAAGCAAAGTGCTCCGTAAGAACGCCAATAAGTTTTCTGCAGTCTTTTCTGCTGAGGGACAGCAAGAATGCCGCGGATTTCTCACTGACGTCTGGGAGCATCGGTTTAGTCAACCTACATCCAGAAGAGTCATGCCAAACACAATTGTGTTCATAAGAAACGCAATCATCTATGGAAGCCCTGACCGTAGATGCAGGAAGACCTAAAGCAGGTTAGGATGGTAGAGTGTAGAGGATTGTTGCCTATAATTTGATATCCAGCTGGATGTAGGAAAGACTTTGTATTCAAACGTGATTCCACCTATGACAAAGCGATTTGACAGCGTCTCTTTTGTCATTTACACTTCGTCTGTCTAAGTTATGTCTCCCCGTAACATATTTGAGCTATTTGTTGCGGCTGCTTACATAGACATTTACATTTTTCCATCTTGACAATGTTGTTCTTGGGATTGGCATTAAAAACGGCTTTCAACACCCATTTGGCCGTAGGCAAAGTTTGGAATTCTACCGCAGTACGGCTGCCAGGAATGTAGACTTCTGTCCTCGTCTGCCAGTGTAAAGCAATTCGGTGTTAACGGCTACTCGTCCTCATTAAAAATCTCTAAGCCACGTCGCATAATCTCTCCCTTTAACTGAATGCTGGCAGTGTCAGGACTTTCTATGAGCAACTTTGCTTTCCAGAAATCATCCACAGTTGCCCGATAAGGAGGCAAAGTAATTTTTATTACTCCATAAGTCACAGAAAGGAGTTTATAGATATTAGAGTACCGAATCAGCTCTCTCAATTTGAAAACAGATTGCGGGATGTGACAGTCTTAACCACGTCTGCCGAAAGTTTACCCTAAGTTATGAATTTATTAGTAGGTATTCCCCTCACTTTGCGAGACCCAAACATGGGTTTCAATCCGAACATCATATTTGTATGCTTAATTCTGGTGTGTAGACGTATATACATACATATGTATCTCTCACAAACAGATACTTATTTCAAAGTAAAAACCACACAGTAAAGTTTGAAAAGGATACAACACCAAATTCGCAAATGACCTCCAAAATCCCTGGTCCTTGATCCAATTTTGAACTCATACTTTATGTACTTCGACTACATATGCATATAACCCCTGATAAGTCATCTTGAAAACCCTCATAAGCCCCCAACTTATAGACCGCAGCCTTGCAACATTATCATCATACAGCTTTACGTAAATCCTAGGCTGTAGCTACCCTTTGCCAGTTAATTAAATTTTTATACCCACCTATTCTCGGAAAAAAAACAAACTCAAGCGCTGTCAATATAAAAAACAAATCTTGCACGTTCTCCCTTTTATCTTCAAAAGGATCCTGTATATGTCTATCTTTCTCCTCTCCAATCGAAATCCTTTCGACACAAACCCACACGCACGGTGATAAAAACAAATTTGCCACCAAAAAAACAAAAAAAAAAAGAGTCATTATAATAAAAATAAAATAATGCAATATGCCTTGTGTGAGGATAATTGATACTATCGCTTTAATGGCACAATGAAGGAAAGTAATAAATGCAAAACTTCATCCTTCCGTCTTCCATCAATCGGCACCATAAGTGCCCGACACTGTGACGGTGACGGTGTCGTCGTTGTCATAAAATCTTGTGTCAACACGTCAGCACATAGAGAAGAGAACTTTATGAAAAGTTTCTCAAACATGGGTGTGGATAAAAGCCCGCCGCCAGCTGAAATAAAGGATGCGTGAATAACTCATATGTGTAAGCATCTGCCATCGTCACGCACTGATCCTTTCTTATCCCACACTCATCAGACAGAAAAAAAAAAAATGAAAAACAGGATGTTGACAGCTTTCATATGCAAAGTCTAATTTGCGAATAAGTCTTCAATATCTCACACCTGTGGTTGGTTGGGTTTACCAAAACTCACTCAGTTTTCAGTTTTCAGTTTTCATCCCAACTCCTGTTTCCATTCGCGATCGAAACGAAACGGATACCCGCTCTCTGTTTAAAGGACGTCCATCTCCGGTGAATGAATATTGATTATTGATTGATGTTCTTTCAACACAATACTGCTAATCAGGAAACTCATCAGCTACGCTGATAATCCTTATCCCGAAAATGAGGTCAAATGAATACTGAATACACGTGACCATCAACAAACAGCAATTACAAGTGCAGGACTCTTGCATTGCAGTGTGAATGTTTAACAAGTTCGGCTCTCCCATTGTATATGAGTATTTCTGTCCAAAAGGTCGAAAGTGGGTGGTTCGCAAAATACATTCTCATAGGATACCTATTTGTAGAAGGATAATAATGGCCAAAGGCTATCGCACAATTGAATCGAAATGACGCGTGTGTGAAGTTGTGTTGTGCAATTTAGACAATAAAATCAATTAGATGTCCATCCGGGCAGAATGAGAAGCTTGTGACCTGGAAGAACAGCCATATCAGGAATTTCTTGAATCCCTTTTTGTCAGTTTGTCTGTGCATGTACCTATATTCCATGTGACCTCTGCATGTGTGCAAAAATTTAGACATTTTCCGAAGAATGTTCAGAGGTAGGTTGGATGTGAGAACACCTGCTGGATGGGACTTTGCACTTAAGGATTCAATTTGAAAATAATAACAAGATAAATAACTCAGAGATGCCATCCACTTTGCGGAGGACATGGTGAGATCTTGATTTTATTTATGCGTTCAGATGGGCATTTCAATTAAACATTTACCCTAAATTCTTGTATTCTTCAATTGCAATAGATAAAATTTTTGGAATTCAATTTGTCTTGTTGTATCTAGACATCTATCGATCGTATAAATTTGTCAATAGGGTAAATAGTTAATCTAGTTTTAAAAGCAATTAACGTGCTCAATTACCTGTTTCATCAGAGAGAAGAATTGGTCTAATAAATTGGTTATCTAGGCTAAATCGATGTTCATCTTTTTAAACACTAATATCCTTCGTATTGTTGTCGCCAGTGTGGAATAAATTGCATATAAATCATTGGAAATGTACTTGGTCATTGTGAATGACAACTTGGCTACTCAGAGAGATTATACACCTGGATGTTTTCTTTTTTTTTGTGGTTGCGGCATGGATGTGTAATCTTCATAGATACTAATAGCGCGATTTCTATTAACATGAACGATTCGCATACCTGAGTAATCGATGCCAGGAGTATGCCTGCGTACTAAACACACAACCTACACACTTCAAGCCACTCTCTCCGCGGGATAGCCGTTAGGTATAACTTCACGGGGCTTGTTATCATTTTATGCTCTACTATCTCTATTTGCCTCCTCGACCCTTTTCAATGCTTCAATTCTACGCAGTTTCAATCTGCACGGCCGTTATGATGGAACAAATCTCCAACCAGTCGTCCGGTGACCTCATCATGAGGTCTATTAGGCGCTCCGGGCTTCGTAAATTTGCTTTGCTAGTTGTAAAGCGTCTGCACTGGAACATAACGTGCTCCGCATTTTCCTTTGCATCTGGGCATTCTGTGCAAAATGGCTAGCTATCGTGCCCAAATCTGTGGAGGTATTTTCTATAACCACCGTTCCCAGACAAGAACTGCGTTTCATTGGCGAGGATGTAAGCTATGACACAGGCTGCTTCCTGTCCAAAATTGTTCTGACTGTGCAGAGCCTGTAAGCAGACGAGAGGTTCCTCCTTATTTCCTTTGTTGAGAGTGCAGCCACCCAGGCAGCATACAGAAGAATGGAGCTCACCACTTTGGATGAATCAGCAAGATTCTCCTTGAGTATAGAACCCTCCGATGTTTGAGAATTCCATCACTTGCTGTTCATCGATTTTGAAAACACGTTTGATAGTGTCAATCGGGAATGTTTTCGGCTGTTCGGCGTGCCTTGAGTAAGAGAGGCATAAATAAGTGCAATTCTGATAAATAAGTGCAATTCATTTAACCCTAAGTTGTTCCATTCAGACGTTGAATCCATGCTGCTACCCGGAGTACCGGCACTATTACGATTGGTAACACTGTTCGAAAGGATGACACACGATGCAATAGCACCCGCTTACTAATGATGGCAAGATAAGCAGTGGTCCTAGCTGTACATGGCTCAGTGCAATCGAGAAGAAAGTACGGCAACTGGCAAAGCGTTTGGAAAAGCTGAGGAAAATTTCCAAAAACCACACCCCATGTAGAGTCCCTAGAACTCACAAGGGGATAAAGGCCATAACTTAGATGAGCAAAAATTCCACATGAAATTCGTGCGGAATGTACATATCAGTTGTGGTGCTATGGCTCAATAAGGTGAGTGCACAATTTTTGATTGTTCTCATATATACGTAACAGTTGCTTGCATACCCTCTTCAAAGCCCATTTTATAATGATTCATTCAGCAAGGAACAATACTATAAAGTGAAAATGAAAATGATACTTCCGACTGAAATCCTTAAAACCTTCAAACAATTTACCATCTCAAAAAAATGGCTTTCTGTTGAATCCCTTTGGCATTGTTAATAGTCATCCTCTGTCAAAGATTTACAGAATAAGGAACATCAATTAAGTAATAATCAATCCCATACATGTCAAACACATGAGCAAGCTTACGCTATAAACGTCTAACGAATGACATCAATTGTCATTAACTGCCTACAGGACATTTTGCCAATTCCATTTGTCTATCTAAAAGAAAAACAGACCAACGGCCACGCATGATGAAGAATCCTTCATAAGTCCTGTCTTCTGAATTCGTGAATAATTTTCACAAAAACTCACACAAAATACCTTCTATCTCTAGGTAACGACGACGCAAATGTTATAAATTCACATGTACATTCATGTGACATACGATGCTTCACAACGCCCCACACACATGGCATACGATTCGAAAAGCGCATCCACTATGTAACGCGCCGATTAGTCAAAATTTCTCCAATTGAGATCTGGAGAGGAATTGCGAATATTCTCTCACAGTAGCATTTAGAACTCTTATTTGGTCTAATAACTCACGTTTTGGACGCATTAGCTAGCAGCACACACGGGCTCCATTCAATTGAATTTGTCCCTTCGAGGGAGATTAGTTGGAACCAACCTCCCCTCTTGGTGCCATTTATAACCATCGTTGCCGGGTATTTGGTATAATATACATACAACCTCCCCCCGAATCCCACTGCATTGACTTCTTATAGCTAGCAATGTTCTAGCTGCGCGGATGGGACTGCTACTGTGCTATTTTATTTCAACCCTCTAAGGTTTCTTCGTCGGGTAACTTGGTCTGGGGTAACACAAAAGTCTGTATAGTGTCACGAAGTATTTCTTGCAATACAACGAGAGAATCTTGACACTTTGGTTACTTCCCCCCTTAACATCTCAAGTGTGTTCCTTGAACGTTTAGTTAACAGGAAGCTTACATACAAACGAATATACATATCTACCCACAGTTGCACACAAATAATTGAGAATGTCATTCTAAAAAAAAAAAAACAAATACTGGCAATACTTTCACATATGGATTTCCGTTTGTATTGTATGCTCTCTTTTAGCCTTCTGTGTTTGACAGTGAAAAAGAAGAAACGGTTGAGGACCAAAAGTATGCATTTGCAGATGTCGTTGTGTCCGGAAAGTGGGGACGACATGGTCAACACAGTGTTTAGTGCAATTGAAATGGAAGGCAATATCTCCTTTAAGTGTTTTTTCCAGAATTGGGACACATTTATTCCAATAACGACAATGGTATCCTTTTTGAGCGGATAAGCAAAGGCAATGAAGTACTAATCGAAATTGATGTCATCGATTCGATGTCACATTAGTTTTGATTTACTACTTGCATTCGGTGGAGATGAGATGTGTTCGTTGAATTAACTTTAATCGAATTTATTGCTTTCTATGATGAATGGGGGAGGATTTACTTTTTTCAGTAATTCATTTTTATTCGAATACAAACTGACATGAAAGCACATTTCTTCTACTCTCACATTTCTCTCATTGACAACTGACAGTTGATTGGTTATATTCAGTGCACTCATAGAAAATGAGTGTGTTCACCTACCAACACCTACAACAAGTCTTGTCACAAAGATGCAATTATGTTACAGAGAAAGCTTTTAAGACATTATGCAATCAAGTGTGTCTATTACCATCATAAATGCATAACTCTAATGACCTCTTTTGACTCAAAGCGGTCAAACTTATTTGACACAATCAGGACGAACAGTGAAACGCCTTCACGAACGAAAACCGCGATAGATCCACTCTACCTCCACCCACATAATAACGCCATATTACGAGTATATTAATCTATTAATACAATCGGTGCTTAGTTACCGTGCGGTTACAGGGAGCCTTTCTACTAGGCCATATCCTGTGGAGCATAGCAATAACTGCATAAAACAATTGACGCATAATAAGAGATAATCAAGTTGTCGTTTTTATTATTATTATCCTTCCCATGGATGATTATAGAAAAACAGAAAGAAAAAAAAAGGATTATCCTTAAGAGCTCGCTTGTTATCGGAAGTTTTACTACCCGCCCACTTACAGGATACTCCCGGCATGAACATTAAGTTCGAAAATGAGGTCGTCATTATGTTACGCAAAAAAAAAAGATATACATATGTACATATAAAATGAGTAGTAGTTATGACTCTTGAGGGAAGATAGTTTAACTTTGGATTGCAGTTGCATTTCAGTATACCTAATACTTTTGTGGTTTCTCGGAACACAAATTAAACATTCAATTGGTTGAGGAAGAGGGAGAATAAAATCATGATATTTCATACCCGTATACAGAAAAATCAATAAAGGGTTCAGTTTTCTGGGATAGGTAAGGATAATTGACTTTCACAGCAGAGTACAAAAGATAGCATAGCTTTGGGTACAATTAGAATCATAGTTTATTAAGGGATTTGAGAATAAATTCCACATGTAACGAGCCACATTTCAAGTTTCATATTTCATTATTTACATTTGAGTGTGATTCCTTTTTATAATATACAGACTCAATTTATTATGCTGATTGTTACAATAAGGTTTTATGTAACTATGCTTTGTGATGGATGCTTTTCTGCTTTTCTTTTGTTTTCTTTACACTCGAGCCACTGGCTGTACTAATACTAATTGGCTATTTTAATATTCTCTTACAAAGAAGAACGTGAGCCAAATGATTTCTAAATAATGACTATCAGTGATGAAGTGGGGCTACGTTAAGTCATTGGTTTATGTCAAAAAGCCGATGACGTTAGAAGAGCTCAGAGCCAAATAGCGGCCGTTTCGGCCGAAATGTGTGGCCGAGTCTTTGAAAATTGTGTCCAACGAATCGACAGCTGCAAACGTCCCCGCGGTGGTCATATGAACGAAATCGAGTTCCATTCATAAATGTTTTGAGTGCACTTCAAGCCTATAGTAAAATTTTTGAAATATCTTAAATGGTTTGAGTTTTATTTAAAAAAAAAATTGTCAAGTTCTTATTGGAAAACCCTTTATTACAGTATGAATTTCTCCTTTTAATCGAGCTAAATTAAAAAACTCTATAGTAGTCCCATTAGTAGAACTCTTCAAGATATAGAATTAAGATTAATTTACACAAACAAATGTTAAAGGAAAAAAAATACTCTGACGTATACGTAACCTTTTTTTCACTAAGCAGGTTCTGGGCACTATCATGGTAATTTATACAAATATTTCTCCTTTTACTTGAAGCACTTAAAAAAGTTCACTATTTTTTAACTTGTTGTGTGCGTTGGCTCAGTGGTAAGTGCGTTGAACTACTGCGCAGAGGGTTCCAAGTTCGAACCCAAGAAAATACCATCAACGATTTTTTACGGTCGGCTTAAGACTGAAGGGTATTTACTGTCATGAGAAGGCTCCGCAAAATAAACCTTCTGCCCTTCGGATACGGCATCAAACTGTAGCTCTCTTCTGTGCGTGCAAAAATGTATACCACGTACAACACGTACACTTGTGAGAAGCTATGCCTTGGCCATCTATGGACTGCTTGGATGACTGGATCGCACGTATGTACTTGAAAATTTTACCACTTTTCACTGCAACAGTTTAGACTGAAGACCAATAAATATGCACAGATGGCCAGAGTTAAGTTTTAAGAGCATACATATTCCCCTTTACAATTTGTAACAAAATAAGACTCCCTCCCTTCCTTCTACTTCCAAAGCAAATATCAATAAGGAGAATATATTTTACTCTGTAAGGAATCTATTCATATTCAATTTCAAAGAGATGATTTTAAAAATAATCAAGGTCAAGATATGATACACACCATGCATCCTTAGAAGTCATGAACTGATTCCATTCAATGCACCACTTACACAAGAAGAAAACGAAATATATACATGCGCTCGTAAATACAAGAGAGATACTAATGAAGAAATACGAAAAAAAATATTTATTGGGGTAGGATATGTCAGGATTAAAAGTGAGTTCATCAGTCAACGAATAGAACACATTCAACGCACCTAGAAATAAATTGGGGGTGCAGTATTACGTGAAAATCGAAGAGCATATTTCGATTTAATTCGAAAAACATATGGAAACGCTACATTCCGTCTGGAGGGGATTATATGACACTCTATCCCTTTCCCATATTCATACATATATAGCTGTTCCTTTCACAAATATAAGGTCCGTTCGCGTACTAAAATTCGTAGATTATCAAATTTCGAAGAGTGGGCGTCAAATTCTCTAAGAGAGAGCTAATATTACGAAAAAGTAAACGAACGGGTTGAACAAGAAAAAGTTGAAAATATACTGGTTTGACAGCTTTGACAGTTTTCAAAATCAAGCTCACAGAAATTTCTTGCACTAAAATTCGTAGCATGGGGAAATTTCTTACTCTCTCGTGAGCCCTGTCTTCTGTGAAAAACTACGAAAATTCTCTGTACGCGAACAGCCTTTCGTAAAAATTCGTAAATTTTTGTAAAAATTCGCTGTTTTAGGAGGACTTGACTCCAAAACTCGAAATTTCACAAAAAGTTGGTGTGGTAATAAGCGGATTTTGAAAGTTTTTCAACATATATATTTCATCATAAGAATCGATATTATTTGAAAAAAAATTAAACACAATTTTTCTTAAGAAAAAATCCCTTAGAAGTGGGCGTGCCCATATATAAGATATGGAAGATTTGCAGAGCTTATAACGTATTAAATTTGCCTAAGAAAGTTTTTTTTTCAAGATTCATGCAACGATACTGCAAAAAGATAATTCTTAGAAAAGTGGGCGTGTCAGGGGACGGATTTTGAAAATGTATACACTCGTATTGCTTACTTTTCCAACGACCCCGTATACAACATTTCACCGATCTTCTGTTGTGAATTGTGTGTTGTTCTTTCCATAGCTTGGTCTCTCTCAGTCTTATGGCGAATTTCTCGTAGAAAGCGCCACTGTTAGGTTTTCTTTAACGACACGTGTTCTTGTTAAACTCCTTGGTACCTACTTTCTCCACACCAATGATTGAATTTAAAACTGCTGTCACAATTTTTTAAATGATATTCCATCCCCACAATGTTCTACTCTAATCGATTTGATTTCTAAACCTTTTCAATTATGCAAAACGATGCTTCTAGGAAGAGCTTTTTTTTTTCTCCTTCTACACACATGTGTATAGGACATAAAGGACAACAATTTTTACGCTCCACTTGTGTGTGATGTGGTGGCCTCAACATGAAAAAGAAAATAAAAATGTGGCATCTTTTAAGGAACCTTTCTCCTAATGGTCTTCATAGATCCATTAAAAATTCACTTAAAAAGAGACGAAAGAGGGAGCAAATAGAAATCCTTCTTCTAAATATAAGATGTATTATACACACGTATGCAATCAGAGTAGAGTATTTTCAACTTGAATGGGTGAACGCGTGCATTTAGAAAAGCTCTATGATAATCCTTTTTGAGCCTTTTATATGAAAGAAAAAATAGTGAATAATTCTTTTCAATATAAGCAGTAATCTGTGAGATGTTCAGATGCATGTACTTATGCGTATTTAGCATGCATTAGGGTAAATCCACTCACTCCTTTACCTTTGAAAGAGGTTCAAATTTAATTTCAAAAATCCAGTATAAATGTGAATAGAAGCCACAGGAGTGTATATGTGCATATGTATTAGTCCTCGATGAAATTAAAAAGAAAATCATATTGTGGGATATAACACCGAAGACAGAGCCTCTGATGGCAATTTCTGGTTCATGTGGTTCTTTTTTTAAACTCGTTTTGGAATGATGTGCTATGTAAGAATGATCAAAACAAATTCTTGTCAAATATATTACAAGTGATCCTACTGAAAGTATTGAGTGCGTTAAGGCCTAACAAAAATCAAGTCTCATTAGTAAAAACTAGGGCCGTAGCCCAAAAGTGATGCTATGGCTCTATACAGCGGTACCATGTCCATAACCAGATAACCCTACAAAACATGCTTAGTGGTCTAAAAAGCCTAGTTTGTATGCAATTATGTCTAACTTCCCTCCTGAAAAAATAACCCTCTTGATGTCAGATTTGAAGAAGAATTCCTCTTAACATAAACTTCGGGGTGATTAACAAGTTGGTCTCGACGAAAGCCACCTTCCTCTACGAAGGAAGAACACAAGAAAGTGAGTGAGGAGGACTTCTTAAAATTACCATCTTGAAGGAGGAAATTAATACTCCACCGAGCAAAGGGAATGTTCTACAAAGCTACCTTTGAAAGCTGAACGCAAAATTGCAAAAGGAAAAAATTATATAGAACTCATTTGATGGAGCAGTACAAAAAGATTTACCAGATTTTTCGAAGCTAATTTCCAAATGCAGCTTAAACGATTCAAAATAATTAAAATCACCACCAAGGAGGTATGATACATAAGTAAAAACGATGAAAGCTAACTTAGGCAGTGTAACTAAATCGCCGATTATGGTCGATTGCGTATATAGCAAATACTCCTTATATTATATACTCCTTATGATAGAAGCCAATGAATGTGACCAGAGTGAAGCTCATATGCATTTTAAACTTCAATTCCTAAGTAGCAATTAGATATATATTTGATGAAATGCCAAGTTACACTTCTGATGGGCATTTTTCAATTTAAGGAGCAAGTGAAAGAGGGGCTTATATGACATAATTAAAATTTTGAGGTAAGGCACTTTAAAGCCTTCTTGCTCCAACAAATGATTGTTGCACAAAGTGTCTTTTGCACCTCTTTAACTATCAGACTATCTGCCTAATAGTTTCGGGATTTACTTTATATTTTAGAGTATCACACTACAGCACCATCTATGTACCTATTCAAAAAGAAAAAAAAAAAAAGGAAAATAAATATACATACGAGTATATCCCTATTCAACCCTCTCCATCAATTGTAAAAGACCTCTACAAAGATTCGAAAAATTCCAATGACAATTTGCAAGTTATCCACTATCCTGCGCTCTCGTCACCTAATTTTTAAGAAGATTATCGTCTAAACGATAGAAAAGAACGATATCGTCTATAGTTTGCTTCATGTAACTCCATCACTATCGTGTCGTCTATCGCAGCACTTAACTTGTTTTCTTTAAATAGTGATGAAACATTTCTTTGTTGAATATATTTTCATTTAAAAGTCCTTTACAAACACACAACAACCAATAAGACGATACCTATTTACTAATCGCACAAACGATGTCGTCTTGACGATAGTGTTTGAGAGTCTTTGGGGTTACGTGAAGTAAAACTATCGACAAAACGATATCGTCAGACGATTGTCGTCATAGCCCTGTTGTGTGCTATTCAAAATTTTACTGAAGGTTTTTTTAGGATGACGACATGGAAAATTTTCTAAAAATATTGTCACCGTCAGAATTTCAAAAAGACCATATGTTTCCATCAGAAAAGACATCTAGAAAATGTTTCCCTAGCACTCGCCAAGGATTTTCAATCAATAATTTATCACTTTCGTGCATCCAAAATAAAGTGACTGAGAGAAAAACTTGACCAGCTGTTTCTAGTAAGAGAGAGGAGAATTTTCAGACCTTACGCAATAACTTCCCATATGTGACAGTTTATCATTCCACATGGACAGATTCACGCTTTCTCCTTTTTATTAAGAAGTCTGCTTAAAGATCTACCAATTCGGCGAAGATTTCGGGGAGATGTAGCCAAAAAGTAAGAGGGTGGTTGAAAAAAAATTCATACAATCTGTTATAAACCAAGAATTGTTTTTCTGATTTTAAATTCGACGCAAGGATCATTATTGCATATAACTCTGTCTCTGATCTCTGACTAGGTAATCATTGGACTCTCAACTTCCAACTTAAGAAAATGGGACCAGGCCATTCTTATTTGTCCTAAACAACATGAACGTGTACCACGACATACATAAATGCCTTATTATGGCTCGACTTAATAAAAGCTTTACATCGCCGTCTGATGTCACTTCTTCTTTAGCCCAAGCAGTCATAAGTTGCACGAATAAACTAGACCTAAATGCTTAGTCCATCGATTCTCAAATAGCGATAAGTAGAGGAATCACTTGTGGTACTCAAAGCTTCTAAAGACCTTCAACACATCAGAACTCATATTTATATTACCCAATAAAGTGGGACTCAACAAAAATAAAACAAATAGGACAATAGGAGTACAACTTCAAGCTGTACAACTAGCGTGGCGATAACTACAGCCAAATTTCGAATTCACAATTTATGATAGCAACACACGTTATATACATCGAAAAAGTCCTAATTTGTCGACCAATAATGGAACTTCTCTCAAAAGCCTTGTTAAGCCTTCCTATATGCTCACATGAAGAAACAATCTTAATTATTCCTGACTTTGGTTTTATCCTTTTTTATTTTTCTACCAACATATACCCACATGTCCTATTAACTCAGGAATACATAATACTACTAATTCCACGCTACAGCGTCCTTTCTTCCATAATGACTGTCCTGCAGTAACAGACACCTTGGCAATTAGAACCGGCACTTCACAAGACAATCCTTTAGATTTCCAATTTCAAACTAAATTAAGTTTTCTTGTTAATTAAAAATAATTAAACTAACTACAAGGAGGGTACAAAACCTTCACACAAAAACCCAAAAAAAATACCTTCATTCGTCCTTGATATGAGAAATCATTCACCAATAGCTTTTTTAAGGAAAAACGAAAAACAAATCCTCTAATTCGCTGCCCCACCTAATTTAAATAGATAAACAAAAAAAGTTTCAACACTTTCCAACCAACTTTCAACAGTCAGGTACCCTCATGTAGCAGATTCAAGGTCATCCCTCCATATGGTAGATGAAAACAAAAAAAAAATACTCTTTCCTGACAGAGAATAAAAAAAAAAAGCAAAGTAGGAGAACAAAGGACTATGTTTATAAACTGCAGGAAAAAAGAAAGAAAATGCAATTTCAATTATACAAAAAAAAAACTCAAATGCATTATCCTTCGGTCACATTTTGAACAGCCTCCAGCATCCAGCATATGTTCTTGATCATGCTAATGCATTAGACAGTTTAAACAAAAAATTTAAAAAAAAATGCTTACTTTGCGTTATGGTTATCGTTGATGTCAAGTCGGAAGCAGATTCTTATCTTTCTAGATGCTAGATATACAAGCACCTATACACGGGTAGTACAACTTGAAGAAGAGGTTAAAACTGTAAGGGACAGCACTGAGATTCAAGTAGAACAATCTACAACTACACTTTTGTAATATTTAACATTTAACATATAATTTTTTATTTTTTTTTTTTATTTTTACACTTAATTTTATTTTATTTTCAATAATTTTTTTTTAATTCACACAATTGAATGAATTGATTCCCGGCACTTCTCAAATCAAATGAAACACAACAAATCTTTGAGATTGGAAACAAAACCCGACATACGAGACGAATACTTTGCGAATTTCAATTTCAATTTTTTAGGCAACAATTTGCGTTCATTCCACTCGGTATCCCGAAACCAACTGAAACATTGCGTTTTGAATTCCGGAGACAATGTGAATTTCGCACACAGGAAGCCGAAGCATCCCTCCAAAGGCTGGCTATACATAAGTATATTCACCAAAACAACTGATAAAAAAAAAAGCGCACACAAATAATCAGATACGAGATACTGTTCGCGTTCGCCCACATGGGAAAATCGGGATGAAATTTCGCTGAGTTCTCTTAAATTCACTGAGACACTAGGCGCATGCTTTTCGTGGGTGAAAAGAGAATTGCTCGTGTATCTATGGGATATATTTGACAAAAGTTTTGTTTATTCAAAGAATAACAGATTGTTGCTTTATACTGTTGTAGGATGTATGAACGGTTGAGATTTTTCGCTTTCTGTTAGTGTAGTCCTTTTTGGTTGGTGAAAGGCATGTTATGTGGTACATATAGCTAAATTCCACGTGGATCTCTGTGGGGGGGTAAGTTTATAAGTTCGACAGTAATGTGGTGCATGGGATTGAATTTTTGTGAATGAAAATTGTTTACAGGATATTATTTTTCCTTATTTTCTGAATTTCATTGAAGAGAACTGAGCGAAAAATGTTTATTCCTACCTTAAGTTGTTGTGTATGAGTGGTGACGATGGATGGTGGTATTCATATAGCAATGAATGTTTAAGGTAGCAATTATTTCCTTTATTTCTTTAGATTTTGATAGTTAATAAACCTATGTATCTATGAGTCAGATCCAGCTTACATCTCCCACAAGTATTCAAATGATTGGTAAAACATCACTAACCGACATTTAACAAACAGAGAGGCTCTTCTGTATTGTGCCATGTGCCATAATCTATGCGATGCCATAACAGCGAGAAAACCTATAGTCTTATGTAGGTGCTACCGTCAATACAGACATTTTGATTTGGAAGCACTTGCAAAAGCATTAACCAACACAAAAAATCTAGACTTATAGCTAATAAGGCCATTGATGTTTCTTCGAAAAAGTGTCTTGTTATTTGGGTCAAATACTTTAACTCTGCGGCAAGTTTTACTGAAGCCCGTACAACGCTAAAAAAAGGGGCAACAACCGCTCAATAAATGAACACTTGCCCTTGTTGCCGTTCAGCTTTTTTGCTCTGTCTATATGCCGCAAGCTCAAGATTTCCAAAGGCACTACTAAGGGAGTATTCTTACTCCATCCTCATCGTTCTTCCCTTGTCCTGATTTTACTCTCTTTAAAACATTTTTGTACACGATCACCCTTCTTTCGTTGAATGAGCCATCATACACTGGTGCAATTACCCCGGGGTAAAGCTGACTTTATAGAAGAGAGAGATGAAATGTAAATTAAGAAACAGTTGAACAACGGGGTAAAACTAATTCATACACAAGTACTACTACAATGAAAGTCGGTTGATTTTACCCCGTATTATTCATCCAGTCTGTAATGAGAGTAAGAGGTTACCCCAGAGTTGAATTGCTCCAGCGTGTGAAGGCCCAATGGATTCATAATGAAGTTCTAAATTCCTCAGGCAGTTTGTAAGACAAAAAAATTCCTGTAAAAACTAGAATACTTCCTTCTTTTTCTCGCATACATACATATGTATAAAACGAAATATATGGAACATATTTGCGGCGTCGTGCTTGAAAGCGATGTGTTTATTTCAAAGCGTCTTGTAAACTCCATAGTAGAAAAGTAAGCATGAAACAAGTTTAAAACACAAACTATATTCCTGTACTCCCCTCAGACACAAAATATTCCTTTGTAAACTTCTAAAATACTCCTCTTCAAAATTGGAAAACGGCATCGACGATGCTGCTCATTGCGCCTTAGCCTTACACTGTGACAAATTTACCTGGCAGTACAACTTGGCACCACTTAAATCCATATCGATTTATAAAGATAAAGTCCAACTAAAACGTAAAAACAAAAATGCATGCATATTAGGTCCGTTCGCGTACTTTCTGCACTAAAATTCGTAGTTTATCAAATTTCGAAGAGTGGGGCTAAAATTCTCTCAGAGAGAACTAAAATGACGAAAAAGTAAATGAACGGGTTGAACAAGAAAAAGTACGAAATACACTGGTTTGACAGTTTTGACAGTTTTCAAAAACAAGCTCACAGAAATATCTTGCACCAAAATTCGTAGCATGGGGAAATTTCTTACTCTCTCTTTTGAGCGTTCTCTTTTGTCAAAAACTTCGAAAATTCTCCATACGCGAACAGCTTTTTCGTAAAAATTCATAAATTTTCGTAAAAATTCGTTGTTTTAAAGGGGCACGCGAACGGACCTATTATAATTTAACTAAATTGAATAAATTTGACTCTAAGCTTCTGAAGCCGTTTCTAAATTTTGTCTTTTGTTTGGACAATAATTGGAATCGAGTTCAATTCTACGCAACTTGCACCTTTAACATAAGACAAGTATTGCATTCATTAAACACAAATCGAGCTGAATTATACAATTTTATTGTTATTCCACATAATATCAGAACAAGCTGACACAACCAGGTATCCATCATAATAGGAATAAAATTCCTCGTGAGATACTTTATTCGAAAATAATTAACTACACGAAAACCACAAGTTAGCTTGTATGTCAAAACACAGTAAGTAACTGAAATATCTATAACAGTGAACGGGCAAAGAACATGCTTAACCTATGTTATTCCCTCCTTTTACATTTTACCTTTTTCCTCCTTTCTCTGCGTAGATAATTGCCTTCCTGGGGGAAAAAACGTACATCCACCCCCGTAATGTGCCCTACTTTGAATTACCACTTCTCTTTTTGTTTGAAAACATGTTGAACATGCTCGTGGTAAGCGGTCACGCTTTACTTTTACTCTCAACATAAAACGCGAAAAATATGTTTATCCACAATTGGAAAAAAAAACACATAATAATAAATGTTTCTGGATTCTTTATGGCTAAACTAACGGTATAAAGATCAAAGGGCAAACAAAATCTCTTTTAATCCACTTAGTTACCCTATGTAGGGGTTTAAACCACTCTCCGACATTATGGCATTTAGATCGCCTAATGGAGCTGGAAATTTTTTACTTTTTACTCCTTGAAGGAAGGTGAAATATTGTTCAATTTAAAGTACAAATATAGGTGAGCATTAGGTTGGATATTTTTATGAATATTTGCAGCAAAAACTCCGCCTATATCGCATAAATTCATGTTCAAGTTGAGGGAATCGACGGCCATATTGTTTAAGCTATATTTGTCAAAGTGGCTGTCATTCAACAACGCGCAAATGCTTTACACCCAGTCTCCACGAGGCATAATTTCAATCAAGACTCAAGTCGTGACATTTATATGTCTCGTATAGATCGCACTTTTATGGACTTGACATGCAGTCGGACATCAAAGACAGCCTTCTTGTCTTGTCTTGTCTTCTCTTCTTTGACATTTTAAGTTTGGCAGTCGTTTTTTATAAGAAAAAACATGTGTTGTGATCAATTAGTGCTTTCCAGACGTGCAAAGACGGCAGATTTTGGATTTTCACAAACAGAAACAGTAAGTTTGTTGAAGTAAGTGAGCTTCTTTTGATGTTGACGACATGTTGAAGATTGAAAAGTCATAACAAAATTCGCCCATCCAATGACATAAAAGACAAACGGACTAGAAGGCTGACTGAACAATCCGCCATCAGTCGCAAGATTTGCCGAAATTATTGACGCTGTCCGTGAGAGTGTGCAGGAAAATCTGAGATAGTCAATTTCTTCATTTCAGTCTTTCGCAGACAACAACTTGGCCAATTTCGCGTGAGCCTACAACCGTACACGATTCAACTGACCCAGAAGCTCAAGGTTAATGACCATAGTAATGCCGTTTTTCACTGGGCCTCGAACAGTTAGAAGTAAGCCCCGAATTCGGTGCAAAAGGATCATATTCGTCAACAAACGAAATTGGTTTTAGATTGTCAAGAAACTCAAGGTTTGGCATCGATTTTGAACTGGGAGCATCGGTCCCCTTGGCCAAGCTATCACCGTTAACGGCGAGCACTATCCGTCGATGATAACCAATTCCTTTTGACCCCACGCGAAAGATATGGATAACGACGATATGTGGTTCCAACATGGAGGCTTAGCAAGCGCACTTAGCAAGGACGCAGAGACAATGTGAACTTGGGGGTCACCGAGATCGTGCGATTGGACCCTTTGGACTTCTTCTTGTGGAGTTGTCTTAAGCCACACTTTTATTGCAGTAAATCCAAAACCATCACTGCCCTGACAACCAACATAATCCATTCTATTGGTCAAATTCAGCCTGATTTATGTGCCAGAGTTATGGGAAATTGGACATTTTACCAAAACAACATTAATATTCTCAATAAACCACTTCAGTGCATCACCGATTGCAATAATCTAAATACTCCTCTCACTCGAATACTTGGCAAGCGATTCACTTTACACATTTCGATACAAGCTTAACCTTATAATCCAATTTGAGCCACACAAACTGATACCAAATTGCAATTCGATTGAAATTGCTGACAAAACTACAATATCTCTCTGCAATGGTGACATTCAAGGATATCAACCAATTTTGTGCAAATTTTATGCAAAGGGACAACTTTCAAATTCAATTACACTCCTGGTCAACAATAACAGAAAGTACAACCGCCACCACATTGTGGCTGTAGAAAACTTTGAATGCACCGTGTCGTCGTCGTCAGTAAGGATGTCAATGCCACCAGATGGTGTAACTTCTTCATGAATGTCCTTCCTCGATGTCGGTATTCTCAACGAAGAAGAAACCAAAGCCAACCACCTGATTTGTTTTTGTATTTTTGCATCATCCTTCAAAATCGTATCCTCATTTGCATATTAATGCCGGAAGGATCTCTTTTTAGGAAATCTAAACTGGTGAATGTATGCCAAAATATCAACGATCGGATAGAATGATGAATCACTTCCGGAATACCGACTGAAAACACAATTGTATTTGCAGGACGAAGATTGATCGATTGGCAGATTGATTTATTTTTCAAGCTGGATAAACCTTTGAGTAGAAAAGGATGTCTGTTATGATGTGTGTGGTTCCCAATCAGAGGAATTAAAACAAACAAACAAAAAAATGGTTATAATTGATTAGTTCTAGATATGACAAATACACCCATCACTGAATAAGCATAGATGGAATTTTGTGACAAAAATAAGGATCAAATGGATAATATTTATGTTCATGGCTGAGCTGTTTGTTTTCATTTCATCATTTCATTCATGAATGTGGCAGTAGATTTTCCACACTCTCCAAAAAAGGTGACAGGTCCATAGCTAACTACACGATGCAATGGAACCTGCTTGCTCAGGATAACACGGCACAGAACAGTCGACAATACGTCTTACTGAAGAATACATCCTCTATGTTACTTTAACTTCATCATCACTCAAGCGCATGCATGAGTTTTTTTCAATAATTTTCCTCATCATCATCTACATCCAAGCATAATAGACAACTCAAACCATCTCTGACATTCCAGTTTTTTTTTTCAATTTGCATTCCGCATAAATCCCGTGGGTCTGGTTCATTCCCGAATAATACCACGCATGTATGCCAATTAAATTTCTTTCATCACATTTTGCCATCAAGTCGAAATTATTATGCCCGAAGGATCGCCTTATCTAGGATAAATAAAAAGAAGAACCATAAACTTATTTAAAGGACCAAGAATTTTCATTACTAGTCTGCGACTCTTCTTAAGTGGAACCAAGACTAAGTCAACCTAAAAAAAAAGAAAAAAGGCAATCAGTCGTGACCGGAATTCGTGTTGGGCAATTTAAATTAACAAATCGTTTGCATAACATTCATTTTGGTGTCCTGTGCCTACCACAACTACTGTCAACGAGGAGTTCGGTCAACCTTGGATTGAACATTCTCTATCCTCTGCGTCTTCGTTTTTTTTGGGGGCAAAAACCAAAGCCAAACCGGTGGTATGTTTCCGGCCAACTAAACTTAACTTTTTCAAATGATTTCCTTCAGATGACATTCCCCGGTATTGGGAAGGACGAATGGCACTTGGATTTCCTGTTCAATGGCAAATAGGAATGTAAATAATTTTGTCCCTTCCGGTCATGAAAAGTACCATTCGTATACACTTTATGGTGCTCGCATGTCATGAAGAGTAGATGTTCTACCTCTTAGCAGTGATAGAACTTGATTCGTGAATCCTGGATATATTTTTTTTTTGTTCTGTTATTCGGTTTAAGCATTTGTATTCGGGTATTTTTTTCGATATCATCCCCCCAAAATGATTGCTTAGTTTCGGCATTATCTGGGGATTAATTTTCGATGGGAACTCACAGTATGGAAAGGCAAACTCATGTGCATGAGTACTTGTGTTATCTGCAAAAAAAAGAAGTGTATGTTGCCACACATCAATATATCATATGAGGCGATATTAGTTTGGGTCTTTTTTTTTATTGAGTGGGATTGAAGTGCCTCAGATACATTCATGGACGATAAGTTACTTCAAAGATTCGGTGATTACCAGCCCATGGTGGGTGGTATTTAAATAAATGATATGAATTTCCGATAGGGATAAGAAGACAGATCAATTGTTGGTAGTATTTGCCCTAAATAGGGATTATATAACACACTTTAGGCATTTTTTTTTTGCTTTCTACAAAAGTACTCGTATATCTTTCAAAGAGATGATCTTTGAAATTTAATATGATCTTCATGCTCGTGTAGCATAGCTACAGAATGATGAAAGGAAAGGCTGTCATCCGCTTGAAGCTCTAAGATTAAGAAGATTCACGAACTTTATAGTTCAATAAACTTGGATTGCGACAGGCGCAGTTAAGGTTACATTGAATATTTCGACTGTGGTATCGTCTTGTAGCTAGGAAGCTAGCTGAAATTAAGTTTACCTATGAATAACAGCATTGTTTCAGATGAGAAAAAGTCGACGCCATATCCAAGGTAAATACTGGCGCCAAATTAGATATTTTGATAAAATAAATTCGGTAGTTTCGCAGTTCAAATATTGTGAAAGAAGTAACCGGCTAAGGTGTGCATCGGTTTGAGAATATTGCATATTTGCATATAAAATCATGACGGCAACTATAATAGTCGAATGGTTTCGTACGACCACTTCCAAAACAGTGCGAATACACATGATTAGAACTGAGCGACTATAACAGCTTTCGGCTTCGATTCGTTCAGTTTTCGGTCACTTTTGCTCACTTATGAAAATTCGGAAATGGCTGCTTTGAAAGAAACTGAAGGTAGAAGCTTCCGATTTCTTAAGACTACTATAGTTCAGCCTTTACTCTTAACACTATCAGAGATTTATTTGCAAAATTTCAATAATTTTCGCGTTTTGAGAGAAACTGTCACGGGCGAAACTACAGAATATCATCAGAGAAAGTAAATCAAGAAGTAATAGTAGAAACACATTGACACAGCAACGTCAAGTCCTAAATCTGCTGTTAAAGTTGAAGTTGTTGTTGGTGTTATCGTGCTCAGGCTGTCGTGTCGTATGTTTCTAGGAATACCAAGTTGGTTAAGGTCACACTTCACTTTTTCGCACAGGCGGCAGCAGCGAAAGGTTGTTCTCTATTTCTCCATAGATTCGAATAATTTAGGGGTGAAACGTACTACTTCAAATGCTTTACTTTACCAGCTGCTAAATGTGAACTCTTCTGCCTAAGTCGATGTCATTGTACAAGTTCGGCATTGTATCTATTCTTCCTCTCGTCTATACAGATGGGATCAACACCTCAACAACTCAAATAGCTTAACCCTCAAAGTAACCGACGGCATCTCATCAGATTTTGACAAAATCCATAGCTCTGCGGCATACAGAAGTATTGTGCCAAGTGTCTTACCTAAGTTGTTCAGGATAGAGCTTTGTTGTTAAATTACAAAGGATTACCTAGTAGTTCTTGGGAGGGCCTTGTTGTTCTCACCATACAAAAATGGTGAAATGGTGGTGGTATCTTCTATTTGAAGCTCTCTTGTGAACAGATACGCATCGAATACACATCTGGCGAGTTATCTAAGATACCTGCTACCAATCATTCAGGTATCATCATTAGACATCAATTCAATGCTGGTCTAGTGTCATGTGCATCGCTGAAGCATTCATATTAAAAAGGGGTTAAGGTCCTTTAAGCTATCTTTAAATTTAAATGAAACAAACTGTGAGTACGATATTCTACATTCTATTTAGAAGGCTCATGTATGCCATTATATAACTTCATACAAATGTCTCCCGCATTATATTGACTTTGGGAGCAGTTTTTATTTACTTAAGTCCTGTTTCCCCTTGTGGGTCCAAGCGCCTCTGCAACGCCTATGCGCCATCGTATGCGATTTCTGGAAATTTGCCTCAGCTCTCCCCAACTCTTTCCCAGTTGCCGTGCTTCCTTTTCCACTGTTCTGCGCCACGTACTCCTAGGACCGCCGCGTATCCTGTCATCCTGGGAGATCAGTGGTGGTTTATGGTTTATTGGCATAAACCTGTGACTTAAGAAAATTCCACAAGAAGAAGTCTTAAGGGATCCTTTGGATAAACTCTATATGTTCTTTACTGTTGCCCGCAGCAATACTTCAAATAAAAAAATGGCACCTAAGGAGTTTGAGTTTGACACCTCTGCTCTAAACCTTACAATTTGAGTACCTAGGATTTGAATAGAAATTTGTGTTCAGTCTTTCACTGTCTCAGCTTCACTTATAATTTATTTCCATATACTACATATTTTAAAAAACAAAACACAAGCAAAACATTTCATACTTTTTCAAAACTATCCGGTGTTATTGCCAAGTAGCAAAATATCGCACCATCAGGTGATTGTCTCACGGCCGTAATTACCTTTCCGTCTTCGCTTGAATGCGACATAATAGGTTGCATTGGTCCTAAGATAAAAAAAAAATGTCTAAATTTATTAGCCACTAGACATCCGCTCCTATTTGTTCAAATTTCCTTCGAAAGGAAACAATCGGAGCAGAAGCATAACAGCACCTACCTGTCATTGGTATTGGAGGATACTTCTTCGCAATATTATTTGCCAACACCTCACACAATGGCCGTAGATCTTCTTCCGGTGGTGGTCCTGTAAATGGTACACACAATTTAGGATTTTCTTCTCCTAAGGACATTCGCAAATAGTTTGCGTACTGGTTTCGTAACATTGCAACTGGATAAGTGCTGTCATCCATGCTTTGAAGTTTTCGAATCCACTGCATTATCGTTACCCGATCTATTTTAGAAATAACAGAACTTAGAAGAAAAAAGAAGAATATGCTCTACTCACCATAAGGATCATCAATATTAACAGTCGCGTACATGACATCCTCGAGATGATTGCGAAATTCTTGATTTAATTCTTGTTGGCACATTATTATGCTTTAGAAAGAGAAGATGTACATTTTTCTAGAGTTTTCAAGCCAAATATAATTGAGATTTGTAAAAAACTTCCACAATTTTGTTTTTTTTAAAACGTCTATTGAAATGGAAAATAATTTGTGATTCAGTAGTGAGGTGGCTTCTCGATAACGTAGGTAGTTCTACGTGTCCCAACCCTGGCCCAAGCTGGTTATACAGAAGTACAGCAAAAATCTATTTGAAAGGCTAACACACCAAGCAAAAAGTGACGGACAGAGTGAAAGACATCCCGACTATTGTAATATGCAGCTTAAAAGGCTAACCATAATTCAAATAAGGTTCAAAACCCTTCGGTACGTAGTTATGCGAATACACCTAATTCTTATACTGCACCCATAATGACTTTTCGTTCAGTTTCAATGAGCTTCGTTAACTTTTGCATCCATACGTAGAGAGCGGATTCAATCACACATTCCGTACATAGACAAACTAATATAGACGGTAGTCTTTATGTTCCCTGCCGAACATTTTGTAAAGTACGCCGAGGTCAAGTTTCCTATCCTATAAGACTGTTCCTTTCTTTCCTTTTGCGCACCACACTTTCAGCAGACTGTCATTCAATTGGCAAGAACAAAATGTACAGAATAATGGCTGCCCCCATAAAAACTACCGTCGATTGAGAATGTGTGCGTGAGCTCCGATTTGATTTTGCCGGAAACGTCAGAATACTTTCAAAATCGGTCGTAGTTTTGCTCTTGTGGAAGCCAACGGTCAAAGCGACCGAAGACGTCTATGTTATTTCGTCTATGATTCGCGCTAATGATTGATTCGTGTGAAAAGAAATGACCTACGGCTACGTTTCCTTATGTCGAAGCACTTAGATTTAATAGATCCGTTCGCACACCCTCCCAAAAGAGCGAATTTTTACGAAAATGTACGAATTTCTACGAAAAGCTGTTCGCGTACGGAGAATTTTCGTAGTTTTTTGCAGAAGAGAGCGCTCACGAGGGAGTAAGAAATTTCCCATGCTACGAATCTAAGTGCAAGAAATTTCTGTGGACTGGTGTATGAAAACTGTCAAAGCTGTCAAGCCAGTGTATTTTCAACTTTTTCTTGTTCAACCCGTTCGTTTACTTTTTCGTAATTTTAGTTCTCTCTGAGAGAATTTTACCCTTACTCTTTGAAATTTGATAATCAACAAACACATTTTAGTGCAGAAAGTACGCGAACGGACCTAGTGCAATTATGGTTTGGCCTTAACACATGTTAAGCGTGTATTAACCCTCAACAACAGCTACGTTCGGGATTCTGCATGACGCTTATGCTGCCTTTCTCGATTCTCCTCGACTGTTCTGCGGCAAGTAAGTCTTCGGTGTCTCTCTATTTTGATTGGTAAATCCATTGCACGGTGATGTCTACACGTTTTGGGAACGTTCTCTGGCAAAGTCATTCGTTGGAGCTGAGACTGCGCAAACAAAATCGTCAAGTACTACATATGAACACCTACCACGGGACAAAATTTAAACTCCCTTTTTTCATCAAAAGTAATTTCGTGTTGAGTTCCCTTTGCTTCAAAAATCATTTACATTTTATAAAATTTAAAAGTCTAGATACTTTGGTAGGGATAATTTGATTTTCGGTTTTTTAAAAGAACACACATACCTACGTACATATATTCTAATTAAAATTCAAAATGACTGGTCGATCAAACATTCTGTTTCCATTCATTTTGGACACCCTTAACAAAAAGCCGATGTTATGTAAGTTTTTCTATTTTTCTGCAAAAAAACAAAAATAAGGACACCAATAATTTCAGCTGAAACCCAAGAGAATCTGCTGAGAGACTTAAAAGAGAAGCTGAACAGCGAAGGGATTACTGTTCCGAATTTGAAAAAAGAACTAGACGCCGCCATAGAGATTGGCCAGGATCTGGGTATACTAACACTCAACGATGAAGAGGTACGAGTACGATTTTTACTAAACGACTTGCGTATGTCACGAGCTCGTAGAAATGCCGCGGTAAGAAGTAAATTAGCACCCGGATCTGGTGAAAATATAGAAAAAAAAACTCTTATAGGCACTTATCCTATTTGAAAACTGCATATATGTAGAAATCTTGTTTTCTGTTTTTTTTCAGGAGCCGGGCAAATGGAATAAGGATAAACAAAATAGCAACGAGTCTTTTACCGAACCCCAGCATAAAAAACACTCGAGACGAAGTAGAAGTCGTAGTTCAAGGCGCAGGAGGAGTCGTAGTAGGAGTCGCAGGCACCGCAGAAGACGAATGCGATGAATAGAAAACACTTGTTTGATGTCCAGTAGAGTAGTAAATTTTATAAAAGAAAAAATAAATTTAAAATTTTAGTTAAATAAATCGTCTATTTGATTTTGTTGTAGGTAAAAAGAATTTCGTACCTTAATTTTCCTTAGGACTCCGGTGGAGCATACGTTGGATAAATTGGAAGATAGAACAAGAGAATTTGGGTATGGAACTACCAGTAGAAGTAAAAAACATAAATAAATAAAAACTAGGCCATAAGCTGTACGTGTTGTGCGTGGTATACATTTCTGCATGTACAGAAGGGACCTATTGTTTTATGCCGTATCCGAAGGGCAGAGGGGGTTTGAGAAGCTTTCTCATGACAGTCATACTCTTGAATGCTTGTCAGGCACTCGGAAGAGGTGGGGCCGTGAAAAACCTTTTGACGGTACTTTTCTGTTTATGTCTGATAATGTCGCAATAGAACTTAAATTCTGCTCACGCGCTGTCAAAATTTAAGCTTACCGAGTATCGCATTAAGGAAACGTGGCCGAAGTCATATCGTTTTTGTCTAGCGCTCACAGTCACTCTCACCTCTCCGTAAGGAATGTACGAATGAATCCCCTCACTACGTATGAAGCGAAAAATGAACCAAAAGTCGATGAACTGACCGAAACGTCATTATGGATGCAACATGCAAATTGGCATCACTACGTACTGTACCTGTCAGCTTGTTTGTCTGATTTTATAGCTGGACATTAAAGTCTATTTATGGTAAAATGGCAACCCAATCCGAGCCCAAACCACACGTCAGCTGTCAAATGCTAAAGAGTGTTGCCAATTCAGAAAACATTTCATTGATTATTATTTTAAAAGTTCTTATCTTTATTTAACTAATTCTTAAAATTAATACAATCAATTCCATTAAACCTAATCCCTAATTCTATCATTGTCACTAATTTTTTAAGTAACTTTTTTTGTCTTTTTGAAAAAGAAAAAAACACATCCGAAACCACATCATTTCCAACCAGGT
Source organism: Chalcosyrphus nemorum (assembly GCA_949716465.1). Classification (NCBI taxonomy): domain Eukaryota; kingdom Metazoa; phylum Arthropoda; class Insecta; order Diptera; family Syrphidae; genus Chalcosyrphus; species Chalcosyrphus nemorum. The sequence continues at coordinate 13,148,415 of OX454334.1, read as the reverse complement.
CAGTTAACCAAAAAGTTTCCTCCCCGGTTGTATTGTTCTCTTCCGAAGCACAAAACTTCTATTGTTCCCATACAGTCGTTGGTCGTGATGCCCCATCCTAAACAATATACTGAAAGAATCCACTATACCTTTACGATGGTTACAATAATAAATTAGTTGAAAAAAAAAATAAAAATGATGTTCGCGTCTGCATGCGCATATACTGTAGGTAGGTAGACTACTAACTAAACTCGACTACTCATCACAGTCTTTTGCAACCGGATGCAGGATAATAGAAGCTCCATTACATCCTGTTGTGTCGGCAATGAAATCGTGGAAATTACTCTCCAGAGCCCACATGAACCTTTTGTGTCCCGGTACTACCTGTAAAATATAAACGAACAAAAACATACGATAAGTACGAGTATGGTAGAATAAATTTTCTTTGCATTCATACGAATATGAATACGAAACAAATTCTTACCTGGGTAGATAGTCGACAATCGCCACCATTTTGTACTTCTACAAGATTCGACACCTTTAAACAGGTCTCCGAATCCCACATGTATATATCATTTTCGCCTTTGTAGCGGAAGAACAACGAGGTACCACCATCAGTACCAAGGACCACTAATGGCTTGCCATATGGTTTTGGGCCAACATCCACAACAGAGCCAGCACCTTGGCCCACACGAAGATACTGTGTCTTAATCGAGTACATACGGGGTGAGCTGAGGAAAGTGAAGAACAATGTGGAGGTTCCATCTGGTTTGACAGCTAATGCCATGTAAAGAACATCATTTACAGGTGCTGCGGATCTTGGTAAGACTACACGATATGATTTTGCTCCGATGACGTCATAGACAAGAATACTACGAGTACCAGCATCTGCAACATATCTGTAAAAAAAACAAGAAGGAGAAGATTATATTTAATGGTTGTAGCTGGATAGTTTTTTTTCTTTTATTCGACCACTTTACTTGTTGTTGGGATTTTTTAAGAAGACAGTACGAGTACCTCCAATTGGAGTTGTATAATGACTCACATTTTGCGAAGTGAATGCACTAGAACGCATGTGCATTAGTAGATTAAACACACACAGTACAGAAGGAGATACGACGAGTGATCTTAGGCTAAAAATGCTTATAGTGTTATCCAAAAATCGCATTAGCAGCCCAAATTTGTTGCATGCTTTAACGCCAAACCCATTCCCATTGACAGCCAGACCAGAAAGGTGGCAATCTGTTCTTGAAAGTTCACTTGTAGATATGAAAACGAGTAGAAAATTGCGCCATATGAAGCCATATTTGGCCCAATTATGTACGAGTATAACTAAGATAAATCACAATCGCTTATAACCAAATATCGCTACAGTTACGGCTATTAGTACAGACCACTTCCCATTGTGCCTCATGCGGCTAAACTAGGCATTTAATAGTCGCAACTGCAGCTTTAGAGAAGGCCATCTGAGTATTCTGAGGAAACGCTACACAGCACTCAAAATTCCAAGCACAGCAGTAGAATCTGACTTAATACGAAAACAACATTTTCAATTGAATTCGCCTCCAAACCGACTTGGAACTTTGCCTGAACTTAATGACCTCAAGAGGTTGAAACAGTCAGGATCAAATTCTAACTTAGGCAGATCGTTCATATTAAATGGAAGAGGTTATCACCACAGCCGAGACCTGTTTTGCAGAGTTGGACAAATCATATTATTCGGACGGCTTAAAAAGGAGACTATTATGAGGGAAATGTCAGTGGTGAGCTCTCGGAAAATCTAGATATCCACATCTTCTTTCAAACCAGTTGAATATTGTTTTATACATTAACAGCTAGAGCGTCACATAATGAGATCTTTTGAAGTGATAGACCACGTGACAGGTCTTGATGCCGAGTCTACTCTATTAAGAAAGCTTCAAATTAAAGATGTCCAACAACATGTCCTCAATCAACTCTGCTGATCATATGCATACATCCATATACTTTATGTGCTCTATCTTCTACATTTCTTTATGGTAAAAAACTATGTGTAACTATATATGTAACTTAACCCTTTGGATGAAGTATAATAAATATGTAAGCCTATCGACCTCATGGCATTCTTTCAAAAAGTTCCAGACCTACAAATCAAGCCACACCGCGAAAATATCCAACGATGATAAATTACTGTTTTAATGCGTCTCCCTTTCTCCCGTAAGTTAATCAATTTCACCGAGTGGGAATCCTTACACCACCACCATCATTTGTATCACATAGGAAATGATTTTCGTAATTTGCGACGAGGTGTCGACTAATTAGAGACTCACAGGGAAACACTGCAGAATGATTAATGATAACTTCCATTGGAATTGATTTTCGTTGCCTGAAATTTGTTACTTCCTACAGGTGGTTTCATTGATTGTCATTTGGGTTAGATACTATCACAAATTAATGTTCTATGCCATGGAAATGATGGCATTTCTTTTTTTCCTTTTATGCTTTTTTAACATCCTTTTGATTGATGTTTATGGTATGTTTTTTTGCAGTTTTACTGACTCCGGAGAGGAATTGCAACTTGATGAACATACCCAACAGGGAGGTGCTTGTGAACTTTAGCACTTAATTAAAATTAAAAACCTTGGCCATAGACATATTTTTTAGCGAACTTTTTCTAATTAAATGAGCTAACAACGTAGTTCATCTAAAAATCATTTTTATGTGTTTTATTGAATCCTGTGAGAGTAATGAAAACCCCAAAATTAGTTCTATCCAATAACCAACTGAGCTGTGAATTTTAGTCTAGTTTTTTTTTTTTTTTGCTTACTTTAGCAGAATTGAATTGTATCCATCTGTGTTCACTGAAAAATTTGCAACGAGTCAGCTGGTTGGGAATACCAATAGAAAATACTCTATTCCAATCACAAGCACCACCATCTGCGGCTGTCATTTGTTTCGAATTTATTCGCGGTTCTTTTGGTGAGTGAAAATGTAAATATGCACTATTGTGCAGGTATTTCAATCTACTGATGTTTAATTTTAGATATATACATTCGGGTATACTTACACAAATGGCTTATTGTCTGCAGAGTAGTCGACAACCATGAATTGAGGACGTGATTCAGCCGTAACTATGGTTGACAGATCAATACTTTTGACAACTTTAGTGTCAGCGGTATTGATGGCAACAATTTTTGGTGGACACCGACGAATTGGCTGTTCTAAAGTGTTGACAATTCCCACGTCCAGAGCCCACAGAATTCCCTGAAATAAAAGAATAAAGAGTGCATATAAAAAGGATGCTGATTTAGATATATATTTTTATGAAATGTCAAATTCTTTCTTTACTGTAGGAACTGATGTATAGGGCAGAAGGTATGAACGTGTCAGAACTGTCCAGATAAGTTTCTAAATGACGTTTTGGAAGTATTAGAATTCGACTGGACACCAACCATCCATATAAAAGGAACTTGACAGAAGGCTTCGTTGAGTTTGATAAGAGGCTTTGACAGTTAGTTAAAGCTGCACTATAATAGAAGAATGGCTTCGAACAAAAACTTCTAAAACAGTGCGATTACAAAGGATTTACATTGTGCGACAAAAATTGCTTTTAGCTTTGATTCGTTAAATTTTCGGTAACTTTTGCTCAATTCCGAAAGTACGAATTCATTTGCTTTTTCCTACGAAAATTTGACAATCAACTGGGTAAAATATTTAAAAGATTTTATAACCGAAAAAGCTGACGAAAGAAAGCCGACTTGACAGATATTTACGAACACATGCACTTATAGAAATGACTGCACTGAAGAAAACTGAAGGCAAAATTTTGACATTATCTTCTGATTGCTTCCGGCTATCATCATCATCACTAGAAATGCACTTTTCCAAAAATCTATCAATCAGCAAACGCATTAAAGTATTTGTTATTCAACAACATATTGACATTTGACAAAAAATAAGTACTTTTTGCACTTAAATTCGTAGATTATCAAATTTCGAAGAGTAGGAGTAAAATTCTCTCAGAGAGAGCTAAAATTACGAAAGAGTAAACGAACGGGTTGAACAAGAAAAAGTTAAAAATACACTGATTTGACAGTTTTCATAAACCAGCCCAAAGAAATTTCTTGCACTAAAATTCGTAGCATGGGGAAATTTCTTACTCTCTCATGGGTGCTCTCTTCTGCGAAAAACTACGAAAATTTCGTAGAAATTCGTAAATTTTCGTAAAAATTCGCTGTTTTAGGAGGGTGATAACGAGAACGGACCTAATAAAATGTGGTTTGTCACTTCTTTTCTATAACTATACCAATATCTTGTATATACAAATTAAACCTGAAAAATATGTATATGCCTTCAAAGATTAAGGAATAACAATCAATCACTTTCAATACAGAAAAGCATACATTCCTATAGTCCAATTAAAATAAGAGTAATCGCAATCAATACATGAAGCTTATAATTATAAGCCTTTCAGCTTCACCCTTGCTAATTAAATATTCCCTCTAACTAACCTCCACTCAAAGGCAAAAAAAAAGGAAGGAACAAAATTCAAAGAACTACTTCTCTGCAAATTGTTTTTCCCTATAAAAATCCTAAAATCCCCAAGTGAGCAATAAAATCCCAAAAAATATACATACGCACTCGATTGGACTTAACCCAAATTGAACGGAAATTCTTTTTCCACCACATAAAGGGATTTGGAAGGGAGAAGGATCCTTGTGGTCCGGGCTAATTTCTTCTTCAAATTAACAGAACTTCCGTAAATCTAAACACAAACCCCCGAAAGGCTCGGTCCCGTAACTTACCCTTTTGAATGGCTTTTAGCATCCTTATACAAAGAAATTTTTCTGCCCTTGTGTGTGCTGCTGCAAACACCTCTCCGTGTTTTCTTTTTTTTTTTTTTACCAAATTCCAAGAATCGATTGTACCTTATTGAATTTTCATTAAATTCTTTAATATCGCTTCAAATGCCCATGAATATTTATAATTTAATTGAATTTCCAATACACCATTCAGTTGGCCGAAATAAAACTATTACAGTGGACTTCCTACGCACAAAATCGACAAAATCGCACGCCCATTTGGTCACGTTCTGAATTGTATATTAGTTTTGCGAATTGGCATTCCTATTTCGAATCATTTCTAAAATAAACACTTTGCAGTGCAACGGGCCGGGCGCCTGCAAAATTCAAATAAAATTTTATACAAAAAGATATCTTTTGTAAGATGCACTAACATCTCCCTCCATCAGTTGGAATAATATTTGCGTTGGAGTGGTATATTTCTTTCTTTTGAACCAACAATCAACCTGTCAGAATTGAATCGTCTTAATGGCATAAATTGTAATTAGTGTAACTATTTGTGCGAAAATATTAATCGTTGGTGGGTTGAATGGATTCATTCGATGATGTAGTACGAGTGCCAGCCAGTGTGTAAACACAGTCGTAAATATTATATGAGATGGATAATAAGATGGTGGTGAAACAAAATGTTTGAATAAAATGCGCACATTGGATAGTTTATGATCAACTTCTGGCGTTGGATAATAAAGGCATTTTGGGGAAAAGAAATTTTCATGGAATTGTTTCAAGTGTTTGTGGCAAGTGATGCCAAATGTTCGTGTAAATTGAGCGTCGTTGTTGTTTCGTTCAGCGGGTTAGAATTTAGAATTAAATTTCAAGCGGAATTTTAGACGAGTTTCAGACTATTTTGTGATGAGTCTGGTCTTTTATTGCATTCCATTCACAGCTCAACGAATCTTCGCAAATTTTAACATTTCATGCATTTTTTTATGCCAGCAATCTGCAAATGAACGCTGAATAGTCAACTAAATTATCCTTATTGACTTCTGTATGATGAAATGAGATTCATAATAAGATTTGTCCATGAACTTGTTACACAACTCGTTGCTAGTGCACATCCAAGCCAAGAATCATGAAATAAATTTCCCTCTGTACTATTTTCAGACCACACACCCTCCAACAAACCACAGACAGTCGCAGGAAAAAAACACTCATCTGTAAAATATATTAAAACACCCACAGCCAGCTGCAACCGTATTAATTCAAGCGCTGTACATTGCCAACATCTACCGTAACACTAACCACATTACGTATCCCACATCAACTTGGTAACTTTTCCATTCATGATCCAGAAGTCACCCAAAGGACTATCTCTAAGCCAACTACCAAGTACAACTCTCTAAAGATCATCGGAGTGTGAAAAAATTCTTAATCCCACTAGCAGACAGTAAAAATAGAAGACAAATCCACTTACATTATGATCAACAGCTATATCAACAACTGACTGGAGTGCCGCACAGTTGCCCTCTTCCTGGATGGCCCAGCACGGATACGGTTCTATCGGAGCCAAACACTGACCCTTCTTCAGACTCACCCTACCCAGAGTGAATGGTACGCCCTGTTTGTATCGTGGCAATGCCACAAATGCCGTATCACGTTGTATCTGCGTTCTAGTTACAATCACATTTCTTGGCACATATCTGCCCGACTGGATGTAAATATTCTTCGTTGAAACACATGGCCAGAGAAGATTATTACCACCGAGTTGATATGTCAAATCAGTGATTGAATTCTTATCACACTTTGCACTAAAACATGTACTCGTACAGTGCATGAGGAGCACCAACGCAAGCAGACCCGTCCGAGCGACGAATATCCGACTGTTGTGCATGGTTTGCAGATAGATTTTAAACTTTGAATATCACCGAACTTTTGACAAAAAACCACTAACCGTGCAATTCGTCTGCCAACCACTCTTATATAAGTTAAATCAAAGAAGAATCGCTAGAAGCATCATCGGGTAGATTCATCCATTCATCGTGCCATTTGGGTGAAATATTTTTGTATCTCAAACTATGCAACAGCAACATTGACTGATGTGCGGAAGGTCATCGTGCCATGTGAAACAATCAGTCAACGCTGCAGCGTGTCATTTTGTCGTTTTGACAATTTTTGCAAAATCAACAATTTTAATCGTTCGTTCTGGAGTGAAGTACTTGCTCGCATTTCATCGAATTCAAATAAAGAAATATTTCTCGACCCAATTTAAGTCATGTTTGCTGAGAAGGAATTTGAGTGACACTTTGTGAATTGAGTTCATGCTTTGACTACCGCCGCTGACCTAGAGTAAGAATTGAATTTGGAATGAAAGCAGGACGTAGTCTCTATAGGTGACTTTTTTTTTAACATTCAGTATCTTTTTATGTAATTTTGTGAATTCGCTTAGCCGTGGGCTAAATTTTGGGTCACATGTGTTTGTAATGGTCATATACTCCCGTAGGCATTGTTTGATTTATTAGCTATATTCGTTATTATGACATTTTAAAGGTGATAATGCTAGAAGGGAAATATAGAATTAGAGCAGATGTTTATTGTTACTGTGGCAGGGCAGCGAGTTTCAAGCTTTTATGAACGTTAAAGATATAGCGAAAGTTTGCGGCTTGTACTATCTCCTCCTTTACCGTATAATTTTCAAGCTAAGAAAGCTGTGCTTCCTCACATATTCACAGAAAATTGTTTGGCTTTCAATAAATAAATTAAGTTTAAGAAAATTCTGATTAAGAAGGTCGTCACGTATATGTAAATTAAGTCCAGCTGTCAAAAGAAGTCTTTCAAACAATTTCCTCGTGAAAAATTCGCTGAGTTCTAACCACATGTAGGGCGGAAGTCACTGCCATTATGGAGGCTGCTGAAATTATACGCGAAAGTAATATCGTTGGAAAAACGACGACCAGGCAGCCATTAAGGCTCTGGACTCTGCTATAATTCGAGGCTGATGAGAACCTGCAAATCAATACTAAACGAGATATCCAAAGCCAACACGGTGACCCTCAGTTGGGTACCAGGGCATAGGGATATCCAAGGAAACTCTATGGAAACTAGAGCTCTATGGCCGGCCTTTAGCAAGAAGAGATCATCAACTCTGGTTAAACTCAGTCAGACTCGGTGTGCTGCACAATGACTATTGTAGAAGCTGCAGAGACGAAGAAGAAATCGAATCTATTCGGCACGTGCTGTGTGACTGTCCTGCCCTATCTGTTAGAAGAAAGAGAACTTTTGGCGGATCTGGAGGACTTAGGCAATGTTGAGCTGGTGGCCCTCCTAAGATTTATATTACTATCTGGGTGGTGCTAACAGCGGACCTTCTTACAGCGTTCCCAGGGTTAAGTGATTGGGCACAATGGATCCGAATTGTGGTTCTAAGTGAGGAGTGACCTTCTGGTCACAGGGCACCCATCTACCTAATCTAACCTAACCACATGTAGGATTCTACATTTTAAATACTTGTGAAGCCACATAGTTGGCATATCATTGAAATCAAAAATTTAAGAGCTCTCACCTGTAAAATTATATTTCCAGCACTTAACACATTTATGCGCTAAGCCATCGATATTGCCCTTCAAATTGGCATTTGCACACTTGTACACAGACAATATTTGCTCTGCTTCTTTACTTACTGTCCAGAATTTGAGTCGTTAAAGCAAGATTGGTAGATTTAGTCTAGCCTTAATTTGGGCCAGAAATTTTAACGCCTTTTTTTCGAAATCAACATATGCATAAACTGTTTCCTCATTAACCTCAAGACCAACTCGTTTCTCTTCGTTTCTCTACTCTTTTACTGTAGTATAAGTACATAAACGTTTGTACAAGGACTTTCCGAGGTCTTGGTCACACATTCAATCATTTGATTCGCCAATAGTATGACTAAAGATTTGCCTATTTTAGGCAATATGCAGACAGACCACTTAGTCAAAAGCTTACACTATATGGTCTCTAAAGCCTCGATTTACATGTTCCAGATGGCTTTCTTCAATCATGCTATCCATCTATCACAACTGTAGGTTGCGGCATTTAGAACTCAATGACAAGACTACACCTCGACTATAATCGTTGAGTAAATAGACAATGGAAGTTTGATATTAATATTACGAAGAATTTTTTAGAGAAAACAGACCTTTTCAAAATTCCACACCGAAAAAAAATTTATCAAAAGCCAAACAAAACCTGTTTAAGTACAAAAAACTTTCCTCTTGAAGCACAATCTCAAATTATACATCCAAATGAATGAAACCCACTGGAGTGGGTGCAATTTTTGTTACCTAAAAAAGGGTTTCATTCTTCAACGTAATTGAATCCCTGTCCACTTTCCTCGAGCAATATCCCACCCAAAGGACTTGACTAACCACAATTACGCGTCTTCAATTTATTTCCAAGAGAAGTGAAATGTAATTTGACGAATACACTTATCCGTTGCACCTTGAAATCACTCACAAAAATCCTCACTTTAATTAGCTCATCCATCCAAACTGCAGGACGAAAAAAAAACCGAGATAACAGAAATGTAATAACAGCCAATCTAAATTTAGATGTCCACTGGGAGGATTCATTTCAAAATGGTAGAGTCTCAGTTCTTCTACTATTTTTATACATTTCTCAATGTCAGTCGTTGTCACCTTAAACAGCGGTGTATGTGATATAAAAGCATCAACCGGACTGCGAATGGTGGGATATTAAATTATATCAAGAGATAAATCCAAAAGGACGTCAATTTGCTTGTACAGTGAATGAGTGAAAAGGGATTTATCCGGGGCTTAAATAGGATCCTAAAGGTTTTATGCCCTCCGCGAGCTCGCGCGACAATCCAGTCCTCTCTTTGCTAATGGTATTTGTATTGTACGTGTCATTTTCAATGCGATTTTTGCGAGTGCGAAAGCGTTTACAGAGAGAAAAGAAGGGGATTTAAGGATCGTTTTTCTTGTTTTCTAAGCAAAACAAAAAAAAAGGTATTACGACAGTACCTTCGTTGGATGTGATGATTTACAGGATTATTATGATGTGATGACAAATTCAATTGATATTCCGATGCCCTAGCTGAGAACATCCCCATTGATTCGAGGTGGCAAATGGGGAATTATCTTACAAGGTGTATGTATACATAAGTTGTAAGTAAGTATCGAGGGATACGATTATAGGTACTATGAGGACATTAATTTGAGAACATTAATTTGGCCACAAAATTCTTACAAGGCGAGAAGTTCTTTAAGCTTTATCGCTGGAATAGTAAAATGCTTTACGATATGTTTATTGCTTTCGGCTTGGCATGGGTATGGAACCCTATTTCTTCCCACTGTACTAAAATGGAGAAATAAAATGTTGTACACGTTGTTGTGTTGACATTTACTAATGCACACATAAACTGTCAAATTTGAGATGAAAGAAAATCAAATTAAAATAAAGAAAAAATTGATGTTAATAAGAGAATGTTAGGGCAGCTTATTCCCATGGCTTTGTATGTACCCCATTCAAAGGGTATATTATGTCTGATACATAGATTGTAACATAGAGAAATATTATAGATAGACCAAATAAACTGTTATTAGCTGAGTTCGTTTGTGTCACTGGCCTAGGTCGATCAAATTTTGTATACGAGGTCCTTGGCAAAGTAAGAAATAAGTGTAATTTTTTTTGTTTAAATCCGCCCACTTTTCGTAAAATTACATTTTTTTCTAATTTTTCGTGAAACTCGAAAATCTAACTTAAGCAAACATATAGATATTCACTTGCTCTACATATCTCCCGTTCTTTGGGTGTAGCCACGCCCACTTTCATGGTTGTTTGAGTTCTTAAGAAACTGCTTTTCTTTGATTTCCTTAAAGTTATATCAATTCTTAAGTTGAGTACCTACATATGTATATGTCAAAAACCGCTCACTATCACGCCCCCTTCCTTGTGAAAATTGGACTTTTGGAGTCATTTTATAAAATACTAGCTAGCCTGGCAGACGTCGTTCTGCCCTTTCCTTATACCGCGTTCTCAGCAAAGCGAAATCTCGAGATTTCGATGAACTTTTGCCGAAGCCTCGTAAACCATTCGCACCTAGTTGAGATGATTTCGAATGTCATTGTCTGTCCATTTTTAAGTGGCGGGAAACAGACAAACCAACAGCTGTTTGTTGACTGTCGCTATCAGTGTTGGGACTTGAGAGTGAGCAAATTGGGAAACCAAAAAGTGATCGATTTTGAAACATACCATAAGTGCAGCTAAATAAAAAATATAATTGGTACAAGTCCCAACACTAGCTACAACTGTTTTCCCATATAATATTTTGAACACCAAAATAAACTGAAGTTCACGTTTAGGTATATTCAGTTTGACAACCTCTTATAGATAGATGAACTCAACGAGATTTTGAGGAGGTTTCGGCGAAAAATACATAAAAAATTTATGCAAATGCAACCTCGGAGATTTCGAGCTATTTGGCGAAATCTCGAGATTTCGTCCGATGAGAACGCGGTATTACTCACGATGAAAATTATTATGTATTACAAAACAATTATTATCCGTTAAATCATCCAAAATCATAAACTTATGCGAAAAAATGCAAAATTTCGTCAAAATAAAAAATTGAATTTTTCATCACGTTTTTCCGAGTATATGGCACACAAAATTCCATACAGAAAAACAATCCGATTCACGTACTTTTCTGTAAGATTTTCCCAAAATTTTCTTTCGTAAAAACTTTCTTCTGGCAATTACGAGCAACTTAAAAAAAATTTAAACCAAAATGGCCCAGCCAAAAAATTATTAAGTAAACATTTTGAGAAAAATGCATTTTAAGTAAAAAAATGGAACATCAAATTTTCATAATTTTGAGTTTAAGAAGCCATAACTTTTTTGTACTACTAAATTGTCTTTCCAAAATGTACAAAATCTTTTCTATACCAGTAATATTTTGGAAGTTATAGCATTTAAAGTGGCTACACCTCCAAATTAGAGGTCACCCACTTTGGGGGGCTATAACTTGAAATGGGGTGAGAATAGACCCCCCCCTGCCATACAATTTTTTGTTCGGCGGAACTTCAGGAATCTCCGCTTAAAGGATTATACCGCTTAACTGGGACACCCTGTATAGGAAAGGAATAGGGTGTTACACTATCCGCTCAGATGGGTTGTAGCATTTCCATATATTTTTAATTTTTTATAAAAATGTAAACCCCAGAGATAAAAGTCCGCAGACGTCATTGAATACTTTCCCTTACGTTAATGTGAATTTATTTTTATACCTTTCTTCGCAATTTTTATGTTTATTTTGTATAACCAATTCTCTCTCCGGTAAGAAAAAAATGAATAAAACATGTCACAAAAAAAAAATATGTATCATAAAGTTTATAAACTTTTTCTTCTCTTGAATGCGAGCTGTAATCAACCGGTTTGGTGCTAAATTTGAATCTTGCTATGATTTAAGATGTGCGTGTATGGGGGTGTGTATCTATTTAATCAAAAGTTAGACGTTATTGATCTAAATCGACAGTTGATCGTGAAGCATAGAAAAGTGAACTACTTCTTGATCCAGCTCAGAGTCTTATACAAGAAGGAAATATGAAATTTTTGTTTGCATTATGTCTACTTTCATTCTGCGTTGCGGTTTTATGTGATCAACAGAACATTAATCATGGATCAGCCTCGTCTGGCCCTGAATGTAAGTAGTGTTTTAATTTTGTAATAGTGAACATAAAAGAAATATATATTTCTTTTTATTTTAAGTAAAAACTGGACCTACTGTCGATGAAGTTGTTGTCGCATCGTCATTACATATTCAGAAGAAACCACAAAAGAGATACACTCGGGAGGCCCCATTTCAAATCAGTGGTCTAAGATTGAAAAGGCAACACAAAAACAAGAGACCACCTCAAGTTCAATCATCTCAATCGGCAGCCAATGCGGCGGCCAATAGCAATTTCTTTGGACCAAACAAATTTGGTGCCTCAGCTGCCAATGCCCAGGCGCAGGGTTTTCAATCTCAAGGCCCTCTAGGAGGATTCGGTGCATCGGCTGCAAACACACAAACACAAAGCTTTACAGCTGATAAGAATGGAATTCAAGGTGCCGCTGGAGCTTCTACTAGCCAAGTTTATAACTTACCAAATGGACATACCGTCAATGTAGCGTTCAGTAATGGATTTTCGGCGGGTCCAAATGGGATTCAAGGTAGCAACGCCAATGGTGTTACCTATACGTAAATATTTTTTTTAAGTTACTGTTTTAATTAGAGAAAAAGATGTAGAAATAAATTGTTATATAAATTATTCCACAAAATTAATGTATTCCTTTTAAATGGGCTACTTTATTGTTGATTTATTTGAGTTTTCGCCTGCAAATCTCAAGCCATGTTTATGAAGTATTAAAGGATTCCATCCTTAACTCCGCCATTCGACACAAACTACAAATAGCGGAGAAATAAATTTGCTATTTGACGCTCTTTGTGCAAAGATGAAATTCATTCATAAATTTGACATCCAGATTAAGGGTTATGACCATTATCACAAGTATCTTGCGCAAAATCTTATCGCCTGTTACTCCGTTGACAGGAAATTGAAAAAGTTACCAACTATAATTCCATTCGAAAACCTTAATTAAACTGTCACCAGCAGGCCTTAGAGTTCTTGAGTGTCCTTTGTATCGAATATGCTTTTGGTAAATTATTAAAAAAAAAAGATTGAAACTCAATGGATAACCAAAACTGATTTATTGAATGAAATAATTTCTGGTGAACTTTCAAATTGTTTTGTTGTAATATTTATCTTCTTGTGTAATAAAGATTTAAATTATATTTCTAAGCAATAATTTTTTGATAACTTTCGCATGTTAAGGCATAAACAATGACATTTGAAAGTCAATACTCTTGCGAATCAACGGTAATTCAAATGACAAGAAACTATGGTTATTTCGTACATGTACCGTAATGCTAGAATCATGGGTTAATTAACGATGATGCGTTCGATTATACTTAGTATAACTCATCAAAAAGAGTGAGCTATAGACCAACTAATGAATAAGACCTAGGGAAGTCTAAGAAGTCTTCTGATGACAGTAATACTCTGGGAATTTTACCACATGCTTGCAAGAAATAAAGCCGTGAACAAACAAATATTTTTGTGGTATTTCCTGAGATTCTAACCTTGAGTTAATCACACAATAGTCTAACGCACTAATCACTCCGCCATAGCACTCAATTTAGAAATTCATGAGTTAAGACGCTACCTAGCGCTGCTTAGTGACTAGAAACGAAAACTTTTTCTAAAATACAGAAAAAAAGGACCCGCACAGTCCAAGCAATTAATCAAAGCTCGATTTTATAAGGAGAATCTAAACTTATGTATATAAGGAAAATGCAAAAAAAAGCTTTCTGCCGAGTGGTATGAGTATACAGATCTTATACAGAGCTTTAAAAGAATGCAATCATTTTTGAATATAATTCCTTGTAATGCTCGAAAAATGATTTATTTCATTGACTTCAATAAAGACTTCAGATTGAAAAAAATAAATCAACAGTCATTTTGAAGTCATGACTACAGCAATCAATTTTAGCATTCAGAATCAAGAAGTCAGAAAGAATGCAATCTTTTTGAATGCTCTGCATTCCTTGAAGTCATTGAAGTCACTAGCATTCACTGATTACATTCAGTTCCTTGAAGGCAGTTGAAGTCAGTGACTGCATTTACTTCGTTGAAGTCTTTGAAGTCAGTGATTAAATTCATTTAGTTGAAGTCTTTTGAAGTCACTTGAAGTCTTTGAATACTGGGTAGACAATGCAATCACTGACTTCAAAGACTTCAACTAAGTCCATTCGGAAGAAAACTTACATTTCGGGTCCGTTTAGACTATTTTCGCAGCTCAATAAAGGGACTTAAAAATTGGAAAAATTGCTTTTCAAGATATGGTCATTCGAGACTTTTGTATTTTCGGGATTTTTTTCGTTCTAGATTTTAGTCTTTCTAGCTAATCACTTTATATCATATGATACTTGTAATAAACCTCACTCTTATGCGAGATTCAGAAAATTTCATTCATAACATTTTGTATGCATTCTTTTAGCTGTTATTTTTATTCACATACATTTTCCATTTCTTTTGTTTTGCTGACTCATGACTATGGTATTTCTTTATTATTTTTTGATTCCATTCAAATCGTGAAAGAGAAATTGTTTACATTATGTAAACAAAATATTGCGTAGAACGTTGCTGTGAACGTATTCTTAAGAAAACATTTAATTAAATTTGTACATTCCCGTTCCCACCGCTTCCTTTGCAATGAGACTGACATTAATTCAGAAATTAATTATATTTAAAATAAAATGTTTATATTTTTATGGAAATCAATACATCGATTGTTGCAACTGAATTTTTGAATAGATATTCAGTTAATATTAATATCATCGTTAATAGCACATTGTCGCCACAAAAGCGATAACTAAAAGCAGCTTATTTCCTAAATTAAATGACACACATACCTGTTTTCAATACAGGTAAGTAACAGAACCCTATCTCAAATTTCTTAAGAAACCATGTATAAGACACTAGTCAACTCAGTCCAGTCTTAACGCTGAACTATAAAGTCGGAAGCTATCGGAAGCTAATGTCAAAATTCTACGCTCAGTTTCCTTCAGTGCGGTCATTTCCATAAGTCACTGATAATAGAATTATGCATTTGCATCTGTCAAATAGTTTCGACGATTAATTTTGTTTTTTTCCAAAAAAAAAAATCAATTGTTTTGAGCAAATTAATAGTTCGCGTAATTTTTGCACTTATCAAATTTCGAAGAGTGGGGGCTAAAATTTTTCTCAGAGAGCTAAAATTACGAAAAAGTAAACGAACGGGTTGAACAAGAAAAAATTGAAAAAATACTAATTTGACAGCTTTGACAGTTTTCATGAACCAGCCCACAGAAATTTTTTGCACAAAAATTCATAGCATGGGGAAATTTCTTACTCATTGTGAACGCTCTCTTTTGCGAAAAACTACGAAAATTCTCCGTTCGCGAACATTTTGTCGTAGAAAGTAGTAAATTTTCGTAAAAATTCACTGTTTTGGGAGGGTACGCGAACGGACCTAATATAACTTATTGAAAATTAAAATTGGATCCATTTTGCGAATCGAAGCCGAAAGCTATTATAGTCGCTCAGTACTAATCCTCTGTATTTGCACTGTGGTCGTACGAAACCATTCGACTATTATAGTTCAACTTTTAGTCCCATCTGCATAGACAGCAGAAGAGAAGGAACAATTGAATGAAGTTGACTTATCCAGCAGAGTTCATATAAAACGTGCTCAAAGTTCTCGCCCGAAAAACCTTCAAATCCATCCCACATGAACACTCCAGTAGCAGCTGGTCCAACCAACTTGACGTTTCCAACCAGGCTGGTTGAAAAGGCTTATTGAGTGAATCCCAGGTCAGTATTTAACATTTTCTGTACTGTGAAATAAGTAAGTGAAAGTTTAACATACTTTGCTATTCCTCTTCTGCGACTAAAGAGCCGAGATGTAAATTACGGAACGAATATGAAGTACTAAGACTGCTGGATAGACGGATTAGACCTGTAGATTTGTGTATGCTATGACCTTTGATAGTTCCTGTAACTGAACTGTGCGAGTGCGAAAGTTCATTTGTCCCATAGAGCATTCAACGCTGTCAAGTAAATGGACCATCAAAGATCTATCGTACAGTGTAGAATTAGCTGCATAAAATTTGAGAAATTTAGAAACTGAAATGTTTCTTTCTGTCTTTACGCCTTTTACCAAAATAGATAATAAAACTCTCACCAGAAACAAACTCCAATCCTTAAGTCTTATTTACTTAAGCTAGATAAAAAATAGAAGCCAAAAATAATTACAAGTGACATCGTTTTAAACTTGCCACCACAAACAAAACAGCGCCATCGCTAAGCGGTTTCGCAACAAGTTTCCTTCGACTTCCTACTTATTTACATATGTATATCTTCATTGTATATCCTCGCCATCTACAAAGAACAGAGAGAAAAAAACCCTTCAACTAAGAAGGAAGTCCATGTTATAACTAAAATCCCAACAACATCAATCAATATCAATTCAGATTCCCGCGCCCACGTGTCACTATCGAATGCCATACAACATCCGTAAAAACCACTCCAAAAAACACACAGCAACACAGGCCACAACAAGGACAATCTGCTTTTCATTTTGAATAAAGACCTCTCCACCAACAATATTACGGCCAATAAAGTCCCTCGAGCGGCAATGGACAATTGCGATTTGTTTTTTTCTTTGATTTGATTTTCAATTGATTGAGATGAGATGACTGTGCGCTTATTGTCGTCGCCTTTATGACTTTTGACTTCTGGCCTCAATCAGTGATAATTTGATGGAAAGAAGTCCGACAAGTCGCCCCTCGAATGTCCTTCAAAGGCAAGCCTATCGACATTTATTTATCCTTCCATCGGAGCCCGTGTCAGTCTCATTTGACAACAAAAATCTATTTTTTTTTTCTTTCGAGTCGGACAAATTGCACGCATTTAAATGGCCTCTTTTTGAGGACTATCCACACACACACACACACACACTTACCCAGTATGAGGTTAGCATATTGACGCCACAAAAGGATCTGTTTGATGGGGCTAATTAAGTGCTCTTCCTGACGGGGTACGAGCGAATGGGGCGTATAATTTAATTACGTTATCATGTGGCGATAATGCCTACGAAAATGGGAATTCCGTGAGTCAAAGATGGTCATTTCAGACATTCTGGGTCTGAACATAAATTCGCTTATATAAAATAGTATAATGCGAATTCTCTTTGAAAAACTTTTATTTCCGGTGGTCAGGGAGTGGGTGTCGAATTTCGGCACTGTTTGTGCACTCCCAAATGACAAGTTAATTAAATTGAATTCAATCAAGATTACACATGATAGCCTAATGGCTGTATGGATGTGTATAATAACAAGTGTCATCTAGGAAGCATGATTAGGCGTTGTTATGGACTTATGAATGGCATGTTAATAACATACATACTTAACCTTGCAATGTCCTATTTTTTGTTGAAGTAAATTAATGGGCAATTCAATCTGCTAGGAAACACCAGGAACAACTGTCATGCGACCATATTTCTTGGAGAGCTATTGAGAAGAAATTTCTTCGGAACTTAAGAAGCTGAGAGGTGTGTTGTCATGGTGCATGTAGAATTGGCACTGGATTTGGATTCGATGCTTATGGAGATATAAAAAGAAATCAGGTACATTCAGAGAGTGGCGGAAAAATTCCCTCAGAAAGAACTAAATGTATGAAAAAGTAAGCAAACGGGTTGAACTAGAAAAATAACTAATTTGACAGCTGTCACATACTAGCCAGAAGAATGGTGTATTAGTTTTGTGAGTTCTTTTATTTGCTTTCTTTCGAAAACTTTCAAAATTTTGCATTTTTACATTCATTTTCCTTCCTCCTGTTTAAAAATAGCCAGTCTCTGCTATATTCTTGGAGATGTTATGATATTTGGCCCACTGGTTGCTGACGTTTGTCCTGCCCCGCGCGGAAAGTTTCTCTGTCAGGTTCTCTCTATAATCTCCTCTATATCTAACATATCAAACTTTAAGTTCTTTCTTATAAGCGTTGCCATTAGATAGTCGGTACCTGAATTCAACGGCAAACAGATAATGGTCACGGTCTGCGATGGTCCATTGGAAAATCCTGTATCCTATTGATTATGCCTTCTACCATCGCAGGAAAGTCAGGTTAAATAATAATAAAATAACACTTATCAGCGCATTAAGAGCAGCTGCGAAGTTAGTATGCTGGAAACGGTTTTCTGCTGTCATGTCCAATTTTTACGTCGTACTTACTCTGGACAAGCTCTTAGGGTCTGTCATAGAATTTTCCTTGGCAGAGTCTTCAGCTTATCCGTAAAGTAGCTCCAAGGCCGAATACACTTATTAACTTGTTTGGCTATCCTGGATCACTGGTTCTATAGCAAGTAGCCACTGTGAACAGAGTCCAATTTGAAGAAAATCAGACTCAATACCCTATGACTAAAAACTACACATAAACAGGCAGTTTTTTCACTACTAGGTTCCTATCTAGGGGAACCAGGCAGACGTATTGATGCTATATTTTGCCTTTTAAGGTATTTCAGTCTAAGGTTCCAAATATGCATCTAGTCTGAGGTAAAAATAACCTCAATTTACATTAAAAATAAAGTAAATAAGGATTATTTTCTTTCAATAAAAATTCTTGTTGTATTCTTGCTGGCAAAGTTTATACAGAAATCCTTAAGATATTCCTCTACAACAGTATAACAAAAATGTTCTTTAAAATTCTTCATACAAAGTCTGCGTAGGCAAAAATGTTTTCATGTTTAAATTCTAAAAGTTCCTCGAAAGAATGTCAGAAACTCAAACATAATTGAACTATGAAGAATTTATGTCGTGAAACTTTTTTTTTGTACCAAACAATTGACCCTATATATTGTATTAAAAGTTTAAGTAAAGGTTTTGTAACATAAGTTTGTGTATCAAGATGAATATTTAAAGAGTGCGGGTATTTATAGGGGAAATCTTGCATTTGGAATGCTTTCCAATGTTTAGAAATACCCATCCTTATTTTGACAATCGAATTCTTTCGAAGTCAAAAACCAGACCAAGTGCAACATATGCCACCATTTTGGTGTCAATCCACGGAACCTGTGTTTAGTTAATGGGACGCATAACCTTAAAGTTTTCTCCCATTTCAAATCTTTGATTTTATTTAAGCTTTTAGGGCTTTGAAATTCAACACCATCCATCATTGGCGCTCTAAACGTGCTAAACATTTTGAATCGAACAAATAAAAAAATAAAAAATCACACGAAACCAGAATATGAATGAGTGAATTTCTCAGAACCGATATCGGCAACCCAAAAAAGACAATTTCAACCTTCACTAGTTCATCAGACAAAACAAAGCCGCAACATCGCTTTATCTTTGCTATTCGAGCGACACAAAGCAATGATTCATTCAAACACCGGCATCATCGTCGCTATAGCGCAGTACAAGACAAATACCACGCTTCATAGTACAACCAACTGAAGGTTAGGCCAACGGCAACCTTGATAATGAAAATTACGAAATTGTTCTATCCAAACTCGCAGTGTCATCAGCATTATAAATTCTCCAACGAGTGCACTGTATTTGGCCAGTACAAGTGAAACTATTACAAAACCACCAGACATAATTGCTCGTCCAAAGAACAGCATACAATTCCCACCATCAACACATGCAACATGTGGATTCAGTTGGGTATCTTCATTATCCTGGCAGCAGTAGCTGCCAGCCATCCGCATAACCCAACACCATATGGTATGTTACCAACTGATGGCCTGTTTCCACCTCAACCTAGTATCCAGTGGACCGGAGGACAGTTTGAGTTTCCCTGTCCGTCGACAAAGTCTCTATTCAAAAGTTCGGGCAAGTTCATTGGTAAAAATATCATCGCAACGAGAGCACAAATTGTTAAGGACAACGTATACCTGGCATTGCCACGCTACCGACAAGGAGTGCCGGCCACACTTGTGAAAACTGTCATCAAACCAGGCACCTGTGTGACAACGTTTACTCCCTTCCCATGTTGGAACATGCAGGAGGAGGGTAATTGCAAGGCACTGCAATCTGTTGTCGATTTATTTGTTGATCCAAATGAAATCCTTTGGGTGCTGGACACTGGTATTGTCAATACGCTTGAGACTCCCGTTCGGAGGTGTCCTCCCAAGGTGGTAGCCATTAGCCTCAAAAATGGAAAAGTTCTGAAGACTATTCCACTGGATGGACTGACCGCAGCCAATTCTCGTCTACAATATTTGGCCGTTGACTATGCCAACGATGGAGGATGCTATGTTTATGTTAGTGATGCTGCCAACCGAGCAATTATTGTCTACAATATCCAGCATGATCGTGGATTTAGAGTTGTTCTACCGAAAGCCGTATCACAAGGATGTCGTGCACGTGACGTCCTTTATATTGCTCTCGTTCGTCAGGATTGCGGTTCAACTGTACTATTTTTCACGTACTTGAGCACCAAGAAAATGTTTGCCATCAAAACTGATTATCTAAGGACAGGTTGTGCTGAAGGCAGGATTATGGGTACGTATCCTGTTATACATGTCGATTATTTGAGACTTATTTGCCCACTTTTTTCTTGTAACAGATGTAGGAGCAAAACCTGCTCGGATGGTAATTATAGGTACGGATAATGGCTCGGCAATATTTTTCCGACATGAAGGCGAATCGGAAGTCTACCGGTGGGATACAAAAACTCCATTTGCCGAGTGCAATTTTAAGGCGGTTTATCGTTGTCCTACATGTCAACTAGCCACACATGCCATTCCAGATTACAAGCGGAATACGATGCGTGTCCTGCAGAGCAATTTCCCTGACTACATGCAGAATACCATGGGATGTGGTGCCACACAACAGCTATCTATCATGCAAGGATGTTGGTAGTGCAAAAGGTATCCAAGTAATCGTAGACTTAAAATTGTTATAATTAAACCTTATTGCGAGTTTAGAATAGGCTTTAGAGTATAGTAAAACAACTCAACAACCATGGAAGGAAGTGCATGTCCTTTATGCATATTTGTGATATAAAACTAAGTAGTAATTAGATTTGTAAGTAATTTCTGATGTCTGTACATGAGACTAAGCCCCTAGTACTAAATAAAAAGAAATTAGTGAGCTCGTTCAGATGGCATTAGTTAAAATTGTTAACAGTGTACAGAGGCGATTAATTTAAATTAAAGAAAATTAAAAGTCAAATTGGTTTCTATTTTATTTTTCGTGCGGTTTAAAGCAGTTTTTCTGCATAGGAAATTTAAGAAAGACTTGCGGTATAAATTTTTTATAGACACCCTCATTGTCGACTCTAAAAACACACGACACGACTGTTTGGCACTGGCGATGAAGAACTAACGACTTTTATCGAAAGTCGCCTCGACTCGACAGTTTTTGCAAGTCGTTTTCGACAGACGACGATGACAACAAGGGTTAGCTAAGAACATCTTGTGTCACCTAGGTCACATATAACATATTTAGCACCAGTCGGGTTTTATTGTTAGAAGACTCGATGACATATGGATCAACTATGGCATCACATTAGGTCCGTTGGCGTATCCTCCTAAAACAGCGAATTTTTACGAAAATCTATGAATTTTTACGAAAAGCTGTTCGCGTACGGAGAATTTTCGTAGTTTTTTGCAGAAGAGAGCGCTCACGAGAGAGTAAGAAATTTCCCCATGCTACCAATTTTAGTTCAAGAAATTTCTGTTGGCTGGTTTATGAAAACTGTCAAAGCTGTCAAACCAGTATATTTTCAACTTGTTCTTGTTCAACCCGTTCGTTTACTTTTTCGTAATTTGAGCTCTCTTTGAGAAAATTTTACACCCACTCTTCGAAATTTGATAAACTACGACTTTGACTGACTGACTCCTTGACTTTTTAAAAGCTTTTGATAAAGTCAGCCGCTCAATCCTTTCTCAGATCCTAGGAAAGCCTGGTTAATGTCTCATTAGTAATTACTTATGCAATTACTTAAGCAATCGCTGTCAAAGGGTTGTGGTTGGTAACAAATCCTCAATTCCTCTAGACCTGTAAATCTCAATTGCAGCTCGTGGAGATTGACTCTAGTTTCATTCCTGTGAATACGAAGCTGAGACTAGTCAATACCTTACTCCCTTACAGCTGTATACTACAATCTGGTATGCTCCAGCAATAGTTATGTACTGTGTCTTCTCGCCTTGATTGTTGGAAATACTTCAATTTGCTTATTCGGCTCAAACGTTTAGCCTTATTACTTCTTTTTTAATGTTCTTATGACATTTTGGTATAATGTGCCTTAACATTTAAACAATTTTCCATTTCCAATATTCTGTACTAGTAACTAATCCATTCAGTCACCACTAAAAAAATTCCATTATCTTTTTTAAACTTTCTTTTATCAGAACTGTCTACCATTCCCAATCATTCTGTGACCCATATCTTCAAGTGAATGACCTGTACTGTATAAATATTAGTTTCTTCAATATTTGTAGCCACCGACTGACAAACGATTTAATTACCAATCTCTCACCTTGTTGTCAGAGCTTTGACTCTTTTTTTTTTTTGGTAGTGAAACGAAGATTAAAACAAACAAAACCACCCTTGAATTGTGAAACTGACTCACTCTAGAGTCTTCTTTCGGGAATGGGAAAACAAAAAAACAGAAAACTAATTGAAATTCTGTGTAATAGATTCTACAACGACCTATCTAATCAAACAGAAACCTAAAAACACATTTTTCAGAAAAGACTTACACCAACTTGCATAGGTATTTATGCCGCAGTTAGGAAACCATCGTCGCACCATCGAGTAAGCTTCAGCACCGATACATTGTGATCTTTTTTTTTATCATGACTATCTCAAGGATCGTTCAACTATGGATTATGGTAAGCAAATATTGAGCAGCTAAATTGAGATAATTATTAACTCCTTGCAGATGGCTTGTGTAAGCCTTAGTGTCCAAAATCCTATGATGCCTCGTGAAACAAACTCCTGTGTGGAACGTAACCAACCCGGTCTAATTTGCGAGGCTTGTGATCTGTTGGCAACTTGTGTAAAACTCTCATCTGGCTGGTTGACAGTACCCGTTGAGACGTGTGAGACTGAAAAGGGATTTTATTGCAATGTTAACCTTGGAAGTTGTTCGAATATTACTGGACCATGTCACCCCTTTGGCTATGAGGGTAATTTTGTATGTACCTCGCAGGGAATCTTCCCCGATCCGTACGATTGTCAGAAGTATCACATGTGTTATGTGGCTGGCAATACTCTGGTATCAGCGAATATCGAGTGTGGTACCAATAAGGCATACAATGTGGTAACTGGAGAATGCACGCTTTCTACATTGGATCCTGTTTGTAATTCAGTGCAGTATAAGTGTGATAAAGTCGGTGATGCCGCCGCTTGGCCAAACAACAATAATCTATTTTACATCTGCAAAGCAACAACAAATATTGATGAGAGGGTATTATACCCGACGATATATCGTTGTGGCCCTAATGAGATTTTCGATGGAAGAAACTGTGTAGAGGCAGGAATATCTGGTGGCCCTTCAACAACGAGGCCATCAATCCCAGTAACCGTTCCACCGTCTGGGATAACAACTAGTACTTTGGCAGGATATTCTTCAACTACCGGTGCAGATGTACAATGCACTTCATTAGGACTACAAGCTGATCCACAGGATTGTCATTCATATTACTATTGTTCCGGAGTGCGCGGTACTCTTAAGCATACAACATGCCCACAAGGCACCTATTACAGTGCAGATCTTGCATCTTGTACAATTGGCAATTGTTAGAAGATGAATGTGCGCTTATTGTATAATGTTAAATGAATAAATAAATAAGGTCGCGGAATGCGTAAAAAAATATTGAAAAAAATAAGACTTGTTTTTGTTATGTTTACTTCTACACAGTCAAGGAACTATTCTTCGGATATATCGAAAGCTATTGCTGGAAATCAATATTGAAATATATATCCGGCGGTTGTATCATTTCTTAAAAAACAAATATAAAACACACTGATCCAAACTAATTTGAAACACCTTATGCTTCCTCTCTCTTAGTCTGGCATCACTAAATATCTCATGAGATATCTTCTCCCATCTGTCATTTCCTTTCTGACATTTGAATGTCACAAATTTTTTCTAAGTCCAATTTTTGTTATGAAAACTTTTTACTAAAAATATAAAAATTTGAATTTCGTTCATTTGTCTGGGCCTGGGATAACATAAATTAAACTCTTTAAAAATGGATTTCATACACGAAGGCGTCGCCCTTGGCGTAGACCTTCTAATACTCGGACTCTGCTTTAAGGAGTATTACAGCTACAAAAAGACCGTCAACAGTCTGAAGGTAATTCATCCTTTTATTTGATAAATTTCCAGTTTTACAAAAGTTCTCAATAGAATGCGCCCCAATTGCCAATCGATGCCGATCTCAGGCAACTGTTGGCTCAAAAAAAGGACAAAAAAATTCCGTATGCCGTTGTCCGTGGAACAGTGACCCCCGTCGGTGTTCCAATACGTAGTGTTATGTCACCATCTGTGACCGGAGTTCTACAAGTCATCAAGCTCAGGTATAATTCATATCTTGCTTCAAATTCTTTTTTTAGGAAAAATGCCTTAACTCTTTCAGTGAACACCGGGTAGCAAGAGGATTTGCTGGATTCTGGACAGAGCAGCGTCGCTTAATTCACGTCTCGTCGAATGAGATGCCATTCCAAATAAAGAACGGGGACTATGGAGTCGAAGTGGTCGATGGTCTGGCTGCAGAGATCCTCGACATGGATGTTGTTTACGATAACTACGAACCGTCGTCGTTGTCATTCTTTGATCACATATTTGGTTTCTTCTCTGGTGTTCGCCAAAAGGGACTACAGACAACCGAAGAGGTCCTAAGAGATGGTAGTTTTATAACTGCCGTCGGAGAAATTGAACTTGATGGTAAAACTATAAGAATGCAGCCATCTACGACGTCACCACTCTTCCTGACGACATCGACTAAGTCGACACTAATCAAGAAATTCGAAGAGGCTAAGTCATCGATGGCGTAAGTGTTGCTCTTGTCTATTATGTACTTAGCAGTATTACTTTTAAGACCATTTACAGGGTAAAGATCTTCGTGTGTAGTACTATAACTGTGATACTCGTCGGCATTATTGTGAGAAAAATTTATTTGAAGAAGAAACAGGAACGTGATGAAAGAAAAATTAAAGAGACTCTGGACAAGGAACGGCGACTGCGGCGTGCCAAAATAAGACCACAAAATTTACCAGCGGAGCAACTGTGTGTAGTGTGCTCGAGTAATCCAAAAGAGGTATGTCACGTGCGTTGGGGTAGGGATAGGTTATCGTCCGTTTCAAACGGATTGTGGCATTACTATGTTCATTCTTTAAATTTTAACAAAAATTCCTTTATAATCTTTTACAGGTTATCATACTGCCCTGCGGACATGTTTGTATATGTGAAGATTGCTCAGACAAAATCAAAGTAACGTGTCCCGTATGTCGAGCCAAAATCTTAAGCAAAGCAGCAGCTTTTATTGCATAATTTGATAACACCAAACAAGGACAAGGCACAAAAACCAAAGGACGAAAAATTGAAAAACAAATTCATAAATATTAAAAAAAAAAAAAATAATCATTGGGCAACGTTGTTAAACATTAATTTATTACATATGGCAATAAATAACTAAATCATCTTATGGTAATTACCGCATATGGTTACCATTTGCTTTATTTAGCTTTTCATAATCTTTTTGTATTGGCGTTGATTGTGTAACATTTCTAAGAAAACACGGTATTTCTTGTTGTGATAAATGATTGTCTCATCTTTTGGCAAAAGGATCTTTCCAGTACCACCCATAGCAGCAGAAGCATCCTAAAAATATATTTAAAAAAAAATCTGCATTATGCGCATATAACAACCCTGAATTTCATATAATTTTAAAATTCAAATTAACGTGCGAGATTGCCACAAATTCCTTACGATCAGAGTTGCCATAGTGTAAAGGGCACTTATGCACATCACTTTCACTCAAAACCCTTATCCTTATTTCACAATGAAACGAATCTCAAGGTTTACAAAATCTTACCTCTAAGGTCGGATAAACTTTGGCCGCACATGCTCCTAGCATGGCAGCCCCAACTAAAACCATTTCCTGTTCGTCTGGTATGATAGCGGGAAGGTTACAAATATCAGCGTGACTCTGAGTATAAAGACTGTTTTTCGCTAAACCGCCACAAAATAGTAGTGTTGTGAATTTCGGTCTCTTATGTTGAAGAAGATTGTCTATAATATGTCGAGTACCATACTGTTAAAACAAAAATTAAGATAAGGTTAAGGTAAAACAAATTTGAGTAAATTACCGCCAAAGCTTGTACAAGAGCGAGGTATAGCACCGCAAGTGCTTCTTCATCTGTGTTCATATTGAGACCAGAAATCTTTAAAAAATGTAAATTGTTTGTAAATTTCAAAAAAAAAAAGTCTAATATACTTTATACCATTCCTTTTAAGCTAGGATCTGCTATTGGCGAACGATTGCCGTGAAAATCCGGCCAAACATGAACATCGCAGGTAAGGAAGCAAACATTGTCCAAATTACGTTCTTTTGCCATTCGCTCCAGAACATCATTAAGATATTTATACAGATTTCTGCAAGTGTAAAAGTTTATGTAAAAGTATATATATATATAAATATTTCTTACTCTCCCCTTAATTTGTGAGTGATTTCCCCATATCGAGGATGCGACTTAATAGCATTATCCAACAACAGACCAGTGGCGCTTTGTCCCCCTTCATTTAAATAGTAATTTGGAATAATAGCATTTTTATATGGGCCCCAGATACCCTTAGCCGGACAAGGTTCCCTCGTGATACTCATATGGCAAGTGGATGTGCCACAAATCAGAGCCATTTTTCCTTCAATATCATTCGAAGCTGTTCCAGTGCTACAACCAAACATTCCCAAAGCACCAGCATGTGCATCAATTATAGACGTTCCAACAACTGTCCCGGGTAGTAGATTCAACGCCGCAGCTGCCTCCTCCGTCAAACCCTTTCCAACAGATGTTCCCGGCTCACAAACTACTTGTCCGATAATTTCATAATTATTACGGCACAAATCATCCAATTCGATTGCCTTTAGAAAATCTTCGGACCATGACCCGGCGATAGCATCGTAATTCCACTTACAAGTCACAGAACACAACGATCTCGAATCACAGCCAGTGCTACGCCAAGTAAGAAAATCGGGTAAGTCAAATGCGCGCCATAATTTTGTCCAAGTCGATAGGAAGCGATTCTTTTTTAGCCACAACAATTTGGGCATTTCCATTTCAACCGAAACTTGACCACCAACGAAATTTAATAGCTCATGCTTTGTATCGTTGATTAATTGAGCTTCTTCCGTAGCTCGATGATCCATCCAAAGGATAATGTTTTGCTCCGGATTACCGCTATGACTAACGGATATGGGTTCACCATTTTCACCGAGGATAACTAGTGAGCAGGTGGCATCAAAAGAAATTGCTATTATTTCTTCCTTTGGAATGTTCCGGACGACATCCTGTCAATACAGAAAGGAAGAGAGAGGAAGGAGTAAATAATTTAGAGACATAAAGACGAAAACATATATTGGAAGATCTTAAGCTTATGTTTCCTCTTAAGCACACTTGTGTGTACTCCGGTATCATCACACCAGTGCGGCTTTCACCACACAGATCACACCAATTGAGACACCGACACCAAAAATCAAACTATTTTGATTTTACTCACACCCAGTCACCCTCAGTCGATACACAGCATCAAGGCGCGCAAAAGTGTAGGTAAGTATTAGCTTAGCCTAATATTAAAACTAATCGAAAAGTCCACTCAATAGGTATGTTCCCGTACTGACTAAAACTACGAAAATCTACGAGCTTTTACGAAAAATAGCGAATTCCTGTTGCCCTACGTCAAAATTCGTAGTTTTTCACAGAAGAGAGAGCTTGCGAGAAAGTAAGAAATTTCCCCATGCTGCCAAATTTAGTCCAAGAAATATCTTTGGGCAGAAATATGAGTTCTGTCAAATCGTTGTGTTGTTGTTGGCTGGCACGGAAAAACCGTCTAAAAAGTGAACAGCTTTTTTGTTCAACCCGTTCAGTACTTTCTTGGAGATTTGGCTTTCTCTGAAAGGATTTTTCCCCCACTCTTAGAAATTTGGCGAGCTGCGAATTTAAGTGCTGAAAGTACGGGAACAAACCTAATATTTCCTTGGACGTACTCTCTCAAAACAACGAATTTTTTCGAAAAGCTGTTCGCGTACGATTTTTGACAGATTTTCCGCGTTCACAAGAGAGTAAAATCTCCAAATGTTACGCTATTTGATAATCTATGAATTTTAGAGCAAAACTTCGCCAACGGACCTAATTTTTTTTCCATTCATTTTCATTCTAGTTGCCTAGAATCTGTCAAAAAAGAGGGAAATAAGCTAAGCGGATAAACGCCCGCTAATTTCTAGTTCTGTGGTCACCCCCGGAAAAAGGCTTAAAATATATTTTTATTTTTTAAGATCACAAAAACTTAAACTGATAGAAATTTGACGATTAGATACTGCCGTTGCGTGTTGTAACTAAATAAAATGAAATGTTGACGTAAAGATAGTGCATATGTGGTAAAAACCTGATTTTGTTTTGATCGGCTCCCGTACAAATGTGATCTCAAGGTCACTTGCGCATGCATGACTAGTGTATATTGCAATAATAGGAATTCTCATTTTATATATGTTCATACGCCCACTCACCTTAACACAGTAGCAAACTGAATTCCAAATATCATTTGAAGACTGTTCGTAATGATCTTGTTGTGGATTCCATGTTTCAATTTTTTTGACCGTTTGCTTGACGACTTTTCCATCGGAAGAAACTAAAGCAGCCCTAGCACTAGAAGTGCCCACATCTACACCAACAAAATAAATTTTTGGCATAACTTAAGAAATATCGTACCTAAAGATCCACAACTTCACTAAGTACATCTAGTCGCGATTCGATTGATACTGTACTTCTATCAAAACCTTATCTCATTGAGAGCATTCGAATAGAACGAAAAGTAGGTAGGTATATGTATTTGCAGTTATCAGTAAAACAATTTTGATCTTTTGGATTTTTAGATGCCTATACGTAAGTAGTAGTTTTTGTTTACTGCACGCTAGCTTAGTAAGATCAGGCTTCGAGAACTTCCTACAATATAAGTGCAATTCGCTTTGATCTATTAAGATCTCTTGCGTACAAAGTATAATTCACAGTTCAACTAAATCCGCAAACTGGGCCTTTGAGCATACGTTCTTTTGCCTTACTTTTAATCATTTATTATTCTTTAGATTGTTAAGTGAATAGATAAGTGGGTCAAGCATGTCTTGTTTTATTTAAAGCCGCAATGCTGCCAAGTTTAATTCAGATCAGCGGTTTTCAGTTGGTTTAAACGCCAAAATGAATATGGGGAATTTGTTTGCACATGAACAATACTTATTGGGTTTAAAATTAAAATTAGAATATGGTTCTGATACATGATGTGCTGCAAATTAAATACAAGAACTTCCAACAATCATTTTAACGATTATTCACACCGATGTTCGAAAAGCTGAGCTGTTTTAAAATTCGATCACTTTTTGGTTTCCCAATTTGCCCACTCTCAAGTCCCAACACTGATAGCGACAGTCAACAAACAGCTGTTGGTTTGTTTGTTTCCCGGCACTTAAAAATGGACAGACGATGACTTTCGAAATTATCTAAATTTGGTGCGAACGGTTTACGAGATTTCGGCAAAAGTTTCTCGAAATCTCGAGATTTCGCTTCGATGATAATGCAGTATTAACATTCGGAATAACTAAAAGAACATGAACTATCAAGCAGAGTATGTATCTCAGCTGTTTTTTTACTTTCTCGTGTTAAGGGACAGTTATTAATCTGTGCCGTGACTCAGTGATTAGTGCGTTGGACTACTGCGCGAACGGTTCCAAGTTCCAATCCAGAAAAAACCATCAAAAGTTTTTTTTTTCACGGCCCCACCTCTTCCGAGTGTTTGACAAACATTCAAGAGTATTTACTGTCATGAGAAAGTTTCTCAAACCCCCTCTAATAAAACTGTAAGTCCCTTCTGTACGTGAAGAAATGTATACAACGTACAACACGTACAGTTGTGAGAAGCTAGGCCTTGGCCGTCTGCAAGCCTCTAACTCTAAAACTAATCAGCAATATGAATTAATTAATGTTATTTTCCTGTCACTTTCTTTCATCTTTTTTTAATGTTGAAAATTCGCTCTGCATTGAATAGAAATTGAGTTTCTTCTACATAAAAGTGACATTTTACTAGCAGTCCATGTATTAGGTCAGTTCGCGTACTTTTCGCACTAAAATTCGTAGATTATTAAATTTCGAAGAGCGGGGGAAAAACTCTCTCAGAGAAAGCTTAAATTACGAAAAAAGTAAACGAACGCGTTGAACAAAAAAAAAAGTTAAAAATACACTGGTTTGACAGTTTTCACATACGAGCCCACAGAAATTTCTTGCACTAAAATTCGCTGTTTATGAGGGCATGCGAATGGACCTATTTATTCGTCAATGAGCTTACATGTACTGTCTATCGTGTTCCTATATATGTTTATGGTATTACAACTAGCTAACGAAAACTTGCATTAGAGTTCCCTAAGCACCCTGTGACATCTTACTCCCAAGTCCAGGGATTTGGCATTACTTATTATATCATGAGTTATTTCATTACAAATATGCCGATATAAGTCAACGTGTTCCTTTAGCACGTAAACAAAACAAATGGTTCGAGTTAAAAGCAGGTTTTTATTTAATAAAAGTATATAATTCGTAAAAATCATGAGTTTAATCTACTCGCAGATATATTGTAGTACAAATCATACCCCATGAGGCAGAAACCGGAAATATATCGTTCACCGACAACATCTTAACAAAATTCTTTCTTAAGTACGTCCACAAGTACTATGGCGACTTTGGTGTTGGATCTCTGGAACACGGATTTCGGATAAAATACTGTAATGACAAAACGAAAATTGCAATGATTAGATGCAGGCATAAACCTCATCGCTTTGTAGTGAGCATTCTGCCGCTAATTACAGTGGTAAGGTCTTGTTTTTTCTTTGTTGAAAAAGCGTGTAAAGCATCGACTTCTCTTACAGATTGGAGACCATAGGGCAAAGTTCCGTACACTCTACACGGGGGCTACGATAATGCAATGCAACAAGTTCATTGTTCGACATCAGCAAGCATTTTTAAATCGAATGGTTGGACGCATCGCTTCAGCTAAGGAAAGAAATGATTTGATAAAAGGAGTACTAGAGTTTGAAATTGAATAGAAAATAAAAAAAATCGAATACCTACATATTTTCGTATCTATTTTATTCTTAAAATTGTAAAGAAAATATATTTTCACGAATTAGTAAAAAATAAATACATACATACAAATAAAACACATTTTTCTCATTTCAATAACTTTTTTATTTCGGATCGTTACCCCTTCCAGTAAAATTCTGAAAAGATACATTCGATAGTGATCGAATAAAAACATCTTTTGCATCATGACTTTTAACACCATCGGGAGTAACAGACGCACGTATTAACTCTCTCAAACTCGATGATAGTTTAGCTTTCTGCCTTATTTCGGTATTTCGCATCTGCTTTCCTTCAACGAATCGCTCTGTTTTTGTATCCTTACGACGTATTGTCTCTTTCAATTCGGCCCTCTTCATATTCTCAAACTCTTGAGTTTCACGAAAATTCTCCTCATGCACCAATTGTTCGATGTAATTATCATAGCGTAACCGTCGTAAATAACTATCCAGCATATGATGACGAATTTGATCGGCCCGCTGCAGTTGTTCCTCTAATCTTTGGCATATTTCCTGTTTACGTAATTGTCCGTCGAGTGTTTGTTCTTCTTGTGCAATGGCAACGGCTTCCCTTTTTTGAAGCTCATTACTGCGACGCTGAGCCTGCATGATGTCCCTTTCGACCTTAAGTACTTTTAACCGTCATTTGGTTTTTTCATCCTTTTCTCTTAAGCTTGCTCGTAAACGTTGTAACTCTTCAAGATCTTTCTGTGCTATTTCATTAAGTCTGGCCTTGGTCATTTGATAATCTTGAAACTGCTTATTTTGGACGGCTTTTTTGAACTCCTCCATTTGTTCACACTTTAAAAGTTCTCGTTCATATTGCTCATTCTCCCAGAACTTTTGGGCAAGCCATGCATTTTCGTCGGCTATGATTTTATCACCACGCTTCTTTGCCATTCGATTAAGGATTTTCTTATCACATAGGGGTACCTTTTTGAATGCTTTGAATATAGTTGGTGAGAGACACAGATTTTGCATTGATTCGCACAGATTAATTGATTGCATACTTGACCAAGGCTGAAATCGCTGTGGTTTGGTTGTTTGTTCAGCTACCTCATCATTCAAATTGAACTCTTTAAGTATTTTACAGTCCCTGGTATAGAAGGAACTAGCACTCTTAGACCTTTTTACTTTTTTTCCATTTGATTTGGTTTTTCTCTGTCCGACTCTTCTATTGCTTCTAGCGGCTAATGGTGGCAACCGGGGGGACGATGATCCAAGCTCTAGGGTTTCACTTAAAAGGCTATCTGTATTGATGGTGTTATGAGAGCTGTAGCAATCGCATTGACAAATTTCACAACACGTATCCGCAATAGTATCCAACAAGTCCAAATACCGAAGGTGCTCGTCTCTTTTCCATGTTTTACTTTTGCCCAAAGACATATTCGTGAGCGGAAGGTTATTTAAAACTATAGGAATTTAGAATAAATCTGAACTGGTGAATAAATTTTTGTACTTGTGCAACAAACCGGAATAATGTAGGTCAAGTGATATCAAAATTATTTTAGTTTGTTTAGTTCGTATCGATTACTAAAAACGTAGGTTTCCTTGGAAACCTATATTGGATGCATAAGTATACACTTATGTGGTGTACATATTATGATGGACGGTTTTTCATTAAGGGTGGAAACGGAAATTATTTAGCCCCTTGGAAATTTTAAGTGAAATGGCTATTCTAAGTAGAGTAAGTGTAGCTGGTATGATATGATAGTAGTATGATTTCAAAACAACCCAGCACTGAAATACTACTTTCAAAGTACACCAATGCAATGCATTTTAAAACGCCATTGTCCAAATATGAGTCTAAGAATTCCTGTGCACGTTACAAATTTGCTCGTGATTCGCACAAGACATTAGTCCAATTAAATGCATTTTAGAATAATTATCTGGTATAAAGTATTCTTTAATATGGCAATGATGGCGGTTAACCCCACTTAACCTCACAAACTTTCTGACAGATTAAACTATTTTTTGATAATTTCGTCTTTTCCCAGCCTCCAGTATAAAGTTCATGTTTTTTTATAAATAACTAATTATAAGGAAATGTTAAGACAAAAAGTTGCACCTCTTTTGAGTGCAGAAGGTAAGGGAAACCTACAAAAGTGTCGACACTTGTTGGTGTCTTCAACAAAACGTACTGATACTGACCAACGGCAGCAACTGGAGCCAAAGGATGCGGCAATAGTTCTCTTTCCAGGGCAAGGAACACAATATGTTGGCATGGGTAAATCCTTATTGCGTTTCCCCGCAGCCCTTTCCATCTTCAAGCTGGCCAACGAGGTACTGAAGTATGACATTCTTAAGGTTTGTCTCGAAGGTCCTAAAGAGAAGCTAAATTCAACCGAATACGCTCAGCCAGCGGTCATGATTACGTCACTAGCCGCGCTGGAACAGCTACGCGAAGAGAGACCCAGAGCCATAGAGAACTGTGTGGGCACAGCCGGTTTCAGTTTGGGAGAAATCACTGCTTTGGTATTTGCTGGCGCTATACCATTTGACAAAGCCTTAAAACTGGTGCAAGTTCGAGCCACTGCTATGCAGGCTGCTTGTGATCAAGTCAGGAGTGGTATGAGTATGGTGATATTTGGACCAGACTCAGAAATAACCGATGCGTGTAACCAAGCGAAGCAATGGTGCCTCGAGAAGGGGCTTGAAAATCCAACATGCGCTGTCGCCAATTACCTATACCCGCACTGTAAAGTGATAGCAGGGAATATAGAAGCACTAGAGCACCTAGAAACTAATGCGAAAAAATTTAAAATACGCAGAATGAAGCGAATTTCAGTGAGCGGAGCGTTTCATACACCCCTTATGGAATCGGCCGTGCCACCTTTTACCAAAGCTTTAAAGTCTGTAGAGATCAGCGATCCCATTATAAAAGTCTACTCAAACGTCGATGGTAGAACTTATAGAAATGCTAACCATGTGCTTAAACAACTACCTAGTCAGGTTTGTTTGTCTTATAAAGAAATTGCATCTCGAATGAAACGTTTTCTTTTTTTTAAGATTGTGAAGCCAGTGAAATGGGAACAAGCTCTACACATGATCTATGGACGGAAACAAGGAATGGAATTTCCCAGAACTTTTGAATGCGGGCCTGGTCGAGGTTTAACTCAGATCTTAAGTAAAGTTAATGCCAAAGCGCACAATACCGCCTATAACATTGAAGCGTAGCAAAGTAAATAAATATAGAGACAAAGTCGTTCGGTTTTTTTTGACTTTAAATTCGTACATAAAAATTTCTGGACGACAGTTTTTGAGAAGCTTACAATTTTCAGGTTAGGTGAGACCTGATACTGATGGTATTTTCTGTGTTTCGAAACTGGAACCTCATACTCAGTAGTCCAACGCACTAACCACTGTGCCATATAAATGACCTAATAAAAGTCTCCTTCTTTTGGTTCCTCTCCGTTCTGGAGGTTGGAAATTATCAGCATTGTAAGAATGCATTCATCTTTGACCCCTGTCATTATCTCTGCAGCTTCAAAGTTGAGCCAATCTCACATGTTTGACAGCCATGTTAGCTTTTGCCTTTCGACCAATCTTCTTCCTCCTATTTTCCTTTATAGAATGAGTTGGAGTAATCTGTATTTATCATTGCTTAACATGTGTCCGGTGTCCTTTTCATTCCTATTCGTCGTAGAACTTCTCCGTCGGCTATCCTATCACCTCAAGAGATACACAACATTCTTCTGTACGTCCACATTTCAAAGGCCTCGAGTTTTCTTGTTATTGCTCTGTGTAGCATCGACCACATATAGCAATTGACTTTACAGCACAATACTTACTTCATTTTCCAAAAGATTATCCCTGCTACATTGGATTTCTTTGCTGCAGTTTGCAGTTCTATTAATCAGCGTTCCTAAGTAGGCAATAAAAGGCTTAACAAATAGAAAAAGACAAACTGTAGTTACTGCTTTCTCATTTTATTTATCTTGCGGGTAGACAAATACCCCATGTATTTTAAAATATGTCTAAATAGGAGTTTCTCTAATCTCCCTCTTCAAACTCCCCAAAATTATAATGAATCGTTTACACATAATGAGTTATAATTTTGCTTGTGATAGTATCTGGAAATTTTATATACATTTATGTATATATTTTTAAATTTTTTTATGCGCTTTAACTCTTTTCGTCTCTGGTTCGCATACGATGTACAAAGGCAGCACCCTTATTTTTTCGGAAATTTTCAAAAGGATCGTTTATGTTTATTCCCACGCCCTGTAATGGATGATTAAACAAAAATGTATTATTAATACAAAACGCAATGAAAATCAAACGTATTTTACCTTGTACATATCCCTCCGCTCTCGTACTTCACCTCCCGAAATGGGTGCTTCAATTCCTTGACTTTTCGTTCCCAAACCCGCTCCGGTACCGGCCCAACCCATTTTCATAAGCATTTGATGCCCTTTATTAGATTCCTCAATGAATTCATTTGATTTGCTATAATTTCCCCCACTGGAATAAGGTAAGAGTTTAGTTTAAGAAAAAATTATCCAACTGCGATAGTGTTCCGGATCTATATTGTCATTTAGCAGAAGCCAATATTGATTATAGAAAAGTTCAAATAGGTCTTCCGATTCTGTTTGTTTGGCAATCTACAGCAGAAGCGGGTGAACAGATTTAGTTTAAGCTTCTAGTGTCCGTAGCGGGCAATAGTAACGATACAATGTCAAAAGCAACAAAGCTGTGACACTTTTTAAGATCCGGAACACTAAAAATATGACCAATTGTTGGTAAAATCTTACAAAAAGCTAGGCGGTGTTATCGACCTCTCCCTTTCTCGTCGAGTACTACTTCGATCGCGAGTTTCCTTTTCGCGTGCATCACGATCACGGGTTTCTCTATCACGTGTTTCACGATCGCGTGATTCACGGTCTCGATCGCGATCACGGTCACGATCTCGTTCGCGATCTCTTTCTCGTTCTCTTTCTCTGAGCGGCGAAACTTTACGGGGTGATCTATTTCTAGAATTATTTGCATATCGGCCTCTAGGCTTCTCATGAATGGATGGCGAACGGGAACGTGATCTTGATCTGCGAGGTGATCGCGATCGTGATTTTGATCGTGGGGTTCTACTTCTGCTTTTTGATCTGAAATAAAAGACATTTATTCGAAAATTAATCGCAAAATAACCAAAGTAAGTGGTTGTAATCACACAAGTAGCCCTAAAAGTTCATGTACACATAATAAGGAGCAGTCAGTTGAATAGCCAAAATAAGAATTACCTATAGCACCGTTTATTTATTTGCTTTTTTGGCTTCATCGTCTCCAATTGAATGGGGCTTGGAGATCGAGATGGTTCTCGTGTGCCATCCTTAAGTTCCTCTTCCTTTTGTTTCTTAGCAGCGTTTTTCACCTTATAGTACTCGTACAAGCCTAATTTCTCCCAGCCCTCACTAAAATTAAATAAATAAGCTAAAATTTCCCAATTCAAGTATATAATAGCTAAACTGACTTATCACGCGGACGATCATGACTTGGCGGCGCAATAAACGCAGCCAATGCATTTGTAAGACGTTCATTTTGCGGCGTCGGAGCTGGAAGGCGTATCTCCTCTGGATCCAATGGTTTATAACTATAGTCTTCTAAACGTATTAGAGATACCATCAAACCTGCTGGTAAATCATAGTACGGTGCTGTTGGTTTCGGATCTTCTTCCATCACGAGGGGAGCGACAATTGGTTGTACAGCATTGCCTGGTGGTAATGGCGCAGATGCTCCTCCTGGTGTTAAAAAGCCCGGAGGAGGTTTCGATAAGTCAGGAATTAAAAAGCTAGGTATTGTTGCCATATAATCACTAGTCTCATTCCCTACTGAATTTGGACCACCCATACTAGAAAAGGGATTAGGTGTGACCGCTGGAAAAGTGTTATGATGTTGCATTCCTGCTTGAACCGCACCACCACCACCGGTGTTTGCTCCACCACTATTGGCAACAACATTACTCACACCCCCATTTCCACTGCCACTACCGCCGCTAGTGTTATTAAACTGTGCAAAGGGATTATTTTTATTGTGCGCCGGCTGATTGTTGAATAAATTCCCAAACAGTGGTTGATTATTATGCTCGGGACCAGTGTTATTTATACTCTGCGAGAGATTGCCATAGCTGTTCTGTTCAGTGGGCATTTGAATTTTTTGTGCCATCAATGGTTGTGGTGACTGGTTCCTTATTGAAGTATTAAGGTGATCATTACTCTGCAACATGTTATTGGACACCGCTGCTGCTATTGCCGACGATTGCAATTGTTTAGGATCAATTAATTGCTGTATGATCGCTGCACTTGGCAGAACCGCAGCGATTATTTGTTGCTCAAGCGCTTGCTTCTGTTGTTCGAGTACGGCGATTTGTTGCGTTGCATGTTGGATAAATATTTGATGCTGTTTTTGGTATCTAAAAGGTAAAAAATTTTATATGCGACAGATATTGAGTCGTTTATGCTTCCGTACCCGTCCAAAGTTGATTTTGTCGATTGGGCAAAGTTGCTCACAATATCATTATGCATATTCATCAAGTTTGTTTTGTATTCATGCATTGATGAATCGGGTGAACCTAATTTCGATATCACGCAGGCATCAAAGAATTTCGCTTTTGATTCCCACAATGAAAGCAACTTTGTTAATTTGCTTTTTTGTTCATTAGTCGCAACTATGATAGGAGAGAATCAGAGAGAGAGAAAAAAGAAATATTGCTTTAAGACAGTACTTGTACAATGTGCAAGTTTACTTACTAAGCTCAGCACTACAGAACATGGGTATCACAACGTTTTCCAAGCTGTTTTTCAGATCATTTGCATTTTTCCTAACACTGAAATAGTTTGAAGATAAAATGAGTTTAATGGTATCCAGTTTATAAGCAATTACTTGTCAAGAGTGTACTTTCTAGGGAATGAGAATCATAGACAATGTAAACCAAAACAAAACTCAGCCTTTAAACATAAGGAGAATAATAAGAAAGCCTTATCCATGATCTTACTTTTGTTTT
The DNA here is from genome assembly GCA_949716465.1 of Chalcosyrphus nemorum. Taxonomy (NCBI): domain Eukaryota; kingdom Metazoa; phylum Arthropoda; class Insecta; order Diptera; family Syrphidae; genus Chalcosyrphus; species Chalcosyrphus nemorum. Next base: position 13,109,676 of record OX454334.1, on the reverse strand, counting down.
CGTTCCAAAGCGGTTCTTAACCCGCAATTGTGTTTATAAACAAAACTAGGAACAGCTTCCAGCTAAATGACAAAAACTCTTATCGTTGTAGAACAACCTTATTCGCCAAGTGTCGTCAGACCGATTTTAATGAAATTGGGTACTCATACGAGGCTTTAGGAGGTCCAGAGAGTTAAGTTGAAGGGAAACTAAACAGATTTTTGTGCAGGCTCCACAATATACTTTTCTGATGCTCGAACTCATGCAGACTATATTGCGCTCTTTAGATGAAAACTATGAAAGAAAACAAGAGTGAAGGAGCTCAAATAGGCTAAAAGAGAGAACCTAGACCTTGATAAACTAGCGATTGAACCTTTAGACAATATGGCATCAAAGTTTTGTCACGAAATATATATGATTTAATTTGTAATAAGTATTCATGAGGAAGATGTTTCTTAGGGCACGTTCTGTCACTGGACAAGGACGCCTGTACATATATAGCCATCGAGAATATACATAACAATACGACAGCTTCAGACTGGGAGAAGGTCCGTATAGTCTGACGAATGTAATATAGAAGTAACTTCAGTGCACAATAGTAAGCAATAATAAATCATAACCTTGGCTGAAAACATAAGAAATTTCATCAGAATCAGTGTGATGAAACCATTCATTTGTCAAGAACGGATAAACTTAGAGACCTGTATTCAGACACAGACCGTCCCCACAAATTGAAATCCATTCCCCAGTTAGAACAGACCATTCATAGTAGTCCGTACCTTGAGTTCTGGGGACCTGCATGGCGATTGATCGGGAAACTACTGACTGTCCAAAACATGGATTCGACCAGTAGCGCAAAAATGAAGTGCTTGCTTTACATCCTCGTGGTGGTCCCCGGGCAACTACATGTATAAACCCTTATACACGTAGGCCAAAATTGCAAGTGCGAGATTGTCTAGGGTCTTATGCCTAGACTAGGTAACCTGGGCCAGCAATCCGCGTTACCGAAATCTATGAAAGCTACGGGAACCGACACAATGCCTTGGATAAGGACTGACAACACGTTGACGACCTTTGGATATCATACCCGGACAAAGATTGGTTTCTGGAACGTGAAGACGCTCCTTGACTCTCAGAGTGGAGGACCTCAGAACGCCAGATTCCTTCAACTAGAGCATGAGTTCATGCGATATAAGCTGGACATATTGGGAGTAAGCGATATAAGATGATTAGATGCGGTTGAGTATCAATCCCCAACGCATAACACTGTACTATACTCTACTCCGGAAGACCAACTAGAAGCCCCCGTGGATATGGAGTTGGACTGCTGTTAACACCCACAGCACGCAGAGGCAGCCACACGGTGACAGGATTTTAACGGCCAGATTCCGGACGAGAGTACGTCGCGTCACCATTATACAGTGTTACGCACCCACTGATGGTTCGTCTGAGGAAGAAAAGGAGACCTTCCACAACCAGTTGGGAGCTGTTTCTGATGCAACACCCAACGGCGACATTGTCATTGTGATGGGGGACTTGAATGCCAAGGTAGGCAGCGAGAACGAAGGGCTCAAACATGTTATACGACGGCACGGATTAGGCAACCGCAATGACAACGGCGAAAGAGTCCTGAGTTCTGGTTGGCTTTGCTTTGTATTAAGAATTAGTTGGTTAATTTTTTTTTTTTTTAATATCCACAAAAGTACACCCAAAAAGCAAATATTTTATATGATAGTCAAAAATTTATGAAATTAAACGCTTTAGTAAAATATTTTAAACTTACCAATGATGCAGTATATCATTTACTAAGTATATAAGATGTAACTTTTGTGTAAATGTTGCTCCATTTAGCAATGCCCTAAAAATAAATTAACGAAAGAAATTGTTTGTTTGGGTTTTGCTTCACTTAGCCAAATGTTTTGTTTGCGTTTGCGTTTGCTCTAACTACACACATTCATTATTATTCGCAGTAGTGTATTCTTTGTTATATGGCAGCGCATTTTTTTTTTTTTTTTTTGTAATCCACAACAAAACATAGGCAAACCAAAATCGACGTAATTGACCGAAGATAGAAGTATATTACATAAAAAAAAATAGGAAAAACAAAAACTCATTTCAAAACTGATTAGGTATCAAAAAAAAAAAAATAATTGCATCTACTCTCGCCTTTTTTTTTTTTTTGTTCTTCTGTGACCACCCTCATGGGACTTAACTGATTTGTCTTGTTTTTTTTTTTTTTTTGTTTTTCTTTTATGTGAGAGTTATCATCAGTAGCTTACTAAATTAATTTTAACAGTTTTGTATATATGCTATAAAATATGTGTTAAATAAAAGTAGAAATAGGAATTTTTTTTTTTCAAATACAAAGAGTAAACCCTTATCTGACGCGTACTTCTTTAAAAGATATTGCAATACGACATTGTTTTTAGCGGTGTCGGATGAATGCTGTAAAATCCAGTTTTTGCCTAAAATTGCAATTACAAAAATTAACTTAATTTACAATCGATTTAAAATCAACATAAAAGTTTTTAATATTTTTCTTTATAAAGAATCTTCAATTTAAATAAATAAAAAGAAAAAGATATAATATGGACACTCTAAATTGTATTTAGTATAATTTAAGGTTTTGCAATTGCAGTTAATAAAAATGCATTTTAAATTGTTTTATCTAAAGGTAAAGAAACAAAAAGTTTTTAAAAGGAATTGCAGTACCTTTCTTTAAAAAAAAAAAAAAAATTAAGACTCGTATAACTTATTAAGAAATTATTATGAAGAGTTTGGGGGTCGAAAAAAAATGTGCCTCTATATTATATGAACAAAAGGTTTTATACGAAACAAAGGATCCACTGCTTAATACTGGCTTCTACGCAACACAATAACGGGCACAAGTAGAATTATTGATAATAGCTTTGTTCAGTGACTGAAGAAGTAGCACAGCACAGAACAGAAAATTAAAACCTTCTGTTCAATGAGTCAGAACATATCCAAAAGCATTCTTCTTATAAGCAGTCAAACGTATTAAATCGCAAATAATTTTCGTTATGACACTTCTCACGAATATGTTTTACCGCAAAAGTAGGTGCAGAAAAGATTGTGCTGGACTGTAGGAACACTTTTGGACAATACTTGTTCTCATTAAACGCAAAAACCTGTAATTTTCTGTACTGGACTGTGTAATACAGAGTCACTGAGCAAAGCTATTATGTGTAGACTTTAAGTTCATTCTAAAAGATGCCTAAAGTTTTAACTTCATTGAATATCTAAAAAATTGAGAAATATTAGGACAAAAGCAGCCCATAGAAGGCCAAGGCCAAGTTTCTCACAATTGTACGTGTTGTGCGCGCTATGGGTATTTGCCCATCACTATGCGTGGTATAAAATTCTGCACGTACGTAAGTTACCTACATTTAAGAAGCTTTCTCATGACAGTATGGCTGTCAGACGCTCGCAAGAGGTAGACCGTGAATAAAAGGTTGCTGGTATTTTCCTGGATTCGAATTTGGAACCACTGAGTCCACTGAAACTGAGCCACGGTCCGGCCCACCATATCTACGGCCATAATAAAGTGTCAAGCAGTTGATGACTTCTGAAAATTACCTTATTTCGATATTAGATATCTAAAAGTTGTTCCCTTGATTCATATCGCTAGCAAAATCATCAAATTGCACTAGAGGCTTAGTCTAATAAACAATGTTTGCATATTTTTATTATTATTGCGTGTGGAGTTATGAAAACTACGTGCCGCCGGCATCTAATTAAGCGACGATAAAGCCTATACTTTAAGAGAAAACCATCCTTTGCAGTTAAGAAAATCTTCGTCCCAGAAATAAAACAAACCGCAAAATTACAACCGATTCCAATGTTTCAAAAAAAAAGTCATTGCAGCACAATCCATTGTACCAATTTATCGAAACGAATAAATGCAGAGGTGGCCGCCTCACTTTCTGTCAAATGTTTGATGTGATTTAAATATATCGACACAAATAACGTAAGAATGCGATGTGGCTTGCTTCTTCAAAAACTTTTGGTGTAAAGGAACATTCACAGCTCAGCGACCAGCGAATAAACCATTTTTAGCACATTTACAGGCATACAATTCACAATTTTACTATTTACAAAGAAAAGAGTTTAATTTATCTATCGTTTTATAGAAATAAAAGTTAAATTGTGATTAGTTTTTGGGAAGAAATCAGCAATAGACAAATACTTCTTCCGAACTGTCATATTTTATTCACATTCCACACATGTCAAATGCAATCCACCTTCGCGCGACCAAAACATTTACATAACCTCATAAATTTATTTTCCCTTGGCAAATGACAAATGAAATTCGCCGATTGTAGCGACTAGACAAAAAAGTTGTCGTGAATTAAACGTCAAAACTGGCGACTATTCGCTCGTTCGTATTCGCAGTTCGCCGAGCTGTAAATGGACCTTAATACCGGTACTAGTGATCGAACTCAGAAAAGTGTGCTAACTCGTCTCCATGTCACAGCTACAATATTGTGCTTTGGAAGCTTATGTACACCTATCCTCTGTAACAAATCAAGAATTTCATTCTCGACAACCAGACTACAGTTCACAACCAAAGATAAAACAAAATTCTCATGAAATGCGCGACAAATTTTGATCAGCAAATTCGAAAACGAAGCGCTAAGGTCACCACAAATAAATAAGACCAAAAAAATGAGGGCTAACAATTGTTTCAATTTGAATTTCGTCAGATTTCACTAATAATTTATGTTAATAAGTTATAAAAGTCCGTTACAACACTTACTTTCTAACTTAAGTCTATTTGTTCATTTGCGGTTCCTATCGTTAGTTCATATTTACCTGCAGATATGCTGTCTTTGGTACAGGCATCGATAATTGGCTGTAAAACTCCATCAAAATCTGCGAGTGATATATTATTCTCATCAGCTTGTTCTTCCAAACTATTATTCTGTGCGTCTTCAATAGCTTCGTCAATTTGTTTTTGTTGCTGTTGCATCAAAGCCTAAGTATTTTTTTAATAATTAAGGGTAGAAAAACATATATAAAAAAAAAACCGAAAGAGATATAAATCCAAGGCTATTTACGTAGAAATAAAATATATAAACCTTAAACAAAATAGTAAGTTATCGTAAAGAAGAATCACTCATAAAAGCCCACTGGAACAACAAGAAAAAATTGATGAAATATGTAATTTACAAACATCATCATTGTGTCAAAGAGTTCGACAAACATTATTGTATCGCAACTAAGCAAAATAGATGGAGTAGAAAATACAAGGGCCGAGCAACCCCACAAGAACAACGATGAGCCCAAGTATATGATTTCCAATACATAATACTAGAAACATGTTGGCAAAAAATTGCATTAGAACCAAGAAAAAGGTTAAATAGTCGAATTCGTCTGCAAAAAAGCTAAGCAAGAGTTAGTATTACACTTATTCGGCAATCTAATGTAATAGCAAACTGAACAATACTTTGTTGAAAGAAGAGAAAATTTGTTTTAACTTGTTCATTAAGTCTTTTGCAAGGATATGAAAAACAAATTTACATAAATTCGTAACAAGGAACCAAACTGATCAATACTTCAATAACTAGCGCTGCATTTCGGCAAATTCTCAAGTGTACTTTAAAATGATCGCAGTATTCCACAACCTCACAGAATTGCTTCCCTATGTGAACAGAAAAAAGCAAAAAAAAAAATGAAAATAAAAAAAAAACGAATCGTGAGCTTACTGGCCCGACGAGTTTCCTCAGGTCTAAACAGCATAAACGTCACCGACATCGAGGCGCCAACGTCCTATGCTAAATACATTGCCCATGCAATGTAACACTTCAAGGCTGCTTTGGCCCAAGCTAAATGAAACCAGGTCCATCGGACTTCTGAAACATAAGATACAAACCCTCTCCAACATCGTAAATACCCTCACAGGACACTGTGCCATAGGAAGGCATGCCCAAAGACTGGGCATCCCCTACAATGACTTCTGTAGAAGTTGTAGAGATGAAGATGTAGGGGCATCCCCTACAATGACTTCTGTAGAAGTTGTAGAGATGAAGAAGAAGAGGAGACTATCAGTCACCTCCTATGCATGTGCGCTCTTGCAAACATTAGAAAGGCCACACTAGGTGAATACCTATTCAACGATCTCAGTGATCTAAACAAACGGCTAAGATAGGCTCCTTCATAATAAGGAGTAAATGGTTCCTGAGTAAGACAGCGACCCACCCATCTTTACACATCGGAAGCACAATGGACTAAATACTGGTCTAAGTGTATCCTCATCGAGGGCCGGTTCCAACCAACCAACCAACCAACTAAATAAAAAATGTCGGAAAATTGTTTAATGGACAGCTAATCGACGGTTTAACATATGACTTCGATTGAAAAAAAAAATTCACTTTTTTTGACTAACTGTTCTTATATTTAAAAGGTAAAAATTTAGGTCAAAGGAAAAGAGAGTAAGAGATCCAAAAAGGACCCAACAAATTACACCATTAAGTGGAAAATTATCAGCAAATTTGTGTTCTGCTTATAAAAACAAATTAAAACAAAATTTAAGACCTAATTCAGAACAATTCAGCCCTTAGAAGGGCTTGTTAAGATAACTATTGATGGGCCCAGAGCATAAAAAATAGGGGTTAGCTGAAAATTTAATTTGGAAATGATAAGTATAAGCTTACTTAGCACAAATATGATGGTATCAAAAGAGTGTAAATTGTGTGAAGGTAAGAATGTAGAATAAGTTATAAATCAGAAAAATTCTGAGGACGTGGGGAGGTAATTCTATAAGTGGGATATTTCCTTATGTTTAAAACTTTTAGAGAAGATAAGATTTGTTAATAAAAATTAGATACCTACGTAGAACAAGAATCCATACAGCAAACTGGCCTGGATGTTTGTACCTTTCGAGTGGCAAACGTCGACTCTGACCACAATCTTGTTGCAGGTAAATTCAGAGCCCAACTGTCTAACGAGAAGAAGCTGCGAGCCGTCCAGAAGAAGCTTATTGTTGGCCAGAGTCTACAAAGAGCACCTGGCCAAGTAGCAGACTGAATACCGCAACATCATGAAAGAGGTAGCCGTGACCACTCTTTGCTACCAATCAATACCAAAAACGAGCCGTTGGTATGATGATGGGTGACAGGAGATGCCCACAAAAAGTGGGAAAGTGCTGCAGCGCAAAACAAAAGCAGTGAGTGAGGAGTACCCGACCCAAAGAAGTGAAGAGAAGAGAATCCTGCGTAAAAAGAAAAGGGACCACGCAGTTTCCCAGCTCCAAGATATCGAGGAATCTCACGAGCGCAACAAAATCGAGAATTTTCTATGTTGTCGAATTTCACTTGTACTAGTAGCACTTGTAGTTTTGTGGTATAGGCCACAGATTATTTATTTAAACGTTGGTCATGTTTTTTTCTATTTTATGAAACATAGTAGGTACTAGGGAGGAGATACACAGATATAATAATCTGAAATGAAAACGAAAAACGCCCTCGAAGCAACACAATGCTGCCTGCACCGTGTCAATAGAACAATAATACCCTTGCAACGCTGAAGAAATTCACACTGCAATGTAATCACCGCGTTGAATTAAAACCTAGTTTGCAGCAAAAAAACCAAATACCTAGACTTAATAGCATTTGACAGTACAACAAAATTAAAGATTTAAAGTAAATGCTTTCAAAATAAGCATAAGATCTCTGTATTTTTAGAATGTAAATGCATACCGAGTGCTGAGCAGATAAATTCAACTCCGACTGATGTATCTGTTTACGCAATGCATTCTGCTGCATGTTAATTGCTTCGATTTGGGCTGTTATGCTCATTGAATTGCCATTGTTTGCCTGATTGCCACCGTGATTGTGTCCGTTTCCCCATAGATTTGTCGCTGCGTTTCCTTGCTGTTGATTCATATTCATTGATTGTTGTTGCGGTTGTTGTTGATAACCACCACTAACGCTACCAGGGGTCATCTGCTGCTGCTGCTGCTGCTGTTGTTGTACTATGCTTTGGTTATCATGAAAGTTATGATGCTGCTGTTGCTGCTGCTGTGGTACGCTTTGTGACATAATTTGACTATCATGGAAGTTATGCTGTTGTTGTTGTTGCTGACCTCCCTGTTGCTGCTGTTGATGGTAATGATGTGTTGCCTGTGAGATTGAGCCTTGTTGTTTCAAAACTGCAAGTAAACTCATTCATTAATACTTATTGTTACGCGCCAGAGCGAGCGAGTAGTTAGTGATAGAATGATGTGCGCCTGGGAGTGTGCAAAACTATCCCAAACCGGACTCTATTTTAACAAAACTCAGATCATAAACTGAAACATCTTACAGGCTTGCTCGGCTGCCACACGCCATTCATAGTAGCTGCAGTATTCGCCGCCGTAGAGGAAATCAAATTTAGGGTTGCCCTGCTGCTTTTGTTTTGTTATTTGCTCGAATTCCGGTCCATTTCGGGCGACAAACTCGGCTAGCTTATCAATTATATTCCGAAGGCCAGCATCTGTGAAGAAAATAAAGCGGTCCCGTCCGTAGTAGAAAAAAGTCGTGTGTGTGAGTATTTCGGAGTATTTAAACGTACCTCTTGGAGGAGGTGGTCCATCCATAATGCGGAATCACACAATTATTATAATTATAGTTTATGATTTGTCTGCTTCTTGTTAGCGATAAGTTTTTAGTAAAAATTTTGCGCAAAATTCCATTTGTCAACTTATATGAACGCCATTTTTCATACTTGTACTTCACAAACCGGTGGTAGGAAGTGAAGTACAATGCGGTTGCTTATATGTATACGAATTTAGGGTGGAGATGCAATCATTTATTAAATTTTGCTTTTATTTTATTATTACAAATCCATAGAATTTAGTGAGTATAGTTATTTCCGTTTTTATTTTCATTATGCACAGATGGAAAAACTAAAAACTATATATAGTTTGAATTAATATCTTAGATTCATATCCTTGCACTTATACCCCTCTCGCCTTTAAATTTCCATGAAAAGGAAAGCAAATTAGTGTGTAACTTAAGACCAACAATAATCAAATTAAAAACCTGGACCTTTTTTCCCCATACGTAGAGGATCATTCAAGCCGTAAACCTCGCTTAAGAAGTTCATTATGGGTTATCTTGAAATGTATTGGTGGTATACGAAAAATAGTATAGATTTCTGTATTCACTTTGTATTCCTTGAATTGTATTCTGGCTTCCTAAGAAATAGAAGCATTTTATTAATGTTATTTGCCATTGTCTGCTTTTCAATATCATTTCGGGGGACATTTGGGTGTGCTCCGGGAAATAAGGCCGTGATCCTAAAAATCGGAAAATAAAATTAGACCACGCGGTATATTTTCATTTCTCAATCGCGGCCACATATCATTTTTAAAATTAATTTTGAACACCCATACAAAATCATCCGCGGTCTAAATTCCATCCTTCATTTATTCGTGAATGTGTACGCCGCATAAAACAGCCATTTGGATCAATTGGTATAAAACGATGTACTCAGCCATAAGGTCTAATGACCTCCAGTTTCGTAACATGTCCCATTCAACAAACGTCAACAAAAACGTAAACACGGCGGTAAGAAAAAAAAACCCTTCAATTAAGCTCGGGCTCGATGTAATTTTTGATAAAAATACTCGACACGCAGCATCCGCCAAAACATGAGCGGAAAAAATAGACCGGAAACGATTATCATCAACGACAATAGCAGCGATAAGAAACATTCAAGCAATTCTAGCGAAAACGCCAGCCCCGAAAAGCTTAAGATTCTTTGCTTCACTTTAACGCACTACAACAAGACAACACAGTTCTTGCTATGTTGTGCCGGGGTTTTCATACTCTACCTGCTCTATGGCTACATGCAGGAGCTTATATTTACCCTTGAGGGCTTTAAGCCATTTGGTTGGTTCCTCACCCTGATACAGTTCTTTTATTACATCATGTTTGGACTGTTTGAAAGGAAGATCGAGAATAGCGGCGCTAAGCGATGCATACCGATGAGAACCTATGTAATACTGGCCGTTCTTACACTAGGCACCATGGGGCTATCGAACTCTAGTCTCGGGTACTTGAACTACCCGACGCAGGTGATCTTTAAGTGTTGCAAATTGATACCTGTACTTATCGGAAGCATTCTGATCCAAGGCAAGAGGTATGGGCCGTTGGACTTTTTTGCGGCCATAGCTATGTGCATTGGCTTGACACTATTCACTCTGGCGGACTCGCAGGTGTCGCCGAATTTTAATACTTTTGGCGTAGCGATGATATCAATGGCGCTGCTGTGCGATGCTGCAATTGGTAATGTTCAAGAAAAGGCGATGCGAGAACATAAGGCGCCCAGCAGTGAAGTCGTATTATACTCATATGGATTGGGTTTCATCTACTTGTTTGTGATTTTGCTATTCAGTGGGAACTTGATGCCCGGATTACGGTTCTGTATGGAGGTAATTTTATATTCAATTTAGAATGGCCTTGTTTTGTTGTACTATAGTTATAAATTCTCTTCACAGTATCCAACAGAGACTTTTGGCTATGCTTTTCTGTTCAGCTTATCAGGATATTTGGGTATTCAATTTGTTTTGGCGCTAGTCAGATCGAGCGGTGCACCAATTGCTGCGACAGTGACAACAGCCAGAAAGGCTGTAACTATTGCAATATCATTTGTTTTCTTTAGTAAGCCATTCACGATCCAGTAAGTTTGCTTCGATTCGCTATTAGAAGTATAGCTTTTAATTCTCTGTTCATTTCTCTCATTTCAGGTATCTATGGTCAGGACTTTTAGTGGTTCTGGGAATATACATCAATGTATATAGCAAAAAACATAAGCTGACATTCCGAGACTTAGAAATGAAGTTCAAGAACCTTTTGCATGTTCTTGGTAGGTCATCTAACAGAAGGTTCTTGATGGAGGTTTAACTTTATACCAAACTGTTTATTTAATAAATCAAAGAAAAAAAAAGTAAAATGTTTTTAATTACATAATGACTATTATAAGTATGTACTTATGTTTGACTAGGATTCAAAAGTATCAGAACAGGCTCAATGGGTTGTCTTCTCCCTTCTAGCTGTAGGTCGGTTCTCGAACTTTTTGGAATAAATTTCCGTGTGGTTATGCCCATATCAAGGAAACCTTCTCACGAAGAACACAAAATAAGTGGCTCAGTTAGGATTCCGGTGTTCATAAAAGAAATTCTGAAAACCCTGACAGAAAGACAGTATAATTGGATGCCCCGAGCGCAAGAGGCAACTTCAGGATCAAAAAAATTAAAAAAAGAGCAATAGATTGGTCCCAGTAGAGAAATGATCTAAGAGTATCAAGGCCTGACAATACTTTTTAAAAGCCGAACCTAAATCCAACCCCTAACTCGTTTTCTTACGATGACATACCCCACACAACACTTGATATTTGATATCTGCTCTGCGTGATAACTACCTACTTCATTAAAAATCGATGTTATTAGAAAATTACAAGTTTGCTACTATTGCGCCTTCCTACTTCTTTTAATCCTTCGCCCGAAACTAACCATTTATTATTATTATAAATACATATACATATATCCATTTATGCTTAAAAATTCGTACTGTGTTAATGAGAAAACTTATGTAATCACCAAACGTAGGTTTAAACGGGTCTTCCCCTATTAATATTTAGAAACACAGAAATAAAACTGCGAGCAACTAATTCATTTAGTTTATCTTCTGATACCCCACTTGTTCTATAATTTTACTGCGACTACTTGCTATAGCGATTGTAAAATATACATAATTTATAACACTGTATGTGTTAGCAACTAATCTCTCTGATTTCCAATAATGTTTATATTCTCTGTGCACGTCAGTTGGTATTTTATTCGAAGGGAGTAAAGTGTTTGTTGCTGTTGCTCTACAGGCTGTAGTGTTATAGTCTAGATTTGTTTATTAAGACCTTTCTGATTTATTCATTGTTCTCAATTCTATTAATTTCGTATAATGGCTAAAAAAGCATTTGATGTTCATAAGGCATTTGCGGAGAATTTGGCTTACGAAAATAAGATCTTGTGGGATGCGTGAGTAACACTATTCATTTTTTTACCTACATACATAATTGTATTAGCAACTAGGAATTTCCGAATTTGCAGTCAGATGTAACGATATCCTCTGAGTTAAGTATTCATAGATGAATGCTAAATAAGAATCACAAATAGGTACTAATCGAATTTTTGCAAACTTTCCTTAGAATTAGGAAAAAAAAAATAGTTTGTTATGAAATTTGTACCTACTGCACATCCGGTGAGTTCATTTGAATATTTAAAGAAATCAGATTCAGAATTCATAGATCAGTCATATGACGTAGACACATAGTTTGAGTGCACCTGTACTGCGCATTACAAACTCACTAAGGTTACGTGATATCTAATCAATAATTTTAATTGGTTAATGTAGGTAGGTACTCGTTTTTAGATGTTTTTTTTGTATCCCGGATCTTAGATCAGAACAAGCTACTTGTAGAGAAATGCAATATTGCATTTTGTGGGTGAAAATGATGATATGCAGCATATTCAGCTAAACCTTGGAGATTAAATAGGTTTGTTTAGTGTTCCGGGCTTTCAAATCAACGGTGTCTGTCTGTACATACGTCTATAAATTGATGATGTTCCATATTATCAAGATAACACAGAGAGCACACACTATCGTAGACAGTCATGGATGAAAATATAACCTAGTGAGAAATAGCATGAACTTATTTTTGGATCGTCTGAGTCACCAGGTCTGAAATAGTATATCCACTTTGACAACACTGGCTCAGTGCTCTTTTACCGCTTGGACGTAATCCGTCTCCGTTTTGAAAAAATTCATATCCAATAGTACATAGTAAATAATTCATAGTTCATGGATTTTAGTATTTTAGGATGAAAGCTGACCAAAAACATGGTTATACATATATTTATATTCCACTTGCCCGTTCAACAGATAACGAGCAACTACACATTGCCTTTCGCTATAAAACTCCTCTTTTGAAATCCTAACTAAGCATTCAATTTTTGTTTCCTTTCAGATACACTCCGAACCAATTTGGTGTATTCAAGTTAAAATTAAAGGAATTGTACCGAGACCCTGAACCTGTAAAACCTACAACCGATGAAACCGTGGTAAATAGATATTCATTTAACATGCTTTATTTTTTTCACTCGTTTATCTGCTTTGAACAGCAGGTCACACTATCATTTACCTTTTTTTTGTACAAAATATTGTTAAATTCATTTTAAGATTCATTCATTCATTCATTTTAATTTTTTTCCAGGCAAACAATGAAGAGGAGCCAAATAACAGTAAACCTAATAAATCCATGGTGAGTATTTGAGCATTTATTTCATGGAATGTTGTTCATAGTCTAAGTTTGAAAATCCAAAAACTCAAACTAAATATACAACATATATGTACATATTTTTATAGACTATTCTATATTGAAAAGTGTCGCTTATTTTTAGGAAAAAATTCGGGCAAATATCTATGAACAAACCATAAAACAAAGTAAGTACATGTATGTGTATGCTTTCATGTTTATTATGATTTGGTTTTGCATTTACATACATAAGTAAAAGTAATATTTTTTTAAATATATTATTTTATATTCTTTTACAGCAAAGTACACAAATAAAAATCTGTTATCGACCTTTATTTTGGTAACAGTTGCAGAAGCCTCAACTTTTCTTGAAGCACAGGATGCTACAAAATTTTCAGTACATTTGATTATACGTACAAGAAAATGTATTAGTAAGTATTATCATAGGTACATATGTATTAAATCTCATAGAGCCTTCGGGACAAAATTCATTAACTAACTTAATTATTAAAAGTAGTGATTTTTGGCCAATGATCCAAAGTCAGAAAGTTGTTAGATACTGAGATGTTGTACTTTGTCGTACAACATTATCTACTTTTCTATTTTCTGCTAATATGTATTTCATTTATTCCCTAGAAAATGACGACAGCACAGACTGTTGTATGGTTTTCATTGATGAACAAGGACGTTGTTACAAGAATTGGAAACATTTTATGGAAAACAACATGTTGCCAGAAGGACTTGCTCTCGCACCATTTAATGGTGTTTATACATACAAAGATGAAAAGGTAAACTATTCACTCCTATGATGAATTTGAAATTAAATAAAAAAACTATTTCTTCGGAACCGATTGAAATTGAAATAAATACAAATGTTAGGGTGATCTAAAGAAATGTTAAACAAAATAGGCATGAGTTGTAAACAATGCGTTGCTTTTACAGCGGTTTCTCTATTGCACATGCCCTGCACAGCTCTGAATTTCACCGGTTGTGTTGAAAAAAAAAAAAAGAAAACAATGAAAAAGGTTAAATTCGCGTACTTTTTGCACTTAAATTTGAGGATTATCAAATTTTAAAGAGTGGGGGTAAAATTCTCTCAGAGAGAGCTAAAATTACGAAAAAGTAAATGAACGGGTTGAACAAGAAAAATTTGAAAATACACTGGTTTGACAGCTTTGACAGTTTTCATAAACTAGCCCACAGAAATTTCTTGCACTGAAATTCGTAGCATGGGGAAATTTCTTACTCTCTTGTGAGCGCTCTCTTCTACGAAAAATTACGGAAATTCTCCGTATGCGAATTTGTAAAATTTCACTGTTTAAGGAGGGTACGCGAACGGTAATGAAAACTTATGATCACAGCTCTGAAATGAGTCAACTCCATTTGAATCTAATTTGCGTTTATTTAAGTTTCAAGCCGGGTTGCACCTCGCTTGAGCTGTGCTTATGAACGTAATATTAGCAACATTTTGGGCCCGAATTCTTCAGCCCAGTGCACGAATTCTCGTTCACCAATGACACAAGTTTCCTCAATTAGAAAATTCCAAGAGTAAGAATTGGTATTCGAACCACATGCATCACAAAAGTAAGGTGTGCTGGAAGTATAATGTAAAATTTGGCAAAAAACGAACAACATACGAAAATGCGACCTCTCAAAGAGCTTGGAAAATTAACAAACATTTTTTTTATTGTTATGTCATAGTTATTGCTGGACTCTTGGCCAACACCTGCAAGCGGGTTGGGCGAAAAAATTGTAGCCGGTACGGACGTTGCCGCTGGAGTCTCTGGATTTACTGCTGCTGGTATTATGGTAGCAGCTGCTTTTTCAGCCCCAATTGCTGCACCAGTACTAGCAGGCGCAGCTATAGTAGGAATGGGTACTGGTGTCTACTCCGCAGTACGCTCGGGATGGCAACTTTGGAAAAGGACCGAACATGAACAAAGCATCTCTGTAACTGATCAATCAGCTAGGGCCTGTTGGATAGGTGTAGCCTCGGGAGCAGTAGCTGTGGGTTCTTCTGCAGCAAATAAAGCAATAGCGCAGGTAGCTCTTGCTGGTAAAGAAGTATCACTGGTGAATATAAAAGACAACTTTAGCATTTATTTCTTTTCAAATTCTTATTTTATTATTCACAGATTCAAGAAACAGTGGTTAATGGAATGAATATTTCAACGATGTTATTGTCCGGCACAGGCGTCGGAAACGGAATAGTGGATATGATTTTGGTAATACAATAGAGAACTTACAAATTATATTTATTAAACTGCGAGTATTTATAATGGTTCCATAACTATTACAGAAATACTCTGATGGTGAACCGATTAGTGGATTGGATTACTTACAAGTAGCTGCTTCTCTAGTTATATTCACCCATTCTGTGTATAATTTCCGCTTAGCTTCGACTATTGTCACTCAAGCCCAAGATTCGAAACTTAATTCCTACAGGACTGAATTAAGCAGAAATCAAAAGTAAGCGAATTCAATTTTAAAGACATTAGATTTCTAACACCAGCTTTCCTATTATGGCTAGACGAATGTTTGACAAGATGACCAAAGAGACGATACGTACTCAAGGAGCATCGAAAGGCAAAACGGATGTTATACGTTTAATCAATGAAGTTCCTGATAAACAGTACTTGAATGACTTGCATAAGGTCAACAAAAATCTTAACAAAAACAATATTCGTTTCACAGCGGGTAAGGAGGCAAACGTTGTATTAAACGATGATATTTCAGTGAAACCTAGCGCTCTGCGAAGCAATATCCAGCAAGGTAAAGCTGAAAATGTTCTACGAAACGTCAACAAGCCAATCCCTGAATCCCATAGCACTATACCAAATCAGGAAACAGTCAATTTACTGACTAACAATGCATTTTCAGAGAATAGTAACAATTTGGCGAACTATTGTAATAGTGTTCTCAAAGTAACTGGAGCATTGATTTTGAGTAAGGACGGCTTTCAGAATTGTGTTCAGTATTTAATTGAACACGTGGGTGCACAACTGACGGAATTTCTAATAGAACAAGCCAAGGGTTTTTTGGCACATTACAAGGACAAAATCGAGTCGATAATAAGAACTCCACTGTATATTGATACTGTTTTGTGGGATTTATACATGGAATGTAAGCCTCTTTTAGAACACCTGGAGCAAGTGACGTTGGAAAATCTAAGAGCTGAGATGGTGTTTATTTTCTCTTCATTATACACCCATTACAAAGATATGTCGTGGATAAATCCTAACGCACAAAGAATCGAATGTGATGTTTGTAACGGGTTTTATGAAATAACTCCACTATAATTTGTCTAAACAAGTTAAAATATATACATATGTACCTAGTAGCAGCCCATAGATAAATTTCTGCATAAAACTGTTCTCAACAATAACCAGCAAAAGGATTTCTTGCACAAAAATTCATAGCATGATGAAATTTCCTATTCTCGCTTTCTTGTGTTAAAAAAAATACTCGAACAGCTTTTCGTAAAAATTCGCAATACCATCGGAACAACAACCACCTCATCTTCTCCTACTAGATACATATTTTACATTTTTAAAAAAAGAAAGTCATTGACGAAATATTTCCCACAACTTTAATTAAAATAAGCAATAAGTTGTTAACTGTAAACCAGGTGCCTTACACAAATGTTTTTATGTCGAATAATTTTTGATAATAAGCCCCTTTTAATATACAATTAATATAAAAATTTATTTTTAAACAAAATCAGTCTATTTTTTATTATGAAAATTAATAAAGGAATCACGTTCCTCGTATACATAATTCGTAAAGGTGGGTAAATTGAGAAACGCAACACTGGCATCATGATGCACACGATCACGATGCATTGTAAAGTGTTTATTAGTGCAAACAATTTGCATCACATTCAGCGCCAAGTGTGCATTAAAAATGTCGGAGGAAAAAGTAAAGTAAGTAAGGTAGTAAATATTCTATAAAATTTGGTTTCAACGCAGCTAAGAATGGTTCTACACGGTGACTCTTGATCTTGAGTCATGACTCTTTTCTGTATTCAATTTTGATTTTTCATTTTGTGAGGTTAATTCCCCAGACATACTATTTTCTTTCGTTATTTTAAAACTGCTCGGCATGAAAAAGGAAAACTTCGGGTCGTTTGACACATTCGCTCCCCCTAGCTAAAAACCGCCGAAGTTGGTAATTGTATTCTGACGTTCTAGCACAATAAAATGTTAGGTCACTAAGCTCACACATACAAGTAACGACTTCAGTGCCTGGTTTGACATCTAAGGGCGCAGCCATTTTGTGCATATACAGTCGAATCTACTCTAACTCGTTTTTTTCATTCCCTTCAGTTTTTCATAGAAAAGTCATCCTCGAAGTCGAAACTCCCTCTAACTCGAACATATTTTTTGAATTCTTAACCTATTACAATTCTTTTAAGTCGATTTTTTTTTTGAGGAAAATAAAAATTAGGCCGTCCTTGAATTTTTCCAAAAATCCCTCGAACTAATTTTGAAAATTTCACTAAGACTGTAATTGGTTTTTGTTGATGGAATAACGACGTTTTTGTTAATGGAATAATAACGAGGAATGGAAAATATAACTCAAAAAATTTATAGTTGATCACACACATTTATTCACAAACAGGTGAATTTAAGCTCCACCTGTTTTCGCTAACGAGAGGGCAGAGGAGGTTCAAGTTGACATGTACTCACAGCGAGACAATTTAGGCTCCACCTATTTTATTAAATGTTTGCGCAGCGGCTGCTTTTATGTTACAATTTAGAACGCGATGCACAGCATCTTTACATGTTTGAAATTAACAGCGCTTGACATTGCAATTTGTGGAGCTGTCGACAAAGGTTTTAGATTTTCATACGAAGTTCTGTGTACCAAATACGTAGTAAAATTACAATTGCGCATTTTGTGCTGGATGTGCTACAAAATGTGAACGCATGTTTAAAATGGTTTGTATTGATTTTTTTTATTTATAAGACATTCTTAATTTATTAATTTATTGAAAATTTCTATAAGAGACCATTTTTTGTGCTTTTTATTGGTTGCCCTCTTTTTCCCTTTTGATTGCAAAATCCCGAAAACGGGGGAAATCCCTCCAACTGTCATTCGCTGGCTCAATCTCATCGGCTCTGTCTACTAAACTGTCACTTCTATTCATTTTTGGTATCTGTGTCACTATTGTTACTTTTGTTTTTGTTTTTGATTAGGCGCATTGAAGTAGCGGAAAGATCTTGTTTTATTATTTCGTGCTGTGTCTTTTAATTGTGTAATTTTATATTGTTTTTGTGCACTCATAGTTGCAAAGTTTTTAAGTGCATTGTAGTTTTTCTGTTGAACTTATGAAACAAAATGGCAAGAAGAGCGTTGGACATTCATGAAACCTTTGCAGGCAATTTAGCGTTTGAAAATCAAATTTTATGGGATGCGTAAGTGTAATGTACATATATCTATCATTGCATTAATATAGAAACTAGAAATAATGGTATTTATATATATATATTGTTTGTGTCGTAATGGTTTAAATTCTGTTATTAAACGAATCGGAGCGAGCGGATATACACTACAGTGGTGTTAATAAGTGTCCCACACTGAAATGTGGAATACAAAATTAACTTATGGCGCGAAATGAATTCAATTCGCTCCTATAAACGGGGTAGATGTTAAGATAAAAAGGACAGTGCTTTAGCTAGCATACCAAATATGAAAACCTATGGAAAATTGTGCAGTATTGTTTATAGATCTTCTCTACATTGGATATTGTATGATTTAAATCTAGACTCTAGAGGTTGAAGCTCCAATCCCACTGAAGGATCCATAATAGAGAATAATGTCATTCATAGAAATGTAGAAATGCGTATGCATATGAAAGTGGAAATCTACATTTGAGTAAATGGTTCAAATAATTTTATAGTTTTATAATAACGATAATTTAATTCTAGGTCTTACCTACACTGATTTGTTTTTAATAATTTCATAAATATTTCTCTATGTGTTTAGATATACTCCACGACAATTTCCACTATTCAAAGAAAAGCTGAAGATTTTATTTCGAAGCGTTGGAAGCCCGGACTCCAAAGAAAATAAAGCAATGGTAATTTACAAAATTCATATTAGGTCCGTTCGCGTACTTTTTGCACTTAAATTTGTAGATTATCAAATTTCGAAGAGTGGGGGTAAAATTCTCTCAGAGAGAGCTAAAATTACAAAAAAGTAAACGAAAGGGTTGAACAAGAAAAAGTTGAAAATACACAGTTTCACAGTTTCCATAGACCAGCGCGCAGAAATTTCTTGCACTAAAATTCGTAGCATGGGGAAATTTCTTACTCTCTCGTGAGCGCTTTCTTTTGCGAAAAACAACTAAAATTCTCCGTACGCGAACAGCTTTTCGTAATAATTCGTAAATTTTCGTAAAAATTCTCTGTTTAAGGAGGGTACGCGAACGGACCAAGCAAAATATTACGAAAATATTATACCTCTATCACTTGTATTCATTTTATCATAATTTAACTTTATTATGTATTAAAATTTAATACAAAAAATTCGAATAAAAGTTAAATGTTTTAGTAATATTCATAGAACCCTCACTTCTTTTAACTAACGTCGGTTATTTGTTTAGGAAAGAGTCCGAGATGCCGTATACAAAAGTACAATAGCCCAAAGTAAGTTTAAACAGAAAAGCTTATTCAATTACATATTAATCTACTCTTCGTTATCTTTGGATTTTTAGCAAAGTACACAAATAAAAATCTATTATCGACATTTATTTTGGTAACTGTGTCTGAGGGAACAACGTATATCCAAGCTCGAGATGCCACCAAATTTTCAGTACATTTGATTATTCGTACCAGAAAATGTATGAGTAAGTATTCAACAATCGAGTTTTTTTAAAGAAGTATTATTTATATAAGAAGTACAGCACTAAAGCTAACATTTTCAAAAGGCTGTATGGCCGCGATTGAGAAATGAAATTACACCGCGCGGCCTAATTTCATTTTTCGATCGGCGTGTAAATTCACGGGGGCTATTTCGCGGACCAACATACGTATATGTTACAAGCAATTTAAGTTTCAGTGCTGCTGCTATGCAATGAGATGATAACTACTGAAAATTTTTGTTTTATTTCGTAGAAAACAGTGGTAGCAGCAAATGTTGTATGGTTTTCATTGATGAGCAAGGGCGTGTTTATAAAAATTGGCAGTCGTTCATCGAAGGTAACTTACTGCCGAAGGGTATTGCCTTTGCACCATTGAATGGAATCTACAAATTTGACGATGGAAAGGTAACAGTATTAAGTATATATTTTATGTTCACTTTTCTAAGATTTGAATAAATAGCTCAGTATGGAATCTTGGGAAACTCCAGCAAGTAAATTTGGCAGTAAAGTTGTAGCCACTACAGACATTGCAGCTGGTGTAAGTGGATTCGCAGCCGCAGGAGTTAGTCTAGCCGCTTTGGCGATGCCCATTGCTCCACCTGTTGTAGCAGCTGCTGGTATAGTGTGCGCCGGAACTGGTATTTATTCGGCAGTTCGATCAGGGTGGCAGTTAAAAAAACGTACCGATCGTGAACAAAGTATTGCCTTAACTGATCGAGCAGCAAGAGGCTGTTGGCTAGGTGTAACCTCTGGAGCGTTGGCAGTATCATCTTCGGTGGCGAGTAGAACATTAGCACAAGTAGCACTTGCTGGCAAAGAAGTTACATTGGTAACGTAGCAAAATTTATTCAAATTTTAGTCTGCTGTTGATGTTCTATTTTTGGGGGCACTCATTAACAGGTTCATGAAATCGTGGTAAATGGAATGAATATTTCGACAATGTTGCTATCAGGAACTGGTGCCGCAAACGGAGTCTTGGATATTCTTTTGGTAAGATATTTAAACAAAGTGAAAATATTTTGTTTTTACATTGTTTGTCTTAATCCTTTAGAAAGTCTCTGATGATGAAAAGATTAGTAGAACGGATTGGCTGCAACTGTCAGCCTCTCTAGTCATATTTACTCACTCGTTGTATAACTTCCGGTTGGTTTCGAATATTGTTTCAAAAGCTGAAGGATCTGATGCTAATGCCTACAAAACAGAACTCAGGAGTAGCCTTAGGTACACCTTAATTTGCAATCAGTTTCTAAAATTTACTTATAAACGTCTATACACACAGAAACACTTTCAACAAAATGGTAAAAGGAACTCTGCAAGCAGCTGGTACTTCTAATGGTCAAACGGATCTTATTCGCTTAATAAATGAAGTTCCTGATAATCCCAACACCGTTAATAATAATTTCTTGGGTGATATTAATAATATAGCTAGCTTTTGTCAAAATATCTTCCGACTAGTTGAGCCACTCATTCTAAATAGAGATAATTTCGAAAATTGCGTCCTGTACTTGACTAATAACCTGGGTCCGCATATAACGATGTATCTGATGCAAAAAACTAAGGAATTAATTGATAAATTCCGAGGTCAAATCGAGGATTTCATTAGAACTACTTTATATTACGAAACGGTCCTATGGGATTTATACCAACAGTGTGAAGAGCAATTGGTGACCCTGACATTGGAGAATTTAGAAGAGAAGATGTCCACTATTTTTTCTAAGCTTTTGTTAACTTACGAGAAAATGTCTTGTCAAAATCGTGAAGCCGAAGTGAAGGCATGTAAGATCTGTAATGGTTTCTATGAAGTCTGTTCCATTGATTGAGAAATACATTTCATTTGACCGTATGAATAAATTGGCTCATTGGAAATTACGATTTGAATTTGTTGAATGGAGTATGAAGGATATTGCGCACAATTTTACTATAGCACCACGCGGCCTTACCTCGAAGACATTATGTGCCTTATGAGCAAATGATATTTTACTGTGAGACTTTCTTAAATATTTAAAAATTTCCATTTTTCCGAATCTCATGCTATTCTATTGCACAATCATTGTAGTAAAAAATAACAATAAAATTTGTAACAAAAAAGAAAACTATTTTTACTTACGATTTCCATTAAGCCTGCGAAGAAAGTTAGTTCAATGGATTTTCGGAAAACTTAAGAGGGATGATAATCAAGCCTCTGAGGCTTTTGGGGTTTTTACTAGAGAACTGCATGAATCCATTCATTTGCCGTTGGGAATACTTAGCTTATAAGGGCACCTTTCGTAGTCCCACACACACAAAAAATAAGCGAGTGTGAATCATATAAGAAAAGATAACGGAGCTCACTTTGCGAAACGAAAACAAATCATCATGTAGTACATTCCCATTCAACGCATTCATTGATTTAAAGTATTCATAAAGGCAGTGAAATGTACTGCTGATTTACGAGTCTTTTTTGGGTTTAAAACACAAATAACCTACTATTAGATAGTCCACTTTGGAGGTTAGGGAGAAGATCTAAGAGCTTTTACACTGATGTACTGCTGATTTACGAGTCTTTTTTGGGTTTAAAACACAAATAACCTACTATTAGATAGTCCACTTTGGAGGTTAGGGAGAAGATCTAAGAACTTTTACACTGGTGATCGAGAATGTGTTAGTGAAAAGCACTATCTGCGAAGATCACAAACAGAGAAAATCGCTCAACAGTGTAAAATTGTTAGGTTAAGGAGAAGATCCCTCGAAGTGGACTATCTAATAATAGGTTATTTGTGGTTTAAAAGGTAGGTAGAAATCCCAGAACACTGCAAATGCCACCTTTATTTTCTGACAGGAAAAAAGCAAAAAGAAAAACCAGTGCACGATACGTTCACTGCCTTTTTCCAAACACAGTGACAGTCAGCAAAGTGTGAGGTTAGAAAATCATTTGTTGAACGAATAAGCATAGGAGCTCGTTTAGGATTTATTTCATTGAGGCAATACAATGTGAGCTCAGTGAACACTTCTTGTGAAGGAATACGAATGTGTGGTTTCGTATGAAAAGCAGTAAATGTTTCAAGTAGCACACAAAACGAGGTACTTGATGCAGGTCTCCGGTTTTAACATTTGTATGATCCAGTTGTTTTGTTTGTTGTTGCTTTATATTGTTTGTAATGAGTCCTTCCTTGGATCTTGGAACTTCCTATTCTTACAAGCTTGGCCTACTTAAGAAGATACAATGAATTTGATGACTAAGCCTGCAAATTTAAAATAGCAGGCACATACATAAACTAGACCTATATCCAATGGGAGGTTTTTGCGCTGGTTTCTTCTTCATCGACAAGCTCATAGCTATTATGATGGTTGCAAACATCTTATTCTTGCTGGTAGTGGCCGAGGTACTCCGTTCAGCGTTCATGGAAAATAACTATGGAAATCATTCAGCCTAATTATAACAGGCGTTTAACTTCTTCGACAACTGTCGTTTTTTGGGTCGAGTCGGATTACTGTCATTTTTGCATCGGTACATTCCAAAAAGTTTCAACAACAGCTGATATATATTGACAAGCAATTTGCTGGTATTTAGGTTATGTTATTAGGGTGCGTGATGGAAGAGGAACACATCACGTGCACTCTAACACTACTATATCGACATGAGTCGTTTTACTTCATTAAACACCAGCTATAATGCTGGGTTCACATTGTCGTTTTTTGATCTGACGAAAAACGACCTGTGGAATAAGGGTGATTGATTTCGCTGAAATCTTTGCCTCCTTTTACATCCAATAACGAACCACCATCTGCTAATCCACAATCTAGTGGATGAAGTTAACAAAGTGGGACTTAAAACAAGCGTATACAAAAAAAACCAGACCATTTCAAAGATCGTTAGAATCTCGTCTCATCTCGTTTTATTTCTGTACTTATTTTAATTTAATTTTTTACAAATAAAAATAATAAAAAAAAATAAAAGCAAAATAAAAAACTCTTGGTATAGATTTATTTCGTCTAATGGAGTTTTTGAATAGCTTCCAACAGATGGTTTCGCAGATCTACAGCCACTGGATCGATATGTGTACTTCCAATTATTTCTGTGTCTGAATCAGAATCGCTTTGAAAAATTGGACCTATTTCAGGGAATGACTTATAATGCAGGCATATATTGTGCAAAGCCGCACATACTTTGACGATTTGAGCTGATTTTTGCGGAGTGTAGTGTAATTGCTTTTCACCCAGAAGGCATTGAAAACGGTTCTTTAGAATGGCAATTGTTTTATATATTATATTTCTTGTCTTTAAGTGTCGCTTATTGAAGCTACTTTCATTGCTTCCTTCCTTGGGTTTTCTGAATGGTGTTACCAGGAATGGTTCGAGTGGGTAACCACCGTGACCTGTATGAAAATGTGTTTTTTTTCAAGTATGTAAATATTAGTAGAACTTAGATAACTGCTTACCCAACAACCAAGTGTTTTTTTCCCCTTTTTGAAAGTTTTTCTTTAGAGTTTCACGGAATTCACTTGACATCCACACTGCCACGTCGTCACTGGCACCCGGTTGATTTGGATTCACATATCTAATGAACATTTGATGATCACAGACCTAGTAGTCGTTTAATGTTAAAGTGCTCATTCATAAAAGCAAAATATTTTCTGCTTACTATCATAACGTTGAGGCTATGAAAACCTTTTGTGTTTTGGTATAAGCGCTGTTCTGCTTGACTGGGAGCTAATATCTTCACATGAGTATTTCCTATGCAGCCAATAACTCCAGGGATCCCTGCTTGTTTATAAAAGTGCAACTTCGCTTGCATTTTGTCTTCTTCTGAATATTCAGATCGTATCCAGTGCGGGCAGATGTAAGTTTCTATGGCTATTAGCATGTCTTTGAGGATCTTACTTAGCGTAGGCTGGGCCAATCCCAAAGCAATATCGTTACCCATACCCTTTTGGTAACTGCCTTCAGTGAGAAACCTTAAGGTTGCTGCAAGTTTTAATGCTGGTGCTACGGACGATGAACGAATTGCGTCGGGAAGCTTGTCTTTTACTTGGTCAAGTACATATGTAAATGCTTCTTTGGGCATTCCAAATGTTTTAGTAAATCTAAAAATAAACTTCATCCAATTGATACTAAAATTCTTACTACTTTTTCACTTACTGTAGATCAGGTAAGTCCAATGGATTAGATTTTACCCTAATATGCTTTCGCAGACGAATTATATCAGTTTTTATTTTATCCTCTTCATCGTCGCTGGAATCAGACATTGTTCTTAAAGAGCTAAACAAAAAGATTAAAACCAACAAGAAGGTATAAATAAATAAAAAAAGCCTACCTGCTATTTACTTCTCGAAGCAAAGCTGAGTGTGAAATATTATGTGCCGTAGCCGCTTTTCGTAAGCTCATGCTACCATTTGAATAAGCCAAAAAAGCCTTCTTGAGTGATTTCTTTTGTTGTACTCTTAACCTATTTACTCTATCGCGAAATGTCTGTGATTCGTTGACTTTATCAGTATTAACTACATCGTCTTCATCAGATGATTTTTTGTTGATGGCTGATGATCTTGCGCTGGGCATGTTAAGGTGCTCATGTAAAATGACGGCTGTAGTGTCGCTGGTTTTCTTGAGTGTTGTTGATATCGTTGAACCACTCTGGTCTGCATGTGAATTCTCATATGGAATGGATGCAGTTGGTTTTTCATTAGCACTATCTTCAATAGAATAGCATTCATCGACAAATGTAAACTCCTTAAAGAAAACTACTAATAAATTATTTATTCAAGTCTTAAGCAGTTTATACCGAACCTCTTCATCGTCAATGTCAATAATTTCCTCTTCTAAAAATTCCTCATTACCCGTGGTAGGAGAAACATTGGCGCAATCGAAGCCAATGGGACTTTTTATGCCGAGATTTCCGATAGCCTCTAGAAATTCTGTCAAATCCGATGAACTGACAGTCGTTTCACCCGTGTATATAAAGTTCACTATATTATCCAATAAATTGCCGTTAGTCTCGGGAAGCATTATAGTAGCATCTTGACCAATTGGTACATCTCGGAGTACGTCACGTAATAACGGACTACAAGCGGCCAGTATACAACGATGGAGTTTGACTGATTTATCATTAAATGCAATTGTTATTTCACATGTACCTAGATCATAAATTAGAGACTTTTGAAAATTTATAATAGTGTCGGTGTGATTCATCCATTGTAGATTTTCCATTTCGACATTTTGTTGGATTGTCTCAGGTAAAGACTGAAACGAGTCGAGCGTACTGCTTTCCAAAGGCGCATCATTACTATGCATGTAATGCTAAAAAAAGAAAGCAAGCAACAAATTAGCAATAAAAATAGGTTGAAAAGATAAAAAAAACTTTATTTGGGCTTAGGGAAAACTCTGCTATCTTCTGTGACCGAAAAGGAATGTTATTTGTCCGGCGTTTACTATGGTTTATGGTTCGCAAGGCAGCATCACAAATTGCTTTAGAAGTTCAAAGATCCATGGAGGCCTCTACGTCAAAGAAACCATCTCCAAAAAATTGTAATATGACCGGTCAAATCGGTATTGTCTGTCAATGGATCTTACAAACCATGTCAAAAAGGCATCGCAGAAGAACGAAAAAAAGTGTAAATCTTAGACCATGTTCAATCAAAAATATCTCAAAAAAGTAAACAGGTAATTCTCATACGTAAACGAACGATGAACTGCGTCTTCATATATAGAAGAAACCAGGAAACATCATCTTTCTTCATTAAAAAATGATTGCTAACAATAGAATAACAATCTCTTTTAACGTGAAAAACTCTTGGAACCGGCAACTTTTAAATATCTTCAAATATGTATCTAGTTATTCTATTTGCTTATTCGATTACAGAACTCACCAAATTAGAGGAAGCTGCCATTGGTACTGCAATGCCATCCATAATACGGATATTGCATATTCGCATTATTTGACAATCCTCCTCAGTCAATTGTATATCACTGGGATAATCAACCCCATCGGTAGTGCTTCTTTTATTTAAATAGTCTACTTTCTTCTTTACCAGCGACTTCATATCTGTCCATGCCTATTCATTCGAATTAACTTATGCAAAATTATTGAAAAACATAACAATAAATCGGTTACTTACTTTTCTCCACTGGTCTACAGTTTTCTCATTTCCAAGTTTGTTTAGGGTTGATGTAATGTCTTGCCATACCTGATTTTTAGGTCCATTACCTTGTGCCCTACTACCGAATAATACATTCTTATTTTGTTCAACTAAATTGAGCAATCGTTCTCGTTGATCGGCATTACTTCTCCGAGGAATATATAAACTCGACATCTTAAACAAACAAATTACAGACAAATTTCATTCGGAATAGCAATTAATAGAAATATGCAACTGCGTCAAATGGATACTGAAATCTTTTAAAACGAAACGTCATTCCATAAGTCACACGCGTTTCAATTCCATTGAGAATAAAAAACGCTCAGATGGCATGACATACCTACTATGGAAAACAAAAGAGATTACAATAATCGTATTGTTTTCTCACCTCGGAGTCACGATAGTCGCCAATTTAGAATAGTGACTATACAACTACTCTTTTATGTTTATCAGTTTCTTAGTTCTGCATAAAAAACGTGTGGTTTTGAGCAGTTAAAAAAATAAGAATCAAATAAAAGGATATGTTTTCTTTAAGATTAAGCTTGCAGTGCTTAGAACTGAGCCTGGTCCATTTATTACAAAACTATTACCTTTTATTTAATAAACAAATACATACTACTAAAACTTACAAATGTTTAAGGAAGTGTTTTGGCCCTTGTATACTACCTATAGACATACCTACCCACTTTCAGTGATTTTCATTTACACTCGACCATTCCTTTAAAAAATTTAAGTCGCATGCACAAAAATACTTGCGGCTTTTTCAAGAAATACAAATAAAAGCACGCAGGTGAGATAATTGGTATATTTTTGCGTATAATCGTTAATTTCTAGACCTTTAGTTGGAAAATGTATTCAAGTTGAGACTTAGCAACAATTCTGCCACTAAACTCTGACTGACTGGGGAATCATCTACAAAGAACAGAACAGAACCATTTTAGGTGCAATTTTCAATTGTCAAAAAAGACTTGCACTTTAAAAACATAATTCTTTTACTATTCAAGATTTGTTGTTAGGGAGCAGAAATAACCTATATGTAAGTAAGTAGGTTATTTGTGCCGTGGACTCTGGTCAGCATACAAGTGTGTGTTTTTTACATGCAAAATCACTAACACAGCTGTCGAAAGAGAGGACCCATCGAAGTGGCCTTTCTTTTATATGGTATTTGTGTTAGGGAGTACCTACTACGTTTATATGCTAGATCGGGGTATCGAGTTAAGGTTTCGATCGAGGTTTCTCTTAAAAGAAAAAGATTGAAAAGTGGAAATGCGGTTGGACTGAAAGATAAGTAGGTGTAGCGATGTTGTTTTGCTAACTATAACATAATACTTCCCAATTCCAAACAAAAACGAACTTATTCGCAACGAAAACAAACTGGTTTCCTTCCACCACAGAGAAATTTCATAATTAGACTTCGAGTAATAGATTAGAGACCATACGCTTGCTTTAAACATATTTTATTATTATTTTTATTTACAAAAAAAGAAGAAAACATTCATATAAATATGTAATGCATACATATATGTACCAGCTATGAACTATTTCTAAAAAGAAAAAATCTTGTTTGATATTTTTTTGAGACATATCTCAATTTTTTTTTATCCAACGCATGGCGCATTATTTGCTTGTCCCTAAGGCAAAACTACTTCTTCCTTAATGCTTAAATCATTTGAACTATTGGCCCGGTATATTTTCTTTTGCAAATGTCGCCACAAAGTACTTTTTGGCACATCAAAGACATTTGCCGCATGATTTTGCGACATTCCATTACCAATGCAAGCTTGAACGGCTTTTGTGAGCTTTTCTTTTAGCATTTCCTTTGACATTGGACCGCGTTTTTTGAATGTAACATAGTCTGGCAGTCGTCCTTCCTGTGCCAGTCGTACTTTGTGCCTATGTAACGTAGACATAGGAATGTCTAAGGCCTGGCTAATACTTTTTAATGAATCGCCATTTTTTAAGCGTTCACATGCCGCTGTTATAAGTGGATTCTCACGTGTGGTCTTCATGTAGAGTGGATGCTTTTTCACTCGCCGCCAAAGAACAGTCTTTGAAATGTTGTATTTGATGGCGGCTTTCTGTAGGCTCATACCCTCGTCGACAACAGCTAGAACAGCATTTTCTAGTGCTTCGACGCGGGCCGATTGCGTTTCATTAAAATTCGGATATACCTTTTGATCTTCCGGACTTAGCGCTTGAAATTCACTAAATTCGTCTTTTAGATTTTTACTAGATTTGTCTTCTTTCATGTCGGTACTGGAGCATTGGCTACTTTCACCTATTGGATCACCTACATAATGTTCCATCATATGATTGTCTTCGTCACTTTTCTCAACAAGCGCTGCCACTTCACTGCCATCGATTTTTGCATTTGGTGTGAGGGTAAATGTTCCGGAACTCTCTGTTAGAATATATTCGTTGGGATTGGTTGGTGTGATATTTTCAATTGTGTAACTGATCTTCTCTTGTTCATTGTACACTTCAAGAAATTCCAATTCGCGCACGCTGTTGTTTTCCACAACAGTTTGATCCTGAAAGGTAAAACAAAATTTGTATATAAAATGTAATTACTATAAGTACATCTGCAAGTAAGACGAACTACAAATTGACGAAATTTCCCGAATTGCATAAAGAATAAAACCTTACATAAATGCACATAAATAACATGTAACTAGCAAACAATGTTTCTTTTGTTTTAAACTTTTCACAAACCCTGACGTCTTAATAATACATTTTGCTGAAGATTGTGAGCAGCAGCATCTAAGAGAATCAATCAAAATCGAGACTTTATGTAGGCAAGGTACAAAGCACTGTAATTCTTCGAAACTAATCTTTGTGGTACAGCAATTATTGTGTTATTATGAAGCAGTCTTTAAACAGCGGAGTTTGTAGCCGCGCGATACTTTCATTTCCATCTTAACAAAATGGAAGTAGGAAAATAAATAATAAATATAAGGCCATAAGTAGCCCAAAGAGGGCCAAAGGCCTAGCTAGCATTAATGAATGTGTTGTGCGTGTTCTACGAGTTCAGAAGGAACACATACTTTTTTGCCATATCCGAAGGAAGAGCGGTCTTTTGAGAAGCTTTCCCATACAGTAATACTCTTGGGTATTCGTCAGACGCTGGCAAGAGGTGGGGTCGTGAAAATATGTTGGCGGTATTTTCCTAGATTCGAACATGGAACTCCATGCAATAGCAGACAATCCTTTTTAGACACCATTTTTTAGAGGCCACTCGCTTTTTTTTCTTCTGCGTTATTTAATCTAACATATGTAAGCTCACACAGCTACCTTCACGATGAACTGTATGTGCCAAATATACCTATGCAAACTATTATACAACTTACCTCCTCATCGTCCTTTTCGACAATTTCCTGCTCCGGTTCGGCTTCCATCAGTTCTTCCTCCATTTCGGCCATCTCGACTACATTTTTACTACTATTTGTGGTACTACTACTGTTGGCGCACTCAAAACTAATGGCGCTTTTGATGCCCAAAATGCTTATTGCTTCAAGAAACTCGGACAAGTTTGTGGATGACAGGCTTGTCTCCCCCATGTACACAAAGCTCAGTACACAGTCTAGCAGACTACCCTTGACGTCTGGCACTATTATGGTAGCCTCCTGGCCTATGGGCACCTCATTAAGCAAATCCCTTAGCAGATCACTGCAGGATGATAGTACGAAGCGATGTGCCCTAACCGATTTTCCGCGGCAGGCAAGCGTAATGTCACACGTCGATAGATCATTCTTCAGGGTCTTCTGTATGTCAAGGATGGTCGCCGTATGGCCCATCCACTTAAGGTTATTCATTGTACGCCGTAGCTTGCTACTGGTGCCACAAACCTCCTTCGGAGGGATTCAATTCCGACAAATCCTCAGTTCAGATGTAAACAGGGATCGGGGCGAATCTTCTGCGTTCCGGAGTTCTATTTAGAATTGTTTGGATTTCGGTTTATTTTGTTTTGTTATTTTGAGACGTTCCGCTGGTGAGGATTTTTCCCCTTTTCACTTTGGTCACACACAAATTGACGACGAGAACAATTATGGGAAATGGACGACGAAATTTTTTTTTTCGATTCGTTTCGTTCGATTTCACTTGCTGTGCTTCAAGAGAGAGGGACGCGTTGAATATGCATAAATGTCAAAATGACTTTCGTCACATTTTCGGTTACAGCGGCTACTTAAAGTACAGATGATTTGGGGGGAAAAATGCGCCACTATTCTTTTATTCTTCTTCCTTAAAAATGTTTCAATAGTTGATTAATGTATGTTTACATAAAAATAATCTTATGTATAAAGATGACAATTCTAGCAAATTTATATATATATATTTATAAAATAATTAACGTTTATTCCACAAAACCTAAGTCGAGAAGCAAAACAGTCCGGATTAAATCAAAGACACAGAAAAAAATCATAGCAGTAGGCGCACTATTGTTTAATGGTCAAATAGCAAAAGTTGAAGAGGGCTTAGTAACTCTAATATTTTTCAATCATAGCATAAATATTAATTGCCATATTAATTGCCCATAATTGCCTTGAGGAAACGTATGTTATATTATTCTTTGTCTCTCTCTCCCACCCTCAAAACTCCGTACAGAATGTGCGAATGAAACTCTACGTATGAAACCAAGAGTGAACGAAAACTAGACGAAATTGAACGAAAAGTCATTATAGGTAAGGATGAGTGTAGTACACAAATTATGTTTGCAAGCGATAGCGTTCAGAGGCTTTATACTGCTTTTATGGTAAAAATCACATACATTTTCCTTTTATTCTGTTGCAGCTTGTAACAGACTTCATAGCGGATTCTGCCAAGCAAAATACCAATAAAGAAAATCATAAAAGATTTATTGCAGCTAAAATGTTGTATCGGAATTCGTTCATAATAACAAATAATTTCCGACTACTCGGAGTCGTTCTCACTGCCATACCTGCCGTACATCCGCTGTACCGATAACTTATTACATAAAAACTGTCAATAGGTGCGATTGGAAAAAATTTGTTCGATTCTTCGCAAAGTTTTTATCCAATTTTAAGGAAGAATGGCATCGCTCCTAAGGAATATAGGTTCCAAATTGGCAACTGGATTTGTTGTCAAAAATGGTAAATTTTAAAATGCTCCCTTCGATAGTTATGTTTGCGTAATTTCTCCTATTTGTAGGATCATCTGCCACTGCTCGTCTAACTCTGGCGAGGTTGGCCAGTACTGGTGCTAGTAAAAACACCGAGGAACGACGTAACACCCTTTGAATTGAGTTGTGCAAGTAAAATATGAACAAATTTGTATTTTTTAGCGACTGTCCGTAAGTCGGATGAAACTGCACGGCTACATTTGACCGATTTCGGAAAGTACGTCGCCGAGTGCTTGCCAAAGTATGTTCAAAAGGTTCAGTTGACCGCCGGCGATGAACTCGAAGTTCTTATCTGTCCAGAGGGTGTTGTCCCTGTATTGCAATTCCTGAAGGACCATCACCAGGCCCAGTTTGCTAATTTGGTGGACATTGCTGGCATGGACGTGCCCAGCCGCAAATATCGCTTCGAGGTGATCTATAACATCTTGTCGCTTCGTTATAACTCTAGAATCCGAGTGAAAACCTACACCGATGAGCTGACACCACTGGACTCGGCCTGTGACGTGTACAAGGCGGCTAATTGGTACGAACGTGAGATTTGGGATATGTATGGTGTTTTCTTTGCCAATCACCCAGATTTGCGAAGGATCTTAACCGATTACGGTTTCGAGGGTCATCCACAGCGACGTGACTTTCCCCTGTCGGGATATGTTGAAGTGGGTATTTATTTAAGATGCACAAAAGACGTATGACATCTTTTTTTTGTTTTCACAGCTTCGTTATGATGACGAGAAGAAACGTGTAGTCTGTGAACCACTGGAATTGGCTCAAGAATTCCGTAAATTCGATTTATCTGCACCCTGGGAGCAGTTTCCTAATTTCCGAAATGCGAACCCACCAGCTGTGACAGTGGATACCAAGGATCAGAAGAAATGAAAAGTTAAATACTTGTTTTAGATGCTGAATAAAATATATATTATGCCTGAAAATATAAAGAATCTGTTTACATTTTCTTGGATTTTTCGTAAACAAAATTCAGTCTGGTTTTTAGTTCTATTCATCTGATAATAATATCAAAAAAGGAACACAGAGGGGTACAATCTCCCGAGGAATTTGTCCTTTCTTCGACTCCAATTTCAATGATAAAATTAATAAAATCGAGCAAAGAGTACGTAAGCGCAGGTTATATATGATAAGAGTGCACTATTTCGCACTTGCGTGTTACATTTTCTCTTATCTTGCTCTCGCCGATTGACGTCGATTCAGTGGATGCAAATCTTTTGTTCAGGACGTTTCGGCCGAGACTTGTTTCATGTTTCGTTTCCATCGTAAAGAATCCACAACTATAATCGCTAGCAAAAATGTATCGTTTCTAAGCGAAGACTCAAAGCTATCCTTGTGGTAATGTACAAATGTGAATTCACCGTCTATCAGTACTTGACTTCCCGATGGAATTCTTTGGATCTTGGCTGGGTCTTGCTTAGCATTTTTCCATCGGGGCAGGCTTAATTCACGCAGCCTTATTTCATGGAGCCACTACTAACAAGTTAACATTTACAGAATAAAAGAAAGACTCGTAATACATTGTGGATAGAGGCGATCTTGAATGAATGGGTATCTAAACATTTGCCTACATAAGCAATACAAAAAGAGTGGAGGTAAATCTGTATGCTGATTTATCTTGATCTTATGATACGCCTATCTACATATGAGAAACTTCACACGGGTATCTATATATAATCGTGCAAATAAAAACTTAAAGACATTTAGTTTTAATATATTTCTTTATTTTCATAATTCCAATAATATAATTTTGTCTGTTATATATTTCTTAATAATTTGTCTTTTATCAGGTACTAAGAACCAGCCAACAACTCAATCAAAAAATATGTTATAAGTATATGCACTTGAAAGTATATTAAAATAATAAAATATTTGCAATTCAAATATTGTTTGCTTTTTAACTAACAATAAAATTAAATTAAAAATGTGCTTCTGCAAGGAAGAGACAATTATATTAGATAAGATTCTTAGACCTATTAAAATATGACATAAAAGTAAATATTATTAAACAACTATGTGAGTCTAAGAATCCAAAATATATATTTTTAACTTTCTGCAGTTAATTTCGATCTCGAAAAATTTTCTAAGATTTTTATGACAAAAAAAAAAAAAAAATACAAATATTTTATTGGTTACATATTGTCCAGCGAGACAAGGAGCTATTAGAAAAATGTGCATTATTGAAGTTTTCAGAATTTTTGTTCACGCTCATTATTTGGAAATGGAATTTATTTTGATGAATAATAAGTTTTTTTCTTTAATTCTTTTGTGCGTATAGCTTCATCATTTAAAGATAATAATGATTAACATCTCTGGTCTGGTGAACCATGTTTTGAGGCTTTTCTCTCTATCTGTTTCAATTTTCCAACGAAAATCAGGGTTCAGATTAGAAAAATAGAATAACAATGTAGTAAACATAACAAGAAATGTAGTTAGTATAGCGATTTATGACTCTTTTTAATGCAGTTTTGCTCGGGCAGAACACTTTACAAAGGAGTCCACTAAAAAGCTAAAACGTTCTGTTTGTCTAAGACTCTACAAGTTGGCTTCTTGAGTGCTTTTGAAGAGGAAAACTTCAAAGGAAAGCAGTTGGTTTCGAGCTATTAAAATTAAATAATAAAATACATACTTCTTGTCAATATATAAATATTAAACTTGATTTAATGTTTAAGACTCGTATTTTTATGAAATTTCTTTTTTATATCAATTATTAACTGACAAATGAGGTCGTAAATTCGTTAAAGGGTATATCTGTGGCCACAAAGAAAAACTTAAGAACGAAATGAGTTAACTATACTATATGTATTGATTTATGTTTTTGAAGGTCTTCCTTAATTCTTCTAAGCTTTGAGTAGGTGTCAGTCAATGCAATTTATCTTAATGCACATGCATGGTGTCCACAAGTTCTTAGCTGGTGATGTGGCACTATTTAGTTTATAGTTTGTTTTCTTCAATCTTAATAATGCATCTAAGCCCCTCACTGCACAAATAATAATAACCAGATTTAGAATACAACAACAAAGTTCTTTGTTTGCATTTTCTTGTAGAAATATAAAAATAAAAATTGATTTCCAACAACAAATAGATTCACAATATAAAAATTCATCCAATAAAGTCCCTACTATATAATTGAATCTAATAAAAATAAAATTTGATTAGATATTAGTTTTTTTTTGTTTTAGCTTACAAATTGGTCTATAAAACTGTTATAAATATTTGTTATTTTTGTTTTCCTACCTTTTTTTGTTTGTAGAGAAGAGAAGAGAATAACTTACAACAATTACAAAAGATATAATAGAATATGCTTAGCTTAGAGTTTCTCTTTATATATGTAAGTGTAAGTGTAGTGTCGAACCTTACCAGAGGTGGACATGTATAACAGTTAAATTATTTATACACAAATTAATTTCATAGTTACCTAAAGTAACTATTTGTAGTTTAAAGTATTTTGATTTGTTTTGTAGGTAGTTGGTTTGTTTCCTTTTTTTTTTTTTTTTTATGTACACAAAAATATGTCTCCAATTTTGGAGTGCAACAAATGGAGAACGATTATTTCGTTCCCAGTTAATTTTTTGGAATCCAATTAATCCAATTGTCTAAAATGAAACGCATCAGGGATACGTTTGCAGAATTGTTCATCCATAAGGATGAGCTCAACAAAATTAATCAAGAATAATTCAATATAAATTCGTGAATAAATTCTCCAAAGTTTAAATTGATTCGGTTTTCGAATAGTGTCGCAAACTACTACCGGCAGCACCTCCTCCAGCTGAAGTAGAAGAATAGCTTTTGCTGTTGTCGCTTGTCGCGGATGAGTTTTCGGTTGAGAGACGCTCATGGTATTCCTGGAAGCAGGGTACTATGCACAGATTCGTCTGACATTCGGGACAGTGATATTTGGTTTTTCGACGTAATATTCTACCATGACCGTCGATGGTATTCCAACAGAAATTACAACCCAATGCTGGACCTGGACGTATTACAGGACAATGACTAGATCGAGGATTCTC
Organism: Chalcosyrphus nemorum; assembly: GCA_949716465.1. Taxonomy (NCBI): domain Eukaryota; kingdom Metazoa; phylum Arthropoda; class Insecta; order Diptera; family Syrphidae; genus Chalcosyrphus; species Chalcosyrphus nemorum. Next base: position 13,073,256 of record OX454334.1, on the reverse strand, counting down.
CAATGTGATAATTTCCCGATTAGTCTAAATCGAAATTGTTATGGATTATATTTATTTCAAGCAATAAAATGTTAATTCTAAAATTCTAAAAAACTAAAATTCTTACCTGTGGTGATGACACTGATCGCTGAAGTTCTTCGTTTTTTACTCGTAGCGTGGGCATGTGTTCGAAAGAACTACTCCCCAATGTTGGAGGGTGGGCGGCCGGTCCAGAAGTAGGCGCCGAACTCGATGACTCTGATATTAAGATCACCGATGACGAATGTGGTGATGATAAATGTCCAACTTTAGGATGTGAGCTATTTTCAGCCTCTTGTTTGATTGCTGAAGATGATGATGATGGTGATGCTTGTTGCGTCCCCAAATGAGACAAATTGAGCGTATTCGAAGAATTACTCGACGCCAGCGTCGCAGTATTACTTGATATAACATAACCACTGCTAGTGGTTGTTGTATGTGGGTATATGGCATCAGAAATTGATATGTGACCAGATGTTGTGGACGAAAGTGGATGTGAGTGCTGTCGATGCAATCCTAAACCGAATGAAGACGGTGTGGACGACATCGATAAAGCCATTGGACTATGCTGGCTCGGTAGAAGGGGATGGGAGTGCTGTTTTACCAAAAATGGTGTATTTTGAGGCACAGAAAGTAGGTGCGGTGATGATGGTGTTAGACTTGGTGCAGGCTCCGATGCATGACGTTCAATTCTGGGCGGAACCGACAGTAGATGATGGGAAGAAGATGAACTGACTGTTGATCCACTGAATGGATCGTATTCTAGTCCTGTATTTTCTGGTGAAATTTGATTAGCTGTATCACTATCTCGTTTAACACGAGGCTGGCGAATAAGAAAACGATTGCGTTTACTCCCCCCCATTACGTTTACAGTTGGTAACGGTGATGCAGTACTTGAAACCGGTGGGGTCCCTGAAAAAGTGTTAATTTTTTTTTAATTATAATAAATGTTTTTGATTAGGTAAATACATAAAGAAATTCACTGTTTTAAAACATTCTTGTTCAACCCTTTCGAGTACTTTTTCGTAATTTAACGTCGAGTACGCAGGCTTTCCTGCTGGATCCTCCTGAATCTACCACATGACCAATGCGTTTTAAGTATAGATTTCTGCTAAATTTACTGTTTATCGCCTTGGAGAATAGTTCCGATTCAATTGGAAAAACAATATGATAGGTTTAAGAGCCAAACTGCGACTGTTCCGCTCTAATGTAGAATCTATGCTGCGTTATCGAGGAAGTCCCATTGACTCACGAAAGCTGCAAGTCTTCATAAGCCGTATATCCGACGAAAAACTTTATGTGTGAATGGACGAAGAACTACTAAATAGAAGTACTAAAGAAATTACTACACTGAGGAGAAAGTGGCAGTATATTGAATACCTCCTATGGGGCAAAGAAAATTCCATTGCGAAGTACTTTATTCAGTGGAATCCTCTTACCCAGACACTCAGAACAGAGTGGTGGTACGCATATGTGGTGCAGAACAGTCAAAGAGACAAACATTTCGAGAGATATTAAGCGCGTTGCTGAATTCTGAACAAGATAGCGCATTAGGTATTGTTGACGCTCTATGGCCACCGAGGGGTCAAGTAATTATTGCATACGTATACATTAAAATACATAAAGACAGTATTTAAACGAACGTCGAAGAAGTTAGGAATGCGGTCAAATGCAAGGCGGTTAGGTAAGACATCTAAGTTCTAAAAATGAGAGACATTGGGCTAAGATGTCTTTGCTTAATCAAAAACAGATCCAATCCAAAATACAAAGATCATAATGGAAAACATTGTGATTCCTTAAAGGATTTGCCTATGCTTTTGGATTGTGCTAGTACATACGTGCGCATTATCGTAGACATGTATTAGGAAGCATAAACAAGAGTAAGAGCCTGTTTTGATAATGACTTAAAACTTGGCTATGTTGGTAGTTTGTGGATAAGAAGAGTGAGCGGTAAAGAGAGGAAGAGATCCATACACCCGAAATGTTCCCTTCCTATTCCATTTTATCATTACTAGTTCGATCGTTGAGCAGGGTAGTTCGCACATTAAAATGAGTACTTGGACGAGAGAACAAACGGAAGTACTTATTCAAATTTATGAAGATTATCCTCTTTTATATAATTCAAAGAATGTAGACTATATTAACCAATACAGAAGTGTTTCAATTTACTCATTCCCTCCCCTAAATGTTATCAAAGTAGTGCAGGAGTGAGCACGTAGACACAACATTACTCTTTACTACGTATTCGAGAATCATCATAAAAAAAGGGTCTAAGATATCGCACCAAAGTGTTCCCTATCATCTAGGACTGCGAAAAATACGGAGCGGAATTTCGAAGGGAAAATTTCAGTTGGAATTGCATATAACCCTGTATTTTTTGCAGTCCTAGACGAACGAGTGGATTTTTTGGAGAGAAATTAGTCCAAAAAAGAGACACTGCCCTTTTAATTGAATTGAAAGTTAAAAAAAAAATCAAATATGATGCCTAATCTTGCGTTATTTATCAAATAACAAATATGATCGGGTATTTTCCAATCTGTTGATGGGCACTATATGTGCATACGACTTATGTATGTCTCTATGTACGATTTGCACTTTATTTCAAAGTCACATTCCACAATAATAGGATATGCAAAAACTTGGGTTATTAGGTTTGTTAGGTAGCGCGCATTTTGTTCCAAATGGAAAATATTAGGTACGTTCGCGTACCCTCCTAAAACAACGAATTTGTACGAAAAGCTGTTCGCGTACGAAGAATTTTCGTAGTTCACAGAAGAGAGTGCTCACGAGAGAGTAAAGGGTTTAACATAACCAACATGGGGGAGCATAAGGTAATGTCATAATTGACCGAAATATTTCCTTATATTCTGTCATTTCCAACCACTGACCATAATACTTTTACCCGCATAGCCAGCCGACAACACAATCTACGATTTTTTTCTCTCTCGTTGTTGGTTTTTAGTTTTCATTTTTCGAGTAAAAAATGGATAAAAGCAGAAATTTAATAAAACGAGAATGAAAGCAGTAATCATTCGCACATTTCCAAATATAAAATATAAGCAAATATATCGTTCGTTTACTTTTTCGTAATTTTAGCTCTCTCTGAGAGAATTTTACCCCCACACTTCAAAATTTGATATAATCTACGAATTTTAGTGTAAAAAGTACGCGAACGGACCTATTATTCTTTTCAATTAAAAGACTAACTCCAATAAAAAAGATTTTCTTTTTTTTGTAATTATATATATATTTTTTGTTTTTAAACATTGAAAATTACAATAATTTATTATGCGTTTTCATAATTCTTCTTCTTTTGCTTTCCATACTATGTTTTTTTCTTGCTCCAATTTTGCATTCTTCTATGTTATTAACTTCATGCAAGAGACATTGTTTTTTTGTTTTTATATGTATTAGCAAAAGAATTTACTCTAAATCTAGTATTGGTTTTGTTAATTATTATTAGTTTTTTTTTTCTTGTTCACATTTATATATATATTTTTCATTAAAATTTCTTTTTTATAGGATTTTATAATTAGGATTGTAAAAAGTAGTGTTTTTGTGTTTCAATTTTTCATTTATATATATATTTTTATTTATTTGCTTTTCCAATAATGAAAAATTTCTTTATAACTAAATTAACTAACCAAAAACTGTGATTTTAATTGTTTTTTTTCTGTTTTTTTTATTTTTATTTTATTTTGCACTTTCTTACGTAACGTAAATATATATAATATTATGAAAGAGAGTCCCGTAGGTGTATGTATATATACGTAGATATATATATATATATATATAAATTTATACTTATTCTTAGAAAACTAGCGCTAAAAAAAAAAAAACCTTAATAAATACACGTAACTGTTGTATAGTTTGCAAAATACATTACGATTGTTTTGAGTATGTAAAACAAGGTGTAGAAAAAAATAATATATATATCATATATTTTTCGAAAAATCTTTCAGCTTTTAAAAGAAAGATAATCAAGAAGTTTTTGTGTTTGTGTGTATGTGTGTGTGTGTACAATAGATGCCCTAAAGAAATTTAACATCTTTGTTTTATTTTTTTTAAATATTCTTCTATTGGCAGAAGTAGCTGCACGATAAAATTGATAAAAATTGACTATTTATGGACTTACAACAACAATATATTGTTCTCCTCACTTTACCTTACTGCCAATAGGAAGGGGTCCTAACAGTTACAAGATATGTATGCCGACAGTGTCTGCCTGCCTGCCGAGCGATGACCATTAAATAGCAATAAACATTTTTTTCGTATTAAATCAGAAACAGAAAACATTATTATTGAATTATATTAGAAAAATCTATTTCTAAAAAAAAAGCAAACAAAAAAAAAAAAAAAAAGAAAAAAAAAACCTAAAAACAACAACAATAAGACTGTACATTGTGTGGACTTTGTGTGTTTCACTTATGGATAACCTAGTAAATAAACGTTCTCTGATTCTCCTTGCTCTGCAACTTGTTGATTTTCTTCGTCGACTAAAATTTCGGTTACCATAATGCATTCTGACTATAAGTCATCGGCTACATTATTAGTGTCCTATATGGAATTAAAGTTAATACTCTGCAGATTCATTGCCGCTGGATTAACGTTGACAGCACCATCGACATAGCGCTGTCGGGACATTGTGTGTATGCTGGTGGGGAATTCCATATGTCGTGTGTCGAGGAAGCCCATCACGCCCATAGGGTGGGTGTGCGGAGTGCACATGAGTGGCGTTGGTGTGTCCGATGTGGGAGGAACTTGCATATTAATAGCTGACTGGTTGATGTGTTCATAGTTCTCGATGGTTGTCTCCTCGTTAGTGGGCGTCGGCGATGGGGATAGATTCTCCTGCTTTACCACTCGACTCTTAATACTTGGCCGACTGATCGGATAGCCGCGTTTTTTATATTCTAACCATAATGTACGATTGTTTACGCCATAGAGGCGAGCTGCCTTACAAAAGCCAATGCCACCAGATCGTACGGCTTCGAGAGCTCGAATAAAGTTCTCATCGCCTTGTGGATTTACTGAACGTTTACGTTTTGTTGTCGTTTGTGTTGTTTGATTTCCAGATTGGACTGGATTATTGCTGCCAACACCTGTGGCATTATTACCCGAAGTGTTGACTACACTGGTACCACCGCCACTTCCACCGAGAGACGCACCATTGCCAGCATTATTCGATCCACCACTACTACTCGCACCATTTCCAGTGCCGGGACCTCCAGCTCCGCCAGCAGACGTTAGTCCCGTCGGAACAGTGTTCATTTGATGGACTGGCGATTGCGTTGGTGTCGGACCCTGACTGTACACTGATTGCACCATGGCCGACTCATTTGGGGACGTTGGAGTCGACAGATTCTGCGAGTAGCTGCCCACCAGACTATTGACGGAAATTATTTGCGGCGAGTACGTCGAGTTCTGGTAGTGCATTTGAATATGACCTTGTTGTTGCTGCGGATTGCCAAGACCACTTCCTCCGCCGCCGCCGCCACCGCCTCCGCCGGCTGCACTGGAATTGCCATTTGAATTGGTTGCGTTTTGCTGTTGTTGCCGATGCTGCTGCTGCTGCTGTTGTTGTTGTTGTTGTTGTTGTTGCTGGTGATCACCTGGATTTTGATTTCCATTGTTGCTCTGGTTGTTGGCTGATTGATTACTCAATCCGGCATTGCCGTTTGGATTATTGGGATTGTTGGTGTTGCCATTGCCAATCAAATTGGCCTGACAAGATGACAGCGAAAATCGGGAATAATTTGAATCAACGACCGTCCATTGCAGACCTGGGAGAGGAAGGAGAGCCATAATTAGTTCTATTTTTGTTCATTTGTTTTTTTTTTTTTTTTTTAATTTGTTTATTTTTTTAAAGTATTTACTATAAAAACTATTTTTTTTTTATTTAATTCGTTTTGTCTCGAAAGAACTCTACAATAGCAGATTGTAGGTCATGAATATTAGTGTATATCTCTCTTGTTTAGTTAAATTCCACTTTCAAAAAAGAATACCTACTCAGCCAATTGCTGGGCTCAAAATATTTGCAGTATTATTTAAAAGTTTAAGTTTCTTTCTTGTTTTTTTTAAAGAAAACTATATATAAGAGAAATATGCATTAATAAGAAAAAAAAGGAAATAAATAGGAAACTCTAATTAAAAAAAAAAAAAAAAATAGAAAATAAAAAAAAAAATCCTTATAAGCAACGAATTTCATATCTCGTAGTTAAATAACAAAATAGACGTATAATTTGTTCAATTGGAATGGAAAACTAAAACTCATTTCGAAAAATTATAACTAAAAAAAAAAAAACAAATTTTCTATAGCTCTCTTCTCCTGATCCCAGACAGCAAGGAATATGTTGTTGAAAAATTATTGTTTGATTTTCTTTCAATTTTGTTTTCTTTGGAGTGTATGTATGAATTTGCTTAGTGAGTGTGGTAAGTTGGTTAAGCAATATTTGTCGGCGTTAGTTCAATAAATTTTTGATATTTTTTTTTTTTTTTTAAATGATTAAAAGGGAAGAAAGCAAGTCAGGGTATTTTTTTTTTACAAACATCATAAACAAAAATAGATTAAAGAAAAAAAAAAAACATCTAAAAATAAATGTACTCCGATTAAACAAACACAAAATGATAATCATTGTAGACGACAGGTTGTTGTATATAAATAATTTACTGTATTTTTTTATTCACTAAGGAAAATATAAATTTATGAACTAAATCGAAATGAAAACATTTTTTTTTTCGAAATGAAATTATGGTCAAATGATACGAGTTTGAAATTTCTAGCTTGGATAAATATTTAATAAAAAAAAAAAACAGGATCAGTGGAGGAGGCTGTTAAATGGGTTAACGATCTCGTTTCGATATGTAAGACTAGTTAAAACCAAAGTTCTGAAAAATTGTTAAGCATGAAAAGATAAGTTGTGGGCTACTATATCACATTCATAAAAATAAATAAATATTAGGCATTAAGCAGTCCAGGTCCAGCCCATTGTGCGTGGTATACATACGTTCAGAAGGGACCTACAGTTTTACGCCATATCTGAAGGGCAGGGAGGTTTTTTGAGAAGCTTTCTCTACTAACTAAATACTCTTGGATGTTTGTCAGACGCTCGCAATGGGTTGGGCCGTGAAAAAACCTTTGGTTGTATATTTCTGGATTCGAACTCGGAACCCCTTGCGCAGTAGTCCAACGCACTAACCACTGAGCCACGGCACCCACATTCATACTCTCTCTAACTATATGGGTGTCTAGGTATTGGACAAGCAAACAGCAAATTGCATCTGTCTAACAGAATTGTTTTTAACTATGCAGTTTTACACTAAACAATTTGAAGATGATCTTATTTCAGTAAACAGGAATTAGACTGAATCTGAATTACCTCACCTTGAATCATATCTACGATTCCCTTCCAGAAGGGAAGAAGGTTTAATGGAATGCACAAACGCACGAGTTGCAGTGTGAAAAAGTTTTCGGGATTATGTTTGTTTTAGGGTAAGACTTGTTATTAATATTTTAAAGTTAATGCTAAGACAACGAATGCACAAACATATTTTTGACACGTCATTTTGCTGCCATATCAACTGGGTTCAATTCTACATTATCTATCGATCAAGAACAATCTAAAACCAGCAGTGTAGAATCACAAAACTGGGGCATCTTAGGCTGAAAACAGACCGGATCAGACAATACGTCTTTTCTTGTCTTATCGAACAACAATCCATTGACTCTTGCGGCCGAACACACACCAAAGAAGACAGACGAAAAATTTGTCCTTATTTCGATGTGCACAATGACTGGTTGTCGACAATACATGGGTTTACGGCCAACACGCACTGAACGAGCCGAACATGTCTGCAACCACCGGCGCAACACACACCGCACACAAAAGAAAAAAAAGGACAAGAACAGATAAGAAAACGTGTCTGGTTGTCTATAGCTGGATCGTTGTCTTTCAAAGACATTAATTGGTTGTTGTTTTCCTTTGCACTAATTTTTATTTATTTGTGAGTTGTGACGCAGAGGGGTTAATATATTTATTCGAGGCAAGAGGCCAAATATATAATTACAAAGATAAATATCATTTAAAGAAAATTATTATCGACAGTAGAAAACTCGGTTTTGTTTTATCTCAACACTGATCCGATCTGTTTTCAGTCTTAGCGTTGATTGGGCTTCTTTTCAATGGCTAGATTTACATATTGCAATACCTTGTCGGAACTCCTAACTCGACGGACCAAATTAATGCTCTACAGAACGCTCATCGGCAACCATGTCTCAGGCAGGGACTCTACAATAGTCGGGAGCCCTTTAAGTAAGTAATACCTTGTCGAAATCTCTATAATTAGTTATAAAACCAAATGGAGAACGCACTGCTTTTGATCGCTAATAGCAATTATTATTTCAAATTATTTCCAATAAAGTATGTAAAGCTGAAAGGCATTGCAAAGTGCTGTAAAAGTGAGACTAAATTCTAGTTTTGTAACTGGTCTGGTGAAACTTACATACATCATTTCACTCATGTTCTGTGGTTTAAAAGAGAACTTTTTTAGCAGCAGCATAATTAAATATATTGAACTAGGTGATCGCAAAAGAAGTATAGCACACAAAAATTCACACAAAGTAGTACTATTTAGTTATAAAGCATACATAAATATTCAAATTGGCAACTTGTTAAATCATTTATCCTTTTGCGAAATCAATCGAGAGGTTTTTCTCTTTATACATACGTACATTTGAGATTATGCTTCTTTTTCATTTTTGTAAAAATCATGACGTAGGTACATTTGAGTACGTAAATTGTAACCAACAGTTAATGGTGATATGGTAAATGGGTTACAAATCAATTTGTAAAGAGAATCAAATATATCAACAAAATAACTAAGAACACAGAGAACAACAAAACAGAACAGGCAGTAGTAGTATAACAAATACATAAGAAAGTTATGTTGAGAATAAAGCATACTCGCACACATGATAGAGGAATCTATATCGTACAACAAAAAAATAACAACGTTAACACACAGCTACAAAACTATAAACTCACCTGAGTGCGATGACTGTGACTGGGAGCAACTAGCATTTGGACCATCATGCTCCGAAGGAGTTGTTCCTCCAGAAATATCCAATGGCAGGGTCTGCGGAACACTCATATCCGTTTCGGGTTTCTGCAGAAAATATATAAAATCTTAGCAATGGGATTCTTTAATAGGTGATTAATAATATTTACGATTTGCATAGTATGGGGATGGCCATGACCATCGTCCAAGCTATCCGGTGAAGAGTCTTGCTGATGTGCTTCAACATCAACACTTGTGGACTCCTTTATGATTTTCGTATGTAGGGTATGTCCGAGACCAGTTGTATTGCCACCAAATGACATTTGACTCATTTGGGATAAATTGATATTAGCTCCTGTATCGACAACGCCATGTTCATCTGAAGTCCGATCACCGGAACCTATACATAAGAAGATATAATAACTATATGATATGAATTTATGTTTTCACAGATATTCACCATTATTTGAGGACTTTCTTAGTCGTTTCCTTCGTGTGGCCGGTGATGTGCCAGCGCCCAATGGCGAGGGTGTTCTCCTTAACTGATGCAGTTGTTGCGTTTGACTTTGCTGATGATGATGATGGTGATGATGTTGCTGCGGTTGTTGCTGTTGGAATTGTGACTCGGAACTACCCCATAGTGAATCGGTCCCGCTACCACTGCTCTGCAGTTGATCAGGTTGTTCTGATGATGATTTACTGTCCGATTTTGTTAGAGTCGCCGCATCGGTGGGCATCTCGGCTAAGCCTTTGATTTTAAGCATCTCAGCCGTTTTGAGGATGTGCGGCAATTGCTCTTGCGACACATTTACCTCGCCGTAGTACATAAAATCAACCATTGTCTTGAGGTCATCGTACTGGACGTCCTTTAGTATGACAATTGGATGTTGACATGGATTCGTTGTAAAGAGAGTCTGTCAAAAACAAAAAAACATGCACATTTAACTTTGTGACACTACTATCAAAAAAAGAAATTCAAATGGTTTCAATGTTCAATTCAAAAAATTGTTATCTGTGACGTATTACTGATGTGAATTTTTAGGAAGATAATGATTTCGTCTCCAGTACTATTAATGGTGATGAAATCGTTAGTATTCTAGAGTCATTTCAAAGTTTACAACAAAATTAAAAAAAATCATGATTCTGCTGTCAAATGTTGTTTATTCAAACTTGGGACAGATGTGGACCACGCACAAACAATATCTTAACATTTTTTTTTTTTGTGTCTGTTCAGAAAACCATAGGTAACTACCTATACCTATAAGCATAATTGCGAGACAAATGTATAATTTGTAATCACATTAATTACCACATGTAAGAATAATAAAATGCTAAAAATATTTTCGTTATCATCTGCTTACTCCAATGACGGAAGAGTATAGGTATAAATGGACGGATAGACACCATCAGATTTATATACATATATATATCCGCCAGGTAATACGATGGCAAATAAGTAGATAAGCTTATGAGTCACGTGGATATTCTACAGTTTTGTTTTTTAAAAACTTAAGGAAACAATCTTTGAAAACTTATGTTTGGAATAGGTGAAGACTTTTGGAAGACACATGGTACTCAATATCAATATTTGAACTAAGCGTTTAGATTATATTACTTTTTCAAGTTTTCTTTATTTTAAAACTATAGGTCTGTTCCCGTACTGACTGAAACTACGAAAAGTTACGAATTTTAAGGAAAAATAGCGAATTTCTGTTCCCGCAATTCAAAATTTCGTTGTTTTTCACAGAAGAGAGAGCTCACGAGAGAGTAAGAAATTTGCTGCGAATTTTAGTCCAAGAAATTTCGGTGGGCAAGAATATGAGATCTGTCAAATGGGTGTGTTGTTGTTGGCTGACAAAGAAGTTTGAAATAAATCCATACAAAAAAAAAAAAGTGACGTCTAAAAAGTGTGCAGCTTTTTTGTTCAACTCGTTCCCGCAAATATTTGTGCATATGCATTTCTCTGAGAGAATTTCACCCCCACTCTTACAAATTTGACAAGCTACGAATTTTAGTGCACAAAGTGCGGGAACAGACCCTTTATCATGAATAAATTCTTCAAAAATAATGACAAGTTTTTCAAAGTAAATTTTAACGATATTCGATAGTTCTTATTAGTTTGCCAATAACGGTAAGGTTTTTGTTTTTTCCTGAGATTAATAACTTTCAAACACGGAATAATGTATTCAATATAAGTAAGGATTTATTTGGCGGATAATTTTATGCTATCAATCGATAAATATGATTTTGGGCATGTGGCTGGCGCGAACATTTTTTAAGCTCGATAAATCAGGCATTATTTTGGCAATAACGCGTTGAATGTAAACTTCAAGTAATAAATTGAAAACTACAATGTTAAAGATCCCAGAGTGAGTACTTTGATTTTGGGGACAATGGACCCCATGCTTAAGTGACCGATGGTTCTCTATAGACTGATTTATAGTTATGTTGCTTACAAAATTTAACTGTATCTATGTATGAATGTGTGATTTAAAGTTTATAACTTCCATTCCGGGAGAATTATCTTGGTTATTTTCTGTGGTATCATTTTACTGACCACCAATGTACTTCAATCTTTGAAGATCGAACTTAAACTTTAATTTAACAAAGGATGTTGCTATTTTTATGCTAATATAGAATTTGTACTAACCGGTCTGTACATACATATGTACATTTAAGGAGCTGTTTTAACGTCATATGTCCCTAAGAATGCCAACATATTTTGATAGAATAAGAGATGTGAAAGTTTTTGCTAATATTTTGAACTAATACATATTTTGTGGAGTCAGTACAAAAATGATGTTTACGACATCGACATCGTCGGGAAAATTCTTGTGACGTCCATTCGAAATACCTAGTAGTACATTTTGAGACTTGAGGTGTTCTTTACTTTGTACATCCTCCTAAATTAGAAGGTTGCCGCTATAAATTGGTGCAATTGTCGAGGTGAGTGCAGCTACTTCGTGCTTTTTCTTCTGGTTCAGGAACATCATGACCGACCGGCAACCAATACAAGGATTTTAAAAAGTTACAGAACTATGTACGGGACAGTTTGATTAGAACATTTGATACCTCAATACATAGCGATTCGTGAACAGAACTGTAGAATAGAACAAAAACCAACTCTACTATGTTTTGGGAATGCTACTAGTATAGTGGACAAAATATACCCATTTTACATCAAAACAATTGGTTAGCACAAAGAAAAAAAAAAACCTAAAAAAAATGTATCCAAAAGCACAAAAAATAAAAAATAGGAACAAAAAAAAAAAAATCAATTTTATCTATCTATACGTCTGTCATACCTGAAAATACGAACTGCATGCGGACAAAACAATTTTGTGCGCCTGTAGCTGTCGTCCTTCAGCCGCTAGGGTAACATCCACCAGCGTCCCATTGTGCAGCAGCGAGGAACATACCGAAATAAAATTCGGCTGGTGGTTGTTCCACCGCAAACAGAATTGCTGCACGGACATTGTTCCGGCGGTCCTTCTATCAATTGGAATATATTCGCTCTCCACCTTCTCCAACCCTTCTTCTTTCGATTTAGTGTGAAACGTTTTTTTTTCTTTAACACTTTTGTTGCCTGCGCGTCAACCACGACAACGACGATTCTTACTTTACCAGCAGCACGGCTGTTGGCATTAGAAGCGACTTTGATTTTCTATTTAATTTCACTCGATTTGCATGGGATTATGAAAACCAAATTACTATTCTTCACCCACTATTCATCCACCCCCTGTATATAGAGGTAGGAGAAAACAAAAATTTCTTTTTATCCACAAAACACCACCGCAGGAACTTTTTTAAGACCTTGAATTCCTTTCTATGACGTCATTCATTTACAACTCTAGCACACAAACACCGATACGCTGCGCGAGAGAAAGAAACAAAACGACGACAAAAGCCAGAAAATAAAAATAATAAAAAAAAAGTAATCAAAAAGAAAAAAAAATCCAAAAGAACGATTATATGCGTTGTTGGTTCGTCGAGGGGGAAATCCAAAGCAGCAGCACGGAGACGGAACTTTGCGACATTTTTTCCTCTTAATTCGATGAAAATTTTCTACAACTTTTTGCTTATTTCACTGAAAGGCCACAGGATTTACATTTTATTGTTTTACAATGAGATTTCTATGGAAAAAACAGATCGAAATATTGACAGCCGCGGGCGACACATATAATACAAATCGCTCTCGCTGGTCGTCGTCGCGGACAGATCCCAAGCAAATACAAAATGGCGCGCGTTCGTCTATTGTTGCACTGTGGAGGGGTTTTTTTTTTTTTACTTTACACACACGAAATGATGTCCGTTTTGTAGTTAAAAAAAAAAAAAAAAACAAATGGCGTTAGGATTTTTTTCCCAGGTCGAGTGATTTGTTAACACTTGCTAGAAAGTTGCGTTGGCGGCAATATGGTTTAACGCGAATTTTGAGATAAATTTTGATGAAAATTTCGTGTTTTTTATGCGAGTCGGAAAAAAGGGTTAAATACTTTTCTTTAGCGATATTTTTGGTTTCACTTGATATTTTTATGTAATGGAAAAGTTCCAAAAGCAAACCGATAGAAGTACCATCTGGTGAGGATTTTAATGATTGTTTCTTGGGTGAACAGGAAGATGGCGCTTAGATGAGTGATGCCAAGTCGGCGATAGTTGATGATGCTTATAGTTCTTCGAAATTCATTACAGAATTTAGGTATTTGACCATTGCGGATCTCTCAGAAATATTTTCCTGCTGCCTCAGATGAAATTTTTAATGAAGTGGAGCAAGGCTTTCTGCAGAGTAGAAATTCATCAGTCAATTAATCTTTTTCCTCTGGTATTAGGACATTTGTTTCGTTCCTCTATATACAAATGGATTGAAACTAATAATATAAATACTCTTGCCGAATGCTGAAATAGGTGTGGAAGTCTTAAGGGCTGAGCAGAATGTGCATCTGCGTCTGAATCTTGCAACGTTGCTTGCAGCTATAGCAAACAGAATGCAAGAGACTATCAAATTTTCATCCCTAGATTTCACTTCTCGAATTATAACGAATTTCTTATATTTTGCTCACATTTTTTATTATTTCTAATTCTTTAGATAAATCTTTCCATTGTTCCGTATTTTTCTTTCAATTTTTATAATTTGGATTTAATACGTTTCGTAAGATAGCGTTGTCTCTCACAATTTCTTAAAAGTCTACGATGTTAATTGTGGTAAAAAAGAGTCGTAATGCTAGACATAAACGTCAAACTTGCAACGCTGCTTGAAGTTGAAGGGAACTCCACTTTACAAATGCACATTGTGTTGCAGCCTGCGGCAACCGATTCGTAATTTAAATATTTATCAAATTTCGGTGATTTTACTCGATAAAATTGATTGCATAAAGAATTTAGAAAAATACATATATTTCTATGTATGAAGCCATAAGCAAAGTCTAGCTACCCACAACTGTACGCGTTGTGCATTGTATACATTTCTGCACGTACCGGAGGGACCTACAGTACAGAATGCCTTTTCTTGACAAGTTCAAACAAATAGTTTTTTCAATGCTTATACTAGAGCTGTGTCATTCGTTAAAATTTGATAACCGCATCGTTCAAGAATTGGTTGCAAAAAAGGATTCTGTCATTCCATTCAATCATTCAATCGTTCAATGATAGAGATAGATATGTTGTATTGGCTCAAAACAGCGACCATCAGTCTTCGTATTGGATTGGTTTCGTTCCGTTCTTCGTTCATTCTATTGATGTATTGAGATGTCGAGAGTGAGACAAGTATATTCTTAGCTTGTTGTTCCATTCGTTCATTACTCAATAACCGAGTCAACTGAAAGTGCCTGAGTTGTGAGACAAATATTGGTTTTGTGATTGATTGGTTTCTGCTTGTGTGAAAGCAATCACCAATACTTTTGTGTGAACGAGTCATCGATGCAGAAGGATTCAGTGCGATACGACTTGCTTGCTTGCTCCACGTCAAGCGTTGAATCTAAATTCGTTTCCTTCATTCCAGAGCTATTCTCTCTAAATATTACTTTGGCACCACAGATTAGAGCGATCCATGTATAAGATTTCCCTGTTTATACCCTATTCTAAGGGTATATTAAGTTTGACACATAGTTTGTAACATAGAGAAATATTGCAGACAGACCCAATAAAGTATATGTACAAATGTTCAGTATCAATAGCCAATTTGATTGAGCCATGTCCATCCGTCTTTCCGTCTTTCTGTCACCAGTTTTTGGGCCTTAAATTTTGAGCTAGGTCAATGAAACTTTGTATGCGAGGTCTTTGGACATCGGGACAGAACAAGTGTAAAAATTTTGAAAATCCGCCCACTGACACGCTCACTTTCGAAAAAGTAATTTTCTTCAGTATTTTTGCATGAAACTCAGAAAAACTTACTTGAGCAAATATGTAGAGATTTTCTTATTCTACAAATCTTCCATACATTGTATATACCACGCCTACTTTTTAGGGGCAGTGTTCTTAAAAAAACAGTTTTTCGGTGTTTTCGTTGGAAAAATATCATTTCGTAAGAACAATATTTAATATATGTTGAAAAATTTCAAAATCCGCCCACTACCATGCCGAGTTCTTGATAAAACTCATGTTTTGGTATAATTTGGAAAAGAAAGACACTTAGATAAGGATAGGGTATCACAGGGTAGCCTTTTCATATGTTTTTCATTGAAATGGCATATTATTTGCTGCAAAATTTTTTCAGAACATTGACTATATGCTCATATTAATTTATAAATAAAAAATAAAACCAAATTATTAAATTGAATTTTATTTTGTCACGCTTTCATTAACAAATCGGGGGTTCGTTACAGAAATGTAAGTATTTCTACTCTCAAAAGCATATACAAATCCAAAGCAAAAGTTGAAAATAGTCAAATTTCGAATATTTCTTTCGAATTAATTTCGTATGTTGTTTGTTAATTAATATTCGCTCGCACCTATATTATTTGTCTCCCGAAGAAATATTTCAAAGTTTTACTAGTTCAACTATCTCTATAGAAATGTATTGCTAACATTATCGTTTGTAACAGTTTACAATTCTCTTTTAGTAAAATTTATCACAGTTTACAAAAAGAATAAATAAAAATAAATCGAGTTTCTTTTGTTTTTTTTTTTCTTTTAAATATGTAAATCGATAAGCTATCCCTTTTTAATACTTGACATCTGACTAACATTTCTAAAATTTTATATATTATATCTTCGCTCGCATGTTTAGTTTATTGTTGAAATGTTAATCACATAATCTTTGTATTTAAGGGAACACTTTTTTTTTTGTTTTCTTTATACAAACGATTGAAAATTAAAATTATTAAAGTAATTATTATATGCAATGAATAAATAGTTTAAATAAAAACATAAATAACTTAAGACTACATTATGAGTGCATGTATAATTATATTCTTTTTCTATATATATTTCGACGCTAGCTGCTTGTTTTTTTTATTTTTGTTTTAATATTATTTTCAGTTTCTTATTCTTATTATATATAAGTATGTCAAATGTCTATTTGAATTTTTTACCCATATTGTGAACTAAACGGAAGAAATATTCATCTTTACGTAATAGTTTCGCACGGGCATATGAATGAATGTCTGCATCCATGTTATGGTCCCGCAGCCAGGACGATGTATTGTCTGTACTCATACCGGTCATTTCTGTTCTTGGTTCATCCGGTAGTAACATTTGACCTTTAAAACAAGAAGATATCATATATGCAGTTTACCACAGAGCAATCAAATACTAACCCGCGGTAATTGCCTTGTAGGGTTCCTCAGATTCTAAGGCTTCACTTAGACCAATTTCATTTCTGGCGTAAATACGAATCATGTATTCGTGATTCTCCTGTAGGTCCCTGATTTGGAATTTCTGTACATCTGGTGGCACACGGCCAACTTCAATCCACATGGTCTTGCGCAAGTCTCGAATGGCAATATTATAACCGAGCAGTGGCGCACCTCCATCTGACTCGGGAATACCCCATTCGAAAACGTGTGCATTGGCAGCAATAACTCTTGCTTCTAATGGACCAGTTGGTGGCGATGGAACGGCTATTAAAATGGTTGTTAGTTTAATTAAGTAAAATTGTCAAAAAGCTACGCTTAAATGGGCACTTACTTGCGTGTGTTTTCAGTGAAATGCTTTCAGTTGTGGCTGCTGTACTAAGACCCACGGAATTTTCAGCGAACACTCTGAATGTGTATTCAGATTTTTCTTTCAAGTTATCGACGGTATACTGCAGACAATGTGCATCCAGTGTGACAACTTTAGTCCATTTCGTTGAGGTCGACGAGCGTTTCTCAACAACGTAACCTTGGATGGCAAAAATTGTATTATGAAATGCAAACAAATTGTATTTGAATAAAAAAAAAGATTCCCGGTTGAACGTGAATGAAATGGCGCCCAACGCGAGTTTTGGGATGATACTTCTAGACTTCCACTCTAGAAAATAAGAATTAAACTTACCAGTGATTTCAGATCCACCATTGCTGGCGGGTACTTCCCAATCGAGAGTTACACTTCGACTCGTTACATCTGGTGCTCTCAGATTTTGTGGCGCCGATGGAGGAGCTAAAATTATTGGAAGGACATTTAAATACATCCACATTCAATTGATTTAATTATGGAATAATAAGCGAGAAGCAAATGATAAGCCGCAGATACATACCGACTTTTTCCCATGATCGAACTAAAGCAAAAAAGCAATAAGCAATATGCGTTTTGTAAATAATTTTTAAAAGAAACAATGCAAAAGCGTTAGAAATATGAAACAACTTACTTATTCTACGGCCAACGACAATCTTATCTTCAGTCTCTAATGCCTCGCTAATGCCAACTTCATTCTTAGCAAATATTCTAAAGTTGTAGGCCTTGTCTTTTATAACATTGCTAACGAAAATATTCGTTACATTTCCGTTCGTACTACCCAAGAGTGTGTATTTTGTCTCTCGGACTTCTTTGATTTCAACAATGTATTCGATGATCTTGCTACCACCATCGGATTCGGATGGTTCCCAAGAGAGTGTAAATGAAGTTTCAGTCATACCGCTTGCTTCAAGCGGTGCTCTCGGCGGTGTGGGTTTATCTGAAAATTTTGTGTCAATTATTTGTACCTCGTTTTATGTTTAACTATCATGTTACCTGTCTTTTTGGCGATCGTAACCGGTTCACTTTCGATTGGTTCCGATACACCAATTGGATTACTAGCATAAACCCTGAACATATATTGATTATTCATTGCAAGTTTTTGCACTGAATACGAGTATATACTCGTGTCCATTTCTGCTACCTTCATCCAGACATTATTCTGTAGATCGCATTTTTCCAGAATGTATTTCGTAACTTCTAAGCCGCCATCGTCAATTGGTGGTGTCCATTCCAGTTTAATGGAATCCTTTTTCATTTCTTTGATTTCCAACGAATTTGGCCGTTGTGGTTTGTCGATTACCTTAACGGTTACATCGACACTTGTCGTGCCGGCAGTATTTTTCGCTGTTACCTTATAACGTCCCGAATCTTCACGAGTCAATTTTGTGATTGTTACAGTCGATGATGTTTCGATTGTTTCGATGACAGTACGTTTGGTGGTCTTGATTTCGGTTGTTTCTTTGTACCATGTTACTTCGGGTTGTGGATAGCCTCGGATTCTTGCTGGAATGGTTAGATTGTTGCCCGTTTTCAATTTCTGTGAAATGTACTTTTCGTCGATTTCAATTGTGGGCTTCTCACGAATTGTCAGCTTGCATGAAGTCTCCACTGAACCGACTTCATTCTCTGCTATGCAGGTATATGTTGCTTCAGTCTCAATACTTGTCTCTTCGATAATATATTTAGACACACGATTCTCATAACGAATGTTTGTCGATTCAATTGTTTTGCCGTTCTTCTTCCACGTGATCTTTGGCTCTGGAATACCACCAAAGATACATGACAATGTGACCTCTTTGTTGGGCTCGCTGACAATGTCTTGAAGTGGTTGCTGAACGGTTGGTTTTTCAGTTTTCTTCTCGGCAACCAATCGAATTGTAGGTGACAATGGTGATGGAGGACTTGGGCCAACCTCATTGAGGGCAATTGCACGGAAGATGTATTCCGAATCAACTTGTAATTTTGTTAACGTGAAGGTAGTATCTTTGATCTTTCTGATCTCAGTCCATCTTAGAGAAAGAGAAGTACATTTGAAATGGAATTCATCCATGAACTTGAGAATACCTACTTTTGCTCCTTAACATCCTGGTATTCCAAAATGTATTCAAAGATTTCAGCCTTGCCATCATCTTCTGGTGCCTTCCAGTAAAGAGTAATGGAATCGTGCATGACTTCTAAGGGCTGTGGTGAGCCTGGCGCCTTGGGCGGTCCTGAAAATTATCATTAAATTATCATCAAGAAATCCTAAACAAAAGAGACAGACACTTACTCATAATAACCAAATGAAGACTGGCCTCTGCTTCGCCAACTGGATTGACCAATTTAACGGTGTACTCATCTTCGTCCTCTTCGACGACTTTACGGATTGTTAGCGAAGCTGATTGCTCATCAATGGCTGGAATTGTCCTCTTTGTTTTCTTTACAACAGTCTTGGATGTTGACCAAGTGGCCTCTGGTTGAGGGGTACCGCTGAATTTGATTGTCATCGTGACGTCATCATTCTCCTTAACCTTAATTGTTTGGTCTTTGTCAGAGATGATGATCGGTGGAGTTTTAATTTCTGCAGATAATCATAACATATAAAGTCTGTATAATTGTACCATTTTTTGAGCTTACCTTCGACGCATAGCTTACTAGTCGTAGTAACATTTCTAGCTGTGCAACTAACATCTCCCACATCATCTTCGTTGGCGTCATGTATAACCAGACGCCGGATAGTGCCCTCAACATAGACATCGTGCTTCTTATTTGGTGTTATTTTCTTACCCTTCTTGTACCATGTGACATCCACATCTGGCTGAGAAAGTTCACAAACGAATTCGGCATCAGTAGATTTGGTGGCTAAAGTAACATCTGGTAGTTTCATGACAAAATCAACCATTGGCTCTTCAACGATCAATTTCGCCTTGGAAGTTTGTTCACCAACTTGGCATGTATACTCTGAAGCATCATCCAACTCCGAGTTGATAATCTTCAATTTTTGACGTTTACCATCGATGCTGAGCTGGACATGTTCAGAGAACTGTAATTCTTTACCATTCTTGAACCATTTAACCAAAGCATCACCCTTTGTCAGTTCAATTTCGAAGGTTGCCGATTCACCCTTTGTTACAGTGATGTCCTTCATTTCTTTTAGAATTTGTGGTGGCAATTCAATGACCACCAATTCAGCTGTACATTCTTGATCTTCAAGCACGCATGTGTATTCACCCTCATCATGAATAGATGAATCACGAATGATCAATCGCCTGATCTTGCCATCCTTTACAAATTCAAGTCTCTTATTCTCAGGAGTAAGCTTTTCGCCATCCTTCACCCATGTAACCTCAGCCGCATCAGTTGAAAGTTCAACTTCAAAGTATGAGTCTTCTTTTTCCTTGACTTCGTTATCTTGAAGAGGCCGTATGAATTCTGGCTTACGTTGCAGTACCTCAACAGTTGATTGTGTTTCCTTGTTCTTTACTTTGCAAACATAGGTACCGGCATCACGAAGATTTGTTGTCTTAATGACGAGCTTATGAATCTTTCCATCTTCAACGACAACGCGGTGATCCATGCCACTGAGTTCTTTGTTATTGAAGAACCATTTTGTGGATACAATATGTGATGTCTCACATTCTAAGGTTAGAGACTGACTTTCCTCAATGCTGATGTTCTTTTTCAGTTTTTTGGTGAACGAGACTTCATCAACTTCAACAATGACACGAGCTCCATGCGATGTTTTACCGACTGGGTTACTTGCAATGCATTTGTAATCACCTGAATCGGTTTCTGGATTGGCGTCGTTGATGGTTAGTTCAATGATTTCACCATCGTAACGTAGTTGTACTCGTTCGGTTGGTTCTAATGGGTTGTTGTTGAATAACCAACTGACTTCAGGAACTGGATTACCAGTTACCTTTGCCTTGAGGCTGATTGTTCCTCTCTGTGGTACAGATTGCTCTTGGAAGCGTTCAACGAAGAGTGGTGGTTCAGCGTTACCACTAGCGGCTTCTGTGGACGAAAATAGAGTATGAAAATGTTAAGATTCAACAAATAGTCATATGGATCAGAGACAGTGAGTGGGCCTTTGCAGCAAACTGTAATTATGTTTATAAAAATTTGGAAAAAAAAACACCAACCCACTGTCAATGAGAATTGAGTAAAAAATTCAGGACCAACAAAGGATCTACAGGAAAATGTATGAAAACAGTAAACAAATCCTACCTTCGATTGTCAAATAAGCTGATGTCTCGACACTTCCTAACGGATTGACTGCCTTCACGGTATATTCACCCTTCTGTGGCAGTTTTGGTGTAATCAATGTTAACGTATGCGTATCCTTTTCAGATTTAGTGTTACCCTTAACCGGTTTACCATCCTTATACCATGTTATCTTTGGTGGAGGATTACCAACAATTTGGGTTGTTAGCACAGCACTTTCACCCTCACGAATAATCATATTCCGCAGAGGTTCAAGAATTTGTGGTGGTTCCTTTTGGTCTGTCTTCACCTTGAGTGAGATCGGTAGGCGAGATTCACCCTCACGATTTGTGGCGATCACTTCGTACACACCTTCCTGGGATTTTTTCACTTTGGTTATGTGCACGACACTGCAGTACATATGCATATCGGATTCAGTCACAACCTTTACGTTCTTCTCGGTAATCACTTCTTCACCATTGAATGTCCATACAATATCCGGTTCGGGAACGGCCACAAGGCGGCATTCTAAAATCACAGTTGTACCTTCGTCCACATATTGGGCACGTGGCTTCTTCGAGAATGTCGGTGGAATACCTTCCAAAATATCGGCCAAAGACGATTCCCTGGACATACTCTTACGTGACATACCAGTTGCGTCAGATCCATGATCGGATAGCGGTGTTTCAACAACCAATTCAGTTGTAGTCGATGTAAAACCGGCAGAATTCTTAGCTACGCATGTAAACATACCAGCATCTTCGGGGAAAACTTCACGAATGATAAGTGTAGCAACATTATCTTCATCGTAGTACATTTGGAAGTCTTGCGAAGGCTTAATAATGGCTGTTTGACGGAACCAGGCAATTTGTGGACGTGGAACACCTTCAACTTTGCATTCAAATTGAACAGTATAACCGTCTGGTGTGTGAATTGGTTGAAGTTTCTCGATGAAACGCGGTGCAACGGGTTTCTCATCGGGACCAGGTCCTTTGGATTTTGTTCGTATGGACGGTAACAATATATGTTTGTTGGAGAAATTGGTGGTTAATCACAACGACGAGACATAAAAACACAAAAACGTCAGACAAATGAAACTTTGACAGGCATGTAATACTTACGTTCAAAAACTGGCAATTTATCGATTTTCTCATGGAGTTTCTTCTGTACATAGTTAGTGTAAGCGTCTGGCTCCATAAGATATTGTGCTGGTACCCAGCCCTCTTCGGCGGTGAGATTCTTGCGAACAAACCACCATTCTGAACTGTGACGTCCAACGACATAGACCTTTTCACCTTCAACCAAGTTGATAGCTTCATCGTTGTCAGCGACGTAGTTGCAAATCGAATATCGTACGTTTTCTTCTCCATCGGTTTCTGGAATTGAAATTTAATTTTGGTAAATTTTCTTCGCTAAGAGTTAAAATAGGCAGCTTACCTTCGATATGCGCTTCACGAGTTATGTTCAATGAGGCTCCGTCTAAAATTTTGTGTGTTTTTTTTTTATTTTTAAAGAAAAATTACCGTTAAAAATTCAAATGGTAAAATTAAATTTGAATTGTAATGAAAAATGGCGGAACTCTCACTGATGCAGTATAATTTTTCATTCGAAACTGATGAAAGATTAAATTTTAAGTATTCTTCTAAATTTTGTTGCGTAATGTTTAGCCAGGCAGTAAAAAACGCTTGATATCTTCAAGAAATCACCTCAAATTTTGAACTTTCAAGTGAGTCTTAAAATTAATTGCATCAGTGAGAGGAATTATGAGGAAAGAGCATAGAAAAAAGGATTAGTGTTGAAGATCAGTAAAATGTTAGTCACGTACATTTACGACTTTACCTCGCATCAGTACTCTGTTATCATATAAGCATTAATTTAGTTTCCTAGTTTCAGAATTAAAAGCGTAAATTGTAATGAGAGTTTGAAATTAAAATAGTAATATGAGTGGAAAAAGTGTGTCAGAGCGGCGAATGTCTTATGAGTGAAAAAAGCGATATTAAGTTATAGAGAAAATATAATGAAAATATAATTTATAAAGACCTTCATTGAAGATTTGTTGTTTTATCTTGCGCTTCTTGTGGAACGTCAAGGAGTCCTCATCATATGCCACCGAATCGTCTTGACGTTTAGGCTTCAGTGCAATTAGAATCTCTTCTCCATCCTCATGCTGCACGGAATACCTTGGTTTTGGTTTTGTCTTCGGTTTGAGTTTGAATTCAACCTCATCTGGTGGTAGTTCTTCTTCTTGATATTCTTCGGGCTCTTCAACATCATACATGGTATTATCTTCACCATCACTGCTGTCAATGATTTCTTCAATGATTGGCTCTTCACCGTCGTCGTAGTCTTGAATGATTTTAACATGGGCCTCGTCCGCTGCTTCTGAATATGTCTTTTGGATAGGACGTTTCACCTTAACCTTGGATGACATGGAAATCTCTTCTTCGGCATAAGAGTCCAAATCGATATTGAATTCTTGATCGACATCTTCTTTCGTTTTTGTTGATTTTGCGCGGAAAGTCACGTTTTCAGTGTCAGTGAATTCGGGCAGTTCGACGCCGCTCTTCTTGCGTCGTTTCAGTTTCTTGATGGTGTATTCTTGATCTTGAAGGTCTGTCACCTGTTTTGGTTTTGGTTTAGGCTTCTTGGCAACAATGAATTCTTCTATATCTTCGGTCTCCTCGAATTCTTCCATTTTTCTAATCAAAAGCTCAGCACTTTCTTCACCAGCTTCTTGAACTGGCTTAACAGGGCGTTTCTTTGTTACTGTTGCTTCGCCTTCTACACCTTCATCAATCTGGCGTGGTTTTTTAAGTGCCAAGCTAACTTCTTCTTCATCATGAT
Organism: Chalcosyrphus nemorum; assembly: GCA_949716465.1. Taxonomy (NCBI): domain Eukaryota; kingdom Metazoa; phylum Arthropoda; class Insecta; order Diptera; family Syrphidae; genus Chalcosyrphus; species Chalcosyrphus nemorum. Next base: position 13,049,004 of record OX454334.1, on the reverse strand, counting down.
CTTCAACTGAAGGCTTGAACTTTGGTTTCCTTCGCTTAAAGACGGCTTCTTCAACGATTTCTTCTTCTTCGACTTCGACGGGACGTTCTACGACAACTTCTTGTTTGATTTCGAGTACATCTGCTGCTTCTTCAATACGTTTTGGTTTTGGTTTCTTTTTGAGAGTGAGGGCCTCTTCAGGTGCATCCTCAGTCTTCTGTTTAGGAAGCTTCATTTCTACGCTAACCTCTTCGTCTTGTACTTCTTTCGGTTTTCTTGGCTTAAGCGTTACCTCAGCTACTTGTTCCTCTTCGGGTTCAACAGGTTTCATAATTTTTATGCTGGCTTCTTCAAATGTTTCTTCGACTGGCTTCTTTGGCTTTTTAGGTTTCTTCACAACGATCTGTTCTTCGACTTGTTCCTCTTCAACCTTCTTTTCTGCAATCTTGAGCTTGACTTCGGCTACTTCTTCTTCAACTTCCGGAGCCTTTTTAGGCTTCACCTTGAATTCAGCTTCCTCAGGTATTTCTTCAGGAACTGTTTCTTCTTCAGGCTGGAATTCTTGAAGTTTGAATTCATATTGCTTAGGAATTTCTTCGGGTGCTTTCTCTTCCTCTTTAGGTTGTTCGATAACTTCCTCAATTTCAACGACTTCTTCGATCTGTGGCTCTTGTGGAATTTCTTCAATTACCGTGACCTTGAGCTCTGCAGCTGCTTCTTCTACCTTAGTTGTCTTAGGTTTCTTCATCTTAATTTCAGCTTCTTCAGTTACCTCCTCAACTGGTTTCTTTTGAGGCAGGGTAACCTCAGCTTCTGGTTCTTCGGTAACTTGTGGGGTTGGTTTCTTTTTCTTTGGAAGCTTGAGTTTTTCTTCGGGAACCTTTTCTTCGGGCACCTTTTCAATTACTTTCTCTTCTGCCTTTGGTTCTTCAACGATTTCCTCAACTATTTCTTGTGGTACTTCCTCAATAACCTTAATCTTATGTTCAACGACTGGTATTTCTTCAGGCGCCTTTTCCTCAGGTACCTTCTCCTCTACCTTTGGTTCTTCAATAATTTCCTCGACAATCTCCTTGGGAATTTCTTCCACAACCTTAACCTTATGTTCAACCACTTCTTCTTCTGGTTCTTCAACAACATATGGTGCGGGTTCCTCCTCTTCTTCCCGGATGATAATTTCCTCAGCTGGTCCCTCATATGGCTGTTCTTCCATAACCTTAACCTTTAGTTCAGCGGCGGCTTCATCTTTCACCTTCTTCTTTGGCCTTTTCATCTTAATTTGAGCATCTTCAGTAACTTCTTCCACTTTCTTTGTTACTGGTAATTTGAATTCGGCTTCAACTTCTTGAGGCTCCTCTTGTTGTACAACTGGCTTCTTCTTCGGCTTGAGTGTGAACTGACTTTCTGGAATTTCTTCTTCTTCCTCTGCTTCTTTTGGTTTAGTTAACTTGAATTGTACTTCTTCGGGAGTTTCTTCAATTTCTTCTACGACTGGTTTCTTTGGCTTCTTCTTAATGATCTTAACCTCCTCTGGTACTTCTTCTTCAATTATTTCCTCTACCTTTTCTTCAACTACTTCTGGTTGAATATCAATGACCTTAACCTGAAGTACAGCAGCTTCTTCTACCGGAGCCTTTGGTTCCTTTGGTACGGTCTGCTTAAGTTCAGCCTCAACATCTGGGACTTTTTCGGGTTTAGGTGCAGTGAGAACAACTTTAGCTTCCACTTCTTCGGGAACTTCCTCTGGCTCCTTTTTCTTGATGGAGAACACAGCTTCGGGGGCTTCTTCTTCTTTTGGTTTCTTTGGCTTTCGCTTTACCACCTTTACTTCTTCAACTTCTTCAGTTGTGACTTCACGGGCTTGTTCTTCAATTACCTTAACTTGCAGAGTGGGATAATCTTCCTCAGGAGCTTTCGGAGATTCTTCCTCAACGATTTCGATCTCTTTGACTGGTTCTTCTTTTGGCACGGGCTCAGTTTCAATAACCTTTACTTTTTGGATTTCCTCAATAGGTTTCTTTGGTTCTTCTGGAATGACTTCGACTTCCTCAGGCACTTCTTCTTTTTCTTCTGGAATTTCTGGAGCTTGGATTTCAACGACCTTTACTTCGAGTACCGCGGCTGCTTCCTCAACCTTTGGTTTCTTTGGTTTCTTCTGTTTAATTTGTGCCTCGGCAACCGGTTGTTCTTCTTCTTTGGGAGTAGTAAGAACAATCTTTGCTTCGAATTCTTCTGGAACCTCTTCTGGAATCTTTTTCTTTACCTGGAAAACGGCTTCAGTCGGTTCTTCTTCTTCGGGTTGAACAGTTTCTTCAGCTGGAAGGTCAATTACTGCTACTTCATGAATTTCCTCCTCAACCGCCTTAACCTTTTCTTTCTTTGGTTTCTTCACCTTTACCTCAGGTACCTCCTCTGGTTCTTGTGGTTTTTCTTCGGGAGCAAAGTCCTTCGTAGTTATCTCATATGTCTTGTAGTCCTCTTGAATTTCTTCGACAACTGGTTCTGGAACTGGAACAACTTCTGGAACTTCTTCTACAATTGGTTGGGGTTGTTCTTCTGCCTCTGTTTCAGTCAATTTGAATTCGTAGGATTTTTGCGGGACTTCCGGAATCTGTTCCTCTTCCACTACAATTTCTTCGATTTGTTCCACTGGAGCTTCGACAGTTTCTTCCACCTTAACCTCGAGTTTAACCTCTTCTTCTTCGATTGGCTTCTTCTTTGGTTTTTTCTTCTTTATCACTACTTCTACTTCACTTTCCTCTGCCGGTTGTGGAGCTGTGAATTTAACTTCGATTTCAGCCTCCTCGGGAACATCTTCGACAGGTTTCTTAAGTTTGAAGGAAGCTTCTTGTGGTGTTTCCTCAATTACTTCCTCTTCAGGAACTGGTTCCTTTAATTTAACTTGGAACTCCTCAGGTGCCTCTTCTGGTTTGGGCTTCTTACGTCGGGTAACAACCTTTTCTTCGATAACTTCCTCGAAAGTTACTTCCTTCTCTTGGCTTTCGGTGACCTTAACCTTAAATTCTTCAGGTATTTCTGGAGCCTCAGTCTCAGTGACGGAAATTTCGTAAGAATCGTATACAGGTTCCTCCTTTGGCTTCTCAGGAACCTCGGTTATTACTTCTACGACAGCGGCTGGTTGTTCCTCTGGTATTTCTTCTTTAACCTTTACTTTCTTTGGTTTTTCTTCTGGCAATGGAGCCTCTTCAACACGTTCCTCTTCAGTAACAGCGACTTCAAATGTCTTATCTTCAACTACCTCTTGCTTAATCTCCTTTACCTTTTCCTTCTTTGCTTTCTTTTTGGGTTTTTCTTCCTTAACCTCAGGTTCCGGTGAAAGCGATTTCTCCTTGGGCACTATTTCTTCTTCTTTTGGAATAACAACAGCTTGTTCTTCAGGTTTGTCTTCTTCAATTTTTTTAACGGGTTTCAATTTAATTTCAGCCTTAGGTTCCTCTGGTGCTTCACTTTCGGGTATTCTGAATTTAACAGTCTCTTCTGGCACTTCTTCCACTTCTTTGGGTACACCTGGAATGATTTGTACTTGCTCCATTTCCTGTTCGGGCTTCTTCTTTTCTGTACGTTCGTGCTTCGGTTTCTTTGGTTTCTTTTCCTTCTTTGGGAACTCTGGTTTTTCAATCTCTTCCAGTTCTTCCCTCGGGTACTCTGGATGTTCAAAGTCAACCGGCGCAAATGGTTCCATTTTGTATTGTGGCTGTTCAGGTTCGACTACTTCTTCTTTTACAACAACTTCTTCTTTCTTCTTAATAACCTTTTCTTCCACAACTTCTTCCTCCTTGGGTTTGACTGGTGCCTTCTTTAGGGTTACACTCTCTAGTTCTTCCTCAACGATTGGCTTCTTTTTACCCTTTCCAAGTTTTATTTCTACAACTTGTTCAGGTTCTTCTGGTACCTTTACCTTTTCAGGTTTCTCATATGGCTTTACCTCAGCCTCTTCTTCAGAAGCGCTACTATATTTCTCATACTTTTCCAATTCAACCTTCTCGCGATCATCCTTGATCTTCTTTAGTTTCTTGAACTTCTTAGGTTTAGTCTTAAGAAGTTCTTCAGCTTCTTCGATATTGCGCGACAGCTCTCCATTAGCTCGGATAGCATTTATATCGGTTATCTTTGGTTTGAGTGGCTCTGGTGGGAATTCAACCCGCACAATACGACTCTTCAGTTTGAATTGTGATAGTATGCTGGTACCTTCTTCAACTGGTTTTTCCTTGCGTTTGGCTGGTTTCAGTTTGATCATCTGTGGTACTTCTGCAGCTTCAACAATGACAACCTTCTGAGGTTTCTGATCCTTACGCTCGATCTTGATTGGTACCAATTCTCCTAGAGTTGGCTTTTCTTTCTTGGGTTTTTCAATATCGATCTTTTCATATTTCTCGAGAACTGTCTTCTCGACTTCTTGCTCAAGCAAGGCCTTAATGATCTCATCATGATCATCTTCTGTTTTCTTGACTGGCTTCTTCTTCTTCTTTGGTTTCGTTGGCTCGACTGTATCCTTCTTGATTTCTTCTGGTGTTTCTTCGATCACTTCGATTGGTGTAGAGTCTTGTTCTTCGGAGACTTCTTCAATCACTGGCACATCAATAACGTCTTCTGGGATTTCCTCTTCTACGATCTTTTCTGGTGCTTCTTCCTCGATAATGCTTATCAAATAGTCCTTATGCTCCTCGACAGGTAAACCTTTTGAGATGAACATTTAAAGAATATAAGTTTAAGAGAATAAACAGAATTAAAGGTATCTAAACTCAGCTCAGCCAAACCTTGAAAGAGAAAAAAAATTATAATTCTCCGAATAGATATTCTAAAAGACACAAAATCGTAGAATCGTAGCAATCCTAAATTTGTACAGGAGCAGAGAAGGTCAAGCTAAGTTCAATAATTCAAATCTAAATCCATAGCGGGTTTTTTTTTTAAAGCAAAAATAGTAACTTCTAATATCAAACTAACGTGGGACTGAGGTATAAAAGCATTGGCTTTTACTGGAAAACCGTTAGCGACAAAATAAACAGCTAGCTTAAAAGATGCATAGGGAATGTAAATAAGGAACATTGATCTGGAATTTGCTAAAAAACAATTCTTAAATGAATATAGAAACTATTTATGATTGCAATGTACAAAATGGAATGGTCAAAACAGTGTTCGTTCAGTCAAAATGTTTGTGTAGTCGTTACTATGCAAAGTCAATTAAGGTTAAGACTTAAAGGGCCCACCATAGTTGAATTAAGGATCTGGACGCGCCCGTACGTAGTAATGCAAATACACATGTTTTGTATACTGCGCCCATAATGACTCTTCGCTCAGTTTCGTCGAGTCTCGTTCACTTTTGCCTTCATGAGTAGAAAGCGGTTTCATTCGCACATTCAGTACGGAGCACTAATGATGGCTAAGTTGCGCGCCCTGTCAAAATACGATTTGATAACCGGATGGTTCAAGTATTGGTTTAAAAAATGATTCGGTCATTTGAATCAATCATTCAATCGTTCAATGATAGAGATAGATATTTTGTATTGGCTCATAACAACGATCATCAATCCCAATCAGATATTTGTATTGGATTGGTTTCGTTCCGTTTTTCGTTCATTCTACTGATGTCGAGAGTGAGACAAGTATATTCTTAGTGTCACATGGAAAAAACCATAAAGAAATTCCAATTTCCTTTTCGTTCCATTATTGCCAATACTTTTGTTTCATTTGTTCATTATTAAATAACCGAGACAATTGAAAGTGCCTGAATTCTGAGACAAGTATTGGATTGATTTGTGGTTGTGTGAATGTAATCACCAATACTTTTATGTGAACGGTCAAAATGATCGAATCAATCACGATTGACACAACTCTAGTTCGCGCACTTTCTGCACCAAAACTAGCAGCTTGTCAAATTTCTGAGAACAAATTCTCTCAAAGAAAGATAAATGCCCAAAAATTTCTTGGTCACTCGTGAGCTCCTCTCTCTTATATGAAAAACTAAGAAACTTTAACGTACGGGAACAGCAAATCACTATTTTTTCGTAGAATTTCATAAATTGTGGCAGTTTTAGTCCTAATATTCTTTCAGTAATTTTTCTTGTGAGTGTCATTATATAATGACTCAGTGCTCTGTTCAGTTTAAACATGGAACTTATTTTAATTTTCTTAATTTACCAAGTGTCATTTAAGAACTAGTGTCGTGTGTCTTTTAATACCAATATAATTTATATTGCTTTTTTGTTTCTTTTTTCCGCTTATTGTATTGGTTAGTAATAAATGTGTAAAACAATGACATTGTTAGTTTAACAAATTATGTCGTCAAACAGACAGTTCTATAAGAGTTGTTTTTTTATTTTTTTTGGTCAAACAAATTGGGTTAACACTACTTACAGTTAATATTCAAACCAGAAAAACACGGGTTAGTTATCAAATCAACATATAGTATACTTCGACATTTCAAACAAAATTTGCTTTAAAACTTGCGTTCTCAGGAATATGGGGTCTTGCAAGAACTTGTGATCAGTAGATTGTTTGTTTGTTTTTGTCAGTTTTTTGTACGCAGAAAGGTCGTTTGTATTTCACGTGCTTATTGGGGGTATTTTGTAAATATATTGATCGTATTTAATGGTCCGAGGATAGTGATGGGAAGCAAATGTCAAACAGTGTATGACATTGCTAAAAATGCGATAACAAGGACAAGGAATATCGGAGAAACAATTGTAAAGCAAGTCTTAAGCATTTCGAACACGGATTAGATACAAATTGTTTAGTGGTTTTGGTATTTTTTTTTTTTTTTTTGGACGTCACAGGGAGTTATTTACTAGAGGAAAACACCTTTAAGGCGCTAGAGATTTTGCAACCCTGGGGGTTGTAAAATGTGTAAAATGTTAGATTTGTTTTTAGCACAGAATAAAGAATAGAGAAAAAAATACAAAACATTGTTTGCCTATGGGTAGGACGAGACAGATAATTGTTAAGTTGGAGACAACGTTATTTTTGTGAGGAATTGAGGTGCATTTTTGGGGGCTGGCTCTTGTAGCACACAACTTACTTGTCTCTGATTGTGTTTTATCTTTTGGTTTTTTGGTAGGTTTCTGTTTGGTGGTGGTTGTTGTATAATCGGTAGTATCCGGTTTGGATTCTTCTTGTACTGGTGTTGTCTGTTCTGTGTCAATTGGTTCCTCGGGTTGTGTTTCGGGTATTGTGAGAGTTTCTGTAATTTCACTTGGTTTCTCTTCGATGAGGGGTTCTTCGATGACCTCTGTTATCTTAGCCTCTTCGATGGGTTGGGGTTTTTCGGGCTTTTTCTTCTTTTTCGGTTTTTCTACGAGGGGTTGTTCTTCCTCTTCTTTTGGCTTTTCGACGAGTGGTATATCAACCTTTTCGTACTGTTCCAATTCAGTTTTGGGTATATCTTGTTCGATGAGTTTTTGAATGTAGTCATCAAGTTCGTTAGCCTTGACGGTTTTTGTGGTCTTTTTGGGTTTTTTAACTTTAGCCGGTTCGGGCTTAGTGGGAGCTTCTTCGACGATTTCAACTTCTTCTGGTATAGGCTCTTGAGGTTCTTCGGTTATAACGATAACAGCATCGGGCTTATCCTCTTCTTGTACAGTAACGATGTAAAGCGTACTTTCTTTGTCGCCGACCTTCTTTTTCATTGTGCGTTTAGTGGTCACTTGTTGTTTGGGTAAACCTTCTTCATTTATGACTTCTTCAACCTTGACTTCGGCTGGCTTGTCTTCAAACACTTCAACAATTGGCTGTTCAAGGGGCTCTTCTTCAATTAGCTTGATTTCTGCGATTGGATGTTCCTCTTCAGGTTGCGGAGTTTTCTTTGGCTTGTGCTTTTTCTTTGCTGGTTTTTCTTCTTCTTTGACGGGACTTTCTTCTTTTATTAAGACGGGTTGTTCAACTTCTTCTTTTGGTTTGGGTGTTGTTTCGAATTCGACCTTCTCATATTTCTCCAGTTCAGTCTTAGGAATTTCTTGCTCAATGAGCTTCTGAATGTAATCATGGAGATCGTCTTTCTTAACCTTTTTGGTCTTCTTCTTTTGTGGTTTAGGCTGTTCGGGTGTGGGTTCATCTGGTTGAGGGGCTTCTGAAGTTATAATTGTTACTTCCGCTTCTGGTTGATCATCAGTTTGGACTTCAATAATCTCGATTACGTCTTCCTTCGGGCCTTGTTGACGCTTAATCTTACGCCTGGTGATGGTTTCAGTTCGCACCTTTCCATCTTCATCTTGAACTTGCTTTGTTTCGGACTTAGTCTCAATTTCTTGAACCTCAACAGGGGTTTCCTCAATTGGTGCTTCGTCTGGCTGAGTAATGGACTCGTGTACCTTGATCTCATATGTTTCGGGAGTTTCTTCTTCTGCGACCTTTACCTTCTTGGGTTTCTTTTCTTTCGGCTTTGGTTTTTCTTCCTCCTTTACAGCGGCTTCGAAAGTAGTTTCTTCAATTGGCTTGACTTCTTCTACTTCCCTCACTTCAAATGAAGGTTGTTCTTCAATCGGAGCTTCTTTAACATCATCCACCTTTTCAGTTACTTCTGCAACAGGGAATTCTTCAACCGGCTTTTCTTCTTCTACAACTTTAACCTTTTCTTTTGGTACCTTCTTTGGTTTCTTGGGTTTCTTTTCTTCAATTTGTGTGACTTCAAATTCTTCTACTTCTGGTTGCTCCGGTTGCTCTTCTGTCAATTCTACCACAGCTTCTTCTGGTATTTCCTCGGGTACCTGAGGTTCCTCTGTTGTTACTTTAACTTCTTGTTTAGGCTTCTTTTTGGGTTTCTTAGGCTTTTCTTCAATTTCCACCTTTTCATAAGTTTCCAGCTCAGCCTTCGGAATTTCTTCTTCAATAAGCTTCTTAATATAGTCATCTAGATCGTCCTTCTTTACTTTTTTGGTTTTCTTCTTCTTGATAACTTCTTCTTCAGGTTTGATTTCTTCAGTTGGTCCTTCGCTTGTTATTACCGTGATTTCAGCATCGCCAGTGTCCTTGTCTTGGACTTCGATGATTTCCAAAACAACCTCCTTAGGTCCCTTTTGTTGTTTGACCTTTCTCTTAGTAACCTTCTTCTCCTTAACTTCGCCAGTATCATCTGTTACTTCTTCGGTTTTAACTTCCTCTTGAATCTCTTTTACTGTAATGGGGTACTCTTCGATGACTTCTTCAGGAGCTTCTTCCACAACCTTTATTTCGTGAATAGGTTGTTTTGGTTTCTTTGGCTTTTTGGGAGCTTCTTCAATTACTTCAGTGACTTCTTCCACAGGCGCTTCTTCCTTTTCGGGCTGTGTTTCCTCAACGGTAATCTTAGCTGCCTTGGGTGTCTTCTTCTTTGGCTGCTTAGGAGTTTCTTCAATTTCGACCTTTTCGTATTTCTCAAGCTCTGTCTTCGGGATCTCTTGTTCGATAAGCTTCTGAATATAATCATCTACATCGGCCTTTTTAACCTTCTTTATAGTTTTCTTTTTCGGTTTGACTTCCTCAGGCTTTTCTTCCTCTTCAACAGTGGCTACTTCGGTTGTTGTGACAGTAATTTCTGCCTCAGGGGCACCTTCGTTTTGAACTTCAACGATTTCAATTATTTCCTCCTTAGGACCAGTCTGCTTCTTGATCTTTTTCTTCGAAATAGTTTGTTTCTTTATTTCACCTTGGTCATCGACTATTTCCTTCACCTCCTCAGTGGCCTCTATTTCTTCAATTTTGATTTTGTATTCCTCATAGAGCTCAACTGCAGCGGGAGCTTCTTCTTTTGGTTCAGATGGTTGTTCGACTTCTTCTGGAATTTCTTCAACTGCAAGTTCTTCCGTTGACTTAACTGTGATCTTATATTCATCAGGTACCTCCTCTTCTACTTCAGCGGGTTTGAGTTGTTTTGGTTTCTTAGTTTTCTTGGGTTTTTCCTTGACTTCTTCTGGACTTTCAGAAGTAATCTTAATAGAGAACTCGTCTTCTGCAACAGGCTCCTGTGGTTTCACATCTTCTGGAGATTCCTCTTCAACTTGAACCTCATCGGGTATTTCTTCCTTCTCCTCAGCGGGAGTTTCGGTAACTTTTACCTTTAATTTCTTGTGTTTAATGGGTTTCTCCTCCGGTTTTTCTTCTTCGACCACTTCGGGAATAGCCTCTGGAACAGTTTCTTCAACAACTGACATAATGAATTCCTGAACGTCTTCTTTTTTGACCTTCTTTGTTTTCTTGACTGGTTTTTTCACCTCAGTTTCTTGTGGTGTCGTTTCTTCTGGTTCCAATAGGACTACGGTAACTTCCGCGTCGGGCTGTCCTGCTTCTTGTGTCTCTGAAACCTCGAAGATTTCCTCCTTTGGACCTTGCTTGCGTTTGATTTTGCGTTTGGTGATTGTTGTCTCTTTAACGACGCCAGCATCATCCTCAACTTTAACCGTTTCAGTTTCTTGGGCAATCACTTCTACTTCATATGGTTGTTGTTCTTCAACAGGTGCTTCCGATTCCGTAACAGTAACCTCGGCGAGCTCATGTTTCTTTGGTTTCTTAGTCTTCTTCTTAGGTGTGATTTCTTCTTCGACCTTTTCAACCGTAGCTGGTTGTGGTTCTTCTTCGGTGATTTGAACAGGTAATTCAGTGACTTCTTCTTGTTGTTCTTCAACTTCAATTTTCTTGGTCTTCTTTGGTTTCTTTTTGGGTTTGGCTTCTTCGAGTTCTATCACTTCGACTTGCTGTTCATCGAAGACCGTCGGCTCTACTTGTTCTTCTTTCATTGTGATCACGTATTCTTCGGGTTGCTGTGGTTGTACTTCTTCGATTATTTCGTGAATCTTAACTGGAAGTTCATCGATTTGGTCTTCAACTTCCTCAGTTTCAGCTTCAAATTCAGTTATTGTTACTGGCACTCCGTCCACGATTTCTTCCTTCACAATGTGCTTTTTCTTAGTTTTCTTTACTGTCTTTGGCTTTTCTTCAACATCTATCTTTTCGTACTTTTCCAACTCGGTTTTGGGAATCTCTTGCTCTATTAACTGTTGGATGTAGTCATGTAGGTCATCCTTCTTGACCTTCTTCTTCTTTGTTTTTTCAACAACCTTGACCTTCATTGGTTCCTCAGGCGCTTGTTCTTCCTCGACGGGAGTTATTTCTGTAGTAGTCATTGTGACGTCGGCTTCAGGTTGGCCTTCTTCTTGTGTCTCTATTATTTCGATGACATATTCCTTAGGACCTTCTTGTTTCTTGATCTTACGCTTCTTGATAATCTGTTGTTTGGTTTCTCCGCCTTCATCTGTTATTTCTTTGACCTCGATTTCGGGAGCAAGCTCTGTTATACGGATTTGATATTCTTCTTGAACGACTTCTTCCACTTCCGGTTTTGGTTTCTTGACCTTCTTTGGCTTCTTAGGTTCTTCTTCCACGACCTTGTATGGGAACTCTTCAACGGGTTGTATTTCTTCTGGTTTTTCTTCTACAACTTCTTCAATTTGAATTTCAGCCGGAGCTTCGGGTTTTTCTTGAGGTTCAGTTTCAATAATCTTGACTTTTTTGGTCTTTTTGGGCTTTGTCTTTTCGATTGGTTTTTCTTCTAGTTCTTCTATAACTTGAGGAATAGTCTCTTCTGGAGCTATTTCTTCGACAGTTTCTTCAACTACGGTCTTCGTGAAGTGTTGCTCTTCTTCGGGTACCTCTTCAGTTTTCTTAACTGGAACTTCCTCTTGCTCTTCAAATGTGACAGGTGTTGTTGCCTGTTCTTCAATGACTGAAATTATGTATTGTTCGACTTCTTCCTTTTTAACCTTCTTGGAAATCTTTTTCTTCTTTGGAGCCTCCTCTTCAATAACCGTGGTCTGTTCTTCAGGCTTTTCTTCCGATTCAATTATGGTGATCTCAGATTCAGGTTGGCCTTCAACTTGGGTTTCAGTGACTTCGATGGTGTACTCCTTTTGACCCTTCTTCTTTTTGATCTTGCGTTTGGTGATGATTTGTTGTTTCTGTTCACCACCTTCGTCTTCCTCAACCAAAACCTCAATGTCTTTAGAAATTTCTTCTAATGTGACTGGAAGCTCCTCGACGACTTCAATGGGTAAATCTTTCTCAGGAACAGCTTCCGTTATTTCTTCAATGATTTGTTCTTCCACGGAAGGTTCTGATTCCCGCATTGTAAACGTGTAATCATCAAACGATTCTTCGGGAACTTCTTCAGAGACAATAGCTTCTTCAATAATTGGCTTCTTCTTCTTTTTCTTCTCCTTTGGCTTTTCAGGAGCTTCTTCTTCAGTGACAGTTATATCTAAAGCATCAGGTAGCTCTTCTTCAGGTGCCTCCTTCTTTGGCTTAGATTTTTTGGCCTTCTTTGGTTTACCATCGACATCAATCTTTTCGTACTTTTCTAGTTCTGTCTTCGGAATCTCCTGTTCTATTAACTGTTGAATATATTCATGAAGATCATCCTTTTTAACCTTCTTCTTTTTGACCTTTTCGACTACTTTAACAATAGCTTCTTGAGGAGTTTCTTCTTCTTCCACCGGTGTTATTTCCGTAGTTGTCATAGTAACGTCGGCTTCGGGCTGACCTTCTTCTTGTGTCTCTACTATTTCGATTAGGTACTCCTTGTCGCCTTCTTGCTTCTTAATCTTACGTTTCTTAATAGTTTGTTGCTTAACTTCGCCTGTTTCAATAGTTATTTCTTTCACCTCAACCTCTGGCTCAAGTTCTTCGACGCGAATTTTGTATTCTTCAACAACGGATTCTTCGATTTGCGGCTTCACTTTCTTTGGTTTCTTGGGTTTCTTTGGTTCTTCTTCCGTAACCTTAATAGAAAGATCTTCTGGTTGTTCTAGCTCCTCAGGTTTGTCTTCGTCAAGAACCTCTATTATCTCCTCAACTGGAGCTTCAGGTTGTTCGTTTGCTTCTGATTCGATCACCTTGACCTTCTTTGTCTTTTTAGGCTTCTTCTTTTCCACTGGTTCAGTTTCTTTTTCTTCTACAAGTGGAGCTGTATCCTCCTCTACAATGTCTTCGATCTGTTGAACAACTGTTGTGATTTCAAAGATTGGTTGCTCTTTCTCGCGAACTTCTTCAATTACTTCTATTGGTGCTTCTTCCTCCTCCTCGAATGTGACCGGTCCAGGTGCAGTTTCTTCAATGACAGAGACTATATACTGTTCGACTTCTTCTTTCTTGACTTTCTTTGAAGTCTTTTTCTTCTTGGGAACATCTTCGACTATCTTGATCTCCTCTTCAGGCTTTTGTTCCTCAGATTCAATAATAGTAATCTCTGTTTCAGGTTGTCCTTCAACTTGAGTCTCTATAACTTCAATGGTATATTCCTTATCTCCCTTCTTCTTTTTGATCTTCCGTTTGGTTATGATTTTTTCTTCAACCTTGCCTTCTTGATCTTCTTCAACAACAACTTCAACGTCCTTTGAAACTTCTTCAACTGTAACTGGTAGTTCTTCAATAATTTTCGGTTTTAGTTTCTTTTTAGGCTTTTCCTTGGGAGCTTCCTCAATTATTGTTTCTTCTTCTGTACGCTGTGATTCACTTACAGTGATTGTAAATTCGTCTGCAATCTTCTCTGGTGCTTCCTCAGTGACTACAACTTCCTCGACTGTGGGTTTCTTCTTCTTCTTCTTTTCTTTGGGTTTTTCTGGAGCTTCTTCTTCTGTCACCGTGACGTCTAATAAGTCTGTTAGTTCCTCTTTAGGCGCTTCTTTCTTAGGTTTGGATATCTTAGCCTTTTTAGGTTTGCCATCGACATCAACTTTTTCGTATTTTTCGAGTTCTGTTTTCGGAATCTCTTGCTCAATAAGTTGTTGAATATATTCATGTAAATCATCCTTCTTTACCTTTTTCTTCTTGATTTTCTCAACAACTTTGATGACCTTTGGCTCCTCAGGAGTTTCTTCTTCATCTACAGGAGTAAGTTCAGTAGTAGTCATGGTAACATCGGCTTCAGGTTGACCCTCAACTTGAGTTTCAACAATTTCGATGAGATATTCCTTGTCACCTTCCTGTTTTTTGATCTTTCGTTTTTTTGTTGTTTTTTGTTTGACTTCACCAGTTTCATCGGTAACTTCTTTAACTTCAATTTCTGGAGCTAGTTCTTCAACACGTATTTGATATTCTTCCTCGACCACTTGTTCAACCTCTGGCTTTGGCTTCTTGGTTTTCTTTGGTTTCTTGGGCTCTTCTTCGGTTAACTTGGTAAGGAATTCTTCTACTACTTGTACTTCTTCTGGTTTTTCTTCGACAACTTCAGTTGTAACTACTTCGATTGGTGCTTCAGGTTCTTCTTTAGCATCAATTTCTGTCACCTTGACCTTTTTGGGCTTCTTAATTTTCTTCTTTTCAGTTCGCTTAACTTCTTCACCTTCTATGATTTCAGTGATAACTTCTTCAGGAGCTTCTTCTTCAACTTCTTCTTCAACAACGGTCTTCTTGAACTCGGGCTGCTTTTCTTCGGGAATGTCCTCGATTATTTCGACCGAGACTTCATCTTCCTCAAATGTGACAGGTTTTGTTGCTTGTTCTTCAATAACAGATATAATATACTGTTCAATTTCCTCCTTTTTGACTTTCTTTGTTGTCTTCTTCTTTTTCGGAACTACTTCCTCTACAACGGTTTCTTCTTCTGGTTGTTGTTCCTCAGATTCGATTATAGTGATTTCGGTTTCTGGTTGTCCTTCAACTTGAGTCTCTATGACTTCAATTGTATATTCCTTAGGGCCCTTCTTCTTTTTGATCTTACGCCTGGTAACAACATGCTCCTCAATTTTACCCTCTTCATCCTCTTTAACGACGACTTCCACATCCTTAGCCACCTCTTCAATTGTAACAGCAAATTCTTCGATGACTTTGGGCTTTAGTTTTTTCTTGGGCTTCTCCTTAGGAGCCTCCTCAATTATTTCGACCTCTTCTGTGGGCTCTGATTCCTTAATTGTGAATGCAAATTCATCCGGAGTCTCTTCTGTAACTTCTTCCTGTAGTTCAGTTTCTTCTACTGTTGGCTTCTTCTTTTTCTTTTTAGGCTTAAGTTTTTCCGGCGCTTCTTCTTCAGTTACTGTGACATCTAAGATTTCCTGTTCTCCTGCTTGAGAAACTTCTGGCTTAGGCTTGGACTTTTTAGCTTTTTTAGGTTTATCCAGCTCCGTCTTTTCGTACATTTCCAGTTCTGTCTTTGGAATTTCCTGTTCAATTAGATACTGTATGTAGGCGTCCAAATCATCCTTCTGAACCTTCTTAACCTTCTTCTTTTTAATAGGTTTGGTAACTTCTTCTGTTGTTTCTTCAGGTGCTTCAGACATCGTGACAGAAACTTCATACTGTGGTTGACCATCAACTAAAGATTCAACAATTTCAATAATATCTTCTTGTTCTTCCTCGGGCTTCTTACGGCGGATCTTACGTTTTTTGACAACCTCCTTCTTGACGGTACCTTCCTCGTCGATTACTTCACGTTCAATGACTTCTGGTTCTGCTTCGATGATTTCAACCTTGTGGAATGGCTTAAGCTTACGCTGTTCGACTTCCTCTTGGGGTTTCTCTGACTTGGGAATACGGAACTTAACATCCTCTTCTGGCTGTTCTTCCAGTTGCTTTGGCTTGCCTGGTATTATAGGATGTTCGATTGTTTCTGGCGCAGGAACGGGCTTCTTCTTACGCTTATATTTAGTTTTTTCGGTTGGTTTTTCTTCCAAGTCTTCTGGTTCTTGTTCAAATTCTAGTGGTTCTAATGGTTCACGTTCAATGTCTTCGAATTCGAGTGGCTCGAATTTGATAGATGTTCCCTCGACTTCAGACTTCTTTGGCTTTTTCTTCTTTTCTGGTTTTTCCTCCTTTGGCTTGACTTCTTCAATGATTTCTTCATCGGGCTTTTCATCAATCTTAACCGGCTTTAGGCGTACGTCCTCTGGGCCAGGTTGTTCTTCTGGCATTTTGCCCTTACCAATTTTCAATTTTTTAGTTTCTTCGGTCTGTTCTTCCTTCTTCACCTTCTCTGGTCGTTTGTATTTCTTATCAGGCTTTTCTTCATCTTCCTTTGGCACCTCAATCTTTTCGTACTTCTCTAATTCGGGTCTTTCCAAATCGTCGTCTGGTATTTCAATATCCTTGAACTTTCTTCGTTTCTTCTTCAGAATACCCAAGGCCTCTTCAATGTTACGTGATAACTCTCCTTGACCACGTTTGGTATCTAAGTCTGTTATCACCGGTGTAAACATGTACGGTTCGAATGGTATGTGTCGAATGCGAGATTTCAATTTGAAGTCCTTAAATATGATTTCTTCCTTAACCTTTTGCGCCTTCGGCTTCTGTTTCGGTGCCTTGAACTTCAGCACTTGGGGCAATTCTTCTGTGCTGACAATTTGCACTTTCTTTGCCTGTTTGACCTCAATACGCTCAATTTGGATTGCTTGCAATTT
The DNA here is from genome assembly GCA_949716465.1 of Chalcosyrphus nemorum. Lineage (NCBI taxonomy): Eukaryota > Metazoa > Arthropoda > Insecta > Diptera > Syrphidae > Chalcosyrphus > Chalcosyrphus nemorum. Next base: position 13,032,652 of record OX454334.1, on the reverse strand, counting down.
CATTGGCTTAACGCTAGAGTCCCGTCGTGCCTTTTCTGGCATTTGAAGCTCAACCTTTTCGTACTTTTGTAATACAGTCTTTGGAATTTCTTGCTCGATCAGCATCTGAATGTATTCATCCAGATCATTCTTTTTCACCTTTTTCACTGGTTTCTTCTTTTTCTTTTTCGGTTTCTCCTCGTCGGGTTTCTGTGGTTGCTCTTGACCCTCAATGACATTGATCTTAAATTCTTCAGGTTTGATTTCTTCGTCTTCTGGAACTGGTTCTTCACCCTCATCTAATAGCACAACAGTGCTTTCTTCATCTTTACCCTCAACTTTGGTTGTTACCACTTCGATGATTTGTTCTTGATCCCCAACCGTTTTCTTGATCTTACGTTTCTTAACGGTTTTCGTTTGAATTTCACCCTCCTCGGTTGGTTCCTGAACTTCGGTGACTTCCTCAGGAAGGAACTCAACCAACACTTCCTCTGGAGTTTCATCGATTTGATCGAACTTTTGTTTCTTCTTTTTTGGTTTTTGTTTTTTAATTGTATCTGGTGTGTGTTTTGTGTCTTCGTTTACGTCATCTGGTTCTGTGATAGTGTAATCTTTGTTGTCCTCTTCTGTGCGAGAGAAAAGTTGGTATTTTCGTGTTAACTTAACTGTGTTTTGTTAACGCAGTGAATCGTTTTATTTATTTTTTCGTGGAATGTACTACACTTGTTTTGATGTTTTTTTTTAAATAAATTGTATTGTATTTCTTTTTTTTTTCAGGGAATAATGGGTACGCAGATAAATTTATTGTGATCTAAACTTTACAAGAGATAAAGAGCGCTATAGAACAACAGACAGATCGGAGAACTTACTAGGACAGGTTGTTCCATAATACCCGGTTGAATTTCAAAATACACTTTAATTTTGATTCTTATTTTTAAATATTGTTAAATGCATTCACTTATATAATTTTAAGAAAAAGAAAAATAAAACTCAATTATCGTTTGCATTTTGTACCTATTCATTCTCTAAATTTTAATAATTTTGTTAGTAAGTATAATATTCGGTACTGTTGTAAAGTTAATTTAAATTCATTTTGTGGTATAAAAAATTGCATTTCTCTGCATTTGAGAAATTTTTGAATTTTCACTTTGCGTTTAGGTTGTGACAAAGTTAATAATACTTTTTTTTTTTATTTATTTTAAACTTAGTTAATTGTGGAAATTCGATTGTGCGTTAGGTTTGAAAGATGATATTTCTCAGAAATTTTGAACTTTGTATTTGGATAAATAGACTTATAACCAGAACGTATACAGAGAAACGGACGGCAGCGGATGGTTGACATATGTAAATTGTGTGCATTATTTATATTCATATGAGCTCAAGTTTTGGCTACAAAAATATGTTCTTGAGATATAAAAGTAAAATTAATAAATTTCAATCAGTTTCAGAACTGAAAAGTAAGTAAGTACCCTCCCTTTCAACGTATAATTTTGTTTACAAAAACGTTCACTGAGGACTCGTATTTTGTTGAGAAGTTCAGTGAAGTAAAGTGAGAAATTTTCAACAAAAAGATCTACACCGAAGTTTGGCATCACTGAATGTCAGTTGACACAACAAAATTTAGAAAATTTTACTTACTGATAATTAGGTATGTTATCAAAAATTATTTATTATATTTACCTTGTAAATTATTAGTTTTTTAGTTTACAACCTTCGAATTTTTTTCAAAAAAGTCGTTCTCACTGAACTTTTTTTTGTTTTGTTTTTCTATGTGCTCAAGTTCATTTAACTGCGGATAAATTATTCAACAAAACACTCGTATTAAATTACAAAAAAATGGTCTTTTCAAAATGGATCACAGGCCCATCCAAGGAAGTGGTGGGATAGTTGTAATCGCTTCATAGACAAATTAGAGGTGATGACTAGTAGATGGCATAAATTTATCTTTCATAATACTATGCCCACTACTTTTATGTAAAAATAATTCAAATGTCTACTTATTGTAGACCGAAACTTGGATTTCGTAAAAACATATTTTGATAGTTCAACATTTTGATGGTACAAAGTTTTTCTCGAAAAAAACATTGGCTTGAAATCTTTCATACATGTGTATTAGGTATATCGCTAGTTAACAAGGAGCAAAGAATAAATACAATCTTCCTTTGAACGCTAAAACACGTAATCGATAAATTTCCACTTTTTGAAAGTTTAACTTAGCTAAAATTAATATAAAAATTATTATATAAATTGAGTGCTTGCACAAACCAATGCCATTAACAAAATTAAAACTTAATAAAAAACTGAAAAAAAAAAAAACATAACTTCTTGAGGTAAAGACTTACCAGTGACATCGTTGACTTCAACTATTTCAACATTAGTCTTTTGTGGCTCGGCAACGGGTTCTGTATCGCTAAGTACCTCTTCGACAACGAAGCCCTCGTCCGTGGTGACTTTTTTGTTCTCCGATTGAATGGTCACCGCGCCATCCTCGTCTTGTACCGACTTAAATGTTGTAATGTAAACCGGTTTTTCAGTGTCTTCCGGTTGCCGGGTTTCCTCTGTTTTGTTCATGGAATATAAAATGTTATTGTAGTTTGTGTTTCGAATAGATTGAAGTTTTTTTTCTTTGTTTTAATTCGTGTTAAAATTGCATTTGTGGCATGGTTAGTGTGTGTGCGAAGCGCAGTAAATCTCTTACCGTCCTTTGGTTGTGTTTTGTGTTTTTTGTGTTTGGATGTTTTGGGTTTTTGTGTTTTATCATCGTCCAGCGAACGAATGTCAATTATGTCAGGAATAGTGTCATCACTGACGACACGAATAAGGGAGAAGGGCTCCTTGCCTTCCTCTTCGATGGTTTGAATTTGATAGACCTCCGGTAGATTTGGTGCTTGATCCTTCTTGAATGTTCTTGTTTTGACGACCTTCTTTTTGGGTTTCTCGTTGTCGTTGGTAGTTATTTCGGAAATTGTTATTTCTTCTGGTAGCTCTTCGATCACAACAGGTAAGGGGAAGTCTTCTTCTGTGGGACTGACCTCTTCGATGTGAACTGAAGTGTAGGGAACTTCTTGGTCATCCTCTTCGATGGTTTGGATTTTGGTGATTTCATCCTTGTCTCCAACACGTTTTTTGATTGAACGTGTTTTAATGGTTGTCTTCTTTGGTTTTCCTTCAGGTGTTTTGCCAATAATGACAGTGACCTCTTCGGGTAATTCGACAGATTCTACGGAATCTGGTTGAATGAAATCTTCTTCTGGCTTTGGCTCATCAGTGATAGTGACAGTGTATTCAGGTTCGACGCCCTCACTTTCAACAGTCTTTATTTCGGTCTGTTCAATTTGATCGCCCTTAGGTTTTTTGATAATACGCTTTTTGGTGGTTAATTTAGTTGGGTGTCCAGTTAGTTCGTCAACAACAACTGTAGTTGATTCTTCCTCAGGTAGTTCAACAATTGGAACAGTGGTTTTATCGGGAATTTCGGGGAAAGGCTTTGTAAACTCTTCCACAGTGACCGTTGTAACAGGAACCTTTTCGAATTCTTCAACAGTTTGAATTTTTGTAATTTCTTGTTTATCTCCAATAGTTTTCTTAATAAGTTTGGTTTTAATAACAGTTTTGGTAGGAGTACCGTCTTCAGTTTTGGAAAAGACAAATGATTTCCTTTCGGGTAATTCTTCCACAAGTACTTCATCTGCTGGCTTTTGCAAACGAATCCTTTTTTTAAGTTTTTCCTGGGTGATCTTCTCCTTGGGGGCTTCTTGTGTTTCTTTCTTGGGTTTTGGTTCATCAAATGGAATTTCTTCAATTTTTGCGGTTGTTTCAGGCTTTTTGCCATCTTCCTCAACAGTTTGAATTGTAGTGACTTCTTGTTTATCACCCTTTATTTTCTTAATAACGCGTGTACGGATTTTCTTCTTCTTCGGCGTACCATCCTCTGCAAAGGCGTCAATTTCCAGGACTTCTTCCGGTAATTCTTCAACTTCTTCTGGTTTTTGTTCGAGGGGAGTCTCCTCAACTGTGACAATAGTTTCGGGTTGTTTGTCGTCCTGTTCTATAGTTTCAATCTTGGTAACTTCCTGTTTGTCGCCCTTGACCTTCTTGATGACACGAGTTCGGATCTTCTTCTTTATGGGTTTGCCTTCTTCAGTAACAGTCTCAACGACACGTACTTCTTCGGGAAGCTCTTGTATTTCCTCGGGCTTCTCTTCGAGTGGCACCTCCTCAACTGTAACAGTAGTTTCGGGTTGCTTGTCGTCCTCCTCGACAGTCTCGATCTTGGTGACTTCTTGTTTGTCGCCCTTGACCTTCTTGATGACACGAGTGCGGATCTTTTTCTTTGTGGGTTTGCCTTCTTCGGTAACGGTTTCCACAACACGAACTTCTTCGGGAAGCTCTTGTATCTCCTCGGGCTTCTCTTCGAGTGGAACTTCCTCAACTGTGACGGTTGTTTCGGGTTGCTTGTCGTCTTCCTCAACAGTCTCGATCTTGGTGACTTCCTGTTTGTCGCCCTTGACCTTCTTGATGACACGAGTGCGGATCTTCTTCTTTGTGGGTTTGCCTTCTTCGGTAACAGTCTCAACGACACGTACTTCTTCGGGAAGCTCTTGTATTTCCTCGGGCTTCTCTTCGAGTGGCACCTCCTCAACTGTAACAGTGGTTTCGGGTTGCTTGTCGTCTTCCTCAACAGTCTCGATCTTGGTAACTTCCTGTTTGTCGCCCCTGACCTTCTTGATGACACGAGTGCGGATCTTTTTCTTTGTGGGTTTGCCTTCTTCGGTAACAGTCTCAACGACACGTACTTCTTCGGGAAGCTCTTGTATTTCCTCGGGCTTCTCTTCGAGTGGCACCTCCTCAACTGTAACAGTAGTTTCGGGTTGCTTGTCGTCCTCCTCGACAGTCTCGATCTTGGTGACTTCCTGTTTGTCGCCCTTGACCTTCTTGATGACACGAGTGCGGATCTTTTTCTTTGTGGGTTTGCCTTCTTCGGTAACGGTTTCCACAACACGAACTTCTTCGGGAAGCTCTTGTATCTCCTCGGGCTTCTCTTCGAGTGGAACTTCCTCAACTGTGACGGTTGTTTCGGGTTGCTTGTCGTCTTCCTCAACAGTCTCGATCTTGGTAACTTCCTGTTTGTCGCCCCTGACCTTCTTGATGACACGAGTGCGGATCTTTTTCTTTGTGGGTTTGCCTTCTTCGGTAACAGTCTCAACGACACGTACTTCTTCGGGAAGTTCCTGTATCTCCTCGGGCTTTTCTTCGAGAGGAACCTCTTCAACTGTAACAGTAGTTTCGGGTTGCTTGTCGTCCTCCTCGACAGTCTCGATCTTGGTGACTTCTTGTTTGTCGCCCTTGACCTTCTTGATGACACGAGTGCGGATCTTTTTCTTTGTGGGTTTGCCTTCTTCGGTAACGGTTTCCACAACACGAACTTCTTCGGGAAGCTCTTGTATCTCCTCGGGCTTCTCTTCGAGTGGAACCTCTTCAACTGTGACGGTTGTTTCGGGTTGCTTGTCGTCTTCCTCAACAGTCTCGATCTTGGTAACTTCCTGTTTGTCGCCCTTGACCTTCTTGATGACACGAGTGCGGATCTTTTTCTTTGTGGGTTTGCCTTCTTCGGTAACGGTTTCCACAACACGAACTTCTTCGGGAAGCTCTTGTATCTCCTCGGGCTTCTCTTCGAGTGGAACCTCTTCAACTGTGACGGTTGTTTCGGGTTGCTTGTCGTCTTCCTCAACAGTCTCGATCTTGGTAACTTCCTGTTTGTCGCCCTTGACCTTCTTGATGACACGAGTGCGGATCTTTTTCTTTGTGGGTTTGCCTTCTTCAGTAACAGTCTCAACGACACGTACTTCTTCGGGAAGCTCTTGTATTTCCTCGGGCTTCTCTTCGAGTGGCACCTCCTCAACTGTAACAGTGGTTTCGGGTTGCTTGTCGTCTTCCTCAACAGTCTCGATCTTGGTAACTTCCTGTTTGTCGCCCTTGACCTTCTTGATGACACGAGTGCGGATCTTTTTCTTTGTGGGTTTGCCTTCTTCAGTAACAGTCTCAACGACACGTACTTCTTCGGGAAGCTCTTGTATTTCCTCGGGCTTCTCTTCGAGTGGCACCTCCTCAACTGTAACAGTGGTTTCGGGTTGCTTGTCGTCTTCCTCAACAGTCTCGATCTTGGTAACTTCCTGTTTGTCGCCCTTGACCTTCTTGATGACACGAGTGCGGATCTTCTTCTTTGTGGGTTTGCCTTCTTCGGTAACAGTCTCAACGATACGTACTTCTTCGGGAAGTTCCTGTACCTGCTCGGGCTTTTCTTCGAGAGGAACCTCTTCAACTGTAACAGTAGTTTCGGGTTGCTTGTCGTCCTCCTCGACAGTCTCGATCTTGGTGACTTCTTGTTTGTCGCCCTTGACCTTCTTGATGACGCGAGTGCGGATCTTTTTCTTTGTGGGTTTGCCTTCTTCGGTAACGGTTTCCACAACACGAACTTCTTCGGGAAGCTCTTGTATCTCCTCGGGCTTCTCTTCGAGTGGAACCTCTTCAACTGTGACGGTTGTTTCGGGTTGCTTGTCGTCTTCCTCAACAGTCTCGATCTTGGTAACTTCCTGTTTGTCGCCCTTGACCTTCTTGATGACACGAGTGCGGATCTTTTTCTTTGTGGGTTTGCCTTCTTCGGTAACAGTCTCAACGACACGTACTTCTTCGGGAAGTTCCTGTACCTCCTCGGGCTTTTCTTCGAGAGGAACCTCCTCAACAGTAACAGTGGTTTCGGGTTGCTTGTCGTCTTCCTCAACAGTTTCGATCTTGGTGACTTCTTGTTTGTTGCCCTTGACCTTCTTGATGACACGAGTGCGGATCTTCTTCTTTGTGGGTTTGCCTTCTTCGGTAACAGTCTCAACGACACGTACTTCTTCGGGAAGTTCCTGTACCTGCTCGGGCTTTTCTTCGAGAGGAACCTCTTCAACTGTAACAGTGGTTTCGGGTTGCTTGTCGTCCTCCTCAACAGTTTCGATCTTGGTAACTTCCTGTTTGTCGCCCTTGACCTTCTTGATGACACGAGTGCGGATCTTTTTCTTTGTGGGTTTGCCTTCTTCAGTAACAGTCTCAACGACACGTACTTCTTCGGGAAGCTCTTGTATCTCCTCGGGCTTCTCTTCGAGTGGAACCTCTTCAACTTTGACGGTTGTTTCGGATTGCTTGTCGTCTTCCTCAACAGTCTCGATCTTGGTAACTTCCTGTTTGTCGCCCTTGACCTTCTTAATGGTCCGAGTACGAATCTTCTTCTTGGTTGGCTTGCCCTCTTCAGTAACAGTCTCAACGACACGTACTTCTTCGGGAAGTTCCTGTACCTCCTCGGGCTTTTCTTCTAGAGGAACCTCCTCAACTGTAACAGTGGTTTCGGGTTGTTTGTCGTCTTCCTCAACAGTTTCAATCTTGGTGACTTCTTGTTTGTCGCCCTTTACCCTCTTAAAGGTCCGAGTACGAATCTTCTTCTTGGTTGGCTTGCCCTCTTCAGTAACAGTCTCAACGACACGTACTTCTTCGGGAAGTTCCTGTACCTGCTCGGGCTTTTCTTCGAGAGGAACCTCTTCAACTGTAACAGTGGTTTCGGGTTGCTTGTCGTCCTCCTCAACAGTTTCGATCTTGGTAACTTCTTGTTTGTCGCCCTTGACCTTCTTGATGACACGAGTGCGGATCTTTTTCTTTGTGGGTTTGCCTTCTTCAGTAACAGTCTCAACGACACGTACTTCTTCGGGAAGCTCTTGTATCTCCTCGGGCTTCGCTTCGAGTGGAACCTCCTCAACTGTAACAGTGGTTTCGGGTTGTTTGTCGTCTTCCTCAACAGTTTCGATCTTGGTGACTTCCTGTTTGTCGCCCTTTACCCTCTTAATGGTCCGAGTACGAATCTTCTTCTTGGTTGGCTTGCCCTCTTCAGTAACAGTCTCAACGACACGTACTTCTTCGGGAAGTTCCTGTACCTCCTCGGGCTTTTCTTCTAGAGGAACCTCCTCAACTGTAACAGTGGTTTCGGGTTGTTTGTCGTCTTCCTCAACAGTTTCAATCTTGGTGACTTCTTGTTTGTCGCCCTTTACCCTCTTAAAGGTCCGAGTACGAATCTTCTTCTTGGTTGGCTTGCCCTCTTCAGTAACAGTCTCAACGACACGTACTTCTTCGGGAAGCTCCTGTACCTCCTCGGGCTTTTCTTCGAGAGGAACCTCCTCAACTGTAACAGTGGTTTCGGGTTGTTTGTCGTCTTCCTCAACAGTTTCGATCTTGGTGACTTCCTGTTTGTCGCCCTTTACCCTCTTAATGGTCCGAGTACGAATCTTCTTCTTGATTGGCTTGCCCTCTTCAGTAACAGTCTCAACGACACGTACTTCTTCGGGAAGTTCCTGAACCTGCTCGGGCTTTTCTTCGAGAGGAACCTCCTCAACTGTAACAGTGGTTTCGGGTTGTTTGTCGTCTTCTTCAACAGTTTCGATCTTGGTGACTTCCTGTTTGTCGCCCTTTACCCTCTTAATGGTCCGAGTACGAATCTTCTTCTTGGTTGGCTTGCCCTCTTCAGTAACAGTCTCAACGACACGTACTTCTTCGGGAAGTTCCTGTACCTGCTCGGGCTTTTCTTCGAGAGGAACCTCCTCAACTGTAACAGTGGTTTCGGGTTGTTTGTCGTCTTCTTCAACAGTTTCGATCTTGGTGACTTCCTGTTTGTCGCCCTTTACCCTCTTAATGGTCCGAGTACGAATCTTCTTCTTGGTTGGCTTGCCCTCTTCAGTAACAGTCTCAACGACACGTACTTCTTCGGGAAGCTCTTGTACCTCCTCGGGCTTTTCTTCGAGAGGAACCTCCTCAACTGTAACAGTGGTTTCGGGTTGCTTGTCGTCTTCCTCAACAGTTTCGATCTTGGTGACTTCCTGTTTGTCGCCCTTTACCCTCTTAATGGTCCGAGTACGAATCTTCTTCTTGGTTGGCTTGCCCTCTTCAGTAACAGTCTCAACGACACGTACTTCTTCGGGAAGTTCCTGTACCTCCTCGGGCTTTTCTTCTAGAGGAACCTCCTCAACTGTAACAGTGGTTTCGGGTTGTTTGTCGTCTTCCTCAACAGTTTCGATCTTGGTGACTTCCTGTTTGTCGCCCTTTACCCTCTTAATGGTCCGAGTACGAATCTTCTTCTTGGTTGGCTTGCCCTCTTCAGTAACAGTCTCAACGACACGTACTTCTTCGGGAAGTTCCTGTACCTCCTCGGGCTTTTCTTCTAGAGGAACCTCCTCAACTGTAACAGTGGTTTCGGGTTGTTTGTCGTCTTCCTCAACAGTTTCAATCTTGGTGACTTCTTGTTTGTCGCCCTTTACCCTCTTAAAGGTCCGAGTACGAATCTTCTTCTTGGTTGGCTTGCCCTCTTCAGTAACAGTCTCAACGACACGTACTTCTTCGGGAAGTTCCTGTACCTCCTCGGGCTTTTCTTCGAGAGGAACCTCCTCAACTGTAACAGTGGTTTCGGGTTGTTTGTCGTCTTCCTCAACAGTTTCGATCTTGGTGACTTCCTGTTTGTCGCCCTTTACCCTCTTAATGGTCCGAGTACGAATCTTCTTCTTGGTTGGCTTGCCCTCTTCAGTAACAGTCTCAACGACACGTACTTCTTCGGGAAGTTCCTGTACCTCCTCGGGCTTTTCTTCTAGAGGAACCTCCTCAACTGTAACAGTGGTTTCGGGTTGTTTGTCGTCTTCCTCAACAGTTTCGATCTTGGTGACTTCCTGTTTGTCGCCCTTTACCCTCTTAATGGTCCGAGTACGAATCTTCTTCTTGGTTGGCTTGCCCTCTTCAGTAACAGTCTCAACGACACGTACTTCTTCGGGAAGTTCCTGTACCTCCTCGGGCTTTTCTTCGAGAGGAACCTCCTCAACTGTAACAGTGGTTTCGGGTTGTTTGTCGTCTTCTTCAACAGTTTCGATCTTGGTGACTTCCTGTTTGTCGCCCTTTACCCTCTTAATGGTCCGAGTACGAATCTTCTTCTTGGTTGGCTTGCCCTCTTCAGTAACAGTCTCAACGACACGTACTTCTTCGGGAAGCTCTTGTACCTCCTCGGGCTTTTCTTCGAGAGGAACCTCCTCAACTGTAACAGTGGTTTCGGGTTGTTTGTCGTCTTCCTCAACAGTTTCGATCTTGGTGACTTCCTGTTTGTCGCCCTTTACCCTCTTAATGGTCCGAGTACGAATCTTCTTCTTGGTTGGCTTGCCCTCTTCAGTAACAGTCTCAACGACACGTACTTCTTCGGGAAGTTCCTGTACCTCCTCGGGCTTTTCTTCTAGAGGAACCTCCTCAACTGTAACAGTGGTTTCGGGTTGTTTGTCGTCTTCCTCAACAGTTTCGATCTTGGTGACTTCCTGTTTGTCGCCCTTTACCCTCTTAATGGTCCGAGTACGAATCTTCTTCTTGGTTGGCTTGCCCTCTTCAGTAACAGTCTCAACGACACGTACTTCTTCGGGAAGTTCCTGTACCTCCTCGGGCTTTTCTTCTAGAGGAACCTCCTCAACTGTAACAGTGGTTTCGGGTTGTTTGTCGTCTTCCTCAACAGTTTCGATCTTGGTGACTTCCTGTTTGTCGCCCTTTACCCTCTTAATGGTCCGAGTACGAATCTTCTTCTTGGTTGGCTTGCCCTCTTCAGTAACAGTCTCAACGACACGTACTTCTTCGGGAAGTTCCTGTACCTCCTCGGGCTTTTCTTCTAGAGGAACCTCCTCAACTGTAACAGTGGTTTCGGGTTGTTTGTCGTCTTCCTCAACAGTTTCGATCTTGGTGACTTCCTGTTTGTCGCCCTTTACCCTCTTAATGGTCCGAGTACGAATCTTCTTCTTGGTTGGCTTGCCCTCTTCAGTAACAGTCTCAACGACACGTACTTCTTCGGGAAGTTCCTGTACCTGCTCGGGCTTTTCTTCGAGAGGAACCTCCTCAACTGTAACAGTGGTTTCGGGTTGTTTGTCGTCTTCTTCAACAGTTTCGATCTTGGTGACTTCCTGTTTGTCGCCCTTTACCCTCTTAATAGTCCGAGTACGAATCTTCTTCTTGGTTGGCTTGCCCTCTTCAGTAACAGTCTCAACGACACGTACTTCTTCGGGAAGCTCTTGTACCTCCTCGGGCTTTTCTTCGAGAGGAACCTCCTCAACTGTAACAGTGGTTTCGGGTTGTTTGTCGTCTTCCTCAACAGTTTCGATCTTGGTGACTTCCTGTTTGTCGCCCTTTACCCTCTTAATGGTCCGAGTACGAATCTTCTTCTTGGTTGGCTTGCCCTCTTCAGTAACAGTCTCAACGACACGTACTTCTTCGGGAAGTTCCTGTACCTGCTCGGGCTTTTCTTCGAGAGGAACCTCCTCAACTGTAACAGTGGTTTCGGGTTGTTTGTCGTCTTCTTCAACAGTTTCAATCTTGGTGACTTCTTGTTTGCCGCCCTTTACCCTCTTAATAGTCCGAGTACGAATCTTCTTCTTGGTTGGCTTGCCCTCTTCAGTAACAGTCTCAACGACACGTACTTCTTCGGGTAGTTCCTGTACCTCCTCGGGCTTTTCTTCGAGAGGAACCTCCTCAACTGTAACAGTGGTTTCGGGTTGTTTGTCGTCTTCTTCTACAGTTTCGATCTTGGTGACTTCCTGTTTGTCGCCCTTTACCCTCTTAATGGTCCGAGTACGAATCTTCTTCTTGGTTGGCTTGCCCTCTTCAGTAACAGTCTCAACGACACGTACTTCTTCGGGTAGTTCCTGTACCTCCTCGGGCTTTTCTTCTAGAGGAACCTCCTCAACTGTAACAGTGGTTTCGGGTTGTTTGTCGTCTTCCTCAACAGTTTCGATCTTGGTGACTTCCTGTTTGTCGCCCTTTACCCTCTTAATGGTCCGAGTACGAATCTTCTTCTTGGTTGGCTTGCCCTCTTCAGTAACAGTCTCAACGACACGTACTTCTTCGGGAAGTTCCTGTACCTGCTCGGGCTTTTCTTCGAGAGGAACCTCCTCAACTGTAACAGTGGTTTCGGGTTGATTGTCGTCTTCTTCAACAGTTTCAATCTTGGTGACTTCCTGTTTGTCGCCCTTTACCCTCTTAATAGTCCGAGTACGAATCTTCTTCTTGGTTGGCTTGCCCTCTTCAGTAACAGTCTCAACGACACGTACTTCTTCGGGAAGTTCCTGTACCTCCTCGGGCTTTTCTTCGAGAGGAATCTCCTCAACCGTAACAGTGGTTTCGGGTTGTTTGTCGTCTTCTTCTACAGTTTCGATCTTGGTGACTTCCTGTTTGTCGCCCTTTACCCTCTTAATGGTCCGAGTACGAATCTTCTTCTTGGTTGGCTTGCCCTCTTCAGTAACAGTCTCAACGACACGTACTTCTTCGGGAAGTTCCTGTACATGCTCGGGCTTTTCTTCGAGAGGAACCTCCTCAACTGTAACAGTGGTTTCGGGTTGTTTGTCGTCTTCTTCAACAGTTTCGATCTTGGTGACTTCCTGTTTGTCGCCCTTTACCCTCTTAATGGTCCGAGTACGAATCTTCTTCTTGGTTGGCTTGCCCTCTTCAGTAACAGTCTCAACGACACGTACTTCTTCGGGAAGTTCCTGTACCTGCTCGGGCTTTTCTTCGAGAGGAACCTCCTCAACTGTAACAGTGGTTTCGGGTTGTTTGTCGTCTTCCTCAACAGTTTCGATCTTGGTGACTTCCTGTTTGTCGCCCTTTACCCTCTTAATGGTCCGAGTACGAATCTTCTTCTTGGTTGGCTTGCCCTCTTCAGTAACAGTCTCAACGACACGTACTTCTTCGGGAAGCTCCTGTACCTGCTCGGGCTTTTCTTCGAGAGGAACCTCCTCAACTGTAACAGTGGTTTCGGGTTGTTTGTCGTCTTCTTCAACAGTTTCGATCTTGGTGACTTCCTGTTTGTCGCCCTTTACCCTCTTAATGGTCCGAGTACGAATCTTCTTCTTGGTTGGCTTGCCCTCTTCAGTAACAGTCTCAACGACACGTACTTCTTCGGGAAGTTCCTGTACCTCCTCGGGCTTTTCTTCTAGAGGAACCTCCTCAACTGTAACAGTGGTTTCGGGTTGTTTGTCGTCTTCCTCAACAGTTTCGATCTTGGTGACTTCCTGTTTGTCGCCCTTTACCCTCTTAATGGTCCGAGTACGAATCTTCTTCTTGGTTGGCTTGCCCTCTTCAGTAACAGTCTCAACGACACGTACTTCTTCGGGAAGCTCCTGTACCTCCTCGGGCTTTTCTTCGAGAGGAACCTCCTCAACTGTAACAGTGGTTTCGGGTTGTTTGTCATCTTCCTCAACAGTTTCGATCTTGGTGACTTCCTGTTTGTCGCCCTTTACCCTCTTAATGGTCCGAGTACGAATCTTCTTCTTGGTTGGCTTGCCCTCTTCAGTAATAGTCTCAACGACACGTACTTCTTCGGGAAGCTCCTGTACCTGCTCGGGCTTTTCTTCGAGAGGAACCTCCTCAACTGTAACAGTGGTTTCGGGTTGTTTGTCGTCTTCTTCAACAGTTTCGATCTTGGTGACTTCCTGTTTGTCGCCCTTTACCCTCTTAATGGTCCGAGTACGAATCTTCTTCTTGGTTGGCTTGCCCTCTTCAGTAACAGTCTCAACGACACGTACTTCTTCGGGAAGTTCCTGTACATGCTCGGGCTTTTCTTCGAGAGGAACCTCCTCAACTGTAACAGTGGTTTCGGGTTGTTTGTCGTCTTCTTCAACAGTTTCGATCTTGGTGACTTCCTGTTTGTCGCCCTTTACCCTCTTAATGGTCCGAGTACGAATCTTCTTCTTCGTTGGCTTGCCCTCTTCAGTAACAGTCTCAACGACACGTACTTCTTCGGGAAGTTCCTGTACCTCCTCGGGCTTTTCTTCGAGAGGAACCTCCTCAACTGTAACAGTGGTTTCGGGTTGCTTGTCGTCTTCTTCAACAGTTTCAATCTTGGTGACTTCCTGTTTGTCGCCCTTTACCCTCTTAATGGTCCGAGTACGAATCTTCTTCTTGGTTGGCTTGCCCTCTTCAGTAACAGTCTCAACGACACGTACTTCTTCGGGAAGTTCCTGTACCTCCTCGGGCTTTTCTTCGAGAGGAACCTCCTCAACTGTAACAGTGGTTTCGGGTTGTTTGTCGTCTTCTTCAACAGTTTCGATCTTGGTGACTTCCTGTTTGTCGCCCTTTACCCTCTTAATGGTCCGAGTACGAATCTTCTTCTTGGTTGGCTTGCCCTCTTCAGTAACAGTCTCAACGACACGTACTTCTTCGGGAAGTTCCTGAACCTGCTCGGGCTTTTCTTCGAGAGGAACCTCCTCAACTGTAACAGTGGTTTCGGGTTGTTTGTCGTCTTCCTCAACAGTTTCAATCTTGGTGACTTCCTGTTTGTCGCCCTTTACCCTCTTAATGGTCCGAGTACGAATCTTCTTCTTGGTTGGCTTGCCCTCTTCAGTAACAGTCTCAACGACACGTACTTCTTCGGGAAGTTCCTGTACCTCCTCGGGCTTTTCTTCGAGAGGAACCTCCTCAACTGTAACAGTGGTTTCGGGTTGTTTGTCGTCTTCTTCAACAGTTTCGATCTTGGTGACTTCCTGTTTGTCGCCCTTTACCCTCTTAATGGTCCGAGTACGAATCTTCTTCTTCGTTGGCTTGCCCTCTTCAGTAACAGTCTCAACGACACGTACTTCTTCGGGAAGTTCCTGTACCTCCTCGGGCTTTTCTTCGAGAGGAACCTCCTCAACTGTAACAGTGGTTTCGGGTTGCTTGTCGTCTTCTTCAACAGTTTCAATCTTGGTGACTTCCTGTTTGTCGCCCTTTACCCTCTTAATGGTCCGAGTACGAATCTTCTTCTTGGTTGGCTTGCCCTCTTCAGTAACAGTCTCAACGACACGTACTTCTTCGGGAAGTTCCTGTACCTGCTCGGGCTTTTCTTCGAGAGGAACCTCCTCAACTGTAACAGTGGTTTCGGGTTGTTTGTCGTCTTCCTCAACAGTTTCGATCTTGGTGACTTCCTGTCTGTCGCCCTTTACCCTCTTAATGGTCCGAGTACGAATCTTCTTCTTGGTTGGCTTGCCCTCTTCAGTAACAGTCTCAACGACACGTACTTCTTCCGGAAGTTCCTGTACCTGCTCGGGCTTTTCTTCGAGAGGAACCTCCTCAACTGTAACAGTGGTTTCGGGTTGTTTGTCGTCTTCTTCAACAGTTTCGATCTTGGTGACTTCCTGTTTGTCGCCCTTTACCCTCTTAATGGTCCGAGTACGAATCTTCTTCTTCGTTGGCTTGCCCTCTTCAGTAACAGTCTCAACGACACGTACTTCTTCGGGAAGTTCCTGTACCTCCTCGGGCTTTTCTTCGAGAGGAACCTCCTCAACTGTAACAGTGGTTTCGGGTTGCTTGTCGTCTTCTTCAACAGTTTCAATCTTGGTGACTTCCTGTTTGTCGCCCTTTACCCTCTTAATGGTCCGAGTACGAATCTTCTTCTTGGTTGGCTTGCCCTCTTCAGTAACAGTCTCAACGACACGTACTTCTTCGGGAAGTTCCTGTACCTCCTCGGGCTTTTCTTCGAGAGGAACCTCCTCAACTGTAACAGTGGTTTCGGGTTGTTTGTCGTCTTCCTCAACAGTTTCGATCTTGGTGACTTCCTGTTTGTCGCCCTTTACCCTCTTAATGGTCCGAGTACGAATCTTCTTCTTGGTTGGCTTGCCCTCTTCAGTAACAGTCTCAACGACACGAACTTCTTCGGGAAGTTCCTGAACCTGCTCGGGCTTTTCTTCGAGAGGAACCTCCTCAACTGTAACAGTGGTTTCGGGTTGTTTGTCGTCTTCCTCAACAGTTTCGATCTTGGTGACTTCCTGTTTGTCGCCCTTTACCCTCTTAATGGTCCGAGTACGAATCTTCTTCTTGGTTGGCTTGCCCTCTTCAGTAACAGTCTCAACGACACGTACTTCTTCGGGAAGTTCCTGAACCTGCTCGGGCTTTTCTTCGAGAGGAACCTCCTCAACTGTAACAGTGGTTTCGGGTTGTTTGTCGTCTTCCTCAACAGTTTCGATCTTGGTGACTTCCTGTTTGTCGCCCTTTACCCTCTTAATGGTCCGAGTACGAATCTTCTTCTTGGTTGGCTTGCCCTCTTCAGTAACAGTCTCAACGACACGTACTTCTTCGGGAAGCTCCTGTACCTCCTCGGGCTTTTCTTCGAGAGGAACCTCCTCAACTGTAACAGTGGTTTCGGGTTGTTTGTCGTCTTCTTCGACTGTCTCGATCTTGGTAACCTCCTGTTTGTCTCCCTTCACCTTCTTGATGATGCGGGTGCGGATCTTTTTCTTCTTGGGTTTACCTTCTTCAGTGACGGTTTCAACTACGCGAACCTCTTCAGGGAGTTCTCGGATTTCCTCTGGCTTTTCATCAAGAGGAGCTTCTTCGACTGTCACAGTGGTTTCGGGTAGTTTGTCTTCTTCTTCGACTGTCTCGATCTTGGTAACCTCCTGTTTGTCTCCCTTCACCTTCTTGATGATGCGAGTGCGGATCTTCTTCTTCTTGGGTTTACCTTCTTCAGTGACGGTTTCAACTACGCGAACCTCTTCAGGGAGTTCCTGTATCTCCTCTGGTTTTTCATCGAGAGGAGCTTCTTCGACTGTCACAGTGGTTTCGGGTAGTTTGTCATCTTCTTCGACTGTCTCGATCTTGGTAACCTGCTGTTTGTCTCCCTTCACCTTCTTGATGATGCGGGTGCGGATCTTTTTCTTCTTGGGCTTACCTTCTTCAGTGACGGTTTCAACTACACGAACCTCTTCAGGGAGTTCCTGTATCTCCTCTGGTTTTTCATCAAGAGGAGCTTCTTCGACTGTCACAGTGGTTTCGGGTAGTTTGTCGTCTTCTTCGACTGTCTCGATCTTGGTAACCTCCTGTTTGTCTCCCTTCACCTTCTTGATTATGCGAGTGCGGATCTTCTTCTTCTTGGGTTTACCTTCTTCAGTGACGGTTTCAACTACACGAACCTCTTCAGGGAGTTCTCGGATTTCCTCTGGCTTTTCATCAAGAGGAGCTTCTTCGACTGTCACAGTGGTTTCGGGTAGTTTGTCATCTTCTTCGACTGTCTCGATCTTGGTAACCTCCTGTTTGTCTCCCTTCACCTTCTTGATGATGCGAGTGCGGATCTTTTTCTTCTTGGGCTTACCTTCTTCAGTGACGGTTTCAACTACGCGAACCTCTTCAGGGAGTTCCTGTATCTCCTCTGGTTTTTCATCAAGAGGAGCTTCTTCGACTGTCACAGTGGTTTCGGGTAGTTTGTCATCTTCTTCGACTGTCTCGATCTTGGTAACCTCCTGTTTGTCTCCCTTCACCTTCTTGATGATGCGAGTGCGGATCTTCTTTTTCTTGGGCTTACCTTCTTCAGTGACGGTTTCAACTACACGAACCTCTTCAGGGAGTTCCTGTATCTCCTCTGGTTTTTCATCAAGAGGAGCTTCTTCGACTGTCACAGTGGTTTCGGGTAGTTTGTCATCTTCTTCGACTGTCTCAATCTTGGTAACCTCCTGTTTGTCTCCCTTCACCTTCTTGATGATGCGAGTGCGGATCTTCTTTTTCTTGGGCTTACCTTCTTCAGTGACGGTTTCAACTACACGAACCTCTTCAGGGAGTTCCTGTATCTCCTCTGGTTTTTCATCAAGAGGAGCTTCTTCGACTGTCACAGTGGTTTCGGGTAGTTTGTCGTCTTCTTCGACTGTCTCGATCTTGGTAACCTCCTGTTTGTCTCCCTTCACCTTTTTGATGATGCGGGTGCGGATCTTCTTCTTCTTGGGTTTACCTTCTTCAGTGACGGTTTCAACTACACGAACCTCTTCAGGGAGTTCCTGTATCTCCTCTGGTTTTTCATCAAGAGGAGCTTCTTCGACTGTCACAGTGGTTTCGGGTAGTTTGTCATCTTCTTCGACTGTCTCGATCTTGGTAACCTCCTGTTTGTCTCCCTTCACCTTTTTGATGATGCGGGTGCGGATTTTTTTCTTCTTGGGTTTACCTTCTTCAGTGACGGTTTCAACTACACGAACCTCTTCAGGGAGTTCCTGTATCTCCTCTGGTTTTTCATCGAGAGGAGCTTCTTCGACTGTCACAGTGGTTTCGGGTAGTTTGTCATCTTCTTCGACTGTCTCGATCTTGGTAACCTCCTGTTTGTCTCCCTTCACCTTTTTGATGATGCGGGTGCGGATCTTTTTCTTCTTGGGCTTACCTTCTTCAGTGACGGTTTCAACTACGCGAATCTCTTCAGGAAGTTCCTGTATCTCCTCTGGTTTTTCATCAAGAGGAGCTTCTTCGACTGTCACAGTGGTTTCGGGTAGTTTGTCATCTTCTTCGACTGTCTCGATCTTGGTAACCTCCTGTTTGTCTCCCTTCACCTTTTTGATGATGCGGGTGCGGATCTTTTTCTTCTTGGGCTTACCTTCTTCAGTGACGGTTTCAACTACACGAACCTCTTCAGGGAGTTCCTGTATCTCCTCTGGTTTTTCATCGAGAGGAGCTTCTTCGACTGTCACAGTGGTTTCGGGTAGTTTGTCATCTTCTTCGACTGTCTCGATCTTGGTAACCTCCTGTTTGTCTCCCTTCACCTTTTTGATGATGCGGGTGCGGATTTTTTTCTTCTTGGGTTTACCTTCTTCAGTGACGGTTTCAACTACACGAACCTCTTCAGGGAGTTCCTGTATCTCCTCTGGTTTTTCATCGAGAGGAGCTTCTTCGACTGTCACAGTGGTTTCTGGTAGTTTGTCATCTTCTTCGACTGTCTCGATCTTGGTAACCTCCTGTTTGTCTCCCTTCACCTTTTTGATGATGCGGGTGTGGATCTTTTTCTTCTTGGGCTTACCTTCTTCAGTGACGGTTTCAACTACACGAACCTCTTCAGGGAGTTCCTGTATCTCCTCTGGTTTTTCATCGAGAGGAGCTTCTTCGACTGTCACAGTGGTTTCGGGTAGTTTGTCATCTTCTTCGACTGTCTCGATCTTGGTAACCTCCTGTTTGTCTCCCTTCACCTTCTTAATGATGCGGGTGCGGATCTTTTTCTTCTTGGGCTTACCTTCTTCAGTGACGGTTTCAACTACTCGAACTTCTTCAGGGAGTTCCTGTATCTCCTCTGGCTTTTCTTCGAGAGGAGCTTCTTCGACTGTCACAGTGGTTTCGGGTAGTTTGTCATCTTCTTCGACTGTCTCGATCTTGGTAACCTCCTGTTTGTCTCCCTTCACCTTTTTGATGATGCGGGTGCGGATTTTTTTCTTCTTGGGCTTACCTTCTTCAGTGACGGTTTCAACTACTCGAACTTCTTCAGGGAGTTCCTGTATCTCCTCTGGTTTTTCATCGAGAGGAGCTTCTTCCACTGTCACAGTGGTTTCGGGTAGTTTGTCATCTTCTTCGACTGTCTCGATCTTGGTAACCTCCTGTTTGTCTCCCTTCACCTTTTTGATGATGCGGGTGCGGATCTTTTTCTTCTTGGGCTTACCTTCTTCAGTGACGGTTTCAACTACGCGAATCTCTTCAGGAAGTTCCTGTATCTCCTCTGGTTTTTCATCAAGAGGAGCTTCTTCGACTGTCACAGTGGTTTCGGGTAGTTTGTCATCTTCTTCGACTGTCTCGATCTTGGTAACCTCCTGTTTGTCTCCCTTCACCTTTTTGATGATGCGGGTGCGGATCTTCTTCTTCTTGGGTTTACCTTCTTCAGTGACGGTTTCAACTACACGAACCTCTTCAGGGAGTTCCTGTATCTCCTCTGGTTTTTCATCGAGAGGAGCTTCTTCGACTGTCACAGTGGTTTCGGGTAGTTTGTCATCTTCTTCGACTGTCTCGATCTTGGTAACCTCCTGTTTGTCTCCCTTCACCTTTTTGATGATGCGGGTGCGGATTTTTTTCTTCTTGGGCTTACCTTCTTCAGTGACGGTTTCAACTACACGAACCTCTTCAGGGAGTTCCTGTATCTCCTCTGGTTTTTCATCGAGAGGAGCTTCTTCGACTGTCACAGTGGTTTCGGGTAGTTTGTCATCTTCTTCGACTGTCTCGATCTTGGTAACCTCCTGTTTGTCTCCCTTCACCTTTTTGATGATGCGGGTGCGGATCTTTTTCTTCTTGGGCTTACCTTCTTCAGTGACGGTTTCAACTACACGAACCTCTTCAGGGAGTTCCTGTATCTCCTCTGGTTTTTCATCGAGAGGAGCTTCTTCGACTGTCACAGTGGTTTCGGGTAGTTTGTCATCTTCTTCGACTGTCTCGATCTTGGTAACCTCCTGTTTGTCTCCCTTCACCTTCTTAATGATGCGAGTGCGGATCTTCTTCTTCTTGGGTTTACCTTCTTCAGTGACGGTTTCAACTACACGAACCTCTTCAGGAAGTTCTCGGATTTCCTCTGGCTTTTCATCAAGAGGAGCTTCTTCGACTGTCACAGTGGTTTCGGGTAGTTTGTCATCTTCTTCGACTGTCTCGATCTTGGTAACCTCCTGTTTGTCTCCCTTCACCTTTTTGATGATGCGGGTGCGGATCTTTTTCTTCTTGGGCTTACCTTCTTCAGTGACGGTTTCAACTACACGAACCTCTTCAGGGAGTTCCTGTATCTCCTCTGGTTTTTCATCGAGAGGAGCTTCTTCGACTGTCACAGTGGTTTCGGGTAGTTTGTCATCTTCTTCGACTGTCTCGATCTTGGTAACCTCCTGTTTGTCTCCCTTCACCTTCTTAATGATGCGAGTGCGGATCTTCTTCTTCTTGGGTTTACCTTCTTCAGTGACGGTTTCAACTACACGAACCTCTTCAGGAAGTTCTCGGATTTCCTCTGGCTTTTCATCAAGAGGAGCTTCTTCGACTGTCACAGTGGTTTCGGGTAGTTTGTCATCTTCTTCGACTGTCTCGATCTTGGTAACCTCCTGTTTGTCTCCCTTCACCTTTTTGATGATGCGGGTGCGGATCTTTTTCTTCTTGGGCTTACCTTCTTCAGTGACGGTTTCAACTACACGAACCTCTTCAGGGAGTTCCTGTATCTCCTCTGGTTTTTCATCGAGAGGAGCTTCTTCGACTGTCACAGTGGTTTCGGGTAGTTTGTCATCTTCTTCGACTGTCTCGATCTTGGTAACCTCCTGTTTGTCTCCCTTCACCTTCTTAATGATGCGAGTGCGGATCTTCTTCTTCTTGGGTTTACCTTCTTCAGTGACGGTTTCAACTACACGAACCTCTTCAGGAAGTTCTCGGATTTCCTCTGGCTTTTCATCAAGAGGAGCTTCTTCGACTGTCACAGTGGTTTCGGGTAGTTTGTCATCTTCTTCGACTGTCTCGATCTTGGTAACCTCCTGTTTGTCTCCCTTCACCTTCTTGATGATGCGGGTGCGGATCTTCTTCTTCTTGGGTTTACCTTCTTCAGTGACGGTTTCGACTACACGAACCTCTTCAGGGAGTTCCTGTATCTCCTCTGGTTTTTCATCAAGAGGAGCTTCTTCGACTGTCACAGTGGTTTCGGGTTGTTTGTCATCTTCTTCGACTGTCTCGATCTTGGTAACCTCCTGTTTGTCTCCCTTCACCTTCTTGATGACGCGGGTGCGGATCTTTTTCTTCTTTGGTTTACCTTCTTCAGTAACTGTTTCAAATATTTGTACTGTTTCAGGTAATTCCTGAATTACTTCCTTCTCCTCTTTTTCGACGGGCAAGACATATTCCTGCACTTCGACTGTTGTCACCGGAGCCTTTCCTTCTTCCTCTACTACCTTAATTTCGGTGATCTCTTCTTTAGGACCCTGTTTCTTTCTAATTGTCCTCTTCTTGGTCTTGACAATTTTTTTAACGCCCTCGTCTGTCACTGTCTCTGAAACAGTTATTTCCTCTGGAAGTTCGTGTATTTCCTCGGGATATACATGCTCCTCCTCTACCAGTGTCGGTTCTTCAACCAGCTTCTTCACCTTACGCGTTCGCTTGACTTTTGTTTGGACTTCTTCCTCGGTTGTGTCTTGTTCTTGTGTGATGTGTTCTGGTGTGTGAGTTGTTGTTGTATGTGGTGTATCTGTGTGAAAGAATGTATGTTTAAATGAAATAAAGTTTTCAAGAGTTTACACAGGTATAATAAGTATGTGTTGTAATATGTGTTTTTTTTTTTGTCGTGTACTAAGGGGTAGGGGCTTTTCATTTCTAGGGGCTTGGTTGTAAAAGTTTTACGCCATTTTGTTAAACTTATACTTATAACCTCAACATACTTACTCTTCGATACTGTTTTAGTGTGAGTGTCAACTTGAACACTAGTGAGTGTAACTAAGACCTGTTCGGTGTGTGCATCAGATCGTTCGAGTGATGACACTGTTTCTTGCGGTATAATTTGGGTTTCGCATGGTACCGCTGCTTCTGATTCGAGCGTTTGGGCGCTCTCACTCAAAGCAATCGGCTTGCTTGTTTCTTGTGTGATGGTGGTGTGCTGTTTTTTAGGTTTTGTTGTGGTAAATGGCTGTCCCATTTCGCTGTCATAAATGACAGTCTGTTCAATGGTGTCAAACGTTGGTATGTTTGCTTTAGCTTTTTGTTGGTCGTGTCGTATTTGGGCTTCGAGTGTGGGGGCGTGTTCGCTTGCAATCTCTTCTGTTGATATTGGTGCCAGTAATTCAATACCTTGAACTTTATGCTGCGGAGTCTGTGTTGGATGTGTGGTCGTGTCGTGAGGTACGATGTTTTCCAGAATTGTTACCTGATCTGTGGTTAAGCTGGGCGTGTAATCTGTGCTCACTTGGCCGAATATTTCTCGGGCCTTAGTTTCTTGTGGTTGTATTTGGTCTGTGAAATCGGCTAAGACTACTTGTTGATTCATGTACGTACTGTGTGTGATGAACGTTGTATCGGCTGTGGTGGTTTTTGTCATGGGCGCTTGGAAATCTTCTTCTCTAGATTCCGGTCTTACTTGGTCAATTAAGCTGGTTGGTTTGGCCTCTTGCAAGCTAATTTGTGCTGAACGTTTTTTAGACTTCACATCTTCTTTGAGTTCAGATATGCTTTCAAAAGCGAATCTATCGTCGATTGTGACTTCTTGTCTTTCTTTGGGTCTCTGCAGTGTAGCCTTTCGGTCGTCTGGTGTAAATGTGAAGACTTCGTCTAGGCTTGGGGTGATGAATACCTCTTCAACTGTTGTAGCCCTAAGTTCTGAGGTAACAGTGGATGGTTGAACTTTATCTTGTGCTGGCGCTTTAGTTGAAATAGTTCCTGTGGCTTCGAAGACATCAACCGTTGAAGTGTCTAACGGTTTTAGTTCTGTTTGTGTTTTACCGGCTTCGGCCAAAGATGGCTTTCGTTGTGAGATATTGGTTGTGTCTTCGAATATCGTTGGATGTTCGATGTGCTTCGCCTCGTGAGGAATTTCTGAAACGCTTGCTTTTGCCTTTGGTCTGTCGAGTAGGTCATAGGTTTCGGTAATTTCACTTAATGATGTCACTTCCTCGGTTATTAAAGGTTTAAATTCGCCTTGAACTGATAATTGTGCTTGTTCAGATATCAACTTGGGGGATATTACTTCAGATTCTTTGTCGAACGCCGTTTTGGTGATGACTTCGGTAGAAAGATTCTCAGATGTGACTACAGTAGCCTGTTTACTTGTAAACTTTTGGTCTTCAATGATGGATGATGAATCAAATGGTGTGATCTGTGTAACGATTGTTTCGCGGTTTGTACCTTCTACGAATGGTTTAGCTTGTGCTGCCTTCATTGTGATATCATTTAGTCTGTCAGTAGCTTCTACTGGAGCTACTTCCGAAGTGAGTCCTGTTGGCAGCATCCCGCTACTTGTTTCTGTAGCCTGAGCAAAGCTTTCTCTGACGGGAAGGAAAAGTCCCTCACGTTCGTTTGGTGTTTCTTCATGTTGCGCATAGCTGCGTCTGAGCTCATGATCAACAGTGGCTTTCTGTTCGAGTGGCTTTGGTATTTGCTCTTCGGCTCGAACTGTGTCAAATGGCGTTGACTCATCAACAATGTTTCTTGACAACATCGGTGTCAGCGAAAGTAAGGCAGAGTCTTCGGGTATTTTTTCGTCTGGCAATACTATTGTGTTATCAACTAGGTTTTGTTCTTCGACGGTTGGAGCCAGTTTTGTTTCCGAGTAAATTACTTGTGCAGTTTTCAACTTATGCTCGGGGGTTTTTTCAAAGCTCAATTCCTGTTCCATGATTTGGACCTTGGTCTTCGTAGTCGTGAACTGATCGGTGACAATAGTTTGAGTTGATGTGGCCTCTTGTTTGAAAGTTTTTTGGTAATCATCGACTGGTTTCTCGTAGGCTATGGTTTCGCGCACAACAGTTTCGTTGGCGACGTCAAACTTTTCGCTTATTTTCGCTTCAGGCTGCTTCTGTTCCGCGAGTTTAGTTACACTGTGACTGAATAGAACTTGCTCAGTGAGGGCTGCCTTGAGGCTGTCTGCCTTTCCTATTTGTGCTTTATCTTGGGGTGTTTCTTTTTCCAAGAAATCAACCTGTCGTTCGTAAGCATTATCAGCTGAAACAATGAGCGCAGTGATCGAATCTAATGTTCTTTCGGCTATGTGTTCTTTGGCCTTTTCGAAGGGTTGCAACTTGCTTTCTTTCTCATAAACTTCGGGTTGGCGAACAGTCACTTCGTCATAATTAGAAGTCAGAGGACTTGCAGATGTTTCAAGAGACTTGACTTCAGTAAATTCACTGGTATTCTCAGTTGTACTTGTTTCACTTACCAGCACCGATTTTTGGGCTTCTGATAGACGAACTTGAGCTGTTTCTGGTGTTGCTGGGGCAGGCGTAGTGAGTTCTTTTTCCTTGTCGGAGATCTCGGATGTGGTCACCTCGAGTTGTGTTTTATTCGGAATGATTTCAATGTTTGGTTTCTCTGAGCGGATAATATTTGGTTGAATGTGCTCTTGTGTGCCCTCCAAAGCAGCTGTTTGAGATTGTACAGCTGCTGGTATGGTGTCTATAAAAACTTGTGCTGTTCTTAGATCCTTTGGCTGTTCTTTTACAGTATCAGGCATTGCTTCACTTGATTCGGCAAACTCAGTGCTGGCAACTAATAGACCAGTGTCTTGAATCAATTTAGCTTCTCGGGTCTCTGCAGTTGCGTCTGAGAGAAGTTGGGTTTCCTTTTCATTAGGAAGAGATGAGCTGATTTCGATTGGTTGTAGCAAGTCGATCTGACTTTCTGCTACGTGGTCCTTTGGCCTAGGCTCGACTTCAAGCTCTTCGATTTGATCGAGCGCCGTTTGCTGTGTTGTACTCTGTCCTAAAAACTCTGGCATGGTAAGCTGCGCTTTTGTGAAGTCTGGCCTTAGCTGATCAATACTGTCGGGCTGTACGGTTTGATATGCTTGAATGTCAGATACCTCGAGAGGTCGGTATTGGTCTGGTATGGATGGCCCCACCTGTTGCTCAGTCGGTACGTCTGGCAGTTTGATCTTACCTTCGATTTCGTTTGGCATAACTTCTGTTATTTCTAGTGATTGCTTTGCATCGATCGTAGCTTGAGTCGTCTTCAGTTGAGGTTGTTTTTCAGTTTCAAAGTTATCAGCACTCTCAAAGACACCATGTTGGAAGCTTTCGCCTACCGTAACGCCTTCGAAGGAACTCTTTGCTTCAGCTTGTTTTAGTTCGTCCTCCGGGAGTTTCTCAGTCTTTAGTTGAGGTTGTACTTCCTCCGTAAGAGCAGCTTTAAGGTCTGAATAGATTTTCGATTCATCAGCTTTTTGTTCTTTTGGTTTATCTAGACTTGGAAGATCTTGTTCCAAATCAGCTGCTTCGATTTGCTTTACATCTAGCGATGTTTGAAGCTCAAAATATGGAGCAGCTTTCTCCGTTATCGGTGCGGTTGGTTGCTTAAAGTCCATCTCTTTTTCATGGAAGTCGATTTCGGAAACTTCTGGTGCCTCTTTAGAGACTATTTCTGGCCTTCCTTTCACCATTTTGGGTTTAGAAACTTCAACGTCCGTTGTAGAATCCAATGGTGCTTGTTCAGATGTTTCTATGGCTTCTTTCGGTAAGATCGTTTCTTTAGCCTTTGACAGGCTTTCAGCAGGAGTTTCAAAGACCGCTGGTACCTCTATTGGAATTTGTTCAAGAATTTCACTTGTGGGCAGTCCGTTGAATTTTTTCGACGCAGTCAGTTCGTCTGGTTTTGTAACGTCTGTAATGAGATCAGTTGAAGTCTCCTGAGGGAAGACCACTTTAGATTCTAGATGGTGCTGCTCGATGACATCAAGTGATGCCTCTTTAGTGTCGTCCAAAGTGATAATTTTCTCATCCATTGGACTTTGAATGTCAGCTACTTCGGCGGATAGGACGTTCTCTAAAAGAACGATTACATCCTTTGCCTGGAATGCCAATGTTGGTTTTTTCTCTTGTAACACATCCTCAGATTCTCTTAGTAGAACATCAGTTACGTCCAAGGGAATATTCTCTGTGACCTCAACAAGAGCTGTTGACTTGGTTGGCAGTTTTTCTAATGGTAACTCGGACTCCTTGTAGCCTGTCGTTGTCTCCTCAGAAAGATAAGTTTTCTTCTCAATTAGAGATTCTGTTGCTGATTCTGTTGGTACAATTACTTCTGGGTAAAATTTAGAAGGCTTGTCTTCAGCAATTGTCTCCGAAATCTCCACAGACTCATTGACCAAAAGGTCAGACTGAATCTTTTGGCGTGCATCAACAGGCTTCTCAATAGGTTCGCCTGTGGATTCAGTTTGATCCACTTCTGTGATTTGCACACTTTTGTGGGTAGTAAATACTTCCTCAGCTTTGACCTTCTTTCGGGTCTTTGGCTTTTCCTTAAAGGTTACTTCTGACACTGCGGTTGTTACCTCAATTGTGTCCTGTGCTTGCAGTGGCAAAATGTCAAGTTTTGCCTTTTGCTCTGGAATTTTATCGCCTCGCAGCTCCTCTGTAGTCTCCTCAACCAAAGGCTTTTCCACAGTTACTGAACGCTTTGAATCGCGACGAGGTTTTCCCTTTGCCTCTGTAGTCTCAGGCTTTGGTACATCTGGACCAAAACTTTCTTTTGTTTCAACTTCTGTTACCTGCAGAGCTTGAACCTCCTCTTTGGGAATCTTTGTCGCAATAACTTTTTGTACACGCTCTCGTGCCACACGAACCCGATCCTCTTCACGTTCATTGGTGACCAACTCTTCCTGAACAGTGAGGGGTTTTTGTGGAACAACTGTTGCGGCAGCTTGTGCCGGTGTCGGCGCTTCCGTTGACAAATGAGTAGACTGTAATTGTTCACTGATGACAGAAGTCTCAATGGGTATTGTACTGGGTATAGTATTAATTGGTGTTGGTCGTACGGCCTCAGTTACTGGCTGAACAACAAGATCATCTTCTGCTTCGAGAATATGTTCTGTTGGTTGTTGTTGTTGTTGTTGTTTTTGTATGTCTGAAAGAATTGATTGTTGTTGTTCTTGTACGAGTTGTTGTTGTTGTTGAATTAATTTAGTTTTCCTTGTTTTATCCTTCTTAGTGATAAAGATGTCCTTTTGTTGCTTTTGTTCAAGTAGTGCATGTTCTTCAACAATTGTTGTTGTTGATGATGTTGTTCTTGTTGTTTCTGCGAATGTAATGTAAGTATCATAATGTAGTAGTGTGTTAGAATTTCTCAGAAAGAAAAAGTAGGTTTTTTTTTTTACAATGTTTGCTTTTTACACGGCATTTTTTTTTTGTTTTAATTTGTTTGGTTGGACAGCAATACACAGTTGACAGTAGGTAGGTAGATGATGAGTACAGAAATCTGCAGATGTTTTTATTTTCTTAACGATAGACAAAACAAACAGAACTTAACGAAAGAAAGCGACACGCAGTGAAGAGAACAGGTTTTTCTTTAGTTAAAAGATAAAGTTTGAATTCTTACCTGGACATGAGTTGGCAGCTGGTTTTGAATTACTATTTTTTGTAAAAATTGAAATCCTTGAATTTTAATTTGTTACACACCTAAAGCGGTTACTTTCTTTTTTTTGTTTTGTACAAGCAGCTAGATTATAGTAGTACTGTTGGTTTTAAGGTAAACTAAATTTGTGTTGGATTGTTTAGTGGTGGGGTTTTTTTTTGTTTTTTATCTAAAATAATGCATAATATATGTTTCTGTTTTTTTTCAATATTTAAAAGCTTATATGACAACAGAACACTAGGGCGAGAAGCGTTGATTGGGTTGCACATCTTTGTGGAATATTTAAGTTATGTATAAATATATATTTTTGGTTTGGTTTGGATTTTGCGGTTTTTTTATAATTGTTCTGTGCTCACACCTTCTACAGCGACAATTGTGCGTTCTTCTACATAGGTTTCCTCTGGTTAAACGGGCACGAAGATTTTATTTTTGAAGAGGGTATTATTTCGGAAAGAAAGCATTCAAATAAAGCATAAAAATAAAAAGAAGAAAATAAGTAAATCGTTTTGAAAAAACAAAAAACTTGTGTTAAAAGAAGTTATAATGTTAAAGACAAAAGCGGGCATACATACCGATTTTGATGTGTGTTACAGCTTCATGTGTATCGATCACTTGTGATGTTTCTACAACTCTCTAGTGCAAGAAGAATTTTGTATAATTAAGCGCTTATGTGCTTTGATAAACGGAGGGGATAGTTGAATGTCTTTTGGGAGATGTTGTCTAGCTCTTACTTTAGAAAAAGACAATAGTTTGTGAACCGAACGAAAAGAGATCACTCGTTTGGAAGCGATCTTTTGTTTCCTTCCTACACAATTGAGTCGTGATCCATAAAAGTGACTATATACTGTGTTTAGTCAGTTTCTTTGATTTTCATTGGCCGAGTTCCCAACACCTCGCTAATCTAGCTGCTAGAATACATTTGCTCCGGGGTGACAGATTTGTCGCTAACGAATCTAGCGGTCTCTAGGACAAAATCTGTCATCTCGGTGCAAAAGTATTCTAGCATCTGAAATTGATTTCAACGAGTTTTATGAATAGTAGATTTTTTACAGAATTGTATATTTTATTCAGATCCCCACAAAGGATTGAGCGAAAAATCAATGAATCGCTCACATCATCTGAACTGCTCAGTTTTAGTTTAAAAAATAATTTAGATCCGATTTATTCAGTTGCTCTAGCCTTAATAATGACTTTAAAATAAGACATCTTAATGTTTCTTTTTATTTCTTTGTACTTACAGATGATGCTAACATTTCTCGACATAGAACTAGACGATAATTGATAGAAAGTAATGTTTTTGTAAGGAAGCATAAGGCCAAGAACTTGAAGTGATCAGGAACAAATGCTGTATAAGTAGGTAAGTAATCCTTTTTATGTTTTATAGAGAATGCGTTAAGCCTTATGAAATTTTGTCTTCGCTTAGTGAAGTATTATAAAACGACGGATTCTACTGTATTTTGACAACTCATTAGTAATACTTCGTAGATGTTCAAATACCAAGCCCTTTTAGGTAAGATTTACAACTGAGATTCTGCCGATATAAGAGATGAATTCAGTCATTATCGTGTTGTCTGTAACATTGTTTATAGTACTTTCTATACATTGATTGTGTTTATGAAAATGCTAGAATCCATTTGGAGCGAATCGTATGATACCCTATCCCTTTCCTATGCACATACTAGCTCTTACTTCTACCAATATACTTCCTTAAGCAACTTTCCTTCAAATATTTTATAAAACTACTCCTAAACACAAATTTTCTTAATAAGTGTACAATATATACCGTATTTTGCTCCCAAGAAGTACTATTATTTCGATAAAACCTTCAAAAAACATTTTTTTCATAAAAAGTGGGCGTGGCCATACACAATGTACTGAAGATATGTAGGGTAAGAAAATATCTACATATTACCTTAAGTATGTTTTATCAAATTTCATGTAAAATTACTGGAAAAAGTGATTTTTTTTTTTCGAAAAGTGGGTGTGGCAGTGAGTGGATTTTAAATTTTTTTACACTTGTATTGCTTACTTTTCCAAGGACCTCGTATACAAACTTTCGCGAACCGAGCTCAAAATTTAAGTCCTCAAAACTGGTGGCATATGGACGGACAGACGGACGAAAGGACATGGCTCAACCGACTCGGCTACTAATATAATATTTCAATATTTCTCTATGTAACAAACTATGTGTCAAATTTAATATACCCTATGGATAGGGAATAAATACTGTCATCCATTTACGAATATTCTAGGAGAGTTTTTCGGTTTCCGAATTGTTTTCAGAAGGCACTTTAAATGTCAAAAGTTAAGCAGAAGCAAAAAGCTCAGAAACTCATCTCCCAAAAAACATTCAACACAATTGTTAGGTAATAATCATAGGTATCTCTTCAAACCTCTTTGGTTGAAATCTTCCAATCCTGTACAATGAAATCTTCGCGTACAAACTTTCTTATAACTTCCTCAATAGTTATTTCACAGGTTTCAATCATACGTATGAATGCCTTAAATCCAACAGTAGCGGCCAAAATTGTTTCATCTTCAGTCGAACTTTCACTCAATATCAATGAAATCAAATTCTCATGACCCATTCGTTCAACTAGTGTAACTAAAGCCGATTGCGATTCGGGCTTCTTCAAAGAAGCAAAAATATTCTCTTCATACATATAAATGACTTCACTTATCGTACAGCCATATCTTAGTAAAAGTCCAATTGTAGCCAAATCTCGCAATGGTGCTTCACCGGCGCCAAATGTTTCTGCTTCAATCGATGTTAAAATATTATCGACTTCTTCGTGTTTTTTCAATACCAAAACATCATCGATTGTGATTGATTTTTGTGAGATTTTCCTTCTTAAAATGTTAATCGTTTCGGTGATTTCAATTGTTTCAATTTCTGTCACTGTCTTGACAGTTGTTTCAATTATTTCTTCTGTCTTCGTTGTTGTTGTTGTTTGTGTCATTTCACCGGAATCAATTTTTATTTCAACTTTCAATTCAGCATCAGCTTCTTCGCGATCTTTTACAACTTGTACTTCGGAGACTTCAGATTTTTCAACTAACACCGAAACTGGTTGTTTGACTTTGATAACTCCGACTGTTACTTCGGGTACGGGTACAATCTGTATTGTTGTTGTATGCGTATCCTTTGCGATTTTTTTAGGCTTTTTGACAAGTTTCTTTTTGGTAACAAACTTTGATTTGGTTTTTTCTGCTTCGATAGTGGTCTTTTGTGAAGTTGATGAAATGTCAAATTTGGCACGTGTCAGATTCATTGCTATTTCATTGATTATTTTGCATACATAGAAGCCTTTGTCTTCATGTGTCACTGAGAGTAGCTCCAGCGATGAGTAATTCTCATCGATAATGATGCGATATTTATCAGAGTCACGAAGTTGAATATTATTGAAGTACCATTGAACATCTAAAAACAATTGTAATCCACATTTGGTTGGTATTTTTTTTTTTTAAATTTCGATAATTTCAAAATGTAAATGCAACAAAAAATTATATGAACTTGACTGATTTGACAAATCTTATAAGACAGCACTTTATTGGAAGTGAAAAGTGGTATTCTTAGCTGAAGAATTTGGTTGTAATTTAAAGAAAAGACCTAAGTTTGACTTAGAATACGTTGGGCGCCAGTTAAGAGAATAATCCTTTCTTTAATACGCTGGGCGTAACAATGTAAGATTTTATATGGACATCTACAACACGTTTAGATTTTAAAGATTTGATGTTCTAGAATTTGTTCATAAGATCTGCGGCATGCCAATAGAAATCTGTTGAAGTTCCCTGTGCTAGGCTTCAGTGAAGAGATTCATACAAAAGAATGAAGAAACGATCTTGAATTCTCACGTTGACGTGGTGTAGTCTATGTCAAGATTTTCACTTAAGGGAATATTGCAAGATTTAGTCTTTGTCAATTCAAAGGAATATCTAATGATCTAGACTCTAGAGCAGGATTGTCGAATGTACTACTAAGGGAGTATTCGTACTACCTTCTTCAAGACTGAACTCCCGTACTCCCCTCGTCCTGACTTAACCCCCTTTGAAACATTTCTATTTTTTCCACAAAATAATATTAGAAAGTAACTCTTATTATTTTTAGTATATTGTCACTTTTATTTCATTGAATGGGCCATCACAATTTGGTGCAATTACCCCGGCGTAACACTGGCTTTTTAGGATAGGAAGATGAGGTGTAAAGCAAGAAACATGGTTAAATCTTCATCCAGTGTTGAAGCAGTTGAAAGGCGGGGTCAAACTTATACATTTTCTCTTTTCTTTGCGAGCTGCCAATTTAAGAGAATTTATTCGGGGTTACCCCAGGGCAAAATTGCTTCAGTGTATGCTGGGCTTCGTCTTGTATCTATCCTTGAAAGTGATGAGATAATTTAAAAGCATCTGGTAAAAACTATACTCCTTTACTCCTTTCAGGCACAAAATACTCCAATGTTTACTTCTAAAATACTCCTCTTCGAAATGGGAAAATGGCATCCCTGCTCTAGAGTTATTACACTTGATAGTTTCTACTTCCACAGGTGAACCAGTAGGAATGCAGTAAAGTGATCTCCCCACTTTACCTAGAGGAAAAGAAGAAGCGAATAGTTTCTTCTTTGACATATTCTATGTAAAATGGCCGCCAGTTAATCGATTAGTTTAAAAGAATGCCAAACGAACTGAAATTCATATAACTTTTGTTGCATTTTGCCACTCTAAAATGATTTCCATGGCATCTTCTGATGTGGCTTAGACGCGTTCAAAAATTAATAACATTACCTGGTTCGGGATTTCCTGAAAATGCGACTTCAAATTTAGCTGATTCGCCAATAGCAGCGCGACAATCTCTCATTTCCGATACAAAAGTTGGTGAGCATTTAGCAGCTGCAAATTATAAATAGCAAAAGCATTCGACTGTTAGCGGCGTTACCTTAGTGCGCTTAGCAAATATTACAAAAGGTGTGTTAAAAGTTTCGTATTATTATGTACAAATAAAAAAGATTTTTACTTACACTGGAATGTATTGTATTGAGCTATTGAAGAATGTTTGAGTGTTTATTTTTCAATTTTATTTCGTATAAATCCATTTGTGTTGTTGAAGGATCATGGTTGTTTTGTTTAAGGGAATACAATATTTTATTTACAACCAAATTGTTAATTACAGTAACAGTTTCACAGAAGCATGTTAAATTGACGTTTTAAGGAAGAACCTTTGACAATTCAAATTCTTCACTAAACCAACCGGAATGTTTTTTTTTTTTTTTTTACAGATTTTGAAAAAAAATATTTACAAAATCTGAAAATATTCTCAAAAATTTTACAAAAAAAAAAAACAAATAATGTGCACTCGCTGTGGAACTTTTGTGTTCATTATAAAGCGAGTAGGTTGTTAATTTTGAATCAAAATAAAATAAAATTTTGAAATTTTGATTATTCACTGAAATAAAATAAAAATTTTCTGTAAAAAAATAAAATAAAATTAAACCAATTTTTAAGAATATAATTTTTTTTTTTCAACAAAATCTTAAGGATAATGGCGTAAACTTTTTGTTTTTATTGGGGGGCTTGACAAAAACGTTTTGTTTTTTTTATTCGGTGTTTTGGGGGGAAGAAGGCGAGCTTTGGTTAAGCTTGACAAGAATACCTATAGACAGTACAGACGATACATTGTTTGTTTGTGAATATACACAGTTATGCATATTATGTAGACATTTTGTTTTTATGAACAGATTAAAACACATATTGACACATAGGAAACATTGTGTGAGGACATTATTATATCCAAGACAACAAGTACATTTTTCTATACAGAATTTCTTCTTTTTTTTTTTAAAAAAAAAGATTGACATTTATAGCATACCTTTAAGGGCCTTTTGCATTTCTTCCATGTGAGTGACCCATTCTGGTTTCCTGTAATCCTTTGTTCCTACGATTCCTAGAATACGCAATTTTAACAAATTAATAACATTATAATGGTTTTTATAAAGTGAGCCTTTTGCTAAAAATGTAAAAGTAAATCAAAAAAATAATATTTTGTGTTTTGTTCGTGTGTATAAAAAGGGGAATAAATTGGGAATAGAATGGGATACGAGGATATTGCTGTAAAAAGAATTCATATTAAGCTTGTAAAAGATATCAGAGATAAAGTTATGAAATTGGAATTTTATGAAGAAAATACCTTCAACAGCAAATTCAGCCGTTGTTACAGCTACGCCCAATGGATTGTAGGCCTCGAAACTAATCGTACCAACATCATCGGGATATACATGATTGATAACCAGCACAGAAGTGCCATCGTCGAAATTTTCAATTTGATATTCTTCAGATGCGAATATCTCTTCGTCGTCGCGTAACCATTTAACCTTTGGTTTAGGTTTGCCAATTACTTTGACTTCAAGCTTCGCCAGTTCACCCTCTTTGGGTTGAACTTTCTCGGGGAGTTTTTTAACTATTTTCGGTGGAGATTCGTCTATCGAGATAGTCTTTAAATAAAAAAAAAATTCAGTTGTATATGATTTTATCATAAATTGACAGAATAATACCTTATCGAGAAGATCTTCTTCGGACGCAGTTTGGCCTGTGATTTCAGAATCGGGGATATATTCAAATGCTGAAAATAAACATATATTAAATATTTTAATAGAAATATCTAGTTGTTAGATAGAGACGATTTCTGACAAAAAAAAGAACACCCACAAAATAGATTTCAATCATGCCGGTCATGCATCCCTACAGACAGGAATTGTGCAAACAAAATCTAAGTAATTGCATGTACTTAACTCAAAACTAAAGGCCCAACCATAATTGCATTAAGCGTGTGATAGCTAATGTCATAATCGAAGGAAAGTTCTACTCGCGCGCCATCAAAAACCGAGACGTAACTGCATGTCATATCGTTTCACACGATGTTACCACCCTCAGCACATCATATGGAGTATGTGAACGAAGCAAAAGGGAACGAAAAGTCGACGAAACTTAACGAAAAGTTATTTTGGGTGTAGTATATAAATTCGCATGACTACGTACGGCAGTGTCAAGAGCCTCAATTCAATTATGGTTGGCCCTTCATTACTAACTGAAAAAGACTGTTAAGTCAACTTATTAGACACAAATTCATTAAACGTCAGAGCAATCGATTCCAGATATCAGCTCAGTGCTTTGAATGGTTTATATGTTCTCAAATCAATTAAGACTTTCGTTTCATACTTTTACTATTTACCTTTATTGTAGGAGGGCGCCTGGCAACAGTCAACAGCATAGACAAATCTAAATTAGACAACTTCGGTTCGTTTGACGCATTCGTTCCCCCAAGCTTAAATCCGTTAGATTTTGTCATTGTATTCTGACGTTTAAGCAAAATCAAAAGGGAAACCACTAATTTCACTCATACAACTACAAAATCCCGCGATTATTTTGACATCTATGGCCGCAGCCGTTTTTTAAATGTAATTTGTTGTTTTAATGGAATAACAACCGGAAAAAAATGTTTGCTCAAAAGGAATGAAAGAGATTAGTCATGGCTTAAAAAATCTCAAATATCATGGGGGAATAGCTACATAAGCTATGTCTTATATTTAATAAAAGGGCTTAAACAATCGACGAGTTGGAAGTAGCGTGTTACAGTACATCTGTTGACATCAAAGGTTTGTGCTATATTATTATTAGTTGGCCAACTCTTAAGTGGGAAACATAATCACTCATTTTTTACGCGAGAAAGAAAATGTTAACACCGACAAGGGCAGAGAATAAAATTCTAGATTGTCTTGATGGGCGGCTATGTTGTTGAGTTGACAGAACATAAGCAAGCATTTCGGTCAGTTATGACATTAGCTTATGCTTCCCAACGTTGCTTGTGGTTGGCCCTTTAAGGTTCAACCACAAATGATTTAAGAGTGCAATTTTGTCTTCTCTCTTGCTTTCTTTTCGCGCACCTTGATGTAGGCAAGTCAACAATTAACTATTCAATGGATCAGCTTAAAATGACAGTTGTAGAAAATTGTGCGCAGGCGTACGCTTGCACTTGTGCGCATGCGCAAACTTTGAGAAATTTTAAAATGACTTTATCGGGTACCTTATTAGATATTATTTATTCTTATTTCTTGTGATTGTCGGTCCTTACTTTATGAATGGTATACCTATATAAAAAGCTTTTTCTGGAATTAAAGTCTTAAGTTACCATTTGACGGCCATTATTCTCTGCCACTGAAATGAGAGTGTGACATTAAAACTGCGCCATCAAGAGCATTTACTGTCAAGAGAAAGCTTTTCAAAAACCCCTATGCCCTTCGGATACGGCATAGCTGTAGGTCTCGTCTGGACGTGCGAAATACCACACATAACGCGTTCAGTTCTCAGAAGCCAGGCCTTTGCCCTCTATGGGAAAGCATTATGCATACAATGCCATGGTTTTGAAAT
Organism: Chalcosyrphus nemorum; assembly: GCA_949716465.1. NCBI lineage: Eukaryota > Metazoa > Arthropoda > Insecta > Diptera > Syrphidae > Chalcosyrphus > Chalcosyrphus nemorum. The sequence goes on along the minus strand of OX454334.1, from coordinate 12,996,397 downwards.
ACTTGCTTATATACCGCTGTGAATTGGACCGATAGGAAGAGAAAACTTTACGATTAGAAGGAGTCTAATGTCAAGGTTCGCATAAATGTTAACCTAAAACAGAAAGCCCCAACTTGGTGAAAATTTTGAAAATTTCATTCGTTCTCACTCATTTAAAGTTATTATGTTATACACCCTGTACAGGGTGTGTTAAAAAAAAAAACTACAAACAAACTACAATGTTAAAATACGAATACACTCAATACAACTTGATTGTTAGATACAAAAAATATGATTCTAAAATCAATCGAAAGGATTTTTTGTGCTTGGGCCTTGAAAATTATTAAACTAAAAACATTCAATAGACAAAGAGAGAAAAGACACAAACAGAGAGAGAAAGAGAGAGAGAGGGAGAGGGGGAATATATTAAAAATAAAAAGACATCTATTACACACATGAGGTAGTTGTGTATACTATATACATCATAAATTGTGAGTAGTGAATAAAATGTAGTGGCAAAGTTGTATTTTAAGGAGGTACCTTGAATGCTGACAGTTGTTTTTGTAATGGCCTCTCCAATTTTGTTCGTAGCTACGCACACATATTCACCATCGTCCTCGGGGAATACCTCTGCAACAGACAGAGTGCAAATACCGCGGACGTCTTGCGTAACAATTGTATCCTTGGTTTCGACAATCTTCTCGTCGTTGTGGAACCATTCAACACGTGGTATCGGCTGGCCGTGTACCTCACAAATTAAATGCAATTTCTCACCATCCATCACTTGGATAGGTTGCAGTGGTTCGACAAAGCGTGGTGAAATCAATTCGGTCACCTCTTCGAATGGTGAGTCCTCAAGCAGATCTACTGTTGCTGTTGATGTTACTGAACCGCCAACGTTCTCGGCACGGCACGTATACGGACCGGTGAATTTTTTCTTAAAAGTGTCAATCAGAAGTACCGATTTGTTGCCTTGTGTCATTATCCGACACTCGGTTGAGCTTTTGATTGGTTCAGTGTGAACGAACCATTGGAATGAAGAAACGGGCTCGGATTCGACAATTGCTTCAAGAATGGCCACTTCATTTTCTGCGAAGAATTTCGGCTCAAGTGGTTGAATGAATCTGGGTGGTTGAATTTCTTTGTTTTGAGGCTGATCGGAGACTACAACGGAGCCGGAAGATTTTGCCTCGCCAACCTTGTTCTTTGCCCAGATTTCATATTTACCGGTACGCTTGCGAGTCATGTTTAGAATGGTCAGAGTGGTTTTTGTTTCGGTGGTTACCAAAGTGACGTCATCGTTCATTTGAATTTCTCGACCATTTCGCATCCATTTTACCTCGGGCCTTGGCAGACCATCGAAGATAGACTCGTAGACAAGGGTGCCCCCATTTGGTACAACTTTCACGGTCAACGGGGTGACAGTGGGTGCCTTTAGTATTTCTTTTGTTTCCTGGACCGGTTCGGCCTCACGAAGGATATTGGCATTTCCAACGGCTCGTCCGAAGTTATTCTCAGCTTGTACTGAATAGACTACGGCCTCATTGGCTGGTGGATTGGTTACCTCCAAAGCCACTTCGCCGGTTTCCTCGTTATAGAACATTTGGACTGTTTCACTAGGTATCAGCTCTTCGACGCCGCGGTACCATTTTACTTCGGGCTTAGGAACGCCCTCCACTTGACATGTGACGGTAACGATGCATTTTTCCGGTGACTGATCAGTGAACTCAATCTTAAGGGGCTTGACAAATTGAGGCGCAATTCCCTTCTCTTTTTCTACATTTAGACATTGAGAGACAGAGAAAAAGAGAGAGAGAGACATAGAAAGTGAAAGTGTGTGTGTGTGTTTTGATTGGGTTTGACTAGAATGTGGTATTGGGTGGTAGGTTAAGACTAACGGTATTGGGGGTTCTAAATAAACGGAACACACTACGGGAAATGGGGAATGAAACAAACAAAAAGCTATGAGACTTACCAAGAATAAGGTTTGCCCTCGAAGTGGCAACTCCGCCTTCATTCTTCGCTTCACATGTGTAGACTCCGACGTCCTTTGGTGTAACTTTGGCAATCTTTAGCTGTGCAACACTCTCCACCACAGATAATTCGTACTTTTCTGATGCGAACAGAAGTGTGTCATTAAAGTACCAGTTAATATCGGGGAATGGAACACCCTCGACCTTGCATTCAAGAATCGCTGGCTCGTCGGGCACGCATTGACGTGGTCGCAGTTTCTCAGTGATTCTTGGTGGACGTACCTCACGCTTCTTCTTGCGAACGATCTTACGCTCTTGTCCCATGACTTCAGAGATTGTTTGCTCGGTTGTTTGCTGTATGGGTTGGTCTTCGATCAGCTCCTCATCGGCCATTTTGTCAAGACCTTCCTGAATGCGTTTCTGTGTGATGAGTTCGAGTTCGGGAAGCGGCTGACTGTCGTCGATGTGGACGCGTCGGCGTTCTTTTTTGACAATATTCGAGGTGAGTTTCATGTCGATCTCCCGGTGAACTTCATCGACATCGACCTCAATCAGCTGCTCCGTGGTGATGTATTGTATTGGCTCTTCCTTCTTTTTCTGGAGCATGACTGTTGTTTGAGAAATCTCTTGATCTTGTTGTTCTTCAACAACCTCTTCGGCTTCAACCTTAACGGCTTCGAGTAGTTCTGGTTGATCGTCGAAAGAGACTTCTTTGAGGCGCTTTGTTCGTTTTTTGTGTGCCTTTTGTTTGATAACTTCCTCGGTGAGGATCTCCTCCGCCGTATGCGGAAGGACTTCTTCAGTAACAGCAATTTTACTTGTGACATCAACTGGCAGAGCATCAACTTGATCTTCTTCGGCGATTGGTTCGGCGAAAGATAAAACGTGCTCTTCGCTAACTTCATCGACGGATGGGGTGGCTTTGTGCAACTTGGGTTTCTTCTTTTTCTTTGTTTTCTCTTTGCGTGGTTCTTCTTCTGCTTCAACTGGTTCTGGAACGATTTCTTCTTCTTCTTCTGGTTCTGGCACTGGTTCTTCTGGTTTGAGAACTGGAGCGGGCAGTGGAACTTCAGTTGGTTCTTCCACTTCAGGCTGCTTCTTTGGAATGGGCTTCAAATGGACCTCTTCAGGTACTTCTTCTGGTTTTGGTTTCACCTTTCCAGTCGGCCATTGTTTCTCTTCAATTGGCTGTTCAACTGGCTTCTTCTTTTCACCACGTTTCCATGGAACTTTTGGTTGTTCTTCAACAACTTCGGGAACTTTCTCCACTTCGAAAGGCTCAACCGTCTCCAGTTGAATTGGTTCAGCGTCTGGAATTTCTGGAAGCTCTTCACGTTTTGGTTTTGGTGTCTTCTTTGGTTTCGGTTGTGGTTCTACAACTTCTTCAATGGGTTTCCTTGGAATTGGTTTCAAATGGACTTCTTCCTTTGGTTCTGGTTCCAGTGGGCGTATTTTACCCTTTGGCCATTTCTTTTCTTCAATTGGCTGTTCCTCAGGTTGTTTCTTCTCGCCGCGTCGCCATGGAAGTTTCACTTCTTCGGGAATCTTTTCTACAATCTCTGGTTCGGTTGGTTGAACTTGCTCCAGTTCGATTGGTTCTTGGTCTGGAATTTCGGGAAGATCTTCTTTTGGTTTCGGTGTAATCTTTGGCGTCTCAACTTCCTTTGGTTCTTCGGCGACAGGTTTTCTGGGAATTGGTTTGAGGTGAACTTCTTCTTTTGGTTCTGGTTCCAGCGGGCGACGTTTGCCTCGTGGCCATAGTTTTGCCTCCTCGGGTTGAGGTTCTTCCTTCGGTTTCGGCTCTCGTGTAACAACTGGCTTCTCAGGTTGTTCTTCTGAAACTTCTTGTGGTTTCTCAACAGGTGCTAGGACAACTTGTTCCTCTGGCTCAGGCTCTGGTTGTGGTTTCTGGCGAGGAACTGGCTTAAGAACAACTTGTTCGACGGTGTCTTCTTGTGGTTTGGGAATTGGACGTTTGAATGGTTTGAGTGTAACTTCTTCCATTGGCTCTTCCATTGGTGTTGGCTTACGTACTGGTTTAAGAGACACTGTCTCTGGGACTTCTTCTTCGAGTGGCTTCCTCTTGCCAGTGGGCCATGATTTCTCTTCAACTTCTTCGACCTGTGGTTTTGCCTTCTTTCCACGTTGCCATGGAACACCTTCTTGAGGTTGTTGTGGAACTTCCTCTTCGAGTACAGGTTTCTCTGGCTGAGGAATTGGCTCCAATTGAATGGGTTCTTTTGGAGCTTCAATGACAGCTTGCTTTCTGAATGGCTTAAGCGTCACCTCCTCTTCCTTCTCGGGTTCTGGTTTTGGAGTTTGCTTCCTTGGAGTGGGCTTAAGTGTTACTTGCTCCACACGCTCTGGTTCTTGAGGTTGAATTACTGTTTTCTTGCCGCGTTTCCATGGAACAGCGGTTTCCTGTACCTGGGGTTGGTCTGGCTGTTCCTCGGGCTGGATGTATTCTTCTGCCTCTTCTTGAGCTGGTTGAACTTGTTCGACAACCTCTTCTGGGATCTCCTCCTCTTGAGGGATAGGCTCAGGCACTTCTTCGGGTTTCGGCCTTGGAATCGGTTTCAGCTGAACCTCCTCTGCTGCAGCTTGTTGTGGTTTCGGCTTCTGTCTTGGAGTGGGTTTGAGTTTAACTTGTTCTACGCGCTCCGGTTCCTGTGGAAGAATCGTTGTCTTCTTCTCAGGTTTCAATGGAACAGGCGTTTCTTGTACTTGCGGCTGCTCAGGCTGCTCCTCAGGATGAATATACTCCTCAACCTCTTCTTGAACTGGTTGAACTTGTTCGACAATCTCTTCTGGGACAGTTTCTTGTTGAGGAGTAGGTTCAGGCACTTCTTCGGGTTTCGGCCTTGGAACCGGTTTCAGTTGAACTTCCTCTGCTGCAGCTTCCTGTGGTTTCGGCTTCTGCCTTGGCGTAGGTTTGAGTGTGACTTGTTCTACGCGCTCCGGTTCTGGACGGCGTATCTCGGCCTTCTTTCCTCTCATCCAAGGTACAGTGGCTTCCTGAACCTTTGGCTGTTCGGGTTGCTCTTCAGGTTGAATAAATTCTTCAGATTCTTGTGCGACAGGTCGAACGGGCTCTGGAACACTTTCCTGAGGAACTTGTGGTGTTGGTTCTTCACTTACTTCGGCTGGTAATGGTCTTGGAACCGGTTTCAGTTCTACTTCTTCAGCTACGATTTCTTGTTGCTTGGGCTTTTGTCTTGGAATGGGCTTGAGAACAACCTTTTCTACTTGTTCTGGTTGTTGAGGAACAATGGGCCTAACTGGTCTTGGTTTTGGCTCGATTCTTTCTTCTACAACCTCCTCCTGGGTAAGTTCTTGTGGAACTTCTTGTGGAACTTCTTGTGGCACTTCTTCCTGTGGCTTGCGTTTGCCTCTTTCCCACATAACCGGCTGCTCTTGAGGCTTCTTCTTGCCTCGTTCCCACATGACTGGCTGTTCGGGTTGTTTAATCTCTTCAGTTTCCTCTGGTCTTACTTCCAACAAAGAGGTGTCTTCCACTTGCTGGAACTCAGTCTTTTTACCCCGACGCCAGAATGTGGGCTGCAAATTGGCTGTGTCTCTTATTTCCTGAGTCTCATGCTCGGCGTGTTGGAGGAATGATGAGTCTTCAACGTATTCCTGTTGAGTAGTTTGCTGTTGCTCAGCCGGTTTTCCACGGCGCCAATGCACTGGTGCTTGCTGCTGTCTAATCAATTCACTCTCCTCCCATTCGCTCCTTTGTAAACGCATAATGTTGGAATCTTCGACACTAACGAACTCTTGATGCTGCACTTCTTGCGTCATCTCAGTCTTGCTCTTGCGTCGGTAGACAGCCATTTCTTCAGTCGATTGCTGCTGCAATATATTAGTATCCTGTTGCTCCACCTGCTGTGTGGTCTGTGAGTCTTCGAATAGAGCACTGGTCTGCTTTTGGTAGTCCGTGCGTCCCTTACGCCAGTTGACAGGTTGTTGTTGATTAATGATGCGCTGAGCTTCTAATCTTTCTCGTTCTTCAACTGTCAGAATGTTGATATCTTCAGTTGTGATATATTGCTGCTTTTGAACTTGTTCTTCAGTTGTAACGAGCTGCTGTTGAGTCTGGAACTGCTGTTGCGTTTGATCATATCGCTCTACATCCTCCCTGCGCATGATCTTCTGAATGGATGACTTCGATGATTCGTCTATTGTCATCGTGACCATTTCTTGAGTTGCGGACTGCAGCTGTACTGACTTCAGTTCAACCTCTTCGATCTTGAACTTTTCAATTTGCTTATGCACCTTCTGCACGGATTTCAGTTGCTTACGCATCTCCTTCCATGGCACAGTGTCGGGCGCAGGTTGTGTTGAGATTAGTTTCTCCACTTGCTCTGTGAATTCCATAATGGCATCGTCTTCGAAGCTCTTCAGTCTTTCAATCTCACGCTCCTTGAGGATTTGTTGCTGCGCCAGTTGTGGTTGTTGTGGTGTAATTGTATCGTGTGCATGTTGCAAAGGCGATAGATAAACGTCTTCAAGATCGAAGCTTTCCAGTTGTTTTTGAACGTTCTCTACGGCACGTAGTTTGTCGCGCATTGTCACCCAAGGAACCGCCTCCTTTTCAGTCTTTCCTTCAATTATCTTTTCCAGCTGATAGCCAAGACTAACCAAACCCTGATCGCGTTCATCTTTGATCGATTTAAGGAACACCTTTGCGACCTCATATTTTGGAACAAACTTCTTCTCAATGGTGGCAGGCTTGAGTCGGATTGGCTCCTCTGTCCAGGATTTAACGGGTTCCGGTTTGAAACCCGGAAGGAATGGTTGTTTGTCTAGCGAGCGACCACGACGTGGTCTCGAACTCTTACGCCATGGAACAAGATTCGATTGTGGTTGCAAGCTCTTGCTGCGAGGTTTCTTTGAACGTGGCTTGTGACCGGTCTGACCGTTCACTTGCAAGTACTGATTAAATTGTGGTGGATGTGGATGTCCTTGCTGTGGTGACTCTGGTGAGCTGTCCTCCTTACCAGAGGACGACTCATCCTCTACCGAGTCAATTGTCTGCAGTTGATAGGCAGAGATGCGTCGTTCTGCAAATAGAATTGTGAGAAAAAAAAATTATTTAAATTTTATACGAGGGTGCGTTCGCTTGGGTGTCTCCCTCTCAACACGTTGACGTATGGAATTTTGAATAGTCGCCAAATTATTTACTCAAAAAAAAAAATATAACAAGCTAAAAGAAAGCAAAGGCATGCTCTAAGGGGCAGGACAGGTAAGGAGAGCTGGGATACGCCATGCGAAAGAAAAGCCAAATAAAAATATCGAAACAATCTTTCGTGTTTGATTTATGTTTGCGCAAAAACGTGACAAATTTGTTGAAATTATTTCAAAGATGCAATTAATTAAGAATTCGTATTTTTTGGTTGTTATTTTGTTATGGCTGTGGCCGGCTTTTACACGGTCAATCTGACAATGCCAAGTATTGAGCAGTGCAAGTGTTTAATGATGTTCGGCAAGAGTGCCATTTGAGTAGAATAGAATTTATGTATGCTCCACACAATTAAATGCTCGTCGTTTATTTTAATGTCGTGGAATTTGAATGATTTACCTAATAGAACGGAAGTGGGAGCGTCCATCGTCGCGTCGGTGGATTAATATTTAAAAGTATGTCAGTAGAAATGTCAATGTCAAGTATGCAGCATTGAGTTATTTTTCAAAAAAAATATGTCGAAATTTGAAGTGAAGACACAAATGTATCAATGCCGGAGGAATATACAGTTAATTTGCTACATGAAGGTGGCCATTGACATTTCTTCTTAACTGTCATGAGCAATGTATGATACAATCGAGTTACGTTGTGTGGATATGAGCCTCAATTTGATATAGTGAGCAGAATATGACAGCTGTCATTGTGAAAGCTTGTCAATTTAGTATTTAAAACACATTGATACAGCAAACAGACCCCAGTGGACACAAACCCAATTAGCACGTAAGACTACAACAAATGACAACTGCACCAGCCAATCTAGGACTTATGTAGGTCTAACGTTGCAGTTGCTGTGGTCAATGTGCTCAAACAGTTGGGTGAAGCTAGGCCTTAGCCTTCTGCTTTCCTTCTCGTTAGCTCATCCGTTCGCTCATTACCCTCGATATTACTGTGACCTGGCACTGACACCCAAGGAAGGCTTTTTCTAAACCCGGGAGCAAGCGAGGAGTGGTTCTCCTTGTACCAGTTTCGAGGACGTAGTGGCAGATGTAAGTGGTAAGCCTCGTTTACAATAAGAACCTTAGGCTGGAAGACGTTGGTTCGAACCTTAAATATTATATTTGCCCCTTTTGGGTGTCTTTTTATTTGGGAACATATTATCGAGGGATGATATCTGTTAGGGAGAGTTAATACTGTAAAGTTTTAATATTTACAGAACTTTATTCTTAGTCAAAGAGTTGTGGTTGTGTGTTTTCATTCGTTTATAATTCACAGTTTCTTTTTCGCATGCATGCTGAAAATATGAAGTACATTCTGAGCGAATTATTTAATTTTATTGCTGTGATAATTGAATGGACTATCAGTACCCCGTGACCACTCAAATAAATAAATACAAATTCTGTTTTGAAGCTCAGTAACTATAAGCTTCTTTTGGGTACCTCTCTACTCGGAATAATATATTTGAGGAGCGATGTTCATTCAAAGCGATGGACTATAAAATTTAAATATTTCCTTTCCCTTTTCCCTGATTTCAGAGAATAGTTAACTAGATTTTCGTTCACTTAAGATATCTGTAAAGTTTTAAACATATGCAAATCAGGGCTTCTTATAGACTGTATAGACTGTACTCCCGTACTCCCCTTGTCCTGATTTTACTCCCTTTAAAACATTTTAGTACATTGTCATCTTTATTTTATTGTATGGGTCATCACACACCGGTGCAATTACACCGGGGTAAAACTGACTTTATAGAAGAGGGAGATGAAGTGTAAAGTAAGAAACGTCTTCAACCAGTGTTGTTGGCGGGGTAAAACTCATATATTTTTCTTTCTTTTGCCAGCTGTCAATTTAGGAGAAATTACCCGGGGTTACCCCTGGGCAAAATTACTCCAGTGTATGATGGGACTCGTCTTGTATCCTTGAAAATGACGAGATAATTTTTAAGCGTCTTGTAAACTGTGAAATGGACAAGTAAGCAGAAAAAAAGTTTCAAACCGAAGCTATGCTACTGCACTCCCCTCAGACTCAAAATACTCCTCTGTAAACTTCTGAAATACTCCCCTTCGAAATTAGAAAATGGCATCCATGATGCAGATACATAGCTTGAGTTTTATGTATACAAATTTGTTTTAAAAAATACTCTTTTGATCCATTTGCTTCGAAAAAAAAACAGTCTAACAACACTTTGAAAACAATGGATCAAAGGAATTGAATAATTTTTTAGCTATTAAATTTGAAAACCATTTATTTCCTTCAACTAATAAAAAAAAAAAAACCCAGCCTCCAATATGTTTTTGACTTAATGTTTTTATTTATGATCCAATATATGTTTTTCCATAAGGAAAACATTACTCATTTCTTTGTTAAACAAATTCATAAATCATATTTTAATTAATAATTAAAACAAAAATGTAGGCCCGATTATCTACTCATGCTATTTATGTTTGAATAACAAAGTAAATATTCCGAAATTAAAAACTGTTTACGATGGCGTTATGCTGTCTATCCGCACCATTTCTAAGTTAAAACTTGACTCAAATATTTTGTATCTGCGTGTGTGTATTTTTATTTTATTTTATTTTATTTTCCTCGTGATTGTGCGGTGGGAAATTATTATTCCTGACTAATAGCATATAGATACTTAATTAAAATATTCGAAGCGTATTCATTAATCATTTGAGAAAATATTATAATTTTATTTTAAGATTATGTCACTATGTATTGGAAGCATTTCCATCTCTCTACCATATGCAGTAAACACCTACGGCTACGTCTATTTGTTGATCCGAATAGACTTTAAGTTCGTCGGATCAATTTAAGATCTATTTTCGAGCAAGACTATAGGGGTGTGATCTCGATCTTGTCTAATTTGTAGCCACTAGCACGCGAAGATGTTTTCTTAACACACAACAGCAGTATTAGATATTTTTATACCAAATGCCTGCGAAGGAGGTGAGGTGGAGATGTATCCTTTGATTAGTTGTAGCGTATCTTATCCTAAGGTCAACCGCATCGTTATGTTAAACGAGACAGAAGCTCAAGTTAAATTGTAATGAAACCAAGGTGTGACACAAATGCAGGTGCTCATTTTTCATGGATACCTACATCTGGTATCTGGCAGATGAAACAGTTTCAAGGATATTATATTTAGAAGTTGATGTCAAATTCGATATGGAAAGCATTTTAATTAACGGGGCTCTGCTATGCGATGAAGTACCCTTGATTGACGCATGTGAGATGAGCCACATTGATTTTATTTAAAAGAATTTCGCTTTGCTTTTATTATTTTGAGTATGCTGAATCGGAGATGGAAATAAACATATTAATCATTTGTTTTGGTGCAAAAAAAGAATATTATAGGTGCAGCTATAAATATGCATAGATATAGTACATGTGTCAACTGACGACGACTATTGAGGTATATTTAGACTTGTTACGAACTCAGGTGAAATTTTATCGTTCGAATGGGAATAGTTTCGATGCAATTACTAATTGATAATTTAATAAATTTTTATGGCATTGCTGGGTAAATGATTTTACAGTTCTATATGGGCTTTTAAACATACATATGTAGGTACTTACTTACGTAGTATTGTACGCTTTCAAATAAAGTGATTTCAAAACGTAAAAATGTTTTTCAGCTAGAGTCATCTGAATTTATAGTACATTGAAAATAATATGATATTTTGGCTTTTACAGAGTTTTGCGGTATTGAACGATTACGATATAAAAATTCTTGGGAATTGCGAAAAATCTCTAATTAGTTTGAGTTTGAAGATGTCCTTACGAATGTTACAGTTTGTTTTTTGTGCAATGTCTATAAAACAATGCCCTCAAGGTGAATCAAATAAAGACCTTGCCAAAATTAACAAAATAAATACAATTTTTCAGTGGCCCTATCCCTTGATACACATGGAATGCAATTTAAATATTACCAGAACTTTATTCCTGTCAGGGATGCCGTTTTCCAATTTCGATGGGGAGTATTTTAGAAGTTAACAGTGGAGTATTTTCTACCAAAGGGGAGTACAGGAGTATAGTTTTTGTTGTAAACTATTTTTTCTGCTTACTTTTTCATTTCGTAGTCTACTAGCTTTAAAATTATCTCATCACTTTGAAGAACAGATACAAGACGAAGCCCATCACATACTGGAGCAATTTTGCCCTGGGGTAACCCCGAGTAAATTCTCCTAAATTAGCAGCTCGCAAAGAAAAAAGAAAATGTATTAGTTTTATGCCGCCTTTCGCCTTTCAACTGCTCCAACACTGGATGAAGATTTTACCATGTTTCTTACTTTACACCGCATCTTCCTCTTCTAAAAAGCCAGTGTTACCCGGGGTAATTGCACCAAATTGTGATGGCCCATTCAATGAAATAGTGACAATATACTAAACACAATAAGAGTTACTTTTTAATACTATTGTGTGGAAAAAATCGAAATGTTTTAAACGGAGTAAAATCAGGACGAGTGGAGTACGGGACTACAGTCTTTAAGAAGGGGACGAATATTCCCTTAGTAGTACCTTCAACAACCCTGATTCTTGTATTGAAAAAAATTGCTTTTCAAATTTCGGTTGTTTCTTGAAAACTGTGTAGATTTTTTGGTGGCACAAATATAGAAAATATAAGTAGGGACAACTGTGTGGTTTTTATTTCGTTAAAAAACGATTGAACAATCGATCAGGCTTTTTGCTCATACATATATTTCCTTAAACACCCGGACACAAAATAAAATTGAAATGAATGAAAAAGTCTTAAGGCTGAACTATAATAGAAGGACTGTTTCGTAAAACCACTTCCAAAACCATAATAGCTTTTGGCTTCGTTTCGTTAAGCTTTCGGTTACTTTTACTTACATTTACGAATCCATTCGCTCTTTCGTACATAAATTTGACAGTCAAGCGGGGAAAATTCTAGAACAATTTTGTAACACACAAAATGCATTAAATTTTAGTTTTCAAAAAGTATTGAATTTTCTCTGAAAAATTAGTTAATTTTTTTTTTAAAAAACACTAAATTAACCAGTGAATTTCCTTGACAGATACTTTTGGACACATACTCCCATTATGTGCAACTTATGCAACTGACTGCACTGAAGAAAACTTGACGTAGAATTTTGACATTAGCTTCCGATTGCTTCCGATTGCTATTATAGTCCAGCCTTAACTTTTTGTTCGCAGTTTGAGGCTTTGAGAGTTCGTTTTAGAGTTCTTAAAAGTTAGGTTGGTGAGGTCGTAACGAGGAATACTCGCAAAAGGAGGAACTAAATCCAACTGCCAAAATCTACGTTTATAGTTTCGAACGAATTCGTAGGGTGGTAAGCTTACCAAAATTGAGTGAAATAAATAATAAATAATAATAAAATTAATTTATTTGAAGTTTTTGAAACGGATACAATTGTCATAAGACATATTGCGTACAATGATAAGTTTCTCCCATCGATTACATACATATATATGTACGTTAGACGGTTTAAGCACGCAGTTCCATTTCCGACTATTTTCTAAGATTTCGATTTTTTTAAGGAATATTGAATCAACATCTTTTTACACATATATCTTGTATGATAAATACTATCTTCAATTTAGTGATTATGTAAACTGTGTTGTGTTTGGAAAGGAATTGATTGAAGGTGAAGCAGTACAAGCGCAGCTGACGTACAAAGTCAATTTTGGGTTTTTAGTTGATCCAAAAAAAAAAAAAACGAATTTTCTAAGCTTTACAAAAAACAGAAATTTTTGAGAGTCAGTACTTATAATTTTAACTAGCATTATTCTCATCAAGAAACATCAACACTGATTTCAAATAACATTCAGGAAAACTTGAAGAAGCAAAACGGCCGATTGCAAAGGAAGTACTGAAGAAGTTTACTGCCATTTGCAAATACGGGAGTGAAAACTATTAAGCAGATAAACGGCGACTTGGATTCTGAACTTCCGGAAAATATTGATGTCAATAATGTTGAAAGCTTTAAATGGGCTCCAATCGTTTCAGCTGAAGTAGAAAGGTCATTTAGCTCGTTAAAGGCGCTTCTAAGAGACAACCGGAGAAGGTTATGACCAGAAAATTTTAAAATAACAGTTTAAGGATATTCATAACCCCTTTGGAAAACGTAAATTATAAAAAAAAGCTCTTGGTATTTCAATGCTACTATAACTAAATGTGCATTTACGTTCCTTTTCTTATTTTTTAATAAACGCCTCTTTTGACTTTTTTATGTCAACAAAATCCTAACCCTTGTGATAAATAATATTTTATTCGTTTGCTGTGTGAACTAACTATGAACTTGTATGAACTCTTAATATCAACCTTGCCCTTGTCTTCCATTTGTATAAAAAGTAAATGTCCTTCATTTAACCCATGATGTCATTTCAGAAAGTCACAACAAATCGTTTCAAGGCTGAGTGCAGAAAAGTGATTAATGGCCTAAATTAGTCTCTTTAGACTTTTAGACTTTAAGTCATGAGTCAAATAGTCATTACATTTGAAAATATAAATGTTTTTTTTTTCTAAATTAAATCTTTCGGAATTGAGTAGAGTTGGCGTCACTTAAATTCATTCGTTCCAGCTTATATAATTTGTTCGTTAAAAAAATATTGCAAAGTGCAAGCCCCTTAATTTTTTTAATTTTTTCGACTTGACAATTTAAATTAAATTCTTAAAATACAATCTGATTCTAGATGATCCCGGAAAAAATGACTTTTAAAACATATTTTACTTTTCCTAGTAAGAAAAATCCTCCTTAAAAGTCCCAAAATAGATCGCTCTGAGGGCATAGACCCCTTTTTTTTTTGTATATTTATTTCAACAGCCCACACAAGCTGCAACCCATGCTAAAGGATCCATGACAGTAGTGTCTAAACAAAGAATTATCGCCTTCAAATGAGGTCACTCTACATCTGGCATTTGGCCCATTCTGCCATCACCAATCCATAAAACAAGATGCATTTCATCCAAAAGTGCTCCCAGTTTTATCTGTAATCTCCTAATTGTGCAACGAACCACTCACCATAGCAATTCATATTCATGCCCATTAAGTCAGTGGATATTTTTGGTATAAAACACGCATTCTGGTATATACATTAAGAAACAAAATTGTGAGTAAACCTATAAAGGGGTACAAATAAGCCACCAACGCCACATCAATAAAACAATTTGAAAATTAGAAAGAGACAGAGTATGAATCGATTTCATGGAGCCGAAAATAGAATATGACTCTACTACGTCACCTGGCATCCTTCTCTAGAGCCGATTGGCCTCTTCCACACATAATAGATCTCTGCGGTGTACGAGTATGTATAAACAAATTCGTTCATCTGCCAGACCCACTAACAGATATCTATCTTTTCCCCCGTAAGGTGTTCCGATGTGAAAATTTCGAATTTTCAGTTTTTTACCTGTTCTCGACCGGGTCGGTTCGATGTTTCGGTCTTCCTTTCGATTTCGTTATTTCGATGTTTTTCTTTCTTAATTTTTCGGCGGTTTTGTGATACATATATTTATTTTTTTTGAAATTTCAATTCAGGAAAAAAAGGATTACCAATTAAACAATAGGATAAAACACTTAAACAAAAGTTAAGTAAAAGGAAAAAATTATATTCATTTTTTTTCTGCACAAAAAATTGTTTTGTTTATTTTGTTTTTATGTAAGATATAAATATATATTAAAAAAAAAACAACAAGAATACAATTAAATAAAAAAATTAATTCAGCTCGAAAAAATAAACACTTAACAATAAAACATTAAACATAAGGTGTGATTATAAAGTTACTACAGAAAAAAACAAACATCGTAAATTCTTAATTAAACATTTAAAAAAAAACACAGTACATTGTTTATTTGCAAATCAATAAGAAGTGAGATAATATTTTAAACTTGACGCCTAGTCGCATGAGTATTTTATTTTTTTAATTAAGCGTTTTTACTATTAATTTCGGTTTTTTGTTTTTTGGCGCGTTAAAAGCAAGCGTCGGCAATAAATATATTTTTTTAAATAAAAAAAAAAACAAAGCAATAACTATAAAATATAATTAAATTATATGCAAGATGAGTCCCTTAACATTTTTTGTTTTGTTTGTTTTTCAATTTATGGCAAAGAATTAAAAAAAAATGAAATCCATAAATAAAATTAAATGAATATTAGTAGTAAAAGCGATAATGAAAAAAATAAAACAAATCTCATGCAACATCACTACAAAAATAAATTTAAACAAAAGTTTTTTCTATAATAATGTATAAAATGCTTGAACAAATATAAAAGAAAAGAAAATTTCATTTTAAAACTAAAGAAAGAGTTGGAAGAACAAAAAAATATTTCATAAATGCTTTTTGTTTTAAATTCTAAATGAAAGGGCTAATTAAGTACAAAATTGCACATTTCTAATTGCGCGTTTAAAAAATTCAATTTGTTTTGTAAAAGATTGAAAAACTATTTAATTACATTTTAGTTTTGCATAACGAATCTAATGATTTTCGTTTTCTATTTTCAGGGCAATGTGTTGTGCAGACCGATAGGACATTTGGCCAAGAATACTATAGGGGATAGATGATTCATTGTCCGTGACAAATGTACTTAGAATGCAGACCGTAAATTAATCATAAATGCCAAGAATATTTACATTTGCACTTGACTCGTGTGAGTGATTCATCAGATGACTTGGTTCGACCCAAGATTTATGTGTTTTTGTCTAAGAAATATTTGGCTAGACATGTCCCGAGTTGTGATGGGATTTTGACGGTCCCTAACTAATTTTGAATGACAATTACAATTAAGATTGACAGCTTCGCCTTGAATTTTTTTCTCGCTTTAATTTTTATTTTATTTTTCTAGCAAGATCCAAAATAAAGTATTTTTTTTTTCGCTTCGAAAATAAAAATTATGTTGTTTTTCTTTACAAGCCCATGTCGTATATTTTCTTTTTTTTTCTACTGAAACAATATATTCCTGCGGAACGAAAATAGATTTTTTAATTTTTCTTTCTAGGAATCCATACGTGTGTATAGATACTTTTCCTGTTATAATAGATATATGAAAGTTCTCCACGAGCAAATAGCATCTTAGATTTCATAGATTATAGGAAATGTTTTAAATATAGAGCAACTTGCTACTGTCTGTCTGCGAGCAATACCGCATCTACAAGAACCACCACAGCTATGTTTTTTTTCTACACTTTTGACATCCAGAAGATATTCAAAATTCTTTTTGAAAATCAAAAATATCTGAGTGGGCTATCACAAAGCTATCATGTTGGTGAATTGGGGCCGCCAGGTGGAAGGAATACGAATAATTGAATTTTATTCGCGGGGATAATTTTATCATCTAGATACAATTTTTCTAGAGAAAAAAATACAGAATTTTAAAAGATTTTCTATTTTCTTTTTTCGTTTTTGTTTTCCTGCTGTTGTTCATCATATTTATGCGTGTGCACACGGAACCACAGTCCGAAAGAAGAATATTTAATGTGTTCTGTGTGCTAACACTCTGAGGGTGGCATAAAATTAGAAAAAATATCTACAAATTTATAGTCATGTAGTGTTTTTGCCTTCTTGCCTTCTGTTCAGCTATGAATCATCTGTACCTGGACTTTAATGTACAAACAAAAAATCTCTACGAGTATGTTCATTTCTTCGTTATGCAATAAAAAGTAATTAAAATTAAATACAAAGAGATACATTTTTTATTTGGTATATTTTAAGAAAAAAAAAAAAAAATATATAGAAATAAATTTAAGGAAAGGAAAAATATTATTATGCATTGTTATGACATAAAATTATATAAAATAAATTAAATGAGTAATATAAATGTTAAGATTTTTTTTTTTTAATTTTTTTTTCGTTTCAATCTTTTACGACTAGCAAAGTTATTAAAGAGTTTTTCGCCAACAAATTCTAATTTGTTGCTGCAAAAATAAAAAAAAAAAAATATTTTAAATTATATTTAAGTATAATGCTTGAGCAGTATTATTTATTTAAATCGAGTTTTTTTCTTCACTTTTTTTTTTGTGTAATGTTTGGTTTGAGGCTTTTATTTAATTCTTACTTTTAACGGTCAGTTTAGCTGATGACTCAACTTGTCCAGTTGATGATGTGACACGAGCTGTGAAGATACCTGAATCTTCTTCATAGGTTGTACCGATAAGAAGGACAGCACTGTTTCCATCGAAAATCATCTGAAATAAGACAGAGCAGAGAAGAATATTGAGTTAAATTTGTTTCATCTTAAAGTATATGCTATTTGACACTGACAGCTGTCAATAAATTTGAAGAAACGAACTTATGATGATTATTTCTATACTTTTGTTTGTTTTGGGTGCTTACTACCTAACAAAATATTTTAGAGAAATATTTAGGTGTTTGCAGTACATTAGTCCTCGTGATAAGACATAGCTAAAACCAAGAATAGTTGAATGAATCTCTTCATTTTTCAACATCTGTCAAAAACACTTGACACGCCTTTCTGATATATATTATTAGTTGGGCTTGGTGCATGCAAAATAGGGTACACAATGAACTCTTCAATGAACTATCTTCCAAAATTAATATCTAAATCCTCCTGGGGACACATACGAGTATGTATATACTTTAGATTTTTGAAAAAGTGGATACGATTTAAATATTAGAATAACACTTAAACTGGTGACAAGAAGACGGTCTTGATTTAATGGACACGAATAGTGGAGTTGTCCCCTTGGACTCTCACAAATTGAAAAGATAATCTGGAAAGCTATTTTGAACTGTTTTGAGATGTAGATGGCGCAAATCACTCGAGAGGGAAGTACAGTTACTTGGAAAGCGTTGAGAGGCACTACCGCTAGGCCTATTACAAATGAGTTGTTTCACTGAATTTTGAACTCCCGTATGAAGTTTTGAGCAACTCGATGGACCACTTTCTTAGATTTCTCTTTTACGAAAGAGAAAATATTTCAAGAAAAATAATTAAAACTCACCTGGAAATCTGGTGTTTCGGGGATCAATTGACCTTCGCGCAGCCACTGCACACCAGTAGCTTTCACTTTGCCAGTGATGGTGGTCTTAAATTGCGCTGGTAGGCCCTCAGTAACGGTGACATCCTTCAATGCGGTAATTGTTGGTGGCGCGTCCAAATTCTCGAGTGGACGAACTTTCAAAGTGGCACTAGTTTGTACACTGCCCATTTTGTTGTCCAAAACACACTTGTAGACACCCTCATCTTCGGGGAATGCCTCCGAAACCACCAACTGATAGTATTCACCTTGACGTGTCATTTGGAAGTAACGCGATGGTTTAACCATATTCTCACCGCGATACCATCTAGCCGTTGGTGTTGGCTTACCAACTACACGACACTTGAAAATCACTTTACTGGTCTCCTCAACGGATTGATTCTTAAGAGGCTCAACCAGAACTGGTGCCTTTTCTGTACCAGGTGTTGTCGGTTTATCCGGTTTGGTTGGTGATTGTACAAAGCAATCAGCATCGCAACGTGCTTCACCGGCTGCATTTACAGCCACACATTCATAGCGACCCGAATCCTCGGGAGTTGGCTCAATGACCAGCAAAGTATAGACGTTATCTTCTTCGAGCATCTTGTACTTGATGGTTGGTTGGATTTTCAAACTGTTCTTTAACCAGTATACGTCATAGGGTTTAGTACCAGTTACCTTGGCGTCGAAACGTGCCAATTGTCCGGTGGAAACGTTTGTGCTTTGAATGGTCTGAACAAAGCTTGGTGGTGAGATACCTCCCTTGCCGGCACGGCGTCTCTCCTCAACAACCAAGTTGGCACTGCATTTGGCAGTACCGCCACGGTTCGTGGCAATACATGAGAACACCGCTGAATCTTCAACAAACACTTGACGGATTACCAAAATCGACTTGGATCCAAAGGTGTGGATCTGTAAGTCGGGTGAATTTTGAATGGGGAAGCTTTCACGATACCATTTGATAGTTGGCATCGGCTCACCATCAAATTCGACCTCGAATTTAGCCTGTTCGTTCTCGAAAGCACGGCAAGGTTGGATTTTCTTGGTGAATATTGGTGGCTTGGCAGGTTGTACGGGTCCCTCAACGACACGCTCTTGAATTGTGCCCTTATGCTCGACCTCAGTGGTTTCGGTGGCAGTGATCTTGCGAGTGATCTCTAGATCTCCAACGACTTCCTTTTGGGTTTGTTTTTGTTTGGACATGTGTACCTCACGGCCATGTACTGATGATTCAGATGGCTCGGCAATGCCCTTCTTATGGATCTTCTGGGTGGTAGTAGTCTTTTGCGTGTCCAAACCTTCAGATTTTTCCCTAAAGATTAAACAAAAGTACACATTTTAGCGCGGATCTGAATGAAAAGGATCCAAATCAACTTACAAACTCTCTTCATAAGTCTGTGCCATTCCCTTGGCAGCTGATGTATTCACAACCTTTTGTCCAGGAATAGCGTATTGATGATGGTCCTCACGCAATTTGGTCTCCTTTAACAATTGCTCGGTTTCAAGCTCTTGTATTTTGCTATAGTAATCTTCGTTCTTCTTCGACTTAACGGTTTGCTGCCAGGCTGGTACCTCAGGCTTGACAAGCTTTGGTTTTAAATGTTCAACACCCTTGAGTGTCTGATTTTGTTTCGCAAGATATTGTTTGCGCTCATCGAATATAGTTTCCAACTCGGTTTCTTGACGTTCTTTTTGGTACAAAGCTAGGTCTTGATCATACCATGCTGAAGAAATTAAAATGTTTTCAAAGTGAATATTGGGTTTTCTTTAAAAAAAAAATTGAAAAGCCTTCTTTTGGGGGGAAAAAATTATAAGAAAAAAAAATCATCAAAAATTTAGGTTAGTAGTTAAAAAAGTTAAGAAATTTAGTCACTTCTAGAATAGAAAAAAGAGTTTAAAGATTGAGTACTAAGCAAAGATTTACACTCCTCATAGTAGATATATAAACCTACAATACCTAGTAGAAGATGAATGAGCGATGCCACGATCAGAATGAGAAGATCAATGAGCGATGCCACGAATTTGTTTTGAGAAACGTATAGCCTAAAATCTTTTTGAACTTTAGTTCCAATTTGTTATGAGCTCAAACTCTCAAAGGAAATTGGCTGTCCAAAACTATTGGCTTATCCAAAACTATAGGAGTAAATTTGGACTCACGGAATATTACGCAAAAACCCAAATAATTCTGATCAGCCAGAGGCCTATTTCACTAACTTACAAATTTCTATTTACAAGCATTTTTTAACAAAATTTGTAGAATAATCAGGCAATTACGTTTCACCGTATTTGTGCTTTACAATCGTTTGCTGTGAACCAAGGCCCCAAATTACAGATTTGTAGTTAAGGCTCCACAAGCACATATTTACAGTTGTAAGTTTTAGTTGGTGAAATAGGACTTCACAGGACTTCAAAAAATGTATGGGTTCAGATAACTTGCATGGTTTTGAGTGATAAGCCCTTTCTCAAATATTATCTTCTTCCATTACTTTTAGTACGGACATATTCCAAAGAATAATAAATTGGGCTTCAAACCACAACAAAATAGCACATCATGCCAAACATAAGTAAATGTCACTATCGTGTGAAAGGTCTCACACGCTTGTCAAGCAAATAATGACAGTTGAAGAGTTTGAAATTGAAATAAGAAAAAGGCTTTGGGACACTTCTTGATTCATTGGTCAGAATGTTCTAATTTTCTGTTCTGATCTGTCCTGATTGTTTTCACAAACTTGTGTTGTTCTGTTCTCCGCTGTGCTTTTGACAAGAAAAATTAAATAATTAACATTCATTCTGAGAGATATTGTTGCCACTATACTTTTTTTTCGAGTGACGAATTCTGACAATATTTGATGTTCAGAAATTCTGACAAATGTGTCACTCGTGTAAATCGAGCAGAACAATGCTTTCGTATAAGGAACCTATTCAAAATTATTTGGAAAATCGCCTTCAATATGCAAAGCGTGATTCTTTTGGTCGTCAGAAATGTGAAAGCCTGGCGGAAGATCCGGTATTATCAATTCAGTGTCGATCGTAACATTTTGTCCTTTACCTTTCATATGTAAAACATTTTGTGATAATTATGTATGACTATAAGTCTAAAGTCTAAATTTCGACCTTCCTTAGTTTAAGCTGAGAAAGCTAGATGGAAATTTGGAATTACCAAACGTCTAAAATAAGAACTCTATACTAGACAAAAAAAGAACACTCAGAGCTAGTTCAGACACGGCAAGAACCACCAGCTCCTGTCAAGCTTGGGCCTTAGAAACTTCAAAATGTCTAAAACCCGAAAAAATGGAACGCTTGCTAGGCCTTTTCTTCAAATTTTTTGGTTGAGAGGCATCTGCCAATCGGTTGCCGCCGTATCTGAACTCACACAAATTTTGTAACTAATATTTTGGTCAAAAATGATCATAAAACTAAAACACTAAGATGGAATAGAAGTAAAATGAAAAATGAAGAAAACTTTTAGCTATCATACATAAACATTAAGCAAACATTAAACATAGACACAGACACATATAAAATTGTACACCATACTACCCAAATTTTGGTTTTTCTCAATTTTTATACGTTGATCCAAATAAAGCATATTTACATGAGCGCTGCTTCACTGTGCGCGGATTCTAGATCTACAGCTGAATTTGATATTTGCAGCAACAACAACGTTGATTACCGTTGATAAGCATGGGGGAGTTGGGATTTTCTTTTTTTCTTTGTGGGATGGGATTTTGGGATTTTTTTTTTTTTTTTTTTTGAGGAGAATTTGGTGGTGTAAATGGTAGGTGTCAATGTGTAACAGCTTATATTTACAATATTAGTGTAGGCTTTAGTGTAAAATTTAAGAAATAAGTCTTAAGAGCTAAATTATAATATTATATATATTTTTGTAAAAATAGTAAAAGTATTTTTTGTTATTGTTAAGTTTATCTAGTGTGGAATAAGCTGCTGAATAAATTTTGTATAGCATTTCGAAGCGTTTGTTGTGACTTACGTCTTGGTGAATTCTTAAGTACACTACGGTAGTCATCAGAACGTGCGACGACTTTAAGTTCGGTTGCAGCTATTGCCTCGCCAACGGCATTACGTGCGATAACTTCGACTTTTCCTGTGTCGTATTGTCGTGTTTTTGGAATATCCAAATGGTACATTCCATCGTTAGTTAGCTTGTAACGAGATCCCTGCGGGTAGACACAATTTAGTACAATATGCATTGGGCCGATGTAAAATGTTTAACTTACGTGTACAACAGTGTGTCCATTGATGAGCCACATAACTCTTGGTCGTGGATGGCCAGTTACACGTACACAGAATCTCGCACATTCGCCCTCCTCGACTGTTTGTGGTTCCAGTTTGCTGACAAATGTTGGTGCAGCTCTTGGCTTAGCATCAATATCGGGCTCGTCGGGGACACTATTTTTTTTTAGAGAAAGATCTCATAAAACCAAAAAAATTCCACGAAAAAGGGTTTAGTTGCAGAACTTACACTTGCCACGATGCCTCCATTTCACGGATACGCTCAATGCTGTTCATGTAACTTGGCACTTGTGAATCGTAGATAATGCCAGGTTTGCCGCTCGTCTTGATAATAGCCCTTGTCTCGTCCATGCCATACAAATTGGTTGCTCGGCATACATACTCACCGCTATCCTCTGGGTATACCCATCCAAAGTTCATGGCTACATAGCCAAAATCGTAAATTGGCAAGAATCGATTCTCTGAGAAAGAAAAAAGCCATAAGTACCTAGGGAGAAGGGCATATATGTAGTTAAGGACTTACTGTGCAACAGTGGTTTGCCATTGAAGAACCACTCCACTTTCATGTTAGGATCACCGACTGGAGCCAACTGGCATTCAAACTTGGTCGCTTGCATTTCGACCAAGGTGGTTTGGTCCTTAATTTGGGTGACAAATCGTGGTGGTTGCTTACGATCTGGATCGAACAGATCATCCTCTGTGAGGTGAACCTCTGATGTATACTTCTTGATGGCCGCTTCCATTTGAGTGAGAGTTTCGGTACGCTTCATGCCCTTTGGTACTTGGTTTTGCAAAATGATTGATGGTTGCTCTAAAAAAAGTACACACAATTTAATATTACTCTTAGAGATAGAGAGGAAGTGCCTTACGTTTGCAGCTAATAGTAGCTTTGGTCCTGTCCTCGCCATAGTCGTTTACGGCCCGACAGACATACTCGCCAGAATCCTCTGCGTAGACATACAAAATATCCAGCGATACGTAGCCCATATCGTAAATGGTCCTAAAGCGATGTCCAACTGGAATCAGCTTACCATTGCGATACCATTCAATGCGTAGTCTAGGATCTTCCTTTGGTTCCACTTGGCATTCAAAACGAATGGCTTGGGCTTCTTCAGCCACGACTGAAGCGATCTCGGTAATGAATTTCGGTGGTCCGAATGTGACATCTTCTTTCTTTGGTGCATCAGGGACGCGACCACGCTCGAGCTCCTTTAGTTTCTCAGCTGTCATACTATCAGGCAACTGAGAGTCGTAGATGATATTGCCCTTGCCCTTGCATGTGACCTTAGCTACAGTTTGAGCGGTGCCCCACCTGTTGGTTGCCCGGCAGATGTATTCGCCTGCGTCACGAGTGTAAATGTAATCAATGTCTAACGCAATGAATCCAAAGTCGTTCAACATATGCACTCGCGATCCGGTGGCCAATGAGCGGCCATTGAAGAACCAATCGATCCTCATTGTTGGATCACCAACAGGTTCCACGCGGCAGTCAAAGTGAATTGGTCCGCCCTCTGGTACGTCTAGGTTATCCTTGATTTCTTCGGTGAACTTTGGCGGATTTGGTTGCTCTTCATCGATGAAGATTTCTTCGCGCTTATGCAGACTCTCTTCGAGTTTCTGCAGACTCTCGGTACCACTGCGGAAGTTCGACGGCAATTGGGGTTCCATAATGATACCCTGGCGTCCACGGACTTGCAACTTACATGAGACTGAAGCCTCACCATGCTTATTGGTTGCCTTGCATGTGTACAAGCCAGAATCACGTTGATAGCATCCGGCGAT
Organism: Chalcosyrphus nemorum; assembly: GCA_949716465.1. Taxonomy (NCBI): domain Eukaryota; kingdom Metazoa; phylum Arthropoda; class Insecta; order Diptera; family Syrphidae; genus Chalcosyrphus; species Chalcosyrphus nemorum. The sequence continues at coordinate 12,972,267 of OX454334.1, read as the reverse complement.
TTCAAGAATTACAAAGCCGAAATCATTAATGGTCTTAATGCGGGAACCAGCCCACAATGCTTTGCCATTGTGGAACCATTCGACGCGCATACTTTGATCGTTAATCGGTTGCAAACGGCACTCAAAGTGTGCCAACGAATTCTCACTGATGACCATGTCGAATGGTGTCGTAATGAACTCTGGTGGCTTGCCGGTGTCATCTTCTTGAACGTATTCATTGCGTCCAGCGCCGAGTCCTTCCAATTCAGCGATACGATCGATTGTACCCTCCATGCCTTTGGGCAATTGTGATTCCATGATGATGCTTCGTTTGCCTTGGATTTTCATTGTGGCCGTAGTGACAGCTTCACCATATTCATTGATGGCACGGCATGAGAATTCGCCCGAATCTTCTGGATAAACTGGCGATATTTCCAAGATGACAAAACCAAAGTCACAGAATGTACGGAAGCGAGAGCCAGCTCGCAACGGTTTGCCATTCCAGTACCATTCGACCTTAAGCTTTGGATCATTGGTTGGAGTAAGACGTGCCTCAAAGTGGCAATTCTCACCCTCGCGTAGGTTGTCGATATTCGATAGTGGCACTGTGAACACTGGTGCCTTGCCTCGGGTTTCCTCCACTGTCTCATCACGGGAACGGACCATGGAGTATTCCAAGTTTTGGATCTTTTCCAAGCCTCCCTCCATGCCCTGAAAGTTGGAAAATTCAAAGGTTGTTAGTTATTACTAGAAGATAAGCAAAAAGCATCCAGGCTTCAAGCAATTCATAAAAATCAAAAAAAATAGTACTTACTCGCGGCAATTGCGAGTCCAAGATCAAGCTAGCCTTTGATGAGCATTTCAGTGTGGCCTTAGTGACGTCCTCGCCGTACTTATTCCAAGCACGACACTCGTATACTCCGGAGTTCTCTTCATAGCAGTAGAGTATGTCCAGAATAACAATACCAAAATCGTGGAACGTCCTATACCTGTGTCCATGTGGCAATTTCTTGCCATTGAAGTACCATTCAACAACCAATTCTGGATCGGTGATTGGTGTGAGACGAGCTTCAAAGTGAGCGCTCTGTCCTTCAACCAATTTTGTGGCATCGGTAATTTGTGTGATGAACTTAGGTGGCTCTCCAGTTGGTGTAGATGGGCCTTGTTGATCGCCCAATTGTGGGCATTCCAATTCACGGATTCTCTGCAGTGAGTCGGGTTGCAAACTGTCATAGAATACACCACCACGTCCGCGACAATTGAGTGTGGCGCGGGTAAAGTCTTCGCCATATTTATTCCAGGCACGGCAAACATATTCACCGCTATCATGATCTTGTAGATAGGCAATGTCGAGCAGGACATAACCAAAGTCAGACACTGGCTTGATGCGATTCGAATGACGCAACAACTTGCCATTGTGATACCATTCAACCTTAAGTTCTGGATCGTTGATTGGAATCAAAGTGCACTCAAAGTGAGCCGATTGGCCGTCCTTGAGGCCTTCCAAGCTCTGAATATGGGTGGTGAAGCGTGGTTTCTGTCCTCTTGGCTTATCAACGCAACCCAATTCGACATGAATTTCAGCTGAGCCCCATTTGTTGGTAGCACGGCAGGTGTATGTGCCAGAATCTTCAATCTTGGTGCCAAGAACTTCAAGAGCGACCATTCCGAAAGCGTAGATAGTACGGAAACGATGTCCAGCATCCAGTGTCTTGCCATTATAGAACCATTCGATGACCATAGTCTGATCACCAGTTGGCACCAAGGTTGCTTCAAAGTGAGCAATTTCACCCTCACCCACGTCTGTGATGGGAACGAATTCGGAGGTGAAGCGTGGTGCTTGACCAACATCTGGTTGTTCTGGTTTTGAGCCATCCTTGCGCAGGGATTCTTCAAGATCTTGGATTTGTTCCAAACCTTCGGCACCCTTTGGATGTTGAGTCTTTTCGATGATGCTTTCCTTGCTACTGCAGAAGATGGTTGTCTGAGTGAATGCCTCACCGGACCTGTTGTATGCCTTGCATGTGTACATGCCTTGATCACGTTCATAGACTTCGATCAGATCCAGTGTGACAAATCCAAATTCGCTGGTCATCTTGAAACGTGAACCATGCTGCAAGAGTTTGCCATTGAAGTACCATTCGATGAATAGATTTGGATCCTCCTTTGGCTCTACGTTTCCTTCCAAATGCAGAGGTTGACTTTCAGACAAACGGAACTCTGGGCTAAGTGGAACGGTCCAAACTGGTGGTGGATAGACTGTGTCCGGCTTAAGATCCTTCGGTTTGCTTCTATTTGCCACAGCTTCTTCGGTCTCTTGAACAGCTTGCAGACCAGCAGGTCCTTGAGGATGTTGTGTCTCAAAGAACATAGTCTTATCGCTGGTGCACTTGAGTGTTCCTGAAGTGGTAGCGAAGCCCTTGCTGTTGGTTGCCTTGCAAGTATAGATGCCAGTGTTCTCGGCGTAGCAACTGGTCAGATCCAATGCGCAGTATCCAAAGTCGTAGATGCTCTTGAATTTAGCTGCTGCTGGCAATGGGTTGCCATTGTAGAACCATTCGATACCCATGGTTGGATCGCGTGCTGGTTCAACGTTACACTCGAAGCGAACGCTGTCGTTCTCCTTGCACTCGATATTGTTCAGATGAGTGATGAAGACTGGTGACTCGTAGACAGGTTCTGGAGCGGCAGGACGTCCCTCCTTTGGTGCTTCGAGGGCGTCAATACGTGGCAGCGACTCTGGATGGAGAGTGTCGGCCAACAACCAGTGACGATCTTCGATCTTAAGTGATGACGTAGACACAGCCTCACCGATTAGGTTAGTAGCCTTGCAAGTGTAGATACCAGAATCATCGGCACGAACTCCGTTGATCGAAAGGGTGACCAATCCGAAGTCGAATGTGCTGCGAATGCGAGCTCCAGTGGTGAGCGATATTCCGTTCTTGAACCACTCAATCCTAAGGTTCGGATCGGCTCTGGGTTCAACCTGGGCCTCCAGATGAACATGTTGACCTTCAGAGAGCTTATCGAAGCTCTGCAAGTGGGTGGTGAAGACTGGCGCTTGCTGTGGTGATGTATCAACAAACATTTCTGGCACGCGGTTCATTGCGGCTTCCTTGAGACGGATTGCTTCCCATGATTCTGGGATGAGCGGTTCCCCAACAATCGATGCCTTAGTCTTCACCTTCATGCCGGTGGACGATACAGCCTCACCAGAAGCATTGTAAGCCCTGCACATATACACGCCAGAGTCCTCCTTTACAACAGAGTTGATGTCCAAAGTAACAAATCCAAAGTCGTGAGTTGTGCGCAGACGTGATCCCATCTGGAGCTCGACTCCATTGATGTACCATTCAAAGCGTAGAGTTGGATCTCCAACTGGCACAACACGTGCCTCAAAGTGAGCATGTTGTCCTTCCCAAAGCTCTGATGGTCCTGTGAGCAACTGGGTGAAGATTGGCTTCTCAAACAAACGTTCGGGTTCTTCTGGTCTTGGAGCTGTTGGACGCTCCAATTGGTGAATCCTTCCAATACTCTCAGGATGCTGAGTGTCCATTTGAATGCTGGCCTCAGTGATAACGCGCATGGAAGCTGTGGTAACAGCTTCGCCGAGTGGGTTGACTGCACGGCACATGTAAACACCTTCATCCTCCTTGCGGATATGAGAAATGTCCAGGGATACGAATCCAAAGTCGTGTTGCTTGGTGATGCGCGAACTGTCCTCAATGATCTTCTCATTGCGGTACCATTCCACTTTGAGATTTGGATCACCCACGGGAATAAGGCGAGCTTCAAAGTGAGCCGTTTGAGCCTCATTGATGCGATCAATATTCTGCAGTGGCTGAGTGAATACCGGGCGTTGACGGGTGGTTGGTCCTTCGACTTCGGGTCTCTGGAAGGGAGCATTTGATTCGAGTTGACGAATCTTCTCAAGACCTTCTGGATGTTGAGTGTCAGAGATGATGCCTCCATAGGGAATCACGCGTAGACTAGTCGACGAAGTGCATTGTCCCAGAGCGTTGACAGCACGGACAGTGTACTCACCAGCGTCTTCAGCGACTGCGTGTGAGATGTCCAAGGCGACGTAGCCAAAATCGAAGGTGATGTGGAACCGGGAAGCCGATGGCAGTGGCTTGCCGTTATGGTAGAACTCAATGCGAAGATTGGGATCGTGCACAGGTTGAACTTGTGCTTCAAAGTGGGCAGTTTGGCCTTCAAAGATTTCGGTATTACCACGAAGCTCGACTGTGAAGTGTGGTGGGCTGATTGGAAGATCTTCAATATCGGGACGGCTTGGTGCCGCCTTCGATTCGAGTTTTTGAATCTTCTCCAGAGCATCGGGATGTTGAGTGTCCAAGATCATGCTGCGACGGTTCAACACGCGAACGTTGCATGTATTCATGGCTTCACCTAGGCGATTTGTCGCCTTGCACATGTAAGTACCAGTGTCCTCGCCATAGGCGTACAGGATATCCAAAGCGACATAGCCAAAGTCGTGGGTAGTCCTGAAACGATGGCCAATTTGAATGGCCTTACCATTGCAGAACCATTCGATCTTAAGATTTGGATCGTTGATTGGTTCAACACGACACTCGAGATGGGCGTGTTCTCCTTCCTTGAGATGTTCCAGACTGGTGAGTGGTGTCAAGAAGACCGGCTTCTGTCCCTTATCTTCGACAACTTGAGCCTTTGGTCGTTCGTAGCTCTCTAACTGGCGAATCTTCTCCAAACGTTGCTCGTCCATTGTGTCGAGCACTAAAGTGGCATTTGCTAGAAAAAAAAAAAGAACACAAGTCGGTCTTGAGGCTAAGAAATATGTGATTAGGGAAATTTACCTGTGACGTTTACAGCACTAGTCGTGACAGCTTCGCCGACAGCGTTCTTAGCCTTGCACATGTAGGTGCCAGTGTCTTCGGCATGCGCATACAGTATGTCCAAAGCGACAAATCCGAAATCGTAAGTGGTCTTGAAGCGATGGCCAGTTTGGATGGGTATACCATTGCAGTACCATTCAACCTTCATGGTTGGATCATTGACTGGAGTAAGAGTGGCCTCTAGATGGACTGGTCTGCCTTCGGTCACATTGGCGTTGCGTAATGGACGTCCGAATTGCGGTCTCTCAGCCAAGTATTGGTCGTCTTCAACTTTACGTTGGAAGCGTGAGTCATCTTCGAGGTACTGAATCTTTTCGAGAGCACCTTCGTGCTGGGTCTCCTGAATGATTGAGGATCTTGTTTGTACGTTGAGATTGATTGAGGAGACAGCAGTTCCTAGGTTGTTGGTGACGCGGCACGTGTATTCGCCGCTGTCCTCAGAGTAAACGGTGAGGACATCCAAAGCAGCAAAACCGAAATCGTAGGTGTTACGGAAGCGATGACCAGTTGTCAGTGGCTTGCCATTGTGGAACCATTCAACCTTAAGGTTTGGATCTGGGTATGGTTCGATGCGGCACTCGTAGTGAGCACTTTGGCCCTCAACAAGGTTGGTTGGTCCAATCAAGCGTGTGATGAACCTTGGCGCCTGGGTAACCTCGTATTCTTCTTCCTCACGACGGGTGTACCTTGAGTGATCTTCAAGTTGGTGGATTTTATGCATGGCGGCTTCATTTTGGGTCTCCAATTGGAGAGATGCCTTCGATTGGACGATCAAAGTGGCCGATGTTACGGCTTGACCGAGCTCATTGATTGCACGGCAAGTATAGGTGCCAGAGTCCTCTGGATTGACATACTTCATATTAAGAGCGACGTAACCAAAGTCATGCATTGTTGTGACGCGGTTAGAGGCTTCAATTGGTTGTCCATTGCGAAGCCATTCGACCTTTAAGTTCGGATCGCCGACGGGGATGAGACGTGCTTCAAAGTGCACCGCCTGGTTCTCGGCTACTCTGACATCGCGCACGGGTAAGGTGAACACTGGTGCCTGGGTGATGACTTCCTCCTGAGTGCTCATCTTTTGACGTTTGTTGGATTCCTCAAGATATTGCAGGCGGTGTAGGGCACCCTCGTGCTGTGATTCCATGTAAATGGACTTCTTGGTGTGAACAATAGCAATGGCAGAAGTTACAGCCTCTCCAATGGCATTGTAAGCACGGCATGTGTATGTGCCGGCATCTTCTGGCAAGCATGACATGATGTCGAGTGCGACGAAACCGAAGTTGTTGGTTTCGGTGAACCGCGATCCGGACTTCAGAGGAGCGTTATTATGGTACCATTCCACCCTCATGGTTGGATCGGAGACCGGGATCAAACGGCACTCAAAGTGAGCGCGTTGATTCTCCTTGATGTCGATGTTCTTCAAAGATGTTGTGAAGATTGGAGCTTGCTTGGTGGTCTCATCGATCTCCTCGTGGCGGCGGTATTTTGACTTGTCTTCCAGATAATGAATCTGTTCCAAGCCGGCCTCATTCTGAGTGATCGTCACGATCTGTTCGCTGCTGCGACAGATCAACTCACAGCGAGTCTCGTCATTGCCGACCAAATTTTGAGCACGGCAAGTGTAAACACCTGAGTCCTCGGCAATTAGATCAACGATGTCCAAAGCAACGTAACCAAAGTCATGTATTGGTCTGAAACGATGACCAATGGTGATGGGTCTTCCATTTTTATACCACTCAACCTTAAGGTTGGGATCGGTGACTGGTTCGATCTTGCACTCAAAGTGGGCATGTGCGCCTTCAGGCATGTTGTTCAGGTTCTTCGGGTGAGTCAAGAACCGTGGACGAATATTGACAATCTCGTCCACGTACTCGGAGCGCTTGTATTTGGAGGCATCCTCGAGATACTGAATCTTTTGCAATCCCGATGCATTCTGTGTCTCCATGACAAGATCTTTTTTAGCGATAATGCGTACCGAGCATGAGGTTACAGCTTCACCCAACTGATTGCGGGCTTGACAGGTGTATACTCCAGAATCGACAGCGTATACACCAAGCAGATCCAAGGCGACGTAATCGAATTCATAGGCTGGCCTGAAACGATGACCGGTCTTGACGGGTTGGCCATTGACAAACCATTCGACGTGCATAGTTGGATCGCCCACTGGTTGGAGGCGGCACTCCAAATGGACATTGGTGCCTTCCATGGTCTCGATGTTGTGCAATGGACGAGTGAATTGTGGTGCCTGCATGACAGTGATTTCCTCTGTCACTTGATGACGACGACGGGAAGCATCCTCGAGCAGTTGGATTTGCTCCAAGGACATTTCGTTTTGTGTCTCAGTTACCACGTCGGAGCGATCAATAATGCGAACACAAGATGATGTATGAGCCGAGCCAAGATGGTTGGTAGCACGGCATGTATACTCACCAGAATCAGCGGCTGTCGTCTGGACAATATCCAGGGCGACAAAACCGAAATCGTAGTAGGTTCTGAATCTGGAACCAACTGTGATGGGACGTCCATTTTGGAACCATTCGACTCTCATTGATGGATCACCCATTGGTTCCAGGCGGCACTCCAAATGGATATTCTTGCCTTCGTGCATGGGCTTTGGATCGGACAAGGGCTGAACGAAAATGGGCTTCGACTTGGAGATCTCTTCGATGTCATAGTGTGGCTCAACGAACTTGGAGCCCTCCAATTGGCGGGTCTTTTCAACAAGACCGCGATGCATGCTAGATGTGTCAATGCTGGAACGAGCTGTAAGCACAAAAAAACATATGAGTTAGGGAGGTTCAAGGAATATACTCAAGTTTAACTTACTTTCAACTACCATCGTTGCCGACAACTGAGCTTCACCTAGCTTATTCCTGGCCACCACTGTGTAGACACCAGCATCATCGGCGCGTACGGCTGAAATGTCTAAAGCGACATAGCCAAAGTCATAGTATGTCTGTATGCGATTGGCCGACATAATCGCCTTTCCATTATGATACCATTCAATCTGCATGGTCAGATCGGACTGCGGCTCCACGCGTGCCTCAAAATGAGCACGCTGGCCTTCTAGAATCTTGTTGGTACCCTTCATTGGGCCCAAGAAGCGAGGAATCTGTGTAACCTTAGTTTCTTCCTCTTCACTGCGAGAGTATTTCGATGAATCTTCCAGGTATTGGATCTTCTGCAAACCACCTGGGTGTTGGGTATCGGACACAATCGCCTTCTTCGATAGAACGGTCAGATTGGCCGATGTCGTTGCTTGACCAAGAGAATTATACGCCCGGCATGTGTACACACCGGCGTCGTAGATTGTTAGCTGCTTGATAGTTAGTGCCACATAGCCAAAGTTAAAGAATGTTGTACTCCTTGAGCTGGCTTCTAGTGGACGGCCATCCTTCAACCATTCTACACGCATTGTAGAATCACCGACCGGTTCGAGGCGGGCTTCGAAATGGGCATAGGCACCCTCCCGCATATCCAACTGATCCTTAATGGGAGTCTTAAAGACTGGCGGTCCTGATGGCTCTTGAATCTCCTGCACGTACTTCTTGTGCTGAGACTTTTGGTATTGTTCCAACTCCTCGACTTTTTCGATGTAACGCTGCTGTTCGGGAATACCCAGATCAGAGGTTACCTGACTCCTTGAAATTACGCGTATGGTCGAGGTACTGATGGCTTCACCGACCCGATTAACGGCTCGTACTGTATACAAACCAGCATCTTCAGCCCGTAGGTGCATGATATTTAGGGAGACGTATCCAAAGTTGAAGATTGCAGTGATTCGCGAACTAGCCGTAATGGGACGACCATCTTTGTACCATTCGACACGCATCGTTGGGTCATTAACCGGAGTGAGTTGAGCCTCGAAGTGGATGTTCTTGCCCTCTTCGAACTCGCCGAGATCGTGCAAGGGCTTGATGAAGGTCGGCTTTTGATTAAGTAACTCTTCGGAGCTCTCTTGACGTTGATATTTGGAGTAGTCCTCTAATTGACTGATGTATTGCAGACTGCTTGGATGTTGGGATGTCTGCTCGATCGATGGACGTTGGAGGATCGATAAAATGGCACGGGACTCTGCCATACCGGTGGCGTTGGTGACACGGCACATGTACTCGCCGCTGTCTTGACCAATGATGCTGATTAGGTCCAGAGCGATAAAGCCGAACTTGAAAACAGATGTGGCACGGGAACCTAGAAAGAAACGAGAGAGTTTATAGGAACCTTCAATATAGAAGAGAGCATGTAGAGCTTACTTGCAGCAAGTGGTCTGCCATTGAGGAACCACTCAACGACCATTGAAGGATCACCCACAGGTTCGATGCGAGCTTCCATGTGGACGCGTCCTCCTTCGGTCTGTTGAACATTTTGCAGTGGTATGATGAATTGCGGTGGTGGATAGACGCGGTCCTCCTCGCCGGGACGCAAGTGAGGCTTAGCACGCTCCACGTGACGCAAGTAAATGATTTCTGGCCCAGGAACAGGTCTACAATGAAACAAAACAAAGCAAAACAAATCTTAGTAAGCTTGCTCTGGGTATGGTGCTTTTGGGCTTAGAACTTACTCTGGTTCGATGATTTTCGAGGGCCTTGGTAATTGTAGACGTCTTTGTTCTTGGGGCTGATCCCTGGGGGTTTCTAATACATAGAGTCTGGCGCGGTTCGCCGTCGATCCAGCGATATTTTGCGCTGTACATTGATACCAACCGGCATCGGTTGGCTTAGCACGTGGTAATTCTAAGCATGTAGCTCCGCCGTCAATACCGACGAAACGTTCCGGTGTCGAACTAATTTGTACACCATCCTTCTGCCATGTAATCCTAGGCACAGGTGTACCAATAGCATTGGCACTGAGAGCCACTGGTTCACCTTCGCGTACGGTAAGCGTTTGGAAACGCTGCACGAATTGTGGTGCCACAACTTGTTCCTTCTCGAGAACGGTCAATTGAGCTTCGATAGCCACTTCGCCGGCCTTGTTCCGGGCCAAGCATTGTACTGCACCAGCATCAAAACGACTGACGTTGGTGATCATCAGCGAATGGCTTCCGGATTCGTTGACCAAAATCTTATGGGTGGCATCGTCGTGGATCATTTGGCCGTTGATGAACCAATACACTTCGGGATATGGATTTCCGGTCACACGGCAATCGAATCGAGTCATGCGGCCTTCGGTCGCTTCACGATCGGCATAGGCCCGCACAAATTGCGGTGGCAGGGCCTTTCCAGCTTCGAGCTGCTCAGCCATAACGTCGACAGGTTTTGGCTCGTGCGACGATTCAGTGGCTGGCTCAACGGCCAACACTGCCGAAGAGACAACACATCCTTGTGTATTCTCCACCAGCAGGGTGTAATGACCGGCATCCTGCAAATTGGCATTCTTAACACGTAGCGTTGCCAAATTGCTGGAATACGAAATCTCGTGCTTGGCAGATGGTACAATACGTTGACCATTACGGAACCATGTCAACCTTGGCTTAGGATTCGATCCGACTTTGGCAGTAAATACTGCATCGGAACCTTCAACCAATTTCGAATTGCGCGGCTTGGTGTTGATTTGCGGTGGGAAGGCAGGTCCCAGTGAACGATCCACCTCGGATGTTAGCTGGAAGTCGGTTTCATATTGCGACCGTCGGGTGATCGACTCTCGGAACGAGACCTCACGCAGTAGCCTATACTCAAAGGTGTCAACACGGAATTCCTCCTCGATGGAAGTGAACGAATAGCCGTTGGTGTACATTGATTTATCGTAGCTTTGAATTGGCTGCAACACAGGCATCGGTTGTCCCTCGGGCTGGATGAATACGGAGCATATAGCTTCGCCATACTGATTGCGGGCACTGCATGTGTATTCGCCCTCATCGCCGGGTCCGATTTGATTGATCAGCAGTGACACTTCGCCAGTGACTTCATTATAGTTCATTCGGTACTTTTGAGACTCCAGAAGTGGTGCGCCCTTCCTGGTCCAAGTAACGAATGGCTTTGGGTTTCCTCGTAACCTGCCCTCGAACAGAGCATTACCGCCCTGAGCGAAACGGGCATTTTTAAAGATCTGTTCGAAGACGGGCGGTGAGATGTCACCTTGGGCATAGACGTGTGTCAGTGATGGCAGCTGTTGCGTGATGATTGTGCCACCATGTTGCTGAACTGTAAATAGAAAAAGACAAATTGTTATTAGTTTTTTTTTTTCTTTTATAAATGTGCAAAGAGAATGTACAAAATTTCATTGCGAAATATTGGCATGCGGTAGCACATTTGAATATTTTAATTGGAGGCATTTTTGCTGGTTTTAAACAAGAGGAATGTGCTTTCAATTACCAAGCGGATTTTAATTATTTCTTAAGAAAGACACAAATTAACAAATTAGAGGAGATGATGCAGTTCCTTGTAACTTAATTGCCTGACCCATTGCGAAATGTGTATAGTGCCATGGTATGCCCATTGTCGATACTTGTTGTAACCCAAGTGCAGAAATTTAGGTCAATGCCAATATTTTAATTCTTGTTTTGGGGTCATTCAATGGACTTTGCTCAGATCATTGAATAAGTATTTACTCTGAGTACTTTTTCTCCTTTTGATACGGGGAACTATAGGGCACGACCGGTCTGTAAGGCTTCTACAGAAGGACAAAAGTGAGACTAGTGATACGTAGGCCTAGGCCATTTTCCTATTTGACGATAGATATCCCCCTTGCTACTCTTCCTGTTGTGCTATATGACAATAGATAGAAAACTTCTCATCATATAGGTAGCTATACTATCTAGTAATATCATCAATGATCTAGTGTGGCTAGTACCAAAAGCATCCTCTTCTGCGCCTATGAACTTGGTAAAGGATACCTTGAACAGAGCCCGGCGTAGTAGGAAAAACTATGGTGGGTTCGAAACAAACTTCTTTGAAGTTTTGAACAAGAAACTCCCAAGAAGCTTTGTCAGATGGATTCTTATTCAAAAATCAATAAAAAAAAACCTCTGGAACGGACCCTTTCCTTTTCTTTGGATACTTTTCTCTTGCCACTTTATTTGCCCTAGAAATTTTCAAATTTTGTTGCTAAGATTACTCAAAATTGTGAGCTTTTTTTTCGAAGAGTAGGCGTGTCAGTGTCTAGATTTCAAACATTTTTCAACATATACCTTTATTTTTGTTTCCTAAGAATTAAATTATTGTAGGAAAATGAACAATATTGTGGGTCTGCCTATGTAAGGTAATTGAATACCTAAATACTTCCTATATTTTCGAGTTTCCTGTGAAATTACGGAAAAAAATGTATTTTTGTCAAATTTTAGGTTTTAGTGAGTGGTTTCTGGCTACTTTTTCTAAAATAAATACAAAATTTCATCGATTTGGATGTAAGTAATGTGAGGAAGGACAGTTTTGCTGATCATTTGACATTGACACATATTGCAAACTGTGAATTAAACCTAGTCATTAGGATAGACATAAGGTAAGTTCGCGTACTTATCGCACTAAAATTCTTAGATTATCAAATTTTCGAAGAGTGGGAGGTAAAATTCTCTCAGAGGGAACTAACATTACGTAAAAGTAAACGAACGGGTTGAACAAGAAAAAGTTGAAAATACATTGATTTGACAGCTTTCATAAACCAGCCCACAGAAATTTAATCTTACTCTCTCGTGAGCGCTCTCTTCTGTGAAAAAGTACGAAAATTCTCCGTACGCGAACAGCTTTTCGTAAAAATTCGTAAATTTTCATAAAAATTCTCCGTTTTAGGAGAGTACGCGAACGGACCTATAGAGCACTAGATCAGCAAATTATCTGTCGCTGAAATGTGTACGGGGCTCAAAGTCAGCCAATTTTGCGTTCAGTGTCAAGATATTGTCATGGGAATAGTCTTAAAAGTATAATGTCCTTAAGCTCGAAAGAATAATGACATAAATAGCACTCGTTTGCTTAAAGTTTTACATGTTTTACTCATCGGCTACTTGGTGGAAGTTGTCGTAGCAGACGTTCTCTTTGGGTGCTAAAAAAAACCCGTCAGGTTTCTTTTTTGGAAAATATACGTTCTGCCGCAGTTTTTTGAGCATCCAAAGAGGACGTCTGGTAGAACTACATCCACCAAGTAGCAGAGGATTAAACAAGAAAAAGTATTATCGTTTTCGGATATTGTCATAGGTCCTTGTCCAGGAAGAAGCCGTATACCTTCCCCAAAAAACTAGAGAATGAAGGCAAGTACAGAATTCAATTGACAAGGATTATCTAGAATAAGATGTAGCAACTACAAAACCTTTACATATGTAGTTTCATATCACGAACCATTAATTACTGTTTAAGTTCTCAACGCAACTCATTACTATGAATCGAGGTCACAAACAGCCGAACTATGTTTACTTTAACATTCAAGTTCATTGCATGTAGTACCCTACAATTTTCCACATGACTGCAATGAGTTCCAAAACCGAACTGCTGGTTAAATATTTATCATAAAATGACCGTCGAAATTTGAACAAATTATTTGTATAAAAGGCTCTGCAACCGCCGTTCTTTTATCAGTTCAATTCGTGAATTATTTACCTAAAGATACTTTACCTTATAACTAATTTAAAAATGAATTTCTTCGCTGTCGTTGTCGTTGTTCTATGCACCTTGACTGTCGCAATTAAGGTTTGAATACTGACAAAAACTTGTCACCTAAAGACTAATAATGGTTATTTTCTTTCAAAAAGGCCGGCATGACCAAGGAGGAAGCCCTCGAAGCCTTCCGTGGTATCGCTGAAAATTGCATGAAAGAAACTGGAGCTACAGAAGGTATGGAACACGAAAAATTTGGAATCCTGCTTTGATGATTTTTTTCTTAATTTTTTTTTTTTAAGCTGACTTTGATGTAATGATCAAGCATGAGCCAGCTAAGAACCGGGAGACCAAGTGTCTCCGTTCATGTGTTATGAAGAAAATTAATGTGGTAAGTGTTCATTTGACCTCCAAAACATATGACCAGTTCATGAAACAATTTTTGTGTGTGTTTTAGCTAAATGAAAATGGTAAATTCGTGAAGGAAGCTGCATTGAAAATCGCTGAGCTCCACTCGCATGGAGATCCAAAGAAACTTCAAATTGCCGATGAAGTCACTACTGTATGCAAGGATATTGCCGTTCCTGACGATCAGTAACTAGTCTTGACTCTTGAATGATGTGATTTATTTTCAAAATTTTCCTCTTTTAGCTGTGAAGCTGCAGAATTGTACAAAATGTGTCTAGCATCTGAGGCGAAGAAGCACGGGGTTAAAATGCTCGATTAAATCTTTTAGTCTGCACGCAAAATACTCAAGAGCCATTGAAATTTGTTCTTTAATTATTCAGTTTTGTTAATTAAATTTAATAAAATTTATGTTTGAAGTTCAAAATATGATAGTTTATGCTTAACTCCGAAGCCAGAAGTCTAAAGTACTTGCTTCAGTTCGAGTGAAACATTCTCGATGATCTCATGAACCCGTGCCGTGACTCAGTGGTTATAGCGCTGAACTACTGTACACGAACTTCAAACTTCAGAAGAACATCGAAGAAAAATGTGCGTCTTCTGTTTTACAGTTATGAAATATTTGAAACGCAAAGTGGGTTTGAGAAGCGTTTTAATGAAATCATCAAGTAGGTGGGTAGAAGTGGTTGCAAAAGTGTGCTGAAATGTGGCCTAGGATGGGAAATAGTGAGAAATGTTGGCTTGAAATCCACATCGTGGCATTAAGAAAGCTGATGATATGGCCAATATGTTTAGCCGCCTTCTCCGTAAGACTAGAACAAAATAAAGTGTTCCCTGTTTGGCTGCACCTAGAGCTGAATACTTGGAAAGAAAGTAACAAAGACAATGCTTTGCGTGAACTTCAGCGTGTCAGGGTCTTGTACTGATCATCTACACTGCAGCCGGCTTAAAATTTTAGCAAAGCAGGATTTTCCAAATTTTGTTAAAAAAATGAAAATCTCCTTTTTGTTGCAAATGAACTAAAGTTATAAAATCAGTCGCAGTAGAGGATGAATGAAGGATTATAAAGCTATAGGCTTAGCTGAAATTGTTTCAGTTTGCATGTGTATCAGTGGAACCCTTAAAACCACTCCAAATTTGGCCTTACGACATAATTTCCCAAATGAAAGTAATGACCCAGTTGTGGTCAGTCTGCTGAAGAAAAACTAGGATTGCGTCCAAAATACATCGACTCTTAGTTGATAAAAAAAAGTAAGCCTTCAGAATTATCTGGAGGGTGTTAAGGGACCTAGAAAGGTCTCAAAACCTAGATTAAAAGATGTTCTTCTTGCTTTGAAAGCTCACTAGTCATTTGAGGGCTTATTTGCACTTGTCTCCTAATGAGATTGTGGAACGGTTTAAAATTAACCTATGGGGCACACCAAGAAAATAAATGGCCGTCTAAGCTAAGCTGGATAACAAATGTTCCAGAAATACGTGGGTAACTCTACATTATTGTAGGGCACGCTTCCTTACAAATGATTTCTGCAAAAGATAGTAGATTGGACTTCTTTTGATCAAAAAAATAGTAGTCTCTTGTTAAGATAATAGAAATGGAAGCGCTGCACGGTTTATATTCAGTATTTTTTGTGCTATATCTCAGTTATAATTAGGATACATATGTACAGTGCACAAAGATCCTACCCTTCAGACTCCAAAAGGAATTTATTAAGAGGAGGTCTTTCTTTTGGTGGTTCATCGATTCGCTCGTTACGAATCTTTAGACTCTTGCACCATCTTGGTGGACATCATAAATTGCTCAAAACCAGGAACCAATAATGCTGCTCAAATATATCTTCACAGCTAGTGGCACTCATTAGCAAGTAATAAGTAAATTTTACTATATACCTTTGTGAGGATGAGGTCGCTGTTTCCCGGTGGGTCTTGATTTTACACACCATTACACCATTGCGACCAACCATGAGCGGCTAAAGCATGAAACAATCATGGAAGTTTGAAAAAGGTTTTTTTTTTTTTTTTTTGAGGAAAATGAGGGGTAAAAGAAGGCGATATGCCTATGAAGGACTACGACCCAGGAAGATCTTTTGTGCTATTCCCTAGCAGGTTTGACGATAAATAGTTTTATTTTTTCAGCTGAAGTCTAGTTTATTTATGAATCTAAGGACATCTATAGATGAAGCTGAGCAGACATCAGAGGGAGATGTGAAGCCTTTGTTAAAGTACTTAAGTCTCAGCCGAGCTATGGCATGACGTTCGCACAAAATGTGGTGGGCTGTTTCGGTGTCTTCAAGACATAGTGCGTTAAGTACACCGCTTCTAAGATACTGCTATACTATAGGGATAGCATGCTTTACAGTGCATACATGTCCTAATTGTTTCTCCATGGAACATCTTCTACTGCAGCTAATTCGCATAAGTTCAATGAAGCAGCATAAGAATCTATTTCCAGAGCTAGAATGTGTTTTTTAAGCTGGGATAATTGACTCTTGATTTAATGACTTAAAATACCACATTAATAGTACTGCTTCTGTGTGTAGTGAACATTTTAAAAAAAGAACAAAATTGTTGTTTTAAAACTAAATACGTATTTGACTGATAATTAACACAAATCTTTCAGAACTCATTCACTCTGCATTTTTTGGAACTGACGGCTTTGATAAGAAGAACGGACAAAAATTTAGATGAACTGACTTTCGAGTTAGTAAATATGTTCTATAACATTTTCTTTCAATCTTAAATTGTAACTGTCCCCTTTCTTGTCCCGTTGGGATCTGGTTTCATTACATGTAAAAACTATTCAACAAATTCACTTTAACCAACCCCTTTTTTGTGACGTTGATTCAAAATGACAAGGTGCACTTAGCCAAATGTAGGTTATAGCCGCTGTAAAGGAGCAAATTAAAAAAAAAAAATCAACAGCTCTTGTACGTGAATGTACATAAATAAATTAAAGAAAAAAAAGTTGCTTTACCAAAAGAGGAAAATTAATTTGTTGTTGCATCAATATCGTACATAGAACTTTGCAATCAAACGACATCAGCAATGTCCAATACCTGCAACTTGCAGCACTGCATCCAGCTACTATCACAGATAATGACTGCAATCCATGCAACTCACTCGCACTTGCAATCGTACGTGACATTGACTATTTCGGAGAGACAAGTTTACCTATTCAGAGGCAACTATTTAAAGCGTCACAAATTGAATTTCGTTTTTTTTTTTGCAACTAAACACAAGAAAAAAAAAAATGGAAATTCTCAGGAGAGTAATCCGCTTGGATCTGCTCCTGAATAAGGCCCAACGTAACATGATCTCATTCTTAGTTTGGTTTTTTTTTTCCCCTTTTCTTAAATTGTAATCTAAAAATAACCGGGATCAAGAAAAAGCGCCCCATGCAGACTGAATTGCAATATAGCACACACCCAATGTGCTCAATGAAACAATTGTGGTGTTTCTTATTCTTTGGAATTTGGCTTTAATTTTTTGGAATATTTTTCGTGAAACATTAATTTATCCGTTGAATGTTTACTAAGTGAAGATCTTTAATCTTCAGTTCGAAGGAATTTGGCGTTTTTGATTGCTTTTTTGTTAAACAAATTTTTGTTTTAAATATATAGTGTTTTGGTTTGATTACCTTCAAGCTGTCTATCAATTTTATAATTGAGATTTTGAAAATTTCTGAACAACATCACATGCTTATAAACATATTTATTCGTTAAGTAAACAGAAAAAAAATTACAGACTGAAACGATGTTATGATAGTTTTTGGCTTTCAGAAAATATATAAAAGCAAATCTTTCGAAATTAAATTTTTGTGCTCAGTGTTAAGATATTCATAAAAATTCGATTTGTTCTATGCCTCGACTCTCGATAAGCCCAAAATTTGGGTAAACAATTTGGAAAGGCTTACCTTTTGTAATTGAAAATTTTTAACTTTTATCAAGTGCAAAACCAAGCTGGAGTTTTCGTGTTTTGAGAAGTTGTTTGACGACAATATCTATGCTTATCAGAGGTGAGGTTGTAAGAAGAAAACTTTTTGGTATTTTCCGTGACTGAATTTTGCACGCACGTAGAAAAGTCCAACGCACCTGACGCCCTAACGAAATTACGTTACAACTTTTCGACATTGTATTTCGTGTTTGAAACTTGGTTTCCTTATTTCTGCTTTCAATTTCGCAGTGTAATTCTCATAAACAGTTGCGATATCATAGGAGTATTTAACCAAGTATATTTGAAAGTGTTTAAACAAAATTCAACAATGTTTTGAATGAAGTACAAAAATTAGGTCCAATTTTCAGCGTAATAATCCCTACCAGGATTTTTGATTACACACAAAATCAAAATATGTAGTTCCAATAATAATGTTAAATTTTAGTGTCCCAACATTGGCCCAGTTCTGCTACTTTAGTTCTACCAAATTTTAAGACATAATTGTTTATTCAGTTAGCAGAGTTAACGATTTCTATACGGCCAAATTGATAAAGTGTGAAATAAATTTGTTAATTTCGAATTCTTTATAACAAAATGTTTGTAGTTTTTTGTTCCAACGAAATTGTTGACGAAAAATATTTATCTATCTGTGCTTATATATATTTGACGTCTGCGGCGAATTGATCTAAACGCCATTCTTATTTAAAATTTGTAGACTTTTGTTGTACTCTATTTAAAAAGCTCTAAGAGTGTGCTGAAAATTTACAGATACTTACAGATTCTTAAAATTTTATACAAATATTTTTTTCCTTTTACTGTACTATTTGTAAGTTATTTTTCAAAACTAATATATTATCATATTTTAGACCTTCTTTAATAGTACCTGGCGAGTATACCGTGAACACATTGTTGCATTGACTGAAAACAAAAACTGAAGAAACCAAACCAAATGCAATTTCAGAATCAGGGCTCTAAATTTGTAACAAAATTTGATTAAAAATTTGCAAACATTGACAGGAATATATATATATTATTTGTTAGGAAAACTCAAAGGATTAATGAAACTCTTTTTTATGGGCAGATCGAGTATGTATTCAGATTTAGTAAAATTTAAGCCAAAAATTTCAGATTTTTTTTTTTTAAAGGCTATATTTTGAAAGTTGTTCGAAATTTTTAGTACATATGTATGTATTGTACCTATAAACATAAGAAGGGATATTGCTTGATATATTGCTCTGTTACCTATAGCCGTGTCTCAGGAAGAGACACTACAAGGGTCGGCGCCCTTTACTTAAACTTAAAGGCTCAAATTCTAATCTACTTTTGTCACCGAAGCTTAGAAACATACCGCATTTTAGATCTGAATCAAAGCTTTACTTTCCGATCAGTATCGAAGCAAAGCGGAGCGGATCAGGGCGAAGTGACATGAACATGTCAAATTTATATTTTACTTTTGTCTTATCTTACATCAAGATGTTGTCCCTTATAGACAAACAGCTAGCTGGGATAAAATTTAATTTACAAATTAAAATTGAAACAAATTATTTACAAATTTAAGCGAAATATTTCAACTAAGCCTATAATTAATTTCACGTATAGCGGTATAAATGAGATGCTTAATGGTAGTTAAAGACAGCGCATTTAAAAAAGATATACGGATTTATTAGTTTTAAGCCCATAAGGTCCAGTGAGCTAAAAAGGATACATATCGTGTGTTTGTATATTATATACTGAATTTTATTTCGTGAACTTAGTGTTAAAAAAAAATTGAAAAAAATTATAGAGTCGTGTATGAAAAGTTTTAATGTCAATATATCCGTTTCCTTGCAAACTTAATCATTTATAAAGAAAATAATTTAGATACTCGATATATGTAAATTATATTTAAAATTAGCACAAAAAAATTCCTCATTATTTTCATCTTAATTTAAAAACAATTAAACAAATTTTTCAATTTAAAAGTACTAAAAATCTTTAAACAAAAAACAATTAAAAAAAATTGGCACCAAAATTTAAAAAAATTGTGCACAAACTATTTTTATCTAAATGTTTAACAAGATTAGTGATCGTGAATGAATTCTCTCTCTTCCTATGCAATTCTCTCAATATTAGAGGAACAAAAAACCACTTGCTCCGTGGGGAAATTTCGAATATGCGCATAAGTGTGTGTCTCTCTTTTTCGAAATAGGGATATTTTTGAGTGAATTTGAAAAATGAAACTCTCAGAGAGAGTGTCTTCATTTTGAGTGTATAAATAAGAGTTTTCCCCCTCAATATTGAGTGAAAATAATAATTATGTATATTAATTTTTAAAGAAAAAAAATTGGTAAATGGAGCTTTTTTAATGCTGCACTTTCATTTTCTAAATTTATCTTTTAACCTAATACCACTTCGGAATTCTATATAACCTCTTCAATGAATCATTCTTAATATATTTATTTTTTTTCGGCTTTTGAGTAATTATGTGCAAGAGAAAAATACACAGATGAAACATATTTGATATATAAGTTTTTTAAGCTATTTTTTTTTGGTTGTTGGTGGGTATATTTGTTTTTATTTTGGTCGTGTCATTTGATACTTACAGATTTGTATAGGAAAATGTGTATAGTGATTAAAAGAATATTGATATTAATTAGTAAACTGAATTGCAATCCAGCTCATGACCGGTGTGGATGAGACACATTTTCATCATCTGAATAGGACGTTGAACTGCTAGTGTTTGCAAACTCAATTGAAACGAAGACGATCGCGGGAGTTTTTAAATAGTTTTCAGAGCAAATATTGAACTTTAAATTGGTCGTAAAACATAGATAAAAAGACTGGCAAAGAGACCTTAAGCATTTGACATTCTAGGGACTAGAATATGGTCATAAGAAAAAAAACTAGAGTTCCAAAAGAACAACCTTTTACTCAGACCTTTGTATGTGATCTTTCAATTCGTTCCTAGTTCACAGTATTTTTTTCGGGTTCGCGTTGTACACTAATTGCTTTATGAGCTTAAATATAAGCTTAGATAGACAAATGTAAGCTTACGTGCGTATGGGGGTGTGTATTTTGAATTCAAAGTTATATCGACGCCATCGACGCATATAGTCTATGTTATCCTTTTTATATATAAAATTTTCTAAGCAAATATGTAGATATGCTCTTACTCTACAAATCTTCAATACCATATGTGTGGCAACACCTACTTTTTAGGGGCGAATTTCTCAAAAAACTATTACATTAAAATAATATCACCTCTTAGGAGCACAATTCAGAATATCCTGAGCAAATTCAAAAATCCACCCGTTACCACACCCACTTATTGAGAAAATGCATGTTTTGGAGTAATTAAAGCAAGTATATTGGTAAAAAAAAAGGAGCTATGTACATATATATAAAGGAAAGGGATAGGGTATCATACGATCCGCTCCAGGCGGATTGTAGCATTTTTTATGAGATTATAATAACTTATTCTTGTACTTATCCTTGTACTGATATTAAGGACACGAGCTGTAATGAGATAAAAAGATAGAACGAAAGATAGGAAGGGGTTGGTGCTGCAGAACTTGAGTTTATTAAGTCTTCAATATATTCTTTCTGATTGCAATTTTGTATTCGTTTGTAATTCACAGTATTTTTTTCGCATTGGTGTTGAAATACATTAACTAAATTTGAAACTGAATGGACTTGACTGGGACCTGAGCTTCTGCCATTTACTTTTTGGACAAGTTCAAGATTAAGGAACTCCTACCAACTGAATGATTACGACTTATCAGTGATTGGTAGACCAAATGCTTTTTTCTTAAGCAAATTATGAAAGTTGACTGGGATAGACATTTTTATAGTATATGTCTTAATATTCGGAGAGTTGTTGAATACAGTAGAATGATATAAATCCTCCCTAAATCAAAGTTCAAAGGCATCTTAAGGATCTAATGCTCTCTCTCTTATAAGTATTGGGAAAAGTATTGCTGTGAGGTTACTAGGCTTTTGAAAACCTTAAGTTATTAACAGAATGCTTTCGATCATCGCTGATCCGATGCTCTCAAAAAGTATTAAATGGATGAGTCTGTTTACACAGTTGTGCGCTGTAGAGATAGAGTAGGCCTTTTTATTTTAGAAACGTACATACAAAATGGCTGTATTGTTGCAACTGTTAAGGGTTGCAAGAGTACGAAAAGTGCACTCTTAACGGTAATTACTAAAGGCAAATTTTGAAAAAGAGTAGATTGTTTTCAAATGACAAAAAATTCGTATCCATATACGTTACCATGCGTTTACGTTACGAGCAACTGTTACTTTTAGAATCGGAGCCGATACATTTGTATAGTGTTTCTAAGGTCAGAGACAGGTGGGATAGAATTTGTGTGGTATTTTATTCAAAATTTTGAACAACTCACTGCCATAAGAACTAAGTAATGCCAAATTTTGTGGCCTTCATTGACCCTGGCTTAAAACTGTGGTTATAGTTTTGTTTGTATAAGTTTTGTGCTAAATGAATAATATTCTGTTTTATAGAATCCTTAAGACTGCTTTAAATTGGTAGACTCTGTCACAAAACAAAAACATATGCGAACCTTTAAAACTGTTGTTGGTTGGTTGGTTTGGTAGTGGCTGCCATCTTAGAGCTCCGACACACTTGGACCAGTAATAGGTAAAACTTGTGTTAGTGTTCTAAATGAGAGCTTTGCCATGGAACTAAGTTACTTCTATTCTACCTTCAAGACTAAACTCATTTTTTTAAAAAAGAAAATCAAATCCCAATAGACCTCTATCTTTTTAAAAGGTTCAGATTTTAATGTAAGACTGACAAAATAAAATACGAAAATACGAAAGTTATAAAAACTAAACAAATAAAAATGCTTTTTAAAAAATATCAGGCAGCTGATTAACATTTCGAAATTAATTGACATATAAAATTTAAAACAATTCCAAAGACCCAATGCTGTGTTTTAGACATTTTAATTGTTTTGTTCGTGGTTTTAATTTTTTTTATTTTACGACTTGGGAAATCGCTTATGTGCAAATGTTTTATAAGTAAACTTCTGCTGCTTGCTTTGATGGCTTTTTTAAAATCATAAAAGAACGTAATGACGATCTAATTATGGAAGGACAACTGCGTCGAAACAGCGTCTTTTGGTGCCAAAATTCAAAATGAGGGCAGTAAAACAGACTAAAATATTTGACAGTAAGCTGATTTTTAAAAATGATATATTTACATCGCATATAAGGCTTCATTTTGAATATGTATCTTTCAAAATATTTTGAAATAAATATAATAATTGTTTTTCGCAGCCCATTAAAAATATATATAGATAGGTATAGCATATATCTCAGCAAGAAGATTTTAAAATATCAAAAGATATTTTTTTCCGTAAGATGAAATAGGGTGTGGGTGTTTTAAAAATTTGAATACACCTAAAACACAGGCCACGGAATACTTGGATGGTATCCAATTAAACACAAGAAAATAAAATAAGCTAGAAAAGAAATAATTCTGTCTATTCGTTATTTTGCATTAAACACTCTCTTTTTTTTTTGAAAGTGAAGAATTTTCTAAAATGTTCTATATACCTACTACTATGAGTAATGATACATATATCCTTAAACTCATAAAAGAACGGATGAGTAATGGCATAGATAGATTATTAAAACTCGAAATAAAGACAATCCTTGACCAAAAAACTCCAATTTGTATCTTTTTATGGGTACGTATTTATTTTTTTCGAAAACTGACCTCTCTGCTGTGTTGTAATTTGACTCCTTTGAACGTGATGTTCGGTGCGGCTAAAGCGTTGTTGTTGAGAAGATACTTGTTGAGAAAATTGCTGCTGCTGTTGCTCTTGGCTGCTGAATTGTTGAATTTGCTGTTGCTGTTGCTGTTGCAACGTACCCTGTTGGTACGGATTTGAATTTTGTCGTTGCATTATGTAACACTATACACCATCAGGGTGTATTCCCAATATGATGATAACTTTTTTCTTTTTTTTTCTATTTTTTTTTTTAATTCCACTTAAAATTCGATATCACGAAAAATAGAAAAATTCACAAAAAAAAAAAAAACTGAAACTGAACAACTCTCTCTCTTTTGAATTTTCTTTTTAGAACTAGCACTTGAATTTTCTCACACAATTTTCTCTGCTTTGCTATTTATAAACCACTTTTTTTTTTCTTTCTCTATTCGACTTTTTTTTTTCTTATTCTTTGAAGAATTATTTAATCACTAGAATGAGGAAAAAATTAAAAAAAAAATTAATTATAATCCTTGTAATCCTGGCGACGAGATGATAGTTAATCCTTTTATTTGAGGCTGCTGAAAAGATGCGATTATCCTTTCGCAAGGGGGTATGGGCTATTTTTAGAAAATCAGCTCAGCGCCAAGTCGTTACGAAGCAAAAAAAAAAAAAAAAAAGAAGAGGAGATTTTTTTTTCAAAAATTTTCTTTTCTATATGTATGAAGGAAAATTTTCGAAATTCGTTACGAAATACACGTTTCGCCGATGAAAAATTGAAAAAAAAAACTCGTTATATCGTTTAAATTCGCGTTATATTCTTACCGACAATTTTTTTTAACTATTTTAAATATATTTTAACTCTATGTACTTTACTTATATAAATTTACAAAAATAAAATAAGTTTCAAGTCATAATCCCCGAGACTGAAACCAAGACGTCGATCGTTTTTGAGGTGCGAGCGAAGAATGATATAAAAGTGATCTGAGTTGATCGTTATAGCCAGAAAAGTTGATCGCGATGTGCTCTCTTGGATGCGCGCAGCAAGTGTATCTCTCAGCGCAGTTATTATTATTTTGTATTGGATAGATATTTTTGCGCCTCACCGTAGTTCGTTCGATGGCCGCAGACGCAGACGATCAGCAGGGGATGGGAATGATCGTTGATCGGTTGCAAGGATCAAAATTATTATCGGGACTCTCGTGTGCTCTTCTTTTGTGTGTGACTAGTTCTCTGACTCTCGTAGGCTAAAAATAGCTTAGGGATTTATTTTTGGGATGAATTTTCCATCTCTTGAGGAATGTTTTTTTCAATTTTCTTTTTGTATCCTCACTTTGTGTGAATTTTTGTATCTGCTGTTTGGTGATCGTGGTGGTTCATGGTTTCGGGTAGGTTTTTCACGAGAATATTTTTATCTTGGTGTTTCATTTGCAGCAAAAAATTGGATTGCTACATTAATTAGATACTTTTATTTTGTGGTTGTTTTGTTGAAATCTTTTTTACTGCGTGCGCTTACTTTGTTAGTGGGACAATGCACAAACAACGAAGTTGTTGCCAAAATATTTTTCTTCGAAAACGAATGGGACACACGACACTAGAAATCGGCTAATGAATTTTACAGTCTCGTTGTAAGTATAGACTTTTGTACGAAGATCTACGACATATTGTCATTGCTTTATTGAGCGTGACGGTTGATTTGATTAAATTCTATTTGACTCTATAGTTTGATACAATTAGTGATTACATCAGATCGCACAGCAATACTGTTTCTGAGTACGGTTTTAACAAAAGGAAAAACAAATTCCTGCGTGTCGGCCTTTTCGACAGCAACCTGTCAACATGACATATTAATGTGTTCGCACTTGTTTTTGAGAACACATAAATTTTTAATTTTTTTCTGAAAATTGTTTGCCTTTAACTTTAGTATTGTAGTGTCCCTAGGCGTATCGGTCAAGATCTGTGTTCAATGACGAGGAAAATCGTCGCTGCCGTTGACGTTTGCAAATAATAAGTACGCGTGACTTATGTCAAAGAAAAGTATTCAAGGTTAACAAATAAGTCTTAGCGGCTTGTACGTTAGACAATTTGTACTTGTACTTATTTGTAATTGATCTCGTGAGCTTGTGACGCAAAGCTTTGGAGAAACGTGCCAGAATATAATTTCGCGTGAGAGTACTTTCATATTTGCTTACAAATAATTTTGCAAGGGATTCATTCTAACTACATTAGATAACCATCTTCGGGTGGCTTGCCAGATTCGCTCCTTGAAACCAATGATTCCCGATTTCTGTTTCAGCAAAAAAATGAACTAATAATCATCATTTGCTCTTTAATATAGAGCAAAGTTTCTCTGTTAGAAGGATAATATTAGAGGTCGATAGTATTTTCTTCGAAGAGAAATTAAGAATGTCGCTATTACTTATTACCGTGCGGGAGCAGCCGTTTCGTCAGCCTCCATCCAGGAGAGTCACATAAAACGTCATCCAGAATATCCAGATCTATACGACTCCCAGACCAAAACAGTGTTTTCCAAGCGGAGGTCCTGGCAGTGACAACAGCTGCCCATGAGTCTGCCGTAAGGACAATACCACCAGAAGCAGCTATCAAAGCAATTACCGTCATAGAAATAAAATCCAAGCTTGTGAAATGCTGTCCCGAAGGGCTTAAGGTTCTTCGAACACAGCCCAAGGTTCTGATCTGCTGGGTCCCTGGGCATGAAGGCGTCCCGGGTAATGAAAAGGCAGATGAATTAGCAAGGAAAACTTCATCGGACCCACTTGAACTGACTGACCTCTCCATAAGCACCCCAACCTGCGTTCTCAGGCTTGAAGCAGGGAAACTGGCTAAGAGAGAGGCGAACTTGAGATGGAAGAGCGAGTACTGAGCGAGTAATTCGCAAGGACAGACATTCACTGTTAATGCTCACGGGTCACAACACTCTGCGGTACCACTTTGCGTCGGACGGAAGAAGAACTCTGCAAAGGATGCAGCGATGAGGACGTTACCCACTTCCTCTGCCAGTGCCCTGGACACCAGCATTCCAGCTACAAATTTCTCGGCAAACAATTCTTTCAGGATCTAGGAGAACTCTCCAATGCCAACACCGACTTGTTATTGAACTTCATCAGGACATCGGGATGGTTTGTATACAAGGGTAACGAGTAAGTACAACCATGGGTAGTTGTTTCAGATATTTATGGGTTAAATGGGCAAGGGGTACTTTTCTAAATCCCCCTAAGGGTGATACAATGGATCAGTGCTGACCTGAGTACGACGGAGGTATTTTGTTTCTCTGCCAACCCACAAACCCAATCTAACTCCAGAGTGATCAGTCTTGCGTTTCTCATCAGACTAAGGGATCCTTTTCGGGTTGTAGTAGAAGTAATCCACTATCGGTCAAGACCATATGCTTTACATCTATCGTAGTCCATGTATCTCGTCAGAAACCTCCCAAGTCGTAGAGCATAAGGCACAAAATCACTTAAAAAATTCTTACATATGCGTCCGTCTTTAAGAACATGAATCGGCAGTAGATTTCGGGAGATAGTTTGCTTTGGTATGAATCTTTTGGATGCCATTCTCCACCCGAATATTAGAAAAATATCACAAATCAAAGAAATCTAAACAAAATCTAACGATTGCATAACACACTTAAAACATTATTCAACATTTCACGTCAAACTATACAACGAGAGCACACTTTGCAAAAGGTACTCGTACGTTACGCAACTCATCAACTGGCCAAGTATCTAGTTTACTATGATTCTTGTGTTTTATTTTACACGCATCCGTGATTTAGTAGATACAACCGCGCGTCTAATCCGTTGGATTCTCGACCAAAAACCAACAACTACCAACACCGAAGATTGAAATGTCACTAAAAGATGAATTTCTTTTGCAACTAGGATTCATCACACTTTTTTGTTTTGATCTCATATCCGAGATAATGCAGTAATAAAAATGAGTACATGGTGTAAATATCTGTCCATCTATGTACAAAAAAAAAAAAAAAACATCAGGTGGTGATGAATCTTGTCACCGAAAGGGCAAGAGGGGACTGGCACTGGATATTGTGCAAATGCGTTCAGCTAGATAATTGTATACTTTCTCGGTTGAAGTTGCTTTACTTTAATTTCAAACGATTACCATATACCTACTGTAGATACTTGTCCATATGCATGACTATATGGGAATACAGAGTCTTCTTGTTATAGGTACACGCAACATAGTCACAAGTGTCGGATTGCACAGATGTTTATCGCATTTCTTTGGACTGTTTTAATTATTTTTTTTTCTCTCTCTCTCTCTCTCTCTCTCTCTCTATTTTTGCAAAGTTAATTGTTTGCAAAAAGTTAGATAAGAAGAAGACTGGTAATCTTATCAAATCTGGCGGTTTGGATACAGGTCAAATTGTTTATTTCTAGAGACCTCTTGGGGGCACAATAGTCATTCTGAAGGTACACTCTTAATGGTCATGGAAAAAAGAATATATTATTCATTTCATTGTTGCCTAATAAGGCCTCTGAATGCATGTAAATAGATTTAGACTTTCCAGTGAAGAGTGTTAGCAATGTGAGTTATCTTTTGAAATTTGCACATTTATATTCTATCACAAATGTGTGGTTGTTATCAGCTGAAATTCCAATCCACATCACTTTAAACAGAAATAAATTCCTCAGCTTTGAATCAGGCGACCGTTAAGATAAGATTCTTCTTCTTGGTTTCAAGGCTATCTTCAATGCCTTAGTGTAGGTAGTTACTATGATTAATTTGTGGTGAAATTTGAGAGTTTTTTCCCATATGATGGGCTTTTATTCAAAACTAGCTGGAGTGTTCGGTGTTGCCCTAGATGAATATTCAAGGCCCAATGACATGCGGGAGGCAAGGCTCTATGGTAAGTCCATTGGACTGCTGTTGAGGCTCCGGGCTCAAATCCCAGATAATAGTATCAAACCATTTCCATTAAATGTTTCCTATCTTTAAATTTAAATAAAACAAACTGTGAGTGAGATATCATTGAATTTTTTTATTTATTTTAAAGGCCCATGTATGCCATTATGTATAAAATATAATATAATTCAAATGGCAGCAGCGACTTTAATGGGTGGGCGCGTATCTGCAACGTCCAATTTTCCATAACTCTGGCGCATAAATCAGGCTGCAATATTAACCAATTTCACAGACCTGGGACTTAAGAAAACCCCACGATATCGGTGGCCAACTCACATCGCCTCCGCTTGACATAACAATGTTCGGAAATCGCTCGTCCAAATGTTATCCCGTCCTGTTGAAACCACAAGTCGTAAGTGTGCTTTATTAAATTGGGCCCAAAAGATAGTGGTTATCATCGACCGATAGCCAAGTTGTGCACTGCCTTGAGCTCTCTTGCACACTCTAACGTACAGTGGCGCAATTTTCGACAGATCTTGCATTCAGTTGACGGAAGGCGGTTGATGGATTAACAGGCCGACTCGAATTTATTCACCACGTTGCGAATAGTCCTATTGGAATGACGATTATGGGCTAAGTGGGCGAAATGTTGCTCGAACAGATGACCAATTGTCATGATTTGGAAAAACAGAATAAACAAATGACAGCAAATTTGACAGATGTAGCTTCTATATGGCCGCTATCACCTGTCACAGTTTGGAAATTCCTATTGGAAAACCCTTTATGTCCAACTATATCTGCAAGATTTGTATTTCGAATTCAACTTTTCATTAAAATCGATGAAATCGGTAGACGATTTCTTCCACTTGCTGCGAAAAACCGTGAAAAGCAGTTCTGACATTGCTTTTTGAATTCTCTTAAATTTATCTGCTTTTTTATTGCATAGAAGACATCGCACCATATAGTGCGAACGTTAGGAATTTAACATCAACAGCCTGATAAGTGAAAAAATTTATTGAACCATGACTCGTATTGCCAAACTTGCCAAATTTTTTTGTCTCTACAGGATGACTGTAGAGAAAGCTCAGTTTATTGGTTGCAATACAGTTCACAGAATTTTGTTCGCGAATGTATTAAATTTCATGAGTAGCCAATATTTTTGAGCGCAAAAACTTTGAAGGGTCTTTTTCGCTTAGTCGCTACTTGAAGCTTTGTAGCTTGTTTTTATTTGAGAATTTATTTGATTCAGAAACGTATAGCATGAAGAGGAAGAGAGTTTGACACTGGCAATGTTTTCGTAGTGGCATAAGCCAACGTAAGTACACTAATGACAGCCCTTTTTATCCCATCCTTTTTTTAAAGTTCTAGCTAATGCAAGTTATACTTTAACAAGCACAATTGGTGATGGATCCATTGACATTTACATGGAATTCATGTAGTTTGTGCATGTTTGTACCATCTGCCGGAATACAGTAGTGTGGCAGTAGTACTAGCTGTCAAAAGTACACACATAGACTCAATATTCCAAACACAATAGGCGTAAATGTGGCTGTATAGGTGGTAATAGTTGGCCGAAGTTCTACCCTTTTGCGCTACAAGTTTGACAGCTTACTATGGAATGAAATGAAAGGCTATGAAGTAGAATAAGTTATGTAAGCTATACCGAACCAAGTCAGAATCATATGTAAATAAGATACTCAAAATTTTTCATTTAAAAAAATAAAATTCCATAAGAATGCAAACATTGTAATCAGCGGATTTTATTGGACAAAAGGGCACTACATCATTGTGTTTTTGAGGGTAGCCTCAGACTAATTGACAACATCTACTTCACTAGTGCGACAGCCATAGCGTCCATCTGCTTGTTCTTCAATCGGCTGGCATTTAAATGGATTTATCCTTGTTTGACTGATACCAACACTTTGACTTGGGTTTAAAAGAGACACAAAAGAAAATAATATGTATAGATTTCTTCTTATCATGGTATCCGCAATTTCGTGTTTAGCGGTTCGTGTACCAATAAAGATTGACAGACGCATGACAGATTGGTAGAATAAATAAAATGGGATTTTCTCGCGTGTATGTTGTGGTTTATCAAACCAGATTGATAGGTTGACAACTGATGTAGATTTAAATATCTTCTCTACTGATATAGATACTATAAAAGATGAACATTTTTATGCAGACATCAATATTATATTTGCAATATTATACACAAAGCTTATCTTCATTAAACCAATAAATTCTGACCTAGAAGGCTTGTGTGTGAGGTGTCAAAAAGCCCGACAATAGTAGAGAGTAGCTCAACTCCGACGTTGAGTTGGCGCTTACGATATTTACGATAAAAAACCGACTGAACGCTTGTGGTCACATTTGGTAAGTATAACCCCATAAGAGCATATAGTTTCTACTCAATCTGTCAAAGCGCGAACGCCACATTGTGTTTCTACTTTTATTCTCCACGGGCGGTAACAGAACTGATTGGAGAGAATTGCATTCGTTCGTAATTCACAGTATTTTTGTCGCATGTAATTTATAACATACATAGATCCATAAAAAAAATTTGTTGGATGGGGCACATGTTCAACATTTCAACTAACTTTCATGTACAATATCGGAAACAATTACTAAAATTCATTAATTGCTTAGATTTTCGAGGATTACTGTGTGATCTTGTCGCTTTTTTCTGCACAAGTCCCAACAGCTAGTTTACTTACCTGTTCATTTTTAATCGTTATTCATCATTCGGTTTCGCAAGTAATCGATTACTAAAAAAGTACTCAGTAGTCTGTTAGTCGTTTAGTCTGTATTCGATTACTTAGTACTCAGTGGTTCGTATAGTCTTTATTTGTTTTGCTAAAATCAGTTATATACTCGTGGAATACTAATAGGGTCACTGGTTTTGTGTTTGAAGTAGCTTGCTCTCTTGAAATCATTTGGGGGACACTCTCACGTCTCTAGTGCGCCTATTCAACAAGTAAGTACGCAGTGTGTATATGTATTATATTTTTAAAAAGCACATTACAATTATATTTTTATTAGTTGCTAAATTATTATTTTTTTTTTTTAAATATTTTGTTAAAACATTCTCAAATTGTTTTACTCTAACTAATTTGGTGATTTAGTAGTAAAAAAAATCATCTTGGGTCACATCTTTCTCGCTCTCTTGGGGGGTCATTCTGTAAACATTGTAAAAGATAAAGAGAAAAAAAAGGAAAACAAGGATCAGCAGCGTTTCGTTTTTTCTTCAATTGTAATGCAGCAAAGCGTTTTCACAAAAATGACCTCCTCCTGAACTGAACGATGATGCATGCTGATTATTTGTATGTAGGTATGTATGATCGTGCAACACTCCAAGAAAAAAAAAAAAACATGTCAAGTGCGTGCAAGCAGCGATTTAAAAAAAATAAATGTGTTTCCAAAAGGGAAGCAGTGTTGGCGCCCTTATTAGGACGCATGCATGCGATCATTTGGTGGTTTTATCTATTTTTAAAGAGTTTCCTCATTTAGTTTTCTAAGATGAGTTAGTTCATGCATATGAGTTGAAAATAACAGATTATATGTTACACCGTGGAGACAAACTGATGGCGCATTCGGTTTCATCGGTTGCACCGCAAATGTAGATCCATCATCAATGGAGATACTTTTACTTTACGCATTTGTGCCTAATGATATGGATGAAATGACATTTTGTAGTTGTGTTCATACGTTCATATGTATGTATGAGCCAGCACCACAGCCAGGAGCAGATGGATCGTGCCAGATGCAATGAACCGAGATACTCCTATGTAGCTGCGTGTGTAGATACTCGTACTTTCCTCTATTTCGGAATTGGGAAATTCGAGTGGGGGCTCAAATTACCCCCCCGGTTGGATGTGAGATTAATTATTGTGCGTGTGGTTAAAATGCAGAAAAAAAAAAGAACAATATTTTCTTTTTGTTTTATTTATGGAAGACATGGCAAAGAGAGAGAAAGAGATGTAATGACAAAGTATTTTAATTTTCTTGATCGATGAAAGGAGCAGGCATAAACCTAAACCAAAATGTGTGTAATGAAGCCCAGCTTGGTAGGAATCATGACAGGCGTATGCGTTTTTTTTTTATGGAAAAACTATTAGAAATGTTATAGCTACTTATACTAGATAGAAAACGTACCTTGATTGTTGTTAGTCTTCGTGGGTTTTTGCTCTGGAGCGGGTGATTTTGCCTTGTCGTTTGTTGTTGTTGTTGTTATCACTTTGTCGTAGCCCGGAACAGTGAAGGTCTTCGTTGTCACATAACGTACAGACTCGACTGTTGTCTGCCATTTCTGGAAGGTATTGATTACGTCGCTCTTGAGTGTGGTCCGCGATCCGGGGGAGGTTGTTGACGATGTGTTAAGGTTTTCTTCTCCATTCTGGGTCGGGGATGGCGATGGGGATTTTGTATCTAAAAAAAGAATTAAAAAAGGATGAAAAACATTCTAAAGAAGTATAGTTCGGTAGGGTTATTAGTCACAGAAAAGTGTTGTAGATACTTTCATGTATGCAGTGCAGTCTATCCTATCTAAGGGACAATGGTTGACAGATTTGCTGGAAAATAACTTAGAAACTTAAAGAAGATTGTACAACAAGATGTAGCCGTTGAAGCCCATGAAGATCCACTACTAGTAAACAGTTGCAGTGGTACGAGACCCTTTTGCCAGTGAAGTCCAATGGATACAAACCCTTGAGAAGGCTGATATTGGAGCTTCAAACGGTCCATTACTAGGAAACAAACTTAGCATTAGTGAACACGTATCAGAATCCCTTTTGCCTGTGACTTCTATTGGGCACAACATCTTGAGAACAACTTGACAAAATCCCATCTCTTGTGGACACAGAGTGCTTCACTCTTTATATACGATGCATCTCACTCTTTTGCTTATGTGTATTGGTGTCAGTCCAACGTTCAGCTCAAATACCGCTTTGCAAGAGTTTTTCGTGATGGCTCTTGTTACATGTATACCCTGGCCCTTGCTCAGGGATGCCATGGCTGCGGTTAGCCTTTACTCTACTACGTTATTGACATGACTACCATTATGAGGGTACGTCCAACAACAATTGATAAATTGCGAAACTCTACCAATTCTCAAAAAATTGGTTTATGCCCGATTCACAATACCGCTTTGTCTGCTTCGCGTTGAGAACTTTGTCACAAAGCTGAGATTGGAACATAGGATATGCGTGTATCCAATCACAATCACGCTTTGAGTGAGTTGCTTTCGGTTGACAAACGTAAGAGACTCGTAAATACACGTAACAATATTACTCAGAGTGAAGCAGAAATCAAAACAATTGAACTTTTGCTTCGCTTTGAAGTTTGTGAGAATTTGTTTGTATTCATACGTTGTCGGCTCATTTTTTAATAATTTAAAATCGTATTTTCTCTTTAATTTGTCAACAAAATACAGCTGACCGACAATTCAAAAAGAAAATGACAGAAGCCATGAAAGCTGTTCGCGTAATGACTGTCAAAGTGAAGCAGACAAACTAAAACTCTCACACTCACGACAAATTTTCTTAACAAAAAGGAGACTGCACCCACAATTTGGTTACTGAACGCAACTCACGTAAACAACGGTTGAAGCAATATGACAAACACTAACCGTTACAAATAATGGTTCTCTTTCCTGTTGACCTTAGATCAGTTTATTTTGGAAGCAAACGTATCTTTTCCAATTCCGTTTGTGGTTAGTTGGAAAACAATCATTTGAAATTTATTTGCAACAAGCCTTTCATCGGGAATTATTTACCTTTCAGAAAATTCCAATAAACTAAATTCTCGTTCTGTGGGTGTGATTTAGCCAAACAAAGTACAAATGTTCCGCTTCGCTGAGAAACAATCATCATCGCACTTGAGAGGTGCGATAAAATGGTTTCCTAATGCGCTGCTGCAAATACGTAAACAAAATTCCAACTTCTGACATTGAAAACCATCACCCAATTCCAACTAAACAAATGAATTTCTTTTTCTTGCTCTATAGCACCTGGTCCTAATAAAAATTCGAAAAAGTTTGTGTTTAGAAATCTTCTCCGACATTCAACACAAAAGATACCAAAGGCAAATCGCCCCGACATAAAAATTATTCACACAGATCCTTTCAATTAGCTTTGAAATGATTTCGCTGTCATTACAGGAAAATTAGCTAAACAGAACTGCCAGAACAGCTGCACGACATGTTCTGACAATTTGAAACAAACGTCATTGCTCAACCGGAAATTTGATCCGCATTCAGCCAAGAAAAATACAAAAAAAACGGTTTTATGGTGTGTTTTCACATTTTTAGCATTTACTGCTTACGTTTTTGATTTGACATAATGCGCAACCATAGTGCAGATACTAAAATCAAATTAAATTAAATTATTCTTTTTATTAGCAGTGTTTTGGTTGCGCATCCATTCCGGCAACCCCCCATGAGAGTGACATTGGTCTTGGTATTTTATTTTATTTTTCCGATTCGAAATTTTGTGTGATTTGAAGAAAAAGAGTTCATAGATTTTTTGAATGTGGGTGACATTAGGATGAGTTAATTTGATATTTTTAGACAGCGTGCTTAATTATTTGGGGGAAAAGTGTAAAAGTGTCGTGCTGGTGGTGAGACTTTTCAATTTTTCAAAATTTTCAACAAACAATCTGAAATGTGACTGGGTTTTGTGAAATTATGTTTTCTGATACATACATACATATGTAAGTGTTTAATTAAATGTTAATGATGTGTGGACGAAATTATTTGAGAATATGAATTATGTTTTGGAATGAAATTTCTGTTTTGGTTTATCTGACGGCAAAATATATGTAATGACTGTTCTAATTAAAGGCCTATATTTTATTGTAAGGTTATAAGTAGGAGGAGGAGGAAATTGTGGGCGTTGAGAATCGGGTTAAGGTCTAAGGCCACCGCTGCACAGTTTTAAGGTGGAGTCTTACAAAGTTATTTAGATTCAGACTCTACTGTACATGTGAATGGACGCAGACAAGACTTTTGAACACATTACATTAATTACTTTAATTACATTAGTTACTCGAAACAAGAGAAGTAACTTACATCGATTAGTTACGCTAGGAAACTTTCTAAAAGTAATCTACTTTGGCAACACTGAATACATGTCAACAATTGTCAGGGCCTGTAAGCGCGTCTGGTGTATTTAAAGTTCTGGGTAAGTAGCTTGCTAAGTTCTATAATAGAATTTATCTTTTTTAAGCTGGCATAAGCTTATCTAAGATCATTATGGTTGGTACTTATGGCCATTTGTTATTGCTATCAGATAAGATCGGAGTCACGAAGTTGACCGATTCAGTGATCACACAATGCTCCAGGCGCTGACTTGTTGTGAAAGCTCACTGTTCGCTATAGAACAAAGGATTTTTAAGCCAAACTATATCTCGAACTAACAGGAAGGGGTCATGAATGAGTAGACACAAGTAGACTAAACAAATTTTTCGATTGCATTGAGATAGCAACTGGAAAAGAGTTGTGAATAGATGTTGGAAGGAAAGAGTTGTGAAAAAGACACACCGTACTGCGTAGGAGTTTTACGTCAAACAGGCTGGCTTTCGTGCTGGATCCTCCTGCATCGACCACATTAACACCTAAAGGATCATAGTCGAGCGTTGAGTACATGTCTCCACTAAATTTGCTGTTTATCGACTTCGAGAAGACCTTTGACAGTTTGAATAGAGATGAATAGAGATGCCGGTTGGCCTTGCGCAGGAGAGGTATCCCAGAAAAACTCATACGTATGAGGGCAGTAAATGTCACGTCTTGCACAATGGCAAGGTGTCAGAAGAATAAGAAGTCAAAAACGGAGTACGTCAAGGATGCTTACTGTCACCGCTGTTATTTTTAGTGGTTATCAGTGATGTTCTCCGTGCAACATTGACGGAAGGAAATCATGAAATTCGCTGGACTATGTCTACTTTCAGATCGGTTAATGGACCTCCATCTCATTGGCCAAGATCTAGAAGCTGAGGCAAAAAAAGTGGGGCTCAAAATCAACACAGCCAAAACAAAAGCCCTGAGCTTTGGGCCAACTTAACATTGCCGGACAGGAAGTCGAGAAGGTTGACAACTTTCTATACCTAGGAAGTGTGGTCTCGGCAAGCCGTGGTGGCATCGAACTGGATGTGTGCAGCAGAATCGGGAAGGCCAAAGCTGCGCATGCTGGGTGCAGCACCTGGAAGATGGACACCATTAACACACGTAGTCTGCAAGTCTTCGTAAATAAATGTTTAAGAAAATGTTTAAGGATTTTCTGGCCGAACCGTATTTCCAACGAACAGCTTTATATGAGAACGTGCCAGAAACCCATTAACACTACAATACGAAGGAGAAAGTGGCAGTGGAAGGATTCCATTGCGAAATACGCCATGCTGTGGAATCCGCTCACCCAAGCAGGCAGAACAGCGGGACGCCCTAGGCAAACGTGGCGCAGAACAGTCGAGGAGGAATAGAGCTCTTTAGGAATGAGTTGGAGAGAGAGCTCAAACGCGTTGCAGAAGTGCGAACAAGATGACGCGCAGGCGTTGTTGACGTACTTTGCCCCCCGAGGGGTTAAAGGACCCAAGTAAAAAGTAAGTAAGTAGGTTTATATTAACTTCAAATACACATTCTGAAATTTTTCGCTCCATTTGGACGTACCTTACAAAAACTTCGTTCATACAAAATTTTGAGTCATCAGTTTACTGTAGGCTCAAATGGTAAGAAAGTACCAGTCAGAAACCGCCTAGGCTAGGTCTCCTTCAAAACTTTATGTCGTAACGTGTGCAATTGATGAATTGTTATATTTGGACGAGTTTTACTATTGCCAATAAATTATAAAGTGGATTTAGCATTTTCTGTTATGACTCCTACCTGTGGTCTCCATTTATAAATTTTTCTCTCTTGTATTTCTCTGTTTTTTATATTTAAAAAATAATATTAAAACAAGAAATAGAAATAAAAAAAAGATCTGCTCATAAACTACAAGAGGTTACCATAAATATTTAACAAAAGTCAAAAGCACTAAGCCAAAAAAAATCTCATCTGTCAGAAAAAAATAAAAACTTTATTAATTTTGCAAAAGAAATGTTTGTTTTGCTTCACAACTCGCTCCTGTTTACTTTCCGTTTTTTTTTTGTTGAGAAAATTGTTTTCACGAAAAGTCGTTTCGTGTAAGACTTTTTCAATTCTATTGAGGCCATAGTATAAAAATAGCTGCACACACAGTTCGAGCAGTTCGAAGTGACAGCGTAAACTATTAAAATTGAAAATAATTTCTCGATGAGAATTTAATCACATCTAATTTGTGTTGTGTATACCCTTGTGTACAAGGAGACTTTTAACAAGCATGCTAATGCGGTATTTCCTCCAAAAAATTTAATTATGAATATGTATGCATGTCCTTTGGGAAGAGCGACTCACGCATGACTCAAACTGGGCGTGAATATAGTAGCAACATATTTCACAGGTATATTTTCGAAAATGTATATTTATGCGATTGTTTTTCTTCGAGAATTTTTGCGTTAATATTTGATCGTCGTCGTTGTGAATCATCTTTTTTTTTCTTCTTCTATCCGCCCCACACACACACACAATCGAACTAAAGGAAGAAATTTTGGAGTGTTGCCAATCGTGAATATAAAGAAATGCCTTTGCCTTCTCTTCTGTGTTGGTTCTGATTCTGTTAGATTTTCTAAAAGTCACACATAATTAAAAGCAAGGAAAAGAGACCTGACAAAGCACGAAAGTATACTTTGAGCCAACGGTTTTGTTTGAATTAAATTTTAATTAAATAAGAGAGCAATAAATATCCCGAAGGAGTAACCTTGAAATCATGCCGTTTGTACTTTAATGAACAATTTTGAATTTTCTATAAAGTTTTTCGAAAAACAAAAAATTCATAAATTTTAACTAATTGTACAATTATAAGGAAAATTTATAGCACCTGCTATTTGAGTTTATGCATAATGTACTCTTCGTTCAAGCCAAGCCAATGTTGGAAAAGACAATAAGTTTCGGTTTAAAGGAAAAGATTTATGGAATATTTTAAATTAAGAAGTTTGTTACACATGAAAGTATTTTGTTTTGCAGCTGTTCTGGCAGCTATATTATAAAGTTTCATCGTGTTCAAAATAGGAAACTAAGGGGCTTTGTGAATTTTCAAACGACTATTTCGTCGTAAATTTGAAATATTCAAAATTTTTACTATCACGAGGTGAGTTTTTGAAGTTTGGGCAGGCATTGGCGATAGAAAGGAAATTTGTCAAAGTAAGAAAACCTTCAAAACTTGCATTTTTCAAAAAGCCCAAATTTGCTTGCGAATATAAAATAAGAAATACTTAAACCAAATGTTCTACTTCAGCACAGTGCACAAAAGATTTAGGATTTTAAGAAACAGACGCTTCTTCTTACTTGTCAATGCTTGTTCAGCTGCTTCAATACTAGGCGAAGATGTTACCCCGTTTCCTACTTCACAACTTAATTTCTCTTCTATAAAGTCACTTTTACCCCGGGGTAGTTGCACCAGTTTATGATGGCTCATTGAAGGAAAGAAGCGGGAGTATAGTCGATGAGAAGGCAGTACGAATACTCCCTTACTAGTACCTTCGGCAACGCTGATAAGAGCTCCGCACACTTCTTGAAACTAGGAAATGAGCGGAATGAATTTGAACCGAATCGACTGTCATATAAACCTTATACTATATACATACATCCGATTGAAACAGGAAAGATTGAAATTTTCTATTGAGATCGATGGATCGAGTTCGACAGTTATGGAATGCAGAGAGAGAGAGAGAGAGTGAGAGAAAGAGAGAGAGAGCGAGAGAGAGAGAGAGAGGAGAGGAGAGGGAGAGAAATTACTCATTGACAGCATAATGCAAAAAAGAAACCGAAGAATTTGGCTTCTGGTTATTTTATTCATAATTTTGTGGCATTTTTTCATGCGTCATGCCGTCATGAAACTAACAGAGGAAATAGAGCTAGAGTCTACGGGTACTACGGTACCAGAACGAAATATCAGACAGTCTAGTTCCCATTAATACATTTGGCTCTATATTGTTTAATCCAAGCCTGTGCATAATGCCTAGACAAACTTAGCGGACTGGGCAGATGACCCTTCACTGAATACTCCTGTAGAGGGTAATGAAGCAGTCGAATTTTTAGAAGGAGCTTAATAACTTAAATGACATTTTGTGACACGACAAGTACTTGAACACGTTCGCTATTGTCACAATAATAATTGTAATTTTGTATTATAGACCTCTGTTGTTCGACAGTTTGTGCGCATGTCCAGGAATTTGATCCCGAAGACCTATGCTGTACTGCCTTTAGACAAGCATATCCATGGAAGCCCTAGAGACAGATGGTGAAGCGGATCAATGAGAATGATGGCTACTTCCACGATCCTCATGAATGACAAGCGGTCCATTGAAAATGATGGTAATGGAACAGTGATCTGGGCCCCCACCGAATTTGCATTCCTCATGTATAAGATAGCTGCCAGGGCTGTAAATGCAATCATTCCGGAATGCATTTATTGAAATCACCCTTAGAACTCACATATTTTTGGTTCAATTGAAAGACTTCACTGACTTCAAAGACTACAAGTGAATGTAATGAACTCATTTCAAGATCACTTGAATGAATTCAGAGTAATAAAAATGATTGCATTCATTTTGACTTCAAAATTATGATTGCAGAACAAGATTGCTAAATCATGACTTCGAAGTTGGAATGGAATGAAGTCATTGAATTGAAACAAATCCATGTGAAGTCGAATGAATTACATGTCAAAATGATTGCATTCTTTTGCAGCCCTGATAGCTGTCTCTAGTTGCTTGGTTAATGAGGATGCGGATCCACTTAGATCACTTCGCTGCTGATATGTTCTGTATAATAATAAGTTCCTTTGAAGAGTATATAAGACAATATATATAGGTACTCGTAAATATTTGCTTTGCTAACTCTGCATCACTAATAAAAAAAAAAAACACATCCTGATATTTAGTCACTGGAAGTGAAAAATCGCAATCACAGTTTACTCCTAAGAATGCGTTTTACTTGACAACTCGCACTCGTAATGCTAGTTACATGTCATGGAATCGCAGACACGTGAATTAGTAAGAAGCTATGTACATATATCAAGTTAAAGCGCGATTATTGAAGTGTTGTACATTGAGTAATACAAAATCTTATGAACATCTGTGCACGTACATATAGATATAATTTGTTTTGTCAGTCGGCGTGACTGCATGATAGTCTCCTTGTTTTGTATTACGATATTACAACAGCTGGTATCAGTTATGCTCTTCGGGGGTGATTTGAAAACGTTTGAAATTCACAATCACCGATAATATTCGCTGCGATTCGCAATCACAGTTTGACTATGTGAAATAGATTTTAGCAATGCCAAGCACCAGTTTTTATTGTATATGTATGTATGTGCAATTTTCAATTACTGTGGCATTTATTAAAATTGTATGAAGACCAACAAACAAATGTTGACTGCTATCTGTAAACCCAATAAAAAACCATTCACTTGATTTGGATCGCTTTCTGTAAGTGCATATCAAATTACCTCAAAATAAGACTCAGAAAATTATTATTGGAATTTTTTTATGAAGTAAAAAAAGAATATTAATTCAACACTCGATCATATGAAATCCATCAAAAATTGTATATCGTTCTTTTAATCATTTCGCATTCGAATGTTCACAAAAGCCAAAACGAGAGCATCCTCTTGTTTTTTTTTTGAAAATGATTCACCGAGATCGTAATTTCCTTTGTCCTCGCTCAAAGTTGCGCAAGAATTTTCTGTTCAAAAAATCGACTTTATTGTCAACAAATGAATCAATTAAAATAAAAAATTTGTCAGCAAAAATGAAAGCGCAGTCAGTTGGTCGACGGCGACGAGTCGTACAAAGCGTCTAACTTTTTCAAATTATAATAATTGATGAACGGTCATTAAGTTGGACAAACGCCCAGAATTTTAGTCTCGAGCTTAAAAATACGAAATGACAACGTTTTGTTTCGCTTGAATTTGTTGCTTTGCTCTGCACTAAGCAACAATTAGGAACATGTCGTATAAAAACCGAAATAAAATCTCATTGGTGTGCAGGTGAGTAATACTATTATACACACAGGTGTTTATTGCAATCTGGACGAAAATAGATTGAGGATGAATGCTCAAGTGGTTGAGTCATTTTTCAAGATGACACGCAAGGATAAATTTTGCCTTGCCATCAAAAATTTAAATAGGAAAATTAATATTTAATTGCACAACTCAATGTGTAGTAGGTTGATTGGTAGCCATGATGTAAATTTTGAATGTTACAACGAAAAAGATAGATTAGTGAACAAGTGGATATTATGAATAGTCCCTTAAGTTCTTTCATCAATTATGTTTTTGAATACGGCAAGAGGAAGTGTTAAAACGATATGAACAAATGGAGCAATGAAATACGAATCAGTGGATGTGATGTGCGATTTCGAAGTCTCGACAGGAAGCTGGTTTCGAAATGCGATTTGAAAACATATCGTCATTTGTCGAAAACGGTGGTTCTATATGGTTTCTATTACGGAAGCGCTGAAGAAATGCCAATGTATTAATTGTAACAGCTGAAAGTCAGGTCGTCGCACCAATGCAGAACTAGTCTAAGTCCCAAATTTCGA
Source organism: Chalcosyrphus nemorum (assembly GCA_949716465.1). Taxonomy (NCBI): domain Eukaryota; kingdom Metazoa; phylum Arthropoda; class Insecta; order Diptera; family Syrphidae; genus Chalcosyrphus; species Chalcosyrphus nemorum. The sequence continues at coordinate 12,930,278 of OX454334.1, read as the reverse complement.
AATTTGCAATTTTTACATCAGAATCGCGCAGAAAGCAACTAACTTCCATCTGATGTAAAAATCGCAAATTTCGAAATTTTGGAGTTAGACTAATTCTGCATTCTAGCGACGAGGTAAGGTTGTCCGGTGTCGCTTCAGCTGCTCTCATAATACTTAAGGATCTAGGGAGTGGTAGTCCCTCTGTGAAAGAGCCTAAGAAAATTGAAAAGAGAATATGTTTCAAAACTCGTGGCAAAGATTTTAGACTTCAGCTAAGGTTATTTTACATTAGCCAGTTGCACAGCTGTGTAGATTTATTGTTTTTTTCTGAGTTTGTCTATCAAAAGCAGGGATTACTTTGCTGGAATGTCTTAAGGAAAGAATAATGGAGATTTGGACTACTAAAAGGTCTTATACAGATCTCTTTCTTATCCTTCTCAATCATCGGTTCCCCTTGTATTCAGAAATCACCAGCCTTTGATGTATTTCGAAGAGCGTTCTGAGTTTCATATGGACATTTATAGGGTGGGTCTTATAGCATCTCGGTTCTCATGTCGATTTTTTGATTCGTGAAAAATTTCGAGCTTGAGATGAATTCTGACGATGATTGAAAAGCTCAAAAAAGTAGGTCTACCGATTCTGTTTAACTGCCTGTGGGAATTTACGCTGGATTGCAGCCTAAACAAACAGCTGGGGCGATTTACTTCAAACTTCAAATCAGAGCTCTTTAGAGTTTGAGGCGAAATCGGAAAAATATGGCTATTTCTTGATTACAACTCAATGAATTTCGCTCAAAATCAAAATATGAGCAACATCTGCTGAAATAATTAAAGTGTATAAACAGTTTTTAAAAAAATTCATTTTCAACTAGTTACCAGCACAAAGGCGCAAGTACGTACAACCCAGTCGTGCACTTTATTTTCCTAGAATTTAGTTTCACATCTTGACACAGAGGAAGCAACAGGCTAAGTCAAATGCTAAACGTTCTCTTCCGACGTGATGTGCCATGTAAACATATGTTGCGTCTTGTCATCAGTAATTAAAAGCTGTACATTTGCCAGTGTAATTGACTTATTGAAGGATTCGTGTTGCAATTGACATACAGGGAGCAGAAAAGATGGGTTTAATAATCAATAAAAATAAAACGAAATATATGCTGCCTATAGAAAAACAAAAACACTCAACACTGGCAGTTTTAACAGGGGAATGGGAATATTAAATCTTAAATTAATCTTGCTAATCGCGGTCTTTATAAGCTAAGAAGGCAAAATTATCTCGAAATGCTGAATATGCAATGTATCTCTGTAGAAAAATATTTATTATTCAAGCACACCCTGTGGCCCAAAAGAAGGGGAGAGAGAGATGATCGACATAGCCATATATAGCCAGTGGAGCCGAAGGTACAGCAAATTTAGTCCAAAGTGTTAAAATCGCTGTCTTCGAGAGATTACAAGTACAACTGTCAGCGAGATGTCTAAAGCTAAAGTCTATATTCAACTAGAGAACATATGTATGTGCCCGCCATGGGGTGAAAAAGTTCGAAAAACTAACTTATGTCTTATGTTAAGAATATTTCTTTTTAACTCAAAGTTCTGAAAGGTTGCTTATGAGCAATTTGAAATGTTCCAAAATATGCTTTTCAGGTGACATCACGTTACAAAAGTCCTGATCAAACGAATATAATTTCGGAATGGAAAAAGATAACACCTCTCAGTAATCTGAACCATGTAACAAGCGTCCAAATCTTAATCCCATGATCGGAACTTGAATCTATTTTTTACCAAGTTCAGAAAAATAAAAACATAATCAATGTACACAATTCAGAAACTATTACGCAGGACATTCCACAATGAAATCTGAAAAAATACATTCTGTAAACATAATTGTTTTTATTTCTGTTTAATGGGAGTTTTCTCATTCCAAAATTTGAAACATATGCCAAGAATAATATGCTTTTACTCTAACAGATGCAATTTTCTAAGATTTCTAATTAAAATCACTTCAATCAGCACTCGACATTCTACGTAAAGTACTGCTCAATAAAACGTAATTATAGCCCATTAGTAAAGTACTTGTTATTTATTAGAAACTATCGAAGGAAAAAAACACATTCATATCTCACGGAATTGCTGACACATAAATGTATCTAATTATAAGTCTGAATAACAATCTGAAATATTTCCCGACACGTCGAGAAATAAATTCGGCAACCTGCGCAATCTATTTTCGAAAAATAAAAAAAAAACTCTTTAAATTTGAAAACTCGCAACGTCGCAAATGTGCAGTGTGTCAGTGTGTTATTCTCATATATGAATTTCCCCACCCATTTCGTACAAGTGTGAGTGATCATCAAGGGAAACCAACTCAAATCCCTTCACAATTGAGTTCATTTTTTGCTTTTTGAGTGATGGATGAGCAATGTCAGGGTTTCTGAAACGCAAAGCTTTTTTACTTAATGTCCTTCGCACCTGCACAGGCAGCGCTCTGTATTTAGAAAAAGTTGTTTTTCTTGTTTGTTTTTGGCAACCGCTATCACAACAATACCTCGAGTGATCTTAGTATTAACTTCCTCGATCTTTTTCGTGAAGATCGTATCTCGAAAACGAGATCAAAAACAGGAGGTCTCTTTGTATTTTATCGGTGAAAACTATGTGGGTTGGTGGGAAACGACCGGTGTGTAGTGAAAGATTAGTGCTTTGCCAAAAATTTTAAAATGCCAGCGCCGAGAGAAATTTTGTTCGCGTGCCAAATTAAATTAATAGATATACGAGTATGTGTACATATATTTTTGAGCGAGAATAGAGCACAAAACAGAGGGGAGTGTAAATATTTTGATGTGTTAGTTTTTTTTTTTTTTTTTTTTAAACACATTGTAGAGCGAAGTGTGTGGGTGCTATGTGTAAACAAGAGTATTTCCGATGCACAGCAAGTATGAGAGTTTGTTGTCATTTGTTGTTTCCGAGCATATGATGTGGAAGCTCTGAGAGCGACCTCTGTTGGAAATTGTATAAATTGACGGAGGTTTGTTTGTTTTCTCATAGATGGCTTATTTGACAGGAAGGAATGTGTTAAAAATTTAAATTTGATGGCTTGGCGATGGCACTATCTTCAATCCAATATATTTATAAAATCGTGTACATATGATAATTATCAGTACCAAAAAACTTTGCACACAAAATATGGAATAATAAGCTACACCCTATACCGTTAAGTATGCTCAAAAATGCTTCCAATCTTACCAAAAAGTGATAGTTCGTCATTTGTGTTCGATCCAAAACATGCACATGGATAAAATATTCGTCTGCTTTTATAAGAAGCTTCTGATAAGAAACGGATACAACTTGATTGTCAAGCAATCGGCTGACAGTTGAAGCTATAAACAGTTTTCGATTTTGTAGTTTTATATACGACACGGTTTGGATAAGAATATGCAACCGATTTTATGGGACTCTCTTGTCAATGTCAACGTATCTGTCAACAGAACGGATGGGACAGATTCTAAGGGCAACCCTTAAGTGAATAATTGCTTGACACTGAAAGTGACACCGAAGACCCTGTTGTTTCGTTTGACCTACATACCTACAGACCTGTGATCAGTGAGCCCTTCTTTCAACTGTACTACAGCCAAGATATACTCTAGTCGGTGACGGGGCTGTGCTGTCTTTCTTAAGATGAAGAAGGTGATCCTCAGGCTATTGTGTTATTTATTTCGTTTGAAATAAATCTAAAAACTCTCTCTAGACACAGTATCGCAACACTTTCTCGCGGCATTGTACATCACTGCTCAGACACAATGGTATCGCTGTACAGGGTGATTTGGCTTCATATAATGAAAACAATTTGTACTCAGATAGAAATTATTCCTAAAATATGGTTGCTAATTTAAGTACAAATAGTCTAGTAGAAATTATTCAATTTTTCTATCCCAATCTGCACTATAAAGGCAAATGAAATAGGTTCCTTTTTAAGATTTCTTCTAATCCTTGTTATCCTTGTAAATTATACATTATATTTATTAATAATACTTAAATTTAGTAAATTTTAAATAAAACACTCCAGTGAAACACATTGAACTATTTAATTCTGTTTTCTAATGTTTACCAAAATTTCCAATGATGTTTTGTTTTTTTTTTTTTTAATATTTTCTTTTTTATTAAATTTATTATTAAGCATAGCATGATAAATAGATAAATAAAATTATATTTTATATCCGTAATACTATTCCCAGGCAATATTCACCAAATTTATTGCCTGATTTAAATAAATTCACACCAATAATTCAAAACGAAGATATTTGCTTTTTCATTACATTGCATCCATTAATTAATTAATTAATAACTAAAATTAAATTTATAAAAATTCGTAGAATAAATTCTCTTCCTCTTCTTTATGTTTTATTTTCTTAATAACGAACTCCACGATTGTTGCCAGGCACTAAAAGTTGTGCTTGTGTTGTTGCTTTTCCTAATGGATTCGTTGCACTGCAGGAGTAAATGCCAGCGTCATCTAAAAGATGCGAAAAAATATTTATAACAAAATTTGACTCATACATTTTTAAACTTATAGCACAGAGAAAATGTCTACAGTTCGTTTGATATGTCAGAATAACCATTCTGACAGCTGTCGTTTGCGTTTGACATTGCATTTTTGAAAAAGACGCTCTAAACATTCTTTTAAGTGGAATCAAAAGCTAAACTGTCATAGTTTTGAAAAGATACAAATATGACATGTGTCACCCGTCAATTGATATATGTTTATACTCGACTGTGTGAATGGCATGTGCATGTATAATAGTGACAAAAGTTAAATTTAAAATATTGTTCTTCAAATACATGTCAGTTCAAAATTTAAAATTTAGAAAAAGAAGACAATTATTTTATAGCACTTGACACTTTTTTCAAAAACGACGTGCGACTTTTTCTAACTTGGAACTTATATCGAACATATTCTATTACGTGTTGGTATTTACCTGGATACGCTTGTGGTATTGTTAAACGGCAAACTCCGTTTCGGTATTCAATAAAATGTTTATTACTACATTGTAGTTCGTAACCGTTTTTGAACCAAACGATACTTGTATTGGGATCACTTTGGACGATGCACTCGAAACGGGCTGTCTTTCCAATCACTGCAGCAATATCTTTAAGAGGCTGTAATAGGAAATCGCTTAAATAAATTTAATTGGTTGTATAATTTTAATTGTATTACCGTTATAAAGGTTGGAGGCTTCCTTGGTTGATCATCGCGTATTAAATGCGAATTAACAGGGACATCCGAGGGCAGATCAGGAACTGTGGTATTTAGCGGAAATTTTTTTCATAATTGTTTCTTTTTTTCAATCACTAACTTATGTTTTTTTTAGTAGCAAAAGCATTTTATTTTTTTGTTCACACTTTTTTAAATCACACGAAAACCATTTTAAGACTCAAATTGGTGCTTTTAAAATTAAACTCAGTTCATGCATGGAAAAAAGGACAAACGTACATGTATCGACTTACGGATAATTTACGTAGATGCGTATGCAATAATCCAAGATTAATAGAGCGTTGAAAAGTATAATTTATAATTATAATTATAGCAGTTAAGGGTTAGCTATTACAATGTCTATTACAAATAGATACAACTAATTTATAGTATTAGCTTATTTGTAAAGATTTAATAAACTTATAAGGTATAAATAAAAGCCTAATATCATCATGAAATGAAAAATAGAAAAGCTAATAGTAACATGAACATAAATAATTCAGTTTCGTTTTAAGATAGTACATAATAATCGTTGTCACCTTGTAAGGAAATACGAATGAAGTGATAAGAAACAGTGGCACGAAGTATTGGATTCGTGCAAAAATTCGTCTGCCAATTTTGTCTGTCCGTCTGTCTGTCTGTGTCCCCGAGGCTACAGCCTGAACGCGTGGACGGAATTAAATCAAACTTAATGTAGAGGCGAAATTGAAACTTTTGTTTTAGACCTATTATTAACGGTGCTTTACTTACGGCCAATTTCACAAAAATTTAGATTTTCTTGAGAACGGCTTTGGACTAAGTCTCATATTCAATTAAGATTGCAAAATTCCAATCAGATGACATAAAATTTTTTTTACAAAAATTGTTAGCCACAGTACTTTACTTATAAAATTTTTTTTAAAAAGTTGATTTGCGCAAAAATGGCTCAAATGTTGGTTAATTTTCGGAAGTCCTATAAGATAGCATACTACGTTTTTTGACAAGGTTGGTAATAGCGGTACTTTAATTAGAGTCAACTTAACAAAATTTTACTCTAAGAACTAATATTAGTTTATTCCTGGTTTTATGGATCTTAACTGCACAAAAGATTTATGGTTGTAGGTGCAAGTTTGTACGACCCAGTCGTGCAGTTTATTTTTCTATTGGGCCACTTCGGTCGTGTTCTTTATTACCGAGTATGAATTGTGTTTGCAATACTTTGTGGCCTATGAATATTATTTGGGCAAAGTTTGGCATTTCAATAGGAAAACCAATCATTTCAAGTCTTTATTCACCATGAATAATGGTTCAACACATTATGTTCAATCTCACTAAACGCGTACCGAATATTAGGTCCGTTCGCGTACCCTCCCAAAACAGCGAATTTTTACGAATTTCTACGAAAAGCTGTTTGCGTACTGAGAATTTTCATAGTTTTTCGTAGAAGAGAGCGCTCACGAGAGAGGGAGAAATTTCCCCATAGGAATTTTAGTGCAAGAAATTTCTTTGGACTGGTTTGTGAAAACTGTCAGATCTGTCAGATCAGTGTATTTTCAGCATTTTCTTGTTCAACCAGTTCATTTTCTTTTTCGTAATTTTAGTTCTCTGGGGGGAATTTTACCCCCACTCTTTGAAATTTGATAATCTGCGAATTTTAGTGCAGAAAGTACGCGAACGGGGCTGTTGACTTCGAAGGAGTATGGCATGTAGCTTCACAGTGGTGGAATCAGGATATCTTCCTCATCAATTTTGTTTCAATTTTTGAAGAAATAATCACTGAAAGTTGTCGGATTGAGGCTTTAGCTAACTTCAACAAAAAAAAAAAAAAAAAAATGAACTGAAAAACTGCAAGGTAACACCAAACAGGCACTTTGGTGGTTGTAATCGAGCTTCATGGTTTGCAATTGTTCTACATATCCTAAAACCTCAATTTTGCTAGCCATTCTGATAGAGAAGAGAAGACATTCGCCTCGGATAATGATAGCCCTCAGAAAATTGAAGAACAACAAAGCCGCTGGCTCTGATGGGCTTCCAGCTGAACTCTCTACGGAGGTGATGTCTTGGTAGGGTGCATGCATCAAGTAATCAACCAAGTATGGGTGGAGGAACGCGTGCCCCATCGATCCTATGTCTTTTAAGAACTACCGAGGGATTTCGCTATTAAATGTCGCATATTAGATCCTATCCAACGCACCAGTGTGGCTTCCGGCCCGGCAGATCGACAATAGACCAAATTTTCAGACAAATCTTGGAAAAGACCAACGAATTTCAAGTCGAAACCCACCATCTTTTCATCGGCTTTTAAGCCGCCTATAACAGTATTCATCGTCTTGAGCTCTACCAGGCGATGGTTCAATTGGAGCCGAGTGCTGGACAATAAATAAGAAAGTTGAGCAATATGAGCTGGGCACCTTCGAGCGAAAAATACTCAGTCGGATATTAGGTCCTTTATGCGAGGAGGGCTCTATGAGCTGTACCAGGAAGTGGATGTAGTCCAAAAAGCCAAGACACGCAGGCCACATCGAGCGAATGGACAACAATGCTTCAGCCAAGAGGATCTTCGAATCCCAGCCCCCAGGTTCTAGACGGAGAAAAAGACCGAACCTCCTGTACAAAGATCAAGCTGTCACGGATGCCAGAAAACTTGGTCTTCAGAACTGGAAGCAGCGTGCCCGGGACTGCAGAGGATGGAAGGCAACAATGTCTCAAGCAGGGACTCTGCAACGATGGGGAGCCCTTTAAGTAAGTAAGTAAGCAGTTTCAAAGCATTATGATACATATATGAAGGTAGTCCGTTTTTGACAAAAAGAATTACTGTCGAATCAATAATATGGTAATGAAACAGTTTAACAACATTTCCAATTAGTCCTGGCAGTAAATCGGTTCCAGTGCACACGCTGTTGTGTGGAGGGTATATAAGCTTAGTAGGACGTCTCCTAAACTAGTCTTAGAAAAAGTAAAAGCAATGCACTCAATGAAAATTAAAAAAAAAAAACGACATCAAAAGGGGCAGCAAATTGCGGCTTGAGAAAGCTATAAATAGTTTGACAGTTTGCGTCAGCTTAGGATCAACGAAGCAGATAAATATTTTGGAAGGACATTTACATTTTTTTTTTTAAGAGATCTTCACTCTTGGTTTTTAAGCTAAGCTTAAGTCAGTCACACTTCATCTTCAAATAGCCTTTTTCAAATTCTTCGCAGGCTACTGCCGAACTTTCACTCCAAGGACTAGCGTAATAGGAAGGCAAAATAAGAACTCCAGGTGCATAGCAAATCTTATTCTAATAACAGATGAACGATGAAAGGAACGATAATGATTGAAATGAGTGAAATGAGCTAAAGCTCATCACAAGGATAAACGAGCCTCAACAACAGCCAAAGCCTTACAACATTTACTCTATTGATTATTTTACAACATTGATAAGCCTGTTTACCTGTTCGAAGATTAGGCAAGACCGAATCGTTCGCATGCAGTCGATCAATGTTGATCTCTATTGTTGGCAAACTACGACGTTTTTGTGGCGCATATCTGTGTTGGTACTGATATGTGGGTGTTGTTGTGCGTTCATGTCTGATTGGTATAACAATTTCACCGGGTAGATTTTGCAATGGATATGCAGACGCTGGCTTCTTTGGTAGACTATTCGAGCTCGAACTTACACTGGACTTACCGCCAATGAATTTCTTACCCTCGCCCGGGAATAGTATTCCAAATTCATAGCCAAAATCGTATTTGAAATATATCAAACCTGTGTTAGGATCGACGCATTTTGTACCTAAATAGCGGATAGGAAGGATCAAGAATTACATATGAGCACTATCTATCCAAAAATCAAATTAGTCAAAATCAACTCAGGCCAATCGGGATAAAATCAAAAGTTTTTTTTTTCAAAAAAAAGGTCAGAAACGCTAATTATCATGCACTAGGTACTTACCGTGTTGTGAAACTCTAGACTCGTTTCTGTACGCCTCGGGATGGGCGGTGCCTTCGCTGGGGGCACGCTTGAAGCCAGGTCGGATACCCTGAGCAGGAGCTGATTTCAAATCGGCCGTGATGTCACTGACGAACTTGTGGTGCTTCTGGAGGAACGTACTGCCCATGTCCTTGACTTGAGTGCTGGCTTGATTCTGAATATAGCCATACTTTGGTGGCGAGCCAACTTGAAGATTCATGTCATCACGGGTGGTCTGAGTCACATGTCGCTGATAGGTTTTCTTGGACGACGAAGATGATGAGTAGCGGTCCAGGGTTTGCGTCTGTCGCTGAAGGTTTTGTTTATCAATTTGAATTTTTGTTGGCATCTCTGGTCCACGATCAAATTCCATTGGCGAAAGAACCCGTTCGTATGTTCGAGGCAAGCTAGTGCATCGTCCAGCGGTTTGTGGTGGCTCCACGTGACGATACCTTGGCTCGCCGTCAATGGGCCGTGGGGTCCATAGCGGACGGATTCTTGCGCCTTCTACTTCACTTTCGTAGTCCGATTCGCGAAATTCACCGGGTATGAACTTGGTTGGTGTGCCTGGCGGCGGAACACTTTGGCGGGCCGGGGTTAAACGGCTTGGACTGGTGACTGTGTATGGGAAGGGTTCTAGGGGTGTTTCACTGCGTTGCTTTTGCTCCTTGCTGTCAAAGTGAATAACTCGCTTGGTCTGTTGCATGTTCACTATGCGTTGGCAGGTTTCGGTGGACTCTTTCATTTGCATTGTATTCCTAGTCTCCGTGGCTACCTTGGCTAGGTGCATTGGAGCACCAGTTACTGAAGTGTAGTACATGGTAGTTTTGGGTGGAGCCGATGCTTGTGTAGCCTCAATGAATTTTGCCGCGACAGGCTTGGGCTTGAACACTTTTTGCTGTTGAGTTTGACTTTGTGTCTGAGTTGAAGTCTTTTGGTAATGCTCCTGCTTAATGGGTTCGAATTTCGGCCTTGACGGGCCCTGTAAGGTTGGTGGAGTTTCGAATTCCATTGGCGGCAGAGGAGACTTATGACCATTCGAGACATTTGATCGTCGTCCTGTTTGTGTGGGTGTTGGGGGATGGACAACTCGATAGCCTTTGATTTCCGAATCGGACTCGTAAGTGCGGGACACTGATCGGAACCGCTCGTCAACTTCGCTGCTGTAGTCGCTGACGTCTCCTTTGGTGAATTTCGAGGGACTGGCTACCTGTACTGGTACTGGTACTGGTTTTGGTGGTGCGTTGTAAACTACGTTGCTGACCATCGATGATTTTTGAAAATCCTGCAGAAGTTACAAAAGGGATTAGTATAAATGTGATAGCAGGACAAAAGAAAGGTACACAAAAAAAAACCTTCTGTGACTCATATGCTTCTGGAATTTTGAATGGCATATGAGCCACAAAAAGCCGGTTACTGTATATCAAATCCAAAACTAAGAAAGGACCTTAAAAGCTCTTAAGGGTTAAATGAAAATGTTCATGCAAATTATGAAAGACAGTGAGATGCACACGCACACAACACAACACTCTACAGATTGGTTAGACTTTTGGTTAGACAATCCGAACCTTCTCTTCCCGAATGGGTGATGTAACGAAGCCATTCTGATACTGCTGCGTAGTACTGCTGCTGCTATGATGTTTACTTTCGAAAAACTGTCGACTCTCGTAGACTGATTCGAATTTGCGAGAGCTCAATTCTTCAGTATCCGCTGTATATCCACTGACTTTGAGTGGCGGTGGTTGAATCTCCATTGACTTGGGACGAACTCCAACCACCTGAGGCGCTTTAACTGGCTTGAAACAGGACTCATCTGACTCGCTGCCACTGTACTTCCAACGATCGCTTTCGTATTCACTCTCAGAGAATTCGCTGCGCACTAGCTTTGGGGGCACAACTGGTGGCGGGGGTTTGACAATCTTTGGAACATCGATTTGAATGGGTTTTGATGGAGGCTTTTGTGGCTGGGGGATGATAGTTGGCACTGAGTGGGGCAGGACCTTTGATGGTCCACGTAGGAGATCCAGTTCGAGGGACTTTTCCATGGCTTCGACCAAGGACTGCCGACGTTCTTCGGGTTTTGGTTGTGGCGGAGCAAAACAGATTTCCGGAGGAGAACCAGGGATGAGATTTATATCTGGCAGTGGATCTTGAAGGGGTTTTGGGGCTGTCACTGGGATAGGCTTCGAAGCGGCCTGTTTGACTAGGAGCGGTGCGGATAATTCTCGAGTTTCGTTCTCTTTGATTTTCTCCTCAAAGATTTGCTTGGTCTGTGTAATGGTCTTTGGGAGTTCAGATTCGGATTCCATCTTATAGCCCTGTTCGAAGTCACTGTGGCTTTCGTAGGTTCCATTTTGAGCTGGAGTCGGTGTCCAGAGTTTTTCCATTCTTAGACCTTCCGCAGATGGCTTTGGCGAAGGTGATCGGTTAGAGGATCTACTCGGTGCCGGGAGATTGGCAGCTGGCCTTATGATCGGCTGGCCGTATTCAACTCTTGTCTCTTTCATAAACGAAGACGTTCTAGTCGACTCTTCCAGAATAGGTGACATTTGAGGAAGGAGCTGTACTCCACCCATTGGTGCCTCCTTCATGGTCTGCTGACTTTGCTCAAGCCTTTTGATTTTCTCAGCGATTTGAGGCTTTTGATATTCTGCCTTCGGAATATAGCATATTTCTGGTGGAGAACCCGGCACCAGATTGAAATCTGTTTCAAGGGCTGGCTGAATAGCCAGCTGTGGCGCCCTGCTCACATCTTCAAATTTTGTGTACTTCTCGCTTGGAGGCAGCTTGTTTTGTTGTGATTGTTGTTGCTGTTGATGTTGAATTTCAATCTTTTTGAAGTACTCCAGCGAGGACTTCTTACTAACCGAAGTTGTTTCAGTCTGGCCGTTTTCCATTGCAGGAGCAGATGGATATGGTTTCGGGGGTACCTGAGGTGGTGTCTGAGTTGAGTCGGTTTGCATTTGATTGGGTTGGGTATTAGTTGAGGCAGTCCTTAAATCTGGGTGGACTGCATCTGTTGCTGTACTTGTGGTTTGAGGGGTGATTGGCCGACTTAGGGTTGGTAGATCTAAGTACGCGGACTTGTGCTCTAGACGCATTGTTGCCGCTGTTGTGCAACGATGCTCAGTAATTATTTTGGACTCGGATGTACCATGCAAATCGGTTTCGGTTGTAGTTGTTGAATGATTTGTATGAAATGCAGCCGGTTCTGGCTTAATGGGCTGGGAATATTTATATAATTTTTTTTTTTGGAAAATTTATGAAATGAATGAGAGAGAAAAAAAAAGTAGATTGGAATAGTTGAAAGAGAGAAGAGTTTAGCTTAGCGGATCAAGTTTACATCAAGGATGCAGGTTTAGACTAAAATCCTGAACGTAGCCATCTTGTGACAGCTTATTATGAAATGTCAGTTGAATGTTCAGTCAAACTCTAGGCCATTTTTGAAGTAAGCGTGCTTCTATGGCTATATGTCATCTTTGGCACATGCCAATTAAATTTGACAGGACTACGTCTGCGAAATGTCATTTTTATTTTGTAAATGACTGTCATAATATTTTCCAAAAGTAATGCAGCCATCTTGAGTACAACTGACACATCCATAAGTATGTCAATACAAATGTCATCCACTGAATCCTTGATGTAAGCTTGATGACTTTTTTTTAAATCCTCCACCAATTTCGAGAAAACAAAATGTCTACATACCTCAGCTTGCAGATCCTTAGCATCATCATAGATGACAGTTTTGACAACTTCAATCATTCGTTCAGGTGTTGGCTCAACAATGACACAATCGGCAATACTCTTTGCCTCACCACCAGCATTCGTTGCTTTTACCATGAATTTTCCAGAATCCGTTGTTTGACCTAAAACATTTATTTGTTAACAAAATTTCTCGCTAGATGTCGCTGTATACCTTTTTCAATGATCAAAGTGTGAGTGTTGCCAACAGACTTGACTCTGTGCTCCGACAAGCCGACTTCCTTCAGAGGTTTATCATCCCTTAACCATGTCACAGTTGGATCTGGAGTTCCAGTCACTTCAACCTCCATGACAATACGTTCACCTCGTTTGGCAACTTGTGCCTGTAGCCGGTGTCCAAAAACGGGTGGGAATATCGTCTCTGTGGGCGGGGGGAAAGCAACAGTGATTAATGCTTTTGTGGAAAGTTAATAATTATTTCATTGGCTAATGATGATATTCGCCTTCCTTTGAATAAAATTAATCATATTTTGAAATTTTTTTCATTAAATCAAAAAGTTTAATGCATTTTCATTAGATGAATGAGAATTTGAGTAAAATATTGGCATTAAGCCAATTGTTGTCTGTAGTTGCTAAGGTGAATTGTTCTAAGTGGGTACATTTGCTTAGATATATTATTTTTGTGTAAAACATAGCCGAAGAAACCATAAATCTATTTCAAAGATAGTTTAATGATTCTTTTGGCACATTTATTGGTAGAGTGGGCAGGACACACATAGTTTTATAGTTTAATTGACGAGGTCCGGGGGTTTTTCAGCTCTCTCAAGGGGGTATATTTGGTTAGAGAGGAAACTGGACCAAAAGAAGGTAGATTGTGTACCCTTTTTCTCAGTGTAAATGGCAGTCTTTGGCTACCTGGCATTGGGTGTATATAACAACATTCGATGTCTTTTATACCTCAGAGAAGTTGAAACTTCATATTAAAGTCAGGCAAGGTTGTATCCAGTCTTTGTACTGTGGGTGATTTGCGATGTGCTTCATTATGTTCTGTCGCTAAGGACTACCGTCACGATGGGCAGTCTTATTTTTCTTCAAGTACTATGACGACGTGTGTCCATTCCTTAAGACACGATTATGAACGACTTCCAAATTAGACCAAGACACATCGAAAGCGGAATGCTCAGCCAAGAAAGCAACCTTGTCGCTCAGCTCCCTCTATTGAGTGAAGATCAAATCAGACCGAAACACATCGAAAGCGAAATGCTTAGTCAAGAAAGCAACTCTGTCGCTCAGCTCCCCCTGTTGAGTGAAGATCAAATCAGACCAAAACACATCGAAAGCGGAACACTCACCCAAGAAAGCAACCCTGTCGCTCAGCTCCCTCTATTGAGTGAAGATCAAATCAGACCAAGACACACCGAAAGCGAAATACTCAGCCAAGAAAGCAACCCTGTCGCTCAGCTCCCTCTATTGAGTGAATACCAAATCAGACCAAGACGCATCGAAAGCTCCCTCTGTTGAGTGAAGAAGTTTGACTTAGGTGTCGGTAGATGAATCCCGAAACCAAGCAACCCAAAGTTGAAGGTGTGACACATTATTATGAAACCGAAAGTATAGATTTGAGAAAGAAAGAAGTGTCCTCCAAGACTTCTTAAAAGTCTGTAAAATATTCGGCACGTTTGGGTTGAAGCGGAAGATTCAACGACGAACTATACGAGCTTTAAAGCGACATCAACCTAAACAAAAACCTGCGTATTAGACGTCTGATACGACTAGGACAGAACTGACACCAACGCTCCGGCGGCGTCTTCGAATCAAACCCGTAGGAACGACGCAGTAAAGGGGCTACCCGTTGCAGATGTTGGGTACAAGTTCAAGGAGACCTTGATAAACTAAAGACCGAACTAAGTGGAGAACCTTGTTTTTTTGAGGTCCGGCTTCACACTGAACTATAGCGCCATCTAACTAATAGTGTGTCCTCAAAAATCCTAACCAAAAAATTCATGTTTATTTAGTGGTACACTGAAAGAAATTAAATGAAATACATAAAACAAAGAAATACCTCAACCCCAAATGAAAACAATCTGTTCCAAAGATTTCTTCGTTTTCTTTTCTAATTCCATAATCCCTACAGAGAATCGGAGATAAACATTTGTTTGACATAAATCGATGAGATGACATTTGGCAGCGGACCGATCTAAAAATACTCTCCTAAACCATCGGCTAGTCGACTAATATTTATGTGCAATTAAAAGTCAAAGGAACATTTTCGTGAGCACGACCACGAAATATACATTAATTGACGGGTGGCCATATAAAAATCGTTCCACCTCATCCGTTGTTGTTTTTTTTAGACCAAACAAATGCCAACACAATGCATCATCGCACATCTGTCAAAAAAGTCTACGTGAGTCGATTAACAAAGAAAAAAAAAAAAAAAACGACAGTATTTCAACACAGGAAGTTTGTTTAAACAAAATTTTAGAAGAAATAAGAAAACAAAAAGATCTACTTACTTTTTACGACCAGATCAGCGGTGCTGGTGGACTGGCCCATGCTGTTTGACGCCATCACGGAGTATCGTCCTGCGTCCAAGACACTAACCTGTTTCAAATCGATCGTTACACGATTGAACTTATTGCTGATCTTGGTTTTGTCGCTTTCGAAGAGTTCGATTCCGTTTTTGTGAATTTTAATTTCAGGTGATGGAAATCCATCGTAGATGGCTTCTAGGTAGACATCAGCTCCTTGATCGACGATCTTGCCAGTCAGGGGAGTTGTAAAACGGGGAGCAATTTGCTTACGATTGCTTTTTAAAGCTCCGTCGGTGGCTGATTGGACTAGGATGACGGATTTCTGTTGCAAAGACGGTGGCAGATCATTGGTCTTGTGCAGCTCTTGGTAGTGATGGCTTTCAACGATTTCAGGGCGTTGAGTGCCGAGCTGTTTAAGGCTCTGATCGATGTGAGCGCTTGAAGTGTGCACTTCCATTTGGGGGATATTACCTTCGTAGCTGTTCACCTGGGAGGTGGAAGTTGTTGTAAAGGTCTGTTTCTTGATGGTGACACGGGACGACTCTGTATTGTGCTCCTGAGTGCTTTGCTGCACGTCGGCGACTGATGATGGCGGCTGCACTCCACTGCCGATCAGGTACAAATAAGCAATACATGTTGCTTTGCCTGTCTCATTTTCTGCGACGCAGCAGATTTTACCCACAGTATCTGTGTTAGCCTCAGGGATGGTTAAAACTTGGCGATCACCACTTGTTGAGATGAGGAAGTTCTTGCCATGCACCGGCTGATCGTTAAAGAACCAACGGACCTTCGGTGTTGGCTTACCTTTTACAATGCATTCGAATTTGATGACGTCACCCGGGTGGCTTGTCTTGTCGGTGAAGAGCTCCTTAAATGTCGGGCAAATGAGCTTCTCTTCGATTTCGATCTGGGGAACGCGTTGATTCTCCGGGGCGTTGACACTCTTTACGATCAAATGTGAGAAGCACTTTGCGTCACCGGACTTATTTGACACTTTCACCGTATAGACGCCTTTGTCGTCGACTGATACACTGCTGAAGGCCAATTTAAAGATACCACTACTGGCATCGGATACAACACTTATTCTATCGGATGGCTCTAGCTCCTTGTTGCTAAGGTACCACTTGGCCTGCAATGGTTGATCACCAATGGCTATGCATTCCATCACAACGGGCTCCCCCTCAGCGACGAGGACGTCACTTAAAAATTTCTCAAACTTGGGTTGCCTATCAACTGGTGCCGCAACACTTTCAGCTTGCACCCTCGTAGCAGGCTCCGCAATATTCAGTGGAGTGACCTTCAACTCACAACTACTCGAAGCCTCGCCAGCTGAATTGATCGCGACGACTTTGTAATGACCAGCATCCTCTTGGTAAACTTCTTGGATAAGCAACGAGCAGCGATCACCTTGGAAGAGTAATTGCACATCAGCGGACTCCTTAACAGGACGTTCGTCATGGTACCAAATCACTTCGGGCTCTGGCTGACCAACGATCACGCAGTCCAATCGCACAGACTTTCCCTCGAATATTGAGACATCCTTGAGCGGCAACTGCACTGATGGCTTAATTGGTTCCAAATCACTAGCCATCTCCGAGTCAGATGTTTCGTTTGGCAGACGTCCTTTCACCGTCACGTTACACGAACTGTACGCTTCACCAGCCAGATTCTTAACAGTCAACACGTATACACCGGAATCGTTGGGATATGCCTCGGGGATCATCAGCGTGACACGGCCATACTCATACTGAAAGTAGATCCAAGAAAAAGTCGAAATTTTCGGGTAAAAAAAAATTAGTAAAATGGCTATACAGTTGCATGCAGACACAAGTGTCTGCGTGTGAGTGTTTGGGGGCTAATACAAGTCCATTTCCTTTCGTCGGGCGGACGGCTTTCGAATGTATCTTTTGAAATTGCAATAAAAACGTTTTTGTTTATTTTCGAACGCTCCGCGGCTGTGGATCTTGTGTGTGGGAAATCAACCGAGGAGGCTACGACGAAGACGACGACGACGCGGAGCACGAATTGTAATAATGAGATCTTTGGCTATTTTTATTCACATTGCTGATGGTGGGTGGTGGGGTTGGGCTATACAAGAGGAAACGTATATATCCTAGTTTATTGAACATTGAGTGAAACCGAAAGGCGACTGGGGGGATGTTTTGACGCCTACACGTAACGAGAGCGTCAATTGTGGCATCAGCCATTGGTTGTCGTAATTATAAATTTTTATTTTGTCCACCAAAAAAAAATTAATCGGACAAGATTGGAGACAAATCCTCTCGAAGGGGTGATGGCAGCTCATTGGCCTGAAATCTTGAAATGCAAAACATATTCTCAATGCAAAAGGATTAACTGTGACACAGTGGGTGGTGTGTTTATTTGGCGGATTTATAATACGGAATTCGAGACTACTTATATATTTAAATGGAGAAGAATTTTATTTATAAGATCTTTACTACCAACTGACGCAGCTACTTATTTAAAATGGAATATTCCGGACTTTTTTTTTGGGGGGTAATTACAAAAGAACTCGAGAGGTTTTGAGCAATGACTGTCAGTTAAATCTTATACTTTTGGAGATAGATTCAAGATCGGATTATAGAGGGAAGTCACTGGAATACGAGATCAATTACACAGTCCTTGTCTTGGTCTTCAATTGGTCGTTGCATTCGGAGCTTTTTATTTCGCATAAAAAGGCAATAAAGGTTAAATTTAGCTTGGTGTCGTAATTTGTTTATGACTTTGGAGCAATTCTTCAAGATTTATCTTTTGGCAGAAAAATCTTAGCAGTCATAAAGAGATCCTGATGAAAGTATTATACAAGTGTTAAGAACGTAAATTGATTTTGCCTTTGTAGTGGACATGGCCCATGTGAATTGAGCTATCACTAATACCCTGTGTAAACAGACTTATTGTGTTGGATACTGGAGTTAGGAAAAGCGAACCAAGTGAGTACACGCCAGTACATAAGACCAAACAGAACGAAGGAAGGCTGTTGACGATGTTCAAGGCGTTAGGAGGCTGCAATTGGAATGCTATATAGGATAACAGCCAGCAGAGACTCTAGAAAGCTTCAAAGCTGCTATCACGTCGTGATTTTGAAGCAAAGCTGGGAAGGGAAGGAGTTTCTTTAGGTTAGCATAGTCAGAAAGTACACACGACAAACTAATTAGAGCTTACAAACCTGGATGCCTTAGCATTGATAGAAATGCTTTGTCAAACTATTGTCGATACAGCACCGTACATTGAGCACGATGGTGGGCAGGCACAAAGAAAAACTGCACAGTAATAGCTGTCGACTGATACACCAAAGTGAGTGATGAAGATTTTCATGACTCATGAGCTCCTTTAGCAAAAGAATGGCATTAAGATGTCACTGCAAAAGGCTAACAAGAAACATTCCTTTTATCCTTTCTGTGGGACGTAATGTATAATGTGATGGAGTTCTGTAACTAACGCTACAACAACATGCTGTCTTTCACCATGAATAGCTGACAATCTTCACGGATGGCTCCAAAACCGAAGAAGGAGTCGGTGTTGGTATCTTTTCAAAAGATCTGGACATCCACCTCTCCTTCAGCCTTCTTAGCTACTGCAGCGTTTTCCAAGCTGAAGTCACTGCCATTCGTCAAGCAGTTGACTGGCTGGCGGCTAATGCAGTATCAGTATCGGATATTGTCATATACATCGACAGCCAAGCGGCCATCAAATCCTTCGGATCCAGCACAACGAGATCGTATCTCTGAACGAGATAGTTAAACAGTACAACCTCACCCTCTGCTGGGTACCGGGTCACTGTAATATACCAGGGAATTGCAAAGCTGACAAACTGGCCCGACGAGGCTCCTCAGGTCTAAACAACATAAACGTCACCGACATTGAGGTGCAAACGTCCTATGCTAAATACCTTCTCCATGTCGATGCGGTGAGAGGAGCCAACCATCAGTGGCAACAGCTCGGTCACTGTAACACTGCAAGGCTGCTCTGGCCCACGCTAAATGAAACCAGGTCCATCGGACTTCTGAAACATAAGAGAAGAATCCTCTCCAAAATCGTAAACACCCTCACCGGTCACTGTACTATAGGAAGGCATGCCCAAAGACTGGGCAGCCCCTATAATGACTTCTGTAAAAATTGTAAAGATGAAAAAAGGAGGAGACTATCAGGCACGTGCCCCGAAAGGCCACACTAGGTGAATACCTGTTCAACGATCTAAGTGATCTCAACAATGCCTGTACGGCTAAGATTGGTTCCTTCATACTAAGGCGTAAATGGTTCCCTGAGTAAGAGGGATAGTGCTATTCACACTAGCAAAATACATCAAAGAGATCGAGTCTGTCACCAATGTTTAGTTTAGTTTAGTTTAGTTTAGTTTAGTTTATTTCATCAATCAGAGTATAAACATCTCTTACAGACTAAATAATTATACAAAAATAAATAATAGAGTAGTGTAGAGAATACAAAAATTCTACGTACATTCGATATTTAAAATTCAAATAATAATTCATAACAATTCATTCATCTACAATTAAAAACACAAATTGATTAGATAAGTATCTTCAACAATCAATCGTTATCAGATAAAGTTAATAGGAGGCTAGTTTTAAAATTAAGCCTAGAAGAATTCTCAAAAATATCAATAAACGATAAAACTGAGTTTACCTCATTGATGCAACGAGCAATAGGTTCATTTTGAGCATAATTCGTACGGTGTATTCTTTCGCGGAAATGAAACTGACCCCGTAGTAAACGTGACGGAGAATAGAAATCAAGCATAGATAGCAATATAGGACACTGAATTTTACAATGAATTAAATCTCTAACGAACATAACGCAAAAATATTTACGTCTGCATTCTAAAGTATTTAAGTTAAATAACGCCAATCTGGTTTTATAGGAAGGTGTTTCGATTCGCCAATTTAATTTAAAAAACATAAATCTTGTGAAATGTTTTTGCACTCTTTCAATACGATAGGAGTGCAATACATATGATGGATTCCAGACAATACTACAGTACTCCAAATGGGGTCTGACTAGAGATATGAAAAGGGTTTTTAGTGTGTGAGGATCAGAAAAGTCCTTAGAGTTTCGTTTAAGGAAACCTAGCATTGAATTAGCCTTACAAACAATGTAGTCAATGTGCTCATTAAAAGTGAGACGAGGATCAAGTAAGATACCTAGGTCTTTTTTTGAAGACACTCTGTCCAGTGGAATGTTTTTAATGGCATAGTTAAACGAAACAGAAGTAAGGGATCTAGAGAGTGTGAAACATTGGCACTTTGAGGTATTTAAGAGCAAGTTATTTATTACACACCATTCGTCCACGGCATTTAAATCTTCTTGCAGAAGCTTACAATCGTTATAAGATTTTATTGCACGGTATATCTTTAAATCATCAGCAAACAAAAGACATTCAGAATGCTTGATGACATTCGGAAGATCGTTGATAAAAAGTACAAAAAGCAATGGACCTAAGTGGCTACCTTGCGGTACGCCGGAAGTTACTTTAATAGGTTTAGACAGACTGTCATTAATTTTCACAAGTTGGACACGATTACACAAATAAGACTCAATCCACAGAAGTAAATTCGAGTGAAAACCTAAACAAGAAAGTTTCCTAATTAATGTTTTGTGGCTAACCCTATCGAATGCTTTAGCAAAATCAGTGAATACCACATCCGTTTGCAGACCGACCTCAAAGTTTTTTATAACAAAATTGCAGAAAAGTGACAAGTTTGTGCAGGTAGATCTTCCCTGAATAAATCCGTGCTGATGACTTGAAATACAATTTTTTACTACAGATGTAATTTTGTTCGTAATTAACTTTTCAAACAATTTAGGTATAGAAGGAATTTTACAAATAGGACGGTAATTGCAGACATTTTGTTTTGAACCGGATTTGTATATCGGAACAATATGCGATACTTTCCAAATATCCAAGAAATTTCCCGACGCAAGTGATTTGCAAAGGATAAGATAAAGTGGAAGAGAAAGAGAAGTTGCGCAATTTTTTAATAAGATAGGTGGAATGCAATCCGGACCTTCACTTGATATTCCTTTGAGCTCAGTAAGAGCTTTTTCAATATCAAGTGTGTCAAATTGCAAATCACCCAGATTAAACATAGATTCCAAGTTTGAAAAAGAGTCGGGGCCATCATTAAGGCTATAAACTGAACTAAAATAGTCCGCAAAATAATCACAAATAGTTCCAGTGTCCTCAGATGAAGAGTCCTTAAAGTACATAAGGTTTGGTAACCCATTAGTGTTTCTTTTGGAATTAATAAAATTCCAAAAATACTTACTATTAGATTTTAATCTGTTTTCGCAAGATAATATGTATGATCTGTATAAGAACTTATTAAGAACGTCAAATTCCTTTTGACAGAGTAGATACCAAGACTTTACTTCCATATTCGATTTATCTCTCCTAAAATGCTTATAGGCCTTATTTTTCTTATTTTTTAGATTCAACAGCCTCCTATTAAACCAGACTGGTTGTCCACTTAACACATTTTCTTTAATTGGCACGAAACGATCAATAAGAGATATTAAAATTGAAAAAAAAGTGTCATACATAGTTTTTAAGTCTAAAGATGGTAAAATATTATTCCATGATACCGATTGTAAATAATTGTTCATTGCAACAAAATCAGCTCTATTAAAGTCTTTGCGAAATTTGTGAATACTAGAAGTTCTCTGATAATGATAGATTGAGAAATCTACTATAAAAGCATTATGAAATATGGAATTTTTGAGAATTGGAGAATCAGCTAATTCAATATTAACAACTAATTCTTTATCGACAAACATAAGATCAAGAACATTATTAAAACTGTTTTTATTGGGATTAATCTGAACTAAGTCATACTGACTAAAGAAGTCTACAAGTTCGATTTCTTTCTCACTAGTTACATTAAGAGGTGATAGATAACTATCAAATTTATTCAACTCCCATACAATATCCGCCATGTTGAAATCACCGGTGAACATTACATGTTGATGTGGTTTTAAGTTATCAAATAGAGTTCGACAATTATCATAATGTAACTTATAAAGTTCTAAAGGGCTACCAGGAGGAAAATAGCTAGCAATCAGAAAAAGATCGAAGTCAGGTGAAAAAGAAATTTTTAAAATTAATTGATCGACATCAAAATTAGTAGGAGGTGTCAGTTTTTTAGAAGGCAGCTCGATTTGTCTGCAAGAGAAACAACTACGAATAGCAATCAGTATACCTCCACCCCTGAATAGACCTGTAGTGTTCACGCAGCGATTTTTGCGAAATACATTAAAGGAGGAGCCACTGATGAATTCGGCTGTAAAGTGGCTGTCTAAAAGCCATGTTTCAGTAAAAATTATAATATCAAAATCAAAAGAAGACAATGAAAGATATAGTTCCTTAAATTTGGTTCTCATACCACCTACGTTTTGATAGTATACTGAATAGTTATGTTTTGAGATCATACTTAAAGTTTTAGAGATACCTAATCGTTTTTTGGATGCGTTGCTGTCGCAGCTACAGATCTGTTGACTGATGATGCATTTCTAGCTCGAGAAACATATTCATGGACTAAAGTTCCATCAGGCCAAAAGTCGTTGGAAAGTAGCATTTCAAAGTGGGCATCAGGAGTTAGTAATTTAAATGATGCTATTTGACGAGGTTCATTGAAGTTATACTTGATGCATTTAAGAGATGATATTGGCACCGAAGTTTTGCTGGCAATATACCTCAGTATATCGTCCACGGTGGTAGCAGAAGAAAGTCTCGAAATGAATATTGTTTTGCGAGGAGGCCTTTTGACTACCACAAGATTGACAGATGATGGCGATTCTTGACGTACAGGTATCAGCGGTGAACCCTCAGGCAGGAACGGCATTGTAGGGGAGGGAATATTTAAACTCTCCACATGAACAGGAGTTAAAGGATAACTCACGAGGGGTTCTCCAACTAGAAGCGATGAACTCGAAGTGGCTCCGTGATCAGTTCGTGAATTAAGTGATGGAACCGCATTAGTGACATCAGATGAAGTTAATAAGTCCGTTCTCTTCGATTTCGGAGTAGGTTTAGGCTTTTTTGACTTTTTATGAATGCAGCTAGCATTCAATGTATCTACATTGCAACAAGCAAGTTCATAGAGCTTGTCGCAAGACTCAAGGTGCTTCTTAAAATGCGCTTGCAATCGATCTAGCTCTGCCAAAATAAGCTTCGAGGGGCCTTTGCACTCATCAAGTAGTCTCAAAAGCGCAGATGTTGAAAATTTACGGCACTGAATACAGAACCATTGGAGGCCGTTAGGTGTAGAGTTGCGTAAGTCATCGCCAGTTCTCGGTGAAAGCGCCACACACTTAGTATGGAACAATTTCAGGCAGCCATCACAGGAAATATAGATATCATTAGCACTATAGGGTTGCTTACATCCATTACAGCCAATATCCATATTTTGGTGATAGATTAGTGTTGTATTAAAAAAATTTAGTTGTTAAAAAATGCTACAATATTAAATTGGCAGCTCTGTATACAGCAGGTACAGCAACCGATTCTCTCCACAGATGATGAGATTGGGTAAATGCAAGTGGTTTGAGTCAAAATAAAGGTGTGGCGAATTTCAACCTTCCAGGTACAGCAACCAATGCACTGCAGATGATGTGGTTGATGAACTCGATGAGGTTCAAATAGGAAATGAATAAAATGTATATTGTGAATATCAACCTTGCTTAGCGGCAGAGCATACACCAAAAATTGTACTCACACGGATAAAAACCAAGTCTACTCCAACTGATGGAAGAGGATAAGATAACTTTTCACTCAGATGTAGAGGTAAATGAAGCTCCAACATGAAAAGAAAGCCGTAAAATATGATGAGTGTAGCACCAGAGAATTGCTTCAAAGGCAGAACATCCACTAATATTTTAACTCACCGGGATAAATGAGTCAGACAGCTAAAAACTGTATGCGATGAAGTGAGATGCAAAACAAAAAATATTACACTCCACTCAGCAAACAAAAACACAAAGTAAATATGAGTTTATAATTATGTTTAACTATTATTTAATAAAGAAAAAATTAAAAAATGCAAAGAAATTCGCGTATTATTAGAAACCGTGGAAAAAAAAATCGGTTAGGACACAACAAAAGTTGATTTAGGATTCCAAGGTGTATAAAAGTATAAAAGATTTAGGAGCAGAAGCAAAGCACAGCCAAACTTGTTAGAATAACTCACTCGAGGACAAGGAACAAAAATTATTTAAATTCAGCTAGCTAAACAGAAGAGACTGAAGCTGTCCTAATAACCGGTTTCCGGGTTCACTTATTCATCTATGTTTTGACATCATTGACAGAACTGTCAATCAAACTACCCATTCCATTTCAATTGATTTAAAACTTGTCTAAAACATCGAAAGAATAATAAGAACTTGTTTACAAATAAAACACCAGCGATGAATATTATTCTGATTCCAGAAGAACATAAAAAGCTATTTTTTAAATCGTTAAACGTCTCAAAAGAATAAATAAATTGACAATTAACAAATATTTGCCATCGCCCCCAATCGACGACAGGGCAACTTGCCGCCAACGCGTTTCAAATTCCATCTCTCAATTTAAGAGAATTTAAGAAATTATATTTTCGAAATGAAAATTGGAAATGACGTATCAGTGTTCATGAATACACCCACATGAAGAAAAAAATGCTTTTGACACTTACCCTTACGTCACGACCTCCGTACGGCTTGCCATTGTGTGTCCAATAAATATCTGGCCGAGGGATACCGCCGACCAAAGCTTCCAGCCTTATCTTCTGGCCAACACGTGCCATTACATTGGTCAGAGGGATTTTAAAATGCGGCAGTTCTGTGGGCTCAAGCGCTGCAAAAATACACAAAAACCAAATAATCAGTCAGAGATGTTAAAAGCTGTCAAATTTGATGTCAAAACTTACGTTCCACAATCAGACTAGCCGAACAGTGTTCGATTCCAACGGGGTTCGATGCACTACAGGTGTAGATTGCATCATCCTCCAAGAAGACCTCTTCGAATTTGAGCCTCGCCTCGCCATTGTTGTAACTGATAATGTAGTCGGGCGAGTCATCGATACACTTTTCGTTCTTATACCACTGGACTGTCGGCAAGGGAATTCCTGTCACAATGCAAGTGAATTCAAAGGAATTACCCTCAGTGGCTTTGCCACTCTCTAGGAATCTTACAATCCGTGGCGGCGTCATTTGAACCTCTGCTGGATTCTCGCGAACTGACAACGTGGCAGTGGTGTCGGTAACGCCGACTAAGTTCGATGCACGGCAGCTAAACCTGGCAGAATCGGCGACAAAAGTTTCTTCAATCACCAGGGTGGAGATGCCACCATTGGTGAGAGAAGTTTTGTAGTCGGGATTGTTGTGGATGAGGATACCATCTTTGTACCATTCCACAGTGGGTGGGGGATTGCCAACAACTTCGCACTCGAAAGTGAATCGATCACCTTCTCTGGTGACTGCGTCTCTTAGTGGTCTGGTGAATCGTGGTGGTGCATATTTAATTTCAGTGAACATTTCATTGATTTGCTGTTCCTTGCGAACATCCTCGATGTACGCTGGTTGTGCCACTTGGTCTCTGTCAACGTGATCCTTGATAATCGTGACAATTTCAGTTTGTTCTCTGATAATACGCTCTTTCTCTTCTTTCTCACGAGCTATGCGCTCAATTTCGGCTTGCTCTCTTGATAGTCGTTCTCTCTCAGCGAAATCTCTCTCAAGCTGTTCCCTAGCCAATCGATCTCGTTCGGCTTGTTCCCTTGCCAGACGTTCCCTTTCCGCAAAGTCACGTTCAGCTTGTTCTCTTGCAAGGCGTTCCTTTTCAGCCTGCTCTCTGGCTAAACGTTCTCGTTCGGTGAAGTCTCTTTCGGCTTGTTCCCTGGCAAGACGTTCCCTCTCAGCTTGTTCTCTTGCTAAACGTTCTCGTTCGGCAAACTGCCTTTCAGCTTCTTCTCTAGCTAGGCGTTCTTTTTCAGCTTGTTCTCTCGCTACACGTTCACGCTCAGCATATTCCCTCTGAGCTTGTTCCCTAGCCTGGCGCTCTCTCTCGACAAACTCTCTTTCAGCTTGTTCCCTAGCCAAACGATCTCTTTCGGCTTGTTCTTTTGCAAATCGTTCCCTCTCAGCTTGCTCCCAAGCTTGCCTATCCCTTTCGGCTTGTTCCCTCACAATGCGTTCTTTTTCGGCAAACTCCCTTGCGAGTCGTTCCCTTTCAGCTTGTTCCCATGCGATTCTTTCCCTTTCCGCCTGCTCTCTGGAAATCCGTTCCCTTTCGGCCAATTCTCTGGACAAACGCTCCCTTTCAGCCTGTTCTCTGGCTAGTCTTTCGATTTCTGCTTGTTCCCTAGCGAGACGTTCACGTTCTGCCTGTTCTCTGGCAATACGTTCCCGCTCGGCTTGTTCCCTTGCAATTCTCTCCCTTTCCGCTTGTTCCTTAGCGGCTTGCTCCTGCTGCTCCCGCAGACGTTCCTCCGCCTTCATTCGTTCCTGAACTAAACTTATGTCCGACTTAAGTTTTATAAACGATTGGAAAAGATTCAGGACATCCGTTTGAAGAACTGCCACTTTTCCGCTGTCATGCCCACATTGCTGCGCCTTATCAAGACTCTCACGCAAACGTCCTTCTCTTGCGCCAACGTACGTCTCGATATCATTGACTAAATTCGATGCCTCGACCGGGTCTCGAAGGTAGGTTACCTTATTCGTAACACTAGTATAGAAGTAGCTGATCTCTCGATACTCGGCTTCAATCTAAAAATAACAAAACCCATTCGAAAACTATGACCTTTTTAAAATTCGTCTTCGAAACTTACCTTTTCAATAATTTCGAAAAAGTCTGTAGCCGAATTCAAAGAGTTTCGTTTCGATTTCACTTGTTCCTTAAAGTTCCGCCACTTGTCTTCCAACTTTTTCAATTCGTCCCGAACAAATTGCTCACTGTCCGGATTGCTGGTGTAAAGCGATTGTGAAGTCTCGGTAAACTTGGTGATGCGCTTCTCGAGCAGCTGTGGAAATAGATCAGAACACAGAATAAATACACAATGTTATGCGTTTGATATTGAAAACAAATCTGTTTTGTATTTTTATTGGGATTTTCGTTTTTGAAAAATCGTATCCGAAAATAGATTTCACATCATTAGTGCGGGAGATTTATTGTTTCAGTATGGTCCATCGTTTGTCGGGCAACAAACAACGACGTGCAGTGCGTTTCAAAAAATGTCTTCAGATTTTGGTGGCAAAATTAGTTTTGTTTTGCGACGCGTGGGTGATAGACCGTTAAATTGGAACGAAATTGTATCATTTGTGCGTATAAATAAGACAATTTATAGAATTAATTGCAATTAAGAGTGCGTTTCGGCTGTGCAGTGCAGTTGAAAGCAGAAATAGAATCGAAGGTTTCACTAGAATTAAATAGTTTCTTAATTGATGGGGTATTTAATTACTTTTTTTTATTTCTTCTTCTTTTGGGAATTTTGAACGCTAAAAAGAGAGGGGAGAAGTTATTTTTATCACTTGGAAATACTGAGCTAAGGACTGATGCCAACGATGGGATTTCTCAACAACGAGTGGACGATGGCGATGTTTTGTTCCATCAACAATCGAACTGGTCTTACAGACTGAGGAAAACCCTCAATTTGTGACATGGGAACGCTTACTACTTGTTGTTGCTGAGGGCTGAGTTCTCACATCACTCCTAGGATCCTCTGTGGTGAATGAAATCTCAATGAATGCCTTTGTGGCATGGCGCTCAGCAGAGGTGAATCTTCATAATAGACGACTGCAGAGATTTGAAAGCTGCCTGGCTATTAGTGCAAATGCTAATGTCCTTCCCGAATATTACATTCCATTTGAGCCAGAACAGAATTTCTTCCATCGTCAACATTTTTACCTAGTGGCGGAAGAAGATACTCACATTCAATTCATGAGAGAGAACTTCACCACCAACGCCGTCCTAAATCTTGGGCCCATCTTTATAGACCTATAAGGAATATACTATCTGAGCAGCTTCTCGGGGGGAATGTGTATACGTATATCCTAAAGTTTCGTCCAAATTTTAGCCTCGGGGTGTAGTTGTCACTGGCTTGAACATATTAAGGATCGCATTGTGTCCAGTCATTCTGCCAGTCAATGTTTACCAACAACATCTAGGCAGCAAAACTGATACAAATCCTAGCAGCTTTATTTAATGCTGCAACATACAGCAACGTCATAAAGAAGGATGGGTCTGCAAATAAACACATATGATCAAAGTGTAGAACGGGGCCTTTTAGCACAACAGTCTAGTTTGGAGCCACATTGGGTCTGTTGACGCTTTCAAGAAAGAGGACTAGGTTGGTTGGTTAGTAGAAACCGGCCCTCGTTGAGGAGGCACTTAGACTAGGAGTTGGTCCATTGTGCTGCCGACCCTCTTACTCAGGGAACCATTTACTCCTTATTATGAAGGAGCCTATCTTAGCCGTACAGGCATTGTTGAGATCACTTAGATCGTTGAACAGGTATTCACCTAGTGTGGCCTTTCTAGTTTTGGTAAGTTCGGGGCACGTGCCTGATAGTCTCCTCCTTTTCTTCATCTTTTCAATTTTTACAATTTTTACAGTAGTCATTGTAGGGGCTGCCCAGTCTTTGGGCATGCCTTCCTATAGTACAGTGACCGGTGAGGGTGTTTACGATTTTGGAGAGGATTCTTCTCTTATGTTTCAGAAGTCCGATGGACCTGGTTTCATTTAGCGTGGGCCAGAGCAGCCTTGCAGTGTTACAGTGACCGAGCTGTTGCCACTGATGGTTGGCTCCTCTCACCGCATCGACATGGACAAGGTATTTAGCATAGGACGTTGGCACCTCAATGTCGGTGACGTTTATGTTGTTTATACCTGAGGAGCCTCGTCGGGCCAGTTCGTCAGCTTTGCAATTCCCTGGTATATTACAGTGACCCGGCACCCAGCAGAGGCTGAGGTTGTACTGTTTAACTATCTCGTTCAGAGAAACGATCTCGTTGTGCTGGATCCAAGGGATTTGATGGCCGCTTGGCTGTCGATGTATATGACAATATCCGATACTGATACTGCATTAGCCGCCAGCCAGTCAGCTGCTTGACGAATGGCAGTGACTTCGGCTTGGAAAACGCTGCAGTAGGCTGAAGGGGAGGTGGATGTCCAGATCTTGTGAAAAGATACCAGCACCGACTGCTTCTTCGGTTTTGGAGCCGTCCGTGAAGATTGTCAGCGATTCATGGTGAAGGACATCTCTTGTATTGAGGCCTAAGAATTTGGCTTTATCTACCAAGACAAGACTGACGCCACTAATTGTGTCTCCGTGAGGAGGACTAGTTCAGGCCACGAAGGTAAGACATACATTGCAGTCGATTTTTTCAGAGTTTCCGCAAATTTTCCTGACATCTTTTTAACTGCTGTTTGTGGTACCAACGGTATATTAAGTTCGACACATGGTTTTTTATTTCAATTCAAACAGCACAGCCTCCAAAAAAATATCAGCTAAGATCTAACACCTAATTGCGGCGCAAGGATAGCCTATTTTTGTTTAATTTTTTATCGCCAAAAGGCCAGAAAAATCATAAACTCTTAAGTGTCGACACTCATTATCGTAATACACACGAGAATCAACCTTCTGGCAATTTTACCATAAACTACAAACAGTTCTTTGATTAGTTTCAACATTTTATTGCTTCGATCAAAATCGCATGATAGAAAATGAAATCATCCGTTCGACGACTCGCAAAGCGCCATTAAACGTGTAACCTCATTGCTCTCGGAAAAATTAATTTACTTTTAAATCCATAAAAAAAGGCATCAACACTGACATTTTGTTTATGTATCCCAGACTGAATGTACGCTCTCGCTTAACCTGCAATACTACCGACCAGCAGCAACATTAATTCGAAAAAAGTTTTGAAAATTCTCATAAAATAGCCGGCAGAAGCACGCCTCCACTTTTTTTTCCGTTTCTGAAATTTGGTTTTTCCGTGTTTTTCCAATGGCTATGATGTCATTGGGAAGATCTAGAGATTATTTTTGGATTAATATCCAAATTTTATTTTTCCAAAATTATTATTGAAAATGATTTTTAATTTAGAGTGCGATTAAAAAAAATCGCACTCTGTATGGAACTGTCAACAATTTTAATGGTTTATGGGGGAAAATTAAATTATTTCCAGCGAAATTAGCTTTCGAAATTTCGTTTCTGAAGTAAACAAATTTGATTTGTTGTTTACACGAAATTTGTTTAGTCAAATTAAACAATTGCAGTAAAAACATACACAGATGCCTGCGGCTAGATGTGTTTTACTTTCGTTTTTGTTTAATGAAATTTTATATTTTCGGGTATTTTGGGGATTTTTACAGATAAAGCGGTCAGTTTTAGTGGCTTACAACTTTGTAGGGAAATTAGTTGGTGGTAATTTTATGTACTGTGAAGAAAACAGTATTAAACTTTGTTTCTCTGGTGAATATTTCGCGGAAATAGTGATAAAAAAATTAAATTTATGGCATATTTCCTTAGAAGTTGAAATTGGAAGAGATTTTGGAACGCCATCCCATGCCACAAGGGTACTTAAATTTATAGCATGAATTTAAGATGAAAGAGGCAAGGCTTCGTTAATTTGGATGATGTTCAAAATACTGAGCGTCAGCATACATACGAGAAGGAGTTTATTGTCCCAATAAAATTTTAAAAACTAAGTACGGATCAGAATGAAACATTTTGTTTTAATTTTTGAAGTTTGGCGGACATGACTAGGAGTCAAAACTGATTTAATTTTTGAATAATGTCAATGAAATCATCATTCAAGTTGGTAATTTTCTGCGGCGAACGAGAATATTAAGCAAAAAGTTTGGCAAAAACTCAAAAAAAAAATTTAAGAAAATTTTGTCTGACCTTTGAAACACAGATTTTATAAAACACTTTTTTCTTGGGCTTACCATAGAACTGACACTAAAGTTCCAAGCAGCAGTTTTTGAACTCATCAGGCCTAAGGGAGAATTTTATCAGTCATATGTAGTTAAATACTTTTAGTTTTGAGGGAGAGTATGGTCAGAAGGGAGGAGTTCCAACTGCATCAGATAGAAGTTTCTCAGAGTGGAGTCGTCTAACTAATCACCTTGCGATGGATAAAATCCTAATGAGTGCATGAGGGAATTCAGTAAGAAGCTCCGTTGTGAGACCCATCCTTAAGTATTAGTCGAATAGCTTGCTTCCAAATCTTGAGATCAATAAGAGCAGGAACCATGTCAATGACCATGCTTAGCTTCAATCCGATTGCATGATTGTTGTACGGTGACATTTGAATCAGAATTTTATACAGAGACCGAGGAAGGATCTCTTTTTCTAGTGTCTTTCAACAGGAGAGTACTGTAATTATTTAAGCTGAAAGTATCCCTGAGAATATTGTTGGAACGTCAAGTACTGTATATAGACAGCCAGGCAGTCAGTAAGTAACGATTTGAGTTACATCAAATCTAGTTAAAGTTTAGGGCCAATGTAGTGACAGTACACCTTGATGTACCGGGTAACAAGAGAGATGTCAAACTGGCAAGGAAGTCCATCAGTCCAATGTAACTCAACTACAATAACAAGTGAGATCCTCAACTCTACAGCTTATTCACTTAGATCTCTCTGGTACCATCGATGGGACAACTGAACAAAGGATCTGCGCAAAGGATCAGAGGGACACAGAATACCTTTTTTCTGGAACTATGTTATGAAGAATTTAAACTCCCTGAATGGTTATCTAGCCGAAAGTATTCAAACGCTTTGACGAGTGGAATTCAACTCACGAACTTACGACTGTCGAAGGCATCCAAAAAGTGACGTTTCAAATTAAGGTCTACAAAGAAGAAACCGTTGATGCAGTTGCAGCTGACAGCCAGTAATTGGGGTCAATGGTACTCAACCATAGTTGGTGCTGTTTCATCTGAAAGAGTCATATGGAAAAACCGAAGCTATTAAGGACATCGAAGAAGTAACCACCAAGACAGATATCTGGGAGGATCATCAAGCCTTTGGGTGGTGAGACTCAAGCGATTATGATAGCTTCAAGCAGTGTAGAAAATGCCATCATCTAGGCCAGAGTTGCCATGTGCTTTTGGTTCAAAATAAAACACTCTGCATCTGGATTTTAGTACCAAAAGCCCGGTATTTCAGAAATCTCTCAATGCCGAATTACACAGAAGTTTGTGCAGATAAATCTTAACCGTTATCCTACGTACTTGTTGGGAGTCGATTGCTCTAATCATTAAACCGTCATACTACACTGTTTGACAACCAGCACTACCTGAATCTATTTGCCAAAAATTCTAGTTGAAAACCTGTTAGGGTTATCGGTCACTCCTTAATCGTATCATCAAAAGATTACCCAATCCGTTGACGGATCCTAAAAAGAGAGTCTGAACTTTCTGAACAAAGTTCCTATGCAAAAGAAGTCAAATATAGACGCGATTACAGGATTTCGAAACCCATACATTCTGGTTTTTTAATTCGAAAATTTCGAAAACAATGCATAAAGGCGACTCATGTCTCCATAAAAAACTTAACTGCGTCCTACTTTGTCTCTAGAGTGAGGAAATTTCCTGGAATTTGTTTGGCATAAAAAAAAGATACTAATTCACAGATGTTTTTGAAACTCCCACCGGAATAAACTTGAGTTTTCAATAAAATTAATTGAAAATTATCAAAAAAAAAGTCTAATTTAAATGGAAAAACACTTTTCTCCTTCTTGATGTATCGATGGTTCTAGTTATATCGTTATCGCTGGCGAATATTTTATTTATTTCTGTCCCCTTCAAAACGACCGAGACGAACACCACCCCCGCACTAGCACGTTCTCTTTGATTAAGACAAAATGTAAACAGCTGGGACTATATTGTATATTGTCAATCACTTGTTTGAAAGAAATAGAGAAAGAAAAAAAAAAAAAAACAAAAAAACTCACCTCAATTGTCCTTTCAAAGTATTCAAATGCCAATGACGTAGTTTTTGCTGACGCCAAACTATCGATACTCTGTCCATTGATGTCACTCAACTGTTGACTGACACTGTCCAAACTGCGATTGATCTCGTAGAGGTCACTCCGGAAAGTCTCCAATTTCTCCAGTCGATCCAAGTCGGACATTCTGGCACTGTTCGTCGACTCGAAATGAATTCGCAAATTTTCCAGCAATTTCAAAATGCGATCTGTATCGACTTCGCGTGCGCCTAGGGGCTCCAGTGCACGCACACGATCAATCAGCAGTTCGCTTTGCGTTATAAGCGATCTAAATTTATCCATGCAATTTTCACGGAACTGCTCATGATCGGCTATAACACGATCGATTTTCTCGCAACTATTATCGGGGAATTTGGACTTTTGGACGGCGAAATGCTCATCGATTTGCTGGCGCAGCTGGATGACGTTCTCGACAAAGTTCAATATACTTTCGAGCAGTGCCTTATAGTCGTATTTGATGCCATCCAATTTCGATTTGAGAGTGCGCAGGTTACTGATCACCTGATCGATCTTTTGTAGGGATTCAACATCTTTTGTCTGGATGCTGAGGGTGGTTTGGATTCGTTGTTCGATCTCGTCCTGGGCTCGTTCTATGTCACTCACCACAGCGGTGAGTTTTTCTTTCGTCTCACGATGGAGGAATTCTGCATCCACTGAGGGGCTCGTAAACACGGGATAGAGTTGTGTGTCGACTTTTGTTGTTCTATTTGCAGTCTATCAAGAGATACAGGTTATAGATACTTTATTATTTTTTTTTTAAATTCCCTTACATACCTCATCATTTTCGTTCATGATTTTCTCTAGAATTATCTCAATTTCACGCTTTTCGGCGATTTGTGTTGTCAGATTTTCCAAACTTGTTGTTACATCGATCTGGCGGCTACTGAAACTGTTGAGTATATCTTCGACGTCGGATTTCAGAGATTTCGTCTCAAGATATGGATCCACAATCTGCGTGCGACATAAATAGATAGTTCTGAGTTTAACAAAAAAGAAAGATACTGTATATGTGTGTGGTTAAAAATGGAGAAAGATCCACAACCCAAGAGATAGATTTTTCTTCTCTCTGCATGCTGCGGCTGTGTGTATCTTTTTTTTTACTGTAGGCAAGGATGTGTTAAAATCTAAGATATTTCTTCTTCTCTCGCTGCTGCGCTGTTTAGATAGATACATACTTTGTTAGGATTAGTAAAAGCACTCTTTGCTCTGGAAGAAAATAAATAAACTGCTCGCTCGGGTACACGCTGAGAATGTCTTTCCCGACAGAACACACTTTCCCCGAGCTGATAGAAAGTTTGTGTATTTTTTTTTTTGTTGTTTTTGTTGTTTTTTTTAGAGAAGATTTAAAGATACACCACTTGGACCTAGAAAAAAGTGTGTTTTCATGTTGAAAAAGTTTTTCCTGGTAGACGGGAGAAAATGAGTACGAGCGTGTGCCATGCACGAGTCTTGGAGTGCTCTAGATGAAGGATTGTATCGGTTTCTTGGCAACGGTTCTGTTGCCGATGATGTAATGCTGTTAAGTACTTTTTCTATCGACGGCATAAATCAATCGATTAGATTTTCTATTATGTACTAGGAATGGTCAGAATGAGGTGGGGTTTTCAAGTTTTTCAATTTTTTTGGTATTTTTTTCAAACTCAAGACGCCATTTCTGACAAACCGTCAGTCTGCTGTCGATACGAATATAAGGAAGTTAGCTAGCGTGTTCAAGAGGTTCTATTGTCTTGGCATGAGTTCAGGTTTTTAATTGAAATAGTTTTCTTGTGGTAATGAGTTTGCTAGCAGCTCAACGGGAACCAAATGCATTTGGACATACATTTGTGAGTTGCCTGCTTGATGATCAAGTTTAAATTTACATAAATTGTGCGTTTTTAAGGCCAAATGCAGCTGTTCCATCCCACAGAGTGTGCCCCTAAGAACAATGCTTTAAAAATTAAGAAGAAAATACAAAATTTCCAAGGAAATATTACTAACAGTCGTTGGCAGTAGCGAGATGCTTTCAGAGCTTTAGGGTTTTCCAATAGGGACTAGACAATTTTGAACTTGATTTGTGAACGCACTCATTCACTAACCGTCAAACTGTCACTGACAATTTGTTCAGTAAACTCAACACTTTCATCATGGTAAAGTACACGAACGAGCAACGTCTACAAATTATAAAAATTTTCTACCGAAATTCGGAGTCGGTGATCGCAACTTTAAGAGCGTTAACTCCAATTTTCGGTCATAATTCTCATCGTTGTGTGATGTTGCCGTGTCAGTGAGACAACGGGTTGGTCGAAAACATCGCTGCCGTTCAAGCGTCCGTAGAAAAAGATCCAAATCAGTCAATTGCATGGCGTTCTCAAGAATTGGACATCGCTCAGACCCCATTATGGCGTATTTTGCGTAAGGATCTTGGCTTCCACCCATACAAGATCAAGCTGACGCGTACGTCTCCGATTGGGTTCTGGAGGAGATGCACCAGGATGATGAATTTCATCGCAAATTTTGGTTTTTGGCTCGAATTGGAAGATATGAACTTGGACAGCATGTCGTTTCAACAGGGTGGTGAAAAAAGCCTCACAACACACGTTACAATCGATTTATTGAAGAGTAAGTATGGTGAGCGTATTATCTCAAGAAATAAGCCTCGTTCGTGCGATTCACGCCGCTTGACTATTTTCTGTGGGGCTACGTTAAGTCATTGGCTTATGCCAACAAGCCGACGACCGACGTTGGAAGAGCTCAGAGGTCTTGGGAAATATTAGCGAAAAATTAGGTAACCTTTTGCCATGTTATTTCTCTAGAAGAACTCTTCTTCATTACATACTTGATGTCGTGCCAGCTTAAATTTAGTGAGGCACATCTTCATGTATTAGAATAGTCCAACCCGTAAACATCATCCCTTTAAATTTTAACGAGGCACCCAGTATGGGACAAAGTTAAAAAAATAATAATAAGTCCAAATGTTCGGATGGACTTCTTTTTAAAGACAATAGCCCTAAACGCAGCTTTCTCGAGATATTACTCGTAGACCTGACTAATACCTGGCCCTCGGCGTGCATTATTTAAATAAGCTAGAAGAAGCTTCTGGCTATTCCCTCCGCAATAAGGTTCGGGATCTATGAAAGCAGATTCTGAGTCCTTCTGCAGTTTAATTCGGATGCATCGTTACAACATTTTACAGTATTACACACCATTTAATTGAAGGATAAGGATAAAGACTTGGGAAGATATTTATGAATTCTAGATCCCAATAACATGGTTTTCAGCTTGGATCACTCTGGGATACGTACACCATCTAACTCCAGAATCTATTTTCTGATTCATTGTGGAGCCAAACTAAACTAGTAGAGTCTAGTACAGCAGCACCGTTGGATCAGGTTTTGGGTTCAATATCTCATAAAAATCTATAGAAACAATATTGCCTGGTCATAATTTCTGACACAGTTCTAGACATGCCCTTTCAACGAATTCAGTTCAGTATATCTAGATGTCCCAATGTCACATGGTTTCCACTCATATACTGGCACCATATAGTGTGGCATATTTTTCTGGAATAGGTTATGCTTTCCAAGTCCAAATCTTTGAAAGTTTTTGACTTCAGAGTCCATCAGAGATAATACGTGTGAAGGCGGACCAACAAGTAGCACTATGTGATGGTAGAAGCATTAAAGACTATTAAATGTCAGAGGCACTAGTTGGTCCTTAAGTAAACAAGGACAGAAGCACACACAATATGTCAAAAGACTAAAAATGATGCATCAAGAGCTTAGAGCAAAACGTGAGTGACTTTTGAATCAGTTAAGTAGTTCAAGTTCTGCAACAATTCGGCTGCTTAAACTGCATTTGGGCTAAGAGAAGCTGGATGACAGACAGCTAAACCCTATGGGAATGCCTTAGTTGTAAACTGGTTGAATATACAGGGACTCCAGAAATTGACAAGTTCTACTTGTGATAGTTATTTAAATAGGTCTGATGCTGTGTCGTGCATAACTCCAAGGAGCATGTCTTGGTTTGAGAAAGAAGTGTGTCAAATCTTAAGCCTGGAGAAGGCCTATTTTACGGGAGTTGCAGACGTCTAATATGAACTGGACCACTTGAATATGGAATGAGGAAAAAATACTCAGAAGATTGGTTCACCAAAGCTTAATAACATTGCTCAGGGAAGAGAACAAAATTCGCCACAACGACGATAATGCAGAGCAGTGTTGAACGAACAGTTTCCCCGTGTTGACTTAAAAAGAGTCACTCCTAACCAAGAAGAAGTATCCGACATTACTATCGAAGAAGTTAGCAATGCGGTCAAAGCGGTTGGGTCAGACGAGATATGTAAGTCTTAAGTTTTAGAAAAAAAAAGATAGAAGGCTATGAGTCCAGATTGCTCCAAACATATGAACTGGTATCCAATGCCTGATCAGTGGAGGGAAAGCTATCTTCTCTCTGTACTCAAAGGAAAGAGCTTCACGGGACACTGTGAGTATAACATTCTATCAAGCCGACTATGCTTATTAGGTTTATCTCGGTAAACCAACAGCAAATACAATCCAACGTATAAGGGTCATAAAGGAAATACCGCGAATCCTAAAAAGATTTGCATATGGTACCCAAATTTTGAAAAATTTTGATATGGGTGACGCTAAGACAACGAGCAGTTCAAAAATCATATGTGTTTCTAATCAAAGTCGGAGTAGCCCTGAGAAGCGTCCTCAGTTCAGGAGGAGAACACCATTCCCGAATTAGATCAAAAGACAGAGTCTGTATTCTTTTCCCCACCGGCATACTGCCCTTTTTGGAATCTATGAGATTTGTGAAGCAACTTGTGATGATGACCTCGACTGAAAGAAAAGTCCCTTTCCTCAGGAGTCAAGGCCATATGAGATGAAGATGCTTCGTACGACAGTAGCAGTAACATATCTTGTTAGAGTAAGAAGCGCAAAGGTTCGGAAAACCTGGCTGTAAAATAACCCTTCACAAGCAAGATACAGCACGATCGTCTCAGTTGGTATTCCCATATTCAAAAAAAGAAAAGGTCCTTCAGATCTCGACCTACCTTCATCTTAAATCTCAAATCAAACTGTGGTTAGTGTCGAAACATGGCATTTAGACTGGCAAACTTCACGCTAACAAACAAACTTTAACCTAACTTATTTTTAGAGCCTTCTTAAGTCTATGATATGTATAATCTTATAAATATATTTCGTAACGCACTTTCAAGTTAATCAATCGTGCTCCTAGATTCTTGAGCTCGTCATAAGCCTTCTTGATCTCCGACCATGAGTCCTGCATAAATCGTAGTTTCTTCTCGTCCGAAACTTGTTCGAGTCCCTTTTCTAGATTATTATACTGATCGTCAAGCCGGTCAGCCTTCTCAAAGAATTCAATCAGCAGAGAAACTATATCGACGCGCTTCAGTACAATATCCTTTAACTCGATCCAATGCTTGTGCAGGGACTCAGCTTTACTATCAACATCGTATCTCTGCTGGGGGCTAAGTGATTCCAAATGTGATTTAATTGTTTCCAGGAGGCTGTTGATGTGCTCGCCTTTGTCCTGAAAAATAAACAAATCCAAAACAACATTATAGACTAGTACATGTAAATCTAAAATACATACCTCCAAATGCTGCATCAGCTCATGATGGTGCAGTAGAAAACGCCTGCTCTCCTGTAAATTCCTGCCCAGTGATACAGATTTTTGTAGAAAACTCTGATCGCTGGACACCAACCAAGCGAGTAGTTGGTTATACTGCTCAAGAAAATCATTAAGGGCTTGTTCGACACGAACCTGCTCCTCGGTGCTGGTCGAGCAAATACCTTCGATGTAAATTTTTCGATTTTCGATTTCGTCGAGTACACGTTTGACACCCTGTGTCTCGGGTTTCGTTCGTCCAACTTCGTCCAGAATGCCATAGCCGATGCGAAGTGGTTCCTCGGTGAAACCGCGAACATCACGCAAAATCTTCGAGAACATGGCGAAACTTTCGGGTGTGTTTGTTGGCAGCTTCACAGTTGATAATTCGATTTCCAGTTTCTCCAATACGGCCAGAGTTCTTTCGGCTTTGGTGAAGAAATCCTTGGATTGGATTAGCCAGTGTTCGCGCTGCTCTATCAAGTCCAGATACTCTGTACATCCACTTAGGACATTGTAAGCTCTAGAACGAGCTTCATCGCTGGCGAAACAACCCGAAGATACAAGTTTCTCCTCGGCACAGGTGATTTTTAGTGCTCGATCCCGAAGGAGAAGTGCGTTGTGCTTCAGCTCATGATACTGCTGGAGTGTTGCATTCGAGGTATGCTCGCACTCGCCCAGGCTAAACACTCCCGAAAGTTCGTTGCGTCGACTTATAAGGACAGCCTCCACATCGTCTAGATCCTTGGCCAGTATGGCCAATGCCAAACATTGCTCCAACTGTGTCTTGCGTGTTTGCCAGGCTATGTCGAGTGCATTCCGACGATCGTGCAGTGCCTCCAGCCATTGCTGGACTTGATTAACAGCTCGTAGTGCATCGCGTTTAATGTGATCCGGTCGTGTGTCTAGTGTTTGCTGTTTTGCCAGCTCCTGTAGATGTGTCAGTAGCTCGTTGCCATCTTTAAGTGCTGCCATTACTGTGGTCAGGACATCGATGCGAAGCTGTTTGAATTTGTTGAGAAACTCTTGTACGGCTTCCACTTCGATGGGGATCATGGTATCCTTGCAGGCGACTTCGAGTGAAGCCATTTTGCCGCGGCAACTGCCCATTTTTTCATGGAAATTCGCACATAGGTCAAGTAAGTGCTTGCGATCATGCAGGAGCTTTAGGATGTCCTCCCAACAGATGTGCAATGTGTCTGCCATTGCTGTGATGAGATCTGGACTTATGCGCTTGCTCGTGAGTAATTTGTCCGCCTTGCGAGCAAACTCATCCAGAGGTGTTGGAAGGTTCTGCAAAGACCAATGGTTAAATGTGGACAGTGTATAGCGTACCAATTCAACTTACTTGTACTTTCCTAAGAGTATCATCATGTTGCTTCTGAAGGTGGACAGCTTCGTCAATATTTTCCCCAAGTGTTGTGAGTCGTGGCTCGAGCTCCACAACTTTAATGAATACTCTATCTGGACTCTAAAACAAGAAAACAATTGAAATTCATTTCTATTCAGCGCGAACCGCTAAAAGAGGGATCTTACGTAACCGCTTTTTGCTACAATCTCAGTAAAAATATACATTACACTACTTGTATCTCGACGTTTTCATTAACAATATCTAAATCAGCCAAGCATGCTGTTTAGTGTTTACATAAAACCACTCATTATCATCTATTCCATTCAAATGCCCGTATACAGTTAGACATTGTTCGCTATATAGGTATTCCTTTTGAATGCAAAATTGTCGGTTAAAAATAACCTCAAGATAAAATAAAAAAAAAAAAAAAAGAAGAAAGAGTTGCATCGTAGCATTCATTATGGTCATATAAATAGAATCTACTTCCCTAGGCTTGGCGAAAGATACACTCTTCCAGAGGTAGATATTTTTAGTGGAACATGTCCAATGCAACCAACCGCGCGTTTGTGTTTAGAATTTCACCATTTAAATTGGTTTTTGTATATGAGATCTTAGGGTTTGAAGATTGCAACAGATTGATGTATTGGTCCATCGCCAATATAGTTCTTGAGATTTATTTTTGTGGTCAATGGAAAAATGTAGGACTTTTCCTCATTGAAAAGTTTGCAAAATGTTTGCTTTCAAAGTATTTAAGAGCGCAAGATATATTTAGTTTAGGATCTTTTTGGACACGTCTCCATATGGCCCCTTTTCACACTTTCTTAGCAAACTGGGGAGAGATAGGAAAGGCTATAAACTCAGTATCCTAAATCTGCCACCTAGTACCAGTTAAGGTAGGGAAATCATAAGGCAAATGCTGTTTACTCAGAGAAGAATACAAAATCACTCGCGGAGTACCACAAGGCTCTTTGCTAAATACTTTACTCTTGAATGTTTTGTATCTCCCAATACCTGAGTGGACGTGAGGCACGGAAAGGCAGAAATGTTAATGATTCAGTGTACATTACTCCAACTGGTGAAGCACAGAAGATGTCACCAGGGATACATAGCATAGGAGTGTAGTAAGAACTCTGGGATGCTTCGGTATGGGGGCGGTATAGACGAAGAAAGTCTAGCAAGCAGGGGGTTTTGTTGGGTAAAAGTGCACCAGGGGATCAGTATCGGAACTTGATTTTTGAAGCCAATGTAATGGCTAGGTCCTATGTATGATACACAAGCACTTACTTT
This sequence comes from Chalcosyrphus nemorum, assembly GCA_949716465.1. Lineage (NCBI taxonomy): Eukaryota > Metazoa > Arthropoda > Insecta > Diptera > Syrphidae > Chalcosyrphus > Chalcosyrphus nemorum. Next base: position 12,888,608 of record OX454334.1, on the reverse strand, counting down.
CGTTAAGTGTTTTTTAGGCTCGGTTGAGACGAGCATCGAAGATGAGGTCATTAGTCAAGTCCCCATACGTTGGGTCCAACTTGACGTTGGTATTTAGAAAACAAAAAATTCACTATATTCACTGTAATCCCCAAGTCGTATCTGACATCATAGCACAGCAATGGGTCATGGGTAGATGACTTTTGAAAAAGACAAGGCAGAAAAACAAGGGTAATGAAGAACATATGAAGAGAGTGCTATAACTCTTTTTGATTGTAGACGGAGGAGTTTTGGACCACACCACATTCTAAACTATGTCCTTTTTATTTCGCAGCTTTAACAGGGTTTTCGGAGTTCGTTTAGGCTTACCAAAAGTGCCTGATTTCCTCTTAAAATGGAATAAGTTAAACCGATTTGTCGTAACCAACTATGAAAGATTCCAAGGGGAGGATCTGGTACACACAAACATCCGCAAATGATGAACTTAGTCATAGCTGATTATAAGAAGGATCACACTAGCTCAACTAGAGACAGGATGGTGCCACTAAATAAACAGCTAGAAGGACTGTCTTGACTCCTAAGGCAACAATAGAAGATGAATGCCCTTACTGTGACATGAAACATCTTTCCAGCTGTAAAGCAAACTTGTCTAAGCTTTGGAACGATTCTGTGATTCTGTCAATGCATCATACGGCAAAGGCAGTAGGTTCAGTGATATACTGGTTTGATATTGCGGCTTATGTAACGGCTGACAAGCTGATAGAAGCTATCGAGCAGCCAAGACAAGCATTTCTTTGATGCGTAGGCCTACATTTTGCCAAAGGCATCCTTACACTGCTAAAAAAGTGACCGCATCTTTGATGGCTCGTACTCGGCAGGAGGTCCTTCTTTTAAGATAAATAAAGACTTAGACTAAGGATTGTGGGCGGTGTCTTCTCAGAAAGCATTAATCTTAAGCTCTCATTCCGTCTACCAAACCATTGTAGCTTGTTCCAGGCGGAAATTATGGTAAAGAAGTCTTATCGTGGCTCAAGAAAACGTGATATTCATATCTTTTCAGATAGCCAAGCTGCCATCAAATCCATGGACTCTATTTTCTCTAGTAGCCTTCGACTGCCGATCGTCTCTTACGGCGATGGCAGACCGGAGCTGGGCATGAGATATTCCAGGGAACTGTAAGGCCGATGAGCTCGCCAGAATAGGAACAACCTTACCCATGTTACCAGAAAGGGGCACCATAGGTATACCAATCGCTATATGTAAACAAAAATTCAAGCTGGATGCAATCGAGAGTACAAATCTTAGGTGGACAAGTGGTATAACATGTACCAGTTTCAAGCTGGAATTGAAACGTTCTAAGACTTTGATTTCTCTCAAAAGGTTGCATATCGGCACCACAATAGGTGTCATCACTGGTCACTGTCTAATAAAGAAAGACTTTTGCAGAAGCTGCAGGAATGAGGAAGAGAAGGAAACAATACCCCCACCCTCATTGGGTCTGCCCAGCTCTCTCCCTTAGAAGCCTCCTCCACTTAGGAGCTTCATACTATAACGACTTAGAAGATCATAAAAAGTCTAACAAGTCTAACAAGTATTTGAGAATCAGGATCCATACCAAGGTCCAAGTGTGTCGGTGCTCTAAGCTGGCAGCCACTATCAACCAACCAAACTAAGAGTTCCTAGGATTGAAGAATGCCATAGGCTTTTACAATCTCTTTTCATAATGGCTAGTTGACATCTGTGCATGGTTCTGAGTACTTATATGTACATACATATGTACTGTATAAGATGAAAGTCGTTTTCTTCCAAAGAGCGTCTTTTTTAAGGTTCCTCTTGCATCTTTTTTCCTCTTAATACATCAAAATTTTAATGGATATTTTCGCTCACCTAGAATCTAACTTCCTCATTAGTATGCCCATCAAAGAGTGTCAGAGCCTCAAGTGGCTATACAGGTCTTAACTTTCCTAGTCAATCTGTGAATGCTACTAAATTAAAATCGAAATTTATGAGCACGTCTGTGTATCTGCGTGCAGAAAATTTACATCATGTCTTTGGTGTTCTTGTATCTTCTCTTTTTTGTTTGGTTTGTTGTTGCATGCGAAGCGGCGGCGGCGGCAAAAGTTCCACGATTACAGTGCATTTTACCATCTAGTACTCAACTGAAAAACTTAATTTCTGGTTCAGTGCCGGTGCTGCCACTTCAACCGAGATTCACCCAAAAGAGATGGCAGAAAAAAAAAACTAGTCTCAAGAGGAACGCACTAGATACAACGTTTTTACACACTAACAACACGATATTGGCCGGTGGAAAATTGTAGAAAATTTGTGCCAAAGTGAATAGTATCTCGACATGCAAATTCGCATTCCCAGTCGCGCAACAATTAAGGAAGGTAAATCTACAGATAAAAACGCTAGATATCTTGTCTGCGAGCATGTTTTGTACTTAATTGGTCGCTGCACTTGAGGAGTGCAACCTGGAGGCATATTTCTATCTATTTTATTGTCAACAAACACGACCGACCGACGGGACGTTAGGAATTTAATTTTTATTCTTAGAAAAGATAATAGATACTCTTGCAATAGAAGCACGGCGCTTGGGCTAATTGATTCTTTTTTTCATTTTAATTTAGTATCTACCGGTAATCAGAAAGCGTGTATACCCCCAGCTAAGAGGTAATTAACGTAATGGTGTGTATCTTTTGGTGTGGAAGAGGGAATCACACAAGATCCAGCGAAAGGTTATTCGTATTCCATCCGCGAGCCGACTTACTCTTCCAAGCGTGGATATAATACGCTGCCGCGTGCCGTTCGATTAATGTGCAATTATGCTAATTATCAAGCGGCTTAATGGGTGCGTTAAGCATGCACTCTTATTCGGTGTGATATATCTCAGCGGAATTAATTTTGTCAAAGTAAATTCGTTTAATTGATGGAAATTCGTTGCGATTAACGGAGAAAAGAAATTCGAACTTCCTCTTGATATGAGTGAGGTGCATATCGACTTGATGATTGAACTGGGTCATTGAGTCTCTGAGTCAGTCAGTCTTTCAGGTGTTTAACAAATTAATCAGAGAAAGGTTATTTCTCTTAAATTTGACAAGATCAGTAGAGATCTATTCAATTTGAGAAGGAAATACTTTCAGTTTTTGGTTTTTTTCTAGAAAATACAGCGGAACATATGAAAGTGACCTGGTTGTGGGATTATTAATGAATAGTGTGACTCGATCGGTTTCGTGATACACTTTCAAATCAGGGAAAACGATTATCTTCATCAATAGTCGCGGTGGTATCTAGAGTAAGCAAACTGAAAAGGGAAATTAATGTAAGCCTAGATATGTACATCTAGAGATCTTAAACAACGCACTAACAACTGATAGTGGGATAATTGATAAAAGTATCTTAAAGTGTCAAGGACAGATCCATATACTGAAAACCACGTATGTGATTTAAGCACAAAAGCTTCATTTGCGATGGAAAGAGCTAGCACAACAAGTATTTACTCCATGAGGAAGAGAAAACTCCATAGGGGAATGCTAAAGGTCAATTTTGCCATAGCACGTATGATGGGAAGAGCAGCACAAGATGAATGTAGTGTGTAGCATTGCAAGTTTAGAAGAGGAACTAATAGAGCAAGATTTGAAACGCATGCAATACCCAAAAGATGGACCATACATCTCGGTTGTGGTAGAAGACAGTATATCTTAATATTTTGGCGACAAGATGCCCCAGAGAGCAGTCCACTGAGCCACAGCACTCTCAAGATTGATTTATAGATGTAGCTAGTTTTACGGATCTTAAAGTTCACCAAAGTAGCTGCTTTGCCAACTTCCCCTGATCAAAAGTTGTGCAGCAGTGAACTACCTACATATTGATACTGTACTCAACAAAGGGCACGTCAATTTAAACCAATTAATTTGAGAATATCCTGCTCTATCTGCGGAGGAATAAGAACATTTACTTCTTTTATGAATTGGGGAAATTAGAAAATGTTAATCTGATACACATCCTATGAGACTTATGACTCACAAGGCACTCATGAACCAATGTACAAGGCACAATCTAGCCAAAGAGCCAGAGAAAAGTGCCGGAGTGCAGTGCTGCCGATTCTACTTTCTTGACAGGATCCTTATGACCCGGTACTCAGATCCATTCAGGGATAAGAGAAACCAATTTGTAACTCAAAAGCGTTACGTTGGGAAGATGGAAGGAGATCTTTCAATTGAATAGACCCATGTCACCTTCCAAGTCAATTATGAGGGAGATATGGAATGGGAAATGGCAGTGTCCTCCGCAAAGTATTCTACTTTGATGAGAATTGATGAGTGCTAGGGACATCCAAAGTCGTTCTGAGAGTTCTGCTGATACATACATATCCAAACGATCCTTCTACATGGGCAAGATGATGGATGGATTGCTTTAGAGTCGCTAACCGAACCATAATGGTATTCTTCTATAAAGAGATCTAATTCAATTTTGTGAGGGCTTACCCTAAGAACACAATATTTAGTGTAACCCGGTTCTAAACTTCCTACATGGCAATTAAACTAGGCGTAGATGTACTTTTTTTGTTCTTGCTGTAATAGGAAAAGAAGGCGCTTCACTGACGAAGAGCTTACATTGGCAGCACTCATCACATTCGCAAGTAGAATCTGCCGCCTGATACGAGCAAAGGCAGAACAATCACATAGGAAGTGTTCCGCAGTGCCGTCACTCTTTCATTTAAGCCAATCATACTGAGATGCTCAGCAAAAGCGAAGTGCCCTGTAAGAATGCCAATAAGTAAGAATGCCGCGGATTTCTCACTGACGTCTGGGAGCATCCAGGAGAGGCATGCCACACAAAATTGTGTTCATAAGAAACCAAATCATCTAAGAAAGCCCTGACAGTAGATGCAGAAAGACCTAAAGCAGGATCGGGTCCTGAGAAACTCTCCTCTAAGCCTTGTCTAGCAATCTTATCGGATATCTCATTCAGTGTGACCTGGCACCCAGATGAGAGTCATGAAATTGAATCTTACGATGCAGTTCAAAGCTCTCTTGCATTCACCAACTAGTTTGGATGAGGTTAAAGGGCTAAGCAAGGCCTTAATCGCAGCTTGACTGTCACTGTCACAAACACAGATACTACGACCCTTCCACCTATTCCTAACGATGTGAATTGTAGCCATTATGATTGCAAAAATCTCCGCCTGGAGGACAGAGGCTTACTCAATGAGTATTGCAGTTTTGCGTTATCGTCTTCCACAAATGGTCTTGGAACCATCCGTGAAAATACGACTACACCCCATTGCTGGCTCAGAAGCTGGCGGTAGCCAGTCCTACTTGTCATACTTGCGCCGCAACTGAAGACTTGGGGTCATAGCATCAGACGGCATATCCATAAGACCAGGGTCATAGGATAGCTGTCGAGCAAGATCATCAAAGCTCCAGTGACTTTTATGCCAAAAACCACCACGTTTGAGTCTGTGGACAGCTTTAAGCGAACATCCTATGATATAAGTATCAAGAGTAGGAAGATTCAGCAGTTCATCTAGAGCAGAGCCCCGAGTACTCGGAAAGGCACCCGAGGCATACTTACATTCCAAAATGAATTCGTGACCTTTTAATCCTTTCTAGTCGTGCTGCGAATCATCATCCAAGATTCAAGAATATTCTCCATCAAAACCTATCTATCGTATCTAGAGCTACGGCAACAAAATTCAATTTTGAAAATTTTATGAATTACAAAAATTATTATGACCATGAAACGAGACACATGCAATTATATCCCTTATAACTTGCACAGACCTATCATTATCGGCTGGACTTCTTTTGCACATAAATTAAGGTCACTGCCAGGCACATATCGTATCTCTTGTGTGCTGCAAGCTACTTCATAAAAATTCCTTTTTTTCTTTTTCTTCTTCACCCAATATTGCGTAGAGTAGAATGAGTAACTCCTGTTTCTTTTCTTTTGTATCGTTTTTCGCCAGATAAATTGCAATGCTGCTGTAATTGCACTTAACTTTCCCCGACCCGCCCAAGAAGTGATTATATCTCTGCAGTGCATTGTGGTAAATAATTGTTTAACCTTTCAACTCACGTTCCGCCATTCGTCTACCTTGCTTGGATGGTATCTTGCAGATAATATTGGGCCTCTTGCAGAAGCAATAAAATTATGAGTTGCTTGCTGCAAACGTTATTTATCCATCGGCGTTGGTCTTTTGTAAAGAAAAGTATCTAGACAAGCGTCTAGTGGTGGATTAAAGGAGTAGGAATATCGCACTCGGGTAATTCGATGCGGCACCGTCTTCTTCTTCTCTGTGCCCGATAGGTTAGTTGGTTGGAATAGTGATTTCCTCCAAGGTTTGTTTATTTGCATTTTTGTGGTCAGACGTTTCAAGCGGCTGGTGCCTCAAAGCACCAGATAGAGATCGATTTTCCTTTATTTCAATTTATAGTCAAGTATCACTGACACAGTTAATGAAATTGAAAATTGTTTTTTTGTGCCCTTTTTCAAGTATTTCATAATTAAAATGAAGACAGTGGGAGTAGTGAGTATCTGATCTATTTTGTTTATTTTCTTTGGCTGGAAGGTTTGCCTCAGATTCTGAAACTAGGTGTGAAATATTTTTCAATTTAATTCAAGGCAAGGCATTCGAAATGGAACGTGTTAGGCGCCAGAACAATACAGGAATGTGGGGAGTGTCGGCATTTGTTGTGACACTTATCGTTTGAATTCAGATGAGGTCTACACAAAAATCACCGGAAGGCAGATGTCCGCATGAAAGGCACATCTTTCACAAACTTATCCAACATCTGGGACCATATTGACATAATCGGATGATTCCGGCAATCCGTCATAAAGGCGATTACGACAATTGAAGACCTGGCGGAACGACTTGGTACAAGGACAAGGTATATGCTATCAGACAACCAAAAACTATCTCCGACGAAGAATAACCATTTAAAACCGACTCTTAACTCTATAAGCTGTACCAGGATGTGGATGTAGTCCAAAAAGCCAAAATATGCAGCCTACATTGGCTCGTAAGGTACCTCTGATTGCGCATTTCAAATGCGTGCCACTCACCGAATTATCGGCGGACATATGAATGGTTTTATATTTCATACATAATGGCATACATGTGCCTTACAAATTCATAAAAAAAAATCGACAATATCTCACTTGCAGTTTATTTTATTTAATCTTAAAGGTACGAAATGCTTAATGGACAACACTGTCTGTAACATTAAGCCAAAGAAAATTTAGCTCAGGCCCAAAAATTGACCAGCCCAAGGACCATGATATACTCATACTTTCGAGCACAATAGGAAAAACACTTCCAGATCCAATCAGACAGCACGTATCGCTACATATTGTACTACAAGCGTCTCCCACTTTCATGCCTACTTCACATCCGAACAAGCCCCAAGATTATCTCACCACAAGTATCTAACGGATATATCCCATACAAGGCACTATCTGACCTTCATTCCTCGTGATCGTCTACAACACGCCTGATAGGCTGTATCTGTGTTTCGACGAAAAACACCGGCCAACATGGAATCCGATCATGAAATACAAACAAACAGACAACGAAACAAAAAACAAATAAATAGTTTCCCTACCTCACCATTCATCGGTTCTAAGCGAACGTTCTATTTGTGTGTGCTCCGAAGAGAAACTTGATTTCCATAAGAGGCCAAGATGTTCACTTCATGTTCAAGAAGCTGTATTGATTGGAAAAAAAGAAGCATAAACATGCAACAGCTGCAGCAACATGTTGCTAACAAAGTATCTACGATCGCCGCGATGAATCAACTAGGAAACATTTGCCAAAATACCCATCGCCAAAGCAAACCGGTAGTGCAGTCTAACCCCAAGAGGTCGCATTATGCAGTCCTCGTGTCTATGAAATGTGAGTGGACACGCTGGGAATGGAAATGGACCAGCCTGCGTCTCCTAGTCGTGCTGAGGACTAGAAATGGGTGGCGATCGGTTGAGTCACTTATCCGTTGATCGACGTGCGGCCGATCGGATTACATCCGTAAATGCTGCACAATTGCCGGTCGCCACTACTGGGTGCAGTCGGGCAGGAGGCGAAGCTCTGTGTGTGGTTGAAATCGTTTTGTTACTTAAAGTGCGTATGCAACAAACGCCGTCGTCGTTGGCACCAGTGCAACTGGTGGTGGTGGCAGTGGCCAATTGCAACTTGTTAATGGGTTAATGGGTGCGTTTTAGTAATTCTTTGACATACGGGATTTTGGGTCAATTAATCCGAGACATGAGTGAGTCATGCACGTTCTTAAAAAGGGGTGACGTTAAGTATGAACATCTAGATCAGTTGTTGAATCAGCTGTCTTGAGTATTTAATGTGCAATTTTTTATTGGTCTTACGATCCTTTTAGGGAAACACACGATCGGTAAGTGGGCGTACAGAGTCAATAAAAAAATAAATACCGTGAACCATAAACATTCCGCTTTTGGGATTATAAGATACTTCAATTATTCTTCTTTTTTTTTTTTTTTTTTATTATTCAGACATTGACCTTAACTCATCTACATTTTTATGACTGCACTCTGGTTTATATTTTATAGGTTTTAGCTTATTCAGCTTAAAGGCGAAGTGGAGGTTAAAAGATTTCAAACAACCGAGCAAGTATCTTGCACATATGTAAGTTTTGGAAGTGGGCTTCGTTCCTTTAGTAGGGCTGTGATTCGATTGAGTGCTACTAAGCTGTGTGTCTGGTATAGAACCAGGCTAGAATACAGCCAAGACAAGATCTTTGCAATATCTCAACACAACCTGAGTGTACTCTATGTTCTTACCGAAATTTATAAAAGTGTGATGAGCTGCCTGTCTTCCCTAAAGCACCTCTATACTGCCAGGAGACTGAGAGTGCTCTTGTTGTCTCGACATCTTTCGATCAGAGATGTTCCTTATCCAGAATTACTCCAGATAAATTGATTTTTTGAAGAGCAGGATAGCGATGATTCCTAGTAATAGAAATGTAAGACCGTAATATGTACATACATATGTATGAATACACCACAGTGACGGTACAAGAAACACCGAGAAACTTGCAGAAACATCACGGCATTGTCAATAGTCTCGAAGATGCCAGAAATTGCCAGTATTTTGACTAAATTCCAGCGGCGAATTGAAGATTTTTGAATTCGCTTTGACCGATATATAAAGAGGTTGACAGTAGAGCTGTGTCAGTTGTGATTGATTCTATCATTTTGACTCGTTCACACAGAAGTATTGATGATTGCATTCACACAATCCCAATCACAAACCCAATACTTGTCTCACAACTCAGGCACTTTCAGCTGTCCCGGTTATTTAGTAATGAACGAATGAAACAAAAGTATTGGCAATAACGGAACGAAAAGGAAATTGAAACTTCTTTATGGTATTTATCCATATGACACTAAGAATATACTTGTCTCACTTTCGACAACACGCTACATCAGTAGAATGAACGAAGAACGGAACGAAACCATCTCTAATACTAAGATCTGATTGGGATTGATGATCGTTGTTTTGGGCCAATACAATATATCTATCTCTGTCATTGAACGATTGAATGATTGATTGGAATGACCGAATCATTTTTGAAACCAATACTTGAACGATCCAGTTATCAAATTTGAACGAATGACAGAGCTCTAGTTGACAGAAGTCGCGGATGAGTCCGGTAAGTCACTTTGACAGCTGCTCAAGGTAGGGAATAAAATTAGCTTATGCAAATGAAAGGCGGGGTAAAACTTATACATATTAGGTCCGTTCGCGTACTTTTGCACTAAAATTCGTAGATTATTAAATTTCGAAGAGTGGGGGTGAAATTCTCTCAGAAAGAGCTAAAATTTCGAAAAAGTAAACGAACGGGTTAAACAAGAAAAAGTTGAAAATACACTGGTTTGACAGCTTTGACAGTTTTCATAAACTAGCCAACAGAAATTTCTTGCACTAAAATTCGTAGCATGGGGAAATTTCTTACTCTCTCGTGAGCGCTCTCTTCTGTGAAAAAGTACGAAATTTCTTTGTACGCGAACGGACCTTTTCTCTTTTCTTTGCGAGCTGCCAATTTATTAGAATTTACACGGGGTTACCCCAGGGCAAAATTGCTCCAGTGTGTGATATGTTTTTCATCTTGTATCTGTCCTTGAAAGTGATGAGATAATTTTAAAGCATGTAGTAAACTACGAAATGGAAAAGTAAGCAGAAAAAATAGTTTACAACACAAACTATACTCCTGTACTCCCCTCAGGCACAAAATACTCCTCTGTTAACTTCTAAAATACTCCCCTTCGAAATTGGAAAATGGCATACCTGAGTTGTTTCATTAAAATTTTATTTCATTAACGAAAGTTCTACTCTCTCGTGCTGCACTAAAAATGGGGATTGATAAAACTTTCTTTACTTCTACGGCCGAGGACATCATTTTTGTTACAATATTCTTGTAGTTGCACCTTAAGTAATAAGTTGTAAGTAGAATACGAGTACCTAATTTAATGATGACAAAATTACATTTAAAAGTCAGAATTTTTATTTGACCGACAAGACAATTGATTAAGTTGCTTGTGAGAATTTGTTCCTTGTTAAAAATACTATATCCTTTTGAAATTCTAAAACCCAGTCACGCCTCCTCCAAATGTTTCCCCTTTCAACAGATGTTTGCTCCATCTGTGCGAAATTCCCCAATTTATTTTCATCCTTATTAATGTTTACGTCATTCACATTGAGAAATTGACATAAAAGAGCTCATTCTTTGCTCAAGTAATTCGTGACTCTCCTAACCCGCGACACTATAAATCAAGTTGCAAAAAAAAAGTATCTTTCTCGATTTGGGCACATCCAGTCGACGCACTGGGCTAATTAACATTGAATTATAAGAAAACATTTTCATCAGTTTTAATGTTTCGGGCTTCAACTGCTGATTATTAATTATGGTTTTGTAGGAAAAAATATAGAGGAATATAGTTAGTATCGTTTTAATTAAATTAGTTTTATGAGAATTATTACTTTGCTACCATAAATGGAGGGAATGTGCCAACGTATAGTCGCGGCGAGAAGTTATTTATGTACCTAGACTTACACAATAATGGAAGTAATTGTTTAAATAATTAAATTTTCTGTCAATCTCTGATAATTTATTCGAAATTATTTTGTAGAAGGTCTTCTATGACAGGCTTTGATGTTTGTTTGAAAATGCTTACAATATGGAGAGACTTCTTAAGTTGTCTAGTAGCTTGTTGAGGAAGAAACTACAAAATGTCATAATGGTGACAGTTGACTTTTAGCATCAAAATATGCAATGAATTGTTGCTCTTGTTGTACAGTCTGGCGACACTTAGCAGCTGCTAATTGAGTCTAGCGCCATCTATTGTTTTCTTCGAACAGCTTTAGCAATTTACTGCTTTCTGTTAAAGCTAAATTTGGTTTGAGGACTGAGGAGATCGTATGTGATTTCTTTGCATTCGTTTATAATTCACAGTATTTGTTTTCGATGCACTAGATGCGAGGGACTCTTTATGAATACTCGCAGCCCATGCTACGAAGTTATGCCTGACTCCATATTTACCTGCTAAACCACCGCCCCCTGGAACTGTCTTGTTCCTACCCTACGGTAGTGCCGATCAAGGCATGCCTTCGTTGGGGCAGGTTTTTGACGTCATGTCTTCTTCTTTATGTTGCATGGCTCTGTTATTCTTTGGCTCTTTGTGTTTGGTTTCCCGCTGTAGCTCATGCATAATGCTTAAGATAATGTTGTTGGTGATTTCCCAAGCTCCTCATCCTGAAAGCATGAAGCCTATAAGGCTCCTTGGGGTTAACGCATTTCCAATCTCTCTTTCTAGAGTGTTTATCGCAGGCTCATACTTTTTGCACCCTACAAGGACGTGTTCCGCGTTTCGGACTTTCCCTTCTCAGTACCGGCAGAAAGGATCATCTGCGATATTGTATTTGTGAAAGTATTCCCGAAAACTTTTATGTCCTTTTAAGAATTGAGTGAGGTAGAAGTTTACTTCCCCGTGTTTTCTTGTGGTCCACTCCTCTCCACCGGCCATCTGACGTGCTCTATTGTCCTTACCATCCTACTTTTGCAGTCGCTCTGATGGTGCTTCTTTTCTAGTTGTCACTATTCTGCATGCATGGTGCTATTCTGAACTCTAGGTCGATAGGCATTCGCGCTGCTATCACAGTAATTGCATCCCCCGAAACTGTCCTGTATGCGGAGCATATTCTGGGAGATGCTGTTCTGTACACCGAATTTATCCCCCTCATGTATGAGTTTATGACTCTAGCTGGTTCCCATATGTGGGCTGCATACATGAGGATTGACTTGCTAACTGCCGCAAGTAGGCCTCTTATAGGCCGCTTTGGTCCTCCAACATTGGGCGTTAGGCTGGATATTGTGGCAACCACCCGATTTGCCTTCGCGCTTGTATGGGCTAGGTGTTCTCTAAAGCTTAGCTTATGGTCAAGCAATACTCCCAGGTACTTTGTGTAAGGCTTTGACTCGATAGTGAGTTCGCCTACCTCTATTGTCAGACATTCACGTTCGTGTTGAAATACACTAACTGCTTTCTGAGCTAGTTTTCTAATTATGTTACTGTGAAGGTAGAGTCGCTAAAGCCTCAAACGAGGAAGTGGATTTGTGAAATCTGCTGAAAGTACCATCAATTATGGTGTCAAGGAGCCACATTCTTCTTCTAGTTACTCCATCAGGACCATTGATATTGGTATAGAGCAGTAGGTATATACCTTATAAATTGAGCACCAAAACAATGATGCATAGAGTTAACATCTGTTACACGTTGCTGAACACAATGAATCCGTGGAGCAATTTCTGAAACAAGTCATAATCTGTCGAAATCCTCAAAGATCGTGGTTGAAACTCTTGAATAGTCATAAGCGCTTACAAAGTCTAGACTGATTGTGCAGAAGGTAATGCTGTGGGTGTGTAGTGGGATTAGACGTTAATCTCTCTTCTATGGGGCACTGCCGAATGGTCAAACAGTGAATTCTCAACTCTACTGTGGTGTGAACAACTTGATCAATAGGAAAGGGGCTCTCTACCATCACAACAACACACGAGCACACACTTCTTCAGGACGCTTCTTGCGAGAGTTTGGCTGGTACGTTTTCATGCACCCACCCTAGGCCAGACACAGGATCCTCTGACTATCACTTATTTTGGTCTCTGCAGAACTATTTCAATGGGATTAAGCTAGCTTCAGGGCAAGGCTGTGAAAACCACTTGATGAAGTTCAATTCAAGCTAAATTCATGGAAGTTTTTTTTAAATACGAAGCATTGCCAGCAATGGTTTAAGTTAATAAATACTTACACTCTAAGGAAACCAATTGAATTTCACAAAGGACACCACCACGTCAAAATGGATTTACTGACTCAACATATTTGAACGAAGCAGAGTCCCTTCCTATATGGTAGTCCACATACACCCTCTATTATATTGAAATTTAAAAAAATTAAATCAGAGCAAATGAATAACACAATTTCTAAATCATAGTTTATGCGAGCAAAAAATAACAACCATCAATTCAGTAATAAGTCCCATCAATATGATAAAAAATTCTGGAGAACCAACGCCCATTTTATCAAATCGTACTCGCCATCCCCTTCGAATAGATACAATAAACGCCCACATGCCCCATCGAATTAAAGATGAAACTCTGTGCGTAGCATATGGCCAAAAACAATTTAAGGTGCGCAGACTGGAATCCAAACGAACATCTATGACATAAGTTTTTAAATTTAATTTTTTTTTCTTAAACAAATAAAAGCTAATTAAATTTGCATTAGCTTCAATAAAAATAGGCAGAGAAGAGATAGAAGAAAATTGAATAATTATCTTTGAAATCTGTCAATCAGATGCCCACTCGAAGATATTATGTTACTAAGCCGTATGACAAGTACACGACGTGGTGTTGATTTCAACAAATGGATGGCAAATTGGTTAAATGTATCTAATAGCAAAAAAAAGAAAAAACTCCTCTCATTGCATCATCAGTCGGTGACGATAATATTTTTATTTGTCGGATGCAGCACACAAATTGGCACATGTAGCCAATTGACCAAAAAATATTTACGCAGATCTTTTTGACTAAACATCAGTCCCTCAGTGCACAGAAAATCGAGGACGAAATTAGAAAATTTAGAACAGAATGAAACGCAAACGAAACAGCGTAAACATTTAATTTTAGAACTTTTTATGTTTCTGTGTTTTCCGTTTTATGTATCTAGTCTTTCGCAACAGTGGGGAAGGTGTTAGTATCTGTGTATTTGTAAACAACGTTTGTAGTAATTAAACTTCTAGTATGTAAATTGAAATTGCAAATTCAGACGAGATTGAGGTTAAACTTGTGAGGTAAACAGTTCATTACTTCCATTTGCCGGAGATGAAGTCATCCCCCTGTTTTATAAATACTTGTAGACGGGTGAATTTAGTCACCAAATCGTAGTGACGTTTCGATATAAAAATTGCAAAATTGTTAAACGAATCACGCTTGACTAGAAGGTCGTATCTCGTGTGGCATTTGCAGTTTATTATCGCTCTATTAGCATGTTTTTGCGATTGTGTTTTAGCATTTTACATGGAATTAATGCTTTTAATCATAATTGGGGATTTCAGAGAAGCTTTTCCACTGTAATTCCATTTTTATGATGAATGCAACGAAACTAGGTTCTGATAAGCACTTATGTTCTCTTTTTAAATAGAAGTGCTTTGTAGTTTGAACCCAACCAGGAGAATGAAAACCCAAAGCCTTGAGAAAAAAGTCATCGTCAAAGTCGTTTGTTTAAATCCGTATCTAAGAATATAATAAGTTTGGCACATGGTTTGAACCATAGAGCAATATTAAACAAAGGTTTTCCGAAAAGGACTTGACAACGTTTTTTTAAATAAAATGCAAACCATTTGGGATATTTCAAAAACTTTATCATAGGTACAATCAAAACATTTATAAATGGAACTCGACTTTGTTCATATGGCCACCGCGGGCACGTTTGTGACGGTCGATTCATTGGACCCGATTTTCAACAACTCGGCCACACATTTCGGCCGAAACGACTGCTATTTTGCGTTCAATGTTGACTCTGAGCTCTTCCAACGTCGTCGTCTTGTTGGCATAAACCCATGACTTAACGTAGCCTCACAGAAAACAGCCAAGCGGCGTTAAATGGCACAAACTAGCCGGCAAATCGACTGGCCCATTTCGTGAGATAACACGCTCACCATACTTAGTCTTCTTCTAAATCGATTGTAACTGTTGTATATCTTCCAGTTCGGGCCAAAATAATCGGTAATCATGGTGCGATAACGCTGACCATTCACAGTAACGTCACGTTATCGTTATCGTCGACGAAAAAATATGGCCCAATAACGCCGCCGGCATGCAAACCGCACCAAAAATTCATTTTTAGTGGATGAAGTAGTGATTCATGAAGCACATGTGGATTTTCACCCGACCAATAACGCATATTTTGCTTATTGAGGAACCCATTGAGCCAAAACTGAGCTTCGTCACTGAAGATGATTTTGCGATGAAATTCATCATCTTGGCGCATCTTTTCCAGAACCCAATCAGAGAACGTACGTCGCTTCAAATCTTCCATCGGCTTCAATTCTTGAGTCAGCTTGATCTTGTATGGGTGTGAACTTAGATCCTTACGCAAAATATGCCAAAATGTGGGCCCAATTCTTGACAACGCCGTGGAATTGACTGATTTGGATCGTTTTCTACGGACGCCTGAACGGCAGCGATATATTCGACACTTCGACCAACCCGCTGTCTCACTGACACGGCAACATGACACAACGAATATGTAGACTCAATTTTTTGCACTGAACTTGTTATTACCTGTCTTGAGGACCGAAAATTGGAGTTAACGCTCTTAAAGTTGCGATCACCGACTCCGAATATCGGTAGAAAATTATGACAATTTGTACAATTGTCATTTGTTACAATTGTCATTATTGCCATGATGAAAATGTTGAGTTTACTGAATAAATTGACAGTGACAGTTTGATGATTAGTGAAAGAGTGCGTTCACAAATCAAATTCAAAGTTGTCAAGTCCTTATTGGAAAAGTTTTTAGTTGAGAACGATATTTTCTTGCAAATGAAACTGAAACCCGTGGGTCAGATTTTTACTGTCAGCAGCTTGAAATTCTAGTGCCAGCTGCCAATTCATCAAAATATGATTCGACTATTTGTGTTCTATTTAACGAAATCTTTTTCTACCTCAAAACAAGAGAATTGGCAGAGTTAAATGTATGCTGCAACAAATACCTATTCAAATATGTATCGCAGTCTGTCTGTATCTATTGTTTTACAAACTCGGTCCGAAAATAAATTTCTAGGAAAATAAATTTCTAATTTTCAAAAACCGCCGCCTGAAAAGTCTCAAAAAGGTTCAAAAGTACTCTTTTTTTTTCTTCTGAGATATTTTATCGTGACCCAGTTTGGGGGGCCAAAGCACTAGCTCTGCAACGAGCATACGAATCAAATTAAATTAAGCCCACAAATCTCGGCAATGTCATGCGGCTTATTGTTTTTTTGTTTTTCTTCTTCTTTGCGTTCAATCACCGACAAATAAAGGCGACACAATTTACCTGTAGAGCGTCGTCCGTCGTTCGTCGGTTGGCCTCCTCCCCCGAATCGAAATCTTAATGGGTGGCGCGATAGTACTCGTACCTACAGACAATAGGTTAATGCACCTCACGTACAAACAATGCGTTCAGTTTGTTTTTTTTTTATCTACAAAGCAGATAGGTAGCTTTTGTATCTAAATATATGCAAATAACCGAGTTCGTGGCATTACGCTGAGCGCAAAGGCTTTTTTGTTGTCATTTTGACGTAATCCGTCATGAATTTTTGTGATCATTGATTAAATTGACACAGAAATTAACATTTCCCATTAAATTTGATCAGATGGAGATACTTTTTTGTTCGTTTGGCAGTATGTACATAAGTATATCCGCATGATGAATTGACCTTCGAGTGGGTAACAATTGCCGGTACTTATTTCGAGTTCAGTATTGTTTTTTGGGGGACTATTTGTGTTCAATATATGGATTTGGGGGTTCATTATGATTCAAGAAAAAAAAACAAACGAGGTACAACAAATTTTGCACGAAGGAGTGGTTACATATTCTTAATGTGTCGCCATTGTCATTGAGTCACGATTTTGTATTCAATAGGTCTGCTGCTGACAGATAATGTAAACAAGAAATAAAATCCAACGGATATGGGATTAAGAGTGTCACAAAAAGTGGCACGTTTTTAGTTTTAACCACAAACTACGAGTACATGGCTGAAGTGCAAAGAGTTCAAAGTTCAGTCACATAGTAGCAAGGAGTTTATGCAAAATTTGCTGTGTCTTACGAATTCGTGGTTGCACAATCAACTAAGGCAAATACAGTCTTCCAGTAGCCTTAGAAAAATTCCAGTTCCAGTAAGAAAAATTCACAAAAGTTAATAGACTTTGCCCTAAAAACCACGCTGCAAAGTGAACGTATTCGATTTTTGAGTGAAAGGTTTGATGATTAAATCCAAATCGAACGGTCTGATGCAACTAGTGTATTCCAACATGAACGCGAAAAAATACTGTGAATTATAAATGAAAAGAAAAATCGTGTTATGCCTCTGTCCCTTTTCTGATGTCCATAACCGCTGAATCCTGCATGTCAGTATTAGCGAATTTGTATCCCCTTTTGCACGCTCTAATTATAAAGTAAATAATATAGAGAGCCATATAGAGAGCACGGAATGCATTTATACACGTATAAAACCTACAATTTTATGCCACATCCGAAAGAAAAGTCGGTTCTAAGAAGCTTTCTTCTGGCAGTAGTACTCTTGGATGTTTGCCTGACAATCGCAATAGGAAGGACCGTGAAAACCCCTTGATGGTATTTTCTGAATTCGAAACATGAACAGTGGTCCAAGTGATCCCCAGTACTCACAGCTAATACTACAGTGACTACAAAATGCACTCAGTGGGAAAAGCTCCATTATGCAAGTGCCTTACTGTCATTACCTGTCATTCTTGACAGGTGTCATCTTCTAAAAAAATATATACATAAGAAAATCAGGGTAAAAGCTTTTACTTCTAAGCTTCTAAGCTAAGTATTTAACCTCAGGTTACAGGAAAAAACATATAAAAATGCTATAATCCGTTTTGAGCGGATCGTATGATACCCTATCCCTTTCCTATGTACATTGCTACTTCCTTAAGCAACAAATATTTAAAAAAAACTACTCCAAAACACAAATTTTCTCAATAAGAAGGCATGGTTGTCGGCAGATTATTTAAATTTTTGAACATATACTGTATTTTGCTCTCTAGAAGTGCTATTATTTCGATAAAACCTTCAAAAAACATTATTTTGAGAAAAACGCCCCTAAAAAGTGGGCGTATCCATACACAATGTACTGAAGATACGTAGGGTAAGACAATATCTACATATTAGCTTAAGTAAGTTTTATCGAGTTTCATGTTAAATTACTAAAAAAAAGTGATATTTTTCAAAAAGTGGGTGTGGCAGTTTTTTACACTTGTAATGCTTTTAATTTACTTTTAGAAGGACCTCGTATAAAAAATTTCATCAAGATAGCTCAAAATTTAAGGCCGAAAAACTGGTGACACACGGACGGACGGACAGACGGACATCGCTCAATCGCCTCGGCCTATCTTCAATATTTCTCTATGTTACAAACTATGTGATCAGCAATAATAGAAATCGAAAGATACAAAAAAGAAATCAAATTCAAACAACGTTATAAATCGACTTTATTTCTAATTGCCAATGATCAAGACAAAATTTAACTATATGCGGACTGTTAGGATGATGTGTCGCGGTTGGTGGTTGCTAGAAAAAAGAGATCGATTGTACAATGCACCCGCGCACGTAGCCAAGTTCTCAAGAGATAATTCCGTTGTCCAGATGGTCAGCAAATACAAAATTATAGAAATGATATAGGAACAATACATAGGGTGCTATATGACATGTTTTCTTGACATTTGCCAAATTATAGAAAATTAGAAGATTAATTTAGGTAGTTTAAGATTATGATTAAGTAAATAAATTAGTTGTACAAATTTATATTGAAATGAACAAAGAAAATAAATGATATATGTAGCTATATATATATATATACATGTATATGTTGCGTTCCTAAACACTATGTATCAAACTTAATATACCCTTAGGATAGGGTATACAAATCGTGGCTTTGAAAACTGTCACAGTGCTTTGGATAAGACAGTCTCTAAAGCTGCAGTCCTTCAAATCTATCTGAATTGTCTTACACGACTTAGATACGCCACTCACTTAGGTACGACGCGACGTCTTGAACTTTGTCAAAGGCCTTATCTCGAAGGTAGATGTTGTAAAATTATCTCTAACTTGTTTGACATGTTCTATAACAATTAATTGATGTATGTAAATATTATCAGGTTTAGTCATCATTTTTCGTTCATTAAAAATAAACTACACACCCTTCTTAATATGATAACAAGCTTGTGTCTTATAAAATAAATATATTCTACCTCCAAGTTTATTAGTTTTGTTAGATTTAGAACAGACTATAATCTCAAAACCAATCACTCCACCACTCGAAGATTCATTAAACTTCACCGGAACATTCTACTCTGATGAGAGCACAAACGAATTCAGATTTAGATACCCACTAGGTTTAGCGATTTTCTATTCATCCTACATATGTATCAGCAACCACAAACACAAATAGAATTTATATTTTTACCTCGAGTACACAATCGTTGGCTTATGACAGACTATATAAGCGTCATATCGCGTCAACTCAATCAAATAAAGTCGGCACACTCTGTTTAATATTCAAACCCTTGCTCTCTTCACTCTTACTTTTCAATAAATTATAATCATTCTAAAATGATTTAAATGGCGCTTCACGTTTGTTTGCTTGCTCATCGGCAACGCTCTTTGCATGCTTAAGTGACAGCGCGCAAAAAATCAATTAACGTATAGTCTCATCTGTCAATTATGGTTAGAACATACCTGGCAACTCTAACCAAACAAAGATGATTTCATTTAATTACACGAAAAAATTAGATCAAATGTAAATGTAATTAATTGACTTGTTCCACTTTCTGGCGAAAATAGAATATTTGTATCTGTCCCACCTGCCAACACAAGGACCTACACCCAAATTTTCAAAAAAATAAGAGAAAAATCCGATCGCATCATTTTTGGCGCAACATCTTACAGAATTTTTCGCA
The DNA here is from genome assembly GCA_949716465.1 of Chalcosyrphus nemorum. NCBI lineage: Eukaryota > Metazoa > Arthropoda > Insecta > Diptera > Syrphidae > Chalcosyrphus > Chalcosyrphus nemorum. The sequence continues at coordinate 12,868,359 of OX454334.1, read as the reverse complement.
AACAACCAACAAGATCTGAGTGTTTCATAATAGATACATTACATATGCATGGCTAGTGCTCGTATTTATAACAATATTCTTGAGTCGAGTCGCATGCAAGAACCAGCTCAACCAGATTCTCACGGCATCGTTTTTGAAATAAGTTTTATGGCCCATATGACCATGAATTAATAAGATAGGCTAGATTGTGTACTCACACAGTAGACACACAGTGGTGATGTCATTAAGGTTTGTGGTCAAAAATGTTTTCAATCGAAAACAGATTTGCTGCACACTCTGTTCGGATTTTTAGGCTCATTAGCACTTATGTATGTTTTTGTTAATCAAATTCCATTTAGATGCGCTACTAGTTTTATTTTTTTTTTTTGTCCATCAGAATACTTCTGGTATTAAAAGCAAAGTCATCATGTTAAGAGATTGGTCTTAAATGAATGGCGTCGATAAAATAAAATTTACGATCAGAAGTGGGTCTTGGAGTGGTCGCGGTCAGAAACCTGAAAATTGGTCTGAGAGAGAAGTGGCACCAGGAATGCAGAATTGTTATTAGTTGCGGTGATGGTTAATGGGGAGAAAATAAATTGTTGCAGAATGATTATAGGACAGTTGGTGGATAAGAAATTAGTTGCGAGTTAAATGGGATGCATCTAGAAACTTGTTTACGCTCAGATATCAATTAGAAATGTTGGTTCTCTGAGGTTTGATCATAATGGACCGCGATTGTGCTCTCAGTAAATAATGGTTTTTTGACTTTTAGAAAAATGAGAAACACCTACTTAGCAGTTAGATGGGAGAGAAAATGAGAAAGCTCAAAGGCTTAACAGTATAATTTGTGACAGATAGACAAAATGGAAAAAAAACTTGGATAACTTGGAGTAAAAAACCTAGGGATGAGAGGAAGAGAAGTGGTTATTTAAATCCCCAATGCTTATCACCGTCAATGGTAGAACCCTTCCACGCCAGCTCGTCCGATCGCTCATTGCCCTCGATGTTGCTATGAACAGGCACCAAAAGAAGCCTTTGAGCCAGCATGGAGAGCTTCTTTTTTGCACTGTTCTACCTGCTTGGAAGATGTGGTGGCAGATATAATAGATTTGATAGCCACCTGGCTGTCTATAAGGATGGGGGTAAGGAGATTTGGCTCAGTAGACGGTAAACCTCGCGTACAGCAAGTACTTCAGCCTGTAAGACACTGCTCGAGTTCGGAAGTCGGTAAGAGTCCCCAGTCCATTTCTTAACCATCGGTGTAAATTGTTGTATCGAACTCGTTTGTCATGTCGGCTAATTACCACACCTCCCTGGTTGGTAATATAGCCCTGACACTGTTATTAAAGTTCACTTTGAGAACACTATAGTCGGTTTGAAGAATCTACCAGATCCATTCAAGATACTGCTGTGACCATAAGGTTTGGTTACCCAGCATCCTGTATCCCTTGGTCTAACAAGAGGATAAAACATTATATGAAGGTCGAGAGGCAGCAGATAAAGTATAGCGTTCAAGGCCTTGACTCCGTCTCTATCTAGTCCGCATAATACTATTTTGTTAATTACCATAAGAAGAGGAGATCTGACCCTGCCCTGGGGAGTTCCTCTAACGACGGAGATGGTGGAAGTACTGTTGCCTAGGCTCGACTGAATGATTCTAGTTTTGAGCATAGTTAAAAACCAATTACCAATAAACCCAATGTCCAGTTCGTTGAGTTAACGTGCATATCGTCGATAACGTCCGAGCCAACAAGGACAAGCACGTCAGTGGAGCCACCTTCTGGCGAAAATTCTGTGCACGTATGCTTTAAAAAAATGGCGAAATTGAATGGCCCCCTGGGACTCCTTTTTGTGGTGTAATTTGAAAACTAAAGTGTACCCCAGCAAGTCTCAGAGCACTGACGATCTCAAGGCAGATTTTAGTGCCTAAATTATCGGTATACCTCTTAAGATGCCATGAACCATGAACCATTGGGCTAACATAATGGTTGAACATAGTACAATTCGTCACTAATTCGTTTCACTTAAATTTGAATAGAAGTAACTTCTTCTATCCTGTATCAAGATATGTACATACTTATGAGAAAAAAAAAAGAACTAAGGTCGTAAAGAGAATTAAATCATCAACTGAAAGCAACCCTAAACCGCCTCACAAATTATTATGCTTAACCATGTGGCTGTCGTATCTTATTACATAAAATCTGTCATAAACACAATTTGAATGCCGACTTTGATGAAACAAATGAAAATGGATAATTGTGTAGATAATGGTGTGAAAAGTATGAAAACGTGAGGCGGTTTACTTAATGTTTGTATCTCTGAACGAGTATCTAACAAATGATGAGCACAGATAGATAGTTATAGATACAAAAAGTGTTCCAATAGCAATTATCATAGACGCCACATTTCTTGATTCATATTCTTATACCATCGGTCCTGTCTAGACACTCTAAGCAACCCATGAGTATTCCATTAAATCTATCCTCTGGCCAAGAGGAGAAGCATCTCTAGCCGTGTCAAAGGAACATGTTTTATGTTAATTCCATTCGCACATGCGTGCATGAGTTGGCCATAAATTTCTCCGATTGAATTGACATCTCAGAGACATTTGGACGTTCGAGTTAACAAGCTATTGTGGGTGCTGCCTGAATGATGTACGAGTATCTGAAGTATTTATAGTTATCCGCTCACTGAATCTGAATAATATCCCAGTCTCTACACAGACTCTAAAGTGTGTGTTCTGCATTCTTATCAAAGAGACTTGGTATCCAACTCATTCAACATGCACTTAGATAGGAAAAGAACATCTATGGATACAATTATTTTCGCGCCATGGAAAATTAGAGCAAGACGAATTGTTCAGCTTCGATTTTAAGACAGACATTAATGGCTTTAAACTGGGTCACTGGGCACCATTATACACACACACAACCTAGGTATCAGTTCCAATCCAAAAAATTACTCTCATCGTGTAATTGTTCCGTCAGTTGAAGTCAAATAGTTCGATTTGTTATGAACTTTCTCAATGCGTGTCGGTCTGTGAATCATATATCAACAGATTGACCGATTGCTAATTTTAGAATCGAGTATCTGTCGATCCAAATAAATGGAATGGAATCTCGGTTTTCTTCTTTTCTAAACTATGGTGGCACACCACCCCACATTCTGGAGCAGTTGTTGCTTGTGGCGCTGCGGGAGGCTGAAATGCTAACGCCGATGATGATGTAATTGCGAAATAAATTCGGTGTCGAAAATTCGCTTCATGTACACACAAAGAGCGCAATAGAATCAAATTTAATTGGGGTGTGGAGGCGGTTGTTTGGTGCTTCGTTCTACTCATTCGTTGCTAAAGTGAATACTATAAACAAAATCGACTTTATACCGTAATTTGAAATGAATTAGGGTTCTTTTTTTCTACAGTTTTGTTGTTGTTGGACTTTTCGTAATCGAATGCGCGAATATGTGAAGAACATGGAACGTATGTTGTCTTTGCGCTTTTGCGAAACATGTGGAAGTCATTTGAGTTAAAGTATCCATCGACAAGTTGGAATTGGGAAATTTAATGGCGAAATTTTTGTGAAAATGAAAATCTTTTTGGAGGTATTTCGGGTCATTGTGTTTGGGGAAAATTTTGAATTGTTTTAGAGAGCAAGGACAGCTAGTATTTTGAACTCAACCTTTGATACAAATTTAGGAGGCAAGCTAGAATGTATGAAGTCATACATTGACTCAGAACTAGATGACGGCACAGGCTAGGGGAACCCCGAACTTGATCAGAGACTAAACTAAAGAGCACATTCATTCGAAGGCATTAGTAAAACGTCCGTAGCCTTCTACACACTCAGTAGTATTTTTCGAGGACATGGAAGGCTGCATCATTAGTAAACATCATCTTGACAAAAAAAAATGTCTAGTATGGTGGTCAGTAGTAGAGGTACGCATCATAGTATCCCGACTGACATATATCCAGATATCAGTATGTATGGTAACCTCCAAAGGCTCGACTTGGACCACCCCGACCGCAGCATTTGGAGCAATACTCCACTGACATCAATACTTAGTACTCAGCTAAATAGAGTGATCTACGATTAGAATAATCCAATCTCTACAAAGAGGATATGGGTGTGGTAGACTCACCTATAGAATAATCCAATCTCTGCAAAGAGGATATGGGTGTGGTAGACTCACCTATAGACGCCAACAAACACCATATTCCGCCATCCCTAGACTTCAGCTTAAACAAGGGAGGAGTATGCTCGCTAAATCTATATTCATTGATGTGTCAATGTAGAGTCGAGTATCTATCCATCAGAAACTGATATCGCTATCTAAGACCTGCAAGCCATGATAGTGCGTTACAATTGGCAGAAGGCACACGAGGCCTTAGAAAGCTGACAAATTTACTTAGAGAGCCGACAAAGTGCTACTAATCTGCGGTAGTAGAGTCCAAACTATCACAAATAGCTCAAATTTTCACTGCAAGCCACTAAACAAAACTCGGTTCTCCGCAGAACATAATGAAATCAGAAGAATCTATGTGAAGATACAATTCTGTGTTCAGCGACTGTTTTAGAGCTGACATTTCCCTTCCGAGTACAGTTTCGTTTTATTCAAAAAGTACCTCAGGCCACCATGACCACAAAGAAAGCTCACCAGCTTTATAATATTTTCCTTATGCTAGTAAGGAATAAGGTTTGATTAATCACTTAGATTCACCAAAATTTAGTCCAAGAAGTTATGCTCCGGCACAGTAACGATAACTCTGAACTCTGATTCTGAGAAAGCCCTACCTAGTTTCTGCAAATCAGGTTCCCCATCTTGGCGTCGAGAGGTCCAACCGAGTCTGGCCCTATTTAGTCTAGCAATCAGACCTCATCCCAGATGACCTACAAAACCACCCATTACCAGGTTAATAGCATATCTAGCAAACGCCTTCCTAGTAAGGAGCTGAAGTCATAAAAATAGCTTCCAGCACCATCGTCCAATGCACCTGAATAAAGAATATATTTTCAGAATCACTGACTTAAATGGGGATATAGACAATTGCCTTTTTTCAGAAATACGAAGAACTTAAGACTGTTTCAGGGCGTACTTATATAACATGGAACCTTGATCTCCGTTTGACTTTTTCACTTTCCTTCTAATCAACTAGGAATCAGATCAGCTCATTGGATCCTTTTGAAGACTATACATCTATTACGTGCAGATCTAAGGTCTCTATCCCTATCTAGCCTGCTATCAAATTAACTTAATCCACTTCACTTTGTATATATCAAACTTAAGTATCATTTTGCTTAAAAGATTTTTTTCATAAATTTTAATTGAGAATAGTAAATTAAAGTACGTTGTTCGATGTCGTGTGAATGTTCGTGAGATTGGATATAAACTTGATGATTAACTGCCAATTATGCTAATGCTACTTTTACCAAACGAAGATATGATCATTTTCACTTTTCAAAGAGAAATGCCACTAAATCATAAGTTTTATTACCTGATGGTTAGTGTGTGATTTGCTGATTAAAAGTGTTTGCTTGCAAAAAAGAAAAGTCAGATGAAGACGTTCGACTTGACTGTCACTTGGAAAAAATCTGTACACTATGATGTGGATGCCGTGGCTCAGTGGTTAGTGCGTTGGACTACTGCGCAAGGGGTTCCAAGTTCGAATCCAGAAAAATACCATCAAAAGTGTTTTTTACGACCCCACATCTTCCGAGTATCTGACAAACATTCAAGAGTATAACTGTCATGAGAAAGCTCCTCAAAACCCCTCTGTCCTTCGGATACGGCTTAAACAGTAGGTCCCTTCTGTACGTGCAGAAATGTATACCACGCATAACATGTACAGTAGTGAGAAGCTAGATCTTGGCCTTCTATGGGCTGCTTAGAAGAAAACACTATGAAAGGAGGCTAGAGCGTTTAGAATTACACACTTTGGAGGTAGGAATCTGACTTGACACCTGTGCTTATTGGCGATGATAATATCCTTATACAAAACCTGTGCTGAATTGCTTCTGATCGGAAGAGGTCAGGACAAATTTGCCATAAGAAATCTATAGAAGATCAAGACCTAGTTTCTTCTAGATTAACGTGTTGTGCGCTGTATACTTTTCTGCACATATAAAAGGGACCTACAGCTACATAAATATACGCTGTATCCAAACGGTAGAGGGATTTTTTGAGAAGGTTTCACTTGAAAGCAATATTCTTCGATATTTGGCAGACGCTCACAAGAAGTGGAGCCGTGAACAAAATTTTATAGAATTTTCTTGGATTCGAAGGAGACACTAGGTCACGAAAGCCATTGTTCGATCCAAGCTGTGCGAAAAAGGACTAGATTTTATCCCAACGGTCATCGGCATGTCAGTCACTGTTGGGTACTTCCAATGCCATGAAAAATGGCATCCAGGATACCATCTTATAGAGATATTTTACAGGCCTTTTCCGAGACTAGCATAAAGATAAGTACCTAACAAAAGAAGGTGTGCTGCCTGCTGTGGCCAAGATAATAGCTAGAATAATCCTGGGGCGAATCAAAGACCAGCTTGAAGACACACTCGACGCCGAAGAAGCAGGTTTCCGATCTGGATCCGCGTGTCTCGACCACATCAAGACCTTGCGGGTCATCATCGAGCAGTGTGTTGAGTGTCGATTACCACTTAACTTGCTGTTCATCGATTTTGAAAAGGCGTTTGAGAGTGTCACTCGGGAATTTATTTGACGTGCCTTGCGCAGGAGAAGAGGAAGCACAGAGGAAGGCTGTCTGCGGAATTCAAAGTCCAAAGCTGCATACTTTTACCAATACTGCTTTTTGTGGTGATTAGCGATGTGCTGAATGCAGCTTTATCAACAGGAAATGGAAAAATTCGATGGGCTCTTACATTTGAACTCAAACACCTCGACTAAGCCGATGATGTATGCCTTCTGACTCACAGAATAATGGACCTTCACCAAATGAAAGCCAATATGAAGAAGAAAGCAGGCGTCGTTGGGCTGAAAATTAACTCGGCGAAAACAAAAATGACCAGCCTAGGACCGAACTCATCAACCCATGTATGTATGTATTGCTGGACAAACGGTTGAAAGAGTAGAGAGTTTCCAATACCTTGGAAGCATTGTCTCAACCGATGGCAGAACCGACCTTTTTTTTTTGCACAGTCTGGCGAAGTAATGCAATTAGCCTAGATACCAAGCTACGACTGTTCCATTCCAACGTTGAATCCGTGCTGCTATAGGGATGTGGTACCTGGAGAGTGGCCGTCACTGTCAAGAGGAACTTGCAAACTAGGTGCCAGTGCTACTTATCTTAAAGATATTTTGGCCAAACCGCATCTCTAACGAACGGATTTATCAGAGAACATATGGGCATAACCATATGACGACGAAAGTGGCAGCAACTCTCAGAAACGGTGACAGATCCATAGCTAACCAAGCGATGCAATGGAACTCGCTTACCCAGGATGGCAGGATAAGCGGCGGTCATAGGAGTACGTGGAGCAGAACAGTGGAGAAGGAAGCACGGCAACTGGGAAAGAGTTGGGGGAGCTGAGGCACACTTTCAGAAATTGCAACCGATGGCGCGTAGGCTTTGTAGAAGCCCTAGGAACCACACGGGGCTACAGGATATAAGTAAGTAAGTATAGGCTTGCGTTCTATGATATAGTCACAGCGTAAATACAAAATCGTGACTGAGAAAAAGGCTTCTTTACGGTCTAACGAGAAATTTGCGAAGCCAAAAGGTTAATAACTTAAATCAGGAGGCCTTCAATCTAATTGAATAGTTAGCTTCCGGTTACTAGAACAAAGTACTGAGCTTTTGCTTTAAAATTGTAGTCCGTTGCGTGCTTATGATTGCACGTTTTAATTTTAGCAAATTTTCTTTTTAACTCTTTCAATCAATTCTTAATTGAATCAAACAAAGTACAAAAATATTTCCTCCGTCTCTTTCTCAAAAGAACAGAAAAATAAAATTTGTTGATCGAAAACAAAATCAACAAAATTCAAACTTCTATTGTCGGAAACACGTCACGCATGTTTAATTATTCAAATTAATTCGATCATCGAATTAACGACACACTGACGAGAGTACAGATACTCACACATAAGAGTGACCTTGAAATTTTTCTTCAAACTTTAAGCTGAGATTGTAGCAAAAAACCAGAAAAAAACTATCGAAATCGATACCAAAAAAAACTTACTTGCAATAGTGCGATCACCATTTGAATTGGTCCACTGCGTACAACAACAGTTCCAATGGTAGTGGCCCGTACTCCTCCGGTTCCCCCATCATAATCGTTATCCCGCGAACCCGAATACAGTGAAGACATTGAGGAATCCATGGCCTTTAATAGCCGTGAAATGTTTTTTTATTTTTTTCTTAATTTGTGGTACACTCTGCCGGTTGGGTGTATTTCTCCCCGAATCAGGTATTTTCTCCTTCACTTCCTTTTTTTTTTGTGTATCCTTATTAAGAGTATGCACTAAGCAGAAAAAAAAATTCGAAAAATTCTCGTTTAAAATTCTACAACACCCGCCGCGTTTACCGCGCGGCTACTGCCAGAAATGACTTCATTCGGTTGCGGTTTTTTTTTTTTTTTCTTTTTATTTCTATTTTTATTCAAAGCCTTAACTACTAAAAATTCTCAGCGAATTTAAATTGGAATTTTTAATTTTTCAACCACAAACGGGTAGTAAGGTGCGATAGTGTATACGGGTGAGGGATCACTTTCCATTCACAAATTCTCCGGACACTATCGATAACGATCGGTTGTTGTGTTGTTTTTTTTTCGAGTTGTATACAAAAATAGAAAAAAAAAATGTATCTAACGACAAAACACCGCTGACACACGAATACGCGAGAGTGGCATTGAAAAACTGATCGTTCAAATTGTACTATAATGTTGCTAATTATTTTTTTGTGTGTATTTGGTGCTTAAAGGCAAATTTATTTCAATTCTGCCTGATCGTTGATTGAAAGAATAATTTTTTTTTCTTGATATTTAAGCGCACGATCATCGCACGCGCGATTCACTGACGAGACTGACTCGCTGAGTTTTGCTGTTCAGATTGATCACTGGCGAGGCAGCCAGTTATGTGGTTAGTGTGTATCTACAGAATATCTCTTTGAATGAGATGGCCATAAGACTAGCCGATCAAGAAAGTATCTAATTTTGCGCGAAATTCAACTGGCTACAGCAAGTTGATATGACGGCAACTCGCATGCGAGAAAATGTAAGAGAATTCGCATGATGCGAACAAGTGTAATAAGAGAACTGACGAGGTGAGTAGTTATATTCACCAGCTTACAGTATAAGCCACAAAGTTGGTCGCGTCAAGTGATTAAGCTTGTTTTGGAGAATTAGCAAAAGAAGTTATAGTTTTCTTTTTAGTGGAATGAAGGTTGTTTCAGAAATGTCAGAATATACACCCTTAGTTTCTTGATTCATCTTATATAAAATTGATAAATTTAATACTTTTGGACGTAATTATGCCTAAAGAAATATTCTGTCCAATGACCGTTTTGACAAAAGGCTGTGATACAGATTTGTAGAACAAGAAGACAACCCTTTTTCATCCCAAGATGAACTAACATCCTCGGCAGTGCTGTAAAACAATCACTATTCCTTTTGAAGTCATGATTTCGCAATCATTTTCTGCAGTCATAATTTTGAAGTCGAAATGAAATGATCTGCATTCATTGATGTGGCCTTGAAGTCACTGGCATTCATTGCATCAACTTGAAGTGTCTATCGTCGAAAACGGAGGTATGAAACCTTTTAGATTTCGTTGGCCACAAAGGTTAGGTTAGGTGTATGGGTGCCCTTGTTGACAGTATGAGTCCAGTGTGCCCAAGGATTGATGGGAACCAAAAACTCATTAAACCGCTCAGCTAAACCATCCAGATAGCATTATGAATCTCAGTAGTTTGCTGAGCTCTATGTTTCCTAGATCGTCCAATTCCGAAAGGAAATAACTCCCTTTCACGGCCAATGCTGGACAATCACATGGTAGGTGGCGAATGGATTCTATTTCCTTTCGTCGTTATGGGGTATACCGTTCTGCATGATTGCCTATCACTTAGTGTCCTGTCACGAAACTTACGACCGTTCGTATGTGTATCACGACGACTTAGTTTTATGAAATTAGAAGATCTCTTTTTATCGAAGACGTGCCATAACGATTTGGCTGTAGCACATGTGTTTAATAGACACCGTTTCTTAGTCTCCTCGTAGGACTCACTGTCTATGTCCCTGTGCAGTGTGCTAAGCGGTGTGTTTAGCACCGATGTGACCCTTCCCTGGCCAGTTCACCCGCGTTGGCCACATAAGAACATGAGTTGTCTTTGGAAACAAAAGGTGTATCTATTAATCGGCAGGAAGTTTACTAGGTTTAATCTATAGCCATGTGGAGAGAGGTTGTGCTATGATCATCTTTTGTAGAAAGTTGTATTAACACCCCAAATATGCGGATAAAAACAAATTGTCTTCCTTAAATCAAAAATGATGAAAAGCTTTAAGAAATGATCACAGAAAGGAGATGCCCTTAGTGAAGGTAAATATCTCCTTAGTAGCAGAACGTGCTGACATTACATTACCCACAAATCCAATTTCTATGGGAATACTTTCGGGAACACTGTGCTTTACAAAGGTATAGAGACTTTGGTACCGAATTTAAGAACAATAGCTCCAATTCCAAATCCCACCTTCGAGCATCGGTGAACGGAACCAGACATTGAGGATTCGTTACCTAAGGTTGCGTAGTGACCAACCAATATGGTCCAACATTTCTACTTAAGAACCGAGTTAACTACTTTTTGGTGTCTCACAGATCGTCTGGTTTGTGCTTGTATTCTAGTTGAAATCAGTCGAGTACGGGGACAGGAAGCACTGGAGCTTCTGAAGCTAAATGATCGTTATCTGGTCAAGAATTTAATCTTATGTATAAAACCTTTTGTGAGGAATAGATCCATACTAAGGTACTATGAATCTTTGACCGCACTTACAGTATACAGTAAATGTTGAAAAATGTACAAAATCCGCCCACTCCCACGCCCACTTATTGAGTAAATTTGTATTTTAAAGTAGTTTTATAAAATATTTAAAAAAAAGTTACTTAAGGAAGTATATTGGTGGAAGAAGGAGCTAGTATGTGCATAGGAAAGGGATAGGGTATCATACGATCCGCTCCAAATTGATTGTAGCCTTTTCATATGTTTTCCAAGTACAAATAATATTTATTCTAAATATTTAGCAATTAAGGAAGCTCTATACTATACTATACTAAATTGGGCACCACTCTTCCCTCAAACAGTAGTGTAGAAAAAAAAACGAGTAAACAATACTCTACTTTCTTGTAACTGGTCAGCTCTGTCACGTTGAAGGAAACTGCACCTTATGACATATTTTTTTGACAGCCCCCTCTATTGATTGTGTTGTTGCTGTAATATAGCTGTTAGCCCCTGTCCACATGTCCCATTGTTTATCCTCATTTTATTTCAACATACTCGCATAACTTACATACATATATTTGCATGAAACTTTCGCTTGCTTTATACAATTTTAGTCCATAAGACTTTTCAATTTTCATTTGAAAAAGTAAAATTTTGTATCTACATCTCCATCGCTTCGTGCAATTTTACATTCCTGTTTTTCTTTTGAAACCATTGCACTTAAGATCCTAAATTTATTGTAAATATTACCACTTCAAATATACATATGTATATATTTTCTTTTTCCTAATTATGCAAACAGAATAATAAATTTACATACATAAGTACATACACTCTTAGTCCCCTTAGCTGTGTGCAAAGAGAAAACGTAAACAAATTACAAATAAGAAGAAGGCTTAAGGTAAATAAATAAAAACATAAAGTGCTTCTTAACGACACGACGACGACGTCTAACCGCTCAGCAGATAGATAGCTTTTGCCTCAGCGCCAAGCTAAAATGTTCTTGGCCACTGTGTGTGGACAGGCAAAAAAAAACTATTAGACGCATCCACGAAATACCAGTTTCGAAAGAGAAACTTCAGTATTTCAGTCTGAAATATTGTGTGAAAGAGTTTAATAAAAGAGATCGTGATCGTGAGCAGATTTTCACCATAGGCGTGCAAGTGTTTGACTAGAGGAGGAAAATGGTTCAGTTATTTACAGTACAAACATAAAATGATGAACTTTAAATTGTTTCCGGGGACGTGGTGGATTTGAAAAATTTAGTATTTTTTAATTATGTATAATTGGCTGAAATTTGTTGCTTTGAACTTTTGTGAAACAAACATTATATTTCATTTTATATTTAGTTTATTTTAGCTATTTAAATTTTGAGCTGCATTTATGAGTTTATTGGTTGTGAAAGATAAATAGAAACGTTAAAAGAATGAGCAAATAAATAAGTTTATTGTTTTTATGTGGTGGAGATAATATGTTTTGAACTGGTCAGGTGGAATTCGTTTCTTCATGAAGATTTTTAGGTTTGAAAATGCATTTGTTCCACATCAGCAAAAGCTGACCATTTAAACTTACTTAAGTAGTTATATTCAGTTAAGTGTCTAGAGAGTATCTCTATATACTGTTCTTATTCCTAGATTTCTTGGTTTAGATTAACTCTCTTAGCCAACAGCCATTTGAGTGGTGATTTCTGTTATAATGTGGCAGTGGAGCACCTTTTTCAATCTATCTTCTATATCACAGTATACTGGCATGGTTGTGTGTGCATAATGACAATTTCTGACTACATTATGTTCATGACGAAGTGCCCTACGATACTTATACGTATAACTGTAAAGAACATACTTCCCAAGGACCAGTTATGCCAAAGTTACAAACATGTATCATTTATTTGGGATTGTATGTTGAAAAACTGTAAAATGAATAAATATTACGCCATAAACAGCCTATAGAGGACCAATAGAGGCTTGCCAGCCTCGTAAGAGGTAGAACTTTGAATGCTTTTACTGGGATCTTAACCTCGAACCCCATGCACTGTAGCTTAAGCAGTAACCGCAGAGTCACAGTAGCCTTGTTGAGAAACATTGATATGATTTGCTCCTTCCTAGATAGGTTTTCTCTGCCATGGTGCTTCAAACATGCACGCATTGACTAAGGAGCTAACACACTATCCACTGTAACCTCAGAAGTGCCTTAAGCATATGTTGACAGATCAACTGAATTGGGTGTAATGCAGGGCTTACACAACTGACATATCTGTTAGCACTTATGTCAGTTAATGTCAGTAGCTGACAAACACTGTTGTATTTGCTAGAACTTGTTCATTATTTTCTGAAATAATGTCATAATTTGGTCGTCATTGTTCTTGTACAAAATATGTTGCTATGTTTTTATGAGATATGGCCATTTTGAAAGTGATGGCAGCTTAGCACAGCTCGTTTTGGATCTGAATTCTATTGCTATAATTTAACATCTGACATACGTGACGGAAAGGCGTACACATACAATCCGTTTTACGTATAAAATGACACTTACTTATTGCTGTTTTGCTAGTTTTCCCAATTTCTCCGCTTATGTACACCTACGGTTCGCCTACTCTATCATGCGTATTGCGTATACACGCGACAACTTTCATAACACCAAGTCTCCACGAGAGTCTCGTCCAGACTGCACTGTTACGGACTTGACTTGCAGTCGGACATCTAAGACAGTCTTTTTGTCTTGTCTTCTCTGTGGACCCTGACTGAAATTTGACATTTGAAGTTTGGCAGTCGTTTGTTATAAGAAAAAACATGTGTTGTGATCGTTTAGTGCTTTCCAGACATGCAAAGATGGCAGATTTTTGATTTTCACAAACAGAAATAATAAGTTTGTTGATTTTTTAAAAGCAAGTGAGTTTGTTCTGCTGTTGATGACATGTTGAAGAATGAAAAGTTATAACAAAATTCGCCCATCTAATTACATAAAAGTTTGGCGGGCAAAAAGTCTGACTGAAAAGTCAGTGTAAAGAAGCGAGTATTCTATCCAGCTGTCAGTTTAATTTGTCAATGTAAAGCATGCAATAGATTCAACTGTCAGTTGCTAAGTGTTGTAGCTATTCACCACTCTTGCAGTTGCATAAAAAATAGATAGACAAACTGAAAAGTCGTCAAATAAGAGAACTTTACGGAGACACTTTTTAAATACTCAAGTGAATCTTATTCACATTACCGACAGTTAGCCGATTCCTTGTTTTGGTGGATTGTTCCCTACATCGGATTGGATCATTTACGTTAAGTTAAGATAAATAAAATTGAATTTTTTTCACCTCATCATTTCTATTTTTGAAAGTTTCTTACTTAGAAACATGACGGCGCTTCTGAGTCAGAAATCCTTGAATAGTATTGACCGTGAAAAAAACTGTCATCGTAAAATTATTATGACATTCAGAAATATTTTTCAAAGAACAAAATGCGATGTACACGTTTTTTTTTTTTATCTGCCTTCGGCTTGGTACAAAGATATTACTCACGTGAACTCGCGAGTGAAAATTTTAAGAAGAAAACAATGATTTTTTGAAAATACTAGACATATTTTAGTAAGCCCAACATTTTTTATGAATGTAAAAAATAAATAATTCAACTGACAAAAGTTTTATCGGGGCTAACAGTTAAGAGCTATTGAGACGAACTGTTTTTTACATTTGATTATAATTCACAGATTTTTTTACGCATACATGTTAAAAAAGAAAATCACTATATTTGCTTACTAACAGAATTAAACGTATATATGTACATATGTAGTTCGGACTGGACTATGACCGAATACATGTCTAATTTACTGAAATGTAATTTCTAAATACTCATGCAAAAATGTCTACACAAAACGATAAAACCGATTTTGTAAAATACAAATAATTGAGAGTGGTAATATAATTAGTATCTTAACATTATTCAGTACTTTACAAAAATGTTCATTCACTCTAAGTACAACAGAACAGAATTCCATTCGAAAAATTTTGTTAAATGCATTTTCTATTTTCTATATTTTTTATTGTGTTTCAATCTTAAATTGTTTACAAATAAATACAATCATAAAACAAAATATTATATAAATAAAACGATATACGCTGTTAATCTATTTTTAATATGTTTCTTTTTAACTTATTAATATTTTTCTTCGGATATATATCAAATTAAGTATATATGCGTCTATAGGTAAATAGAGAATAAATATTATAAATATAAAATGTTAGCTAAGCATTTTTATTTGGATTGTTATTAGATTGTTGATTAGAATGTATCTTAAAGTAAATGTAAGATTTTAAATTTTGGTATAAACTATATAATTGAACTAAAATACAAATAAATATAAATCTAAATAAAATTAAAAATCAAAAGAAGAATGCCAGGTTTACGCAAGATTTATGAGTCAATTTATTCTATATAACATTATCTTTTGTTCTCGCTAGTAATAAACGTATAACATCTGCCAGTAAAAATGCCAAATTGCGTCTAATTCATAAAAAAAAAATTCACCGATTCCGCGCGCCACTAATTCTCAACAAAATCCACAAATTGATGGGTGACTGGCACGCGGAAGATACTAGATACTAGTCCATTCCAAAAATAAGTTTGAACTCATATTTAAAAAATAAATACATTTGAGAAAAAGCCAACAGAAAAAAATAATGGAAAGGCACAAGAAATTATTTATTTGTTATTTTTTTTGTTTAGTGAAAGAGGAAAAATAAAGATACAATCTATGAAACGACCGACGTCGGCATTTGGTGAAAGCGTAGGTGGAAGTGATGGTTTAGGTAAGAGACGACTGTCATCGTATTATCTAATTAGACAATCGAGCAAAGTCAGGGCTGAAGAACAAAATAAGCACTAAAATGATTGGAATTTTGCATAAAATGTTTAAATTGTTATTTCCACTCAGTTAGATGGATTAATAATTTGAAAAGCACACTCATTTTACAAACAGCCTTTAATAGTTTGCTTTGTCACGTGACCATAGTATTTGCTCCGCCAGGAGTCTGTAGGTTTAGTTGAACACACACTCGCGCTCACCTCATCTGCATCGGCATTGGCAACGTTGGAGGCCGCCTCTGGCGCCTCTGGCAGACCGTTGTTTTCGATTGTAGTTTGAGGTTCGTTCGGTCCCATATTTCCCGGAGTTGGAGTGGCACTTCGGCTGTGATTATCTTCATCTTCATTGTCATCATGATTGTCTTTCTCTTCGGCTATAGATTTGAATTCAGACGTACTGTCTATACCGGAGTCAGGTGGCACTGATTGCGGTGACGTTGTCAGAGATTGTTGTGCTGAAACAAAACTCGGTTCAGAGGAGCCATCGAATGAGATACTCCCCGGAGATAGCATATCGAGTGGGAAGATCTGTGACGTGGTATCTTCAAGGTCACTTGAATCGAATGAAGTTTTTCCAGAACTCAAATAAGATGGTGTTCGTCCTTCGGATGCTGTTTGGAATGATGATGAATGTGAATGAGGTGTAAAGTTACCCTCCGATGCTGTGGCAAATGATTCGTCTTCCGTTGAACGGGAGTGCCAATCCTAAAAAGGTAAAAATTGCATTAGTTTTGGGCTTAAAAATAATTTTATAAATTTTAGAAGAAGAAGGAGCTCTAATCAACTAATAGATTAGCCTAGATGCAAGGAGAACAAGGTAAGTCTAGCGGACGAAATGTTTAGAAACTCTTACTGAAGTTGTGTACAATGTAATTTACAAACTGGCTGTCCGCTATTTTCGTATTAAGCTGTGTTTGAACTAACTTTTAATTGAAATACTTCAAAACGATTTCCAATAAAGTAGATCATGTATGGGGGGTCATTTATGTATGCAACGACTTGTGGCCAATGAGCTTAGGTCGACTTACGAAGAAATTGAGTTAAGTGCACCACAATGTTTGCCATATTTGAAGCATGTACCGTCAATCTTTCATTTCCAAACTCACAAAACCAACCAGTGTATGGGCAAAATCAATCTTCATATTTTCAATACAGTTTAGCAGAAAATCAAAACTTCGAACGTGTGGTTCTCAAAAAATCTGACAGTTGGCAGTTATGGCTTGTGTCGGATACGGAGTACCATAGACAAACTAATATAGACGGTCGTCTTCGGTCGATTTGACCATTGGTTCCCACAAGAGTAAAACTACCTCCGATGTTGAATGTATTCTGACGTTTCCGGCAAAATGAAATCTGAGCTCACGCACACATACTCAATCGGCGGTATATTTCATGGGCGCATCCATTTTCCTGTACTTTTGTTCTTGTTAATTGAATGACAGTTCGCTGAAAATGTGGTGTGCAAAAGGAAAGAAAGAGACACCACGATTGTTTTTATAGTTACGTCTTGTTCGCACGTTCGCTCACATATTTTCACAGATCGGAAATTTAAGCTCGGCGTACTTTACAAAATTTTCGAAGTTTGTCTATGCGGAATGAAGACTACACTAAACTCTGAGTGAAGACGTTCTTCAAAGATTGTTCGTGAAACTATGTAGAGTTCATCGTGATCTTATGTCATTGGACCACTTTATCGATCCGGCTTATTGTCCATCTACTCTGCATTCTTTCCTCAATCGCATCTACTCACAGAATCTTCTGCATCTTCTGCGAGGGCGTTTTCGTAGTTCCGCCTGTCATAGATTATGTCAAACGTAATGCTTAACTTCTTACAACTTTATGGGAATATATTACCCAGGTTTACCCAGGCTCTATGGTGATGGTGTGCTCCGCCAATGACACCATTCAGTAGATCAAACGAACAATCACACTTGTCAATCGGTGTTTCTATGGGCTAAGAAGGCAATGGAGTAAAAAGAACTTATCTCGAACTACTAAGGTAACTCTTTATAAGACACTAATCATCCCAGTTCTGCTATAAAGCGCAGAGGCATGGACTTTGACAAAATCGGATGAGGATTCTTTTGGTTACTTCGACTGATCTTTGGTCCCGTCTGCATAGACAAACTATTCGGCCTATGCAAGGATATCGACTTGCCCAGAAAAGTTCGTATTTACCGACTGAGTTAGCTAGGTCATGTAGATCGGCTGGAGCTCAACGTTCTAGCTAAGATGGGGCCCAGGTTCACTTCGGACTGTTTCTTAAAAAACCCTTCCACCGATTCAATTCTTTTGTGAATACATTGTCAGTCCCGCACAGAAATTAATTCCTTGTATCATTAATACAAAGTGTGTCCTTGTCAATATTCGATGGTAAGCAAAAGTCTCAAACGAGCGTCAAACTTACACATTCTTGTCGATCTTGTATTTAACACAAAAAATATCTATGAACTTCTATTCTAAAAAAAACTGTCACCCTTTCATCTGCATCGAGTCACGGTCTAAGAAGAAAAATCCCTGACAGCTGACTTTTTACTATCTTAAATCCATTCTAATTCTAGTATCTAATCAATCAACTAGTACGCCTTCTATTTTTCTTAATAGGATACTAATAGAAATCTGTTCATAATTACCTCCATGTTGCTTCCAGAATTATGATGATGATTATGATGATGATGATGACTATGTTCCATTTTCTTCTCGGGTGGGCTTGAATTCATCTCGACTAAATCCAATCCATTCTGCGTATCTCTCAGTGTAGCATCCAATGCTTCGGCTACTTCAGCGATTTCAGTCAGCTTATTTGTTATGGCACTCGATGCCATTTCATTATTTCCAGTTGGATAGACCACCGTCGCCGGATCATCCACTGAATCGGCGGCGGCATTTTCACTAGGATTAGAATCAGAATTTAAATTTACATCGTCATTCAATCTCTCATCGCTCGATTTATCGTCACTTTTCTCGTCGTCCGGAGACGATCGTCCGAATTTGAAAAACTCTTTAAATCTGGAAAACATTTCTTCGATTTTTTTTTTTTTTTTTTTGTTCCCTTTCACGAAATATTTGTCTCAGTTTAGAGACTCGCACTATTAATTATCTAGCAATTACTATCCGTCGGATTTATTTTTAATTAAACACTCGTCTGATGCTGCAAGGAGGGACGACAAACACAATCCTTCTCCCCAGGCTGTGGACTATCACTAGTTGTTTTGTTTGGGCGCGTTGCCAGAGTGTATTCTTGTTTCTAATGAATTCGCTAATCATATACACAGAGTGCATGGAAAAATTGTCGCACGATTTAAATTAGCAGCAAGTGCAGCAGGAGATACTTTTGAATAGAATTCGAAAAAAACATTGCCGAAGACGTCATTGCACACACGATGGGATACGAACGGATGTAAGGGGATTGTCGCGCCAACCAACCAACTAGACACTATTTTTCCTTGACAATGCCTACGTATACGGAGTATATTTATAGGATATGCTGCCAAGAAGACCCGAACGTGCTTCTCAGGGAATGCGCCGTTGCCTTAAATGACGTGACGTGTTGTGCGGGGTGAAAAACTACAAGAGACACTTTTTTGCCTCTAACCGGGGTTTCGTCTGCTGATGATCTACGCTGGACCGAACACGAAAATAGACTGAGAAATGGAGTTTCTCGTTGGCTTTTCAGATTTTTGTCAAGAGGTTTTCTATTTTTCAAAAAATTCAAAAAAAATTTCTTCTGCTAGCCACTCAAAGCACAAATGACAACAGGAACGTTCTCGTGGCACTATTCTTCTTTTTGAGACATTTTAGAAGAATTTTGAGATTTTCTTTTTTTTTTTTTTATATTTTTAGTTTTAGTTTTGAAGCATAATAAATAAAAGAGAGAGAGACTAAGTATGAGATACAACATATGACATGTTTTGGTGGAGATTTTTGTGTTCGGATGCGATGTCAGCACGGGCATCATAAATTTAAGGAGAACTTTACGATGCAAAAGAGGCGGTCAAATTTGTTAAATTGACTGAAATATGGGAGTCTTGCACCACAACTACTTGTTCCGGTTAATCCTCACGAGCGCGTTTGGGGTGGCCTGCGATACACCTACGCGCCATCGTGTCGTTCGGAATTGTGTTAGTGGTATCTGTTTGGGTTGCTGGAATTTTGGTTATAGTGCCGGATAAGTCAATTCGAATTATGTAATCAAAAATTTGAAAATAGACATTTTGCCGGCACATTAGTCTTTTGCCATCTGGCAAACTGACAGATTCTATATGGAATACATCTGCTTTTTTCAACCCGTTGAAGGTATTTTTCACCTCCACTACTATGTACATATATCAGTGAACTCGAAAGAAGCCACAATTGGACCTTTTGAACATGAAAATGCGGTTAAGTTCAGTACAATCAGCCGTACGCTAAATGAAACATCAAAGCTTTACTAACATCCCTCTTGTTGATTCTCACGTTTAAAAGGTCCACTGACCTACACAGTGACAGTACGCATTCTGCAATGTCGGAAGTATTTTTGGTTGAGGGTAAGTTGACCAGACGTACTCTTTTAAGAGGACATGTCCCCTTTTTTCCAAAAAGAAAATGTCCGGTATCTTTTTGGAAAACATGCAATTTGTCCTCATTTTTCTCAACTTCAACTTGAGGGGAACATACTACCTATACGCGAAAAATTAAGGAAAATGTAAAACAAGGCAGGAAGTTGGAAAAATTCTTCGGTCCTAAGACAAGCTATGAAACTAGGGGGCTGCAACTGCAACTCGACTTAGCAAGAAGAAGGACACTTCAAACTTAGGGAGCATCTATGGTACCTACGTGTTACAAATGAAAGCTTTGGTAAACTCTGCATGAGACTTCGGAGTACCTTGTGTAGTTTTGTCGGACAGTGCCAACAACTATGGCTTCACATCTCATTCAAAGGTTCCTAACAAAAACTGGGATAGAGAAAGAGCTCTAAGGTGAGTTATTCTCGTCAAGGCAAAGTAAAAGTGTATATATGTATGTATGTATATGTTGGTCCCAATACTGTGGATCTGCCCTTATAGTTCAGAAGTCCTTCTCCCTTCACACATCTGCTTATGAGGCAAAGCATTGAAAGCCTTTTATTCATGCGATCTAGGTACCACTTCTACAGCAGGTAAGTCGATTTTACTCAAACTCAAACTTCCATCAAAACTGGATGGAGATATACTCTGTCGCTTTGAGAGAAAAATTCCTCACGGTTCCGTGTGTTTTGATAGGTTTTGGAAGAAAGACGACGATCTTTAGGAGCTGTTGCAGTAAACTGTAACTTGTGGTTAGAACTTGTAAACCATGGATCCCAACACCTCGGCTAGCAGAGTCTTGAATCTAGCCTATAGGCACAAAGTCTTACAAGACCTATTCAACGCACTTAAGTGCCGTGCTTTAGTTTTAAGAGACAAGTAGAATTTCCTGCCTGGTGGCTATTAGTTAAACACCGAGTAAAATTGAGAGGCTCGTTTGTCAGGGTGCATATCTACCAATATCTCCATGAAATAAGGCAAAACTTCTCAATAATCACCGAAAAATTCCATAACCACGTTTTTGGCGAACAATCTTCAATTTACTGATAGTTTCCTTCTGCCATCACCAATCGCAGTCGACTTACTTTCGATCAGTTAAGGATACCAACATCTATACATCGAAAGCTTGACCCAGATACATTGTTCAACTTCATGCAAAGTCACAAAAGAGTCATTAAACCTTGCTAAAGCCTTTTCCGCTTCTTTTTTGTTGTTACCATCTTCCCCATTGAACAACGAGTAAGGGGCTAAAGAATAGATTGAAATGCTTGCGGCAACAAATTAATTACCCAAGCACTACAAAGAATAATACAGACAAAAGTGACTAACACTGTAGATACAACCTCACCATCATTACAGAACAAAACTAATTTACGTTAATTAAAATTTGCATTACGTCAAGTCGTTAATTGCTGCATTACCGATTAGCTAATCCATGAATAAGAAGAGCCATGGAATGTATCTGTGGAGAGTTCATTGAATCTTCATCTTTGGCAGTGGCGGAGCGGCGCGGCAGTGGCTTCAAGATCTTTAGCACGTTTCTGACATGATCGCCCTGTGCGCGCACATGGAAAGTTGTTCCATTGCAATCGCTCTCTTCGGCAAGAGAAAGAAAGTTGTTTTCCATCTGACTGTGATAAAATTGACCTTTCTCTTCATCTCTTTCCCTCACATCTATACCGCGAACGAGAAAAGCAAAGATACTCGAGATCACCGCGCGTCAAGATTGTGACAATCCAGAGAAAAAAAGATACAAAATTTCAAACCAGTTAAACCTCAAAAGGCCAACCGCACATAGTTTGTGGTGGGTTTAGATATGTATACATACCTGTTGCCAGAAGTCACAGCGGTTCCCTCCTCACTGCTCTTGGCGTCATTCAAGACAAACGGCTCTTTGAGTCGGGTTTTTAGCAATCTACCAAGCCGCACCATTCGACCCACTTCGACTAGGAGACGTTCGCGCAGTGTTAGATACTTTCGTAGGCGAGTACGGCGGCAATCGGGCTCCTCAATTTCACCCAGAGAACAGACAGAGATTTTCAGGTCATGCAACTTGTTGCAGTACTCCTCGACGCTGCGATGAAAGACGGCGGACACTCGAAGGCGGGTCATGTGCTCCTGACTTATGGCTTGTAAGTTGTGCCAGGTGCAGCGCAATTGGTTGGACATTGCCTTCGATGCTTCCGTATCCAATTTGCACGATGTTCTTAGTGCTTGAGATGCCTCCAGCAATTGGCAGCCGTAATGGTAGATACTCTGAAATGAGACGGGCAGTCGGTAAGAGATATTATGAAACTATTAGAGTGGATCCCTTCTTTGGGTTTCCCCTTTATCATATGGGGATGGCGCTAGTTTAGTGTACTAGTTTTATAAGTGAGTAGGCAGTGTGATCTGAATTAGATGAATGAGGAAGTTGCTGAGGATAAATGTGTATCTTATAGATCGTTTTAGCAAGGTTGGGGTGATCATTTCACACCGTTGTGTGTTAAAGGTAGATTTACTGCAGAATCTGTGACTAAATGATAGTGCATGATGGCAGGAATTAAATACACCACTTGTCGGTAGAAATGCGATACTTGGATGATTGTATGGTATTTCAGGAAGAAGAAAAAATGTGCAGCAATTTTGTGAAAGGCACCGAGGCAAGCATCTATGCAATTTAAAAATCCATAATCAAACCAGGAAGCAAATTTTCCCTTTTAAGTCAGAATAGATTTTGACTGCAACAGTAGTAGTTGACGTTCCTTGGCATTATTCCAATTAATTCTTTGTAATCTTCCTCAAACTATTCTTGTTTAAAGATACAAATCATGCAATAGATCAACGTATGCCACCAACGTCGTGTACGTGCCGCCACCAGCTTATGTGTCGAGAAATGAAGAATTACTTTAGATTGGACGTAGGTACGATGATGGTCGTGCGATTTGTATTGCATTTTATGGAATCCTTATACAAGTCGATACATATGTAGCATGCATAAGAACTTAGTGCGTGTAGGTATTATCGGAGAAATTAGCTTGATCCAATTGCCCGTTGGACTGATGAATGGCTGCAATACTCAAGGGCCATCGATTGGAAGTTGAAACTTTAAGTGGCTGTACATACACTTAGCCTTTTGTTAATACAGTTCTGATGGGCTGAGCGATTTAGCTTTAGCTTTGAGTATCTCATTTGTAGCAGAGAAAAAGTTGAGTGCTCCACACTAGGGGATGAGTCTGTTAACCAATGAGCCTCGGCGCTCAATCATGTGCAAACTTACGCCAAACAAAACAGAATATGCTTCTTTGTTAAAACAGGGACCAAGAGAATAGAAGATCTGTTTCTGGATGGTGTTGATATCATGGTACACCTAGACTACATGTTCTATTTTATAATATTACGGTAAAAGCTAGTACACCACGCCGCATGCGTACTATTGAGATTCGCAACTGTATGTGATACTTGTAGAGCAGCTGCTACTAAAGGGTTTTCCAATAGGGACTTTTTCTTTCACCAATCATCAAACCGTCACTGTCAATTTATTCAGTAAACTCAACATTTTCATCATGGTAAAGTAGACGAACGAGTAACGTCTACAAATTATAAAAAATTTCTACTGAAATTCGGAGTCGGTGATCGCAACTTTAAGACTCCAATTTTCGGTCGTAATTTTCGTCCTAGTAGGCAGACAATAACAAGTTTAGTGCAAAAATTTGAGTCTACATATTCGTTGTGTGATGTTGCCGTGTCCGTGAGACAAAGGGTTGGCCGTCCGCAGAAAACGATCCAAATCAGTCTATTCCACGGCGTTCTCTAGAATTGGGCATTGCTCAGACCTTATTACGGCGTATTTTGCGTAAGGATCTTGGTTTACACCCATACAAGATCAAGCTGACTCAGGAATTGAAGCCGATGGACCATTTGAAGCGGTGGACGTTCTTCGATTCTAGTTCTGGAGGAGAGGCGCCAAGATGATGAATTTCATCGCAAAATCATCTTCATCTTAACGATCGTTACGTTACTGTGAATGGTCAGCGTTATCGCGCCATGATTACCGATTGTTTTTGTCTCAAATTGGAAGATATGGACTTGGCCGACATGTAGTTTCAACAGGATGGTTCCACAAGCCACATAGCATACGATACAATCAATTTATTGAGTATGGAGAGCGTGTTATCTCAAGAAGCCCAGTCGATTGGCTGCCTCGTTCATGCTATTTAACGCCGCTTGACTATTTTCTGTGGGGCTATGTTGAGTCGTTGGTTTATGCCAACAAGCCGACAATGTTGGAAGAGCTCAGAGCCCTCATTGAGCGCGAAATAGCGGCCGTTTCGACCGAAATGCGTGGCCCAGTCGTTGAAAATTGGGTCCAACGAATCGACCGCTGCAGACGTGCCCGCGGTGGCTAAATGAACGAAGTCGAGTTCCATACATAAATGTTTTGATTGTACTTCAAGCTGATAATAATATTTTTGAAATATCTTAAATGGTTTGCGTTTTATTTAAAAAGAAAAGTGTCAAGTGCTTATTGGAAAACCCTTAAGCACGAGTAATTTTAATGATTTTCTGGCTCAATCCAGTGGAAAAATTAAAGACGGTCCAGATTTTCTTTCAAAAAAAAAAAAAAAAACATGAACGATTTATAACGTTTGCAAGACCTGATCAGATACTGACATTTAATGACGCAAACGGGAACAGATGTTTCAGTTTCAGTCGAAATGGGTAAGTAATTTTTTTTAAAAATTTACCCAAAAAATGTGAAATTGTACAAAGAAAAATCTGGCATCACTGATGACAGGTAGAATCTTAAGAAACTCACAAGCGATACAGAATACAAGAAAGTAAGTATAGCAAGTCGGTGTTTCTGTAAATTTAACATTATTTATAGCTATGCCACTTTTTTGACAGGTGATATGTAAACGTTATACCAGACAAGGTTTCAAGACAATGAATACCGTTCTCATAATACTTTCATGACTACCGAGTAGCCCAGCGTGTGGCCCAAGATTGAAAATTGAACAACTAATTTCAGCTCTCATCTATCTATTATTATTTTATTTACGGTACTAGCCATTGGAATATTTTGTGTACTAAGTCATAAATCTCAAAAATATAAAATGCAATAGCGACACGAGAATGTGAAGGTGAAGCATCTTCTTTCGGGGTCTTACAATGAAAAAGATGCATAATTTTTGACTTAACAGAAGAACGATGACTATTTTCAATCAGTCATCTAAATTTATTAGCTTCGATGACAGGTGGCGGTCTACTTTCTAAAACTGGCTGCAGTTGGAAAATATTCATCTATTACCTCGTTCTGAAACATTCCAAAAGCCCAATGCACTAAACATCTCATTATTCACCGACTGACCCCAAACTGTCATCCGTCACACATTGCCGTCAACAGCGCCAGCGCCAGTGCCTTGACATTGCAAATTACAATCGACAGCGGAAATTAACACAAAACATCGAGACTTCCTCCCCAAGTCATGGTGGCTGCTGTTGTCGGCTGACTCTATTAATCATACCGCGACTGACCACCCCGTTTAAAATATACCGTTTAACTTGCATGTCGGCGCGGATGGAAACACGCCAAAGGTGCAATAAACTACTTCACCAACACACATCCACTTAAGAAAAAAAAAGTTACCTTTCCAGTTTCTTGAAACGTTTGCAACTCATCTTTCTGCACCTGTATCTCGTGCACATTGCAGCCCACATGCGAATGACACTTGATCATGACACTGTACAAGTCATCCATCCATTTGATGGCCATTCGTGCGTCCTGCTCGTACGTGTGGATGTGTGTCACCTGCTCCAAGGTGAGTTTCTGCAACTCGACGCTATCAATGAAGATGTTCCGTCGAGCGATTGTCGTATCCAAAATGTCTCTGACATTCACAATGTCATCGCTGTAATCGATACGCAGATCCCGACCGAGGGCATCCTTCACCGGCATCGACAGCATATCGCTGAGTTTCTCACCCTCTTTGACGAGTTCCTTCTCAAGAGACTCTGCAAAAAAAAAAGATTACGTGTGTGTGTCTGTGTGTTGTTGTTGTTTGAGTTAACTTACCCAAGCCCACTTGACTGTCCTTCAGTTTCTGCAAATTACCTGCGGCTGCCTCAAAGTCCTCGACCTTGTTGCCCATGACTAGAGATTCGAATACTGAAGTGGTGCGATCAAAGTAATCCGTCACGAGTCGATAGAATCGCAACGATGTGATCAGGATGTTCCGACGACGTTCGAGCCGCGTGGCAAAGCTGCGACAAACAAAGTTCATAAAGTCTCTCTGTGACATGAGATCCTTATAGAGACTGCTGGCAGATTCCTTGGCCTTGCTGTGTGTATCGATCTTGTACAGAAGCTCCGCATAGAAGCCGTAGGTTTCGCGACATTCCATCTCGAGATTCTCGTGCTCACGTCGCAGCTCCTCGCATGCCTTGACGTCGCAACCGATCGTTTGCTTGCGGTTAAGCATCTGTTCAGCGGTATTAAGGATCCAGTTGGTTACGAATGCGACACCTTCTTCGAGGGCGGCCACTTCACGTGCCTCGTGCATACTTTGTTCCAGGTCGCGCCACGCTGATCGTATGTCGGTTTGTTTTTTCTGGATGTCGCTCAGCAGCTGCTCAGTGCGTGATCTTTCGTTCGCCATGTCTGGTGGCAATGTGTGCAGGTTGCTGCCACCACTACTAGAGATCGGTGAATGTTGTTGCTGGTACTCGTTGGTCATCGTCGTCGTTGTTGTCGACTGCAATCGATAGCTATCTGCGATACGGGTTAACAGTCGATTACCTGGAAGATATTAAGTGCTCTTGTGGTTAACAGTGATACTAATGGCATGCGCTTCAAGTGGGAGCGGGGCCAAATCTTTTTCTGAGACTACTTCCTTATGAAGCTGCTTGGGTAGATATGTAAACGGTTTGATAGCTCGCGATGGCAAATTAAGAGCGGTGATGGGCTATAACAAATGTTTTTTTTTTTTTGGGTACTTGTGGCCCGATAATGCAGGTAATTCAAAAGTGAGTCTACTCGAAGTATTGAAATTGACATCGGTTTAGTCATCAGCGCGGGTTCATCGGGGTTCGAGTACGTTGTGTGAGTGGATAGAAATGGATTTCGGCGGTGGGCTTAGTTGTTTTGTTACGCTTTCACGGGCGAAGTGTGGGATGGTTTCTGTTGATTTAGAAATCTAACTTGAAAGTTGGATGTAATGGAAAGGGAGTCTGAGAGAAGATAACTGACAAACAAACAATCGGATTTGGTGACGCTTAATGACACAATACAGAGTCTATGAGATCAGTAGAAAGGCAAGGTTCCATGACAAGCTATTGTTAGTTAAAGGATTAGTTATATAACAACCATACATTTGGCATTATTTTCTGTGTGGTTTTATGGATTACTTTGATGTCTCTAGGCCAAATTGTACATAGATCATAACTAACATAGCTCTGACCTTTACTAATGGTGAAGTACAACATATTCTTTGAGCAAAGTGAAAGTAAGGAGTACATTTTTAAATAGAATACTACTACCCCTTCACATGTGCTGCAATATAAGTCCTAGAGTAAGGACTCCTTCGCAATATGCGTGGGCTAAGAGCCATTCAATAAAAACTGCCACAGTATCAGTGCATCGCTTTAGACAAAGAAGAAGAGGATAAACGAAGCAATAAGCCAAATGTTCTCGGCATAGGTCAGGTAGATTGGTGCCTTGTGACCAGAAGGTCACTGCTCACTTAGACCCACAATTCGGGTCCATTGTGCCCAATCGTTTAACCTTGGGAACGCTGTAAGAAGGTCCGCTGTTAGAACCACACAGATAGTAATATAAATCTCAGGAGGTCTTTCAGCAGCCTGTGTATTGGCAGTGACTTTGGCTTGAAAGACGCTGCAGTCGTCGTTTATTCTAAAGGAGCGGCTTCACAATAAACTCCGGCTCCTGTACCTCTGTCCATCTTAGAACCGTCGGTATAGAATGCCAACTCCTTTTTCTTTTTAGTCCTCCAGTTCTTCCAGTAACTTCTGTCAGGAATCGAATGTTAACATCGGGTTCATGTGATCTGTTTCCGTCAATCCATTGGCTACCAATCGGGACAGAATAGAGGCGTGGCCGTAAGAGTTCGATGACCACAATCGGCTTTCCTTCAATCTTATAGCAGTTTTGGCCACCAGACTACTACAATAAAAGTCTAGCGCCATTGCCGCCGTCGGTGTTGTTCTCAATGATCCCATGATTCCGATGCATGCGGCCCTCTGGATTTTGGTAAGGTTTGAAAGCTGATATTGTGTCTTAAGTACCGTCCACCATACTAGTGAACTATGGTGGCATAAAATGCGTGCTTTGGCAAATACCGAAAGAGTTCAAATGTATTTAGAGATACTCCCCAAGGTGGAGAGAAGTATGCTCTGATTCTATTAAGACTGTGGAATGAGCTGTGGAAATTTTCTGACCCCAAATCTGAGAGTTGGCATGAGAGATGACTTGTCTAAATTTATTTCTACAAAATCCACTTAAATCTCAGCCTACTTAGTCGTTGTATTCGTGGCCTTAGATTATAGGTTCACTATTCAACTGAAAACACAAATCATCTCTACCTCCTTGTATCTAGTACTTTCAACTGAAGGTTAGTACTCCTAATGATTTAATTAAACCAGAAAGCACTTTCAAATACAATTGATTGTTCTATTTATATTTCCAGCACCGTCTCTCTTCAAACGATAAAATCTCGAACAAGCTAAGCAACTCCATTAAAATAGTCAAAAGCCATTTGGCGAATTATTTATTCCAAATCGAGGTTCAATGATCCTAACTATACGCCACCACCGTCACACTGATGATTGAAAAAAATTTTTATACGTCCAAGGGAACAGCGACTGTTTCATAACCAGCTTAAGCTACATGATACTCGTATCTATAAAACAATAGCTACTGCTCATAAATAGTAGTTAGTACTCTCTAATGGGCTTTGAAATGGGGCACAACGTTAAGCGCGTGATTTCGTAACCTACACCATGACAAATGAAGTTTTCTGCTTGTGCGCACTCTGAGACAGAGACAAGGTAATTATTTTTAAAAGTTTGTCACCAGATATACGAGAGGCTCGTGGCCTCGCCTTGCTCGCGGATAGAAAAAAACTAATTTACTAACCACATACCTCACGCCTGGTCTGGCCAACTTACCCGTATCTATCGTGTCGGCTATCTCACTTTGTACTTGGGAGTAGATCATGGCACACTGCTTCAACTCCTGATCGGCATCTGAAGGTCGCAATGATTTACTGTCCAAGAGTAGAACATGCAGATTCTCCATATCGTTGATGGTCCGATCGAAAGTCTTGCGAAAGTCATCGATTGCCTGCAATGAACGTTTGGATACAGTACGAGTACGTACACACCGGAAGAGGTTGAGTTGATTTGTTGTAGCCTACCTTTCGATTTTGTAGCCACAGATCGTGATTGTATGTCAGTGTACCACCTAATTCCTCGGGTAGATTGCATGTATCTATGTATTTGAAGATACGACTTTTGGATACAATTATTGGCTGGAGAAAGTAAAAAAAAAATAAAAAGTTGAAAGCCAGTCATACATCCATCATGTTTGATGGGTTATCGTACTTACTTCGCCTTTTGTGTGGGATTTGGCACAAGGTTCGACGTGTTTTTCCCAGAATCCTTCGGATCTGACTAGAAGTAGGGTAACTGGGGTATCGCCAAACAGGGAGTAAATGGTACGTGAGTGGGTGCGTGTAATTCGAGATGAACATCTTTGGGCGTCTACTACAACGGCGATGCCTTTTTTAAGGAGATCTGGGCTGCAAAGAAAAATTATTTAGATTATTTAACAATTTTTCATTAATGTTCCACATTCATACAAGACGTACTCAGCAAGTGAAAGCTAATTATGGAAATGACAAAATCTAGGAAGGAGGAGCACATTTTCATTGGTGGGCCAAGGGACATATAGACTTTCGTGGTAACGAAATATTGACCTAGCTGGGATATGCTAAGAGTCTAACGCCCAAAAAGCTTACAAAGTCTCAGTTTACGAATGGAGTACACCGTCATAATAGAACAACTTGCCCTACACAGATATTGTTCCCAGTATACTTCACAGAAATCGTCACAACCTGCAACCCACTGCCACCTCATCTACGAGCACCATAGAAGCCTTATTAGATATTCAGAAGATGTATCCGATGGCATGACCAGTGATCTTTACTCTCACCAAATAAGCAATCTTTGCACGGCTTCTGTTTTATGGATCTTGTGTTCCATGCCGGTTATAGTTGAGCTTTATTAACCCGGATATGGCGGGATTGGCCATCAACTAGTCTTTTCGATTATTGGTAGTACATGCTGCAGAATAGCCTAGTAGGAAGCACGGCATTGCAAAGGCTCTAGGATCAACAAGAGGTTCCAAGACCAATGGTTCAATAGAAGGTAGATTCCAAGTAGGTACAGACAACACCTCAAAGACGCAAAGAATCTGCTAGTGTCGGAGAAATTCAACGCAGTCCATTGTTGAACTACGAACCAAGAATTCGTTTAATAAAGGGTTTTCCAATAGGGACTTGACAACTTTGAATTCAATTTGTGAACTCATTCTTTCACTAATCATCCAACTGTCACTGTCAATTTATTAAGTAAACTCAACATTTTCATCATGGTAAAGTACACGAACGAGCAACGTCTACAAATTACAAAAATTTTCTAACGAAATTCGGACTCGGTGATCGCAACTTTAAGAGCGTTAACTCCAATTTTTGGTCGAAATTCTCGCCGTAGTACGCAGGCAATAACAAGTTTAGTCAGTGAGACAACGGGTTGGTCGTAAATATCGCGGCCGTTCAGGCATCCGTAGAAAACGATCCAAATCAGTCCATTCCAGGGCGTTCTCAAGAATTGGGCATCGCTCAGACCACATTATGGCGTATTTTGCGTAAGGATCTTGGTTTACACCCATACAAGATCAAGCTGACTCAAGAATTGAAGCCAATGGACCATTTGAAGCGACGTACGCTCTCCGATTGGGTTCTGGAGAAGATGCGCAAAAATGATGAATTTCATCGCATTATCATCTTCATCTTAACGATTGTCACGTTATTGCGAATGGTCAGCGTTATCGCGCCATGATTACTGATTTGGAAGATATGGACTTGGCCGACATGTAGTTTCAACAGGATGGTTCCACAAGCCACATAGCATACGATACAATCAATTTATTGAGTATGGAGAGCGTGTTATCTCAAGAAATGGGCCAGTCGATTGGCTGCCTCGTTCGTGCGATTTAACGCCGCTTGACTATTTTCTGTGGAGCTACAGTAAGTCATTGGTTTCTGCCAATAAGCCGACGACGTTTGAAGAGCTCAGAGCTAGCATTGAACGCGAAATAGTCGCCGTTTCGGCCGAAATGTGTGGCCGAGTCGTTGAAAATTGGGTCCAACGAATCGACCGCAGGCCATATGAATGAAGTCGAGTTCTATTCATAAATGTTTTAATTGTACTTGAAGCCGATAGTAAAGGTTTTGAAATATCTTAAATAGTTTGCGTTTTATTTAGAAAAAAAGTTGTCAAGTGCTTATTGGAACACCCTTTAGTTGCTCGTAAGTACTTTCGCCTTATACTCAATCGATTCTAGATGAGTAACTGGCCGTTACTTTAGTCAAAACCCCTGATAGAATGTTCAGTGCTGTAACCTACGGTTTGTTCAGCAGTGCCCCGATACTCTCTTCCTATTTTGTCTTTAGGCATGGTTATGATCCAGAGTGGTAAATTCTCCCGTACTTTGCACCCTCTTGTTTAGATTGGTGTTTCTTTTCTTAGGAGGAGTTACCCATATGCGGACAGGTCTTCTATTTTCTAGTTTCTCGATGTTTGCCCAGCAAACTCTTTATAAAATTTCTCTAAATAAACATTTCTATTGACTGCAATTCCTTGCTGTCATCCCCTTCTCGTTCTCGTATCTATCGCTTACTTGAGCACTAAATTTTCAACTGTGTGAGCGTGCGAGTAAAGTGCTATCCGTTCCTATTCGTTATTCATAAGACAACCAATTCAATACAGAATGCAATGTCTTTGCAGTCTCAGTTGTTTTATCTTCGACCTATTTTCCGCGAGACTACTTTGTCGTCACACCTCTGGGAGAGTTTGTGGTTACTGAAATTATGTCAACTGCATTTTTCTTCACAACAAACGTTCACGTCAAAGTACCCAGCTACGTGTTCGGTGGGATAATCACTTAAGCTGACTGGGAAGCACAATCAAAACTGATTCGTTTACTTTTAACGACTGAGAAAATAAAATAAAATTTCTCACTCAACAATCATCTTCAGCGACTTTTTGATCACGTTTTACACATTTACACGATGATTGCGAATAAACGATGGATAACAATCTGAAATGTAGAAAAGCATGTGTTCCTATGGCAATGCACATTCCAAGCAAAAGATCATTTAGAAAAAAAGTCAGAGAAAATGTCAAAATAAAGAAGAGGTGTGAGCAGCGTGGCCAGATTGGGAGTTTCCCCCCTGGATTTAGTCGTTTTTTGATCGATAGGAGAAATATGAGCGAAGAGTTTTACACTTGTACTGAACTTTTTTTTCCAAAAACCTCATTCACCATACGAAAAATACGCCAAATTTGGGGGCTTTTTACGATGTGTGGGGGGCAATATTTTGAGCATCTGGCAACGATGGGTCTGAGTATCGTTCAAACAAGCTGACTAAGTGGTATGGATGTTGGGACATCAAGTAAAGTGAGTTAGTTGGTAAAGGATGTCCAACCTAATATAGCTGATGAGCTGTATTTAGTCGCAGACTATCACCACTCCCCTTGAAAAGATAGAACCTTCCATGAATACCTTCTCTGCACACATTACATATTAAGGAGATTTCGAAGGACAGAGCAGAGTTCGACAGAGCATCAACTTCAAATATTTGTATGAGTGTGAAAATTGAGACCATTCTCGAACACTGACACTGATGTGCGGCGATCGTGGCTGGGGCTAAAACACTAGAGGACGTCAGGCAACATGGCAAGAACACCATAAGACATAGCTCCGTTTGTCAGACCCAGCGGAACGTTGAACAGAGGCTACCCTCCTAAGCAGGACATACATGTAGCCAAACACACTATCTCTCTAAGGCCCTATATAAAGTACTGCTTGACCATAAGCTAAACTTTACAGAGCACCTTCCTTACACAAGTTTGAAGGGCTGTACCCGAAATGTTAATATTTCAACGGACCGAGGCCACGAATAAGAAGCCTATTTGCTTCAAAGAGCATTTTGTCCTATACCTTTTGCATTTCGAAGAATGTGATGAGACCAAGAAAGGATCTTCCTTTGTAGATCCGGTGGTACCACAATGGGCCTTTTAGGCCTAAGTGAGCTGGTGCCCATCTGTATCCGGGCACTAGCTGCCACTCTAACCTAACCTAACCTAACCTAAGAAAGGAAAGACCTAGAGCTAAAGGACACCCTAATGGTTTTTAGATAGTCATAGTCTCTTGGAACTATGAAGAGATTAGTAAATGGTGTTTCTGCATCGAAGCATACGCCAACAGCCCTGCCACGAGCCGCCAAAAAGTGAAACAAATTGATTATGAAATACCTTAGTCATAGATGCACCTATTGTTACAGATCAATAAATAAAAAGTGTATCTAAGTGTATGTTGTGACTTCTAAGCCGATATCCATTCGTTTGGCTCATTCGTCGTCTTGGTTCATCAGCAAGTTTACCGCTTTTTTTTCCATTTCTCTGTCAGCAATCACGAAAGTACAACTGTCACACTATTCCGGTCAACTGATCGCATTACAAGTGTCACCATCGGGGCTACATAAGCCGCTTGTAAGCATTTCCGTTCTTTCAGCGTATTATTTCCATTTTTTCAAAGAAAAATTCAACAATTTTAGCTTAATTAACAATCAACTGCATTTGAGTTTGAAATTCGAGAACCGTGAAGCATTTATTAACTCAAAATGCAATGTCAACTGTTACCAGTTCCACCAAACAATGTCCATTCTCTTATTCAATGTATCTATAGATACTTGCCGTGTATCGAAAGCTATGGTTTGATGAGCGAATAGATCACGTCAACCTGAGCATAACAATTCTGCGAACTCTCTGTTTGTTATGTAACAATACAGTGTATATTATGTTTAATTAAACCTAACTACTAGCCTCACACATCAAGGCTTGACAACTCTTATTAGGTCATACCTCGCCTTGTTTACTCTAGAACGTTTTGTATTTTGTTATTCTTTTCATTCGAACGTATATGGCGGAGCTAAAGAACATTCTCTGGAGTGCCAATAACATGTATCCAAGTGTGTTTATAGAAATAAAAGTAAAAAAAAAAAATGTAAATATTAAGAATACCAGTTTGTGGGGAATTATGCTTAGATACTTTTTTTCTCCTCTCTCTCTGTCGTTTTTTTTCCATTTCGAATTGATTTCTAATTCCCGGTTTTTAGATGCTGGAGAAAGACTACACAAAGTGAAATTCCAAAAATATTATTTTTAGATCTATAAGCTCGAGCGTCAGTTGGAACCCGGTTCAATGATACCTCTCTCAGATGGATGCACAGCACATGGTGTGAAGAGCTTTAAAAAAATGTTGTTAATAAATTTTTCGATACATTTTGAATAATTTTCGAGTATAATGAACGACTATTAGATAAGTTTGAGGTAAAATGAGATCAGCTTTAGGCATTCGATGGGATTTTCTGGTGAACTAATGATTTTGTTCATCGTGCGTGACAGGCGATAATAGATTTGGCCTAACTCGAATGTGATGTGGTTTTCATTAGGATTCCGATTGTAATGCTGATTTTTTTTCTTGTAAATGGGTCAAATGGTGTAGTAGCAGGTGCGAGTGGTGTGAGTGAATGCTGTGCAGACAGGTCTTTTGGCCTTTCGTATGACATCTCATTGAAGGAGAAGGGACGATATGAAGAGTTGGATGGATGGGCTATATGGGATCCATTTGATATAAAGGAGAAATTTTACAGGTAGACACATTAATTAAAGCCATTGACGGCCGGGGGGGAAATCAGTTAGATTACTCTTATTCAAAGTAGATTGGTAAAGAAGTGTCAAACTACTAGCAAGCAGAGAGTGGCCCATTCAGTGTAACTATCTGTCACTTGGGTATCTCCATTCTACTACGCACTGCAACGGAATGGGGGAAAGCACTTTCAACAAAGGAAACAAGGAAGAAAATATTGTTTATTTCCAAGCCCTGGACAAGTAGAAAAGGCGAGGTTTCTTAATGATTTCGGACAAAGACCTTTATTGTAGTCGATATTGGTCCATTCTCGAGAAAGAAATGCAAGGATCTTTCTTTACATTTATCACGAAACGACAATATAACAAAGTCACATTGAGGGTAAAGGATAACAAAGGCGCCTTTAAAGGTAGATGGACACCCAATCATCATTATGCAGTTTCTGTCCTTGCGCGATAGATATCGAAGTTTTATCAAGTTGGGCTTTGATGATCTTGCATGACATCTATTCTATGAGACCGGTTTTATAGATATGCCATTTGATGCTATGACACCGAGGCTTCAGCTTATTACGATAGTCGTCGTATTTTCAATGCACGGCAAACCGCGTAAGTCCTACAAGGAAGTAGCCTATCTTACGATAGCGATAATATAAGCATAAACATATGTATGTACACGCTTCAATACATATATGTAAGTGAACATTAATGCCATTTACCTCAACTTACCCTAGCAGAGAAGAGTGGAAAAACAGCCGCATACCAAATGCCGAATCCATAGCTATTTCCACAGACGGATCAAAAATGGAGTCACTGGGAATATCCAGTTCTATACGACTCCCAGACCACAGCAGTGTTTTCCAAGAGGAGGTGTTGGCAGTGACAACAGCTGCCCATGAGTCTGCCGTAAGAACAATACCGTCAGAAGGTATCACAAGCAATTACCGCCATAGAAATAAAATCCCAGCTTGTTAAGTGCTGTCGCGAAGAGCTTAAGGTTCTTGGAACACAGCACAAGGTTCTGCTCTGCTAGGTCCCTGGGCATGAGGTCGTCTCGGGAAATGAAAAGGCAGATGAATTAGCAAGGAAAGCTTCATCGCAACTCTCCATAAGCACCCTTCCCTGCGTTCTCAGGCTTGAAGCAGGGAAACTGGCTACGAGAGAGGCGAACTTGAGATGGAAGTCGCTAGATAGCTGGCGAACCAAGAGAATTATTCGCAAGGACAGACGTTCACTGTCTATGCTCATGAGGATACTCCCGGGTCACAACACTCTGCGGTACCACCTAAAGAAACTACGTCGGACAGAAGAAGAACTCTGCAGAGGATGCGGCGATGAGGATCTTATAGAGGACACTACCCACTTCCTCCGTCAGTGCCATGGACTCCAACATTCCAGATATGTATAAACTCCTCGGCAAAGACTTCTTTCAGGTTCTAGGAGAACTTTCCAACGCCAACACCGACGTGTTATTGAACATCAGGATGGTTTGTATACACGGGCAACGAGTAAGTACAACCATGGGAAGTTTTTACAGATATTTATGGGTTAAATGGGCAAGAGGTACTTTTCTAAACCCCCCTATGGGTGACACAATGGGTCAGTTCTAACCTCAGTGCGGCGGAGGAATTTCGTTTCCTCTGCCAACCCACGAACCTAACCTAACCTTAGTGAACATTAAAATGTTCTACCACAAGAAATGAGAATCGTCGTGGCTTCACATTGAATCCAAAATCAACGGCAACACTAATTTATCTGATTCACTCACAATTCCACGTAATATGAGATGAAAACAAGAAATAATGCATAATGTATCTGATTTGCAATTTAAATTGTTAAAAAACAGAAAGACTGTTCACCCTTTGTGACTCTATTATTCTGACTTGTGCTCTATAATTAGGGAAGAGTTATGGATTGGTGTTCCGCGTCGCGTGAAGTTGATTGATTTGTCTGACAAAAAAGATGAA
Source organism: Chalcosyrphus nemorum (assembly GCA_949716465.1). Lineage (NCBI taxonomy): Eukaryota > Metazoa > Arthropoda > Insecta > Diptera > Syrphidae > Chalcosyrphus > Chalcosyrphus nemorum. The sequence goes on along the minus strand of OX454334.1, from coordinate 12,831,080 downwards.
GACCAAATGAAATGGGATTAATTATTGTTAGTTCATGGAACAATAGTAGGCATTCATAAAGCAACTGTTAGAATTTAAAATTTGCATATCTTTGCAGAAGATGAATAAGATTTTATTGTTTTGTTTTTGTTTTAAAAGAGACTGAGACGAAAAATGACTGAAAACTAGAAAGTTGAATAAAATAGGTCGAAGCGTATTGACTTTAATCTTCAAAAAAATAAAAAATAAAAAACCTAGCTAAGAACCCAAAATGTTTTCGATTATAATCTTTCTGATTGAATTTGCATATGCGTTCGTTTAGGGAATAATTATTCTTCAATCGTGGAAGAACTGGAAATATAAACTGGATTACACCGATGCCCAAATCGGGAGTAATAGACTCATCGCTAGAAAATCCAATCATCTGGGGACTAGAGAGTTCTCCCCTTGGTGTGGTTTCCTTGAAGTGAATGATATATTGGCACCTTCAAAGTGATGGAGTACGCTTTATATCCTAAGTGAAAGGCTGAGCCTAGGACAGCCTTCAGGGGTAAATTTCGTTCCTTTGACTAAGCAGAGTCTATACTGTTAAAGGCAGTCATTAAAGAGGTATTTTTAGCTCTCACATCATACTGAAAACATAAAGAATGCATCATAGCGTAGCTTACTACTCTTGCTCTGGAGTATATAAGACAAATGCTCAAGGCTTAGAAACCATCTTTTAGACTTCACTTAAACCCAGAAGGCAGCGTACTTCAGACTCATAGAATCACGAACGACGGTTGTGTACACTAGTTTCTTTCCGCTTGATTTACGTTGAACCAAGCTGATGGCCAAAACTACTGTAGGACTGAGAGAAGGGCTACTATGGTCAGCAAATCGTTACGCCGACATAAGCCCGATGCTACCCTTTGAAAGAAGGTTTCCTTTCAGAATTTCTGACGGATTTTTTTAAGTTGTAAAGCCCTAAGAGGACTGCAGATTAGAGATAGACCCAACAGTTCCAAATGAGACTCAGAGTTAAAGGAAAACATTAGAGCTTTAAGAATTACATAACTATCTGACAGGAGGTTTTTTCTGATACACTCTCTTACACAGAGCTTGATAGACCTCGGCTTGAAAGATGGTAGTAGACTGTCCTAGTAGAGTAGAGTACTCGTCTGGCTAGCGGATGTCAACATATGTTTGACGAAGCGACTCGAGTTTTTTCAAATAATCAAGCGAAGCACTCCACTTGCTTGCTATTGGCCGGCAAAATTTGTTTCTAATCGATTCCTTGTTCAACAATTCTCACTCAGCTCAGGTGCCTCTATGTGAATCTGGTGTATTTTCAGGAACTCGCTCCGCTGGCTTCTAGGACCCTTTCAGATACTTACGTTGGTTCGGTTCTCTCTCTAAGAGTGGATCGACAACTACCAAACTAAGTTCTGTTTCCATTCCTGCAGTGAAAGTACTCCCAAATTATGAGGATTAAATGTTATTTGAGAGTTATTTCCTTAGCTACCAAATCAACTTTAAATTTCTTGTGATTGTAGCATATTGCTTCTTCTTAAGACCTTCTTAAAATACAATATCAATAAAGCAATACCAGAACCACCACCCGCATGTATCTCTCAATCATTATGATAAACTTTGGGTTAAAATAAAAATTTAAACTGCGACCTCCCACTACAATTTAACCTTAAAAGATGCATCTGTTAAGCCAATTGAAAAAAAAAAAATGCGTTGGAAACGTAAAGAAAAATCGTATCCACCAGTTTATTGTTGGAAAGGTAGCATTTTATTGCTCAGACTTCATATTTGGAAAAACAGTGAAACGCAACAGTGAAAGCGATCGTTAAAATCGGACATCATTTTAACCATCATAAAAGCAAATGAAGCTAACTTAAGTTGGTTGACTTTTGATTACAATGCATTTGGTAAGTATCTATGGTGGACAGACAACCAAATGGGTGCTCTTGTACAAACTTGAGAGATTTAAATAATAGCCTAAGCCATGGTAATATTTACAAAACGTCTCTGTGTTTGCCTGTTTCATGTATAAATATTGTGAAAAATATAATAATATATAAGTAGAGAATCATCAGGATCAGACCGCTTAATCGTTGTCATGCTAATTTTACAAATAACCTAAGTAGACACCCACGATCTGCATCTCCAGTTAGCTCGAATTTCAACCAACCGCTTCGAGTTACGCATGGAAAGTTATTTCACTTCCTTACGTCGCATTCTTGTCATTGTATTCAAACTCTTTCCGCCAGTCTATGTCGCTGTCAATAAAGACCTTCTGTGTTCTTTATTCGGCATCTATGGTCACAGATCAACATTCACTCGAAGCACTTTCCTTAAGAAGTAATTCGAGAGAGGACTTTGCTACTTAATTGGTTTCTTAGTGAGTGACAACACTTGCCTTCCCATCAACATTAAGATGCGTGTCCACTTGACAGCACTTTGGCTAGTAAACTCTCGAGTAGTTTTCGAATAACTCCCGAGTAGTTTTACATATTTGTGTGATCTATTATCGCGACTAGCTACTCTCAGAATACGAGCATTGTTTGAAAAGTGCGAGTTGATCTCGGAGAGTAAGGTAACATCGGTCCACTTGCGAGGAACTCTTAAAAAGTTTGAAAGCTGAGAGTAGTAAACCAGCTCTCGGCAAGTTGCTCTCAGGTCCGTGTCCACTTTTTTCTCTCGAGAGTGGCCTTAGAGCTACTTGCCCAAATTTTACTCTGGACAAGCACCTTTATTCTTTGAAATAAAGCAACAATTCTCTTGCCTTCGCACTTAAAAATCTAGCGGTCTTGTTGGACATGATAAGTTATAGCCACACTTAGCTATAGACAAAAGTACTGCACCGTTTGACTGCTTCGATGTTTAGCTCACTTTAACCCTTGGGTATGCAAGATCTCAAGTCCCAACTACATCAATATTAATATTAAGTAATTCCCTTCCAAGATGGTAGCGAAAAATATACTGTGAGTTACAACCGAACATAAAAATCTCATTCTAATCTCCCTAAACCTAAACAAAATACTACCTGAGTTGCAAATACCATTCAATCAACTCTTTCATATGTCCTTATAGCTTTATTAGCCCCGTCTAAGCTATCGCTATCCTAAAATCTTGTGGGCTTACCCTTAGTGATAGACCTGGCTAGTCTAAAACTATACAAGGATGAATTAGGTTAGGTTGTGTTCAAAGTTAAGAGGATGCCTCTATAGTTGGTACTTTCTAAAAATATTTTTTTTATTAAATTTCTTATAAAATTACTCCAAAACTTAAATTTTCTTCAAAAGTGGGCGTGGGTGTGGGCGGATTTTGAAATGTTTTCAACAAATATTAAATTTTGTTCCTCTGAAGTGGTATTATTCTAATTAAACCGCAAAAAAACAGTTTTTTTTTTAAAGAAAAACGCCCCTGAAATGTAGGCGTGGCTGTACACATTGAATGAGAGATATGTAGATTAAAGCAATACCTATGATAGATATTTGATTTAGTAAATGTTGTCAATTTTCATGTAAAATTACTGAAAAAAGAGAATTTTCGAAAAGTGGGCGTGTCAGTGGACGCATTTTGAAAATGTTTGCACTTGTTCCGTCCCGATATTTAAAGACTTTGTGTACAAAGTTTCATTGTCCTAGCTCAAAATTGATGGCCCAAAAACTGGTGACAGACAGACGGACGGACAGTGCACCCAGAAGAGCAATTAACTTCAAAATTACGCACTTAAGCTATACTCTCTAATAAATAGTTGGGGCTTTCATTCGTAGAAGGCAATCTATGAAGCTAAACACAAAGTGCGTAATTAAAGGCCACCGAGTATTTGTGGCTCGCTCAGGTACGTAATGGGCTTGCACTGACCTCGGTGGGTGACTGAGTTGGCAGTATATACATAGATACATATACCTTTCCTTGTACTTGTTAAGTGTCTCTGTACGTGATTGTGTTTTTAAGCAACTTGTGCCGACTTTGAAATGTCGTCTTTATTTATCATCTCGATCTCGATTTGTAGAAAGCCTTTACACGTAAAAATATCCATAAAAATAAAAAAACAAACAAACATTCACATCTAACACAATCTACGACCCTAATCTGCACACAACTTACCTTAATGACCGTCTAATATATGAAATGCATGTCTCCATGCATTTTCTATTCCACAACTGTAAATCGTTTATAATGCTGACCACAACCAGTATCCTTCCTTCACGATCGAATCCACCTGGTAAGTAGGCTGCTCGAGTTAGCAACGCATTCAAGACATCTTCTTCCATGGCAGTGATACTAGATTCAACTTAATCTTACAATTTTCTTACTTAGGAAAATCCAACGCACACACACACACGCGCCGAGTTTGTCCAGTCCACAAGTCACACGACTAGTTCTTTTATTTAGTGAAAATCCCGAGATACTCGTCGTCGCAGAGACAACAAACAGAAGAAAAAAAAAAATCAAGTTCTACAACAAATTAGCTGTGCAGCAAATATACACGCTTCACCGCGCCTGCTCGACCGCCCTCGCGTGCAAATTTCATTCGACGAGAGCAGAGAATTCCGTCCGTCAAAATTCATAAACGTTTTAGTACTCGTATCATAGATGGTTGGTGTTCATGGTTGCTCACTGTATGGCTGTCTGTCCAAAACAGAACCTACATACATATGGATGTATGTATTTTTGTATCCAAGCACGTCGTCGCAGTTTACAGTTAATAAACTAGACCAGTCGCATAGTAGAAGAGAGATGATGAAAATTATGGTCAGTCAAGTATCCCATAGATACTTTTTTTAATACACCACCTCACCATATATGACAAACTCGTCAAAGTTGGTTGTGTTGTCGCATTACGCACGGGACAAGCACCAGACCGTCGTCGCGTATCGAATTAATGATTAAAATTGAATTGAAATCTTTGGAAAAACAAGATTCTCAGCGGTCGATTGCTTCCGTATTGGGTTACGTTGCACCACCTCGTCCAGATACGACAACGAGAGAGTATCTACAACACGCCTTTCCATTACTATCGCGACGGAATGCAGTTTGTTTTGTTTGCACACGTAGCGAACGATCATATGTCACACGGAAAAAAGCGTTTATTTACACTGAAGTACAAATATAACGTTACAGTCGTCGGTCGGTGTCTGCCCGCCCGTCCTCTGCCACCCCACAGTGCACAATCAACTCTCAAATTACTGCAACATTTCCACTAAAGTTGTTGTCCCAATTTTCCATCAGAATGTTAATTTTCCTATCTCCACGAGACGACGAGAGAACGATAACGAGTTTTCTTTCACGAACCCGATACGTACGATACGATACACATCCGTCAGATACACACTCGTTCACTCGTTCACCACTTGCACGTACGATCGGTACAAAATATCAAAAGCAACTGAATCCGCCATCCCAGCCAGAGTTGAGGTTAGGCTTCCCGCCAGCAAAAGCCACGACTTGGAACCTGGTTTGATGCAACTTTGAATTGTATCTTTTGGATTCTGTTTTATCCACCTGTTCTATTGAAAGTTAACAAATGGAGATAAGTGATAACATTGATGGAATTTTTGGCTTTGGAGGTTCGTTCGATAAAGGCTGTTGTTCATCCCACAGCAGCGTGTTCCATTGATTAAGATATCATGGAAATTAAGTGTTTTGTGGGTGTTGGTGTGCCCTTTCGTGATGAGTTCACTAAGAGCGGTAAACGTGACTGAAGATGGTTCCTTGGGTTTGTTTTTCTTTTGCTTTCGGTGCCGGAACGATGGGTAATAAAATTAATGTGCGAAGTTATATTTGGGCGACACTGTAAGGCGGGAAGCTACTAGTGGTTCTATCTATATAGGGTTGTGGTACATATTTTTCGGCTACAAAAAACCACAAGTGGAATTTGATTAAATTTGGTTAGTTTAGAAGTGTGAAGTTTTTTTTTTTTTAGTTTTTTGTCCCAAATTTCTTTAAGCTTAGGCGGAAGTTCAAGGTTAGACTGAGTAACAGGGAAACTCGTAGAGAGCATAGTTTGATAGAAACTTAAGTCAAATATTTGTCAAACTTTTTTGGTCAACAAATTATTTTGAGAAAAGTTTTTGTAGGTACGAATTTGGATTTTTAGGAACTTTGGTTTTCTTCTTCGCAAAATGAAATGAAACTGCTGCTCCTTGCCCTCCCCACTTTTTTCAGCAATTTTATAAGAAATTCGAAAAACCTATTTCAGCAAATATATAGACATTCGTTTCATACATTATGTGTGGCCACGCCTACTTTCTAGGGCGGTTTTTCTCAGAAAACAGATATTTGTGGATTTTTCTACAAAAATATGAGTTTTTTTTTAAATAAAATAGAGTGTGTGTTAGTTGGACAGTTATACAATTCTTTTTATACAGACAGACACTCTCCGAAACGCCGAGGTTTAGAAAGATAGGGTAAATTTTTTAGACGACGATTTTTTACTTGCATCGATACGTAGTATAGTGCAAGCTTTGGATTCGTGAAAATTTTCGATCTCGGGACTGTGATAAATTCTGATATTACCTTTATAGAGAAGTCGTAAAAAGTGGGTCTGAGAATTCTGTCTGTCTGTCTGTCTGTCTGTCTGTTAGCGAGGCTACAGCCTAAACGGGTAAACAGATTTTGATCAAACTTCATGTCTAGGGTCTGTGGGATAATCCCTAGAGGTGAAATTGAAATTTTTGTTCTAGCCCTAATATTAACGGTACTTTACTTAAGGCCAATTTAATAAAAAGCAGATTTGCTTGAAAACGGTTCCTACGATTTTTTTTTAAATTTCATATTTCGGCTAATTTGGCAAAAATGCTATAAGATGCCGTTCCAAATTTTTGGCTAAACGTGATAATAACGGTACTTTTCTTTGGGTCAAGCGGTTTTAGGCAATTTAATCGAAAACGGCTCTAATGATTTTGTTTAAATTTTATGTTTATGCTAGTCTTGTGAAGTCTTATAAATTGGCGTACCACGTTTTTGGCTAAAAAAGCGTATAACGGTACTTTACTTATTAACTGGTTTTAGAAATATGGCCATTTTTCTGCAAAATTAAAATTAAAGTTCATTCACAGCTCAAAGGAGCAAGTACGTACGACCCAGTCGCGCACTTTATTTTATGTAGACCGTGGGTACAGTGGGTATTGAAGCATGCTGAAGCTGAAGCATTCATCTTATGTAAGTACACCTTGTTGCACTTAAACAAAAATTCATGACAAATCACAAAAGTGCTGTCACTCTTGCTGGAGCATTTTTCAATCGCGAACAGTCTGTTGGGCAATCTGGTTTTATTGTTTGCATAGCGATCGTTACACTACGCGATCGCAGTGCGCCTAAGAATATACAACAAATATGCTTTGCATTGATCGTGGAGTTCAACGGGTGGTGATGAGAAATATATATTTCAAAATCTTTAAGTTGCCCGAGTGCGTTTCTGTAAATACTAAACGCTTTCATTCTATTCTGAATGCCTTACATAAAGGAGAACCTTTCAGATACCATAAGAGTGGTCCTAAATGTAAAAGCACTGCCTCTCACACTACTAAACTAATTTCCTGTTTAAAATAATACAAAAATAACTCAATTCAATTAAGATCCGTCTGCTTGTAGTTTAATTGATTACCCTCCCTTGCATAACTGCATGCATTCCCTCTTCTTCAATCACTTTCGATTTCATGCAGATCTGTCTGCACCCTTGCTGTGGTATTTTTAACTCGATGCAAACACCTTCATCGTAGAACAACCATTCAACAATCGCATTGGCACCCCGTGAAATGTGAAAAACGTCCAAAAGATACTCGCAAAAAATGTAAACAACCACCGCTTTCTCGTTTGTTTTCCCAAACATTCTCCTTCGCATACATTCTCACCGATCGTCTATTTTCAAAACTCAACGAATATTTATTTTCCTACGATTGGCAACCGTGAGATCTTTTCGATTTTCCCATTTTCGAAAGCTTATCCCAGATAGGTGGTGGTGAGTGCGCGACGGGATTACTCAACGTTCAATAAAATGGGTTCAAGTGATCCTGAAAAATTGCAGAAAAACTAAAAAAAAAAAAAATAGAAAACTAGTTTTGCATTTTAAATTTGAAAACAAGAAAAAAGAAAGTATCTAGGACGTGATTGTGCAGTATCTGCGTGTGTGTTGCAATAAATTTTCTAGTGCTGTGAAAACGAATATATAAAAAAAAGTGGAAAAAAAATAAATTCTCTCGATGAAGAAATTTTCATCTTGGTTTATGGGAAATCAGCCAGGAAGACAGCAGAAACAGGCACAAAGTGGCAGACCTAAAAAGAATGTTCATTGGAAATCAGCAGGTAATGGATAAATTTTGAAATAATTAGATATACGGCTATGGCTATTCGAGGGAAGAATTGAAAATTTTTCACATTCCATTTCGTGTTATTATTACATAGACGGGAGCTAGAAACGGATATTTTTAGAACATTACTCTGAAGTGGTTGTGCGATTGGTGCTCCGCCATTCAATTGGTATGGTATACTGCCGCTTGCTTGGCAGATGACTGTCATGCGCAGGACATTTGAAGACTGTATTTCTTTCTTTTTTCATTGTGAACTTTCGACTGCAATACACTTGCGGTAGTACTGTCAAAAGATACAAGAAAGATTTTTATGTTTTCGAGGGGAAAAAGGTGTGATTTCCTGGTTTTCGAAAAGTACACAAACAAATACCTGTCCCCAATTTTATAGACAGGTTTAAGACTTTTTAATTTGCTCAGAGCAAACGTGAGAGATTTACTTTGAGCAAAAATGTCACAATTTACTTTGAAGTTTTAATTCATTCAATATTCACGTCGTAAAATTTACTTTACAAAAATGATTCACGTTCCCAGAATCGTAAATAGTTGGGATTTTTGTTTTTGTTTTTTTTTTACAATTCATAGGTTGCTTGGCTAAATTTTATGCTATTTTGACCGGATGGTTGGTACTTTTTCGTAGAAATTTGTAATACTCAACACGCTTTTAGGTAAACAGTTTTTTACGTTTAATTACGAAAACAGCAAGCATCCAAGCATAGAAAATTTGTTACGTATACGACCCGGACCCTTAAAGTAAATTGCCTGAGAGTGACTTGGTAATTTTTATAAAAATGTTTAAAGAAAAACCTCTTCTTTTGTGGAAAGACTTTACTACTGTGCTGGGGTTTTAAGTCGTCAAATATTTTTCACAACCCCACCTCTTGCGATCTTTTGACAAAACTCCAAGAGTATTACATCCAGGAGAAAGCAAAGCCCTCTAGATGAGGGAGATGAAGTATTTATTCAATTACAATGACTGAGGACTAATTGTGGCCTCTTGTATTTCAGTAAACCCTGTTTAGTAGCAGTTTACAACTAAGTGTGGAGTAAGAACGGGGTAAAAATTCAGCCAGTGTTGAAGCATTTGAGGAGCGGGGTAATACTAATACATTCACAAGTTGTCAATTTCGAGGTTAAAAAACTGAATTTTAGCCCGCATTAGTTATGCAATGTATGATGAGAGTAAAAGATACATCAGGGTAACAACTCTAGTGTGCGATGGCCCAATGGGTCCATGTTGCAAGTCCTGAAGTTCTTTTAGGCAAATTGTAAGAAAAAATCAAATTTCTGTGAATTCTTTCAAACGCAAAATACTCCTCTGTAAACTTCTAAAATACTCCCCTTCGAAATCGGAAAACGACATCCCTGCTTCCAATATAGATAATTTTAAGCCGTGCTGTTCCTTTTGACAGCTATTTGACGTTTATTTTTAGTACTGCTTGACAAAATGTCATAAGTAGAGCACAAGAACGCTTCTGTGTCATTGGAACGTGTTTTGAAATTGATCCTCAATTCACGAAAGAATCTTTGGGATATTTTAATTTTTATAACCGACCAACTGAGCTTACAATATCAATATATGATCCAAACACCGTCTTGACATGATGTACGCACATACGTGCAGAAGAAATGCTATCCGCTGTAAGTCAATGTGACATGGTATTGTCAGTCCAGTGCCGATCGTAGAAGTTCAGCCTTTACTCGTCCACTATGTGGAAAATTCTGTGAAGTGACCATAGCTTTATGCAATTTCAAGTTGACCCTTGTTTTTATTGAAAAATCGTGTTTATAGGGCCCATACACCACACATGCGTGCATGCACAATCTAGGGTTTCATGCAGAACTGAAGATGGATTGTGTGGTTGTTTTGAGGAAGCGTAATTGTGCATGCATCATCCTTTATTGCTGAACTGGTATTTGAACAAATAAGGTTGCTGTTGCTAGAGTTTCACAAATCCAGAAGAGACCCACCTTTTTAGTGTGGTATGACATTCTACAGTCTGGCCATCTTTCCAATTTCTTCTTACAGTATCTTGTATGTACCACAGAGAGTTCAGTTTTTGAATCAATCAATCATTCATTATTTTTTTTCACTTATTTGAAAAGATGGGACGGCATCCCAGGCTCCCAGTTTGAGTAGTTGGTTCTTAGTTCCGTAGTATCTACTTGGTGCTTCTTTTACTTTAGTAGCCAGTTCTATAGCTTGTCACGTCACATGCCAATGTCAAATTTTTTCATCTTGATTGCTCTAAATTGTTTTTGTTCATCAAAGCCATACCATCTTCCTTTCGGTCGACCGACGATTCCTTCGGCCATTGATGTAAAGATGGCTGTCACAATATGATCGTGTACGGTGGCGAGTAGAGAGTTGCCTATTGTTCTTGCCCCATCTTAGATAGTCTCCCAGTTCTTGGCGCATTGTGGCATCACTAAAGTGGTGATCTAGTGACCAACCCTATGTTCGCTTAAGACGCCTAGAAGACTAACCTGCTTCTGAGACGGCGACGCGACGGATGCCAAAATGGATTCATTAGATGTTGCTGTCAGTTGACACCCAGTTCACCATTTGGCAAGCTTTATGTTGAAGCAAAGTGACAGCTATGATAATGTTGTCATTGCGACTGCCTACGCCGCTTCTAGCGCGTTTGGTTTACTATGACAACATTGCCATTGTGTGTTGCATTAAGCACGGCACCCAACTAGTCTTTTCTCTCATGCGTTCTCTCTCATACTCATACTCATACTCATACTCTCATACAATTGGGATGGAATACGCACTGCATTCTGGAATTGATTGTTCCACTACTGGCCCCGTCCATGGTTTGGGAGGTCATATCTTTTGACACAGAATATCACTATACGCAGCTTCCCAAGTCTGGCGATTTCTTTCAAAGATTTCTGCTGCAGCAAAGATAATCAGGAAGAGAAGGCTAAGTTCGCTCAAAGAAAACATCTGTCTGCATTGGATATAGTAAGAAATAAATCCTTGGGGAGACCCCTTCAATGATCTCAGCAACGCTCGTACAGCCATCCATATCCCATACTTTGTTTCAGAAAATTGACGTGTGCACTCGAATGGAAAGACCTTCCTTTTGTAGAGAACGTTAAACCTTTAATCCAAGAAGGCACCGCAAACAAAGGTTCTAAGGTTCTCTGTTGCTGTAAAATTAGAAGCTTCTGTTCCGAACATTACCTCCTTTTAGAAAGGACTTCAGTTACAAGATTATTTCGTCTCTATAGTTTCCTTTTTAGTTTTGTTTTCAATCCTCTCTAAATCACATTTCTTTGCAGAACGACCATCACCTCCAGGGCGACCAATTCTCATTCCATTGTCGGACCAACAACCCGATGTGGTTACCCTGAAATGGGAACGTCCAAAGATCGACGGAGGCTCTCCAATAACCAGCTACATAATTGAGCATCGGCGCATGGGCTCACCGCATTGGGTACGATCCACGCCAGCGCCTGTAACTGGCTGCGAAGTCTCTATCAGTGGCTTGGAACCCGGTTGGCGTTATCAATTCCGTGCAATTGCCGAAAATGTCGTCGGAAAATCTGACCCCAGTGAACTGTCCGATCCACTGACTGTTACTCTCCAACGAAACGCAATAAGTGTGCCACGATTCGTAAGCGAACTCACCGATATGTCCGTAGTTGAGAACGAACGCATTGAATTTCGTGTGAAAATTCTTGGACAACCACCACCAGAGATAAGTTGGTTTAAGGATGGCTACGAGATCTTCAGTAGCCGACGAACGAAAATTGTAAACGATAACGACGCCAGTGTACTGATCATCCATCAGGTGGCGCTGACAGATGAGGGCGAAATTAAGTGCACGGCGACCAACCGAGCTGGCCATGTTGTCACCAAGGCTAAGCTCATGGTAGAAGCTCCACCAAAAATCCGTTTGCCCCGGAACTATGAAGATGGGCTGATAGTTGAAGCTGATGAGATATTACGATTGAAAGTCGGGATCGCTGGACAGCCACCACCTTCGGTGATTTGGCTTCATGAGGGTGAGCCAATAGCCAATACCGAGCGGCACGAACTGGTGACCACGGATAAGAACTCCTCCTTGAAGATTGATAACGTGAAGCGTGTAGATCGTGGAGAGTACAGTATAAAAGCTACGAATAAGTTAGGCGAGGATACGACCTCTTTTCTGGTGACGGTAACATCGAGACCCAATCCACCAGGGAAAGTTCGTTTGAATACTTCTTATGGCAAGTCAGCGACTCTGTCATGGACAGCACCAGAGGATGACGGAGGATGCAAGATCGGTAACTACATTGTGGAGTATTTTCGCATTGGATGGAACGTATGGCTTAAGGCTGCCACGACGAGATCACTCAGCACAACTCTCAACGATTTGATTGAAGGATCAGAGTATAAGTTCAGGGTTAAAGCTGAGAATCCCTATGGGCTCAGTGATCCTGGCGAGGAGTCAGATGTTCTCTTCATACCAGACCCGAAGCGTGGTATAAAGAAGCCCGATGGGGACAAACCAGTCCCACCTCGTCGCAAGACGTTGTCTCCACAGAGGGCAGTGCCTGAGGGTGAAGAGGCAAGTGGAGATGTATCACCAAGGCAAGGTTCGCCAATGCTGAATCGTAAGACGAAGCCTCAAATATTGGACAACGATGATTTACACCGCGAAATGTCATACGGAACCAATCTGACAGAGTCACGCAGATCACCGCCAAAGGGAAGTCAAATTGAAGTTCCCAGCACCGGTGCTGTGAGGCGAAGTCCAAGCCCTAGGAAGCCGGATGTGGAGGAGAAAAGGAAGCCTCTTTCTGTATCTACATCAACATCGACTTCAACATCAACACAAAGGCCAACTATTGCACCCTTGACTTTGCCACCAAAACCATCGACAATTCTACCAATTAAGCCAGTTTCTTCGCCCACAACTCCACCAGCCATTGCTCCAGCGCTAGGACCTGTTCTTACTTCGGCAATTGCACCTGTACTTCGATTCGCGCCCCCAACCGCTCCCGCTCCGCTACCTACTCCACCGCAAGCCCGTGGTACTTTACCAAAGTCTCCGAATAGTCCAAAGCCCAAGCCTACTTTCGCAGTTAGTAAAACAAAAGAAGAATCTCCAAAGAAACGAGCAGAACCAGTCAAAAAGCCTTCACCACCAGAGCGTAACCGTAGCTTGAGCCCTATAGAGACGCGGAAGGTGCCAGTGGAAAAGAAACCTTCACCACCAGGGTTAAATCGCAGCCTCAGTCCAATCGAAACTCGAAGAGATACAAAGGAAACCAAACCTATGCCACCTGTACGCAACCGTAGTCTAAGTCCAGTAGAAACTCCTGCGGAGCCGTCATCATTCAAAGACCCTTCACCTCCAATCCGCAATCGTAGCCTCAGCCCATTGGAACAGCCTACTCGCAATACACCACCCAAGTCTCCATCAGAACAAAAGAAAAACTCACCAGCTTTGCAGAGAAGCGAAGAACCAGTCGATTTAGACTACAATCAAGGTGTCCGGCGCTATTCCCCAGTCCGGGAAAGACAATCTTCACATAATGGCACAGCTTCGAATCCAAGGATTCAAATAAGCCGTCCAGGTAGTGACCCAGCCCCTCTGTCGGATACAGATAAACGAGATGAAGTCCACACTAGCAGTGAGTTCATGTTGGTGCTCTTCCACAAGAACAGCAAGGTCAAGGATAAAGAAAGTGAGTGTGAATCCTTTAATGCATTTCAATTCCATTTTACTTTTTTTTTCCCAGAGCAAGACTCCTTCGATTTGGATCTGGAAGATGCGCTGCAGCCGCCACCAATCTCTATTTCTTCGCCAGACCTCGCCCTCTTGGAGTTCTCCAATCTGCACACTTTTCCACTGCGACGGTCTGTCAGCTCAACTGAGCTACTCTATGAACGTGCCATGGCTCGGTTTTACGAGGCCGTTGAAATGGAAGAAGCTGAAAAGGCAAAAAAGCTGAAAGTCTCACAGGAGAAACTTCCCGTTCAACCGACTACAATGAGGAAGCGTCTAGGATCAATGAGCGAAGCTGAACGATTGTCGTTCGAAAGGCGCAGTGAAATGCGTCGTCGATCGGCTGACATCGGTGATTTGATCACTTCACCTAAATGGGGCTCCAAGGACAGCATCCCAGGAATGAGACCACTCACACGAACCAGAGAAATGCTCAGCCATCAGTTTCGCCAGGATAGTCAAGAGACCGATGACGCTAGTGACTATCGTGGCGGAAAAATCGGTGAGAGCTTTGACGTCGAGTCTGATTACACAGCGAGTACAGATTCTGTATCTGAAGACTCTATAGAGAAGTTTAAACGAGAGTTGGTGGCACGAACACGCTCTGCTAGTACCGAGCTTGAGACCTATCACCCGCGGAGCATGTCAGCTGGAACTTTCACTCCCTACCGAGCTCCGACACCCGAACAGTCTGTGGTGGTCCTCAATCGACCAGTACCACTGCCAAGTCCTGATTTTGTACCCAAACCAATTCTAAAGAGACCTTCGAATGAGAACGTTGTCAAGGATGAGTCCCCGTCACCGCACATTGTGCCCAGCCCTCCACCTACATTACCGTCGAGCCCAACGAGTGAAAAGGTGGACAAGACTAAGGGCGGTTTCAAGTCCTTCTTCAAATGGGACAAAAAGTCCCCGACAGAGAAAAACACTGAAGCTAATGCGGAACCGCCTAAGCCGTTGCAAACTCAGTCTAGTATTGATCTTGAAGCAAAACGCAGAGCAAAAGAAGAAGAGGAACGACAGAAGCGGGAGGCTGAGCGCATCTTTCAAGAAGAGGCCAAGGTGGTGGTGGATCATTACAGCGACATTGTCCGTCAGGTGGGCAGCACAAAGAAGTATAACCCTCCGCTCTATCTAAACCGCGAAGAGCTGAAGAAAGCAGCAGAAAAGGCCGCTCAAGAAGGTATAGTAGACGACGACATCGAGGACTTCAACCCAGCACACTATGAACGCCTTCAGAAGCCTCGCTTGTCGCTGGTAGAACGCCACCAGATACAGCATGTGAAGGAGACAGCCAGTCGTCTAGCTATGACAATAACAGAAAAGCCAAAGATTCCCGAGACACCTAGTGAGGAGGATGCCACACCTTCTTCTGCCTCTCAACCTTCACAGCGTTCCGAGAGTCGAGGGAGAACCAAAATTGTAAAGGTCAAGAAAATTGTCAAAAAACGTGTGCCCTCCGGTACCCGTTCCCGAGATCCCTCATCCAGCAGACCGCCATCGAGCATAGGAGCATCTTCCGAAGACTTTGGTCGTCGGCAAGCATCACGAACAAGACCTGTCATCAATCAACTTCCACCTCAACCACCACCACCACCACTACTGCTGCCAAAGCCCCCTCAACTCGAGCCATCGTCCGTAGCCCTTATAACGCTTCCCCAAAAGTCCCCCGAAGAACTCACTCAAGAGGCCGAGGAGAAGGTCCGCTCAGCAGTCAGTTACATGACAGATGTCTGTCTTTTCATCGCAGCTTGCTATGTGTACTTGTTTAAGGATGCAAGACTGGTCCTGCCGATACTGGCCCTAATGGTCTACCGGCAACTGGGCGAGGTCATTCGAAATAATATTCCAGATTGGATGAAGAAAAAGCGACAGTGACAGCTTTCGTCCTTTTTTCCTGCTTTTTTGTCACTGTCAATGCTACTACATGGTAATGTATCTTCATTTAACATTTGTGTTCGTCCTTTTTCTGTTTAAGAGTTTCATGTTTTCACCCAGCGCTGGCTATCATCCCTTCAATATATCCACATGTTGAGTTATTTTCTGTATAATTACGTAATTTACTTATAAACTTATAACTGTAAACCTTAAAAAAAAAGTAATTTTAATAAAAATACTTATAAATTTATAATTAAAAGGATTTTATTCCTTGTATCATTGCACAAGGGAGATAGACTGACTGAAATAAGGAGTCTCCTACTGTCATCCAAGCAGATTACTACACACTAACAAGCGATCCTTACAGAAAGCCAGAACGATAAAACTATCGTAAGCTATGCTTTTTGGATAATCAAACAGCGATAAGGGGTTATAATTTCGTTTAAATAGTGTCAAGGCTCTTCCGGGGAACAATCAGTTTTCGTATAATTTGATGGGGATAGCGTGTGCCAACATTCGTACCAGACAGATTGTAGATTTTCCATATTTTTTCTTTTTATTTGCGATTGGCAACGATCTGTTCCAAGTCATTATTTCATTTTGTTACACAGTTTGAGATGTACTGCTGTCGGAGGCAAATTCATTCAGCCTAGACCTATGCAACGTATTATAATAGGATACCGAAAATCAATTCGCTCCTGAAAGTATAGCCTAAGTGTGTATTTATCTCCAATGCCCTCACTCCACTGCATCGAATGGTTATAATGGAATAATTTGGATAGAAATGGTCTACGACTAGGATGCACTTAGGCCAAATGTAGGTTCATTGTACAGCCCATGTGTAGGGCAGCGTTCTGTTTCGAATCTACCTTTTCTACTGCTCAATTTACTTGAAATTACTGACGATCCTATTATTCATTCAAATCAGTTGTGAATCACCATTCAATTGGCTTATCTTAGAGCGTATTCGTACTTACGTATGTAAAGGACCCTCTGTATGCCATCATCTCTGGTATCGGTGACAGCCTTTTCTCTGGAGGTGTGGTCTTTTTTGCTGCCTCAAATTAGATACTGATGTACCTTGGCTTTTGGAAATAGGTACATCTATACCCTGGTAAATATCAAGCAGCACTTGGTTGTACCTATCTTCTCTGTCCTTCGCCATCCTCGCATTTGACATTCATTCGACAGTTTTTTCTCGCTGAATGGTGGCCAACTTACATTGGCATAAAGTAGGCCAAAGTACTACTTTGGCTCATCGACTTGTAGAAGGCGTTCCAAGCTTTTCTTGAATTATGTGTGTCAGGTTCGTGGTCCTTCCATGCTTACAGCTACATTACCTGCTCCAGTACGATACTACTATGTATATGGCAGCGCAAGTCCTCGGTGCAATCTGGTGCGTGTTTCGATGACTTCCAAGGAGCTGTTTCTTAATTGCACAGAGTATCCTGCAAAGATCAAAATTATTTTTAATGTCTCACTTATTCTCCATGAGAATCGCGGACCGAAGTGAACTTTCCATCTCGATCCTTCGTCACCGAATCCAACTCATTAGCAGCCAAACGAAACCAGGATGTTGCATTCAATCAAACCATCTGTTTCGTTCATGACACGTCTTGGGATTCTACTGTGGAATATGAAAAAAAAACCATGCAGTTTCTTTAGATTGACACATGTACATACAACACAAGTCCACTGGTTAGCATGACACTCCTTCGACATCAGGATAACCAGTAGAATCCACAATCCATCTTGTGCTATGTCCAACATTATTGACATCTCTTTTAACTTGTATCTTTTCTGAAAGAAAACCCACCGACCCGTTTGATCGATCAACCCAAAAACATGTTCACTCGCGGTAATTCTTCTTTTCATTGCATCCATCGGACAACAAAGATCAATGCCGATCGATACCAGGACCTAAACCATTGAACCAGCCTCAAACTGGCACGTGAGAAGCACTCTCGTTTTCCACATCCACGTTCACAATTTCACTTTTCACCAACAACATTTGTGTTGTTCTCAAGAAGACTGCAAGACATTCCTTCCAATGAGATGAATGAAACCACTTTTGTAGTACCACTTGACAGTGATCAACTGCGGTGCATTGTTTTATCAAAGACATGCACCCAGCTTTAGTTAGTTGCGATTACGCTTTCTTTGAAGGTCGCCCTAGTTTGCCAAATATGGGTTTGGGGCCACTGTCACCGGTTGTGGTTTGGTACGATGTTTATCCGGCACAATATATCACCAAAGGGGGCTTAGAAGACTGGCTACTGCTGGCTACTGCTGGTTGGTACAATGCAATAGCAATTATCCGATGGAAAACGAGAGTTTTCGAAAGTGAACGCGTTATCGAAAGGATGGGAGTGAAATTGGCTTCAAATTAGGAGGAGTAATGGAATTTAGCATTTGGATCTTTGTATAATCATTATGTACCTTTGCCTGAAGAGGGGCTTCATATGGGAGGAAATGAAGTAGTTTAAAAAAAAGGGGTCTAGATTCAATGTGATTACTTTTGTGTGAACTATAACAGCTGACCAGTCAATCATTTGTGATTGTCAGTGTCCAGTCATTAAGATCAACGAGAAATCATGACTCAGAACAACTTAGAATATTGCTAGCTCACGATTGAGCCATTTCGTCTTCTAAGGAAAGTTTCAAAGGTTAGTCTACCAGCTGTAAGGGGTTTGATACCATCAATTTTGTATACAGTCCTTAAGAAGAAATCTTTGAGAAGAAAGATTGAGGTTTCTACTATCAATCCTTTACTGACCTGCATCTATACATCGATAAGAGCCTTGGTTGGTTGGTTGAAACAGGCCCTCGGTGAGGATGCATTTAAACCAGGAATGCCGATGTGTAAGGTGGGTGGGTCACTCTCTTACTCAGAGAACCATTTACTCCTTAGTATGAAGGAGCCAATCTTATCCGTACAGGCATTGTTGTGATCACTTAGATCGTTGAACAGGTATTCACCTAGTGTGGCCTTTTTAATGTTGGCCAGTGCGGGGCACGTGCATAGGAGGTGACTGATAGTCTCTCCTCTTCTTCTTCATCTCTACAACTTCTAGAGAAGTCATTTTAGGGGATGCCCAGTCTTTGGGCATGCCTTCTTATAGCACAGTGTCCGGTGAGAGTGTTTACGGATTTGAAGAGGGTTCCTTTCTTATGTTTCAGAAGTCCAATGGACCTGGTTTTCTTTAGCGTGGGCCAGAGCAGCCTTGCAGTGTTACAGTGGCCGAGCTGTTGCCACTGATGGTTGGCTTCTCTCACCTCATCGGTATGGACAAGGTATTAAACACAGGACGTTGGCGCCTCGATGTCGGTGACGTTTGATGCTGTTTAGACCTAACCTCGTCGGGCCAGTTCGTCGGCTTCACAATCGTGGTATATTGCAGTGACGCGGCACCCAGCAGAGGGTTAGGTTGTATTATTTAACTATCTCGTTCAGAGATACAGAGATCTCGTTCAAGATAAGAGCCTTAGACTAAAATACTCATAGATAAACCATCGATTGTTTTACTCATAGAATTCTGTTATAGTTTTTGACAGGGGTATTTGGCTCGACATATGACAGTAGGCAGACCCTCTAACTGCAATCAGCTCACGAGTCCCGCATTTGAGCATCAAGGAAACATACTTACAGAGAATTTTTGCGAAAGACTTGAAGATGTACTCGTACAGATATCCAATCCCATGCAAACTACAGTCAAGCTCCCTTGAATCTCATCGGCGATGAAGATGATTTCCAATTGAGGTGCATATCCTTAACTAATGCATGTAGTGTCCTGCTGTCACTTTGGTGTAAGGCACAGCTTCAATGCCAATTTCCAGTTTCGAGGCTAAACTTCTAGACTACAATTCCACAGCGTAATTAGACTACTTTCCACGGTTCAAGATTTCTATCTGAAACAGTTTTCTAACACAATGTTCTCTTACCAGAAAGTCAGGAATAGTCCTTCTAGGAAGTGCCTTCTAGCAGCCTTCTTCCTAATGACGATCTCTTGTAATCTCTTGTAATGTTAGACTTTGGCGGGTATAAAGGAGAATATTTCAAAAGAAGAGAATGCTAAAGGATGACCACGTATGTGCACCAACTCTGGCCTTAACAATTTTTGCTTTTAAAAAACCTATACCGCTATTTTGAGCGTATTGTGGAAACTTATAAAGGATCTTGGTAAAATATTCACATCACATGAAGAACTTTTTTTTTTTTTTTCTGACATTCGACAGTAGCTCAAACAGTTATGAATACTCTCCAATTGTCGTCATTGCAATTCCTGCTTTGAAGATCCAACATTTACCCACCACAGATACTTTTACAGTGGAATTTTGCACAAATATCTTTGAGTTATCATTTCCAGCATAGAAAATGAATTCCAAATTCTATGTACGCCCATCTTGCGTATGACAAAATCGAGTTGAAAAAATTATTTATGAAGAAAGTTTTGAAAACTTCTTCCTAATGCTATTAAATACCTTTTTTAGGTAACTTTAACGGTCATAATCACCGACTCTATCAACCTGACAAACGTATAGGGGAGTAGAAACGTTTTGTGAACATGTAATTTGAACCAACCTGCCGTTAATCTATATATCCAGCTGATAATTTTTTTATGACCAATAAAGATAACAAAGCTTTTACTCATTTTACTACCCAATCAAGGTATTTTCTTCTTTCTTCAGGTCTACAGTAATGCCCCGATACATGATTCATTCATTGACTGAATCAATCCTCATAAAAATCACTTAACAGTTAATAAAAAATCGAATGAATTTGCATAAAAAAGTTCATATAAGGTCTTAACAGTATAAAATATTCTGTCATACAAAAATCTAGTGATCGAAAATACTTTCATTCATTTTTTTCGAAAGAGTTTTAGCGCTCCTAGATGCCTACTATAACAGGTGATAAAAAGGTAATAAAAGGTGACCACGTTAATATTATATAATTCCATAAGTTTGACCAGTGCAGCGCGAAGATTAACTGAATTATTTATGGTTTATGAGAGTAAGATACTTTTGAGGAAAAGCCCTCAGCATTCCGCTGCACTGTATTAACTTTTACTGTCAGAATTGGTCTTTATTGGTT
Source organism: Chalcosyrphus nemorum (assembly GCA_949716465.1). Classification (NCBI taxonomy): domain Eukaryota; kingdom Metazoa; phylum Arthropoda; class Insecta; order Diptera; family Syrphidae; genus Chalcosyrphus; species Chalcosyrphus nemorum. The sequence goes on along the minus strand of OX454334.1, from coordinate 12,810,090 downwards.
TACATTTCAAGTGACAGGAAGTTTTAGCAACATCTGTCAATTTTGATTTTAGATATAGAGCTCTGTATTTAAAATAAAATCCAAGCTATAGAAAATGGACACGTTCCGAACTCTAGACCTACTTTTTGAGGCAAACGAATTTTTGACAGTTTGCACATTGACTTCAAAGGTACGGAGAATTTTCTTACCTTCAAAGCCAGTCCAGTACCTCAAAAAGAAATGCCTTACTTTGTAGTCAAAATTGAATCTCTCGATCAATCAGAAACGTTTGACTACCTAGTGCCTAGAATGCGGAACATGTCCAGTCTCTCACCTTTTTAGTTTTAGAGGGGCATCTCAACCAAAGAATGACATTTATGATAGGAACTCCTCAAGGTGCTGTTTTCTTTCCCTTTGTGATGATCATGATGCAGACATGACCCAACTGCAACAACCTAAAATCAAGCAATCAAGCAGATGATATATTATTTAGTTTAGAACCTTCCATTAGATTTTCATAGTCAGTTTTGGGCTTCTTCTGGCCTTTCAATCATCAAGCTGTCATTTTCTGACAGCTGTCAAGTAAGAGCACGCTGACAGGAGTAAGTTAAATTCAAGTGAACTGGGGAATTCATTGTCAACCATGCTGAGATTTCATTCATCAGTCAGACTTTCCCACCAAATCTTTCTTTAAAAGTTGAGCTGTGAGACCAACGTCTCCAGTAGATTTAAGCCTAGATGTCGCTATACTCACCTTATTCTGTTCGAGCTGAACTGTATATTGATCGCCACTGTCACTGTTGAGCTCCGTTTTCCTACTGCGATTCTACGACAATATTACAATTTTTATTTTAGATATCCGTACCTGTACTTTGGTTATATAGTAATTCATATGATAATTCATATGCCTTACGTCAATCGCAAAATGATGGATTTGGTTCTTGTCTATGCTGCCTCTAATAATAAATCTGCACGTGAATAAATGCTGTTCTTATTGTCTGTCTTTTATCACCCGAAGGAGTGAAGGAGTTTATTCCTATTCACAACCAGGGTTGCCGAAGGTTCTAATAAGGGAGTATTCGTACTACCTCCTCATCGACTATACTTTCGTACTCCCCTCGTGCTCCCTTTAAAACATTTTTGCACATTATCACCCTTATTTCGTTGAATGAGCCATCATACACTGGAACAATTACACCGGGGTAAAACTGACTTTAGGGAAGAGAGAGATGAAGTGTGAGGTGTGTTGAAGCAGTTGACACAAGTTGTCAATTTTGAAGTGAAGAAAAATTCTATTACAGTGCACGCCGGTTAATTTTACCCCGCATTATTCATCCAATGTGTAATGAGAGTAAGAGATATGTGCATCGGTGTTACCGCAGAGTAAAATTGCTCCAGCTTGTGATGGCCCAGCGAGTCCATATTGCAAGTTCTAAGCTCTTCTAAACAGAAAAAAAGTTAAAAACACAAACTATACTCCTGTACTCCCCTCAGACACAAAATACTCCCCTGTAAATTTCTTAAGTACTCCCATTCATACTTAGAAAACGGCATCCCTGTTCACAACTAACAAACTTTCCATATTACAGATTTTCTGAAATCACAAAGGGGCACACAATATGCTCCAGTTTAAAAAAAATACCATCCGGAACTACACGAGGCCCGCTTTGTACATTGGTATTGAAAGTTTCTTCGGTGTAGAATATTCCAAAAAATTTAAACGAACACTTCTTAAATGTAAAGAATTTATTAGTATTTGTAAATATATATAACATGTTTCAAATTTTAAAAATTTGATTATTTTTTTCGGCTTCAAATTACCATGCTATTTCGTTCTTAAATAGATTTTTTTTTATTTTATTTTTAAATAATATTTTCTTCTCTATATAATTTTAAATAATAATTTTTAACATTAGGTATTAAATTATAAACTATTGAATACAAAAGAACAGGTGGAGCGCGTGTTCAAATTGTAGAAAAATATAATCTAATACGCATGAGTGTAATTTTTTTCTTTTTTTTTATAAATTCCCTTCTGTATTACATGAGTGTGGAGAAGGTGAAATATAAATTTATTTTTTATTTCAAATTGGTTTTATAGAAAAATAATTAATTTATTTTTAAGTAAAAAGTTTGGGGGAAAAAATCTTATATAAACTTAATCTAATCGTTAACATTTTTTTCCACTACATGCTACAATGGCTTTCTTTTAAATAAAAAAAAAATTCAAAAATAAATGTAAATAATATCTAACAAAAAAAAATTAAATTAATTGAACTTAAAATTACAAAAATATTATTTTTTGTTTAAAAAACTAAATATAAAACAAAAATATATATATATTTTAAGGTACAACACACAGAAAGCAAAATTTTAATTTTATTTTTAATGAACGCGACTTATTTTCTTAATTGAAAGGGCGCAGTTGCTGTTGCGATTCGGAGGGGATAGGTGAATGGTGCATGAGTAAAGAGGCTATTAGTTTACAAATGGACGGTAACGGAACTGTCTAAGTAGGGATGATCCTGCTCTGGGCTGCTAAGCTCTTGATTTCTACGCGGGAAATCCGTGTGAGCCGAAGAGGATGACGATGAGGATGTATTGCTGGGTTTTCGCATAAGTGGCCAAGATGGTTCGTGTGTTTCGTTATCCGGTGTCATCGAGATATCCGACATAATTCCACTTTCTGAAAAGTTAAAAAAAAAAATAGTAGTAGTTGTATAAAAGTTTAGGTCGTTGTTGGTCTTCTCTTTCCAACTTACCCATGGATAGCTGACTGATGAGTGTGGTGGAACGTTTATGATTACCTCGACCCTTTCCACTGATAACCAGCGTTTGTGTCTCATTGATTAGCTCTAATCCACCAACAGGAGTCTTTCCACTGTTACTGCCACCAGAACCATTGCTTATGGACGAACTACTCGTTCCCGACGACATTGAACTCTCGGATATCAATGAATTTGGACGACGTGGGGCCTTGCCATTTTCCGGCATGTTGCCTACAAATGAGTGCCGTAGTTTCGGGGCTGACAATAGAAACAGAATTTATAGAAAGCACATTCATTGGTTCAAAAGATTACCCTTACCCTTCCCCAATTGATTGATGGTGATTGATCGATCACTGATCTGATTGTTGCTCGGTCGAATATCCAAGCATGGTTTGCTTCCAATACCCATCGAAGACATTTCAGCAAGGCGAATTTCTAACACAAAAAACGTATCCATTTACAAGGACATTTAAGGAAAGTTTGAGTTTGAAATAGCTCACCTCGATTTCGTTTCGCCTGTTTCCATAATAACTTTGAAACCTCTTCGGTCCAAGCGTTTTTAATATCCTCCGACATGCATTGCAAGGTCCATGTGTCCTCTGGTTTGCGTTTTCTAAACCAAATTTCGAATTTCGTTGGCGAATCGCCAGTGTGTGCTGTCAGACCAATATCTGAAGTTTTTATACTGTTTTTGTAAATATAAATGTCCAAATTCTACAAAGAAAAAATGTCTTATGAATCCGATTCAGTGGCGAACAAACTAGCTTCGGACTTACTTTATGATCTGGGAACCGTCGAGCTTTACTAAAGAGAACCAGTTCCTCGAAAAGAAAAACTTGTCGAAGGGATTTTTTGCCACCTCGTCCCTGCCAAACGAGGAATTCGTTTTGTCGCAGTAGTCGACCTTGTTCTTTGACATTAACATCGCAATCTCGTAGCGAATCCATGGCCAGTAAATCATTGCCATGTCGTAGTTGGAATTTCACCATTTCCTCAGCACGGTGTAGTTCTTCTACATCAGCTGCGATTTCATGAAGAGCGGAGCCCTAAAAAAGCCACTTACGTTAGATCAAGGTCTTAAAAGTGTATAAATTGTATATCCCAAATCTAAGTCATAACTTTTAAATCTAATTTGTACGCAAAACAAGGCGCGAATTACAATCGAATTGAAAAATACCTCTGACAATTCTCCCTTTTAAGTTAGACACCAACCACGGGGATTATATCTTTCTCATCAGCATGCACCAAATAATTTGAAATTTAAAACTCACCTCAACAGAACTGCATGCCTTTACAAGCTGTTGCAACAGCAAAGCATATTTACCCATCCTTTGTACAGGCTTCAAGAGATATGACGCCAAGTCCATTTTATCATTTAACTCCATTTGTTTCGACTGCAAGAAAGGCCATTAACCATATTCGAAAAATACTTGTTTTAGAGTCCAATCTTACCTTAAAAAACGCTGTTCCACATTCGCTCATAAGCGTATCACTTTTTGGTTTATTCTTATTATACAAAGCATACAGATAGAATTTGGATTCGTTCTCCAAAAATGCAGCGCCTACTTTCAGTGGATTACACTCGTATCTTTCCAATTCGGCCAGAAAATGTGGCTGATGGAATTCAAAAATCTTCTCGATATTCCCAAAGATGACATTGCGTTGACCACGCAATGGTTGGGGTATATTATCTCGAAGCAATTCATCGACGTAATTCTCAATGACGTAGTACAGTGAACGAACGTAATCTCGTTCGGTTCCAATCATCTCTCGCATGATAAGGAGTAGGGTTCTATAAAAACATACAATACTTGAAAATAGAAGTTATAGATGAAAGGTACTTGAGTACTTGAAGTTCCCAACGTACATTGGAGTACTTTAACTATTTCACAATTTCGGTATTGACCTAAATTTTTGAGAAACTAAAACAATTTATAAGATACTTGAAGTAGCTGAAGTATCGCAAGTACCTTAAGTAAGCTAAGTATTTAAAGTAATCGAAGAACAAGTGACACTTAATCGTATCTATCCGACTACTTGTCACGAGCTTTAAATATATTCAAGCACTCTGAAGTAGGTACTTGAAGTACTTTGTAAATACTTGAAGGATTTTTCAGAACTTAGAACCTTTAAACTTACTTTTGAACTTTTGGATCGAGACCACTCAGCTCTTCAATCTTAGGTAATTCCATATTCGACGCGTGACACTGTAAGTGTGAGTTAGCTTCCATGGGCGAATGTATGTCCAGGAACTGCTTTGCATTCCTATCGAAGCATTCATCATCTAGTTCGTCACTATTGTGGCTAAATGGAACAAAAAATTAAGTAAAGGATTTAAAGGAAAATGCCCTTCCACAAACCTCTTGTCGCACATTTGTCCAGCCTCGTTGAGACTCTGACAAGAGCATATCCTCGCGAGTTTTGGATTTCCCTCACATCGTTCGCATCCTCCCAGTCCTGAGTCGGCAATTTTCGAGTGCTCTTCTTCGTCCTCATCGCCCGCTTGTTCATCGACACCAGAGGACTCCTCCCTCCAGCAATGGCACAAACGGTCATTATTCGATGACGTATTCAATTTATCCGGAGTGCTGCTTGCTATCATCGTCGCACTGAGGTTCTTGCTGTGGTTATTTGGTTTCGATCGACTGGAGTAGGTTTTCATAGCGGCCGCATGGCACTTATCGACAAGAGATGGTATGCCAAGCTTTTCCGAAAGTCGTTGCATCTCCTGTTGCATATCCTCCTCCTTGATGTGCAAACTGAGCAGATGGTGTAGACGTGATGCATCTTCGATACGTTCACGTGTTTGTTCCAATTTAACGCTAAAGTTATCCAAAGATGATTTCAACTGGGCGGCAGACTCTTTAAGTGAGTCCATATCAATGGCGGCATCATGAAGGTCTCGACCTTTTGCTAGATGTTTCTACAAACGATACGCTGTAACTTGGCATCCAAATGGCTTGGCTGTATCTAATCGGAACTTACCATTGAAATGAAGTAGTACTTTTCAAAGTCCTGTTCATGCTCCTTGATGGCAACTTCACAGTCCAGCTGGAGGCTGGTGAATTTTATCAAACTCTCATGCCCCTCGTTTTGTATCCAGTATTTCACCTGGAAATAACAAAGAAGATGAAGAACAAATCCATAAACGCACAAGATCAAAAGTCACAGTGTACAAAACGAAACCAGTTCTTAATTAACGTGGCTAATAACTTTATGTAGCTGAGGACTCGTAGATGGGCAGACGCTAGTCCCACTGATGCTCTGAATTTGGAGGATCCATTTATGGTTAGTCAGATAGATAGCCGTTAACTAGCACGCCGCACTTATTGAACACATAAGGAGTCGCAATGAGATGTTAGGTACATCGCGGCGCAATAAAACGTGAGACTTTAACGTTGAAAGTTATGTGTGGCTACTGTATCCGCTGTAATCGGATAATGACTGTTTTCGTGTGCGCGCGATGTACCTAATAAAATTCCAATCGGAAATAGTTTAAAAATTAATTAATTGAGAAAACCGTTTATGGATGAGACTGTCTTGTTGGCTATGGCTATAAAAATAAGTTTCATTTTATGGCTTTTTGGATGGGGAAAAATATAGAGCGACCTGCTTTGACTATGACTATGAGTATCCAGGTTAAGATGGAAACGTGAATCTTTTTATTCAAATATGGTATTCTAATACGCCTTTTTCATATGAAAATAAATGCCGATCTCCCAAGGGACCGGAACGAAAGTGCTAGTTAGCGAAAGATGATAAGTCTGGGAAATACTTTTTCCTATTAACTTTTAAGAGATCGTAGAAAAAACATGAGCGCTGCCACTATGGGGATACAAAATGAGGTCAGCATGAGGAGAGAGAGAGAGACCTTAAATGAAAGTGTGTAGAAATTTTGATTAGTTCAAAACCAGTTACCAGAAACAAGAACATCCTAAAGAGGGCCTAGTTTCTCTTAGACCCCTGCGGTTCTCTGGGACATTTTATAAAGACTTTGGAGCCCCAGTCTTGTCTGCGTTTGCTATGTAGTTTGCATGGCTCTTTCCCAATTAATCTAACGAATTGAAGAAATTTAGAAATATGTAAAAGCTGTTCGCGTACGGTGAATTTTCGTAGTTTTTCGCAGAAGAGAGCGCTCACGAGAGAGAAAAAATTTTTCCCATGATACGAATTTTAGTGCAAGAAATTTCTGTGTGCTGGTTTATGAAAACTGTCAAAGCTGTCACACCAGTGTATTTTCAACTTTTTCTTGTTCAGCCAGTTCGTTTATTTTTTCGTAATTTTTCGTAATTTTTTGATAATCTAAGAGTTTTAGTGCACAAAGTACTCGAAAGGACCTCATGTCTGCTTGTTGAAGGGAAACTTCGAGCTGAGACTGTGCATAAATTCCAATTAACATCGACTTAAGCAGGCGTTTGAGTGAAGCAAAGGATATGGTATCAAGGCAGTCGCAGCTCATATTTTCTTTGGTACATATGCTAAATGAGATCTGAGATGTTCATAGATTGCTGCAAGATAAATAAATAAAGTTGCTATGAATGAGTTTTCCAAATATGCGAATGCCGCTCGTTCGCATTCGCAGGTCAGTGAGCTGTGAATTGACCTGTTATACTGGCGATATATTTTGCGCGTTTTGTTAAGTAGGTCGTTAGTATTGGACAGGCTGTATTTTGGACACATCTTTCTAGATGAGGGAGCAGTTTAATAACCTAGTCCTTCTAAGATTAGCTTTTTTTAAGAGGATTAAGGAAATGTTTGCTTTGATTTCCCCAAGAGGGATAGAGATTTGATCCGCAAGTCAGCAATGAAGAGCTGAACTTTGTCTGGCCAGTTCATCGACTTGTTCGTTCCCATGAACGTTGCTATGCCCAGAACCCATATACATAAGAGTTATCCTAAAATGGTGACAAAGCGAAGCTAGCTCTTCTCGGCATTGGATGGTAACCGAATCAATGGCTTTGATAGCAGCCTGGCTGTCAATGAAGATGCCAATATTTTGTCTCGGTAGGATATTGTTGTGTTGTTTAATTTCACGGCAGGCTTCACGGATAGGTACCTAGTACTTCCACCTGAAAAATGCTGTAAGTTCCCGGAAGTCTATAGGACTTTGAGATGTTTAAGGATTCCGAGAACACATCAGCACCGACTCCACAGTCCAGTTTTGAACCGTGCGTCGCGTCGGTGTATACAGTGAGGTCTCTTGGTAGAGAATCTATTAAGCTGCTGTGCCCATAAGGTTTTGCTGTCCAGCACTATGTAGAGTAATGTTAATAATATGTAGATCGATGGGCAGGAGATGTAGGGTGACTGTAAAAGCATCTGTCGGAGTCGTACGTAGAGCTCCTGTAGTACTCATACATGCCGTCCTTTGAACCCTGCTCAATTTGTTGATGTTGTAGGTTTTATTAAGGGCTAGCCACCATACTATCGGCCCATATGAATGTAAGAATCGGACGAGCTACCGCCGTGTACATCCATAGGGCCAAAGGTTCTATTGCGTAGAAGGTAATATACGCCTTCATTATTCGCTGCTCTATGTTGAGTTTCCAGTTCAGTTTGGGCTCTAGGATTACGCCAAGATACTTAGCACTGGATGATAGGGCGATTGTATGACCGTTAAGGCGAGGAAGTGTAAAATCGGGTATTTAAATTCTTGGTTGAAAAGCATCAGTTCAGAGGCCACAATTATTGGCCCATTCACTAACCTTGCGTTTCATATCTCAAGGAAAACTGTTTCGATACAGTTATAGTATGCATGTACTACTCCTGGCCATGATACATATTTATAGCCTGCACGATATTAGTCAAACAGTTTCGCTTTTTTTTTTTGTAGACTAAGCCACAAGACACGTAACACTTCCGGGACAACATTTCACGCACTTTATTGCAACTTCTCATCAATATTGATGACACCCGTACAATTACAAGAACTAGACAGTTTGTGTAATATGGGTTTTCTCTAGAATTAGAAACCTCGCCATGAATACAAAATGAAGAAAAGAAAAACAATGTTAACACGGTGTCCCTTTGTTAATGACCGAAACTAAACGTGACCAACTTCGATGAGGAAGTTGTCGGGGAATGCTCTCTAATCAGACACAACTTAGAGACAAAGGTAAAAGCGCCTATATGGCGTTTTGAAATGACTCCTGGTTGTGGTTTTGTAAAATGCTTAAGATCTTCGTAGAGATCTACAATCCACACCTTCAAATATGTTGAGTTAAAACTTTCTACCATGCGAAGCCTAAAAGCCGCAAAAGGTTATTTATGTCGCCTTTCAAAGAAAGTCACTTCCACCTTCTAATATTGAGCAATATTTATTTACCCGCATGAGCATATAGAAAATACTTTATTGCAAATTAAAACATCTCTCAAGATCTGTGCTCACAGCAAAAAGTTAATACTTGTCACATTGTTTACATAGTATCATCAACTAAGAGGCAAAACTATGTTTAGATTCTTATCGGAGAAAAAGTTGTGATGACATTTTTAAATTCTCTGTGATGAGATACATACATACCGCTAACTCTCTTTGAAAAGAAAGTATCTTGCATGCAGATTCTTGAAGAAAACTCAATAAAGTAATGAGTTGATTGCCTATCTTTGGACATTTTCACTTTCGTGTTCTAATTTTTGGTTTTAGGGTCAATGTACCCGCGATTTTATGACGTACGTCATCTAAAAGATACAAATTGAAACAAACACAGATCAAGACACCTGCCGTGGCTGTAGAGATCGCATAGGCATGATGATAGGTTTTGCAGATTTCCTTTTAATAATACACGGGTGATAAATGTTTGTGTTGTTTGCTTTCATCAGGAGTTAATTTCCATTTAAAAGACATTACCGCTGATCACTTCGGAAACGTAACGTACATACTCACTGCCATCGGTATCGGGTGCTGTGGCTACCCCACCAGCAGTAGCAACACCATGATAGTTGGACATTTTGACTTAATTGCTTAATTTATGCAAACACAGATTGTCGATCATTTTTAATTTGTTTGGTCAACGAAATGCATACTGAATACAGCGGTGAAGTGACGCTACGCGACGACCGATCGCAGGATTGGGGGGCGATGTGCTTTTAACCGATCACACATCTAATTGGAACTAATTCCAGAGGCTGTTCGTGCTGATCTGATAACAGCTGTTGAAGTATCTGTATCTGGGATGATGTTCGTTTCTCTGTGTAAGATTGTTTCCGTCTTTTTGTCAAAACAAATTATGACGCTTGATGAGCGTGTGTGTGTTCGTGTGCGATAAGAATGAAGAGTTCTTGGATGGAATACTTTTGGAGCGAGCAATAAGTGCTCTTTGGTGATAAGAATTCCATTGAATGTATAGAATCTGACTTATGACCTAGTTGAGGACTGAGAATGAAACTGGGGTCTTCTTTGGTGTAATAATGGGATCGGCTGCATATTTTAACAACAAAATTTTGATTGTAGAAACCGTAGACTGCAACCTAGAAGTCTGGATCGACTGAACCTAGACCTCAAACCGGAGCTCTGTATGGTTACGTTAATTCCTCTTCCAAAGCCATTTGTACGAACATAGGCAGCACAATCGCAGTGGAACTATTCCGAAAAATTCATGACGTTGCAACAAACGTTTGCTTAAGCTCAGTACCTATATTAAGATCCTTCTCAAAAGAGGGCCAATAAGTAGTTTGCATAGTTTTCTTCTAGGAAAGGGCAAGATTGCGGCAGATTTGTTATGATGTCATCTACTTACAAATCTAGGAGACCCACACGACAGGCTTAAGAATTAATCCAATTGTCAATGGTAGCTCTCACCGAGAATGTACAACGAACAATGCCTAAGAAGGTTCCATTTGAACCTTTCAATTTTATTGGAGATGTCATTCAAAGCGAGGAATGATAGAAGTGTTTAACCAGGCTTGAAGTTAACTATCGCTACAGAAGGCATTGAAGAGTATGTAGCTCGTGGCCACTACGACTTTGAATACATCTACTTGGTAGGTTCCATAACTAGCACTGCAGTTTCATGTTCTTGCCTTGCAGAAAGGCCCTATTCCCTGGTCATTGATTAGTTTTGGGGCAATCCGACAGAGCTCGACTGCTTTCCTGACCCAAACTCTGACCGAAATCAGTCAACAAGAAAGTTAGATTCAGTAGCACATCAAGATAAGAGTCCAGTGTACTCGGAAAAGCTTCCGAGCAGCCGAAACAAACTGCTGTATGGAGCTCGGTGATAAAAGAAACCATTTACCTGCGTGATAGTCTCTTACCCCAAACAAATGATGCATAAGTAAGCTATTGTTGTTGTATAGACCATCAGTCACTGATCATATTCAAGTCCGGGTGAATGTTTGCCTTCAGTCATGAATCGGCAACATTAGTATATCAGAGCGTAAACGGGAGTCTCAGCTGTTGAGAGAGTCACCGCTAGACACCATAACAAAGGAGATGAAACAACCTTCTGAGGCAGCCCCAGATTATAACCTCCAATACCAATGAAACAAATTCTGCATCGATTCTCAAGGTGGGTTCTCTTCTTCAGCATTATCTCGATCGACAATACTAGAGTTTCAATAAAAAGGCCCAAATTCTGGTGACCAAAATTGCAAAAGAGTCTTTCCTTAACCACGGAAATAATAGATATCTAAAAAGCACATCTGAGGTCTGGAATCTAAATCTGCAGTCAGAACGGAAAGCTTGTCAGTAGGATGAGCAAAAAAGCAGTAGATATAACGTAATATGTCGCCAAATCTGCCGCATATGCGAAAAGCTAAGAAGAGATGAAATGGATCAGCGGCATTGGTATAACAAAGTTTATCTCTGCACCTTTACAAGCAAGGTTACCTGGGTATAGGATAAGATGGACATGTGACGAAGAAACACCAACACACCTTCCTACTGAGTGTCGCTGAATCCAATAGAGATGATGAACGCTGATGAAGACCTGGAGTCCTGGACTAACTTGGAAGATTAGAGCCCCAGCTCGGGGGACAGTAGATCTTACCGAGGTACAGTGCCATAAAACAAGAGAAGGACTAGACGTTGCTAACCATGCGATGTACATAATAGAACCCGCTAATTCAGGATGATATGAAGCGCGGCGATCCGAGGCCTAACAGTTGACAAAAAAGCACTGAAACTGGGAAGAGTTGGGAAAAGCTGAGGCCTATTGCTAAAAACCACACACTAAGGCGCCACAAGGGAACTTTTTTCAATTTGCAATAAAATAATAAAGTCGATTTGAAACAAGTAATGCGAACTTGTTTGTATCTTGAAACACATCTAATCGCTTGTGGACATTCATTGGACTCAAAATTAAATTCTAATACATATTTTCTAAAAACAAATTCCAATGAAATGCTATCATCATTAATCGGAAGCTGCCTTCCTAATCGCATTCTAGTTCCAGTTCCCATCCAAGAAAACCATTTTCTTTCTGATTGACTGCATTTCGAAGAAAGTAAAGCAAATCCCCTACGCGGAAAGAATCTTTCTCTGGTTTCCTTTTAAGACACACGACGCACCAATACTCAACTGATAAAGAGGGAATTTTAAATGAATTAAAATAAAAGTCAACTTACGCACGCATACGCACGCTCTGTTCCGTGATTAGAAGAAATATGCTAACCGGCTGTAGAACAACTGTAATTAAACACGAGTCGCGGCGTACAAGTCAAACGGGTGACTCGATGGCTGGTGTATCTTTTATGGTTTTATCTCAAAAAAAAGTGAGCAAACCCATCTGACATCTGCTGCTCTGTACAAATGTTACTTTGGCTTATTTTCTTGTAAATGGAATCAGGCTTTAATCAAGGAAAGTTGTAATGACTACAGGAACCTGAATTTATTCCTAAAGAATATCGCCAACACTGGAATTGTGATTGTAAAAGAAAAAGTATCTAAAGGTATGGTATTGCAAATTTGATTGAGTTTTTTTTTAGGACTAAACTGAACTTTTGTATCTCTTTTTTGAGATAGCATTTTCGAGCTAAATGGGATTCATCATCATTTAAGTTCAAAGCCCATGGAAGTAAAACTATGTGATTATTATTTAGAAGTGCATTTAGCTTACTATTACCAACGGCGCAAGAATATAAGAAGTTTATAGGGCTTACTCTACAGGTTTTGAGAACAAACTGGGGACGCATAAAGTGAAATCTGAGACGAAGACCACTCGATTTCTATTTAATAAACCAAGCATTTGCTTCCACTGATTAGAGCCTTAAACCTACTACTAGTCCATCGAATAAGGATATGACAAGGAACGTCTAATATGTGTAGGTACGACCAGTGTATGGAGGTCTGCTGCATACAGACATGAACGTAAAGAGGCAAGCAGCCATCCAACTTATCACAGCTAAATTAAAACTGGTCCAATCAACTCCCCCGATTAACTAGCCTGAGGTCTAGGAAAATCTCTACCAATAACTACGATTCTACAATGATAAGAGACAGAGGAACAATAGAGAGAGGTAACCGGAGAGGTTACCGGCCATGTTACCGGCGGTTTTATAGCCCAAAGAGCGTTGGCCTTCCATATAGCATCAAGTTTGAGCAGGTGCTTACAGGAATCAATTGGCAACTCCCGTCCTAACGGATTATCCCAGTGGCATGGCACCCAGCATAGGTGAATGTTGTATTGTTCCCAGATCGCCATCAGAGATGAACGACAATCTTTGCTTTGACACTGATCAGGGAGGCGGAAGGAGATGCTTAAGTTAAGCACAGAGGAGTAAACACCACCACCAACTCCGTCTGAGGTCTTAGATCTAACAGTGTAAATGTGAATGGTTCTGACAGAACATGTTTCACGAGCTGGGATTAATGTACGGAAGTTCCGGCCAAATCTGAGTTTGGCAAGGGTGTAGTCAGTGGTTACACATCAATGAGGTTAAATTTAGAACAGAGGAGTGGCCATAGTTGAGAGACAGCCACTGGTAAGGGGCAGACAGAAGAATTGCCATTGAGGCAGCTATTTGTTTGCTGACGATGTCTAGGGGCAGTAGGTGAAGAATGGTACCTAGAGCTGCCTAAGGAGCAGTTCTAAGGGCTCAACATGTACAAATACATTCAGCTCTTTGAACTTTTCCCAGGAGAGAGAGATTAACAGTAACAGTCTTCAGAAGAACTGTCCACCAGACGGACACGCCATACAGAAGTATAGGTCTGACAACAGACGTATATAGCCAGAGGATGACGTGAGGTTTAAGTCCCCATTTTGTACTGGCCTTCTTGACGCGTTCTATAATATTGGCTTTCCAGCTTAGTTTCCTGTCCAAAATGAGACCCAAATTGGATTTGTTGGAAAACACAAGCTTAGTGGGGAGGGGTCTATAATGGGGATGTTATATTTCCTTGTGAAGAGGACTAGTTCGGTCTTTTGAGGGTTGACCCCAAGTCCACATTGAGCGAATGTAACTTAAGTAACTAATAAATGCAACTATGGTAACTAGTCCATGATTCTGACAGTCTATAGAAAAATAATTTACTGAGCTGAAAACAAACAGTCGCGATCTTAGACTAGTTGTAAGGTTTTAGTCAGTCGAAGTAATTTACTTCAATTAGTTACACGTAGGTAATTTAGTCAAGAATGTAGACAAATTCCAGCCGTTTAAGGTCTATGGTAAGGTTGAATAAATGCTGATTGTAAATTGACATGGATTATAGTGAGCCATGTTAGATAAACTTTAGATTTAATAGAAGTTCCTTCCTCTGAAGAGTATCTCGCTCGTTAGAATGCATGCTCCAAAGTGGACATAATAACATCTATGTACCTCATCCGCAGAACTTTGTCCCCATAAGATGACATGAGCACTCTCAAGTCGCTAACGAATTGAAGAAAATAACCCACAGTCAAGATTGCCATAAAATTACAATTGTGCTATCTTAATCGGCCTATGACTTCCATAAGTTACAACTTCCCTCATGTCGGCATAACTCAATCATCACCAAATGGTTTTATTACCAATTTCTGATTTGCTTCGAACCACAAACACTTAGCGTCACTCGTAAGTACATACAAGTGTGAAATGCATGTAACTCTGCAATATGGAAACCCGCCCAAGGGTAACAATCTCCACATGAGGTACTCCAAAACGTCCATCCAAATTGGACTCTCCCATCTCTAGAGACACGAGCGAGCTATATATATTCACAACATTCCATTCTTATTGCAAATGAAATGCATTTGTATGCGGCGATTCGACAGCCGCCGCCGCCGCCGTCATGACATCTTTATCACTATCCTTCGTACTAATTATTGCAGAGGACCTAACTGTGCACAGAGAGTACTTGGTCAATAAAAAACGATTTTTCATTTAAATGTCAATTTGCAATATCTTATTTAAAATGGTTTCTTAAAGTGCCGCACTATCGTTGAAGATTGTGTGCCGCCGCTGCTGCTGCCGCCACAACAAATTCACCGGACGGCCGTCTTCCCTGCGCCAGCAATAGCCTGCGACTACTATGACTAGACGGCGATGTGTTGTAGCAATTGAGTCGGTAGGTGGCGGCATGTTACATTTTCGATCGTTCAGGGTGGTCACTGGTTGGATAAATTGGACATAGTAGAGTCATAGTTGTTGTTGTTGTTGTTGGCGAGTTCTTTTGCTGCGCTGTGCTATCAGTGAAGGATTTGCAGTGTCCGTAGGCGCAACAGACTTATAGACTAATGACATGTCGTCGGTGATGGCGGCAGTAGTAAAATGTAAAGCAACTTAAGTGCGCCACGGAGAATAATTGTTCAACGATTAGGTGTTGTTTGTTAGTTTCGTATGTAATGTAATGGACGACGGACGGGAGGATAACGCTCGTAAGAGATAACATTGATTGGGTATACTCCTTCCTGTATGTCAGGGATTTTATTGGTCTTGGATTCTTGCTCCTTGGGTGCTTATTGATTAACATGTTATTTAAGCTGGATTGAGGTTGATCTGCGATTAAGAATTGGCATTGGTACGGAGAGGGCAATAGAATGGAAGGCGAATAGAATGGAAGGCTAAATAGTATCGCAGCTTCGAAGTTTGGCCAATGTAGCCCACTTATCATCTCAGCTGATCTATCTTCGTAGGGAATAGGGGACTAAACAAAGAGAAGATGAATGAAGGAAGAATAGGGGATTAGAGCATAAAATTTGCCGGTAACAGTTCAAATGAGCTTTGGACAAAACGACCATAGCAAAGCTACAGAAAAGACAGCTGCCATGAATTACTTGTATCAGCCGAAAGTTTTACGGACGTCGTTCCTTAGGAGGGGCAATAAACCGCACCTCCTATTGTGATTGCTACCATGATTAGCAACTGCTTGCTTGCGATTTTGTTGTCAGAGATTGACTTGCAAATTAGACTCATTTGCACTCACGAATGCCACCGAGGATTCCTTCGACGAGCTCGAGAGTGGCATACCGCCTTAATTTTTATACAAAAAACTCTAAACTTTGGGCTGAAAAAACCTTCAATGGGTCATCATGAAATTTCAGCTCCGCATGATTTGCATCTCCCGGACTAATGCAGTGTTTTCCAAGCCGAGGTTCTGGCTCTGCTTAAGGCCACAGAACTACTTGAGATGGAATATATCTCAAGTAGTTCAATATCTAATAACGATATTGCCATCTGCATTGACAGTCAGGTCTATTGTCATCCATTCTATTCTACTGTGATATTGAGGACAACAAATGCGGAACTTCTATCAGGGGACATTATCGACAGCATCAAGGCACGACTGTGTGTTTCCAGGAGAAGAATTCTCAATAGTATTCAGAACAAAGCTAACAAGAGAAGGACTAATCTGGGTCTTCTGAGGAAGCACGCTGGTACATTGGGATTGTCAGATTGTTGAATCTCCTTCAAGGTATTGCGAGGATCTACATACATGCCTTCGGGGGACATTACGATCATACTGTGCGAGTGTACATCTAGACAGGTACTTCCTTAGCAATCTAGAAGACGTCAGTTCAAGGAACCAACTGATGGATTTAGTCAATTATTATAGGCCAATTGGGTGCTTCGACGACGTGGTTTAGGTTTATTTCTGCCATTTAGGCTTACCTCAGGAATCACCCATTTGTTTCCTTGAATTCTTATGACCTTACCTAAGCAAACCATAATAATATTGAGAACATTGATTTGGCTGATTTCAGACCTTCCGTCGAGGCGTGATAACATGTGATAAAGACTCATAAAATATGAAAGTCCTAACCAGGGTAAATAAAATTTATGCTATCTAGTCTTAACACCTACAATATAATCCATATTATAAAACACTTTTAGCGAAAGTAACATGACTCCTTAGCATATTCCTACATCACTATACAATCTCCATTAAAAAAGGATTACCATAAAAGTCTCACCCAAAGGCACACTTATGTGAAAGCTAAGCTTTAAATCAAATCAAAACACCACCACCACCAGGCCGACATAAAAGAAAAGTTTTTTCTTTTTTTGTCTTGCAAAAAAAAATCCAAAACTCGACAAATTGGTCATAAAATCATTAACACAAAACCTAAGCCATAACGTACTCGCGCGCGCGTACCATAAAACATTTCAAGCAATTCACACAATTATCCACCAACTACTACCTTGTGTTTGTGCAGTGTGCCAAAACTAAAACAACTCTGAACAATATAATTAACAATATTACTGTCCGTTGTTGACTATCGGCCATCCTCAGTTGGTTGGTAACTAGTTTTCACCATCTGCACAAAGAAAAGGCAGGCAGGCAGCAGCCTTTCGCCAGCAGTCACCCTCTGCAAAGAAGACCAAACAAACTCCAAGCTGCCGACTCATATGTATGTCGACGTTTATATCATAATCCTCGGGCCAACGCCAAAGTACAAAATTTCTTCTTCTCTCATTAAATGGTAAAATTAATTTACAACAACGTGTCACGTTGTAAACCTATGGTAATAATTATTTTGTTAAAATTCAACTGGACACTTACTTTTTGTATCTTTTGGATGTTTGCTTTGGACCAAGAGTGCGAGAGGGAGAGAGGGGGATTAGTGGCGGTCTTTAGGTGACATGGACAAAAGTCAATGACGACTTTATTAACATTTTGGACTTTAAGTACCGTGACAACTTTTTTTTCTCTGTTTTGTTTCTTCCTGTTAGTATTGTCGCCTGTGTGTGGACATATGGTTTTATGGATTTTATGTTTTTATCGGCATGTCATCTTGTAGATGGACTTTGAGATAGTTCCAAACCATGTTCATTTGGAGATAATTTACTTGACTTACAATTGTTATTGGTGGAGTTTAGAGGGAAGAATTTTATGTTAGGTTTGAGCTACATTATTGCAAAGCTAGAATTGTGCTTTGAGATTTTATAGTCCATAATTCACTCAAGGGTAAAAAAACCGAAGATCGTAGAAAAACTGGATTTGTTTTACTAGCAGTGATTATCTGAACAAACAACTGATAGATTATGAACAATTATAGAAGAATTATAGCATAATAAAAAGAAAGCTATAAAACTTGAAAAAATTGCCATTGCACCTCGCGTGTGGTGCCGTATAGGCTTGAAGCAATCATTGAAGACTTGAGCTATAAATAAATATTTATGATGAAGGCTATTTGCACAAGCATTTTACACACATGAGCATAAAGTGAGCTATTTTGATTTTTAAGGCATTCTTAACAGGTTCTTATTCGAGTTGTCTGGAGGCATCCTTTCACACCAGATTTGATATTACTAAAAGGGGAGCATACTGACTGACTAACTACCTAGGAGTTAGTTCTTTAGTCTCATCATTTCACCATCTCAATCGTCTTTCACCAGTGTGATTGGTCGAACAGTCAAAAACTCCAGAAGGATATATTTAAAGCACGTTCTACGATCGTTATGAGCGACGAAGCCGATGACTGCTGAGTGTCAAAACGCCTTCAATACTGGATAAACATTCGGCCTACATTTTCTGCTGAGAGAGCACCAGACTACCCGAAGAAAAAGAGAACGGACTATTTCAGAAATATGATACTTCACTACTGAAACACAGAAGATGAAGCGACTTAGATTAGCGTCATATTAGGTGTTCCGCGAGGCTTCGTACTGGGTCTGAACTTGATGTATGATGACACTTGTTTCGATATAATTGGTTTCGCGGTTGTTGAAGCAACTGAAGTCCTTGAAAATGCAGGACTAGCATTGGCTTATAACTTCCAGAATAAAAGATGGAAAAGGTAAACGTAGCCGCTTATTTTGTTCAGAGTTGAAGTACTGCCTGGGCCTTAGTATAGATGTAAGAATAATCATTAAGCAAGAACTGAAGCATGATGCTGAAGAGGCATCCTCGCTACGATCATGCAACATGTGGGTGCACCAAGTAGGCTAGAATTGGGACATCGATTGTATTCTACACACAAAAAGAAAACGGAATCGGAAGCGTGCACGGAAGCACTCGAAGATGCAGGTCAAATCATTGCCCATGTTTTTATGATGAACGTCAGATGCTGGTGAGCAAACTGGGTATGGACCTAACCCATAGGACCTTAGGCATAAATGCCATACTGTCGTCGGTCCAAGAAAACTTGAGATTATCCGAGGCTCAGGTGCCCTAAAGTGATTTTGAAAACAGAGAAGCTTTTACTATAGAAACACACCTCCAAAAAATAGGACAGAGTCAAGGTTAAGGTGTATGGTATTAAAAGACCGTATACCTATTTATATACATATCTTTTTTTCCCCTGAGTTAAGCCAAAACTATCTGATGGTGATAGTATACCTAGGGCTTTTCTGCTTCTCCTACAGTCCCTTAGTCCAAGTTTATTGACCACGTAAGACTCCCTGAGGTTATTTTTGATTGCCATCTAAATTTATTGTTCTGTGCATTCAGAGGGCTAAGAGCCCTAAGCATTTGTTAATTTTACTTCGAATTAGTACTCATTTAGATTCTATTTGAATATTTTGTAAACCAAAGTAGATTTGTCAATTTTTGTCTCAATGGCTTTCCGTCGAACTTCTTGTTACACTTTGAGCCTAATAATATCTAAAATCGACAACAAGAGACACTTGAGTTGGACCATAATAAAAAGGCCCACGGGTGTGTCACAATTGATCACGAAAATTGCAAAAAAATGAACACAAAAAGCACAAGTCCACTGTCAATGACCCATCAGTCTATACTATACAGTTCATTGGCCAAATTAAATGAAAAGAGATTGCCATCAACTGAGCCTCACATAAAAAAACAAAAACCATCAATGGCTTTTCGTTAAATGCCAGTCAGTTTGCATCCGAAAGAGGCTTTCAATACGAGTACACACCGCAGCCTATGTATGTTTTCTTTAGAGACGTCCACTTCCACCTTAAGTTCCTGAAGTATAATCATATTTTATTAGTTTTCTGTCCGTTTCCTACAGGCAAGTCTACCATCACCAGCAACGCCTATTTGACAAAAAGAGAAGCAAAAACCTTATTAATTTGTGCAAAACGCACTGTCTTGTCAAATTGACCATAAAATTGTGTACCCATTCCCCCTGGAGCAACACAGAACATACTATCTCCAACAACTGGACGCCCTCAAGTTCGCACTAGACCAGGCCGAGATACAAACGATCACCATTCCACCAAAATGCACTCAACTTGTATCTACGCAAATACCTTGCCTCGTCTCGTAAGCCACTTCAGTGTTAGATGTCCGTCGAGTATTGGAGGGGGGCGATCCCCAAACTCTCCGAATGATTTATGCACGGAACTTAATTTTCTCTCTCAAACATCACTTGCAGAGATCGCTTCGTTATGCCAATAGGACAAAACACCGGGCCGAATAAACACAAAAAAAAAAAAAAAAAACAACAAGCGACTGCGCGGTGATCCGAAACGCGCGCGCATTACAATTCGCGATTTATTGTTGTGTGAAGACAAGAAAGTCCTTTTAGCATTATCTACGGCCAGAGAGGAAGAAACCACTACGACCAATATGAGCAAGCGCATGGGCTAGCTTCACGATTGATTTCATTTGTCTGACCGTTCATCGGGCGGCGGCGCAATCCGATTCGATCCCGTGACGACCGCAACAACGGCTGCGTTTCCAGTGAGAGATTTCGACTTTTATTCTGCGGGATCGACAACAAACTGCCGTGTTATTATTATTACGCCACAATCGGTTTGGACATTTATTGCAACGTTTGATCCAATGGTCAAATTAGGTTTCGTTGCCCCGAAATGATCAATTGTATTGAACCCTGAAGCGAAGCGCAGGGTTGCAGGAGGATGTGGCGTGGCGTGGCGCTGGCGAGGGACCTCTTTTGGAATCATATCGTCCGGGGGGCGGTTTATATTTGTTTTGCAAAAGAGAAACATTTTTTGAATGTTTTAATCATTTTGTTGTCGACTTAGTTGGTTTTGTTTTTGTTTTCTTGCAGAGCTATTGTTTGTTTTGCACGGATGGATAGTTTTTGAGATTTTTTTTTTCTGTAATTCAAGTGGAAATGGGTGGTTCAGGAAGGTAGGTACAGATATCTGCGGGAGATAGTTTCTTCCGGTGGAGGAATGGTTTTTTTTTTTGCTGTTTACACGATGGCGTAGACATTTATGAACTTTTTGGACAACAAAAATTAGGCATCACGCGTTTTACTAAGCCTTTGCCAGTTGGTCATGTGGCTTCTGATTAGAAATTTGTTTAGGCAGATCAGTGTGACCACAGAAGTGTATATAGCGGACCACACAGGCAAAATTGGTAGTAGTAGATCATAGCTGATACAGCCTTCGCGAAAATTGATGAATATTCTAACTGATTAATTTCAATTTCCTGTTCTTTAAGCCTTCACATTCACGACTTTTAAATAAAATTTTACCAAATGCCAATGCTAATTTAACTAACCACTATAGAATAAGAAACGTGTTCGTTTTTATTTTAATTTTCCTCAAAAATTAATTTAACAAATGAAAAATAAAAGTTACAGATCTGCTGTTCATGGACAGACAGATATCAGACGGTATAACTGCTCCATTTTAGTTTGATCTTTAAAAAATAAGTAAGTAATTTACGACGATCGTTTACCTACATATAAATTAAATAGAATGACGCAGACACAGTGACAGTTAAGATTGGAAAAAATAAACATTAAAAACGGACAAATTATGTATTATCAAATTATGCAAAAACATGGTGATTTTAATAGACTATGCGATGGCAAGTTAAATAGGACACGAGAGATATACTTTTTAAGAGCGTAGCTAAACGAAAAAAAGAATGTCTCTTCTGAGATGCTGTTTAGATCGACCAGAGTAGCCACCTAAGCCGGTTTGAATCTCTTATTCCTTTCCGACCAGAATTTTTACAGTATGCATAGTGTCTTTATTTGCAAATTTGGCCGCAGATGTGTTATGTTGTGTTGTAAGAATGTACAGAAGAAATGTAAGTATGAAATTTAAATGAAATCTCTGGAGCTGTTTTCGAGGAAAGTGGCTCTAACCCAATAATTCCGAGAAAAGTACCGGAAACTATTTTTTGTTTGCCAAATTTGGTCTAAGTTAATTTTGTTTTAAGCAAAGTGGTTAAGCCATTTAGGCTGCAGTCTCGCCTACATGCACATAAAAAGGCAGATAGAATCGGCATACCTATTTTAAGTAGCTTCTCTATCGCTTTAATGTCAGAATTGATTGCTACCTCGTATTTGAATTTTTCATGACTACAATATACATATGTATGTACGTACATACTAATACATATTCACTATTTTTGTTGCAAAAAAGACGAGCAAATTACCTATCAGAAATTTAATTTATATTCCATGGATTACGTATAGCCCTACTTTTTGATTCTCATATTTTCGTATGAGGCTATCTTTACAACCGAAATGTACTATAGTCAGTACGAATGACTAAATTTTGTTATTTTATCAGACTATGCTACTTGACATATGACATATTTACAACAATGGAAAATATGAATTCTTTCGGATCTTGTGATCGCTTGGAATCAATTGGACCGTCTAATATCCAGCCTTCCGAGTTCTGCAATGATTGCGAGTTTCATCAAAGCCAAGCAATCAGGAATTGGACGAAAAGTGCTGCAAAAACTAAAAATTGTGTCGCGGAAGATGCAGATCAAACAAAAATCCATGTCAAGGAATGTTGTATACGGTACTTACACACATCACATGCTACACCAAACGTATGCAAGCAAGGATCTCAAGATCCCAATCGAGGTGAAGAGGGTTCGAATAAATCTTAACCATAATTTTTGAAAATTTAAGTATTTTGTTTTGCTAATAAATTCCAAAAGGAATCAAACAGTTATTTCGTGAACAATCGAGCACTAAACATCATCGGAGATAGATGGAGCTAGAACTAAACAATTATTTTGTTCTAATTCAAGTCTGACACTACCATCGATTCTATTAACAAAATAGCATTCTATTGAGACATAATCGCTTTCAATATAAGTGCCAACTCTCAAGAGTCTCTTAAGTCAATTTCCACCGTTTAAAAAGTCATTAATTCATTTAATACAACATTTGACAGTTCAAACTGACAGTTTGTTACCCAAGTAAGCCCTACAAAGTATGTTATTAGGTTTCCACACCAAAGATGGTCACCATAAAAGCATCACATCAGGACCACCAGGAGAAAAAGTATTAATTTTCAAGAATAAATTCTCCAACTGACAAGTCACAATGACGTGAATTTGAGATTTTACAAAAGGATTCGATTAAAGCCTCCTTATCCCAGTGGAATAACTGCCTTTCTCTTCAAGTTCATATTGGATGTCGCATTTAAGACTCTTTTTTTTTTCCTTACAAACTCCTCATCCTCATCGTGGACATGTTTCACTAGAGTGTTTCGCAAAGAAATTAAAGTGAAAATAATCATCGGTTGGTGTTGATGATAGTGCTAGCGCAAATATTGAGTGACAGATTGCTGTCACTATGTCTAAGAGCAGGAAAAAAAAATCCAATTTAACCTCAATATTTGTCATAATATTCGTGTATCCAACACTTGTTTTGAGTCATTAAAGATGTGTTTCTGTCGACAGCGGCGGCGGCGCAGTACACGAAAATACCCTCAGGGGGAAATAATCAATTTTTTCAGATAAATTAAACTGTTGGCATTTAATTGAATGAATTAGCATAATAGTAGCGAAGTTTTGCGTTGTATCGAACTACTTTTACTAAAGAAAATGTTCTTCTTCCTAAAAAAAAAAATCATCTGTATGTTGTAAGCTTAAACTTTCACTAGATAAATGTGGTTGGTATCTTTTGATTGTTTGTAAAGGAGAAAATTGTAGTTAAGTTGTCAGGCAGGCATCTTTCTTGAAGTAGTGAGTGACCAGAAGGTATTCACAAGGATACATGTCTTGTTGTAAATATTTTGACTGATAAGAATGAAAGCAAACCGAAATTTGTGCATCTTGAGCTGAATGTCACAATAGGTAGTTAGGCTTTGAGGTAGTAAAGGACTTTGTCTATCTAGGCTCGATGATGAGCTCCGCAAATGACATTACTGGAGAGTTCAAACGAAGAATTACTCTTGACAATCGCTGTCTCTATGAGTTAAGGAGGCAACTAAGAAACAAGATCCTATTTTGAACTTATAATTTAATCCTCTATATGCTTTATGGCGCAAAAGTATTCTCACATAAAGATCCGACAGTGCTCTAGTGATCGTTGGTCCAGTCTGACTTTGACTAAAAGAGGTTATATAAACTGACTTAAGTTGTTGGGCCGTACATAGTAAACGGAGCCCTACGTTACCGTCTTCGAATCAACCTCCGACACAGTAAAGGCGGTAAGTTGGCCGAACAAGTGAAGGCGGACCTCAATCAACTTTGTGTCTAACTGACTCTTAACCGAGTGTTTATGATAGAAAGTGCTATTGACACCCTGCCCTGTATGTCGAGCTCTAGATATGCTCCATATGGAGTCAATTGTAGCGCCTATAGCCCCAAGTACGTAGACCATAGTAAGCACTTGACCCGAACTACTGCTATGACATATTCGGATCACAGGTTGGAAAGGAAGAGGTCCAGACCTACAGTAGACCATAGCGCCAAGTAAGCAATAGTCATTAATCAGTTAATCAGATATTGGGTTGGAAATAATCCATCTAACAGTTTTGTCCTAGAATCTAAAAGTATCCCTAAGGCACCTAGTGTTTTGATGCTATCTTTAAGGAGCCTTACATTTTTTCCCATTTTAAGACAGCTGCACTCAGCATGCTATCTTATCTTAAAAAAATGAATGTCCTATGTGTAATGGAGCCGCATTAAGTAGTTCCAATGATTTAAATTGAAGTGCACGCATGTATTCCGACACTGCAGCAACAGCCCTCAATAAAAACGACACTAGCGCAATAAACAATTTCTCTCTCTCATCTAGTTAGCGCTCAATTTACACCGTCCGCCGTCCGATCCTGACAGTTTTGATTTTGATTTAGTCATATAAAAATGTTGACTGTCCACACAAAACATAAAATTCACACTAAAAAACTTTAATTACCCGAATCCGGTGTGTGTACTTTTTACTTTTTTTATTCCTTGTCAGGAGTATACGTGCAATGAAAGTTTACAAATTTATCCACGCAAGATACTTTATATCCACTGCGCTGGCGCGAACGGCTCTTAACAATTTTATTAGCGGCATATACTACTCTCATTCGGTTATACTCGCACTCGTATTTTCATCACAATCGCGAGCTTCCACACACAAGGGGGGTCTTCACTATTCACATTGATTTATGACCAAAAATCTTTCGAATAAAAGAGATTTTTTTATTTCATGAGATGAGTGTTGATGATGGACTTGTTGAACGTGCCTTGTCACACTAGTGAACGGTTTTGCGTTTTTTATTGATACAAAGTCTGAGTGAATGTGATGACTTGTTTAGAGGCAAAGTTCCATGGTGCAGATACCTACTTGACTTTAGTAGGTGAGAGGTACAAAGATTGCAACAGGTGCGCTTTGGGGTGATGCTACAAAAATGTTGATTGATCTGGAAGAGGTTATGACAACTCCATCGAAGATTAGTATGAATTTTGATAGACAATCACACACTCAATTAAAAAAAAAAAAAAAATGTGAAAGAGCTTGAAAGGCAAAACACTATTTTTATTGATTTTGCCACTTGAGAGAGTTGTGGAAAATATTTACTCGTTATGCTCTGAAGATGTGATTATGTGAACGCGTTTGAGTCATTCAATTGGAATTCGGACAAAAAGATACTTATGCAAATGATAAATTGACTTTAGGAGTGTTTAACTGTTTGTCATAGATTTGAGGTATAAATTGCCGCGACAGAAAAAAGACACTTTGCACCTTACACTCACCGACCGGCGACAACACTTAAATGGAACGGCAGTACAACGACTGAACTGTCCGGATTTGCAGCGGATAATTCTCATCGGCTTTTGGTGTTATATTTTCATTCGAAAGAGAGTCGAGCTTAAGGTTGAGATGATCTTGTTGCCTTTCTCTGCTGCTCTGTTACGTATCTTTGTATGTAAATCAACCAGAAAAGGTGTTCGAGTTTTTAAAACCAAAAATTACCATTTCGTGACATTTTGATACAGAATTTTTAATAAATAAATGGCTCTTAAGAGAATTTGGCTTCTAAAAACGACAGGGTTGCCGCTACACAAGTCGCCATGGTTATTGAATCACAAGAACTAGCTAAATCTACGGGAGTTTACTCTCAAAAGAGAAGCTGTCATTCTTTGACAGCTGTCAAGTAAATACTTGAGAGTTGAAGAACATTTAAACAACAAAGTTAGGATCGCATTATGGATCAGCAAAGTTTTCTTTGGCAGGATCTGGGACCTAAAAAACGATAAATCTCTGAGTTGTTACATAGCCAAGTTCTGGACGATAAGTAAGAAAGCTGAGCAAATATCGGGCACCTTAGAGCGAAAAATACTCCGTAGGTCCTTTATGCGAAGAGGGCGAATGGAGGAGAAGATACAACTGCGAAGTACCAGGATGTGGATGTAGTCCAAAAAGCCAAGATACCCAGACTACATTGGCTTGGCCACATCGTGCGAATGGACAACAAGAGGATCTTCGAATTCCTGGTTCGAGATGGAGAAGAAGACCAAACCTCCGGTACAAAGACCAAGCCGTCGCGGATGCCAGAGAACTTGTTCTTCACAACTGGAAGCAGCGTGCAGGCAGGGACTCTACAAGGGTCGGGAGCCCTTTAGGTAAGTAAGTTAGTTGTTACATATGAAGCACCAGTATGGTGGCAAAATAGATTACAAGTCAGACGAATTCTGCACACTCCTTTCCAAAGAAAAGAAAACCCACTAAGTCAGATGTGAATAGCAATATCGTTCTTCACAGGCACCGGTGTTGAGTCCAAGAAGAGATGGCACAAGAAAACGATATCCAGAATGTGTTACGAGGACCTTGGATGTACACGGGTATTGCAAGACTCATTCTGACCACCTCTCATCAAAGTACAAAAGCTAGCGTGTATTGGTGCCACCAGTGAGATGAGAACAACTCCAACTGCAAACCTTGACGCTATTCTTAACCTGCCTTCGCACTGTATAATGCCTTGAGAACCAGTGAGTCAGCGAACTTGAAGTTAAGAGTGATGGGGCATTCGATCATCCTTTAGAGCCTCCATACCTAGACTTTAAAATTCCAAGCAAGCCTCCCTGATGGCTTTTTCAGAAATAAAAATCTTGGTGATCTTCAGAGGTACTCAGATAAATCCCAACAGCCTGGGCACTATTTGCGTAACTCATACAAGAGCTATCCGGAAATCGCATTAAAACTGCGAATATTCGCCTCCCAAAATACCCTCCCTCTGACACATTACTCAAAATCTTAACTAGACATAGGTATACCTAGATAGATGTGCTGTTATTCGCCTTAAGGCTTCCTTGGTTAAGCAAACTAACAGAACATAGGCGGTTCACAAGATCCACACACAAAAGATTATAAATTTGCGGATGTTTGCCGATGCTGGTCACGATACATAATAATCACAAATGGGTGGTATCCGACTTAATTATTTCTTTTAGCAACAAAAAGCGGCGACCCGCTCTGATGGTGGTATCCTATCCACCCGTGTGTGTTTGTGTGTGCGATGTAACACCCAAATTGATCAAATTTCTCCATGCAGATCGTTTAACATCAATCATACAGCCTTAATACGTGGTTATCAAACGATCACAATAAGCAAACCAAACCAAACCGACCGACCACAACAGAGGTAGGTATCTATGTATCTTAAGCTAAAGAGTAATTTAATTAGACAACTTTTTTGCTCCAAGGCAATTGCTGCTACTGCTGCTGTTGCTATTGCTAATCGCCTCCACATGTTGCGGTGTTGTAATCTAAGAAGAAACTTAATTGACGCTTTCCTCCAGACAACTGTCGGCATTCGGTCCCAAATCGAATTATACTCGCAAAAATTAGTGACATACGGTAATTAAAACGGGAAAAAAACTATCTATTTGGCAAATTGAATAAGTTGTCGAATCGGTTGCATAATTTCTTTTGGATCAACGTCTTGCCATGTATCTATCTCCAGAGGCTTCCATCACAGTTCGCCTGTGTCTGTCAGTTGAAACAATTAATCAAAAAAATGTGAAGAAAAACGATCTGGAATTTGTTGTTGAAAGATGCATTCCGCTCGGCTGATGATTAATTAGAGAAAAAAAAAACCCAAAGACACACACGAAGTTACACGACAAATATTGGAATGTGGACCGCAGGCCACTGCGATATCTATCATGAGATGACATTCAGATTTCGCACCGATATATGTTTGTGCATCGCACTCGTATCTACCACCAACGTTGTAGTTCCGGAGGTAGGAACTCTCATAAAAGTTAGGTCGACCAATGTCCTGTGGCTATGCGAACGAGGAACTCGTTTTCATCCTTTCCTGTGAGTGTTCACTCACTCCCAAGTCAAGTAATTAAGCGGCAGCGAGCAATTTGTAAGAATTATGGCAAATTGACGAAAAGAAAATGAATCTGGTGGATGTGCGCCGAGAGTTTTGGTTAAAAGCCAAAGCCAAAGTGAACGCATTCACTTTTTTTTGCTCCTCGACGCGACGCATCATGCAGTGTGGCGAATGAACGATCGTGACCCAAATTATTCATTTGAATTTATGAAAGGTAAATTTGTGAACAGAGCAAAAAATTCGATGGCTTCCTTCCACCTTATGGTGAGCATTTCATTTTCAACTGAGGAAGAGGAATTTCAGACATGTGAAACCTGTGGGGTATGACAAATCATCGTGATCGTGATCGCTGAAGGCATGGGATGCAATGCCCTCGTCGGGTGGAGGGCACTGTCTTTAGTTGTTATTTTCGGACATTTTGAGGTTCAAAAATGTATGCTTTTGAACTCCGCAGGCGGACAATTTACGTTCAAAACAATTAGTATCTTTGCATACGAGTACTCTTGTTGGTCCAATTTTGGAACCATTCTTGGAATCGGGTAAGTGATCTTTGGCATGATGAGCAGATCAATGAACTGGAGACGTTTAAGTTTTGAGGTTACACATTGAAAGTATGGAGAGAATTTTACTGACTGTAGCGAGTGAGTACTGTCTGGCGACCACCGGGCTATCTAGCCTTTTCTTTGTAATGCGAATCTTTGCAAAGATGGATCTTCTGCGCTACTCCTGGGTTCAATATAGTTTTGGGTGACAAAAATCTTCAGTCTTCTAATAGGGACTACGTCCAAACGACAGAGATCTTTTGAAGGCATTCTTGTGGACCTCTAAAAGACGAAGATCAACTGTAGCAGGTCCTGCATCTCCTAAAAGAGTGCTCAGCGAAGTGCTCAAACCTCATCCTGAGCTTGTTGTCATAGGTAGGAGCAACATCGATGGCTGATTCAGTGGAAAGTCTATGTTAGACCTAGTCGGGATCTGAACTGCAAGATCTCCTTCCACCCCCATAGTCCAGCGTACTCCAAGCTAATATCATGGCGATAAAGCAGGCCATATCCTGGCTTGAGGGTCTCAATATGAGCCCAGGGGCCGTTGCAAATAAAAAAAAAACCCAGACAGGTTCCCATCGAAGCCACACGTACAGGTTAAGCTAAATGTCTGATATGTAATCCACTCATGCCTTTTACAGGCATTTATCTCCTTCAATTCAAATCGTAGACAGCCTATAAGTCCGGACACTTAATTAGGACACATTCAATAATCAAGTGTCAGACTGAAAGTCCTGTCTAGCATAAAGCACTTGAAATACCTAATTCATGTTTAAATTTCAATTTGTCTCGCGTTTTTAAATTAAGTACCCACCATAAGGAGTGTGCCTTTACATTGCATAAGTTCACAATTAGTTGTGGATTGTTAATAGCACTTGTAACGACCGAAAAGCCCGCCACGAAAGCGATACTCCCGTGTGTAAATGAATCCACCACAACTGAGCACGGCTGCAGTGCTCACTCCATGAGTGACACTTTGAATTTATATCCAAAGCTAATCCATATTCAATTACATTACCAATTTATAATCTTAATGTGTCATTATTGCGCTTAAGTCATGACGGCTGCTGTGGTGGAGCGCTGCTGCATGTCATGCTTGTTGCAATCGCGCCAATTGAGCTCAAATGTGGCGAATTCCTGAAATTCAGGCAACAAGTACGCACACTGGTCATGTTAACGCGACTAGTGTATACGTGAAATTGTCAACATAAATCTGGATCAATAGTTATGGTGGTTTCTGGTGTTACTTTACGCGCAGTGCCAGTGAGGAGAGGATGGGGACATCTACGCACCAAAATTACACTTTCCCTTTGAAAGATTAGTGTTTCAGTGCGCGTGTAGCATTAATTTGTGAACAGACGCAGGAGAGGGGTCCTTTTGCCGTAGAGTAACATGTTTGTTAAATGTTTTGAGCTGCGCATTTGGCTTACGTGCTGCTGCAATCAGGATGACAGAGACTGATAATTCAATACATCATTATTAAGTGTGCTGCACTGCAGCGTAGTCGACACGGCTCTCAAGGTATGTGCCATGGAGCAGCAGCCATTAAATGCGAACAAGTGCGCAGCGAATAGATTGTTGTTAAAAAAAAAAAAAAAAATGTCTAAAGGTATTTAATTTTCTTGTCCATTGAATTCGAGCTGGAGCTGGAATTAGTTTTTTCTTACAAGCGACTTGTGTTCTTGAAATCGAAACAAGTGCGTGGTTAATACGCTAAACCTGAACTTAGTTCAAGATCGTTTCGATTGAGAACTGCTTTCGCTAGTTTTATGCACACTCAAGGGTGAGATAGAACTTGTTCTAAGGATTTACTATGAGTGTACAGATGCAGATTAAATAGTTGGAATGACTCATTGTCACCGGGCTCTAGTACTTTAGATTGGATTTCGAGTCGAGAGAGTTCAAGATGCCAGGCGCTAAGCAGGTGAAAGGAGTGACATTCCATTTGACCGTAACAAATGCTCAATAGAATTCACTAAAATTAACTAGTTATTGGATAAAAGGACTTACTTGTGTAACGGTAAGTGTACACAAATGTTGCTAACTTACTTGATACCAAATGGAAGCATATACGAGTTGTACTTTTAGCCCACGAACAGTCTGTGATCTTTATAACACAGCGGCGTTCTGAGGCAGACTCTAAGCTTATGGTAGGTAGGCGTTTCATTAACAAGAAAATCGCGACCTAGTATGGAGTACCATAATCCTGAAAAGCTTGAAATAAAGAATGAGATCCTTAATCGTTTTATCCAACCAAGATCGTCGTCATACCCTTCATCAGAAGATGAAATATAAACCTCCAAACCTTAACACTAAACAGTGTTCAAATCAATTCCTCAAAAGAAACCAAATATCTTGGGGTAACTCTTGACCATAACCTGAACTGGAAGCCGCACATAGTCAGTACCACTGAGAAGGTGACTAGAGCCTTCTGGGACTGCTCCAAGCTTTTCGGCAAAACATGGGGATTGAAACCAAAAATGATCCACTGGACTTACCTCACTCCATTCATCACTCCAATTATCACCTACGTATCGCTAGTATGGTGGGAAAAGGCCAACCAAACGGCCACGTGGTCTGCCCTCCTAAGAATACAACGTGTAGGTATTACGGGTGCAATGTGTTCCTGCCCAACAGATGCTTTGAAGGTTATCTTAGACCTCCCACCCCTCCACATAACTATTATGAAAACTGCAGCTGCTAGTGCATTAAAGCTTCAACTGCTATGCAATAATTCCTTAAAAGCTTCCACTGCTATCTAATCCAGCAGTGTGCCTCTCGGCCTTCATGCCTAAGAGAATCCATCTCCATCACCATTTCGAGGGAGTTTCTGGGACAATCAGCTTATTCCCCAAACTTCCTCATCACTAGATTGGTATACTGACGGATTTAAGATGTCAAGTGGGTCTGAAACTGGAATCTCTGGGCCCAACTACAAATTATTTGTTCAACCACTATCTATCAGGCAGACGTCCACGCTATCGAGGTCTATGCCAGAGAATGCTTTAGAAGAACCTTCCGAAGATTTCATAACAACATACTCTCAGATAGCCAAGCACCTCTGAAGGCTCTCAACTCCTATAACTTTGAGTCTAAGCTAGTTTGGAACTGTCTCTATCTTGCAGCTTGCTGCACATATAATAATGTCACACTAACTTGGGCCCCTGGACACAGGGGCATCCCTGGCAACGAATCCGCCGATGAGCTTGCCAGACAAGGTGCTCAGGCTCCTTTTAGACACTGAAACAGCCCAACGCATATTGTGCCAATATCCAGCCATAGCTCGGTTGATACTTAAGTACTTTAACAAAGGCTTCACATCTCCCTCTAATGTCTCCCCAGCTTCAGCTAGAAATGTCTTTAGATTCATAAATGAACTAGACTTCAGCTGAACCTAAGAACAACTAATTATATTCAAACCTGCTAGGGAATAGCACAAAAGATCCTCCTGGGTCGTGGTGCTTCATAGGCTTATTGCCTATCAACTGTCTCTCTAAAATTTATTATCTGGACCGGAATCGCAACTCTCAGCAGACGGTATATTAACTCAAGGACTTAAGCAGCAGTATGCATCTTCAAGAAACTTCTTGATATTCAGAAGCAGCCAACAGCCAGTCAAGCATTAAGACTGTATACCCGCCAAGATTCCGATGAGGAGAGTTTTTCTACACTTGTCAGCCACTTAGACAACGCACAAAAAGCGATGGGTATAGGTGGCATTGCTGCGAAACAATAAGAGGCTCAAAAGCCTGCGGAGATGTATCTCAGAGGAAAGCTAGCAGTTTATATAAAGACAAAACTATGGTAAGGCGGAGTAGTACAGGAGAGCATACCCTTACCGTGTAGCATTGGCGGAAAGTAACAATGAAACTCAAAGGACTACTATGCTTGCAAACACGAAATCCTTTATGAACAGATTATTTCATAATGAGCGCGTTCCAAACGCGGTATGACTACCCTTTTAGTCATGGACAAGACACGAGCTTCAGTTAGATTGGAAGAGCGAAGAAGGAGCGAAGGATAGGAAAGAATTGATGCTGTGTTGGGCTTTAATATTAGTTCTTCATTGGTAGTAGTTATTTTTACATTCGTTTGTAATTCACAGTACTTTTTTCGTACCTTACAAGTTCTGCTCATGAAGTCTACTCTTAGGAAGAGGATTACACTAGGTTTGATAGAATTGGCGAAGTGGCTAGCATAAGCCATGGCGTTGGATCAAAGGTTAGTATTCAAAAACACCCCTAACCTTGTGGAATCACAAAAGACCTAAACAGCGTGACTGTATCTCATCAAATCTACTACTTAACCTAACCTACATTGGATAGCCCAAAGTCTGTAATCTTTTTTGTGACAGGAGTATTGCGACGACCACCAGAGAACAGGGCAAGATCCAGCGCACTCTACGGGCACGAAAAACTTAAGGTTGAACCGATTGAGATGGCGGCAGATGGGTGGTTGAGCTCCGAGTGTGCGCAGGTGTTCTCCAACATAAGACCCGTCCCAATAAGGAATTTTGTAGTTTAGTGGTAAATTTAGCCCACCGTACCAGGATACTTTTGAAGAATTTCTGCCACGATTCCATAGCTCTATTAAATCTCTGCACAAGACCGTTCAAGAGAATACTAAATACCACCAAAGATCCTATTGGAACAAACAAGCCAAGTTCATAACTCAAATAAGTTTTTTGTCACACGAACGTGTGACCATTAGTATTCCTAGACAGAAACTCAATTACAAAATCGTGTAAACCTAGTTCATCGAACCCAGTGGCGTAGAAGACTACACCCTCTTTGACCGACAATAACCTAAACGAAACCATCATCTTTTTAACTACGTGTCACTTATTCTTAAGGGGACATGCAAATTGCATGCAACAATGCACTTTTGTCTTTTTATGACGACAACTTTGAGGACGATGACGAGGAGGACGACGACGACGACGATGGCTAATCAACACACAACTTGTAGTAGTCGTCATCATAAGACAACTATCTATCTATCTATCTGTAAAAGGCAACAAAAACAAACTCACTCAGAACACTCACCTCATTAATTTCATCTTCAAGTGCACGCTGTCTTGTCAGCTCGCGTAAACGTTCTCTCCTCTGTTCGGTGAGTTGTTCCAAACGTTTGGCCGCACGGTCAACTTCGTTAAATAACATCGTCACTTTGTTCAGTCTAATTGCGACATCGATGTTATTACTGCTGTGTGTCTTTGTTGATGTTGCAGCTAAGGTACCTCCAGTGGTGTTGGTTGGTGTTATTGATGGTGATGGTGGTGACGTCACCGACAAACATTTGGTATAACTATTTCTATTACTACTATAACTACTACTACTACTACTACTACTACTACTATTCTCAGTACAGCTACACGTATGGCTACAATTAAGCTTTTTGGCTAAATCCTGCAATCGGGCGAGCATTGCGGGAGCACGTTTTCTCAAATTGTGCAACTCGGAATCCATTAGAGCCCGACTCAGCGCACGATGTTGGGCGTACAGCTGACGACGTGTCGGCAGTCCTTGCAAATCGGACGACCGTATATCGCCCATGGCGGTAACAAGCCGTTGGCCTGCGGCCAAACACTGATTCTGGAGCGGATCGATTAGTGTGAAAATTTCTCGCCACTTCTTCTGGTCATGATGATGCAATCCTCCTGCACAGCTTTTAGGGATTTGTGAAGCTGAGACACTTGTCGTGACTTGGTCGACGCTAATGAGTTTCACCGAATCCTACACACAGAAAAAAGAAAAAAAAGAAAATTCCATTAGAATGAGCTAGGATGCAGGAATTGTCTACGTTTTGGAGTGGAATGGAATAGAAAAAAACGACAACTCACCTTGTCATAGTCCCTATTTGTCAGTTTACTCAATAACAGGCTGCGATCCGTGCATATAGCGAGAATTTCACTGAACTGGAAATGCCTTGTTAGGAGCTTTAGACTGTTGCAAATTAATTCGATGGCGTTCAGGTGGCTGGACTTTTCGATGCTGATTAGAATGGTGAATGTTTGCGTTTGTGGGGATGTGCTGCAAAGAGAAAGGCGTTCAGGCATCAATTTTTGTTCTGATAAATTTGAATTTACATATTAATGTATGGTTTCATTTAGTTTAATGATAATACGAGTGACTGTAGTGACACCAATTGGAGAAAGATGCCTGCTAGATATTCCAAGTGAAGTTTGCGATGCTAACAGATGCAAATGAAGGCAATTCAATCTGGAAGTGGTTTCAGATTAGGCGAAAGAATTGATCTTATAGAAAGAGAAAGCAGTTGAAATGAGACACATGTACATCGAGTGAGAGATCCGAATGATAATGATAACTTCAACTGAGGATATAAAGGGTTTTCCAATAGGGACTTGACAACTTTGAATTTAATTTGTGAATGCACTCTTTCATCAATCATCAAACTGTCACTGTCAATTTATTCAGTAAACTCAACATTTTTATCATGGTAAAGTACACGAACGAGCAACGTCTACAAATTATAAAAATTTTCGGAGTCGGCGATCGCAACTTTAAGAGCGTTAACTCCAATTTTCGGTCGTAGTTATCGCCCTAATAGACAGGCCATAACAAGTTTAGTGCAAAGATTTGAGTCTACATATTCGTCGTGTGAAGTTTCTGTGTCAGTAAGACAACGGGTTGGTCGAAAATATCGAAATATCAGGCGTCCGTAGAAAACGATCCAAATCAGTCAATTCCACGGCTTTCTCGAGAATTGGGCATCGCTAAGACTACATTTTGCGTAAGGATCTTGGTTTACACCTATGCAAGTTCAAGCTGATCAAGAATTGAAGCCGATGGACCATTTGAAGCGACGTACGTTCTCCGATTGGGTTCTGGAGAAGATGAGCCAAGATGATGAATTCCATCGCAAGATCATCTTCAGTGACGCACATACATAACATATTCATATGTTAACATGTTCATATTTGAACATATTCACCAAATGATATGGGACGACCGCCAAATCAAGGTTAGAGAGGTGGCAGAGGATAAAGCGCTTGCTCTTTGGACACAAAAAAAGAACACATACGACTGAATAGTTCCAGGGCCCTGTTGGAGCGGTTTAAGCGAAATAGGAAAGAGTTGGTGATGAGTAACTGGATTGTGCCACACTCTCTTCTTTCCCCAAATTCTACACATCAAAATAGATAACATGTTGGACCATATTCTGGAGTAAGACCTTAATTCGCGATATGAATCAATTAAGCTTTCAGCGAATAGTGCATACTGGACATATTCTTATCAAAAAGCTTTCAGACACAATAATTAAGAAGAAGCAGCTGGCTTCTTTGGTTCTTATTTCAGGAACCATTTCTCAGTCTAATATCCGTCATCGCAACTCGATATTACATGTCAGCACTCAACAGCTACCAAAACAATAGACCAAAGAACACTTGGTTATTATAAACAAGAAAATTCCCAGAATTAGTGGATCAACAAAGAAACACTAGTATTCCCATGCTGCAGCCGACGACGACGACGGCACATACCACCACAACTATGCTGCTATCACCATGTTGCAGATCAAATGTGAGCGCACTTTAGGATCTATCAGATATGTACGTGTACTTGTTACCCAACACTTGTAATTCAGTTCAGTTCCAATCGCGCAGAACATTACCGGAATAATAATCCCGTTGGTACAACAGGCTAACCTTGTCTTCCCACCACATCGTTCCTTAAGCCTTAAGCGTTAGATGGCAAATGACCTCATTTGCATAATGCGCTCGCGATGCATAGGTTCTTTCTCATGATTAGCAGTAGACTCATGTATCATAGCCGAGACGCATTCAAGCGATTCCTTTTGCGACTTTCACAGGCATTTAGAAGGAGTGACTGACTGAGTTCCCGGGATAATTGGTCAATAAACTCTAATGTACTGCATGGCGAATTGTATCCGCGAATCCCCCTCAAGATACACGTTACACCATAGATCCAACAGACAGATCGGCAGCCCAACATTCATCCAATCCAACTAGTGGACATTTCGTTTAGTTTAATGGCTCGTCTCTGTTCGCTAAGAACTATGTTAGCTGTCTTGTCGCACACTTAACATCAGCACCTTCCATTTTCCTGGGGATTATCACATCGTACGAGTACATGTTGTATCTAGCGGGAGGAGGTATCTAAGTTGTCTTCGCTGAGAAGATGCAGCACCGACGATTTAATATGATTGTCAAGTACAACTGGGAATTGCACAGTCAAACTGTGACTGAGACTGCCTTGAGGGCGTATACATACATGTGTATTATGGCACATCACAGTTGAACCTGAGGAGACACTCGATTAATAATTTATGTTTACACAGTCTCGTCGCGCTTTTTCTGCTGTGTGGGTCGAATCTGAAGATGCGTCGAGGAATTTAATTTCAATTGGAGGTCTGACACACATTTCGGTCAAATCGACGGCCGATTGAGAGTTCAATTGCAAGTCATAAGCCCATGAGGCTATTGAGTAGCTATCTCAACTAGTGTCATATGAATATTGTCAGACGAAAAGTCAGTAATTAGATAGAGGCTTACAAATGAATTGGGATGAGCTCCTTATACTAGCGATTGCACAGTGTGTGTGGACTTAAAAGTGGATAAATGCCTGGGAATTTCTGATCGCTTATGTCAGGCGCTAAAATCGTGTTCCTAAGTATTACAAGGAGACAATAAAACTTTAATAGCAATCGCAACGTACACCAGGTGCACGTGAGTGATACAAAATTGCGACTCACTATGCCATTTGACAGCAGATTAAGCTAGCTAGTACTGGTAATAGTACTCGGAGCGTTGATCAATGTGTATATAGAACCAAGAGTTGTAAGTTGGCTGATCCTATACTGCATGAGGCAGATATACAAAGCTGCGATCAAGTACAATGGATAGGATAAGAAATCCAAAGAAGACCTGGCTGCTACATGTGTTACAGACTGGTTCCAGCCAAGATCTTCATATACCTAGACCAAGATGTCAACAAAAATTGCATTGCATTGTCAATATAAAGACCTTGTCGTCACGGAGGGCATTGGCTTTAGCTACTGGAATAAATGGTTACCTTGTCCAAGTATATCGACAAGTTTCTGTATGGACACGGTGGCTATCGATATTATGTCGAATTTGAAACCGCAGCTTGCCCTTCAACTAAGAATGCAAAAGGAAGGACTAAAACGCGGAGCGCATAATGTAGAGAAGTTTTGCGATCGTGAAATCATTCAGCTGAAAGCATGCTTGATCCTTAAGCATATGGCAAACCTTCATATGTTCATCGCAGCACCACTATGATTTCCAGACATGAAACACTGATAATAAGTTGTATCTTATACACAATCATTCAATTCTCTACTGTTATGGGAACAGTCAATACTATACTTTTCAATATGCCGTACGAGCTCTTGGAAAAAATCAATCTGCCTTAGTCTCTCCCACTTTACAACCTAAACATTCCAACAAAATGTATCTACACATGACATTTCATTATCGAAAGTAAAACAAACTAAAATCCATGTTAAGACCTACGAAACATTTAACCAATTACTCGAAACTCTGATTTTACCTGCCATTTTTGTCTCATTAGGCAATTTAACATCCACGATCACTAATTTACTTCTCAAGTCTCCAACTGTGTCAAACCAGCCCCTCGACTAGTGATTCCTTATCTAAGCCGCCAACATGTTTCCCATCGTCCCCCTCACTTCGTGAACATAGACAATTTCGTTTGGAAATTGGAAATTAGGTAATTGCGCGCGCCAGATCTAAACTTTGGCATTTTTCTCGCGATTGTCGCCAATCTCAGCCGGCATGGTGCATTCAAAACCGGACAGCCACCGCAGTAGCGGCTGCGCATATAATTAAAATCAGTTGACGGCACCATTTTCATTTTCCCCGATCTTAAACTTTGTTGTATTCCATTTCGAGGAGTCCCACATTCACGGCTTAGATACATTTACTATATGTGCCTCGCACAAATATTTGAACTCTGGGCTGGGTTTTTGTGAGTGCAAGCATTCCGAGGCTTCTAATGAATTCGCAGGCAGGCACATCTCTTGGTTCACATGGGAACGGAATATATATGCCAATCGATTGGACTTTGGTAAAACAAAGTATCTAAGCGCGAAGACTGAGTGCCAGATGTTGATGAGCATCTCTCGACCTCCGGAGGTTACGACTTGACACACTAAAGCGAAGCGAAGATGCACGCGATTTTCCTTCTGGGTGCACAGCATTTTGAGACCTGAGATACAAGATATGATTTTATTGCCATGAATATCAGGTTGCAGTATCTGTGACAGTAATTGGTAGAACGTTGAAGGTCAAAGATACACGCAACAGACGAAGCTGTTGGAATGTGGTGGTGGGTGACTCAATGGAGTTTGGTTTCAGTTTCTGTTTTTCCTTTTATCTCCCGACAGTAACCAAAATCTGTCATCACAATCAAAAGCTTATAAAAAAAATAAAAACTGTGTTATGTAACTTACCTCTCTGGAATGGTGCTGTAAAACAACAGGACTGTTGCTACCTCATAGCAATTCAAACTGGAATTCATCAAGCACTCCGCATCGATGGTTACAATAGGTCGCCCATTTAGATCGCGTGTTCCTGCAAAGATAAAGAAACAAACTCTTAAGCAAATTGCACACAAAAGAACAGATCATTCACATCGATAGTAGGTATAAACTCGAGTCAAAAGCGACGACAATATCTTTCCTCTGGGTGAAATACGAGTAATGTATTTGTATCTGTACTTGGTGTAAGAAATTCTTTGAATTATTTAACATTCCATTCATTGAAATCCCAAGCGGGACTTTTGTTTTGTGCCACCACCCCAAAACCCACTTTGTTATACGAGTATGAACGTCCCAGGGAACAAAAGATTACCTAACATAGACGAACGTGAGCCATACAAGTTTCCCACATCTCACCTAAGCTAAAGCTAAACGTATCTACTACGAGGACAATGAGTAATAAGAGCCAGGTAAAATAATTTTGAAAGATTTCTACTGACTAAACGGGATACGAACGTCGAGGGTCGAATGCGTAATTTATTTTATTATTGCGCAGTTAGGTTTTGTCCTGAGAAAGATGACGACAATGGGGAGAAGTTTTTGAGAGAATCTTTATTTGAACTTAAAAAATAATTCAAACTTTGGCGAGAATCGATCTCGTGATCTTGTCATCTTTTCAACAATTTTGTCCTTTTCATGACATGAAAGGATCCGGGGAAGCAATCCCAGCCTTCACATCTCGCTAAGATTGAGAGGAAAGCCTGTATTGAAATAAACAATCATCGTAGGAATGGAAAGCAGGTCTAGTTTCATCCCCCATGATCTGGGTAGACGAAAAAGGAAAGTAGTTCTAAATTGTGGCCATTTTCAGCCTCGCTGGCTACCATTGAAAAGGCGATTCTCTAAGAATCGTTAGATCAACTAGCCTTGAACAGAGCACAATTGACCCTGCTAAGGAGGGGAAAGTGCTGGGGTTTGCTGCGAAACCCTAGGAGGAATCCACCACTTCATCGAAAGAATAAAGAAAGCCACAAAGGCCTCTTACCTCTGCATGAGAATACCTGAGCACTCTCTCAAGCTATTGTAAGGCCTATGTATGGTCAACAAGACCAGCTACCAGACTCGGGTTCACTGGCCTGACCAATGCAATGAGGTCTACACTAACTAGTGGGCTTAGTAGAGTAATTGCCCCAGAACAGTGGAGAAGGTAGCACGGTAACTGGGAAATAGTTGGGAAGAGCTGAGGCACATTGCCAGGAAACGTACACGATGTAGGCGTTAAAGAGGCCCTAGAACCTACAAGATGATAGAAGACCTAAGTATATATCCGCAGTCAATTTGGACATCGCATAAATACTGAAATCTAATACAAACCACCTGAGTGTCAAAATATCATTAAAACAATTCTTAACTCTGCAAGGCAAGAGAAAGATCTATCCAGCAGGGAGCAAGGGAAATGTGGTCTTTTACTTCATGCACAGTTCCAAGCGGAATACGCCCTTCAAACTGATGGGAACGTAATCTTACTACCCATCTAAAACCATAGCAGTGTCTTGATACTAAGACCAGTGGCACGTGAGTAAAACTCCACATTGCATCATCTATCCTTGTGAACACTGTGAACACAAAGTACCGCTCTGGTGGGATCCTGGACACCGAAAGAGGGGCCATTTTGAGAAGGTCACTGTTGACAAAGTCAGAATCGAAAGAATATACGGAAAGAAAGGATAAAGGGTTAACGTTCTTTCAAACATGTGTGCATCATAATGCAGGGATAAGGGATTCCTCCTTTTAGTGCAC
The DNA here is from genome assembly GCA_949716465.1 of Chalcosyrphus nemorum. Taxonomy (NCBI): domain Eukaryota; kingdom Metazoa; phylum Arthropoda; class Insecta; order Diptera; family Syrphidae; genus Chalcosyrphus; species Chalcosyrphus nemorum. Next base: position 12,768,662 of record OX454334.1, on the reverse strand, counting down.
GTAGCTAATCTTTAATAAGTGCTTCTTCAGAGTAACAATGTTAAAAAGAACATCGGCTTGGTCAGAGGAGATCGCATGCAGACACTTAGATGGCTGGGTCATGTATAGCACACGGATTAGAGGACGACCTCGATATCCAGAGCCAATACGGTGACCCTCAATTGGGTACCAGGGCATATGGATGTCGAAGGAAACGAGAAGGCGGATGAGCTTGCTAGGATATCGTGGGCCCTTCCCTTTGTAGCAGCCCCAGTCAGTTCTTAAAAGAAAAAAGTAGAAGATGAAGCCATCGATCGTGCAAACAGACGCTGGGTTCATCTGGATACATGGCTCTATGGCCGGCCTCTGGTTAAACTCAGTCGTCGTAACGTACTCGGTGTGCTGCATAACAACTATTGTAGAAGCTGCAGAGAAGAAAAAATCGAATCTATTCGTCACCCGCTGTGTGGTTCTCCTGCCCTATCTGTTAGAAGAAAGAGAACTCTTGGCAGTCATTTCTTCTCGGAGCTGGAGGGCTTAGGCAATGTTGACCTGGTGGACCTCTTGAGATTCATATTACTATCTGTGTGATTCTAACAGCGGACCTTATTACAGCGTTCCCAGGGTTAAATGACCCAAATTGTGAGTCTAAATGAGCAGTGACCTTCTGGTCACAATGCACCCATCTACCTAACCTAACCTGGAGGACAACCTCACGGTAGGTGGCGCAAACAAGTGGAGGCAGACCTCAATCAACTTGGCGTGCGCAATTGGAGGAAGTTGGCTCGTAGCCGGGTTGGCTGGAGATGTTTGTTGGTTGAGGCCTAGGTTCACCCTAGACTGTAGCGCCACCTAAGTAGGTAGTAACAGTGTTGGAAGCTCTATATAAAGGACTAGGTAGAGGCTTAAGCATCAGCATCTCGCGATAATCATATTCAAACGAAGATGATATGGAGATGCATGGGAGTAAATACAGTGACACCCCACCCATAGTTTGAGAGATCAAAAGACTCCACAGTCTAATGCAGAATCTCTCATGTGTCAAAAACCTATTAAGTAAGAAGTTTATAGCAAGGCTACTACATTAACACACTGCACTAGGCACTCAAATTATAATCGTAATACGAGCCCGAAGCCCATTACTTCCTACAGCACTTTCTTTTCCATCTGAATTCACATCAAGTGCAGAGCATCAAAAGCACACTCAACCAAACTGATGAATTCCACAATCTAAAGCAAAATCTGCACGTATACGCAAAAAAAAAAGAAAGAAAAACCTCGCTACTGACCTGTTACCCAATAAACTATCAGCGCACAGGTAGCCAATACAAAATATCTATATATTAAGTAATTGGCCGTAACCACCCATTAAATAACAAACAGTAAACTAAAAGACATAATTAATTGGTCAATGGAGATGGCCACAGTTCAGTTGCGCAACCTTTCGAAGAGGCACAAAAAACAAGGCCTAAAGGTTAACATGCTTCAACTTAATTACAAGCACTTTCCGGCCACAAGGGCCTGCTTATCTTTTGTTCCATATTAAAAGACTACACAGAGGCATATACTCTCTCAGTTCGAAATCATGTTCAAATTAGTCCTGTACGCTTGCGATAAGGACCATCTTAAGTCCATTACGTTGTCCAGAGGTGTTATGCAACTAAAAGTGGATTTTTTTTTTTGAGAAATTAACGCCATTTACCTTGGCCGGGGCTAATGAATTACACCTGAGCGAAAAAATACCTACCGAACATGCAAAGGCTTTTCGCAGTCAAAAGAATATGTAGCACAAGATGAGCGATTCGTAAACGGTGACACGCATGGCCCGCATCTCAGAGTTGAGAAATTAAATTCCAATAAATCTTTGTTATCTGCGTAGCAGAGTTCACTTTCGAATGCCACAGATTGACAGTCGCACATCACTGGGATAGATAGACAGATACACCTACAAGTAGCTACTGAAATTTCAAAGTGGATTTATAGGTCATTAGCAGGTTTCGTAACGACAAATTGGATCTGATGCTCAGCACTTTCTCCTCAGAGAAGATGACGACGATGACGATGAAGAAGTTTCTTTTTTTTTTGTTCTCATCGAAGAAGCAAAGAAGCATAAATATCTTTCACCCCCTAATAGCTACTGATTGAGGCCTTAATCTGTTAATTGAACTGAAGCTTCTCTTCTTACTCTCTGCTGCTGCTGCTTGCACTTGCCTGACGGCGCATCATCACCTCATGAGTCGAAGTCTTCATAACATTCACACCACATGGGATTCGTTTTAACACATTACACAGTTTTAATTGAGGTGGGGTGCAGCCGGAGCAGAACGGATACACGGCCGTCATGCAAATCAAATGGTTTCTTTAGAGTCCACATCCACAACATCGACTGCTGGCCACCATCTGCAGCAACACTGTGGATGTTCTTTCGACCAGATGCAGCACAAATAGAATTCCTAATATATTAAGACATGTCTTTTGCGGCAAGAGATTCAAGATACACCACACTGATGGTGCATGCATGCTGCCTACATATCGGTGTCGTAGTTATTGAGTTCCAATGAATTTCATTAAATGTCAATGCGAACAGCTCCTTTATTTCTGTTTGATCAGCTAACAGAGGCACGAAAGGAGGCCTGGGTACACCCAAATGACTGCACGAGAGGAGGTTAATTGTGACTTCAGTGGAAGATTAATCTTTATTGCGAGTAGATGATTTAATTAACATTTGATGCTCAAAAAAATATCTAAGTTCTTGGGAAAAAAAATTCAGATACAAAGACTGTGTATCACTGACTGTCTCACGGTTTCAGTGAACTGAGTTTGAAAGAAGTGTGGTTCTAGGGTTTGGAGACATATGGCCTTAAATTCGGAGGCAAATTAAGTGTAACAGTATGCGATGGAGTCTGTGAAGAACGCAAAGCAAACAGTCGTAAAGAAGGCACAAGAATCGGGGAAGAGTTAGGTAGATATCAATACTTTGGCTGATTTATTTGGAGGTACTTTTTTCAAAGGTAAAAATAAATAAAAAATCTGAACTGTTTCGAGTTATCCTTGTTAGCAAACAAAAGAAATATTCTTGACATTTTTTTTTAATGGTCGTTTCTTTAAAATATTTTCTAACTCAGTCCATTATGAAGTCCGAATGTTCTATGACGCGCCTGAACAATTCGAGTGTTATTTTGGCGAGTAATCTGTGCTTCCAGTTACTCAATCGTACCCAGCTTATCTCTATAGACTTTGAACTTTACATAAGTCCAAATAAAAAAGTCTAGAGGAGTGAAATCAAACGATTTAGGCTGTAATTTCAACGGTCTTAAGCCAGAAATTAACTGGTCAGCGAATTATTCTCGCAATAAAGCCATGACTCCTCGTGCTGTGTAGCAAATAGCGTATTGCTGGTACCAAAGTTAATTGGAGATGGATTTCAATTTGAAGTTCCAAAAAGTCCATTATCATGCCTCAATGATGGGCGTTCTGGCCGGAATATAACTCATCGCTCAACCAGAAGTTAGTCTAAGTGCAAGAGACCCCTTCCTCGCAGAATGCTGAATTTCGTAAAACAAATGGGCAGTTTGTAGACGCTGTGCCAGACTAAGTCTTTCAAGAATAAAATGTCAAACAATATTAAACAAAACTATTATGACAGATTAACAGGATTCACTCGTTATCTGTCAAAAAATACATAGACAAAGAAGTACCTTTAAATAAATCGCCCTTTCCTATAAGTACCAAAGTAACTCTGCTTGTATGGTAGGTCAGCTAATCCGCTGAACCGTTTTTGATGAAATTTTGTAGGGAAATAGCTGCATCATAAGCTGTCTAGTCAGACAAAAGATATCATTCAAAGTCTACTACTTACGCAGCAATAGAAAGGAATGCCGTAAAGCTACTTCGACGAAGTAGCCCACCAAAAAAAGTAAGACAAAGCTTGTATTAGTGCCGTCTCACTTAAGTTTGTCTTGCGGCTCATCTGTTTCGCTACAAAGTTAGCAAAATATGTGCAAAACGAGTCCTAAATCCACTAAACATTCGCCGCCTGGCTAGCTAACGCATGAATATATTACTTTCCAATTAAAATACTAGACAATCCCACCATCCGACTTGCGCAATAATTCGCCAAGTTTCCATTTGCAGTCAGCAGTCAACAACCTGCGTATCTTGGCGAAATGTTATAAATAATATGTAATGCATGTGACAATTAACGCATTTTATTGCAACGCATATATTCCCGTCTATTTAGTCGAAAAAAAAGAGTCACGTCATCTGACCAATAAATGTCAGTGGCAGAGACAACTCCATTACGTACGCGCCCTCTATTACCTGGTAGATGTATTCCAGATGACAGCAACTTCTCCGGCAGCTCGGCAATTGAACGTGGTGCAACTATCTCATCCGGCAATTGATTATCTGCAAATAGAAGACGAAAGAAACGATTTAAAATGCAAACTCGAATAACAGTGTTTAACGGGTAAATCTCCTTGCCATACAAATTAAAATGAAAAACAATTTAATTAAAGTCGCTGCGCGGTCCGACCCACACGCCAAGTCAAGTGACCAACCAAGCGCAACGTATGTACAAGTGTGCGGTTGCAGGACTGGATGAACAGTAGAGTCCAACAAAATATCCCACACACAATTCGCTGATAAATTGAACTCACCTGATTCTGGGCCGAGATTTGGGCATTTGCAGCGGGTGCTCAGAAATTTAATTGTCAGCGAGTAGGTGTCAAAGTGACAGGTTTTTTTTGATCACGGCACCAGAAACATACAAATCTCCTTTTCAACTGGGGGGGAGTAGAACTCAAACTCAATCCACCCACCCCACAGGACACATGCTCTCAATTCGACGACGACGACGATGACGACTGGCAGGTGTTTCTTTCCATCCAGAGTGTAGGCGGAGGTATCTCCGGTTCTAGGCACAAAAGTGCACAGGTGCGCGTTCCAGCGCACGAGAGATACGCCATTTAGCGCTATCTATTTGAACGATTAATGGATATTAAGTCGCGCGGCATTAAGCCGGTTTTCTTCCACCGCCATCACCACCACCAACAACAACCTGAATGTGCGGCAAATTAGTGGTGGTATACATCAAGTCAGCAGGTTCCAGGCCCGCGAATTGGAGTTAATCGGTGCATTAATTTTCAGCTGCCAATTGACATTGGCTCGGCGCAGATTAATTCGTATTGTGTTCGAGTGGAGGCGGTAATGGCATTTCTGTCAAGCAGTCAACATATCGCACGTTCATAGAGGGCGGTATAGGTTTCCCTCATCGTATACACGAAGGCAAATTGATTCTTAGCAAAGTTTCTTGGATCACAAAACCCAAAAAAGGAAGTGGGGGTGGATGCTTGAGTGAGACTAGCGATTTTCTATTCTGCTGCTGACAGCGGGGTGTCAAATACCAGTGCAACAAAAAATGCAGTTTAATGTGTTAATGGGTGATGCAGAAGGCTTTAGGTTTGGTTTGTTATGCAATTAGGCGGTTTTGTCGACGACTTGGGTGTAGGACTGCATTCTTTTCTCAGAGGATATCCATACGAACCACAGACAAGATAAATTGTTTGGGGTTTGTTGTTTGAGTGGCATTCTTGTGGTGGCATTTGAGAAGCAAGTAATCTTAGACATGTGCCTTGATGAAAACTACTTCGACAGGAGGAATTTTTTTTTTCCTTTAAAATGTTGTTTTTGGCCAAATTACTTGCGAAATAGGAATAGACAAGTGGTTAACAGCGGATGGGATGTGAAATTAATGGAGGTATTTCTGTTGAGAAGGATTTGAAAGAGGTGAAGTGATTTATATAGCACTCCACCTACGCTTTAAGGCACAAACTAAATGAGGTTAAGATAGAAATTCGAATGAAGAAGTTAACGTAGGATGCAGTATGAATGTGTGGTTACCTGCCCGAGCAGAATAGTGTGTCTGTGGCGATAGTATACGCGATAGTTCCAACTGTCAAAAGGAGAATACACACAAACTCATTAGTACAAACACAATGGGTAGTTTCGTCGCTATGTAAGGCGAACTTTTAACTCCTTTGGCGCGACGAGTTTGACAGCATACAAAATGGAGGGCTGTAAATGTAACTGCTACCATTTGACAGCTTAACTCGCCACACCATTCGGGGTGAATATTTTTAGCCACACCATTTGACAAGTACAACTATTGGTTGGTTGGTTTGAAGTGGCTGCCATATTAGAAGCCCCATTGTGATACCACGGAGTATGGATCCTAATTCTCCAAAACTCGTTAGAACCATTTTGAGCTTCTTATGAAGCGTTAAAGACTTTTTATGTCTAAGTGAAGGAACCTTTTACGGAAGAGACCTGGGCAGACACAAAGAAGGTGAGGAATGGTTTCTCCTCTTCCTCATCCCTGCAGCTTCTGCAAAAGTCGTTTGCGAAAAGGCCTAGCTTTGTAGCACACTTGCCTATTAGAAGAAGACATAGAGATAGAGTCCAGTAGTCATATACCTAACATACAATCCAGAGCAGGGTAGATAGACCACTCTAGGACACTATTGAAGGTTGTGGCAGTTTCTCAGACAGCTGCTCGCATGTGTCATTCTCTTTATTGACATTCAGAAACCTAGAGAACCAGGTAACAAGAAGGTGAACATAAAGGAAGACAGCCTTTCGCAAATGAGCTTCGAGCGGAGAAGCGAATACCATATGCGCCTCCATAGAGGCCTTCGCCATCACAAGGAACGTACGACACACTATTGACAAAGTCTATATCATGAGACTCATAAAGAAACAAAGTAATATCTTTCCATCTTCATGGAAATTATCATGGATTACGATACTATGGTGTATCACATGAAGAAACTGAATGAAGAACCTTTGCAGAGACTATGAAGACAAAGGTATCAGTGAGGACGCAAACCACTTCTTTTGGTACTACCCAACTCTGAGACACTCCTTCCGCGATCTAGATGAGCTTTCCAGTACACTAACAGAACACAATGGACAAGGGGCAACCTTCTTTCCCACAATATGTACATACCTACGCTATGAGCATCGTAAAGGGTCAGCTCAGATCTAAGTGTGGCGTTAAGGATTCTCATAGATTGGTCGACGTACTTTATTAACCAAAAACGTATAAGAAAAAAAATAATCTGTGAATTATAATACAACTCAATGCAAAAATCAGTACGTGTTCTCCTTCATAGCTAAGGCACAACCAATTGAGAGTATGTACTAGAACCTAATACCACTTGAAAGTTCCACTAGACCCTTTCAGTGTCCTGAAAATCACTAAAAGCCATCGGATAGTCGGGATCTTTCTTAAGGACTTTCGATCTTCGATCCCTCACATTCAAAAATATGCTTTTAAATACGAAATCGAACAGAGAAATCATCCAATCGCTTAATGCAAACTTAAATCACTCATCCTGTTCTCCTTCGAAAACTAATTGCGGTTCACAAATTACATAAGCGCGACATAATATTTGTAAAATCACCGCCCAATTTGTCCAGGAAACAATAGAATATTCAGCATTTCTGTTGTCTGTTGGGTAATAACAAACATGTCCCTCAAAAAGCCATTACCTAAGCCAATGATTAATTAGTGAAAGGAGAATTTGCATCCAAACGAACGGCGGCGGTTCGGCGCATAAGTTATGGTTTGGCACCAAAGAAAGGCATTAACCTGCCATTTTTGACCAAACACTGGACTTTTGCTGGCTTCTTCCCAAGCCGAATGTGTGTATGTAGTATCTCCTTTGGCGACTCATTTTGACGTGAGGCCAAGATACCCTGAACAAAAAGATATACATACATTTTTTTTTTCTGCCTTTTCTTTGTTCCTTTCAAATGGCGGCATCATGGTACACAATAAAGCAAAGCGGTAGCGACCCACGATCCGCCAAATCAATGGCGTCAGATCTAAAGAAATTAATTTCCTATTGAAACTACTATCGACAAGTGAATTGTCTTCCCACACACATGTGCACATGCATGCGCCACCAACAGCAAGTAAGTATCTACGGCCTCCAGGTTCGCCTTTTGGATCGAGTAGCGCACTATGGCCGGAGTTTAATGTGAAGGCGAATCGATGAATGAATGCTGCTAAGGGCGCCCTTAGACGGGAAAGAATTTATCATAATATTAGCCGCGAGAGAGATTAATGTCAGCATTGACGATGATGATGATGATGATAGATACTCACAGATGGCATGTGAGTGTAGGCAGGAGAATAGGATAAAAGGGGCTTGTGTACTGCTTAAGTTATGAAACTTTCGATTGTGTTCAATTTCGGGGGGATTTAGAATTTCACTTTCATTTACATATTGGATGGAAACGGAAATGAAAGAAGTTGTCATTGGTCGGGGGTAATTACTTCTGATGAAAGGAAAACTGTGTGAAGTGCTACAGGTTGGGTTATTTCCTCAGAGTTATGTGTTTCCAATGAAATGAAATGTGTAGGCGTTAAGAGAAGAACTAGAGTGGGTTAGATCATACATATTTCTCAGGGGATAAGAAGTATCATATGTAAAGATTGACGTCTCGTGAGAAAAATGTCTTTTCATTGCAACGACTGGCAATAGAAAGAATGAAGGCACTGACTATTACTCATTTTGAGTAGGAAGGGGGGCGCCTTCAAACTTTTGCTAGGGTGTTGGACTACAAGTATTTTTACCACCACTTCTTAAGCAGCCCTCACGCCCTTTTGACAAGGCATAAGATTACAAAATCCTTCTAATCAGGCGAAATTAATGCACACGCCTGTTTGTGACACACTCTCTCACATGCTGGTGAGTACCTGAGTTCAAAACCACTATTTGCATGTCGTGTCTCTGGAAAAGTCTAAGGAAGCAAGGTGAAAACCAAACTCATACTTGTTCCCAACAAATCAGAAGGGTTCGTTGCTCTGCTAAATCTATGGCAGCACTGTCAAGCCATGGCAACAACTGTCAGCAGATAGTAGATTTCAGGAGAGAATTGTATGTGATTTTTGCATTCGTTCGTAGTTCACAGTTCTTTTTCACGTTCTTGTTTAAATACACCAAGGAGGAGTAACACATATCTTTTTGAGAACCTAGTGAATATTCAAAGGAAACGTTTTTTTGGGCATCCTATTCAGGCTTCGAATTGAAAAATGGTTACATAGGTACTTGTTCTTCTGCTGGGTGCCGGGTCACTGTAATATTTACCAGGGAATTGCGAAGCTGACGAACTGGAACGACGAGGTCTAAACAGCATAAACGCTACCGACATCGAGGCACCAACGTCCTATGCTAAATACCTTGCCCATGCCGATGTGGTGAGAGAAGCCAACCATCGGTGGCAACAGCTCGGCCACTGTAACACTGCAAGGCTGCTCTGGCTCACGCTAAATGAAACCAGGTCCATCGGACTTCGGAAACATAAGAGAGGAACCCTCTCCAAAATCGTAAACACCCTCACCGGACACTGTGCTATAGGAAGGCATGCCCAAAGTCTGGGCATCTCCTAAAATGACTTCTGTAGAAGTTGTAGAAATGAAGAAGAAGAGGAGACTATCAGTCACCTCCTATGCACGTGTCCATTAGGTGAATACCTGTTCAACGATCTAAGTGATCTCAACAATGTCTGTCAATCTTAGCCGATTGGCTCCTTTATACTAAGGAGTGAATGGTTCCTTACACATCGGCAGCACAATGGACCTACTCTTGGTCTAAGTGCATCCTCACCGAGGGCCGGTTCTCTACCTTTCAGTATTTAAAGTCTCACCTAATTCTTTGCAGAGCTAGAATATGTAAAGTGATGTAAAAGAAGAAGTATAATAGTGACATCCAGTGGTACTTTGAATCCAAAATATCAACTGAAATATTACCACGCCCATTAAATTACTGCCTTAAGTTCTTCACCCAACTAATTATCAATCAAGGTCACATCCAATTGACATTGGCTGTGTAATACCCTATAATTTTCCACTTGACTGCAATAAGTTCCAAAATCGAACCATGACTATCGAAATTTGTATAAAAGGCCCTGCAAATCTTAGCTTCTTCATCAGTTAAACTTGTGAATTATTCGCTTAAAGATACTTTAACTATAATTTTTCTTACAAAATGAAATTCTTTGCTACTGTTGCTGTTTTATGCACCTTCGCCGTTGCAATTAAGGTTTGAATACTGAGACAAAGCCAACACCTAGACTCATACTGCTTATCCCTTTTCGAACAGGCCGGCATGACCAAGGAGGAAGCCCTCGAAGCCTTCCGTGGCGTCGCTGAAAATTGCATGAAAGAAACTGGAGCCACAGAAGGTAATATTCCACGAAAAGCATTCGTGTCCTGGTTTAATGTATTTTTATTTTATCATTCAGCCGACTTTGATGTGATGATCAACCATGAGCCAGCTAAGAACCGGGAAACCAAGTGTCTCCGTTCATGCGTCATGAAGAAAATCAATGTGGTAAGCGTGAACTCAACCACCAAAAAATGTAAACAACTGATGAGTCTGTGTGCTAGATAAATGAAGATGGCAAGTTCGTGAAGGATGTTGCAATGAAAATAAGTGAACTCCACTCACATGGAGACCCGAAGAAAGCTCAAATTGCCGAGGAAGTTACTAGTTTTTGCAAGGATATTGCTGTACCTGAGGATCAGTAAATAGCTTGGACTAATGACATAAGGATATTTTTTCAACTATTTTCCCTTTTAGTTGCGAAGCCGCTGAACTGTACAAAATGTGCCTAGCATCTGAAGCTAAGAAGCATGGTGTTAAGATGCTGGATTAGATCTTCACGAAAAATACACAAGAGTCATTGAAACTTGTGAAAGTGTTAGTTCAATATTGTTTATTGTTTCGAAATAAATTTTCTTTAAAGAATTCGCTATTTTTGGCAAGATTTTTATAAAAATTCGAAATTGCATCCACCATCTCTATTCCATGCAAAAATATGGAATTTTCTTTGGGAGTCCCGAAATCAACTGGCTTACGCAATTGACACATCTGTCAGAACTTGTGTCAGTAAAAGTCAGTAACCGATAAAAGGTCTTGCATTTGTTAGAATTTGTTCATTCTTTTTCTGATAAAATGTCATAATTTGGTCGACATTGTTTTTGTGTGAAATTACTAAATTGAAGTTGTTCATTCTCAACTCTGATGGTAGTGAATATGTTGTTTCAAAAGAAGGAAGAGACAGGAAAGTCCAAAAATCTATTACAATTCGAGCAAGAATACAAAAATAATGAAGAAAACTTTACTATATTATTCTGCAACTGAAAGTGCAAGGACTAGGAAAATATGAATAATTGGCCGAGTTCCCAACACTTCGCTAATCTAGCTGCTAGAATACTTTTGTACCGGGATGACACATGTTGTACTAAAGGCCGCTAGATTCGTTAGCGACAAATCTGTCATCCCAGTGTAAAAGTATTCTAGCAGCTAGATTAGCGAAGTGTTGGGATCGGGCCCATTGTTTAGGAAATTGCCGAGCAACCATAAGATATGTAGAATACTATCAAGAGCTGTATGACGCACTATCAAAAGCAGTGCTCCAAACTGTGTTCCACCTGCCTAATCCCAATTGTCATCGTCATTTTAGCAGTAAGACTGAGAAGTTCCAAGTAGTAGAAAATGCAACATAGATGAGGAGAATAGTACTCATAGATTTTTAGATCACAGATTTCTGTGATTCTGGTTTGCGATTCATGGACTACTAGTATCTCTGAAAGATTAGCACATACATATGTTGCAGCAGTCAAAAGAAAGCCTAGTCGAAGCAGTCCTTAGGTCTGGAACGTTGCGAACGTTAGGCCCGGAACGTTAAAGAACACGTAAAGTATGTGAATTTGAGATCATTAGCTTCGTAGCATTTGCTTGATAAACCTGAGTTTTGAAGAGCCTTTTAGAGACGCCATTTATCCTTGTCCCCTTCTTATTGTACAAGCACCACTTTACATTACACAATCAGCGTCTAGAACCTTCGATAGGAAAGAATTTCCCACGACCTACACAAGCTTACCTCTCTTTGAATGTGTCCACAAGGAATAATTAAATACGGTTTATGCAATGAAGTCAATAAAAATCAAAACTGAACTCACCCATTTCCGTGGTCTGTTTCTCATCAGGATTCACCTCCTCATCGCTGTCAATGTGCGGAAATGAGTTGCCCAAACAGAACAGAGGCATTGTTGATGCTGTCACCTGTACCGGTGACTGTAAATTCTGGTTGTCACAACTCGAGACACTCTCATGACCACCACTAGTCGACGTATTGTTATCCTGTTTGCTCGACAATCGCCGCAGAATATATTTGTTATTTAACATTTTGTTTTTTGTTATAAGTTCACTTCGCTTCAGAGCACACTTGGGTGAATTCGTTAAACTCTTATCGTTCATCAATGTCCCTGCAGGACAACCCGACTTGGGTGTAATTTTGTTCTCACTTCCACTTGTTGGCGTCTCATCGATCCCATAACAGGCACTATCAAACGCGCTTATATCGTGCGGACGAAAACCGGTTGGAAATGATAATTCGGTCAAGGATATTCGCCCGATTGCGCGCTCAACACCCACTAGTAAATTCTGCAACAATTGCGGCAATTCCTCGGGCAACATTTCTAAGGACAATGGACTAAGGTAACCGCTGTGGTAGTCGATCGAACGGCTGTGCACTGTCGACCCACAAGTCGCAGGTGCTTGCCAAACTGCACACAATTCTGGTTCCGAATTTTCAGCTACGAAAACGGGACATAATTATACAAGGGTTTCAAATTTGAAGGGAACAAAATGTTTGAACTCACCTGGCTTAACACAAACGTACACGTCACATGGACGTAACAGTGACTCATCTATGGCTCCCAACTGGAGAATCACTTCTCCTGAACAAGTTGCTAATGGCCATCCTTTGCACCAGGTAACCAACTGCAATAAGATACAAAAACAAAAAAACAAAATTATAAATGCAATTCTATCCAGACTGAGAAAAAAACCATATTGAGGCTGACAGGTGACTTTCTCCTCGTCTGATGGTGGGACCACCATGAGATTTCGAGGTTTTGATAAATGTCCAGACGATTAATTTGTGTGCGCCCAAAACGGGCAAAGCTCCAGATACTTATCTCCATACGAGGGCTAATTAACGAGTAGGTTAACATAGATATTTGTTTTGTTTGATCTCGTGCTTATGGTTCTTTTAATTAAGCCACCTACTGGGCCGGCACTGTTAGGAGTGTACCTCAAACTTGTAGATTACCACAGATACAAGTGAGATGACTTATTTGTGGTCAATTAATATTAATTTTTGTTTTGTTTATTTGCTTTCGAATTGGACTAGAAGCCCTGGGAAGATTCCAGTAGATTTTCAGAGATTAAAGACAGGTTTGATTTAAAGAACTTTTATCTCTTCCCGAAGGCTATGCCCAGGGAAAAGCTATCATGGGTTGTCAAATGCAAATAAACTGGCCTTGATTTCATGATTAATGGAGATCAGTATACCTAATGTGACGCTGTTAAAGTTGTTGTCAATTTGGAGGCTTGATTTATGGTGCACTTTAGGAGATCGTCTTTGAAGTTGATTTGAAGAATCACCGAGTATCTTTTACCACAGAGGCGTGATTCGACTAATTTCTTTCATGTTGACAAGATAGTATTATGTGGGAGAGTAACTAAATAAAGTTCGACGTCGTAAAGTGTCACCGAATAGTCATAGATACAAATCATTGGTGGTATCATTAAGATAACTTCTGTCGGTCATATGAGTACATGCATTTCAGAAGACTTTTCGTGGGCTAACCAACCGGATGGTATAAAACTTGGTTATCTTCGAAATGACGCCGCGGTGAAACAAAGGCGATGACAGTATTATGTGGGAGAAACCAGATTCCAATCTTCAGCGAGAGATCAGTTTATGAAGGTTAAAGAAGGGCATGGGTGACCTTTATAAATGACGTAGGTACATTCGATGGGGTTTTATAATCTCGAAAAAATTAAAATACCTTTATGAGGTCAAGTCAAAATACTATGATAAGGGAGTTGTGACGACGAATTGACTTTAATGAGTCAGTGTTGATGCAGCCAGATTATACTCCTTTGAAAAAAATTAAGTAATAGTCCACTTCTGGCCGTGAAGTGCCCCGAGAAGGAAATAAAGGGATAAAGGGTTTTCCAATAGGGACTTGACGACTTTGAATTCAATTTGTGAACGCACTCTTTCACTAATCGTCGAACTGTCACTGTCAATTTCTTCAGTAAACTCAACATATTCATCACGTCAAAGTACACGAACGAGCAACGTCTACAAATTATAAAAATTTCTAACGAAATTCGGAGTCGGTGATCGCAACTTTAATAGCGTTAACTCCAATTTTTGGTCGGAATTGTCGCCCTAGTAGACAGGCAATAACAAGTTTAGTGCAAAAATTTGAACCTACATATTCGTTGTGTGGTGTTGCCGTGTCAGTGAGACAACGGGTTGGTTGAAGTGTCGAAAATATCGCTGCCGTTCAGGCGTCCAAAACTATCCAAATCAGTCAATTCTACGCCGTTCTCAAGAATTGGGCATCGCTCAGACCACATTTTGCGTAAGGATCTTGGCTCACACTCATACAAGCTGACTCAAGAATTGAAGCCGATGGATCATTTGAAACGACGTACGTCCTCCGAATGGGTTCTGGAGAAGATGCGCCAAGATAATGAATTTCATCTTAACGATCGTCACGTTACTGCGAATGGTCAGCGTTATCACGCCATGAGAACCGATGTTTTTTGGACCCGAATTGGAAGATATGGACTTGAACGACATGTGGTTTCAACAGGATGGTGCCGCAAGCCACACAGCACCCGTTACAATCAATTTATTGAAGAGTAAGTATGGTGAGAGTGTTATCTCAAGAAATGGGCCAGCCGATTGGCCGCCTCGTTCGTGCGATTTAACGCCGCTTGACTATTTTTTGTGGGACTACGTTAAGTCATTGGTTTATGCCAACAAGCACACGATGTTGGAAGATCTCAGAGCCAACATTGAACGCGAAATAGCTCCCGTTTCGGCCGAAATGTGTGGTCGATTCGTTGAAAATTAGGTCCAACGAATCGACCGCTGCAAACGTTCCCTCGGTAGCCATATGAACGAAGTCGAGTTCCATTCATAAATGTTTTGATTGTACTTCAAGCCGATAGTAAAGTTTTTTAAATATCTCAAATGGTTTGCGTTTTATTTTAAAAAAAAGTTGTGAAGTCCTTATTGGAAAACCCTTTATTTCATGATCTCGTTTTCGGTCCATTCACCATTCACACAATGGTAGAGCAGCTTCAATTCTTCAACGAACTGGATCCTATAATCTCGTAAGCCAAGGTCTTTCACAAAATCTTCAAAAAAGTGGATTCATACAACTCGAATTCCTCTGCTCCATGGCGTATCGACTCACTTGAATTCTCTTAAATACTATGCTCTCTGTGGACACATCAATTAGACAAGGCGTTTTGCGGCCACAATGTAAAGGGTATGATTAGTTTCACGAACTGAACCCCAATTTTTAAAATCAATTTTCAAACCTCACAGTCGTCACAGGCATCTATTTTTAACATAATAGCAAACCAAACACAGCTTAGCTGTCATCTGTCATCTGTCAGCTGTCGATTTGGTTATCGCCAAAAAAAAGTGTTGCCAATTCGAAAAATTTGTCTATAAAAATAGCCCATGTGGTCAATATGATAAGAGGTCTAGTGACAGCTTTTACACTGACATGGGATACATTGAATATGCAAGGTAAGTGACTGAAAATATGGATGTCCCGTTGTACTAATTGATGTCAAATGAATGGCAGGCGCTTGATGGATACTCTGTAATTTCTCCTACGCTTCCATGCGCCTCCAATGCTTTACAATTAACACCTCAAATCGATTTGAAAACTGAGAAATTCCACAAAATCAATTTAAATTCCTGTTAGACATTTGTTCAATGTTTTTATTTGATTAGAGCTTGATGAAAACCACCCAAACTGCCCGACCGGAAAGACTGTATAAATCGATTCAGGTATCAGGTTGCCTGCCGAAATCTTGATTTTGAAAGTGCCAAGTGAAAAATTGATATTGAAAAAGCCATGTTTTGACTTAAGTATAAATATGCTACCGAATGGGATTTTTTATATCACAACTTTCTTCAGAAGAGCTTATCGGCGATCATTTTTTCAATTTATTCATTTTATTATTTAAATATTTGTCTTTGGGCGGAATGCATGCATTTTTATCGGATAGAGACGTTTCCACACTAAACCCACGCCAACACTTGGATTTATGTCTGGCTGCATTGAGGAGCGCATTTTAATTACCCATAAGAACCGTTGCTATATCAATTAGCGCGATGGGAATGATTAACAGCTAATTAATCCAAGCAAGGGGAGAGAGCCAAGCACCATTGGGCCCTAGATCCGATTGTGTGGTAGCAATTACTAGATTTTCTTTCAATAAATTAAGAAAAAAATTAATTAACTCTCATTTGCACACGCTCTCAGTGGAAACAGTGCACAGTTTCTCTGTCATGTCGTGAGTGCATTTCTTCCCCTCAGGGGGGTATATATTGCATGTACATGTGCACTTTCGTGCTAACAACACGGCTGCCAGTTTAAGTCTTAATTTTGAATTTGATTTTGAACTTGGTCATGCACACACTGTCTTCTCATAAATCAAAGCCCCAAAAGCGGTGTTTGTTAACTTTACTCTCCTTCGATACATGTGTATGAGAATATCTTGGCGTAAAATATCAGCGTGCAATCAAAATTTTCCCTTGAGGGTGGAAAACTTGTAATTCTCACATCACAAATGCAGTTGCATTGCAATTTATCATGTGCGCCAACAGAGAGAGAGAGAATGACGACCAGGAGTCTAGTCTTTGGGTTTAGCATGCAAAGGAGTCCTCTTTGAATGGCCTAAAAGTTATTTATTGGTTTAAAAGTTTTTAGATTCCAAAGTTTTATTTAGTAGAGCCATAAAACATTCAAATTCAATTGAAGTTTTGAATTGCTCACACTATGGCATGGGCAAACATGCAACCACAATTAAATTACCACTGCACACTGCTCAGACTCTACAATATTTATCTGTTGGAAAGGTTTTCATTTTAGTCGATAAATTTTGAATAAACTTAAGCATATTTCTGGTTACTAAAACCATTAAATTTAAGAGCTAACCATCCGCAGGTTATAACATGCGGCAAACGCTTTTATGACTGACAGATGGAAATTTAGAGGTTGAAAAGGAATTTTACTGGTTTCGTATGTTTGACCTTTTAGTTGTGCGATGAATTGTTTGCAATGAAAAACTTGTAAAGAAATTAAAATTACCATTAATCGGCTATTCTCTGCTCCACTCCGGAACACCTTATAAGAGATGGCCAAGATTCTGAGCTGGAGTGTATTGCTGTCTCCATTATACACTATATGACCACAACAGATACTTCACATATTTTTGAGGAACCTGCATGCCAAGGAAGTCAGCGATAATGAAGGACTTGAACGTGTTATGAGGAACAAATGCTCGGCGACCGGAGTATCAGCTCTATATGCCCCATCTACAAAAAAGGCGATCCTATGTCTTGTAAGGACATAAATGGCGCATATAAGATCCTATCCAACGTCTAAAAACCATTCTGCACCACACTAATTGGCACGTAACAGTGTGGCTTCCGGCCCGGCAGATCGACAATAGACCAAATTTTCACACTCAGACAAATCCTGGAAAAGACCAAAGAACTTCAAGTCGAAACTCAACACACCATCGACTTTAAAGCCGACTATGACAGCATTCATCGTCTTGAGCTCTACCAGGCGATGGCCCAGTCTGGGATACCGACAAAACTTATCCAGATGTGTCGTGTAACGCAACTTGGAAACAACACTTCAGACCCCTTCCAAACGTGCACTGGATTCAGGCAAGGAGATGAGCTGTCATGTGATTTCTTCAATATCGTGTTGGAGCAGATAGTGCGCAGGGCAGGTGTCAACACTGAAGGCACTGTCTTTCACAAATCCAACCAACTGCTGGGATACGCACACGATATTGACATCAACGGAAGATCCCGGCAAGCCGTCGTGGAGGCATTTACGGCTATTGATGAGCAGGCGCAACAAGTTGGTCTTGAAGTGAATGAGGACAAGACGAAGTATATGTTATTAACAAACAAAAATTCATCTGTCCAAGACACTGGGCACAACGTCACTGTTGATAACTATAATTTCGAGGTAGTTAAGGAGTTCTTCGGTTTGCCAAAACAACTGCGTTTAAAACTCCTAACTCGACGAACCAAATGAATGCTCTATAGAACGCTCATCTTATCAGTCCTGCTATATGGAGCCGAGTGCTGGACTATAAGTAAGCTGAGCAAATATTGGGCACCTTCGAGCGAAAAATACTCCGTCGGATACTAGGTCCTTTATGCGAGAAGAACGAATGGAGGGGAATATAAGATAAAAGCCAAGATACGCAGACTACATTGGCTCGGCCACATCGAACGAATGGACAACAATGCTCCAGCCAAGAGGATCTTCGAATTCCAGCCCTAAGGTTCGAGACGGAGGAGAAGACCGAACCTCCGGTACAAAGACCAAGCTGTCGCGGATGCCAGAAAACTTGGTCTTCACAACCGAAGAGGATGGAAGGTAAATAAGTAAACGTGTTATGATAAGGCATGCGTTAGACAAATGCGATAGATTCATTGATTTTTGTAACTTAAATAGTCTTTGGGAACCAAGTTGGAACACTAAACCTGGCTATGTACTGCTGCTGTTCGTGTATCTAACTACTTGGTTGACTATCAACTGACTACGTAATGCGTCAAGAACAAAGCAGTTGTTCCATCTCATGCGCTCTTACGTATTCTGAAGTGGTTCTTTGCGATTTATTGGCATAAGCCTGGGACTTAAGAAAACCTTAAAAGAAGAAGTCTAACAAGGTCCCATTGCATGATCTCGGTGGCCAATTCAATCGCCTCCGCATGAGATAACTATATTCGAAAATCGATCTTACAAAATGGCGATCGTGACACGGGCTATGTGGTACGCAGCGTTGATCTGTCGAAACCATATGTCGTGGTTGTCCATATCATCCAATTGGGGCCACAAAAATTGGTTAGAATCGACGCATAGCATTGACAAAATCCACAGCCGTGACTTTCTCCGGATCGTGTGGATTGTTATCGTCCTAAATTCGACAATTTTTATCCACCAAGTTGTGAATAGTCCTCTCGGAAGGACATGGCATGTTTTTGAATGCCACAGCTCATGTCAATTTGGCAAAACAGATTTTATAAGCTACAACTGATTTGACATATGAAACTTCAAAAATATGGCCGAAATCACCTGTCAAATTTCGGAACTCCCTACTGGAAAACCCTTTTAAGCGTACCTATGCTTCTTAGGGGATAGGCATATATAAGTTTGCATAGTCTCCGATCGCTGGCTTATTGTAACAAGTTGATTATGTATTTATGTTCCAAATGCCACCGATTTCGGACAAGCTGTACTCATTTGCTCTGAATAATAACAAGAATGAAGGAAATGAGATACAACAGCATCAGGCCTTAAGATTTCGCTTATCTTGTTTCCACATTCGTGTACAACAAAACAATTCAAATACCACTCTCTCTTTCCTCTTCATGCGAGTAGCTATATGCATTTATTTTTTTTATATAAAAAAATAATAAAAATAAACAAATAAAGTTGAAATAGTCAGGAGGAATAATAACTGCAGATATTTGTGTGAGATATGTTTGTTGAAAGCAAAAGTATTTGCAGATATTTTCATTTAAGTATCTATCAGATACGCTTTGTTAGACGGCAAAACTTCATAGTACGTGCATTAGGTACGCGCTTATTCAACCTAACAATCAACAACAACAACAACAACGACTCTGAAGACTGTGTTCAAATGCTAATGTTCATTATAGAAAAACGTGTGTTAACAAACGTTGGTTGTTTGGTTCGTCCTTCCGTCGACTTGTAACACACATACACTACACACTCCTTCTACCCGAAAGATACAAATTTAGATACGAATCCATATGAAGGAAAAAAAAAAAGAGAATCATTTTATTGTTGCAAGAGTCGTCAACCAACCAACAAACATAGCAATTGCAACAGTCTGCAAGTTATACCTACGTATGTCGCTTCAATTCGCATTCGTTAATTTAATTGGAAACAACTGAATTTCTGGGTGCAATAAAATGTTATAAAATATCATGTGACATTAGGAAAATGTTTTACTTTGGTCTCCCGTCCGGACAACCTCAACTTTGGCATTCTCTTTGTCGTTTTTTTTTTTGGCGCCCAACGCCGGGCTTTTATAGTTGAAACATCATGTGAAATATTTTAATTGGATTTTATTGCTACTTAGGCGACATTGTCTATATCTCCGAAGAGATACATACTCGTTTGTCGTATCTGCAGAGCACGCAGAGTAGCAGCATTCAATTTGATTGAAAATTGAAATTGCATGCCGACAAGCCGACAAGCCGACAAACAATGGCGACATTTTGATTAGGTGTGCCACATTTGTGTGGCGCAAATCAAATATCTAGTTCGACGGTGGGTAGGTCAATGGTGGTGGCGACCAATCGAGTAGAACGCCCTCATATGTATAAATTCATGGCCATGAGATACTTTTCTCAGTGAATTCCAGAATTGTGATCATTAAACAGATCACCAGTCATCGGCGGCACTAAAGAATGATGTTGAGGCTATTCAACGGAAGTTTTACATTGCTTGGTACCTTTTTGGGTCAATGGCAATCTCATCATCTTATGCAATATTAATGAAAAGAATTCCTGGATATATGGCACACGATCCTCCCTTTTGAGAGCTCACATGGGTGGGCGACGACAATGCACGATCACTGTGCAAGTGTCAGTTCAGATACTTTGTTGTCAGACAGAATGATCAGTAAATTTAGCAAACTTGACATGAGCATCAGGCAAAGTATCTACTCGAAATTGAAGTTGACAGACCGCGATTAAAAAAGACGTTCAATCATTTTTGATTAGTGTGACGAATCGGAACTCTTTTGAATGAAAATTCCACAGAATTCAGGCAGAGGAGGGATCGCGTCATAATCGAATTTTAATTCGAAGAAATTCTATTAATTTTGCAGATCACATTGTGGTGTTGTATTTCATATCGGTTACAGATGTCTATATGAAGGGATTCATTTCGTTTTTTTGGAAGTCAAAGTCATTTCGTGTTTGATTGTCAAAAGACCAGGCCATTGGCATCAATGTGTTTTGAGTACTGATCTTCACTGCCTATCACGGCGACTTGGTTTTATGAGATTAGAAGATCTCTTTTTATCGTAGTCGGGCCATAAAGATTTGGCTGTAGCGCATGTGTCTATGTGAGTCCTCGTAGGAATCACTATCTATGTCCCTGAGCAGTGTGCTAAACGGTGTGCTGGCCTCAGGAAGGGCCTGCAAGGAGTTTAGATGTGACCTTTCCCTGACCAGGTTATCTGCCTTCCCGTTCCCGGGGATCTCAATGAGCCCAGGCACCCAACAAAGGGTCACCTTGTTAGCCTCTGAGATATCGTCCAGTCTTCCGAAGCACGTTTTTACGACCTTGGATCGTACCGATGCTGACAGCAATGCTTTGACAGCTGCTTGACTGTCTATTTTCCTCAATACTCATAACCGCAACTTGTTTTATTGCAGCAACCTCAGCCTGGAAGACACCACAATTGTCTCTGAGCCTGAAGGATCGATTTTTATTTCGGGACTCGCAGTAGACACCGTCACCAGTACCTACATCCATATTGGATCCGTCGGTATAGATGGCGAAGTCATTTTTGGCACAGACCGTACCTATACCCCATTCCCCCAGCTGGGAGTTCTTCTGGAGAGAATCTCCGCTCACAGTTTGAAAGGGGTATGATATAGCCCGTTTCCGTCCAGAGTATCGATACATTCCATCGGTTCAAGATAGAGGCTTGACCATAGATCAGCTGCCTGTAGTCTTAGTGCTCAGTGGTAAATTGGTAAATACCCCTACTGTCATACCCCTACTGTCAAACAAAAGCCATTATAGTAAAATACTCTGCTTGGAGTACTAACCAGCGCTGAGCCACGGCACTTAAGGTTGATGTCCTAGCTATAGGGAGAATTTCCTTTTGAATTTTTCACTTCGTTGTGATTCACAGTACACATTTTCCGATAAAGACTTTCACTGCTCTGTCTCTATGTGAAGATGTTTACGTGGTCAAGCTGAGAAGTCACTATTGATTACTACTAGTGATCGTTCTCACCTGACCTTGTATATTTACTCTTCCCAACAACTTAATTTTGAAACACTTACTAGCCCTATTTACTATTGCTTTGCTTCATTGTTTACAGCCGTTTTGTTTTGTAGCGTGGGCTGATAGTCTCTTATGCAACTTAACAACAAACAAACAAATACATTCAGAAACATCTTTTCTTTTTGTTTATTTTTGTACAAAAGATATTATCTGCTTTCTTTTGTTGTAAAATTATTCAGTGCTTCTGGTTTTGAGTCTCTCTTGATGCAATCCGGTAATGTATAGGTAAGCAAACAGAATTATGATATTAGTTCCATAAATCTGCAGGCTTTGACGCCCATTTATCCATTGCCTATGCTAATGCCACTCGGAATATTTACATAATCTCTGTAAAAATTTATTAAAAGAAATTACAAACTCACGCTTCAGCCGCCACTGTATAATGGCTTTTGACATATTTTTTTTTTCGTGTTTTTTTCGAAATTTAATCCAATTTTATAGCCCGTCGTCGTTGTTCGTCTTAACCTTGACTTGATTTGAAAAGCAGGCTTTAACTTTAATTCAATATTGTTCGGCAATAATTTTTATTGTTTCCCAAAAGGCCTGCATAAAATTTTGTCATTATTTTTGTTCGTTGCACAGGCCGAATGCACTTGATTCGTTTACATAATCGAAATTCATCATCTTCGTGAGAAGTATCTACTTCATCTCATGGTCCACCAAGTGTGTAATGATTACATGCTGGTAAGTGTGAAAATATATAGAGTACATCCACTAGTGGCTCAGCGAAGAGGAACCTTTCACAAAACGTTTTACCGCTCACGAATATTCATTTGAAGCGCACTTTTGTTTGCATGAGATAGGTACTCTTCTTTGGTGGTTCAATGAGGATGGGTTGCAGTGTAAACAAGAAAAAAAAAAAGCAAACAGACGGTAAGATAGGATAGTCCTTCTAGGGGGTGTCCTATAACAAGATGTTACCATGCATAGGGGATATAAATTTGAAAAGAGCGCACCCCCATGCCAGCATAAATCAAGCTTTGCTGCACTCGGTTGCATCGAATTACACACTCGAAGACCCGCCACCGTGGTTGAATGCACTCGCATTCCTGTGTGTGTGGCTCTGGAATATAGGGATGATTATCCGAGGAAGTTACAGTGTTCTTTTGTTATTTATGTCTGTTTAGGTATATCCTTATAAAAATATACGAACCCGAATAACAAAAGGTAGGGTAAACGTACAAATATTTACAGTGCGCAGTCATTAGAAGATTTATTACGGCTTAATGCATTTAATCGGCAAATAAGAGTTTTATTCTTTCAGATACGTCATATGAACAAAGGTCGAAAGTTAATTTTGTGGGTTATTAAACGATGATTTATGTCGGCGGGGAGCATATGGTGCTGGTCGCGCGGTAAATGGTCGCGTGTCGGTCTAATTGAATTTTATTGAACGAGGAAAAGTTTCATTATTTCCGTCAGAATTTTACTACTCGAGCTCATAGGGTGTTGTAATTTTCTTAAATTGCTCAAGGGTTGTTAAATCGCGGTATTTTGTTGGTTTTGATGTATAAATGTTCTCGACTATAAGATATATATCCGGCAAAAGCACTCACGGTTTTATTGAAAGGTGCCGCCACTTCCTGCATCCGTTGGCGGCCTTGAATAAAACAAAGCACGTGCCCATAAATACCTATATTAGGGAAGCTAGAGCTATACATGAATAATGCAATTAATATGAAGGTTATCGTTGTATCCCTTCAACTTCGGTCTATAACTTGAAGGAGGTTGCGTACTGCAAGTTAGTGTCAGTGAGACAACGGGTTGGTCGAAAATATCGCTGCCGTTCAGGCGTCCGTAGAAAACGATCCAAGTCAGTCAATTCCACGGCGTTCTCAAGAGTTGGGCATCGCTCAGACCACATTTTGCGTAAGGATTTTGGTTTACACCCATATAAGATCAAGCTGACTCAAGAATTGAATCCGATGGACCATTTGAAGCGACGTACGTTCTCCGATTGGGTTCTGGAGAAGATGCGCCAAGATGATGAATTTCATCGCAAAATCATCTTCATCTTAACGATCGTCACGTTACTGTGAAAGGTCAGCGTTATCGCGGCATGATTACTGATTTTTTGGAAGATATAGACTTGGACAACATGTGGTTTCACAAGCCACGTTACAATCGATTAATTGAAGAGTAAGTATGGTGAGCGTTTAATCTCAAGAAATGGGCCAGTCGATTGGTCGCCTCGTTCGTGCGATTTAACGCCGCTTGACTATTTTCTGTGGGGCTACGTCAAGTTATTGGCTTATGCCAACAAGCCGACGAGGTTGGAATAGCTTGAACGCGAAATAGCTCCCGTTTCGGCTGAAATGTGTGGCCGAGTCGATGAAAATTGGGTCCAACGAATCGACCGCTGCAAACGTTCCCTCAGCGTCCATATGAACGAAGTCGAGTTCCATTCATAAATGTTTTGATTGTTCTTCAAGTCGGTAATCAAGTTTTTGAAATATCTTAAATGGTTTGCGTGTTATTTTAAAGAAAAGTTGTGAAGTCCTTATTGGAAAGTCCTCTATTTTATTTACTAAGCGTTTGTTACCGACAAATTTGAAGTAATACGGTTGGAATGTGGATCTTTCATTGAATAAGCAAAAAAACTACCACCAAAGCGCTTCTCACATTCCTTCTTCCTCTCAGTTCATAGAGTTTACAAGTAAATCGTTGAGAAGCAGATGGTCTTGTATCTTGTGTTGGAAACCACCATAAAATGCGAGTGAATTGTCCTTATAACAAAATCGGCTGTTGTTTTATTAGCTAGGTAGGGTACCTCATTAATTTTTACATAAATCGCCTTAAGTACATACTCACCCAACTATAAGCTGACATTTGCAAGCGTTTAACCAAAGCAGACTGGAAAACATATTTAGCTACGGCAAATGGATGTAAGGGAAGAAATAATTTATATTCATTTTTCATAGGCTCACTTAGTCCCCTTAGCATCTTAAGACCCTAAACAAAAGCTCGTAAATCATAAAGTTGTAAAATTTCAAAGAACATTAAACAATACGCTCGTACATCTTAGGATGCTCGCGAGTAAATTTATCTACATTCGGCGCATCTTCTTCAAATACTGATTTATGTTCCTTGCATGTATGGCATTTAGCACGGTTAAAAACAATAGATACCATAATTAATTTGCTTTTGACTGGCAGCAAGATTTAAGACTTTTCCTTTCAATAAATTCCAAAATGATAACTCCTAATTGGCACAGCTAGGAGGGCGACTTAAAACGCATAAATTCCAATATCCATATTCTCCAGGTCGGAGTAATACGCGTTAGCGCCTCCTACATGTGCACACGCATCCATAATCGGTCAAAGCAATTATAACCATTGCCAGCTAAGACTTCGATTTGTGTTCGAATGCGGCACCTTCGATCTTAAGCGCATGAATTTCTGTATCTGTACCGCAACAAGACCCGCGATCGTAAAAATTTCGAAATAATTCTTCACCGGACACGTACTAAATCATTGGGGTTTTTTTTTTTGTGCTCCTAGTGTAATTACCACTATAGCCAATAACCATATCTTTGGAGCGTAGGTAGCTCCAGCAAAGTCTCTATCTCTAGCCGCCACCTGAACCAAGTATCTATCTTTTTTTTTCTTTTACAGCTTCAATCACTCAGTTCCAGTTTTGGTTTAAGTTCTCTCTATGATCGTATTCATGAATGAATAAGCGATCGAGATACTATTGAATGAGCAGAGAAAAAAAAACATTTTTTGTAAATTTACAAGATTCGAGATACAAGATTGCTTATCTGTGGGGACATTTAATCGAGTGATATATGATAATGTGTTGCAGTTCTTTTGGACTATGCATCTTTGGAGAGTTGTGTTTTTTTCGTTTTACTGGGAAATCCATGTCAATTAGATGCTGATTATTTGGAGAGAGAGAGAGGGTCCGCCCCGGAACATTGTACATTTGTTAATTTAATGACGCCGAGTGTGAGAAGTTGAATATCTTTATTACCGCAGCGGAAAAAGATTCTCTTTTTATTGAGTGATTTCAATAAAAATGAACATCTGAACTCGGAGGGCATTTGCTTTTTGAGGAAGTAGTTAAGATCGAATCACTCCTACAAAGTGATAAGATTCGGACAGATGCAGCTGTGCAAAGGTGGGCAATATGGGCCCGTATGTTGTGAAATATTTTTTTTTGCCATATCTTTGGTAGATCTTTGTGAAATAGGCAAATTCCTTTGCTGGTCTTTGGGAAGATAAAAATCGAAGTATGATATAAGATCGTAGGCAGACGATATGGACCGTCACATAATTCTTTAACGAGAATGTGGTTATGCAATTCAAGAGACTTAATGGATGAAACCTTATAGTCTGCTAAGAGAATAAATAAATAAATATTAGGCCATAGAGGGTCAAAGCCTAGCTTCTCACAAGTGGACGTATCGTGCGTGAAATATACTGCTTTCTCAAGACAGTAGGGACTCTG
Organism: Chalcosyrphus nemorum; assembly: GCA_949716465.1. Lineage (NCBI taxonomy): Eukaryota > Metazoa > Arthropoda > Insecta > Diptera > Syrphidae > Chalcosyrphus > Chalcosyrphus nemorum. The sequence continues at coordinate 12,741,969 of OX454334.1, read as the reverse complement.
GGACGTTTTTCAGGCGCTCGGAATAGGTGAGGCTGTGAAAAAACTTAGATGGTACCTATTTTCCTGGATTCGAACTTGGAATCTCTTGCACAGTAGACCAACACCCTAACCACTGAGCCATGGCACTCATCCAATAAGTCTGCTAATACGTATCATATATATCATGGAAACCTGGATTTGACACATGTCCTCCATGTCGTGAAATATTGTGCAGTCTAAGTTGACAGTTCGCTCATAACATCTTCGTCAGTATGAACACTACGAGGCCTTCCTTCCTTCTTTCTTCTTCTGTCCTTTGTCGTTTCAGTTTCTTCGAGGCTAAACGCTTTTGTGTTTGACCAGATGGCATAGGATTGGACGAAATCACTGTATTCAACGGTTTTGAGGCTTGACGACTTGTGTTCTGCATTTGTCTAATTCTCAAATTTTCAAAACAAAACTGACAGTTGGTTCCAATTTGTAAGTCTGCCTACAAGATAATATTTTTAAGAAACCTTGTAGTACTAGGGAGTCTTAGTCCTAGCATTGCCTGTCCTTACAGAGCTGAAGAACTAGGAGCGTCTTTAACGTCTTCAGTTAGGATGATTAGTAAAACCTTAGTATCGAAAACCACTACACAAACACTCTTGTACCCTTGTCCTGTATACCAGTAAAGAGGTATTTAGATCCCCTGTGGCACATACTGATTAATAACAAAGAACCGATGCACTTGTCTTCCTCCTGGTAGCATACATACCTTTTCTCAAAGGCTTTCTATCCATGCGTTGTATGCAGTTGGTGGTAGTTTCTCAAAGACTGCCACAATTAGCGGACAAGTGGATCAATGCAATCAACACTTCCGCTGTATGACAGTCTTAGCGGAGGATGACAGTCTCTAATCCTTAGAGAAAAAACTAGATATACCTAGTTGTGGCATCACTGGAGAGCTTATTCCTTAGAGGATTCATGCTTCTGTTGAAGGAAGGAAGAAACAATGTTAGGACGTAAGGCGGCTCTTTCCGGGTAAGTGGCAGCAAGAATCCAGCAGTAAATACACTGAAAGGTAGGTACAAGTTTGACATAGTTATGGACTTCTCGATCTTGGCTCTGAAATAAATTCAGATCGCCTGAGCTTCGAAATCCACCAGTCACTCACTCTTGCCAGTTGCAGACATTTTGAGCTTTTGATCGTTGTGCCATACAACGTTTGGCAAAACCCTACTTGTTAAGCACTTTCCTCGTTGCAGACAAAAGCATTGTTAGTTAGAAGTCAATAGTTCTCTTCATGATACAGTGGAGGCTTATAGAATATTCACGCTAACATCGTCGTCATCAAAGCCTATCACCCGATCAACACCCGATTGGTCACAACTCATGTGACATGCTTTTACATCCATTTCTTCCCACATACTAGCCAATATTTTAAGTCCCTAACAAAGTTACCACTTTATGTGATCTTTTTTAAAGCACTCTAAAGTCCGTAGCAAATTTTTATGTATCGCCGGTCTTAATAGGTCCTAATAACATCAATGTGGAAAAAAAAATGTCATCCTCATAAATACAGCCATTTAAGCATCACCCTGTGGTCGATTTTATACCAATTACAGCTACCTAAAGCCATTCATATATGAATCGTGATATTCAACACTATTCGCCTAAGTGATCCCAGATAAATGCATCGTATAAGTTGCCATTACCCTAAGCCTCTTACGAGTATGTAGTTATATCTTGAATCTACATATCTACAGGATGGTTACGAGTACAAACTATATTTTATTATTTTCACGAATTTCTGCACACTTTTGTTTGTTTAAGATTTTTCTTTGCTTTTTTTTTAAATCACGAAACGGTGGATATAAAGTGGCGTATTATATTGCTATGATTGCTATATGAGAGGGAGACCCATAAAATACATTCTTTTGCCATCTGAATCTCCAGTTGGACTTCAAAACAAAAAGGTGCTGCTGCTGTAAGTGGGAAGAAAATTCAGTTATCTACATAGCTTGTACCATTTCGGCATTTAATGCCGGTGTTGACCCTTGATTATGCAATTATAGCGGCTGATTTTTACATCCATAACATGAGATTTTTGCAGTTACTCTCCAGTTATTTATTTGTTAAGGCTTTTATGCTTCCGGTTGATGATGATGCTGATGATGATGGGATAAAAGTGTAGTGGGCGATGAAGCACTGATTGAGGTGATGATGGAAGTAGTTTTTGTAATTTCATGGCAAAAATGTATTCAAATTGCTTGGAGATACCTATAAGTATGTGCATGGTCCAACTTAAAAGTATCTCAAACTCATAGCTCATGCAGTGACATCTATGTCTTAATTTTTCACCTCCCATGGAGCGGGCAATAAGCTGTCACTTTAGTGGAATTTCTACTTAGCGACTTGTCATGTTGATTTATATTCTCTTTGGCTGTCAAATTCCCATAAAAGAAAAAACTGCTTGTGGGTCATAAAAGTCTCTCGCGAAAGATTGCACGTGATCTCTAGTAGGTAGCTACATTTTGAGTGATACACTTTCTGAAGATAATCTCTTTCTTGTTGACATTTAAAGTTGGAAAGTGAAGTGAAATATTATGGCCAATCAAAATGATGAGCAATAACTAAATTATTGGACAGAGTTAGTGGACATCATTAAGAGTGACAGTGTAACTGCCTAGTTCTTGGCGCTGTTTTGCAACCTTTCTCTTTTATATATGTGAAGTCGCTTGATACACAGATACCTACATCGTTACTGAAGAAGTTACAAAGCTTTCTCTGGCTTATCTAAGAAATGTCAGGAGTCTTCCAGCCGTACATTGGGCTTTTGTAATCTCCCTTGTTTGGTGGTTTAATCTCTCTTGAAAGCTTTCAACGGATCTGACAAATGAGCATGGCCAAACGCGGATGATGTTGCTGTACTTTCTGTCAGTAGTTTTGGTCAGAGGTTTTGTCTCTAATACTGAAGTTGTTCACAGTCTGACACAGTTTGTACCAAGAGGTATGACCTTTGCGCTCTCCACTGAACCGTAATATCTCGGAAAAATCCAAAGTCTTATGGGTTAGTGGTTAGCGCATTGAACTACTCTTTTTCCACGATCATACTTCTCGTAGCGATCTTTAGATTACATGGAAGTCATAACCAAATTTCAAGGCCTGCAATGGCTATGGACAACGGAGAAGCCAGCTATCGGCTCGGCCACTGTAACACTGGAAGGCTGCTCTGGCCCACGCTAAACGAAACGAGATCCATCGGACTTCTGAAACATAAGAGAGGAACCCTCTCCAAAATCGTAAACACCCTAACCGGACACTGTGCTATAGGAAGGCATGCCCAAAGACTAGGCATCCCCTATAATGACTTCTGTAGGAGTTGTAGGGATGAAGAAGAAGAGGAGATCAGTCACCTCCTAAGCACGTTCGCCAACATTAGAAAGGCCACACTAGGTGATTACCTGTTCAACGATCTTAGTGATCTCAACAATGCCTGTACGGATAAGATTGGCTCCTTCATACTAAGGAGTAAATGGACCAATTCCTGGTCTAAGTGCATCCTCACCGAGGGCCGGTTTCAACCAACCAACCAACCAACCATGGACAACGGAACAAAGAAAACCACGACCAAGGATCAGTGCCACTGACAAAGACATCAGGCCTGAGAATTTATCAAATGTGCCAGCTTAGAAAGCCAGAAGATCACTTGCAAACTCTAAGCCCACCCAAAGCCTAAACGATCGTCCAATTCTCATTCGAATTCAGTGGTTTCAAGTATCTCAAATGCCCTATGACGCCAATTAGCATTGACTCGAACCCAATATAATCATAATAAAGAAATAAAGATCACCGATCAGCCAGCACAAGTATGACGTTTATCCATCCAGGAGGTCCGCTCATAAAATAAGATAAATCCAACCACGCACCACAGGCGGTTCTCATATCGCAAGGACAAGTTTAATCCCTAAAATATCCAAACATAAAACTTTATTCTTAATCACATAACAGCAATTTTAACTAGGTATCTACTATTTATGCTTCCGTATAATCTTTTTGTTAAATCAAAACTTAGTTTACGACTTTAGCAAACAAATACCCAACGCAATAGGTCACTGCGGTGGCATGAACCTCTAAAATCTCTGCCATGACACTCATAACTTTCAATAAACTCGCAACAATAAATAAAACACGAAACCAAAGAAGCAAAAAAAAAAGTATATCTCACGAATTGCATTAGGTAAGATACAAAATCTCGTACCTCGCTAACGCTAACGCTAAAGCTCTGCTCCAATTCTGTCAGCTCGATATAATTTGATTTGTTATCCCTCAATAAATTGTATCTACGTTGCTGATATCTTTAAGAATAATTTATTCAATCGACGCTTTCAAAGCCTGGTTCACAACGAACGACGGACCGCGCATACTGTACGTACAACAGAGGTATTGCAAGGTAGATAGATAGATAGTTTGTTTCGTATGCAGAAAGGGACAATGTGGTAATAAGGGTCGGACCCGAGTGTCAACTACTTGGATTTAATTTATTCAAATTAATAATTTCTTGAAATACGCTGACACTTTTCGGCTGCCGCACACTCTACCCAGAGGCTGTGTGTGTGTGTCCAGCCTTAAGACCGTCCACTTCTAAATAGCTGTATCTGTATTTTTCGTTTTGTTTTGATTCAATTAAAAAGCCACACGTACCCGAGTTGGTGAATAGGAAAAAAACGGTTCGTTTACCTGTGCATAGTCAATGAGTACGAGTATCTAGATACGTGCCTTTCCCTTTCTTTAAGGTCTTTGAAAAATAAATGACCAAGTTTATGGACAGCTCCGTAAATTACGTATGATTTAGATATGAAAGCATAATTGAGGGTAAAGGTGTTTTTATTCAAAAAAATTAGCCGTACCTAGCTGTTTGTGTGGAAGAATGTGATCAAGTGGTGATGGGACAAGATTGAATAGAATTTTCAAAAAAAAAAAAATACCTACTATACGGGAGAGGCTTTCTATTTATCCAGAAAGATATTATCTAACACTAAGGAGGAGCAACACAATCGAAAACAAAGCCATTAAGTCAGTTTATTGATATAAACACTTGAAGCTCTGAATATATATTTTTTTTATGACAGCACATTAATAAGGACATTGACCCTTCTTTTGAAGCTACATATGTAAGTGCAGCCATTTAGTATGCGAAGCCTCTAACCTTTGTAGCGGTAATTTGTTGGAGAGTTTCGTTTGAAAATTATTGGATTTTCTCCGTAGGTTGGTGGTATATACTTACGATTTTGTAAAAATTTCATCAACTTACCTGAAAGAAAGAGAAAAATTTGATAAGTAAAATTGTAAAATTGCGCTTGTTTTAAAAAAATCTAAAATTTAAAAGTAAAATTGTTATATAGTTTCTGTTTCTGTTTAACCATTTTTTTTTTGTTTTTTTTTTTCTGGGATAGGAAAAGCTTCACTGGAGCACTCAGACATCAACTTGTCCATTGTACTACCAGAAAGCATCCTATTACGCCGCCTTTTACTGTGTGAATTTTCTCGTCTTCTCAATGAATTCGAGTAGGCACTTCAATGACGAAGAGCTTCCATTGACAGCACTCATCACGTCCGCACCTGGAGTCTGCCGCTTGATACGAGCAAAGGCAGGACGATCACATAGGAAGTGTTCCGCAGTGCCTTCACCCTCTCCGCAAGCGCCGCAGACAGACGTTTCACTTAAGCCAATCATACAGAGATGCTTAGCAAAAGCGAGGTCCCCCGTTAGAACGCCAATAAATTGTCTGCAGTCTTTTCTGCTGAGAGACAGCAAGAATGACGCGGATTTCTCACTGACGAGCATCCGTTTAGTCAGCCTACATCCAGGAGAGTCATGCCACACACAATTGTGTTCATAAGAAACTCAATCATCTATGGAAGCCCTGACCGTAGATGCAGGAAAGCCTAACGCAGGTTCGGGTCCTGAAAAACTCTCCTCTGAGCCTTGTCTAGCAATCTCATCGGATATCTCATTTCCCACGATACCAGTGTGACCTGGCACATTAAATTTCATTAAATTGAATCTTGCGACACAGTTCAAAGCTCTCTTGCATTCACCAACTAGTTTGGATGAGGTAAAAGGGTTAAGCAAGGCCTTAAGTGCAAATTTACTGTCACTACAGACACAGATACTACGACCCTTCCACCTATTCCTAACGATGTGAATTGTCGCCATTAGGATTGCAAAAATCTCCGCCTGAAAGACAGAGGCATGCTCACCCAATGAGTATTGCCGTCTTGTGTTATCGTCTTCCACGAATACACCGGCCCCTGAACCTTGATCGGTTTTGGAACCGAGCTGGCGGTAGCCAGTCCTAAATACCTGGAAAGTCGACTTCATACTTACGCCACAATGGAAGGCTTCCTAGCATCAGAAGGCATATCCATAAGACGAGGGTCATAGGATAGGTGTCGAGCAAGATCATCAAAGCTCCAGTGCGTTTCATGCAAAAAAAAAACCACCACGCCTGAGTCTGTGGATAGCTTTTAGAGATTGAGGTTCAGCAGTGCATCAAGAGCAGATCCCGGATTGCTCGGAAAGGCTCTATAACGCAGTACCAAGAAGAAACGTTTAAGTCATTTTACGGACAGGCGCTTACAGAAGACCTTGGTACTCCCAAGGTATTGGAAACTCTCCACTCTCTCAGCCGTTTGTCCAGTAATGCATTTATGAGTTGATGAGGTCGGTTTTAGGCTGATCATTTTTGTTTTTTTCCGAGTAAATTTTCAGCCCAACGACGTCTGCTGCCCTCCCCACATTTGCTGTCATTTGCTGAAGGTCCAAGGTCCATTATTATGTGAGACAGAAGACATACATCATCGTCGTAGTCGAGGTGCTTGAGATCAGATGTAAGAGTCCATTGAATTCCTCCATTATCTGTTGGTGAGGCACATTGCTAATCACCAATAAAAACAGTATTGGTGAAAGTATGCAGCCTTGTCGAACCCCACTTTGGACTTTGAATTCCTCAGACAGCCTTCCTCTGTGCAAGACGTGACATGTGGACCCAAGCCAACGACCCTTCTTCCAATCATCCGGAAAACTCCCGGCTTCCCATGTTCTCTGGACAAGTGGGAACAGTAGCTCTGCCGATGCTATTGGCGCAGCTTGAAAAAGTTCCGCGGGTATGCCGTCAAGTCCTACCGCCTTGTTGGTTTTCAGTGCTTTGATCGCAGTAATAATCTCTTCCTTACTGGGGGTTGTAGTGCGATGAATTTCTGGCGAATGCTTGGTTTAGAACTGAAGCAAAATGCTTCTTCCATCTCTTCAGTTGATCCTCATCCGATACTAGCAACGAACCGTCTAAGCCTTTCACTGGGTGTTGAGTAGAGCTTTAGCCACCTATAAGCTGTAAGGTGATTCTGTAAACGATTCTGCTTGCGCTTGTCACGTATGGACACTAGTTCGATCCTCCCTGCTGCTGAAGCTGCTGCAATTCGAGCTCTTAGCTGTTTTCGTTCGTTGATCCTTCTCCAGGTTTCTTTGGAAAGTCACGCCTTATGGTTTCCCTGCGAAACTGAGTTCCACAGACCAGTAGCGAGGGTTATAATAGTCCTAGAATCCTGACAATAACCTCGACGAATACAGAAATAAAAGAAGATGAGTAGTAGATCAGTTTCAAACAAAAATTATATAGAGCATTCGCCATGGATGAAACGATCTTGCACCGCTTTCTCACGTGCATTTCTCGAAGGTGTTTGTCTGTCCTATTGCCACTATCTTCAGCAATTATTAATTGGTAAACGTAGGCATCGGACAAGGTCCAAAACAAACCCATTGTAAGTTTTCAAAAAACTCTTACGAACTGGGACCAATACAAGTACCCAGACACACTGCACTCCACATCTTTTGTTATTGTATCTTTCACGTGAATCTTTATGTAAGTGACATATTATGGACCACCTGATAGCTATCGAACTTTATGTAACCCTCTTTGACCACAATGACAATCAGAACACGAACAATTAGCCATCCATAGTTTCCCCTCAAACGCCCGACGTATCACTTTCATTTTCATAACTCGAACAAAAATAAATATTTCCGTGTTACATGCACGCACTTGCAATAGGGCCAGAATGTATCTCAAGTGAGTGGATTCATTGAAACCTCTCTCCCAACAAAAAAAAAGGGAGAAAATTAAAATAATATACCAATCCAAAGGTCCGCCTTTGAATAAAAGAAATCACTTTGACTATTACGTGTGTATCTCGAACCATTTAAAGCAAATAGACCACTACACAGCGGAAGGAGAAAAAAAAAAGAGAAATATATTTAAAAGTTTATCGCCCTCCGACCACCACCAGCACCAGAACCGATAAGTCACCAGAGTAGTTCACAAGAAAGGAACTGCATTTTCAAGTTGAAAAGAAGAAAAATGAATTGTTCAATACAATGGGACCCAGGTCTCAGGTACTTCTTCTTCTTCCTCAATCACCTTCTCGCACCGTCGCAGAGATTTCCTTTTTGTTTATTCTCGTAACGTTATTATTTTTATTTTTGCATTTCAAATTGAATCAATCTAGAGAGGATGGCAATGGCTACAGAGCTGCTCCCCTTTGTTAGTGAATGCCTCGAGAGTCCATTACAAAAGGCGACCGCACCATCACAAAGTGTATATATGTACATAGTTATCGACGGAAGAGAAGAACAAGAAAGAAATCATCACATCGATCGCATCACGATCTTTCTGACATCAACTGCTTCGCTTTGCTGGAGCATAGATACCTACCTACTCCTTCGTGGTTCCTCCTGGTGGTGCAATCATTCTCATCATCATCATCATCATCATCACAAGTGCGATGAGAGAGTAGAGTATTCCCATTCCAGTCCAGTTCTTTGCCCCCACAATGAACCAAGTAGAATCAGCTGATTCACAGAGTACAATACTCTTTCCCAGAACTTCATTCAGATTCGGACTTGTGTACTCGTCGTATCTGTTTTGCTGCACACACACAAGATACACAGAACAATTATTTATGGTTTCAGGCTTCAAAAGAGTAGGCATCTTATGTAATGCAAACTCGTGTATTCTTCTCACAACAAATTGAACTTGGAGACAGCAAGCACACTCACATCTAGCTACAGTTTGATCAAAGATACCAAGTTGTATCTGGTAAACTGGTTTCCATAGATTCTTTTCCTCCAATTGAATACTCATTGCAGAAGTTCTTTCTTCTTCGGGTTCGGGTATTCCCTGGTCATGGTTACTTCTGTTTTTTATACAACACTTTGATTTGATGTTCAAGTCGTGGGTATAATTATGACGGAAGAAAGGTTAACGACTGCCAGAGCGATGATGATGGTTATGTCACTTTTGGGGATCAAGGTTAAGTTCAGGAGAAACAATTATTATTTACTTGCCTATGGGAAATGCCTCTTCTTTTTTTTTTTTGTCCTATAAAATAATTATTATTTAACGTTAGCGCTGGTGCTCTTAACTTGAGGTACGATTGAACGTCAATCATAAATATTGATAGATTCTGTTAATGCCGTACGAGTGGATAATGTTTTTCCTCAGATAGATTCTTTGGAAAATACCTATAATGCTTTTTAGTACTTGTTTTCTAATTTGCTTTGAGATTTTTTTTCTGAGAATTCAGTCGCATTCTTGGCGATAATGAATGGTTTCGGCTGCGTTTGTCTGGGCATTCATCTTGGCTACAGGAGTCTAGTCGATCAGTTACTTAGGAAGAGTTTTATAGACTGCCATACCATTGTGCCTTTAGGTGAAAAGAAAATCCTGGAATTTTTAGTTCAAAGCCTTAAACGTATCCACAAAGTCCATATGTTATGGAAATATCGGGACATAAAGTCACAATCTGAAAAAAGGATGTTAGCCATAATTCCACAAGTCGATATCGGTCATAGGACGTCGCTTCTGAATAAACTGATGATTCTATAAAAGACGGCCATTGTCTCTCAAGACGACATCAGGGAAATATCGCCAAGGATCGCCAAGTTGTACATATCCAGGCCTCTGAACTATCCTGTATGTAGGAATGTAAGCTGATAGAAGATTAGAAGAAATTAAAAAGGTTTTGAAACGAGATGTCCAGAGGCAACGTGATAACCAAGAGGAAGCAGGCACGCTTACACACTGTTCATCTGTGGAATTATTACTGTGGGTCTTACGGAGTGGGTGCCGTGGCACAGTGGTCAGTGCGTTGGACTACTGCGCAAGGGGTTCCAAGTTCGAGTCCAGAAAAATACCATCGAAAGTTTTTTTCACGGCCTCATCGCGTGTCTGACAAACATTCAAGAGTATCACTGTCATGAGAAAGCTTCTCAAAAACCGCTCTGCCCTTCGGATACTGTAGGTCCCTTCTATATGTACAGAATTGTATACCACGCACAACATGTACAGTTGTAAGAAGCTAGCTTTTCGCCCTCAATGGGCAGCTTACGGCCTGATATTTATTTATTTATCACTGGTCTCGGTGTACGATGCAAGAACTGCTTCAAAAGCTGCTGTTTGATTGCTCTTACTTACTTTAATCCTTCAACACCTCGGGGGGCATAGAGCGTCAACATCGTAGTTCTGCAACGCGTTTCAGCTCTCTCCAACTCATTCCCAAAGAGCTCGATTCCTCCTCGACTGTTCTGCGCCACGTTTGCCTAGGGCGTCCCACTGTTCTGCCTGCCAGGGTGAGCCGATTCCACTGCATAGCGTATTTCGCAATGGAATTTGACTGCCCTGTCCCATGCATAAAAAGAAGGTGAATTGGAACAGATCTACAATACAACAGTTAGTCAGTAAACTATTCAAAGACCAGAGGAAGGTAGGTAGCTAAAAGGACTTTGCTGCAACTCTTAAGAGTGTCCATTATATTCCCCTGGAGTAAGAATGAAGAAAGCCTGCGAAAGGAAAGAAAACATAAGAGAAGAGCGTATTCGGCCTCCCTGAACAGGTCCAGTTACAAAGTTCAGGATATGGTTCGGTGGCTTTTCTGACAGGTCGCCCAGATCGTTAAGGAAGTAATTTTTTTAGGGTCGTCATTCTTTGGGAGCAGAATCTTTCTCTACATCCGTGTCACAGCAGTCTCTGCAGAGATCGTCTGTTCTTAATGCGATTTTGTCTATTTGCAAGGACGACTTTGGCTCTTGTCTCAAACTGTCCCATCCAGATTTTTCTCAAGACACGGTAAGATAGGACCTTTGAATAAGATAGGACCTTTGAGAGCGATTCGTATTTGGCAAGCTCAAGAGACGAGAAAATAAAATCTAGAGCTCTGGATAAATCTTATTTATCGCCAGCCCGTCCACATTTCCATTCCTAGGAAGCCTTTGTGTTCCGGAGCCGACGATAGCCTTATCTGATGATTTACAGCAGTGCTTGACTAATTCTGATAAAATCGCTTTTATGGCGACTTGACTGTCATTGTACATGGTCCTGGCTTTTAATGGCTAAAATCTTAGCTTGAAAGGTATTTTTGTAGTTAGGAAATCTTAGTGATATGGCCATTTAAGGTTCAGAAAAGTAGATGCCCGAGCGTACTCCCTCAATTGTTTTAGATCCTATTTTTATATCATTCCAGTCGGGAAAATTGCTCTGACATTTAGATTGAAATCGGGGTATGACTAGACGTAGCCAGTGTTGGACTCTAATTGAAACTATTTCGTTTTTGTATTTTGTCGTTTTTGGTGCCCTAGTTGGCCCCTCTCCATAGAGCACTCATTGCTGCTGATTCCTTGACAAAAAATGCCTTAACATGGTGGACGTCTCAAGTCAAGAGCTCTTTATTCTATGTATTTGTCGAGGTATGTACCAAACCTACATATGTTTGCTTTCAAAACAACAAGCCTTTGGGGTCAGTGCGATGCCTAGTTCCTAAAATGAACCAAAAGCCATCTGAACTCAAGATATTCTTCACCCAATTCTCTGCGAATCTATTGTTACGGGTACATTCTTCGAATCCATGCACCTGCAGAATCAGATTTGATCTCTTACAGATACATCCATCTGAGGAATTCTTTTCGAAACCATAACCTATCACTTCCTTTGTAATAAGGTACCGCAATCGCATCGTTTCATACACAATAGATACGAATTATTGCAACTAAATGGCGGTGTTTATAGAAGAATTTATGGAATCCTTCTATGAACCGCTCCTATCCTTTGGCTACTTCTATTGTGTCATGAATTAGGAATTCCTCTGCACAATGCACTTCCCTGTTTCCATGGAGAGACAGAGGCACATCTCTTGGGTCGTCTGTGACAAAACAACGTCCACTTTCCAAATGTTTTTTTTTTTCTCTCTCTTCTGTTTTATTCTCTTCCTTTTCGTCGTCCAGAATGAAAAGGAGTTGTTGCTCGAAAAAAAAGGGACTAACGGGACGGAATTTTTTTATTTTTTCTGCCACACATGGTCAACATTCGGTTCCGCACTGGCACAGCTGTTGGCTGGACCGTATGGTATGGTTCGTGCCTTCTTCTCAAAGGAAGCCAACATATACAGTTTATGTGACAAAATGCTATTATTAAATGCGGCATGCGAATGTCGTCAGAGTGGTTATAAAATTCGATTTTACGGAGTTTGCAACAGGTTTCTTTACCTGCGATTTGTGGATTGATTTAGGTGCGAATGCAGGGATTATGTTAAATTAAAGTGTGTTCTCGGGATGAGATCCTCAAGGCAATAAATTCTCTCGGGAGATTACATGTGTAATGATGCGTACGTGAGGTGGGTTCCGCATTCCTGAGGCTTTTGATGTTTCCAAAGATACATATGTTCTTAACCTGATTTAAGAGATGTCATCTTCCACGCAGATTGGTGTTAAGGTAGAAGTTATTAATTCTTGGGTATTATGTCGGGTTTTTTAAATGAGTGCGAAGTGCGGTTTTGTAAAAGTTGAATGAAAGTTGTAAGAACGCTATTCGATGCAGAGAAATCCAGAATGACGTTTATAGTGCAATAAAATGTTGTGTGATGGTTCAAGGTAAAAGGCAGTTTAGCTATGAATCGTTAGGGGAAAAGGACTATGACCTAGAGAGAGAGTGTAGCCGGCAGCAACTCGTTAAGTTATTGACAGTTCATTGCAATGGAAGACAAGAAGAAAAAAGAAGAACTTTGAAGTCTTTCAAGCAGAGGCCGCAGTCCTTGTACAGGCTGCTTTGTCACTGTCTATATAGGCAGGCAGGCACTCATTAAGGGTCTAGTCTCTTCTGTAATTAGATCGAAATTTGTGAGAACCAGCATTTCGAAAGCAAATAGGCTGATGGCTTAGGGCCTCTACAACGCCTACGCGCCATCGTGTGCGATTTCTGGAAATGTGCCTCAGCTCCCCCCAAATCTTTCCCAGTTACCGTGCTTCCTTCTCCACTGTTCTGCGCCACGTACTCCTAGGACCGCCGCGTATCCTGCCATCCTGGGTAAGCGGGTTCCATTGCATCGCTTGGTTAGCTATGGATCTATCACCCTTTCAGAGAGTGTGACCAATCCACTGCCACTTTCGTCGTCCTATGGTTGTGTCTATAGGTTCATGGCCCGTTCTCTGATAAAGCTGTTCGTTAGAGATACGGTTTGGCCAGAATATCCTTAAAAAGGCTAGCGAGCTTGCTAGTAATGGTAAAACTAAGTCATTATGAAGAACGAGGCGTTTCTTGGGCTGGCACTGGCCATTGGGCACAGCCTTGAGCACAATGGACTCCAACAAGTCCTCCTCGGAAGAAAATACTTCCTTTTCCGATGTAAGTTGGACAGCTGGCCTACATTGAAGCTCATTCTGGTAAATTAACTTCCCATGTATGGTTTGCCGGATCAAAGTGTCGAAAACCTCCTCGTGCAACTATTGAAGTCAAGGATGGCACGTATCCTCCTTATAAGGCTATCTTCCCACACGATCGGGTTTGGAAAATTACACACTATCCCGTTTTCTGTGATACCTACCACCATTGCAAGAGCAATAGCCTTAGATACTGGAGATTTCTTAACCCAAGTTTTTGTTATGCAAAAGCGTAACCATATGCAGATTTTTACTACTGCCATAAACCACATGTTTTCTTATTTTTTTCGTAAATTATTCAGTGTCACACTTTATCATAAAACTATTATCTACACTCTGCATCTACCTTACAATCGAAGAGACAAAGAAATTCCTTACCAAACCTAGCGTTGAATTCATTTGCTGCTGACCCGTGTTTATTAGATTCTTTGTTACCTTCACGACTGTCAATTGTGTGGGGCCAGCATATACGGCTGTCGTTGGACCAATACACTAATTCGTTGGTAATTGCGTAAAAAAAAAAAAAAAGTCTGGCGCCTTTACGAACATGGCCAGCAGTTTATATCCCGCGATTGCCACACAAGGCAGTCAGTAAGACCTACCCCAACGAGTCATCATTCTCACACGACTAAAGCGACGTAGAGAATCTACACGCAACGTGACGGCTAATTCGAATAGACCACAAAAGACCGACACAACACTTTGTCGTTGTCGTCGTCAAAGTCTTTAGTCAGCCAGACACCTGGGCTAGTCACACGTTACATTGCACAGTACCGTATCCAAAAAAAGCCACACCCACGTTCTGCGATGCGTAGCCCATATGCGCGAGCGCGCACCCGCAAACAAACAAAACGTAAACGACGTACGACGTCGCTAGCGCAAATACCAACCGCAAAAGATACATCAAATTCGTGTAAACAAAGGATCTTTTGCATTTGAAACGAAGCGACCTCAAAAATGGTGCTCTACAGCTCTACCTCTTTGGAAGTGCAAAATTGTTGCCATTTAAGAGCTCTGAGCTGAGCTGTGTGTTTGTTTGTAGCGCAAAATTAAACATTTTTAGTGATGTGACAGGAAATAGTGCGCTGGGCCCGTTTGATTCATACGTCTATCCTTGAATGCTTACACACTCGACGACGACGCGACGCTTTGGAGGAGGTAAAACAGATCAACCGCAAAACAAAGTCTTTGTTCAGCAATGGAACGGCATAAATCTATCGGCAGCAATGGAAAAATAAACAAAGCGTCAGTGAGCGTTCCACGTCCGAAGCGCGGAAAATTATAAAATAATAATTAAAAGTTCTAGCCTTAAGAGCTGGCAGGGATTCGCATTAATGCACACACGCTATCGGCACACAACACAGATGTCGGGATCTATTTTTGTGAATGGGAAGTTTAGAGTTTTTAGTTAGGGAGAAGGAGTGGTGTATCTAGTCTGCATAAGAGTTGCATCTCGAATTACAATGTCGCCGGGAAGTGATAGACGCGAAATTGACACACCATATGCACACTAGATATCTGACAAGATATCTTTGAAATTGTTTGCGCATGAGTTCTATTTTGGGCCTTGACATCGTTACTCTCTGATTTGAGAGTTAAAAGCAGGATTAGTCAGAGTCTTGGATTGTAAGAGACAAAATCCCAAACTAACATGTTAAAGGCAGCCACGTAATGACTTTCAGCGAAAGATCACCAGAAACTTTCTGACTCACATGAGTGACATTCATAAGAAATTCTGAACATAAGATAATGTCAGAATATCTTGCTTAAAAATAATGCGAAACGAAATTAAATTCTGACGATCTGTCAGAAAAGAATGAACGCATACATTTCTTTCGAGGTTTGTCAGAATATCTTAATTATTTCTGAGAAATTTCAGACGCGATATTGACATTTACTGACGTTTGCTGACATTTTTTGACTTAAACTCTGATGGATATGTCACTCGTGTAAATACTGACGATTTTTCAGAAAAGAATGAACGCATTCAGTTATTTTTCGAGGTTTGTCAGAATATCGAAATTTCTTCTGAGAAATTTAGGACGCGATATTGACATTTACTGACGTTTGCTGACATTTTTTGACTCAAACTCTGACGTACATGTCACTCGTGTAAGCCCAGTAGACAGAAAACATTTGAATCTGAAAACAAATCCTGCTGGAACATGATATTTGCTTCTGGCAAACTGTGGGATAAAGGTAGCTGCCCGCATCCAATTAAGGAAGGCTCTTAGTCCCACAAGTTTAAGCAGTTCATAAAGAGCCAATGTTCAGCTTATTACAACTTTACGTGTTGTGCGTGATATACATTTCTACACGTACAGAGGTAACCTATAGTTTTTCGTCGTATCCGAAGGGCAGAGTGATTTTTTGAGAATAAATACTCTATGATATTTGTCAGACAGTCGGAAGAGGTTGTGCCGCGAAAAAATCTTCAATTGCATTTTCTGGGATTCGAACCCAATGCACTTACCACTGAGCCACGAAAATCTAAGCTTTTATAACTACAAGCAGTGAGATATGTTGGACAGAGACTGCCAGCCAACAGCCCTAAGCCAAGCCACGACAAAGGTTCTGTTGCAACGAGGCGATATACCAAAGTATTGATCTGACAATGGACAAGCAAATCTAACGAGTGACGTGAGGCCGTACAGGCCTTTATGACGCGCTAAAGGAGATTGACATTCCAAATGTTTACACTGAGTAGACCACTTAGATAGTATGCCAAGCGCATTTTGAAGGAAATCTCTTAGAGAAGAGCAATTGCAAGTACATATCTGTAATTTATCTTCGAAGCATGTGAGCTCCTTAAGACCCAGGGCCTTCTTTGGAGCCCGAATATTCATAAAACTCCTTCATAAAGTATGCAATGAAGAAAGAAGCTCTTAATGCAAGGAACTTTTAGTTTTGCTATCCTGGACCAGAGAAAAGGTTGGTTGAAACCGGTCGTCGGTGAGGATGCACTTAGACCAAGAGTAGGTCCATTGAAAAGGTAGAACACTCAGCATGGAACATTCAACAAGGTTACGTCGGTTGCTCAATTCATAGTAAGGAGGCTGGGACCCCAAGGACTATACATAAGTAAGTACGTGCAACCTCTCGAACATATAACAGAATTCAACATTCTTGCCATATATTCCACCTAACCATTTCATTGAATACATTAGCTGAAAACCATAAAGTACCTTGAGTAAAAGATACAATCGAAAAAAGAAAAAAATCTTAAGTGCACACTCCTACAACCAGAAAGAGACCACCCACCCACAACAACGAGCTATCACTTTGAATAATGAGAAAGTTGCATGCACATACCATTTCGTTCTGCTGATCATTCATTCTAAGGACTACCGTGAATCCGTAGAGAAAGAGTTGAATGGACTTCTCCATTCTGTTGAATAACAACAGACAAACGGGTGTCTGGTCAGGCAAGGAGTTGGAGTTTGTCTATGGCCATCTTAAATTTGATTTTTTGACTAAGATACGGAAGACGAATAAGATTTGGGGAAAAAAAAATGTAATTAAATTAAATTTCTTTTCCTTTGTATTTTTTTGTTTGCAAAACTTTTATTGACATCAACAAGCCAGTAGGTAATAAAATGTTTAAGACCTTTTAATCGGTTAATTGCACATTATCGAACATAATCATTGTTTGGCAAGTTATTAAGTAAAATGCAGTAAATGGGTTTTTATAGATTGATTGGTTAATTAAAAAGTTAAACCAGTATGAGCATGAGCACACCTATTATGTTTTTAAACCTTAAGTCCTGAAGTAATTTGATGGATTTTATTGCGGGTTTTTGCAAATAGTTTTGAATAAACATCAACATCCTGTTATTTGTATCTTTAAATGTTTGCCAGGTTTACTACTGTCTGTTTAAGAATGACTCTAATGGATGCTCTTATATAAACTAACAACTTTTTGATGTAAAAGTCAAAAAGAGGGTGTTGGCTGGTTTGTTGGTTGAAAAGAGTCTTCAAAGAGGGTGGACTTGAACTAGAAGTAGGTTTGTGTTTTACTAACCATTTACTCCTTGAGAAGGAGCTAATTTCAGCGCTGCAGTCGTTGCTGACATCTTTTAGATTCAAATCATTGAACAGATAGTCGTAGATAGTGCCAACAACCTCTCTTCCTTCTATTACCTTTAGCTTCAGAAGACAGAAGTCTTTACAGAGAGTGCCTGAGGCTAACCTTTGAGCATGTCTTCCTTTAACACAATAACTGGCATTACCTATCTTGGAGAGAGTTCCCTTTTTATTTTGTGTCAGTCAGAGCAGCCTAGCAATGTTACGTAGATCAAGTTGACGTTGATTGACTTTGCTTACAGAAAAAAACGCTTGCACCTTGATATGACCACTTAAACCAGAGGAGCTTCGTAAGACAAGTTCATCAACAAGCATATCAGAGGAACGCGATACCCGATACCCGACAAACGGTGAGGTCTTACTATTCAACTATTTCGTTAAAAGATACGTGACATCTTCTACTAGAATTCAAGACCTTTTGATTGATACTACATTAACCACCAGACATATGCTTGACGGATGGCAGTGACTACGACTTGAAAAAAACTGCAATAGCTCGGAAGCTTAAAAGAGTTAGCCTTATAAGAATCCATCTGAGTAACACTCTATCCTTCTCCGTTCTGTTTGGTGTTGTGTTTGAAGCTCATATTGAAGTTTGCTGCACCCTTTAGAAGATAACGATACATTGATGGTATTCCAATATGTCCTGTGTGTTGCTCTTTCCATTGTTTGGAGCTTCTCAGCCCTATGGCCGAGCACCCGTTTTCCTGTATGCAGTACTCTTTATTTTCGCAAGAGCTGAAGTAAGTACTGAATGCGGGTACTTTTGCGGCGGTCGATTCGTTGGACCCAACTTTCAACGACTCGGCCAAACATTGGCCTAAACTAATGACTTAACGTAGTCCCACTGAAAATAGTCAAGCAGCGTTAAATCGCACGAACGAACCACGCTCATTATTCTTATACTTCAATAAATCGCTTGCGGCTTGTGGCACCATCCTGTTGAAACCACATGTTGTCCAAGTCCATATCTTCCAATTCGGGCCCAAAAAACATCGGTTGTCATGGCGTGATAACGCTGAATATTCACAGTAACGTGTCGATCGTTAAGATGAAGATGATTTTGTGATGAAATTTATCATCTTGGCGCATCTTCTCCAGAACCCAATCGGAGGACGTACGTCGCTTCACATGGTCCATCGGCTTCAATTCTTGAGTCAACTTGATCTGGAATGGGTGTAAACCAAGATCCTTACGCAAAATGTGGTCTGAGCGATGCCCAATTCTCGAGAACGCCGTGGAATTGACTGATCTGGATCGTTCTTTATGGACGCCTGAACGGCAGCGATATTTTGGACCAACCCTTTGTCTCACTGACACGGCAACATCACACAGCGAATATGTAGACTCAAATTTTTGCACTAAACTTGTTATTGCCTGCCTACTAGGGCGAGAATTACGTCTGAAAATTGGAGTTAACGCTCTTAAAGCTGCGATCACCGACTCCGAATTTTGGTAGAAAATTTTCATAATTTGTAGACGTTGCTCGTTCGTGTACTTTACCCTGGTGAAAATGTTGAGTTTACTGAATAAACTGACAGTGACAGTTTGATGATTAGTGAAAGAGTGCGTTCACAAATTGAATTCTAGTGCCTATAGGAAAACCCTAAGATGTAGAAAAGAAGAGTTTGTTCTGTGATAATTGAGCAGAATCCCATGTATTTTGTGCATTCGATAGCTTTATAATTCACAGTAATTTATTTGCCGATTGCGACTTGAACACTGAACAGTTCACTCAATTAGCGAATACCTTTCCTCCAATATCAAAAATTCTAGTCTCATACTTGTCTTATCCTAACAAACATCGACTAACAGTACAATTTACTCCTAACATCTCCAATCTGATTGCAAATCTAAATTCAATTCTGTTTCTAAGACCTAATGTCAACAAATTATTTATAAATACAATAAAAGAAAAAAATCACCGTTTCCTCTACACGGTTCGATGTCCTACAGCCGTCCAACAGCCGAATCCAAACAAATGCAGGTGGACATTTACTTCCAAGGCACATAACCTAAAGGAAGTCGTCCCTCCCCTCCACCACAAATGCTTGAATACAAATCCTCTAAACAAGACGACAGCTAAAACGCGTCAGAAGAACACACTAGTCAGCAAGCAGCGCGGGACAGGTAGTACCGGCTTCTATATGTTAGTACCTCTTCTCGACTGCTGCTGCTGCTGCTGCTGTTGCGCATGTGTAATAATTACGGATTCACATCACATGTACTCGTTCGTATGTACACGTACGGACGCGTACTAGTCAAGGCTAACAGAAGAAGATATTCAACTTGAATTTGTATCTGGATCTTTGAATCGACGCAACAGAAAGAAAGATTTTCTCATCGCGATCCGATGTCTTCTTCATCTTCTACTTCATCGCCTTTGGACTCATGGCACAGGTGCCTCCTAAGCTATTATTTGTGGTTTTGTTAGGCTTTTAAATTGAAAGGGATAATGGTTGTTGGTTTGGATAAAAAAAAGAAAAAAATTACACAAGACACATGGAGAATGAGAAGAAAAATCACGGAAGCAGACATAAAATTCATTTCTAATGCGCATTATTGTGGTCCCTGCCAGTCCCCCTCGATCCGTCATGTATTATGAATTTGTCGATGCTTCAAGACGATTATGATGATGATGATGATGATGATGATGAAGATCATTGGTAATGGTATGGTGTTGCCGAGGATGATGATACATTTTAATGCGAGAATAATGTGAAACCGATGCGATCGATGGATCAACATTCAATTAATCATAAGATACCCATGGCGCTTACAAGATACTATACTTTTGTCTGATGAGTTTTTTTTCCCATTTTTTTTTTTGCAGACGCGTGAAGCTTGTGCGAATTAGCGTTTGCTCAGTGTGAAGACATTAAGCTTCTTTCGTTTTTTTTTTTTAGTTGAGATTTAATGGAATTTTAGGCGAAAGTAGGTTCTATTTTGGAGGAAGAGGCAGAGGCTTAAAAAAGAAGAGAAACTGTGTGAATCTTCTGGCAGCCAGAGGAAACAGGTGAATATCTACTTTTGGTGATGAAAATAGGTCGATCACGAAACTAGGTTAAATAGTTCTTATTTTGAGCAATTTTGTTCAAGGGTAGCCTTTCACTTTAGCACTTGACGGCATACCTGCAAAACTTTTTCAGCTGCGCTAATAGCATCGGAAGAGCTACTGTTCCCACTTGTCGGGAGAACATGGGAAGCCGAGAGTTTGGATCCACATGTCACGTCTTGCACAGAGGAAGGCTGTCTGAGGAATTCAAAGTCCACAGTGGGATTCGACAAGGCTGCATACTTTCACCAATACTCTTTTTATTGGTGATTAGCGATGTGCTGAATGCGGCCTTATCAACAGGAGTTCGACGGACTCTTACATCCGAACTCAAGCACCTTGACTACGCCGATGATGTATGCCTTCTGTCTCACAGAATAATGGACCTTTACCAAATGACAGCAAATGTGGAGAGGGAAGCAGGCGTCGTTGGCGAAATAATGCAATAAGCTTAAGAAACAATCTACGACTGTTCCGTTTCAACGTTGAATCCGTGCTGCTTTATGGATTTGGTCCCTGGAGAGTGACCGTCATTATCACGAGAAAGCTGCAAACGTTTGTCAATTGGTGCCTGGGCCACATCTTAAGGGTATTCTGGCCAAACCGTATCTCTAAGGAACAGCTTTATCAGAGACAACGACAGTGGCAGTGGATTGGTCACACTATCCGAAAGGGTGACAGATCCACAGCTAATCAAGCGATGCAATGGAACCTGCTTTCCTAGGATGGCAGGATACGCGGCGGTCTTAAGAGTACGTGGCGCAGAACAGTGGAGGATGAAGCACGGCAACTGGGAAAGAGTTGGGGTGAGCTGAGGCACATTTCCAGAAATCGCACACGATGGCGCGTAGGCGTTGTAGAAGCCCTAGGACCTACAAGGGGATACAGGATATAAGTAAAGTAAGTAAGTAAGTAAGTAGCCTTTCACTTAGGGGGTTTAGATTGAAGATCTTTTTGGCCGCAGGCTGCAAACTAAGCATCCGTATGTAAGAGTAAGTCTAACGATAGCAGTACATCCAGTTGATAGTGGTAACCTGCTGGACGTATAAGCAGCATTTGGTCCAGTTATTCAGAGCATTCAACACGATCCTAGGCAGAAGCTAATCTGTCGCCAATATGATGCTAATATGGTCTAATTTTGTGAGATTTTCATAAGTCACAAGTGAGGATTAGACATCACCTTGGAGGCCACTACGTGTGCTTATCTGCTGGCCAACTTAGCCTAGATTCTATCTAGTCTGAGAAGATAGGATTCCCTTGCATAGGTTCTAGCACTTTTCTGATTGTTTACATTGTTCAAAGCCCCTTTCATAAGCTGACGTTTCATTGACCTTAAAAATGAGGACTCAAGTTCAATAGGTCAACTAATCATGAAGATGCTAATGGAATTTTACTTATCTGTTTCTAATAAAACCCCTACCCTGCGCCCTCTATATGATATGAAACTAGGTGAACTAAATTTTTAAATGTAGACACATCATCTGACACCTCAAGCACTAGTTGATCCACATGACTTCACTTGCTTGGAAGTCTTGAAAGTATAGCCAATTCTACTGCAGAAAGTGCCTCACTGTAATAAATTTCAAATCGGAAATACAAACAGTCGACTCCCTCGTCCGCCTCTACGATCGACAAAAGATAACCAACCAGCTTATCTGAATGGCTTTATCTCGCGATTGTGTAACGCTTAATCTGCTCCCATACTGTGTATACCATTCTCTTTGAATTAATCCTTTATTACTCCCCCACAAAGCGGTTCAAATACGACAAATTCCATTTGAATAGTGTTTGCACAATTGACCAATATATGTCATTTCAGGGCAATACAGCACAGTACAGCAGAGCCCTCGAGCAGGAAGTACTCGTACTTCAACCAATAGCGCTTGCACGCGAAACGGGTGGAGGAAGTGAGCCTCCAGATACATAGCTCATAAAACAAAACACCGCCCCTCTAGTCAAAAACAATCTCAAACAATAAATTCTTCTTCCCCTCAAATGGACCTGGTCATTCTTTCCCTCTGTCTCTCTGGTTATGTCAGAGAGTATCGCGGGAATTAATTCCAGCTCCACTTCAATTCCAACAACAACTACTTTATGACTTTAAAATATGTATATTCACAAAAAAAAAAGTCCACTTCAGCGCAACATATTCAACGGATACGAATTCAATTGAATTGTGTGTGCTGTGCAATGATTTTGTTAATAATGGTACTCCAAGTCGAGTTTTGTTGTTGTTGTTTTCTTTTCAGTGTACTTGTGCGCATTGCGTCAGTACAATAACGGCGACGGAAATCACTAGTTTTTATGAGGAAAAAAATCCACAGCCAGAACCGTTTAAGTCGTCTTTGGGCGCTCCGAGTGCACGTTCTGTTAAACCCTTTTTTTTTTTTTTTTTTGTATTTCGCCCGAAAGGCCACTCAAAGCCTCAAGCCTAACGTTGGCAATGTGCAACTAAATAATATTTACCGAGTAATTGAATTGTTTGTATTGGAACTCTGAACTCTGAAGTATATTATACAATTCTTTTCTAATCGTCTGTCCATTTGTCTTGCTGGGGAACACTTTAAAAGCAATAAAACCGAAAAAATGCTAGTTCTTTCCCCATTGACCCATTTTTAGGCGATATGGGAACCCCCATCCTATGGGGAGTTATAAATTATCGATTTCTGGAATTTCAGGCGGCATCCGTAACGGAGTGCATTAAGTGTGGCGCTGATAAATATGAATAAATTGGACGCACATGTGCGGGGGGTCCTCTACCTATAGGTGGGTGCCTTTAACCTACCGTCGCCGTCAGGTGGAAGAAGACATAAATTGCTGCCGGAAAATATGGGTCAGGCAGAGCTGGAGTGACGGAAATCGCAATAATTGCCTTTCGAATTGTTTATCGTTTTGAAAATGGGTTCGAGACTAATTTTATGGTGATAAGACCGTGGTGCTATATGTTAGGCGGTTTATTGGTTGTTTATTTAAAAAAAATCGTTTACTTGGAGTTTATGGTCGTTATAGGCACAATAGGGAAGAGACGAGACTATTGTTCTTCTGTTTTCGGAATTGCCGCCCTAACTCATTAAGAGTGAGAGCAGAATAAAGAACGATTCTGGTGTGAAAGAAGCGAACTAACTTGTTGAAAAAAGCCTCAGCACGGCAACACTTAAGAATTGTGCAAAGCTCCAAGGTAATTTAGACAAATGATTGTGAAAAGAAATCTTAATCAAATCTAAAGGGGCACATGCAACGTAGTGGCCTATGTTATCCAAGCAGACTTCAAGGATAAGAATTGAGCATTTTTTATGCTCAGGAGCTTCACGAATTCTTTCTTATCCTTCCTTTTCTTAGGTTAGGTTAGGTTAGGTTAGACCGGCTGGTTGCAGTGGGTGCAGCCACACTTAGGCCAGGAAGGCCCATTGTGATACCGATGGGATCGAGTATCCTTAAACCAACAGGAGCTTATTATAAAGCGATGGATACGATTGTCGAAGAAGTATTCACCTAAATGCAACCTCCTTCGGATTGATAGCGCTTGGCTGCTGCACAGAACATGGGGAATAGTCTCCTCCTCCTCTTCATCCATGCAGCTCCTGTAGAAGTCGTTAGAAAGGAGGCCCAGTCTTGCTGCGTGCCTTCCTTATAATGCAGTGTCCCGTGATGACACCTAGTATGAGCCCTAGTTAGCTTTATTAGGTTGTGGGAACGCTTTGGATTCAGCTTGGTCCAGATCTGCTTTGCAATGGAGCAAGTAGTACACCTGCGATTAGTAGCGAGAGGCATGTTGAGGCTTCCCTTTTCGGGAAGAACCGGAAGAGTTGTGCAATGCCTGGCGAGTTCATCAGCCGTACAGTTTTCCTCGATGTCACAATGTCCTGGCACCCATTTTTTGGATTTTAAATTGTTCAGCCATTTCGTTAAGAGATAGGCGGCAATTGAGGGCAGTTTTGGACTTGAATGTGACCGACTCTAGGGATGTAATCGCGGCTTGGTTGTCAGTGAAGATGATGATATCCCTTGCGGATATTATGATACATTATATCTCAGCCACGATAGGGCTTCCTTTATCGCCATTATTTCCGCCTGGAATGCACTACAGTGATCAGGGAGGCGGAAGGAGATGTTGCAGTTAAGATCTTGGGAGAACACACATCCATCTGAATAAAAACTTCTTTTCTTACGAAAGCATTCTTGGTAACTAAATTTGCTCACAAAGCAACTCTGTTTTTGATCTGAAATAAGCTCGTTCGTATGCTGTTATTAATGCTGATTTGAAAACTCATAGTTCCTAAGTCCATTCTAATGATTGCAGGCCGAGTAGTCACTGGCAAAAAAGAGCTCAGGATACGTCAATTTATGTACATACGTGTCTTGCTGACAACTCGTGAAAGAAGACGAGCTTCCATGGACTTAAATTTTGAAGACATCGAATAGCTAGGAACTAAAGGGTTAGCGATCTCATCGGGAGTCTAACTTTCGGAAATCCCGGCATGAACTGATCAACGAACTCAAGTTGCATTTACGCAATATTCCGGAATTGATGTTAGGGTAGAGCAAAGGCTTTAGCGCAGTTCGACTGTCCCCTTTTACATACATATGTAGATGCGATATGAGTGTGCTAAGAAACCGAGAGGAATAGAACCCAGATCGTCATGGACATACAGAGAAGGGCAAGCACGGCTTAAGTTCCTTGATCTTCATTACGGTTTTTGGCTCTTTTCGAGGTTAAACTGACAGACTCTACTCTTTGCTATCCGCTGGAGCGATAGGAACGCATAATCTAAAAGGGACGTCCATTTGGGTGGCTTAAGCTCACTCAGGGGAAACAATGCTGCCCGCCACTGCTTCTCTGTTTTTTAAAGGAAATCCTAAAGCAATTAGACGCTACTGTTCGGCCTTACTTCAGACAGAAAGTTGTATTTGCTGCAGTAGTGGTGCGGCATCCCACTAACATTCAAGAGGTTTTCAGTCCCTCAGTCTCCACTTCATTCCACTGAATCATTAAACTAATGAAAACTTTTATGCTTTTTAGCTATCCAAAACGATTAATTGTTTAACGATGACAGACAGAATTATACAGTACAAATCAATGAACAATATTGAAATAATGTTGTGATGACAAATGCTGTACTCCGTGAGGCAAGGACAGTGCGAATCTATACGTTCATTAAGAAAACATTCCAATAAACTAAAGGAAGAAGGTTATTGGGGAGTGGCAATGATCATGCGGAAAAAAAAGCTATGTAGCGCCCACTAGTCATTATTCATTCATTCTTACAATTCATTAAACAACTTGTATCAAATGACCTCTAATACAATGTAATAAATGAAATTGTTTTGATGATCTAGATCTTCACTCATTTTTTAGGCCGATCGAAGGCATATGTAAGCCTTGAATTGATTTTTCACTCGTGCAATGCCAAATGGAATACAATTGTGCTACCTGCAATGCAAAAAAATACATAATTATGTATCTTGTCTTCAGTTGAAGATACGCGCAGAGTAGTTCGATACGGATTAGTCAAACAATGGACATAATTATGAATGTTATGTGAATCATTTCGTTAAGTTCCGTAACAAGTAATTTACCGTGTAGTAGCTGTGTTAACCCACAAAAGAGTCAACCTAATAAAAATGGGTTAAGATGCATCACTCTATTGTTTCGATTGTCAAACACGGTATTGTTTTGGTCTGTTTTTGGATATAAATTATGGAAGAAGAAATATTTTAATCTTTTTTCTATCGACAGAGATTAAGCTAATCAATTTCGATTTACTTATATCAGTTTGGCTTAGCCCAGTTAATTCATTGAGTAAATTTGATGAACGTGATTGTTGAAATAATAATGTCATCAACGGCTGACATAAGACCTTTCCTAACATATCTAATGCATTGGAGGCTTATAGCTTTGACCTTTTCGATTAGTTCAATGTGTGGCCACGATTTGAGATTGAGTCATTGAGTGAAAGGGTCAAGTCCAAACTAGATAAAAAATTCTGTGAATTATAACACAGAGGAATGGAAGATTCAAAGATGTAAGAATTTTATCGTTTATTTCAGATAAGCTGTGTTTTTTTTCGAAACTGTATAGCCACTTTTCTACACAAAGCAAAAACAAAATGGAAAGTGAGGATAAATTAGTCAGTAACCAAAAGTGAACATAAAGTGTGGAGCAAGTTGAATCATAGATGGCGTAGACTAAAATTCTGGACAACAACCTTTAATTGTTTAACGCTGATAGGAAGATTTATTCGTTAATGGTTGCTGTCTACGCCATCTATGGTTCGAATGTCTTCTTGAAGGTAAAGATGAGAAGTGAGTATGGACGTTTAATTAAGAGGTGGCTAAACACTTTCGAAAAAAATACAGCTATAGTATAGTGCTTTCGAAACTCAGACGATTTCTACATCAAAGTAAATAAAAAGAAATTAAAATAAATATTTCACGTAAGTTTTTCAACAGATATTGTTCAAAGAACGAGTTGATTTAATGTAGTTCTACGGTCTTTCCGGCACGACTAAGGTTTTCACGGAGCCAAGTTTTAAATATGCCAGTTGCTGACATACCCTTAGTGGAGTGACGAAGCCATCTGAGCGGTTAAGCCCTTCAGAAAGTGGAGTTTATTAAATTACTCGCACACAACACACCATTTTTGACAGTAATCTGACACAGAACTACGTAAGCGCCCAGGTATATGCAAGGATCTTTTCGTACCGTGTTTACTACCTCTTTACTTCATTCCTACTGCTCCTCCTGTGGGGTGTGCTCCATTTCAACATGTTCCCTATTTCAATTTGGATTTTTTTTGGACTGGATAAATGATTCATCCTCAGAATAAGATTGCCATTACAAATGAGTCTTAAACCAAGAGAGAACCTAGAAATATCTTCGAGACTCCTCCGCAGAACCACTTAAGAAGGGATCAATAAGGATATCTTCTTTGGTAGTAAGAGTGCTCTCAACAGAACTGTGTGTTAAATTATGCTGGGTACCTAGATACTGGTCAAAATAAAGAAAAGTACGGAACTTCTATTGAGTAACATTATCAATGGTATCAAGGTATCGATCTGGAGAGACCCAGGGCAAGCTTTGTAGCCGAGAGAAATTATACTCCCAGGTAGATAAAAAATCAGAGCCACGATAGAAGTACTTTCTGGACATTGAGTTTTGAGGAAGCACCCAAGCAAATTAGGACACGTATCGGATGATATAACTCATACACCGCTTCTAGAAGAATGTACCTTGGAAGCAGTCTAGATCACGTAGGTTCACGGAAACTATTGAACTCAACTAAACTGTGTGGTTTTGGCCGGCATGGTTAAGGTTTCTTTCTGGCTTTTAGACTTCTCTTCTAGGGACCGCGATGTGTCTGGTATATTAAAAGAACTCCATGCCCCTACTAGACTTGACATAATCTAAATATGCATACATTCAGTGAGGTAGATTTCATAGTATGCGAACATAAAGGGCTATAAGACCGTTTAACACTTCTTTATCTGAACTAACCTTACCTAACCTACATAAAATTTAAGTTTTACGAAGAATAATTAATAAAACTCTTAGCTTGTGCTAGAGCAAGAACCTTGAAGGTGTACCTACAACCATAAATTCTCCTACGAAAATAAGTTAATACTCGTCTAATCGATGGTTTTCAGCTCCAAAATCTGAACCAAAAGTGTAAACATTTTAGGATAGAACTTTAAACTGAGTTCGTTCGAGTAATCGAGTTAAACAGTTGATAAAATATTAGCCCCGAAGTTTTTGAATTATAATCTTTTTGTCCACCAAAATATTCAAATTACGACAACAATTTGGCAATCAACGGTAGTAATGAAAAGTTTTAGAATTTGTCGTCACATATCTTGCACATAAGTACGTATTTTAAGATCTTAACTCGTATTAGGCTTCTTTCTATTCAAAGTATTCGAAGACATGGATGAGCTAATGATGCTAAAATTTCGAACAATCAAATTTCGATGAAATTCAAATAAATTTTTTTTAAAACGCATTTTTTTAAATTTTATTAGAACATTTTTTAACCAACGAAATAAATATTGGAATTTTAAAAATTCAAAAACTATAGCTTGTCAAAAACTCAACTAAAGTTTTAAGACTTAAAATTTTTATTCCAAAAAGTTCTCTTTATGGTATTCTTAACATAGATGTGCTCCAAGAAAACTGTATCCATCAAGAGCCTATGGTCTCTATCAACTAAGACCTCCACTTCACGATTGTGATTTCACACTCAAGATGTCAAACAGATGTCTTTCAAAAATTGATTGAAAAAATCATTTAAAATTTCGCAAAAGCTACCGAATAATACCTATTAACCAGCAAAAGACCTTCCTCTCACTATTTAAACCAAATTACTCGTGACACCTTAAAAGCCTGAGTAAATTTGAAATAATTAAAACGCCCACACTCCCTGTAGCGCACATCTTTTCTTCATGAGATCTAAAAACAACTTCCCATTAAACGTTTTTACTTTCAATCATCGTGTCATGGTCATTCGAAACAACGGCGCCCGCCAAGAAGTGGTTAAATTGTCATTGCGCGAGCGCAAACAATGTAAAAATCGTGACAGTGTGGTCGGTCAATATAAAATTGGCCACAAACAAAAAAAAAAATCAAGTTCACTCAACAAGTTCAACCCTGAAGGAGTTCATTTCATTGAACTCGACCATTTGCTTAAAGAAGGAAGTTATCTTGTATGCAATATCCTTACCTAAAATTTTGTCCTTGGTATTGGTCAAAATTCGGCAACAAATTTAATCCAATGAGAGTATATAAATCCTTTTTTTTTTAATTTGGTGAAAAAGTTAGAAAAATCTTCGTTAAAAAATCCACTTAGCACTGAAATTTAAGTTCCACTTCAAAATTCTGATAATGACCTTCCACTTTGAGATTTTAGTACAAACAATTAACACCAAGTTTAGTGCATCAGTAGAGGAAGACAAGAAAACACTCAAAAATTCGATTCACTTATGCATGAACACAATTTTCACTTTTCTTTTAATTTTCACTTAAATTTGACTTTTAAATTTTTGTTTACACAATGTGATAGAACTTTTTTTTTCTCAAAAAAAAAAAAAAAAGGAAAAACCTTTGTACGAATTTGTTTTAAAAAGTAAGGCACTGTTCGCAAGGCAAAAAGGAGTTTCACTATTTAACTAAACAACAAGAAAAAATAAAGGAGTAAAATAGAAACGCGTCCACGACCGATGGTAGCTAACATTCGAATAAGTCGAACAACGATGGTCCATCCAATTGGAACTGGAGTTTCTGCTTGATTTGGTCGAAGACACCAATACACCCGCATAAAAGTGGTGTACAAACTATCTTGCCACCAATTTCTCTGCTCAATGAAACAGAAAACCGAACCGAAACCATGTGGTGTGGTGACCAGCAGTAGCAGCAGCAGCAGATATAGATACTCACTCCACTCGGCAGTCGTACATGTGGTGAACAAATTTTTGGTATTATTTTTATTTTCATTGGCAAAAGAAGGGGAACTCACTTCGAGCGCATGGTTGCATTGCATTTTGTGGTGGATTTCTTTCTTCGTGTTTATTTGGGATAAAATTGCGAAATGCAGTGGGAAATTTTCCCCTATCGAACATGTTGCATAGTGTTAGAGTTTGTTTCATGTAAGAGTATACTTCTTTGATTGATCAACAAATTCAAGCAACGCTCTCTTAAGTCGACTCAATTCAGCTGAATATTTCATAAGTAAACTATAAAGAGAACCAGTTTTAGTAGGGTAGTTTTGTAAGCGATTAGTCTCTTCTTTGGTTGTGTTATGTTCTTTTGCGTTTGAAAGGAACATAACACAAGATCTGTTGGTTTTGTTGTAAGAAAATGTATGAAGAGGGTTTTTTTTTCGAATTAAGACCATCAATTTTGGTACAGCGAAAGGCTTTAGAGACTACAAGGTAAAAAAGATGTAAAGATCAAACAAATAATTGCTTATAACAAAAAATTCTCAACAAACTAAAGATACTATGAAAGTTTCAAGCGCTTATCGTCATACATTCAACTCAAAACTAACTCAAAAGTAAGGAATTGGACCACCCTCTGTTGGAGACATTCCCCTCAGCATATCCGACAGCGTGAAATACCTGGGTATCAAAAAACTCACCTAGAAGCCAAACATAAGTGAAAGAGTTAAAAAGGCTTTGTTGGCCTTCTATATGTGTAGCAGAATTTTTGGGAAGACCTGGGGACCCTCTCTAAAAACAATTCTCTGGATGTACACGGCCATCATAAGACCCATCCTGACATACGGCAGTCTTGTATGGTGGTCAGCGTTAAGCAATTCCACCTACCGGAAAGAGCTCACTAAAGTACAAAGACTGGCGTCCATTGGTGCCACCAGTGCGATGAGAACCACTCAAACTGCGAGTCTTGATGCTATTCTCAACCTGCCTCCGCTAGACATTTACACGAGATCAACGGCAGCCATCAGTGCCTTAAGAATAAGTCAGACTGCGTGCTGGGAGTCAAATGTGACAGGGCACGCGACCAACCTTGGCAGATTTTTCGGCCAGACACCCACAACAGTGTACACAACGCCTTACCCTGACTTCATGATACCATTTGCCTCAGCTTACACTAGCAGAGAAGAGTGGAAAGACAACCGTATACCAAATGCCGAATCCATAGGACAGATGGATCAAAAATCTCCTAATCACTGGGAATATCAAGATCTATACGACTCCCACATCACAGCAATGTTTTCCAAGAGGAGTTCCTGGCAGTGACAACAGCTGCCCATGAGTTTGCCGTAAGAACAATACCGCCAGAAGGTATCACTTTCTTTATCGACAGCCAGGCCATAGAAATAAAATCCAAGCTTGTGAAGTCCTGTCGCGAAGAGCTTAAGCTTCTAGGAACACAGTACAAGGTTTTGCTCTCCTCGGTCCCTGGGCATGAGCTCACTCCGGGAAATGAAAAGAAGATGAATTAGCAAGGAAATCTTCATCGGACCCACTTGATCTGACTGACTTCTCCATAAGCACGCCGCCTTCTGACCTGAGTGCGGCGGAGGTATTTCGTTTCCTCTGCCAACCCACAAACCTAACCTAACCTTAGGAATTGGACCAAAAAGAGTAGTTTAAATCGACATCTCTACCTTACGTACCTTGTGACAAAACAGCCACTGGTTACGTAGACTAACACTTCGGCTCAATGGTGCACAATCTCCCAACCATAACTTATATTTTGAAAAGTTTCCAACCACCGGAAAAGCTTAAGTGCAACAGTTTACATAAGAAAATATTATCTAACCGATTGACAAAGATATTTTCATTCCCAGACGCCAATTGTTGCACCAAACTGTCAACTCAAGAAATGTATCTACACAAAAATTTATTAAACAAACTTCTTATTTCCACCATTATCCTCCTAATCTCGTTACAAAATAAGGCTTCAGTGCTAATCCCGAGCTGAAAATCCCTCAACTCTGTGCGGCGGCGGCGACGACTCCTAATGCAATGCACTGCACATATCCATGTGGGAGTCAACTGCTGCATGTCGATGAAAACCCCACAGACATTGACTGACATCTCGATGGATATTAGGGCGGGACACACGTATCACCAAATCAATGCGTTTCCACTGTACGAGTATATATGCCGACAAAAAGCCCCCCATTACGACAGTCCATCTCATGCATTACGGATCCCCCGCACCGGATTCAAACGCAGATTTATCTCTAGATTATGTAACATGTTTTGTTTTTAGTGGTTGAAGAGCGCCACTGCAACAGGTGAGTGAGAGACTGTCCGCCGGCCGATCCTTGAACATTCGCATTTACGTAATGGATTTCACTTAAAAACTCTTTTAAATAATAATTAAGGAGTCACACACAAAAGTATACAAATTTATGTTCCAAAAGGACGCAACACCATGAATTACGAATGAGAAACACGCAACGGTGTTTGGGGCTGCTTCACGCGCAGCGGTGCATCTTTAATAAACGTAAACACAGAGATTTTATTGAGTGATTACTATTTTTTATTCGATGAATAACGAATTTCTGTTTGTAATGGTTTTTAGTGAGACTCTGCGGATTGCATCTTTGTGACAGGCTATAATTTGCACAATACAAGAGGTGATCTGAGGCCTTGAGGGACATGTATATGTATCTACGTTTATTGTTGTTATGTTGTCTTTTTAATTTTTGCATTCTAGTGGAAATTTTGTAGCTGATACAAGGGATCCCTGACATATGGCTCTTAACTCATATCAATGATGTGAAGGACGAGTGGCAATATAGCTTACGGCGCTGAGTCATACATAAATCCATAGTTCGATTATGATCTTATGTCTCATTGGCTCCAAGAAAGAGGCACCTGCTGACAGTATAAACTTATCGGAGTGACGAAGCCGTGTGAGTATCTCAATTGTACGCAGAAAGGGGGTGAAATCTTCTCATCGAGTTTAGCGAACTATCCACTTGAAACTTGAAATATACCAGACCCCCGTCTGTCTGACAGTTGTTGCTTATCCTTAGCAGCATGAGGACATCACACAGGCAGTTAAACCCTGGAGAAAAGGGTGAAATCTCGTTAGCGAGCAAAGGAAGCCACCCTCTCCTAATTTGAAAGGCAACAGACTTGGAGACAGTCGCGTGCCTGACATTTTTGACGTATGTATATTTAGCGGAACAACGTAAGCAACTAAACTCGCCAGGAAGCTGGAGTTCTATATGTCCCTGCATAACAGCTTACTAAGTCAATGATGTATCCCAAAGTTCTGTGTATGGAATTGCAATGTCTATACCTAGGCTCTATTGTGAGCTTAGCAAACGATAACAGTGAGCAAAAGGTGGTCTAAGGAAACTTAACTTGTTACTAAGCTACTAAATTGACTCTGTATAGAGGACTAATATTCCTATTCCTGGTGTACGGTCCATAAGCATGGGATCGTATGCAATGTGCTCAGACTCCAGTCTCACTTTTGATGGCTTTTCAGAAGCTTCTTCTTATTGTATTAAGACATCGCTTAGACCGTAGGATCTGCATTTTCTTTTGGCATATGAAGCCAAGCTTATGCCTTAGAATTTAAGTCTTAAGTCTGAGCAATTGCAGACGACACATTGAGTTAGCCCAAGTCAGTGGAAGATGCTCTTTGTTACTTTGGGAGACATGGTGGAAAGAGCCGAACTAAACGATCTATTTAAAGACATCGACCCATAAGAGAGCAACTAAGGTGGGTGGGTCATGTAGAATGGAATGCATCCCAATTGGACATCATAGTAGGCAACAACCTGTATCAACTTGCGTGCTGTTTGTTTGAATTAGGCCTGTGACCACCTCGGGCTGTAACGCCACCAAAGAGTGCCCTCAATGCTGTCCTCAAGGACGAATTCTCTCTCCATTTATGTATATCATGATTTCATAGAAGTTCGCTAGTTGCTGTGAAATCGAGTTATAGTAAGTGTCCCTCCAAATTTGTTTCTCGACTGTGAGAGGATCGACGCTTAGGCATCCTTAGAACTTCGCTAAATAAATACGGCAACTTAATCTGAGAAAGTTTCCACACAAATCTCATGAATTGCTAGTACTAGATCGTAGATACTGTACCAAAGATGTATGAGTCATTTGAATGGAATAAGGAAAGTGATGTCGCTCTTTACGAACAGTCACAACCTACTCGTGGGACCATTGTGGAGAATACTTCACGCTCGGCAGTTTCGACATCTTTGATATAACTATAGCACGACACGGCTACATCGAAAGCGACAGTAGATATCCTTGATTTCGCCTATCCTCCTTATCCTTATTTGCATATTTAAGTACATATGTACGTGGAACACGTGAAGAAAATGTTCTCTAATTAGTTATGCCACAAAAAAAGGTTAAGTAGTAGGTGGGCCACGTCCAGAAACTTAGTTTAGTTGCCTCCTGGTGATATCTTGTGACTTAATAGCAGGCACTGTTAATCTATGTGACCATATCTAGAAGGTAGGTACATATGTGGCTATGTATGTATGTATTTCGGATTAGATTGTATGTAAATTTTTCTCAAAACCAGGCTGAGATTGGATGCGGCTGCCTTAACTAGACAAGTCCTTGTACAATTCAATCAATTGTCCTTGGAAAGACTTGCACGTAAAGAATGAAAATGTCCAACAAAAAAATTCCATATCCTATGTATCTCTCAATCGAAGGCAAACACCGTATTGATTTCATGAGTTTTACGTCCTTGCTTTTTAAGGTGTGAAAACGTCGCGCCTTTTAGGAAAAGGGTTTCTCCTCCAATATTCTGTTTGACGCAAATTTGACAGAAATTTCCACTGACATACGTATGTATGTATTTGGGAGGAAATCAGAATCTAACGTAAGTTTTAAGAAACCTAGATCCTGAACAATCTTACAAATATTAAAAGCCATAAAACAATTTCCACTTACCTCACCAACGGCATGTTTGTCTTTCAAATTCGCAGCAATCTCGGCAAAGTTCTTCAAGAATTTCCTCTCGAACGTCCGCAAGCATCCACGATATTCACACACAAGTACATCACGAGCCTGTCTTATCAATATCGAACGAGTTCGCTCATAGTAGACTGGATAAATATCTCCCAGATAGCTGTCAACTAATTCATCAAGCCCCAAATCCTAGAAAACATATGAGAATCTAGGAAGAAATTCTCACGATTTGCCATAAAAGATTGCTTACCAACTCCTCAAGCACTACGGCCGACATTTTTAACAATACATCGTCGCCCCAATTATCCTCTTTAGTTTCTGTGCCTGCAGCTACGCCCTCTTCCTTGTCCACTTGAGTGGTAGTCTTTCCCGGAGATGGTGATTCTACTACAAGGAAACATGTTTCCGGTTGAATTGAAGGAGGGGTTACACACTCGGCCTCATCGCAACACTCCTCAGTGCATGGCTCATCCTGCGGGTGATGACCTGTCAATCGATCCTTGCACTTTTTTAGATATGTCCGTACACGCGATTTGCTTCGACGAACTTCAATGCGATTTGTGGTGCCGGTACTGTCTGTTTGTAGACTATTCTCCGCCACATCGTTTACACACGACAGCGAATTGGAGCAACTTTGTTGTCGTTCCTCATCGATGTTTACCACCTCGTCGAGGTACCTTTTACTTATGTTACCACCACCCCCATCTGGCGGTTTCATTGGATTAACCTGTGGATAAGAAAGGAGCCATTAGTGTAATGCGAAAAATGGTAGAGAAAAATAGAAATAAATTTTCCAGTATTGTGCGGAGAGAATCGATTTTCCACGAGAACGTACAAAGGACCACCACCTAAACCTTGTTCTAAATCTTTTTCTTCAAATGGAAATCATTCACAGCACACCATAGTGACACATGATAACTCGTCACAACACATTAAGGGTGACGTAGGTCAAGAGTGTCGCCTAATGACCCCGATTCACCGGCAATCGTCGCGGTGCAGCAGGACACTTTCAAATTTTTACCTTTTTCTTGCGGAAATACATGTCGCATTATTTTTTTTTTTTTTCTTTCCTTTTTTTTCAGGACAAAAGAACACACTGCGTCTACGTCTTTTTCTACGAATTCAAATGCACACAGCGATTGCAAGGAATACTAGAACTTCCGCAAGGACCGTTGCCAGGAAAACAAGATTCGTTCGATT
This sequence comes from Chalcosyrphus nemorum, assembly GCA_949716465.1. Lineage (NCBI taxonomy): Eukaryota > Metazoa > Arthropoda > Insecta > Diptera > Syrphidae > Chalcosyrphus > Chalcosyrphus nemorum. Next base: position 12,705,482 of record OX454334.1, on the reverse strand, counting down.
TATGTGTTTTGTGAGTTTCGCGGAAGGAATCGAAAATAGAGCGACGCAAAACATCCGGCCGAGTACGTGAGGAGAAGGAAAGGATACACCTAGTTGTTGTGGCTCTCCTTGTGGAAAGGTTAGTTAAGTCATTCGTTAGATACTTAGTTCCTTTTTCGTAGTGTGAAAGCTTTTTATCAATAAAACTCGTGAATAAAAAATGTCCTTTTTTCGCGGGTGCTTGTCTGTGATTTCAAGCATGCGCAGGATTCAATCAAAGCTTTTCTCACAACATAATCTCTGGAAGGGAAGTTAATACATTATCTACGAGTGAATCTAGGAAAGGATCACGTGCCGGAAAACGTTTCATGTTTTGTCTGCGAATTCCTAGTAGTCCTGACGGGCGGTAAGTAATTGGGTCAAATGTGAATAAGTTAGAGACTAGTAGAGTGTTTTAAAGGGAAATCTGTGCTAAACATACGTAGATAGGATGGCGATTGCGTGTTGGAATGGGAAAGAAGGGTGTGCGTGACTTGTCATGCCTTTGCGAATGTTTGTTACTAAAATTAAGGCTAGCGCTAACATTGTTGGCGATTAACGTAACCTAGTTTAAAGAATGATTTGTTGGTCAGTGTTTTCCACCTGCTGAGCTACTTTTCGGTATTTTTTTTATGTCTTTAAGATTGGGAGGGATTAAGGAAGGAATCTTAGGCTAACTACTCTCTCAACAGTAAAAATAACACCGTGAGGCTTCGGTGTTTTATCTCAAAAGTTCTATGCTATTATGCAAGTTTAAAGAAGACATATATCGAGCCCAGCTTCGGTTAGATTCTGAGCCAGGAATGAAACTTCTTATGGGATGGCACTAGGAACTAATCAACTGAAAGCAACAACATTTAGCAACATTCCAAGCGGGAATTTGAGCTACTCTCATAGCAGTTTCGTGGGACCAATTATCTTTATTTGTAGCGACAACCAGGTTCCGTTCAAGACACTGCTCAACTTATTAATCACTTCGAGCACAGAATGGAACAACTATCAGATATCAGAACTATCTGTCCCTGGCTTTTACTTGTTGACTATCGGTTAGGTTTAAACTTAAACTGAGCTGAACAGTGTTCAGAAAAGGAGGTCTAATAAGTGTAAACTGCGTTGGGATACGACTGTGATTCTTATATGTATGTATGGACAATTGTTTCAGGAATAAGTCACTAGGATATACTCAGGCCAAACACTTCTTCTCATGAGCAAGAAATCAGAACTCCTAGAGTGCTTCTGGACACAGTTATGACACTGTTTGCTAGTATACTACCTTTGTTCCTATAAAGATGTCGGAATACTGATACAAATTTAGGCGAGACATAGCTTGGAAGTGTGTTCTTGGGAGAAGAAGACTTCACTTGACTAATTCCGTGGGTACGGAAGTAGAGTTTGAGTTTGAGTACTCTAATGGAATTTGATAGCCGTGTTTTATTGGAAAGTGTATAGCCAGTTCAGTAAATTTTTGGGTAAAAAGCAGCAAAATAAACCAAAATTTAGTCAGTAATCAAGAATAAACATGAAGTGTAGAGAAATTCGAGTCCTAGATGGCGTTGACTTCGATTGTAGACACCAACCATTAATTGCTTTACGTTGATAATAGAATGGTTGCTGTCTACAATTGGATTAAGCTCAAATGTCATTTTGAAGTAAAAAATTAAAGTCAGTATGCAAATGAGTATGGACGTTTTATTGAGAACTGTCTATACACTTTCCAATAAGACAAGCAGTGCAGTCAATGATCAGAGTCCCCAAGCTCTGCCATAAAGGCACTTACTGGCTTGTAGAACTCAGGAGCGGAACGGAGATAGAGACACATTGTTGGCAACCGCATTGAATGGCTCAAAAACTTTGTAGAAGTCTTATAAGTAAACCTTAGTATTCACCCTAAAGCCGTAAGCCTTACACGAAGTCTATCACGCTTTCAGTTCAGAATAGACTCTTTCAGCTTTGAATTCTAACTCATATCCAAACTGCAATTCTAAACTCTTTCTCATTTCACCACTATCGTAGACTGTCTTACTGTATACAGATCAGGTGTTTGACAATACCGTATATAAGTACTAATTGGATGCAATTTTTTCCACATTCTCATTCCCACAACCGCATTCCGCATGACATCTGTAAACACATGTACTACGTGCTGCAAGATACTCATCCTCACCCGGCTCGCCAACCTTTCCCGGGAAACTAACTATCAATTGCAAGGTAATTAGCCGCCTGTGAACCGCCAGACAATGATTAACTCCTTCAGTAGAGTGTATAATGTCAAATTTATTTATTTATTCGCATATTTAACAGCCTCTCAGGCGACAGACACGACGAGTGAGAAAAGCCCCGTATCTTAGTATCTCATTAGGTGTGTAGACGCAAAAGGCACTCACTCTCTCTCTCTAACGAGTATCACAATCACTTAGCGTATGCAGCACACATCATCTCATTTCTTTCGAGGAAATTAAAAAACCTCCTCTCTTGCATCAGATGAAGGAGGATGAGATGGGTTCCACCATCAGGAAGTAAGTCTATTCCTTTACGACCCTCTGTTGCGGTGAGACATTGGTAAATTTATTAACTCACAGATCGCGGATACACTAAAAAAAAAAGCAACCAATTAAAACATCTCCCGCGCTTTATAATCCACGCCGCCGCCGCCGCCGCCACTAATAGATGGCATTAGGTACGTTACGTATATGTCTGTCTGGGCGACACGATGCGTCGTCGCATCACATAAAGACAGAAGAAACAAAAAAAAAAAGGCACAACATTAGACGCAAAACACAATTCCCAAGTTGGGCATTGTTTGGGCCTATCATCAGTAGCGGATCGCATTAGGTGCAGGTTTACACTGCACTTCCTACCAAGACGCGCGTCTCCGTCCTGACGAAGAGTGCGCGCTCACGCGAGAAAGAAGCCTTTGCGTCCATCTTATCCGATGAGATCATGTCGAGCGATAGAAGCGTCGCCATTTGTCAATGTGTAATCAGCAGCAAAAACCTATAGCTCCCGCGTGGTTTCTCACCAAACGAAACACACTATAAAACCGACACCAATGGCGCGGAGAGTGTTCACAGCTTATAGATACTTTTTCGCTCCTCATCCATATGACCGACACATAAAGGGAGACCGCACAGCGTTCACTCTTAAAAGAGGAAATCATCGCGATCGACAATGATGGTGTATCTAAAGTATAAAGCCTTGGCCCAAGGTAGTAGACGAAAGGGGCTTGGGATTTGTCATGCATCCGAAAGTCTAGCGACATATCTATAGATACCTACTGTCTGTGTTATTTGGTGAGGAAACAGTTAATTTGCGGTATCGGTTACGGGACTATCTATCGACTTCCGTAAATATCGTATTTGTTTGTTTTCCAGCATTGGGTTTCTCTTTCATTTGGTTTCGTGTGATGTGGCATAAGGACCTCATATGGATGGTGGTGAAGCCTCCGTGGTGTGCACTTTTCATATGGACAACTTGACATGGAGGAGGTCCAGATATCGAGCAGCGGGCGCACACCAACAGACACTTGGAGTGACAGGAAAACCAATGTGGTGGCGATAATGCAAACAGACGGGCGAGATCACAAGCCATTTGTGATCGAGATACAGCGATGAACCTGCGCTCCTTTAACGATAGCGAAAGCGAATTGGAGCAACCATCATTCGAAACCACTGTGCAGTGGGTACGTTAACGTTACTCCGTAATGGTGAGCGACTTTGGAGTAAACAAAACGTAAGCTTAATTGTAGATAGGAATCGCGGTCGTGTTGAGTAATTGCAAACATGTTGGCATGCATTTGGGAAATTTTCGAATTTCAACACAGAAGCTTGTGCTTGCTGCCGTTTGTGCAGACTTACTGAGGATGAGTACTAAATGCGCCGGTTGTTTTAATGAAGGGGACAGTCGACGGAAAATTTATTATATACCGAGTTGCATGGGGCAGTCATTTGAGATAAAATCTGGCGGCCAAATCTAGTGATCAAAGTTTGACTAGCCTACTAAAACTCATGAATCAATTACTGGCTACAACAAAAGTAAAATGAAAAAAAATTATGCGTTCATCCAATAAGATGAGACATACGTAGGTACATAGATAATGGCTGCATGTATGACCCTTGCAAACTGGATTGATGCCACAAGCACCTGGGTGTTTCCCCAGATTATAGCTTGAATCAGCTTTCGAAGAGTAGCAACCGCCGGCTTCAAGTTGTGGTCTATTAATTTTTGAGAATAAAAACTGCCCCGAGCGACAGATGGTTTTTGAGAAGCTTCCCACAGTTCTCTATACGACTTCCAGACCACAGCAGTGTTTTCCATTTGAAGGTCCTGGCAGTGACAACAGCTGCCCGTTATCGACCGCCTGGCAGCTATCAAAGCAATTACCGCCATAGAAATAAAATCCAAGCTTGTGGAGTGCTATCGCAAAGAGCTTAAGGTTCTTGGAACACAGCACAAGATTCTGCTCTGCTGGGTCCCTGTGCATGAGGGAGTCCCGGGAAATGAAAAGGCAGATGAAATAGCAAGGAAAGCTTCATCGGACCCACTTGAACTGACTGACTTCTCCATAAGCACCCCAACCTGCGTTCTCAGGTTTGAAGCAGGGAAACTGGCAAAAAGAGAGGCGAACTTAAGATGGAAGGCCCTAGATGACCGAAAGAATCATTCGCAAGGACAGACGCTCACTGTTCATGCTTGTGGGGATACTCACGGGTCACTACACTCTGCGGTACCACCTAAAGAAACTGCGTCGGGCGGAAGAAGAACTCTGCAGATGATGCGGCGATGAGGATGCGGCGATGAGGATGCGGCGATGAGGATGCGGCGATGAGGATGTTATAGAGGACATTACCCACTTCCTCCGCCAGCGCCCTGAACTCCAACATTCCAGTCCAACTCCTTTCACTTCTTTCAGGATCTAGGAGAACTCTCCAATGCCAACACCGACATGTTATTGAACTTCATCAGAACATCAGGATGGTTACGAGTAAGTACAACCATGGGTAGTTGTTACAGATATTTATGGGTTAAATGGGCAAGGAGTACTTTTCTAAACCCCCTATGGGTGACACAATGGTTCAGTGCTGACCTGAGTGCGGCGGAGGTGTTTCGTTTCCTCTGCCAACCCACAAACCTAACCTAACCTAACCTAACTTCAAATCTCTATGAATGAACGGAAATATCCAATTTTGCCGGTACATTTATAGATCCCAAAACCTAGAATTATATTGTTGCTTTGAACCCACTCTGGATGACAAATCCTTGAGGTCAACTCAATCTGTTGATAATTTGTAATAACAGAGGCCCACTCTTAAGAACTCATTCATTTTTACTTTAAAACTCGTTATCGTAGTGAATCATTCCTGCCACAGCCACAGAAGCAGTCAACTTTTATGTTTCATAAATCGTGAACTGTAACCGGAACGATTTTGTCAAACCATAATTGAATGACAAATCACCCGCTGATTTATGTATAAGTTTACAATAGACTAGCCTTGGTATAGGCACACCACTGTTACAATTATCTTATCCACTCCCACCTGAGCGGCATCAAAAGACTTTAAGTACACTCTACCGCCAAACACACCTCTTCCTCTCCTTTGGACGGGTTTTCTTTAATAAAAAAAAAATTAAAGACCATTAAACATCGATTACATGTTCCCATTTAAGAATACAGCAGCTCCCACACACACAACATATCGGGCATCCTTCTTCACATCGGGCACATGAAGTGAAAGTGATGTATAATCACTGCACCATTGAGGACATAAATGAGGGCAACCTTGTAACTAAGTGGTCAAACAAAATTTGCCTCCTGTTCGCCGAGAGAACATTCACATAAAGTAATTTCGCCTCGTCCAGTTTTGCCGCACAGTACACCATACACACGCAACTCTGGGTCAGCCTGTTGTATGTCCGATCTCATCATATGTAGAAGATATCCTCATTTTGTTTTTTTTTGTTGCCCCTAAGCCGTGTATTATGTTTGACATGAGTAAGTGCCAATGGACACGTAAACTACCTGCGGCTTTTAACAGAATACGCTGGAGCATTCGTGGTCGAGTTCTTTGGCTAAGTCGCACCCAGTATTTAGTTGGAGCAAGATGAAATGTTTGCTGGATTGAAATAGTTATTTTCCTTTTCTTTTTTTGTTTAAAGGCATTTTCAAAGTATTTACATGACGCTGGGTGTGTTCAACAAGCGTGTACACTGAGAAAAATTGTTTGGGCAGTAGTAGAAACGTTTTATGGTTGCAACAGGGCGGTAGGACTAGACGGTACAGCATCGACAGACCTACTCTTCCCACTTGCTGGGAGAACATGGGAAGCCGAGAGTTTTCCGGATGAGTGGAAGAAGGGTCCTTGGCTTGGGTCCACATGTCACGACTTCCACAGAGGAAGGCTGTCTGAGGTATTCAAAGTCCAAAGTGGGGTTCGGCAAGGCTGCATGCTTTCACCAATACTGTTTTTTTTGGGGAGTAGCGATGTGCTGAATGCAGCCATATCAACAGGAAATGGAGGAATTCGATGGACTCTTACATCTGAACTCAAGCACCTCGACTATGCCGATGATGTATGCCTTCTGCCTCACAGAATAATGGACCTTCACCAAATGACAGCAAATGTGGAGAGGGAAGCAGGGGTCGTTGGCGAAGTAATGCAATAAGCTTAAGAAACAAGCTACGACTGTTCCGTTTCAACGTTGAATCCGTGCTGCTTTATGGATGTGGTACCTGGAGAGTGACCGATATCACGAGGAAGCTGCAAACGTTTGTCAATTTGTGCCTGCGCTACATCTTAAGGATATTCTGGCCAAACCGTATCTCTAAGGAACAGCTTTATTAGAGACGACGAAAGTGGCAGTGGATTGGTCACACTATCCGAAAGGGTGACAGTTCCACAGCAAGCCAAGCGATGCAGTGGAACCCGCTTTCTTAGGATGGCAGGATACGCGGCGGTCCTAGAAGTACGTGGCGCAGAACAGTGCAGAAGGAAGCGCGGCAACTGGGAAAGAGAGTATTGTAGAGGCTCTAGAACCCACAAGGGGATACAGGACATAAGTAAGTGCGGAACGAAAAACTTTGAGTGTGATCCTAATTTTCGCTTCTTTTCAACATGAAATTTCTTTCCGTGTATTAACGAATAGCACTCAGTAATAAATCGCTCTGCTTGCACATGTTATGCCCACAATCCATTAGAGAGATATTTAATTCAAATTACTTTTGTTTATCACACGACAATTGACATGGCTCGTGTACAGTTCTATAAAACTGCATCTGACTTTTTCGATGGACTCCAAGACTTATGGCGTCAAAATAATGATATCAAGGTTATTGCAAACGCCTCTGGCGTGCATGGTTGATGTTAGATTAGAAGACATGACTAGTAAGTGAGAGCAGAGCAAGACAATGCAATTGATATAGGCAGCCTTTAGCTGTCTTTTAATTACAGGTTTTAGTTTGGTATCTATTGAGTAAGTACCAAATTTTAAGTACCTAGGATGCCTAAGAAAAGCTTTTGGTTTCTAAGGACATTCATATCCGTGTATATGACAGCAGACATGTACGTGTACGTCTGCAATGTCCAGGACGTGTGGGTGCCGTGGCTCAGTGGTTAGTGCATTGGATCGCCCCTCTAAAACATTTGATTTGATAAGCCAACTAAACTTAGGAGTGCGATAATATCTGGAATTTCTATCGGAAAGATAAGCAGTTGGCTGTAAATTCTGAACTCACACTTTTCGAAATAGGGAAGACAACTTAGACACCGAGGCACAGAGAATTGCAACACTTCCAGCAGTTGCTTAACGGGCAGCAAATAGAGAGAGTGATAGGGCAAGAAGAGAAACCACCTCCAGTCAATGAAGAACCAACGCCTCCACCCAGTATTGAAGAAGTTAATGTAGCCATCAGAAAATTGAAGAACAACATAGCCGCTGACTCTGATGGGTTTTCAGCTGAACTCTCAAAATACGGAGGTGATGTCTTGGTAGGATGCATGCATTAAGTCATCAACCAAGTATGGGTAGAGGAACGCATGCCCGACGACTGGATTATCAGCTCAATATGCCCCATCTTTAGAAAAGGCGATGCTATGTCTTGTAAGAACTACCAAGGCATATTCCTGTTAAATGTCGCATATAAGATCCTATCCAACGTATTATGTGACCGTCTAAAACCATTCTGCAACACACTAATCGACTGTGGTACCAGTGTGACTTCCGGCCCGACAGATCGACAATAGACCAAATTTTTACACTCAAACAAATCCTGGAAGAGTCCAACGAATCTTAGCTCGAAACCGGCCACCTATTCATAGACTTTAATCCCACAAGGTTCCAAGCTCTTTCAAGCAATGGTCTCATAAAGAAATACTGCTAAAACCTATTCAGATTTTTTGGGTAACGCTAAAAAGCATTCGATTCACAGCTCTTCAGAGCTTTTCCAAACATGCTCTGGACTCTAGCGAATGGACAACAATGCTCCAACCAGGAGGATCTTCGAATCACCGCCAATCACAGGGACCAAGTTGCCAGAAAACTTGGTTTTCAAAATTCCCTGGGACCGCAGAGGATGTAAGGTGAGGTAAAGACTCTATAAAGATCAGAAGCGCTTTAAGTTGGTTGGTTAGACCAGGCCAAGGAATAGGTTCATTGTGCTGCCGATATGTAAGGTGGGTGGGTCATCCTCTTACTTTGGAAACCATTTACTCCTTAGTATTAAGGAGCCGTACAGGCATTGTTGAGATCACTTAGATCATTCACCTAATGTGGCTTTCTAAAGTTAACAAACGCGGGGCACTTGCATAGGAAGTGACTGATAGTCTCCTCATCTTCTTCATCTCTACAATTTCTATCGAAGTCATTGTAGGGGATGACCAGTGTTTGGAAAAACGCTGCAGTAGCTAGGAAGGCTGAAGGAGAGGTGGATGTCTAGATCTTTTGAAAAGATACCAGCACCGACTCCTTCTTCGGTTTTGGAGCCATCCGTGAAGATTGTCAGCGATTCATGATGAAGGACATCCCGTTGTGTCCATTCTGTTCTGTCGGAAATTAAGCATTTGTAGCCCATGTTGAAGTTGCGTTCAGTGGGCAAGTGGTCGGAAACCTTTGGAAGATATCGGTGCATCAAAAGTATTCTGGCGTGTCCACTGTAGACATATGTATCTATGACTGCCAGTTTATTTGTAATTACTTCATTTCAGCGATAAACACGTTTCCAGTGAGTTAACCCAACCAACTTCCTATCATTTTAAATTGAGAACGCCCACGTCTGCGTAGTAACCTTTGTCGCCTGTCACCCATAACTCTTAATAACTACTCATCTTTTGTGAACTCTAAGCTGCTTACTTTCAGTTTAATTAAATTTTGCAAATAAAATTTCATCAATCATTGCATATTCACCCAAAGAAAAAGAAAAAGAAAAAAAAAGAAAACAAATTAATTAACCCGATGTGAGCTTACACAACGACAACAAGAGAAATACCCTCCTCACACTTGGGGGTAATTAACTAACTTACAATTATCGATGAATAACGTGGTATATCGTAACGTATCCGTGTGTACTGCTTCAGAAATATCTTCCAAATTACATAAGCCATAATATTTTTTTTTTTTTTAAGATTTTTGCGCAATATTTTTGCGGGACACCGTCACCGCATCCAATGCTAAAGACCCGTATCCAATTGCATTCAAAATTTCTTACACACATCAATAAGAGGCCATTAAGATGAAAATTATTAACCAATATGTATCTATAGACTAACACTATGCACTGACAATGAACTGAATCTGTCCACAAACACTCCACTTTAACACCCATTCAGTGCTCATTCTGAGAACGTTTCAACGCTTATAGTACGAGATACTTTTTTTGTTTTTGTTTTTGTTAAGCCTTTTGTTTATCTCATTATTCAGTGTCGCGTTTTTTCAGATACGTTTTTTTTATTGCATCGATACTCGCGGGCATGTTTTCAAATTGAGTTCAAAACCATTCACAAGTTTACACCGAACTAAACCTAAAGGCGCTTGGAAAAAATTGTAAACCATCTCACACGGGCGGCTGGTATGGAGACTGGCTCACACACACCCCTCGTCGTGTGTCGCACGGAATCGCCCCCTTGTTCGATGAGTAATAAACGGCAGTACAGTCTGTTGTTCAAACAGGGTGGGGATGACCCCACCAGCCCTACCTTTTTTTTTTTTTGTCTATCTATCCGTCGTCGTCAGTTGGTGGTTGAAATATCCATTCAAACCGCACTTTGCTCTAATGAACACTACTGGTGGCATATCCGTAGCCGTAGTGCACCATCTCGCTGTCATCGGTGTGGTAAGGAAATTAATTCCATTTTATCGTACGGATATTAAAATGATAGTCAAATAGAGTTTGGCACCCTTGAAATGGTTGAAATGGTCGACACGCAGCTGGAAAGTGAAAATTGCGCGTAAAACAATGCAAGGGGGTGGGTGGTGATAGGTGGGTTGGTCATTCTGCCATCCTTATCCATTTGGAGTAATTAATACTCCACTCGGTGAATAGTATCTCCGTTGAATTGCAGTAGGCAGTTGTGCTAAATGTGTGCCTGGAATGTATGCGCTCATTGTTATGGGGATTATGTAGTCGAATCACGTGAATGTGGACTCAAGTACCTGGGGAGTTATTAAGTTGTCATACAGACGACTGTTTGGTAGTTTAAGTGTCAACTTTACTTTATAGAGCCGAGTGTGGTCATAAACGTGATTATGCATTTATTTTTCCTATTTATTTCCGATGAGGTAACTTGTTGCTAATTTAGGGAGATTTGTTGGCGAAATAAGCAAATATTTTTTTTATTTTGGCAAACAAAGGAGATGCCTCATAACTTCTGTCTGAAGAAATATAAACATTCTCTATGAATGGGTGCTTATTGTTTGCAAGTACAAATCGATGCTTCTGGAACAGCAGTCGGCGATCGTCGAAAAATTCCGACCAGCTTGGACCAGGAACAGGGATATTACACACCTTTTTTCCGGAATGTCATCATCTTTGTGTAGAACTGTTGGTCAGTAAACTGATGATAGGTCGCTGTCATCCCTGTTTTGCACCTAGAAAGTCCACATACATCCATGGGCTCTCCACAACGCAAACTGGAGCAAAACTCTGTGAAGACATACCGCCAAGAGACGGCGGACTATTTCAAAATAGAATACATATGTACTACATCATGACCTCGATGACGGGATGCAGCCTTTGCCAATGAAGCTGTTAAGGAGGAATCCGAAGAGGAAGAGAACGATGACATGGGCTTCGGTCTCTTCGATTAAGTGGTGTGTCCCCCAAGGCTCCGTACTGAGCTCACTACTGTGGAACCTGATAATTAAAGTGGCCAAACTTCATGAAGAGTTATCAAGGATCTACGACTAGCAGAGGAAAAGACCGAGGTAGTACTTATCAGCAGCAAATGAGTCATGGAGACTGTAAGAGCAACTGTGTACGGTCACGTTGTAGTTTATAAACCAGAGTTGCAGTACATTGGTACTATTATAGATGCAAGGTTACCTTTTAAGAAACATCTGCAACATACAAAAGAAAAGGCTGCAAAAACAAGGGTTGCCCTGGCAAGTATCATTCCAGGCAGAGCTTTCCGAATAAACCTCATATGAAGCGGCATGCGTAGTGCCTCGAATGGTATCATTAGACCTCCTCGTTGAAAAGGCTGAATGGAGACAGAAGCCACAGGACAAGGATGCCAACAGATAGGTACGAGTCGAAGTGATGATTCAACGTTATGCAGGGCACATTGCTTCAAGTTTTAGAATGGTACAACAAAGTCCTTCTTTGCCACCAATCAATGGGAGCTAAATCAGTCAGAAGCTATTACGATGCCGAACATAACAGGGTACAACTTGGGAAAGAAGTTGCAGATGAACTAGCAGGGGCTGACTCATTATCAGCGTTCATAGAATCGTACTGTAACGTCTACTGAAATAGAACTGCATTGCCGACTAACAAATGGGAAAAAAAACCAATTTTAAACCATTGGAATAATGCTCCGAATCTTAAAGTGCGTGTCCACTTGAGAGCACTTTCGCTAGTAAACTCCCGAGAGTAACTTTCGAGTAACTTTCCATATTGAGAGTAAAATTTGTGTGAGCCATGCTCGCGACTAGCTACTCTTACAATAAGAATATTGTTTGAAAAGTGTGAGTTGATATCCGAGAGTGAGATAACATCTGTCCATTTGCGAGCAACTCTTCAAAAGTTTGACTGCCAACTCTCTGCGAATTGCTCTCAGCTCCGTGTCAACTTGCGAAATTTCTCTCGAGAATGGCTTGAGAGCTCTCGCCCAAATTTTACTCTCAAGTGAATAAGCACCTTTAGACAACCAAGTAATTAAGCAAGCTTTATTCCTAAAAGGAGACTAGGAGGAGACCTCTGGCTTAGGGTCGAACTGAACAAGTACCTACTACTAAAGCCTTTTCTTCATAATATGTATACCTTTTTCAACAGCATACGCAAAAGTACGCAAAAACTCCAAAGTAAATCCAACAAGTAGATATCTATTTTTATTTTCAGCTGAAACGTGCATTTGTTTTAATCCCGAGTAGAATGTCAAACGAACATTTGACTGTTAATGTTGTGCGTTTTCTCTCCAACTGGTACGTGTTGTTCCAATTTAAAAACTTTTTATTTCTTGTTCACTTTTTAATGCCAAACAATGAGTAAAAAACAAAATCGAAACAGTAAGCTCTCGAACATAAATTTCAAGGATTCACCTGGAATTTTACGAGGCCAGTTGCACCCACCAGTGAGCTTACAATAACTTTACGAGTGTAATGACTCCATTACGCAATATACTCGCCGCAGATTTACTTACGTAACTTGATCTCTCAATGGGGAAACGGACAAGAAGCAAAGAAGTCACTTACGCGTCGCGTTAATTATTAAAAGTCGGCCCTTTCTTGCTTAAAGTTATGAACATTTTAATTAACATGGCTTGAAAAAACATTCAGTGCGTCATCCTTGACAGCTTAATCCTTCGACTGCAAGCAAGACAGCAGCGTGTGTGTCGTCGACGACTGACACACCCCCATTGAGTTGATTTCCACCATTGATTGCATACAATTTTCTGCATAAACATTCCACACCTAGGATATTCACCGGAACCATTTTTTGCACCGGAAAAAAGGACGATGAGGCGGAACACCTTTAAAGTTGAAAATAATGTTTCTTTTTCTCCAGTGGGTATGTTTGTGAAAATTATAGTTCATCACGCAAGGAGTCTCGTTGTGCATAAAATTGATTTCGCCTCCTCATTGCAAAGTACACAAAAAGGACGAGGTGACTGTGTTCAGCTCGTGTACGGAAAGGGTAGCTGACTGAACATTGCACAGTTCAGTGCGCTTTCATTGGCAACAAAGCGCTAGACACACAGACCCACGATAGGTGGACCTTCAAATAGATTGTAAAAATGTTGGGATTGGTATTGAAGGGATTAACTTTTCAGTTGTGTTTTGGTAATTTCTAGCTTTTACTGTGCAGTAGGATTAAATAGGCTTAGAGAAGGAATTTGTGTGGTGAAACTTATACTGAACTTGTCCTATATTTTGCTATTTTTCTATGACCTACTTTGAAAAGGCCTTCATTAAGCTGAGCTGAGTTTTATAAAATGCATGCAATCAATTGGCAGAAAGTAGGTCATAAAAAGAGAATCAATAAATGTACTTTAGGGTAATATAAAAGAGCAAAGTTTTCATTCGTGTGCCAGTAGAAATAATAGCTCAATTAAACGGCAAACCATGTTTAAAGTGATAGTAACCATATGCCATTAAAATATGGAATGAATCCGTGCAGACTTGGAAATAGGTCATCAAATGATGGACATTGTATCTAACTGCATGAAGACAAAATTATGCTAATAAAGGTTTGCAGAGAAACATCAATGCAACCGAGGGTAAGCACATTTATAATCGTGGATACAAGTTAGATTATTCTTTCTAAGATCAATGACCAGAGGGCTCTGTGAAGGAGGTTTCATCAAACTCAAATTGGAAATGATAATTTCTTATGTCCACAGTCTAAAGGTATCTCTACTTTTTCCCTTATTGAGTTCAATTTCTGATGAGCATGTAACCAGTTCAGTCATGTTTTGATTGAGTCCTTGCCTCTTCGGGTCGTACAACACAGTCTGCACCGTTGAGAGGTTTTGCCCCCTTCCTTGCTACTATGTTTCCCCGTTTCGTTCTATTTAATTATGCGCTGCATTACCAGCAGCTTGACTGTGTATGTAAATGACGATCTTGGCCTAGAACCTACTCTCGTGGATAGTCACCGTGCCACGTCTGCTATCACTAGGGCAATCTCTTCGACCTTACTGTCGCCATCGTTCAATTTAAGGCTCTGGACGAATATATGCTGCAGCCCTCTGCTTGTCCCATTTTGAATACTATAGGACATTATACTGGTTTTCAGACTCACTCTTGGTCCAAAACTGAAGCTAGTACTACTCTTCAAAGAATTCATAAGAAATGTTTGTCAAATGTGCTGATTTTTGACCCAATGAGTCCCTCAATCTACCTTGATTTCTACCACCCCTTCTGTTCCTGGATTGGAACTGCCACGAGAAACTTGTGACAAAGACTGTTTACATGATTAACATGTAGAACGATGAACCTTGACCCCGTTCTGAGTTTATTTCTTTGCTTTTGTCTTTACACTGTTTCGTGGCATAAAAGAAGACCACCAATAGATCATCTAGGAAGGAAGGTACACTTATCAAATATTCTCTTTGCTTTGACATTTATCTAGACACTCAATTGACATTCCATTGATTGACAACACCCTCCACTTGATGGAAAATTCCCACGAAAAATAAATATCAAAAGCGAAGATCAACGATCGCTTCACAACAGTTTATTTAATTAGAGTTCACTCCAAAACTTATTAACAAGTTGCGACTTAAAAAATGTCCCACCATCATGTGATAAATATTTTAGTCTACTCACCCTCTCCAAAACACTCCTAATCCATCTGAATGACCTGGAATTTCTCAGCCTCATTTCTAATTGATCACACAGCGAGGATATTAGCAAAACAAAACGGTGCCACAGCACTCTATAATCACCGATATAACCTAACATTTGCAACTAAAACTCTCCACAAAGTCAACATGAATGAACCTTGTGGTTTCGTATACTATTTGCATAAGACCACTCTGCCTGCGAATGTCCTTCTCAAGGTTACCATTCGCCACTAACACACACTGTTACACTGTTAAATTGAACTGAATTCGCCGTTGTTTACATTCACAATTAGCAACCGAAATTAAAAAGAAATCACGACTCTATTTTCGTTGAGGGATATTTCTATACTAACCCGCGAATACGGTCTGTCAAGTGTACGTTACACGATAATCAAAACCAACAAAAAAAAAAAAGCATAAAATTGGCAGGCACTGCACATAGCTAAGACCGAGGGAATCACTAGATAGTTTTTTTTTTTTTGTTTAATCAAAGCTCGAGTATAGAGTAGGCTAAGGTAATGAATGCACATGAAGCCCTACATTGGTGCTGGTTCATCATTGACAATATGGCCATACGGAGACGAAGACGCGTTGGCAAGGGAATGTCAGAAGACAGCCTAGACACACACACACGAAATGAAACGCAACAAATTACATGCCTCCTCCCGAGTGGGAGTGGATGAGAAAGACAATCGACATCTTTGGCTGAAGCGGGCGAACTAGAGGTAGAACAGGTAGAACACAAGTAGCACATGGGTGACAATAACAATAACTTGTTTGTTCTTTTTGAAGTTCTTTTTTGTTTTTTTTGTTTTTGTGTTTTGTTTTCCCATCTCATCTAATGGAGAATACGTTGATTTTGTGTGAAATCAGATAAAGTTGGTGTACGGATTGGGGGCGATGCCAGGTGCACATTGTTGTGTTGCTTTTAGTTGGAGGTGTTGGATGGTTTAAATTGAACGATTGTACTCAGTCTCTTGCTTATATCCAAAGGGTGTATTAAGCTTGAAACGTAGCTTGTAAAGAAATATTGAAGATAGACCTAATAAAGCATATACGAGTACAGTGCCGGTAAAAAAATAGCACCACGCTTAGCTCTCTGCTTTTAAAAAGCTTTTTATATTGATTTTTTTTTAAAGAAAGCATCAACATGTTTGAGTTTATTTTTTAAGTGGCTTTTCCATGCAAAATATATAAACATTCCTAGTTAATTAAGTAGTTATGCGTCACGGAAAACATTATAGTGCCGAAAAACTCGTACCTAGCTATTAAAAAAATGATTGCAGACGTTTAGTTTGGTGTTTCAATAAAATCATATGCAGTGCAATTATTTTTGTCCCAAAAGTGGGAATTTGTGGGCGAAAACCTTCTATGTGATCTTTACTCGTCGGACGCTTAGCCCGGGAAAGCAAAAGCAGCTCCTTTAAACCTGCACCTGAGCACCTAATAGAACTTAATATTAAGGCGTGTATTAAAACAGTTCATATCCGACTTAGAAATCAAAATTTAAAGGTATGTCGCCCAAGAAAAGTCATTCTTTTAAACGCTAAACATACAACCAAGCGTATGAAATTCGCAAAACGACATCTAAACTGGCTAGTAGAGAACTGGAGGGACATTTTACGAACCGAAAAGTGTAAGATAGTAAAAATTTGGCTGCAAAGGTTCTCATTTTTATGTTAGAAGACCTCCAAATGCAAAATACAGCCCTAACACGGAGGTAAAACAATCATGTTATGGGCTGTATTTCGCAGAGTTTTTGGCCTTAAATTTTGAGATATACGAGTTCTTTGAAAAATCGAACAAAACAATTGTAAAAATTTCCAAAATCTAACAACAACAAGCCAACTTTTCAAAAAAATCCCTTTTTTATCAATTTAACTTCAATCTCGCAAAAATTTACTTATGCAAGTATTTCAGTCTTTTGTAAGACAATGTCCGCAAAGTCCTAGACCGTTTGTGATTCGTGGCTTCTTTGCAGAATCTGCAGAGAATAGCTTTGTTTGCATTTCCTTTGTTAATTCTTAGCGCCACAGTCTTCAGTGAGAATGAGTGGTTGGTGCCGTTGCTCATGGATTAGTGCGTCAGACTACTTTGAAAATTTTGTCGAAAGGGTTCACATCTACTAACAGACACATGATGGCTGTTGGAGTGATAACAGCCACAATTACGCCAGTTGTATGTCTCGGAAATGTGTTGCTGTGGAAAAAAAAATCATCTTGTCGTCATCTGTCATATTGACAGTGTAATCGTTTTCATTTTTGGAAAACTGGATGTTCCGTTGAGCTGTTTTATATAGAAAGACTGTCTGATTATATCTTTAACTCTTAAACAATTCCCTATGCAGTTAACTTCTAATGCAATGTGCTCATGCCACCTTCTATGAGGGTAGCAGTCCTGATATTAATTTACTTGGATTATAACTCTTTATTTCAATACCTGTGGGTGCCGTGGCTCAGTAGCTAGTGCATTGGACTACTGCGCAAGGGGTTCTCAGTTCGAATCGGGAAAAATACCATCAGAAGTTTTTTCTCGGCCCTACCTCTTCCGAGTGTCTGACAAATATTCAAGAGTATAACTGTCATGAGAAAGCTTCTCAAAAAACCCCTCTACCCTTCGGATACGGCATACAACTGTAGGTCCCTTATGAAGGTGTAGAAATGGATACCACGCACAACACGAACAGTTGTCAGAAGCTAGGTCTTGGCCCTCTTTGGGCTGCTTACGGCCTAATATTTATTTTTATTTTTTTATATCAGTATCTAGCTTCACTCAGAAGTTCAATTCAACACTTTTTTAGAAGCAATTTTTTGACAAGGCAAAACCCTCAAGCGTGCCATCTATCGTTTGTATTTGCCTTGTGCAGCACATATCCTACCTCAAGTTGAAATGTGCACAATATGTGCAGAAATTTATCACAAGAATTGGGTCTACTATTCGCGCGACCGTCACCATGTCATACATACATATATTCTTTTTT
This sequence comes from Chalcosyrphus nemorum, assembly GCA_949716465.1. Taxonomy (NCBI): domain Eukaryota; kingdom Metazoa; phylum Arthropoda; class Insecta; order Diptera; family Syrphidae; genus Chalcosyrphus; species Chalcosyrphus nemorum. The sequence goes on along the minus strand of OX454334.1, from coordinate 12,687,491 downwards.
TTGAAGCGCTGTTCTGCATATCTCACGTTGCAAAGCGTGTAGGTACTCGACTCGCTGCTGCACATTAAGTTCTGGTTTTTTTTTTTTTATAAAAGTTCGTGCTTCAATGACTTTGTCGTGATTGTTTTCTTAAAAGAATTTCCGCGTCTCACGTCTCTTTAACGAATTATACTGACCACTAGTCAGTGAAACCAAGAAATATACCACCCCCTCGCCTCTTTGGTATTGAACTGGCCATGCGCGCACTATTTTATTGTTTCATGCAGAACACTCTAATTGATATCCAAAGCCATCGAGAGATGCATGCATGATTTGCAGTAGTCACCTCGGAAAGCGGTATTGAACCGTAAATGGGCGTTCGAACAAGAATTCGCATTCTTCTTAGAATGAATGACTGGAGGTCGCCAGTTAGTACCCATTTCTGCATCAATTGGAGTAGTAGCGAAACTCTGCGATACAATCTATGGGCAAGATAAGCTTGGCTTTACGTTACGTAAAGTCTCTGCTTGCTGCCGTGGGCGTGCTGCGTGAAGTGCAACATGGTTGTGTGGAATGCTGCTGCAGAATCAAGATGACATAAGAAGGAACAACTGCGGGTGTTCCGTGACAGATTGAGCGTTAAGTGCGTAAAATCAGCTGACAGGTGACAGACTCAGCGTGAAAGAATGTACGAATTTAGGTCGACGGCAAGTTGGGATGGGCAACTTGAGTAGTCAACTTGATTACTATTCCACCCAAGACCGGAAAGCAGTTTGTACATAATTTTCGCACGTCCTGTTCCAACATAATGGTTTCCTTTTACCTATCGCAAGCCAACCGGTAATGAAATTTGAAAACTCAATCATCAATATGTGTGACACGTTGTCGTGAATAGTATTTAGATACATTTGAAATGGTAATTGGAGTTTTCTCCATAGGTACAAATTATGTTGGCAGAGTAATTGACAATTTCAATTTCACTTACATTTAATTGACATTAAATATTCATTCAATTGACAGATACAAAGTGACACCTACTTACTCGTATATCCAATAGCAGTGGTCGTTCAGGTTTCACAACACAACATAAAGAGTTCATTGAACAGCCAACAGCGATGTGACATTTAAGATTTGCTTAAATTAGCATTAATCAAATCTAAACTGATTCACTGGTGGATCTACGCACAACGGGTCGATGGGAATTCATTATTCGAAAACAGTTACACCGAATGAAAAGTGAGAATAAATATTTGTTCTTTTGACTGCTAAACTTTGGATTATTTAATATCTGCGTCGAAATATTCTGTTAGTATGGGACTATGTAGGTGAACAGTGGCGTAGTCACATTTAGATTTGACATTAAGTTTGGTGGTACTCGTATTTGACACTTTGCAAACATGAATGCTTCTTGACAGCTGTCAAATCAATTGTATATTCATAGATATGTCGTCTAACCATAAAACTTTTTGCACTAAAATTCGTAGATTGTCAAATTTCGAATAGTGGGGGTAAAATTCTCTCAGAGAGAACTAAAATTACGGAAAAGTAAACGAACGGGTTGAACAAGAAAAAGTTGAAAATACACTGGCTTGGCAGTTTTGACAGTTTTCATAAACCAGCCCAAAGAAATTTCTTGCACTAAAAATTATAGAATGGGGAAATTTCTGACTCTCTCGTGAACGCTCTCTTCTGCGAAAAACTACGAAAATTCTTCGTACGCGAACAGCTTTTCGTAGAAATTCGTGAAAATTCGCTGTTTGAGGAGGGTACGCGAACGGACCTAGTGCCTCTTTGGATGCTATGAATTCCTAAGTTTACTGATTCTAGATTCCAATTAGTTTTCGAAGAAACGTTGATAACCCACGTTTGTCCATTCGCAAGAAGTAATCGTTTCAGTATTGGCTGCTAGCTTACACTCCGGTTTGAATAGAGATCTGGCAACGCTTATTGGAGAATCTACAAACAATGTCAGTATACTCTGTTTATCCACTCGACAGCAGACAGAGTCAAGTAAGTACAAAGTTATACTTTCTCTTCGTGATTATTGAGCATTCTAATCATCCCCTACAAATAGCCGCTTGTCTTTGGGCCTCCGGCGTCGAGTCTGTCCGAGAGTCATAGGAAATATTGCGCTACTAGATACTCTTTAATGCAGGAACTGAACACCGTTCCGTTCCAATAGTATGGGGCTATTGGCAAAGCAAGTCACTCACTTTTAGATTATTTGAACTTGGCTTTGCTGTGAGCTGTGCATCCTTCGGAAGTTCATAGAACAAGGCTTTAGTGTTATAGCTTACAGACTCCATCTGATGTTTCCACACTCGATTCCTGCCATTCCAAAACTTCTGCTTGTATGACTTATGGCATTCCTAACGAAATCATTCATATAAAACTGTTGTGGTGTCAAAAGTCTACCAACCCCAAAATGATTTATTGAAAATGTGAAGTGCAGACCACTGAAAGTGAAGTCCTGCGTAGGAAGCCTTTCCTTATTAAGCGCACCAACCTCTTCTCAAGTCCAAGCTCAATGGATAAACTAAACTTGGAGCTCCTTATACAAGGCTGTGTTCCAAACAGGCAATAACTTTCTCGACAGTCAGGTTGACAAGCTACAAGCCATTGTCTCATTAAATTAAAAAAAAAAAAAAAACACACCAACGACTTTAAGTACTATTTGCACTTGCATCCAATATTTTATTCAAATTCAAAAAAAAAAAAAAGAAAAGCCCACTGAATTCGTTGCGCGAAAATTTAATACTTTCCTCACACTTCCTAATTGGAGCTACAAATTACCAATTCAGGCAATTCCTTATTAAAACCAACAGTTGACGCGAGTGCAAATTACTACTACTACTCCTGAATCCAGGCGCACACTAGTCATCGCGTCTCACGCTACAAATTGCCTACACACAGACCGACCGATTTAACAACTCTAACAACTAACTAGATTATCCTGGCATGGCTTGATGCGGCGCGCGATGATGCCAATGCCAATTTTGTTGACGCCGTCTCTACATTAAATTGAAATCAAATGTTCACACTCAATAAAATTCGCCATCGGTAACGAATCCCGGCCAGAATCGTCGTCGTCATCGTCGTCGTCGTCTCCGTCGTTGTTGTAATTTCCATATCTCGAATTGATCCAATATACCTACAATGCCTTGGCGGCAGCGGAGTCTCTGTCTTTAAATGGCGGCATGGAGCAGAGCGGAGCGGAGAAGCGTGAGTATAGACACATTTGCCAGCTCGGACGAGTGCGCACAGAGAGTGTTCATAATTTTTCTGTCAAACAATATGATCGATGTGTTGCGCGCCATGCTCTGTCTGGAGGAAGTGGTGTACAATCGATAGATCCGTTCGACCATTTTATAATACGGAGAGGGAGAAAGAGCAAGAGAGGGAGGATCAAATCGAAGCAGCAGTATCCAAATTGGGTATTGCGGCGCATTTGAGATACTTTTTTTTTTCGATTGCTTGTTGACGTGTTTCGTATCTTTTTACCTGTTGGCATAAGAAATATGCAAAAAATCATCGATGAAACTGAAGTATTGGATCTGAGGGAAAACCACAAGAAAACACACACAGAAAGACAGACAGACAGACAGAGACATAGCAACATGAAAGGTATGTAGGGGTAAAAGGATGCAAGCAAAACCAACACGATCACTTCCTATACAATGGCAAAAGTGCACGCGGATTTTGCTCTGATGTTGATGCATTGCCAGCGATGATTTTGGGTTAATGTAATTCATTGCATCGCACTGCATGTGATTATAGCCACTGGCTGTAATATTGATAGCGTGTATAGATTTTATAACGATGTAACAAGGTAAAAAGGAAGGAAAAAATATGGATAAATGCAAATCAGTCTCGCCTTTGGATAAAAGCAATAGGAGGAATGGGATCTAATTAGTCTTTAGGGCTGAAAGGCTTTGTATATAAGGGTTATCCTTAACAGTTCAAAAAATTGAAGGCTTCCAGACTTCTGATTTTTGTGTATATGGTTTGGGTGCTATAAGGTAGGGCAAATTGCCTCACCCAAGGTGCTAAGGCAGTGTCCTTGCTTCGTGATTATGCTTACCCAAAAGTTCGAATTTGCCTCTATTAAGTTCAATGATATAGTGCGCCGCCAGAGCATTCTAATGACTTTTCAAAACTCCTCGAATTCTGCACTTCGTTCCCAAAGTTTTGCTCTACGGTTGCTGAGGTCTGTAAAACCAGAACGAAATCGGCTGCACTTTCCTGATAAAACTAGGTACCTATGTACATGTTCTCAAAATTCAATTAGAAAATTTGGACTTATTTATCATTGCTCTATCGCACTCTGTGTATTTGTAATTCACACTTATAGCCTTAAGTCCATTACCCGAAGTTGGCATTAACCAGGGAAGAGTCGCATTTAAGTTGTTTATAAACGACAAACGCCCGCACTCTATTTTGGACCTGCACTTTATTTCATATGTCCCATTTGCAGACCTTGCTTTTGTCAAGATGCAATCTATAAATTGATTGGCATGCATATAATTTCAGGAACATTAAGCCACTAACTGTGGGTTCGATCGGGTAAACTGGTGTTCCGACACTAGACCCTTGAAGTCTGATTTGGTTCACTAACGGATCAAAAATGGACTCTGGAGTAGGGGCTGGGGTCTTTGGACCCAACACAAAGATTTCGGTACCGATGGGTACGACTCCGACTGTGTTTCAGGCTGGACGCCATGCAATAGAGATCTGCGCCAGACAAAGTCAAACGGCACTTAAAGTATTATCGTCCAATCTAATGGGCTCTAGATCTGGTAAGAGCTGCTTCGATGCTCTACAATCCCTTGCGAAGCACAACAAGGTAAAACTTGGCTGGGTCCCTAGACACCAAGGGATTGAGGGCAACGAAATTTCAGATGAGCTTGCAAGGACCAGCTCTGAATCTGCGTTCATTGGCCCTGAACCTTACTGTGCCGTCAATTGGACATCAGTCACAATGTTGATTAACGAAAGGGAAAACAAACTTCGTCTAGACCACTGGGCTTTTCCTACAAGGATATCTTTAATTTAGATAAGACAAGCATTAGGAAACTAACGAGTTTCCTAACTGGCCACTGTGGCCTGTGGCGAGACAAAGGAATGTCGGTTCTGCCTTGAGGAGGATGAAACATCCGATCACATCTTATGTGCATGTCCAGCACTGCATTGGTTAAGGAAACGTATTCTCCAAAAGGAGATACTTACTCCAGTGGAACTAAAGGGTTCTACTACTAGAGAAATACTATCTTTCATAAAGGAAGTAGTACGTCTTCTAGGTTAACTCCACCGCTTCGATACAATAGATCTTTACGGTCGCAGTGTCAAAACTGGGTTCGACCTTATGTTAACAGCAACCTGTCAGGCTTGATACTTTGATTCGTCCGCATGTAAGGAGGACGCACATATTGCTCAATTTGATTAGTAAGTTTTGAAGTGACGACGGATCACTGGCAGGTACTAGTGCGCTTACAGTACCTACATTAAAGTGAAATGAAAACCTCAACGCCTTGTTTAATTGGATAAGACTTTTAAATCACTGTAAACACCTAGAGCTTAGACAGCAAAGATGTAAAGAAATATTTTCTTTTTAAGCGATTTTCATCATTAAAAACCTTCTGCTTGTACAACAACAAGCCACACCTTTTAGCGCACAACATTGTCGCATAAGTTCACCAATATTTGTACCTCTGTCGTCTCACCCCCAGATACATACTTTGTACCTCGAAGTCAATGGACAATCGTGACTTCTGGTAGTATACCTTGTTGTGTTACAGCAAGTGTGTACCCACAGCAAACTGTATCTCAGCGCCTATAGTCGTTTTTCATTTTCCACTTTTCTAGGACAAAAGCGGATACATTTCGCGTGCGCATTTACAAAACCATTTCCATTTCGATTTATTTTATTTTATTTTTGTTTTTAGATTTGTGATCACTTTGCTACGCTAAATGTCTATGTGCTGGCTTACGTTGTTAGCCTGGTGACTCAGTGTTGCACAAAACGTATTGGGACTTTTTATTTATTGTGATTTAATGCACGATCATGCCTACGGCAGGCGCCACTAACCTATTTAATCCCTTCTCAGCTCGCCTCGTCCCATTGATGAGTTTCGATGTTGTAAGGGAGTTCGCATGCGAACTACTGATGACTGGCAAACAAAGATTTGTATCTAACTTAAAAAGTGAAACTCACATCAAAGGTCTTGATGGTTAGACATTTAATCCAATTAAATTCGATATGGGTGCTCCCTTCCCACTAACTGAACTGTGACCCCCAAAAGGTGCGCGGATAACAATCTCTATCTCTCTCTTTTTCTCCCTCATAACGTGTAAATCATTCCAGACTTCAAGTTGACTTGGCAAATCCTCTAAATTACCCAACATTCCATAGTGTGTAATAAATATTCAATAAATCAACAATAAATCAACTGAAAGTATGCATAAAGCGACCGATAAGTTTCCCATAGTTAGAGGTTGGGATGTGTGTGCATCTTTTAAGTCGGTAGCACATAGCTTTTTGTAGATAAATTCACGCGAGCGCGCGCCACCAGTTTGGCAAATTATTCGGTCGGATTCGGATTCGGATTCACCATAATCAGTAGTTTCATTTCATGCCACCAGCAGCACGGTGCGCAATGAGCTGATCTCATGGCGAGGATCTCTCATGCCTCAAGCTCGACTGTCTGTGCGACACAGACGACACACTGCCAGGCAAACAAGTGTCGAGTTGTGAAAGAGTACAACAAGCCAGCCGACAGGTAATGCTGTGCCTTCAATGATTTATCGTTTCATGTGATTGTAGCAATTAACAAAAGTGAACGCCGACATTCGTGTGTGGAACTGCGCCAAACCGAGTGCCGTTCAGGTTCACTGGAAAACAAAACAAAAAGAAGAAAATTCTCCAAAAAGGAAGATGAATTTCACGTCGAATGACAAAAGGATAGTGTAATGTGAAAATAAGAAGCCAGTGAGTGATTTATTCTGTCACAGTTGCTTGTTAGAGTTTGTCAACGGTATTGTTTACTACCACCACCGGGCTTTGTTAATTATACCTTGCTTTCTAAAGTGACTTGGCTTGAGAAATTAACTTGAATGGATGTCTGAAGCAGTGCGATAGATCATAGAGTTAATTTGACAATTTGTACTGGCTGTTGTGTGTGTAACATAGGGTCTAAATCAGGTAAGCGATTTCGCGATATTTGTATCAGTATTTGAAGATTTCAGTATCTAACAAAACTTGCTATCGCTAGACATCTTTGTACTAAGTATCAAAAGCCTTCAGTGCCCTGAGAATAGGACAGTTAGACAGTTGGATCGGCATAAGGGCTATCTATGACGGATTCCTTGTGCAAATATATGTATTAAAGCCGATCCAGCACCTGTGGAGTAGTGTAGACTCTAACTGATCTAAAAAGGACAAAGGAGTAAATTCAAGCATTTTCTTCTTTATCAAGAGTTGCGACTGTTTCATATATCCTTAATAGGGATATTGTTGATTAAGTTTTAAAGAAGATGTAGTTTACAGAGTATGTATCGCCTTTCCTGCGACGCAGCTGCTTTGATGCTGGCTTGATACCAATACACCTTCTTATTAAAGAAGCCACTTGTAAATGTAGAACAAGAACCAATAAGAAGCATAGAAAGCTAAATTTCTACCTAACATAGGTGCTAACTGAGTGCTTCATAGTCACGATGACAACCTCTACTGCTCAACGTATCTGGAAGCACTTATGAAGAACGTAACTTGCTGGTAAACAAACTGTGTGAGGACCTTACTCAAGGAAACACCACCAAACAGATTGTGAATATGGAAGATCATTGGGAAACCGTCAGACGGCTGTCTTAGCCAGAGGAAACATCGATCATATGAAAACAAGGTTCCAAAGTAATACAAATTACTATACCCACTCTTTTTCATGAGAATCAACAAGTACGAACACCATACGAATTTAAAGAAACCGCCTTGTGCTTGCTAAATGATGAAATTATTGATAGACCTCACTCCTTTTTGTTATCTTATTTGAAGTCGACGAATCATTACATATATGGAGTTATCCTTCAGCAAGGATCTAAGATTTTGCTCTTAAAATTATGTAAATAGCTCTCTACTTCTTTGAATGCTTCACTTTCCTTTTTCTGTCACTCTTGACCTTTGATCCGAATCCCCCTTCATAAATTTCACTTTCTACAAATCAAACTTGTTAACGAAAATTATGTTAAACAAGGCCTACCCACAAAAGCTGCATGCCCAGTGCCAGTCCAAGGGATTTGGGTCAGTTTCATAGAGAAACATTCAGCAATTAATCAACACAAATGCACTCGAATTGAATTCGAATGACCACCTGTTTGAGGAAAAACACCCGACTAGGTATACCTACCACCTATACGCAGGTTTCAATTCCTGCAGCAATTTACAAACAGGAAAGCCTCCTCCTCTCGGTGGCGTAGGAGATTTTCACTTTAGGTCAGTCAGTGGGACAACAAAATGCGAAAATGCATCCATCTATTCAGACTTAAATGGCAATTACCATTCCGGTCAGGATGCTTGTGGGTGGTGGTTTGTCGGTTCAGCCTAGGAAATCAAGCGAATCTGGTACACACAGCACAGGAAAGACAACTTTGACAGATTTTGAGTTACATCTATGTTTGATGTGCGTATTTGTTTTATGAGTACTTGTAGAATTTTAAAACTGAAAGGTGCCTCCTTATTTACAAGAACCGTATATGGTGTTCATGCTGACTTTTCGAGAAGGTTTCTCTTCAGCGGGTAACTAGGTCGTACTGTCACTTTGCCTTCTAAGCTGCATCCTTTATTTTCATATTTACAAGTACCTAAACTCAGGGCAAAAACTCCTCGCAAAAAATCATCTTCACTCGATCTTTTGTAAAGTATTTCTCTGCTTTACTTTCGACTTCATTCAGGTTGATCGCCAGTAGCTCTGTGTGGAAGCGTGGGCATTTCTGGTGCACTGTAGATGGACACCTCAGATGCTAACTGTCTTAGCCAGAGACAACATTCATCATCTGAATCGGAGATGAAAGCCTGTTGCAAGACGATAAGTGAAACGGATGACCACCCAATGTGAGTTTCTGTCTTTGGAACTTTCATGTAGATACATCTATCTGGAGGTTTTGCATAAATGATAGTCACATACGACAGTGGGTTTGGTTTTGTACGAAGTTGTGAATGCTCAAGCCCGGAGGTATAGGCTATGATGTGAAATGTGGATTTTAAGTCAGAATTTTTGTTGTATGTATCTTGACAGATTGGTTGTGCAGAGTGATGATGATGATAGTGATGGAGTAAGAGATTGGATTGGACATGTAGACAGATTTATAAATGACAAGACAAACAGAAGGGAGCAAATTGTATCTTAGGTTATGTAATCAATGTATTTTTGCGAAAATTTTAGATTTTTAAAATCTATTTACATAGTTAGAGGAACTCAGCTGACAAGCTTCCTTAGAGCACTGAGTCTTTACGTGTAGATGGTTAATGGTTTCTCTCTGAGCTCTTTTTTATAGTCGCTGCGTATGCGTATGATACTGAGCTTAGTAGTAGGCGCTCTTCACTGGCTCGATACTAGCATACCTATGGAATGAATCATTCGCCCACGATTTAAGATGTTAAAAAGCAATTTTTCAAACATCTTCGTCTAGTCCACCTCCAAACTTTTCAATGAAATCGAAAGTTCTTGGAACAGTCCACCTCGCTCATCTCGTAATTACACCCTAGCCCATACAAATCCAGAAAGATAAATCACCACCAATTAAAGTTAAATTTGTTCCCCCAAAAGAACACCTTCATCCGAAACAAAGCAAAGTGTTGACTTGTAACATAGAAACGTTCAATTTTAGATGCTAATTCAAACTTAATTGAATGGCGGGACCCTTCGACGAACTCTTAATTATTTCAACGTAACTCCATACTTAACAGGCCCGATAATTAAAAGAAAAAGAAAAAAAGCTCCCAAAGGCGTCACCTTCACTAATAGCCAATAGAATGGGATGAAAAATTCATGAACCAAAAATAAAATGCATCAATTCCAGGTAAAAATCGACATCAAAAAAACCCGTCACGATAATTTATAATATTGTGACTGCAGTAATTATGGTGTCACTTAATCCTGCGCACGTCTGGGGAGACGCTATAAATCAAGAGAGGATCGGTACAATCAGTAACGTGTAATTTGGAAAAAAAAAAAACATAATAATTTGACCGTTAAACTCTTCGGTAACTATGAAAGTTGGTGAAATTTTTGCATATATACATTCGATCGATGGACTTATGTAATAAGCGGAACTTAATGTTGATTGCAGGCATGTATGGCATGGACGGACGACCGACGGTTAGCGAGGAGTTCATCTGTGTGCTTCTGTTTGAGCAAATTAACCGAGGCAAGGTGTCTATGGAAAATTTGATGATGATTTATGGATTGGGTAATGAAGTTTATTCTTCAAATGGCTTCAAATGGAGTCGTTTAAGAAACGTTTATCAGGAGAGATTAGGAGATTTATGGGAAACATTAGTTAAACCGCTGACCATTAAAGTGTTTTTCTGAGCAAATTTAATGAACCATTTGGGAGCCGGCCCCCTCACGTCTCAAATTTGTCATGTTATTAGCACCACATGATGTCATGTAAGAGCTCAAAAGAAGGCTTTTTCTATGAAAAAGAAAAGGTACCATGCAGCTTCCCAGTTCAAGTCTATCAAAGAGTCTTGTGATCGCAATTCAAGAAGCCATAGAGCTGTCTTCAATACCTGAACGCAGGCTCGTCGAAATAATGAGTGCAGAAATGTATACCATGTACAACACGTGCAGCTAGGTCTTGGTCCACTATGAACTTTTTTATGGGAAATTATTTTGATGAGTTTAAGCCACACTTCCAGCAATTGCTTAGAGAGAATGATAGGCTAACAGGATGATGTGGATTATCAAGTCATGAACAAGTACCCGCACCCAGTGTTGAAGGCTCTGATGGGGTTCCCGTTATCTTTGTCAAAAATGGAGATCTTGGCGGGCTTCATGCACCAATTCAAGAGTAAAGTATGGAGGAAAGCATGCCCGACTACTAGAATAGCAACTCTATCCCAAGGGCAAAAGGTTTTTGAGAAGCTCTCCTGTGACAGTAATATACTTGGATGTTTCTCGCATGATCGCAGAGGACCTAGAACGCACTAACAACTGAGCCAAGGCATTCATTATCCCTTTCTAAGTAGTTGGCAATTTCACTTAGTAGAATAGCCTTTCCTTTGGTGTCGTCTATTTTCTAGGATCTCAAAATTGATCTCACACCCAATAGTCTCACACACTTTCTAAGGACCCCCTCACCTAAGGTCGGTACCAAAAAGTACCTACCTCAACTCGTAACCCACATTTTCTAATCTAGATCTTAAGCTGTCAACCCATCTTTGGCTACTGTCTCACTTTCAATGGCTACATATCCGCACGATCTAATGAGCGCGTCAAAATCCAACGAAACCAAAAGGGAAACGATGACAGAAGAATACACCAAATGTTCCCACACTCCACTATGGTACACTATTCGTACACCCATCTCGCCCCCTCCATTGGAAAAAGTGTGAAAGTTTGTTGACCAATTGTGCATAAATTTTCACCAAACCATTTTCGCCGTCTCATAAATGCGCACCGATAGAAAAAAGAGCATACCGACGGAACGGACGTACCCCATCTCGCCCACAGCCCACAGAAGTCCGAAATGCGCATTTCTTTCAATGTTGTGTTGTGTCCCCAAATAGGGATGTCCAAACGGACTCCAAACAGAAGTCAATACAAACATTGGATCGCAAAAGCGCAACACAGAACAGAAGCGCACAGCTTGCAAAGGCGTCTCGATGCCGCGCGACCAACTTCGCTGGTGATCTCTACTAAGTACACCATACTACTGAAGGCGTGAGACAAATTTCAGATGCCATCGTCTGATAGTGGCGTCGTGCTGCGCTGGTCAAATGCATTTGATTGTAAACGAATTGCTTGTGTGTTGTTGTGTTGCATGGCGACGACCGTGACGCCAGGACCCGGACAACAAACAAATAAGGGTTCACTGTGTGTTTTGCATCAAAGAGTTTGCCCTCCCCTCGAATAGGGTCAAAAGCGCGACACATTTCCGAGAGAAAAATAGGCGGCTATGTGCCATGACAAGGATCACTTGTCGACGGAGCACTATTAATCATCAGAGTTTGCTCCGCTTTCTCTTCACTAGAAATTTTCTGATCTGATTCCGATCTCATGATCGATCTTGAGACAGAGATGAAGACTGAGCAGGGTAACCTTCAGTGGTAGCACAGCAATATGACTCATATGCTCAATGCTCATGTGCGACTGTCATGTTCCATTGACAATTGAAATCGAAAACAAAGCCAAGCTAGTGAGCTGCTTGCTTTTCTTTTGTAGGACAGTGGATTTTTCTCCCTTTTTCTTATGGTCTTTTGGTGGCTTGAAAATTTTCACAAGTTATCACGGAGCGCCGCCGCCACCGCCGTTTTCCATTCTTCTCTACTGACCCACTTTGGAGGGCTGCGCGCTGCGCTTGCGCACACATAGATTCGACAGCGTCATCGTCCTCGAGAGTAATAGTTTTGATTTTTATCTCAGATCGTGTTCACATCATCGCTGGGATAAAATCCCCGCGCTCTCATGATGGTGATGTAAGATAAGAGCAGAGCAGCTAGCAGCATGAGCTGTATGATCAATGTTGCTGTGAGGCGCACAGTTGGAACGGCTTTAAAATTGGATTTCTAGCGATGCTGGGCCTGCAGATGCTTCCTATAATATTTATCCGTTTTACAAATGTACATGCAGGCAGCGATCAGGAGTGCACAGGATGAATAGAGTCTCCTGAGTGGTGGTGGCTTGCTTAGGGTACAATATAACCAGATTTTGATTTATTCTTTTGACTGTTTAACGTGATTGGCGGTGTCGAGTGAGTTTATTTTCACTTTTTTTGTTTCTTTATTCTTTTTTCCCTGGGCCAAGCAACAGAGAGCTTTTCTTTGTTTATGTATCTTTTGTGAGTAATAGTGCACGCTGGAATCACTGGCATTTTTTTCGGATAACGTAATAGATTATGTGCCTTATGGGAGATAGTTCCTCATTCCACGAACTTCAGTGAATCACTGGTTGTCCATTCATAAATTGTTTTTTCCTACATTGAGGTTGGTTTGTTTTTCCTTTTTGTTTGGGTGGAATTTAGGGTTTTGGTTGAGGTGGGTCTCTGGCGAGATGCATAGAAAGAAACGTGTTGCACTCGTCAAGTTAGGACAAAGGATTTTCACCGTGTTAGTTGATAAAGGAAATTGGACTAAAAACCAACCAAAAGAGCGACTTTTATTTCTATGGCTCGACTATTTCTCACTGAAAAGACTGAGTAGGCACATGTTTCACAAGCAAACAGGATCTTCTTTTTCATCCTGAGGCATGTTCTTTCATCTTACGTAAGTGGATTGGAAAACACGGTTAATAACTCGCCTTGAGAGGTTAGTATTGGACTGTATCACACACCATTTTAAACCTACTAACCTGACACTAGTAAACAATAACATCACGTCTGTATATCAGTAACAGAGATTGATTAGTCACTCAACTCAACTACACTTATGCACACCACTATACCTTCACAGTGCACTGAGGTAAAGAGTTTGAATAAATTACAGCCACCGCTCGATATAATGAATTAATGAAAACCAAACCTATCCGCCTACTCGACCATCCGCCAATTCGATCATCCGCTTATCCGAAAATCCGCAAATTCGACCATCCGTCAATTCGACCAGCCGACGATCCGTCAATTCCATCATCAAAAATCCGAAAATTCGACTATCCGACAATCCGCCAACTCGATCATCCATTAATCCGAAAATCCGTCAATTCGATCATCTGTTAATCCGAAAATCCGCAAATTCGACCATCCGACAATCCGTCAATTCGATCATCCCTTAATCCAAAAATCCGCAAATTCGACCATCCGACAATCCACCAACTCGATCATCCATTAATCCGAAAATCCGTCAATTCGATCATCTGTTAATCCGAAAATCCGCAAATTCGACCATCCGACAATACGCCAATTCGATCATCCCTTAATTCGACTATCCGCCAATTCCATACGCCAATCTGAATAACTGCCAATACGAAAATCCGCCGATCCGCCAATACGCAAATCCGAAAATCCACCAATTCGATCATCCGTTAATTCGAAAGTCCGCCAATTCGGCCATCCGACAATCCGTCAATTCGATCATCCGTAAATTCGCCAATTCGACCATCCGCCAATTCGAACATCCGTCAAATCACCCATCCGACAATCCGCCATGATGATCGAAGTGACGGATTGTCGGATGGTCGAATTGGCGGACTTTGGAATTAACGGATGATCAAATTGGCATATTGTCGGATGAGCGAATTTTCGGATTGTCGGATGGTCGAATTGACGTATGATCGAATTGACGAATTTTCGGATAGTCGAATTAGCGGATGGTCGAATTGGCGGATTTTCGGATGGATGAATTGGCGGATGTTCGAATCGGCGGATTTTCGGATTGACGCTGGAAGCGATGGACTCTTTATGGATACTCCCAGCCCGTACTACGAAGTTATGCCCGACTCCATGCTCTAGCATGTTTACGTGCTAAACCACCGCCCCCCAAACTGTCCTGTTGTCACTTGCCGCCCTTGTGAGATGTCTGATACAGAACTAACCTCTCAAGGGAAATTATTTACCAAAAAGTTGAGGAATGGTAACTGATAAATTCGAGCCTAGAAGTATGAATCTATACAGACTTACGATGTCCATGGTAGACAAGTAACTTAGATCTTCAAAGAAGTATTTCCCTAGCAGTCTCTTTCTTAGTGTAGCTAGTTCCAAGGAGCTAGAGGTTACTTTCCTCTTCGATGTAGCTCACAAGCCATCTGAACTCTCACTTTCAATTAAATTTAATAGTTTAATTATTTGATTTCGCCCTTGCCATTAAAAACCTGTATTCCCGCCTTAACCATAAGGAAAGAGGATTTTTTTCCATTCAAAGGCGACCATGTTCACCTCTTTATAGATTCTCCATCACCCAATTGACATTACCACTTGTTTCGCCTTCCTGCCATAAATAACAATTTACCTGTTCCATCTTCCCATAAACATGTCATTCTGCTTGACCCATAAAGTGCACAACCTAAAGAAAGAAAAATGTAGCACCGAAACAAGACTTGTAAATTCCTCACCATCCATTATCCCATTCATTCCATTCCATTGAACAGTTTGCTCTTCAATTCGTCATTCCAGCGCCCAGATGTAAAAATTTCACTTTCTCGAAATAAATAATTCCCGCATACCTTTACCTGGGTTTGGCGGCATACCTTCTCTTGCCAACAATTTTCCGGAAGAACCAGCAGGAAAACAAAAAAAAAACATAGTATCCAAATCAAAGGACATACACTCTTCTCAGACGACGACGACGGCAATCACCTCACGCGGCGACACCCACTGACCCAGAAAAGGTTGACAGGCAATTTTACAGAACTCGTTATGACAGTTAGTGTAGTGTATGCCGCCATGCACCTGTAACAAGTCCTCCGACATGAGTACTACACATGTCCAGTGCGCGCTTATATTGGGCACCCATTCCGACACAGGAAGACAGATCACTTTCTTCATATCCAATTATAAGCCAGGCCAGGCAGGCATTCATTTCGGGTTCGATACAGAACCCCAAAGCTCAAGAGCCAAACCCGATTCTGTGCCTGATCGATGGAATTCCGCCGCGTGATCGCCAGTCGTTCATCATTTTATAATATCGGTCATCGAACAGCCAATCTCTAGAGATTTCGAGAAGAATCTTATACTGGTCGCAGGACCAATTCCGCCACAAGGGAAATACTCTCGATTTTCTTCTGTGCAATGGAGTTTCACTTTTCACCGTCGTCGTCGTCGTTGTGGCTCTCATCCGTCGATTGTCTCCTTCGACATGGCATATAGAATGTTGAAGGAATTCCATGTCTTTTACTCGTACTTTTACTCTTGTTCACGGGGAAGAACAAGTATCTTTAATGGTTTAACAACGGCGGTAATGTTCTCATTTGGGTACGGGAGGGGCGAATGTCGTCTTCAAGTTAACACTTTCTTGTGAACAAATGCAACCTGCTGCTGCTTGCACTTTCATTGAAGGTCAGCTCAACCTGACATCCTAGACAGCTTACATGTAGCTGCTGGCATTTTTTCGGCTAGAAAAATATGATATTCGCTTAAGAAGTTAATAGACATGTTCGCTACCGGTCTGTGGTTTGCCAATTACCATGGTGAAAAATCACCGTGGGTGTGAGTCGAAAGTGAGTGTAAAATGAATAATGACAATGATTTGGAAAGCTGTTGTTGTTGCCAGTTCCGAATTTGGCGCAGAGAGTGGAATTTCTCAAGAATTCAAGTCGCAAGGACATGGCTACGACTAGAGGCTTATTACTAGATTGGATCTGAGGTGTAATGGAGGAGCCAGAATGATTGGAGCAACGAATCGGAAGATTAACAACTAAAACACACACATGAACCCGATGTTAATATTCGAAAGGAGATTCAATTCAAGGATTCCTGACAGAAGTTACAGGAAGAACTGGATGACTAAAAAGAAAAAGGAGTTGGCATTCTATACCGACGGTTCTAAGATGGACAGTGGTACAGGAGCCGGAGTTTATAGTGAAGCCCTAGGAATAAACGACGTCTTTCAAGACGAAGTCACTGCCATTACGCAGGCTGCTGAAATTATACGCGAGAGTAATATCGTTGGTGAAACGATAACTGTCTATATAGACAGCCAGGCAGCCATTAAGGCTCTGGACTCGGCTATAATTCGGTCGAGGCTGGTGAGAACCTGCAACGAGATACCCAGAGCCAATACGATGACCCTCAGTTGGGTACCAGGGCATATGGATATCGAAGGAAACGAGACGGTGGACGAGCTTACTACGAAAAGGTCGACGCTGCACATATCGCGGGCCCTTCCCTTTGTCAGTTCTTTAAAGAAAAAAGTAGAAGATGAAGCCATCGATCGTGCAAACAGGCGCTGGATTCATCTCGATACATGCGTAACGTCTAGAGCTCTGTGGCCGGACTCTGATTAAACTCAGTTGTCATAACGCGCGGGTCATTTCTGGAGTAATTACCGGCCATAGTGTCATTGGCCTTCACGCAGAGGGACTCGGTGTACTGCATAGTGACTATTGTAGAAGCTGCAGAGACGAAGAAGTAATCGAATCTATTCGTCACCTGCTGTGTGACTGTCCTGCCCTATCTATTAGAAGAAAGAGAACTCTTTCCAGTCATTTCTTCTCGGAGCTGGAGGACTTAGGCGATGTTGAGCTGGTGGACCTCCAGAGACTTATATTACTATCTGTGTGGTTCTAACAGCGGACCTTCTTACAGCGTTCCCAGGGTTAAATGATTGGGCACAATGGACCGGAATTGTGGGCCTAAGTGAGCAGTGCCCTTCGGGTCACAAGGCACCCATCTAGCTAACAACTAAAACAACTAGTGCAGGCGTGACGCAGGCTTGGTTCTTGGAATATCTGGATACGTTCCCCCGAAGTCCTCCGTTGAGTACCAGGACATGTAGGAGCTGAACCAAATGAACGTGTCAGCCTGCCTTCATCTTATCAGAGAGAGATTGCAGCCGATATGCCCGGCAGCAGGATCTGCTGCTTATAGAACAATAAAAGAGCTGAGAGGTGGCCACAATTCTAGGCAACCTTCAGTGAAAGGTGTAAGCTTCTGGAATACATCAGTGCAAGTCTTTGTCGGCTGGGAATGCTAGTCCTTTAGTTAATACCTAAATCTGTGATTGGTGTTTAATAGTCCTTGACCTGTATATAGAGTCCTGATTCATATCGACGATTCTCGTAATCATAGCAGTGATTGTATTGCTTGTTCTTTACCATAAATAGTCAGGCGAAGGATGTGCAACATGGTGTCCATAGGAGCTACACCAATGATACTAGTTCCACTTCTAAGAGAGACATAGATAGCCGACTTTGTCTAGTACTATCCATAGATGTCACAACGTGTGAATGTAGCCAATGCGTTAGTTATGGACGCACTCCCAACCTGTGGCCCAGCACCCTTCGCTAGGATCACGCATGCGACAGGGATTACCTCACAGTTCAGGCGCTGCGCTGCTACATTTATTTATTCTTAAGGGAGAGGTATTTACTTGCAGCCATAGTCAAACAAGGAAATGCAACATTCCTTACAAAAGTAAATACAAAATAGTCACTTTGATACGCATCGCACTATAATGCATGATATTATATTCAGAAGCGAATCGAATCCATTAGTCTAGCATTCACAAGGCAAGACACTTCCCAGAAAATCGAAAGTGTGGACAAAAGTGAAGATAAATCTGCGAAAGTAAATTCTTTTCACGAAACCACGAGTTTAAGTGAAAAATTGGGTTAACTTTCAAAAAAGTTTCGCTTCTCGATACGACGCGGCAGACTCCTTTTGCTGATGTCAACCGAATGCCGCCGACTCCATTATTAATTACTCCCTAATTGGCTTTCTATCGCAAAGTGCAATAGTTCCGTTGTGACAAAGGAAATGCCGTCGTTGTCCACCCTCACGATCCCACCCTTACCTCCCCCGATAGGTTCACACTTTCATTCAATTAACTAATCGTACTCGTATCGTCCATCAGGCAGCATATGTGTGAATATCATAAGCACGACTGTGCCGCAAAAGCCTTAACTAATACGAAGTGGAGATTATTAAATCTAGTAAGCGACCTTATTGCATGTAAATTAAATCCGATTATGCTGACGATGGTGGTTGCACTGGTGCTAGAGCTGACTGCTACTGCTGCACTGCACCAATAAAATTGATTGCATTAGACAATAATTTAAACCAACGAAGAGGATATTCGCCAATAAACAGCAACAGCAGCTAGTTTTAGTTCACACACAGATAGATAGGAGACGGTCCATGGCCAACATGTGTTCCCGGTCTGGTAAACCAAATGTTTTTTGTAGCTCTCTTCGATTGGCGGGCGATAGCTAGATGTGAAGTCTACTCTGAAGTTTGAGCGCGCGAATTGTGTATCTGCCTCTCCGCTTAGGTAATTGCGACTTAAGTGCAATTAATTTGAACACTGATTTGGTGGTAGCTGTGAACCGGTCCATGTTGCTTACTATCTCGTGCGCTTCATGGCGCGATGCAGCCTCGGCTAAATTGTATTTTCGTGATTTATCATCAAACTACGACCCCGGGCAGGCGATATCTCTTAATATCTTCCGAAAGGGGATTTGCCTTTGGTGCGCATCATCTTTTCGCGATCGATTAGAAGTGACTAATGTTCGAGTGGATAGTTGTTTAGTGGCCGGGATTATAATCGTAATATGGCGGATAACTGACTATGGTTAGTGCTTTGGCTTTGGCTTTGGCTTTTGATGAAAGTACAAGATTATACTCTCTCACAGATGTGTGTCTCAGCCCATGAAAAATTGGTGATTAAAAAATCAAAGAAAATAATTATCCGGTGCATCAATTGGTGTTCACATCGAATGGACCGTTCACAAATAATGTAAACACAAATGACGCACAGGTGAGCCGTTTAACTTTGCGTGTATGCATAATGTATTTATATCCTCAGAGCAGATGTGGAGCTGTGCTACCGATTTTAGACTGTTGTTGTTACCTAACAACTGAACCGAAGATCCTTACATGGCAGCTGAGAATGAGAATGATAAGGAAGATCTCTTTTAATCAGGACTACCTTATCTTCACCCCATTCCTTTGCAGGTTATGTACATACATATATGCCCTTCAAATTGCAGTTATGAACCATAAATTTGGACACAATAATATATACTTTCTGAACGCTGCCGTCACTTACTCACATTTGGCTCCATACGCAGAGAGCGGGATCATTCAGGCATAAAGGGAGAGCTATAATCGCATTAAGAGCCCGATGGCAAATATCCTTAAAAATTCAAACGTCTAGGTCAAACGCATATTATTTCTACTCATAGCTTGCTTAAAGGGCTCCCGACACTTGTAGAGTCCCTGCCTGAGATATCGTTGCCTTCCATCCTCTGCGGTCCCGGGCACGCTGCTTCCAGTTGTGAAGACCAAGTTTTCTGGCATCCGCGACAGCTTGGTCTTTGTACCACAGGTTCGATCTTCTTCGCCGCCTCGAACCTGGGGGCTGGGATTCGAAGATCCTCTTGGCTGGAGCATTGTTGTCCATTCGCTCGATGTGGCCGAGCCAATGTAGTCCGCGTATCTTGGCTTTTTGGACTACATTCACATCCTGGTACAGCTGCTCCATTAGCTCTCCTCGCATAAGGGACCTAATACCCGACGGAGTATTTTTCGCTCGAAGGTGCCCGATATTTGCTCAGCTTTCTGACTAATTGTCCGGCACTCCGCTTTAACAGCAGGACTGGTAAGATGAGCGTTCTATAGAGCATTCATTTGGTCTGTCGAGTTAGGAGTCTCTACAAAGGTGTCATTTGTAGGATTAATATTTGTTTCGAGGTAGGTGAACTCCTTAACTTGGACAAATAGATTTTTGTTTGTTGATAATATATACTTCGTCTTGTCCTCATTCACTTCAAGACCAACTCGTTTCGCCTGCTCATCAATAGCCGTAAACGCCTCTACGACGGCTTGCCGGGATCTTCCGATGATGTCAATATCATCTGCGTATCCCAGCAGTTGGACGGATTTATGACAGATAGTGCCTTCTGTGATGACACCAGCCCTGCGCACTATCTGTTCCAACACGATATTGAAGAAATCACATGACAGCGGATCTCTTGCCTGAATCCGGTGCATTTTTGGAAGAGCTCCGAATAGTTGTTTCCAAATTGCACAGAGCATCGCGTGTCTTCCAGCGTTACGCGACACATCTAGATAAGTTTTGCCGGTATCCCGAATTGGGCCATCGCCTGGTAGAGCTCAAGACGATGAATACTGTCATAGGAGGCTTTAAAGTCGATGAAAAGGTGGTGGCTTTTGACTTGAAATTCGTTGGTCTTTTCCAGAATTTGTCTGAGTGTAAAAATGTGGTCTATTGTCCATCAGCCAGGCCGGAAGCCACACTGGTACGTTCCGATTAGTGAGTTGCAGAAAGGTTTTAGACATTAAATAGGAACTTATATGCAACCTTATATGGCCTTTTGAATTTTCAAAAACTGGTTCTCAAACTTGTGCTTCATCCAAGTGGGGCGGTTGGTGTGTGAAGGGGGTAACAAGCAAACTCATGCCTTTATTTTTTGAAGATCTACCGTTCTGCTGAATTTCAACACTCTAGGCCTAACGGTACATTCGATATTTTTGATACATAAAGCACTACCTGAAAATATGCAGTTCAATAACTTATCGCCAAAATCTTTCTCTAAAAACAGATAATGTACACTGAACTCTATCGATCTATCTATTTTCAAAAAACTTGCTATGACTACAGCTCTTTCGATGCAATATTGCTTCCAAGCACTCGTTTTTTATTTCACTTTCATCTCGAACCATGTGTAAACAAACTTTAAGGCCCAAGTCAAAGTGTATTCGCGTAATTCTCAACTTAATCCAACATCAAAGCATTTGGCCACCAGCCAAAGTAACGCTGGCAAAAGATTCAATTTCTTCTACAAATCACGGCAAGTCATCAAGATAAAATGAAGAAAACCAAAAACAAAAAACAAAAAACTCCCGCTTTGTGATAGTAGTAGTAGTAGACAATTTTTGACCAAATACGGATTCCAGGTTAAGACAGTGTTTTTTTTTTTTTTTCAAGAGCAAAGAAAGTAACAAGCATTAGGATACACTTTCGCACTGGTATAATGCACTTTTGGCCACCGCAAGGCTAATGCTTAACGACCGTCGATCGTTTCTGCCTCTTCCACTATACCACCACCATCATCACCACCGCCTCCACGATATGCCCCACGAACAGCAACAATACAGCGAGGGGATGCTGCAGCGTTTTGCATACACAATATCAAAGAGGTAATTGATGCTCTCCGAAAGCGACCGTACCAGTTCTTGGGGGAATTTATCTATCCATTGTTTTGGCTACTGAAAAATGAAATTGAAAACTGATCTTATCATCGGTATATTGCTCCACGTTAGTCGGGTGTTGCAGTAAGAAGCAGAGGTGTTTTTTTTTTTTTTGTTTTAGGAATTTTTGCGATAGTGTTTAGATGAAGGTGATGAATCTGGGATTCAAGATTTGCTGCGGGACTGAATGTATAAAGTGTAATCTATCAACAATCAAGGCTTATTGTGATACTGATCTTGTCCATTCAGCAATCAATGGCCTAAAACTTGGCGTGGTTATCACCAGCACAATGACACCTTAGCCATACTTGATTTGATCTAGAATTTGTATACCAAACGTACCTCTGTAGGACCCAACCTTAAATGAGCATGTGTTAGGCCTTAAGATCATAGAATGCCAAGGCTTAGTTTTCAGGGATCCGTGGCTAACCAAGCGATGCAATACAAACCGTTTACTTAGGACAGTTGTGTCACTCGAAGAACGCGGTGTACAACAGTCGAGAAAAAAACACGGTAACTGGGAGGGAATTAGAAGCAGCTGAGGCCCACTACGAGACACCGCACACAGTAGAGTTTGGCGTTGTTGAAGCCATAGGACCCAAAAGAGGATATAGGACATACATAAGCTTTAGATTCTAAGAGCTTTACGTGGTTAACATCGCTACAGAGAGTACCTTTAGATTTATGCCATATCGGAAGGACAGAGGGTTTCTTCTTCAGAAACTTTCGCATGGCAGTTATACTCCTGGATGTTTATCAAATGCTCGCAGGATGTCTCGAACTTGTAGCCTCATGCATGGTGTTATAACAAACTAACCATTGAGCTGCGAAACCCACTGTCCCGAAGCATCCTTCTGCCCAGATTACCCATATCAAGGCTTATGCCTTTGTACAAACTTTGGCGAAGCAGTAAACAATTGTCAAATGATGCTGCTACTCATTGAGAGATGTAGCCAAACTGAAGTGCAGAAAAGAGTATCTGAGGTTACTATGATGAATTTCCAATGAATGGAGGCTGCTTCTGCTCTCATATTCTCACAAAATCCATGTTTCGAGTGAAAAATAGAAGCTATTCATCAGTTTAAATGAAATGGCTCTGGATGAATCTAAATCTATGGACTGCCGTCTGGTGCTTCGATACCAAGGCTCCAGCTCCGGCGCAAGAATGATGTTAAAAATTCCCATCAAATGGAGCTTAAAAGGTTTGTTTTTGCCTGTAACGTAGGTTGAGACTCTGTGCCTTGAGTAACTTGTCGCGAATTAAAACATACATATATAGAGGATTTTCCAGTAAGGATTTCTCAACTTTGACAAGTGATTGCAGCGATTGTGTTGGAGCTACATTTGTTAAATTTAATGTAATTTACTAAATCTGTTTTGCCAAATCATCATGGGAAGCTATACTATTTAACAACATGTACAAATGATCAAATTCTTGTATCCAAGCGGGTCTTCTGCTCGTGCAACATTAACGATCCTCATTTCTGTACGAATGGGTTCAAATTGTCGCATTAGGGACGAAAATAATCCACACGAGGTCCATCAAACTGCAATGCATACAGAGAAAGTCACTGTTTTGTGTGGCCAGAATGGCCGTATCTCTAACGAACAGCTTTATCAGAGAACGGGCCATGAACCTATAGGCACAACCATACGACGACGAAAGTGGCAGTTGATTGGTCACACTCTCCGAAAGGGTGACAGATCTATAGCTAACCAAGCGATGCAATGGTACCCGCTTTCCTAGGATGACAGGATACGCGGCGGTCCTAGGAGTACGTGGCGCAGAACAGTGGAGAAGGAAGCACGGCAACTGGCAGAAGCTGAAGCATATTTCCAGAAATCGCGATGGAGCGTAGGCGTTGTAGAGCCCCTGGGACAGACAAGGGGATACAGGATATAAGAAGAAGACTGTTTTGTGTGAATTTTCTTTGGGAACGACGTTGGTCAGACAATATCCTTCAAGGACGGGTACTATTGGGCGATGATAACCATGATAACCAATTATTTGAAACTCATTCTTCCAAGCACGCATTTTAAATTTCTGGGAAAATATCTGAGAGAGGGGTACATATGTTGGGCATGCACTCAGATCCCAGTGACTTTTTGTTGCCAAGCCTGTGGCATATGTTGATCAGTCTGCTTGCACTGAGTAAATGATGTTAGATTGGTGAAGGCAGAACAGACCCAGTTCACACTGGTAGTACCAGTTAGCCCACATCTATTGCATTCCCAACTAAAATCTTGAAAAAAAAGAAGAGAAGTCGAAGTCGAAGAGCAAATAACAAAGCTTACCGCCCTTTACAACTTATGATCAAGGACAGGTTCACTATTCCTCCACGAACACAATTAACCACTAATTTGCCGCATCCCACGAGTTTGAGTTAAACTCTTCATTTTCTCTCGTAAGTCTTTTAATTTCGAAATTAACAACCAATTTGGCACCGAACCGATGAATTTGAATGTTTATTTTCCACCGGTTTATAGTCCTCCATGTCACGTCGTCTGTCGACTTTGTTCAACAAATCGACAGCGTGTTGCTCATTGCGAAATTTTAAAGACACAGACGCTCCTCCATCGAACACTGCGGAACGTTTGTATTTACAAGTAAGTATCTAAATGGCGTTGATTTGTTTCGCGTGGTCGTATCTCGAATTTAATTAGTTAAATAAGATTTTCAATGTCAATGTTCAATGCCCATTTCTGGAGTGTAATAGAAAGTTACCGACTGCTGTTTGAGTTGGTGCGTTGCTGCGCCAGCCTGTCTGTCTGTCCACTGTTTTTTTGCCGGCACACAATGTTTCAAATTCAATCCGACATTCGCGTGGCATCGTCCATCAGTCTTTCATGCAATTATTCAAATTACTACATCGACTGAAAGTAAAATTTGTTCGCAGGGTTTCCATTCCACCAGTCGCTCGTCTCCTCCGCACAGCCATAGAACGCACGAAACATGAAACTCCAAGCCTCCAACCCCACAGACAGACAGGCGATGGGATCCATGGCTGCCTGGCTGGCTGGCTGGCGATGGGAACAAAATTCAAATGAAGACATGTACTAAGAGATGTCTTATAATAATCGATAGACAATCGAAGAATCTATAAGCGGCACGTACAAACATAGAAATTGTTTTCAACAGTTTTTTTTTCTAAGGTGCGGGAAGAGATACAAAAGTCAGGAAAAGAGGAAATGACTGCGTGCAGTACGATAATTTTTTTTTCATCATGAACGTCCGCAATAAATCAACACGCTGATGTATTGTATCTCATCACTCTCACTGTCTGGTAAGGCTAACAATGGATACGTAAATCATTTTGGGATCTCATAATTGCACGGACGTGAGCACTCAAAATTGCAAACACCACCGCGCATCGTGCATAAGCGCGTGCACCGTCGAGTACCTCGACTGCAACACTCACCTAAACGCTGGATTTGCAAATTAGCGGATTTAAGTGATCTTGAAAGCTTTTGTTAGCGACGCGACACGAGGAGAATTTATTGGCGATTCTACTGATGAATGGCTAACGTCCATAAAGGTTTCATTTTATCGGAGATTTATTTGGGAAGACTTCCTCCTTTTTCTTCGGAAACAAAAAACTACCAGTACCAGTCGTTGGAATTGGTTATCAAGAGGATGTTGGGAAGGACATTGTGCATTTTGCTGGTGGAAAGTGTTCATGTACATATCTACAACTCTTAACTACGTACATACATATTTTTCTTGCATTGAGAGAGACAATCAGTCGAAAGAGTCCTGACATTGTAATAAAGACGGAAAGATCACTCTGCACTAAAGAATTCACAGTAGTAGCCTTAAACAATATGAAAGACCAAATCGATAAGAACAGCAAGCTTTCAGACTGAATTGAGTAGATATATGTCCTGGTCTCGCTCAAAGCCGCACTCTACCCGTCTGGATGTCTAACGTCACGGCTAGCTATGCAGGCAGGGAGGCCATGCGAATGTTTGTAATGGACGTTGATGAATATTTATATCTAGAGTCAGATTATTTGCCATCAGGAATCTCCCATCTGACACGCACCACGGCGTAATGGAGAAAGCCTTTGAGGCTTGCCACTAGGAACCAGGGACTAGGGACCATTGGATCATTTTTAGTTAGTTTCCACTCTACCCTACTGAAGTAAAGGAATATCTACTACAACTTCCGATCAATTCTAATCAATAGTTTAGTATACCATCCTGGATGTACACATCTATCATAAGACCCATCTTGAAATATGGCAGCCTTGTATGGTGGCCAGCGTTAAACAAGTCAAGGTTCTGGCAGTGACAACTACTGCCCGTGAGTCTGCCAGGGGCAGGCAGCTATCAAATCAATTACCGCCATAGAAATAAAACTCCAAGCTTGTAAAGTCCTGTGGCGAAGAGCTTAAGGTTCTTGGAACACAGCACAAGGTTCTGCTCTGCTGGGTCCCTGGGTATGAGGGCATCACGTCAAAGGAAAAGGCGGATGAATTAACAAGGAAAGCTTCACTCACTTGAACTGACTGATCTCTCCATAAGCACCCCAACCTGCGTTCTCAGGTTTGAAGCAGGGAAACTGGCTACGAGAGAGGCGAACTTGAGATGGAAGTCCCAAGATGACCGAGAGAATTATTCGCAAGGACAGATGCTCACTGTCGATGCTTGTGGGGATACTCACGGGTCACAACACTCTGCGGTACCACCTAAAGAAACTACGTCGGACGGAAGAAGAACTCTGCAGAGGATGCGGCGATGAGGATGTTATATAGGACACTACCCACTTCCTCTGCCAGTGCCCTGGACTCCAACATTCCAGGTACAAACTCTTCGGCAAGCCCTTCTTTCAGGATCTAGAACTCTCCAATGCCAACACCGACATGTTATTAAACTTCATCAGGACATCAGGATGGTTTGTATACACAGGGATCGAGTAAGTACAACCATGGGTAGTTGTTACAGATATTTATGGGTTAAATGGTCAAGGGGTACTTTTCTAAGCCCCCCTATGGGTGACACAATGGTTCAGTGCCGACCTGAGTGCGGCGGAGGTATTTCGTTTCCTCTGCCAACCCACAAACCTAACCTAAGCTATACCGTCCTGAAGTATACAGGTCCAACGCTGTCTTTTTTTCAAGTCGGTGGCGTTTATTTGGTCACTGGACTGACTCAGCACAAAGAGTTCACTGGACTTATGATACGTTTGCAGTCTTATGGCCTTTCTCTGTCAGTTCTGTCCGGAAACTATTTCTTGGTTATTTAGAGGAAATTTAAATGTATTTCTGAATCAAGCCCACTGGATACCTAAGTTCAGCATCACTAAACAAAGATTTTGTCCACAACTTTCTTAGGAACCTTTATGAAAAGGATTTTGATTGATCCTTTGTCAAAGGTCTTTCAAGCGAGAAAGAAAGAAAAAAAATCAAACAATGAGTCATAACAAAATGTTATAACAACACACCTCTTTCCTATTTGAACAATGCCAATAGCAATGAGGATGTCATTCCTTTTTGCCAGAGCCATAACAAAGGAATGTCTTCCTTAGAATTGTATAAACACATCGACTGCCTCCACTAAAGTCACATATAGCTAACCTTGTTTTGTATCACAAACGATTTGTAACCATGGTATCCTCTGCCAACCAAACTTACCATGTGGTGCACATGTATGAATCCATAAACACTACTCAACATCATGTTTTGCGTAAAACTACAAATAAAGTACACCCCCACCCGCACCCGCCTGACAGCCACCACCTCTCCTTCATCACATCATACAGTGTCTAGAGCGCGGCGACAAAAGACCCAAGGTACATCAAACAGCCAGCATTCAACCAAGAAAATCCGCAAAAAAAAAAAAATTAATAAAGATCAAGTTATGCAATTTGGCCACCCGATAGGTGTATAAAAATGCACTTTCCCTAGATTAGCATAATCGTGCATAGCCTCAGTAGAAATGAAAATCTCAAGCTCAATGGGAGATGAATAAAGGAAAATGTTTACAGTTTCTTCTTGAGAGAAAAGATTGAAGAAAACCCTCAAGAAAAAAGCAAAAAAAAAAAAAAAACAAAAAAAAAAACACGAAAACTACACGAAAAACCGCCACAAAACACCGAAACACTGATCTCTTCCTCATTTTCTCACAGGAGGACAGCAGCAGCAGCTCTATCTATTGATGCAGCGGCGCAGGCGCAGCAGCCAGCGCGATCTATCGCATATTGGGTGAGGAACGCGCGCGCGCGCGCGCGCAAAAGAGATTACGCTCTAGTGCTTTGCATACGAAGAATTATGGAAAACCGATTTCGCACGCTTATTTTCCACGAAAAAACTATCACAGGCCCATCCAAGAAGAGGACGAGGAGGACAAGGAGGACAAGACAAACCATGAAAATGGCTTTTCATCTGCATTCCTACTTAAGATTCTATTTTCGGATAAGCGAAAAAAGTAGACAAAGTGATAGAGTGATCTGCTGGGTGCTTCCTCTCTCAGGCAGGCGTGTGTCTACCACCGCGTGTGGTTGGCATTAGGGCCGCATCGTCACGTTTTGAACGTTTCTGCGAAATTAGATTCGCTTGAGCTCTGCTTTCGCATAAGTGGCAGTGGTTAGTCGCACTGTAATTAAAGTTTTTAACTGACTTATGTAAGACAGAGTAAATTGGACGTAAAGAGTTTAGTAATGAACGTTCATAGTCCTTAAGGAAATTAGGGTTAGGATGAGCCTAAACTTGGAATAGACATTTCATACGATCACTTGATGTATTTCTAAAAGTCCAATTGTCTACTCAATACATTCCATGAGAATGGGGGACGTAGCTAGGCACACATTGGATAACACGCCCACCATAATTACTCTTCAATAAATCGATTGTAACGTGTGCTGTGTGGCTTGTGGCATCATCCTGTTGAAACCACATGTCGTTCAAGTCCATATCTTCCAATTCGGGCCGAAAATAATCGGTAATCATGGGGCGATAACGCTGACCATTCACAGTAACGTGACGATCGTAAAGTTGCGATCACCGACTCCGAATTTCGGTAGAAAATTTTTATAATTTGAAGACGTTGCTTGTTCGTGTACTTTTCTGAGATAAAAATGTTGAGTTTACTGAATAAATTGACAGTGACAGTTTGATGATAAGTGAAGGGATGTGTTCACAAATTAAATTCAAAGTTGTCAAGTCCTTATTGGAAAACCCTTCATTTGGAATAACCTCATCAGAGAAGAGCCTACAAAAAAATGTCTGTTTGGGTCTCGAGGAGTAACTAGAGAAAGTTTCATGGTCGTGTCTAGTCTAGCCTCAGATAGAATCAATCCTTGCATTGTTTTTAAATCTTTTTGAAAACACTGTTAGACACTCTCATAATTTTGTGAATAGATGAACAACTGTCGCCTCTCTCCTTCTTGTAATAGAGCCACTAGCTTCGTGATCCATTCCCAGATCCCAAGGTGAGCAAAGGCTGTAGCTTGTGTGAGATTGTGGTATTTACCTTCCGATTGCTGAACCCATTACACTCTTCTGACTAAGCCATCGTGCGAAACAGTTTCAGCCTTTGGATAGGAGTCTAGCTTCTAGTTTATCGATCTTGCGCGTAACTTCTACACCGGCAGGATGTTTGTGGTACAAGAAATTAGACCTAGTTTGTGGTACAGGAAAGTAGGCTAAATTGTGCTCTTCGGCATACGAAAGGGAGTGCCCCATATCGTCCGCTTCGATATCCCGAGAAATTGCTCAATTTTAAGGGCGTATAACGTACAGATCTTGACTATAAGTAGAGCGCTGCTTGGAGCTGCTGTCAGCGACGTTTTTCAGTTTCTATTTCAAGATGACAGCTGGTATGGTGCATTAGTTTTGTACCTATTACAATTTGAACACTCAAAGACTTCAGTCAGACTGTATCGGAACTATTTTTGTAGCCATTTCCTTCAGACTGATCCTTGTCCAACCGATAGCGGATAAAATTTCCTATCAGCCGTTTAAATCTATTCCTTTTCCTTAACTGATTGATTGGATTGCCTAATCTAATGGCGCAATAGCCATTAACCCTTTTCAATTGATCTGATGACCCTCCCGCCAGCACACTTACACACCTCCAAAATCGATCGCAAGAAAAATACTAAATAATAGAATTAGCGTTCAAACACCTCTGATATGATCTACGCGGATGGGGTAACGAGTTCACCTCTTTGTCACTGAGACTGGATATCTCAGGATCTCTAGAGGTATTGCCAATCAGCCAGCAGTACCACGATTACTGCTATTACCACCACGCGGCTGTCTGCTCAATGAAGGTTATAAACTCTGTTTGTGCCGTGAAATTTATTCACGGGACTATTCACAGCTTTTCGTGACGGATCACTTTAAACTGGTTATAGGTATCCATATCTGTTCCCTTTTGTGGTTCTACACTGTTGTATGTTAATTCTATCGCGGTTACATACGTTTCTTAGCTGCTGATGTGCTCGTGCAGAGTTTAACCAGCTTGGATGCCACTCCTTTTGTTGCACACTGTGTGTATGGGGTGCCAAGTTGTCGCCAGCAGCAATATCTTAGCTATGGAGCAACTTGGGAGGTACTGCATGAGAAGATGTAAGGGTATTTGCGGGCAGAATGATTCTGTAATGTCGAGAATCGCGTGAGAACTCACGTTAGGGTGCAGCAGTTTGTATTGCATCAGGGTGCTTGGTTATACCTTCGTCATGAACGCATGCGCCACATTTTCGCCTTAGTTTGTGATCTCACAGAAAGGGTTGATTTATCTGAAGATAGTTCTCTATGGGATTGATGATAAGAGAAGATAACAAAAGCACTTTAAGCTGGGTACACGCACTTACATAGTTTGACCGTCATTTGTCATTTGCAGCTGCAGAAGATCAAGGTCATTTGTAAGCACAAACCTTTCGAAATGGGTGCCTTAATGAAGATAATTTCCAACTAAAGCAGCAAAATAGCAAAACCATGCCTTCCAGAGCTGACTGATCTCTAGCTGTCTTTTCACGCATGCACGCGACTGTCTGCTATACCTACATGCATAGCTAAACAAACTCTCTAAATCACTCATACGTATAAGTATAGAGACCTTGTCTACGCACCTGGATGCGCGTACCACTTGACAAATCGAAAGTAATTTACTTGATCGATTAATTTATTCATGAAATTCGTATTTTCTCTATTAGAGACGACAATCGCGACCCGACACTTCCACACGTTTACCTAATTGCGCTGTTTATCGTCGCATCTTGATTGCGCACGCATCAAGGAATGCCACCGGCATTTAACACACTTTCAGGAGAGTAAAAAACACAAAAAATAACAACTACGTTACAGGATAAAGATACTGCCCGGAATAATAACCTCAAACCAGGCGAAGAACGCATAAATTATTGAGTGAATTTTTGCGCAGGCGCAAATACGTGCCACTAGGTCAATGCAAATGATCGATTATGTAAATGTCATCGAAGCGCATAATGATGCACATCATCGTCATCATCATCATCGTCCAAGAAGGGAAAATGCGCGCCACGCCATAAATCGCAAAATTGAAAGAAAAACTCCTCCAAGTGCATCTCTATCAGCATGTCAATTAGCCTGTGACAGGTGATGAATAGATCCGTATACATTGTTGGTCGCTTCTTGTGATCTTGCAATTATGCCGCCCATGATAATGGCCATTGCTACTAGATACCTTTTCCCCCCCAGGGTCGCCATTCAGTCTCTGTCACCTGCAGACTGAGATTGCCATCAATGACGACGACAACGACGACGAAGACACAGATGATCCGACAAGGTGTCAATCAAGTCAAAACGATCCATCCATTATGGCAATGGAACTTTAATGATACTGTCTGCGCGCGAACTCAACCAAATGACTTTCGTTTTTCTGCTCTGCAAAATTATCTCGTTGGCTATAATCAGGGTGATCATCTCAATGATCGCACATAGATCGGTCGATCGTTTGGACGACGACGAGGAGATCGCGATGGCGATCGATAGACGCACACTACACACATCAATCTCCTTCAATTCACAGCCAGAGTCGACACTCTCCCCCATCGTGATATCGATGATCGGCATCGCGATCGCGATCGGCATCCGTAGGAGTTTCACCCAATGCTCCATTGATGAAAATCGAAAGTTTGTTAGCATCACTTTCCGTCTTTATTCCAAAGTCGTCATCTGTCGCGCGCCGACAATGAAAGTCGAACAATCTGGTGCATCAATTAAAAGTATGTCAACATGAAAAGTTAATCAGAATACAACGCGTACTTACAATGGGGCTCCTGTGTTTGGCTTTACTTGAGAGTATGCATGCGGCTTCTGAAGGCGCACATGATTGATGGCCAACTGACAAAGTTGACTGACTCTAAAGGTGAATCCAGACGCCATCGATCGGCCCATATTTGGTCGAGATAATGATGCGAAAAAAATAAAAACATTTTAATCAAAATATCTTTCTCGGTTGGTGCAACTGAGATTGTACACAGAGGCACAGATTGGTGATTGGGAATCTCTTTGGCGGGAACCTATCGATCTTATGCGAAGCTGGGAATGTCAATAGGTTTTGCCACTTTCTCAGGTCGAATTTGGTGATTGAATTAAGTGGCACGCATAGTCGAGTGTTTACTTGGCTGGGAAAGGGAAAATATTTTCATCTTTACGATATGCATTTGGCTTGAAATCTAACACTTCCGTTAGATGTATCTAAATAAATGTATGGGGAAAATAATAAAGCCCTGCACTTCCGATTGCAGAAGCGCATCAAGCTCATTTAAGAGGCGCCTTAAGGTGTCTGAAGCCGGAAACTTCTTTTGATGAAGAAAATCGGCATTAGTTCAACACACACTTGAGAAAAACGAGGATAAATTCTTTAGAAGTCTGGACAAGCGGTTTTTACATAGTTTAGCATCTGATACTTCTTGCCAGATGCGGATTGTTAGGTACGGTCTCCAGTCTTTTCGGCCGAGCCATTAGTCAACATAATGTGCTAACTTTGCTTGCTCAATCGGACCCAGAAAAGTCAAGTTTTGAACAGAAAAAGGCCAACAGAAACATGCCAGTCAGCCCTCCCATGGTATATCGGACTCCTCTCCTCTTTTTCGAAGAGTCATGGATCCGAAATTTCTTCCCTTCTTCATCAGTTAAGCTCTTGACGTAAACCATAACTGTTTGATGGCTTGTCGTTCAACTGAATTCTTAAAGAATTTCAGAAAGCGGCAGCTGCCCCATTTGACTCCAACGCGTCCAATCATTCTGGACAAATATAGTGTAGTCTCAGAAAAGCCCTCTGATGTTGAACTGTGGGCCGAAAAGTATGGACTAATTCAACTGACAAGAGGCAGCCTAAATATGATATACGCATGGGACTGCAAATTCTTCATCTGGATCACAGCGCTCCCACTTAGATGGTCTCCTTGTAGAGCTTGCCGAAGAAGACAACTACTAGATTTGCTGTGTCATTTTGGGCTCTACGTGTTGTAGCCATGTAAACTTCTCCCGGCATTGAACTGCAGAAGTCTAGCCTGGTTCACCGGTGGATCGAAGTTGGAAACTGGTCTTGGAGCTTGCATCTTTGTGTCCCACTGTGTTTTCTGTGTTTTAGGCTGAAGTCCATCCAACTGAGGTCTGCATCAAGTCAAAAGGGTGCCTTCTTAGACAGTTAGGAAGCTCTACAGGCACTACCTTAATGGATCCTACGATAGTTAAGCGCTGTTGCATTATCGGCTTAGAACTCAGTTGATTCTCAGAGAATATACATACCATCAAGGAATCAGAACATTATTGTAGCCGCAATTAGGTGCCTAGTGGTTCAGGAAATCTACATGGCCTCCATAAGGGAGGTGGTACCTAAACTAGGCTAACTTCAACTCCTTGACTCTATTGGTCTTTGAAACTTTATAACAGATCCTAGGCATAATAGATTCCAGAGATCGCATTGCACTTCGGCCCCAAACATTGTGATGTAGGGGACATGCCAAATAAAAGTCCAAAGCAGGGGAATAAATATTTTATCATTTGTAATTTACAGAATCTAATGATCATTTCTCACCTCCACTTTCGTGATCATGCGATTCCACGATGTGCCATGACTTTCAAAAAAGCCAAGATGCGTCCAGCGGACCACCACCGGACGAGTACACCATCATCCATTTACCACCCATTGTTTGGAAATTGTACTTCTATTAGTGAAACTTCCCATTAAGTATCACTTTTCCTGTATCGCTAGCGCTCGGTGTGAACCACCGAAATTGTACTCAGCAGATGCAATTGCGAAGCCTCCATCGGCAGCGTCACACTTGCGTAACAGTTTTGTGCTCGTAGATTTGTTTTTATCTATCACGTTGTCCAGCCGATCATATTGTATTGTTCGTTCTGTATTTGAGTGGATTTTCTTTTGGCACTCAGGTGGCAAATTAGATTCGAGAGAAGGAAAGTGCTTACGCAGTTGACATAATCGACAGCACACGACGCCTTAAAGTCGTGTTTGGGTTTTTGTTTTGTTTTGTCCCCCCCCCCCCCCCCTTTAAGCCAGCTGGCTTTTACTTTTTTTTTTTTTTTTTGGTGGACCTTATAGACAGACGTGTGTATAAGGCAGGCGTGTTCCGATGCATTGCCCTTTTGTCCATATAGTATTTCTTTAAATGCACTCGGAATGGTTTCCAGCTACTAGTGGCAGTATAGGCGCCCAGGAGGAAGAAAGCCTTTATGTGTACATTTCTTTCCACGAATTTTTCGAAACCACTAATTAATGCAGTGTCGTGCTGACCCTTGGGAGCGCGAACTGATCCAACCTCTTTTGACAGAAGTTCACACTGTTGTGCACCATACAATGTGTGCACTGGTGCTTGTGGCCAAGTGTCGCGAACACCTGGGCTAGTCGTCGAAAAGCGCCCACGAAAAATGGTTAATTTGTTGTCGTCACGTCGTCGTTTGTGTCGAAAGTGCATGCGGAAGTCCATGCACTGGGAATCGAGATGAAATTGAAATTTTATTGATGAGTACAACAGATATACAGTTCATTGGCCCAATTTTCAAAAAAAAAAAAATGAGACCAACATTTGATTGAGTAGAATTTAAATGGAATTCAACTTTAACTGGAGTCCGAAAGTGAATTTAAAAAAAAAAAAAACTCCACTGGAGGTCCTTCTGGGAACGGGTTTACCTTTAGCCGAGATATAAATCAATGCCCAGGGCAGAAATCTGGCGATTTTAATTGAAGATTTCAGTTCAGTGGTCGTGTGTGTGTGTGTGCGTTGGTACTGTCCCTTTGCTGGATTAAGCTGAGGCAATTAGTGACGCGCTTGTAATAATCACCGATACAAGTTGATATTTTATTTTTAAGGTTACCATTGGTTTGGTTTTGGTAGCCCACCCATTTGCCATGAGAAGATAACATCTTTTCTCAGGATTTTTTCTCTTGAGCTCTTGGCTCTTTTTTTTGCACGTGAAAGTGACAGCAATTGCACTGAAACGACTGAAATTATTTGGGGTGCATGTTCATTGCTTTTTTTTACTTTCAGTTG
Organism: Chalcosyrphus nemorum; assembly: GCA_949716465.1. Taxonomy (NCBI): domain Eukaryota; kingdom Metazoa; phylum Arthropoda; class Insecta; order Diptera; family Syrphidae; genus Chalcosyrphus; species Chalcosyrphus nemorum. The sequence goes on along the minus strand of OX454334.1, from coordinate 12,651,940 downwards.
CCAGCATAAGGAGTTATTGATTGGTTAACTGGAAGATTTTGAGATAATTGGGTTTTCAGTCAATGAACTTGTCCAGATTTGTCATGTTATGAGGAGTTTCACGGAAGATTTTTATCGGAAAACAGTCCGAATGCCTGAGTAATCGTTATCCATTAAGCGCTTCCTATCTTTAAATTTAAATAAAACAAAATCAGAGTGATATATTATTGAATTTTTTTATTTTTTAGGAATCCCCATAGATTCCATTAGGTATGGGATATAACATTATCAAATAGTATACCGTGTCTTTGCTAGATGGCGCTCATACGAAACGTCCATTTTTCCATAGCTGTGACGGACAAATCAGGCTGAATTTGACCAATGGCACAGGCTGTGTGGGACATAGCACGGTCCTGTTAATACCACATGTCGTCGGTATCCATATCATACTATTAGTGCTAAAATAAATCAGTTATCATCGACCAATAGCGCTCACCGTTGACGGATATGGCCTGAACAAAAAAAGCTGAAACGATGATGCCGCCTTTCTGAAATCCACATCAAAGAGTGACTTCTCTGGATACGTTTGGTTGATTTCGTCTGGATATTTATGGCTCCAACTTCGACGAACCCATTTATCTAGAAGTGGGTTTCGTCGGTAAATATGATTTTTCGACCGAAACTTCCACCTGCTCTAGAGCCCTGTCAGCGAACAAACGCCGTTGTCTATGGTCAATAACTCTGATCTCCAGAATCTGTTGAATCTTGTTTGCATGTAGACTCAAGTCATGACACAAAAGTCGACAAGTTTTGGTCTCCGAAAGGCTTAGTTCTCTTTGCACGGACTGGAATTGACTGGCTCGTATTCTCCTGCACACTCTCACAGACACCGGCAATAATTAAAGTAGATTTTGAGTTTCATTGATGTACTAGTATTAGGCAGATTGTTCACTGAACCGGTCGAATTGAAGTTATACCTCACGTTGTGAAAAGTCGACTAGGAAGGACGATTATGGCGACCGTAAAATGGGAGAAGCGCGCGAAATGTTGCTCGAACAGAAGTCATACTTACACAAAACAATTTAATCATTTACACATGTAGTTGAACGCTATAACTCTCCATGTTGCTTTGGCAAAATAGAGAAATTAAACGACAGCCAATTTGACAGATGTTGCTTCAACAATATGGACGAAATGACCTGTTAAAGTTTGAAAATCCTTATTGAAGAACCCTTTAGTTTGTCTGAAATCTCTACTAGAAAATCACTGATAGTTTGGTTTGACAAATCAGCTGTCCTAATTCGTTGGACCAAATGAATGCTTATCTTACCTGTTCCGTCCTTTGGCACCTAAACTGAACAATTGGTAAGAAAGCAGGGCAAATATTGGGCATCTTCGCCGGATATAAGGTCCCATATGCGCGGACTGCGAATGTAAGAGAATACAACAAACGTAAACCCTATGAACTATTCCGGGATACTGTCCAAAGAGACAAGAGAAGTCGACTACATCGGCTCGGATGTTCTTCGAATCGCAGTCTAGGTTTGAGATGCCAAAAAACCGAACCTACCTACACAATGACCAACAGGACACAGAAGCCAAAAAGATTGGTCTTCACATCAGGAAGCAACGTAGCCGGGGATACCGAGGATGGAAGGCAGCTGTATCTGAAGAGACAGGGACTCCCCAAGGGTCTGTCTTAAGGAACAAAATAGGTAGCTTCTATTCCTGGCAACCAAAGAAAAAAACTCCCAGTAAGCCCTGCTATGTATCCCAAAAGAGTCAAAAGTGGTGGTTTCCATTTAGCTTAACATAATTATCGCTGACAGCTTTGACTTAAAAACCGCTTAACCCATCTGACCGTTTAAATCCTTATATTTACGACGCGAACTCCATAAGTCTCTTCGTGTATTTTAAGCGACCTATACACTTAACCCACCGCAAAGTCTAATTGAAAAATCAAATGATTAATGAAAGAGTATCAACATCGCCGAGTTAACATGAAAATCCTCTTCTGCTTCAATCAGTCATCGGTTCGGGTCGGTCGCCATACGCACAGAGAACAAGGACTGTGAATATTTGGTTGACCATTGATTCATGTCTGCGCCCCCATGCTACTCTTAACGACAAGAGGCCAAATCGAAAATTTGAATTTTTGCTTAAGCAGGTGAAAGTATGCGCGCGGCTTCTACATGCGTACAAGGATGCATAAATTAAATTCACAGCACAAGGAACACATTACTCGGGACATCATCAATTGTATGCTGTGCAGCGGTATGAGGAAGAAGACTGTATGCATACAGGCACAGCAGAAGTCCGATGACAAATGATCGGACAATATGTGCTGCCGTCGTCGTCGCGGCGCAAGCGCAGGAATGTGGAAATTTACAATTTAATGTTAAATTTATTGATATGTACCCGAAACGGCACCACCTACCTACAGACCTCCATACCAGACCAGTGGATGGACAAAACCAAAACCAAACGAGATGTTTTAAGGGGGTCACATGTTGATGGCTGTTTGCCGTAGATGATGACGGTGACGACGGACGGAGGCAATTGAATATTGATTGAACGATTTGGCTAATACTCCGCTCGGGAAGGTGCATTTGCATTTGATATAAGTGCAGTCTTGCTAGGCTATACGAAAATATATGGATATGGTCAACTGGGTCGTCCGAAATGACTGGCGAAATGGTTGTCATGTCTGCACAACCGAAAATGAACGTGCGCACTCATAAATTAATGCGCTCACACCCTCTGTCTAGTCAGGCGAACTGCCGCTTGGAACCTTTGGCACTGTACTAGTTCTAAGTATGCTAACAACGAGCACGAGGCACTGTGGTCATATCTCGTTTCGTTTTGATTCGGAGAGTTATTGCAACATCAAAGGAACCAAGAGTGACCTTCATGCCATTGGACATGGTACAAGTATTTCGATCCTAATTTGGATTTTTCAGTTTTCAGCGAACATAATTCGAGGAGTGGTTTGGTGATATTGAGATAACATCGTCGTGGTTGTAAAGTGTACTTAGTGATTAAGGACTTAATCAGCCGCATGTTGTGTAAGAGGTGAAGCCGCGGTACAGTGACGCGAAATACTGCTGTGAGTTCTTGTGGCTGTGAGTACAAAGCAGCAATAGAGTTCTGAATGAAAGAATCAGATACATTGGTAAACTGATGATTAAAGGAACAAAAGGTAAGTCAATAAGGGCAATCTAGGCAGCTCTTGACGTCGAAAAACTACAGAGACTATACGCCTTCTTTCAAGTACAAGAAGTCCATCATTCTTTGACAGCTGTTGAGCGCAGAAAACTTCCTGCAATCCTGCATAAAAATGAAGAATAAGCGTCTGGTGTCAATGAGATTGCGACAGACAATTGGCGTCCACACAAGTTTGCAGAAGTCCTGCTTGCGCCCTGATGACAGAAGTGTTCCCTGAATGTTGGAAAAATAAAGGACTGTTGCTCCCACCTAGTGATAGAAAACCCTCATCGTGTTAGACTTTATATAGTTTTCCCACTTTGGGTATATCTTTTGCCCATTGGAAGTAACAGGGTGGAGGCTGCGTTCTACAATCGATGCAACCCACGAATATGTCAAAGGAACCCTCAAAGGATGACGGCAAACGGCTGGGAGCAAAAAGTGCAGCGTAATGATTAGATACGCTGATTGGTAAGACAAATCGACGCAGAGCTTAATCTGCTGTGTAGAGCCTCCTATCCCAACAGATTTGGATAATACGACAGCACCTATTGCCCAACGTGCATAGAAGCAGTGAACAAACTGGAACAAGACCTGATACAGGATAACATCACCAGACGGACGATAAGCAGGAATGATGCTTCAGAAGCAGTTAGTGACACTGTGGCCATATAATGAGAGAACATCCAAGACAGGAGTGACAATGAACTACCAGTAGGATGGAGCCGAGTACCAATGTAAGGCAAGTCCCTTTTGGGCATAAAATGAGTGATGACCCTAGGATCAGAGATAGAATTCCATACCGCTCCTGGGTATGGTAACAGATTTCCACAAACTTTAGCATCTTGGACAACCAAAGGCATAAGTGATTGTAGGGTAACCTGGTCATCCACAACAAGTAACAGCTTAGAGTCATTTTCAGCACCATCACCCTGACAGTTTTTGGTCCTGAAATTTCAGATGTGGACTAAGAGTCCAGGAAACAACGATGCAATCTTTCAATCATATTCCAATTAAGCTATGCTCGGTAGACTTTTCCTTGTAAAGGTTAAGGTCTATAGCGATGAATCAAACAACTTCTAGTTAAAGAGCAATTAGGTACTCTGTCTCTATGCCACCTGCATCTAAATTCAGTTTCAATGTTGACAACAACACGCAGTCATGCATTGCTACTGTGTACACCAAATATTTGTCCAACTTTCATTCAAAGACCACAGCTCCATTGAGGCTGAAGGTAAAAGCGTATCTTCTAGTCTGCTCAGAGTCTCGTCATCGTTTCCAGCCTACATACAATGTGCGTTGACAGTAGCATTGTAACGACGCAGCAGCTCAGTTGTTTTCTATCTAAGAGATTGACTGACCTAGGCCCAAGTGTCGCCATCGTCGTCGTCGTCTTAGTCGTGCTCTTGTCCAAACAAAAATACAACTAAGTTGACCTCAATTTCTACCTTGAAATCGTGAAGATATTCAAACACCATAGCCAGCAAAGCGAATGGAAAAGCGATTAAAAACACACGTTGACCACTTGACATTTCATCCGTCCATTGGCCACTCTCTGGAATTTTGAACTCCTCCATGGCGCGCAAAAAATAAAAAAAAAATAAAAAACATTCCAGCGTTTAACCTCCGGATGGATGGTCGGTCGGTCGGTTGGTCGGGTTGGTTGTTTGGTTGTTTGGTTGTTTGGTCCCCTCTAACACTATTAATTATAAATTCGCGCAACGCTAGTGGCGTCGTTTATCATGGTCGTTGGCAATTATAGCCGTCGTTCGTACACATGTCCCAACACATGTTAAGCCCGATGCACTCCCGACACCCGGCCGAGAGAGTCATGTCCATTCCAGAGTTATGACTGGGAATAAAGAACACGCGACAGCGGATAGCCTCTGATCTGCACATCTTCATGCTTTAACTAACAATCATAGTGTCAGAAGGGGGAAGAGAGAATGAGCACAGAATCGTGCTCCGAGGATAAATACCACCATGACGAGGAGCACTTGCGCACAAATTTAGCAATATAACGCACTCTAACCTCGCTCCCTAAGGTATGGGATTTCTGGGCGCTTTGCGTGACTCTGGTGGAGGTAATTAATGGCCATTATATGGCCTGACCAGACATCCACCGGACCACCTTTTCATTACAGATTCTCCACAGATGCACGGGTAGCTAGCTAATAATTAAAATCAACATCATTTTGCGGGCTATAAAGGGGCTTTGAGCCTTCACCTCCTCCTCCTTTGAAAAGTACCAAAGTTCGACGAGTGGGTGGACCAGCCCGGATGTTGTGTGTGTGTGTGTTTGTGTCTGCATAATATGAAGCTCACCTGTTCGTTCGCACCGTCGCACAGAGAGGTGATCATGAGCAGCAAACAGCGAACAGCGCATCCAACCTGTTTGCCCGTTTGACTGTTTAAACATGAAATTAATTTGCTACACACGCTGAACGATGGCGATGGCGATGGCATTGGTTGTCCGTCGGGAGGACAGATGGTTCTCCTTTTCCTCCTCGTCCTACTCGAATGGAGGAGATTGTGTGCTTCCTTGTGGTATTGGGCTAAGATTGAATGAAGAAGACGTTAGGTCAAAGTAAAAGTATTTCTTTGGTGCTCATCTCTCCTTCTGCCTTCTGTTGGAGGTAAGGATCGTCGTTGTGGGTGTCGTGAGTAAGTATTTTTTTTTTTTCAAAGGAATCTATGTATCAATATCTAGATAATGGACTGTTGGTTATAAGTTGTTTTTTTTTTAATTTTTATTCAGTGGAAGGGCAAACGGAGTCGCATTATTGTATGTCGTGGCGCACGCAATTGTGCGGAAGTTTTTAAGAAAATTGCTGCGCGATCTTTGGAGGAAGAAAATACTTTTTTCGCATTCTATTCGACCGACGGTGACTATTGGCCTTCGAACTTTTTTCGAAAGTCATTTCAATGAAATTTGTGTTAGAAAGTCCTTCTTGGCGGATAGATGATATCAATACGAATTAAGGAGCATTTTCTGAAGCGTTTTCACTGTTTATCTTCACTCTTTTTAGGAGTCCTACTACTTCCTACTGCGTATCTTTTGTCAGCTCAATTTTTTCCTTGCCAATCGTCGCAGTTTTCTTGGGTAGTGTTTAGACCTAAGTAAGACTGTTGATTTTCACACCTTTTCACTGCTTTCATCCCTTTGTCTACGCAATTATTTTCTTACTGCTTATTATCCAATTCTACGACTTTTACACATTTTTAGTTGCTAATTGTCGCAGCTCTTTACAGTGCTACTTTGAACACCTCCTCTGCTCTTTCACTCTTTACGGCCAGTTCTAACTGCTGCATCTTCTTATTTAACTGCTAATTCTGCAGTGAATTTCACTGCTACTTTATATCACGGTTCATTTGAAAATACAAAGGTACTGCTCCAACTTTAATGGTTTGGTGTGAGCAAACAAAAATCGTGTTCAAGTTTTTGAAGGCCACTAGAACTGACTTAGCCGCAGCCTCCATTTGAAGCTTGTCCAAATGAACGATTATCGATTAGTGAGTTGAAGGACTGAAAGGACACAAAGCCATCCTTTCTCCAATATTTAAGGAAAGGCTTTATGTTCAGTGAATATAGTATGTCTCCCTACATTCTTTTCACCAAATTGGAGGGCAGTTCTTAGTTGATACTACAACCTAGCCGCCTAATTGTATGCAATGCATTGATACTAATAGCTGTATATTCCAGGAAACGATAAGCCTGACGTATGACCAATAGATGTATCTGATTATTTTGCTGTGTGGAAGCTGCGATCTTGACAAACTTTTGTGTGGTTCGACTTATAATATGCTATAGGCGTAGGCCTAGAGTGCAGACTCGGGCAATGTACATCGTTAGATAAGCAGTGGTCAGCCTAATTTTGATATATATTGATGAGCAACAACATTCCTGATATACATATAAAGGATTAACAATAATCACTTGTCGTCCTGTGAGTTTTTGTCGGCTGCTAGTTGTGACTCATTTCACAGATAATTTGAACTAATGCTATTCACAAGTCGCAATGTTCACTGCTATTTCGCAAGGAATGTTACAATTTTCTGTGTCCCTTTTTTTAGATGAAAATTCATAGCTTCTCCCTCGATCAAGAAAAGTAAAAGTTCCTACCTACTTCCAAAACCAAATCCAACGCCAAACAGAATTATGGAATGCGTACTATGCAACTCAGGGTACAAAACACTGATTTACTTTCATCATCTATGTCGGCGCCTATTGCAATTGAATCACATTCCATCACTCCCCACGCTATAGACTCCCCCACGAGTTGATTCCTCCTCCACCCTTGTCCATACTATACCAAAGCAATCTAATTAATAATTCATTTTCCCAGCAGCACACCGCCGCCGCCGCCCGATAACCAGATAAATAGACATGAAATTCAAATTAAAGTTTCTGCACTCTGAATAGGGCCTGTAAACTGGCCATTTGCCGTATTTGGATTGTTTCACTGTGTGGCTGTGCCAACAAAAGCCAGCGAAACGACCGGCCGACCGACAACCCACAATGGGTCAAAAGTTTTATGGGAGCCTAATTGAAGGCGCTCAAACGACGTTCAAACGGATAAGTGGCCAAAAAATCGTGACAACCGTGAGAACGGTCAATGGAATTTTGTTTTTTTTTCTTTTTTTTCTACAAGACCAGGTCCATACCTATAATCGAGTTGAGCACTTGAGTGATTAATAAATTGCGGGTGTTAAACCATAAAATAGATAAAAAATTAGTTACGGTGTTTGTTTTCTGATTAGTAGGTGTTTCGGTATAACAATCATATAGCCCCCCACTATTTTTAGTTTTTTTCAATTAATCGATTGCCAGGCGTAGATTACACCTGTGTGTAGAGTTTTCACCGCTTCCATTCAAGCCCACAGGATATACGATCCGTGCAATTGTTAGTCGAAAAAATAAAGGAGTTACTGGATAACTAATAATTTACATAGTTGAAAAATGTTGATTTCCGTGTCGAAAGCATTAATTTGCAGTTAACAATGACTGCCCACGATCTTCCAAGGCACACACAGAGCCAAAGACAAATAGCCCCTCAAGATGAATGCGCACTGCCCCTACAAACAACACCAACCAAACCAACAGACAGTGTTGGCTAATAAATTGTTCCATTAATGAAAATTGAATTACTAACATACACAACATTGGTAATCTTTCGATCGCATGATAGTTGCGCATGCATGCATGATCTACACGGTGCATATCCTTGGGTGGTGGCGGTGATGCTGGGTTCCAACTCTCTGCCGTTTCTACCAATTAGCTGTGGTGTAAGTTTGATTTTGGGTATTTTTTTTTTGTCTACAAACTAAAGTCGTGACTGTGGATTTCGTATACATATGTGTGTGTTGTCTTCTCGAAATGAGGACGACATTCTTAGGATTCCTTATGTACGCCCGCCACTCTGATGAAATTATTCAACATCACGAATTAGATACACGGACTCTTATGAAGTCATTTGGCTTTGGAAATAATAGACAAGACAAGACGCTTCTAATGTCATCATCCCTTGAACTCCACACAGTCAGGATGTATACACTGCTACGGTAGCCAATTAGTTTGCAACAAAAACAAAACACAAAAATGTCCACTTGTGGTTGTGATACGGTGGAATGGGTATGTTTCCTTTGAGAGGAAATTACCTTAAGTAAACTTTCGCAAGATGCACTTGCGTGATAGTCGGGCGGCAGTGCACTGTAGTCTCTCTTGCTTGGTGGCTTAATAGAAAATTAAATATTTGCGTTCGCATGTACGTTGGGTTGCCTCCAAACTTCTCTGCTCTGACCAGATGGAATAGCAGCTGTGCTAATGTGAATTCCTAATATCAAATAGTGGCTACGCTTGGTTCAATGTTTCAGTGGTAGTAACAATCCATCCGTATCACCGGCCAAAGTCTCTGAGATGGTTCGCGTCCATGTGTGGACTAAAAGAAAACAGTAAGAAATTCACCGGTATTTAGTCATATTCTTCCATGTACCTAATGACATTCAATATATGTACGTATGTCATTCTATTGACTGACGGACTGGTAGTGTTCTGCATTCGGGAATTGAGCCAATGAGCCTTGAGATTTCCTCATGAATCTAAGCTTCCTTAGAGCAGTGTTCAGCTTTTTAAATACTAACTCCCATATTCCCTTGTGGGACCTAAACGTCATCGTGTACAGTTTCTGGTAATGTGTCTCAGTTCTCCCCAGCTTTTTCCCAGCTGACGTGCCTCCATCTCGACCCGCAGGTGTTCTGCCATCCTGAGTTGACGAGCTCCATTCCATAGCATGGTTATCTTTCGAACTGTTTCGCCTTTTCGGAACGTGTGACCAATCCCTTGCTACTTCCGCCATTGGATAGATTCCTTGAAATTCTTAACCTATTCACGAACGTTTGCATCTATATAACAATACGAGCACGATGTAGGAGCAGCTCACCAAACGCGGATCTTGCTTTTAAAATTCTGTTGGATACATCCCGTTCAGTTCGATAGTCACTTGAGACAATACTCCAAACAGGATATGGGGAATGAGGTCGCTCCAAAGATGATAACTTCGGTGTCTGAGGTCTTAATTTTTAGCCCTACAACGCCTGCCTCCCTATCTACATCTGCTGGGGATCTATATTCCTTTCCATAATGAGCAGGTGACAAAGGGGACATAAATACCCATCGACTGATGTCCATGACATGTGGGTTGATCAGAATTTAAGAGAGGAGAAGAAATAGGAAGGAAAACTCAGCTCAAGGACTCAATGGATGGTATCCAAATTAACAGGGGAAAGTTGTATGTGATTTTGGTATTCGTTCCTAATTCACAGAATTCTTTCGCGTTTGTGTTGAAATGTACTAAGAACTATCCGAACGAATTGCCTAAATGTTGCTGTGAAAATTTAATGGACATGGTTGGGACTTGATCACTCAACTTTTCATTTAATTAACGAAAAGACCGTGGCCACCTGATCTGGAAACATTGTCAACAAAGAAAGTGTCTTCCGGCAAAGCGACACGAATCGCATCGCCAACCACCAAAAGGAATAGTATGAAAGGATGCAACCTTGTTTCCATAGGGCAAAAAACTTTCTCAAGATCGATGAACTGCAAATATGGATATTCAACGCACTATTGGATTACGATCCACAGGGAGTTGTCCGATCTTATTCCTGCTAATTAACAGTCTTTTCGTTTCCTGGCATTCTAGTATGTCGTTGGACTAAACAGAGCGTTGATTAGTGTCTTTCGGAGAACATTTTTGTCTTCGCAGCACCTTTTTTTTTTAAGGATGGTGAGGTATAAGAGAAGGCGCTAAGCCTATGAAGCTCTACGACCCAGGAGGATCTTTGTGGCCCACAAAAAGGTTCACGACCAATGAAAGGAGCCTGAGCACCTTGTCTAGCAAGCTCATCGGCGGCTTCGTTGCCAGGGATGCCACTGTGTCCAGGGACTCAAGGTGTCATTATTATGTGCAGCAAGCTGGAGACAGTTCCAAACTAGCTTAGACTAGTTATAGGAGTTGAGAGCCTGGAGAGTTACTTGGCTTTCTGGAGGTTTCTTCTAATGCATTCTCTGGCACAGAGCTCGATAACGTGGACCTCTGCCTGAAAGATAGTGGTTTTTTGTCCTAGAGGAACAGATAATATGTAGTTTGGACCAGAGATTCCAGCTCCAGACACACTTGACTTCTTAGATCCATCAGTATACCAATCTATTGATGAGAAAGTTTGGGGAATAGACTGATTCTCCAAGAAACTCTGGATTGAGACAACGACCTCAAAAGGGTGAGGGAGATGGATTCTCTTGGGCATGAAGTCCGAGAGGCACACTGCTGGATTGGATAGCAGAAGAACTCTTTCAAGGTGTTTCATATGTACGGCTTCGTAGCACCGTTTAACGAAGAAAATGCGGATTAATAGCCCTTCCGCGGGCTTATTCCTCCCCTTTTTTGTGATAATCTGACTTTGAGACTGAAGTCAGGCTATGTTTGTGTATTCTCTGGGGTAATATTTACCAATCAATCCATGAAGTGTAATGTCTAGAACCCAAAAGAGGTAGTCGGTTTCATTTTGCAAATACTGCGCTTAGTTGAAAAAAAAAAACCCTCACCTTTTGCTTTAGGATCACTCCAATCTACTCATCTGTCAAGACAAATCATCTGCTTCATCTTACTCCCCGATTGGATGTAACCTGATACCAGTTACATTGTATAAGAACACAAATTATCCATAGACGCAATAGCAGTCCCCATTAACTGCACTATGATGAGGTCATATCATACTCCATCAGAAGCAATTTTCGATAAATCTTACATAATACACATTTCTGGTCTTCATTTGGTCATTTAACCTCAACATTCTCACCATACCTTTCATTCGGAAGGCAAAAAAAGCCACCTCCAAAATCAGACTACGTAATCGACTCATGGGATTCCTCACGTAATTGCTACCATATCGTCGGCACTTCATCGATTGATTATCGTCCCCTGGCCATCAACACTCTCCGGCGGCGGCAACAGCGCAACGTAGCGCTTCCGATCAATTATATCGAAGCAAAAGTCTTTCTCTCTCACTTCTATCGAATGACATTGCTCGATGACCAAAAGCGGTTATAGAAATTTTATTCCTCTGCGGGACGCGCGCACAGACCACCAGAGTGCAGTGCAGCGCTGCAGTCCAAAAGGTCCAAAACCGCAAAACAGTGTAATTTCCATCTGATTTTGACCAAATAAGGTGGTGCATTACATTATCACTAGGTGATAGGTGATGACCACCTGTGAGCGCAACACACGTTCGGTTCGTAACTGTACATAATGTGTCGCCGACATAAGTCTATATCCGATTCAGAATCCATTAGCATTAAACTATTTTAGATATTTTAAATGATCGCTTTGGCGGTTGGTTGGTCGGAATTGATGATGATGATGATGATGATGGTTGCGTTTTCGGAAGCGCACAACCTTTCAGAGATTGACTGATCGGACCGCGCAATGCGATGCGATGTCGTTTCACTTTCGTTGGAGTAACTTTCAATTTTATTCATGCGGGCATCAAAGGTATTCGTGTGGGCTTTTGAAAATTAATTACAAGACATCTTTTTGCGATCAGTCAAATGGAAAATCTATCGAAAATACATTAGTAATTGTGTCAAACGATTAAGGAGCTATCGCAGATGTTGGAACAACGTAGGTATGAGATGTGGAACCGAAGAGTTTGAATTTGTACGTAGAACTGTAAAGTACGAAAAGCAGACAAGCACTTAGATAAATCAAGAACCGAAGCCTATAGCAATTCCTAAGAGAATGATTGTCTTAAATGTCCTGTCTTCTAAAGACGATCCGGAAGAGATAAAGGGCCTCTACAACGCCTACGCGCCATCGTGTGCAATTTCTGGAAATGTGCCTCAGCTCCCCCCAACTCTTTCCCAGTTGCAGTGCTTCTTATTCTGGCTCGGTTCCGCCATCGGTTGAGACAATACTCCCAAGGTATTGGAAACTTTCTACTCTCTCAACCGTTTGTCCAGCAATGCATACATGAGTTGATGAGTTCGGGCCTAGGCTGATCATTTTTGTTTTTGCCGAGTTAATTTTCAGCCCAACGACATCTGCTTCCCTCTCCACATTTGCTGACATTTGGTGAAGGTCCATTATTCTGTGAGACAGAAGGCAGATGTAATAGTCCATTGAATTCCTCGATTTCCTGTCGATAAGGCCGCATTCAGCACATCGCTAATCACCAATAAAAACAGTATTGGTGAAATTATGCAGCCTTGTCGAACCCCACTTTGGACTTCGAATAACTCAGACAGCCTTTCTCTGTGCAAGACGTGACATGTGGATCGTGACACTATCAAACGCCTTTTCAAGATCGATGAACAGCAGGTGAAGTGGTGATCGATATTCAACACACTGCGCGATGATGATCCGCAAGGTGTTGATGTAGTCGACACAGAAGGATCCAGATCGGAAACCTGCTTGTTCGGCGCCGAGTGTGTCTTCAAGCTGGTCTTTGACAGCAGGCAGCACGCAGATAACTCTCCAGTTTTCGTACTGCATTAGATTGCCTTTTTTAGGAAGATTGACGATCATTCCCTTCTTCCACTCATCGATGACGTTGGCGCAGCTTTAAAAAGTTCCGCGGGTATGCCTTCAAGTCTGAAATGGGTGCATTTTGCTGGCGAATACTCGGTTTAGAACCGAAGCAAAATACTCCTTCCATCTCTTCAGTTGATCCTCATCCGATACTAGCAACGAACCGTCTAAGCCTTTCACTAGGTGTTGAGTAGAGCTTCGGCCACCTATAAGCTCTTTGGTTATTCTGTAAACGGTTCTGCTGTCACACTTCGCTGCTGCTTCTTCTGCTTGCGTGGCCAGCGCATTGATGTAATAGCGCTTGTCACGTCTTACGCTACTTCTTCTCATCTTTATCTTAAATGATTCGTACCCGGGTACGTCGCCAATCGAAAATATTTATACAGATTTTGGAACGGCAGATCACCCTTCGTCCCAGAGTATCCATAGGAGAGTGAAAAAGCGGAGCAATGCAGCCCCTTTGCATAGCTCCTAATGTACCAGTAAAGAAGGTAATCTGTTATGCTCTGTTCCTTGAGTATCTCAACTCAAAATGTAGAAAATTCATTAGTCATCGCTTAATCGCTTAATTGTTTCATATCCTCCCACACCATTAACAATTTTACTTTGTCATGGCTAAACGCTTTACAACAATGTAGCATCTTGCAAGAGCGTATCCCAAACAATGGAAAGTACTTCCCTACAAAGAGGAAAAGTCCTAGTAAATAAAACTCTTTCGATAGATTACTCCGTGCCGATATCTGCGGCCTGGCAACGCATTTATACCCTCGTCTTCAAATGTTAGATAGATTTGCATACAACCAACAGCAGCAGCGGTGAGTGTGTCTTCGCTCAATAAATCCATCTCTTGTTGCATACACACTGCACAGTTTCGGTAATGGTCCTCCTCTTGGTGCAGAGTGTAGAGTTTCACTTTTTAAATCGTCGCGCATTGTACCGTTCGAAGAATACGTGTATTCCCTTATCGTGATGGCCACTGTGAAACAGTGCACTCCTGGTTGCAAATGTACTATGATCATCAGCGTCAATCAACTGGTCATGCTAATGCTGTTCGATGCTTTGCTCCATCTGTCAATCTTGAGTGTTAGTTCCTATGGACGAGGGCAGGGAGAGAGATGTTAGCGCATAAATCACGCTGACAAGTAGTACTCGAGGGGTCAAGTTTCACTTTTTTTCTTCTCATATTATTCAATGGAGGAGTGTATCTACCGATTATGCGTCCATTTAGGGACATGACTTAGGGCATAGAAACTATATTAATGGGTGCTCATTTGTCATCGATAATTCTGAGCACAACAACAAAGAAACTATATAATTTGCAACGTCTATTTTATTAGTTTGTGATTATATAAAATTATAAAATTGAAAATAATATCGAAAATCCATTTCAAATAGTGGGAATAATTTTACCAGGTTTAGCAGCACCACCAAGAGCTTCTGTCTTCTTGGGTGGTAGTCCTTCGATGCCTTGTTGACCTCCAACCTTCCAGCCGAAATCCTCACGAATCAATCGATCCAATTGAACAGTGTCGACACCAAGTTCACGCAACCTATCGATAACCTTTCGTACCTCGGGCAATTTCAAAATCCTCTCATAAACGGGCCTCAGAGCGACAAGCTTATTCCAGAACTCAGCAAACACTCCATTGGCAGCAACTTTATCACGAATGAGATTTCTGATTTCCTGCCTAGGATAAATGGCCAAGAATTCCAACATGAATCCTTTCCAGCCACGAAGTTCACCACGTCCAGCAAGCGGTCTAGCAGCACCACCATTAAGGAGCTGCAACAATTCCTCGGAGCTATCGTCGTCAAGCAAACTATCACGTGGACGAGTTTGGAGTTGCTGTTGAAGCCATGTGTTGAATCCCTTGATTTCTGGTTGAGCCCCAATCACCTCCATCGCTCTATAGACATCTGCAGATCCGAAATACCGAACAATACCTTGAAATTCTGCATCACTTATCATATAGCGACGGAAAAGATCTTCCAGCTTCTGTTCTGGAATAATAGCCCTTAGATCTCTAAGGTCATCGGCCAAAGTTCTTTCACGAAGTATCTCAAGGATGTACACCGGCTTGTTGATGTACAACTTTGCCGAGCAGGCAAATGTGGCCAAGGAAAGAAGCAGAAGGATTTTCATCTGGAAAAAGATAAATTATTATAAAACCAAAGATTTATGATCTAGACCTTACTGTGTGTAGATTGCAGTAGTAACTTGCATGCCTTATGCTTCCAACAGGTGGTTTATATACTACTCAACAGAACTTCTTCAGTTGCATTGTTCAAGTGCTAAAGTGTCATATCTAAATATTGACTTTTTATCGTCCAGTATCTGGATGCGTGATGAAAAAGTTCAAGATAAGCGATAAGCTGTCATAAATTTAATCTGTATCTCGGTTGATATTGTTTGCAAATATTGTATTTCAAATAAGATGAAGACTAAATATAGAGGCATATCTTTGAAGTAGGAGATGTATTTGTGTGTAGAAGACTAGTGAACGGTATAAAAGAGGTTAGTAAACTTAGGTGGCCTTCGAAGCTGTTATTTTGTTGAATAGAAAGGGGAAATCTTTTCATGGAATTACAAATGCTATTGAGCAAAGTTAAAAGGTATTTCAAAGACTTTACAGTTATGCCTTGTTCTGTCCAATATATCCAATTGTGCACCATCGAACCTTTACATGTCAGAGAGACAGGGTTACCTGCTATCCAACAAGGCGTTTGTCACTATTGTCAGTATTGTCAGTGAACGACATCAAAACAATCTACAATAAAACACAGATACAATTTTGACAAGTCAATCAATAGTATTATGGCCTAAGAAACAATGCCCTCTTTCGAATGACAGCTGTAGCTCTCCGCCTTTCTCGCCTTGATCGAATTTCATCAATCTTCACAAGAAACTAGGTTCGTTCGCGTACCCTCCTAAAACAGCGAATTTTTACGAAAAGCTGTTCGCGTACGGAGAATTTTCGTAGTTTTTCGCACTAAAGAGTAAGAAATTTCCTCATGCTACGAATTTTAGTGCAAGAAATATCTTTGGGCTGGTTTATGAAAACTGTCAAAGCTGTCAAATCAGTGTATTTTCAACTTTTCCTTATTCAACCCGTTCGTTTACTTTTTCGTAATTTTAGCTCTCTCTGAGAGAATTTTACCCCCACTCTTTGAAATTTGATAATCTACGAAATTAAGTGCAAAAAGTACGCGAACGAACCGACTAAGTACTTTTTGGTGGCAATGGAGCTGCCAATGTTGCCTGCTTCGTTTCATCGATACTAGGTGTATACATCTTTTCTTAGTAGTCGAAGATTTTAAAATCTAAGTACTCAATAAAAATCCGAATGTCATAATATTGTTTTCATCTGGTAAAGGTGACAGTTGGAACCTGAAACTTTTTTTGATCAAAATTCTAAGAGACTGTATATTCTGCCTTTGGACACCCTTTTTGAAGAATCAAAATGTCGTCTGTTTGCCAAGATAGCGAATACGAACTCAGATTCACGGTAAAGTATCTCAAGCCTTTTAGTTATTTCTATATTCTTTCTCTCTCTCTTGCAGGACATGCCATTGCGCAGTGTATTGTTAGAATGGATCATAAAAAATGTCTGTGTGCCGGTGGATGCGATGACATGGCTGGTCCATATTTCGCTCTTTTTCCTCACCTGGTATGTGGTTAAGTTCACAATACGATTGGTACTATCAATATTATGGCCATTCATCATCATATGTACAGGATTGGTAATATCATAAGAATAACATATTTCTTCTAAATCTAAATAATGTCCCTAATTTTTGTTTAAGATGATATTCCGCCTTATACAAGACCCAAATCGTGATCAAACTCTAAACTATCTATTCTTTAGACTTGGCGATATCTACTCAGTTATGGTAGGCCTAAAGGACCTATCTCACTATCTCGTGTTGAGAAGACTTTTCTTTCTTTTACAGGTAAAAGCTTCTGGTAAAATACCACATGTCCTGCAGCAATTATACCGCACAGACAGCAGTTCAACAGCACTACCTGCTTGGTGAGACCAAACAATCAGCGTAGGCTAGAGGAGATAATTCAAAATTTTTGGCAGACAGATATTAGTCATGATTTTATTTTTCAACCAAAATTATTTGTAGTCAGTTTAAGAAATCAAACAAATAAAAATTATATTTGTTGGAATAAAAATTTTACAAAAGATATGGCAGTTGCCGTACGTTTGGTCGAGGTCCTGACATTGGTAACACTTTTGGGTTTGATAACCGGATTTTCCATATTTGTTGTGTTTGCCGAACGGATTATGACTGTCTTCCTATTCTTTGTTGGAGTAAGTATCTTTGGGAAAAAAACATAAACATTTTTGTACATTGTAACTTTTGTAACGAATTTTTTAGCCAGTAGCATATGTCATCAGCTTTTTTCTCTACTATACGGAACAAGTACTTGTATACATTTTACTAAACCTCTTGAGCCTGGCGAATCAGTTTGGCCTTTCTGTAGACAGTTGCGGTGCCTAGCAGGTGCAGAAAAAAAAAAAAAATCCAAAAACTTGAGATGCAGTACTCAACGAAAATTGCCCTGTGGAAAAGAGGGGAAAACAAGTAAAATTTGGAACAAAAAAATTGTATCGCGGTGTAATAGATATATTTGTTGTGTAATTGTGACTTTTGTACATACATGTGAAACTGTGCTGTGTTAATAAACTCGAGATGAGTCTTCGATTTGTGTGTGTAATACTCAATATTAATAATACTCTGTGAGTCTTCCGAAGATCTAATACTCCATCTGTCACCCGGAGTTGACGGATTCAATTGTCAAAGCTGTCATCTTTTCCGAAAGTTCGACCAATTCATTTTCAGTTTCTATTTTTCAAATTTATGGCCCGTCCTGAGACAAATCCGTGCATTGACGAGGAAGTTATTGAGATACTGCGTAGACACTTGCAACTTGATTTGACAAGTACCACAACAGAAGCAACATGGAATCAAGATTGAAACGAAACAGTCGAAACTTGGTTTGGATAGCATTCCTAACGTTTGACACCGTCTGTCAAACCGATAAATGTCATTCACAACTGACATTTGCAATACCAAAATTCACAATTGTCATCGTGTGTAGATAAAAGCCATTTAGCGATTAATAATCTCCAATCACAATAAAGGCCTTAGCTTTGCCCATTGGACTGGCTATATTCAGTTCCTACTATGTAGCCCATTTAGACGTAGAGCAAACAAGGAGTAAATTTGTAGTAAAACATTTTAAAACTTTTCACGTGAAATGAACAGCAGGAACCTTAGCTTTAAAAGCCTTATTCAAGACACTAGATGGCTTAATCTTGGCTTACCTTTTTTGGAGGAAAACCCAACAGAGTTGCTAAGGCATCGATTTATATGCGATAGGACCTAAATTTCGGACAATCAGCTACCAAAGTCAAGTTGATATGCAGGGCCTCATTTCCTCCTTTCTAAATAGTCGTCTTCTATTTGATTCAACTCACAAACTTCTCTCATTCCATGGAAACTAGAAACATATGTAAAACTTCTGCATGCGAACTGTCAAATTTTATTCACATTCCATAACGCAATCCATGTTCGCACGACCAACCAAAACATTCGCGAGAGTTTAACCTCAAAATTGTTTTTTTTTTTTCTTTGGTAAATGATAAGTAATAAGTCCGTTCGCGTACCCTCCTAGAGCAGCGAATTTTTACGAAAATTTACGAATTTTTACGATGAGCTGTTCGCGTACCGAAAATTTTTGAAGTTTTTAGCCGAAGAGAGCGCTCACGAGAGAGTAAGAAAATTTCCCCCCGCTACGAATTTTAGTGCAAGAAATTTCTGTGGGCTGGTTTATGAAAACCGTCAAAGCTGTCAAATCAGTATATTTTGAACTTTTTCTTGTTCAACCCGTTCGTTTACTTTTTCTTAATTTTAGCTCTCTCTGAGAGAATTTTACCCCCACTCTTCGAAATTTGATAATCTACGAATTTTAGTGCAAAAAGTACGCGAACGGACCTAATATTTGCAGATTGCTGTGAATGAAATGTCAAAATATGTGAATAATCGTTCGTGCGTACCTATTCGCGGTTGAAGGAGCTGTGAATGAACTTTTATATACATAAGTTGAATTCGTCTCAAACTGAAATAGCCTATACCCAGTAATGATTCAACCCACGAATCCTGATGGAAAAATCTATTATCATGTCCAAATCTTAATTACCTGGAATGCTGTTGTAAGAGAACCACCATTCATCAAATGAATAACAGCCATCTACACAGGCGACATCTTAATTTAAACCAAAACACGGTCCCGTCACCGCCCACATATCTGATAGTTATCCTTTAACTTGCTCAATTTTTCATGAAACTCTTTTTTTTGTTTTTCCTTCCATTTGATCAACTACACAAAAAGTTAGCTAGAACAGAACTTTATACCAATGAATGCGAGCCCATTAATTTGCAAAGTCACACCTACATTTGCCACCTTAAATGTTGAGTTCAGAACCTTTGTACCTCAAAACCACGCCATGCTTCATGTAAGATTCAAATTATCAAAACAAAAAGACAAAAAATACATCAGCAAACGACAACTGGAGTAAAAATTTTGCTGCAATTGCAATGATCTCTCAAAATGAAGTCACGACAAAGTCTGCAAGTTTTTTTTTTTTTTTTGGGTCTTAGATTTATTGCAAGATCCCAAACAAGAATGACCTTCATGTCACACAACGCCAGACACCTGGTCCTATTTGGGATTTATCTGCTGTTTTGGCTGTTCTCTTGTGTCTGACTAGGTATACGCCATGACTCTTGTGTATCTAAATGGTGATGTGGTGGGTGCGCGCAAGCGCGCGATCTCTCAAGAGCTATTGAATATTTCCAGGAATGGAGCGATCACACAACTGGGAGTAGCAACTGTTTCATAATTTAGCTGTCGTAAGCTTTTGGTTCACATGTAAATCTCTTTTCAAAGAAAAAAAAATAATGGATGAGGACTGCAAAAGATATATATTTCCAAGTAAGGGTACCTATCTGGTAACCTTTTTGGCATATGTATATGTGATTCAGAACTGATCTCGGAGCTGCACCCATCTCGATCAACAAATAGGTTTGTATCTTATTACTGTGCTTTCCCACAAAGATCAGCCTCAAGAATAGCCTACGCCGGCGCCGTGACCAAATAATTAAACCCAAACATGGTGTGTCCACCAGCAGGAAACATGAAACACCTCTTGATTGTGGATGAAGTAAGGATCATCATTATTGTTGATTATGGGGACAACCTGTTCTCCTCTCTGTCGAATATTAATTCGCCACACGCTCAATGTGAAAATTCCAATCTTATAGATACCTTAGTGACCCCACCATCACTGTCCATCGTCATTGTCGTCTTTCTACCGATTGGGCTTTTGAGAGTTCAGCGTTTTTGCTCCTCTCCGTGTGCGTTTATCTCTTGAGGATTAACCGTGCAAGACATAAGGTCAAAGTAAATGTATTTCTCATCTGAAGCTCATCTGCAGCAGCTCATCTTCTTTTTTAAACCAAAGATGGTGTTGTTTGGCCCTCTATACAAAGAGATGTGCTGCCGCAGTCATCTGCACATCAATATCTTCGATAATCGCCACTTTGGTAATTCGTAATGCAAACATCGAGCATGCGGAAGTTTTATCGGTATTCTTCTATACCAACATCATTAGTTGGTATCCTTTGACCTGCGTAGTGCACTTTTGAACGTGTCCAAGGTGAAGAATTGTAAGTGAATTTACGTAAAGAAAAGTACAGATACATAAGAAATAATGGGTAGTGTGCGAGCTACCATTTGTTTGGAATATCTTCTGGCCATTGGAATGCAATCACTCAACATTCACATTTTAGATTTGATGGTAACCTACGATCCCTAAGGACACACAGTGTTTATTTGCTGACACAGAAGTCTAGGGTCTAATACACAATCGACAAATGTAATGCTGAAGAGACTAATCTTGACCTTTCTCAACAATGAACGGAGTAGGTACTTGAGTTTCTTGCGAGATTCATCTTGGCGTGTATTTCTTCCAATTACCCAAAGAATTGGGCTCAAAACTTCTGCCTCCATAGACCAAGTGAAGGCCCCATAGAACGTAATAGTAATTTCTCCTTTATCGCGCCTAAATGATAAGTAAGGAGGGTGAGCCAAGGATAAGGCAAGGCAGCCGTTTCTTTCGCAGAGACACTTCAACGATTGGGCGTCCTTTAGGTAAGTCTGAGTCTGTGCCCACCAATCTATCGATTATCCCACTAAAGTAGCTCGGATTTCCGTCCACTGACTTTCTCTATAAAAGATTCCTCGTTAGCCGCCATCCAAGTGCCATTGATCGAATTAAAATTCCATTAGCATTTTGCTCTCCTCATTTACTCTTACTATTTGGTCTCCTTCCCACAGATACTCATCGCAAATTTCGATCTGCATTGGTATACCTAGAGATCCCCCTGATTCGGTGGTGTCCCCAGAGCCAAGTCCCGATTTTCCCACCAATTTCACTCTCATTGTTTGAATGTGTACTGTGTTGTATGTCCCCTTGTATATTAAACTCACTTTCAGAAATAACTCGTTCCGCTCTCGACAACTCTCATTTTCCACCGGCGCGGCGGCGCGCGCAGTCGGATAATTGGTATTGTACCTGTGCACCAAAGCACCGTCCGTGGTCCGTCTGGGGGCCAAGTACTCCCATAAACCCAATGAAGCGATGGTAGCTTAGCACAAATACGTATGTATGTATCTTCTCAGCACCAACTGCTGCAACAACCGGCAGTGGAAGTACACGTATTTGGTTAACTGGGGCGACCTTCAAAGAAAGTGTAACCGCCGCACAATGCCTTCTGTGGTGCATCACAGCATCGTTGCGGAGCATCATCATCTTAGTAATCAACAGCGGTGTTGAGTATTTGAGACAATGGGCATATTATTCGCAAAAGTTGGTCACCGGCATTTGTGGACGATTGTGTATTTTTCTTCTTTGGTAAAAGTATCTCAATCAGCTGAGAGGAATTTGCTATGGTATTCTGTCTCGAAGTCATCTGGGAGACGAGCAGATAAAAGTGAAATTGGTTAAAAACAAAGCCGATCCATCGGAAGGCATCATCAGGGCTTTATGTATACTATGATGATAAGCTGATAAACCGCAAGTAGGCACAATTTTGGACCAACAAAACCAGATCTTCGAACTTGTACGTGAGTGACTAAGAAAAGCTGACGAGTAAATCTTAAAAGATCATAAAGATCAAGCTTGACGCAGGAAAGTGCATAATCTTATTTCTGTTGGGTTAAGATGAGATATGCATAGAAAAGAAGACGCACCTAACACAAGGTGCAGTTCATGTTCATAAGTGGATCAATAGAAAGGAATTGAGTATGACCCGTCTAAGAGATAACTTGCTCATGCTATCCATATGCACATACAACAAACTTGTACGGCTAAATATTCTACAGAAGTTTTCTTAAATTCTATAATCTCGTATAGTGCTCTTATAGAAATGTACATCTCTAGAAAAACTATTCGATCCTTTGACTGATTGTTCCTAATGAAGTCCTAAATCAGCTCATAAAAGTGGCGTCAGAATCATTGCTTATGCAGATGATATTGTGCTGCTGACAACAGGCCAAAACTTTTCAAATGTTGTTGAGATGAGATCAAGATTATGTGTCTCCAGTACGTAAGGAACAAATTACTTCCTCCAGAACCTAGTGGAACTTTCCATTACATCAATGGACAAGTTTGTGAATTTCATCAAATCGATATCCATTTCAGCACTTCAAAAAGGATCTGTTTAGGAATTGTCATGACAGCAATGTAATCAGTGAATTCAATTACTCCGTTAAGTGAGCATCGTATGATGCCTACGTGCACCATATTTCACAGTAGCGGCCCTAGAAACGAATCCTACGGAACTCTTCTTCAAACTTCTACAAATGTTATTAGTACTTAGGGATTTTGTGACCACATCGCATCTTAAACAAATATCTTTATCTTGAAGCAGGACAGAAATTGGGGATTTGTAGCCCAAAACTATAGAGGACGAGGCATTATACATCACAAAGGTGAGTTGCTGCACAAGACTGTATGCTTTATCCGTACTGTGGATGCTCGACATCATTGGTTGCCCCACAGACTTTTGCATTTTTCTTTTATTTTTTGTATGTCGTGGTTAGTGAGTTGGAACACTTTGCTGGACTAGAAACCAGACTAGAAATTTTCCTTCTGTTCCTCGCCCACTTAGGAGTTGATAATCAAACCACCATACCAGGTCTAAAGGAACAATTACAGATGTATGAAGTTCTCTCACAAATACCTATTGCCAAATTTTGTGGAACTGAAGGATTCTGCTATCAGGTATAAACACTATATTATCCGTGTAACACACATATACATGTCGTAGATAAGTGACATCTCTGGCAATACTTAGCCTACGGCAGGAATAGAATCCTTAGGAAGGCATAGTGAATGGACATGTCGTCCTCTAGAAGCTAAAAGAAAAATCCAGAAGATAACAGATATAACTTGAGTTAAAACGAAGTCAATCGCACAAAGATGATCAAAATTGTAGAAAAGGTAGCTTCAGCACAAATATGGTGATCTTGATGAGCAAAAACAACAAAAGACAGATGGATATAAAATCTTATACCGACAATCCAAGGCTGGAAGGGAAAGTATGCGGACTGTAGGGTCTCCCAGTATTTTAATGACATTCTATCAGAAAAGAATGAACAAGTTCTAACAAATACAAGACCGTTTATTAGACACTGACATTTACTGACTAAGTGCTGACAGATGTGTCAGTTGCGTAAGCACTGATTTCGGTAAAGAAAATTCCATATTTTTTACATGGAATCGAAATGGTAGAAAAATTTGGGGTAAAAGCGACTACTAAATGATGATGTTCCGCCGACCCTTCGCCTAGTAGGTCAACAGAATAATTCTGACATAATAGGTCCGTTCGCGTACTTTTTGCACTAAAATTCCTAGATTATCAAGTTTTGAAGAGTGGGAGTAAAATTCTCTCAGAGAGAGCCAAAATTACAAAAAAGTAAACGAACGAGTTGAACAAAAAAAAGTTGAAAATACAATGGTTTGACAGTTTTGACAGTTTTCATAAACCAGCCCACCAAAATTGCTAAAATTCGTAGCATGAACAAATTTCTTACTCTCTCGTGAGCGCTCACTTCTGCGAAAAACTACGAAAATTTTCCGTAAGCGAACAGCTTTTCGTTAAAATTCGTAACTTTTTGTTAAAATTCGCTGTTGGAGGGTACGCGAACGGACCTAATGAGAAATTTTTAATGCCTGATTGTTTCGTATCATCTCCTAGCCACGATAGCCTCTCTTAAACTGTAGCACACTGATTTCTAAAGTGTCTTTCATAAAATTTGTGTATTGTAAGATTATCCTAGTCCTTACTTTCATTCAGAGAGCCGTAAATGGGGCGCAATATACGTATGTATGTATGTAAAGCATTGCCGCTAATTACTTACTGAAAAGTACCTAAGTATACAAGAATTTCTGTTAGCCTTGGAGAAACCTGGCACACAGACAATAAAAATAAATTAAAATTCCCGACATGCATCTACAATTACACTAGTCGTCATACGTTGTAATAAACCCCCAGTTACATTTTACTATCCATTGAAACTGCACCGGAAAACTACATACGAGTGCGAGTAAATGTAAGTAAATTTCACTATAGGTACACTTTGCCATAATGTGTGTTTATTTTACCCGCGCTAACGGTATAAATTGTTCTAACAAAACTCACTCACGTGAAATGTTTCTCTGTTTACAGAAGAAAAACGCGAATCTGCGCGCAATCCAGTGGTCGTCCATGGTCCATGGTCAGCATGATGATGGTGGAGCGCTCTCTAGCTGATTAAACAGCCGCACGAATGCCAATGCTAATATTATCCCTTGTCTGGCATTATCAGTTTGCCATCTTAATGTTGATCGATACACGAAACTGTCCAACTGCTAATGGAAGGATTGCCCTCGTTTCAGCATAAGATGGAGGAGGTGTCCACTATCGATGCTGCTGCTGTGTACACTTTGAGCGCAAGGCAATACTATATGTGTTCGTTGACCATTTGGGCGTTTCACACTTCCGCGTTGAGGTGTTAAATTTGTTTTGCACACTCAAACCAACCAACCGACACGGTGTACAACGCTAACTCAAATGGAATTCCTAGAATCGACGGTTTTTTTTTTTTATATATTTGCGTTGGAGGATCGGAGGAAGCCAACTGCTGCTGACTGGACGTTTTATTGACTTTCAAAGTAATTAACTATTTTATCAATTTTCGAAGAATTTAATTAAAACGGAAAATTTAGGTTCATTTTGCAATATGAGCACTAAGCATGTGATATGCATGCACGATATCTAGTAGGTACTCATCCTCAAAGTCTCAGTCTTTAGCGCTTTTCTCTAGGCACAATTGCATCTTTTTTGAGATACAAATACGTGAACTCGTTTTGTTTGAGTGCGCTTGTGCGCAAATTTACATTTGATTTCGATTTCGATTTCATTTAGCAACGATTCACTACTCTACGTCGTCACCCTGGATAGGACATTTTGGTGCTTTGGTGTACCTAGTCCTGCTTTCGATTTTTTCCTTCCGTCTCAATGCACGATCATGCCCTTACTGGGCGCCGGTAACCTATTTACTTTTTATGGGCTTAGTCCATCGAGTGAATTTGTTGGTTGTTAGGTTTGTTTTTTCTTTGTTTTAGGGAATCGATCTAAGGAAACAATGACCTGATCTCTGTGATCCCCAAAGAGTAAGGTAAACCTTCTGTATGTGGTATAGTATAGTGAAATTTCCATGCATTTGGTTACGGATTTGTAGGCAAGTCTAGGGTTGCCTTAAATGGAAGAAAAAAAAATAAGCAAACATTATTTGCTGATAAAATCAATTGGCCATTTCCATGTTTGGATTTTTCCCAGGGTCTCTAGTGATTCTTTAGACAACGGATTAAAAGTGACTAATTAAAGGAGGTTTAAAGTGAAAATTTATGAATTAGATGCGGGAAGTCAGCATTTGACCCAGGATTGAAAAGGACGGTTGATCCTGATGATGATTAAAACTAAAATCATATTAGAACCCTCAACGTCAAACAGGCATGATATCTCCCTTCCGCATTTACCACTTAAACATTTTACCATAGACAAACTAATATAGACGGTCGTCTTCGGCCGATTTGATCGCTGGTTCCCACAAGAGCAAAAGTACCACGGATTTTGAATGCATTCTGACGTTTCCGTCAAAATCAAATCGGAGCTCACGCACACATTCTCAATCTGCGGTACATTTCATGGGCGCAGCCATTTTCCTGTACATTTTGTTGTTGTTAATTGAATGACAGTCTGCTGAAAATGTGGTGAGCAAAAGGAAAAAAAGGGACACCGTGATTTGTCTATGACATTTTACGGATCATAATAGAGCGAAGCGACTACTACAGGTTCCATGTCAGAGAAAGTAGAGGAGGCCAGGTATGTATCCACATCTCCTCTTCAATGTAGCTATGAACAATGTACCTACTCCTTGCAGAATTACAAGAAAGTAAACATGCAATTCGATGAACTACGACTTCTTACACCTCGCCGGCACTGACCTACTTTCACATCGAATAATGAACCTTCCTCTGATGGACAACAATCTAGAAACTTGGCCTTCAGACTTGTTACTTAATTTCAGCTGGCTTATATGTGTTTTAAGAAGTTCTGAGACCCGTGTGTTCTTCTCTCCTGCCAAGCTTTTGACTCGACGGTTGCTGCTCCAACTTTAGCCTGAAAGAAGTTTCATATACATTCCATTTCAGCTCACTGGCGTAGCACAATTATACAACCGTGACCCCATGATTTTCAACTCCACTGGTCCAGCGTACCGCATTTAAGGCCTTACAGGGCTCGGCCTTAATGCCGTGTAAAGCAAAGAGTTTCTCTGTTGCCATTTCCTGGAATGACAGCACTTATTTCTGAACGGCACTGACAAGTTCTCATATAAAGAGTGCACAGGGTTCTTGAGACGTTTTCAGTATCACCCTTATAGAACGTGTGGCAACGTTATCTTTTTAGACGCACTAGCAAAGTGGACATTGTTCCGACTAGAGGCGGAATGAACTCCTCATCGCAGCACACAATAGATTCCCGCATTTTCTACATAAAAAGCAAAATGATTCAAAATTTCCAGAATTCTTGATGAAGACAGTATGACATCACCACATTAGATACGAAATGAATTAAATTACACATCAACAACCTTTTGGGAGTAGATAACGAAAACTTATTCGCAAAGAAAGTCTGGTGCTATTGAAACAGTGAAAATTTAGAATAGAAATGTCCGTGCAAATAAAGTACCAACCGCTGTCCTGCTAATTAAGAGCACAAGTTGTGGACCATGTGTGTCTTCTGAGCGAAAAGTGCCATACCGATAGTCCATACAAGACGTCCAGCAATTGATGTTTAGTGCATTATATTGAGATAAAATAAAAAAACGCATTCAGAATTACGTCCCTTGCAAAGCAAGGCTCACACGAAGATTCAAGAGAAAAATTTTTCATCATAAAGCGCTCCATTCGTCTCCTGTGCAAGTTAATGTAACCCACGGCGGTATGAATAATAACCTGTGAATTGAATACAAACAAAAAATTTAGTAAAATCCATTCTATAAGCAAGTTCTTAAACCGCACAAAGAGAAACTCTCCACAAAATACAAATACGAATCCTCATAAAAATTATTTAATTACAGATTTGATCCTATCACATATAAAATGAAGTAAATTATACAAAAAAAAAATTATACACTTAATTTATCCTCCATGAAGAGTTGAAATAAACAGCACATTATCGTTGGGTTGTAATTCGTAGTCCAATTCGCCCTACAAAAAAACACTTGTCAACTCTCCACTTTTGAGTGTAAACGAGATATTTTCTTACCAAAAGTTCCCAATCGGTGTCGTTGACCAAAACGAGGATTCCTGGACGACTGAAATATACAAAAAGCAAGGACAAATCAAAGAAACATAAGGGAATAGATCAAAGGGCCCACGTACACCGTTTCATTTTGAATGAACAACTCTGGACGTTCTGTTAGAATTGTGTCGTGCATCCACTTGATGAAATCCTTCAGAGTCCCTATTCAATTAGTTAAAATTGTAAGCTATTTAATCTAAATGTTGTTAGAATAAATATTTGTTTACATTTTCTGTTTCCATCTAGAGAGACTTCGCGCTTCTTTATGTTGCCAAATAAAAGTTCCGCGCCGGCACTGTAATACTTACGAATTAAAGCAAATGTTTAAGGAAATGTATACGGTAGTTAGTTACCTGAATTCTAGAATGATTTTTAAATCGGGTTCTGCCATCTCTTAACTCAATAATTACACATAAAATCTTTGTAAAATGTTAACTCTCCACTGAGATTCACGTGCGCATTCTCCGCAACAGTGACATGTCAAACACAGCTGAGCCGGCAGTTTTGAGGAAATAAATAGATATGAAGTTGGTGGTGGTTCATTATACAGTGTTAGTAGATGTTGGAATAAAATGGGGGAAATTTAGAAATGCCACCCATGGACTTCTTGTGAAATATATGCCGCTTAACGTTTGCAATTAAGTCGGAAAAAGTCAAATTAAGCATGACATCTGCCTGTGAACTTAATGTCTGTGTTGAGGCATCAAATTTACGTTTGTTTTTCAAGCAAGCAGAACCAAGTGTCAATGTCTTTCGCCTTTGTATATAAAAAATAGAAACAATGCAGCCTTTTAGGAGACAAAAGAGTAAGCAAAAAAACGTTGTATTCAAAGAAATTGTTTGACTTTCATTTTCGTTGACGCTTCTTCTACATTTCTCGAGTTCCTTCTGGACCATTGCTGCAGTCTTTTTCAACAAATCCCGACGGCTTCGTAGCATTAAAAAGTGTACAGCGCTGTGCTTCGCTCGCTTTCCCGCAATTCAGAGATTTGGGGTATTCATCGCATTTGAATCAGTTTAGACACGCTGCAGTTAGGAGGAACACAGCACACCTTCCTAGGATAGGGTTTCAGGGTCCCTCCAACATTCAATATAATTTTAAACAAGGATGCGCTTATTCGAGCACACGATCTTGCGAGATCATTTTTATAAGCAAGATTAGCCACTGTCAGCACACCTAAATATCCAATACTGGGCTTTGAAGTTATATCAACCTCGCCTATCCTAATACCGATGATCCATCTTCTTGTGCCATCATTTTCGCTTGAAATATTAAAGAATGCAATCAGAAATGGACAATCAATCAATTTTCTAACAACTTTAAATAAAATTGCAAAGATTTGTCTTCAGTTGGCATGTTTCTTCCACTGCCAAGTCGGCGGATATTGCACCAGTACTTCTCGCAATATATGATGCACCCCTGTGCCTAACAGACTGCTCAGTGCAGAAGGAAATTCTGAATCTCATTTTACGCAAGGAGATGCAAAACAGTTGCTAAAACTTCATGCAATCTAGTCTTAAATCCAGCGCATCCTCATCACAGAAATTACTCTTGAACTTTGAAGAGTGCAGATATATTTTAGATGATGTACAGCTCAGTCTAGAATTAATTCCCAACAACTTCTTAGAGTAAATTTCCTCCGCATATGTGAACACTAAAATCCAATAAGAACGCACTTTAACCTTAAAAAATTTCAAATTCAAAAATTCTCTAAATTGCACTTTTATTCCCCCGAATCCTGTTTATTTACTCTCACTCCCACTCGCTGGCTTGTTCTTATCCTCTGGCAAGTCCAACTTAAAGTCTATTGGTTTGTCAAAGCCCATAATCTTAACGTAATGCTCTGTATCCTCGAACAGTACTGGATCGATAAACAGCGGCTTTTCATTGACTTTGAATGAAGTGAACATTCCAGGAACGTCTGGCACCTTGACATCGCCTGCCCTAAACTTTGTCTACAAAAAAAACATCATTAATACAGTCGCAAGCTTTGAATTCGTGCTCAAACTTACATAAATCTTGTACAAAAGGATGGAAACCGTCGTCGCGGTGTATTCATCTGTCTTGGGATTATAGTGGATTTCTGTCACGTATTTCTTTGTGATGAAATGCAGCAGAAATGGCGTCACAAATGTAAAGAATCCAGCGATACTGCAAAGAGCTATTGCCATTCCCGTGCCGCCCATCTTCATTCCTTGCTCCATGAGTATAGGTTGCGCTGCGAGGCCAGTTAAACTCGTTGTCAACGAGAAAACTTTGACTGCCTTCATGCGGGGTGCCAGTGTGCCATAGTAAATGCGTGTTTGATCCGGACCAGGTGCCTCTGATGCAAAGGACCGCACTACAGAGGATCCTGCGACGAAGCTCTTGAGAGAATAATGATCAAAGAGCAATTTGTTGGTTAATTTCGAGTGATTTACACATTGGCGGGCACAAGGCAATAGCGCACGAATGGACAACATGTTTATTAAGCGCAAATGCAATTTATTTCTTTTATTTTATCGAAAAATTTTGGGGAAAAAGAAAACTATTTGCCGCAGAACGAGAGTTGAATAACCAAAGAAAAGGTAAACATATGATTTTGACAGTTGTGACATGTGTCAGCTAAGGTACGAACCTTGTCTTATCGTTGGCACACGACATGTTTTTGGGAGGCACAAAACACAAGTGGAGAGATATACTCATAACAAAAAAAAGTAGACAATAGAAAATACAAATCAAATTGAACATTGCCGAGTCAAATATATATTTTTGACTTCTTTTAGTGTGCATAAAAATAGATTTATTGGTAGAGTGTACTGCCCACTCCTCAAGTGAGGAACAGACTGTTTTTAAAGCAATATTATGTTCCATATACATGTTTGTTACCTCAAGACCACGATAAAAGCTAGTATATTATGAAGCATACCTGATTGGCTATATTTCTTTTCATAGGAGCGAAATAAAAGCACGAGAAGAAGCCTCTCTGTCTGCTTCAAGTAGTGTGAGAATTTCCACGACTCTACTCAAAAAAAAATCCTTTTACTACCTGACACCATACATTTGGGATACCTTCTTATTTAAATTGGGCCACACTTAAGAAACGAGACAGATTTATAGTTTACTAAGCAATCGAAAGGGCTGTATAGCTTGACCTAAACTAAGTTCTCTGGTATCAGCGACAACTTGGTCCTTGCAGCCCGGTGTGGTCTTCGATGTCAGCTTGATTCTGGGAGCAATGACTTAAAGAACTTCTTGCTTGAAGCATTGTCCATTCGCTCTTTATGATGGAGCCAAAGTACTCCTGGTGCAGCTCTTGTAGTTCGCGGTCCTATCCTCTCCTTCATTTGTTCTCCTCGCATATGAGAGCGAATATCCGACGAAGTTGTTTTCGGCCGAAGGCAGCTTCTTTCTTACTAATGGTCCAGCACTCGGCGCTATTCATTTTGTTGGTCGCATTAGGCATTTTGAGCCTTTTGAGCTTCATAAACGCCACTGCTTTAAGTCGTATGTAGAACAGTGAGAACTGACGAAAAGAGGACATCTTACAATGAGTCTACCCTCAGGACGTATGTCGTCGGTTTTATGGTCTCAGAGTTGATCTAACATTTACCAGAAAGTTTAATCTCAATCACACGCTCAATAAGTAGCTCTCAACGCTTCAAGAGACCAGTCATTGCGTTATAGTGCTGTAAAAAGTCGCTGAACTATATAATCTATTGAATATAAACATCGGTAGTCTGATAGATGGTACACTCGCATTCAACTATGTACTTACCAACAAACCACCTACACAAAACTATTCACTCAAGACACCCACCACAGATCTAAATTCTTTCTTATTCTTTTGTCAAACACAGAATCCCTATTCCGTATAAAGCATAAAGTGTCACATACGGCTACAACAAGAACTCGCTGAAAATCAACTAAACACGCAATCGCACTCAAATTTATTTCCAACCACAAAATATACCGTCATATACTTTAGAGGGGATTTTCTATGAATTTTCAAGGATACACTTATAGCAACCCCGGGTACCATAGAACAAATCTTCCTTGATTCCTTGAAAGAACCACAACGCAACCCGGCATTGGAGTTTACCCGAGATATTTCGAGAACAAATCTGAAGGGATAAGACATTCGTGTGCAAGTTAATGCAAGAGATGCACATACCCATGCACGCAACAAGGACAAAACAGCAACAATTTCCACACTGAACACACTCAATATGCAAGACGGACCAGGACTACATACCCCTTACCTATTCACCACGCCATTCATTCGTCCTGTTCGCTGCGCTTTCGTTGCTTATTTATTCCGTTTTCAATTCATGATCAGAATTTTCAAAGAAGCGTTGAAATTGTGTTCAATCGAGTTTGAATACAGTGGGGTCAATTAAGTTTAGGAGGGTTACAGGGTGAAATAGGTAAAAGCATTTTTTAACACATTATTTCGAGGAAAGGTAGAAAATAGAAAAGTTTCAATGTCATATGTACATCCTTTCGATAGTCCCCACTGAGAGTCCACATTTCACTACGTCTATGAAAAAAATTCCTTCATAAAGTCATTCTTTTCATCGGCATCTTGCTCCTTTCAAGCGCCATTTCAAATGAAACTCCTTCTTTCTTCTTCTTCTCAATATAATGTGTGAAGTTGGCAATAGATTTGAATATTAGATAGTCTGCCATTCCATATTGAAAGAACGTTGACATGTATTAGAATAGAATCAGATGGCTTTAATGTGGAATCTTTAAAAGTCTTTTCTTGTTGTAAGATAAGACAACAAACCAAGGATAATCCTCTTTCAATTGTTGGGCAAAATGATTAATGCGGACAGCCTGGAATAATCGTTCCGCTGGGGTGACACAGTTAATTACATTGGCCCCCGTATAAATTATTCATTTGTCAATTCACTAGAGACACACCTTCAATCTGTTGCCCCCCTCGTCACCTCGGCGACCCTTATTTCATTCAATCGGCCACACGATTTTCAAGTTGACTGTCTAATTAAAATTATTTAGCGTCACCACTTTACACCGATTTCCGTGACAAACGTCCATTAGGCTGTGTTTACACTTTTGTAATTTAACAAATCGCAAGATATAAATCACTTGAGTGGTGGCCTGAACGCGCGCGGTATTAGCGTCAATTGGTTAACACCGTTGTTGCATCCATGCACAGTTGGTGATATTAACTCATTATTTCCGCATTTTTCTCGCGATTAATGCTGGACAAAGTGTCAAGTGACAGCATGTCTATTGACTAAGAACTCTTGGTAAAAGTGCCGCACGCCATCTAGAGGTGCCGTGTTTAATCATAAATGCAGAATGTTCAACTGTCACCTGTGAGTTGCATGACGACATGGTTCACTTGCATTAGCGCTAAACATGCAACGCGTGGTTGTACCGCTAATTGTATTTATAGTTCTATATGTAGGCGATTTAAAAAAAGACTAATTAAATGGTAGAACGGGTTGTAAGTTGAGAATGAGTGATTAAGTTAAATGAAGGTGTGATTATGTTTCAACCAAAAATGGAGATTGAAAGAGGAGGCTTAATTCTTTAATTAAACGCTTGGTAATTGGAGGAAGGTTATAAAATAGGAACGTAACGCATAAAAGCTTAATTATAATTTGACACTGAAATGAAAACAAAATGTACTACATATATTGAGATATTTACTTTAGTAACAGCATAGCTCCAAATGTCAAATACCGTAAAGGAAAGAATGCAACATAAGTCTTAGCAACAAATTCCAAGGAACTGCGTCTTTAGGCGAAACGGGGCCCATGAAAACTTGCTCGAGTTGAAAGCCCTTCACTCTGCAAACCAAGGAACCTCTTCGCTTTCAAGAAACCAATCATTGTTCCGCTACTGTGGCCGAAAGCCGCCAACGTGTATTCATTTCTAATCTATCTACCTGGCCCAATCCACGCTTTGGACTGCCAATTGTGTCCCAATCAATCGGACTGGAAAACTTTTCTTTAGGCTAAGCCTAAACCATTTGTTTCCCTTAATTTCATTAATTCCCAAGCTCATATGTCAATGGACCCATTTTTATTCCGTTTCACAACTGTCAAAATAGTTATTCATGAAATAAACCATTTATTTATTTTCTACTCAAATTTTTATTGCCTGACATTTCAGAGATACCTATTATCACTATATTCAGGGAAATGTCAACTGCTCACATCCGTTGACAGCCACATCCTGTCATTGCCATAGTTGGCTAACAAATTATTATAATAACTCTTCACTGACCCTTAGTGAAAACATTAATGACTTTTGACCACAGAAAGACAATAAATTATACGTGTCGGCGTTTTTAATAAAATATATTACCCTTTGAACTGAATCATGGAAATGCTTTTGCAAAATGTCAAAATGAATTCGGTACACTTTAACAAAAAATTCCGTAAAGAAATATAAATTATCCAATTTAAGGCAAATCAAAGTCTTCATCTTAAAATAAGAAAGTTTCTACCATCATCCACCGAGACCCAAATATAGACTTCTTAATTGCCCGCAATAAAACCTTGGCAATAATAAATGTCACTCTCACAACTCAATGCCAATCCACAAAATTTAAGAAGAATTCGTAAAAAAAAAAAAAAAACAAAAGGATTCACAACAAAAATACTTTTAATTGCAAGAAGGCACCATGGCCATGGAATGTTCAGCAACTAATTAAATGCCTGAGAAACATCATGACTCGGGAGAATCAACAACGATCATTGTTCTAAATCCAAATCATTAACTGTATCGAAAAGGACATTCAGACATCACCATCAACGGCAACCCGAATCAAGACAAAAGAAGCACACACAGCACGCAATGGGACGCGTTTTTTTTTTCATGTTTTGTTTGTTTCTTCGGACTCAAGAAGGAAAAGGAAAAAAATGGAAAAAAAAATCCTTAAAGCAAAATCCTTTCCTTCCACGAAAAAAGGCGAACCGTTTGGCGTCAGCAGCGGTGGTCTACAATCTTCAAAAACCAACCCATCATTTCCAGTCCTATAAAATGGAACATTAACTTCTGACATTAAATTCAGTAATTCCCTTCCGGATGGCGAGTGCCAGAAGAGGCTGGAGGCAAACATAAACTCCTATCAAGGACCCCCACCCTTGGTAATTCCCCATAGGGACATCGCGTTCGTATACACTATACATATATTCGTATATAGACTTTTTCTGGCCATTAAAATTTGCTCCAGCGGATATTAATGAAATTTTCCAGGCCGTAAGGATGTGCTGCTAAAAATATAGTTACATACTTAGGTGATGGGTGGGTGGCTGTGAGGATGGGGCGGTTAATACAAGGATCCCATGAAATTATATCGTATAAATCAAATTGAACTCAAGTGATAAATCTTAATAATCCATCTTATTCATATCATCAACGCAACGCAAAAGGATGTTTTCATCATCATCTGTCGTCGTGTAGAATATTTTCCAAAGGATTACAATATACACTTGATTTTCATCTTCAAGACTTCCTTTTTCGTCGTCGTCCTCGTCGTCGTTGTCGTCGTCTTTTTCGGTTTGGTGGTGTTTGCTTGACATGAACCCTTCATCCCCGACAATGTTTTCCATCGTATGCTTTTCATTTTTGGACGTTTGGAGGGCGGATATGGGGGCGGTTTCCTTTTTAAACAAAACGCAGGCTTCCTTTTGTGACGTTCATTAATGACATCGCCTATAGATAACACAACACCACATTGAATGAAAGGTTTCTTCTTTTGCACAATTTTTCTCGTCTCGTGTCGGTAGTAAATATCAAGAACAGTAGTCCTGAAAAGATACAAGATAGGAGAGCGAATATTTTATTGATGTTTCTCAAAACACCAGAGCAAAAAAGGAAATGGGATTTCGCACGAAGTTTTGAGGTTTTATAACTTTGGGTAAATAGCTGTCCACAAAATGGAAATTCTCATTGTCCATTGAAATGAGCATTATATATCTAATGAAAAAAGAAATATGTATTGAGGACGGAAAAGCTACGAATAGTCTGAGGTGGAGACACAAGAAATGAGCTTAACGCTGCTACCTACAAAAATTTAGAAACAGTTGAAGGGATTTCATTGATGAGCCCATATGTCTGATGTAATAAGTATGACTTATTTATCCAGTAGGTTTTACTGTACTGTCTCTTAGATGCTTTTTGTGACAGCTGTCAAGTCAAAACTACAAGGTTCAAGCAAATAGTACAATGCCGAGAGCATAGACGAACTAAACTAAACAGTGAACTCGTACTGCTTCTGCTCCCTCTTTCACTCCTATATATTTTTTGCATATTGTTATTCCATTACCAACAATAAAATGGACGCACAGCATCTACAAAATGGCTGCGCCCAGTACTGTCAAGGCAGCCACAGAAATCGAAACCGGTTTTGTGAGCTCCCATTTGATTTTGGTTGAATGTCAGAATACAATTCAGAATAGCTATCGAGAGTTTTGAGACCTTGGGGTAACGAAGCTGTCAAACGACCCGATGTTGACTGTCTAGTTCGTCTATGCCGAAAGTGACGTGACTGTCAAACAATCGCTTGACTAAAGGTGACAGGAGTTTGGGTTTCATTGGGGTTCACCGTCTTGGTTAATGAACTATGCTACCCAATTATTATGACCAAATTTTTCGATGAGGACCTGGTTTCAAATTTTACTTTTACTCTTCCTCTTTTCTCTTTTGATTTTACAAACTTTCGTGACTAACAAAAGGGTATTAACATTGACAAGGGTCTATAATAAATAAAAATTGACTCATAAACTGACAATTTCCGAAAAGGGTAGGAGCGGATTGGAAACATTTTTGACAAACGTTGTTCTGGTTAGCCAGCTATTCATAGATCCGTTCGCTTACCATCCTAAAAGAGCGAATTTTTACGATAATTTACGAATTTCTACGAAAAGCTGTTCGCGTACGGAGAGTTTTCGTAGTTTTTCACAGAAGAGAGCGCTCACGAGAGAGTACGAAATTTCCCCATACTACGAGTTTTAGAGCAAGAAATTTCTATGGGCAGGTTTATGAAAACTGTCAAAGCTGTCAAAACAGTTTATTTTCAACTTTTTCTTGTTCAACCCGTTCCTTTACTTTTTCGTAATTTTAGCTCTCTCTGAGAGAATTTTACCCCCACTCTTCGTAATTAGATAATCTACGAATTTTAGTGCAGAAAGTACGCGAACAGACCTAATATGTATCCAATAAGCTACTAACTGTTCCTAATACCTTCAAGTCGTTTCCAATGTTTTAGCCTACACTGTATCCACATAAAGAACATTCTCAATATTGTCATTTGATACCGCATCCCCATTTAAGTGTGTTTCTAGGATTTTTGTGCAAATATACTCACTTTTTTTCTGGGACATCTTACAAACACATACATTAATAGTATGTGTGTGTGTATACACATGTTAACATGGCCTCCTGGGACTGCGAATAAATTGAGTAAACCTTATGACAAGGACCTGAATGAACAATGACAAAATCACGATGAGAAATTACAACGATTTACTACTAACAAATTGTCCTGATGGTAACATTGAGTGTTTCATATATTGGAGAGGCCACCACCTAAAGAAAACCTGCCAACACACAAAAACAGAGATAAATTTCTGTCCTCTATTTGTAGTGACAGAAGGATTGCATAGCCTCGAAAGGGGATAACCAGAAAAAGAAAAAAAAACCGAACCAACAATTCTTTATTTTGCCAAAGAAAATTACCACAACGAATTATCTTTGAGGATCAAAAATGGCAGGAGATAGCCTTTCTCTTTTTTTCGTCCTTTTGCGGGGGGAAAAGAGAAAGGCATCTTCAAAGGATTTACCATGTCATTTATGGGCTTGAATTTTTCTACAAATAAATCAAGTAAATGGTAGCACAGTGGGTCGGTGTAATTAATACAGATTGGGGACACTAGCCGGTAAGAGGTTTAGGACTCTGTTAATTAAGGAAATGTATTCGAAGGACAGCGCAGTTTATTCACATAAATCCTTTGGCTATTGAAAATGCATGCCGATTATTTATGTTTTGTCAACGCCTTGCCAAGTTACTTTGACATTGTGCCAAAATTTACACTTTTACTTTGGTATGCACCCTAAACAGTTCCAAGACTCACCATAGAGGGGACCTCTTTAGCCACACCCTTTCCAACTGATTTCTAAAAAGGGTTTCCTTAAGGAAATATCCTACCGAGGAGCGAGGACCAAGAAATGTCAATGGAAATTGTCTACTCGTTACTATGGTTTTTTTTTCCTGGCCGAAGTTTTTTCTTGTTTCTCGAATTTTTTTTCGGATTGAGAAAAGTTTACTTGCATTTGAAATGCAACTTGGAACTTATTTATGCATACAAAAATATGAAAAGGAAAAAGTTTCGGGTCAGGCCAGTGTCAGTGCAAATGACACATTCCTGGCAGAGTCCAACTGTGGACGATTGTGTGATTGACACAGTGAAAAAAAGTTTTGCTGCTTCTGGCCAACTGGTTGGAGTAAGT
The DNA here is from genome assembly GCA_949716465.1 of Chalcosyrphus nemorum. Classification (NCBI taxonomy): domain Eukaryota; kingdom Metazoa; phylum Arthropoda; class Insecta; order Diptera; family Syrphidae; genus Chalcosyrphus; species Chalcosyrphus nemorum. The sequence continues at coordinate 12,613,216 of OX454334.1, read as the reverse complement.
TTTGAGCCAAGAAATGGTCGGCATTTGGTGTCCAGTTCACTGTCTGTAGCTAAGTTGCTGAGTGGATTTTAAATTGTTTTTAATACAATGTTATTGTAATTGTTTATATTTGGGACATTTTATGTTTTAAGAAACTACAGGTCACAGGAAAAGTAGTGAAGATTTTAATACTCAACCTGTATGGCTGCACTAATTCCAGAAATCACGGAGACATCAACAGTTTAACACCATTATTGGGAAATATTTTGTGGTGGGGCATGGAACAAATTCAGTCAAAGGCTTGCACTTTGGCTTCTAGGGCTAGTATTAAGCCCCTTGTAAAACTATGCCTTACTAGATAGCCGATTGTAAGTGGGTAGTCACTAATACTTTGAGAGTTTTGTCGGAATTGATATGTTTCCAAATTTTAGATTTAGCCGTTTTTTTGATGCCGCTTAGTGTCTCTTAGTAGGTCTGCGTAGCCACGGCTTCTGCATAGATCTGCCTTTTAGTTCTCATTCTTCCAAACATGGATCGTCAGTAAGTTCTAACCTGTAGGGATTCCAATAAAGAGAGTAGTTGTGGTCTTTGAAGTGCCATAAGTTTCCTAGTCCTAGTCTCCTAGTTTCTAACACCTCTCATCGGTCGCTTTTTGGATACCCAAGGTGGCAGTAGATTTGAGAAATGTCAGGGTCTATTGATTCGCCTAGTCCTAAGGAGTTTCTTGCTAACTCATTGGAAACTTTGTTACCCTAAATGCCATTATGTCCTGTGATTCAACGTGGCTTCGCCCGGGCTCTTAAACTGCGATTATATAAATATTCTGTGGTAGCTAGTGGCAAGACCAACAGGTGGACCAGTAGGAATGCAGTGAAATGGGATGGTTGTGAGCCTAAAGGAGGAGAGATACTGTGCTGGCTATGAAGATGGTCGCTTGAGGATAGTTAACGCTAGACCTTTCTAATTGGTAGAGCACAGTGCAAGAAGACTTGTCTGATTGGGGAGCTTCCTAGACGATCTTGTAGTCTCCATTGTAGTCTGATCTTTTTCGATCCTTCTTCGATCTCAAGTTCGCCTCTCTCGTTGCCAGTTTCCTTGCTTCAAGCCCGAGATCGCAGGGCGGGTTGCTTATGGAGAGGTCAGTCAGTTCAAGTGGATCCGATGAAACTTTCCTTGCTAATTCATCTGCCTTTTCATTTCCAGGACGCCCTCGTGTCCAGAGACCAAGCAGAGCAGAACCTTGTGCTGTGTTCCAAGAACCTCTTGTTGCTCTTCGCGACAGGACTTCACAAGCTTGGATTTTATTTCTATGGCGGTAATTGCTCTAATAGCTGCCTGGCTGTCGATAATGAAAGTGATACCTTCTGGCGGTATTGTTCATACGGCAGACTCACGGGCAGCTGTTGTCACTGCCAGGACCTCCTTTTAGAAGACACTGCTATGGTCTGGGAGTCGTATAGATCTGGATATTCCCAGTGATTCGGAGATTTTTGTCCTATGGAGTCGGCATTTGGTATACGGCTTTCCGTCCATTCTTCCCTGCTAGGGTACGCTGAGACAAATGGTATTTTGAAGTAGTATTTTGAAGGCGTAGTGTAGTCTGTTGTGGGTGCATGGCCGAGTACCATATCGTACTTGACTTCCAACACGCAGTCAGACTTATTCTTATGACACTGATGGGCGCTGTTGATCTCGTGCTTAATATAACGAGAGCACGATATGTCTTCGTTCATACAAAATATCGGTCGAGACTTTCATAGAGTGGAGCAACACTCTTCGTTTCCACAATCTGCTTTTCGAAGTTCGTCCTTTGCATAAAGATTTCTGGCAATTCTACGCGACATCAAACAAGCTATGCCCTCTCTAACCCTAAAAGGATTTCGTAGATCATAGTACAAAGTATCTTATATTGCGAGCCATCGTACATTCAACAATCTAAATAGTAATTCTATTATGTCCATTAAATTTAATTTAATGACCATCAACCTTTTAAACCCTCTCTAGACTCAACTGGACCTCACTTTTCTCCCGGAGATTATTATAGTTTTAATCCAAAGCATAACTTCATTTGAGATTATTTAATGCATCTAACTTGCACCAGTAACCCTATCCCTTTGTCCCCTAAGCTAATAAATCTTAAAAGGGAAATAAAATCATACCTTTCACCCTATGTAATCTTAGTCTCTGAAAGGGATAACGTACAGTCTCAACCCTTTGGGGTAATTAGGGCGAGCATCCATTATGAAATCCTCAAACAACGAATCTCATCTTCTTCTTCTCTTTTTTCTACAATATTCAGACTTTAATAACTGAAATAACTTTGCTCAAACTTTATATCCTTTTGTTCCACTAGAGCTTGCTTGCAACCACCCACACGACGACGATGCTCTGAGCCAATTGGCATTAACAATTTCCACCTCAAAGTGTCGGTGTCCCGCTGTGCAATTTCCCGCTACATTAACTTTGACCCAATTTAATTAAAACGTTAAGCTAAATTTTCCCTCCGATGATCCTCCGAAATAGTGTGTGCTATATCCTGTGCGTGTGTTTTTTTTTTTTTTTTTTTGCATTCATTTCATTCCAGGACGTGCCAAACTATTTCGTGCGCGCGCGAAGAAGAAAAAAATTTCATAAACAAAATTCCAAGCATAATTGTACAAATAAATACCATGGCAACACAACAACAACAAGTCGTGGCGTCAGGACACCTACATTTATGCGGCACACCTCTAACGTGTGGGTGTGGATATCCTAGAGAAGAGAGATCGTATAATCTGCATTACATGCAGAAATGAAATTCCTGTGAGTGAGTGTATGTGTGTGTGTGTGTGACATAAAAAGTCTCGCGGCGCGACTGTTGGTGTGGCTGTGTGCGGTGTCAACCAAGTTCATCGCTAACCACAAATGTTGTAATGCCTTTTGCGCCCGCAGAAGTATTATAAACCACTTCCACCACTTCCGGTGGCGAAGGAACCCTCAACCACCCGTTATCCTTGAGGTACAGACACCAACCCCAACACCAGTCCCACTCCCAGTCTCCATGCCAAGCCAGCAGAGATGTCATTAAAGTCGCGAGCAGTCAGTGTGACAATTTAATTGTACCAAAGGTGTAAATAATGCTTTCTCTCTCTCTCTCTCTCTCTTACTACTTCTGTCAGTGTGCGTTTGGGTTAAAATGATTGTGGTGCTGTGTCGTCCTGGCAGGTGGGTGTGGCGCGGATGTTTGGCACATTTAGTCGTAATTTGTGGAGCACTCGACACTCTCTTTCACGGCAAATCCAGTAATTTAACCACAAATCACTCGGTGACACAATAAATCTACAGAAAAACGATTAATCGTTGAAGAATGTGGCACTTACACACAGCCAGACACATACACTCATACATTCGAGTAGATATCATGTAGATATAAATCAGAAAATCCGTTTAATTAAAAGTTTAACTTTGCATCCTCGTCGTCTCGTAGCCGGTCGTCCGGTTGCTCGCTTGCTATATAATCACACGCGGTGAGCTCATATTAAACGCGTCCTACTATCAGCGTGACGGCGCGGGCGGTGGCCGGCTGGCCGGCGTGGAGGAGTCTAAGTGGTAGTGTCCAGTGCTTCTCGTCCATAACTCATGGACGCTCACGTATCGGTGGCTTACCACAAAATAGTTGGAAATTATTACTGCTCTTTATGCCGCGCAGCGATGGCATCCTGTTTTTTTTTTATTTTTATGAATGCGCTTTAAAATTGAATCCAATAAGTTGATTGTATTTAAAAGTTTTTTCGTTGTTGTTTTTGTCTTTATTTATTTATTTATTTTTATATTTTATTAAACCGTTGAGTAATTTGTCTGGTACCTATAAACAAATAGCCGCGGTATGTTTAATTATGCTGCAAGTGAATTGAAGAGGTTTACATGGGATGTAATAATTTTAAGGTGCCTTCGAGGGTTTTTTGTTTTTTTATGAAATTTTAAAATTAAATATTTATTTTACTGGCGGTGATTTAAAGGGGATTCACAACGGACATAAAGTTAATTGAGATCGTCCTTTGGATAGGTTTTTATTGTGTCACTCCAAATGGTAAACGGTTTGGGAATTTTTTTTCTCTCACAAATGTTTGAAGATCTCGTCGTTGGAGGTTCTCGTTAGAAGGATACAACTTAGCCACTTCTCCAGTTTCCAATGGAATAAGAATGACAAGGAAGGAATCGCAAATTCACCAATTTCATTAACTGTTGTTTCAATAGTTAATCATAAAAATTTCTACTCATTTGAGACGCAATCGACTCACAAAGGTATCATAGTAGCAGGGTCTCCCTATACGTGTTGGTCTGGTAAGTCACGAGAAAGCTGAAAATCTGAAGATCCCTCTTCCTGGCAGTTCCACCTAGGAACGGGAGTGGACAAATGGCGACATATGTCGGATGCTCTGGATCCCAGCAAGGCTCAACCTAAAAAACCTTATTGCTGCCAAACGGAAAGGTATGTCTCGGATATGGACAGATCATTTGATGGAACGTGAAGACCCTCCTGGACTTACTCTAACAAGTGCCTAGGATTCCTCAAAATGGAGTGTTACTGTGGGTTGTGGTATGAAATTTCCTTCTGCGGACAGTCTGACGAAGCAAAATGCTCCTTCCATCTTTTCATTTGATCCTCATCCGATATGAGCAGCGAACCGTCGAAATCTTTCATTGGGTGTTGAGTAGAGCTTCAGTAAACTATAAGCTCTTTGGTGATTCTTCTGTAGCCAGTGTAGTGCGCTTGTCACGTCGCCCTACACTTCTCTCACCTTCATGCGATATAGAGACTCTAGCTCGCTCCTCCCAACTGCTGGAGTTGCTGCAATTTTACCCATTAGCTGTTTTCGTTCGTTGATACTTCTCCAGGTATCCTCGGAAAGTCACGCCTTATGACTTCCCTCCTGTCACAACCTGATGTGCAAACAGTTTTCACAGCACACCAAAGGTCTTGGACAAAAGCAGGGAGTGAGCTGCTGATTGTTTCCACTTCATGTAAGAATTGGTTCCTTAGTTTTGGGCGCACTGTGGGTCTCTCGATCTCTAAGTTCGTTGAACTTAGGTGTTCTCATATCGTTGAATCTTTGAACGGCAGCAGAGCGTAAGTGGTCAATAGCTATCATAAGATGGTGACCTCGTACCATCCCCATGTTTGTTCCTTGTCTGTGTCGAAAGTCTAGAAGACTATCACTAAGACGTGGACTAATGGAAAATTGTCAATTTGGTTGCTTGTCAGTCTTATACATGCATTGCTCTACAAACGTTGGAGAGAGCATGGGGTTTCCTGGATCTTGAGAGAAATATCTCGACCCACAGAAGCCAACAGAATTTCCAAAGCAAAATCGTGCAAATAAGCCATCTGCCTTTTAACTCTTAGAGAAAAAGGATTTTACCTCGATCTCATCTTACAAAAATTTAGTCGATTCAGGTAAAATCGAAGGACATTACTTCGTTCCTTAAAGTGTTTCCAGGCAAAGCTCCCGTTGATAGCATTGTATTCCTATTCAGACATGTATAGTCCTACACATTCGCAAATATTGTAAATACAAATCGCCCGGCATTAAATGAACCATAAGCTATGCATATCCGCTTCACAAAAAAACAATAACCCTTCCATACAAAGCAAAAACTGTTTGCATTCGGATAAACGAAATAGTACGTCAAATAGTTGAGAATCCTTTACCAACATAATAAGCGCTATTAGATTTTATCCTTCGCACATATTCACGCAACAGCAACTCCTCTTTCATTACACACACACACATTCATTTCGTCCAACAAAACGGATATCGTACGGAGATACAATTTCCCCACAAAGTTCCTTAAAAGCCATTTCTTTCCGGAAAATAGGAAAAAAAATAAGTGAACAACCGACCGACAACAAAACTACACACATTCATTCTTCGATTTTGTATCTAGAATGTGTATCTCTGTATCTGAATGTTCAGTATCGAAATGCATGGCATATTGAAGCCGAGGTATTCTTTTCCTTTGATATATAAAATGTTATTGAACCAACCGCATTCCTGACTGTCGACACTTGTTATAGTTCCCAGCGTATCGTCTCTCTCATCATTCGTAAAGTATTGATATTGGAACGCAAAAATGTTTTTGAGGTTTCAGCTCGTACATATGTAGGTGGTGGGTGGGATGAAAGTTCTTCTTTGAATTAAATTTCCATGAGATTCAAATTATTATTAAAAAAAAAAAAAACGAAGTGAATAGGACTCTTTTGAGATATGTTGCAGCTTTAGGACTAAGCCAATGAAATTTATTAGCTTAACCCGTAAAAGCATTACCCTCTGGCATTTCATTTTATGTGCTGCATTATCCCTCCCTTGTGGGGCGTAAAGAGTCTTATCAGAATTATTTCATCTCTTAATTCTGTTCGAATGAGCACGGTGCCTAATGGCGGCGGTGGCATGGCATGGCAAGTACTAGTGGATGTCTGGCGAAGTGATTCAAGAAATAGTATACCTAACAGTTGGCACGTTTAAGGTTTTCTAGCGAAGCAATTTATGCATTATCTTTTTAAATTCAACTGATTTGCATAATTTTCTGGGCAAAAAGGACTTCTTCTTGGAACGCTTACGCGGAGGTGTAATGGTTTCCTTGACGGAGTGCGATTGCGAATACGCACGGCAACCCTTTCGTTCTACGTAGACACACTGTACATACATACAGCCTGCATCGACATGAGAATGCACTTTTTCGAGATGCCTTAGGTACTCTGTAGGGCTTCATCCTAGTCTATGGAGAAAAACTGAAACAAAATTGCAAGGAAAAAGCGAGTATAAATGTATCTGGCTTTGTTTGTTGCGGCTTACTTATTTAAGAATTTATACATATCAGGTCCGTTCGCCTACTCTCCTAAAACAGCGGATTTTTACGAAAATTTACGAATTTTTACGAAATGCTGTTCGCGTACAGAGAATTTTCGTAGTTTTTCGCAGAAGAGAGCGCTCACGAGAGAGCAAGAAATTTCCCCATGCTACGAATTTTAGTCCAAGAAATTTCTGTGGGCAGGTTTATGAAAACTGTCAAAGCTGTCAAACCAGTGTACATTCAACATGTCATTATTTGACAGCTGTCAAGTAGAAAGACAATAGTGCCTTTGAATGTAACAATCAATGGCGCTCTCGTATGTCAGAAGCCGATTTTTTTCGTTGATGTCGTCCAATCGCCTCGTTTACATCCTCCAAATGATATCACTGCCTCCTGTCAACGTCCCTGAGTGTCCTGAGTGAATATATGTAGTATTGGCGACTAAGTTCTTGTCGATATCTCTCACTTATAATTGAAACAGATAGAAATACCTTGGACATTAAATCATTTCACTTGGTTAATGATAGCTAGCTGTTTCAATGTATAATATCTGTCAATGTCATATCCTTTCCATCATCAATTGGCTTATTTACAGAAGTGCCTTTATTATTTTTTCTGACTACACTTTTGCGTTTAATCAAGAAAAAGAAATACCATGAACAGATAAAAATCAGTTTCCTTAGAAACATTTTTTTTTTCCACCAAGAACTCTTCAATAAGGACTCACGACGACGGCAGCAGTACCCATTGTCAACTTCATGTCACCTATAAACTGTGTGAAACAAGGTGATATAAACACTAACGCGTCGTCAATTTGTAAGGACTTTTCTGTTTGGAAAAGCGCGCTCGCGACGAGGAGATCACAATAATAAATTTCTTAACACCGAAACCGTTCTAAATGATGTTACAGTCGTTATCCTGCCACCACCACCGTCAACTCAATCCGGTGACATATCTGACAATCACCCGCATTAATCGTGGGTATGTGTGTATACTAGACTCATCGCAAGACTAACATCCTTCGAAGGAAGATAGCGAAACAGACAGAATCTACGCCCCACGTTCAATATGCACTGCCAAGTGTGTGTGTGTTTGGATGTGTGGTGTTCTTTTGACGTTATCCTGGAAAGACAATAAATTATTATTGAAAGGAAATAAGATTAATGACAGTTTGTCGAAGGTGCAAATGATAGTAACAAAGCGAGGACACATGTATAAAAACGTGAATGACGAAAAGTAAGCTTAACAAAGATGCGTTCAAGTGTGGGTGGTGGTTCCTTGGATGGGACACTCTGTAAGGGGGGGATGGTAAATCTATATTTTATGCATCCACACCTTATGTCGTCGTCGTTGTCAGTGGCTTGTGTGTATGTGTAACGGACCAAAGTCTAAGGATGCTATTTATAACTTTGTCATGATAAATCTTATCTTTTGGAAAATTTCCATAAACATATCACACATCCTAGTGTGGTGTGATGTGGTTTGTGCTACTATGTATCCTTACTAGGATTGGCTAACTGATGATGTTGGTGAGATATTTTCGTTTAGGAGCAGGGGCGCTTCTACCCAGGATGAGATGACAGGGCGCCCCTAATTAATTGAATGTGATTAAGAAGGTATAATCTATTTTCCGAAGTAACACATACAGATGAGAGTGCACACATAAACGAAAGGAGCTACTGGCTGGAGTGACAGCAATTTTGTGAACTGATATTTCGGGTTAAATGGGGTTGAACGTTGCAAATGAGCTTGGAGATGTGTGCATACAGTCACACATATTGATCTTGGTAAAGTAATTAGATTTTGTTTATTTTTTTTGTTTTTATCTAATAAAGCAAAAGGATATGAGAATAGAAAGAGGTACCAGGAATGGTCTGGTCTTAGAAGAGTAGTCATGGAAGAATACGACAAAAAAGTAAGCCCAAAAGGAACATTTAGGTAGAGAAAGAAAAACTACTTCTGAACAATGTACCGACCACACTACTTGCTTTCGTCGCAAACCCTAGTTAAATCAGCTAATTGCCAGCGGATACATTAAGGATGGAGGACTATCTTCTCCAACCTGTACTTAGCACGAATATGCTATAAGGATGCCTCAACCAGTAGTGTATTCGACAAAGGGCTGCATGTAATATTAAATCATACTTTAAGTACATCAAGTGAGTCCTTGTACTTATACCTGTCTGGCTTGGCTTGATTTGGTGGCCTGTCTGTCGTCCTAAATGTACAAAAGTGCAAAGAGAATAACATCAACTCCTGGGTACTTATGCTAAGCATCTTCATCCAGTCATAAGCAGTCGTTTGTGCTTTGGGGAAGAATTCAAAAAGTGCCTCATAGCGAATGCACCAACTACAAACAGACGAAGCCAACATTGCCGCTGGTTCCAACTAACTCCTAGTGACACAAGTTGAGAGAGTAGAAAGTTTCCAATACCTTGGGAGTATTGTCTCAACCGATGGCGGAACCGAACTGGATATAGCCAGCCGAATAGGTAGAGGAAAATCTGCGTTTGGGATGCTATCCACAGTTTGGCTACGACTGTTCCGTTCCAACGTTGAATCCGTGCCGCTATATGGATGTGGTACCTGGAGAGCGACCGTCACTATCACGAGGAAGCTTTTGTCAATAGGTGCCTGCGCTTAATCTATCTGGCCAAACTGTATCTCTAACGAACAGTTTTATCAGAGAACGGGCCATGAACCTATAGGCACAACCATACAACGACGAAAGTGGCAGTGGATTGGTCACACTCTTCGAAAGGGTGACAGATCCATAGCTAACCAAGCGATGCAATGGAACCCTGTTACCCAGGATGGCAGGATACGCGGCGGTCCTAGGTGTACCGCCCATATGTCAGGTGATCCAGTAGAACGTGACTCGTGACCTCTTGGCTTTTTCTGTCCAGTTTGAAGATGCGCGTAGTGGATGAGATGGATTTAATGTCTCTTCGGACGGACAGTACCCACAAGACCTCTGCTATTCCAATTACTTTGGCCTGGAACACACTTGCTTCCTTTTGATGGTTCAGACAATGAAAAAAAAGTTAAATCAGAAATGAGAAACGAAAGAGAACGACTGTGTCCAAAAGCTAGGAGATTCCCCAAAGGAAGAACTAGACATTGCTCTAGGCAAAAAAGGTTCTAAAGTACCATCGAATTAAACGAAATTTGAAGCCTCTTCCGTAGAAACACTTTTTGAGACTTCTGTCACTCGGATACCTCTTATAGATTGGAATAATCCCCAGTTTCCATTTCAATCCATATTCTTGATACGCCAATCAAACATAACGAAACGCTTCAGCTACTGCAGTGCTAATTATTATTTCAATATTGCACTGCACTAGCCGTCGTAAGGGATGGGGGCAATGGGAGTAGAAGAAGGATATGATGATGATGATGATGATGATACACTTCCGTATTCGGACGACACAACAACGACAACCACGACGACGATGTGGAAGGTGGCGGCAACGTCGGCTGGTGGTGGACAACGACACAGTTGAACAGAACTTAAGCAAATCCAGTGGTTACCGGTAGCACTTCGTCTGCACTCAATTATTTATCCAGATGCGGTTAAACAATGATGGTTGTGTATCCGATCAGGATGAGAATTGCTTCTCGATTGGGTTTTGCGATGGGGTAGTATGGCTGTGCGGTATCGGTGCTGTAACTGTTGCGACAAACTGTGGTGTTTCGTGGTGGTCCGTTTGTTACCAATATCCTGTGGGCTAAAGGATTTTCTCTTCACACATTCGGAAGAGGATATTTCCACAAATATACATATGTATGTACATGCGGAACAGAAATGGAATAAGAGAGCAATTGAAGTCTCCTGGATTGTTACACAACCGCTTACTACGACTCTGGGTAATGGTGAATGAGACATGTGTTTTAAGTATGTCCTCTTTTCCAGGAGCGTAAGTAGAAAAGCTGAAGTGTAGCTGTGTGTTTTTGGGTGTGGGATCAGGTAAATTGCATTAATTAACAAGAGTACAGAGACTGAACAATGACCAATTGGATGCAATGCATTTTCTTAATTTACATGGAATTTATGCGCGTTTCGAGGTACACACAAAGAAGATTAATTTCATGAGAAATTAAGTAGACTTTTTTTTTCTGTTTCCTGTAAAAGGATTTAAAAATAGTATGGTTGGGAATATTTCGTCCTTATTGGGCGTTCTTTTTCCTCAGATTTGCGCACTCAGAGCTCTACTGTCTACTGCTGTGCAATAAGTAAGAAAACTGAGCAAATATTGGGCACTTTCGAGCGAAAAATACTCCGTCGGATATTAGGTCCCTTATACGAGGAAGGCGAATGGAGGAGAAGATACAACCGCGAACTTTATGAGCTGTACCAGGATGTGGATGTAGTACAAAAAGCCAAGATACGCAGACTATATTGGCTCATCCACATCGAGCGAATGGACAACAATGCTCCAGCCAAGAGGATCTTCGAATCCCAGCTGCGAAGAAGACCGAACCTTCGGTACAAAGACCAAGCTGTCGCGGATGCCAGAAAACTTGGTCTTCACAACTGAAAGCAGAGGATGGAAGACAACGATGTCTCAGGCAGGGACTCTACAAGGGTCGGAAGCCCTTTAAGTAAGTAAAGTTCATTTGCTCTCTTCATAGAAGACAAAGTTGATTTTCCGCCTGAAGGTTTAGAGTATGAGTATTTTTGTCACTTTTGACTGAATGAAAGCTTTTACGAGTACGCCAGGCTCTGCTCTAAATGCAGTATTGACTGCTGCTGCTTTTGAGTTCTATCCACCGTCTAAGACGTGGTCATTTTTGGTGTGAGTAGCTCTGGAGTTCCGATGACCTTATAGGCAACAACTTTCCATACAATTCTGGTCCTACGGCGTCTGATGATATGAATAAAGGCTTCAAGTGTAGGGCCTACACTGGACTAGTTTGGACTAAAGTCGGGTTTTTACTTCAACGCCCATTAAGAACCAGAAACTTGTGTCTTTGTAGACATAACACACCATAAGACTGCAGTACGCTTTAGGCAATTATATTTCTGTCTTCAAAGTGGAAATTTTTTATCAATCCTTATGGTCATGTGCTGTAAGGAATATATGGAAATATTGCAGTGTCTGTGCCTGTAGAGAAAGTAAGACTGCTCAACCCACTAACCAATTCCAAGCCACAAGCAAGTGCTATATCAATTGTAAAGAAGTTGCGTGGGGTTTGTTTAAAAAAAAAAACATGTAAACACTTTCGGCTATCTCAAGAATCCTGTGTGATTATTCTGAGACGCTTTAGCAATTCCCCATGACACCATTCCCATCACACAACAAAGTAGACCAAATCATATAACTTAAAGCAAAGTTACCCTCTTAAATTAAATCTACACAGATTGTGTAAATATAAAATATCATATGAATTCCAGTCTGCCGGCTCTAGAGACTTAATGTCAAATCCATTTTGAAAACCACATGCACACCGTCGTCCTCGAATATAATGTCTACGACGATGATATCCCTGCCGCCGTCGCCACCGCCGACAAAGAGGGATGTGGAAAATCTCAAAAATTCACAAGGGTAATCTTTCCCTGCGCGCACCGGGCCGCTCTATAAAAGGTGAATGGTTGGAATGCGATGAATGAATTGAAGGTGAATCCTTTTTGGTTTTCATGAACTTCAAGAATGGAACTACGAGTATAGAGGAAGGATCATCGGCGAGCGTCTGCCCATGGTGTGTTCGTTTTCCTTCCACCTCAAGTTTCATTCTTTGAATCTTGTATGTTAGTAACTTTGTCCCAATGACGAGAAGACGACGACGATGATGATGATGGCGATGGCGATGGCGATGGCGTTGAACTGCCAAAATGTATTTTCTTACATCGGTTTCACACAAACACACACACACAGGAGCGCGCATTTAGTATTCCAGGCACAGAATCCAATTGGAGGTAAATATACAAAATTTTCATGAAATATTAATGTGATGGTCCCTAATCTTTACGCTGATGAAACTGGATGATAATCATATGTGGAATAGGTACACAGTATACAGAGGTGGTGCTTTGTGGATGGTTTGAAAAGTCTGCTGTCTTCTTGGCGAAACATGCGTTTTATGTTTTTCCTCGGTGCGGGTGCGGTTGAGGGCGAACATATCCGGAATGAGATTCTGTTTTTCTTCTCTGTGTGATTCCTTTTCTATCCATCGCTTTGGGTTACGGATACTATTTTCTTTTTTTTTTTTTTTTAGAGATTTCATAATGAACCATAGAATGGAGATAGAGATTGTATTACCGAGGGTTACGAGGGCATTATGAGAAGATTTTCTAGAAATTCGAGATAAATTGAGGTCTACGTGAAAGTGGAAGTGCTTCAGATGTGATTTGAACTCAAAATAAAGTAGCCGTTCTATTTTTATAGGACAAAACACAAAATGAAATTGGAAAGAGGACGTGTAAGGCGTAAATATGATTTGAAGGTATTTTTATTTTGATTTTGAGCCCAGATGGACATTGAAATTTGTTAGGCTGAGATTGTTGAGTTGGTTTTCTCGTCGAGGTATGCAACAGGTCGTTGGCCCTCAAGGTTTCAATGAGTTTCAGCTGCAATGAATGCTTCAGCAAGTGTCGAGTTCGACCATTGACCTCATCTTGTGATTTATTAGAAGCTTCGGATGGATTCGGTTTTCCCTTTGCCAAGCGTTTACACTGCTTTTTTTGTTTCTTCAAGACATTCCGGGCAAAAGAGCGAACTGTCTCACCCAAAGCCCATTCTCCATCGTTTACCCTTCTGGTAATATTGGTATCGTGTCGACATCTACTACTAAGTTCTACATAAAAGGTGAGTGAACTCGTTAGTCGCACCTCCGTCACAGCAGTCCTAATCGTGAGACATCTTGCACATTCAGGTGGAAGTTGTGTTTCGACTTCTTTCTTTTCGAGTCCTCTTGTGTTTGAATCACAGTCGACAGTCTTTATAGGGTTACACGATAAAAAATGATTCTTATAAGAAGAGCCAGCTGACGATAGACTGACTAAGAACAAGTACAGGTTTTTTGAACTACTGTTTGGTAGAGCCAGGTGCTGAATTCTTTAAGAATTATCTTACCCATATGCGAGCGTAAGTACAGCTCTCTGTCAGCAATATGCTTAGGTTAACCGTGAAGAAGGTAAACCTAGCGATGAGAGGTAAGGTTAGGTTTGTGGGTTGGCAGAGGAAACAAAATACTCGTACCTCCGCCGCACCTAGGTCAGAATTGACCCCATTGTGTCACCCATAGGGGGGCTTAGAACAGTACCCCTTGCCCATTTAACCCATAAATATCTGTAACAACTACTCATGTTTGTGCTTACTCGTCACCCGTGTATACAAACCATGCTGATGTTGGCGTTGGAGAGCTCTCCTAGATCCTAAAAGAAGTGTTTGCCGATGAGTATGTACCTGGAATGTTGGAGTCCAGGGTACTGGCAGAGGAAGTGGGTAGTGTCCTCTATAACATCCTCATCGCCGCATACTTTAGGTGGTATTGTGACCCGCAAGTATCCGCATAAGTGTGGACAGTGAACGTCTGTCCTTGCCAATAATTCTCTCGGGCCTTGCTTTGCAGTTATGCAAGTATCTAGGGACTTCCATCTCAAGTTCGCCTCTCTCATAGCCTGTTTCTCTGCTTCAAGCCTGAGAACTCAGGGCGATCAAGCTTTCCTTGCTAATTCATCTACCTTTTCATTTCCCGGGACGCCCTCATGCCCAGTGACCCAGCAGAGCAGAACCTTGTGCTGTGTTCCAAGAACCTTAAGCTCTTCGCGCCAGCACTTCACAAGCTTGGGTTTTATTTCTATGGCGGTAATTGCTTTGATAGCTGCCTGGCTATCGATTAAGAATGTGATACCTTCTGGCGGTATTGTTTTTACGGCAGACTCACGGGCCGCTGTTCTCACTGCCAGGACCTCCGCTTGGAAAACACTGCTGTGGTCTGGGTGATTCGGCGATTTTTGATCCATTTGTCCTATGGATTCGGCAATTGGTATACGGCTGTCTTTCCACTCTTCTCTGCTAGGGTAGGCTGAGGCAAATGGTATTTTGAAGTCAAGGTAAGGCGTAGTGTAGTCTGTTGTGGGTGCATGGCCGAAAGCGAAAGAAATAGCTAGTGATGATACTTCCTGATGAGTTAATAGATCTCAATATATGCAATAGTTTGGCCCCTAAATGGCAGCCTAGTGGGACATCAAACATTATTATGGGTCGACGAGGATTATAGTAGTTTCACTATCTGTGCAAGTTAGGGATCATAAGAGGCTTGCACTAAAAGCTAAAGGAGAACAGTAAGTGTTGTCAGATTTTTCGACTACTTCAGGTCGCATTTTAACACGAATTCTATGATTCCACGGATCAAATACAAACTTGTTCTTCCTTTTTGTATTCGCCTTCATTCATTAAATGGATGTTCAGTTGTTTAAACTTTTCCCAAGAAGGCGTGGTTGCAGTAATTCAAATCTACGTCCCGAACTAATGAGTGACTATGACACAGCTATGCGTATCGAACATAAATTTAAAGGCTCTCAATCCTTTATCTCTGCCCCTTGCTCAATAAATTTACCCTTCATCCTGTGATAAAGTTTTTTTTTTTTAAATACCAAAACGCCATAAATCACTGTAATAAGGTTCAATCAAAAATCTGAATGTGTGAATCTCTTCTCTCTCATTTGACACAATGTCTGCGATTTGTGACATGTACCAGCACTGGATTTCCATCATTCGCCTGAATAAGTCCATCATACATATTACACAGGGCACGGAGCGCTGCTGTGATGAGGAGACATTGTTTTTAATGAAAAACAATAACAACATAGTCCACTACAAAACCAAATATGCCAACCGCGAAGGCCGAGGGTAGATGGTGGGAATGGGCATGGGTATTGACGCCTCATTGTAGTCATGGCATACATTATAACACGCGGCCCTCAAAAAAAAAAAAAATACTCGATTTCATCGAATCGCAGGACGACCAAGTTTGTTGTGTGCATTTTCATGATGTGCTCCTTGTGCCACTGTCTATGCAAACTGCTCTCTCTTCTCTCAGTTCTGGGGCGGGTGGCTGTGTGTCAGTCAGAGTGGAAACGAAACAAAAATCGAATGAAAAAACTCCAAAGAGGGAAATGGAAATCATGTTTTGATCCTGCTGTGGATCCAGTTTTGTCTTTTTGGTCCTCTTTTTTTTTGGGAGGGTGGTAGAAAATAATAATGAAAAAGTTATGTTTGTCGTGTTCGATAGACCGGAAAAATTATTTCATGTGGTTAAATTATATTATGACGTGAGAAGGTTGGATTCTGGTTGGATGCACTGAATGAAAAGTTGTTGGTCCTGCTGGCCAGGTGGCGTTGTAGATGGGTGGCATCTCTTGTGCAAGGATTCCTTTATATACTGATTAATGGGGTATCTATAGCCGTGGTGGTGCGGGTTGATAATGGAAAATCACATTCATTAAAATTTAATAACTTACGTACTTGAATAGATAATATGCAGCAGGGGATATCCATAGCGACTGGCGGCGGCAGTGCAGCGAGCCATTCGCCGATGATTGTTATTATTATAATATTGCTCTAATCAAATTATGTTTTTTGTTATTGCAGAATGATTGACATTTTATGGTTAGTTCATTAGGTGGCTGTTTTTGGGGGCGAATGCAATAAATCAACTAATGCCACCACGAAATGTTATTAAAAAGGGTGGTAGGCTGTTATTTGGAATTTAATTTAAACTAGAGCGTTTCATGAATAATTTATGAGATTAAAGTTAAACTAGGATTTAGTTTGATAGATAGATAGATGACCCTTTAAAGGTTTTTAACTCGTTTGAAACGGTTGTTGGTGGAAGGCATCATTTTGATGAGCGATAATGATTACTTCCTACTATATTCTTGTGATGACAGATAACCATTGAATGGAGTGGAACGTGGATGTTGGAAGTACTCGAACTTTTGCTTTCACTGTTTGTTTGTTGCCTTAAAGTTGTGGCGCATCAGACAAAGAGAACCATCAGCGTGGTCGAGGTTTAAGGTAAGATGATGTAAACACAACACAATCACCTACACGATTCTGAAGTTCATCGATCCATGCAATCGCTAAAAGTAATATTCTCCTGAGATTCGGTTCAGTAATCCATATTGTACGTCACAATATGTTGAATTCATGGGAAATTCAATAATCATATCACAAATCAAACAGAGAAGCCATAAATTATCGCAAAGGTGACAGAACTTGCCACTAGCACTTTTGAAAGACAGTTTCAAACTGTCGAATAGAAGTATTGGAATTCGCCTATGTAGATACATACATATGTATTCTTATGCAGGTGAATTTTCCATCTCCTGCAAATTGCAAACGTCACACACTGCACATCACTAGAAGCTGCAGTTTCACCAATCAACTGCACAGCCCTAGGATGTAATTAATAAACACAAAAAAACATGAAGTACCTCAAAACTCGTGGACTGATCTAGAATTGGCTAGATCATCGACAGCTTGATTTCCAACGGCGAATTGGCTGTATTGGAATTCGCCTGAAAAGTAATGGCCGATATAAGAGGAAGTGTCAGTAAGTTCTGAGAAAGAGTTCGGTGAGAAGCATTGACAGCTAGTCAAGCTAGAGAATGGACTAAGCTATGTACTAGATTTCTTGTAAAAAAGAAAGTAGATCGTTCCACAATCATTGTAGCTCTTAATTTTTTTCAAATTCCCATCGAGTTTCGGAAGCTTGGTGATCATCTCTTTTTTACACTTTGGTCGAAATTGTTTACAGTCCAACACTCTTCTTGTAAGAGGGTGCAGAAAATCTAGCAATGTAAAAGGTGACCAGATAGCAATGGTATATTTTCCAATTCTTTTATTTTAGCAGTTGTTGAAGTTCCCACTGTCATCGGGCTGTCAAAATATTCAATAAGATTTGTCATTTCATCATGCATCGTTTCAAGCGTGTTGAGCATGAGAAAATTGTCCTAATGTCCTTAAGTACGCAGCAACATGGAACAGTTTAAGCATGTGTATGCTTTTCTAAACTTTAAGCCACCAAGTAGACAGAGATTGATGCAAAATGAAAAGAAAAATAGCCGAGGTAGCGGCCGATATTGAAGAAGACCCGTAAATGTCGATTCAGTACTGTTCAGCTGAAGTAGCTATCGCTAGAGAGGCATTCCGTCTTATTTTGCCATTGGATTTGTGGTTAAATCAGTATAAGATCGTGCTGACGCAAGAATTGGAGCCGAATGACGATAGACAACGCTTTGAGTTTGCTAATTAGACACTGGAAATGTTGCCTCAGAATCCTTTTTTTGGCAGAAAAATCGTCTTCTCGCACTAGGCCGATGAAGCTTAAAATAGTATTCCCTACCACACACTATACTTTGTTTTTCTTACTGTAGCTCCTGACGTACAGTAGTGGCAGTATAGTATGAGCTATCATATGAAGGATTCCCTTTCAGGGTACAGGCTGGACACTGCAGGGAAGCTATTAGAGAAGATGCTGAAAACAAAACTCACAGCAGCGGTGCAGAGAGCAGGAGACTTGTCCGAAGTAAGGGCCACTCTACGATCGGAGCAATTGAGGAAGTAGTAAGGACTGTCCAAATGGTTCAACAGGGCTACCACCATTCGTACTGCTGGCAACTCTGACGTTTGAAATGCATTTAATTCAGCCAGTTAGAGCAACATGCTGTACGCCCTCCAGAAGTCCAGTCATTGATATTCCCGAATGTCTCTTGCGGATGATGAAGGACTATCTCAAGGACCGGAAGCTTCTATACAACACCGCAGATGGCCCTCGAATAAAGGAAATTACTATGGGGGCAGCACCGGGTTCCATCCTTGGACCTGAACATCTCCTACGATGGCATCCTCCGCATGGAAGTGCCTGAAGACACCTTCTTGGTTGGGTATGCAGACGACGTCGCCGCGGTGATTACGGCAAGAGACACCGATAACGCCCAAATGAAACTCAACCAGATGATGAGGCGGGTAAATTTCAGGATGAGGCAAAATGGCCTAGGTCTGGCCACAGAAAAGACGGGGATAGTCCTTCGCACAAAGAAGAGGATTCCGACCATCGTCAACTTCCAAGTGGTGCCGGAGGCAATAACAAGCAAAGGAGCGTTGAAGTACTTACTTAGGTATGTACCTAGACACTAAGCTTACTTTCTGGCAACAGATTAGATCTGCTTCGGAACGAGCCGCGAAGGTCACTCTGTCACTGACTAGACTGATGGCAAACGTTGGAGGCCCAACAGCCAGCAAAAGGAAACTATTGATGACAGTCACTCACGCCATACTCCTTTATGGGTGCCAGATATGGGCCGACGCATTACGAAAAAAAAAATATAGGAAACGCACGGCAAGTGGATGACGTCGACTATCAGGCTATAGCTCCGCCTAGAGAGTCACCGAGCTGGACATTGAGTAGGGTATGAGTATCCACACTTTTTTTTTGGAAAAACACTTGCTTTAAGGCACAATGTTTTCGTTTATTCCTGCAGCCCTTAAAGCATTTGGTTCAATCTGAATTCAGCCTTAACAGTATCTACTTTCTCTCCATGTCACTGACTAAATAGAAGGTCGAAAAATAAACGCTTGCCTATTAAAAAAGGAATCGTCATTTACAGATTGAAAATGTGTTAAAAATCCTCCTAGGGCCTGCTCAAATGGCATACATTAAAAAGTAGTACCACCCATAAGAGGTGTTTAAGATCCCTTCCAACCGGCAAACACTGCAAGCCCTCTTGCTATTGAAAGTACAATCTCCCAACGCGGGACTCAATATCGAGTGCAATAAAAAAAAAAGAATGATCTCTGAATTTTTACCAAAATTGATTTTAAATGGCATTCCGTGTCCCATGAGGATTGCGTGCGGCTTTGCCCCACAAAATATCCCCACCCTGCTTTCATGAGCCAAAATATCAACAATGTTCCATGGGTTTTGTGCCCGCAATGTGTTTAAACATCCTTCGTGTACATAGTAGGTACAATCGACCCAGCAACAAGAAACCCCGCCGAAAAGCAATAATGCCACAGGCTGTAGCAATATAACCACCACCACCACCATCCTATAATAATAATAACAATAACAACAATAACGCCCGAAACAGCAACAACATAAGCAGCAGCATAGGAACAGCATTAAGAGACCAAAGTCAAATCACACGAAAGGAGCATCGCATCGCATCTCATCTCACACATCGCACGAGAGGAGAGAAATCAGATACGAGCCTCGGTTTGAGAAAAACACAAAATTATTATGCAAATTGAGTTTTCCACATGACTGAGTACATCGATGTGTGTGATGTGAGTGGGAACGCGTGTGAGCCCATATCACTCTGTCGTGTCGGCGCGGTGAGGCACACAGCATACAACTGAGTGATGATGGTATTCCCAATCTGATCCATTCCAACTGCGGATGTCACTGAGATTTCGATTTCCTCCTGGGCCGGGTTTAGGACGAGGTGAAGCGACGACGCGCAAAGGCAAGAAATGTGAAAAGTTCTTTTTGCTTTTCTATCCAGTCTTAGCTGGCATAGGCACACCCATGGGTCCTCAAAATAATCCTCCTTGCTGGATAGATGGAATAGCACTCTGATCCGTGTCTCGAAATGTCATTTGAATTAATGCAATCCGCTAGAAAGTTTTCGCTTTCCACCATCCATCCATCTAGGACATCTCTCGTCCTTGTCAAAGGGAACAAATTTGTCATATTTCCCCAAAGGACGACAACCCTCGTGAAAATGAAATGAATTACAATGAATTAGAGAGGCGTCCTGGAAGAATGGAGCGAGCAAATCGACGACAATTGGATTCCGATTTGTGCCCTGTATTCTGCGGAGCCCCCTCCTCCTTCGCACGCGTAATTTGCGGCATTTATTTCCCTCATTTCTCTTTTGCATCTCATGTTTCCTGTCCCCCCCAGCGAACAAACCCCCCCCCCCCCCCCATTCGAACGGGCTTATTTTTCGCCATTTAAGCAGAGAAAACAAAATCCCCAAGGATTCAAATTCAAGGACTCTGTGCGCCGCAGTAGGCCGCAAAACAAGTACACAGATTGTCGCCGCGGCTGAAAAATATCACCTCAAACGACACAAATAAACCAATTTAACTTTTTTATGTTTTTTCATTACAAAAAGAAAAAAAACCAGAGGAACCTTTAGACAATACTATCAACTCAACAACTCAGGGAATCGACAACGAACACACCCTCAGCAAAAAAAAAAGTGTGTTTCGATGAAATTAGCCTTCAGGGAAATTAATTCACAGACGTGTGCTTTCAATTTAATAGCGTTACATGGTGGCTTACAGCACCCGTGCCCACCTGAATATGAAAATATTACACCTCACATACATACTGACATAGGGAGAGCACAGGATGAAAAAGGATTTGCAGATGGAATGCAAACGGAACAAGGAAGCAACGCTTCTTGTTTGTCTGTTTGATGAGCTATATTTCCCGCGGATTATAAGCGGAAAATTAAGTGTGAATTATTTTCAGGATTTTTTTTTTGTTGTTGTTGTTGTTGTTGTTATCTGCGACGTGGGTGATGATGATGATACATGTGCAAACACATGTGATCTGTTATTTAGAATAATGGAATGTGCTACGAAACTGTTATGGCACGGATCAGGTCTTGAAGTGGAATTGGTTTTTCAATTCATCATCATCATCAAGGAGAGCACCAAATGAAACATTTACATGGAAAGGATCAAAGCCTTAAACTGACTGTTGTGACTATAAATGGGAGTTTATTTTTCACTTGTAATTAGTGCGCTCCAAAGGGGAAGGTAATGGGAATTTTGCTAGAGAGAGAAGACGGGATAGGGAACAGTTGTTGTCATTTAAATTAGATACTCCTTCAAGAGGAGTCTCTGTATGAAAAATCACTGCTTCCAGTTTTGTGGCTGTAACAAATGTGCGTTCCACAACAGACTACACTTCGCCTTACCTTGACTTCAAAAAACCATTTACGTCAGCTTATCCTAGCAGAGAAGAGTGGAAAGACAGCTGTATACCAAATGCTGAATCCATAGGACAGATGGATCAAAAATCTCCAAATCACTGGGAATATCCAGATCTATACGACTCCCGACGGGTAACGAGTAAGTACAACCATGGGTAGTTGTTACAGATATTTATGGGTTAAATGGGCATGGAGTACTTTTCTAAACCCCCCTATAGGTGACACAATGGGTAAGTTCTGACCCGAGGTATTTCGTTTCCTCTGCCAACTCACAAACCTAACCTAACCTTACATCTCTTCGTCTCGAGACTGAGGGATGTGATTTGAAGATCCTTTGTGAGGCAGCTTTCGCTTGATACGCTGAAACCAATGTAGCTCTGTTATGGCTCGTAGAATCTGGAGTTATATCTTTCCCTTCATTCGCCATCCCACGAAGTGTTTTTCCCTCGAAGATGTGCAATGTTTGCTCTTCTTTCTCACTTATCGTCGAGCACTCGGTGTCCTAATGCAAAGCTGGCAAGATGAGCGTTCCATAGAACATTTATTTCGATCCATAGAGTATATATTTTGAGCCCAGTTGTTTGCCAAACCAAAGTATGAGCTACTTACCAGCGTTCTCCTTGGTCTGACCTTCAGAAAGGTGTCATAAGTGGGATCTGTGTTTGCTTGCTGATCATCAGGAGTCTTTCAACGCTACGCGACATGTGTATCTGGCGGTGTTGCCAGGGATGAATAGGTGACGTATTTTCACTTGGCCTGGTGATTAGGGAGGTAAACTGCCTTCCTTCCGTCTTTACATGCCTTCAAGAACAGACACTTATTACTTACTTGTAGTGTGCAGCAAACTATTTGACCTGTTCGCATAGATATCGCAAAGCACAATGGATCTAGATCTTGCACAGATGCAAGTCATGGCAGCAAATACTCCTGATAACATGTTTAATTGTACAAGTACCTACCGAAAGCATCTTCTGATTTATACGGCAAGGCCCAACCACGTAAAGTCCTTATAATTGAGCATGCATACCCCATTTCATCAACCCAGAGGCTTTATTACTAATTTCCAACACAAATGCTTTAGTTCAAATGAAATTATCATTCTTAAAGCCTCCGACAAATCCTCGTATATACACACACACATATGTGTGCACTGTGTTACACATTTTGGAAAATTTCTAATGTCACTCAAACTTGCCATAATAAACAAGGCGAACAAATTTATACAACAAAGTTAGCAATGGAAACTTACAATAACAAGTGTTGGAAAACCCCGCCTGAAACTCCTAGATTAGAGAAGAGATTTCATCACCACAGGTATCACCTCTGTAGTTACGTAGAGATATGCCAAGTGCACACACTATCTTGTACTATATGAATAGGCAAACAAAACACACTACTATGACACGCCAGAACCATCTTTCTGGGGTTCCTGCACAAATATTCATTACGCTACTACGCACTACGGCTAAGAGACATCTTTATATTCACATTAAATCTAGATACATTCTGATATTTGTATTTGATTGCAATAAATTACCATTTTAGACACCAATGCATCCGTCTTTGGACTCCTGCTGCTGCCTCCTGTTTTGAGAAATTCTGATGGTGTGATGGTGACAGTGGCAGTGTGTGTGTGCGTGGGTGTTACGGGGGTCCAACCGCATGCGGTGAATGACGACGTCAAAATGTTTGGTAATGCATTGAGGATTTGTGGGACTCCCTCTTGCTCTCTCTCTTTCCCTGGATGCAAATCGAATGCATACATATGTATGTATCTCCTAGTCGTCCTTATGGAAGAACAGTAAATACTATGACACACTGTAGGAGTTGAGTGTTTGTTTTTTAGGTGGGCGCGGATTGTGGGTGTGCAAGGGTCGATTTTGGGTAATGACAACTAGAACGACGACGACTATATGCCAGTGACAAGCACAAAATTAAATTTATTTTGTTTATGAAAGGAATTAAATCTGGATCTGGTGTAGAAACTTGCTGCAGTGTACGTTTATGGACTTTAAGCAGGGCACGTGATACATAAATGTTTAGTGGCTTACATGGGGGTTGCATCGAAGTTTATTTTTTATGGTTATGTGTTGCATTGAGCTTCATTTGCATAGAGTCGGTATGCTAGAACGTAATTATTCCCTGCTCAGATAACAAGGATGGATAATTAGTATTCTGTAGAAGTTGAACTTTTATGCGTTATTTGGCCCTAGATTTGAGGATTTTACTGAGTCGCTGAGTCTACTTATTAAGCGCTGAAATCCTGCTAAGTTTCAAGTGAGTAGAATCTGTTTAAGGATTGAAATTGCCAAGCAAATAGTACAATTGGACCACCAAACATATTGTAAGGGATCCAAAACCACGTAGGTAATTAGTACGAAACTTATCAAACAATCAAATCGTTGAATCGGTGCCTGCCTGAGGGAGTGGAACAAACAAATTAGCACTAAAACAGAGGAGAGGCGTTCCATTAAAACACCAATATATACAGGCAATTACAATTAGAGCCACCATATAGGGGTGTTAAAATAACCACAACGGAGTTGGATTCAGTTTACTTCCGCAAACTGACCATAAATCATAATTATCCATGTGAACCTAGCAATTTCGGCTGTTAATATGGGAAACCCCATGCGAAGCGAAGCGAACGGTCTACGCTATAATGTGGGATTTATTTGATACAAATGATTTTCGTTATGCACTAGACGAAATTTACACAGGTTTTTTTTTTGCGGGCGATATACTTGAACACAGGGTGTACTCAGTCCTTAAATCAAAGATGTTGTGAGTTTTATAGTCGATATATATATTCAAGTCAATATACTTACTGTTCTATGTACCAAAGAGACAATGCAAAAGTTGCTTCAGTTCAAAAGGATCCAAAGCAGACGATTCCCCGCCGTTCACAGGGATCAGGACATTGTGGAAAATTTTGCGTGCAGATCTTGACCTACACCCTAATATGGTCAAATAAACTCAAGAACATAAGCCTCTGGATCATTGAAAGCTCAGAATGGGTTTAAGGAAAAGGACAATACTCATATAGTCAACCTACCTCCTGAAGAGTCATGGAATTGTACTGAAAAGAAACCCAATCTTGAATGGAAGCCCTGACTTGATGCAAGATGCAGATTGGCGCAAAGCATATGTGGGGCTTAAGGAATTTCCTTCTGACTTTGGACACTACTGAGCATAAGCAATACCAGAGAACATTGTGCATAAGGAAGACAGGCGCAATACAATAATCTCTTCAAAAGCTGCAGAAACATGGAAGGAGAAGAGGCCTTAAAAAAGGGTACCCCTAGGCGAATACATTTCTAATATAATCCGCTTGAGGACATAAAGGGTTTTCCAATAAGGACTTGACAAGTTTTTTTTTAAATAAAACGCAAACCATTGGAGATATTTCAAAAACTTTACTATCGGCTTGAAGTACAATCAAAACCCCTATTTCGCGTTCAAAATAGTCATGCTGCGTAAAATCGCACGAACGAGGCGGCCAACCGATTGGCCCATTTCTTGAGATAACACGCTCACCATACTTACTCTTCAATAAATCGATTGTAACGTGTGCTGTGTGGTTGTGGCACCATCCTGTTGAAACCACATGTCGTCCATGTCCATATCTTCCAATCCCGGCCAAAAATAATCGATAATCATGGCGCGATAACGCTGACCATTCACAGTAACGTGACGATCGTTAAGATGAAGATGATCTTGCGACGAAATTCATCATCTTAGCGCATCTTATCAACAACCCAATCGGAGAAGGTACGTCGCTTCAAATGGTCCATCGGCTTCAATTCTTGATTCAGCTTGATCTTGTATGGGTGTAAACTAAGATCCTTACGCAAAATACGCCATAATGTAGTCTGAGCGATGCCCAATTCTTGAGAACGCCGTGGAATTAACTGATTTGGATCGTTTTCTACGGGCGTCTGAACGGCAGCGATATTTTCGAAACTTCGACCAACCCGTTGTCCCACTGACAAGGCAACATCACACAACGAATATGTAGACTAAACTTGTTATTGCCTGACTACTAGGACGAGAACTACGACCGAAAGTTGGAGTTAACGCTCTTAAAGTTGCGATCACCGACTCCAAATATCGGTAGAAAATTTTTATAATTTGTAGACGTTGCTCGTTCGTGTACTTTACCATGATGAAAATTTCGAGTTTACTGAATAAATTGACAGTGACAGTTTGATGAGTAGTGAAAGAGTGCGTTCGCAAATTAAATTCAAAGTTGTAAAGTCCCTATATTGGAAAACCCTTTATTTCCTCTGCATCGTGTCATATTGGCCCAAGAAAATAGTTAGGAATGAGTCTACACTTGATCGGTGTTAAAGTGATATCTACTGTCTTCTGAATCTATATCTGGTTTAGGTGCTTGCCACTCAAAAATGCAGTTCGGGGCTGTATTTCAAATTCAAGTTCATCACATTTTATCATTTTTCTAAAACCGGTCAAGTACTGATATAGAAAATCAAAACTACCTACCTTTCTAGATCCCAACTGTTAGCTGTGTTTGATAAGTAAGTAAATATGATTTAAAAACTCACATTTTTACTAGTGAACCCTCCCTAAGACCCTTACACAAACTCACCGCTCATATTCCTTATTTCAGAAATGACTGTCAATTTGTCATTTCGTAAATCAAATCTTTCTCCGAAATGCTTTGCATAACCAATCATTTCATATAGCAAGACTAACTTGGCAATTTGTTTTCATTAGAAAACTCCAGCGCACATATATCTCAGTTGATGAAATCATTTCTCCCAGTCTCTTTTAAGGACTACTACCTGTGTTACGTTTCGTAACGCTTCAATCATAAGCGCATCGTCCTCCTCCTCCACACAAAACAAAATACTTACCATTCCTCTTCCAAAAAAAAGGACTCTTCCGCAGTACCAGTGTAAACAAAAACGCATGTCTACCGGCAAACACACAGGACTCGGAAGAAGGATAACGAAGTGATATGTGTGTGATGACGGTTATCCCAAAAGGCTGACTTCAACAAACAGCATGTGCTCTGACAAAAATTTGAATATCTACGTTTCGTTGTCTACACCCTTCGTCCCTGTCATTCATCTGCCTGAGGTGTGTGTGTTAGTGTATTCTCCATAACCAGTTACAACCACTAGGTATGTGCGCATACCGAAAATTTCAGATCCAGATTAATGCCCATGAGACAGGTGTGATTGTCTTAACAAGATGTAAACTGTCAGATTTGATAGATTCACATCATCGTTATTTCGACGTTTTCTCCACCACGCCGCCGCCGGAACCCGTCTTCAGATGTGATCTTCTTCCGTACTGTACCCTCCTTGGAGAAGGGTACTTCTAAAAGGGGGATAAAATTCAAGAAAAACTTATTCCGTCTTTTAACTAATTGATGGTCGTTACTTTTTATTCACAAGTTCCGTCGGGGGAATTTTCAATTTGAACGTGTCCCGTCGTCGACTGACTCGACTAAGAGATACAGTTATTAGTTTTTCTGTTAAAAAATTCATAATCAAAATGCATAACTACTATGAGTACTTGGAACTCTTGCGTTTCGCCAAAATTTTGTTTGCTAATTAAATTCTGTGCGGAACTATGTACATTGCGATTAGTTGATAGCGGTGAGGACGACCGCGACGGACGGTGAATTCAGTTTTCAGCAGTTTTTCATCAAATGTATTCAACAGACATTAGGATGAACAAAAAGTCCATTAGTAGCGGTGTAGTGAATTGCTCGCATGAAGTATTTCATAAATTTTACAGTGACGAGTCTGAAAACAGATGGGAGATGTAGAGATATTTTAACATTTTCTGCGGTCGAATTTTTAGAAAAAAGTGAAGAGTTGCAACTTTTTATGTACCTCACTTGTGATTTAACAAACCAAAAGTAATCCTTTATTGATGAATTATGACATGTACACATGTACGTACATATGGCTTAGTGTTTAGTGGTCGAAATGTAATTTTAGAGAAGAGATTTTGGATTTGGTTGATTGGATTTAAGTTAAAATATACACATTTGTTTTTTCCCCAAAGGTTTTGCATCGCGTGAAGTCAATGTATGTTAGGAAATGAAATATGTACGCTAAAAAACTGAATCTAAAGGTATATTTACTAATTTTTCACTAAAAGTGCACTTAACACATTTGTGCGCTTTGGATATCTACATAAGTATAATCGTGCTAAAAAATAACGAAAGCAAAATGCACATGTAAATGTAACTGTTGTGATTTCGATTGGCTATTTTTAAATTTATTTTTTAGCTTTCAAACATCAAAACATTTGTAAAGTAAAAACTACAAGTCCGTTCGCGTACTTTTCCCACTAAAATTCGTAGATTATCAGTTTTCGAAGACTGGGGTTAAGGATCTCTCAGAGGGAGCTTAAATTACGAAAAAGTAAACGAACGGGTTGAACAAGAAAAAGTTGAAAATACACTGGTTTGACAGCTTTGACAGTTTTCAAAAATCAGCCCACAGAAATCTCTTGCACTAAAATTCGTAGCATGGGGAAATTCATTACTCTCTCGTGAGCGTTCTCTTCTGCGAAAACTACGAAAATTCTCCGTATGCGTTTAGTTTTTCGTAAAAATTCGCTCTTTTAAGCAGATTCTTTTTGCAGTTTTTAGAGTTGAAGTAGAATATTTCGTCATACAGTCACAGTCATGGGTGGGAATTTTGGGCCAATTATTAAAGTCAACTTGTCTGCCACAACACGCGGATGCCTCAAACATTTCGTTAACCATCTGACAGCTATTTATCATGCGATTGCTCTCTCTATTGATTTTAGTAAGGACCTCAATGAGACCTTTAATGTCAAACAAAACGACAAACAGGCGACAGATATCCAAAAAGACAGATAGACAGACACCAGAACCCATTGGTACTACGTCTTTCAGTTTTAGGGCCAAAAGCATTGAAAACGATCAGGCAAGCTGACTTTGAATGTATTTTACAGAACACAAAATCCAACGTAGATGCGGTACGAGGTACATAGTTTAAAAATTTATCAAGAAATAGGCGTCTAATGTAACGTCTACATATCTTAGTCTTGTTGGTGATTTAAGCCTTAGAAGGAAGATGAGTTTGTTTGAGAGCAAGGTAAACGGCTGTGAACCTAACTAACAAAAACAAGATTCCAGCCTGTGCTCATCGAAAACTTAATCAAACTTTAGGAAAGTTTCAAGCATTCTCTATATCCAAGTTGAAGAAGAGGCGAACAGTGACCAATTTTTGTTGAACTGTAACTAATAAGTTAGTTTATGATATCTATTTCCAGAAGGATCCAGCTCTGAGCCACAAAATCTATGAACAAACGCATCATTCCAGGAGACATCACCTAATATCCCTAGATCCCACAAACGACAGCCATTGTCTTACCAAAGTGGCTGAGTTATCTTATCTGTCAGCCTTTAATGTTTGGTAGATATGACTTCACAAGCGAAACCACTGAACTCACATCCCGAATTTGGACAGAACTTCTGCAAATTAATCCCATCTTAAAATCATTTGAATAACTCTGAGCAGGTGGATGTTCACTATGTCCACTTCTATATAAATGAATTAAAGACGAAGGATGGAATTTAGCCACCTCCTTAGGAATCCCTGCACATTCAGACAAAAAATAATAGCAATCAAAGAAGCCTTCTTCAGGCTTACGCCTTCAAAGGATATTAGTCTACGTGTCTACATAGCATATGAGGCTTTTCAGGTGCAGAGTCATAAGTTCCCTGGCTAAGAGTCGACAACATATGCGGTCGTAGAACCGTAGTCTTAAGTCCACAAATACACCTGACAGTCTTGTGTACTTCAAGTTTAAAGAGACTAGCTCGTTGACATAATTTCATCAGGTTAGGTTGATCACTCTTCGTTAAGTCATATCTCATAGACGACCTTAGAGATCTTACCAATATTTCAATCTCCGTATTATCAGCTCCCTATAAGGCTCGGGACGGTACTTAGAGATAGTGAATAACATCCTTTGCCATTACAATACGACACACTGTTCGTCTAAGAGTTTCCGCCTCTGTATCTGTTTAGCAACAGCCAGATTAACTAACACCTAATCCAGAAAGCCTAAAAACGGATCTTATCCGCTCAAAACTCTACTTTTCGACAGTCTGTACCTAAAGCCATTCCTTGGAAATCCAAGGTTTTACGCTGATTTCATAAAGTAATCCCTTTGGAACTTGGCAGCGCAGTCCCAGCTAGTTTACTGAGATTTTTCGTCTATCAACTTCTGAAAAGTGCAAATGTAAAAATTGTTTTTATTTTTAAATCGATATCCTGATAACTGTCATACAAATTACTTTACGAACACCCCCCATAAGGTCTCCATTTGTTATTCGATTTATTATAAAATCACCGGAACCGGTTGACCTTTTTTTAAATTGAACAAGACCCAAAGTAACCGCCTTTTTCATCTTCTCCATCCAAAAACAGTGAAGAAAATTACTTCATTTCGAACACACAAATGCATTCCAAGCAAGTGGTGGTGGTCTTTTTTGAGAATGGAGTTTCGTGCAAACTACTCAATATCCCTTGGCGCTTCTTCTTCGTCTTCGTTGTCCTGCTGGGTTAACGCAGAAAAGCCATCAACTTAAATCGTATTTTCTCTCCTTTTCGAAGCATTCTCATAACATCCTGCTTATATGGCATCATGCATTCGCTTCTATTGTTACCATCTCCAGGAGTCAGGATAATGCAACGAATATCTCAATGAGCTCTTCTTGTTATCTCAGGAAATTTGCTCCCAAGAACGGCTTCTTTTTTTTTTCGTTCCCATACAGCAGCTCCTTTGCTTGTCAAAATTTCTACAACTACTCCTTCGGGACTGTGAATTACCTCGATTATGTTAGCTAAACTTTGCTTGCATCCTCTTCTGCTGCAGGAGACCACCACCATCGCTCCTAACGATATTTGTAATAACTTCAAATGACATTCGTTTTGGTGTAGGTGTGGCGTGGTGTGGTGTGATGCGGTGGGTGCTTTTGTGTGACAGTAAATAGGTTTTCGTATAAAACTCGATGGTAGCTAATTTGAATTAAATTCAGTGCTTTATAATGAATTAATTGGATCGTTATGTAAAGTTGCAATATACAAGGGTATTTGTCTTTGATAGAGTGCATCAAACTGTGAGGCAATGCGCCCACCAACCCCAATGCGATGCGCATGTACACCTTAACGAAATTACGGTAAATGAATTTTCCGAGGGGGAAACATGAAATTTCGATGGCTTGGGCGGGGTGGGAAATTTAGAGGATTTTTGTACCTGAGCAGCCAGTGGGGCCAATTATGTTGAGAGGTTTAAAAAGGTATAGGAAATTGTCACCAAAACAGCAGGGTGACAGGATGGCATGCAGTCTTTAATTGAATTCATTAAGTTTAGGTGCATGTTGTGGAGATTGATTCACAAGAAAGTGGGTCAAAAAGGACATGATGGGTTGAAAATATCACACTCCAAGTTCGGTACGAGCGGATTCTATACGGACGGTTATAAGATGGACGTTGGCACGGAAGTTTCCTCCTTCAGAATAAACGATGACTACAGCGTCTTTCAAACTGAGGTCACAGCATAGGCTACTCATTAGACAGTCAGACAGCAATTAGATCGGGAACTTATGAGAACCTCCAAATCAGTCCAGAGCAAATTTAGTGACTTTCCGTTGGGTACCACGGAATATGGATATCGCTGCACTTATCGCGGGCGCTCCCTTTAGGGGCACCCTCAATCAGTTCCTTGCGGAGAAAAGTAGAAGATGAAGCCATTGGTCGAGCAAACAGACCGTGGGTTCTTCTGGAGACATGCGTAAGGATGCTATAGGCCTTTAGCAATAAGGGATCAATATCTTTGATAAAACTGAGTCGTTATAACGCACGTGTCGACTTGTTAGTATAAACACAGGTCACTGCGTCGTTAGGGGTGCCGTGGCTCAGTGGTTAGTGCGTTGAACTTCTGTGCATGGGGTTCCAAGTTCGAACCCAGAAAAGTACCTTCAAAAAGTTTTTTCACGGCCCCATATCTTCCGAGTGTCTACAAGCATTCAAGAGTATCACTGTCATGAGAAAACTTCTCAAAACCCCTCTGCCCTTCTGATACTGCATAAAACAGTAGGTCCCTTCTGTACGTGCAGAAATGTGTACCACACACAACATGTACAGCTGTGAGAAGCTAGACCTTGGCTCTCTATGGGCTGCTTATGGTCCAATATTCGTTATTCATTCATTAATTGCGTCATTAGGGTTCAATCAGAGTGACTCGGTGAGCTACATACCTCCATACTTTTGCAAAAGTTACAGGAACGAGGAAGAAATTGTAGAAATTGTGGCTGTCCTGCCCTGCCCGTCAGAAAAATGAGGAGTTTTGTTAGTTATTTCTTCTCGGAGCTGGAGGACTTGGGACACATGTAGCCTAGGGACCTTTTGAGATTCATATCACTTTCTGTATGGTTCTAACATCCACATGCCTACCAAAGAGCTTCTTGATCTCAAAACAATACTTCTCCAAATTTTATGATATTTTTCGGACACCAAACCCACCTCACCAAATTCTTAAATTGTGACCCTGTTTCGGTGTTTACACTTTATCACAGGAAGATCTACTGTCGTCATTAGATTCAGTAAAAATAATTCTGCATTTTTGAAGCTTAGAAGAACAAAGTTTTGGGCTATTGATATGTTTTTTTCTTCTAGCGTGTACCAAAGGGCATATAAATTGGAAAGAGTTCATGTTGTTGCATTGGATTGCAATATCTACTCTCCATGGGACTTTTGCATTCATTTGTAATTCACAGTAAATTTTAAAGTACATAGAAGTGCTTTACCGGCAAGTGAAAAAATGGAAATAGATGTCACAAACTTATTCAAATCCTTTTTTTTGGTAGTTCATCTGCTCTTTTCCTACTGGCAATTGTCCTTACACACTTTTCTACTTAGACTGATAGAGAGACTTTTATATAATTTATTAAAATTTTAATCGAAGCTGATGATTGCTTTAAAAAAAACAATGGCTACACTGTGAGTATGTATATGTAAAACTCTAAAACGCCTCCGCAACAGTAGAAGGCAGCAGGCGTGTTTCTCTAATGAGTTCTTCTCTGAGAAATACTCAACTGAGAATCTATATGTTGTGCTACTGTGTTTCTATGCCAATAATTAGTCTGGAATCCTGTTTCTTTGTGCATAATTAAATGCTTTCAACTGTTAACAGTATGCACTCTAGATGGATATGAATGTTCTTTGGTTTGATGTTCTGTTGTGAGGAAGTATTCGTTGTTACTCCTTGATGTTGTGTTCTCTTTCGTATTCGTGTATTCTTCTTCTTCATCATCTTTGGGGTAAACATGCTTTTTCTTTCAATTAGCTTCTGAAGAGCGAAGTACTTTGTAACATTTCATTATGGATTCATGGTTTGAACTGAATGAAGGATTTTCTCAAGAAAACTGAGAATGCCAAGATATTTAAATTGAACAATTATTAAAAGATATACAAATAAATAAAAAGCTCGTGGATTTAAGATCTGTATTTTTTTTTTTTTTTATCTTTTAATTAGGTTAAAGATGCTTAAGATAGTCTATTAAATTTAAGTCTAAGAATTTCTAAGAATGATCACAAAAAAGTGACTTAATCGCAGTCAAGTGGGAGAGATCAGAACCTATAAAGGGTCAATATGACTGGCAAGTTCAAAAAATCAAGCATACATACTCTTATATCAAGCCGTAGGAAACCAGGACAGCAGGAAGCAAGCAGGAAGATCCGGACAAACTATGAGAACCTGGTGGAATAATATCGAATCAAGTAGCAGAATCTCTAGCAATAGAGATGATAAAAAAACTCCTGGCCATTCCGTGGAATAGAGAATCAAATCCTTAGCAGTACTTGGAACTACAACCTAGTCTGTGATAAACAAAGAAACTATTGGATTAGATGTATAACTATTGACAAATGGAGTATGATGTTCTCTGGTTTGATGCTTACTTACTTACTTAAAAGGCTCCCGACCCTTGTACAGTCCCTGTCTGAGACATTGCTGCCTTCCATCCTCTGCGGTCCCGGGCACGCTGCTTCGAGTTGTGAAGACCAAGTTCTCTGGCATCCGCGACAGCTTGGTCTTTGTACCGGAGGTTCGGTCTTCTTCTCCGTCTCGAACCTGGGGGCTGAGATCATCTAGGCTGGAGCATTGTTGTCCTCGATGAACCCGAGCCAATGTAGTCTGCGTATCTTGGGTTTTTGGACTACATCCACATCCTGGTACAGCTCATAGAGTTCGCGGTTGTATCTTCCCCTCCATTCGCCCTCCTCCTATCCGACGCAGCTTTCTTACTTATCGTCCAGCACTGGGCTCAATACATCTTCCGATGATGCCAATATCGTCTGCGTATCCCAGCAGTTGGACGGATTGGCTATTATGGGCCATTTTGAGGATTGGACCTTCCCCTTCGATACGAAATAATGTCCGCAAATCCTCAGGGATTAGTGTTGGGCCCAATCATGTGGAACGTACTACGGATTTGGAAGCCAAAATGTCTGCATTATCAGTATGGCGGTGATAGTTATAGCTTAAATACTAGGGGACCATAAAAGATGTAAAAACATGGCTCCGCATATCACTCCCAGAATTAGCTGAACATAAATTGGAGGCTGACCTCAGAAGCAGCAGCAAGAAATTTGTGCGTCTGACAGTACAGGTAGACGAACATATCGATTGTTTGACCAAAGGCTCAACTTTAGAGGAAATCTTGCCTACAAGCATGAAAGCAAATCGAGGTCTTCCGCTATATGCCGGCCAATGTCCGATATTGGAGGACTGTGACAACCAATAAGAAGCCAAATCAATTCTCCTGTTTGTAGCCCACGTATGGATACCAGCTACACCTTCATACATGAGGGAGATATATTCGGTGCACAGAAGACCACCTGCGCATACAGAATGATATCGGAGTAGCAGCATCCATACACGATGGCGACAACCAGTAGAGAAGCA
Organism: Chalcosyrphus nemorum; assembly: GCA_949716465.1. Classification (NCBI taxonomy): domain Eukaryota; kingdom Metazoa; phylum Arthropoda; class Insecta; order Diptera; family Syrphidae; genus Chalcosyrphus; species Chalcosyrphus nemorum. Next base: position 12,578,460 of record OX454334.1, on the reverse strand, counting down.
CCATTAGAGCAACTCAGTGACCTGCAAACTGCTTCCAAACATCGAAGAGAGAACCATAAGAAAATATAGTCAGATAAAGCTTCCGGGAATACCTCCACAAGTATAAAATTGCGGATGATCGATTCTCCGCTTTACTCTTGAAGGGAAACTCCAGAAAGAAGACTGAATGGGATCATGCTATCAGCGAAGGAAGCATGGGAAATCACCGACAGTATTATTGTGAGCATTATGCAAGCCAAGCAAAGGAGAAGTGAGCCCTAGAACTAAAGAAAGAACACCTAACACTACGAAGGAATTTATTGATCGGCGGTATAGTAGGGGCACAAAAGGACAGCGTTCAAGTTATCACGTAAACATGAAGGACCAAAAAGTTGGGCGTAGGTTCATGAAGAGTCCATCGCCTCTAGCGAATCCAAAAAATAAGTAAAATAACTTCTGTAACTTCCAATCTATTCATTCGTCACCCGATATCTAAAAATACCTATCGATAGTACCATCTATGCTTACAAATACAAAAAATTGGAAATACTTCTTTCCCTTGTCCATTCAACTGTGAAAAACTATGTCTAGCTTCTTTAAAGACCTGCTTCTGGCCTAATATTTCTTTGAGTCTTTCAGTTGGCATTGTTGGAAATTACTGAGTCCTTTCTCGAGCTGCGACTTGCGTTCTTCCTCAAATATCTATTCGATTTTGATCATATCTGTGGCATGACTTTAAAGTCATGCAGCCCTTCTCTGCTGTTCATGTTTATGAAATCGTAAGTCGTGAAAGCTTACACTAACGTAGCATTATCCTGGCTACACATTTATCATCCTATCTCCCTAGACCCATCATAAAAACCTAGAGTAGATAATTAGCGCTATAAATTTTGAAAATTTCACAAACAGATAAATAAAGTCATTCCTTAAGAGCCACCCCTTTTCCAGTCAATCCTATCACTATTCGCATTCATAAGTAATTTTAGATTTTTCCTTCCATCTTCCCTCTCTCTCGCTTAATTCAATTAATTTTAGCTCAGCATAAATTCAGTGATAATCATTATTACTCCATTAACTAAATGGGTGGAGTTCTTTTACTCTCCTAAGGATGTTGTATAGGACACACAAAAAAAAAAAAGAAGAAGTAAAAGAACAATCTGAAAACGGGAAGCAGTTTGTCGGTACTTAAATACGCGTCCGGAATTTTAGATACGCACAATTCATTCAACGGATGTACTTTTCCATTACAACTCTTCCTTCCTCTTTTCATTGCCGCCAGCTAGCTAGTCAGCAAAGCAAAAGGTAGAGCCAAAAAGAGCCATCCTTGTGGGTGGAAGAGGAGAGTTGAACAAAGACATAATCGGAGGTAATTTGAAGGATTCACGTGTGAAACGGATGTGGGGTCCTGGTACTACGTGACATCTTCTACCGTAGTGATTTAACTTTATTACCGTCATTTCCAGGAGACTCCAATGTTAGGTGTGTATTGTTGTAGTTAATAGAAAAAATTATGGGGACACATATACAGAAGTCGTTCACATATTTTCTTCTGGATTAAGATCGTCAACGTTTTTGGTTTTTTTTTCTTTGTATGAATGTGGGTACTTTGGGTAAGGATAACATAATTATTTGGACAAGGGTGCTTCTCTTCTTTGCTGTCCTCTTTGAATTCAATATCTTTGTGTTGTATCCTTGTAATTGAAAATAGATATTAAGGGGATTTTGGTTAGATAATATTGGAGTATTTTGTTAAAGATCCTTAAAGAGTTGTGTAGGTAAAATGTCCCAATAATAAGTACATTGATTTTCCTTATCACAATGAATCGATCACGTGGGAGACCATAGTGCCAGAACTTTTCACCCTCACAATACAAAATATAAAATGAAATAAATTTATTTCCTCTTGCATTTGCATATATCCTTTGCAGGAACATACATAGATACAAGAGGAAGGATGCGCCTTTCAATGTACCATTTTGTATGTGTTGTCCTCGCAAGGTGTACGTTCCATTCAAGTCGAAGATGCAAAACAAATCAATGCAACAGTATCTTTGGTGAAAATAAAACCTAAAGTAACTGCTGCTGGGTTGCTAGGATACATGCAACTCCTTCGTTTCGTATCTGTCTCTGGGTTCTGGGAGCAAAAAGAAAATAACAAATTCAATTGCAAAATGATTGCATATTGAAATATTCAATTGGCGGAAGGGTTTCCTTATGAACCTGAAAAGGATTGGGCGAAATGGTGCGGATCGGAGTATACTCCCAATCCTTTTTAAATCCTTCTCTCAATATTATACCATTGCTATATGTGTATTTTAGGGACGATAGCGATAGAGCATCTAACCAAATAGGACAAACGAAGCAGATGATTTGTATTTTTGTTTGTTTTTCCTTTCACATTGCAACATGGGGTAGGACGAACGGAGATTCGGATTCTCAGTTTGACAGTGAGTGGCTGGCTTTCATCAGTTTGTTGTCAAATGCTGCTGCTGCTTCTGGCTGTAAGTGATCAATGTTTGAGGTAAACTTCTTATGTGTGTTTGAATTTGTAAATCAATAGCTTTTGGCGTTGCACTTTTGTATAACGTAACGCCACAGGACATGCTATGAAATCTTCCGATAAAAATTAGCTGTAAAAATTGTGACATTTATGGATGTTATTTATGTCATCTGACACAGATATAGGTGGGGCATGAATGATTTTACAACATTGGCCTTCGGATTGGCATAAAATTTTCCAACCACAAAGTTGTTAAACTTGGTCATAAAAAATTGTGCTACGCCTAGTCGCCTTTTGTACTTGTACATGCGTAAGCCTAGGGCGTACAGTCTGTGGTTTTTTTTTTTTTGTTTTACCTTAACAATAAATTTAATATTTCTATTTTGAGTGTCGTGTACAAATTTCCGAGGTCGATTTACCTAAATTAGATTAAAAGACAATACAACATCGTTTTGTATTCGAAGTATTGTTTTAGGATGTCCTTTCGTATGAATAAATATTTTTTTGGGTAATCAGTTCGAAATCATGCATACTTCATGTATTTTTGATTCAAAGGGTGAACAATGAATAGTTTATACTTAACTAGTATGTATAAGTACCACCAAGTACCATCAGAAATTAGCCAAATGGAATGGATAACTTTCAAGGGAATAAAGTGTTTTTATTAAGTCCGTTCGCGTACTTTTTGCACAAAAATTAGTAGATTATCAAATTTCGAGGAGTGGGGGTAAAATTCTCAGAGAGAGCTCAAGTTACGAAAAAGTAAACGAACGGGTTTGACAGCTTTGACAGTTTTCACAAGCCAGCCCACAGAAATTTCTTGCACTAAAATTCGTAGCATGGGGAAATTTCTTCTCTCGTGAGCGCTGTCTTCTGCGAAAAACTACAAAAATTCTCCATACGCGAACAGCCTTTTGTAAAAATTCGTCTATTTTCGTAAAAAAATCGCTGTCTTAGGAGGGTACGCGAACGGACCATTTATTGCTTTGCATTCGAATTGGCAACACTTTTCCAGCGACAACCCATTTGACAGCTGAAGGTTGACTTGTACATTATTTAATTTGCTATAAAAAGACTTGAGGCCATAATTAAATTAACGCCCTGGACGTCGCCATACGTAGTCATGCGAATACACACAATTTGTAAATTGTACCCGCAATGACTTTCGCCTCATTTTCGTTGAGTTTCCGTTCAATTTTTGCTCCATACGTAGAGAGCAGTTTCATTCTCACGGAGACCTGAGGCTGACTACATCGTGTGAGAGCCAGAAAGAAACGATATGACATACGGCCACGTTGGCTTAACGCGCTTATATTTTGACAGCGCATGAGAATAATTTTTGGGCAACTATTACATAATCATATATGATTGGGGATTTAAGGCTAAACTAGTCGGAAGCAATCGAGTGTTAATGTCAAAATTCAATTTAAATTTCGTGAATTTTGTACGTTATAAAAACATTTTAGAATTTCACGCAGCAGACTGTCAAATTTTCGCCCGAAGAAGCGAATGGATTGGGGTCGCAAAAGTGACCGAAAACATGACCACACGAAACCAAAAGCTATTATGGTCACACAATATAAACCTTTTGTGTACGGACTGCTTCGGAAGTGGTCGTACGAAACTATTCTTTTATAATAGTTCAACCTTTATTATCATAGAACTGTTGATGCAGTGCTACTTCATTTTTAACTGACGGTTTGATAGAATACACACATTCTTGTGTGCCTTTAAACCAATGAATGTTTAAACTTAGACTAATAAAGTACGTTTTCTTCATATACCAACTAAACTGTTCTGTCATCTTCGCTCTCATAAGCTAAAAACTTCCGATTTTCATAATTGTATTTTGACGTTCCAGCGAAGAAGCTCACACGCTCAAGCTTAGATTTCAGCGGTTGGCTTGACAACACTGTGTTTAAAAAAAAGATATAAATAGCCCGACACATTTTAGGGCAATTTAGGCTCCGCCTATTTTCTGTCAAGTTTAGTTTGTCTTCTGCGAGTCCACTTGAGAACACTTTCGCTAGTAAACTCTTGTGAGTAACTCTCGAGTAGCTCCAAATAAGAGTAAAATTTGTGTGAGCCATGATCGCGAGTAGCTACTCTTAGAATACGATAATTGTTTGAAAAGTGCGAGTTGATCTGAGGGTGCTAAAGATCCATTATTACTGAGTTTTTGGTTCTCCAATTGAATGGTGAAACATGTCACACAGCGCTCCACAATCAATTCGAATCGGGCACTAAAATCCCGCCAATTAATAGGCATCTATCGTTAAAGGATCTGCTCACCGTTTTTTATATTTAATTATATTTATCTTTATCTCTACTTGTCTCGCTAGATTTGGAATACCTCTTTCACAACCCTAATACTCTAAAAGAGACCAAAGAACAAAACATTAGCGCCCCCTTGCTTCACTTCACTGCAAGTCCCCTTTTTCTTCTCCTCAAGACAGTTTTTCAAAGGCAGATCACCCTTATAAGCCATGTGCTCCTTACCCTGTGAGCCTTAGAGATTGGAAAGTCAGTCAATTTTATTGCAACTAATCTAAGTAAGGAAAGGCTTTCATAACTTAATCATTCCTCGGATTCAAATCCCTATTGTGGTCGCTTCAGATCCGTTTTATTGTTCACTTTCTTGGTAAATTCGGTGTTCCACACGGCATCCATTTTGGTCCCTTTCTATTCTAACTACAGATGATGTTGAGAAACACTTATTTCTCTCCAAATTAATTTCTTCACCATAAGACTACTGTCTCCTTCAACAAGTTTTTCACTGTGGTTTTACCTTATAAAAAACGTCTTCACAGACTAAGCCATTCTTAAACTTCAGCTTTTAGAAGAAGGAGAAGAAGGAAGAAGGACAGTAAAAAGGGGTCAAGTAGAGTATAAGAAGTTTCAGGTCATTAGTACCTGTAATGATGTCAGCAGCGATGCTCGACTTAGAGAGTCAAACCATACCTTCCTCCATCAGGACCGAAGAACTTCACAGTCCCTTACAGGACTTAAGACAAATATGGAGTAAATGTATTCATTTATTAGAAAACTAGGTGGGGAAATAAAGTTCTATTTGAAACCAGTGTCCACCTCTACACCGTCACCCAAATCGCCAATTTCTCTACCCACATCTAGTGGGTTTCACAACGTTTCTCCGCCCTCCAACCGATTGAAAAACCTCAACAACCTAGCCAATCACGGAATCAATTAATTGCGAATCACTCCACAAATTTGACCTTGAGACAGGCAATTTCTGCCTCTGGCATCTAATCGTAGGTAAGTAGAATCTAATTAAAAACGTCCTTCACAAAAAATTACCCTAAAATAAGAAGAAAAAAAAAAAAAAACAACATCCCTCCACGGGAGCCATATCAATTTACTTGTGTCCTTTAAAAACATTTTTTTTTCCACGAATTCACCCCCAAAACGCCGAGCATATCCCTCCCCGCCCAGTCTGTGTGTGTGTTAACTTACCCCGAGCTATCAAAAGGTTAAAAGGAAAACCAATTTGACGATTCCTTCTCAGTTTTTTTATTTTTTTTATTTTTGTGTTGAAATTTATTGAAATTGTTTCCAAATACTAAACAACCATATGGATGCGGGGACACATTTTTGAAGTTCAAAAGGTTTTGCTTCGTTCTGTTCTTTTTGTTGGAAAACATTTTGCACCCACCCACCTACAGCCACAATGATACAAACAATATTGTGTGTGGTGCTCTCATAACTTTATCACACTTCCAAGGCGAGAGTCTAGGATTCTATGCCAGCTGCAGCAACAGTGCTTCGAATCATGGTTATCGTAGTCCTTATTGGTTATTCTGATTTCACGTTGTCATGGTATTTTCCCCATTGACAATGACTCTGTTGATTACATTTGCCTTTCGTTACAACAATAGCAAAAAAAAACCCTCAAACTTACGTAGAAACACGTATCCACCCCAGCAGCGTCATGTCAGTCACGCTGTCACGTTCCTTTTGGGTTGTGAAATTTTGAGATTTTATTTCATCTGTAGCGTACACAACATATATTTCGATACTTTGATGGGTTTTTGCGTTTTAATGTAAACTTAATTGAAGTTCACCAAGTCAGTTGAGTAGCAGTACTATAGTAGCAGAGGGAGCGCAACTGGAAGTCCTTTCTATGTCGTTACTGCACGTTTTGTGCAGAGGTACGCTCTGTCCTCTTCCTCTTCCTCGTCGACGTCTTTGAGAGTAGTGTTAGATGTTGGTAGGTGAAAGTTTTCTCCGTGGTTACCCACTGTATTTGTGAAGCCAACAGAATGCAATTTCAATATGGAAACGACTAACAGTAGCTCCTCTACACAGTAGAGCTCTTCCTCTGCCGCTGCTGTCGTCACCGCCACCATTGACTTGGTTGAGTTTGCCGTAAAACAATTTGCTTCGCTTGTGTTTCAGTGTTTCAGTGTTTCAGGACTCTCGCATACACACGTTCGTATGGATTTACTCTCCGTGTTACGTTCCGCGCCGCGCTGCGCCACTGTGCCCCGTTTCTAATCCTCATCGTCGTCCTTGTCGTCATCATCCCTAACACATTGGGCGAGTAATTAAAAAGCAATTATTCTGCGTGAAACGTGACATCATGACGACTGGCTTTGTTTTGACAAAAAACAATGACACGAAGGAAAAACGCAGAAAAAACAAAAGCAGAAAGTTCACCATCAGAGTAAAGGAGAGAGAAATGGAAATGAAAATTCGTCCTGGTGGTGGGTTAGAGTTTGAAGGAAATTTATTTTTTTTTTTGGCAGAAAAACGATGAAAACTTCCTAGCAACGTCAAAGAATGAATATTACATGGAAATTAAGTTGCTTTCGTTTGTAACATGACATAAGGACGAGGAGAGGATGCCGTTAATAATTTAGATGTTAGCGGAAGTACTCTTGAACCCACCAAAGGCGGAGGTCCTTTAGAGCGCAGCGCACAATGGTTAAGGTGCTTTTAAAAGACGCGCCAAAGAACGGGGGAATATGCTTTATTTGTCAATTAGGTTTATTGCCAGCAAGCGTTTTAACTTTATAGCATGTCGGACATTTTTAAGAGCTATCTGTTGCTATTAGGCTGCTGCTGCTGCTGCTGCTGTTTTACTACCATTACCGATATGAGTGAGGCTTTTATGTTAGTCGGTAAATTGAAAAACTGAATTAATTGATATTAGGTATATAAAAACTGGCTCCGGAATGGAGTTTTAAATTGGTCGGAAGGCAGAGAAGGGGGAACCTTTTAATTGTATGTTGCATTACGAAAACTTGGCTCTGTATGTTCCCAGAACAAAAAGTTGTTAACCTTTTGTTCTTAGAATAGAAAATCACCAAAGTTATTTTTATTCAAAATTCCTGGAACTGTCCTTTGCAATTCCATTCATTTGAAATGAAAGTCCCTGTCATTTGGACGCAATAGGAATTAAACAAGGAAAATAACTGGAGACTTTTGGGTACTTTTGATTCCTGCACAAAGTAAAGGCTACTACCTATTTTAGGAACATCATTTCTGGTGAACAAGAATTCCTTGTGTTTGGTTCTTTTGCAGGAAATGGTAGTTCATCTTCCATTTAGACACAGTTTGAGACAGTCACATAATAGCGGTAAAAGGGGTAAAAAATTGAAATCACTCAGTCACAAAAGGACGGATGTTTGTCTTAGAATGGTATAAGGATTGCAGAGGCTAATTAGGTGATCATGACGGCATTCATCTGGTTATGCTGCAAACTTAGTTACCATTTATAGAATCTATATCCTTAAAAAACATGTTTTCTGAGCTGAAGACTTGCTCGTGTTGGGTTTATTTTGATGGCAGGATCAAGTGGTCATGGAAAAATTCTAGGCCTATTGAAAAGCGACGTACCTTTAACACAAACAAAGTGTTCCAAAAAGCCTTGCAATGAATCGAATAAGCATGCTCTTATTCATTTACCCTATAAAGACTATTCTTTTAATTTTATCTCCTGACAATATTACTGGCAAATCAACGGTTTTCCAATAAGGACTTTAAAATTTTTATTTTAAATAAAACGCAAACCATTTGAGATATTTCAAAAACTTGATTATCGGCTTGAAGTACAATCAAAACATTTATGAATGGAACTCGACTTCGTTTATATGCACACCGTGGGCACGTTTGCAGCGGTCGATTCGTTGGACCCAATTTTCAACGACTCGGCCGAAACGGCCCATATTTCGCGTTCAATGTTGGATCTGAGCCCTTCCAACGTCGTCCACTTATTGGCATAAACCAATGACTTAACGTAGCCCCCCAGAAAATAGTCAAGCGGCGTTAAGTCGCACGAACGAGGCGGCCAATCGACTGGCTCATTTCTTGAGATACTACGCTCACCATACTTACTCTTCAATAAATCGATTGTAACGTGTGCTGTGTGGCTTGTGGCATCATCCTGGTGAAACCACATGTCGTCCATAGACGAACCCATTGAGCCAAAAATGAGCTTCGTCACTGAATCAGCATCTTCTCCAGAACCAAATCGGAAAACGTACGTCGCTTCAAATGGTCCATCGGCTTCAATTCTTGATTCATCTTGATCTTGAATGGGTGTGAACCAAGATCCTTACGTAAAATACGCTATAATGTGGCCTGAGCGATGTCCAATTCATGAGAACGCCGCCATGGAATTGACTGATTTGGATCGTTTTCTACGGACGCCTGAACGGCAGCGATATTTTCGACACTTCAACCAACCCGTTGTCTCACTGACACGGCAACACCACACAACGAATATGTAGGTTCAAATTTTTGCACTAAACTTGTTATTGCCTGACTACTAGGACGAGAACTACGACCGAAAGTTGGAGTTGACGCTCTTAAAGTTGCGATCACCGACTCCGAATTCCGGTAGAAAATTTTTACAACTTGTAGACGTTGCTCGTTCGTGTACTTTACCATGATGAAAATTTTGAGTTTACTGAATAAATTGACAGTGACAGTTTGATGATTAGTGAAAGAGTGCGTTCACAGTCCCTATTGAAAAACCCTTTACATAAGTACATCACCATCTCAGGAGAATTATTGGCACTGCGATCTAGTGGTCTTCTGTACTTCACCCTAACACATTAGAGAGGTTTATTCGCTCATTAGAGATCCTCTTCGCATTAAAATTTCTTTGGAATTCTCAGACTCCTTCTTACTTAGCCTTGGCGAGATTAGTTCCTCTTAGAGCTCTCTCTTCAGACCGCGATAGAATGCTTCTCAATTCTGCAGAATGGTTCCTTGTTATTCATTAAGTTTGAGTAGGCATTCCTGTATAAGGCTTGATTGGATGACATAGGAATCGAGCGCTTAAGAAGCTGGCAGTACTTCAATAGAATATTCTAAGCATTCGATAATTACGGCTATGGGGCTCTAGAGAAACAGGAGCAGAGATATTGGACTAAAGATCATGTGGAAGGTCGATTGGGATAAATGTGAAGGAGACGATACCTTCATATAACTGCCATCAAAGGGTCTCAAAGGGCTATGCCTCTCTTCATTCGATCCTTTAGTATTCACTGGTTGTTTCTACATAGATATGTATATATGTAGCTTCATCGGCACGACACGACTCATCTCAGAACCCTCTATTTAGAGCTTTAGAAAAGGTCAACAAAGAAGGACTATCCGTCAATCCTTCCATTCTAGTACCTCAAACGCACTACCTAACTCAACTTTACTCAGCAAGTGAGCCAGTAAACGCATCACTAAAACATTATGAGCCAGTATACTTCTATATGGTGCAACTTGGGGTTTCAGCCTGATGGTGTGCAACTAGGAATCCCAGGACTAGACTCTTTCATTTCTCCACTGAGCCCTTTCCTATCTTTCCATTAGAGCCAGATTATTTTCCACAATTTTTAAGCGAAATCTACAAATGCATTAACAATCGCTTAAATGCGGTACTTGCTTTGTTCAGTTCTAAAATTATTTCTACCAAATCAAAAAAAAAAAAAAAAAAACAAAGTTTAATCTAGCGCACTAATATCTCTATTTCAACACGCAGCGGACACTTGATAAATTTTAATGAACAAAACGAGAGAAAAAAAGAAAATCACTGTCGAGCAGAGACAATATTGCAAAACACCACCACCGACGACCAACCACAGATGTCATAAATCCCGAACGTGTCCCAATTTAGATTCTGCCAGTTCTTCCTAATTTTTTGCGCCATTCTAACGACAACACACCTCTTGGGCACCAGCTAAAGCTATAACTACGTAATTCCCAAGCATAATTCATTGGTTCTATTCTATTTGGCTATTTTATGACCACCACCATTCCCAGCCCCCGTCTGCTCTAGATAGCAATGCTTTGATTTAAGTACCATCGCGCGCCCGCTACCATGGTCTCACAGACCTAATCACCTCACGTTCGTATATGACTCAAATGCGATACACATTTCATTTTTAGCCCATTGCCGACATGACTAACAATTTCATTTTGAGGACTCTTTGCTTTGCTTTGGCTTGGTCTGCTCCATCTACAGGAAATTATACTTTTTGGCCATTAAAATACTTTCCTACTGGACACAGTGCGTGTGTGTGTGTTACAGTTGAACAGAGGAAGGACTCTGCTGGAAATTCCAGTACAACTTCAATAATATATAACTCAGAAATGGATTAGAAATTTGTGCAGGGTTTTCACAAAGGACGAACTACCAATCCAAATCCACACAGATAGACTTTTCCGACCAACAACTGGATATATGATGAGTGTGCTTGTCTGACATATGGAGCAAGGAGTTGCAAGCTAAACTTTGGAGTGTAGTCCTATGGTCGAGAGTAGATAGAAATTTTCCAAAAGGAGGGAATTTCTAAAGCAATTTCGACAATTCATTTTCTCATTACCATAAAAGTTGGTAAATGCTTTGTCCATGGATCCGAAAATGATTCATCATATTTGCGTATGTCTTTAGGAGTGGGATGTGCGAACGTTTAAGGTTCTACGGAGGAAATTTCGTTTATGAAATATGCGTCGACTGTGGGGAAATGCCTGACGTGAACATAACACTTGAGCCAGGACAGAAGTCTATATATTAAAATTTTAATTGTCCCTGCAAATGAAAATCATTATTTCATGATTAATTAAGAATTTAATGGGCGGCTTTTGGTGAGCACAGGTATACAGAGTGATGAGAACCATTTATTCACACTCGAAACAAAACATGTCAAGGATAATAAAGCCCGCTAGGTTTCCTAAATAATGCAGCTCTTTAAGCTTAGCTAGATGTGAGCTAATTCGCCAAATATTTCACTAGCATTCAACTGTTGAGTCCAAGGACTTTCTGAAATTTGTATCGAAATTGTGACTTTTAAGTTCCATTGGGCTTATATTTTGTTTGTATATCCTTTATTTAGGCTAAGGCTTATATCAAAGGATGGTAATGATGCAGTGTATACTACGCTCGTTCGTTACCCATTGTGTACAAGATCAAGCTACACTGGGCAGCTACAACGAAGCTACCCATTGGACAGAGAGAAACAAACATAAACCTTTCATACCATAGCACGAAATATAGGTTGCTGCCTATCGACTCTTACTACTCTGGTAATTGGATTCTAAATCTTAGATATCTATTTCTAGAAACTGAACTGAGTACAGAAATAGCAACATCAACTTATTCAAACTACAGTCAGCAGAGGGATCCAATCGCCCATGTGACATGTTGGGGTCTCGGGAAATGACACCGCCGATAAGATTGCCAGACAAGGCTCATGGGAACGTACTGTGCCTTCCTGTCTCCTCATTTAGGACTTTACCTAGAGCTCCTAGGTTTGAAGACATAACAATCGTTGAAGTGACTAAACACCTTGAGGAGTAGAAGCATGTCTGTAACGAAACTACCAGCTAACTTGCAAGGCTAGGTTAGGTTAGAAAGGCTGACTGCAGCGGGTGCAGCAACACTTAGGCCAGAAAGGCCCATTGTAATACCGATGGGATCGAGTACCCTCAGTCTATCCATTTAAAACCAACAGGAGCTTATTATAAAGCTATAGATACGATTGGTGTCTGTTTCAGCGAGTTTGCCTAAATTGTCGAAGAAGTATTCACCTAAATGCAATCTCCTTCGGATTGAGAGCGCTTGGCAGCTGCACAGAAGATGGGGAATAGTTTCCTCCTCTACTTCGTCTATACAGCTCCTGCTAAAGTCATAAGAAGGGAGGTCCAGTCTTGCTGCGTGCCTCCCAATAATGCAGTGTCCCGTGATAACACCTACCATAGTACTAATATGAGACCTATTTAGCTTTATTAGGTTGTGGGAACGCTTTGGATCCAGCTTGGGCCAGATCTTTACTACAGTAGTAAAGAGTTTTGTTTAATTAAAAGTGCACATGTAGCGAGAGGCATGTTGAGACCTCCCTTTTTGGGTAGAATCGGAAGAGTTTCCCTCGATGTCACAATGTCCCGGTACCCATATTTTGGATTTTAAATTGTTCACCCATCTCCTCAAGAGATAGGCGGCAATTGAGGGCAGTTTTGGAGTTGAATGTGCCCAACTCTAGGGATTTAATCGCGGCTCGGCTGTCAGTAAAGATGGTGATATCCCTTGCGGATATTACATTACACTTCAGCCACGATAGGGCTTCCTTTATCTCCATTATTTCCGCCTGGAATACACTACAGTGATCATTAATCTTAACTGCATAGGAAAAGTGTTGCGCAATTTTAACAAAACTTCAGTGTCTCTTTAGCAAAGACCGCTCACATGAGGCGCTAGATTGTTTCATTGGCTTCCTGTGGTATACACATCAAAAGAACACAAGTATTACAAGGTAAACAGGCTGAATATCCTGCGGTCCATCATCTAGCAGCAAGTTGAATATCGATCATCACTTCATATGCTGTTCATAGTGTCCACAGGGAGTTTATTTGGAGAACCTTACGCCGAAGAGGTGCCCCAGTAAAAATAATTGCTATCATGAAGGCTACACATACTGAGTTAAAATGTCACTTCCTGTACAGTGGAGGTTGTCAGAGGAATTCGTGATCCAATGTGGGGTAATGTACACCTCTACCAGAGAGCCGATGAGGATCCTATAGGCACGATCATCCAACAACGAAAGTGGCAGTAGATTGGCCACACGTTCCCAAAGGGCTACAGTTCCATAAATAACCATGCAATAGAACAAAACCCGTTAATTTAGGATGGCAGAGTACCCGGTTGTTAGCATGGCAGTTGGGAAGAACTAAGGCTCATTGCCAGAAACTTGTACAGGACATAAGTATAAGTAAGTATGACAGGGTTTATGAAAAATAAAAGATGCCGCAGGAAATGTGTGCAATGCTATATTGCATCCCTACTGAACCTTATAAAAAAGTAGTCACTCAGTTTGAAAAATTAATATAAAGGTTTTCCCATTCCAACATAAAGAAATCATTTCTACGCTAAAAGTCAAAGCCAAAGGACTTCTAAACGAACAGCGCACTTAAAAAACGAAGAAAATGTTCAAAACATCAACCAATTTAATAGAGATCTTAATTTAATCGTTCTACATTTCTCTCTCTTTTAACCTATGCTCGCATAAACTACAGATAAATAAGACAGACAAAGTGCTGCAGATACATTCACTGACTGACATAAACGATGACTTCAAGACTAAATTACCCACCAAGGAGTGTGCTTTCTGGCAAATTGCGCCAATTAAAATCAAAATGTACGAATCTTTCCCCCCCCCCCTCTTCTCTTCTCTTCCAAGACTAGGATACCCAAAGTAATTTGCTAAAAAAAAAACAATTCCTCGCGACATTTGTGTCTCCTAACTAGCAAGCAAGCAGCTGCACACAAAAACCTTGAGTGAAAAAGGACGAGATGCACTACTTCAGTGTTAATTATTTTTCGCAACTGTTTTTTCCGCATACGAAGTGCACTGACACCCACCATTAATTTCCCAAAGGTGTTGTTTAAATCTGCACTCGTATACCCGGCATCGTTACATGACAACAGGACGCGGGACGCGAGACGACTCCTTGCGACGGTCGTACGTAACCAAGTTCGAGGGAAGTATCGCTCTTTGGCATGTTGAATAATTGCTTTTTAATTGCCGGCGCGGCGCGTCGGTGTTCCGTCACCGGGAGTGCGGAAATTGCATTTTGTGGTTTTTCAATATTTCGACTGGTGGATGATGGCTCTGAAGTTCCTTCAACTGAATGTTTCTTTTTTTTTCAACATGATCACAGCCCATTATCAAGAAATCAGGAGGAGGAAACCCAGCTGGATGATGGCGAGATTGAGTGCGGTTTGGTTTCGAAAGTCAAAAGTTCGCAAATAATCAACACAGCACATGGCATGAGGTCTCATCGCATCGCAAAAGGACTAGAGACGCCACCGCACCCATGCTGTATGGTGCGGTAAGTGTGGCTGCTTTCGTTTAAAGTCAACAAACCCCGAGACCGGATTCACTTCCTCCAAAGTGCAAATACTAAACCACTGACAATGAAGGCTGTTGACACACAACACAGACACCCACCCACAATGGGGTCTCTGCCCATTGTAATAAACTCGATAGAAAGGCTAGAGTCCTTGGACGATGGAGCAATTGCATGGCTTACATTTTTCTCCTGTGTTTTCGAGTGTATTCGTGTACAGTGTGCGGCTCGCATCCATTTCCTGTGGTAGCGGGCGTTGCCAGTTTAATATTTAATGCCAACAGTCAGAGAGACAGAAAGAAGGGAGTTGTTCTGGGGCTTAATGAGGAAACTAGGAGTCGCAAACCGTTTTAATGTGACGGAAGTTTCTTCGAGACGCGCGATGAACCAACTGAAATGACATAGACTTTGGTAAGAGATATTTTGCAGCGCAATTACTTTTAACAAACTCGAGGAATTTTGTGTCAACTTTTAATTGAAAATAAGTTTTGAGATATTTATGTGGTGTAATGCCAAATTGGCAAATTGAGTGGAGAGATGACGTTGTGAATGTTATAGATTTCCCCAGATGCACATTGAGTCATTAGACAGTGTTATGTAATTAGGGAGATGAAGCCAGGGAATACTTGTGGGAGGACAGAAGCACAAGCTATTAATTGCTTTATGCCGCGCAAGGGAATTAAGCCAAGTACCTTAGAATTGCATTCTTAGTTCATCATGTTCATATGACGAAGGGAATTAAATTATAAATATAACAGTATTTATGGGAATATACAAAGATGTGTGTATAAGACTAAGTAACTCATGGAAAAAGACTAAACTTGATATAAGATCGCAAACTAATAGGAAGAATCCTAGGTCACTTTGAAGGCTTTTGCAAGAGAGAAGATGAGTTCCTTGTAGTTTTGGACAGTTTTATAGAAAAGAGTCTATCGATTTACGGAGAACTTTAAATTGTAATGAATTACAGAAAATGTATTAATATAGAATTGGCTTAATTTGACAGATTTCGGATATATGGCGGCCCCGGCTGACTGGAGGTCTAATTTTCAGTACACCCTTCCCAGTAAATCAGGCTGTATTTCGGTAAAAATCTATCGAATTATGTCATCCCACTGCTCAATTATTTCTGGTCTATAGGCATAGACATGTTCATCTACATATCCCCAAAAAAATGGCAAGTTCGTCAAACGTTTCTTTCAGTACATTAATTGTATCGCCCTTTATGGCATGTGGCACTACCCTGCCGAAACATCATGTCCGCAACATTAATGCCTCCCTATTAAGGCACAAAAAAGTTAGTAAACATGGGTCTGTACCGCTTACCGTTGACAATAACTTTCTGACCATAATTATTTTTGAAGAAATAAGAACCAATGATTGTACCAAAAAGTGACTTTTTGCGGATTTTATAGTTTCGACAATTTATAGTTTGTCACCGAACAAAATTTTCAAATGAAATTCTAAAGCAAACGTTTCCTTCGGACGCTATTCGAATTGAACCTTATCGCAAAATATTTTGAACAATTTGCAAACGTTGTTCCTTAAAACAACCGATAGCTGTCAAATCCGCTGTCATAGACGAAAGTGTTGTCAGTTCTCCACCAAAGTAAACGAACGGGTTGAACAAGAAAAAGTTGAAAATACACTGGTTTGAGAGCTATGACAGTTTTCATAAACCAGCCCACCGAAATTTTTTGCACTAAAATTCGTAGCTACTCTCTCCTGAGCGCTCTCTTCTGCGAAAAACTACGAAAATTCTTCGTACGCGAACAGCTTTTCGTAGAAATTCGCTTTTTTAGGAGGGTAAGCGAACGCACCTATAGATTCTTGTCTATGGAATTAGATGTCAAGGATAAGGTTGTTTCTTTTCAATAATCAGTTTGCTGGCAGTGCTGCCATATCTCCTGCTGTCAAAACAATACTACTCTTTTTTTTCTCTCTTCTCTTTCCTGTGAATCTAGTTTAATGTATTTAAAACTTTTTATTTCGTTGTCCATGGAACTTTAGTAAATGTCGTTTACAGTGAAGCCTAGTTTGATGTTCTGCCTTCCAATGGGCAATGAGACAGAGTTCGATGATGTCTCCTTTATATGATCAGACAGCTCGAGAGTTTCTAATGCAGCTACGGGAAAATCCGAGTAGTAATGGGGGAACGTGGTGCAGTTCCACCATCTGGGACTCTAGCGAGAGGCGTGTTACGAGTTCCATTTTTTTCGGAAAAATCGACGGAGGCAAAAATCTATAAGGTAGCACAAGATAAGGTGAATGCCAATTCTATTGCTATCTCAGGAAGAAGACGAATGTAAGTAAGTCCAATCAGATCTCACGGACCCAACCTATTCTGCAGCCACAGTAATAGGTCCGTTCGAGAACTTTTCGGAAAGATAATAGAATAATGTCAGATCTTTTCTCTCGATGAATTCTCTCAAACTCGTATGCTTTTCGAACGAAGGGAAAACAATTGATTTCTTAACAAAATTCGAAAGTACTGAGCGCGTTCCCAACACCCCCCTACTAATCTAGCTGCTAGAATACTTTCGCCCCGGGATGACAGATATGTCGTTAACGAATCTAGCGGCCTCTATGAAAAATCTGTCATCCCGGTGCAAAAATATTTTAGCAGCTAGATTAACAAAGTGTTGGGAACGCGCTCATTGTAATAACCCTCTTTACATGCTGCAACTGATTCATCATCCATTTGCCAATTTCCTAATTTGTTTCTGTTTTGTAGATTCAAATGAATTATTTTTCTGTCAAATCTAAACTTTCGAAATTCTGTTGAAAGAAAATCCATTCTCTCAGTACGTGAACGCATTCAGATGCTTTCAGACATATGTAATAGATTTGCAAACGTTTGCATGCTAGAAAAACTCCGAAAACTCAGAGGTTAGGAAAATGGAAAAAGCTATATTGCACTCACTCAGTTGCAGATTGCTCTGTAAAGAATCAGATAAATAATTTTGACAAGTGACAGGTTCAAACTGTACGATGCAATGCCACCTTAGTGACAGTCTGAGAAGTAGATGGCATAAAAAAAAGCAAAGTTGAGAAAGACTGAGGCAAGAAACTTATGACGTATTAGGGGATACAGGACATCAGCAACTAGCTCCTTTGGGACAGTATTTATTCATTTTGTGATTCTAGTGGTGCAATGTAATTGTTTCGTAGGAAGAAGGATCTATCTGTTGTGTTGAGAAAACATAGCTTGTAATGGTTGGTTGGTTGAAACCGGCCCTCGGTGAGGATGCACTTAGACCAGGAAAACTTACACCAATCTTAGCCGTACAGGCATTGTTGAGATCACTTAGATCGTTCACCTAATTTGGCCTTTCTAATGTTGCCAAATGCGGGGCACGTGCATAGGAAGTGACTGACAGTCTCCTCTTCTTCTTTATTTCTACAACTTCTACAGAAGTCATTGTAGGGGATGTCCAGTATTTGGGTATGCCTTCCTATAGCACAGTGTCCGGTGAAGGTGTTTGCAATTTTGGACAGGGTTCCTCTTTTGTGTTTCAGAAGTCCGATGGACCTGGTTTCATTTACCGTGGGCCAGAGCAGCCTTGCAGTGTTACAGTCCACGAGCTGTTGCCACAGATGATTGGCTTTTCTCACCGCATCGGCATTGACAAGGTACTTTAGCAAAGGACGTTGGCGCCTCGATATCGGTGACGTTTATGCTGTCGGCTTCACAATTTCCTGGTATACTACAATGACCCGGCACCCAGCTGGGGGTGAGGTTGTACTGTCCAACTTTCTCGTTCAGAGATACGCGGCAGTCCTTCACTGCCTTGGATCTCGTTGTGCTGGATCCTAGGGATTTGATGGCTGCTTGGCTGTCGATGTATATGACAATATTCGATACTGATACTGCATTAGCCGCAGCCAGTGAATGGCAGTGACTTCGGCTTGGAAAACGCTGCAGTAGCTAGGAAAGCTGAAAGAGAGGTGGATGCCCAGATTTTTTGAAGACTCCTTCTTCAGTTTTGGAGCCATCCGTGAGGATTGTCAGCGATTTATAGTCATCCCGTTTTGTTCTGTTGGGCATTAAGCATTTGTAGCCCATGTTGAAGCTGTGTTCAGTGGACAAGTGTTGTTTCGCGATCATGCTGTTGTCGCGTGCGCTCATGCAACCCGTAACCTGTTGTACGGCTGTGATAGAGCCGAGAAATAACATAATTATTTTGTTGAAGAAATACTTAAAATTAAATACCTACCATTTCTTCGGAAAGAACAATGAAATTGTTATCTTAACAACTCTTAGGAACCCATTGGCGTAATAATTACTGAACCAACTAGGTTTAATGCTAAACAAAATTGCGTCCGCAATAAAAATCCCAAAAAAAAAAATGCTCATGTCGACAAACAAATAGTTACCTACTAAACCAATGCCAGTTTTATTTAAGGTCCTTCTCAGCACAGCAGGAATTCCTAAATTTGCCCATTACTTCCAGTCAAGTGAATTTTGCGGAAGTAATTTCCTGAGCTTTATTTTTATGTTAACAGCCTCGTTTCACAACTCTTCGCAAACACATACCGACAGTTTTTGAAAGTATTTCAACACACAGCCCGTTTTATGGCAATAAATGTAATAAACTAACCTATAAAAACTGCACTAGGTTTTTTTGTTTTTTCCTCGTGTCATATGGGAATAAAGTCCTTTTCTCCTGGGCGTATGTCCACCAAATACACTTCAATGTCATAAAGTCACCAGTATTACATCGGTGAAGAATAAGAAAATCTCAAGTGGTTAGCTAAAGGATAAAAGTCTGAAAAGAAACGGAAAAGGAAGAGAAAAAAAAACCGAACACAATTCGTTACTTCGTAATATAAATGCGGTTGCATGAGAGTGGAAAAGTTTTATGGTTTTCAATTGTAAAGTGACGCCTCCTTTAGTCCTTTTGGGTGTTCATTTTTCTCCTCTCTCTCTCTCGAACTGTGATTACTGTTCACAGCGGGTGTATGTGGAGAGGACATTTTTTTTGGTTTTGGTTTAAAAAATCCCGGAAATCGCAACACTTACCGTGATATCCGTTCATGTCGAGAGCTCACAATTTAATTCAAACACTTACACACAAACATTAAGGGTATTCACTACTGTACACTGACTTTTCAAGGATTTTCTCTTATTTATTTTTTTATTTTCATAGTTGAATTCGTATTTCGAGCCACGATGTCCAGGCACAATCCTTGAAGTAGTATATACTAAGAGAAAAACAAGAATTGCGTTTGGACAATCAGAGCTAAAAATTGAATTGTAGAGTGGGCGACGAACAAAACCACAGGATACCCCGGATACGGACCACAACACAACACTATTTAGCGGAAATATACCGATATACACATGCCACACAGTAAACTACACGTATATACACAACACTAAACGGGGCGAAAGGATATCATAGCGTTTCCGGATTAGACATTTAGCTGCGGTCGAATGAAAATAAATAAATACATAAAAAAAGGACACTCAAACCAACTGCAAACGATACGTGACAAAAATCGTCCATTGAACTGGAATATCGAATACACACGCTGGCTGGCTGCTGTGTGTGGATATTATCCTTTCTTTTCATTAAACCCAAATGTGTGTGTGTTCGCTGGTAAAAACTATTTCAAAATCCTGAACGAAAGATGAGGATAATGTGCGGAATGAAAGTGTTATCCTGTGATGAAATGTGGCTGACTGGCGGGCGGGGGGGAGGGGTTAAAATTGCACTTGCACTCTTCGGTTTAAGCTGCATGTCCTTCGTTTTCGGTTTACGAGTATCTCTGTAGCACGCAAGATAAAGTAGAGAAAGAGAGAGAGAGAGAGGAATACTCACCCCCATAGTCGTTCGACCAACGACCGGACGAGTAATTTTCGTGCGAGAATTCATGTGCTGCCGGGTTTTTGGTGCAGGAAATTTCACTCTCATGGCCCTTTTGGTCCTTTATCCGAATGACAGCACACGCAATTACGGCTGCATCCGTATCGGATACGTACATGGGTGAGATTGTACTCTACACACCCCAACCTCATGCCAGGATGAAAATTTTCCAAATGAACTTAAGTGAATGAACCTCATGGATTATCCTTGCTCAACGAATTTTCCCTCCTTTTTTTTTCTTTGCTCTTCTCTGCGTGTGTCTGTGAATTCACTGCAAATAGAAATGAAAGGACAATTATTTGAAATGTTGATAGCCCACAAGGAGGAAATAATATATCCGAAGAAAGAAAACGAAAAACTTAAATAGAATCAAAGCTAGGAGCAGAGCAGAGCACAGCAGAGGTGGGTGGCATTAGATGGCTTGTCGGAGGGATGGAAGGAAGGATAATGTGGCTAAGATGAAGGACATAAAAAAACGAACTGTATCTAGATTGCTTCTGGGATTTGCAGCGGCGATTATCTCACGTTTTATTCGCTGCAAGGACTTGCTCGAGAGTAAAACGAAGAAAATATGATTGGGGCGGGGGATGGAGCGGTATCATTTTGGTCCCTCGGTGATGGTGGTGCTACAATGCGTTGTAGATTGACTTTTATTTGGCGGCAGCATTGCACCGTGCTGATAAAGCGGCAGGAGGACCTACAGACACAAAAAAAATCCCGTGGAATATCGAATGACTAGCTCTTTGCTCTTCTGTTGTTTTCAATTAAGTTTATCCGTTCTGTGGGTCGCTAGATTGATATCGAGGACAGAGATTTTTTCTTCGTATTTATGTGGTCTTTGTTCGAAGCTATAGTTCGTGGGGAAGGATGTTAATTGATTTTCTCGAAGAAGTGATCAATTATTCGCTCCACGTTGGGGGTGTTATTATAAATGAAATATCGAAGTGATTTTGTCGACGAATTTAACAAGTTTAACTGATTAAATTTAAATAGTCTTCAAGATAATTAATACGCATGATAGCGCTGTGAAGAAAGTTAGAGATGTGGGAGGTGGTTTAAGCAAAAAAGAAGAACCTAATCGCCATAACTTTCAAAGACGATATTCAGCCTATCCTCGGCAACTGTCTATCATTCTGTCTACTCAGGGAAATCTTTGTTGTCGTCGTGGTGAATCTCGGTATCCATCTGGATTTGCCATGGTGGAATTCTTCTTGCATGGAGCTACAGTTTGGGGTGAACTTAGGCCGCAACCAATAAGCCACTTGCACTAAGCTCGGTCCAGTTGCGCCTTCCAGTTGGTCGAGGTCCTCTTGAACTTGTACGCGCCACCTGCGGCGAGGAGTCCTCTACTGTGTCGTCCCTCTGGGTTTGATTTGAATACTTTACGTGCCAGGGCGTCGGTGTCCATTCGCTCTACATATCCTAGCCCTTTTTAGAGGTCCGTTAGACGTGTCTTCTTGAATCTTCTCCTTCAAAACCCGTCAACGAAACGCTTCTCTAGAAGCAACCAAGGATATCTTTATCCCCTTTCAATTAAGTCCATTTTTCAGCGCCGTAAAGCGGGATTGAATTGATCAGGGTCTTATACGGAGTCTTCTTAGTTCTTCGAGATAGAGTTTTACTTTTGAACTGCCTTATTAGCCTGCAAATCCAGCGGTTGGCAAGTGTTATTCCTCGCTTGATTTCTACTCTGGTATAATTTTCAGCGTTAATAGCAGAGCCAAAGTAGACAAGGTCCCTTACTACCTCGAAATTGTAGCTGCCCACTGGGACGTTTTGTCCAAGGTGTTGAGTGTCCTTTCTTGTTGACAACATGTAATACTCCATCAATGACATTACCGACCACAGCAAGCGTTTTCCATCGTCATCTTGCACAAACGGACAAGTTAGGCTGGGATGTCGAAACTAGGCATGGCATAGTTGACTTCTTGTGGCATGATGTAGACTTCTTAGGTTTTTTCCAGGATTTGTCGCAGTGTGAAGACTTGATCGAAGGTGGACTTAACCGGCCTGAAGCCGTAGTGATGAGGGCCAATCAGGGTGTTGAGAACATGTTTCAGGCGTTCACACAGTGGCGCAGAAATCACAGTGGCCCCATCTCTAATTTTCGGTTTTACTTTGAGTCATCATTGATACCAGTGTCCTGCTGGACACTTGGCCTCTTTAACAAGAAGTTACATTGTTATTTCAGCTACATGGCAATTATTTGAGAGCCCTGGACTATAAGCGATGTCCCAACTCCTTAAGAGCAGTCTCTTATTCTACTTTAGGTTAGGTCAAGTGCTTGATTCTTACTCATACAAATGCTTGTCCTTGCTCGTTCCATCGGCAGAGTCGTAGTGTATTATTTCTGAAATAGTCTGTGAGTGTCTTCTGCAGATAGTCTGGTACAACTGCTTAGCATCATGCCTGCAGCAATCTAGGTCCACTTGGCATACTTGATTCTGTCCATCGTACCTCCTAGATTGCAGTAATATCAGCCTTTCATTGCATGAGAACAGTCTCAAGTTTTGGGAGGCACAAAACTTCGTTCAGAGCTTTTACATTCCGTGGACTAGGGTCCGATGTATCCCGTTTTTTACCATAATTTGACATACAATCCAATCCCCTAATATGCCATGTAGGGTGCCTGTCGCCTATCAATTTCGCCATCTATCCTCCTTTTTCCGAGCTCTTGTTTGACATATGACACGCATTTCAAGCGCTCAGGTCAACGAGCCACCACATGAATGCTCAAGAATTCACTCAATATCCTTAAATGCCACAATTATTGGCTGAGTATTGTTTTCAAAGGCTTCAACTGACGGAGCATTTAAATATTTTCCTCTCGATGTCCTTTGTCATTTCTCACTTTTGTCGGAAACGATTCAAAGAATTGCATAAACACCGCACAATACTTTTCCATGGTTTCTCTTCTCAGTTATAAAAATATTTATGGCTTCCCTTTTGATTGAAAACCAAACCACAAGCCTTTCACACAACAAAGTCTGAGCGATTACATTGACACACTTGCTCAGGTCTATCCTTATTTGTTAAAGCAATCCTACCATGACCATAACATGCATTCAAAATGCCTTTAAAGGCCTCCTTTTCCTTTTTAATTTAAAAGAAATACTCTAGGCTTTTAAGGCACACACAATAAAGGATTCTAAATTCCATCAGTCTCCCCTTCCCCCATTCAATCAGCACAAAAAAGAAATGGAATGAGATTGTTGACACAATCGACCTTTTTTTTCCTTGTGCCCCTTCTCCAATCGCGCGCCCATTAAAAATTTCCAAAATACCCATTGATGGCAAAATGACGGATGATAGCCCAATAACCATAAGAACCCCCGGTTAAGTGAAGCTGCACGATAAAAAAGAAAAAAGGATACAGAACACAACAAACAAACAACAACAGCAATTTTGAAATGTGCCCCAACCCCAACCCCAGTGTACACCATCGACAGTGATGGATAAGGATACACATACTTATCGACGCACAAGGCGTTGACGTAAGTAAAATAAACGCTCGCGTAAAGTATCACTACACACAACACAACAAGCGCCACCAACAAGAACAAGAGAAAACGAATTCTGGCTAAAATCAACATCCATTCCGTCAAATACGAAAGCTGCACAATCTAAACATAAACCACCCTCGAGCGAGTGTTCTTCTCCCGTATCCTTGCACGAGAAATAAAATAATAAAAGTAATAAAGTTGTAAATAAGCACGAAGAAGGAGTATTTGTGTACGTGTGTGTGTGTGTTTGTATAATAATAACGCATATAAATTGTTTGTTTGTTGTATAAACGCATTCCTCATATCCAACAAGGATTCTCATCTTAGAAGCTGGGAAAAAGGGATATAAAAAAACTAAGACCAAGGATTAGAAGTTCTCATAAAAATGCCATAAAATTTCCAACACAAGAGGTCGCAAGTCAATGAAACGGAAGTAAGAGTCTAATAATAAAGCGGCAGCGCTACCGAATCCTTAGCAAAAGTTATATAGTCTGTCTTCTACAAAAAAAAAGAATAGAAAAACTGGACAAGGACGATCAACCTCGCTCCTTCTCAGTCCAGAAATAAAAAGAAAAAACGAAACGAAAAAATTGTTTACAAAAATAGAAATATTGCGGACAGTTGTTACGAATGTATGTGAAGTGGGTTGCGCCAGGATATTCCTCTATTTCACACACTGAGAGAGACAGAGAGAGAGAGAGAGTTCTAGTAGCAGGCTTTTAATACCTTTAATGCCACCCGTCGCTCGCTGCCGGCCGGCCGCCTGGGTAAAGCGATGAGATTTTACGGCTGCTCTAGGGCCATTCATATAAATATTAATAAAAACGCTTGCTGCGGTCAGTTTAGTCCTGGATACAGTTTTGCTATTTTTTTTTTGTGTGCTGAGGTTAAAGTTTTTTCTTCTTTTTTTTCGGTTTGAGGCGGGATAGAGAGGCGTGAATATGGCAGCAGATCAAATTGGATTCTGATGGGATTTCGCACTTTCCCATAAAAAAAAAAAAAAAAACCAAGCCGGGGGTTGGAAGTACCGACCACAAGGACCAAACTACTGCTGGAGCCCAAGCGAATTACGATGTGTGTAACCAATGTTGTATTAGTGATGTCCTGGTGGTAGAAATTTACTGCAAATGGAACAAAGATTGTTCGAACCAAGGGAGGCATGTATACATACTTTTTTTTTCGGTATTTGTCTCTCGTCCTTGACTAAATCGGATTGAATCTAATGGTTGGCTGTTTCGTTGGAAGAACATTTTATTGCATAGGGACAGTTGGGAAATATTTTTCAATGTGTAGTTGAAACCTTGATTCGTTGACAATTTGTCGATTTTTTACTGTCCCAAAGTTGAGTTTATGATGATGAGGAAGTGTCCTGAGAGCGATATGGATCATAAAGTGTCGTGGTTGGAAAAAAAGTGGAGGAGGGAGGTGTGAACCTTCCATAGGGATATTTGTAGCACCTATTAAGTTCTATTAGAAAGAAGACTGTACTGCAACCTCAACACCAGAGATTCAAGGAGCAATATAGTCCAATTCGTCCCTTTTCTAAATAGCATTCCATGGTTCAGTTCATCAGACTTCCTATGTGCATATGTGAGAACAAGATCTAGTTCATCAGACCAATTGTACTCCGTATGGACAAGCATCAGTGCTACTCCTTTCAGTCAAAAAGAAGTCCTGGATAGCATGGTGTGGGAGGCGATTTTGACTTACTGGAGATCAGTTGCTTCATAACGAGCACGCAGGATAGATAAGCATAGAAGAGCTGCACAAATCAAAATAAAACAGACGACGACACAGAAACATCCAGAGACATCAAGAAACTTACAGTCACGAAGATGCCAGAACTTGGAAGCAACCTGAAAGAAGTGTTTGCCGAGGAGTTTGTACCTGGAATGCTGGAGTCGGGCACTGGCAGAGGAAGTGGGTAGTGTTCTCTATATCATCCTCATCGCTGCATCCTCTGCAGAGTTCTTCTTCCGTCCGACGAAGTTTCTTTAGGTGGTACCGCAGAGTGTTGTAACCCGTGAGTATCCCCACAAGCAAGGACAGTGAACGTCTGTCCTTGCGAATAATTCTCTCGGTCATCTAGGGCCTTCCATCTCAAGTACGCCTCTCTCGTAGCCAGTTTCCCTGCTTCAAGCCTGAGAACGCAGGGCGACAGCACTTCACAAGCTTGGATTTTATTTCTATGGCGGTAATTACTTTGATAGCTGCCTGGCTATCGATAAAGAAAGTGATACCTTCTGGCGGTTCTTAAGGTAGACTCACGGGCAGCTCTTATCACTGCCAGGACCTCCTCTTGGAAAACACTGCTGTGGTCTGCGAGTCGTATAGATCTGGATATTCCCAGTGATTCGGAGAATTTTGATCCATCTGTCCTATGGATTCGGCATTTGGTATACGGCTGTCTTTCCACTCTTCTCTGCTAGGCTAGGCTGAGGAAAATGGAATTTTGAAGTCAAGGTAGGGCGTAGTGTAGTCTGTTGTGGGTGTATGGCATGGCCGAAAAATCTGCCAAGGATGGTCGTGTGCTCTATCGCATTCATACTTCCAGCACGCAGTATGACTTATTCTTAAGGTACTGCCTGCTGCCGTTGATCTCGTGTAAATGTCTAGCAGATTGAGAATAGCCTTAAGACCCACAGTTGGAGTGGTTCTCATCGCACTGCTGGCACCAATGCACGCTAGTCTTTGTACTTAAGTGAGCTCTTTCAGGTAGGTGGACTTGTTTAACGCTGGCCACCATACAAGGCTGCCAAATGTCAGGATGGATCTTATGATAGGATCCCCAGGTCTTCCCAAAAACTCTGCTGGCCTTTCTAACTCTTAGATGCGGCAATCATCAGTAACCGAGTGAGCTTTTTCAGCGGCCATTGACCTAAAGTACCAACTTCACAAATTGGGTTTGCGCACGGAAACCGAACGTCGGTTCTATTTAGAGGAGGATAACGAGACTTTTCTGTCACATGGAAGTACATACATTCTACTTTACCTCTTAACAATGAACAATCCTTTGGCCATTTATCCTCATATCTATTTCATATAGATTTACTCATTTCACACCATTACCCTTGTGCCTACTCTTCTATTAGACCTTGCGGCCACACCATAGCAAGTATCATTCAAAATTTAAGCAAATAGTCTGACTAAGCTGCAGATAATGATCCATTTGATCCTTTTAGCCTCACCTCAGTTGCAAAATCCCTCTCAATCAACACAATATGACAATACGTTTATGTCGCCACACATACCACCACCACCACCATATCTAAGCTGTGCATTACACGTGTTTACATATCAGACTAACAACAAATACAATTCCACTGTGAATACTCGTATGCATGGTATTCAGTTTAAATTACAAATTAAATTGCATTCAGCTGCTGTCAGCACAATGCCCTTAAAATAGGCAAGAGTGCCGAGGGGATGGAACCTCATTCAAACATGCAACTGTATGCACACAGGTTTTGAAGTGCTATCGCAATATTTATCCATTAACCGACCTTTTGTTACTCTGGTTAGTCCGTCGTCGTTCCGAACTCTCTAAGAGACAGGTGCTCTAATCTAATAAAAGCAACAATAACACACACACAACACCCATCAATAATAAAACGTCAGCACCTGCAGCTACCACCACCCAATCAATGCTAACTCATCGGAGGGTCGGGCGGCTTCATTTGCATAAATGAATGCAGCAAACAGCCACCCAAGTCCTGCTAAAAGAGAAAGAACAGAACATACACTACCACAAGGATGTAATAAAACTCGATCTGCATTTAAATAATTGGAATTGAATTCCATTTGAAAGTCATTTAACTTCGCACCATTGCCGGTGCTGAATAGAATTGACATTCACACGTGAGAGGACTCTACACAGAGACGACGGCGACGACTTGAACAGGGGGTGATGGCGCGCCCTTAGGTGTTTTATTCGTACGATGTATTCCATCAGAATTATCGATTTCATTTACAATTAACCGTGATGATTGCAGACGGACCAACTGGTCTCAGATTCCGAGTTTGGGTTTGTATTAACTTCCAGGAACTCATTCAACTCTCATTGAACTCATCCGAACGAAACGTCGACTTAACGTGTCGTTGTCCAAAGATTGGAAGGGTAATATAATACATATATGAGCTCCTTTTTGTTGTTGCTTGGTTGTACAGTACAGCATACGGATGCGGATGCGGATGCGGATGGAAAGATTTAAATCAAATTGTAGGATCGAAGGATTCCCGACGTTTCATTGGAATCAATCAATGACTATGATGTGGGGATATATGCTCTTCACACCTACTCCTTATTTTGTTTTTTGTATTTTCTGTGATGCACGACGGGGATATATATACAACATACAGTTATACACCCACCCGCAAGCAATTAAGATTTTTTTGTTGTTCCTCCTTTTTTTCCTATTTTACCTTTTCCTATGCACGATTGAATGTGTCACTTGGTTTGCTGTGTGATCCTTTGTTTTTACCACTAGACTAGAGTCCTTGGCCGAACAACAGGTAGATGGAATAGTCGACGGTGTGAGGTCTTAAATCCAATTAAAAGGACGTCGATATGAGTGTATAAAAGCGGAAGGTTAGTAATTTGAACACGCGACGTGTATTAAAGGTTCACTCATGGACTTTAATTTGTTGGAAAGGAAATTGTTAGATACTTTGACTTTCAAAGTCAGCTTTAGCTCTTTCTTTTCTATCGGTTTAGAATAAGTAACCAACTCGTTACGTGGTAGGCCCCTTAAATCTCCCGGCACATTTGAGAGAGCTGTCAATAAAATACGTCAAAAGTTAAGTAAGCAGGCCCCTTAAGGCTTTGGCATTACCGCATTACCCGAACGTGGTGCTAGTAAACTTGGTTCGAGTAAACCCTGCAGACAATGAAATCAATTTGCTCGAACTTCATTCTTCATAGTGTCTTTATGTTATGCACTCTTCATCATAAGTCACCAGAGTTGATGAAGAGAAGAAAGGTAAAAAAAAGAATTTTGACAAAGGAAGGGTCCAAATGCAAACTTGGTTCGACGTACACGTAGCTCCGCTCTCGAATATTGAAAAATATCAAAGTACTTTTGATATTGGTGAGACCAAATTTTTGGTTTACTCGAACCATAAAGATGGTACTTGAACAAGCCCGCAGACATGATCAACTCAAACATGGTTTGCTTATCAAGTTTACTCGCACCATGTTCCAGTGTCTACGGCTCGCTTAAGGCCCAACCACAATGATCCAAGGTAATCTTACGCCACCATGATGCAATGTCTCATTACAAAGAAATAGTAGTGTATGGCCACAATGACATTATACTCAGTTTCGTCAAGTTTCGTTAACTTCTGTAAGCTTACCGAAGGTGTAAATGAAATGGAAGATCTCAAAACAAAAATTTGACAGCTGACACAAACAAAATGGGAGTAATATCTGTGTTTTAGTTGTAAATACGATTTTATAAATATTAGGTCCGTTCCCGTTCGCGTACCTCCTAAAACAGCGAATTTCAATGAAAATTTAAGAATTTTTACGAAAAGCTGTTCGCGTACGGAGAATTTTCGTAGTTTTTCGGAGAAGAGAGTGCTCACGAGAGAGTAAGAAATTCCCCCATGCTACGAATTTTAGTGCAAGAAATTTCTGTGGGCTGGTTAATGAAAACTGTCAAAGCTGTCAAAGCTGTCAAACCAGTGTATTTTCAACTTTTTCTTGTTCAACCCGTTCGTTTACTTTTTCGTAATTTTAGTTCTCTCTGAGAGAATTTTGCCCCCAATCTTTGAAATTTGGTAATCTACGAATTTTAGTGCAAAAAGTACGCGAACGGACCTATTTTCATTCACTTTTGACAGCGCTTTTGACATCCCACTGAGGGTCATTATGGTTTGAGACTACTAAGGCGCTGAAGTCGATCTAAAGCGACCGAAATGATTGAATAATAAATTATTGTTTCCATTCAATAGGTGTGTGTATGTCAAAGCGCGAGAGCGACGTTTATGACTTGGGTATGACAACCGCTAGTTGCTCTTTCGAAACTAGTTGGAGGTTCCGAAAATTTCTTGAGCAGGAGTATATGGAGCATGCAAACATGCTTGTTGGTTCTTCGAAGTTTTCTTTTATTTTCTCCAGGATAATTCCAACTTTTACCTTAGACAGAACAGGCGAAATGCAAATACTTCTACAGTTTTCGGACAGCTTTACGTTGACTTCTTCTACTTATCTGAAAGCCCCTTAGTCTTTCAGGCTCTTCCACCAGAATGGACGCAGTAGCTCAGCCAAAGAAGTTGGTGCTCTTTGCCGGAGGTACATGCAACAAAAAGTCATATCGCCTTACTAATTTTCAGTCTTTTGGACGCGGTAGTAATCTGCTTCATCCTGGGGGATTTTAGTGTTCATTCGGGCATTTCTTTCTACCTCTGTTTGTTTGGTTGCTTCTGATCGTCTCCCTCTGTTAGCAAAGAACCATCTAAGCCTCTCATGTGTGTTGGGTGATTTTACCCCCCGCTATTAGTCCTTTGGTGGCAAATCGTTCATGCAAGGCTACTAGTACACATCCTTTGGCCTAATCATAAATCAAAACCTCTTCCAACTAACCTAGTTGAATAAAGACTGAAAATCCGAGCAGTCCTTCATGGAAATTAACTGTCAAAACTTAGTCCAAGCGTATAATCTTCCAAGTCCAATTTCTGTGTTTCACATAAGACCCTCTCGTGTTTCCATAGACGACTTTGATTGCTTGGTTTTTATTGCTCCGCCTAAGGATTCCCAGAAAAAGTTAAAAGCCCTTTTAGACACAAACTTTGAAACGTTCAAAAATTCCCTTTCCACATTCTCAGTGTTTTTTTTTTTCTCCCAAAAAGCACGACACAAAAACATAGATTAAGCCATCCAACAAGTTGGCTGTGATTTTAAAACATTTTATAGGACAAAATGATGCTTAACCTTGTAACTTACATATCCTTCCCCTCCCCCCCGAAGCCACATCAGCATCATCCTTGTTTAATGATTTAATTTTTAGTGCAGGTTTTGTTCATACTTAAGCTCAGCTGTCGCAATAGCGTTGAATGCGCGCTGGGCCAAAAAAAAAGCACGTCCAGTTTAATTCAATTTTTTTTTTTTGGAACTTCTGTCTGCATTAGGAGCATATCCCTTCCGAGCAGCGTTCATTCTATGATTTCAACATGTTGAAACTTTTTTAATTGAAAAGGAACAGGAAAAACCAACGACGGCATGTTGAACGGAAAGTGTTTGTCATTAATTGTAAAAGTTTTTCGTTGGCTTCTTTTTTTTTGCTTTCACCAGTCCCCAAAGGACTTGGGGAGGCTTTGATTTTTAGGATAGAAAAAAAGTACCTAAATCGTTTTATAGGAGAAGATAGCAACCAATTAAAACCAAATGCGTTACTCAGGATGATTATGCAGTTTACATTAAGTAAAGTAATTAAAGGTCCTGTAATATATTTTTTTAGAGCAGGTGTAGGAAATTCCTTAGATAATTGAAAGCAAGGATAGAAATTAATTTCATTGAATTATTTCCGCTATATCACTTCGAAAGCGAAGAAAAGAAACAAAGAGAAAGACTGTCGTCGGCCTATGGTACCTCTATTTGGTCGACTTCATTTATCCGTAAATTCACAATAAACATTCACAACAAACGGCTAATGGAAGTGACTTTTAATAATGATAACAAAAGCACACCAACCACCAACCACTCTGCCACTCCATCATAGTAAACAAAGTCGTCTCTTACTACCAGGCCCACCCCCAAGGGGCATTCAATCTCAACTCTCATAAGGCCCACTATGACCGCCTACTACCTACTGGCACTGCCACCGCCGCGCCTTAGCAATGTTATTGTTATTCATTTGTTCAAGATTAAATCAATATTTTTTCTATTTTGTCCTTCGCGTTACTCGTAGTCGTATAATAATTTTCAATTTATCCTTCTTACATCCACAGGATCGTCTTTCTGTTTGTTTTCCTTTTGCCGTTCATTTCAACGGTCTGTCGGTCGCTCGCTCTGTGTGAACTTCCGGCGACAGAGCCTCATCATCATCATCAATATCTCTGCCACACTGACGACGACTGGGAGAAAAAGGACGACTACGACTAGAAGGGAGGACGCCCAGGCAAAGTAATAACAAATAAAAATGAACAGCATCCTCAAACAAAGTGAAGATATTAATAACAATACGAGGAATATTGGCTCAAAAAAAAAAAAAAAGATAAAACCAAAGAATATACTTTGTATCCTGTCTGCAGGCATATGTATGCAAGCATGTGTATGTGTGTTGTGTTGAAGGGGTAGGTGCAGAGCAGATACGTGCGCGTTGAGCAATTCATTTGGACACACACAGAAAGTTTGTTTAGGCTCTTTATTAGGCTTTTGGGGTTTTACTTGCTAATTATTTTCGTCCTTTTTTCCCCCCCCCAAAAGTATATCCCCGTCCCCCTTCCATTGTGTGTGTATGAGTGTGTGTACGACCCCGTAGGGTTGATTTAGATTGTGTGTACTAATAATTCAATTAATACGACTCCAAGGGCTTTTGGAGGGCACTCGTAAGTGTGTTTATGATGAGCAAGTGGTGCCGAATTGTTTCAACTAAGTGTTACCAGGGGTTTGTAAGGGGTGATCCCTTTAGGCAGGGAAATCTTTAATTGAAAATTAATCAAGTCTCTCGGTAGATAGACCGCTGGGATGGTTTTGTTGTCTATTGGTTTATCGGAACATTGTATTCGGGTGTAGATTTACAAGAAGAAGAAGGAAATTTGAGTCGGAGTTCGAGTTGGAGTGTGAAACAATTTGATTAATTAGGCGAACAAAATCAACACCTGGAATTATGAAGTGCGAACGATAAAATTGATCGAATTGCATAATTATCCTTTGAGTTACTTCCTCTATCCTTTATCCTTCTAACAGAACAAAAAAAAAAGGAGGAAAACCTTTCCTTTTAGGGGTTGGGTATCTGCTTCGATTTAATTAGAAAGTAATTAGTATGCGGAGTTGGATTTGTATAGCGTGACCGAAAAGTTTAATTATAAAATTATTTCTGATGAATATTTTAAGGACTTTAAAGGCATAATTATTAGAATACGTGTTTTTTTTTTGGGGTTGTTGACCGCCCTTGAATGGCGGTTGCGTTATGTTTGCTGCATATTTATGCGACGACGCATAATTATTCCACTCTACATTATAGTTAGATCAAACTCCATGATTTGAGGCTGAGGGAGGATAAGTAAATCCCATCGGTAGGGTGAATTACGGGTAGAAAATGTAAGCATCCGTGCTGTTTGAGTCAGACCTATGAGTCACAGATAGTCTATTTTGTATACCGAAGAAAAAACATTCCAAAATATCGAATACGGACTGAAAGAACGCAAGGATGAGGGCCAATATACCGTCGAAGTAAAGTGAGGAACGTTTTCTCGACTGGCAACGGTTTCAACTTTCCAACCCAAATTATAGATTAGCTCCATCATAGATTTACTCCTGTCGGCACTAATACGGGCCAATATCGTGCTCTATTGGTTGTGTTAAGTTTAGAAGGGTTCTGGCGCGATTCTTAACGACTAAGGGCATATTTTTCAGCTTCATCCTCGTCAGGTTGGGTAGTTTCTATCTCGTACTTTTTCCTGAAAAGCTTCAGCTGAGTCTTACTTATATACATTTGGATGTACACCTTTGTGGTGTGTCCTATACTCTCCTATGGATCACTGGTCTGGTGGCCTGCTTTAGGGAAAGACTATAACATCAGACTTATTAGTAAAGTGCAGAGAACGGCGGCTCTTGGCGCAACGGGGGCCATTAGAACATCTCCAACCGAAGCCTTGAACATAATACTACTCTTGCAGTGCGGTTAGACTAAGCGATACAGGATGCTGGGTAACCAAACCATATGGTCACAGCAGTATCTTGAATCGGCTACCAACGGATTTGGTAGATTCTTCAGCCGATTATATTGTTCCCAAAGTGAACTTTAGTAACAGTTTCAAGGCTATATTCCCAAAAGGAGTGGGAATTAGGCGACGTGACAAACGAGTTCGAAACCCTCAGCATCTCCATTTCTTACCAGCTTCCGGATTCGTGCAGTGTCTTCTGGGCTGAAGTACTCATTGTACGCTAGGCTTGCCGTCTACTTAGCCAAATCTCCTCATTGACAGCCAGGCGGCTATCAAGGCTATTATATCTGCCAGCACATCTTCGAAGCTGGTAGAACAGTGCAAAAGGGAGCTCTCCACGCTGGCTCAAAGGCTCAATATCTGTCTTCTTTGGATGCCTGTTCATAGCAACAATTCCTTTGTAAATGTCTCTAGGCAAACCCTTTTTTAATACCCTAACAGAGTTAGCGGGGGAGCATTGGGGAGGTTACATGAGTGCGTGGTAATAAACAAAGTCTATCCATTTGACCTTACAGTGAACACATAGCCACTACTTCAATGCTAGCAAACGTAAGGATCCCATTGCTTTCTAAGCAACTGTATGGTCTTGAGTATGACGGACTTGACCATCACCTTAGAACAATTATAAGATGCAGACTTGTCGGAGATACACTGAACTCTATTGCCATCGGGGGCAATTTGCTACTCTGGTCTTCGACACCATGTACCTTCCTATTCCTTCTAAAAGGAAAGATTGTAGGAATAGGTCTCCTGGAACATTCCTCAACTATGCAAAGAATGCAAGTCTATCAGAGAATTTGGGTAAACTATCATGGACTAAACTATCTATGGAACAGACTCATACCAGTCTTTGCACGTTATTGAGTGTATCTTACGTTAGTACAAAAGTTCTATCGACGCATGCACAATACTCCAACAGAACATTAGAGCTAAACCAGCCCTTCTGTTCTCTGCTAACTCCTTCTCACCATCGAATGACCTTGTCAAAGGCTCAATCTGATGCCTTAAAGCCTACCTAAAGCTTGGCATCATCAGAAGCCGTCACATACCCCCATAAACGTTTGATCTTACCGACGAGAACTTACCCTATTTTTCTAATATTTCGGCGTAAAATTGGTCAAAAAACTGTCTATCTGGTGGTGCAACACCCTTGATCCTTGCTTGATTTGAATTGACTTTTCAAACTTATCCCAAAAGACCATTGAAAAATCATTCTTATCGGGAGCTCTTCTCTCACAGCATGGAGCATTTTTACTCCCCCCTCATATAAATGTTTTAATAGATATTTTTTAATTGTGTCAATTTGTCTTATCCTGGATATATATAGTATAAAAAAACAAAAAATTGTTGTTGTCCAAACAATTAATCACAGACTATCGGTATATTGCTTATCCGGCAGGAACAACAAGAATAAAACATAAATCCGTAACAATAACAATTTTTCAATAATTTTTACAGACACAACGAGCAAGTGCAGGACACAACACAATGCCAAAAAAAAAACGTTCACAAAATGACTGCAATAAATTGCAAAATTACTCTCACGGATATTTATTTTGTTCTCCCCTAGTTGGTCGTCTAGTTGAAAAGTGTACCCGCAAACACACACATATACTCATCCAAAGGAATGGGAGTAGGATTACATCCTCAAAGCTCATCCCTCTTTCAGGACAAATAGATCATTTACATTCAGACGACACGATACACGAGCGAATTGGATTTTAGCTTCCAACGAGAAGAGGAGCTCAACTCAACAGAAAATAAAAAAAAAAAAAAGTCCTGAAAATTTGCATAACTCCATTTTCGCCATTGGATTCTGTGTTTGCTAAGGGATGCAACCACCCTTCGGTAGCACACAGCGCCACCATTCATATATGTTGCTAGTAAACTTTATACAAAAAAAAAATATATATGTATGTATGTATATCCTTCTGGTAGTCCTTGATCTATCCGGAATATAGTGGGCTAACAACATTAATCCAGAATGATTGGGGCGTACCCGTTACGTGTCTATATTGCGAATTAAGATAAACTCAATGGGACAGTTGCGCTACTGAAAATCTGACGCGAGGGTTTGTGTGTGAGTGTATTGTGCTGAGTCAATGGAAGATCCTTCTTCGTGGTGTTATTTGTGAAGTTATGCACCCGCACTAGGGATATCGCGTTGATAGTACCTTCGAATCACACACATTGCATCAGCGTCGTTTTTCTTCTTCTTGTGGCATTTGAAGATTTGCGCTGGGAGCTCTGCAAGACAAACAATTCGAAAAAGGATTTCAGAGTTAACGCTTTATTTGATTTATTGCACTTGGTCAACTGGTAGCAAACTGAGCAAAATGTCAAAATATCGTACCAGGGGTTAGATATAGGATGAATCCTCTGTCGATTATTCTCTTGATTTCTTCCCGTTGGGGTGGTTTAAATGCCGTCGGATATCAAAGTTTAGAAGTTCTTCTGGGACTAGTTTTATCTTTTTTGTATTCTTATTTTATTGCTGGTCAAGTTTTATCTACGGGTAGTCCCCTATCGAACTTATGAGATCCCTCAAAATCCACTTTAATTATTCGAAAATTTAAATGTTCAACCCCTTAAAAGCAACCAACTTTCAACACTTGTTGCAATCATTTCTCGCCCTCTTTCAAACATCACATTCAAAATGGGGTAAAACTTCATTCAAATACGAGCAACGAGAGAAAAACATTTGAACTTAAATACAGCAATCAAAAATCACTCAAAAACTTGACACCCAACTAGAAAATCTTCGAATTACCAACGGACTTAGGGATAAAAGGGTAGCAATTGGTGGAATACCAAAAGGGATGAAAATTTGTTTCTATAGCAACCATCATTGGGAGAAAGTTGAAACTGACTTCAGTGCTGAAAAACTTTGTTCCTTGATGTTGAAGTCTGTAGAGGTGTCCACACCTTTTAACCACTGAAGAGAGGTACACAAGTTTATGGTTGCACGCTGAGGACAATCGTACGTCTTCATTCTAATAAAATAAATTTAAATTAAATTTGTATAAAGTGCTCATGCAATGTCCTGGGCAGGGATGCCCTTTTCCAATTTCAAAGGGGAGTATTTTAGAAGTTAGCAGAGGAGTATTTTGTTCCTGAGGGGAGTACAGGAGTATAGTTTGTGTTTTAAACTATTTTTTCTGCTTATTTTTCCATTTCGTAGAAATAGATGCTTTTAAAATGATCTCATCACTTTTAAGGACAGATACAAGACGAAGCCCATCACACACTGGCGCAATTTTGCCCTGGGGTAACCCGGAGTAAATTCTCCTAAATTGGCAGCTCGCAAAGAAAAGAGAAAATGTATAAGTTTTACCCCGCCTTTCAACTGCCTTAACACTGGATGAAGATTCTACTCTGCTTCTTACTTTACACCTTATCGTCCTCTTCTTAAAAGCCAGTCTTACCCCGGGGTAATTGCACCAGTTTGTGATGGCCCATTCAATGAAATAAAAGTGACAGCATACTAAACACAATTAGAGTTTCTTTCTAATACTATTTTGTGGCAAAAATCGAAATGTTTTAAAGGGAGTAAAATAAGGACGAGAGGAGTACGGGAGTACAGTCTTTTAGAAGGGATTACGAATACTCCATTAGTAATACATTCGACAACCCTGGTCTTGTAATGGGAAGCAGAGGGATGTAGGGATGATACTTCAGGGGCATTATTGCTGGGAAAGGTGGGAATGTTTTAAAGATCGAATCGGGACCGTAATCAGTAAAAGTATGAGTTTTCAATCTTAACTTAACCGACGAAGACGAAATTAGAATTGTTATTCGGTACCAAATTGGGCATCGTTAGGGAGTCAATCCGGCTTATTTTGCGGTTGGAACTGGGCCTATATATGCATCTTCTCCGATAAGGCCAATTTTTGGCTCAGCGGCTATGTCAACAAGCCCAATTGCCATTATAAGGGCGAACGCGAAGGCGTGGCGAACTTCTTGCTCTGGTGGTCTATTATTTCGACAGCAAGGTGGACATGACAAATTTTGACAATTTGATAACGTTGCCCTGGCAACGATCTCGATTAAATGTCAATTAAACTAAGCACAAATCAGCTGTGAGCTGTCAAATTGACTGTCAGTGAAAAAAGTCTTACCAGTTCAAAATAAAACAAACTTCTGAATAAAAATAAGCTGTCAAATTGACTGTCATTGGTAAAAGTGTTGCCAATTTCTTATAACAAAAATATCAAATTGACTGTCATTGGTAAAAGTGTTGCCAATTTAGAAAAAACTTCTGAACAGGTATAAGCTGTCAAACTAATTGTCACTGGAAAAGGTGTTGCCATCTCTCTTATTAAAAATATGTTTCAAATTGAATGTCACTAGGAAAAGTGTTGCCAATTTTAAAAAAAATACAAACCTCAACAAAAATACCCTCTAAGTTCTTCAGAAGAATTTAAGGATCCATTTAAGAGGTGACACATTAAACTGACTCCCGTTTTTACCCAGAAATAATGATTCTCCTTATGAAAACTCACTCCTTGGCTGATTTGTCATTTCTATAACTATTTCGAAGAATCTTTATTTTAATTATCTGTCAGTACTTACAATTGAAAATTATGTGCCTTCCTCGCTTCAAAACTCCGTGCCAACTATTAAAAGTTTTCAAGAAACAACGCCACTGTTCAAAATGAAAACTTCAAGTCTGATAAATTCCTGCGCCCAGAAGAGTGTATCCCCAAAAGTAATTCAACGCCCAACGCCACCATCAGTTCCACCACAAAAATCTAAACAGTGTTTTACTTAAATGCCACGGCTAACCGAACAACTAATAGAATAATTAAAGCTCATAAATTAGATTCCGAAAATTTCTTCCACAAAACAGCGAAGGAGCAGGAAGAACAACATCTATTTACAGAACGTGCTTTTCTCTTTCTAGGCCAAAAAAAAAAATTACCGAAAATAAATTTACCAATTCGCACTGCATTACCATCACAACTCCTTTCCTTCACCGCAACACTTTGGCAAGGCATCCTTAGACTAGGTACTATTTGCATTTATTTTTCATTTAAATAATGCCTGAGAGGTATGGCCTGGACAGGAACACGTTTGCATTTTTGTTTTCGTCTTTTTGCTTCATTATTGTGTGTTTGGCTTTCGTGTATCCTTTTTTTTGTTTTGTAAAATTGCTAGCATATTTTGGCAAAGTGCTAAAGTTTTCATTTAATAAATGAACAAATGAAATGCATGTTTCCACCGAGCGCAAGTTAAGAGGCAAAAAAGGACGAAAGGATATTGAAGTCAGCACCGGAAACAAAACACACCAAGAGAACACTTTCCCAAGACATAAAAGTGCTGACAAAAGAGCCCATTGTGGAATTGTAATTTGAAATGAAGAAAAACTTTGTTTCCCGCCGTTGCAGTTGGGAAAATAAACAAAATCCTTGTTTTGTTGCGATGACGAGGAGGAGGTGGTTTTCGAGAAAAACACCAAAATGGAAAACAAACGTAGTGTCGAGAGTAGAACTATCGTTAGTTTTCGACAGAGGGGCGGAGTGGGGGGGGGGGAAACTTACGAAAGCGTAACGAAAATTTTCGGCGAAAGTAATTATTTTACTATGCAAAAGGGTCTTGACTTTGTTACAAAGTGCTGCACACACTCACAGAGAGCGGTCCTTCTCTGTTCCCGAAGGGTTGCTGCCTGCCCAGACGATGCGATGCCGACTGCTGCCAACGATTCCTTTTGCTGTTATGTCAGCCATATGGCGTTCTTTCCACCAGAGTTGAGTGTCTGATTTTATTTTAACAAAACTTGAACTTTGTGCAAAGGCGGCAAAGGCGGTACACACTACAAGTCCTTCGTTTCTCATTCTCCATTCGTCTAGCGGGAGTTGTCAGAGAGAATTTAATAATATGTTTATCTGAAGGACTTCTTCTTGTTCAAATTGGAAACGTGTGTATGCTTAAGTGAGAGAATTTACCGGTGCTTTTAATTTCCAGATGAAAGGTAGTATATTTGTGTGTTTGTGGTGTTTTACACGTGTGTAACCCATTATCGTTTAATTATTTTCATTGAAGTTGACTTTGATAAGGTGGAGGAGAATGTGTCAAGGCGAACTCGAAATACTTTGGTGTAATGTGAGAAATGTTTCATAGATTGCTGCTTGATTGTTCCACTTGATTCATCTTGAGCTTAGTAATTAAAGTAATTGTGATACGATATACCTTGAAACTTGGTATATTGGCGGAGGTCCTTAGACAAAACCTGGAGAGTACATTTAGTACAAAGTCTCAAGGATGAAAGTGCTTAGTAGGTACCTAACATGTAGCATGTTTTCCATTCGCTAACTTACAGTAGTGCCCTGGCTGTTGTCGACTTCTAGTTTGGCTGAGTGGGCTGGCTGGATTCTAACCTTCTGTACTGGCCTAGCTTGTGTCATCACAGATCTGACTGTATAATTCTTGCTTTAATTCATTAATCAATACTGACTGTCCTATCTTTCCCTCTCTATACTTTATTATTTCCAAAACTTTCGTATCCACCTGCTCTGCCATTGGAAGCCATTTGCTTACTAACTTAGAAATGCTCCAGCGTCAAAGTTTACAATTGGTACTTGGAATCCATATTCCAAAACATATTCCAGACTTTATGGTTGCATCTACATGTACTCCTCTAGACGCCACTATCGGCCTCTACCTTGCTACTGGATTTGCCTGTCACTCTCCTTTCGAGTTGTACACCCATTGCCTGAACTAAACTTGATCCGCTGTCCTTTATTCCTTATCAAGATTACCGCCACAAGCACTTGGTCTTGCGAATTGATTCTCCACCATCGTGACTACATGATACATATGAGGACGACGATGTAATGGAATAGGTAACAATGGTCCTTCAATATTTTTGCTGCCTCTATCTTTTCCTGTTAAATCAAACTTGAAATCAAACTTCCTCCGGGACTACTTTACACGAACAAGGTCGGCATAATGGGTAAGGTTTTTCCAATTCGAGCGAGTTCATCAGCCCTACAATTGCCTTGAATAACGCTATGCTCCGGCACCCAACGCAGGTGAATATTGAACAGCTCGGCCGTCTACTTTTAGAGCTACTAAGGAATAGCTATATAGAGAACGAATCCAAGGACTTGCTGGCAGCGTGGCTGTCGGAAAAGATAGGGATATCTTTAAAAGGTATCACCTTTTTCTTTAGCCAAGATAAGGCTTTAATCGCGATAATTTCCGGCTACAATAGAAACTTTAGGAGATAGTACCTCCATCAACTCCCCGTCCATGGTTTTTGAGCCATCGTTATAGAAGTGAACCGATTCGTCTTCTACAAATTCTTACTCCAGATCGATCAGGAAACGTGGCCTTTGTCTTTTCTTGACTACTGTTTCAAGACGTTTGGCTGCACTCTCTGCAATGGGTGACACCCGACCCGAATATAACTATGTCATAAGCTGTCCCAATGGTGAGTGGAAATGACCTAACTATTATTTGTACGAAGACCCTTTGTCCAGCAAAATCACAAACTGAACTGTCCTCAAATAGGTAGGATCGGTAACGGTTGCCTTTGGCGTAAGAATCGTACTCCATCGCTATCTATCGCTATCGTGCTGGTGTGTTTAATTGTTTATCGCTGCGGCGATAATTATCGTCGCTATAGTGTGAATGAGACACCGATATACTTAAAACTTTGTACTTGCTTCAGTGGGACTCTAATAATATGTATACTGCATCCAAAAAGCGTTTCACCACTTCCAAATCCCAATTTTTTTGATCTTTTTTTCAAATGTTGCCTTAAAGCTGAATTCAATATAGAATTCTCCTAGACAGACCAAAAATGTGCAACCCAACCACCCCCTTTTGATACAAAAGACAACTTGGTGCTTCTGCATCAAAATTTTCTATCCAAAAACACTCTTTTATAATTTATTTCTTAAATACATTCGCCCTGACATAGATTTCCTTCATTCCAAGGACCACGGGCAGGAAAAGTACAAATACCCACTTGTATCTTCCCCCACCAATTGAGTATTTACATTCTAGTAAACAAGTGTTTTGAAAACAAACCTCTTGTCACCATTCAATTCACCAGAGCGCCCACTTAGCTAATTCAGACGACGACGACGACGAGGCGACCAACGAGTGAATAAAAAAATATTTATTTTAATTAAAAACACTTGCTAACACACTTCTTCCGGTGGAAATATCCTTCAGCACGAATTACGATTCTCCACTCATTCAGGTTTTTTTTTTTTTTTAGATGCAGTGGGTGGGCGAGGCACAACTCACACAAAAGTACCCTCAACACTAATTAACGTTAAAAAAGGGAGAAAAACACTTTCGATGTGAATGGCTGCTTGGGTGGATGGAGTTTACCGCCTCCAAGTTCCACTCTCAAGACAGTAGCCATGACAAAAGTCCATTGAATCATTAGTAATTATTCAACATCACCATCTTGTGTCGTCATCTGCGCGCTCATCAATCGCTATAATCCACCTGAAGACTTTTATTTTTTTTAAATTTTTCGTCGCCTCCTTTTCACTCTCGAGGAGTTTAAGTTCCCTTTAGTGGGAGCCACTCCCAATATTCTCACCTAACGACTGAACCGAAAAAATTCAGAATAACTCTAGTCCACCCTCATTCTGTTTAAATATGTACACATCATCGTGTAAAACATCCTCCCTAGTCCCAACCATCCTCTGATGGAAATAACGGTAACAGGAGAGGATTACAAAAAAATAGAAAAAAAAAAAAAAACGTCCCTCAATTTCTTAATTAAAAGCCCTTTATCCTCTTACCGTATCCGTTTTCATATCCCGTAGTACATTATGGCAGGAGTTGGTCGTCGGTAGGTAGGAAGGATCCACTTCTTCGTCGTCGTAGTCATCGTCGTCTTCAGGCAAAGTCACGAGGTTGACTCGGGAAGTTTCTTCACCTGAAGTCATTCAATTTTATTTTCCTTTCGTTTGCTCGTGTTTTTTTTTTTTTGTGTCTTGTTTGTTCGCCTCTTGACGAAGGTATACGTGGGTGAAGGAGAGTAGGAAGGTCGGGGCTTTGGATGGCGCCACTTATGAAAATCTAGGTGAAAGTTCAGAGGCAGCTGCCGGGTTTTTATGAGGTACCTACCCAAGTAAACAGACCGAAGTAAGTAGTAGTGCTCGACGAGTGAAAGAGTGTTGTAGAAGTTCATTGGTGCCTTGTTCAACTTCGACTTGTTCGTGTTTAATTTTCACCGAGAAGAGTGTTTGCGTTTTAAACTCGGCAAACATATTAAGGACCTGTTTTTTTTTTTTGTATGGATGGTTGGTGATGATGATGGTTACTTTTGCACATTTCGGTGACTAGCACACATAGATAGATATATGTATCTGGCTGTTAAATGGCAAACACATGCAAATTATGTTCGTGGCACGTTGAAAATTTTGTTCGACATGAAGTCAGGTGCGAAACGATTGAGTGGAATTAAAGTGTGATAATGGTAATGGGGTTTTTTTTTTTGTGATGATGATATTTGAGGTTACTAAGAGCGTAGGCTTAGAGTGATACTCATATGTGTTACTTAAGTGAACACGTGTGTTGGAGGACTGTAGTTATCATGGAATCTGAAAGGTTCTCTTGAACTCTCATTAAAATGAGTAACTTGGGATGCTGAAATGTAGTATAATACTCAAAAAATCTCCTGGACTATTCTAGTGGATAGAGAGTAGATAGACAAAATACACTTTGCCAAGAGAGAGAGCAAACTACTTTCATTGGAGGCACAACTTCGGAGGCGGTAAGAAAGCAGAATCAAACTGGCGTTTGTCGGGCCTTCATAGACGTTTATGGCACCACACAAACTTAGTTTATTCTATCATGAAAAACGATAGGAAATCCTTTTCTCACAGAA
Source organism: Chalcosyrphus nemorum (assembly GCA_949716465.1). Lineage (NCBI taxonomy): Eukaryota > Metazoa > Arthropoda > Insecta > Diptera > Syrphidae > Chalcosyrphus > Chalcosyrphus nemorum. The sequence continues at coordinate 12,534,501 of OX454334.1, read as the reverse complement.
GAAGACAGATGACGTTTTTGTGGCGAAGAAGTAGAAAGCTATTGATGCCTCATTCTTCTCACACATCCAGCATCTATATGTTCATCAAACAATGTCCTCTGACACTCCTAGCTAGTAATGCTAAGGCACTATACGTACATATTTATATGTAAGTAAAAAACATTAACTACTGAGGCAAAAAAGGATTCCTGCTATTTGTTACAAAAAAAAGACCCAATTTACTGCCCAATTTTAAGTCACCATTGTCAATTCAGTATAAGTTATCAGCACTCAATACCAAATAGAACATAGTGGACAAAATACAATGTCCTTTTCAAAGAATCACAATCGCATTCCATCTTTTCAGCCACCTTAGTGCTCTTCAGGCGAAGAGAATGGGTAGAATGTGCTACCCACTTTTTCCCTGGATTCCAAAACTTCTCTTAATTTTCGTTAAATCTTTTAACTTTAAACGATATGGTGCAACAGTTAAGACCCCAGGCTATAAGGGTATACCAGGGCTATGACTTTGGCAGGCATGACGCAATCTTGTCGATTCTATTAAAAAAAGGATGTCTCTCCCTATCAATACTTCATTGATAGAAAGCCACCAAAGAATCGACAAAAAGTGTTGACATGAGCTTACTGGAAGTATGTACAATAGAACCTTCATTCCTACGCTGAGGACATGGGTACGGGGCTGGAGTTTATTGTTAGGAACTGAGAATAAAAAATAGACAAACCACCGTAAAACCGTATCTCTAAGGAACAGCTTTATCAGAGAACGGGCCATGAACAACCATATGACGACGAAAGTGGCAGTGGATTGGTCACACTCTCCGAAAGGGTGACAGATCCATAGCTAACCAAGCGATGCAATGGAACCCTCTTACCCAGGATGGCAGGATACGCGGAGGAGTACGTGGCGCAGAACAGTGGAGAAGGAAATACGGCAACTGGAGGGAGCTGAGGCACATTTCTAGAAATCGCACACGATGGTGCGTAGGCGTCGTTGTAGAGGCTCTAGGACCCACAAGGGGATACAGGATATAAGTAAGTAAGTAAATATAGACTGCAGTGGGTAGAGAGGATACGTCGCTGCATGTATCGAATCCTAGTTGAGCAAGCCGACGCTGGATTCATCTTCATATGTCCATATGCAACAAACAGATCGTTATGGCGATTATTGCAGAAGTTGCAAGGATGAAGAAGAAATTGAATCTATCCGACAGCTGTGGTCTGACTGTTCTGCCCTATCAGTCAACAGAATAAAAGACTTGAGTAACGTTGAACTGATGAACCTCTAGCGATTGATATCACAGCACACAGTAGAGGATTTTGAGAATGACATGACTAAGTTCAATTTATCCAATCTCGTTGGTCTAAGTAAGGAGTGATTCCTGGTAGCAGGGTACCGATATAGACGATTGCTACACCACTACTACATCGCTAGGGTACTCCGACAAACACTGAGCAAAACCAGGACTCTTTAAATACGAAACCTCCCTCAGGATCACATGCAGAAGTTGTGAAGAAGAGGATAAAGAGCGCCCATCAATCACTTTTAATTAACATGTCCTGCACTTGCTAACGTCAGAAAGATCACGCTAGACTATAGACTATCTACGCTACTCCTATATGGAAATAAATTTCTTCCTTTGAAGGATTCTTGCGGGTTCTTCTGTTCACTTCTATCTAACGACCACCACAGATGGCCATGACTTAATCTCTGATTCATCTCCTTATTAGTAAAATAGGAATCAATCTAAGTAGGTTGCAAGGATGCGAGTAAGAAACCAGAAAATCTTACTCATAGAAGGGAGACTAATTTCATCAAAGTTTCTCACCAAAATAGAGGTTCGTGTCTAGAATAAAATGGACCAATCACATCTGCTTGCACTGTGGGTGTCGTGGCTCAGTGGTTAGTGCGTTGGACTACTGCACAAGGGGTTCCAAGTTCGAATCCAGAAAAATACTATCAAATTTTTTTTCACAGCCCTACCTATTCAACTCTGAGGCAACGATGTCTCAGGCAGGGACTCTACAAGGGTCGGGAGCCCTTTAAATAAAAATAAAATAAATAAAACCTATTCAACTGCCATGACAGAGCTTCTCAAAACCTCTCTGCTCTTCAGATACGGCATAAAGCACTAGGTCCCTTCTGTACGTGCAGTAATGTATACCACACACAACATGTACAATTGTGAGAAGCTAGGCCTTGGCCCTCTATGGGCTGCTTATGGAAAATGGTACGCTTTGAAGAACATTATTTAAAAATCTATGCCGAAGCTCCTTTCTATCGACTCACCTTCGCCCAGGTAATTCGCTTTAAATTATCTGTAAAGAAAGAGAAAAAACAAAAACCGTTATACGCATTAATCTCATTAAATCGGACCCAAAGAAAAAAAAAACCTCAAACCCACCCTCGTCTAAGGAAGAAAACAAATAAGCACACAAAAGTTCCCGCATAATAACCAATTTTTGTTCCTATCCCAGGACATCAATTAAGGTCTTTTCACCCAATCTAATCTCGGTTACATTCTAATCTATCAGAGACAAACCACAAAACTCAATGCAAATCCACTATTCTCCGTCCGCTGGCCCCTGATTTTGTTATCACCTCACAAAAGGCGGTTCATTTTTGTACACGATAATCCCAAAAAAAAGAAAACCCTATCCCTGACCGACCCCCCAACCCCAGCTTTAGAATGTTTTCACCAAATTAAAATAACCGAAAAAGGGCCAACCAGGCCGATAAAAGAAAATCACAAAAAAAAAGGACCGTCAGCTTCAATTTACTATCAGATTTCAATCTCTCTCTCCCACACACACAAAAAAGGGCTAATGTATAGGTATATTCGTTTTTACGGACAGGACATGCCATCGAAAAGAAAAAAGGATGAGAAATAAATCCAGTCTACCTTGGAAGGATAAAAAGAGGGAGGAACAGAAGCACTAAGGGACACAATCCTGCCGCATTAATGTTGACATTTTAAATAAATCACTATTTTGCATATAATTTCAACGCAACGCACAGAGAAAAAGGAAAGGATCCTTTCAACCTAAAATTGATTGATGTCTTGATTTGTTTCATTCTAATCCCATTAATAGAGGTCGTCTCTGGTCCTGTGCCATGAAAAAGGAAACCATTCTACGTTCCATCACTTAATAAAAAAAAAAAAAAAAATAGGTTTTATGTGTTCTTTTTATTTGAATGAGCGATCCTTTTCCTGTCGATTTGTCTCTGACCTTGTAATTATCGTTAAGAAACTAATTGCCCAAGTTAAGCCGTTCGTCCTGACAGCAGCACCACACCACACCACGCGAACGAACCAACCTGCCTTGCGAAAGGATGAAGTCAATTCCAACTAATTGACTTAAATCTGTCTGCGGCACTTTAGCTAAACGTTCCTCTGTCATGCTAGTAGCAAGGATCTACTGGGTCTACGCCCGCCACCCGATCTATGTGCATGTAAATAATGAGGTTGGCTTTGCACACGAAATAGACGCGATTAAATGTTAGACGATACATGTTAGAGAGGGTGACTCGTCCTCGTCCTCGTCCTCTTCTCCCAGGATGGAAAGTAATTATTAAGCATTTAAGGAGTTGGGTTCATTACATGTTCGTGTCTCAAAGGACCCTTTTTTTTTCTTTCATTCTTTTATCCAAAAAAAGAAAATAACTCTGTGGCATTCAATTCGCATCTGGTGATAGGTATGTACAACAGATGGTGAGCAAATATCCTTACCTCCTGCAATCGTTGAGTTACAACTGCCTCCTGTGCAGCATTTGTGTACATAAAGGGGGAGAGGAAAAAAAGAAAATCTGCAAACGTATTATTCCCTTTGAAACACAGGTGTGAAAAGGATTTACTTGTTGCTAGAGTGGTGTATGAAAAAAAGTGTTAAAAAAAAAAAAACACCAAGGACTCTAGCTTTTTTTTTTACAGACTTTTTAAATTAACCCCAGCGGCTATTGCTTTTGCTTGCCTTGCAAATGCTTTTGCTGGATGATGACGATGATGAGAGAGAGAGAGAGTTTTCGACAAGGATGCTTCAGGACTACTTCACAGTGGTTGAGGAAAAGTGCGAAAATTTGTTCAAGAGGCTTTCACATGCGAGATTGAGTACATATGGTGGAAGTTGGTAGATGGATAGATTGGAGGATGAATGGTAGTTTTTTTTTTCCCTTGCACACATGCCTTGAGAGATGAGTATGCTTTTAACTAGGATTTATAGAAAAGAGAAATGGAGGAAGTTTTTTTTTCATTAAGTGTCCTTGTATAGGTATGCACATTACGAAAGGACTAATATAGTTTCGTCGAGCAAAAGTTCGGAGTTCATCGTCAAAAGAGAAACATTTTAATTGAATTAAAGGTGAGCTTAAAAGCATTCGGTTTTGTTGAGAAATGTTTTACTACTCCAAGGATTTAACTACTGTAATTTCCTTCTGGTACGTGTTTTAAAATGTAACACAAATGGCTAGGCTTGGGTCTTCTGTGAGAAGCTCAAAAGCATAGTAGACAGTAAACTTCGGGTAGTTTGACAATTATCCTTACAGCTTATGGATGTCAATGGAATCTGTGCCAGTTTCAAGAAATCCTTCGATAGAATTCCCAGATGTATCATACGAACGTAGTTATGATCTCAAAGAGTAGCAATTGAAAGGTCTAGTTGAACACCTTCATATCACTACTCCTTCCCGTTGAATTTAGTTCCTTCATCAGACAAGATGGCTGTGAAGCTAAGAAGATGCTTCATACTGGTAGCCACTACCCTAACGGCTTTTTGTGGCATTTCCGAACTGTCAATCAGTGAACAAAATATGACAGCTGTCATCGCGAATGGGCGCTTTATGTCAGATTCCAGAAACCTGCAGCAAGTGGCTCGTTTTCACGTATTCACACACACATTCGTTCCAGATGCCAACGGTGTCCTATTGGAGGATTTATGTCAAAATATAGAAATATATGTAAAATTTTCCGCGAGTATCTATAAGTGGGATAGCTGCCAAGTTACCTACTTTCAATGTCAAGCAAGACTTTTGGAAAAGGCTTTTGCCCATAAAATCTTGCTGCGATCCTCGGAGAAGCGTTTAAGAAGAGTGAGAAGCCTGGTCCTTGTCAGGACCGGACGCCTGTTATCTTGCTGAGATCCTCGGAGGAGGGTTAAACAAGAGTGATCCTTGTCAAGGCTGGACGTGTGCAGAGGAAGTCTTTCTTATTCGCTTCTACAAATGTGCTATGACGGATCTCAAACTTGGCTCGATGGTCTCCGATTGGTGTTATAGCTACAATTCTAGCGATATATGGTCTTGATCTTAAAAGTAACTAGGCCACGTCTTCCTCCATATGGTACAACTCCATATTAATCACATATGGATGAAGTGAAGATGTTTTCAGTTCTTAACGAATTCTAGCGTAGTACCTACTGTTTCCACTGAAGAATCATTAAGGGCAGACTCACCTCTGGCTTTCATTATTTCTGTGAGACACAATTGATGCTAATCCTTAAGTTGATAGTTAATTCATTGATTTAAAAACGTCATGGCAAAGCCTGTTTTGAGGAAGTAGAAACCGCATCAGTGGCTTCGAAAGCTTCTTGAGTAGGTATCTGAAAACATTACAACATTGCGACTGGGTGTTGGAAGATTTCAAGACAAAGTTGGTTGTCTGATGAAATGGCATCTTCGAGCATGAGTAGCCGCCAAAGTTCCCATATAAAGAAGGTGATTGTAGACATATGCCACTAAAATACAATTACAATTCCATCACCACAGTCTCTTTCGGTCAAGGTTACGATCTACAAGAAAAGAAAAAAATTAGATTTATGTTCATCATGTCCTGTAGACTGTGAACTCTATCTCTACACAGCAATCACAATCACGTGGCCACAGTGATTACCATAAATCCCCAATGCGGACACCCATCTAACAGCAAGATAAGCCTCCTGCAACAGTAATTCAAATTACTTTGCAAAATGTTTCCAAGATTTAAGTCCTCTCTGCAGCCGTCACCTCACCTCGACACCCAATCGAAGATATATATTTTAAAGTGAAATGAATAATTTATAGCATAAGTCCTTAGCCTCCTGTGGAACACAAACGATGTCTCCTTTAATCAAAAATTCAAATCCAAGCCCAAGAATTCCTGACCTGAATATTTACAAACACATCAACCTGTGCCACTATTATGTTCCGCCGTCGCCGGCTCTCTCTCTCTCTCTCTCTCTCCCTAAGCGACCACATCTACAGCTCTAATTTCGTGGTCCTTAATTTCATTTTTACGACACCCTAAACTCTCTTACCACTGAAGCCAGAGTGATTAAAGGACACAATGCAGCTGAGGTAATCCTCAGCCACCCCCCTCCATCACTCAAAAAAAAAAAAATACTTTACACTCTTGAGGGTAAAACAACATTTCAGCGAAGCTCTACCTCAACCTACAAGCAAATTAATAAAGCAATTTACCGTTAGCACCTGAAATCCCAGTAAATTGTCGTCTGGAGCGAATTTAATTTGATTTTGTTCATTAGACGTCACTCGGTGGTGGTATACCTTCTCGGTCTTCTCGGCTCTCGTCTCTTATAGGCAACTCTACTGAAGAATGTTTGTGTTGTGTTGTGTTGTGTGTTCAAGTCGATTTACGTTCCAACATTTAATGGCTCCCATATGTCCTTAGAGCAACTCGCTTGCTCGCTTACTCGCCATAGTGTCATTGAGAGCCATGGTATTCACTTTATTTTGTAGGCCATTACAGGTCCTTGCTGTTACTACTGCTCAGGAGTATAATTTACAAAAAAAAAAATATAAAAATCTGAATCTCCAAGAAGAGATACATATCACCCAAGAACAACAACAATAACAACGGTAGTCGTCTCACAGAATATCCTGTTGTAGCAACAGTGATTCCACTGTATATCCTTTGTTTGCATAAAAGACTTTCTATCGAAAGGGAGTACCTACAACGACGAGGACATTATAGAGAAGAGAATTCCCTTGTGGAGAACTATAAAGCTATTGTAGCTGCACCTACCGATGGATAGAGTAAAGAAAAACAGATGTACAATAGAGAGAGAGAGAGCGGTCGGGCTGAAGAAGAAGAAGCTACAATCTAGCAAAAGGAAATGGGGATATTCCATGCTTTGTTGAGAGAGGATTCCTGGTAGGTTGATGCCAGATTGAATCCCATTCGGGACAAGAATGACTCCCAGCCTTTGTGGCAACAATATACCCACGATGACGGATACGATGACGACAATGTAAGTAGGAATTTCATTTAAAGTGAGTCAACCCTCCTGCGGGGGGACTTGGAGGACATAAAAATGAAAAAGGAAACTAAAAAACAAATGGAAATGGAAACTGGAAAAAAAAAACAGCCCAGAACACACAAAGAGATTGGGAAAAAAAGCGGCTGACAAAATAAAGTGGACCACGACGACAATGTCGACGGCACGACTACAGGACGAACGCAGGGGGGGGAGGCGAACCAAAATGATTGGATGCATGAAATTGTTACCTAGTAGTATTGGGTGTGCTTCCTGAATAGCATGGAATTTTCGTCCTGCAAATGGGAATGGCAGGTATTTGCTATTAGGTAAATTGGAATTCACCTGTGTAGGATTTGAATTTATTTATATATGTGGGTAGGGTATGTCCATGTGTAGGATGAAATGGCATCTAGTTGTTTCGGCACGATTTCAAGTGAATTGATAGCCATCGACGAATTTAAGATGAATTTAGTGGGATGGTATGAGGTTTAGATATGATCCTCAGTGAGAACTCAATTAGGGTTGTGTCCGATTGAGTGTGGTCCAGGTCGGTGATTTGAGGAATTACTACGAGAAATTGGATTCACACAATGTAAGGACGAAGTGTAATGTTATCATCACTATACTTGGGGTAATAAGACGAAATGAGGTAAAGTGTTGTTTCAATTGGACTTCATAAGAGAGTTTCCAGGTTCCATGCATTGAAGTTGAATTCAATGACTAGGACCTTTTAGTTCGAAGAAAACCACAGCGAGTTGAAAAGCTATACCAAAGAGGAGAGGTTACTCGTTAATCCCTTTCGGTGGATAGTTTTCTTGAAAAAAATAATGAAACGAAACACAAAATCACGCATCAGCCTTCCTTACAGCTGGAAAGAAGGAACTCAAATCTTCCGCTTTTGTGTCAGCTGAACACGCATCCTGGACCTTTATGCAATTACAAGATATCACTCCTCCTTCCCGTTGACTTTAGTTCATTGAACAGACAAGATGGATGGAATTTCGTGGCATTTCCGAACTGTCAATCGGTGAACAAAATATGACAGCTGTCATCGCAAATGGGCGCTTTATGCCCGATTCCATAGACCTGCAGCTAGTAGCTTGTTTTGTGAGTTACTCGTACACACACACATTCGTATTCCTTTGAGTTTGGGCGTCCTTACTCTCTTTTTTCTCACCCAATGTAAGACGTGAAGTCGAGGTTGAAGCGACATTGTGATAGGATACATTGATTTTCTATATCTTGACTCATAGACGTCAGGCGAGTTGGGCATAAGTTGGGCATAAGTTGGGCATGAGTTGCTCTAAGACCACGAAACGCATTTTTCGATTGCTGGTTTTCGTAATACAGCTGGAAAATTTGTGGGCGTTCTGCTGGCTACGTCTTTCAAATATAATCAAATGTCAAATAATACTGAACACAAGAACGATGACAGGTCAACACGACTTAAGCGTCATCTGTCAAAAAAACCCATAGACAAAAACGTACCTCCAAATGAATCACCATTTGTTTATCGTTTAATTCCCTTCAATCTTACGTCGAATACTTCGGTTCATCTAGACTAGATTTATTGGAGTGGCTGTCACAGATCACTTAGACAAGTGTGCCATTGGTGCCTTTTTGGTGTCTCCCTATACTAGCCTCTAAGTCCGCTGGAGCTTACTTTTAAGCTAACATTAGCTATGGTTGGATTGGAAGAAGAACGCTTATAGATTCGGTTTTCTAGGAGCACAGAGCACTTGTACGTAGGAGGTAGAGTATATTCTCATCCTTCTCCTCACTCAGAGTCGGTGAATGAAAGGTCTAACCTGGCATGCACTCTTTCACCTAAATAGATTGTTAGCCGCCGCAGCAAGGTCTCATTAACAGTCTTAAGCTCCAAAAAAAAAACACCAAAGTGATTGGCAGAAGAGACTTTTGGGTTTATTTTTAGAGAATACACCACCACCGACTTCCGTTTTTGTTTCGGTCCATCAGGCAGGCTGTTGTTTTGTAATGCGTATAGCCAGTAGCTTTAGGGATGATCTCAAACTTGCCTAGAAGAGGCAATTGCCCGGGTCACAGACTGAACCATTCGTTTGTTTTCACAGACTGGATCATTCGTTTGTTTTCATAGGAATGGCTGCACTTACTGCCATCGATTTGGTACAAACATAAGGAAGCACTTTATGGACCATCACCCCCGGAGCCCCTGTTGGAATGGTTATAACATCTGATTCATGCTAATCTTTGGGCACGTCTTTGTCATTGTCATTTCAATGGATGACTTTATCGAGAATTGACCACCATAAAATCAGGCTCAATTTTACTGCCCACAATCGTCTATTAAAAATTAAAAAAAAAATATCCTCCTGACCGCAGAACATTTCATTACGAAAAAAAAGAGCCCAACTCAATCCATTTTTTTGCTCAATCTCATCACAATGTGCAATCGCTTACTTGATTACGAGTATCCCTTTAATGCATTTCACATTAAGTACTCGTTGAAATAAAGTACGATAATTAAATGCGTTTACAACTCCATTAAAAGCAATTACTTTGCCTGCAATGGACTGCCAGTACCCGAGCTCCATCCTCCTCGTTGTTGCACTGCTCCCACACAAACACATCTTAAATCGAATACTAAAATCACTGTCCCGGCTATCAAAGTACAGATAAATTCCAATCATACCACGCCACTGCCACCGCCTCCACCCCCAAAGCGCAAAACCACTCTTTAACATTTTCCACGTATTTTAAAACGCTGTTGCCATTGTGCACCGTATAGATACATGTGCCTGTGATAAAATGTAAAACGCCACTGCCCGGTGCTACCAATAAAGATCGTTTCTAGCGATTAAAGCTCCCCGCGTGGTTTAATAACACGTTCCGCCGCCGCCATATAAAACTACCCCTAGCAGGTGATTACGGGCAGACATACAGTCATAAGCCCGTTCGTTCGGTTGGCGGTATCCTTATTTATTCATTATCGAAAATTAGTTAACCACCGCGTATTATTAATTCATCTTTAATTCAGTCTGCGGGCCCGTGTGCATGCTGCATGAACACCCTCTAAATCAATAGTCCCTATGCTGGATGGCCTACGGAGCGCTGCTTCAACCATTAGAGGAGACGAGACAAAAAATTCAACCAAAATACCGCCGCGGCACACACTGTGGCGGATGAGTAACTTTTGCAAATTTAATTTCTTCTACTCTCGACACGGTCAGTGGTTCCTGGCTGCATCGTATATCCTGTGAGTGTGGTTTGGTTGATTGGTTCCCGTAACAACAATCCTTTAGAGCTGGCCTAATAGATTTTTGGTGCTTCATGCGAGTGTGTCCTTTATCCTAACTTGCCAAATTGAGCTTCAACAAGGAGGAAAACGTGTGCGCGAAATGAATTTTTGAATGTATGCATCATCACAAGGGTAGTTTGTTTGGCGGGGGAGGCTATATGTATTTCGACTAAAACACCGTTTAGTAGAGTTCCATGGTGTTTGCTTCAACGGTTGCATGATTAATCAGGCAAAATCACTAGGGGAAAGTCCCGCTTTTTTGTTTTGTTTTTCTGTTCAATATCTCAGCTAATGAGTAAAAGCACACGGGGGTTGCTTGACATTTTCACCCCTAAAGGGCTGTTTTAATTAGAATTTGATAACGCATATGTATGTGCAGAGTTGTTGTGGTCAGCATCGCCAGAGACAGGACATCAATAGGCGTTGCAAAATATTTTCCAACAACCATTGACAGGACAGGATATTTATTACAAAATTTTGCTGCATACAAAGCCAGAGAGAAGTTTTGTCCATTGTTTTGGATGAAATGGACAACAGAAATGTGGCTGTGCACCAAATAGGCGAAATGATTTGCAAAATTTTAATGAGAGATTGGTTTTAATTTCATTAAAGTTATCATTTTGCCGAATTAACATGAAATTAAAAGTTAGTTAGCGGTAAGTGGTTGAATTTCGGATCAAAATGTGTTAATGGACAGTGGGGATTTTGTCGGATTATTTGGGTATTTTATATTTATAAATCAAAAGGGGGATAAGTAACGATTTTATATAATAAGCCTTAGCTCAGTGGTTAGTGTATGGAACTATTGATTCGAGGTTTGAACTCTAGACTCACTCTCTGGTGAGTGACTGATAATCGTCGAAATTCAACGTATGTATGAAGAAGCCCACTGGAACCCTTCATAGAACTACTTATGTTATAGAAAAGTGGCTAGAAGAACAAAGATTGTTTGAGCGTAGCTTCGGCAAAGTCTGGGAGAAGACCAGCAGAAGAAGCAGTGAAAAGCTACAAACAGCGATGAACTCGCTAAGAAAAGTGCCATCGAAACCATTCAAATTGCTGATGTGTTCCAGATGGGAGGTCTCTCTCTCTATCTGAAACATGAATGCATGATCACCATACGATTGACGGACTCTTTGATACATCTACCCTCTCTGTCTGTTACTGCGATCGCTTTAATAAAGGGTTTTCCAATAGCGACTTGACAACTGTGAATTTACTTTGTGAACACACTCTTTCACTAATAATCAAACTGTCACTGTCAATTTATTCAATAAACTCAACATTTTCCTCATGGTAAAGTACACGAATGAGTAACGTCTACAAGTTATAAAAATTTTGTACCGAAATTCGGAGTCGGTGATCGCAACTTTAAGAGCGTTAACTCAATAATACACGCTACAATCGATTTATTGAAGAGTAAGTATGGTGAGCGTTTTATCTCAAAAAATGGGCCAGTCGATTGGCCGCCTCGTTCGTGCGATTTAACGCCGCCTGACTATTTTCTGTGGGGCTACGTTAAGTCATTGGTTTATGCCAACAAGCCGACGACGTTGGAAGCGCTCAGAGCCAACATTGAACGCGAAATAGGTCACCCAACACGTATAGCTGTGAGAAGTTAAAATTCCGCCATCTATGTGCCACTTTTTTCCAACTATACATACTCTCAATGATTGTTGTCCACACTATTGGGTATAACTGGTAGTATTATCCTCTTTCATTTGTAATTCATAGAAAATTTTGTTGCGAGGGATTTACTACTGATTCTTGATTACTGACTAGGACTTGAACAAACAAGCCTACCTTCAATGAGGGTCACGTACATCCTTTAATGATTCGACTTCTTTGACCTCACAGTAACCAAGAAGGCAATAAACGCAAGTAAGACCACCAAAAACTGAGTCACTTTCAACAGAAAGGTACTTCCTGTATTGTCCTTATGGGCAAATGTGTATGAACACAAGTTTATTACTCTTGCAAGACATCTTGAACCCGTTTCAATTTGTTGAGTAAAATTTATGCCTAGTTTCGATAGTACACAAGTAAATTAATTCACTCGACTTTATAGCGAAACCTCTTTAAGTATCTACAACTCTTCTCCTTGTACTTTATGATACATATTTGTTTATTTCAGTTCTTCTGAATATATTTCAGTGTATTCAGAACCTCAACCCTATGCCGCCTTATCTTGAAATATTTCCACGTTTTGTCCATTAAAAAGAAAATTATTCATTTGCATTCATTTGCCCTGAGCTCCGAGAACACATAAATAGAATATTTTTTACAACCAATATATATACAGGATAATAGCTCAAATCCATGAGTCATAAAACCGTAAGCCGCTTACACATTTAATGTTCATTCATCTTCTCGTCGTGCAAACTATAAAAACCTCAAAGAAATCTACTCGAAGATTAATAATCTCAACTTTACACCCACAAACAAGAGGCGCGTCACCGCCACCACTGCCTCCGCCTCCTCGTCCTCAACCACACCAGTCAAGCAATTTGAAATCTGTTAATTTACAAAACTAACTTACATCACTCCTTGTGCATGACGTGTGTATATCCTGTGAAGACGATTTCGAATCGTAAAACTCCAAAATCCATAAAAAAAACCCGCCTACCCTCCTCCTGATGAAAATAAACCACATCCATGGTCGTTGGCTAATAAAATAAGAGCACACCGGATCTCCCCTCCTCTGACCGTCATATAGGTACGAGTATGTATGTGTCAGGATAACAAATTACTAAAGCCGAAATCACTTGCTACGGAGAGAATAATAATCTTGGGGGAAAAAAGGGCTTCGCAAGTTTTTCTCATCTCACTTGCCAAGGGTTGATCACACCCCCCTCCTGGTTCATCCTTACCGCCGCCGCTCCTGCCGAGGAGAGTTTGTGGCAGTTAATATATGTTTTTATTGCTCCAACGTTCATGAGAGCAATTTCCACCCCTCTCACTTTCTAAGTTTGTACAACAGGAATGTATTTTGGTTGTTAAAATTTGTCAAATGACAGACGTTGTGTGTGCCATTGCGTGCGTTTGTGTGTAGATTGTTTTTCTGTTTGTCCAGACTAAAACTGGAAAGTTTGCTGAGAGCTGAGACAGAGACTGAGAGAGTCCTTGAGTGATATGGCGAACGCAATTACAGCTGTTGTGTTTATTGCCCGAAAAGTTGCTACAAATTGAGTGTGGACAATTTAAATATTTGATGAAAGCGATTGCGACTAAGTGATATAAAGGGAATACGCTCACATCAATGATGTATTATGGGTTGGATAAGGATAACGCATTTGTTGAATATTTCATTATTGTTCTTTTGGGGATTCAACGTTAGATTTTGGACGATATATTTAAGAGGTAGCTAGTGCGTAACATGTATGAGTATTATTCAATTAAGGGAGTGATTTGTAAAGGAACAATCTGATGTTGGTGTGCTCCTTTAAACATTCGATAACATTTGTCACGCCTCCATTAACACAAGTTCGATACCATTTCAAAGCTTAACATTCGCTCACCCAAGCAGGCAGAACAGCGGGACGCCCTAGGCAAACGAGGCGCAGAACAGTCGAGGAGGAATCGAGCTCTTTAGGAATGAGTTGGAGAGAGCTCAAATGCGTTGCAGAACTACGAACAAGATGGCGCGCAGATGTTGTTGACGGCCTATGCCCCCCGAGGGGTTAAAGGACTCAAGTAAGTAAGTAAGTAAATATTCATGTTATTCACAATTGAATTCGACATCTCCGACTGCAGCTTGGACGTTTCCTTCCTCATCAGTATCTCATGGAGCACATTTGTATACAGAGGGGTCTCCAGAGCCCATGAAAGACTTAAAAGTGGCTGCCATGATATCAGGGAGTCTTTGTTCGACGGTGGAGCCTTTCCTGATAATCAATTTTAGCTTCGCATTCAAGTAGATGGATTGGTGTTTCTTCCAGACTCCTGTAGAATCTTTGGTCTACTATTCTCCTTAAGCCTAAAGAGGCTAAAGAAGTGGTCCTTAGCCCCATCATCTCTAGCTCAATCTAGAAGTTGTATCGTTTTGTATAGGATTTCTTGGTCTTTACAAGAGACACCTTGCCTAACAGTTTCTTTAATGATTCGAGCCACTGTAACTTATCAGGCACTTGTGATGTTCACAAGCTGGCTCGATGAGGCTTATCACGTTTTTATAAAAAGATTCATCGAGGCGCCAACGTCTTATGCGAAGGACCTCATCAACGCCTGCATTGTGGTTGAAGTCCATTATCGATGGCATAAACTCGACAGTTGTTTTATCACTAGGTTGCTCTGGCTGACATTAAATAATGACTCCTTTAATTTAAGAGAGGAACTCTCTCAAAGATAGTAAAGTCTCTCATCGAACTCTGTGTTATATGAAGACGACTTCGGTTGAAACTGTAGAGATGAGGACGAAGAGGAGACCATTAGGCATAATAAATGCCATCCCATGATCTCAGCATTGCCTGCACGGCTAAGGTTGACAGCAAAATGGACCAATGGGCCGGTATCAATGGAACCACGGTCGCCTTAGTAATTTTTTGTTTCCCTGTCTGTATAGAAGTGAGTTATACTATCAGCTCTAGAGCTGCTGTGGCCGATTGTCTCATTTCTCTGTTGAAGATATACAGATTTGTGCTGACACTTTAATCAGGCTGAAAATGGAACAAATACCACATTATAACCAAGAAGATAGCCGTGACCAGCCTTGGCTACCAGCTAGCACCATAAAAATCCCTTGGTATGGTGACAGACGATGAGTTGCGGATTAGAAGAACGCTAAAGAAGAGAATTCTGCTTTTCTAGCTCGATAGAACAGTCTCGCGAACAGAACAACACAGGCACATAATGCTAAGTACGTGGTCGAGCTTTTCTTTTGATATAAATATATCTGTGGGGATTCCAGCCGGGCAGATCGACGACAATTTAATTTTTTGCACTGTATCACATCATATCAAATCACAACCTTTTTGTCAGTTTTAGAACCTTCTCTGGGTCACCTTACTTATAGCTTTTTACCTTACGAAGCTACCTTTAAAGAAAAATATCCATTAATTGGAAAAGGTCCTACATTCTATGGATTTTGGATCCATGCTTGCGACAATAGCACGCAAATTCCATAGAAGCTTTGGGCTTAAACTTTTCTTCAACCCCATTGGGACTCGAACATGAAAACTTTGATCAACGAGGACAATAACCACTGCACCATTTCCAGCCACTCAAAGTAATCCTAGCGCCAGTGGTTCAAAGTTTAGTACCTTGAGCTACTGTATTACGGTTCGAATCCCAATGAATGTCAACAAATTTCGTGTAACACGATAAACATGCAGGAGTATTATCCTCCCATGAGAAAGTACCTTGGAACTCGCTGCACAGCTTACTTTTATTTATAACATTTTTTTCCTAAGCCAAAAGGATATTTGCTCCCGATTCGTTATTGCCTGTCGTTAATCGATATATTGTCCTGCACTCTTCCATCTTGTTACTTCGATAATTCATCCCATACATACAAAATCAGCTTCTTAACAACGTAAACAGTAACCGATGGCACCCAGCTGTGCTCCCACTCATTTCCATGTAAGCTAAACCAAATGGCTTCCTTTTCGAATACAAACATGTCAAAAAAAAAAAAAAAAAACGAGAACACACACTGTCATTGATAGTATCGTTGATTGAAATTACCAAAAGTCACGTCATTTGTCAATCTCAGGCACACACATTTGAAATAGTTGAATGAGCCCAGGATACCGCTCCAACAAATTATCCCCCAAAAAGTAATCTATTCTCTTCTGGATCATTTGTCGTTCTTTTCTTTCTTTCTTTCTTCTATTTTTTTCTAGTTCCGCTTTGGTTTTTCCATATACATATAAAAACCAAAAAGGGACAAATGGGACAATCAAGGAAGCGTGAATGAAAGTCCAAGAGGAGATGGAGTGTGTGCGACTACAAGTGCCATTCAGAAGAAAGGAGAGCCCTTTTGATTTTCATTAAATGTCCTTGCAATCAGGATAACTGACCATCTGCGATTTGGATTTCTTCTTTCTCTTGTTCTTGTCCATCCACTACAAGGACTATTGCATATAAAAGCATTACATATGACACCAATATATCTAGAAGTGAAGACAAAAGCCAAATGGAGGCATATCCTTTTACATACCCCCACCTCCACTCGACTCTATTCAGTAGTAGTATGGCTATTGGTGATTTTATCATTGTATATTAGGCAATAAATCTAAATAGCTTTTAGCCTGAGTACAACACACACACACAGAGACGAATTTGATTTTTGTTACCACTTGGGTGGCCAACTGTTCTAAAGGACATCCCATCAGAAGAGAGAACCGACCGGCAGTGGGTAAGTGTAACAACCTTGTTGTAGGATTCGTGTCAAAAAGCATTTTATCTTTTTGTTTTCTTTCTCTCTTCTTTTTCGTCCTTATTTTTGCAGATTTCCTTTTAGCCTTCCATTACAATACTACAAGTCTTATTTTTAGACGAATTTCACATAATACCGAATGTATGTATGGCAGTATCACCCTGGAACGCCAGAATAGGACACACGACATTACACCATCCCCAGCCCAAAGGCTATTTTCAGCAAAAGCGAAAGATTTCGCAGTCGACTTGTACGAATTACACCGGAAATTTCATCTTGATGACAGCAATTTGTAAGAGATTCTGATTTATTGTTTTGCACATTCAATGGCATTTATTAACTGGCATGAGCAGCAGTCACCCACAACTAAGCCCATTGGAAGGACAATTTAGAGAAGAAAAAAATAAGAGAGAGACAATGACTTGCATGCATTCGATAGATTACGCCATGATGGTGGTGGGTCTCTCAAGGAAGAGAAGGAGGAGGAGTCATGTAATTACGATTTCGTTAGCACTTTATCGCTGGACATAAGAGGGCATGTGCTGCATGTGCTATATGGTCAGCAATTAAGGATACTGATAGTGTGTGTCAATCATGGAACTGTGGGAAGCTAGTTTGTTGTTCAAGCGTTAGCGTTCTGCAGTTGGAATAAATTTAATTTGTCCATATCATTGAATTCAATTTCCGGTTGTCGTTCATTGGAAGTTTTTTTTTTTTTTCTGTTTTTCTGTTTGTCGTCTCTCTGGGTGGGCAGCAATGGAAAAAGGACATTCGAAGAAATAATCCCATTTGAAAGTGATTAAGAGTGTATGCAAGGAAGAGAAAGTTGGAAATCAATTAGGAATTGGTTTGGGGTAAGTCCAAGTGCTACTTTGACACTAATTGCCTGGTATAATGGATTTTTGAAAAGTGCTTCACTCAAAGGAACTTTAAGGATTGTAGCGACCAACTGCGATTTAAAAAAAATAATAATAATATTAAATAAGCCAATCGCATGCAAACAAGCCCTTAACAAGCCATCTACCGGAAAAAAAAATTAAAATAATGCGTCAATTCAACGAAAGTGTTCGAAACCCACCTATTCGAAGTTACCACGACTTCCCAACGCCATGTTCGTTCCTTTTCAACACCGACCTTAGCGAGGAAAGGTGATCGACCACGCTAAGTTTAATTACATATAAGTAATATCCAATTTTATATAATTTACTGCACAAATCTTGCAGAAAGAAATAAAAATTATAACAAATATCAAACACAGTTTGTGTTATATAACAAAAATAAAAAGGTTAAACGATTGAATAAAAATTCATAAGCGTACTCTACGTACATACATATATACAATCGAGTAAGTAAGTAACTTTCTCGCAGAAACAAAAAAAAAAAGTTGTCTTATTTTGTTTTCAGGGCTTTGCGGGCAATTTGTGGAGAATACCTCACAGGTTTTCTGCTATTTTGTCCGCACCCGATTAAGTACCGACCAGAATACCAAAACCAAGTTAGTGGTCGAATGTCCCACAGCACCGCGAGTGGTCAGGAGACACGTGTCACGTGTGGTGACCTCAAAAAAACCCCCTTCTGAAACATCTTGGAATAAGCTAAGAAATCAGCAAACCACCTGCTCCAGTCGATACGACCGCATCCTCTGTTCCCCCCCCCCCCCCCCCCCCCCCACGTGCGGCACTCAGTCATAAGCTGGTCATCAGTATAGTTTTTTTTTATCAGTGCGATAGTGTTAAATCTTACATACCCATATTCTTAAATTAAAAAGTACTTTAAATTACATTCATACTTACATACTTACCTTAAATATATATAAAAAGGGAAGAAATTACATACAAAAAAAAAAAAAATATATATATATATGTGTACATACCTAAATATCTATAATTAATCATAATACCTATCAATAAGATTCAAAGTGCGTTAAAGAGAGTCAAATCAAATCTTAAAAATTATATAACATCTATATAAAAAAAAAAAAAGTATAAAAAAAGAGAGCAGAGATAACAGCGGCAAGGTATTGTGATCACAACACTGGACACCGTCAACAATTCATGTAAGTGCTTTCATTCTTTTGTTTACATTTTTTTTTATGCTAATATTCTCTCTTAAATTAAGAACACGTTGCGTACTTTTCTTATATTTTTGATAAAATTCTCTTTAATGATAACTATAATGCTTACTTCTTTTGACATAATACTTATTTGCTATTTAGAACTATAATTTAAATATAAATGAAATGATATATATGTATCTTATATACTAATGTATAAAATGATAGAGTTTAATGAAATTATAATATAAAGTACTTAAGTAATTAATATGTGCGTTTAAAAGCGATTATTTGATTGGCAAGGAGGAAAAGAGGAAGATGAATGGGATGAGTGATTAGAGTAGTGAGAGAGGTCAGTGATAAGGGGTCCACTAGAAACATAACACGGTCATCTGTGGACATAGGAGTGAAGTGTTAAGCTTCTAAGGTTGAGGGAAAGGCCAGGTAGGACTACATCTACCCTACCATGCAGGTATCAGTCCATCAGGTGCCTGACAGGTGATAAACAGGTGTAAGCAGGTGCATGAGAGAAGTTTTTTTTTTTTTTGTTTTGTGGTTGTTTATTATTGGCACGATATTTTTTTTTTATTTTTGGCGGACATTATATGGCAGCAATTACCCACCCCATACGACGAGCTAAGCTGAGCATCGCAAGCGTGCCATAAGTTGCCAGCATCCAGGGTCGATTCAATCACATCCCTATCCGTTACAAAAATAAAATGGCGCCCCAACGAGTGAGCCCAAAGTTCACATTGCAAATAAGTAATTGCATAGATAAAAGTACTAGTATGTCGAGGAGAATCTCTTTCTGAATATTTGAAGCAGATCCCTCAGTACATAGTCTACTTAGGTTGCTATGCATCACCGTAGATCTAGATACCGATAGGAATTTCTTATTGTCTTGTAAATTTAAGGCTTTTGTGTTTGAAGACCTATCAGAGTATTATAGTCCTATAATTTTTGGAATAAGATCCGCTAGGATGATTGTTTTATAACAAATCACTCCTGAGCAGTGAACTGTTTCACATAAGAAATAATTATTCTATACATATGTACATATATGTACATATATTAGTTTCGCACTAAAAGTTTATGCACTTCTGCATAAGTACACCTGATTAATGTTAATATATCCTCATCCTATACTTCTGAATCACTTTCCTTCTAGCCAAATCGATATGAGATACTTACCTACTTAATAATTTAATTTTTTTTTTTTCAAAATGAAAAAGACAGGAACAATTAGTAAAGAAAAACAACAAACTAGATCAATAACAAAAAAACAATTAAATTTGAATAATTCTTTTGAACATGATACTAGAACCTCGTTAGAACCTAGACCGAGAATAGTTCATTCCCCCAAAAATATCTCTTTTTCAACTCAACCAAATATGCTAAACCTTAATCCTCAAAATTTTGCTGACCAATCTGACGCAAGCCCAATTGAATTAATTAGAGATTTTAACATAGAGGCAGAGTTCATTGAACCCCCTGATTCCCTTCCTGGTTCAATTGTCGGACAGCAATCCTTGGCAGGTGCAACAGATAGTATACCAACCAATGGTGTTGCAAATTCTAAAACTGTAAAGAAAGTTCCACTTGAAACCTATGTTGAAAAATGCGTACAAAATTCTTTAATGTCTTTTGAAACCTCTTTAATGAATTCACTCGAAAGTATGTTAAAGACAAATATTGAAAAATCAGTGAAAAATAATTTAAAAACTATAATGAATTCCGAGAAAACGAAAGAAGATTTTACTCGAAATAAACCGCAAGATAGGAAGTCAGCATCTGACTATGTAAAATTCAAACAATTTCAACCTTCCTTTAGTCAGCAGAAAGGTAATGTCCAACCTGCTGCAAACCACGGTACGGAGGTGCACTTTAAGTCCTTTAACGAAAATTCAGGTTCGAATTTTCGGGATGAAGAAGAGCTAGAGTCCTACTCAGATAACAATGAGGACGAAGCTCAGCCATCTGCCGGTATTAACACGATATATCCAAATCGTAAGTTAGAACTAGATCGCTGGGGTATATGCTTTGATGGTTCCTCTAAATCAATTTCTGCTGAAGATTTTATATTCAGAGTAGAAGTTTTAAAACGAAATTATAATCTTCCTTGGTCTGATATCATAAAAAATTTCCATTTACTGCTAGGTGGTATTGCACAGAATTGGTTCTGGCAATATCTACGTACCAACCCCAGATCTGATTGGCATACTATCCGCCGAGCATTATTAAAACAATTTAAGACTTATGAATCCGATTTCGAGATCATCAAACAGATCATGGAACGTCGGCAACAAAGCATGGAAAGTTTTGATGATTACTATAAATCAATTTTGCACTTACAAAACCAATTAAGGCAACCAATTCCTGAGAAAGAGTTGTTGCAGATTCTCAAGGGTAATGTTAATAATCGCCTGATGAATTTTGTATATCCGATGACTATATATTCCTTGGAAAATTTTCGAGAAGAGTGTCGGAGAACGGAGAAGATGCTCGAAGCTCGTAACTCAAACCGTCATCGACAAGACGCTTTTAATTATAAAAATGTACACGAAATAGATTATCCCTTAGATGAAAGGAACTGTGATGTCGCGGCTCTTTCATTCGATAAACGCTGTTTTAAGTGTAAGAAGCACGGTCATTCGTTTATGTCGTGTCCGTTACCATCTAGAAATCTGTTTTGCTATCGATGTGGTCTCGATAACGTAACTACGCCGGATTGTCCTAATTGTAATCCACATTCGGAAAACAGAATTTCGGGTGTGAAAAACACGGGGACCTCACGCTCGACACAGACATCCCCATTAGAAGAAAATTAGATAAAAGCACCAACACTCCTAATTCATATCTTACCGTTACCAATAATATACCATCAAATAAAAACCCGGATTTACAAATACTATCACAGACAAAACCTGCTAATATTCGTCATCTTAGATGTTACAGGGATAGATTAGACACTTATAACAAAATAAAAACGAAAATATTTTCTTTAGAAGAATTAAAATGTGCTTCGTACACAAACAGTTCTTTAAAATCTAGAGTGCGGAGAGCCAAAAGAAAACACTTTAGGAAATTAATTGAAACAACGGATCTCGAAACGCATAGCGATCCTCGTCCATACACAAAAGTTATTTTATTAAGGGAAGAAGTCACTGGTATTCTTGACAGTGGAGCAACTATTTCTTGCATCGGTAAAGGATGTTTCGATTTGGTTAAACGCCTTAAAGTTCCAATCATAGAATACAGTTCACAAGTGCGCACTGCTGATGGTCAAGGACAGGAAATTAAGGGAAGAATAAACGTGCCTGTTGTGTATAAAGGATTAAAACACAATTTAGACTTTTATTTAGTGCCATCACTGTCGCAAACACTCTACCTTGGTATTGACTTTTGGCAGAAATTTAAAATAGCACCACACCTAGTTAGCGAATTGGCCTCGTCAGAGCCCTACAATTCTTCTACTCACGAGTTAACACCCGAACAAAATGTAAGGTTGCAAGTAGTTATCAACAAATTTCCATCATTCTCACGACTTGGACTAGGCCGTACCACAGTAGAAACTCATGTTATCGACACCGGGAGTGCCGAACCAGTAAAACAGAGGCATTATCCTGTATCACCAGCCATACAAAAACTTCTATATGAGGAGCTTGATCGCATGCTGTCTTTGAAAGTGATAGAAGAGAGTCAAAGTGCTTGGAGTTCTCCGGTCGTGCTTATTAGAAAACCGGGGAAAAACAGACTTTGCCTTGACTCACGTAAAGTTAATTCACTGACAAAGAAAGATGCGTACCCGCTGCCGCATATAGAGGGAATGTTAAGCCGTCTGCCAGATACTCACTTTATTACAAGTGTGGATCTCAAAGACGCCTTTTGGCAGATTCCATTAGAAAAATCGTCACGAGAGAAGACAGCATTTACGGTTCCAGGGCGACCACTCTACCAATATACGGTTATGCCTTTCGGTCTGTGCAACGCTGCACAAAGAATGTGTAGATTAATGGATCGAGTGATTCCACCAGCATTAAGGGAGCGTGTATTCGTCTATCTCGATGATCTTTTGATAATATCTCCAGATTTTGATAGCCACATGGAATTGCTGGAACAAGTAGCGAAGTGTCTCAGTAATGCTCAACTCACCATCAACGGTGAAAAATCAAAGTTCTGCTTTCGCGAATTAAGATACTTAGGTTATATTGTGGGCCAAGGCCATATCAAACCGGATCCTGAGAAAATTTCAGCTATCGAAAACTTTCCAGTTCCTAAGTCCGTTAAGCAAATGCGACGATTCCTCGGGATGTGTGGATGGTATCGTCGTTTCATTAAAAACTTTGCAGCACTTGCTACACCCCTAACTAATACCCTAAAGAAAAACACAAAATTTGAAGTTAATGAAGAAGCAAAAGACGCCTTTGAAAATCTGAAAAATGCCCTAGTCTCTGCACCCCTTCTGATAAACCCAGATTTTTCAAAGCCGTTCATTATTCAATGTGATGCATCTAGTTTCGGCATCGGTGCAGTTCTTTCTCAGTGTGACAACGAAGGCAATGAGAAACCGATAGCATTCTTTTCGCAAAAATTGAATTCATGCCAGCGTAATTACAGTGTCACTGAGCAAGAGTGCCTCGCTGCCGTAGAAGCTGTTAAAAAGTTCAGGCCTTATGTTGAAGGTACGCGCTTTTCTATTATAACTGACCATGCCAGTTTAAAATGGTTAATGGGCTTAAAAGACTTGAGCGGCCGTCTAGCGAGGTGGTCTTTGAAGCTACAATCATATGATTTCGAAATCCATCATCGAAAAGGAACAGCACATATCGTACCTGATACTTTGTCTCGAGCACACATGGAAGAACTAGTATTAAACAAAAGCTCAGAATTCAAGATTGATCTTAACGATCCTGCATTTTTATCCAATGACTACCAGAAGCTAAAAGATAATATTTCAACAAGCCCCGATACGTATCCAGACTTAAAAGTAGTAGAAAATCGAATCTACAAGCGTGTTCATACCTTTGAGGATATCCACAAGTCAGATATGCAATGGCGAATATGGATTCCGTCGAATCTAACAAAAATGTTGATCGAAAATGCGCATAACCCTCCCTTGTCATCTCATGGCGGAATGTTCAAGACATTAGAGCGCTTGCGAGAACTATTCTTCTGGCCAAATATGACCACTCAGGTGCGTGATTTCGTAAGAAATTGTTCGCAATGCAAACAATCCAAATCTTCAAATGCATGTCTAAGACCTCCAATGACATTTCATACAATAATAAGTAGACCGTTTCAGAAAATCTATATCGATTTTCTTGGGCCTTACGTTAGATCTAAAACAGGGAATCTGTACTTGTTTATCGTACTTGATCATGTTTCAAAGTATGTACTACTAAAAGCTATGCCGAAAGCTCATTCAGTAGGAGTAATTCGATTTCTGGAGCAAAATGTATTCAGTACATTTGGAGTACCCGAGATTATCCATTCAGACAATGGGAAACAATTCGTTAGTAAGGAGTTCGCAGATAGTTTGTCAAAACATGGTATTAGGCACCTTAGGACTGCATTATATTCACCACAGTCTAATGCATCAGAAAGAGTTAACCAGACCATATTGAGTGCCATTAGATCTTACCTTCGTGGTGACCAACGCGAATGGGATCGATATATTCCCGAAATTCAGCAATCCATCTGCAGCGCTGTACATCAGTCCACAGGGGTCAGTCCATATTTTGCTCTATTCGGGATGCAAATGATAACACATGGCAGTACGTATCCTTTACTAAAACAACTTGGTATGCTCAACGAGGGCGAATTCGTAGCTTTAGCTAAATCCGATAGAATTCAGTTGATTCGACATAATATCCTTGAACATATAAGAAAAGCATTTGATAAGAATTCTAAACATTATAACTTAAGAACTAGGGAAAGATTTTTTATGCCAGGACAAGAAATATTTAGGCGGAATTTCGTCCAAAGCAACGCTTCTAAAAAGGTAAACGCTAAACTTTGCCCAAAGTTTCTAAAATGTCGAGTTGTAAGAAGAATTGGTCAATGTATGTATGAAGTTGAAAACTTGAAAGGCAAACGAGTTGGTATTTTTCATTCAAAAGATTTGAAAGCTTAGCATGATAGAGGATAAGAGGACTATGCAGGGCCGTGGGTCGATGGAGCAACAACCACATTCATCGCAGTCTAGCCTTTCCATGCCTCTTATTCAATCATTAATGAATAAAATGCATGGTTTTGTAGC
Organism: Chalcosyrphus nemorum; assembly: GCA_949716465.1. Taxonomy (NCBI): domain Eukaryota; kingdom Metazoa; phylum Arthropoda; class Insecta; order Diptera; family Syrphidae; genus Chalcosyrphus; species Chalcosyrphus nemorum. The sequence goes on along the minus strand of OX454334.1, from coordinate 12,509,288 downwards.
GACCAACTGCGATTTAAAAAAAATAATAATAATATTAAATAAGCCAATCGCATGCAAACAAGCCCTTAACAAGCCATCTACCGGAAAAAAAAATTAAAATAATGCGTCAATTCAACGAAAGTGTTCGAAACCCACCTATTCGAAGTTACCACGACTTCCCAACGCCATGTTCGTTCCTTTTCAACACCGACCTTAGCGAGGAAAGGTGATCGACCACGCTAAGTTTAATTACATATAAGTAATATCCAATTTTATATAATTTACTGCACAAATCTTGCAGAAAGAAATAAAAATTATAACAAATATCAAACACAGTTTGTGTTATATAACAAAAATAAAAAGGTTAAACGATTGAATAAAAATTCATAAGCGTACTCTACGTACATACATATATACAATCGAGTAAGTAAGTAACTTTCTCGCAGAAACAAAAAAAAAAAGTTGTCTTATTTTGTTTTCAGGGCTTTGCGGGCAATTTGTGGAGAATACCTCACAGGTTTTCTGCTATTTTGTCCGCACCCGATTAAGTACCGACCAGAATACCAAAACCAAGTTAGTGGTCGAATGTCCCACAGCACCGCGAGTGGTCAGGAGACACGTGTCACGTGTGGTGACCTCAAAAAAACCCCCTTCTGAAACATCTTGGAATAAGCTAAGAAATCAGCAAACCACCTGCTCCAGTCGATACGACCGCATCCTCTGTTCCCCCCCCCCCCCCCCCCCCCCACGTGCGGCACTCAGTCATAAGCTGGTCATCAGTATAGTTTTTTTTTATCAGTGCGATAGTGTTAAATCTTACATACCCATATTCTTAAATTAAAAAGTACTTTAAATTACATTCATACTTACATACTTACCTTAAATATATATAAAAAGGGAAGAAATTACATACAAAAAAAAAAAAAATATATATATATATGTGTACATACCTAAATATCTATAATTAATCATAATACCTATCAATAAGATTCAAAGTGCGTTAAAGAGAGTCAAATCAAATCTTAAAAATTATATAACATCTATATAAAAAAAAAAAAAGTATAAAAAAAGAGAGCAGAGATAACAGCGGCAAGGTATTGTGATCACAACACTGGACACCGTCAACAATTCATGTAAGTGCTTTCATTCTTTTGTTTACATTTTTTTTTATGCTAATATTCTCTCTTAAATTAAGAACACGTTGCGTACTTTTCTTATATTTTTGATAAAATTCTCTTTAATGATAACTATAATGCTTACTTCTTTTGACATAATACTTATTTGCTATTTAGAACTATAATTTAAATATAAATGAAATGATATATATGTATCTTATATACTAATGTATAAAATGATAGAGTTTAATGAAATTATAATATAAAGTACTTAAGTAATTAATATGTGCGTTTAAAAGCGATTATTTGATTGGCAAGGAGGAAAAGAGGAAGATGAATGGGATGAGTGATTAGAGTAGTGAGAGAGGTCAGTGATAAGGGGTCCACTAGAAACATAACACGGTCATCTGTGGACATAGGAGTGAAGTGTTAAGCTTCTAAGGTTGAGGGAAAGGCCAGGTAGGACTACATCTACCCTACCATGCAGGTATCAGTCCATCAGGTGCCTGACAGGTGATAAACAGGTGTAAGCAGGTGCATGAGAGAAGTTTTTTTTTTTTTTGTTTTGTGGTTGTTTATTATTGGCACGATATTTTTTTTTTATTTTTGGCGGACATTATATGGCAGCAATTACCCACCCCATACGACGAGCTAAGCTGAGCATCGCAAGCGTGCCATAAGTTGCCAGCATCCAGGGTCGATTCAATCACATCCCTATCCGTTACAGGATGACAACATGTTTGAGGGAACTTTAAATTACTTTACTGGATATCAAGGAGATGTGTGGCGATAATTTGGACCTGTAATTAAGTTATTGGCCTTTTATTTGGGACAGGAGGAGCTCCACTAAAGCAGTCACACTAGTCCATTGTACTATCGTCTTCTTAATGAATTCCAGTAGAACCTTCAGTGATGAGAAAATTATAGTAAAAGCGCTTAGTACCTTAAATGGTACGAGCAAAGACAGGACAATCATATAGGAAGAGTATCGTCGCTCTATCGACAAGTGGCGCAAACAGATATTTTGCTTAAGCCAACGGCAACCATATAAGGCAAAAGCAAAGTGTCCCTTAAGATCGCCAAGGAGTTGCCTGCAGTCTTTAGCAAGAATGCCTTGCATCTCTCACTAACGTATGAGACATCCTTTTAGTTAACCTACATCCTGGACATACATGCCATGCACAACTATATTCATAGGAAACTCAAGTATCAATGGAACTCCTAACTGTTGGCGCAAGAAGACCCGTTTGGGGCATGAGAAATTCTCCTCTGAGCCTTGTCAAGCAGTCTGGCACCCAGAAGAGAGTCAATAAATAAAATCTTGCGAGGCAGTTCAAAGGGCTCTTGCATTCATCAACTAGTTTGGATACTACTTACCTAACAGTTAGACTCCAGTATGCCTGTGCCAAAAGACATCACGCCTGAGTTTGGGGAATGTTTTCAACAAAAGCCCTGTGATAAATAAACATCAAGAGGAGGGATTTTTAGCAGTGCATCTATAGCAGAGCTCGGTAAAACTCCCCTTCATCTAAGATATACAGTTCTGTGCAATTTGGCACAAGAGTCATATTCATGAGAACGATTCTTTCCCCAAACAACTGATCATGAAACGATCATGAACGTATAGATCCAGAGGATCATTTTCAGGGCCAAGATCCGTGTCTTTCAAGACTACCCTTAGAAGAGGAATATTTATGAGAATGATTCTTCCCCCAATCAACTGATCATGAAACGATCATGGACGTATAGATCCCGAGGATCATTTTCAGTGCCAAGCTCCGTGTCTTTCAAGACTACCCTTAGAAGAGGAATATTTATGAGAATGATTCTTCCCCCAAACAACTGATCATGAAACGATCATGGACGTATAGATCCCGAGGATCATTTTCAGTGCCAAGCTCCGTGTCTTTCAAAAATACCCTCAGAAGAGGCATATTTATGAGAATGATTCTTCCTCCAAGCAACTGATCATGGACGCTTCCATGACCAGGGAAGCTTCTTATTCAACACTACTCCTACATATTTGACTTCTTATGGCTAGCTGAGTCAGACCAGACATGGTCTTCATAAGTGTTTCCGACTTCATAAGGCGCTCTGAAAGGTGTCGAATAAGACTCTGGTGGATCACGAATAATAATGGAATTCCAAGGAAAAGTAGATGGTTCAAACATTTGTGCTCCCTACCCTAGAACTTAAATTCAAGCGACAGATAGACATTTGATGAAAGACGCTGACATCATGCCATGTTTCCAGAAACACGATCGAAATCCTACAAGGGGATACCCAAATACCCAAGCATTATTAGAGGCCACAACCAATTGATGGTCCATTGAGGAACAGATGATTCCTGTAGAGAGTATGGCAACACAGACCAAGGGGAAGATTCAGAACACTTTCTTTGTAAATGTTGTAGCCTCTGCTTCACTAAAACAAGAGTTCTATTTGAATGATTTGGGCGAATATACCAAGAACCAAATGGATTCTTCAGGATAGTTTCAGAGAGAACCTTAAATGTTTACTTTGCTCTCTATTTCCAGGGAAGCACAATAGATCCTTGTGAGATCCAAGGGCTAGCCAACCTATCTTCTTGCGGTGCTCCGGGGTTAAAATATGTAGGTATGCGGCCCAAACTGTTGACTCTGGATACCCAACCTAACCAAGCCTAATCTGTCTCTAAACAGTGTTGCCACATAGAACTGATTTGCAGTTTGAATGACCATATTTTGTGTTCCAAACTGATAGCAACTTTAATGAAATTTAAACAAATTTAAACACGGAAAATATCTTTATAAATTTTTCAAAACTATTGCAAGAACCTCATTGTTCCACGAAAATAACTAGTGGCCACCTGTGTTCCACTAACATCAAAGCCAATCCCAAGAATTTGCATGCAAACTCGTGCGTTCTATATTTTAATTTTTTATTTAAATTTCCCTCTGTGCATTGAACTCAAATTTAAAAAAGGAATGCCGTTTGTATTTGCAGCAACATACCTCACTCTGGGGGTAGAAAGAAAAATCCTTTAGTCTATCAGCTCTAATAACACTAAAAGCTTGTCCAGTTGCAGCACAAGTTGGAAAAATTTAGATTTTGCGTATGTAACTTGTTTCATTCTGTTTTTTTTTTTTTAATATTTGTTTGGTTGATGGAATTCCCCAGCCAGTATTGTGTATAGCACAAAAGCCGATGAGGAATCTCACTCGGTGAAGGAATGAGAAGAATAGCAGAAAGGACAGCTTTAATCCTGACCATCGGAATGTGAAAATCCAATTGGGTTTTTTATTTTTTTTTGTTTTTTGGATCCTTGTATCAAAATACTACTAGGAGGCCAATGGACACCAAAGGCATCTCCCCGCATAATCCCGATCACGCCTTCGAAGGGTAAAATCTATGCATCGACATGGAGCCGCCATATGCATATGGCCGCCGCAACAATTTGGTTATCTAATTCAATTCACGAATATCCTTTCCATTTTCTGGCCACTCTGTGTGAAAGAGAAGCCCTGAATTTGGATCTATGGGGATTTTTGCATTTTAATAAGGCTCCTCACACAGGAGCACATCCATACAGCCAGACGCAGTCAAGTCAGTCATGTGTGTAGGATGCAAAATGGGATGCGATTTCTGCAGATAACGCAGTGATGCGGACGAGAATTCTGTTTGACTTTTGCGGCTTATACGAGTATGGGTGTGGTTTTAATTAGATTATTACATTTGATAGCTTAATGCGGATGCTCGAGGCTCTGAATTGAAATGAATGATGGCAATGCAGGCTATCATTTTAAGTCTGTCAAACTGAAGAGTTTTTAGGCCATATCACCGGAATGATGGGTTAGTATTTACTTATGGTTAAAGTAAAATCCTTGTGGAGGCGTATATATTACGTGAAATTTGTATGCATTTTATGCGACTCATTAGGCTTATCTTTGGAATGTATTCAAATGAATTTATGTTCATTCTGTGAACGACATGCTTTTGAAAAGGTGTGGCGAATCGAAAGCTGAGGCCTGTCCCTATATAGACCAAGCAATTGTTAACTAATTCTAAGCTATCGGGTATCCTTAGAAGAAGATATCAAATGTTTGAGACATCAATGTGTTTCTCTGTCTTCTCTGGGCTCTGGAATTGTCGGTCTAAGTGAGCAGTGACCTTCTGGTCACAAGGTACCCATCTACCTGACCTTCTCTGTCTACTTATTCGAAATCTCCTATCCAAATGCAACGGTTGCTACACCTAGTCGTAAGTCAATATTGCCTTCCTCCTAAGCCCGCACTCCCATGTAAGGAGGCAACAGGAAGTTGTTACTAAATGAACCAGATTTTGCTAAGCCGGGTGATTAATTCAGAACTTTGCTATTGGCTATTCATCGCTCAGCCACTACTATGGCTTATTTCTACATCGTCCTATGAATATACCAGTTTATGGGGATTCATATTTCATTTAGGACGCACTGACTACATATATAAAAGGGGAGACACGAGGCCTCTGGATTAGATGGTATAACAAATAAGTGCATAAGCCTAGCCCTCGAAACAAGCTCAGAAAATTTTATGACCCTTCTGCCAAGTGTTTTGGTAAAGGAGTCTTCCCAGAGCAGCAGACGGAGCAGACGAGTAATCTAGTACGTTTTCTTGAGCCCAACTTGGTTTATTGGTTCTTCTCCAAGGCTGTAAAATAATTCTTATGTACGTATAAAGAGTAAAGCTATAGTCACTGAGGTGTAAGCTTTACGCAGCCATTTTGAAAGCTTTTTTGCCCACAAACTCTTATCTGATTACTTTGTTAAGCGATTCCACGCGATAAACTTCAGTAATGCTTTTGGAGTTCCACCATGAACGCTATTAGGACCGAACCCTTTTGGAATGAGTTGAAGAGAATTGAAATGATTTGAAGAAGTTTTTACAGAGGTTTCGTTGACGTTTTGTGCTTATAACCTAGTTTATTTCTTTCTATTAATTTAGTCAACAAAATGCCTATTTATTATTTGCTATACCAGAAGCTTTTTCTAAAATATTTTCATTAAATAATAATTATTTGTTTATTTATAGCATAAATAATATTAAAAACTCACTTTATAGCCGTCCTCCTTTGGCGTAAATCAAACATTTATCCTGCAACAAAACAAATGTTAATTAAAATATTGTATTGTATAATAAATTCATATTTTAACGTAATTATTTTATGTAAAATCTCATTAAAAATTTCCAATTAACAAGCGTCAGCTAACAAACGAAATAGACTCTGCATCATGGTATTAATTTTCCATTCAAATTATACTGTGTATATCCTTTTTTTTTTGTGCATTGAACTTTGCTGGCTATTTGGAACAAATTACATAATTACAATCTACGATGTGTGTGCTTTCATCAAAACTGATCACAATAAGTAGGTATCCAAAGCCAAACTGGACAGGATGGCTGGCCAATTAATTGAGCAATCTATACGGGCCACCATAACAAGAGTGTACAACATTCCTTTTTTTTTTGAAATATTTTCATCAATTAGGGGAAATTATTTTCAAGGTATTTTCTCGCCCAGGATCAAAGGGGTGCGACCACCAAACATTCATTTTAATAAAATTTCCCATACCTCATACGACAGACAGAAAACCTCCTCACGCCCTGATAAATAGTCACACATTAATAAAAAAAAAAAATTAAAAGCATGTTTGTGTGAAAGTTTTTAATGGATGAAATCGAAAAGTGCAACGACCAAACAAGGACATTAATTAACGTATTTATGGCAATTACATGATTTCATTTTGATATTAACTGGGGCGAAGGGCCCTGCCCCGCCTTCCCCTTTAGTATAATGATAAATGATAATGAAATTGTGTATTTTCTTGTGTCACAAATTAACATAATATTTCACAGTAACTGTGTTATAAATGGCGGTGACCAGAAAAACGGACAGCCCTCTGTGTAACATAAAATTCTTTTTCATTAAAAAAAAAAAACAAAATGTCTGCAAACAAATAATAAAAAAAAAAAAAACAGTTACAATTAAATTAAATGCCGCCGGTCTTCGCTTAGTTTAAGTGTAGTATTGTATAATAAAATTAATATCTGCGTGACCGCAATAAAATATTGATCCGCATTTTGGAAAATTCAATTACCATCCACCAGTGTAATGTGGTTTTCATTTAGCGGTCACAAATGAATTGAAACATTTTTGCCGCGGGACGACGTTTAGGCTATAAAGTTTACCAGGATAGGGGTTTGCATTTCTGCCAGAAGAAATAATTGGGGAGTCAAGCCAGCAGGAAAAGGTATTCATTTGTCTATGACGTAAAATAGGACAATCAAATTAAGACCATTAAGTTCGCTTATAAGTTGGTGAAGGAGAAAATCTTTCAGGAAAGAAGGACCTTGAAATTGAGCTGAAATGTTGGTAGATTTCATCTTTTAGGTAGGTGAACTCCTTAACTGCCCAATGTTTTGGACAGATAAATTTTTGTCCTTATTCACTTCAGGACCAACTAGTTTCGCCTGCTCATCAATAGCCGTGAACGCCTCTACGACGGCTTGCCGGGATCTTCCGATGATGTCAATATCGTCTGCGTAACCCAGCAGTTGGACGGATTTGTGAGAGATGGTGCCTTCCGTGTTGACACCTGCCCTGCGCACTATCTGCTCCAACACGATATTGAAGAAATCACATGACAGCGCATCTACTTGCCAGAATCTGGTGCACGTTTGGAAGAGCTCCTAAGAGTTGTTTCCAAGTTGCACAGAGAGTATCGCGTGTCTTCCAGCGTTACGCGACACATCTGGATAAGTTTTGTCGGTATCCCGAATTGGGCCATCGCCTGGTAGAGCTCAAGACGATGAATGCTGTCACAGGCGGCTTTAAAATCGATGAAAAGGTGGTGGGTATCGACTTGGAATTCGTTGGTCTTTTCCAGGATTTGTTTGGTCTATTGTCGGAAGCCACACTAGTACGTGCCGAGTGGTGTGTTCCAAAAGGGTCTAAGACATTCACACAATACGTTGGATAGGATCTAATATGCGACATTCAACAGGGATATGTCTTGGTCAATTCATAGGATGGCCTTTTTTGAAGATGGGGCACATAGAGCTGATAATCCAGTCGTCGTGCATGCGTCCCTCCACGCATACTTGGCTGATGACTTGATGCATCCACCTACCAAGACATCACCTCTGTATTTAAAGAGTTCAGCTGGAAGCCCATCAGAGCCAGCGACTTTGTTGTTCTTCAATTTTCTTATGACAACATTAACTTCTTCAATACTGGATGGAGGCGTTGGTTCTTCATTGACTGGAGGTGGGTTCTCGTCTTGCCCTATCACTCTCTCTATTTGCTGGCCGTTAAGCAACTGCTGGAAGTGTTGCCTAAGCACATCACTTTTCTGTGCGCCGGTAACTAGGTTGCCTTCGCTATTACGCCACATGGTATTAACCTTACTAGGTACCACTCAAAACGTAGGGCCCTAACCTCTAGAAGATCATGGCCAAGTAAGTTCTTTCAATTCCCCACCTCTTCCGAGCATCGACAAACGTCCAAGAGCTTTTACTGTCATGAGAAAGCTTCTCCAAAACATTCTGCCCTTCGGATTCGGCATACTGAAGGTCCCTTCTGCACGTGTACAAATATATATCACGCCCAACACGTGCAGTTGCAAAAACCTAAGCCTTGGCCCTAGATCCCAAGAGTTTTCCCTCTTTTCGAACCAAATGTTGTCCCAACTACCATCAAATTTTTTTCTTAAAAAAAAACTCTTTAAAACATCAACAGATGGCGCAACAATCGTGCGAATAACAACAATTGCTTTTTATGTTTCTAATAAAAACTGTTGAAAGTCCACCCCATGGCATTGGTCGACACTTAAAACCCATTAAACTTGAATACCAGTTCATAAGAAAACCTCATAACCTCAATGCCCGTCGGGAGCAAAAACTCATAAAGGACATCATTTTCATGATAAATGTATGTATGTATGTATACGTTACCATATCCTATAATTTCCTTCATAAACTAAATACCACAAAACTGTCCTCATTATATGAGTACGATCGCTATGATTATAGTACAAAACCGCATCCTTGCCATGGACAAAAATCACCATCATCTTAAGCATTTAACTATCAAACATAAAAGCTAGGATATCATAAAAAAAATACATACCCAAACACACACACAGTCACATACACTTACTCCCAAGAGGGTTACACAAGACCATTCCACTTGAAGCAGCATCCCTGACGTTTTTCTGTTTGTTTCCCTTCTAACATAAAAGACAATCATGACAGGAATTAAGTTTATAGTAAACAAAGGACAATGGGAAGAACGAAAAATATACTCAACCCCCACAAAACCAAAAAAAAAAACAAGGACTTTTACAAGCCCCACGAAGTCAAACGCTGACGATGAATGTAACGGACATTTTGAGGGCACCGCACAGCAATATTTCATCATCTTCGCAAATACTCTCCTGCAAGGATAATGTGTTGCCACCATCCAACAAAAAAAAAAAAAAAATCTTAACCTCAGGACCAAGTCGTTTGGGAGGGGGGGTTTGACGAGAAAATCTCCGAAAGCAAATTATAGAATTTTGTTATACGACAACGACTTCCTTTTGTTTTTTCCTATTTTTTTTTTCTTTCTCTTCGTTCGTTGTTCCTTGTCTATTATCCTGAACTAAGAATAAATATACTTAATGGTCCAGGAAAGAAGTGTGCACACAGACACACATACGCGCCGCCCTGCATACACATATCACCAAAGAAACAATAGGAATTTAGTCACGAAGAAATCCCGGCTAAAGAGATGGAAAGACACAAAACTTTGACAAATGGCCAAAAGGACGAGAGGATGAGAGAACGACGACATGAACACCCAATGTTTGTGTACAATTTTAAGTGACAGAATCTGCTCCTCAATATGAGATTTTCAATTCGACATCCGAGTGGGATAATGATGGCAGTCGTCATCCAGTCCAGTCGTTCATCGTCGTCGTCCAAATGTATGTTCTCGTCGTCCTTTTAAGGTAATTTTCTGTCTTAAAATTTTAGGATAATACTGTTAAAACAAGATTTGTTGTTGCTCGTCCTCCTTTTCTATTTCAATTTCAATTTCAATTTCAATCATTTCTCGAGCAAGACGATGGGACCATCAAGGAATGTACTAAATGTGCAGCTCATTTGCTTCGCTCCGTCTTCGGCACCATTTGCGCGGTGCTCGAAGGACCAAACGAAAAAAAAAGCTTAATGGGGGGTACAACGTACGACGAGATCAAGATGAATAAGAAAATTCCCTGTCGGTATGTTAGTTCGCCCATCTGTTTGTGTCAGTTATTATGTGCATATTTCAAGTCGGTCTCCTCTTCTTGGGGTGTATAGTACTATGTATCCTTTCCTTGTCCCGGAAACGAAGTAATAATGCGTGCAGTTGGCTGAGATGGTTGTTTTCCTTTTTTTTTCAGACAAGAAAGTCTGAATAAATTTTTGGTGAATGAAAAATGTTTGATGGTAATGCTTTTCTGCCATGAAGAAAAAATTAGGTAATTTGCCATATTTTCTTGGAACGTCCTTCGGTGGGAGGTAGAGTGCAGAAGGAAATACTAGTTTCGGGCGGGCTAGTGAAAAGGGGAAAAGATCTCCTTTTTTTTCGACAGGAGAAGCAAATTAGGAGATAATTTATTCATACAAAAAACCTAGAGAATAAGGTTTTGAAATTGTACGCAATGAAAAGATAAAAAAAAGGATGCAATGAAGGCTAATGTCTTTGAATTTAACATATAATTTGCGAAAATGGGTTGTCCTTAATGAGATTTACGAAATTTTGTGATTTGGTTTGACACGTGGTCGTTGGGCGCCATTTAAGAAAAATGAATTGTTCTTCCGTAGAAAGTGTCTTGTATCATGGGATTAGAGGAAGAGGATCTCGCTACATGGTTGGCTTATTCGTTCACACCTCAGTTGCAGACCTAACATGTGCTTCATAGGCATCGCCTTTGGCTTACTTCTGCTTCTCCAACATTCCTGGTAAAATGTCAAACTGCTTCTCATCCTAGAGAGCACATTATCTTATAGTAATACTGACGCTGATGTCTTGCCAAGCGTCTGAGCTTCTGGCTTCTGGCAGTCTAAATCCAAGCCTAGAATCCACGATCTAGCAAAAGGTTTGGTTTGTGGCCAAAGTTGAAGTGGCCAATGGGTAAAGGCTAAACAAATAAAACCTCGGAATTCCTCAAGAAGTTCTCAACGGGCAAGGTACTTCCATTTAAGCCAGCTGACAGAAGGGAATACAACTCCAATGAATACCTCCAGGCGCTTATGTCGAAAACGAACTCATCGCCATTTCCTAGGCGTATGTGTTTCCTTTTTGCTGGATATGATGTCAGGACCGCGATGTTGCCAATGCCTGGCCATCCTCAACAACAAACTGAAGCAGTACACTTTCTACGTGGGCGTGCTGATAGATGATATTGGTTCTCAAGAGCTATGTCTTGTGCGAGAAGAACGTTCCTTTTGATCGCAGGAAGTACTCCTAATTCTTGCCAAGACCAGAACTGTGCTGGCAAAACAGAGACAAAGGGGAAAGAACCAGCCCATCTCGATTTCTTCGAGGCTCTAGTCACTGAGTTCATATCAAAGAGTCCCTCTGGACATATTCCCAAGTGTACATTGCTCTTTGAAGTTTCCAGTGATTCTATTTGATTGAACGGTTGGCACCAGAGCTTTATGAGATATATTCCAGCATTTGGACAACATGCACAAGCAAGCCTCCTTGTCGAGGGCAACAACATAACAACAAAAACTGACAACTCGACCGACTAACTGATTGCTTACGATAGCTTCAAGGAAGACACACTCTGGTTCAATGGCTTAACGTGGCAAGTCGACAAGCCGAAATTCACTATTCGTATTATAATTGTTCAAAGGATCAACTGGTCAACTTTTATAGGGGCGCCGACTTGTCGTTAGGTTTCAAGTAATTGTCACGAACTACGGCCGCTCAAAAGTATTCCAAAAGACCTCTCTCTGTCTCCTGACTCAGTTGAGGTTTAAAACGAGTAAACGTGAGAATAACTTCTCTGTTTGGCGATCAGACTTTTTAGATGTCCTATGTCCCTCTAGAAGAGGAGTTGAGCAAACTCACTGCTTCAACCAGAAGCACTCATTCAGTGAGTCGACTTTTCAGCATAATCTCAGTTCCTTTGATCCATGTCACGTTCAATATCAACGGTCACTGCACAGTCTACAATTTGCCATCTCTTCGTCCGCTCCTACCCTGCCACGTGCATTTCTATTTATTTATAAATCCACTGATGCAATTAATTGCAATCTCCTAACATATGTACATATGTATGTCCCAAAATCAAGGATATTTTTTTATTACCACAAATTAGTTACAAATTTCATCCGTTAATACTTTGGCCACTTTTGCTAGTTTTTAATTAAACTAATTAGCTAACAAAACTCTCACCCAATTGGAACCGCACTCCATGTGGATACTCTCTAACCACAAATGCGAGCTCCAACTCTCGAAATAATTCAAAATTCGAATTTAAATCGAATTAGACTAATTACTGCACACAGTTTCGATGAGAGAAAAAATAGAAAAAAATATATATAAACCACATTCGCTAAACCGCATCCTTCATCGGCAAGTACCACAAGCAGTCACCCCATGTGGTGCTACCAGAACTTAAATCACCAAAAGTGCATCCCAAACACACAAGTGTGCATCTTTAAAGCTACACTCAATATCCAGAGCAATTATTTTCCGGTTTTGAAAATTCCAATAAGAAACGAAATTGAAACTTTTTTAATCAAAAACTCCACGCTCGTTCTATCTATCTGCGATGGAGATGGACTCGCTCGCTCTATCTGTGTGTAGGTTTAAACTTATCCCGAACTCTCATCTCAAATGGCCAAAACCAGAGAGAGAGGGAGAGAGAAACTAACTTCACCAGAGATTTCGTTCCTTTTGTATTGCCATTTATTTTCTAGTGTGTATATCACTCGGTTAAAGTCTATAGTCGTCGTCGTCGCCGGCTACAACAACAACAACAACGAATGGATGTGGATTTTGGGTGAAATTTTCGATTTCATGCGAAAAGTTGCCAGAGCTAATAGTCTAGACTTTAGTAGACTTTGCACAAAAAGCCATTGAATTGGAGAGAATTGGTCAGGGGTGATGGTGGTTCTTGGTACGCAATAAAATGATGCTTACCACCCTGTACATTGACAACGAAAGCATCTAAATGCAAATTGAGAAAGGAATTCAATTAAATTATCTCCGCAAGCGGTAAATAAAAGGATTTGAATGGATTAAGATCGAAAACGAAGAATAAGGAAATAAAAATAAAACAAAAGTGGAAATGCATTACCACCAACAAACCACGGGCTGAGATATGGGCGGACTGACATTTTCGATTGATGAGGTCGTTTCAGTTGAAAAATTCACAGGCTCACAGTACCCAGTCACCACATAAAGTGAAGTGTTTACTTTCAGGATCGGTTTTCTTTTGCTAGATAGAGTGTATGGCATGTGAAAAAGGAAGCACTTGACTAAAGCACTCAGATGAAGCAATTTACAATAAAGCCCTTTACTGGACTCCTCTCATAAGTTATAGTAGTTCCATGATAAAGTGCCTACAGTACCAACAAGATACACGAAAGGATCTCACGCTGCAAAGGAAGTATTCTGTGAGAAAGGGAAAGAGGCACGTTGAGACACAATTAAGCAATCTCTTCTGCGTTCAATGATGGCTCTGAGCTCATCCAACGTCGTCGGCTTGTTGGCATAAGCCAATGACTTAACGTAGCCTCACAGAAAGTAGTCAAGCGGCATTAAATCGCACGAACGAGACGGCCAATCGACTGGCCCATTTCTTGAGATAACACGCTCAACATACTTACTCTTTAATAAATCGATTGTAACGTGTGCTGTGTGGCTTGTGGCATCATCCTGTTGAAACCACATGTCGTCCATAGACGAACCCATTGAGCCAAAAATGAGCTTCGTCACTGAAGATGATTTTGCGATGAAATTCATCATCTTGGCGCATCTTCTCCAGAACCCAATCGGAGAACGTACGTCGCTTCAAATGGTCCATCGGCTTCAATACTTGAGTCAGCTTGATCTTGTATGGGTGTAAACCAAGGTCCTTACGCAAAATACCCCATAATGTGGTCTGAGGTCTGAGCGATGCAGAGTTCTTGAAACCGCAGTGGAATTGACTGATTTGGATCGTTTTCTACGGACGCCTATTTTCGACACTTCGAGCAACCCGTTGTCTCCCTGACTAGGCAACATCACAGAACGAATATGTAGACTCAAATTTTTGCACTAAACTTGTTATTGCCTGTCTACTAGGACGAGAATTACGACCGAAAATTGGAGTTAACACTCTTAAAGTTGCGATCACCGACTCCGAATTTCGGTAGAAAATTTTTACAATTTGTAGAAGTTGCTCGTTCGCGTACTTTACCATGATGAAAATGTTGAGTTTACTGAATAAATTGACAGTGACAGTTTGATGATTAGTGAAAGAGTGCGTTCACAAAGTAAATTCAAAGTTGTCAAGTCCCTATTGGGAAACCCTTTAGTTCCAAGAAAGAGTATTACCCGTTTTCTCCTTAGAGCAAGGATGAATCTTGTGTTTGACCTTGTCGTGTCGTTTGCCTGTCGCCTGAATTCAAGTGCTATTTTGGTCTTGGCAAGTCCTAAACGATTCGGAGCATTGATAGGACTTGCTCGGATTTTTCTTGTCGTATCATTTGTCTATTCTTTCTCTAGGATTTTACTATGTCCACGGACACGCTAGAGTATAGATGTCATTCAATACAGCGCAATAAATGGAGTAAATATCACTTTGTGAGAAGTCGGTTTTGAAGACAATTCTCATTCTACTTCTGCTAGTGCTAGGACATCCACTAGTACAGTTGTTGGGAAGTCTTAGAGGAGTTCCACCAATTTGTATTCTCGGACATTTGTCAGTCGTTTTCCAAGAAATGGGGTTGTGAAAAATTGTCCTTATTATTTTCTCACGAATTGAACTTTCTTACACAGAATAGTCCCACGCACTTACCACTGCAATACGATGCCCAAAATTCAGAATTCATCCCAAAAAAAAAGAATTCACAAACAGATGGCCAAAGCCTACGGCTTACAAAACCGGCTTACAATATGTAATACCTCTGACTATTAATATTTGGCGGCCAACATAAAGTTAGCCGCTCATTAATCTTAGCACTCAAACCTGCCAGCCTTAAACCTATCAAAAAGGCATTTCATTCAGGCAAAAAAAAAAGAAGAAAGAACTCCTCATTTCTCATGAAACGAAAGACAACAAAAAAAAACTACTTAGGTGAAAGCCACTTTGTCAGCTCCTGTGGCGTTAGTGCCTCATTCATTCTATCTTCCCACCTACCATGGTCTCATGCGTTCATGTATTTTCCAGCCAAATGCTGATGATGACGATGATGATGCTCGTACATCCCTACCTTACAGTTGTATAAAATCCAATGATGAAGCATCATCACCGCTGGGTGATGGATAAAGATGTGAGCAGGTCCTTTCACTATGCGCGCCTGCATTTTTCATTATGGATTGGCCCCACTGCTGTCGCCGCCTGCTGTCAAAGATGAGTCCCATTTTTATTTTCATCGCGCGCCAGGATAAAATAGGTAAAACTTACACAGTAATGGTGGCAGACCAAACAAAATACAAGAGAAGGGGAAGAGCGGAACTATCGCAGCTCTTATGATATTGTTATTGCTCACTCATCTATATTTTAAGGTACAGCAACCTTTGTGTAGCGATGACTCCTTGTGTCCCATTATTGAAATTAGGGTGCAGCAGGATAAGAGTAGCTGCTGCTGGAAACCAACGGCATATACACAAGGACTCATCTTGTGCTGATTCATTGCAGTAATAGAGCAGTATTTTTTTCTTTTTTTCTCTCTCTTTATTCCTTCCACTCCTTCAATTTTTGGATGACTGCCATGACGCAGCTTTCCATTTTTTTTTCTTTTCCAACATCCTGAGCCTGCATGAGAGGAGGCGGCTCTGAAGGCGTGGAAGGTGAATTCATTTTTTTTTTTTTTTTTTGTTTAAGGATAACAGGCAGGCAAGTGAAGGCCACTGCCGTTGAACATCATAATTTGGAAATTATTTTATTTTTTTTTATTTTCCATTGTTCCTTCAACTTTTTCCTTCTAATACCGTTGAACAGGACTATACAGAAGAAAAAAAAAAAACTAATGATGTACAAATGAAGGCGTTTACTTTTGGGTTTGGAAGATTGCTTCGCAAAAGTTTAGCTTGTATCGTTTAAAGGGCGTCCTGGTCAGAAGAAGATACTTTGGCTATTTTTACTGAACATGATTTGCTTGCGTCGTCACGCTACAAGGGGACGACCGACGTTCGCTATTATGTCGGTTACTAGGGGGGGAAATATTATATTTTTTTCGTTTTTGGTGAAAGACACGATGGAGCTGCTTGTGAAGAAGATGATGTGTGATTAATGATGAGTGACCGTTTGATGTTTTTGCCAGGGAAGTAGCACTAAGTAGCGAACAAAATTTAAAATTAATTATCCCTGCATTCAATTGGATGGATGGCTTTGATGGTGTCCTTTGCTATTAGGGTTGGGGGATTTTTTTTTAGTAAAATATGTTTTTAATAAAAGTTTCATTGTGATAAGAAGAAGTGGGAGGTGATTTGTCGTAGAAAGTCTTCTTTTCACTTAAAGTGAAGTGGTACTAATGAGCGGGCACTTTAAAGACTGGATGTTCTCCTTAGACATACATAATTCACAACATCTTCGTTCTAGGATGCATTTCACACAGTCAGTTCGCGATGATTGACGGACTGTTCAAATGAATGAAACCTTTGAAAGCTTATGACTTTTATAGTCATTGATTGCCCTTATTTGAGAGACTTAATAGGAAAAGAAGAAAGTCCTTCGAACTCTACTTATAAAATGCCTACAAGGTGCTTCCTTCTGTGCTATGAACTTCTCGGATCACTGAGTATTCTGCCATTCTGAGTTAGTGGATTCCATCTTAGCTATGGCAATGCCAAGTTGCTGGAGAGCACGAAAGCCATTCCCATGGCTGTCCATAGTCCATTCTCTCATAAAGCTGTTCCTTTAGGATACGTGTTGGCCAGAGAATCTTCAAGAGACGTATGAAAGTACCTATTAATGAAAGTTTCCAGCATTCTTCTGATTTTAGCGTTCAATCTTTAGATACCTCATCCATATAGATAGCAACATGGACTCAACGTTCGAACAGAATAGTCTCTAAGCTTAAGCTGTGCCGATCTTTGGACAGCATTGTCTTTGGTTTGGCTTCATACTCGAATTGGTTTCACTGATACAACAGCTTACAGTTCTAGGCTCGTTTGGATCAATCAGCATGCCTATCCATCATCGTTTCGGCCAATATCTTTAGACACCTCTCAAGAGCGGCAAGTAACCTTACTTACTAGACTGCCAACAATAAACCAAAAACACTGTGTCATCATATCTGAAACAGGGATTGATGGAGTCAGTTAACTCTACTACTCTTATGCACACCACTGCCTTCACGGTGCACCTATCTAAGCTGTATGCTGGAATCAGTCACCCAAAGTAGCCAAATTAGCAATTACTGTCTTGCAGGTCTACTACCACCTTGGTCCACCAATATACCAAATCAGTCACCCTACCTAGCCAATACCAACTACAGCATAGTACCTAGAGTTTGATTGAATCAAACAGTCTAATACCCACATGCATCCTTTACCTTCTTGGTCTTCTAGGCTACCACATCAGCTAAAGCAGATTGCAAGAGACTACAAGGATTCGATTGAATCTGTTACTCTTTTTCGCACATCCTACTCTCACAGTTCTGTGGCAGTTAAGGTTCATTAAACCATTCACCCTACTTAGTCACTTCAGGCATTTCTAATTCTTCAAACCCCTCCGGAGATGTCTAAGTAAAGTGGCGAATGAGTGGTGAATCCTCTAGTTCAACAGCATGTGGTAATACAGTGTCATTGTCCTGTAAGAGAGTGGGAAGACATCTTCAGCATAGTCGAGAAGTTTGAGCTCAGATATAAGAGAAGATTGAATTCCTTCAGTTCCGTCGAGAATGAGAACAATATCGGCGAAAGGATGCAACCTTGTGGAAGCCCTCTTTGAACTTGGAACTCATCAGTCAAACTTTCTCTAGGATCCAAAAACGTTGATCTTCTTCTTCTCGTTTAGGCGACGTTATGATGCGTGAGGCTTGCCTTATTTTCGGATCCGAAATTGTTGACACTTTATCTTTTTGCTAATAAGCATAGTCTTTTGATCAGGACCTCTCCCTAGCAGTGAGAAAAAGATTAAAGTAATTAGCCTGTCACAAAGAGATGACTTAGTAGTCATAAGGAACCTCATTCACTCCTTGAGATATCTTACCACATCCTCCAAAAGAAACCCTGCACTATACATGGCTAGACTGTCGGTTATTTGTATATTAAAACACAAACTCCTTTGTGCGTATGCCGTGCAAGGACGCTCTCTCTAAGTGCAATAGCAGCTTAACATAAAATAGATAAAAAGAAGAATATAAATAAATTCCAACGCATTACACTTATCCGCTCTTTCATCGAATTAGAATATGCAGACAAAATGACAAATCATCCGGTGTACGAGCATAAGAAGGATGTTCTCCACTTTATCATCAGTGTGCCTTGGGATGCATCCATACAGCAGCAGTGGCAGCAGACATTGCGAAAAAAAAAACCTTTCTTCGTCGACATGTCTCATTTAAATGACAAAATCACAATCATGTAATGCAATGAAAACATTTCAGATGAATATCTGAGCAATGGTTGTCCTGGAGCAGCGTGGTAAAAGCTCTATAAGAACTTCTTACGTGTGGTACAATTGAAGCGCTTACTACTTATACCCTCTGAGTAGATAGTAGAAAGCAACTCTTTATCTCTACCTGTGCATGGGTTTTATCTTTCATTTTCTTCTCCTAATGCATCTACGTGTGAAACACGAAGAGGATTCTAAAGGCAGCAGCAGAACGCATTCAGGGTCGTCGAAGAAGGACTTTGTGTGCACGTCGTCGTTATATCCCTTTTGAATTTTTCAATTCTTCAATTCAAACGTAAAAGCATTCTGATGAAGTGAATACAGTAAAGAATGCCAGGGAGAATGGACATGTACAAGATACTCAGATGGATTTTGAATAATGACTGATTGAGGTTGGAATTTTAGCTTTTTTTTTGTATTTTTATTTTTTTCCTGGCGACAATTTGAAAGAGAAATTCTTGCTTTAGAAAATTTCTTGACCATAAACAGTATATATACATATGTATGTATGTATCTAGTGTTTGTAATAAACTGAGAGGTGTGCATCCTTTGAAAGTTTCCTGGAAGTCGTTTCGGCACTGAAAGAATTGATTGATCTTTTTTGTACTATTGTACCTACGAGCTGGAATTCATGCATCCTTTTGACTGACAGTATCTTAGTATCAATCTAACATACAAGGGACGAAGGTGGGTTTGGTTCTCTACTTGCTCTCCAGGACTCATGGTAATAAGTTGCTCCTTCTAGCTTTGAGTTTATAACCCAGGTGCTTTGCCAACAAAAGACTCATCGGTTTGATGGGATCAAAGATAATTGTTATTTCGCCAAACCCGGATTCTTCGTCGGATCTCTACAAAGGAGTCATTTGTAGGAAAATATAGTTAACAACAGTGACGTTCTGCCCAATGTTATTTGTTTAAGTACTTCGTCTTGTCCTCATTCACTTCAAGACCAACTCTTTTCTACGACGGCTTACTGGGATCTTCCGATGATGTTAATATCGTCTGCGTATCCCAGCAGTTGGACGGATTTGTGAAAGATGGTGCCTTCCGTGTTGACACCTGCCCTGCGCACTATCTGCTCCAAAACGATATTGAAGAAATCACATGACAGCGCATCTCCTTGCCTGAATCCGGTGCACGTTTCGAAGAGATCCGAAGAGTTGTTTCCAAATTGCACAGAGCATTGCGTGTCTTCCAGTGTTACGCGACACATCTGGATAAGGTTTGCCGATATCCCGCATTGGGCCATCGCTCGTGAGAGCTCAAGACGATGAATGCTGTCATAGGCGGCTTTAAAGCCGATGAAAAGGTGGTAGCTTTTGACTTGAAATTCGTTCAGGATTTGTCTGAGTGTAAAAATGTTGGAAGCCACACTGGTACGTGCCGATTGGTGTGTTGCAGAAAGGTTTTAGACGTTCACACAATACGTTGGATAGGATCTAATATGCGACATTCAACAGGGATATGTCTTGGTCAAGTCATAGGATCGCCTTTTTTGAAGATGGGGCATATAGAACTGATACTCCAGTCGTCGTGCATGCGTCCCTCCACCCATACTTGGCTGATGACCTGATGCATCCACTCTACCAAGACATCACCTCTGTATTTAAAGAGTTCAGATGGAAGCCCATCAGAGCCAGCGACTTTGTTGTTCTTCAAATTTCTGATGACTACATTAACTTCTTCAATACTGGATGGAGGCGTTGGTTCTTCATTGACTGGAGGTGGGTTCCCTTTTTGCCCTATCACTCTCTCTATTTGCTGGCCGTTAAACAACTGCTGGAAGTGTTGCTTAAACACATCAACAATTCCCTGTGCGTCGGTGACTAGGTTGCCTTCGCTATTTCAAAGAGCCTGCGTTCCTGGTTTGTAGCCAACTGCCAGCTGCTTGACTTCAATAGTCAAGTGGTTAAATGGCCTGCTTTTCCAAGAACCTACAATCGAACAGTTCTTAGAAGCTCTCTAATTGCAATTGCAATTAACCCAGCAACATATGTATGTAGGTACGACCTTTCCAAGGATCCTTTTGTTTAATCAGAGATTTATAAACTAAATTCTTCTTGATTTATACGCAGTTTCAACCGAAACATGTAAATTCGATGATGAAAGTGCGTAAAATGATTAAATCTTAAGGAGGAATGCAACCAAGCAGCAATATTCCCCGAACGTTCGAGCACACATATGTATACATATGTAAGATTTCATAGAAATTCAAATTTTCAGATGTGTTACACATAATTTCCCAACACTCTACTATCTTTCTGGGAAATTATTACTCGTACCTACGAGTACATTGAAGCACTTACAGGTAGATAGATACTCAGTATTCAAGTCTCGTCTATGGCATATGAGTTATTTATTTTAAATCAAATTTACTTTCATGAACATCACTAGGATGGATGAGATTTAATTTGCGTACCTATCGATGCATACATTTTAGTGAGTAGAATCATCAAAAATAAGAATATTCATTGTGAAATTTATTCCATCCGGGGAGTAGACAGTATCCTCCAAGGGTATGGAATGTGTTTCCTAACTTTGGGAATAAGGATATGTGTATCTGTATGTGTGGATTTTTGTTTAGAAAACATGTTGATTTCCAACTTCAGAGAAATTGTTTTCGAGTACCTACCTACATGTCTCTCGGGGATATACTGTAATAACGAGTACGACGACAGGCCAGAGGCGTTGGGCAAACACCCAAAAATTTAATAACTTTGTTGATTTTTACTAACTATTTCGGGGAAACATATAAAGAACTCAATTGGGCTTTTGGAAAAAGTTTTTGCAACTGAATATCCTGTCGGTAATGATCTTGAGGGCTTCCTAAGTGATTGGTTTAAATATCGATATAAGCTGCAATTTGTAGCAAAATTTTGAGCTTTGGATCTTATTGTTCAGCTTATTCCCAGAATTGAGTGAATACTATAGCCTTTCGTTATGGCTTAAACTTTAACTGTAGCAGCCCCTAGGGATAGGAAGCAATAAATTGGAGCTCGGATCCATTATACATACTTCAGATTTGGTAGTAGATAAGTTGAAAAGAAACTCTCTCTATTTTGACTTCCCAAGTTAGTACATCAGCGCCATCTACTGAGCGAGTTACATGTTCATATTTCTTTAATTTAAAGAAAGGTACAAGTTGATGTAAAAGAAATTGTAAAAGTGGTAGGAGGTGGGCTCCGTGTCATAGTGTTCTGGACCTCTTCCAACTAACTTCTTAAGGGTTTCCCAATAGGGACTTGACAACTTTGAATTTACTTTGTGAACGCACTCTTTCACCAATCATCAAACTGTCACTGTCAATTTATTCAGTAAACTCAACATTTTCATCATGGTAAAGAACGCGAACGAGCAACGTCTATAAATTATAAAAATTTTCTACCGAAATTCGGACTCGGTGATCGCAACTTTAAGAGCGTTAGCTCCAATTTTCGGTTGTAATTCTCGTCCTAGTAGACAGGCAATAACAAGTTTAGTGCAAAAATTTGAGTCTACATATTCGTTCTGTGATGTTGCCGTGTCAGGGAGTCAACGGGTTGGTCGAAGTGTCGAAAATATCCCTGCCGTTCAGACGTCCGTAGAAAACGATCCAAATCAGACAATTCCACGGCGTTCTACAGAATTGGGCATCGCTCAGACCACATTATGGCGTATTTTGCGTAAGGATCTTGGTTTACACCCAAACAAGATCAACCTGATTCAAGAATTGAAGCCGATGGACCATTTAAAGCAACGTACGTTCTCCGATTGGGTTCTGGAGAAGATGCGCCAAGATGATGAATTTCATCGCAAAATCATCTTCAGTGACTAAGCTCATTTTTGGCTCAATGGGTTCGTCTATGGACGACATGTGGTTCCACCAGGATGATGCCACAAGCCACACAGCACACGTTACAATCGATTTATTGAGGAGTAAGTATGGTGAGCGTGTTATCTCAAGAAATGGGCCAGTCAATTGGCCGCCTCGTTCGTTCGATTTAACGCCGCTTGACTATTTTCTGTGAGGCTACATTAAGTCATTGGTTTATGCCAACAAGCCGACGACATTGGCGCAGGCAAGACGCTAAAATTTCCTGCGCTCCACATATCCGACGTTAATCAAACGAACAAACGAAGTACTTGCTCGAGAGAGATTTAAAAATAGTTTTGAATAAATTTATTTTAAAAACAATTAATGAGGTTTTTAATCAAAAATATAAAAAACATTAAAGTATGTTATACTAGGTGAATGTAAAACTATATATAAACCTCTGGTAGAAGGACTAAATTGTTCCGGATGTCAGCAAAAGCTATCTGTTCTTCACAACTGCTTGCTAACACAAAAACTATTCCCTTAGATAAGCTAAGCAATTCCTGACAAGAGTTTTTTTATGGAGTTGGCAAAAGTTCTCCTGTAAAACACGTTTCACCGATAACTCTATTAACCGCAATGTTCAACTTTAATCTTTTCCGGAAACAGCGATGCAATATTTTAATCGTTAAACTTGTTATGACTTTCGTAAAAAAAAAAAAGAACATGAGAAACATTTAGCCAAAAAAAAAAAAAAAACGTGTGAACATTTCACTAAAAACTTTTTATCAAAAAACTCTCTTTAAAATTTCCTCAGAAAGCTATAAAATGGCCACTCCTATGCCAAGGCATCCTTACAGCAACTCCTAATAAAAATAAAACTGCATTTTCGAACATAAACCAAACTCCGATCGAAAATATAATTTGTTTGCAAGTCAATAACAATATCTTTTGCAGGACTTACCCGAAATAGAACCAATAGCTTTGTTTGCCATAAAACTGCTAATGCTCCCTCCAATCGATGTGATCCTTTTTTGCCGAAAAAAAAAAAAACAATACTCGTATAAGCTGATAATATTCTACAAGCTATCTCAAGGTCGTCTCGTATGCGGATACAGCTCGTAAAGTATTTTTTTTTTTTTTAATCCTGTCCTCCTTCGTTTATTTGGAAGATGGGTAAACAATAAAAAAATTTGGCGCGCACATATAAATCTGTTATCCCCTTTGCAGGATATGCACAGTCGAGCAAAATACTCTAGAGTCTAGAGAATTTATGTGAAAAATTCCATCGCGTTCAAAACCGTTTTTATGTCCTTTTTTTGTTTGCTACCCCCAAAAACATAGACTTGCATAAGAATAATAACTCTCTTCCACCAAATGGAAAAAAAAGAACGAGATACTTTTGCATCTGCAGAGAAGTGGTAAGTTTCATGATGAATTCGCCTCATCGTCGGGATGTATATTTTTTTTATATTTTTTTGTGTTCGTCCTTTCGACTCACTGGCGCGCGGTGACGGCGAAGGGGGTATCGAAAACATCGAGTTTGATTAATGCCCGAATTATCCGAAGTGATTGATGAAATGTCGGTTTAGAGTTTCGCCCGTTTCCTCCGATATGTAATTTTCCCGTTTTTACTTTTGTTTTTGTCCTTTTTTTCGAGCTCTGTGTTTGTTGCCTGTCGATGAAGTTCTACTACAGTAGTTTGGAGGGTGGTCTCTGTCAGTTATTCATTCTTTTTTTTTTTTTTTGCTTTTGGTTGTTGTTTTGTTTATTGCTGAGGGTTGTTTATCAAAATGGCAGGAAGACGAAAACGGATGTTCATCAGTAGATGAATTATTGGAGATTTTATTGTCCATTTTTGTTATCCTTTTTTTTTTGGGGAGGGGGGGGTATTTTTGGTTTTTGGTAAGTACTGTGTGTTGGAAAAGTGTGTACGATAAATAAGTTTCCTTGAAAAATTTGTCTCCCGTTTCAGGATTTTTTTTTTTTGGTGTTGTTGTTGGCAATTTTTGTAATGAAGATATGGTGGATGTACATTAATTCGATGATAGTGAATGATGTTGGAGAAAATTAATCCTTACATTGGCATAGTGGTATATGTGAGGTTCCTGTTTTTTTTGTTTGTCAATCTGAAAGGATAAAGAAATGGAAATGTGTAATTAGAGATTACTTACGAGAACTCTTAGCTTAATTGGAATTTTGGTATTCAAAAGGATTGAATGGGGTTTTCAACCAAAAAAAAAAAACTTTAATATGTAATGCGCTCATGTCAATGCTTTATATATAATTCTTAAGATGAAATACAATTCGCGTTGCAACGTCACCAAATAAAATAAATTTGAAGGAAAGACATTACACAAATATTGAATTTATTTTGAGTCACGGCAATATATGAAATTCATTAGAATGACAGTGGCGCCATCTCGAAAATTGGTCGTACCAACTCAGAAACCTTCGTGGGCTCATGCACAACAACTTTGCTAACGATCATCACATGATCAACTGTATATTTACGATTCTATAAAGGACATACAGACAAACATTCATTTTTATATAGAGTATTTACTGTCATGAGAAAGCTTCTCAAAAATCCCCTTGCCCTTCGGATACGGCATAAAACTGTAGGTCCCTTCTGTACGTACAGAAATGTATACCACGCACAATACGTACAGTTGTGAGAAGCTAGGCCTTGGCCCGCTATGGGCTGCTTACGGCCTAATATTTATTTACATATTTTATTTTCAGACTTCTAGAAATATTTCAGTAATTTCATTTCGATTGGTTTGTCTGTGTACACCCAAAAACCGCGTGAATTCATTTATTTGCCGTTGTGAATCATTCGCTAAAAAACGAGCCTTTCACAGTGTCACAGACACAAAAAACAAGCAAGTGTGAATCAAGTACAAAATAAAAACGAATCATCATGTATTTTTTGTATTCATGAATGATTGAGTGTGTAGTAGGCTGACATTCAAAATATTCATTCAATCAGAGCATTCGGAGAAGAAGTCAAATGTACAAATGATTCACGAGCCATCGAATATTTTCATAAAAAGAAGATAGAAAGTACAAACGACAAAGGCGACAGAAAAGAAGCGAAAACAAATACTGCACTGCAAATACAGACGTACATACATAGATAGAAGATTGCCTTTTTTTTCCAAATTCAGTGCCAGGCCACGAAGTATAAGGGGAGATGATCATTCCTTGGAATGAATGTGAATGAGAGCTCGCTTCAGATTGTGAGCCCAGCTCATACTTTTTGTGAATGAATACAAATATATGTGAATACAAGAAGTAGGTTCACAAGCCTAGGCACTTGCTGCATGTCTCTTGGGTACACCTTTTCCTTCGCATACCTACCCGAATTGGATGAAATCCAGAGGAATCAAATCAGGAGATAGCGGAGCCATCACTTTTCAGAACAGGTACCTTTGGTAAGGAATTATTGCACAAACTGTTCGAAATTTAGTCTTAGAAAGAAAACCGCCATATATAACAAAAACTTTGCAACAAAGTTCTTAAATTGGATACCCAAATGTGATTGTTACCGAGGAATTGGCACTCAAATTGCCGAAAAAGAGTTTCAAACTCTGCTCACAGACACGCCCACTTAGATATGATATTTTATCACATTTTGTGTACGGTCGCGCCCACCATTAAGGAGTGTTTTTCAGTGGTTCCATTAGAATCTCTCTCTAGGAACAAAAAACAGTGATGTTGAAAAGTTTTCCGACACCACCAACTGACACACCCACTTTTTGCAAAAGTGTCCATTTTCAATAATTTCATAGGAAAGAAAAAAAAAAAACTTTTTGAATCAAATACATTCCGGATCTAAAGGAAAGGGATAGGATATCATACCAACACCTTCCGGGAAGAATGTATGGCATGCTCTTATAAATTGTGCCAAGTGCTACGGTTTGATCTTGGTTTGACGTCTCTACCATTGACACTAGAGAGAAGCTCCTTCCACGAATGAGCAGCTGTAACTAGATCAAGGCTTCTGTAGACCTACAGATCTATTTACAAGAAGATATCCAAAGCTAACACGGGGACTCTCGGTAGCATGGCAGGATACACGGTACTGATATCGGAAGAAACATGAGGGTTGTGAATCTCGCGATAAAGGGACTCTCATTTCAAGTGATATGTAATGGCTAGGACCAGGATAGTATGCGTGGCAATAAACAACAAATCGCATAGTTTAGTCGCTATAATACATGTGTCATCTTCGACGTAATCAGAAGGCACTATGGGCATTGCCATTCATTCTACACAAAGTGTTCAGTGATGAAAAATAAGTTGAGCCTTCTTAGCTGCCTGCTGTAGGACTGTCTTGCCCTTCTGTATGACAGCCTCCTAAAGTTTCAAAAATAGACACATTTCACTAAACTATTGAACAGATCCGACACACTCCCCAAATTCATCTAAAAGATCTCTTTAAGCTTATAAATGTTAAAAAACATATTTGCACTACATATTTCAATTTCGGCAGAAAAATCAACGCCATACGAAATTGTTGAAGCGTTAACACCACCAGATGGACGAGAGAAAAAAAGGAAAAAAACCTTAAATCATCGTTAAAACTTAAATCATTAACTGTTTCAATTTAAAATTCGCAAAAGGTTACAATGAACGTGTCAAATCACAGATTTAAAAAAAAAAAACCTCGAAATTTTTTGTGAAAATTCCCATTGAAATAGTTGCAACAGACAGACAGGCACACAGGATTCATTTACTTCGTCACCGAATTATATCGAATGATTGCAATTTCCCATTTGCCAGTGCCAGGACACGATGGATGTCGCATTTTGCAATTTACAATATTCCTGTAATTTTTAGTGGCTTTTTTGTATATTTTATTCCTCGTTACCCCCACCGGTATTTTGTTTTAATTTCTGGCCTTTTTTTTTTTTTTGCTGTGTATATTGTATGTTTTCGTAACGACCAAAGTTTATTTCAGCATTTTTCATCCTTAATGGGAAATCGGCTGTCGGTTTTTCCAGTGCAATATCACTTTAGCATCATATATCACTGGGAATGCCATCATTACTCGGAGACACATATCAGGATGGCATTATCACACAAAAAATAAAAAAACAGTAGGCATACACTCAAAATTGAGTTGAATTGCAAAAAAGCAAAAAAAAAAAAGGATGCACTCAGAGGGAGAAAGAGAGAAAAGGACATCATTTTGTTTGCACGGGTGGATTCGACAAAATCAATTGGAATTGTTTTGATTTCGTTTGGACAAAGTAAATATGCAAATGGCGCATAAAAATCTACGAGGACCTCCACCCCCCCACCATATGTGTGTGGACATTACATACACACTCCATGCGGATGGGATATTTACTCAGATTCGAACAATGTTATTTTCGTATCGAAAGTTGTTTTTCTGTCTTTTTCGCGTTTTTTTTTTTTCATTCAAATTCAAAAGTTACATTTTCAGTTGCATCCATATGCATATTTCAGAGGATTTCGAATATTTTGTTTAAATTAATTTAAGTAAACATGATATAAGCTCGAAATATATACTACAACCTATAAAATGCATTTTTTTTTAAGTTAAAATTTATTGAAAGCTATATTTTGAAAATTAGATTTTTCATCCGAAATGATTACTGTTTGCTGTGAAAATATTTGTCCATTGCAATTATTCCCATCGGCGGCGCGCGGCAGAAAAAAAAAAAGAAACAAACAAATAATGGCCTGTGGTTGGTGTTTTTTAAAAATTGGAGCCATAAAACAGAATTTGAAGTTTGATAGTGTACAGATTGGTAAATTGAATTTTAAACAAATTAATTTTTTTTTTTCTTTTTAATTTTGTGAGCTATTTTTTTAGGTTTCACTGTGGCTGGGGAAAGCAATTTTGTTTGACTATAATTTTTTTGCTCGAAATTAATCAGGGTTTTTTTCGAAATTAATTACTTTTTTACGTTAAACAATCAAAGATACTTTTGTCTTCCAATTGAATTTGTAATTTCAAGCTCAACCCTCGACGTGATGTCAGAGATAGGTTCTGTGTTACTCCATTCTTGCAATATTCATCCATTCTTGCCTACCTTATTCCAAGCAGGTTCCGAGTAACTGAAATGGATACTTACTCTACGTATACCTGTCCTGAGAAATTATGCCCGACTAAGCCCTCCGTCTTTTATGATGAGTGCATACAGCGGAGCAAGGTGACAGAAGATGCACACAAGAAAGTGCTGCAGCGCAAAACAAGAGCAGCAAGAGAGGAATACCTGACCAGAAAAAGGGAAGAAAAGAGAATCCTGCGTAAAAATTAAAGGTACCACGCCGTATCCCAGCTTAAGGATATCGAGGAGCGCAACAACATCCCGAAATTTGATGGTAAAGCTAAGCAGCTAGTTACAAACCAGGAACGCAGACTCTTCGAAATAGCGAAGGCAACCTAATCACCGACGCACAGGGAATTGTTGATGTGTTTAAGCAACACTTCCAGCAGTTGTTTAACGGGCAGCAAATAGAGAGAGTGATAGTGCAAGAAGAGAAACCACCTCCAGTCAATGAAGAACCAACGCCGCCACCCAGTATTGAAGAAGCTAATTGTAGGCAACAACAAAGCTGCTGGCTCTGATGGGCTTCTAGCTGAACTCTCCAAATACGGAGGCAATGTCTTGGTAGGGTGCATGCATCAAGTCATCAACCAAGTATGGGTGGAGGAAGGCAGGCCCGACGACTGGAGTATCAGCTCTATATGCCCCATCTTCAAAAAAGGCGATCCTATGTCTTGTAAGAACTACCGAGGCATATCCCTGTTAAATGTCGCATATGAGATCCTATATAACGTATTATGTGAACGTCTAAGACCCTTTTGGAACACACCACTCGGCACGTACCAGTGTGGCTTCCGGCAGATGGACAACACACTCAGACAAATCCTGCAAATGACCAACGAATTTCAAGTCGAAACCCTCCAACTTCTCATCGACTTTAAAGCCGCCTATGACTGTATTCATCGTCTTGAGCTCCCTTACCAGATGAGAATGCTCATCTTACCAGTCCTGCTGTATGGAGGCAAGTGCTGGACGATAAGTAAGAAATCTGAGCAAATATTGGGCACCTTCGAGCGAAAAATACTCCGTCGGATATTAGGAGAAGATACAACCGCGAACTCTCTGATCTGTACCAGGATGTGGATGTAGTCCAAAAAAATGTACTACATTGGCTCAGCCACATCGAGCGAATGGACAACAATGCTCCAGCCAAGAGGATCTTCGAATCCCAGTCCCCAGGTTCGAGACGGAGGAGAAGACCGAACCTCCGGTGAAAAGACCAAGCTAGCGAGGATGCCAGAAAACTTGGTCTTCACAACTAGAAGCAGCGTGCGCGGGACCGCAGAGGATGGAAAGCAGCAATGTCTCAGGCAGCGACTCTACTTGATCTTGATCTAGCAATCCATTTTCTTACAGAGTCCACCTCAGTCAACTGGAAACAACAATGAATCTACAATCCTTTTCCAAATGACATTCCCATTAAAACAGCACAGTATCTATCGATAGTAAGCTAAGGATAATACGTATCAGTGAGTGATACTAAATTGATTCAGAGATTCAGAGGGTCATCCGTCAATGAGTACACACTACAAAGATGCACTTTCCGTCTTCACAACTTCTTTTTATTTTTATTATATCCTTTTTGTCCACAACATTGTCTTCGTCGTTGTCTTTATCCCGTCGTCATCACTGTCTGGACTAGTAGATGATTGTGTTGGCTAGTATCACTTAACCGGTTAGTGATGACAGTAAAACCCCAAAGAGTTATTTCATTTATTTTCCTCCGTCCGTCGTCACAAGAAAGAGACACAGGAATAAAAGAAAAGTGAATAAATATGATAGCCACTCTTTATTATTAAATGCATATCGTTGGGAATATCCTTTATACTCGACTGAACTTTACCAACAAAAGACGACACAAAACGTAGAAAAAAACAAAACCCCCCGACCAAAAGGATAAAAGTGATGAAAAGTTCTTCAGAAAGTATCCGAGACAAGAAAAAAAAATAAAAATAAACTACAAAATTTTATTAGAATTGCGTTTTGAGGGAAGTATCTCTTGGATACAGTAAAAAAAAAAACAACAAGATAGAATCACTTAAGTTTGCAGTTATATTTCAATTAAAAGAAAGGATTCTCATTTACTTAAGAATTAATTATTGCAGAGTTGAAGTTTGTATTTAGTTTAGCAAAGGCACTAGAAGTTCATTTGATTCTGTGGAGTGGGAATTGTATCTTATTTACTATTTGCTTATCTCTCCCTTTCTTGTTGTTGTACATAGAAACTGACTCCAAGTGGTCAGGTGCGGAGACGATAAGAAATTGATGGAATAGGAAGAGGAAACGATGACGTGTTACATTTGAGATCATTAATCTTAACTTTGGTAAAGTGTATCTTTGCTTTTCTGTCACTAGAAGGAATTTGATTTGGGTTTTAGTTAAGGTATCTCAATGTGATTTGGATATAGAAATGAGATTGGTATTTATTTGTATCTAGCAAATTTATTTGCTTGTAAATGAGATGTTGTCGCTAAGGAATATATTAATGAAGGCCGAGAGGGTGATGAGATTACAACTGAAAGTTAATTTATCAAGCGGAAGGACACTTTTCTGTAGCAAAACAGGATTTTGTGAGCTTGAGTTTGAATACTTTGAGAAAGAAAGAAATCTTCATTCGAGGGGAAATTTACAAGAGTTTTGAAGAGAGGTAATAGTGTCTACAACCACATAAAAATTATTTGCTTTTCTAGTCAGCTTTTGTCCAAAGGAAGAGCATCTAGATGGAGATTATAACTAGAACATAACTTAGACGGATGAAAATCCTTGAAAGAGTTCCTGTGCTATCCAATCCAGCAGTGGGCCTCTCGCACTTTATGCCCAAGAGAATTCATCTCCATCGTTGTTCCAATCCGGAGTTTCTGGGACAATCAGCTTATTCCCCAAACTTCCTCATCACTAGATTAGTATACTGACGGATCTAAAATGTCAAGTGGGTCTGAAGCTGGAATCTCTGGTCCAAACTACAAATTGTCTGTTCCTCTAGGACAAAGGCAGAGGTCCACGCTATCGAGCTCTGTGCCAGAGAATGCATTAGAAGAAACCTCCGAAGATCAACATCCTTTCAGACAGCTAAGCAACACTCAAGGCTCTCAACTCCTATAAGCTTGAGTCTAAGCTAGTTTGGAACTGTCTTCAATCCACATAATAATGTCACACTAACTTGGCTCCCTGGACACAGGGGCATCCTTACCAAAGGTGCTCAGTCTCCTTTCATTGGTCCTGAACCTTTTTGTGGCCCACAAACTAGTCAGATCAGAATAAAGCTCAGCAGACGGGAACGACAAGAATCGCTCTCCCACTGGAACTCTCAAAATAGCTTAAAACACGCCAAACAATTCATCAACTTCTCAAAAAAGAGATCAAAAGATATCCTCTGTATGAGCAAATCACTGATTTCCTTACTGGTCATTGCTCTCTCAATTATCACCTCAAGAAAATGGACCGTGTCCAATTGGACACGTGTCTTGAAGACACTGAAATAGCCCACCACATGTTGTGTGAATGTCCTGTCATAGCTCGGCTGAGTACTTTAACAAAGGCTTTCCATCTCCCTCTGATGTCTCCTCAGCTTCAGCAATAAATGCCTTTAGATTCATAAATGACCTAGACTTTAGCTGAACCACAAAAAAACAAAAGATCTTCCTGGGTCGTAGTTCTTCATAGGCTTTTCGCCTTCTCTTATATCTCACTATCCTTAAAAAAAAAAAACTATCTCTCTCTTTGTAGAAACCAAAAAGTGTGACTGTAAAAAAGCTATCGCAATAGTCAAGTCTACATCTGTCCAGTTTGTGGAAGATTTTTCAGTTAAAGGGAGAACCAAAAGTACTATAAATCCTTTTCTTTAATTAAGATCCTTCATAAAAGTTGCTTAAACTCTTACTCCACCCCCGTGCTTGATCCCTCCTTAGAGGAACATTACTATATTCTCTTCAGGGTGAGTTAAATCAAAACCTAACACGATGATCGCAAAAAAACTATAAAAAAATATAAATATACCGCTATATACAAAAAATAATGCAGTTTTGTGAAAACTCCCCTGAGAGTAGGATGCTTGTTTTTTAAGTTTCTTTTTTTTTCCAATGCAAGTGTGAAACTTTTCTTTCCATAAGTGAATTAAACTTTTGCCCAAGGAAAACCGTAGTCCTGGTGATAAAAGAGGACGCAGAACAACAACAAAAAAGGAGAAGAAAAAAAGAAATTATTAAAGAAGTGCATAACTTGCTTCTCGATGTGAGTGCTGGAGATCGTGCTAAAGGATGCGAATGATTCATTTCTACAAGGAGTCTTACGCCAACAACGACGACGTCGTCGTCACTCTTCATCCACCACCACTCACACTCAGTGTGGAAAGTTGTAGTAAATTTAAATTGCAATGAAATGTCATGTTACCACATCCAAGCACATCTCTATACATGTGTATGTGTGTATGAAATAAATTGTTACTAAAGAAATTTTCGTACACACTTAATCATATCCTTAACATGAATATATCAATGGTGCGAGACGGTCTTGTGGTGCAATTTTGAAGTGGATGCGTAAAAGCTTTCTTTTTGAAAACTTTTTGACAGGAGGCAAAAAGTTGTAGTTGCAAGTATTTAACGGAAAAATAATGAATTTTGTTGCTATGTATGTTAGCTATTTTATGAGGCCAATTAGGAGTCACCATCAAAGTTGTCAAAAGAAAATGTTTACATAATTTCCTTGCTTCGAACTTTCACCATTCGAACATAAGAATATTATTCTTTGACAGCTGTCAAGTAAGAGGAAGGAATACCTTGAAATACAAGTGAAAAGGTTCCGTTATTAGTGCTTTTGGCCGAAAATGTGGAATGTAATTTGAATTTAGTTTACATAAGCAATTTGAAGAAAATTCTTAGAGCCACTTTGACTAAAACCACTAAATGCTTGAAAAAGTACCGTTATACGAACTTTTGGCCAAAAATTTGTTTAATCCATTTTATAGCCTTTGCGATTTTGAATCCAATGTGAAAAGTTTGATGAAATCGTTTGATCCGCTTTCAAGAAAATTCCCAAATTGGCCGTTACAAAAACTTTTACCCAAAATTTGGTACGTCATCTTATAGCACGTATCTGTTCTAGTCTCAGTGTGGAATTTGAACGAAATCGCTTGATCCGTTTTTGCCAAAATCGGCTTTTTACAAGAAAAATTTTAAATTTGTCAAAAATTTTGGTAAGAAATTTGATATCTTCATCTGATTGGAATTTTCCAATCTAAATCGAATGTGAGAAGTTCGCAAGATTTGCTTTACAGAGTTTTACCACAATATTACGTAAGTACATAAGTCATGACGCCCAAGACAAAACTGAGAAAGAGGTACTAACTCATTGTGTTTGTAAATTTACGGTCCTAACATACACCATGTCACAAAAGTCTACATACGAACCAAAATTACTTGATTTTTCTTTTTATGTTGGATACCCTTTATGATATACATATGTATTAACACCTCAATATAGAAACATTCACTCAGGAAAAAACCCCCAAACAAGTACCCAACTGATGTCGCAAAAGTGTGCACGGTAAAGCGGTCTAAAATTATGTGAAATCGTATGTAAACTTTTGTGACATGCTGTATATATGTTTGTATAAGTTCATCCTTAAGCCTCCACTGTACCTAATGATTCCTTTCTCCTAAGATAGACTCCTCAAAGATTTCACTCGAACTCCACTCCCAAATAAAGACCCAATTTGTGTGATTTATTTAAAATTGATTGGTAAGCAGAATAAAGTCCTTCAGACTCCATGCTCTGGTTCTCATAAATTACCAAATTATTTCCCCATTTCCCTACCGAAATTAGTGACAAACTGATCACACTAAAGTGTTTCCTTCTTGTCAACAAAATTATAATCACCTCCCGTCCACTGTGTGCAAACAAAAATCCAAAATAAACCCCAAGACTTAGTCCCAGACATGGACTACACTCTCTCTACCCAAAATCCATCAGTCATCGATGGGTAATTATCATAATTCTATTGATTCAACTAAATTGCCACAGCCGTGCTTTATAGCCTACAAATCAAGTTTATCAAATTCACAGTTACAGTGAATTATGTATGACGTCCTTTTCGTCGACCCAAAACTGTGCGTTCAAATCGAATTTCTTTGAATTAAAATTAAATTTACAATTCCGCTCCTGTACTAATACGTTACAAGCTGAATACTAAGCAAAGGACTCGACACAGAATACCATTTCCCTTCAACACAATGCATAACCCAATTATTATCATTATTTTTATTATTATACTCAACCGAGAGAGAGATGTAATGGAAATTACTTGCAAATATCCTTGAATCATTTCAAAGGCGCGCGCATAAGAATAAGAAAAAGGAAAACATTAACATATTTTTGTGTCGAACACAAAACCCGGTCCTGGATTATTTTTTTGGGGTATTTCAAGACATTTTTCGGTGGTTGGGGAGGAGGGGCACTTCCGCCAGGACACACACCCAGCACCAAGGATTTTCCATTTAATTTTATGCTAAGTAAAATCGTATTTAGTTCAACATCTAATATCGTTTGTCATGAGGGCGGCTGGGGCACAGTGGGAAAGACGGCGTTTTGAAATTATTCCAGTCCAAGTGGTTTGATTTTTTTCTATGATTCTAGGGTTGTTTGCTCGGGAAAGGGGGTTAGGTTCCCGAGCAGCAGCATTTCTAATAGGTTTAATGTGTCATTAATGGTGATGGTTGGGATTTTTCATTTCTTCGTATTTTATATTAAATTTTCTCATTTCTGTTGTTGTTGCTGTTGAATTTTGTGTGTTTTTGTCTAAATAATTAATAACAACCCCGACAACGCCCATTAAGATGTGCTGCATGGTGAAACAATTCTTCTTCTTTTTTTTTTTTTTTTTTTGAGGCTTTGAAGTAGGCCTAACATGCGCTGAAAGGGTGGCTGTTTTCACATAAAAACGAGAAACAAAATGATATTCATGAGGCCGAGAGAAACCCTTTTAAGGTATTCATCGCTATTACACTGAGTTGGTGGCCTCTGCTTTTAATTTAGATGACAGAACGGCACTGGAGGGGGGCGGCTGAGGTGAGATACGTAAAAACCACAGAAATTTGTTTCCGTCGTTGTGTCTGTTGTTTTTTTTTTTTTGGTTTTGGGTTTTTTCTTGAGGCTTGACTGTGATTTTGCCAATGGAGGATTGAATGTCTTTATGTAGGGCGTAATTAAATTTTTAAATTTTTAAATTATAACTCAGTGGTCTTTAAGAAAATTTAATATTTTCTAAAAAAGGCCAGAATAGACATCTGCATGGACAATGTTGTAGACGCGCTCTCGGTGCTAAGGACAGCTAAACAGTGATGATCATCAAATAAAACTGTGAGGTAGAGTAATCTATTCAATCCATTGGTCTAGACGAAATTTGTTTTCCCATTCATTCATCAGCATTCTGGGTGATGACCATTTGACGCCACAGACTAGTGAACGCAGATTCTGAGCCAGACCTTTGAAGCTCCTCTGCAGATTCATTGCCCTCAATCCTCTGATGTCTAGGGAGCTTTGCAAGTCCCGGTTGGATATCTGAGAAGATATGTATATGTGTTAAATCTCCTTAAGGATTGTGTCTAGTGACCATGCTTTAGTGGTTGTGCATTCTGCCATTGAAGGAAAAGTTTGGTGGTCAAATCCCGACTATACCTACTAAATTTTCTCAGGAATAATTTGAATAATTTGCTTGGACACTCAGAGCGCGTGTGGTTTACTTTTGAGGAGTCCCTTGTGGACACACTGCTGTGCCTTGAAAGTAATAGTACAGTCGGGCTCTGAGGAGTAAATATCGTTTATGAAGATTCAGATCTTATAGGGATTGATGGTTTCAATTGTAGTCCAGCTCTCTGTTGATAGAATTACTCTTCCAACGTTTAAACCAAAGTCGGGAGATGGGGGTTGATGGTGGAAAAAGAGGCTAAAGGTGGCTTATGTCATCGGAGGTTGGATTGTTTTAGAAATCAGACACTACTTACAGCTGATTTTTAATTTACCAATCAGTATTTAAGGACTGCAGGTCGGATGTTTGGCAGAGCGCCAGTGGAGGTTGTGCATGTTTGTCTCTGGATCTTTGTAAGTTATCCTTCTTGCTGGTATGTTGGACTTCCATAAAGCTTCTAACTGTCGTTATTCTTATTTGCGGCGGCCATTTTTAGGCCTTTAGATCGACTGCAGTAGACCCTTTTCTGTTCCGAGTTATCGTGTTATTTTAGCTATACCTTTCCTTCCACTTTGTTGCAGTTGAATTAGCCATTTTTTTCCTGTCCAGTCTGCTTGCTAGCCAGTTAGCCTTACCAGTTTGATAACCAGATGACGTTTCTCATTTTTTTTGCTTTTCTTTTTTAATAATTTGACGTAAGAAAACCCTTGGCGATTGCTATACCTATCTTACTTTGACTTTCTTCAACCGTCTTAATCAATCAATCGCTGGTGTCCTTTCACTCCAAAGACCAGTCCAAATTAGGTTCAGCGATTGATACTTCAGTCACATTTGATGGCAGCCCTATGGACCAATTATCTTATTCATACATAACCACACTTAGTTTTAAGTAACATACCAAATCTTTTCTATCGCTTCTCCTCTCATGCGATTGAACAAACTACCGTGTCCTGTTCATCATTATGTTCCTTAGATTTACAGAAATGTTTGGGTTGGTTCTAAAGACCCCAGTTTCAATCCAAGCATCCATCAGTGAACCAAACCAAACATCTAGGGTCCAGTGACAGAAAACCATTGGAAGGAAGGGTATATTCTCGGTCTAATATTTCAACCTCAAAAAACCTACCGGACCAACTTGTCTGACCATGATGTCTGGTATGGTAAAGAAGATGTCCCTTTCCATATCCCAATAGGTTACCTGGTTTGTACTCACAATTTTACTCCACCTTAATAGCTTGCCTAGCAGCTCCAGGCTTGTTGCAAATAGGTGACGCTAATAATACCAAGACCAGCAGATTGTTGCAGCTTGCTTACCATCTCCTGGCAAACAGTCCTTTGGTATTATATGGCAGACTTGATATGACAAGGATGACACCAATATATTAAATGCACCTGGCATGACAATAATAAGAATCGCCAGGTCATCAGCTTAACTTATGGTGATAAAGTCTGATCTATGAAGATCTACTCTCAATTTGTCGATAACTGTTGGCCACAACAGAGGGGAGAGCACTTCTCCTTGCGGGCAGCCCTTGGCTTTAGTTACAGATACCGACACACCCCCTGAAAAGGAAGTGATAGATTGGCTTACAACATGGCCTTATCCATTGGTTGGTCTTCGATACCTCTGTTAACAATCGCTCTTACGATCGAGTCGTAGTCATTGTTATCGAAAGCGTCTTCGAAGTCTACAAATGCGTAAAGAGTTATTGCCTTAGAACTAAGTACTCCTTCTATATTTTTGACGAGATAATGAAGGACACACTTTGTAGATTTGCCTTACCTGATCCAAACTGATTGCATTGCCGAGGATCAGACAGATCTAACCGTTGTCTGAGGATAAATGATGGTAGACTTATAGGCGCATAAGATTTAGGTAGCTCACTGGGCCTATAACCTGGTTTCCAATTTTAACTGGCTCTAAATAAAACTCTCAATTCCAGGAGTATGAAGTCGATTGATCTTTGCAGAAGTGCTGCAACAGTCCCTGTCGCGTTAAATACAAGTTAAAGCCTGCCATAAAGTTGGCAAGCTTCCTTGGCGATCCACCATAACCTCTTTTTTATTAAAGTAAATTCAAAATACACTCCCTAACTTCCTTAAAGAAAGACATCACAAACACTAGCGAAACCAATAAAACTATCCACACAAACATGACAGGAAGACAAATGAACCTAATCTTAACTGGCAAGGCTAATGACCTACAAAGGACAGCCAAAATAAAATAGAGAAAACGCATTTGGCCACTCGAACTAGGGGAACAACATAAATCCCCTGAAAATAACATCCCCGCTGTTCCATATACATACTTATAAAATATTTTAAGACAGCTACTTAAATATCCCAGGATAAACAAATACCCCATGATTGGGATAGAGCTCTGTATGTTGATGATAAACCATTCATTCGAACGACAACTCTGACGGCGAACAGAAGCATCAGCCCAAGTAAAATGTACCACCACCACCACCACCAATGACAGAATGGAACATCAGCACACACAAACAGGACCTCAACAATATGACGAATGATGAAAATGTCCTCCAGCAGCGTAATTCACAATGAATTGCCATGATTAATCGTTTTGAATTTTCCATGATGGAATACACTAGGACAACACCAAGAAGGATCTCCAAGCAGAAGGAGGACAAAAACGACAACCGACATACGTGATGCGCTACCCCACCACGAAGCAGTTTAGATATGTTCAAGCGTTAGTTACGGTGCCTTCACCATAATATAACAATGATAATAAGGATTAGTATGCCGGCATTATCTCTTCGCAGTAATGGGTAATAAATTTTCCCTGGCCGATCTTAAATTGATAGCTCTATGGCGTCAGTAAATGGTGGCGGTTGGTCCTCTGAATCCCTTCACACACACACACACACAAAATACTTGTTTATACCAAGAGACCAAGAGAAAATTTTAATGTGCCGCTAAAGTTATTTGCCAAAAAGATTGAGCGTTATTGATAATAGAAAGGACGTTTATTAATTATGGTAGCTAGGGACACTTTACGCCATGGGATGAGAGGGATCCTTGATTGAATCAGAGATAAGTAAAAGAATTATGTTTGATGTCAATTTTAGGCTTTTTTAACGACTCGCAATGGGTCGACGGCATTCAAAAGTAATTTATTCTCTCTGCCCGAAGTTCATCTGGCGCTCTTGAAGGACGAGCCTTAAAGTACCGTCTCAAATTACAGAGATATTCGCATTTGTGATCCTCTATCAAACAGGCGATGGTCTGGAAGGAAAATTTTAATACGATTTGAGTTATGATGTTGTGATGAAAAGATGACGGCCTATGGTATTTGTTTTATGGATCGTTTTGCTAAATTAACTGAGTGATATATGCTCTTTGGCAGAGGCTTTTTTTTGAAAGCGCGCGAAGGAAGAAAAAGGGGAGAATTAATGAGCATTAAAGAGAAATGAAGTGTTAGCTTTTGAAATACATCATTCGGTTCAGTGGATTATAATAAATTAGGGTTGCAAGGATTTGCTTTGTTTGCAAAGTTGAGGTCACGAAAAAACTTTGCTTGATTAAAAAAATTGAGAGGCGAAGGATAAGGAGGTTTTCTGATGCTGGAGCATCTATTTCAGCCAAGTAATGCCTGTACGGCTAAGATTGGCTCCTGACTGACCCACCCACCTTGCACATCGGCAGCACAATGGACCTATTTCTGGTCTAAATGCATCCTCACCGAGGACCGGTTTCAACCGACTAACCAACCAAACAAGGTTTGTCTCTAAAGTAGCAGGTTGCACAAGATTATGTATAAGACTTTGGGTCTTTGCCTAGACTGATTGTAAAGCGTTGATTAGAAAAAATTAGATATCTAAATTCACTTCAAATTAACCATCCAAGTGCAACGGCAACCCAACATGCCGTTTGGTGTGGACATCACGACACTATGTGGTTTGGTTACTATAAATCAAAGATGAGTATTCGTCCATATTAAGGAGCCTCTAGCAGAGGAAAAGAAGGCTGGGCGATCACGTAGTAGTGTCTAAACCAGAACTTGAAGTACCTGCATCTAGCAAGGTTAACTTCTAAGCAACATCTGCAACATGCAGCGGAAAAGGCAGTGAGAACAACAGCAAGGATAATGTTAAACATTGGAGGACCTAATCAAACCAAAAGACTACTCTTGGCAAGAGATGCTCTACGGCCTCCAAATATAGGCTGCGGCAATGAGCACTAAATTACGCAGTATAAAGAGAGTATGCAGCGCCTTTCGACTGGAATGATGCCAATAGAATTCCTCGTTAAAGAAGCCACATGGTAATATTGTGCCAAGAGAACAACGGTTTCAACAGCAAAGAGTCGAAGTGATGATGAACAACCACGAAGAACAAACTTGGAAGAATGGCAAGATAGGTGGAACTCTTCTGTCAAAGGTAGATGCATTCGAAGACTTATTCCCTAACGCATATGCTTACTGGTAATGGATATTTCAGACCTCATACCTCCACAGATTTGGGCCTGAAGACAACCCTTATTGTCTGAAGCAGTGGAAAACACGGAGTACATTATGTCCATGATATCGTGAAAGCCGTGACCTGTTGGCGAACAGATTAGGTATGAATTTAACCCGAGAAAAGATCATGGGACTGATGCGCAGCACACAAGAAGCTTGGGAAGCAGTAAATGAAACTATAGCTACCATCATGAAGGAGGAACGAAAGCAGCGCAAGTACCTGCCAATACGAACGACTTGAGTATATAAGACTTAAGTCCCTCCTCGTTCGTTTCTAAACCCCCCTATGGATGACACAATGGGTCAGTGCTGACCTGAGTGCGCGGAGGTATTTCGTTTCCTCTGCCAACCCACAAACTTAACCTAACCTAAGTCCCACCTCGCGATTGAATACTTGATGGCAGTGACGCATTGATCAGGGGTAGAAGGGAAAGTGAGTTTAGTGGGTGAAGAACCCATCATCTTTCAAAGATTCCGAACTGTAACTACTGGTGGCACACCCCAAGGACGTGCCTAATGCCCACTGCTCTGGAACCTAGAATTTAACGAAATTCTTTTAAAATAAGAGCAAAACTAGATTAGAGTCTTCTTTTAAGTCGATGATGTCTTCATACAATCGACAGGATGATTGCTGCCCATGCCCACCATCACTATCCTGCAGCAAACAGTGCTGGATGCCCTGTACTATCGGACCAAACGCTACGGACCAGAGTCTGGGGCTTCTATGGATATCACAATGAATTGATGACAGCTCTCTATTTTTATGTCAAAATGCAGAGTTGATTCTGTCCGTAAAAAGCGACTAGGATACAGCTACCAATTCAATGTTAGGGTGAAGGCTATCATCTCCATGGCACTCATAGAAGAACTTATACTCGCATAGTGTGGTTGGACATATACTTCCATTCGTACACCAGAGTTTCAGCCTGGACAAACAACAAGCGCAACAAGTTCAGTCAATAGCTTTCGCCACAGATTGTATACTCTGACTTGACAGGTCACACTGGGAACTTGGAAAATGAGATTCCAGCAAGACAAGGCTCAGAAAAGCCTGAACCTGGGTTGTGTCTATCTGTGTCTTCGATTTGAGATTCTATTGAGGGTCGGGTCTGTTTAGCGAACAATTATGTTGTAGCATGTCTCTCCAAGCTTCAGACTAAATGAATGCAACCTGAGGTCTGTATCAGTGGTATTTCGAATGTCCTTCTAAACATCTACACATGCTAAGCTTAAGTGATACTACAATATGCAATGCCTGCGGTGAACCGGATGACACTGGGGAGCACAACGCTGATAGGAAGCTGTGCTATTTCTCCAGCTAAATTCGTTCCTTCACTCCTGTTTCGCCGCTATAACATGTCCAGAAATTTAAGCATACTATGATCTATTGTAGAAATCAATGTAGAAGGAGCAGATAAGTGTACGATTACACTCATTAGGCATATCCTTCAATCGGGCTTCAATCGTTCTTACAACATTTCTGAAACTTCCAAACATCCATCCAATCATACTCAAACGATTATGTTTTTCTATTTTAGTACTCAATCAGAATGGGACCCAGTTTCTCAAAGGACTTTTATCCAACAGACTTGCCATCACCCAGCAACATCATGTTTCCTAAAATGCTGCATGTAGTTGCTTTCCATGTTAAGCATCAAGCACAGTACAGAATATTGAAATACAAATTAATTACCATGAACTTTAGCTGCCCCCTATCCACATAGATGTCCTGATTTGACGAATCATAAACAAGCATTCAGGATACAGGACTCATTCGATCTCTCATTCGTCTGTGATAATGGAAATTTTCCCTCAGCTATAATGATTCACAGTCATCGAGCCCGATTGTGTATATTTTATTGAATTATTTTATTTCGAAAACGAAAATTAGCAACTACTCTCGGACATGCCATTCATTCATACGATCGATTTGAGTCCTTGTGTGTGTGTGTGTTTGGATTTCTTTTGAAAAGGCATTTAAATTTGTGATTTAACTATACGAGTATATAGGGGTAATTAATTTTAGTTGTATCCCAGTCGGACTGTGTGCTCCGGATAGGTTTGCAGTTCAGCAATGAGTTCAATTGTTGTCCGATAATAGGATTTGAATCTGTTTACTCAAGCAGTTTTGCATTTGGTGAATAATTAAATTTTTGTTGAACCAACAAATGCCAATGAAGTTTGT
Organism: Chalcosyrphus nemorum; assembly: GCA_949716465.1. Lineage (NCBI taxonomy): Eukaryota > Metazoa > Arthropoda > Insecta > Diptera > Syrphidae > Chalcosyrphus > Chalcosyrphus nemorum. The sequence continues at coordinate 12,466,142 of OX454334.1, read as the reverse complement.
TCAATTTGTAAATATTTAAAGTATCCAAGCGGAATTGGTTTTTCTATCTATTTGCGCTCTCAAAAGGGAATTTAAATTTTGTGAGTTAAATTTGAAGAAGATACTTTTAAGAAGAAGTATGTCTTCAGGTCTGAAAGGATTTCCAAGACTTCATCGGGGTTGTGGAATAGAGATGGTGGCAGATGAACAATGAATGGGTCACTTCCGAAGAGATGTCGGCCTCTCGGAGCGCTGCAACTGGGTTCAAAACTCCTAACTCGACGGACCAAATTATTGCTCTATAGAACGCTCATCTTACCAGTCCTGCTGTATAGGGCCGAGAGCTGGACGATAAGTAAGAAAGCTGAGTATATATTGGGCACCTTCGAGCAAAAAATACTCCGTAGGATATTAGGTCCCTTAAGCGAGGAGGGCGATGGGAGGAGAAGATACAACCGCAAACTCTATGAGCTGTACAAGGACGTGGATGTAGTCCAAAAAGCCAAGATACGCAGACTACATTGGCTCGGCCACATCGAGACAACAATGTTCTAGCCAAGAGGATCTTCGAATCCCAGCCCCCAGATGCGAGACGGAGAAGAAGACCGAAGCTCCGGTACAAAGACCAAGCTGTCGCGGATACCAGAAAACTTGGTCTTCACAACTGGAAACAGCGCGCCCGGGACCGCAGAGGATGGAAGGCAACAATGTCTCATGCAGGGACTCTACAAGGGCTGGGAGCCCTTTAAGTAAGTAAGTATGTCTTCGGTGTCCATATCATTTAATTGAAGCTAAAAGAAATTGTTTGTAATCTATCGATAATGCTCGCCAACGTCGTTCTATGGACGGATGATACCGCCTCTTGTTCTCTTGTTGACGAACTCCTTCATCCAGAAACAGGCCTCGCCACTGAATATGATTTTTCAATCAAAATAAGAATCAACTTCCAGCTGCTTGAGAGCCTATTCAGCTAACAAACGCTACGGTTCGAGCTCCTGGATCTATTAGGCTTATCTTGTTGGCCTAAGTGATGACACGAAATTCGCCAACTTGTGGTCTCCGAAGGGCGCAGTTCTCAAGCGGAATCGACTGCGTTGGACTCTAGTGCACTCTCTTACAGACGGCGGCTATATTTTTGGCAGGTTTTCCGGTCCACTGACTTATGTACATGGGCCGATTTTCCATTGAACTGGTCCACTGAATTTATCCATCTTGCTAGGCATAGTTCTCTCGGAAGAATGATTGTGGGCGAAACGTGCGAAGTGCTACTCAAATAGAAGTCTTTTTGAACGTGTTTTTGAACGCTATAACTCTTCACATTGATTTGACACGACAGGCTAAATAAACGTCAGTCAATTTGACAGATGTAGCTTCAACAAAATGGCCGCAATTACCTACACAAAATTTCGAAAATTCTTGTTTCAAAATCCTTTACATATACCTATTATGAGGAGGACTAGTATAAGAGGCGTACATTCCTTCTCTATGAATGAGTTCTGCTAGAAGAAAAGTATACTCCACTCCAGCACATCTTCCTCAGTCCTGATGCTATCTTGTTTTTCCTAACCTTTTCGCAAGTTCCTCTTGCAATATTCGATAAATTTCTCTCCTTCAAGTAGAATCCAATAGCCTAAGGACACTGTTCGCTTCACTTATCTGACAAGTGATATTTTTTTGACATTGTCAGGAAGTAATCTGTTCGTGAGCTCCTGTCATATGTCCTTTTTTTGTCCTTAAGCCACCACCCCAATCTGCCATAGAGTAATTCACTTGAAAATCATAAAGAAATTTATGTAAATAAGATCACACACATGTACCACTTCAAAATCTCTCTTCTTTTTTTTCTTCGAAGATCTTTTCTTCTCTTCCTTTTTTTTTTGTTGTTGGTTGTCAGAAGGACGATGGATAACGTGGTGAAACTTTGAATTCTATATTATCCCACAGTTAGATGGGATTTTTTTTTTCTTTTTGGAATTTTGCATATCTTTAAGCAACAAATCATAACCTCTTCTGGGGAAACTTATTCAATTTCATATCCTTGAAGCAAGTTGGAAAATTGATTTATTTATATTTGTATCCCAAGGGGAGGGTTGTCTCCTCTAACTCTTATTTTGATTTTGTTGCAGTTGATTGGAGGAAGACATGCTCTCATACATGACCATTTTAATTTAATAAGAAATAAAAGAGAACGGTAGAAGGATATATGTCTGTCTTAAGTGAAATGAATAATCGAGAGATGGCAATTCCATTCTTACTCCATTGGACAGATAAGTGGAGGATACAATTCAGAGATACAATTCAAGTGTTTAGTTCAAATGTTACGCTCAAGGGTGAAGAATGTAATAAAAAAACGGAATCCTTGATCCTTTTTTCTGTTTTCCTTTTTTTTTTCCTGTTTTGTAGCATTCATCCGGAAGAATTTTACAGGAATAGATTATTGTTACAATGGACAAGAGGACAAAATGAATGATGATATTGAGAAGAGGATGTGAATCCTTATTTTTTAAGAAAGTTTCTCCTTTTTTTTTCTTCTTCTTAATCCAATGGTTGAATTAAGTGGGTCGTCTCAAAAGTGACCATTCACCAGAGATAGATAGAGAGAGAGAGAAGGAACTTTGTAATCCGCTTATTTGGCGTATCCATGGCAATTAAGGAGATCTATTGTCAAGGTTTACTTTACATTCATTCTAAGCCAGCAATGTCCTTGAGAATTAACTTGAAATAAATAGTGCGTATGTGTGCATTTCAATGTAATTAATTTCTCTTCTCCTTCTTATATAGAAATACATATTTGATGCATGAATTGGTCATAAGGATCTGACATGCATCCTAACTCAACATTGGAAATTTTGACCACCAAAAATCTATATGCAAATATCTCGAGGGAGTAGGGCGAGTAGCTCCCAAGCCACTCTCAAGAGAAATTTCGTAAGTGGTCACGGACCTGAGAGCAACTAGCAGAAGGCGTTTAAAGAGTTGCTCGCAAGTGGACAGATATTATCTTACTCTCGGCTCTTTTCAAAGAATGTTGGTATTGTGAGATTAGCTAGTCGCGGGGATGGTCCACACAACTTTTACTCTCATATGAAAAGCTACTCGCGAGTTACTCTCAAGGGTTTAGTAGCAAAAATGCTCTCAAGTGGACTCGCGCTTTAAGAGAGCTAATTTGAATAAGTTTGGTCTGGTTGTAGCCTGAAAGATCATCAGAATCTCCTCCAAAAACACAAGTTAGACGACTCCCTGTCTAAGCTTCAAGAATAATCTTCTCGTCACCTTTCCCTCCAGATCAATCTGGTGTAATAATGCATTTCTAGAAGGCGAAGCGATTCACTTCTACACTGGCGTTTCAAAGACCAAGGACAGAGTTGGTGGCGGTGCTTTCTCAGAACGTCTTAGGCTAAAGCTCTCATTCCGTATTCCAAGTTAGTGTGCGTTTTCCAGAGAATTTCGTTTCTCTCAACGGGTTTTATATCAGCAACACAATAGGCGTAAGCACTGGGCACTGTCTTATAGCCAAGTACGCAACAAGAGTAGTCCTTTCGCAAATAACTTGTGCAGGAGCTGTTTGGATGAGGAAGAAGAGGAGACTATTCCTTACCTAGTGAGCTAAATCTGATCCTCTTAACCAGGATGGTACGATACGCGACGGTCCTAGGAGTACGTGGCGCAGAACATTGTAGAAGGAAGCACGGCAACTGGGAAAGAATTGGAGAGAGCTGAGGCTTATTTCTAGAAACTGCACATGAGGGCAGACGTAGGCGTTGTAGAGACCCTAGGATCTACAAGGGGATACAGGACATAAGTAAGTAAGTAGGTGATGGATAACGCTTTGGTTGTAGGGAAACTGTCAATAAATTAACAATCTTCTCACGGCTATATGATGGTCTTCGGTTCTGGCGGCATACCTCGACTTTTCGACTATTCTGGGCCATTAACTTGTCGTTGCTCTGAAGTGCAAACAGAAGAACTTCTTAATTTCCTTCCTCTTGTTCCTTTTCTCAGTCTACTCTCAATATCACTCACATCTACGCGCAGACAGATGTAGATGAGGTCGCCTTGCTTTCTTTTGGTAGGTACATGACCAAGGCACTTTTGAAAACAGTTGAAGGGCGGTTGCAGTAACCACTGCGCCTCGGTACCTATATAATAGGTGCAAAAGAACTGTCCTACTGTTGCCCCCAATTGCCGCTTCTTCAGCCCTTGAAACCAGTGAGAAGAAATGAGTTTGTCACCTCTTACACTCACTACTTCTTCGAAGAGTATTGGCCTTCTACCTACTGAGCTGAGACCGTTGCAGTCCGAGCTGGCCCAAGATGTATACAAAAAGGGATGTGCCATGGTATTTCGGCCTTTTACCAAGTTAGTCAAAAGACAAAAGGATTTAGATAGCTGCTTCGCTTTTTAAGACAAAGTGGTCCCTGCAATGCTGCTGAACGTTGGAAAACTTGTGGATCTGATTCATGCGAAGCAAGTTCAGGAAGTTGCTGGTAACTTATGCAGAGTTCTGGCGTTAGCTAGCTAAATAGCTTTCCGTACTCGAGGGAGTCTTCATGTGACGCAAAATGAAAGACGAGCTCTGTGATGGGAGAGTTTCTAAGAACACAATTTGTATATAGACCTGGTCTCCAACACACAAGTAACAAGTTTCTAAGAAGGCGTTTCTTCAACGACTTAGAGGCGCTATCCAGCATGCCAATGAAAAGGAAAAGGAGATCGTTGGTACATATGTTCAAAGTAAGTAATTGTGTAGACATGCAAGGAACAACCGTCCTTCCCCGAATGAGTTCCATATTAACTTGAGTGCGACGTAAAGTTCTCCTCTTCTTAATCTTACTCACATCAGTACTTTCCAACTTCATGAACAGAGCTGTCTGTCCTTCAGTTCGTGATGACAATATTAATCCATTTCTCTACCATAAATTGCAGTTCGACGGAAGTAAATTTAATCCACCATATTTTAAAGGTTATCCTCCATTAAATTATCGGAAGCTTAAAACATGGTTTGTAGGGTCATCCTTTGTCTGAATTAAAATTCATTTAAAAAGGAAACACGTGCCCTCAACTTCCAATTAAACCAACAATATCGAATTTTATCAGCAAAAAAAAAAATGAAATAAAACTGAATTATTCCTTTTACCATTTTACACAGAAGCAGCAGAATCCTTTGCCACACACTTTGGCTTCTTGTTGCCCTTAGCCATCACGTAAATTCCTCCGCCATCATCATCATCAGTGGTGAACGCCAAGTCCAAATAAACTTTTTCAGTTGCAGCAACTCTGCTAGTATATAAAACACACCCCCTTTCTGATCCACAATCGATTAAATCGGATGAAATTTTATGAAATTCCAATTCCAACAGGATACCACAATCAAAAGTCCACAAAAGTTCAGGATGCTGCTCCCTCAGAGCAGCCACACACTAACTTATCTGAAGATTCATAAATTTTCCGAACGATTTCGAATGGTTAAAGTTTTTTTTTTTTTTGTTTATCTGGGTGAAATTTTGTCCACCCCCCTTCAACCCTCCATCAACAGAAAAAAACCCAAAAAATGGAATTAAAGGATGACGCCACAATCTGCCCACTGACTTTGTGTGTAGGTACTGATTCATTTCACCTTACATATCATAACTCTCCTATCGAGAGAAGGAGTTTTATAGTTAAAGAGAGAGTATCCTTCGCAAAGGGATAGGGTTTTTTACCATCCAGTTAAGTTGATTTATGACACACAGTTGTTGTAGTTGTTTTTCGCGATAAATTCCCGACAGGATAAAAGCATCTGTAGCCGACGGTTCATAGAGCTATTAAGGCGTTTTTCATTGCCTCCATGAAGTCAAGTTAGAGATTTTTATTGGAATTTGATTGAAGTGGAGCAGAGAGGATTTGTTGGAATTTTTATACTGACTTCTGTGGAATATAAATCTAGTGTGAGGGGGAGCTTTGGTGGATTGTGATAAATCATGGCTTAGAGGATGTTGATGAAGTGAAGTTTGAAAAGAATAGGTTCTGGGATACGGTTTTGAACTTCAAACGACGAAACCTTCAGGTCCAACAATCAAGGAAAAGACCACTTTTAGTTGAGTCTTGACAGACACAGAGAGAGACACAGATGCTAAGAAGCTTTCAATGAGAGCAAGGAAAAATGCTGTAGAAGACTCTATGGTGAAGGAAAACCTGACTTCTGTAGTATCACAAACAGTTGGTCACGAAGAGACTGAGGAAAAGCACACACCAATATTCTTCAAGAGCTAGCTACAGCTACACAAGACATCATTGTTTGGGAACACATCCTGTTAGTCAAAATGAATGAGGTACACGAAAGGCGAAAACAAAACGATTGGAACCAATGGCAGTCAAAGTGGACGTTCATAAGGCACCAAGCCTTAAGGATTGGATCTTCCTTCTACCATTGAAACTCCAGCATCTAGTATTGCTACCCAAAGGAAATGAACCACATGGTGCACCATCGTCCTAGCGGCCAACATGCCATGTATCAGCAAATCCCAGGCCAAAATGTGTATACCTTTAAAAGATAGTCGCGAACTGCTTTATCGACAAAAAGTCGATCTATCATACTGATGATGACGTTTAGTAATACGTTACGACGAAGTCCCACAGGGGTGCGGTCTTGGACTCTTTTTCTGTTATATAATGTACGACAGAGTTCTGCGACTACAACAAGATAAAGGCATCTCTGAACAACGTCGGATACGGTGGCATCCAAGCGCTATGTTAAACTCAGCCTTGAACTCACTTACCTGAAAAGTCTAAGACTACCCTTACCACCAGAAAAACCTATGGAACATGCACGACTGATTAGGAACTTAGGAGCTATGCTCGGCAATATGCACAGGTTTTTTGTTCCAGTTAAGAGGCATTTCAGATGTTGACAGGACTTTCTCGGATACTGCGAAATATCGGAGCTTGAATACGCCAAGAGAACTATGCTATGCAAGTTTTTGCAGCCCGTTCTGGGCAGAATAACTCTTAACAAATGAAACTAGGAGGAAACTCTTCTCTCAAACTTTGTACAAGTAGTCCAATTTGTGGTCTCCAAACGATTTTGTACCAAACTGATACGATACCAGAGCTTCCAGGAGGATAAAAATGAAGGCGATGCAACATATTCAGCACTCTCTTCAGTCCAATCAAGTAGGACAACATGGTCAGTGGCAGATGGGACCTTAAACTGATTCCAAACATTAGACCTAGACACATACATAGAGTATGCAAGCACACTGTTCCAGTGCAGACGCTTGGCAGGGGGAAAAGTGAACCAACTAGTCTCAGGACTCCTAATATTCCACCGCTGTTTAGAGATCTCTTCCTCTTTTCGTTGTAATAAGCGTTCAGATTGCGCAGAGACGAGTAGTTCCACTGAAAGGAGCGACACAAATTGACAACTGGCGTAAGGATGTGTGTTTAGTGCATAGGTGTATCCTAAAGCAGGGTCTTAATCCGTGCCCCTCCTCGTTATGGTTGCTTAACTTGCTTCCATGACAATGTCGCCATTCAGCACCCAATTGGTTGTAGAGTGTTTCCTTTCCTTCAAAATATGCTCCTAACTAACACAATGACCACACAATTACAACCCACTTAACGTACAAGCACTGCCCCTTCGCCCACTTTTCATTACTTTCCTTTATCTTGTACGAGTATCCCCAATTTAAATAAAAAAACATTTAATTTCTGTTAACGACATCTACTGAGATTGCAAAATGATAAAATTAATAAGTTTTCCGATTCCTGTCCTAAACCACCTTCAAACGAAAAAAAAACCAAACCTGCACTGCAATCAAATGCATAGTTACATCAGTGTACAAACATCCACCCCCTCCCCCTCCAGCGCTGCATTTACCAACACAACGTGTTGTATTCGTCCTGATCAAAAATCGATTGGAAAATAATTTCCAACTTTGCACACTGAAATTGCACCCAACAATCTCAGCAGCTATCAGCGAATTTGTTCACGTGCACATCGCATTCTATAGCCACCTGCCACCTACCACCACCCTCGTTCAGTTTAAAGAGCTAGGGGTAAGTTAGGTTACGACGATATCACACAGAACAAGAGAAACATTTATTTCAGCGCAGCGTTTTAATTTCGCCCTAAGGAGAGTTTTTACAATTTTTTTTTTGCAAACAATCTACCCATCCGCCGCCGCCTTCCTTGTTGCACACAGGAAAATCAGTGAAATAAATAGGAGCAATGAAAAAAACAAGAACAGGATCTAAACAACTTCAACAACCGACAATTGCCACTATTCCCAGGGTAGAAACGTTTTAAAACTGATTCTTGCTGTGTATTGATCGGTGCAGGGAATCGTCCTGCAATTGTTATGGTTTGGTTATTGCTTTTTTACTTTTGTATCCAAGTTATTGCCCCCTTTGCTTGCACATACACTTGCTATCCTTTTGTTTCGATTGTAATTGAAGAGTACGTCGATTATCCTCTGTCCCTACATACAATGGTTAAGTGCTTTTCAATTTAAATGTATGCACATACAATGGTTTCATTAAAAATTCTACACACTATGAGTATAATCCTGGTATCGTTGTCCAGCGGAAAAAGGATCCCTAACTTTCCACTCCATTTCAACGACCAAAAATTCCTTCAAATAGTCCTTTTTCAACCCGAAAAATGTGAAAGACGATGGCACTGTTCTGCACAATGTAACTTAGAGCGGAAATGTAAGGAAAAACTAGAGTGACATAGATATCTGTTGTTTCCCAAAAACAAACAGGATACTCAGCATAAATTCATTGTGACAAGACGATGATTATAATAACTATGACGAGGACACAACAACCATATACTGATGATGATGATGATGATGGCGATGACCCTTTGAATATTGCCACCCAAAAACAAAAACAAAAAAAAAAAGGACCACTTCAATTTTGTGTTGTGGTTGCAACTTGGTCAAACTAGTCCTTTCGCTGTATTTTAGTGACTTAGTTCTTGTTCTATACTATCGAGACCACAAAGACGGAAAAGTTTTGTGTTTTTTTTTTTTTTTGGAAAACAAAAGGGCGAACGAACACAAACAAAAAAAAAAGAATCAAATTTCATCCGGCACTTTGTTACTTTTATTTCATAAAACTGTGAAACTGACATCCTTGGGGATTGAACGCGTTGGTGGTGCAACACTGGTCGGTGCTAAAGTTTTCCACTTGCCAACGGTTTTAGATCGCAGCGATATCTATGTGTGAGGCATCGCATGTTTTTTTTTGAAAGAGGAGGAGGAGGCAAAAAATCAAAGTTAAGGGTACAAAGGGATTTTTCAGGAAACTTACGACGGGGGAAGCAATGGAGCTTAGTTACACTTTGTAGAGTTCCATTTGTTTGACCACTGTACCGCGGCCTACACAGACCAAAACTGCTTCCTGTCGATTGTTGTCTAACTTTAAGGACAGAGGACTTTAAGGTTGAAAGGTTCTGATGGATAAAATGTATTCCTCTCTCTCTCTCTCTCTATCTCTTTCTATCTCCTTCTCTCTCTTTTGTGGGTATAGTAAGCTAAGATGGTCCCTAAGCTTGTTATCTTTTCCTGTCTCTAGGATAGCAATTGACTTAGATAAGGACGAGTAAATCGTAAATTTTGTTGTCCTATAGGACATTAAAAAATCATTGAAACGATTTTAAACTTAAGCACGGAAAGCATGAAGGATGTACAGGACTGAATGTCGGGAATTCCACATAGATATAGTGCTTCATGCGAGTGCTCTATGCGAGTACTCAACCCAAGAACTTCTACTTTGTGGATTTGGAAAGGTGTAGGAGCGAGTTCCATGTCACTGGAGTTAAGCAACACTTTCAACTAAATGAGTCACAAACTGACAGAGTAACAGCGCAGGAAGTGCATTCCGTACTCTCTAAGCAGAGGTAGTTTTGCAGTAGTACAGACAGTGTCTCAGCCATAAATCAACAGAAGGTTGAGCGACATCATCTGTTTAAGACTGCTCCAAGATGTTAGACCAATTATGAGTTGTCAGCAGAAAGATAGTATGGTAGCACAGTACCAAATGAGAAAAAAACCATCTGGGAGTAACTATAGCCTTCATCCTACCCTAGTTCTTAGTGCAGTCAATAGCTTCACTGTCAGAGTTCCTCCTACATCGATGAAAATGATCACAACCTAATCATTCCTGTTCAACACGTCAGAATCCCGAAAGAGCCTTGTGCAGAGAGCAAAGAGATCGACAAAGGAAAATCTGGTCCCGTGATCCATTTACCATTTATCTAAATTCCATGAGGCAATAGGACCATATGAAGTAAGAAACATTTATTACAAGGCAAGAAACATCCGACTAAATGCAGAAAAGCACACCCTGGCTATGACTAGCTTCCTTATATTAAAGCTAACACAAGGACGATAAGAATTCAAGAAATTTCCTTCTTTAATTCTCCCCTAGAAGATTACCAGCCTTAAGCAGGTTAATAAAGTCACATTCTCCATTGAACACATCCAACACCTCATTGCATATGAATGGAAGGACAATGGAAACACATTCCGCCACACCCTCACACTCAATTCCATATTATGTGAATGACGTTCATACCCCACCAGTTTTTCATCTTCTCATCAATAGCTGCACTCTGAAACAAAAGGTATCCACCCGAGACAGCCTGCCCCCGCTCAGTACACCAGACTACATATTTAAATGGAGAAGAGCAAGGCGACTCTGACTGACTATGTATCTCACATGTGTATTAAGTTGACTTTTTACGACATCCTGCCACATATGCATTTTTTTTTTTTTTTTTGCGCTACCCCTTCCGAGCCCCCTTCAATCAGTTCAGCTGCTCATACGCAGCAGAAAAAGGAGCAACGTACACACGAGCCCATTCAGTTAGGGCTAAGCGATTGCTACCAGTTAAGTGCGAAAAAAGATGCCAACCCAACAAAAGAACAATGGGACATGACTTCGTCCTCCACAGCCCTAAGCCACAATGTGGATTTAAAGTTGCATAGTTTGGTGGTTTGGCTTCACCCCAGCTCCCCCTTTTTTGGTCCTTTCTTTCAAAAGTCAGCAGCCCGTTTGCCGCGCAACGAACAATGGGACAAAAGCTAATATGGTCGCTACTGTAGGGTGTCTGTGAGTAAGTGTGTGTGTGTGAATGGGCGACAATGGATAAAGCGGATCTACTGTGAATGTGTATGTATGCACGAAGGTCCTGGGGCGCACTTTGAATTGTGCTTGCAAATGACACATGCATTGTGTGCCGGCAGGAAACACACAAAAATGCGAAAATAAATTCATATTCCGTAGCCATCTGCCGAGAGTGGGTGGTGGCACTATACCACGACAGTGGCTTTATTCTTTTCCATTCGTTTTGTACACCCGCCCCCCGCAGCAGCTTTTGATGGGGTAATAACCGCTTCTGGCGCATTACCAGTAGCACATTGCTATCACTTATGGAGGCAACTTGAGCGCTTAATACCTTCGCCATTACCTCGATCCTGGAGCGGAGACGGAGACACTCTTTAAAATGGCAATGAGTGCAGGCGGTCGTTGTGAGACAGTGAGACAAGTAACTTATGCTCTAGGAAGTACCAAAGTTCGGTTACTAAATTCAGCTAAATTTCAAGATAGTTAGCCGAAAGTTTATAGGTTAGCTGCGGTTGCACGATGTAAGGTATCTCTTTTGGGGGACGACGCAAAGATTATTGTGGGATAAAAAGTTTTTTTTCTTGAATTGCAATGGTTTGCAGGTGTAAAGTGACTGCGAATGGTGACTCTGTTGAGCTGCCATGTGTGGATGGGACTAATTGCTTGATGCGATGGTACTTTGAAATCAAGTTAAAGCAGTCTAATGAAGTGGAGAAGTAAGTGTCTTTCAAAGTTAGTTGGCAGTTGGCAGACAATGAACAAGAGGCTTTGACAAATAGTCCTTTAAGAACTGAAGCACATATGAACTTTGTTGAATAAGGATTTGAATGAAGTTCCATTAAGTTCCGAGGCGTCGTCCTATAAACTGACGATGCCCCAACATAAGGTTGTCCTCTTTTTTGTGATCGTAAATGGAGTCTCTTTTTCGAGTCTTTACTTTGAATCCACCTCGATTGGGTGCCGCGGTAGAGAGCGTTCTCGAAATAGGTGACAAGAGCAAATTGCCCTGCAAAACTGGAGCCTACTTGATATGAACATTAGTAAGCTTGCTTGGATGATTTGAATGTCTGAGCAGTTAGTACTACCCTTTTCTATTGTACATATGTTACATCAGTTTGAGTACATATCTAAAGAAAAGGTGAAGAAATATTCGTGAAGTGATACAAAGGAAAGCTGTGTGGCCACCACTGTCAAGACGGGCACCATAGATCTAAAAAGTGTATCATCACCTTAATCAAATACTGAACCAGCGAGGAGGCGGACGAGCTTGCTAGGAAAGGGTCGACGCTGCACATATCGCGGGCCCTTCCCTTTGTAGCAGCCCCAGTCAGTTCTTAAAGAAAAAAGTAGAAGATGAAGCCATCGATAGTGCAAACAGACGCTGGGTTCATCTGGACACATGCGTAACCGCTAGAGCTCTATGGCCGGCCTTTAGCAAGAGGAGATCATTAACTCTGGTTAAACTCAGTCGTCATAATGCACGGGTCGTTTCTGGCGTAATTACCGGCCATTGGCCTTCACGCAGAGGGGCTAAGTGTGCTGCATAATGACTATTGTAGAAGCTGCAGAGACGAAGAAGATAACGAAACTGTGTGACTATCCTGCCCTATCATTTCTTCTCGGAGCTGGAGGTCTTAGGCAATGTTGAGCTGGTGGACCTCCTGAGATTTATATTACTATCTGGGCGGTTCTAACAGCGGACCTTCTTACAGCGTTCCTAGGGTTAAGCGATTGGGCACAATAGACCCGAATTGTGGGCCTAAGTGAGCAGTGACCTTCTGGTTACAAGGCAGCCATCTACCTGGCCTGACCTAACCAGCGAAAACGATTGATCTGGAGATGGTAAGTCATCCAGCATAGAGGATGCATCAGATTCCTTGTAGCTGATTGGCTTTCTTTTTGCTCCGCCAATTTGGTATGACTTTCTTTTCACCCTGACTCTTAGTTACTTGATGATATCGCTTCCTTGTTTATGAGTTCTGTTCTCGTTACACTATACAGAGTTTAAATCAGCCTTTCAACTCATTTTATTCAACGAAAAATGCTATCCTTTTCCACGTGGTTTTTCCCAACAGAACTTCACTCAAAGTAGGTATCCCCTCCTCTGTAACTACATGTAAATGTGTATTCAACTCCCAAGCAATTATTTACGCGTTCTACAATCAGATGAATGAACTTCTCACTAAAGTCGACTTGCCACGAAGTTATACCCTACAACCAAATGAGAAAAAAAAAAAAAAGAAACTTCAAATAATTTACAACAAATCGTACTTTCTCCAGGAGTAGCCGCTCGTAAATGTATTCCACCCACTCGCCAAAGTTTGTAACAAAACAGAGAAATTCCAACAGATAAACAGGAACTAGCAGTGTCTTGTCCTTCTATACACTCCTCTTTCATGCTATAAATTCGCCTCCTGTTTCCCTTTTGCACTTTGTTAACTGGAGTCAAACCTCACCCTCCCCTCCCCCACCAAAGGCAAACGAATCAAGCGTAAAGATACACCATCAACTTTGCGTTGTCCGCGACATGAAATATTTTTTTGGTGGTGGTGTATAGTACACACTAACGAAACGAGACATTATCAGCGTAATAGGGTTCCACAGGAAGGCACTTGGTGGGTGGCAGTGATGCATCCTTTTTCTAAGGCTAAGGGGTGGGCCTATTATTTAAAACATGAACCACCGAAAAATTTCGAGCGACAACCGACACCCCACTATCGCGTAGAGACCACCACGTGCTACGAAGGATCAAGTCGAGAGAAAATACCATTCCTAGAAGGGATGAACACACACACACACAGCCATAGAGTAAGGATTCAAGAACATTAATGGCCTTGCATTCATTAAAATAAATCATTTTTACTGTCAACTGAATAAATTCTCGGAAAATAAATCAGAAGTTGCGCGAAAAATTCGCGAGAGAATTAGTTTCTCTAAATGCGCTGGTGACGGTCGGCGGGTGGTTGGGTACTGGGTTCGAAGGTAGGTAAGGAGAAAGAAAGGGAAGAAGACATTTTCTAATGAAAATTTTGGCCGCCATTTTTAATATTTCAGTAGAAAATGAGTGACCCAAAGAGTTGTGAAATTTTGAATTTAATTTGAATTTCCCGTTCGTGTTTCTTGTGGTATTTCTAGAGACTGTCCCGAGGCACACTTTATGATAATATTTAGACGAAATGTGAAAATCAAAGCCACAGTTATCTGCTTCGTTGACCTTTGTGAATTTAAGTTAGTGAAGCAGTGACATCTAAAATGGTCTTGGTGACAACCCTATTCTCTTTAGACTTCGTTGTAGCATCCTATTCTATTGTTTTAATAGCCCAACCCAAAGATTGATCTTTCTAGTCGAGGATCAGGACTCGAGATCAGCAACCTAGTCGACCTTTAAGGCACATGTTGTGAAATAGTTCTTTAACTCTGGAATAGTGGAGATTAAGATTATTATCCTGCCATTGAAAAGGACCTACAAAACAGAACGCAGACCAAAGGGCAGCATGGCTTGAACAGCTGTATGGCAACCTGTCACCCCACCCTTATTTGTGACATTGCAGGCAACGTCTATAAGCTGGAGCTTGCCCTAGGGCCTCTAACAACACCTTGGCTGCATGATATCTTCTCGCTTTCCTTAATTTATTTACCGAAGTCCTTTGCCATCTGTGCCTGTGCTTTGTTCAGTCAGCAGTACAATCGTGCTCATATGGTTCTTTTCTGAGCTAAATTGTCCAGATAAGGTTGGAACTCTTCAATGGAAAACGACCATGACTGAGACTTTTCTTCCCAGAAATAAGCACCTTACAGATCATATCTCCACCTAAGAAGCAAAAGGGAATTGCTGTCCTTCAGATTTAAGCTACACAATACGGTCATGGCGAAATGGACAAGTATACTGTCGATGATTGAAGCATCTATGGTTCAGGTACCCAGTGTATTTCTTCTCCTATACGAATGTGCAAAAAATACTGTGAATAACAAGCGAACGCAAAAATGACATTCAGTTCTACGCAACAGTTTGGACACCACCCACGAAGAGTAAATATTGAAACCTTATACAAACTGAGCACAAAATACAAACTGAGCACAAACTTTTTCCTATTCCTTCTCCTCTCTCGATCACCTTGGTGAAAGGCGATCTGAGGATTAAAGCTGTCAATACATAGTCTTGAAAGTGGTCAACACTTTTGAAAGACAGGTTTCCAAACTGCGAGATGAAAGTACTGATTGCGATTCACCTAGAAACGAACGACCTGTGTACCAATAAAAAGAGATTGACAGAAGTCTAGATGTGCTTTGACAACTTAGCTTAGCTGAGCTCATAGAAAATTGTACTAGATTTTCCTTGAACAAAAGTGTACTAGGCGGGATGGAATTTTTTCTACAATATTTAAAGTCACGATTCTTTTAAAGACTTAATTCTTGTTCCTTGGAGAATTACTCACCCAAATTTCCGGGCTTTTGCGATTCTCAGAAACAAAAGTACGACTTTTATGACTAATTGATGGCTGTAACGCTGAATACATTTCCTGTTAACACTTTTTATTATTTCATTAATGCTCCACTTAAGTATATCTTGGAGCCTAAGAGACTTCAAGCAATAAATCCATTCCCATGTCACGCTGTTGGTAAGGACAAAAAAACACACAGACCAACACAAAAGTTGTAACTGTAATTTTGCTTCAAGTAATACTCGCAATAACCATTTCATTGAGAATAACTGCTTCACGCTAAGTGCTTAAAGGACTCTTGTCCTTTTTGACTGCAAATGGTTAGACATCATCTCAATGTGTTGACCCATATAATAGAATGACTGTTGTATCTGTCATTAAATGTTTAATCTCTCAACACACACACACACACATGACAATGGTGGTGGAGTTCGTCTTCAAGGATATTTCATGTTTTGACTGATCGCTGTTAGAACGATGAAAAGTTTTCAAGTGAAAAGTTGTACACAGTACGCTATATCCTCTTTAATCAAACAGACAGACAGACCGACACACACACATCCGACGACAAGCAAATCCACTTGCAAATTAAATTATTCCATTCGAAATTGCACGGATAATTTAATCCTGGCACAAATGGCGGAGCGCACGTTTATCAGAGAGACGAGCTCGCCTTATTAACACGAAAATTTCGCAAACAAGATAATTATTATATTGGATCAGTGTGTACCGTGTACAAGCCATGTGTATATGTCAGTTTTGTTGTTGGTGTTGTTGTGCACCACCGTCACGGTGCTGAAACGAGGACTCCTTTCTCGCTGATAGGAGATGGAATAGCTATGTATTGAAGTCCTTGGTGAACTTAATAGCAAAGCTTAATAATGGATTATAACGTTTTAAGCTATTTGTTAAGTGGGGTGAATGAGCTATGGGGGGGGGGGGGTAGGCTGGAGGTTTCATTCACAGCCGATAAATTAATATGGGGAAATTCCTTAATAAGAGGATTGCGGCAAGAAGAGAATCGCCTATAAATCTATTATTTGCATGTGAATGGGGAGTTTGATTCCTCTTAAGGAAAGCCGACAAGTAAGTTCCAAGTCAGACAATGTGCAGGGATTTGAATAAAGTTCTCTTCTCATATTGCAAACGATATGCATACGTAGGTGGTTTGGTTTTGGAATTTATTCACTTATTCGCTCCAAAGAGCTGGGGGCATAAATTTTAAATGTTTATCCTTTAATACGGGTATTGTAATTAATTTCAGGGCTGTCTTAGGGCTATAAATTGTGGCTTTTCTTTACTCTGTGTGAATGGATTCAAATTAGGGAACTGACAGCTGAACATACATAAATTGAGAAACAGCCACGAAGAAAAGAATTGAACAAGGAACTACCAACTATAAAAGATTTGTGCTTCAAGCGAATATGCGACGCAAGCCCGTGATAAACTGCCTACATGTTGGCCATGGTGGTGCTCAAGGGACGTAGAACTTAGAGAGATGCCAATGCCTAAAGGACATTTAAGGACGACGGCATATCCGCAGACTCACTGAAGTTATCACAGGACATAGCGTCATAAGAAGTATGCTTCGCAGAGTCTAACGTTTATGCAGAAGCTGTGGAGACGAGGAGGAGGTAGAGTCATTCCAGCACATACTGTAAGTAGCACTGCCTTATAAGAACAATGCCTAAATACTCTAGGCTACATATTCTGTCTTGGAATTGCAGTGGTGACAGAGTTACACATGATGAACCTACTTAGATTCGTTAGAAGCACCAATTGGTTTAAGACTAGACCAAAATTGAGACAAGTGTCAGCCTCCTCTACAAAGCCTCTCTATATAGACAGCCAGGCAGCCATTAAGGCTCTGGACTGTGCTATAATTCGGTCGAGGCTGGTGAGAACCTGCAAATCACTTTTAAACAAGATATCCAGAGTCAATACGGTGACCCTCAGTTGGGTACCAGGGCATATGGATTTCTAAGGAAACGAGAAGGCGGCTGAGCTTGCTAGGAAAGGATCGACGCTGCACATATCGCAGGCCCTTCCCTTTGTAGCAGCCCCAGTCAGTTCTTTAAAGAAAAAAGTAGAAAATAAATCCATCGATCGTGCAAACAGACACTGGGTTCATCTGGATACATGCGTAACGGCTAGAGCTCTATGGCCGGCCTTTAGCAAGAAGAGATCATCAACTCTGGTTAAACTCAGTAGTCATAACGCACGGGTCGTTTCTGGCGTAATTACTGGCCATTGTGTCATTGGCCTTCACGCAGAGAGACTTTAATGACTTTTGTAGAAGCTGCGAATCTATTCGTCACCTGCTGTGTGACTGTCCTGCCCTACATGTTAGAAGAAAGAGAACTCTTGGCAGTCATTTTTTCTCGGATCTGGAGGACTTAGGCAATGTTGAACTGGTGGACCTTCTGAGATTTATATTACTATCTGGGTGGTTCTAACAGCGGACCTTCTTGCAGCGTTCCCAGGGTTAAATGATTGGGCACAATGGACCCGAACTGTGGGTCTAAGTAAGCAGTGACCTTCTACCTAACCTAACCTAACCTGTCAGCCTCCTTTACCCTTTCTTTTTCCCACTCCACTCCAATAACAAGGGCAAGCACTATGGACACTTCGTGTCTCAGAACCGGGTAGCCTGCCGGTAGTTCTTGAGGTCAAAACAAACTTGACAGACCATTAGGAATCAGTAAAGAGGGAGAGCTGTGATTCCCCGACTCTAGATCATACCGTCTTTTAAAAAAAGAAGACGAAGTCGCACGCTCAAGTTCTAGACATGGACGCACTTCAATAGTCTAGGCCAAGTGTTAGAGGATAAATAAGAAAGCTTAGAGCTAAAAATACTTCGTCGGATATTAAGCCAATGGAGGAGAAGATATAACCGCGAACTCTAAGAGGTGAACCAGGATGTAAAGTCTAAAACCAAAAGTAAGCCACATCGAGCGAATGGGCAACAATGTATCAGCCAAGAGGATCTTCGAAATCACCATCCCCAGGTTCGAAACGGCGAAGAAGACCCTATCTACTGTACAAAATCGAAGCTTTCTCGGTTGCCACAAAACTTAGTCTTGTGCCCGGAACCGCAGAAGATGGAAGGCAGCCGTGTCCTAGGCCGTGTCCTGGTTCGGGTGGCCTTTAAGAAAAGTCTTACTTCAAACTAATGAGTATTAATGAAAGCCCTACATATCCATGAAAGACTAACTTCACACATACATAGCACCACATCCATGAAGCCGCTTAAAAGTTAGTCCTTATGGTGAAATTGCCACATCTGATACAAAAAACAATGCCGCAACTAGCAAGAAATTTAAAGCATTAAACTAAAACCCACGCCGCTGTTCAATTGCCGTTTAACTTAACAACGATTGCATTGAAGCCACAAACAATAATAAAATTAATTTCATATTCACTCCATAATCGAGTGTTATCGAGTTTTCTTCGAACATTTGCACAGCACACAAATAAAATACGGCCGCAGGACTACATCTCTCGGTCGAATACGCATCGCGCAGCCCAACCCATTTTCGAATTTATTTCATTGTATGCACTCATGTGCACTAACTACAATAATTTCAAAAATTTAATCCAAACGCAACAAAAAAAAATATACAAAGTTATGTGAATGGCACACATTACCCTATGACCGAGCAAAAAAAAAAAAGTATCTACAAAACGAATGAAAATATCAAAAGCAATTTCCCTTTGAATTCATAAATTCGTTTTTCGTTTTCGTTTTCGTTTTTCGGGTGTTTTCTCTCGTTTTATTCGCATGGTTATACGTAAGAATGGTATACGCAAATTACGATAAAAAAAGAAGGGGGAAATACCCCGCCCCTTATAGGGAAAATATGTACAAAAATAAAATATGCTAAGTTCAAATAAGCATAAAGGATATGGAATTGGCTTTAAGCACTATTTTATTGGATAAGTTCAGGTCTGTTGGATCTGAATTTTTGGGTGGATTTGGAAATTCCATTTGGTTAAGGGGCGTGAATTGAACAAATAAGTTTAAGTTGGACACACATAAATCGCTCTAAGCATATCCTGTAAGGAGTATTTTGTCCTTTATACGGATGTTGGACAGCAGGAAAAGGCTAGAAGAAATTCCTATTGAAAGTGACCTTTGAAGATGAGGAAGAAGGACTAGTTTTTTTTTGTGATGTCCCCCCCCCCCCCTTTTTAAGCCCTTAATATG
Source organism: Chalcosyrphus nemorum (assembly GCA_949716465.1). Lineage (NCBI taxonomy): Eukaryota > Metazoa > Arthropoda > Insecta > Diptera > Syrphidae > Chalcosyrphus > Chalcosyrphus nemorum. The sequence continues at coordinate 12,446,399 of OX454334.1, read as the reverse complement.
GGACATTTGTAGTGTGTGGTAGAATGTATTAAAATTTTTGATTGAATATTTACCTTTTTTTTTTCTTCTCCTTTTTTTTTGGCAGAGGATTCTTCAAGGCTGTTATGGCTTCCTGAAATGGAATAAATAGGAGTTTGTAAAATATATCTGGTGGCATGGATTTTGGTAGGAAAGGATTTAAGGGGGTGGGGGTGCATGTTCAGATTCTCTTTAGGCAGCCCGTAGAGGTTTGGCTAAAATAAGGATGAGTTGAGGACGATATTTGGTTACTATTTAAGGACAACGATAGGTTTCAGAAACGTGAAGACAATCCCTGACTCACTTCATAATGCTAGATGATTACAAATCGCATGAGCCAAGTGAGTTCGATGCCAATACTCTACAAAAAAAATACTGGGAAACCGCCTGAATGTGTACAACTGGCAGAGTAGAACTTCGGACCTTTATAGGACATCAAAGCCTCATACATTCCAAAAGCATTAGCATACAGTTTTACGTACCGATAGAAGATGCACCAGATGATGAAAAGGACAATTTTTATAGCCAGCGAAGAGAGAACTTTAACATCATGGTAAGTAATGACAACAATTTTGATCCCTCGTCAAAAATATTGAAATAACTGCAGCAAGAACATTCCAGTTTCCAGCTTCCTAGACAAAGCCATTATATTTTCTGCTCACTTTAAGGCGGCCCCACACTGTCTATACTTGACAAAATCAAAATTCTGAAAATGGTAAGTCCGCTTTTATATGTTCTTGTACCTTTGCAGGCGGTCTTAATATACATAAATACTCTGTAGTCCCAAAAAGGTGTTTTTCCTCGTTTGCAAAACCTCTGCGTAAGACTTTCTGTTTGTCTTTCTTCTCTGGTATTCTGGGAAGATATTGGACTAGTATTTGTCCACCATGTCCTTAATTGTAAGACAAATACCTATATATGTATACCCTGCCAGATACCGACCTTCGCCGACCGACATCATCTCTGTTTTACTTGCATTGATCCGCAGTATAAGACAAGTTTTGGATTCATAAACCTTTTTGATCTCGAGATTTTGAAAAATTCTGACATAACAATTATAAAGAAGTAAAAAAACTGAGTCTGGCAATTCTATTTGTCGGTCATCAAGGCTATAGCTTAAACTGGTGAGCGGATTTTAATCAAACCTTATATCTGGAATCTGTCGGCTGAGTTTTAAAGGTCAACATTTTTTGTTTTAGCCCTAATATTAACGGTACTTTGTTTATAGCCAACTCAAAGAAAAAACGATTTGCTGGATAAAGATTTCTACGATTTTGCCTAAAGTTCATATTTGGACTCGTGTTGCAAGATATTATAAGATAGCTTACTACATTTTTGACCAAAATGGTACTGAAAATAAATGATCCAAAATTGATAAAAATTTGATTTTCGGGCTACACTTTATGCTGAAACCAGTTTAGAGACTTGTTACAAGATGCCTTACAACATTTTGGCCAAACATTTTCTTAAAATATTTTACTTAATGCCAAAAGGGTGAAGAGGTTATAGCCTATTTGCTCGAAAACGATTCTTAGGATTTTGATGAAATTTCATATTTGAGTCTAGTCTTGACAAATTATACAGTATGGCATACCACAATTTTGGCTAAAGATGCGTATAACGGTACTTTGCCAGTTAATAATGGTTTCAAAAATAAGGCCATTTCTTGGTTAATACTCAATGCATTTTGGTTTGCAGTTGACAAATAAAAAAACTACCATTCTAGCTTTCAGTAAGTACATAAGTAAGGAAGTAAATTTACGAGTTACAACCGAAAAATTTCGACTGAAAAAGCCGTTCGCTACTTCAAAATCCAATGAATTTAGAGGAAATAAGACATTATTTCCCTCTCCACCTTGTATATTTAAATTAATCTACTTTGGATCATAAACATAAGCAGGATCTACGAATGAGTTTCTTATCGAAATTGCCTGCAGCTTATGTCGTAAGTCGTATTCATTGATTTAGAGTTTAATCCCTGATGTGCATAAGTGTAAGACTTAAGAAAGTATTTTTTGATTAAGAAACACACAAAAAGTCACGACTATAGTCCCGCTTGTTCACAAACTCTGAATTGCACATAAAAGCAAATCAGTAAAAGCACTCAATCGCTGATGAGATTCTCCTTAAAAATTTTAATCACCCTCACTAGTGTTTCTGTCGTAAAATAACGCCTGTTTATAGCATTCAACACGCGACATATAACTTATTACTCCTCCATTTCCTGTACGAACATCTGACTTCCGCTAGAGGACAGTAAAACCCCGAAAAATATTACCCATACGTCAATAGATTGACAGACGTCTTTTTTTTTTTGTTGTTCATCAAGAGATCAGACAGCTAGCTACTCGCGTGTGTGTCATATCATAAACATTTAAACAACTCCTCTGTCATTTTAAGAGAAGCGCATAAAATCGTATACAACGTGATAAACATCCTGTTCCGCAGACGAACACACGCACCAGGATAGAAAATAGAAATCAATAAAACGAAATTAAGTTTTTCAATTTTCAATCGAAATGTAAAATTGAATAATAAGCTTCTTCTTTTTTTTGCATTTTCAATAAAAATAAAACCAGACACAGAGAGAGAGAGAGCGTATAAAATCCTTGGTAAAGGATCGTTTTTCCTTGGCACAGGATAATAACAAAGAGGGGATAAAAAAAAAAACAAGGAAATAAAAAAAAAAGAAAACATCCCCGAGCATAGATCTTTCTTTCGACATAAGCACCCAAAGTAGACTTGGTGTTATATTTGAAGCTTTTCCTTCAAAATACAGAGTAGAAAGGATACCTACCTACCACCTAACCGGGGGCAATATCGTGTACTTGCACTGAAAGCGAGAGAGAGACACTTCTCCCAGGGACTGTTATATTATAATCTAATCCTCTTGTAGACAAGAACTTTGACGCTCTCTGCTGAGCTGTTTGCCACCCCAAAACAGAGAGAAAAAAAAACTCCATCAGCGTTACAACATCCACCTTGTTTGTATCCTGTCTGCGTAGTTTGTAAGTGCTTTTTGATATGATTCTACTTACACACAGTGATAGTGGAAGGACTAAAGAGAGAGCAGACGACCCGCAACTACGAAGGCGAATTTAAGTAGTTCATTTGAAGTTGTTTGTTTTTTTTTTTGTTTCGTTTTTGCCGAGAACAAAATCAAACCACCTACTTCTGAAAGGAAACACGGTTGCACTGACTGTCAGGAGGGCGAAACGGAAACGCAGGACGAACAGAAAAAAAAAAAAAAAAGAGCCGAACGACTGAACTGAAATACAAAACGAAGCGAAAGCTGACAGTTTAATTTGATTTATGTCAGCGATTTCAGTCCTTGGCGGCAGCAGCACAGTTGTACACAAACTCCACGAATAGAACTCCCATTTGGTGGTGTTGTCTGATAGCAATGCGTATCGTCCTTGTCGTCTGACTTTTGGTTTGTTCTACTGTTCCGTGTCCCTCTCTACTCCAAGTAACAAGTTAGATACATGAAAATTCTATTTTGAGACTTTCTTCTTCTGCTTTTTCGTCTTCTTGGTCTTTCATTACTTCGGGCGTTTTTTCGTCCTTTTGAGGGAGGGTTTGTTTGGTACTTTCTTCTTTTTTTTCTGTTCTTAAACGGCATCGTTTGAAAGCATTTTACAGGTGATTTCCGGTTAAATTGTCTGCTATTGATGTGTTTTGTGTAAGGACAACAACGACTACTACTGCGATGCGATGATAGAGATAAATTTAGCAACATGTCGGACATCAGTTTAAATTTTGCAATAGCATTCTTGTGTCAGTGCTGTATTGTAGGTATTTATGAAAGAACGAGTTTGTTGGATATTTAATTGCAATTTGTAGCATTTAAGGAAAGGAAGGACTAAATACTTGAGTTCTGAATATGCAGGCAGAAAGACCCGGTACCCAGAACTGTAAAGAAGTAAACTGATAGAAAAGGAGTTCCAAAACCTTATGTGTAGGGGCAAATGATAAGTCACAAGTAGGGTAAAAGAACTCCAGTCGGTACTGAGGATGTAGAAGTCACTATTCTGCAGACTGTTAATTGGCGTTGATGACCAATGAACCATTCAACAGTGACTATGATAGTCAAGACTCCCGCCAACCCGATCAGAATGAAGTGAGGATAGCGATATCTAAACTCAAATCCAACAAAGCCGCCGAACTTTTCAAAGCAAGAGGGGAAGAACTGACAAGGACCATATGAGACGTGAGGAAGATATAATCCCGGTTTCTATGGCCTGTACAAGGACATTGACTAGTTCAAAAGATTTCGCATGTATCGAGTAAGATGGCTGGGTTAATTAGTTAAAAATATCTTCGAATCCACCCTGGATGGACGATCTCGCAGTAGGTGGCGCAAACAAGTAGAGCCCCCGGAAGGTTATTTGAGGTTGAAATGTTGGATCGAGTAAACTGGTCCAATGGTGTTCCGACAATAGACCCTAGAAGTGTGGTTTGGTTCACTGACGGATCGAAAATGGATTCTGGAGTAGGAGCTTAGATCTTTGGACCCAAAACAAAGATTTCGGTACCGATGGGTACGACTCCGACTGTGTTTTAGGCTGAACTCCATGCCATAGAGATCTGCGCCAGAGATAATTTCATTAAGGGATTAAAATTCTCTAGAAAACATACATATCTCCTCAGATAGTCAAGCGGCACTTAGAGCATTATCGTCCAATCTATTTCACTCTAAATCTGTTAAGAGCGGCTTCAATGCTCTACAATCCCTTGCGATGCACAACAAGGTAGAACTTGACTGTGTCTCTGGACACCAAGGGATTGAGGCAACGAAATTCTTGCAAGGGCCGGCTCTGTATCTGCGTTCATTGGCCCTGAACATTACTGTGCCGTCAATTGGACATCAGTCAAAATGCTGACTAACGAATGGGAAAACAAACTTCGTCTAGACCACTGGGCTAAAGCACCGGGTCTTAATTCCACTACTAAGTAAATACTATCTTTTATAAGGGAAGTAGTACGTCTTCTAGGTCACCTCCAACCCTTCGATACAATAGATCTTTACGGTCACAGTGTCGTTGCCGTGCGGGCGTGGGTTAGGTACTTGTACGTGGTAGAAGGGGACAAAAATAAAGAAAAAGGAGAGCCCCCCTTCACCCAACCTCAACCAACTTGGCGTACACAATTAGAGGGAGCGGGCCCGATCCGGGTTGCCTGGAGTGGTTTATTGGTTAAGGCCCAGGTCCATCCCGGACTGTAGCGTCACTTAAGTAAGTCAGAAGATAGATATACATACATAAGAGGAACGTATGGTGATGCAATGCTTCCTATTAACATCTATGTTGCTCCCATGCTAGAGCCCTTAACAATGTGATTCTGGAATAGAGCACTTCCTTCAGTGTGTTTACTTTAATGACTATTCTTGCCGGATCCAGTGATGGCAGACTATTTCCTGATACAATTGCCTCAGAAGGATCAGAGTGAAATAGAATAGTTTTAGAATCTTCAAGTTAAATTGTAAACAAGCTGTGAAAAGATCAACAAGGATATGTTCGGACTTACAGTTAAACCCTGCCATATTGTTCAAATTTATGTCTCCACTGAGTAAATTTCTATGTCGATCGCAACACTTTGACCTTTGTCTGTCCAATGTGTGCTGTGTAGAAGATTTTGTAAAATGCTCTCAAACTACATCCATATAAGACGCAATAGGTGTAGAAACTCAAGCAGTGGCACCTAGCTTTTCTGACAATATACATAAGTATCCCAACTTGCGAAACGAACTAACTTCGATGGACTGCCTCTCCAGATCCAATAAGTTGCACAATCGGGTCTGGTTTCATGGATTAAATCCATCGTCGGCTGACTGCAAGATGACCTTAAGAGATTGGCTATCTGGTGCCAAAACAAAACTTTCCTAGAGCTTAACATCAATCAGTTTGAAGACATCATACACTTCTCTAGAACTTCCACAATTTGGGTCCATCTTGTTCCAGCAGTGTCTCCATTGTGTTACTTGGGCGAAGAGTTCGAATTCCGTGCCCATATTGGCAATATTATAAGCAATAGTCGTCCTTTTCAGAAATGCTCAAACGCATACGTCACTTTTGACAGGCTGACTATTAAATTTGGAAGCATTGTGCATACTACAAAACTCATATAAAGGAATATAAGCTGTGCAGCGGAGGCTCGTTTGGCTAATGGTTTAAAGTGCCTGCCTATATGGATCGCAATTGACTAGTATATAGTCTTTGCCTAGTTATTAAACTTAGCTTACACAGTTACTTGTGTAAGGCTTGAACAAATGACAAGTAAGATCCTTTTTTTCCTCAGTATCATGAAAGACATTGATCTAAACGATATGTGGTTCCAGCAGGATGACACTACTAGTACCTACCACTGGTCCTTGAAACCTTTGAAGACTAAATTCAATCACAAATTCACAACATTAAAGTTCGAAATATGACAGTGATTTGGTAACTACTGCTCAGGTTCTGGAAGCAAATAATCCAATATGATTCTCCTTTCGTCGCCGAGGAACATATAGCTTGACCTGAAGTCATAACATCATGAACAATTCCTTTGATTCAAACTCTATTCCTGATATCAAAGTCCTCACAAGCGCACCCTTTGCAAATACCATGCGTCTTAGTCCTAACGTACCACTCCTCCCTACGACGAAACGACAGTGTCGTGGGAATACTGAATCATATGTGACTCTAGTTAGAGTTAAACTCCCCCACTCAGGCTTCCCACCAAACCATGAACCACACAAATCGCACAAAAGTCACACAGTCATGTCACAATGAAAGCGACCTTCTTTATTCTGTGATCAATGCGCTACTGGCGTTGAAAATGCTCAATTTCCGATAATTCCAGTAATGACAATAATTCCACTTCAAATCCGTCATAATCTGAAAATCAATCATGGATCTTATCCTTGGACAGAATAATTGACACCAGCAGACGACCGACTACCGACACTCCACGCACATGTAGTAGGTACTACCTACATCCTTGTACCGAAAAGAAAAATCAACTCGACTAGACATTGTTTGAGTTCTGCAGAAAGAAATGAATAGAATAGAAGAGGAGGAAAAAAAATGCATGTCCTGAATGGATGTGGTGAACACGAGCAAATCCTTTTTCTTTTCTTCTATTCAATTCTTGTGTGACATTGCCAGGAGTCGGTTGACGCCGGGTTAGTCCATATTCTATGGGAGTTTCCACCTCCTCCTCCTCCTCCTCGTCCTTTTGCTTCTGTGCGCTAGTGGTTGGCGTTTGGAAACCCATTAAAAGTTATTCCTTGATGCTCTGGTTTCGAAAATGTTGGCTGGACAATTGAACCAGTTAACCAGGGCATTACCTTTCATTGTTCAGACAATGTCCCCGGTTTCCTGTTTAGCTGGGATTTTATACCGCCCACCTACCGTCTCCTGGTAACCTATTACCTGGCCTAAATAAAGTTTCCTGTACGATTTCAAAAGGCAGACAGGATTCAGGAAATAGGAAATAGGACCACAACCCCCCCCCCCCCCCCCCCCCCCCCCCCAAAAATGTCCTATCGATATTGGCGTAGGTATACATATACAGATGTGTGTGTACCTGTGTTTGTGGTCAGTGCTCATGGTTAGTGGTTCTGTTGGTTTGTACAAAACCCAAAAGTGAACAAGAGAGGAATGGAGTTAAATATCTAAACGAAAAGTTCTATCCAACAAAGTGACACAGGAAATAGGAAGCAAGGACTCCATACACAACTGGAAAAGTACGAGTATCTCAACTCATGTCCCTTTACGAGCACACAGCCAAAGAGAAGTTCTACGAATCTCCAACGAACGAAATGAAATACCTTGTGGTTGGCCAATTTAAACCAGAGACACACACACCTACACAGACTTTGTGTTGGGTATATGGTTTTTGGGAAGTGGTGCAAAGTTTATCTGGTCAACAGTTCAATTGCAGGATAACGAAGTGTCACCAGAACTAGTCTCTGTGAAAAAGTTCTCCTTTTAAACAAACCGTTTTCATTTTCAAGCCAAAAAATGTTTCTCTTAATAAGTATCTTTAAAAACTCAAAAATCCAGCGCAGGCAAAAAAAATTAAACTTATTTGGGTTTCTTGTTTGTGTTTTGAAAAATAAAGTTTACTGATGAAGAAGCAAAGAAGAAGAAGAAGAAGGAGTCAACGTGATGATTGAATAAATTCCGAAGGAGCAGCGAACAAAAATTGAAAAGTTCTTTCGGTGCATTTCTAGTGGTTTCATACTTTTGAGTTATTGTGCATAACTTTGGAAAGAAACCCCTTCGTTTTTCTTTGGAAATTATTACAATTGAAGTTCATTTTAGAAGGGAAGGGTGCTGGTTGATCGTTATCAGTGAAGCCATTGGCCTTTGCTTTAAAATTGAATTTTCCTCAATGAAATGTTATCCTTTGATGACGACGTGTGATACATTTCATAAGTCAATACTTGATGGACAACACATTGACGACTTGTGGCTATAGGACCCTGACACCAATTGGTTTGCTTGAACTCACAGAGTGAATGACTGCCACATGAGCACCCTGTGTGTTTGTTTATGATGCTATCACTCACGGACGGAAGTGGCACTGGATTGATTTAACTTTAACCACTCATTGAAGTGAATGTAGTTGCTCAGGATGGCAGGATGCGCGGCAGAACAGTCGAGAAAGAAACAATTCAACTAAGGCGACAGAACTGAGGAAACCGCATGCATTCGCATATAGAGGCCCTAGAACACACAACAGGATACTGAATGTCCGTTAGATCAGAGACCTACAGTAAGTGGCTCGTTTTTTAAGCTATTCGAAATGTATACCACTCTTTAAGCATTGACACACATTCGTAGTCATTCACAAAGAGTATTCGCTGGGCTCACATCTTACTGCCTCTCAAAAAATTAATCTGAAGCGAGCTCCCATTCACATTCATTCCAAGAAATAATTATCCACCCTTACACCTCGTTGCCTGGTACTGAATTTGGTGAAAATGAATGTTTTGAGTGGCTCGTGTGATATTCTATGCTATGCTATGCTATGCTTCTTTTCTTTTCTTTTCTTTCCTTTTGTTGTATGTACTTTTAGTGCTCTAAAGTTTCTATATGCTTTTTATGAAACCATTCAAACCCTTCTGAATGATTTGTTCATTTCACTTGCTTGCTTTTGTGAATACTCTGCTGAATGAATACTTTGAATGCGAGCCTACTACGCATTCATGAATACCAACACTATAATGACCTTCGTTATCATTTTGTACGTGATTCATACTTGCTTGTTTTCTATGTACGTGAGACTGTGAAAGGCTCATTTCTTAGCGAATGATTCACATAGGCAAATGAATGGATTCATGTAGTTCTCTGGTAGAGATATATCTATGAATTAATGAATGAATGAATAATCTCCATGGGTGTTACCCAAATGATTGAGGACATTTTTTATTCATTTGCATTATAATTCACAGAATATTTTTCGCGTTCATTTTGGAATAAACTTCGGCTGTCCGAAGAGTTCATGAAATATTTGACTGAGCATTTAAACTTTCACTCAATGACTGAATACAGAATTTCCACTGTATAGTAGCGTGGCAACTTATACCTAATCTCAAATTTACAGTTCAACTGCAGAAAAAACTGGCTGCGAAATACTTACTAGTGTCTTCTTTATGATCTCCACAAACTCACCTGAAATTAGAGAGAAAAACACAAAATTATTTTAAATATATTCATGACTGACATCAGTAGATACATTTATGTAAAAAACACTGTGACAACCATCTATCTCACGTACGTGAACTTCATCTCCACGCAAGCAAACGGAAATAAATCGAATTACTTGAACTGACATATCTGATCAATCGTAACACGAACGGAACTCATGCGATGGAAATTCTTTGCATTCCCCAAAAAAAAAAAAGAGAAATATCTTCTGCCTTCTATTTATGTATCTACACTTTTTCAGAGGCCAACACAAAGTACTTGCATTTCCAGTTTATCGGAATCCTTTTAAAGCCCAAATCCCAAACAAATAAACGCACTGCAGCCTTGCATAGGACACTGCCTTGGATAACTTGAAATACATTCTCTCTCAATCAATAGCATGGTCTTTGGTCCTGTCGTCCGTTTGTCCTTATTATTATTCAACGAAACGTAAAAAGGCATTGACAATCGCCTGAACAATAGCACAATCGAACTCAATCGTACCTACTTCAGTATACTATTAGATACTTGCGGTACAGCGAAGCAAATGAAATGTCAAGTGAATTGAATTGAACTCAGATGTGTGGATACGATTTTCTTAAGGACAAGCGTAGCAGCTGCATTAGCCCAGCAGAAAAAATTGAATGGAATTGCCTCTGCCGATGAAAAGGAGCAAATTCAGAAAATCACGTAGAACAAAAGGAAAGTTTTGCTTGAAATGTGGAAAATTAAATTTTCGCCTCAGTCACTTTTGCGATGTGCTTTTTTATTTAGGGGAAGTTTGAGATAGAAAACATGGTCAAACCGTGACCAGGAATATTCTTTCTGCATGGGGGTTGTTTAAGTTTGATTCTAGAGATCTGGGGGGCGCAGTACAGGCCAGGAATCTGACACATCCGACAGAGTCGAATTCGCAAAGCAGAAAAACATTGTCGCAGCTAGAAGCAATGCCTTTGTCTTGATCAATTCACAAGGGCTATGCTTAGAGCCTCAAAACGACAGCCAAATTGAACACATTTGTAGTCCTCCAGTAATCTAGAAAGAGACCTGTCTCGAGCTACATATTTCAGGAAGAACTCACATTTACGAAGAAATACTCAGCCACTACAACGGTACAAACAACTACATTTATTTGCATCCGCCTAAAAGTAGTCAACCTAATTTGTTTCCCGCACAATAGGGTGCATATTTTCAGGCGCTAATAAGGTTAGACTACATACAACAACTGATGTTTGAATTTTTCAAGTTCTTCGTGCTGAAACCTCATCACTTAGTCCATTCTTTGATTCAAAAACCACATAACGAGGTGCACTCCTCCTCGTGAGGCAGCAAATGCCTCAAATTTGCATCAATATTTTGCGAAATCTACATTTAACCCCTTTTCCATTCAATAAATCTCTTCCTATTAAATCAGTTTTCTAACAAACAAAGGCCTTCGAGAACTTTCAAGACATTTCCATTAAAACTTCTCATAAATTTCAACAATTTATCATCTGGGAAAAGGACATTTCACTTGTCTGGGCGATAAGACCAATGTCGACATGTTTATGTGCACATTTTCAAAAACAAAACACTTTTAGTTGGAAAATTCTTGTAATCACCAAAGCTTTCTCTTAATTCTAAGAAACCCTTTCGCATCATTACATCAAAAGTGGCACAAGATGATGGGTTTTTTTTTTCTCCAGAATATCCCATATGATTCATCCTAGTTATTATTCCTTATCCACTGTAGTCTATGTCATAAACAAACTTTTCTAATCGATTAAGTCAAAGGGTTCAAGTACCACACACACGTATGTACCACTTAAGAGCACCCATGGAGATCATCCCCAAAAAAAAAAAAAAAACAGAAGGCCCCAACACATTGCATTTAATTTGTCTTTTGGATTTCTAGAGATTTTTTGTTTTTATTTTGGTATCTATGGAGCCAAATGTCTCCCACATCTGTGATGTCATTATCAGCCTCCTTTTGGGGGGAGGGGAGAATAATTTATGGCTGGTGACATTTTGTCAAATAAACAAAATACAAACAAAAGAAGAATTCTCATCCTTTGCTGGAGAGCACCAGTAGAAGTAGTCACGTGTAAGCGCCATGGTCCCCTTTGGTTTTTTTTTTTTCTTGCACGCCTATGTGCTGCAATAATTCTGAGGTAGATATTCGTTTTATTTTTTTTTTTTGTGGGGTACTGTTGCGTCTGCCACCTAGTAGAGGACGAAAGCAATGCTTAAAAAAAAAACAGTTAAATTCCACTGTCATAAACACACTCACCGAAATGGAGATGGAGGAATAATAAATCCTTCCCATATCATATCGCAGATACTTTACACGGATACGTGTGTACCGCCCCCCTTACCCCACAAACTCCATGCTTATCTCGTCGGCAGTAACAAAACAAAAAACAAAAACAAAAATAAGTGGAGTTCTGCGAGAAATGACAGAAATGTTTTGTTGCTTCCACTTTTTATTATGTGGAAATTTTATAGTCCCAATGAGAATTCGATGGAGGATCCAAATGTCCATTGGGGCCATATGCAATGAGTACTGTTCGCCGCTACTGACTACTGCTGCTACTGATGGCTATTACGGGTTTGTTTATTTGGGTACGTGGGGAGTGATATTTATGTCAAGGATGTGTGGGGGAGAAATAAATTCCTTTCGCCCACAACCACCATCTCATTGGAGAATCGCGCACTCTTTACGAGCATGAAATATGGATTAAAAGAAAGGACATTTTATTGGGTACTAACGAGATTATGTTACTTACACGACTTTACACCACCCACAACCAAGGATGGTATGTATATTTGTATAGGAGTCCTTGTTATTACCGATGATTGCGTGCGTGGCCTCTTATTTCATTATGTGACTTAATGGCACTACTCATGGGACTGTTAAGGGAATAAGACACTGCACGCACAGTACTTGACTACAAAGAAGAGAGAGTATCCTACTTCCAGGGGGTAAACAATTGATATGCTCCTTGAATACGGTTGGCAAATAAAATAAAATTCTGTTGGGATCAATTTTATGACTTCCAATATATGGGAGTACGCATTAAACAAATGGAGTGTGGTGGTGGCTTCAAAAAGGAGGAATTTAAATTGTTGCTCGCAGTTCTTGATCCATGGTGGATTCTGGGTTGAAATTAAGTTAATCAACACTCGGAGCAGAACAGAATGTGGACAACAAATTATGTGCGTGTATCTTCCATTGACAGTGGTATCTCATTTGAGTTATTTTGAAGTCATTCAATCAAGGATGTTTACTTCCACTGACAACCGTCTAAAGGCCCAGCTCACTCCTAGCGACTAGCTAGCCCTACAGAATTGGCTGCCTTTTTAGTCTAACATTCAGTATTAATCTCTACAGAGAGCCACCAGATGCTCCCTAAACTTAAACACTCGTAAGGACCTACTTAATGTGTGGACTCGATTGATAGTTTGCTCAAAGGTCTTTCTGTGCCTCAAAACAGGGGAAGAGTAGAGCTAATATTGCCCCCAAAAAGAAAACAAATAGCTCCCAGTTGGGCGCCTTACGAAAGTGTCCAGTTTCATGCTTGGAAAAATCGTAAAGAGGATTTTGAAGTCCACAGTGGAGTACATCAGGGGTGCATACTTTCACCACCCTCCACTACGCTGACGAAAGATCATAATCTAGAAGCTGAGACGAATAAATTAGAGCCTTAACTCAGTGACTCAGTAGTTAGTGCGTTGGACTACTGCGGAAGGGATTCCAAGTTCGAATTCAGAAAAATACCATCAAAAGTTTTTTCACGGCCCCACCTCTTCTGAGTGTCTGACAAACATTCAAGAGTACAATTGTCATGAGAAAGCTTCTCAAAACCCATAGAAAGCCTAGAAGTATGCAACTTTTTCTACTGATGCAACTAAAATACTGCATATTTTGAAGCGTTGTGGCTTTGAAATTCATACCGTTTCTTTGCATATCTTTTAGATAGAATATACTGCATCAATATTAAACACTTTACTTTAACAATTCTTTCTCCTATTCACAGCTAAACAAAGACTATACCACCCCGTTGCACCAGCCCCTAAATCTAGCTAATTAACAATCAAATATCAATTATTATTTTGTCAGAGAAGCATATTGCGTTGCTATCCACCCATGATAGTGCGGCGCCTCATCTCACGACATAGCTGCTATGACGACGACGACGACGACGGGTGTTTATAACCTTTGTTCTCGCGTACATCCGGTAACGACAACTCAATTAGCACCAAATATAAGCTTCAACTCATACAATACAATAGAAAAAAAAAACACATACTCTCATGAATAGCATCATCCATAAGGACCTGCTGTTGCTTCTATACACTTTCCACTCTAAACGACGTTGTAATTACAAGAGAGTACTGCTGCACCCTGGTAAGAGGCAAGGAGTTTTAGTGTAAAACTTTCAACAAAGTTCAACTTGTAGAACCCGTTTAGCGCACCTTTATTAGCTATATCCTTGCAACACAGCGCCAGAGGTAGAGGTGATAATAAGTAAATGGCTGTTGCAATGGTGTGGAAAATTTTAGCACTATGACTGGTAGGTAGGTAGTAGGTTTCGATATTGGTATGCGCTGTGAGTGAGGAATAAAACGTGTGCAGTCAGACACCTTCATCAACTCAGCCTTAGAAATTTGTGCCCGAGCTACAGTTTGTTTATCCTGTCAGGGGTAGAGGGAAGGCATAACTCAATAACTCAAAACGCGGCGGTGGTGGTATACATCCTTCCGAGGACGAGAAAACTCAAAAGGAGTTTGGGGTAGACAATGTCTTGCACCGGTTGTGAATTTTAAAAACAGACAGACGTCGATTTTCTCTTTCGAATTCAACTCATGAATTTCACCCAAAAAGGATAAATAAATTGCCATGGTCGATGGAGGAATCTCTAGTATTGTTTTTCCCCAGTTTCTCACATCATTTATTCCTTTTTTGTGCGCTTTCCTGTCGCATTTAACTTCATTTGGAAAGGTACACATTCCCTCTGGCAGCATTTCATGGAACTTTGAAGGAATTAAAACACTAATAGCGAAATAAGTCGTTGCTGAGTTGTTGATACCTCCATCAGCAGCCAGCAGCCAGGAGCCCTACCAAAGGTCTGCACAGCACACTCTATACAACTCCAATTAATAATTCATTGATTTATGTGGTGTCTTGCAACGACTAGAGTGTTCCAGGATTCATTCGCTCTTACTCTCTCTCTCTCTCTATTTCTATCTTTATTTGCGATTGTCTGCTGAAATATGGTCGAAACGAGGAGGGAGTTCTGTGCAGGGTTCTGCAGGGTTCTGATGCGCTTCTATTCAATGAAAATTACTGCAAAGGACATAAAGAAAGTTGTCGATTTATGTCGGAGTGTTGAACGGTGAATGAACCTTTTCACTTGAATCGTTTTGTGTGCGCACAAGAAGAGGAGTTCTTGGTTTTTTTTTTTTTTTTTGTCCTGCTGTGTACCCTTTTTTTTATGTTGTCATTGCGTGCCGTGAATGGGAATTCCTGCACTTTGCCGTGATTGCAGGAGGTGAGGATACCATTCAGTTTATTCCCGTACTTTGTGGTTCAAAGCGAATTAGTGGTTGCCAAGGTTTTATACTGTTTTCAAAAATAAATTGCACTCTCGGAGTGGGAATCGGAAAGAAGGGTGAATTTGAGGAAGTCCTGTAGATTGGAGAGTTCCTATTAAAGTTGATTATTCAATTTAAAGCTGCTTTTGGGTTAAGCTATTCAATTTTGAAGGACTCTAATGAGACAAGCTCGCAAAGGCGTGTGTGAGTGGATTCTAGAGCTTCGGCTGTCTTTAAATGAGAGACGAGAAGCAAATTGTTGAAAGCAGATCTAGTTCATGCAAAGGGGAAAGCTGCACCGTCCCTCTAAAGTATCTGAAACGATGTCCCAATTCGAAGACCACATAGAAGAGATCGTTAAAAAGGAGTGTAAAGGCAGTGTGAAACAAAGACTAGCATGCAATAGCACTCGTAAGCATAGCAGGAGCACAGTAATCACGCCTTAGACAGAACTAGGGACTGTGTAGATCAACTCAAATCACCGTGGCATAGCTCAGGATATTCTAACATCCAGACAATTAAGCACATATCATATTAATTAGAGATCACCGCGATGGTTGACAGAGGGAATCATAGCAGATCCTTGGCCAGCGAATAGTAAATTTTGTTCGACAATCTATTGGCAGGCCCATAGGCCCAAGGACTCGAATGGTTGTAGGCGGCGACTTTAATGTAACAGATTTACCAATTCCAGCGACGGTATTCTGCTGACAACACTTGCTCTGCGACAATCAGTCTGACAGCTGACAGCTGATTTTTGTTCATTTTGGTTTGACATTTCACTATGATTTGTGTCCGAACAAGGCTTTAAAACTGTTATTTCGAAACTCGTGTTTTAGGTTGCGAAACTTACCATATACTAGGTCAATTTTTCGCTCAACATAATCGACCATCCGAGCAAGTAATTCGTACATAGCACAACAGTGAGAAGGATCCAAACAAGTAGATTCACCTTAGGGCACAGCACTTCCACTTTGCGAAAGATCCAGCTTGTGCTAAATTAAGGCGGCAGCCGCGTTGTTTCACTAGGAAGACGCTTACGTAGGATACTATGGCAGGAGGCGTACATTTTTCTTTTGCTCATAGAATATGTCTGCCTTGTCCAACCTTTTCACACAAAATTCCCTAACACTTTCTTCCCAATCCTTTTCTCCTAAATGATCGATGTTTTCGGCTATTAAACTTAGTTTATATTGCCTCTCAAGAAACAAGAAAACAACAACAACAACAATGAACATAATCACTTTGTGTAGTACATCAGGAAACAATTTTAAAGCCATCAAAACTTTTCCAACAACCAACCAGAGACGACATCTGTCCGCACAAATGGCACTTCAAAGAATAAGAATCAAATTAAATGGATTCAAACGCAAAAAAAAAACACACTTCCCTTCCTACCACCACCAGAAATGGCAATATTGAAACATATCACCATCGTTTCTATCAAGAAGCAACACCCTCTAACAACAGTAGTGGGTACAAGTAGCAGAACAACGAAAAAAAAACAATAACGCGTATAACTTTTATTACAACCCAACAGATGTCACTTCTTGTCGAAGCCAAACTCAAGTCAAGAGGGTGAAATAGTACCTTTCTCTTAGTCCTTTGCCAGTGTGACAATAGCGACAAGGACGACGCTGACGACGACGAATCTATCTCAAACGAAAAAGTTTCGTTATTAAATTTCATAAAAATAAGGGCAAAAAAAATAAAACAAGCCAACAGTAACCACCAATGAAAAAGTTGTCTAACTGCTCTTTTGAAGTTTTTTTTTTTTTTTTGTCCCACTCTCTTGTGACTTTTTCCCTTAGTCGAGGTGAGGCGAGGCAGCACCCCACCATCACAAATTGCTGCTGCTATAGCAGCTATCGAGTGATTTTCACTCGAGCAGTTAACGACAATCACATCGTTAGAATATAATTTTTTTTTTTTTGTGCCAACTTCCTCTAGGACTCTTCAGCTAGTTGTATCCTTGCTAATCGATGGGAATGTTGTTGTTAAATGTAGGTACCTATGCCGCTACTGTTACATGCGGGTGTTTTGCCATTTTTTAGTGAATTACCTTCGAGGATAATTGCCACTACATGCAGTACTCTTGGAACTACACTCGAGAACAAAAGTACAGCGATAATGTTGACACTTCTCTTTTTTTTGTGTGTGTGAACGAATATGTTAAAACAAACTTTTTGAACTAGTAGTTCTTTTTTTTTGCTTTTTTGCTTTTTGTTGAGTCGTAACCCCGGGTATAATTTCTACAGTTTTATCGTGTTTTGTTTGGTTAAACAATATCTAAAGTTTTTGGGATTTTCAGACACAAGACCGTTGTCGTCGTAAGCCCGAAAGTTTGAGTTTGGACGAACAAAACAAGTAAAAAAAAAAAAGTATTTACAAGAAGTTTTAGCTAGAGAAGCTGCAGTGCTATTGTTTTTTGGTGTGTAGTGTGTTTTTTTTTTTTTTTTTTAATCTTGGTGGGGCCAAGACAATGCTGGTTGGAAGCCATTACGGGCAACAATTAAAATCGTAAAATATTTATGTAGCTTTTTGCGCGCGAAAGTTTTTGTTGGCTGAAGATTCCGGATTTGCATTACGAGTGCTAAGAGTAGGTAATGCTGTTTGACGTGAATAGTTTTTGAGTAATTTTACAGTCTCCTTTTTTTAGTTTTGTTTATGCAAGGAGGATGTTGAAGGTTTTAATCTGGTCGATGTGTTTGTAAATTGCAGTTGCTTCTAGGGACTTGGGAGTTGTGTACAATAGGATGTGGTGAGGGACAGAGCAGATGAAATTGTTGATTTCAGAGAAAAATTATGGTCTTGTCGGTGGTTGCTTTTCTTCCTTCTATCATAGGAATAACTAAGTACTACTCCGGAATAAAATCCTTTGTTCATTAAACCTGACGACATGACCATGAGCTCTGTTGTCTTGTTCGGGAAAAGATATGAAGGACGAGGACAATTTACACGAGTTTCTTTTACATCGACCGTTTTAGTTTTCCAATAACGACTTGACAATTTTCAATCCGATTTGTGAACACACTCTTTCACCAATCATCAAAATGTCACTGTCAATTTACTCAGTAAACTCAACATTTTCATCATGGACAAGTACACGAATGAGTAACGTCTACAAGTTATAAAAATTTTCTACCGAAATTCGGAGTCGGTGATCGCAACTTTAAGAGCGTTAACTCCAATTTTCGGTCGTAATACTCGGCCTAGTAGACAGGCAATAGCAAGTTTGGTGCAAAAATTTGAGTGTACCTATTCGTTGTGTGATGTTGCCGTGTCAGTGAGACAACGGGTTGGTCGAAGTTTCGAAAATATCGCTATCCGTAGATAACGATCCAAATCAGTCAATTCCACGGCGTTCAAAGGGAATTGGGCATCGCTCAGACTACATTTTGACGTATTTTGCGTAAGGATCTTGGTTAACACCCATACAAGATCAATTTGACTCAAGAATTGAAACCGATGGACCATTTGAAGTGACGTACGTTCTCCGATTGGGTTCTGGAGAAGATGCTGATTCAGTGACGAAGCTCATTTTTGGCTCAATGGGTTCGTCCATGGACGACATGGGGTTTCAACAGGATGGTGCCACAAGCCACACAGCACACGTTACAATCGATTTATTGAAGAGTAAGTATGGTGAGCGTGTTATCTCAAGAAATGGGCCAGTCGATTGGCCGCCTCGTTCGTGGGATTTAACGCCGCTTGACTATTTTCTGTGGGGCTACGTTAAGTCATTAGTTTACTCCAACAAGCCGACGACGTTGGAAGAGTTCAGAACCAACATTTAACGCGAAATGTGTGGCCGAGTCGTTGAGAATCGACCGCTGCAAAGGTTACCTTCTTGTTACCTTGCGACCTAGTCAAGTGTCAAGTGAGTCTTACCCCTGTGATCTTTTGCACTGTGAGGAAAATTACTGAGCCAAACTAAGCTAGATAGTCGACGAGATATGCTACTGTGTAGTTGGTCTATTGCTACTAGTATAACCGCTATAGGACATGGTTAGGCTTAAATGAAGCTTCTTTTCTTTTGCCAGTCACTTAATCAATTCTTCAATAATCTGCCAACTTTTTGGGGACTTAAGCACCATCAGAAGGTATTCCTAAATGACACCAACAAAGGCACTCACTTAAAGTACCTTGCCTACTCTCCCGAGAAGAATAAATGTGCCTCACATGCATTGCATATACTGTAGTGTATTATAAAAGGCAGATGCAATCGAAGACAAAGATCGCCACTATGGTTTCCTTAAGGACTTTCTACCATCTGAATTACAAGCAACATCAGACAACACACAGAAAGAGCTAAAAAGTTAGCAAATAGTAGCACTGACAAGGATCCTACCACATATCATCTGCGACATCAATGATATCAAAAGAATCCAGCATCACGTCTCCTTAAAGCATTAACTCCTTATGAATTTAAATCTCCTTCCAAAAAATTTGATGAAAGACCATCTCTTATGGTCACTGTGACACTTATTGCTTCACCACAGTCCATATGTATGTCCCATCATCAGATTCAGGTCTCCCTACCGTTTTCAACTCTGGAATTTCTTTTTTTTCAATTTCTAGATCAATAAAAACGCTTTGAGTAACAGAAACCATCTAATGACTGCCAAAAACAAGTGTACAACTTTGTACAAAGTAGCGCTCAATCTCCGGCTCGACTGTGCCGAATTTTTTATATTTTTTTCCTTTTTTTTGGAGAAGACATTTTTGTGTAAAGTTTCCTTTCTGTTTGAACACTTGAAAAGTATTCTGATTGACAAGCACTTGTGACACGCCTACATATGGTTTTTTCCTTTTTTTTTTTTTGACTACGAGTATCTGTAGATATCCTTGTTCATTGTGAGGTTTCATGGTAAGGTTACCATAGATTCTAAATGACAAATACGTCGTGCAGAGATAACGACAAGAGAGAGAAAGAGAGAGTCCTTACTATGTCTTCGAAGAGGATAAAAATATCTCTACGCCTGTGATGATTCCTTTTTTTTCTTCGCCGACTAAATATGCTTGCATCCTCCTAGCTTCCCACGTAGGTATATGCCGAGGAAGGGATGGCCACCCCCAAACAAACTTGGAAGAAGAAAAAAAATATATATTACACTGCTTGACATTCCAAGCAAGGACTTAGTTCCTACTTATTTTGTCTTCTTTCCTACTTTCATAAGATTTTAGCTGTGTGTATTTTTTTCTTCTGTCCGTTTTCTGTGCTTCCCTCGTTTATCTAGCTTTTTTCTGTGTTTTATTGAAGAAAAGCCAAATTTAATTGATAATTTCCTTTCACTTTGTTCTGTTCGCTCGCTCTCTCCCTCTCTCGGTATCTCTGGGGGCTCTCATCATATTATGGTTCGGCAAAAGTTTTTTTTTTTTGTATTTTTGTTATTATCCTTCGGATTCGTTGAGGACTTGTGTGTCTTGTGTTGTTTTGCTAGGTCTCATCCTGTTTATTTGATGCGAGGTTAATTTCTCATAATAATGTCGGTCACGTATGTCAAATAAGGTAAAAAGTTTGTTCTTGGGAAGTCCTGTTCGTGTTTCTAGTCCTTCTGCCGTTCGTTGGAGGGAAGAAAAAAAAAATTGCCCCATCTTGTTGGCATATGGTTGCTCAGTTTTTTTTTTCTTTTGCCTTTTATAAGGATATACACATATATTTTTTCGTCAGGATGTAATGTGCTTTATAGGATTTTGAAAAAAAAAAAGAAGAGAAAAAAAAGTTTTTTTTCTGTTCGATCCTGTTCGCCTATTTGGTCTATGGGTGGTGATATTTTGCGAGGAGAGGTTTATTAATATTCCTGACGTGCCCATGAAGGAGAGAAGTTCATTTGAAAAAGGGAAAAGGAATTCGAAAAGTGATAATTTTTTTTTTTTTGCTGTACAGTTATTTACATGAATATAGGATTATTATTACCACATATAAAGTAGACTCGCGATGAATACAGGATTCGACAAAATGTTACTCAAAAAGATTAGAGACAATTTTCTTTTGTGCTGACTTGTAAGGAAATTGACATGCCTTTTTAGTGTGTGAGGCAGGATAAGGTATGAGATTCAAATGACAAAAATATCGCTAAGCAAGCAAAAGTATTCTTAAAGCAATTCATAGAAATGTATATAGTGTTTTTTATTTGAGGTTTTTCTTTTAAACTGGCAACACTTTTTTCAGCGATAACCAATTTGACAACTTAAAGCTGAATGGTGGCCAATTTGGTTTGACATTTCACCATTATAAGATTTATGTCAGAATAACGCTTGCAAATCATAGAAATTTATTTTGAAAATCATGCTCCAATTCGCGGAAATAAGTGTGCGTACAATCGATATAATCAAGCATAAAAATTTGATCATTTTTGATTCATAATATGACTGTTACAACGAGCAACACAGACGACACAAGAAACACCGAAAAGCACAGAGAAATATCACGAAACTGTCAACAACCGCCGAGATGACAACACATTTGAATAAACCAACTTGCCACACGGAAATAGTGCAATTTAACTAGAAACCAGCGGCTTATAAATGTAAAACGAGATTGACAGAATCCTAAAGGCCTAAAGGCAATAGAGTCCCTCGATCCGATGTTCCGTTGTTCCGTCGTTCCGTTGAACTTTGACATTCAAGTTGACGTACTGCCGAATGGAACATAGAATCTGTCACATCAATCAGCTGATTAACAAAGGCGATGACAGTTTCTCTACATTCTCTGCTTCCGCTAAAGAAAATGTTCTGATGCGTGAACTTAAATCTATGAATGTGTATACTGTCAACGGATCAACGTATGGAAAAAGTAAAAGGTAAACCTAATTTATCCGTCCAAGGCTGCGGCCACAGTGAGAAGTTTTGACAGCTAGTCGAGCTAGAGAAGGGGCAAAGCTGACTTTGAGAAAATTGTACTAGATTTCTCTTAATAAAAGTGTATTCAGGCGTTATATTGGGCACGTTCCGAGCTCTAGGCCTACTTTTTGAGATAATGCCTAAAAGAATTGTCTTACCCTTAAATCCAGTCCACTACCTCAAAAAGAAATGCCTTACTTTGCAGTCAAAACTGAATGTCTCAACCAATCAGAAACGTTTGACTACCTAGTGCCTAGAATGCGGAACGTGCCCATTGAGGAGGGCCCGAATAAATTAATTCGCCATCGTGCTCAACAATTGGAGCTGTGTTCAGAAAGTTCTGCTTACGAGCTCACAAGTAGCAGTTCGTTCAAGCTTTGTAATCAATTGAGTTGAGTTATGTGCGTTGAAGTATAAAGGAGTATGTTTGAGGGTTTGCATAGCGTTTTATTGAGAAGCAAATAGCTGAACGTGCTCATGGTTATCACCGAGTAACTGTTTGCGAAAATCAACAACAGAGTCAGAACCTAACAACGTCAGAATTCTTCATATACAGCAAGACAAATGAATCAAGGGAAGACCGTTAAATGAGAGTAAGTATACAGTACAGGCCTGCAGTCTTGTGGATATGGAATTCGACAGATGTTAGAATCCCCAGCACGTAGAGTCCTAATAGTCTTATAAATCGCCAACCAAGAAGACTAATTTTCGGGTAGCCATAATGTGATATACTCATAACGACAGGATAATGAACTGGAGCTTGACGTATCACCGAAAAAGCGAAAGAATAATCTGTGCCCTTCCGAGGATTCCGAACCAGCGTCTGTCCTAGAGAAAATGCCAGAAATCAAAAAGATACAACCACACATTTATGTCGTACCGCCTGACTAAAACTTGTGGAATTTAATACACAAGAAAGGACATTTCGAACGAGGGTTTATACATACCTAGGCATATAAACCCGAGTTTGATTTTCCAAGAGCGAAACTGAGCTTCGAATGACTCCTTGTCAGTTATATCTCTAAAACACTCTGCACATTGGCTGTCTGCACTACCTATCCAACTCAGCTATTTACTTAACCATTTGTAAGACATACTTAAAATAATGACAAATGAGCACACAAAAGTCATCATTCTTAAGGACTTTTCATAGTCCCTATTTCACCGATCTTATTCCCACCTCAAAATCCTCTATCTATTAAGTTACTCAACGCACAATGGTTAACCAAAATGAAACTACTTAAAACTTCCAATAGTTAAAGTCCCCTCTGAGGTTTTCCATAGTCCTTGAACGTTCGTCACACTTTTGTCACACAAAAACAACCACTCCCCCGCCCCCAAAACTAAACTAGGCTAAGAACTTTTACTCGGTAATTGGTGTTTTCTTAAGTTTTCCCTTTAAAATCCAATACTGTTCATTCTCTTAACGCAAAAACAAAATCAAGTCATTGTCCCTACGAAAAGATGTTAGCACCCTTTTGGATCCTTCAATAACTTCTCGTATTACCCAAAGGGATAACAAAAGCCAAACTCAATCTACCATAAAGAATAGCAAACGAAAATCATCCTCTTCTTCTTCTTAGTCTACTTTTTCGTCCAGCAAGTTTAGCATCTCCATGTATCTCCAAGGATGATTACGATTTTCCGTCCATTAAAACCGATAGCAAAGCCACCATCCAAAAACTAATTGTCTTAGGACGAAAAAAAAAAAAAAGTCTTAAGAGAATTTCTCGTCCTTTTATCAGAAGATTTTCCGAAGATTTTTGCGGTACAATATTAATGACCATTAGAAGTGTGAAATTAAACACACCCTAACATCATCCGCACACAGCGAGGATCCTGACTGTGAAGTTGTTCGGAGAAAATTACAAGGATATCTTATGTAAGTGTTCATTAAGAGACTTGTGCGCGCATAAAAAGCTAACAAAGCACTGAACGCACTTATGTGCATCGTTTTGCTATAGGGATGAGGTTGGCTTTTTTTTAAGGATAACACCCAAAAGACAAAAGCGCACACAATTGGTAAATCTCATTTTAGTACAAAGGATAAAAACGCAACCTCAATCTAAGGACTTACAAAACAACACACACACACACACACCACAAAGCAAAGCCAAGTTTGGAGACGAAAAAAAAGGAAAGGATGCGGATTCTGCGTTAAAGCACTGTAAAAAGGACATGCAGCAAGAACAAAAAAAAAAAACACATAATCACTACAAAAGCATCCTCGTCCGCACAATACTACTCAGCATTCAAAGGAAGAGAGCAAAAGTGAGCTATGCCTAAAGCACTCTTCATTATTATATCAAACCCGAGTCCTTGAGCCGAGTGTAGAGCTGCGAAAAGGACGTTTTCTTCTCCTTGGTGTTAGTAAGTTTTCTTGTTTTTTTTTTTTGTCTGTTATTTAACTTTCAACCTCGATTCCGCCTTCTAATTTTTATTCAAGTATTTTCTTCTTTTTTTTTTTTTTTTTTTGGTTCGTCCTTATTTTCTCCAGATGTGCACTTTTATTGGAGTCATCTCCTAAAACTGGTGTCACTTTGCCTTGCAAAACTATCTGCACACATAAGGACATTGGGTCTACATAGATGTGAGTGTGTGTGGATCTATGTCATGACAAACGCTCTTAGCCTGCGTTTTATGGTTGCCAGGATTAGAGATGACTGCGCGAAAGGCAAGCATAAAGAACAGACGACGACGACGTGCTGGATTTCCTTTTTCGTTTCTACTAGATTTCTGCAACATCGGCATAATTTTTTTTCTTCTTTTCTCTTCGCCTGTGTGTGTATGTATACGAGCGTCCTTTTGTGGGCTGCACAAAGTACCAATTTGCACAAAGAGCTCTTTAGATATGAAAGTGTGGATATAGCATACAATGGGGATGCGGTGAACTAGTGTTGGCCGGAAGTTTTGTATAATATGCGAGAGAGATAGTAAGTCAAAAGGAAGCAAGAAGATAATATAAAATACTGAAGAAAAATGCAAAGAAGGTACAAATCAGGATCAAGTTGACAGATATGTCGGCAAAGTTATCTTTAAGAAATGCATACTCCACAGTACCTATATGGGTGAGGAATATTTGTTTGTGGGTCCTTTAAACAGTAAATTTAAGGGACATCTAATAACTTAAGTCTTTTATCTTCATTCACATAAATATTTTTGATTTTAGGAGTTAGTTAGGCCTTCACAACAAATGCTGATGTATTGTATTTTGTCTGAGACTTCACACTAAATTATCCTTGAAGCTAAGCGCTTTGACTATAAGTCGGACTTATGTCTCTCTCTAGCGGGAGCTTTCCTCTTTTTTGTACAACAAATTTGAGGGCTTAGCTGTGTTTTCAGGAGAGGATGACGAGAGTCCTTCCTTTGAAATGAAATGCTAAAACAATTAAAAGAAAACTCATTTATCCTTAGTTGTCACTTCAAAATTAATCCGAATACCGAGATGGAAATCGAGAAGAAAGTTATTTTCGCAAGGAAAAAGGAGTAGATTTGAGACTGTTCTTTTTTTCGACGAATTTTCTTGTGAGAACCTTTTAAGCAATTCTAATAGTAGAAACACATTGACACAGCAACAGCAACTTTGATAACCGTGGAGAAATTTTTAGAACACATTGACCACAGCGACAGCAACAGCAACTTCAACGTAAGACCTAGGTCCTAAATCTGCTGTTCAAGTTGAGGTTGTTGTTAGTGTTATCGTGCTTAGTCTGTTGTGCACAACAGCACACAAGTATCTGCGTTTATTTGAATTTAAATCCGGGTTCAAACTGGATTCAACTTCAATTCAATTACATTTGGACTTTCAATCTTTCGACTCGGTTCCAATCTGAACTGAATCCATCAACTTATAGATATTTCTAAACATTTTGTTTATTCCATAGTTTTTAATTGATCTGAACTAAATATTGACCTGCAAAGGATAGCAAGGAAAAGAAGTACACTCTCTTGCATGATAAGTTCATATTTACATATTCATATTCACAAAGAGATTAAGAGATCACGAGTGTTCAACTGTAAAGTGTATTTCAATTGAAGTGGAACCAACTTCAGACTAATGTATCATTGGAACGTTCAATTATTGAAATGTGATCTAAACGTCAAATATATCTTCGTCTATTGGACTATAAAACAATATTTGGACACCAGCTCAGTAAATTAAAGCTACAGTGACGGCCATTTTCGACAGTCTGGAATATAAACTGCAAACGAAAAGAAAGTCGGAAGCAAAGAAAGGAATCAACGCCAGAGTTTATCGAGAAGTTGTCTTGGAACCATGAGCAGACAAAATGACTTTTAGCTTATTTTGACAGCAAATTACCCTACGTCGTCGTCCCGACCTCTGATAGACTTGACCGCACATATTTATCATTTTCGGTCTATCGATCCAATGACTAACCACTCTTCGTAAGACCACAACCCGTTGGTGATTCGCCTAACAAACTTGCAGCTAAAAGTAGATGATCCTTACCCAGAGGATAATGCAGAACTCTTTCTATGTAATGCTCCAATCTAAACGAAATCCGAAAGCCTATCCTAGGGTCTGTAAGTAAGCGTTTGAGATTCGAAACTGCAACTCTACTCCTTTCAATCAAATCTAACCAAGACCACATTTACCGTAAGAATCCACATGAGCCGTAGTAGAAGTCCACGCTGAGGACTCCCTTTGGAAGAAACCAAAAGGCAAAGGCCTATCAATGGTCTGTGCCGTTCTTTCCCCATTCAAACTTGAAATGACAATATGACAGGCATACGAAAGATGAATATTGTTGATATCATGCCCTGATTCTTGAAAAATCTAGAGAACCGAATCTGTTCCCTCTTTATGGGCTTCATTTCCAACCACAACTACGACTAAGTTGCGAATGTTGTGGCAGAGGGTGATTCAGAAAAGTTCTCTGTAACAGACCTTCACTCCAACGGAAAGATGATCGTCAAAAGTTTTTCTTCGGCAAAACAGGTGACCTCTCCAACAAGCCACCAAATGCAATGCCTCAAAAGAGTCAGGCGCTTAAGCAGTAACTTCCCTCTTTTTTATTCTTTCCAGCTTCAAAAGGAACTCCCATACACGGGATCTCTATACATGTGAGATCTGAGAACAGCTCCTTACTCTCAACAAACACATCCCAACGTAATACGAAATAAGTTTCTCTAAACTATATAAATTCTTCTAAAGCCAACTATTCTTGGTGCTAACTTAACCAATACCTCATGCTAGCTCAGTCTCTTGACAAAATCCACTTTTCTTTTGAAAGTGATTTACTGTGAACTTCGCGCAAAGTCCCCACTTAATATCTGAACAAAATTTACATACAATAACTCTTCTCGCCTCAAATGCCTGGCACAGTTTCTCACTTCTAGTTTCGCCATAACAACACTCTAGGGATTCCACTTGAAACTCGCTTCCAGGCAAAATAAATAAAAGTTAACTGAAAACCAACGACTCTTGACTTTTACAGGGAAACGAAAAATCCCCGACTTTTTTTTAAGAAATTTGCCAAAAAAATCTCCATAAAATATTTTCACCTAAATGACCTTTCTCTCTCCATCTCTTTGTTGCAACCCCACTGTTATGCCATCGACAAATCGTTTTCATATCTTCAATAATACAAGGGGCTATATCCCCTCTGCAGGATATTCAACTGAAACAACAAAAATGTCCTTAGTACGCGTGAGTTTGGTTGTGGTTTAGCTTAAATTTATAGCCATTGCATACGACCATGGTGCACATTGAAGCGATGACTAAACGCCAGTCGGGCCTTAATCGATTTCACATTTTGATAAGGCTCCGCCGCCCTCATGCGACCAGGAATTGCCACATAAATCAAAAAGTTTTAAAAATCCACTAGCCAAGCACCGCGATCCTTACCACAGCAGACTTTTATTTTTTGTTGCAGCGGCGGCGTTCCAAGGCAAACAACAATTCGCCACCAACCACCTCAGACAACAGTCCTGGGACATTCTACCCATCGCAGTGCCACCCTCAACCTTAAGCAATGAGCGAATGATGAAGGACTCGTATTAGGTAGGTTTGCGGCGGCAGAATGGTTGAGCCAACAGAACTAAATAAAAATAAAAGAGGAGCAGATAGGATGTACAGCACAAAAAAAAAGACCAAAGGAATCCTCCTTGTACGCAGGTACAAGAAGAATGCAGACCACGCTGAACCGCTCCTCCTATATAAAGGAGCGCAGGAAGAGCAACATAAAACGAAAGAAGGTGCATCATCTATCGAATGCCGAGAATTTCCAACCATAAAACTTTTTACACCCTCGAGGATGGAGAGAAGTGCTTAACACATTCGTCCATGTAATTGAGGTTATCAGTTTCGTTTCGCTTTTTTTCTCTTCTTCTTCTGTTTCGTCCTTGTTTTAGTGTGGTGTGGTAGTTTTTTTTTTCCTAGTCTGGGATTCCTAGATCGGCTCATGTTGGTGCACTACAGTCCAACGCAACTGAAGCTGTGCCCTATGCGGTGGAGCTGGATTTATTGCTGCGAATGTGGATATCGATTGCAGTTGATCGTTTTCTTATGTGAATCCTTGCTGCAGGAGAATTTTATTGTTTTTTTCTTTTATCCTTTATTTGAATGAAGTTTTACTTGGTTTTGGGTTATATTTTATTTCATTTGGGGTCTGCTCTTTGGTTTGTGCTTTCTCGATTTGATTCGAAGACAATTTGTAACTGTAGGATATTTGCAAGGATATTTAATTGAAAGTGTTCAATTTAAACAAATGATTTCTTTTAAAGCAGATAAACAGCATCTATATGACCCTTTAATAGGGAAACTTTATGCGGAGATAAGATGGATATATAGAAGGAAGCTGGCTGGCTCTAGCTCCAGATACTCCACCAAAACTTAACCGGAACTAGCAGTCTCTATACGAGAACAAAATGGTCTATAGCTGTGCACTACAGACGATGACTAACCATCCATCCCTAAGCAGCTGACAGCTGGCTACAACCCCGGAACGCTGGCTCTTCGAAATAGCGAAGGCAACCTAGTCACCGACGCACAGGGAATTATTGATGTGTTTAAGCAACACTTCCAGCAGTTGCTTAACGGGCAGCAATGAAGAACCAACACGCCCCCACCCAGTCTTGAAGAAGTTAATGTAGCCATCAGAAGCCGCTGGCTCTGATGGGCTTCCAGCTGAACTCTTCAAATACTGAGGCGATGGCTTGGTAGGGTGCATGCATCAAGTCATCAACCAAGTATGAGTGAAGGAACGCATGCCCGACGACTGGAGTATCAGCTCTATAAGCCCCATCTTCGAAAAAAGGCGATCCTTTGTCTTGTAAGAACTACCGAGGCCTATCCCTGTTAAATGTCGCATAAAAGATCCTATTCAACGTGTTGTGTGAACGTCTAAAACCCTTCTGCACGTACCAGTGTGGCATCCAGCCCGGCAGATCGATAATAGACCAAATTTTCACGCTCCGATAAATCCTGGAAAAGACCAACGAATTTCAAGTCGGAACCCACCACCTTTTCATCGACTTTAAAGCCGCCTATGACAGCTCTTCGGAGCTCTTCCAAACGTGCACGGGATTCAGGCAAGGAGATGCGCTGTCGTCTGATTTCTTCAGACAGTATTGACATCATCGCAAGATCTCGACAAGCCGTCTTAGATGCGTTTACGGCTATTGAAGAGCAGGCGAAACGAGTTGGTCTTGAAGTGAATGAGGACAAGACGAAGTATATGTTATCACTGTCCAAAACATTGGACTATACAAGGGTCGGAAACCCTTCAAGTAAGCAAGTACCACATCCTTAGTATAGATGGCTTAAATAAAACAGGTCAAAGCAAAAGAACAGCCGCCTACACCGACTAGCAGGTGCACACATTACACGACAAGAGAAATCGGTAAGAGGCACAAATCTGGTGCCCATATACCCTAAAGCTTGGTAATGGCAACCCTGGGGTGCATGGTCCGAGTCTTGATCTCTTTCACAGAGCATCATGGTTGGTAAATAGACTGGAATATTTCTTCTTCTTCTTCGCCTTCCGCCAGACTATCAAAGTGGACGAATGGAGAAGATGATGCTGTCCTCCGACGAAAGAACTTCCTGTACAAAGATATTGCGAACGTAGACGCCCGAGAACTTGGTCATGCCGAGCGGAAGCAATGTGGAAGGCAACCTTGCCGACTGTCCTTTAAGTTAAGGACAACCCCTTGTGGGCGTGGATGTACATCCTTTACGTTCCACTTATTTAATTATTATTTTCTTCCACGTCGCTGAATGCAAGAGTCATATTAATTCCTAAGAATTTATCGCCCAAGGCTTGCACGAGCTTCGTAAATCCTCTAATCCTCTACTTTTTGATTGATAACTTTGATTTTATTTCCATGGATTAGCACAAGATGGCTCCCACTCTGTTCAATCCTGTTCAATCACGTTTACACTGATTTTCAATTAATTTTATATTAACAAATCTCCTCCTCTCTATAAAACAAAGCAAAAAATAAAAAAAAAATAAAGAAATCAAAATAAAATTTCCTTCTGATTAAAGAAGAAATAAACATTTTTTTTTTTTTTTTGTTCCATCTAGTCTGATGAGCAAATAAGGCGTAGCACTGCTCCTCTTCCTCTACTCGTGCTCATCCAACATCCATTTCGCATAATGAGTCTGCATTAACTCGTAGATGCGAAAAGTTTTTTCTCTCTTTCTAGCGAGAAGTCTTAAAGTGACATTAATGGCAAAAGAAAAAGGGCGACGACACATGAACAATTTCAGAATTAAGAGGGCGCTCCTATACCTACCTCTCACACACAGATCCATACATAGACAAAATCATATGCGTATATGCATAAAGGCATAAAGTTAATTGGAGTTATTCGAATGGAAAACTTTTTTTCCCTCTAATTGAAATCTTAAGTAAATTTTCTTTTATTCTTCACTGTTATAGCAAAAATAGAAAAAAAAAAATAGAAAAATCAGACAAAAAATAAATTAAGAAGCACTTCGGAGCAACTACTTACGAAAAGTAATGAACTTAATACACGAGTCCTTTATTTTGTTGCTCGTTAGGAGTATAATTTTTACATCGCTAATGAGTCATCAAGAAGGATCAGCGTAGGGATGAATGTGAGACAAACAAATTACCTGCAATAAAAATGGAAGAAGAAGACGAATAATTATTAAAAGTTATTGGAGTTTGAGGGGAATTATGATTTGAAGAATGATAAAGAAAAGAGGGAGTTTATTGATAAGAAGGGGGATGAATCCTGTACATATTGTATTTATAAATAACCTTATTAACAAAAAAACAAACACCACCAACCAGCAGCCTGTATATAAAATCAGATGGTCTTGGAATGACAACGATTTGGAGCCTTCTGCAGAACCAATCGCCTATTGGAAGGTACAAAGTTCAGTGAGTGTTTCTATCACGGGCACGCCACCTTCTTCCACTCGACTTTCAAATACAACTATAGGTGGGAAGAGAAGCGCCTCGGTTCACACACATAGGATTCTTTAAAGGTACTAGCATAGGTCTCAGCTCCATTCTTAGAAACAAGTTCCCTGAGACTCAGGAGAAATCGTATGACATTTTGAGTTTTCTCGACTTCGAAACTCTGGATGAAGTTGCGCATCCCATCAGGAAAGACTGGCAAAATGATGAACTCGACCTTCAGAATAAGATTGCCATTTTTACAGATCAGTCTAAATCCATTGAGGGAAATGAGTCAGAAATTTATTCAAAAGATCTGAACCGAGAAATATTTCTAAAACTCCCGGACAAAGATCAGTGTTTTCCAGGACCGAGGTTCTATCCTAGCTCAAAGCTGCAGAACCACTTGAAGTGGGACTAATATCCCATAAGGAGAATGCGCTAGCGCTAGATTCTTTTGTCACAAATCTGACCAAGTTGATGAGTCGATTGCCGCTGGTACACTGTGATATTGAGTGTAATGAATGCGCCGATAGGTTGGCCAAAAAAGCTGCGGAACTCCCATGAGGGTGACACTGTGTGTTGTCAGAAGAGGTAGTACCAATTGTATGCACCACTTGGCTAACCGCATATGGGCTTGGAATACGCCCAAATCTGGTAGGAAGCTGGAACAACTATGAGGTACCATTAAGTGAAAAATAAATTTAATGTGCAGTTTAAGTGAGAAATGGATGTGAATGGGCTAGGAACTGCTACTGGGAGAGGGAGTGGAATTCACTGGTGCCCAGGTGCAAATGGAAGAGTGATTCGACAATACAGTGCGGAAGGCCTTGGAACATTAGAATTTGATTTGGACAAGTGGTTCGTTGCATAAGATTTCCACTTGTATGAATATGATCAAAGGAGAGCACTTGTTGGAGAAGTGAAATTTCAACCAAAATGTGGGACACAAAAATGACAAGTCTACAATTGTCATTTCGAATACAAGCCGAGGAAAGCTACATTTAGACTTGTCGTCTATATTCTTGCCAACCATTTGGTTTGAATCACAGTGAAATAAACTGCGATTTTGAGGTTGGAAACACAACCTCTGTCGATCATTTTCCATCCATCAATCGTATAATCACCACCGTTTTATATGTCACTCAAAGACAAGGAATGTAGTTTGCAACTAAATGTCTGAGGGTAGCCCAAAGGTCACAGCAGCAATAGTAGCAGTAGCAATAGCAGCAACAATAGCATCAGTAGAGTAATAGTAGCAGTAGTACCAGTAGTGGCAGTTGCAAAAGTAACACCAGTAACAAGACTAGTAGTAGTAGCAACAGTAGCAAGAGTAGCATCAGTTCAAGGTCTATAAGAACTACAAAATATCTACCGCTCATGTCGTAATCACCATAATGCCATAATGTCAGTGACAACACGTCCACATATGGTCGCTCCATTGGTTTTGTCTCTTTCAGCATTCCAGCTATTGCGTGATATGGATTTTTGAAAAGTAGCAACTTACAAATTGTGTTCAATCACAGTAGCTAAATCACAGTTTGTGTAGCGAATGTAATCTTGTTCGTTACCCAACCTGGTCGGTTTGCTTTAGAGAATAAGTTCAGAGTCTACCACCAAGAAGTGATCTACTATAAGAAGACTCTCTATCTGATGACTCGATTCATCTGGTCCAGGTAATGTCCCTCCTATTCAGTTTCCAGTGCTGGATGGGGCTGCTCTTGTATTGATCAATGTGTATCACCAAATGATTAAACAATCGCTGTTTATGTGCAATCCTGATGTTAATGCTAAGAGGGCATGAGATTAGAAGCGTACCTTTGAAGGCAGTATGGCAAAACAAGAAGTCTTTGGACTAAATTGCCAGCAGAGTACTACACCGACATAGGAACGAAGCACTGAAAGACTTAGGTTCTAGTTCCGATACTGTAGAACGTAATGATGAATGCTGAATGCCAACTTGAATGGTGATGAGTACATAAGGCTAAGGTTGCCACAGCCTGCCAAAATGTGATTGAAAGTATTATGGCAAGGACCAGGAGTAAAGGACATCCAGAGTCTTTTAGTCAGAGACTAGTCATAGAAGATCAGGTGAAATCATCAAGGGAGAAATTAGGACTTAGAATCAAGCCTAAGAGGATATTACGCACATACTGTGCGGTCCTGTTAAAAAGCTCAAACCCTTCAACCTTCTTGACCGGAATACCCTTCTACAGTAAGTATAAAATCCCAATTTACATGACTTCCTTACTAAGTTTTTCTCTATAAAAAAAACCCTCCAATCTGCGAATTTTTTCCCCCTCAGTGGTTATATTCTTTTTCTTTAATCAAAATAACAAAAAAACTGAAAAAAAAATTGACAAAAAGTTTGCTGAGACTGCGACAGATTGTCTGTGTGTCTTGAATAAGATGCTGCCGCATACCAGGTAATTTCCTAAATCCACCTTCCAGCATCTATATTCAACAACTGACACGTTTCTCAATACAAACAAAACGGGTGAATCCTCTCCTTAAATATTCCACATATTCATATGTGTCTAACAAAAAAAAAAATCAAGCAAAACAACTGCAACGCCAGAAACTTCAATATCAGTCCTTTTTTTTTTGCTTTGATCCCCCCCAGCTACAAATGGACGGGTTCTTAAAAACAGAGCCAAAATCTTATAACCCCATCGGTATGTGAGTATCTTTTACTCCTACCTGGCGCCGTTTTATGTTCCTCCAATGCCACATATCTCTCCTCATCTGCACGAGATTTTTTTTTCAGGCTGTCATGCCTTTTCTTCGTCGTCTTCTTAGTATTCCAGATGGAGAGGGTGGATAAGAACTTTTCGCACTCGAAAATGCTGATCCTGGCACATGACATGCAAGAAACGAAGAAAACAGTAAAACCGTAGGTGTGTGCAAAAAATTATGCGATTTCAATAATATCCGTTTGGAAAGTTTCTCGTCCCCTGTCTGTGGGGGACAGGTGGCCATGTTCACGTCGAAGAAAAGGACACCCTTCGCCTTGTTGTTCTCATGGAAAATATGCTCGCTTCTACTTAGTCTAATGAGCCTTCTATGTAGGCTTTAAAAATATCAGTCTAAAACTCTGAAGCATACGAAGGAAGATGAAACAAAAAAGTAGGTAGGTACACATCCTTATTGAAGAAAATTGTCTGGTTTACTGTTTTGCATTGTTTACGGGCCACTGGTCCGCCCCGCCACCCACGTGTACGGACAGTGTCTGGCAAATTTACATAATAGCTAAAATGACATTGAGGGCTACCATTAGCTTCAAGGACTCTGCGTACATCCTGGGTGTACGTTCAGTACGGCTCACCGCCGTTGCCACTACCATCAAATGAAATCATCCTTCTCTCTCTCTCTCTCTCTCTTGTCCCGGGTGTAACAGAAGAAGGATAGTGAAATTTATATGTTCACCATATTTCAATGTTTCCTTCAAGGAGAAGAGGATATATCCTGTGCAAAAACTTTACACCGAAGGATGGGCAATGTGATGAAACAAAAGATGTAGGATCTAACTTTAGATCTGTTTTCGAGGTAATTGAGTAATAATAGTGTCCCAAAGGGAACAAAACTGAAATATATAGAAGAGGAGGAGAATTCCTGTTGTTTGATGGGTGAGAAAATTTTAAACGAAATAACGTTTAATATAATTTTAAAATTTGTTCGAAGTAAGCTCTGAACTCTGGGTAAAGTTTTCTTACAAAGTCCTGGTCCCATTTTATTGTAATTTCAGGTGCACATTTGATGAGGTAAGATGGAACAGAGCCAAGCAGGCTCTTTGGCTCTTTATAGTGAGTTCAAGTGTGATATTACATAAATGACAGTGAGTCCTTTTGATGATAGATAGAGTTTTCTCTTGATGAAAACGACGTATAATGTTGATGGTGATGATAATGATGATGATGACGGTGATGTTTAAAGGACGACACTGATGGTGACATTGGTGGTGACTAACTGAACTGTTTCCTTTAAAGCAATTACTTTATTCGCTCCTCAGAGGGACGAAAACAGAAGAATGATGATGATTCCCGGGAAAGAGGCAATTTTACAATTTTACAATTTCCTTCTGAAGGGGTTTTGTTTTTGTTAAATTGTCCTTGATGTTCGAGTCGAAGGAAGTACCTACTTTAATGGAAATTGAGCAGAAAATATGCACAATTTTATTCACCGTAACAGTAAATTGAAGTTTATTTGACAAAAAAGTAAAAGGACGACACTTTGAAGGCAAGTTTGAAAAGTTAGCGTAGAGAAGGATAAGATTAAGATGGCATGCTTTCTTATTTAATTTTCAACGAAAAAGGACTTGGGTTTTATCTTTATTCTCGTGTAAGCATTTGGTGGTGTGGCCCCGAATCGGGCGCCATTTAGAGAGTGCCTTTTTCCCATTTACTTTTCGACGAATATTCTGGAGAAATAGGAACGTGATCATAGCTCGCAAGAAAGATCTTTTGGGAGAACATACGCCGACTCAGAGGGAGGAATCCGAAATGGAAATGCAATGAAGATGATAATGTAGGCGTGGAATGTGGTGAATCACGGAATAATTGATAGTCGGCGAAGATAGTCCTTCTTTCTAATAAGGGAGCTGCAAAAATTCACGCTAATTATGAGTATATCTCAGTCCTTGCAAACAGAGATGAGTAACAAAGTCTTAATACCTTTCATTTTAGGTAGTAAGCTTCATATCATTTGAAGGAACCAAATGATATGTCTTCGTAGTGTTCCTCTGATCGTTGGCATTGAGTTAGAAATACCGAAAGGATATAATGGAATGATCTATGAGTCAATGTGTAGAAATGTTCTTCCACAAAGGCGACACCGTTTTGAAATATGAAGCTTCTGCTGGATTGGAGATCGTGGGAGAGGGTTCACCTAAGCACCCAATCTCACTGATCCTCATTAAAAATGGCAATGAAGAATTACTTTCTCAGCCTTTGCTATAGCCCAGAACTGGGCGCCAATTAATGACGACTTTAAGTTCTGTTCATTTTAAAATATTTCGGAGGCAGAAACAGAGGCTTTTCTTAGTTTAATTAGCCAAAATCAGTGCCTATAATCTAGCTTAAGCCAGGCTTTCGCTCTTACTATCTGACGCCTCAAATCGAATGCAGAAAAGCCCCTCAAAAGCGTCCATTTACCCTTCAGCTTTGTGATTCATTGAAAATTTGTTCACTCCTCCATTTTCCCCTAATAAAAGTCCCGCTTAAGCACTTCTAATAAAATAAACTTGTCAATTTGATACTTTGTTTTGTGACATCCTTATAACGCATAAAGACTAAGAAGCAGTTTTCCCCCCAACAAACAATCCTTATCCCCAGAGTCGCCCACAAAAATTGTCTCGATGTAAAGCCCAAACCATCAACAATGCCGACAGCTGCTATCTAAATTGAACTTAGATTAGGTCGAAGGTCAACATTTTAAAAATGCTGCAATGATAATAAATTTCTCCCCAAAAAAAAAAAATTGCAAACAAAAACGAAACCAACTCTCGTCATCGCCATCCTGAGGAAATCCCTTCAAAATAACTGATGAGATGAAATTTGTAGCATCCTTCAAAGTATTCGACCCAATTTGTACATTAATAGGCTTAAGGCAACACACAAATATATATATATATACATACATATATATAAGCTTTTGATCCTTTTTCTTTTTGCTCTCTCCACCTCATCTTTTTCCCAAGGACAAAAAATGAAGAAGTATTAGGCAAACATTCAACATCTTGCAGCAAACAAAACATGACGAACAAATGGGCTTCAATAGACATGATAGAAGATTAAACAAAAACAACAATGGAATGCGAAACAACAAGGATAAGACACTCAAATGTAATTCAACTTCATCGGTCCGCTAAGAGCCAACAACAGAAAGAAAAGAATAGGATAATTACTCAACAAATAGCTTCCGTTCTCTTTAGTTTTTCTTTGCGCGCACCCCCTTTTTTTTTTTTTTTGTTTTGCTTGTTTCGACGGAGATGCCAATGGCCTCCTGGTATGAACATCCTTTTTGTTTTTCTTTTGCCCCACCGCCGAGAATAATGTTATCTTTTCTAACCCACTTTTGTTGCCAGGGAAAAAAAATGAAATACTTTAGTCCTTCAGCTTGTAAATTATGATAAGCAAACAAGAATAATAAACGGTGACTTCCTGTGTACAGAAAAGGATATTGTTCTTCGCTTCGGTTCGGTTAGGGCGTTGGGTTAAATGCCATTCCGTTTATTGAGTTGTAATATCAAAATGGGAAATTAAAGTGAATTCCACGTTAGTGTCCTGGCGTTGGGCGCCATTTCAAAATTAAATTATCCTAATTCAAGGGATAAACACAGAATGCGCCGCATTTAAATGTGTTCGAGTGGAAAACTTTGCACACAAATACAAACACAAAGGGCACAGGAAAATAAAACTAAGAAAGAAAAAAGGACGAAAACAATAATATTGAAAATCAATTGGTGTGAAAATGTCTCGCTCTTGCTTACTTGAGGATATTTTGTGGCTCGGCACAAAAAAAAACGAAAGAAACGAAGGACACCTCGAGGATAAGCTCTGGATAAAGTAAACAGAGTGACTGGTCAGCGAGGGGGAAACGTTTTGAATTTAATCAAATGAATGATTCGTTAGGGGAGTACGTACAAGGACTTCTTCTCTTCTTTTCTCTAAATGGAGTTGACTTCATGCTTATTTATTCTTTTATAAGCTGTTATGGCTTCTGGATGGAATTTTTGATTACTAACTGGCTTTTGTTTTTTTGGTGGAAAGAAAAAAAATTAGGCTAATGAATCTTGCTGATGAATCATATTACAAATGGAAATATTTAAACTTAAAGTATAGCATTTTCCCAATGAGACTCATTGTCAATCGAAACAGGATATGTTGACAATTCACACTCCTTCCCGCAGCTCTAACATCAGCCCCCCGATTAATTCCATCACATTATGCCTAAGGCAAAACGTTTCAACGCCATTTTCGCACAACAAGAGACATTCGATCTTCTCTCTTTCTTACTCTGCACACGGAATTGAATTTAAAATAAAAGGATACGCGTCTTCTGCCTGCGAAAGACTCATTAATTTTCCTGTCATTCTCATGCCCGTTTGATTTCGTAGGAGTAATCCTATTGATTTTTTTCTTTTCTTTTTTTTTTTTGTTTCACTCATCCCCGCCTTTGAATATCCTTGCCAATACGATACGAGTTGTGTATTAATTTCTTCGAAAACCCCCCCAAGGATCCAAAGGGAAATGTTTTTTTTTTTTCTACTATTTTGAAGGAAGGAAGGAGAAAAAATTAAAATTCAAAGTTAATACGTGGAAGGAAACATTTGTAAGGATATCAGAGCGCGCACACACAAATATCTTGTCATTTGTTAGATTCAATAGCCCGCAGCGTCAATTGACAAACTGCCGCACTCAATCAGCCGTAAATCATCTGAAAACTTCCGTCGCTGTTCCTCGTTCCTTGTGCAAACATTAGATCGTCATCATCGTCTGTTTGTTTGTCTAACGGTAGGATATACGATTATGTCACAAAATTTCCGCCGCAAATTAGTTTGTTGTTTGCTTAATGAAATTTTCAGATGATGCCATTAAAAGCGCATCTCGGATCCATTTGATTCCCCATAACGATAACTTTATTATCGTTCCTATGGAGGAGCAAATGAAAGTTCCTTTACACACACACACACACCCATGCACTCGTATGTCTACTCATCATCGTCATCATGCCATGGCTTTTCACCTGCCAGACATTATTACACCTTGGCATGGAGGATTTATTTTTTATTTTTTTTTTGCTGCTCGTGAGGGTCTTGTATGCAAGAGTCCTTGTGCAAACACATCCGAGGGGAAATTTTATGTCAATAACGTGTCTCTGAGGATGTTTACCCAAATGCATATGAGCATACATTATGTGCTGCACGATGGCAGGATGTTGGCTAGCTCGCTGCCGTTAATCGAATCCTTGCTAACTTTGACTGCTTCGCGCCACTTGTAACCCATATTCGCTGCTGTAAAGAGATGTATGCATGTAGGTATTTTGAATGTGGTTTCAATGTTGAGTCACTGATTAGTCCACAGCGAGGATGATGATGATGATAAAAACCACTCGCCTTAAAATTATAGCCCATACTTCATTGCGTTCTACCGCAAGAGGCAAATCACTTTTTAATCAGACAAGGAATGGTGTCCTTAAGTAAAATCGATGGCAATCGATAGAGGCAACAGCAATTTGTAACAACTTAAACTATTTCTGTCTCGAAGGATATTATTATTATAGTTTGTCATTTCGAATTGGCATGGCATGACAGACAGACGGATAAAATCGATGCAAAAGCTTGTTTTAAACTTCTATCGCAAGGAGTTTCGTTTCTTTTTCTAGTGGAACGCATTCAATGCACACACATGTTGAAGAATACGTCGTCCTTTCAGCTTAATGATTTCTTATTAAAGTTTAATGCCTGATAGTGCATTTAGGGCGTGCCCTATCATTGGCTAGTTTGATGACTATTCATTAGGTGGATTAAATGGGCTAAATTAAAATGCCGTTAGATATATAATGGAGGGGTGGTTTGCTTAAGTATTTAATTACACATATTCCTGAATAAGAAAGTAGGTGCTATTGGCTGCAAATCCTGGAAACATTAAGGTCTTTTCCGGTGTTTATGGATCTGTTAACCAGTCTTCTTCCCCGTAAGAACTATTAAAAGCCACTTTAGACACATTGCCATCGTAAAAGACTCCATTCAAGAGCCCTTTAAGCTCGGCTCTTAGGTGCTTTATGTGAATTGTCCGTACACTGGACGACTAACCAGGATAAACTGGACCCAAGACCATTACAAAATAAGGGATCAACAATACTATAACTGCTCGGCTGTAAGGCAATGACCAAGCACAAGACAACATTGCTCAAGCTACAACTAGATTAACGCACATTTCAAATCCCTGGACAAGATACTAGTGCCTCTAGACAGAGCCCTCAACTGGTATAAGAAATCCCATGATATAAGGAGGAAGGGGCCTTTATGGGATATACACGGCAGAGTAGAAGCGCTGGATGTCCACTCGTCGACTCGGAATTCTTTTTTGGAGTAGCACAGTTTAGGTATAATTGGCCTATTGCCTGCACCTAATGGTATCCAGTTCACGACAGCACAATGCCTCCGACGAATACTGGAACAACCAAAAGACCATAAGACGAGCAAACGAGTTAATCATCGAGCTCTATCAGACGAAGTCCCAGCGTTGAAAAACACACGATGTTGCTCTGACTTCTTCAATGTCGTGTTGGAGCGGATAGTGCACTGGCACAGAAGATATTAGCATGGAAGATACCACGAATTTCTACGCAAAAGATGTTGATGTAATCGAAAGATCGGAATGAGCCATTATAGAGGAGTTTCTGGAAAATTGAGGAACAGGCAAAACCATCAAATGAATGAAGACAAACAGCCAAGATGACTACTTTGGCTTAGCCACATTGAGCATATGCTGCAGCTGAAAGGTTCGTTGAATCGCTGGTCTCAAGTTCGAGATGACGAAAAATACAGAACTACAGGGGCCAAGATCAAGCTGCTGCAGATGCCAGAAAATAAGGTCCTGAAACTGTAAGCAGCATGCCTAGAAGCAGAAGGATTTCAGAGTCTCAGAGTCAGACTCAGACAGAGACTCTTCTTCAAAGGTTGATACGAATTGCATTCTGAACACATGTAAATCGGTTCTAGTGTTATTTGGTCCAAATCTTCCAAAGCACCCACATATTTCTATCCTCTCGATAAGTCCGTATCTCTGGTTGCTGTGCTACAACCCACAACCACTCCCAGTTGGATTCATTGATTAGGCAAAGTTCCGAGGAGAGAAGTTAATCCGAGCGTGGGTTTATATTTTGAGTAAAAACCCGCGTGCAACAAATATTTCTACGAGTATTTCCACGAATTCCTACTTTCCTATTTCCTATAGCATTGCCATTAATTGTGGCCCTTCACAGCTAAGCCTCACGGTAGGGATACACATAGAAAAAAAAAGCAATTTAATTAAACACAAAAAACTCAAACCAGTAGACACGAGAAACAACAAACAACAAAAAATAAAATCCTGCAGGACAAGAGGAAACATTAAAACAAAAAAAAAAAAAAAGTACAACAAGTAATCCACTTTAAAATCTGCCTTTAGATCCGCTTTTCGTACAAATGCCACTTTGACAAGCAGTTACATCCAGCCATATCCTGCTGCCATCATTTCTTACTCTCCTCTCGTAACCAAGGTAGTTAATCACTCAACGGTTTTGTACCATTCATGATTCAACCACCAGCGCGCCGTGCCGTACCGTGTCGTCACCAAAACGAAATGACAATTAAAATGGCTGCTTTAATTGATTGCAACTGCCATTACCAGGACGAACAAGGACAACGGGTCTTTTACAAAAGGTTGGTGGAATATCCGATTTAACGAAAGGATTAAAATGCTTTTGTAGGTATTTTAGAATCTGTCACCGGTCCGGCTGGCGGCGGCCGTACACCTAAAACGTGGGTGCCATCGTCGAGTTAGCTTAACAAGGTTTGGCTGGTGGTGGGTAATATTTTACAAAAGGACGTAAGGATGACGATTTAACCCAAACTTTATAGCTGTTGCTCATACCAGCAAGGACATCCTCATTTGTCTAAAATTGGACTATGTGCAGCGTTCAACATTTAACAACAATGCTTGTCCTCTGTGTTTGTATTTTTATGACAGGATTTCGCCCAAGACAAGACTTTTGTTCGTGTGTCCTTAAATATATATCTGTGCTCTATCTCTATCTCTATGTCTGTCTCTTTCTCATTCGCCCGTAGGCTATTGTTTGTGTTTTGTCGTTCTGGTTTTTGCCCTGAAAGTGGGATTAAGTTGATTTCGTCCTGCAGAACTTCTGTCAAACTGTTTGTATGGTGCGGGCTTCCAAGGACTAACTGGATGATTATCAGTAAAGAATATTTGCCCCCATCTCTCTCTAGTTAGGTAATCAATTGGTGAAATTGAACTTATTGATTGAAAGTTAAAAAAACAAGTGAAATCCTTGCACTGGGGCAATTTTCAGCATCATCAAAAGCAAGCAGCAGTCAAATGCCTGCAAATGCAATCAATCGTATGGCATCGCATCATTTACGCCAAATCACTGTCCCTTATTGAAAATCGTTTTTCGGAAATCGTCCTGTGACGACGACGAGCACAACGACGACGACGTGATCCATTTAAAGAGTTGAAGGATTAAAATACATCCCCTTTTGTTGCTGTACACTCCTGACGGACAACTAATCACTGTGATTGGAATTTTTGCATGAATCACCTACTTGACAGAAGATCATCGAGGTATGTCCAGCAAGGACATTTGTTTTCTGTTTCTCTGTTTTTTTTTTTTTGTGTTTTTTTAGTTTTAAGCTGTAAAAATGGATGCGCTCTCTCAAGCGGTTTTATTTGCTGAATGGTTGGTGTTTGTTTTTTTTTGTTTTTGTTTTTGTAATTCTTTTCTCTACTTTATTGTTGTCCTGTTTGGATGCTGAAGGACTTGTTTTTTTTTCCTCGGGTTCTGTTTCATATTTCAAATAAAATAAACACGGGGAATGTCACGTTTTTAATAGACGGATGCAATTGCAGTTGGGATTACGTTGGCTATTTGTTCGTCGAGAGAAGGTTTTTCTTGCCCAGGCTGGGATTGCATTGGTAATGGGGGGAGCTTTTCATGGTTTTTCACGGTTTAAGTGGCACAGTGGAAAAATAAATGCGAATAATTGATGTGAAAACATTTAGCGCGCGCCAACCATGACGAGGACGACGAAGTTATCGCTTCATTTGCGGGTTACACGGTACTATAATTCATATTTCATATGAAATGAGTTGGGTATCTGTTGATCGTCCTTTTGGTAAATGAACCGCACTGCAGGTGTTGATGGTAGGCACCACACCAATTTAAAAAGCCAAACAGGCAAAAGGACCAATCAGAGTTCGATTTGGCAACGAAAACACATCGTAAGACTCGAAGTAGAAGCTCCACACCATTCCGCATTGTCTTCATGGGCTAATTGTATGTAATTTTTGAATTCGTTTGTAATTCACAGTAAAATTGTTGCCTTCGCTACGAACAGTCAATATTATTATTATAGACGGCGCAGCGAACGTTACATTCAACTTCAAAGCGACGGAACAGTCGAGGAGGAATTGAGCTCTTTGGGGATAAGTTGGAGAGAGCTCAAACGCGTCGCAGAACTACGAACAAGATGGCGCGCAGGCGTTGTTGACGGCCTATGCCCCCCGAGGGGTTAAAGGACTAAAGTAAGTAAGTAAGTACCTTAACTTTAATAAGGCTACCCTGACATGGTGTACCTCTATTTTCTGGCTTATAAGTGGGAACATTCTTAAAGAAATAAATAGACTTACGTATCAACTCTATGCTTCCTTCCAACTGACATCGTCAGCAAACAACTGGCTGCCTGCTTAGCAATAAGACTGAGAAGTTCCAAACACCGCCATCTTCTAAAGGTCACCGACCACTTGCCCATTGAACACAACTTCAACATGGGCTACAAATGCTTAATACCCGACAGAACAGAATGGACACAACGGGATGTCCTTCACCATGAATCGGTGACAATCTTCACGGATGGCTCCAAAACCGAAGAAGGAGTCGGTGCTGGTATCTTTTCAAAAGATCTGGACATCCACCTCTCCTTCAGCCATCCTAGCTATTGCAGCGTTTTCCAAACCGAAGTCACTGCCATCAGCAGCTGAGTGGCTGGCGATTTATGCAGTATCAGTATCGGATATTGTCATCAAAT
The DNA here is from genome assembly GCA_949716465.1 of Chalcosyrphus nemorum. NCBI lineage: Eukaryota > Metazoa > Arthropoda > Insecta > Diptera > Syrphidae > Chalcosyrphus > Chalcosyrphus nemorum. The sequence goes on along the minus strand of OX454334.1, from coordinate 12,402,080 downwards.
CACTCGGATCCAGCACAACGAGATCCAAGGCAGTGAAGGACTGCCACGTATCTCTGAACGAGATAGTTGGAGAGTACAAAATCACCCTCTGCTGGGTGCCGGGTCACTGTAATATACCAGGGAACTGTGAAGCTGATGAACTGGCCCAAAGAGGCTCCTCAGGTCTAAAGAGCATAGACGTCACCGATGTCGAGGCGCCAACGTCCTACGCTAAATAGCTTGTCCATGCCAATGCGGCCAACCATCGATGGCAACAGCTCGTGCACTGTAACACTGCAAGGCTGCTCGGACTTCCGAAACATAGAGAAGAATCCTCTCCAAAATCGTAAACACCCTCACCGGACATTGTGCTGTAGGAAGGTATGCCCAAAGACTGGGCATATCCCCTACAATGACTTCTGTAGAAGTTGTAGAGATGAATAAGAAGAGGAGACTATCAGTCACCTATCTAAGTGATTTCAACAACGTTTGTACCGCTAAGATTGGTCCTTCATACAGAGGAGTAAATGGTTTCCAGAGTAAGAGGGTGACCCCCCCCACCTTATACATCGGCAGCACAATGGACCTATTCCCGGTCTAAGTGCAACCCCACCGAGGGCCGGTTTCAACCAACCAACCTTCAACTCTATGCACATGGCTTACTTTCACAAACTATCGAGGTATTTGCCTGCCCAACCAATGCCTTAAGCAAAGCACTTTCAATCCTTGGACTTCTCATGGGGACCATAATTGTGCACTTAACACTTTTAAAGTACTACTCATCTACGAGTGAGAGTCTGCCATGGGTAAGGCAGAATCAAGACTCAAATACAGGCTAGAGCTTTACTGTCTAAGTCCAGCTGCCCAATAGAGCGATACCAGTTTCATAACCAACCATTAGACTATGAGGTTTAAGGCATCCTGCAGTCAGAACAATATGCTTCATTCAAGAACAATTTCGGAAGAAGCTCCATCTTCAAGATGCAAAGAGTTTACCTGAGGCGAACTGCAAACTGCCTTCCAACACCGAATTTTCTGGTTTCTGTGTCAACTTTGTCTTTGCACCAGCTGGTCAGTCTTTTTCGACAGATCAAACTTGAGACTTTTGATTCAGAGATCCTCTTTTCTGTAGCGTTACTCGATGCATCTCACCTCCACATTCTGGATGTCATAGAGTTCAGTCACAGAGTTTTCTTCTACCTCAATCGCCCTCTATAATGTGGGGCCTGATCCACTTTCTTACTTATCGTCCAGCACTTTGAAGTTTTGAACTTAGAGTAAGTGTCATAAGTGTTGAAGAGTCGGTGAGATTAGACTTAATACTGACGAAACTAATGGCCAGAAAGAAAGCCAAAAATTAACAGAATCATACTCCAATTAAACCCTCTCCAAACCCACTCTTTGAATCCTGTTTTTGGCTCCAATCAACTATAAACTTAAAAACATTTAAGCACATCCCTCTGTTTCACTTTAAATATTCAACAGGCTCACATTACCTCTTCAAATCGTGCAGAAGGATTTAAAATGAAACAAATTAATCGAGGCCATCCATTATCAATGGGTTGGAAGGAAACTTGAAACGAAAAATTGACAATTAATTGAAAAATATCAATGTTTCAAAAGGCACACCATTCCACAACCACCCGAACCACCCGATTCGCCCAAGCCAAAGTCCTTTCGATTAAATTTCAAAGGAGTAAATTGTACACCATTAAATAACTCTTAAAAGCGAAGCAAACCCCACCGCGTATCGAGTATATCCTTTCAATTAATATTTAATGGTAGTTACTCTCTTCTAGATGGAAACTTTTTTACTCTCTCTGCACCAACACAGTTAAAGGGGAAAAATAACAAACTTTTCATAAGAAAGCTAAACAATTATTTCACGCCTATCCTTAGAGCATAGAACAAAGAGCGAAGGACAGTAAATAAAAATCGAACAAACAAAAACATAGTACTTACTTGGGGGAAGGTATTCTTTTTTTTTGTTCCCCTATATCGCACGCACATCCTTGAAGTGTCTCCTTAGCTCATGTTAATCTTGCTTGCCGGTGTACACTTTGTGGAGAGAAAGTAACATGAACCTTAGACTTGTGCCTGTCAGGGAATAAATGGGTGACAAGTTAGATGTGAAATACCGACGCCGCCGTCGTCATCAGAGACAAAACATTGAAAGACGAGTAGGATAGGATAATACTCCTTCCTTTCATGAGGAAATTGTATGAAAAATTGCCTCGTGAAGAGGTTCTCATATGCACAGGCGACTTATTAGAACTTGTTGTCCCATAAGAGCTTAGGGATTCTGAACACGTTGCACTATTAGTTGAATACATAACAAAAGCGAATCAAAGACCAGCTTGAAGACACACTCGACGCTGAATAAGCAGGTTTCCGTTCTGGATCCTCCTGTGTCGACCACATCAACACCTTGCGGATCATCATCGAGCAGTCTGTTGAATATCGATCACCACTTCACCTGCTGTTCATCGATTTTGAAATGGCATTTGATAGTGTCAATCAGGAGAGGAATTCCTGATAAATTAATAGGAATTATCAAAGATAGATATGATGGGTCTGACGAATTCGTAGTCCAAAGTGGGGTTCGGCAAGGCTGCATACTTTCACCAATACTGATTAGCGATGTGCTGAACGCGGTCTTATTAACAGCAAATGGAGGAATTCGATGGACTCTTACATCTCGACTATGACGATGATGTATGCCTTCTGTCTCACAAAATAATGGACCTTCACCAAATGACAGCAAATGTGGAGAGGGAAGCAGACGTCGTTGGGCTGAAAATTAACTGATCATGAAATGATCAGTCTAAGACCAAACTCATCGACTCATATATGCATTGCTGGACAAACGGTTGAGAGAGTAGAGAGTTTCCAATACCTTGGGAGTATTGTCTCAACCGATGGCGGAACCGATCTGGATATAGCCAGCCGAGTAGGCAAAGCAAAATCAGCGTTTGGTATGCAGTTTAGCTAGCACTGTTCCATTCCAACGTTGAGTCCGTGCTACTATATGGATGTGTTACCTGGAGAGTGACCGTCACTATCACGAGGAAGCTGCAAACGTTAGTCAATTGGTGCCTGCGCTATATCTTAAGGATATTCTGGCCAAACCGTGTCTCTAACGAAGAGCTTTATCAGAGAACGGGCCATGAACCTATAGGCACAACCATACGACGACGAAAGTAGAAGTGGATTGGTCACAATCTCCGAAAGGGTGACAGATCCATAGCTAACCAAGCGATGCAATGGAACCCGCTTAGGCAGAATGGCAGGATACGCGGCGGTCCTAGGAGTACGTGGCGCAGAGCGGTGCGGGGAGCTGAGGCACATTTCCAGAAATCGCAGACAATAGTACGCACGTGTTGTAGGGGCTCTAGGACCCACAAAGGAATACAGGATATAAGTAAGTAGAGCATAACAAAAGCTCGTCAGTGCACCCTTCAAACATTCAAAGCCAGCGTGCACGGATACCACCTCTGTTCCTCTTTCCCCTTATCTTAAAGGCTCGCGTACTGAATCCTCAGGAAAAAGGTATTCATATAGTTTTTGGTCCGCGCAATAAGCCCATGTCCTTCTCTAGCTATCCAAGTTCAACTGGGATGGATGGGATGGTTGAAGGCACTTTGCAACCAGATGTGAGATGGGTGTCAACTCGAAGTCGACAGACTCCCCAAGTCCTTAAGAAACCTAGATAGTTCAGTAGACTCTGACCTGGACTTTTATGTAGTCAGACTACTGCCATTGGAGAACTTTAACTTCTCTTGTATAGTGGAAAATCCCAGAGTTATGTTTACGTCTATGAAGTCTATTATAGAAGAAAGTTCTGGGACTGCATGACCCTTGTGCTTTTTGAATAGTTTCATGCTTTCGTACCTCAGCCTGTTTGTCTCATTCGCTTGGTCGCATCGAGCAAATGGAATACAGCGCTCTAGTCAAGAGGATCTTTTCCCACAGCTCTAAATGACGAAAAAGCTGTTGCGAATGTAGGAAAATTTCTCGTTCGGAACTGGAGCCAGAGTATTCGGGACCACAGACTAAAAAGGAGTCTCCAAAAGTCGGTAGTCCTTTCAGTAAGCAACAAGTATCTAAGCATTAGTTCGATTCCCTTCACTTTGCTCAATCAAAACATATACATAGTTCCTTTCCTCACTAACAACTGAGTTACTAAGAGGATCTCTATTATCTCAAAACCAATAAGAAACTATTCATAAAGACCCTTCAGACGTAAAAAAAAAATAGAAATAACTCTTTCAATCAATCCACTTCATTTCTCTATCGCCTGAGCAAATAAAAACCTCACTACAAAAGTCACTAATGGACAAGGGAGTGAAAGGAATTAAATTAAATTTTCTTTTGCGGATGAAATGTTCATCCTTCGTCCCTCTCCTCCAACCAACCAACCAACAACGCCACCACCCACAAAAAATATTAATAATTAATAAAGTTTTGCCCGAATGCACCACTGGAAGGCGGGAAAGGACCTCTGACAAAATAGATAAATACAAAAATTTTCAACATGGTACTTTCCATATTGAAATAAATTTAACTCCTTTCATCGCCCCGGTCCCGGATTGAGTTTGGGCCGAGCCTCGAGGCGGCTCTCTCTCTCTCTTGTTGATCCTTTCTTCGGAGAAATGTTGTATACACACACCAACAAGAGACAAACATATTCAATTTCTGCTTATTTATACCCCACGGCACCCAATGGGTTTAGTGTTCCTCCTTTGCTGCTCGTCTGTCGTCGGTTGCTTCGTTCGAAAGAATATATACTTGGTCCCGAAAAAAAAAAAGATTATAACATGATTTTGGATCAATATGCTTGTACACACAAATACCCCAATACATACGAGTCCTTCTTCTTCTGTGGGAAGCCGGAAAAAGACGTTGGATAGTGTGGTTTGGTCTATTTCTGTCTCTCGGAACGGAACGGAACGGGGTCTGCGGTAGTGGTGTCGTATTATTTTGTTCGTTTCTGTGGGTACCATTGTGTGGGATGGAATCCGTTTTTTATTGAGAATCGAATAAAATAACGCCGTAATGTTGTCTAGCAGCGACTCACAACGAGGACGTCCCCGTCGTCGTCGTCGTCGTCGGCAAGGACGACAACAAAGTGATTTTGTAATTTTGTCAAATCGTATCGAATCATAAGGTTAATGTGCTTAGCTTATGTTTGGAATTTGCGTTTGCCTTGATAGTTTCATGTTTCTGGAAAGTTAAACAAATCAAAATGCTGTTTGGTTGCTGATCTCTAATGGGATTTGAGGTTATGGTATGATTATGGCTAATGTGAATGTTTTTATGATTGTGTTCAGGCAATATTGTGTGGTTTTTTTTCTATATCCTTAAGAGGCTGTTGAAATTTTGATTTGATTTTATAGCACAATGGCTTCTTCTTCTTGTTGGGTTTGGTTAGCGACTAAGTTTATTTGGCTGAGTGTGACCAGTCTCCGCTAACCAACAACGTCTGTCAGATCTACTATTAAAACGACGGCACCCTGCATTAGGCTTGAGTAAGGCTCCAATTAGATATCTCGTAAACTGATGCCAATCCTTGTCTACTACATTGCCTTGAACCTATCACGATCGTACTGTGTTCCCTCATCACTACAGCCTTTAAACATTTAAAGCCAACGTGCATAGGTACCTCCTCTGTATCCTTCCCCCTTTTCCCAAACGCCCGCGCCCTGAATCGTCAGTATAAGGGTATTCATAGCCCCTTTGGTCCGCGTGAATTATAAAAACAAAAAAAAAATGACTACATACACGCAATCTATTATGTTATATTGCCACTTTATTAATGCCGCCTCGATCTCATTAGGACCTCATTAGGAGTTTAAGGATCATAGATAAGTTAGGCATTCTATTCATTCACAGAAAGCTTCGTCGATTGCGCATTCTATGATAATCTGCCTCCTACCCTTCATAAATGTTTGCCTAGAGCTCGCTATATTTGCAGATTGAACTTTGCTCGCGAGTGAAAAGGAAAAACTTGCGTCACCTGATAAAAATTATTAAGATTTTGCACACATTTACCAAGACAAAGGTTGCATTTGAGGCAAGAAAGCAAACTCAGTGCAGAAGTAGAAATAGGCAAAGCAGGCCTTCTCAGTTCGAAGACATTTCCGAATGAAAAATTATCAAATTTTCCTCCACCTAGTCTGGTAGTCTCTTAGTAAATTGTAACCAAGTCAACGTCCTCATTTGAGTAAGCAATTATTACTTCAACATTTAGTCAGTATTCACAAAACAGGAAAAACAGGACTAACTCACGAGTAATAAATTACAATCCATTAATTTCATTGGAGGAAGCATGATTAAATAAAAGAAACACTCCTTCATTTCGCTCAATTTAACTCAATTTTCGTCTAACCTAAGCCATGCCCAAAAAGTGTATTAAGGACTCTCTATAGGAACACATATGTATGTATGTGAGATCCCCGAAAAAACACAACACAACTCGATTTTCATGGGATCAAGGAAAGTACCATCCATAAATATCAAGTGCACTGCAGACGCTCTTCCTTTGTGGGACTTTTTTTTTTTTTTGATCCATATACGGAATAGACCCCCACCCCCAACCCAGCGTTGCCACTTAAAATGATTCGGGTCCTTCTGTGCTGCCAGGACGAGCGCCAGCATGAGGTAATGAAAAATGTTCCTGAAATAATAAATTCTAATGAAGTGGATCATAAGTGGAAATAAAATTCTCTCTCCTCCGTTCAAAGCCTTTTAGCAGATACACAATTTAAAACACAAGGATTCTCACTGTGTGACTTCAACACGCCTCTCATATGTGCAGCAGTAGCATTCGCTAAAAGCTAAACTAATAAGGAGAATTCCCGCGCCAAGAACAACGACTACCAGATGGTTGCTTCTTGGTTGGCAGCGTAACAGGACGAGATGCGATAACTTACTGCATATGACCATGCTTCTATTAGATATCCTTGCAAGTTTCAAGAACACAGACATACTCCGACATGGCAAAAGTAGCAGCATCAGAATCTTTATGAAGCGGAACATAAAGTTTAACTAAAAAGGGATGACGACGAGGACGATGACGATGAAAGTAGCAGTGGAGGTGGAGGTGTAGGTAGAGAGTATGAATCTAACAGAAGACGAGTAGAGAAGAAAAACAACTTGAAGTGTAATACTATCACACAATGCTAAGGATATCATCGATGGTTATGCTTTTCTTTAACCAAACTGCCAAGAAGGCGGTGGAATGTTGTAAATAATGTAATGTACCTTCCCAGATGCAGCAGGAAGTCCTCCTCTCGAACATCAGGAGGATTTTCTTTTCTTTTCTTTCTTTTTCTCCTCTCACCAGCTTTCTTCTGGTTGTCTCTCCCAAAGGTGCAGCAGAGAAGATAAGTTACACAGGGAGGCTTACATCAGTTCTACACAACTCTTGTGCTGATGTTAAATTGCATCCTTACAAAATTGATTGAGCTTTAAAGGGCTCCAACAATTTTCAGGAAGCTTAACACTTCAACACTTTTTTGTGTGTTAGTCAGGAGGAGGTGGAGAAATGAATGGTATCTGTTCATTTTGCGAAACTTAATCCAGGTGGTTTGGCTCAAAGAATATCGAATGCACTAAGTAAATCGCAACCATTACCATCATCACAGTATTGATTGTCTGGTTGGTGCTAGAATTTGGATGCTTTTACGCTTAGGACAGGATGTATTTCATTTTGTGGTGGTTGATAGCGATTTTGGTGTTGTGTTTCATTCATCTTCCTTGAAGGCACAGTGGTGTGTCTGCATTGAGTAAGGGAAGCTGCTTTGTTCAGGAGATAAGTTAATAGAGGGGATTTATAGTGAGCACGAAAGCTGAATATTGCTCCGCGTTTATCAACAAACTTGAAATGAGAAGAATCATTTTTAACAGTGTCTACAGGGTGTGAAGTGGAATATTTATAAAGAGAGATATTAGGCACAAGATCAGAGGCTAACAGAGCAGCAAAAATTCCACGAATACTTCGATGGCCTATTAGATCTTGGCAGGCTAAGAACTTCAGTCTCTTTCTTTCAAGGCATAAGCTGTACTTCACCTCCCCTTTTCTAGTCATTCCAATCGCTCTTTGCTGTATGACGAATGACGAATGACGAATGACGAATAGGCTAACATGAGCACTAGTAAACTCCATTAGTCGACCACATAAATCCATGACTTACACTGAGCTAAATGTTGTTGTATCTCATGCAGTCTGCTGTCCACATTGCTCCCATGAATTCCTTTTGCCCATCTACCTCCAACCCACATAGTATCTATCGCAAGTCATAATTTATCATCTCTTATCTCTTATGATGGGATTGCAAATGATATCATCAAATCATGCAGCAGACAATATGCTAATCATTCGATTCATTGAGGTGCAGTTCCTTCTCATTCACTTGTTGGTTTGCCACATTCAAACTTTTAGCTTTTATCTTTCTTTACACTATGCTACGATCCTTATTACAAAAATCCATTCCACTTTTTTTTTCTCATTTTTACACGCTTGACCATTCGGGTACTGTACTGTGTGCATCATACAGTGGTGTGTAGCAGCAATCATAACCCTGTTGCTTGTATAAAAATTTTAGCTAACTTTTTTTGTTAAACTCAAGAGAAAACACTCTAAATATATACAAGGTATACCCTTAAAAGCTGAACGATGGTTAGGATAGAAGGAGTCAGTGTGAGTAGCGCAAAAAAAAAAAGAAAGATTTTTCCGTTGTTGCATCTCATGAATACTTAATTAAGTTTTACATTGGGAGTTGGCTGCAGCGGTATCATCATCTTCATCACTACCATCATCTCTGCATTGTGAATTTTTATGGAAATGTTATAAAAATTTCTTAAGCAAATTGCTGTTTAGATAAAAATGGAAAAAAAAAACGAGGAAGAAATTCACGGTAATTTTGATGGTGTAGATTTCTTGGGAATTTTAAACAGTTTTTACGATGTTTGTTTAATTTTTTTTCTTTTTTACTTTCTTCCCCTCTTCCTTAAGTGGAAAGTGTTAATTAACGGAGCTAAAGGATATGCATCTCTTGAGGTTAGGGATTACGTTTTTGTTTTTTCGAAAAAAACGTTTGAATACGTAAAAGCGTGCAGTCAAAATTGAAAACGAAAAAAAAAAAGTTGCACATACGCCACCGAGAACGGGATGAATTTGCTTGATGGGTTTTGGTTTGGGAAAAACTGAATAGGAAAAGGATGACCATATTGAATGATGCCAGACGTCGGCTAGTTGCAATTATCGAAGACTACCGTATAAAAGTCTAACATAGGGTCGTCCAAAGGAGACATAGTGTGCCATATTTATAATGAGGAGCCAATTTTTCGCATACAATTCTGCCAAATAACAGCTTAAACCACCTTTTGTCGGACTGAGATAAGCCGCTGCTGACAGAGGATCAAATCGATTTCTAGAATTAAACAGGACATACTCCGGTACGGCAGTCATCAGTTCCTTAAGAATATGTCAGACTGCGTGCTGGAAATCAAATGCGATAGGGCACGAGACCATGCACACACAACAGACTACACTACGGCTTACCTTGACTACAAAATACCATTTGCCTCCGCTTACCCTCGCAGAGAAGAATGGAAAGACAGCCATATACCAAAAGCCGAATCCCTAGCTATTTATACAGATGGATGAAAACTGGACATCGGTGTAGGATCAGGAATTCAGATCTATGCAGACCACAGCCAGACCACAGCAGTGTTTCCCAAGCGGAGGTCCTGGCAGTGGCAACAGCTGCCCGTGAGTCTGCCGTAAGACCAATACCGCCAGAAGGTATCACTTTCGTTATCGACAGCCAGGGAGCTATCAAAACAATTACCGCCATTCAAATAAAATCCAAGCTTGTGAAGTGCTCTGCTGGGTCCCTGGGCATGAGGGCGTCCCGGCAAATGAAAAGGTAGATGAATTAGCAAGGAAAGCTTCATAGGACCCACTTGAACTGACTGACCTCTTCATTAGCACTCCGCCCTGCGCTCTCAGACTTGAGGCAGGGAAACTGGCTACGAGAGAGATGAACTTGAGATGGAACTGCAAAACAATTATGGCCAACTTTTGACAAAGCAAGCACCGAGAGAATTATTCGCAAGGACAGACGCTCACTGTCCATGCTACTCACGGGTCAAAACACTCTGTGGTACCACTTAAGAAACTGCGTCGGACGGAAGAAGAACTCTGCAGAGGATGCGGCGATGAGGATATTATAGAGGACACTACCCACTTCCTCTGCCAGTGCCCTGGACTCCAACATTCCAAGTAAGAACTCCTCGACAAAAACTTCTTTCTTTCTTCATCATCTTGGCGCATCTTCTCCAGAACCCAATCAGAGAACGTACGTCGCTTCAAATGGTCCATCGGCTTCAATTCTTGAGTCAGCTTTATCTTGTATGGGTGTAAACCAAGATCCTTACGCAAAATACGCCATAATATGGTCTGAGCGATGCCCAATTCTTGAGAACGCCGTGAAATCGACTAATACGAATGCCTGAACGATATTTTCGACACTTCGACTAACCCCCTGTCTCACTGACACGGCAACATCACACAACGAATGCGTAAACTCAATTTTTGCACTAAACTTGTTATTGCCTGCCTACTAGGACGAGAATTACGACCGAAAATTGAAGTTAATGCTCTTAAAGTTGCGATCACCGACTCCGAATTTCGGTAGAATAAATTGACAGTAACAGTTTGATGATTAGTGAAAGAGTGCGTTCAGAAATCAAATTCAAAGTTGTCTATTGGAAAACCCTTTAGTTGGGAATTGAATCCATAATCATACGTTTCTACTTCAGTGAGTCCATGTACTATTGTTTTATTCTAAGGACCTGTTAGGAGATGTGTGCCAAGACTTATACTTATCAAACTTACGTCAATGACTAAATATTTGCTGAACACTCAATTTTTTTTGCAAGGCTTCTACAAATTTTATATTCAATCTCAGCAAATATTTTGATCCGACCTAAGGCGCCAGACTCTGAAAATACACATATGTATGTAGGTAAAAAAGCTTAATAAACAAAAAATAATCAAGAGCCAAGTAGATGACTCATATGCTTCTAGGTGAATGACCAATATATTTCGCTGATTTCATATTCCGAATCAATTTTATTACTAGAAATGTACAAACCCTTAATTCCTTGAACAAACAAGCACACATTCAACACAACAAATCTAGGTCCACAAAATCATAAAAATGTACTAAAAATACATTTCGCTTGAAGAAAATCTCGCCCAACTCAAGGCTATTAAACCGATTTACACCAACTCACCTTAATTACAATGTCAATCACCCTGCACACACATATACACACACCTATTTTGTGTGTAGGTAAAATAGAGGGCCATAAATCGGCGTAAGGAAAAAACCAAAAGCAAAACAAAAAGGTGAAAGCTCATTTCGGCATAAATCCTAAAGTAGCACCATAAACCAGACCAAAAGAGAGATTCACATCCTCTCCTATCCACGGCCTGTGTCGTATCACAAAGTCGCTTTCATTTAATTTCAGATTTACAACCGTTTATGAAACACGAGACTGCCAATCGATTACTTCCGGCGTCCATAAAGTGCCAACCAGAATAGTTTTCTCTTGTGCCGAATCCGCCTCACGCCCAACGGCCCACTGTCAAGTCGAGTATGTGTGTTCATGGTTCGATATGTGTGAGTACATCTTTTATGGGCGAAATTTACTGGAAATATAGTTGTAAGGATTTTCCTGTGCATGATTGTCTCCCTCGAACAGGGTCCTATCCAATCCACAAGGGAGCTATTTCGAATGTGTCGTCCCGCTTTTATATCGTCCAAAAACCGATCAGAATTTTATGTTTCGATTTTTGATTACAAATGGTATTGAAGGAAGATTTCCTTCCTTAATAATCGGTTTTATGACGATAGTGCTGAGTCCTGTCGTATAGTTAGCAGTGACCTTAGGAGTCGGTGGAATCCTAGTTGGTGCAAGGCTTCCATTTCGACGTGTCACTTGCAATCGTAAATTATGAACACGAGGCTAAAGGCGATTCGAGTCGACAGCGGGTTGGTATTTGAGCCGCGATAAATGGTGTATTTTAGTGCGTTCCGAGGAACCCTTTCCGGTACTGAATTTATGGCAGAAATTAGCTGGTTCTGCGATTTGAAGGGGAATAGTTACTAATAAGTGTTGATGCAGTGAATTGGTGTGGTGTTCATTCAAGTGATACTAATTAGATGTGGACAATGATGCACAGGATGATTATAAATAACACGGAAGGATCAGTTTTTCCTCTAACATCCTTGTATGGACAATTTTCATGTCCTATTGTCTGACAACTACTCATACCTTACAGTCAAAAGGACTTTTTTTTGAAGATGAAATGAGATCGCTGACAAGATTCCATCATTTTTAGATCAATTGAATGATATCACATCAGAATAAGAGTAGAACAACCGATCTAGGGTGTTACCAGAGAAGCAAACATTATATTTGCCATTTTACTGGAACTGACTTGCGACAAAAGCCACAAAGTGACCAAATCAGTACCTGACGGAACCAGAGACAAGCTACTTGTACAGAAAGAGATCGCAGTGTCATCAGTATTTTGCCAGGCATTCAAGATATTACTGCAGCTCAAGATGGCCATCCTCTGCACAGAGTTTCAAAGATTTGCATAAGGCACAAGGACCTGCTTTGACCGTAGTTTGACCGTCACTACAACCGTATGTGATACGACTGCTTCCATAGGATAGTATCATCCGCTTAGAAGAAGATTTTGTCTTTGGAGTAGGGGAGTCTATTTTTGTCACTTTCCATAGAAACTCCGGTGGCACTAACCTGACTTCATTCCATTTCGGGATCTAATTCTGGTCTACGCTAGTCCTATACGCTGCTTCGTTTTCCCGCAGCAAGACCTTGTAATATAATAGAAATTAGGGCAAGACTCAAGACAGAGAATGCTCCAGGTTGTAACCTAAATCAGATCTTGTTAAGCTCCCCACCCTTTCCTGGTTCCATTCAGATTACATTTTGTCAACTATCAATGGAAAATTTCCACTTTGAATTTAGAATCATCCTCTGGGCAAATATTTCTACTTAAATATGTCTACATAAGTTCTTCGAAAGTCTGGTTCCTAACCACATAAGAACCGATAATTGGGTATAAGAAAAGCTAGAAACATGTCACCAGTTTGAGCTCGGATAAAGCAATTCAATTAGTAATTATAGACCTTCATTGTGTCATTGAAAATTTGCAACAGGATATAAAAGGATTTGCTCTGGTTGCTTTCTGTTCATGCAGTGCGCTAATTCCACTGCCACATTATCCTGGGTTCAGTACTCTACCTTTTGTGTACAAATGGCAAATTGCATGCAATTGAAGGCTTCTCTAAAAAGATTCGAAAATTACGCTTGAAAATAAATAAAGCCTTTGGCTCATTCAAACACTTATTTTTATTTCGCTGAAAATATGAGGCAAAATTTATAGAATTTTAAAATTTGTTTTTATTTAAGATTTCTCTTGCTATCGATTTGAATTTCGTTGTCAGATCCATAAAAACGTTTCATGAAAATCTCTTTGTTTTTCATGTGAAAAAATGTCAAGCCATGTCATTTTTCAAATTGAATGTCAATCATAAGTAACGTGAAATAACAATCGATAGGGATACACTTTTGCTAATGTCAGTCAGGATATATTTTAAAAATTTTGAAACAAAATTGCTAAAGAATACTAGGTCCGTTCGCGTACTTTCTGCTATCAAATTTCTCTCAGAGAGAACTAAAATTACGAAAAAGTAAACGAACGAGTTGAACACGCAAATAATGAAAATACACTGATCTGACAGTTTTGACAGTTTTCACAAGACAGCCCAAAGAAAATTCTTGAAATTTTCTACTCTCTCGTGAGCGCTTTCTTTTGCGAAAAACTACGAAAATTCTCCGTACGCGAACAGCTTTTCGTAGAAATTCGTAAATTTTCGTAAAAAATCGCTGCTTTACTGGATGGTACGCGAACGGACCTACTCTTTTATCTACTCCTTCAATTCGATCAGTCGTAAAGTTGTTGTTGCTGTTGAGTCTTAAATTTAAGGTTTTTAAAAATTTTAAAAGAAGAAATAGGTCCCTCAGACACAAATATGGACTGTAAGATGAGTAATCCATCGTATCTGTGGTGTGTTGAGCTCTATTAAGTGAATTTGTTCCCCAATCATCTGTTGCATAAGAACTATTTTAGGTTCCGATAAGAAAATACAATTCATTTGGAGAGAATCGTATGTAGTTTTTGCCTTCGTTCGTAATTCACAGATTTTTTTCCACTTACTGTATTGAGTACTGAACAAATTACTTTATTTTTGTTGCTGTTGAAAATTAAATGGATGCTATCTTCAAATTTCTAATGAGGATATCTCAAACGTTTATAGGCTAGGGGAGACCAAAACAAAATTTACAACTTATTACGCACTTTTTCAAATCTCTTAATAGTTTAGATAAAATTTGTAAACCAATATTGAAGGTAATTCGGTGAAAGTTGTTGGTTTCTTTCATTTGGTCAGGACCTTAACTCCTTTAAAACATTTTTATAACACAAATGTTAAATGACAGAAAATTAAACAAAGCAGTTACTTAAATTTGAGATTGATATTCTTTTACAAAAAAAACCTTGACCTTACTTATCAGTTGATGTAAATTCTGAATCTTCAAATTCTTCTTGAAGTAAGACCTTTGGAACTCATCAGTCAAAAATGAAGTAAGTAATTTGTATTCATTCATTTGTGAAGTGACAATTGTACAATTATTTGCAAATTTTTCGACTGAATTTAGTTTTGATAAATAATTCGTGGAAGTCATTCAAAAATAGTGAAATATGTCCAAAATCTCAAGATTTCAACTAAAAAGTTGATGGCGTTTCGAAGCAATGCCAAAAAGTACAAAGTGACACCATCTACATAAGTCAAACAAGATTTAATTGAAACCAATTTTTTCTTACAAATCCTAATATTTTTATAAACTTATTAAAGTTGTACTAACTAACTAAATTGAAGACTGCCACGCCCTTTTTATTGTCCTTTGAACAGTGAATAAGTCTTGTGATACAGAGGCTAGCTCCATAAGGGAAAAATGGTAGGCTAACACTCCAAATTAAGTTGATGACATTGCCTAAATAGTTAAGAATTGTGTGAGGCAGGTTAACAAACTTCAAAGCAAAGTCTGATTAAAAGTTGGGTATACCAAATTTAAGGTCTAAAATTGGGTGCAGATATTTGTAATTTTGTAGCAATACCTTATGTCCAAGCAAATAAGACAAACTTATTGCTTCATTCATATTTTTCTTTTTTTTTTTTAAATTGGTTTAGTGATTTAATTTTAAAATAACAACTCACCTGAACGAATTAAATTTGGTAAACGCTCTTCCGGTTATGAAAAGTCTTACTTTTGTCAAAAACTCTCGAAAAAAAATTGCACATTCGCGTCGTTTTTTATTTTTGTTTTTTTTTACGACGAATTTTTATAAAAATATTTTTTTTTTTACATTTTAAATTCAATTCATACACATCTAGTAGACTTTAAATAATTTAAAAAGACGAAAGAAAAAAAAATTAAAAACACTTAAAATTCGTTTACATCCATACGGTAGGAGAAAGTTTCAAAATTAAATTGTTTAAGCTTAAGTTATCCCAAAAAGTCATCGGACTATTACAAGTGTATACTATCACACCACAAGTCAAACAAAATTAGAGGATGCAACTGCAAAGTACACAATGTCCCACATTTTAAGTTAACAAAAAAAAAAAAAAAAAAAACAGACACCACTTCAGGACAATCAACTTCCCCAATTCATATCCTTTGCCTGCACAGTAAAAATCAAGGCAAGAACATAGAAAAGAACGGAATCCTTTTTATGTAATGAAAAGCAAACACGACCACTCCAGACGAGTTACTCTGTTCAACTGAATTTAACCATTTCACCAAAAGCTCCTTTAACACCATCGCTATCGTATTACAGACAGACAAGTGTAGTAGCGCCTGGCCGACACGACAGGCAGTAAAGTAGTAGCGCCTGTGTGTGGTAAGAGCACCACACTACACACAAAACACACAGGACGAAATAGGAGAGCAGCCGAAATATGAAAGTCGATTCCAACGATATGGCCAAAAAGGATATACACCGACACGACGAGAAATCGGAATGAAACACCACCCATCTAACCACTCAGCAGGCAGCCAACAAACAACACGAACAAAAAAACAAAAAATCGAATCTATTCTACTGCAAGGATGTATAACAAGGACAATTTGGAAAAAAAAAAAAAAAAAACCTATCACTTGATCCAATCTATTCGCTCTCTTTCTCTCTTTCTCTCTCTTGCGCGCTGTTTGAACATTTTCCGGTCTATACCATGGCTGCAAAGGAAGAAGAATAGCAAAGAAATTTGTCTAACGTCGTCGTCGTCGTCTCCAAGTAACAAGGGGTGGAAACAAGGAAACAAGAACTCATTTGAATTGAGGAAGCTGACTGCCCCCAAATAGCATGTGCTGATTGTAGACTTTTCCTTTGAACAGTGAGTATGAAATTAGCACTTACAAAGGACACTCAGCCTATGTGCTCCTCATTTCCCCATCTTGTGCAGGCGAAATTACCCCTCAAACTGTTATACACAACCAATAGTAGCTCCCCAGCTGAATGTCCTTTTTTGACTGCACCCTCTACCAAAGTGTGTGCTTCATTCAGAGTCCACTGTGTGTGAAAAAACCAGGTCGCGCCAAATAACTAAGTAGACTTGTGCCAAAAACAGGACGACGACGGACACAAGACACCCCTTGGGTTCGATAAAAATACGAAAAACAATCCAACATGAGTCCTTACACTCCACATGAGTGTGTGTCTCCCGCACTCATGCATACATGAATTGCGTTCACTTTGTTGGCTGTTGAATAAAAAAGCTCAAACGTTAAATGTCCTTAGAGCTTAGGGGTATCCATGGGAGTAAATGATCCCGATTTAACATTTTGCTTTCGCTCTTTCGATATCCTTTTTTTTTCTTCTATTTTGCACGGGGTACCGCCGTCATTGCCGTCGGCTACTTTATTATTTTTTTGGAAGTGGTGGAGTTTTAGATTTCTTTTTTTTTTTGTCGAGGAATTGCGTGTCTATCTGTTTAGCAAAGGAAGTACGTATTTAAGTGTGCACGTGTCAGGCGCTAGATATGGGAAACGAGAGCCATAATAGGAGACATACAAGGGAGGTCCTTGTGTGCATGTTTAAGGTGCGTTTTAGGGGTAATAGAGGAAAATTAAACTGATTTAAGATATTTGTAATAAATGGAAAGTGGATTTTGGGCAAAGAAAGATCCTGTTTTCTTCTTCTTCTTCTTCCTGGTTATGGCTTTTACATCGAAGAGGGTGAGGTTGTGTTAGATTGTTATCGATTGTTTACAATTGGAATGAGGTTAAATTTATCGGTTTTCGGAATGTTTTCATGGCGTACGCTTGGCTTGATTTGTCCGGGAAGATAGTGTGAGACTTACATGAGGGTTGGGTGGAATTCAATTTAACAAAAAATAGTCTGTTAACCGCATACAAAATTTTGCGCTCAAGGAAAGGATATTTCTGGAAATAAATATTTGGGTATAAATATTTCTTGCGCATTGCTTGAGGATATTAATATGTTTTGAGAACAGGAGTGAAATGAAATTTCCTAGAAATAAAGGATATTATCTAACCCTTGAACCAGTGAACTAAAAGACCACCCGAGTAAGTTTGTATAAGACGTCGATATCACCATCGTTCGCACTTACTAACTTACTTATTCCTTCCTACAAATCCTATGCGTAGTAAAGGCTACAAGCGATAGTGTACTGTTCTACACAGATACCTTGAACTACTTCCAGCAGCTGAAGAATCCTTCTCTATTACCACCGCTAGATAGTAGTACCTATTGGTTCCTGATCGTCCCGTTCTCTGTTGAGTCTATACAGTTCAGCTAGTAGTACCTAGAAATCTTTACCTGGTCCTCTGTTGAGCGTGAGACAATACTTCCCTTACTTTTACAACCAGTTGATAATTAATTTTTTTTGAGCGAGAAATTTACTACCATCCATAAGCCTTTGACGTGTGTCTCCCTCTTCAGATTTTTTGTCAGCCCTAGGTCTGTGCGAGAGCAAACACACGTCTTCAGCGTAGTCAAGTTGTTTCAAACGAGATGAAAATGTCCTTCAAATTCGATCAGTTCCTGACGATACAGCAAAACTAATAGCACTAGTAAAAAGGTATGGGTAGAAGTAGGCAACCTTGCGAGACTCCAATTTGTATTTTGAACCCTTTTGACAACTTTCCTCTGTACAGTCCGTGACACATTTACATTACATTGAATGCTAATGGGTACTGACTTATCCATGAAATGACAAAGGTGATGGTCTACAGAGGCATTCCTTGCATTTTTTCAGCACACTTTCTTCCCTGCGTGCTTCTTTTCTAACAATTTTTATAAATTTCTGCAAGAAGCTCTTAACCTCCTTGATCGAGCACTTCTCATTATACTCTTTCTTTGTCGAAATGCCTCTTCAGTATCAAGCACAGAGAAGGACAGTGTATAATAAACATAATTCATGCAAAATGCAGTAGAACAGCTCAAAAGATAAGGCCCCGTGTTGGGCGCCAGTTCGTTAAAATTTTGAACTGAAGTATTGATTATTTGGACATCTTAATTCTTAAATACTTCTCTAATAGTGCTCTCCATTTAAAGAAACACATATGTATCTTTCTCTATCAAGAAAAGAACACATCTCTTCGTTTAGTTTCAGCACCATGTATATAATTTGTGTCCACAAATTAAACTACAAAACAGAATAACAAGTCACGTGAAATAGTGCACCAAAACGTACAATATGTCCGGCAAAATGTTTGCCCCAAAATTTTGTTATTATTACAAAAACTACGACGAAAAAAAAAATTAATAACACCATATGCCCCCATTGTGCAGGAGCTTATGCTTAAATTCAGCCTACGTAGGGTGCTGCAACACAAAAATGAATAAAAAAAATTTAAATGTACAAATATATGTATCCCTCGCTGGGTTATAAATTTTAAAATTCATAAGGAATACTGAAAATATTTTAAATTATGCATTTCCGTAATTTTATAACGAAACTGTGTGCGTTTTTTTGGTTCTTTCGCTCTCTCAGCTGCTTCAAGTCTTGAATTTGTGCTCCCTTTTTTGGGGTTTTCTGCCTTATTCCCCGTTATTTTTTTTAGTCCCTCTCCCTTTATATATGTGTATATTTAAATTAATTTTTCTGGTGGACCCCTGAAAACCACTCTGTTTGTGTACACCACAGAAAAGCTAACCCAAGCAAAGTTAGTACATTCGGTGTTTTGTAGGAAAAATTCCAAGTGCATGACATAGATGAAGCCAGCAGTAAGGATTCACACAGGAGTTGCTAATATTTGAGGGTTGGTTTTTGTCCTGCGGAGTGAGTAGCTACACAGAGTGTGTGCGTGCGAAATTTCCAATCCTTCACGTCTAGCCGCACTTCCTAGCATTGAATCATCGCCATGGTAGTCCTCGCTGTAAGCGGGAAGACTACTCGTTTTTGTTTTTTGACGATTGCACGTCCTTGCAGTGCAGCAGTGGTATATACATGTAACTATTTGTATGTAGACACAATAAAATTTGCATAAAAGTTAAAATTTTGTTGTACAATACTGAAGAGACATTGTTATTGTTGTTATTATGTTGTTGGCTTAAATATTGTCCTTTTTTTTTTTTGGTTTTCTCCCCCAACAAGTTTTTTGTGGGTATATGGATTGTATTAGTTGATTTTATATTTACAGTTGTAGCTGTCTGGTTGTATTTGAGTGAGAGTAAAAGGGATATGTTGAAATTATGGTGCGCAATTTATGTATCGAAAGTTTGTTTGGCATTTTGTTTTGGGCTGCCTGATGCGATGTGGGAAAAGAAATGGAAAAGAAAATGCACTTTTGCAAAAGATCCTGCGATAGCAAATGGATTTATTTAAATTGCATTGGTTGCATGTATTTAGTTAGGTATGGCTACGTCCTCAGGTTTGTAGACTACCATGTGTTTACACATGTTTACTCTTATATTCAACATGACTCACATGCGGCTGATGAGCACTCCTCTTACCTGAACTATTTCAGTAGATACTAAAGTCATACTCAACCTCTTCAAGGATTTCGGTCACTACAATTGATTGCAAGGTAAATACCCAGCCACGTGACTAGAGGCCAATGAAGTGGCGGACTCTGTAGGAACATTTTGTGGAAAAAGAGTGCTGGAACCTAGAATAATTCCTTAATGCCAAAAACTGCTGAAAAGATATCAATAGTCCAACACACTTTCAAATGCGACATTATAGGCTGAGGCCTCTGCTTTGCCTTTGGCTTTGCAACGAATCCATAGAAACTTCAGAAGACGTTCTGAAATCTTATAGGACACGGATCCACACAAGATTCAAATACTTGAGCAGGTACAAATTATCAGATAAAGAATTATTGTTTCTTAAAAGACACAGGGTTAGAGGGAATGTTTAAGGATGGTTCTCTTCCGCCAAGGATAAGTACGAGTACAAGAATCTCAGATAAAACTCCGAAAGGAATCCCAGCATGAGAGAGACTCTAAAGGGGAACATTGGGAACGTTAATAGGGAGCACAATTGGCCAATTAACAATCTTCAAATACAAAATATGTATGCCATTAGGTGCACTGGAGCCCTTCTGAGTACTCCGGGCTCTGTTATAGACACTCTGCTGAATCTCCCTCTTCTTGATACTTACATATATCTTGGGATGTTCGTTAAAAGTTATTCACAGACTCAGACGATGTGGCTTTGGGTGTGAGCCGCACTGGAGCTTTGATGATCTTGCAAGACACCTATCCTATGACCCTGGTCTTATGGATATGCCGTCTGATGTTATTACTCTGAGGCTTCAGCTGCGGTGCAAGTATGAGGTCGACTTCTCAGGAATTCAGGACTGTATATCGTCAGCGTCTGAGCCAGGAATGGAGTGTACTCGTATTTTCACAGATGGTTCTAAAACTGTTCGAGGATCAGGAGCTGGTGTATTTCTGGAAGACGAAAACACAAGACTGCATGACTAAAAGGGTAAGCATGCCTCTTCCAGGTGGATATATGTATGTGCAAGTCACATCGTTAGGAATAATTGGAAGGGTCGAAGTACCTTTGTCAGTAGTGACAGTCAAGATGCCTTGTTAAAGAAATTAACCTGCTTTTGCTCGTATCAGGCTTCTAGGTGCGGATGTAAGCTCCTCATCACTGAACCGCCTACTCGAATTCTTTAAGAAGACGGGAGATTTATACAACAAAAGGGGGCGTAATGGGAAGTACAATGGACAAGTTGATATCTAAGTGGTCCAGTGAAGCTTTTGCTATCCCAAAAAAATGCCATTGAGAACACTTACGGACCTAGTACAGATACTTGAGGAACATCGCCTGCGTTATTGTATTTCTAATTCCAAAAGTGGGTGCCGTGGCGCAGTGGTTAGTGCGTTGGACTACTGCGCAAGGGGTTCAAAGTTTGAATCCAGAAAAATACCATTAGAAGTTTTTTTCACGGCCCCACCTCTTCCGAGTGTCTGACAAACATTCAAGAGTATTACTGTCATGAGAAAACTTTTCAAAAACCCCTCTGCCCCTCGGATACGGCATAAAACTGTAGGTCCCTTCTGTATGTGCCGAAATATATACCACGCACAACATGTAAAGTTGTGAGAAGCTAGATCTTGGCCCTCTATGGGCTGCTTCCGGCCTGATATTTATTTTTATTTTTGGTACCATGTATCACTATTTTTAGCTACTTTAAGAGGATCAATGTCCGCATGGAACATGGCCAATCCAAATAGCGCTCCATGAGAAATATAAAACTAAAAGCCAACTTACGTTAAATACCTGTTTCCCCATCCATTGCAAGCTCCTTTGAATATAAATATCCTGCAGACCCATCGTATGTTCATGTTTTTGCGTCCACCAGCATGCAGCTTAAAAGGAAACCCATTTCGGGAGATAAAACTTTCCAGTCATATTTTTCGAATACAACCTGAGAAACAATAAAATTTAATAACTTCCAGAGAAAAACACAACAAACGTTATCGCGTTAAACATAATCTGCTCCGCGTAGCCGCCACTGAATAAAAATATGACGACCGTGTAACAATTTGTTTTGCTGTAAGGATGTATGGGCTTTTTTCCACCATTGGGAATGCGAGTATAAACACTTAAGTGTTTTTAAAAGTTGATATATAATTCGTGTCACCACCAGCCGACTAAAAACTTCTGACCGCCAGAGGAACGCGCCAGAGGATTCAGGACCTTTGTGTGTGTAATTTATTGTGAAAGATGGTCTCTAACAGATTTTTTTTTTTACCATGCAACACATGCCAAAATGGCACAGGAACCGCATATATTTGCGGTTAGATAGCAGGCCAAACATCGAACGCAGTGCCGAATCCTTAAATCTACTATTGATTTGAATGGGAAGTTGGCTATAAATCAGCGAGGCAAACAATTAATTTAAAGCGAAAAAGCGAGAGGAAAAAACCAAGTTCCAGCAGGGTGGAACTTTTTTAATTGATTATTGTTTTTATTCGAACGAATTTATCATACAAGGATCCGGCGGGGTGCGATTGTCATAAGCGCCGCTACTCGCTCGTATTGTACTTAGAAGGGCATTATGCTCTGGGATAAATCTATCAAAACGGATTAACCAGCAGCAGAGGGATGAGCCGCAATGTTATAAGCCATCATGGCGTGTGACATATAATAAACCATTGGCACCAACCGGAATAAATGTCCTTTAAAGCTGTTGCCTTCGACTGGAATTTCCCCCCGTCCCAAACCCTATATTGAGCGTGACATGTTGAGGTTTTGTGTGTGTGGTATGTGCTGTGCTGTGCTATGCTCTTTGCCTTTTGCCAGGAGGAGAAAGCACAAGGACTTCTCTTCTTTTTTTTTTTTTGGTGAGTTATTCCAGCATATGCATTCATATTCACTGTGACAATCAATTAAACGGCAATCGATTAAATTTTAACAATTAAAATTACATAAATTACGGAAGCGATTATCTTGTACATTTGTCTTGTGCGTGTCGTGTCGTTTGTCTGCTTTTCACGGAAATGTATCCGCGTGAGCAGTGCAGTGCATATAAATTTGTTTCAATTGTTTTTTTTTTTTTTTGTCATGTTTTTTAATGAATTAATATAACAACGACGGAAGCGTACAGAAAACATTTTATCACTTTAAAATTAAATTAAAGTGATGGATGGATGGAGGCCTGAGCCAGTTAAAAATAAAGGACGGAACCCACAATCCAGAAGGTCCTTTCACAAAAAAAAGCAAGCAGGGAATAAATGCGCATAATGATGAAATGGTGGCATGAATTATGCG
The DNA here is from genome assembly GCA_949716465.1 of Chalcosyrphus nemorum. Lineage (NCBI taxonomy): Eukaryota > Metazoa > Arthropoda > Insecta > Diptera > Syrphidae > Chalcosyrphus > Chalcosyrphus nemorum. The sequence goes on along the minus strand of OX454334.1, from coordinate 12,378,678 downwards.
ATCTCTTCGGAGATAATGAACACTTTTAATTGAAACAAAAACGAGAACGAGATACGCAATCATTATTATTTTCCATTGAGGTTGGGCCTTTTTTTTATTATTTTTATTATCTTATTTTACAGTTGAGAGAAGTGGAAAAAAAAATAATAACACAGAAGGATATTTAACTTGACCGCTTTTTAATGGGCCTACATACGTAGATACTTATAATAAAATGCGAGGATAGTTTTGTTGACACAATTTTGTATTTTATTGACGTCATAAATGTGAACACCGGAAGAAAGTAGAAGCGAAGGTTAACAGCCTTTGTTATGAATATTGTGTAAATACCTTTTTTCAGTCGGAGGATATACATATGTATGTATGTGCAGATAATCAGCTCAAGGACGACGGAAACGTGAAGATATGTGACAATTTGTCAAGCCCGATTGAGTACGGTAATGATGAAAAATACAGTGCTGGGTGTGTTACCACTTTTACCAATTGCTAGTATAAACATGAAAAACTGACTTAAACAGCCTTCCGAAATTTTAAAGCATACAAGTCGATTTACGAATCATACTTTTGTTCTTCTTCTTCTGCTCCTCAACCAACAAACCTCTCCAGCCTGTAAAGTCCTTCAATCTCTTCAATCGAGCGCTTCTCATGCTTCTTTTTCTTCTTTCTGAGAAGTCGTTGTTCCTATTTTTGGCTCTGCTCGTAGAGCTCGCGAGCAGCTCTCTCTAGTCCTTCTATGCAGCCTCGCTTCTATGCATCTTCTTTAGCTGCATGTGCTTGCCGGCATTCCTCATCAAACCAGAGATTTCGTTGTGGTGGACGGAAGAAACCCAGTACATCAGAGGGCGCATCTCTAATGGCTTGTTTTCAAGGCTGCCACATTTCCTGCTTGCGGCATATGACTGAGATTTGGATTAAAGCAGACTCGATTCGTTCGGTTCATTCTGTACAGCTGCATTCGTACCTTGGCTACAAATACGAAGTCATCCGAGTTCACGTTAGCTCCTCGGAAATTCCTAACCGTCAGTATACTGGAGGAGTGCATTTCATCGATCGCAATATGATTGATTAATAAATCGATTGTAACGTGTGCTATGTGGCTTATGGCACCATCCTGTTGAAACCACAAGTCCATATCTTTCAATTCGGGCCAAACATAATCAGTAATCATGGCGCGATAACGCTGACCATTCATAGTAACGTGACGATCGTTATCGTCGACAGGCATCCAAACCGCACCAAGCACTGAATCAGCATCTTCTCCAGAACCCAATCGGAGAGCGTACGTCGCTTCAAATGGTCCATCGGCTTCAATTCTTGAGCCAGCTTGATCTCGTATTGGTGTGAACCAATATCCTTACGCAAAATACGCCATAATGCGGTCTGAACGATTCCCAATTCTTGAGAACGCAGTGGAATTGACTGATTTGGATCGTTTTCTATAGACGCCTGAACGGCAGCGATATTTTCGATACTTCGATCCACCCGTTGTCTCACTGACACGGCAACATCACACAACGAATGCGTAGACTCAAATTTTTGCACTAAACCTGTTATTGCCTGTTTACTGGGGCGAGAATCATGACCGAAAATTGGAGTTAACGCTCTGAAAGTTGCGATCACCGACTCCGAATTTTGGTAGAAAATTTTTATAATTTGTAGACGTTGCTCGTTCGTGTACTTTTCCATGATGAAAATGTTGAGCTTACTGAATAAATTGACAGTGACAGTTTGATGATTAGTGAAAGAGTGCGTTCACAAATTAAATTCAAAGTTGTCAAGTCCCTATTGGAAAACCCTTTATCAGCAACACTTTATTCCCTTTAAAAAGTAAAAGGAAAAAGGATTTAAGACGATTTAGCTTTTGACTCAACTCACTTATCCTCAAAGCTTGAAAAATACTTTGAAAACTTTTTCCCACAATAATTAGAAAAGGCAGGTTCCTCTTTTTTATAGCGAAACAAATATATATACATACATAAATTTGAAGGGTACCATACATATGTATGTATAATAACCCGCCAACGGGTAAAACTTTTGGTATCCGACACCAATTTCAATCTATTAATATTCATGAGTCTATGACTCTGATTTGTTAGGAATACCAACTCAAAATATTTTCTTTTTCGAGGACCAACAGGAGAGGTATCACAAGAAGTATTGACAGAAATTGATTCACCGGAATTCTATGAATAGCAAAACGATTCCCAAAATTAAAGCCCATAAATATTGTTTCTCTCATTGAATGTTCTAAACAAGGATTTCAAGGGAATTTAAAGCCTTGAAGTGAAACTGGACATGATGATGTTAAATAGCTTTAAGAGTTTTGGAAAATTTAACCTAAAAAAAACATATTTATGTAGATTTAAGTTTAAGTTTGTTAGCATTAACTTATTAATCTTCTACGTTCACTTTATGCAATAGCTTATGCCACAAGTATGGCTCTTCTTTGCCACAGTCAATACAACGGATTCAGTTTCTCCAAAAATATCCGTGAAATTGTTATTTTGCCCTCAACCCACTTTACTACTTCCCATTACACCAAAACACTTTCCGTCTAAATAACTGGAAGAAAAAAAAAACCATAGTACATACGGTTTACAACGCGACTAGCTGCATATTTCACGCAACGATAAAAGGGTTGCAACACCGCATCAACATAATCAGCAAGACTACAGAAGCACAAGCCTCCGACCAGCACCCATCCGCCAACGCCAACACACAAAATGGGGCTGTACATCAGTCTGAATGGGATATCAACGAAACCCCAAACAGGAAACAAAACGTCCTTCATTGCATTGCACCGCACCGCGAACGACGTCCTCATCGTGTACGTAGTAAACTTGTATGCCATAATAAAATATCTGACAGTTCGTTGCACACCCCTTTCATGGCACCAACTCCCCAAACTACTCACGGCCTATCTTCAACAACTTTAACTATGCCTGCTGCCCTCTTGATTGCAACCAACCAACCAACCAACCGACCAACCGACCGACCACCACCTCCGAACGGCCCTGTCCTGTCTGGCCTTCGTGCGACAATTTTCTCTGATGTTCCACCCGACACACACACACCCCCCACAGTATGCCATGCATACACGCCTTCCTGAACTATTAAATTTACGTGTTTTATTACCTACTTATATCACCACCATTTTGGCAAAAAACAAAAAAAAAAAAAACCAAAACAACAAAAGGACAAACTTTAAATGTCCTTAATGGCGTTGCCTAGAAATCGTTGTCGAACTTGCAAAAGAAAATCCCGTCCCGACCCCTTCATTTAAAGTGTCCTTATCTTTCCTTCATGCATGGGGGTGCCATGGTAAGACAGTTGACAGTTGTACAAAATTGAAGTCCTTCAGAGGACGAAATTACAATCGGAACGGCGCACGACTTCAACTTATTGGCGAAAAATAATTAATTTCATCCAAAAAAGGACACAATGTCACCAAGTTGAAGAGAAGAGAACGATGTTGTAATTACACAAGTATTCACGCTGATCAGAGCTACTTGCCAGGACATCCGTGAAGGATTGGAATTCCCCCCCCCCCCCCCCCCCCCCCAAAAAAAAACAAAAAATAACACACTGGCCTGGTCAAGTGAACAATTTCATTTCGGTTTCCAAAAAAAAAAACACAGTAACTGCAGAGGCAGAGTTAAAAACGAAAAACCAGCAACATCAGCAGCAGCATCCTTTTGGGATCGCTAATGAGCTTTCAATTTTTTTTTTTATTAAAAAATTAAATTATTGTCTGTATGTGTGTGGGTTTGTATGCATCGTGTGATGCGCATTTGTATAGGTTAAATGCAGCCGAGGGAAATGAAATGCCATTCATTTGCTGCGCGCTACTCTGCAGTGGAAGTTCACGGCAGACGGATAAAAAGACAATAAAAAGGACGAAAACGACAACGTGAAGGGAAAAAAAAATGTGCACGACTGGGTCGTACGTACTTGCACCTACATATATGCTGGTAGTTGGGAATGAATTTAAAAAACAAAAAATTACAATAGATTTTTGAAATTTTTTTTTTTAATTTTGTATAAGTTTAAATGGCATATATTATTAAACATTTAATCTTGCCCACATTTCAATTTTGATGGAAATCCATTGAGTTTTAGCCGAGAAATAGCCATATTTCTAAAACCAGTTAATAAGAAAAGTACCGTTATACGTATTTTTAGCCAAAAACGTGGTACGCCATCTTATAGCATTTGCCCAGACTAACTCGAATATGAAATTTAATCAAAATCGTTAGAGCCGTTTTCGAGAAAATCATGTTTTTGTAAAATTGGCCTTAAGTAAAGTACCGTTAATAATAGGGCTAGAACGAAAATTCCAATTTCCCCTCTGAAGAATACACAACAGACCCCAGATATGAAGTTTGAAGGAAATCGGTCCACCCGTTTGGGCTGTAGTCGAGCGTACATACATACAGAGTGACGGACAGACAGACAGACAGACAGACAGACAGACAGACAGAATCGGCAGACCTACATTTTTGAGCTTCCCTATCATCGTAATGTCAGAATTCATTGTTATCTCGAGTTCGAATTTTTGCACGAATCCAATACTTGCCCTATATTATAGGTGCAAGTAAAAATTCATAAAAAAAAAATATGCGCGACAAAGAAAATCCAACGATAAAAGGCAGAGACAGTACTCGAAAAAAAAAAAAGAAAATACAAAAAAATTACCCAAAACAGGACGAAATGCACTACCAACTGGCAGCAACAACAAATACTACGGTAAAGCTCCACCTAGCATAACCCACGAAATGTGGTTCGGTTCGGATGATAAAAAGGACCGACACACAACTACACCACAAGCTTTTTGGCACATTTCGACGAGCCAAAGGACAATCACCCACATCGTCGTCGTGTCGTAGCCGTAGTCTGCTGCCTTTTGGCTCTCCCTCTCTTTCTTTCTCTCTCTCTCTTTCTCGCTTGCGGTCTGTTTCTAGGTACAATAATTAAATTTATTTGCATTGCACCCACTACTACAACACGACATATGTATGCAATTCTCTCTTTTTATCTCAGCCGTTCCCTTTTGCAGTGAGCAGGAGCTTTTCTAACCACTCAACGAAGGGGAAACACAAAAAAGAAAAAGCTGCAAACTTCTGAAACTGTAAATAGCTGTCAAAAAAAATACTCATCATCCTCTCTTATACAAAACTTTCTCCTCTTTCCTCAAGTCATTGCGGAATATTTTGAAAGAAAAACAAAACACTTGTACTCGCCCTTTATACGAGTACTCTGTGTGCGACTAATGGGAGAGGATAAAGGAAATAATGATGAGAAAAAGCATAATAGGTAAGTGCTTTTAAAAATCCTTGTTAAGCCATTTCTCACCATCACCCTCGTTACTCTTTCTCTCGGTTTCTTGATGATATTGACTACTATTCGAAAAGGATATCGACAAAACGAATTAATTGAAATTTTTTATGAAAGGAAGTGTAGTATAACATATCCATAGAGACGTAAACGGAAAGAGAAAACGAAAGCTATGTCCGCCTACATAAGGCTTTGCACGTGCTTGCAACTGAGTAAACAAGATGATTAGCAAAAAAAGAAGAAGAAAAAAAAAACAAATCATCATCATCATTAATCCATGTCCCTATGAATAGGCACATAAGGCTTCAAAATGGGTGGGCGGATAATAGTTTCGTTGGAAAATATGGGTTTTTTTTTCCCCCAAAAGTGGTATGGAGGTAGAGTAGTGTTCATACATACTGAACTGACAGCCTTATTTTTATCTGGAACCCTTAAATGTATCCTTAGAATCCTTATTGTTTGTTGGATCCTCAAAAAGGGCAAAACTTTGCTTTTAAACTTGATAAATCCAATTCTTGAAAGTTTATAAACAGTCATTGCACGTAAAGCGTTTTCCAATAGGGACTTGACAGCTTTGAATTTACTTTGTGAACGCACTCTATCACTAATCATCAAACTGTCACTGTCAATTTATTCACTAAACTCAACATTTTCATCATGGAAAAGTACACGAACGAGCAACGTCTAAAAATTGTAAAAATTTTCTACCGAAAGTCGGAGTCGGTGATCGCAACTTTAAGAGCGTTTTCGGTCGTAAGTCTCGCCCTAATGGACAGGCAATAACAAGTTTAGTGCAAAAATTTGAGTCTACGCATTCGTTGCGTGATATTGCCGTGTCAGTGAGACAACGGGTGGATCGAAGCGTCGAAAATATCGCTGCCGTTCAGGCGTCCATAGAAAACGTCAATTCCACGGCGTTCTCAAGAATTGGGCATCGCTCAGACCGATGGCGTATGTTGCATAAGCATCCTGGCTTACACCCATACAAGATCAAGCTGACTCAAGAATTGAAGCCGATGGACCATTTGAAGCGACGTACGTTCTCCGATTTAGTTCTGGAGAAGATGCTGATTCAGTGACGAAGCTCATTTTTGGCTCAATGGGTTCGTCAGAAAGCAAAATATGCTCTATTGGTCGGGCGAAAATCCACATGTGCTTCATGAATCACCACTTCATCCAGTAACGATCCTCACGTTACTGTGAATGGTCAGCGTTATCGCGCAATGATGACTGATTATTTTTTCCCCGAATTGGAAGATATGGACTTGAACGACATGTGGTTTCAACAGGATGGTGGTATTGGGAAACCCTGTATTTATGGATTTCAAACAGGATGCTCATAAGATTATGATTCTTCAGAACATTCGAAATGGTCATTAGTGAGTTCCAAGAATTAAGAAACAGCTGTCGCGGGCAAGAACTCCGCCCTCTGTAGACCACAACTTGGCGAACTTTGCTCTTACCCCAGTGTGAGCTCAGCGCTTTGAGCGTAGCCTATTGTTCTATTATCCTGGCTACTGACCTAATATCAAGTACTTCTTGTCTTTGAGCTGAGCTGAGCCGGCATCCCATATAACCATCTTATCAATTGCATCTACTTACCATTCACGCGCAGCAGGAGTTTCATCAAAATCGAACCAACTTACCTCGCATACGCAGTAGCAGCTTTCGTCTATTGACGTATTGTTCCTTAGCCAATATAGTCCCAAGGAACATTATAAGAGAGACTTTCTGCAGCATGACCCGGGATGCCGTTTTCAAATTTTTAAGGGGACTATTGTAAACGTTTACAGAAGGGTATTGTGTGTCTGAGGGGAGTACTGGACAATCTGCCTGAGAACTTTAAAACTTGCAATATGGATTCGTTGGGCCATCACACACTGGGAGAATTTTAACCTGGAGTAACCGGAGGTACATATCTCTTACTCTCATTACACTGAATGAATAATGCGGGGTAGAATTCGGTATATGTACATTAACCGACTTATTGACAACCTGTTCAACTGGTTCAACACTGGATGATTATTTTACCCCATTTCTTACTTCACACTTCATCTCACTCTCTTCTATAAAGTCAGTTTTACCCCGGGGTAATTACACCAGTGTATGATGGCTCATTCAATGAAATAAGGCTGACAATGTACTAAAATGTTTAAGAGGGAGTAAAATCACGACGAGGGGAGTACAATACTCCTGAACTAGAGGTCTTAAACCGTGCGGAGGATATAACAGTCCAACCCAAATTTTTCTAAGTAATTAGGCTCTGTATACTCTCATCTCTAGCTTAACTAATCTTATGAGGAGGCCTAGTTGCTGAAGAGTCTATTGGCGCGCTGCATCAGGATATCTTTCAGCCCACGAACGCTTCTACTTAAAATGCGAAACTTGTCAAGCTGTTTCGATTCGGTTCTACAATGAACTGTCTCCATGATAGCCCTTTGCTTCTCACGGTCCTATTTCACAATATCCTTACCTGTTTACACGTTATGCCTAATTCCTTATTGCACCATGAAGATTGAGATCTCTTGAACTTTTACTCACAAAAAATGATAAGACAACATAAGCAACAACTCACCCCGAATCGCATCAAAAAGTCCTTAAGTTAATTATATTTCACCTTACCTTCCCGAAGAACCTGAAAATCATTCACCTGACGGACTTTGCGAGACTTAAGCACAAATTTGTGGCACGCAACTTACTATCTCTGAATTCGGCCGCCATCACTCTGAACCGCAATCAGCACACACGTTATCCTTTATATAAACATTATTTATGCTTTCTTAAACACTTTTGCGAACGTGAACGTTTTTTGCGAGTAACTTTCGTATTCGTATGAATCCTTCTCATAAATCATGTTATTTGGGTCAATTTAAGGAGCAACTGTTGGCAGAAAGTAAACTGTGCCTACTTTTTCTTCGTCTATCCTAGGTCATGGTTTGCCCCCAAGCCACCTTTTTCATGTTTTTTTTTAACATCCCTCTTTAAAGAAACACAAAAACCCATACCTTCTCAGCAATCCAAAGTCAATCCTCAAATTTCATGACCGACACACTGTAATGCTTACCCATTACCAGGAATCGAAAGATTTATAACCCGGCAATAAGGTGCTACACTCTCTATGTGCGGGTGGGTGTTTGTTGTGTTTTGATCGGGAAAGAGGTTTGCTTGCTTGTGTTTCTCGGCCAATAAATTACGTAGCCAATCAGCCGAGATATCTATGAACACAAACCAATGTGTGCAATCGAAGTGTAACCACCGTATACCGTCATACACTAGCAAAAGGACATTTAGCCAAGAACATGTCAGTTGGAGAAGGAGGATCTCCTCTCTTTGTTTAGCTGCCGGCCGGTCGAAGTTACATCGTTTGGCTAATACAATAATAAAGCAAATTTAGAGTCCTTGCAATATTGCAATACATCAAGGGTGTCGTCGTCGTCCCCTCCGAGTCAAAAGGGATGCCAACAAATTGTCCAACGAACGCACAAATGCTACTTACACTCCACCACTCCCAGAAACCCACACACGACACACAGAGAGAAAGGATATATCTCCTTTCCACCTTTCGTCGTCGCATGCAACCATAATTTCGTCCTTTGTCCAAAGCATTGTAAATTGACCACTCTCACACACTTGCAGCATCTCTTTTCATACAAAAAACAAAAAACAAAAAAACAAAAAAAAGGATATTTGTCGTCGCTTCACCATAGCCTTTTAAGGTGACACCTACACACAAACAGCCACACGTATCTGTGTGTGGGGGGAGAATACATTTCGGGGCAAAGATTTACTGCGTCACTTGCTCGTTCTCTCTAACACAATACGAGTCGAGTGTGTTAATTATTATCCCATAATAAATAGCTGGATAATTAAGTTTTGCCTCCCGCACACAGCTGCCGGCGGAGGGCGACGACGAGCTCATATCCTTTGGCCATGTACAGTCACAGTCCACTCTGGTAAGCTAGCTGGCCGAACGAACCGGGGCACAGGAAGAAAAACGATATGTTAAAATGTTTTGGCACTCGAGCGACATAAGCCCAAAGGGTTGAGTTTATTAATTATTAATTAATTATTTAATAAATAATGTCGGGCACTGTGATGGTGGCGATGGTGGGTGATGGTGGTCTGTGGGCCGGCCAATGTGGATTTTGGCTAAAGTTATGTGCCACATAGACTATGATTACAAATTGAATTTTTGGGGCGATTCTCTGACATATGAGCTTTGGATACACTGTAAGAAATTAACTTGGAAGTTGTTTTGATTTATGTTGTTCTGTTTAGCTTCGAGATTCATTTAGATTCAACTCTCGACGTCGAACAGGCAGGCTTTCGTTCTGGGTCCTCCTGCATCGACCACATTAACACCTTACGGATCATAAACGAGCAAACAGTATAGGTCTCCGCTACATCTGCTGTTTATCGACTTAGAGAAGGCCTTCGACAGTTTGAATAGAGATGCCATCTGGTTGGCCTTGCGCTGGAGAGGTATCCCAGAAAAAGGGCAATAAATGTCACGTCGTGCACAATGGCATGGTGTCAGACGAGTTTGAAGTCCAAAGCGGAGTAAGGCAAGGATGCATTCTGTCACCGCTGTTATTTTTAGTGGTTATCAGCGATGTTCCATGGACTACATCTTACCTCAAATACCTAGACTACGCTGACGATGTTTGCTTACTTTTACATCGGATAATGGAACTCCACCTTATGGTCCACAATCTAGAAGCTGAGGTAAACAAAGTGGGGCTCAAAATTAACAAAAGCCCTGAGTACTTCTAATACCAACTTAACATTACCGAGCAGGAAGTCGAGAAAGTTGACAACTTTCTATAGTGGGGTCTCGTCAAACCGTGGTGACGCCGAACTGGATGTGCGCAGCAGAATCGGGAAGATGCGTTTGGCATGCTGTCCACCAAGCTGCGACTGTTCCGCTCAAACGTAGGATCGGGGTGCAGTACTTGGAAAGTGGACACCATTAACACACGTAGCCTGCAGTCTTAAGGATTTTCTGGCCGAACTGTATCCCCAATGAACAGCTTTATATGAGAACGGGCCAGGAACCTATCAACATTACAATACGAAGGAGAAACTGGCAGTGGATTGGACGCCATGCAGAGGAATCCGCTCACACAAGCAGGCAAAACAGCGGGACGCCCTAGGCAAACGTGGCGCAGAACAGTCGAGAAGGAAACGAGCTCTTTAGGAATGAGTTGGAGAAAGCTCAAACGCGTGGCAGCAGTACCAAAGTTAAACGACCAAAGTAAGTAAGTAAGTCTCTATCACCATTTTTCAGGCCTTAAATTTTCTTTACGACGACTTTAGAAATAAGGACAGAACAAGTATACAAAAATCAAAATCCTCCCACTGACACGCCCTCTTTTTGAAACCATAATTCTCTTTCATAAGTTGGTAATAAATCGAGATAATATTTAATTATATATATGCAGACTCTCAGACTCTCTACTCTACATTTTTCCCATACATACATACGGCCACGCCCACTTTTTAGAGGCGTTTTTGTAAAAAAAAAGAGAGCTAAGAAAAGAAACTAAGATCCCTCAAGCGCTAAAAACAACAGTAACACGACCCATATACAAAAGATAGATTCAAAAAAAAGGTAAAAAAAAAAAGGATCAAAGATTCTATCTTGTAGGACTTTCTGAGTGAAAATCAATGACAAAGAAAGCAAATTCAGGCAAAGAATATAGAAAATTACAGAGGCTCTCAAAGTCTATAAGTTAAGACATCGAGGTTCCACAAAACCTCCTCAAAATGTAAAATAGAAGAGAAGCACTGGTGTAAGCTTGAGGCTAAAACGATGTCACAGATTTCCTTAAACGAATCAAGTGACCACCCTAAGCCTCTAGACCTTATTGACTATCTTGAAAGCTCTATCCTAAAGCCAATGTAAACATTTCTTCAAGTGTACCTAATTTACCCGAATTACACAAAATGCTTTCAACAAGCAACAAAACTCCACTGTTGTTCGTGATGTAGTAGTGCTAACCAGCCAGCCAACACAGCATCTGTATCTCTCTCCATATAAACGGATCGCAAATATTCTCTCAATAACGCCTGTGTGGAGTGAATAAATATTAGAAAGAGAAATTTATAGCCCATCGGCAGTTTGTTAAGAGCTGCTAACGCATTTTGGCGTTACACTTACAAACCCTCGGTGTGCCTTTCGCCACAATCTGGTATTACCACCGCCGCCACCATGAATCGTGTTGGCTTTTATACTCGCGAACAATATGATAGTTGAGTGTAGCACGGAGCACGGAGCACGGAGCATCCTCCGCAGGCCAGAGTGTAAAATTTTCGGTTTCATCTGTTGGGTTTCGTGGAATATAAGCAAGCACCTCAGTTTGGGTGAATCGTAATTCGTGGTAAACAGGTTAAAAGAGAGATACAAAGATTCCCAGTTAAAGTTGGTCAACCGCAAGCGAAATAGATACAGATGCGGATACAGACTGCCTCGCGAAAGATTATTGCAAATATTTAGATTCGATTTAGATTTTAGCGGATCTTCTGGGAATTGTTTGACTTACATCCGCATCCATGAGTACTCGTATCCACCACTTCATAAAAATCAAAGTGAAATTTTATCTGGAAACCAAGAAAAGTTTCTAAAAGCAGTATCATTTTGATGAGCACTCCTATAACAGTTGTAGATACATTTCTATTATAGGATACATCGAACGCGCTACCCCCTACACGGTCTATTGAAAGTCATTGAGAACCGATATCCGAACAAACAAACAAACATATTTACCAAAATACAGTTAATGGGATGTTGGCTTCAACCACAATTGGTGCAACACAATGGTGCTGCTGAAGACTGACCAGGGTAGAGAGACCATTCTGCAATCGAAACGCATCGTTTGGATCGAGGTAAGAGTACACAGTTTGGATAGTTACTTGGTTAAAATCTTGGTTGTGTTCAGCCAAAAATGGGGAGGCAACAAAAAAAATAGGTGAAATCGAAGAACAACGACCAGTTTCCAATTATGAAGCCACCTCAATCGTCCACCTCCTAGTTCTCCTTGGCACAGTGCGGCGGCATGTGTGAGATCCTGCTTGTAGATGCGTATACACCAGTAGTTTGGCCAATATCCAAGTTGCTGTAGCAATGGTCAATCTTATTGCAGTTGTGGTCGAATTAATTACACATCAGAATGTATAGGTTTTGGATAGGAATGCTATTCGCTACTCCTCTTCTAGGATTGGAAAATTGCTGGATTGTAATTGTGTACTCAGAGAGAAAAGACAGAGAGTAGAGATTGAAGTTGGTTTTGTTCGATGAGGATAAGAAGAGATATGATTTTCTTTGAAATGTTTTTAAAGAGGTCTTTCAAGCAAAGATTCCAGTGGAAGGCAG